>OW569415.2:89638077-92601579 GCA_937662695.2 Halyzia sedecimguttata | reverse complement strand
TCTTGAGAGTTTTCTTCTATTTCATGTTCCATTCTTTCTGCATTTTCCTCCATTTCTTTAGAATATTCTTCTATTTTATTTTCCATTCTTTATTATCCAATTTTCCCATTATTTACTTAAAAAAAATTGCCATATTTAATTCGCCACCTACGTCCTGTTCCTTACTAATTCCATGTGTCTTATCTTCTTCATCTTCTCTCTCCCCCCCAATATAAATTGTTTCCATTCAAATTATTCAAGCCCCACGTTGGGCGCAAAAATGTTATGGATATTTTGCTTGAATCACTTGTCCCACGTTGGCCGACAAATGTTATGATTATGACTAATTATTAATAAATTGAGACTCTAAACTCGTTTGAGGGTTCTTGATACAAATTCAAACTCTTTTTCTCTTGAAATGATATTAAAATCTCTTCAAAATAATCTGACGTTTCTATCCAACCATATATTCTTAACTACTTTCAATTATCTCATTGTTTCCATGGATCTTCAATTATAAAAACACACACTCCACAAAATTCACATCATACTCCTTTGGAAGCATTCCACATATCAAAAATAATAATTTCATACCATAACAATTTAGGCATAACGTTTTCTCAGCTTTTATAAGATATTAATACATTTCATGCCATTTTAATGACAGACTTGAGTAATGAGAGAATCTTCTATGATCACAGAATTTTAATTCTGACATATTCGTTTAATATTTAATAACATACGAAACAACGTATGCCTCGAGTAACTTCAGGACACGATATTCACGAAATTCCGCGAAAATTAGTGGGTCAGCATTCTACAAATAATTAACGAGTTTTAATTGGATCAGATTATAAGAAACATTGGGAAAATAAAATACGGCTTGAAGGTTTGTGCTGAATTTCAGCAGAATCTAATAGCTAGTTTATAGAATACAAAAATTTACATTTTTTTTTATTATTTTTTTTAGTGATACGATCCTCCCAAAATTTCGCAAAAAAATCGCGCATTGGCATTCTACAACTAATTACCATGTTTGAATTGGATCGGATTCTTATTTTCTGAGTTATTTAAGGAAATCAGAACAAAATTTCAGATGGATATAACACAGTTTGGCTGATTATTAACGAACTTGAATGTTCATGCGCATTAGGATGCGCAACCTACCCTGAAAATTGCAAGTCGATATCTATTTCCATTCTCAAGTTCTCGTGAGATACACAATATTTTTTTATAAGTTTTTAGAGACATGATCCTTACGAAATTTTATATATATGTATGTATGTTTTTGTGTCGATATTCTACATCTAGTTACCGGGTTTCAATTTGATCGGATCTGTATTGTTCGAAAACAAAATGTGTGCTCGGAAACCGTCTGGCCGATTATGTACATTAACGAACTCAACCGTCGAATTCGGATGCGCATCCTACCCTGAAAAGTCTCTATCTCTTTCTGTTAGAAACTTATCGTGGCAACAGCCGGCCAATTTGACCCACGAATTCTTCATTAGTGAGTCGAACCTAATCGTTTGAGACCATTTTCGGCAAAAAATTCGAAAATTACAGTCATTTAATGAACGAGCTTTTATCGCTCGTTCATTAAATAATAATAACTACATTTCATTGCTTTCTCGGATTTTTTGGCGCTCTAGTTCCTCGGAACTGAGTGCTTATCAATTTGCCCAAATGTCTGTAATTTTGGAATATTTCGATGAAAATGGTCTTAAACGATTTGGTTCGACTCACTGATCAAGAATCCGTGGTCGAAATTCATTCTGTCCGGCCGGCCGATCCGGCCGGCCGTAAGCACGATAACTGTCGAACGGAATGAGCTAGAGAGTTGAAATTTTCAGAGTAGGTTTGGGGGATGAATATCTCGGCTAAGTTCGTTATTGGGCAAAATCGGACTGATGGTTTCGGAGTAACAAAAAAAAAATTTTTTTTTACGAAACAAATTCCAAATCAATTTTTTTTTAATAAGCAGTTTTATCATAAGAATCCATTCATATCATTTTCAACTCTAACAAGCTAATACTTTCGGAGATATGATTTTTTTGAATTTCAATGTAAATCGTATTTCACAGATTGATATAATTATTATTCTATGTATGAATTCTCATAATTTCAACTTGACAGAAGGGAATATTGTAACTTCAAAAATATTGGGGTTGAAATTCTCGTATTTTAGCGATGCAACGGGGACCTCACCCGAAAATGTTTGAAAATATTACGTAAATGTTGAAAGCATAATTCTGTAGTTTGGTGAACGTAGATCAGGAAATTTTTGATCGATTACAAGGTAATTTAAAATTATTACTTATCTTCTTTCATATTTGTTTTATGGAATACCTACTATTTGTAGGTACTTTAAACCTGTCTTGGGCAATTGTCATACGAAACTTGTTTTTTTGGCGCTCTAGTTCCTCGGAACAGTGTGCTTATCAATTTGCCCAAGTGTCTGTAATTTTGAAATTTTTGGCTGAAAATGGTCTCAAACGATTTGGTTCGACTCACTGATCAAGAATCCGAGTGCGAAATCGATTCTGTCCGGCCGGCCGACCGGCCGTAGGCACGATAACTCTCGAACGAAAGGAGTTAGCGGATTGAAAATTGCAAGGTGGTTTTGGAGCGTAAATATCTCGGACAAGTTCGTTCGATCTATCTGAAATTTAGCATCAAATTGTAGAATCATGACCTTTATACGCATGTGAAGTTTTGTATTGACCAGATTACCGCAAAGTGTAAAAAAAAAAATTTGTAAATTTTAAAAAATGTTTTTCCACAATAACTCTCGAACGGAATGAGCTAGGTAGTTGAAATTTTCAGAGTAGTTTAGGGAGATGAATATCTCGGTTAAGTTCGTTATTGGGCAAAATATGCCAGATTTAATTCGATTTCTTCCATGGTGCAGTTCTCATTCTCATGATTGCTCATTTAATCTTGATAAATAAACTATTATTTGAATTGAATTTCCTTTATGATGCAGCTCTATCATATGTATACATTGATATAATTCCCAACTCAGAGAAACCAATACTTTCGGAGATATAATTTGTCTGTTTGAACTAGAGCGCCAGAAAGCTCCTGTCCATAGGGCTTGAACCCATTTTTTTCAGATAATATTGAAAAACTAAAATTCCATGATCCATTAAGTTGCTCGATTCAATATTCGTGAAAATCTTATGCTTTCATGAAATTTTGATATCATTCGACCATCTTCTCATCGTTTTCGTCCATCTCAACAGCAATAAAGTGATAACCTCCCCTCTACAAAATTATATCGGTCAGACCTAACATAACCTTAAAATAAAACTTAGCACCCCATATATTGTCAAGTCCAACGTGTCCCTGAAGAACTTCTTGGACCGTATACCGGGGGTGATTTATATATTTGACCGTTTGACTTCTGCTGGATCCAGCCAACAGATTGCGTTATTAGATTTGACGATCCTCGAGAGAGAGAAGGGGAGAGTCCCAGATATACATAAAAATTTAGCACCCTCCCAGCATGGAGACGTGTCAAGAGGTAATAAAAATGATACTCGAAATCGTTAAGATAACGCTGAACCGATATAATCCAATGGTAAGCAGTGCGCTGGAGGGCAAAGCCGATATGATAATGGGAAATTTACATTTCTGCGATGATTGCATTACATCAAATGAATTGAGTGAATCTGAAAGATTGCTGAATTTATGTTGGAATTATACTAGTCGTTGCGAGGAAAAACTGATGTATAAGCTGGATCTGAAGATTTGAAGAGAAAAAGTTATACTAATGATTGGTAGGAACGTTGTGCTTTTCTTCACGTTCTTAATTTTCTGCCATTTGCCGTTACCAAGCAGTGACATCATCGATATTTTTTTTTATTGACAGGCCCTATTTTACATATAATCCTAAATTCAGCACGTGTAACGTCATTTGGAACAATCATTCTCCAGATATCAATTTTTTTAAATTTGCAATACTTGTGAATAATTTCAAATTAAGTCTTCATTAAATCAATAAATATACAATTTTTTTGTACAGTGCTTCCCAGCAACTCCGTGCCAAGAGTACTTCTCTTTTCTATTAATATTTCCGAATTTTATTCCTCACTATAAGTTGGTGCATCAAAAATGATGAAAAATTTTATAACTCGGCCAACTATGACTTCCGCTTTGAGTTCCAAAGTTGGAAAACCATGATTAATATTTTTTCTCTTTTTGCTTATAAATCTATTAAAAAATTAATAATTACCTGATGAGATTTGTTTTGGGTAACTAGGCAATATTAGTAGCAGCATTAATGTAATTGTTACTAGAAAATTTTGTTTGAACTAGGTTTTTCGCCATTTATCTCTCAAAATTCGTTTCATTCTGGTGCAAAGTTGATTCTATTCGAATTTTTACGATTAAAATCTTTCAATTTCACATTCAATTCACATCAGAGAGTCCCAAGAATGCAAACCATACAGCAAAATTTCAATTAATTGCAAAATTTTGTTTTAAAATTCAATTTTGTCTTTGAATATCTATCGTTAATTCAATTTCACCACCAATTCAAACCAGATAATTTTTTTTTTATGATTACAGATTTGTTAGTTTCATCGTTTTCCGACCTGGAGTCAAAGTTAGCCGAGTTTAATAACTTATTATTATATCATAGGCAAGATATACCAATTCGCACTAGGTATTGAAGGAATGTTAATACTGACGTTTCGACTTGTCAATTTTGACTTCTGTCGATCTAATTCATTAAATTCTCTCCATCATGTCAAAAATCAGAAACTGTTGACAACTTCGCTAATTGAGTGTGAAACCAGTGGTCCAGTATATCTAGATGGTTGGAATATTTCGATATTTCGACAATATCTTCACCAATATCAATCCTATCGAGTTCAAACCTAGAACATTTCTGTAAAATAAGGTTTTTAAGGTTCTCGCAAAATTTCAACGATATCTGACGAATAGTTTTTGAGATACAGAATTGTTCATCAAATATATTTTTTTAAAATTTTTCTGTCATGTGATCCTTATACAATTTTGCATAAGTCTTCGTTTCGGTATTTTTCAACTAACTACGCTTCAATTTGATCAGATCAGTATTTTTCGAGTTATTCGGAAAAGAAAATTTCATCTTGAATGTGGAATATCAGATTTTCCTTTAAAATTTGCTTCTCAGCCGGAGACAAAGAACAACTAAAGGACATAAGAATATCATATCCTTTTAATTTCAAGTACGGATCAAAAAGAAACATACAGCAAGAATAAAAGATGGACAGATTCACTCGACGAATCGCAGAATGGAGAAATGGAAATACACCCGCCACTGGAAAGTAAACAATAAGAGATTCAAGTTGGGGTAAACGGCTTGACCACCGCACCCCACAGGACGATTCGAACCGCTGATTTCAATTCGAAGCGAAGAACAGCCCCGGGGGGAATGTTTGTACAGTTCTTCAATTAAGGCGAACATTAAAATTTATTATGTGTGTTGTGCGTGCATCGTGGATATGTAGGCAATTAAGCCCATTTTATAGATCGTTTTTCCAAAACACGCGGTAATAAACGTATTTCACGCGGTCGGTCTCGATTACCACGTTGCCGGTTACGTGTATCTGGCAGGGGTTATGATGAATCGCCATCCGATGCAATTCTGTGCATTCTTTTCTGCCAGGGGTCGGAATTCATTTTGTTTTTAGAACGAAATCCATAAGGGACCTGGAATTCTTGGATAACGTACAAAAACAGCGGAATGCATCTCGTTACAGTCGATGCTCAAGAACAGGGTTGTCCAAACCACCACCATGCGCTACCCATGATATTTTCCGTCGACCTCCAATGTTTAACGTTCAGGAAATCATCCAATAATGACCTCTATTAACGCCCTATTTCTATCCTATTAATGCATGATTGTCATAGCACATAGAAGTTATCTGCAAGCAATCTGAGTTATGTCACAACTTCACTGAAATATGTTCCCAATATTCAATATAAGGTATGTGTATCTCCCCTACATACAATTATTTTGTAATTCCACAGAAAAATGAATTCTAAATTCAAATCGAGGCTCCATCGTACTGTCAATTTTTGGCGCTCTTGTTCCTCGGAGCAGAGTGCTTTATTTTTGTCGTAAAATAGGCTCCCGAAGTTTTATACTTTTCATGAATGATTACTATGAGTTGTGTTCGAAAATTAACTCCACGGAGTAGATTAGAGTTTTTGAAGGTTTGACAGATTTACTCTAGAGTTACTCTGACACTGACACTGACAGTGACAGAAGGTGCCAATATCGGAAAATAGGTTATGTTGGTTTAAGAAAGATCCTATTATTTTTTTTTCTTCACATATAAGTAACTCTTATCATAAATATATATTGTGAGCAGTATAAAAACTATTAAATTACCGCACAAAACATTCATAAAACAGTTAGACAAAGATACTAGATTTTCCCTCCCATGAGTTATGTCAATTTTGACAGGAGTAAAATGAACTCCGAGTCGAATACGACTTTTCGGACGACAGTCACAGAGTAAAATTTACTCAACCTTTCAGTTTTCGAACGCAATGGAGTAAATATTACTCTACGGAGTTAATATTCGAACACAACCCAGAAAGTATTTTTACTATACTTTTCTCACCGTTTTATTCAATGTCATATTTATATTTGACATTTCTATAATACCAATCCACGAACTGCCAATTCCTTTTTGAGTTCTACCCTCCATGAACCCTGGTCCGAGCTAGCAGAAATCGATAAAAGAGTAATAAATCTATATGGTCTTAATGCAAAAATAACATCATCAGGAAGAATACCTATGACAGAAAAATTGATGATGAATTTCCAATTTCCGAGAAAAAATATTGATATTATAACTTATTATTCCCTCGAAAAAGCTTCCAAAATGTCGGTGGTTGTTAGTTGCCTTTCAAGGTTGTGTTCGAAAATTAACTCCACGGAGTAGAGTTTTTGAAGGTTTGACAGATTTACTCTAGAGTTTGCTCTGACACTGACACTGACAGTGACAGAAGGTGCCAATTTCGGAAAACAGGTTATGTTGGTTTAAGAAAGAACTTATTATTAGTGTTTTCTTACATATATGTAACTCTAATCATAAATATATATTATGAGCAGTATTAAAACTATTAAATTACCTCACAGAACATTCATGAAACAGTGAGACAAAGATACTAGATTTTCCGTCCCATGAGTTATGTCAATTTTGACAGGAGTAAAATGAACTCGGAGTCGAATACTCTGACATTTCGGACGACAGTCATGGAGTAAAATTTACCCAACCTTTCAGATTTCGAACGCAATGGAGTAAATATTACTCTACGGAGTTAATATTCGAACACAACCCAAGAGCTCCAATTAAATCCGGCCCTGATACACACTTTCGACCTTTTTTCGCATTTTGTTCATACCCTCCCATATTTGCCGAGTAAAAATTTACGACCGAATGGAATTCAATTAAAACAGGATTAACCGAATGTATTTTCATTAGCAGTAATTTTCTATTTGAACAAAGCACCCAAAACACATCGCAAATGAAAATCGGAAACAAATAAGTGTTATTTCACCGTACACACAAGCTCTAATTCGGTGTACACATTGATCATTTTAATTACCTACAATTCCAATTTTCTTTAATTATCTTGTCATGCGTAATTTTTATGCTTCATATGTGACTTCTGTTTCGGGGGATGATAAATTTGAGTTAATGATAGTAAACAACAAACGCCTTCATTTTATCAGCTCGTTTCCACATCATCTCATTCTAACGAATGGGCCTCAAATCTGTACAATGAAATATAATGAGTTTTTGTCATAGACAACATATTATATGGTTTTTGTACAACTGTCAAGAAAATCGACATTTTTTAATCTCTATTGATGCATAAATGCCACTGCCAAAATAATTCACAAAATAAACATGAAATATTAATAGCTGACCAAATATTTTCGAAGTACGAATTATATAAGCAAACTAGAACATAAAACAATATGACATCTCTTATAGGTAGATAAGATGACATGAATGAACACAGACAGATAGAATTCGCATTCTATGAAAACATAGAAGTACGATGTATTATTGAAATTTTGAAAAATCATATCTCCGAAAGTATTAGCTTCTAAGAGTTGAAAATGACATCAATGGATTCTTATGATGAAACTGCATCTTATAAAAATAGATGAATTTGAAATTTGTAATGTAAAAAAATTTGATGCTAAATTTCAGATAGATCGAGTGATCGGTTTAAATCTGATTAAATTGAAGCTTGGTAAACTGTTGTAAAATGCCTACTTCTCCAAAATGTCGTGCAGATCGTATCAATAGAATACCTTAGGTACATATTATATTATCATCATAATTATTATACTCTCGTAGATTCTTGTTAATTGAAATACATTCTCCATCTTCTAGTGCTACACAAGTGGCTTATCAATACTTCTTGACCATCTCTCCAGCCGATGGACATCTTTACGTATCAGATCCAGAAAAGCATCAGATATTGAGAGTACTTTCATTGGAACAAGTACAAGACCCAAGTATTAATAGCGAACCGGTAAGTTATCTATTTGGGATTTCTCAAAATCATATGACATTTCAAATCATGGAACGAAGCGTTACAGTAAAGCTTCGTCTTTGAGGATGAAAACATTGTTTCCGAAACATATATCAGACGACAAAAACTGTAGTGGACAAGAGGGTAGTTAGTTGTTGTTTATAATAAGTCCACAGTGAACTCGATCTAGAATATTGAATTTCATTATTAAATGAACCTCAGCAGTTTTTGCAAAAATGTATGTTCGTTAATCCAAAATACACAAGAAAAGAAAATAAGTTATGTTCAAATGCTGGACTACCTATTTTGCTTCAGATGTATTAGTTCTGCACAAAGCAATTGTACTTTGGTACCTAATTACATTTTCAAAAATATAAAACTGAAAAAAAAATCCGAGGTGTATCAGTTGAATTGCGGTAGTTGTGATAAGTTATATATGTAGGGAAAATGGGTAGAAATTTGGGAACAAGATTTAAGAAACACTATCACAGCTACCAACACAACGAAATTAATTCGAATAATTCCAAGCAGTTAGTATCCGAAGGACATAAGTATAACCCGGATTTCGAAAGACTAAATACTTTGACTTGGGAAATGGTGGAAATTAATAGAGAAAAACATACAGATAATTCAGTTAATTAACTACCTACTAGATCTTATTATTGAAAGGTTTTTTCTGGGTTTTCTCTCCCAAACTCTGAAAAATATCTATAAAATAAAAATTAATTATTTTGTGATTTGCTTCTGCGTAAGAAACACAAGATATTTGTCAGAAGCAATCAATTGAACAATGTTGCCTAACAAACAACAACGAAACAACATCAACGAAGAAACAACTATATCGTAACGTTTCGGAGTCTATATCAGACTCCTTCGTCAGACGCTTAATGAAAATCTTTAGAATTATTTTGTTGAAAGTTATTTTGTGAAATTCAAGAATTGTCACATCAACAAAATAATTCTAAAGATTTTCATTAAGCGTCTGACGAAGGAGTCTGATATAGACTCCGAAACGTTACGATATAGTTGTTTCTTCGTTGATGTTGTTTCGTTGTTGTTTGTTAGGCAACATTGTTCAATTGATTGCTTCTGACAAATATCTTGTGTTTCTTACGCAGAAGCAAATCACAAAATAATTAATTTTTATTTTATAGATATTTTTCAGAGTTTGGGAGAGAAAACCCAGAAAAAAAACCTTTCAATAATGAGTATACCTCCCACAGTATCCTTTAATGATTACTTACTAGATCTTAATTTTTCTCCCTTACTTGATCTATTTATAAAGGGTCAGACATTAAATTCTACATTAATTTGAAGATAAGTGAAACTCTATGTCCAGGTCATCGATTGTAATATAGGAAAATCATTAATTGTTAAAAATTTCGTTTGATGCAGTCTGAAGAAATCGCTGTATCGACGAAACGTGTCGCAGTAATCAATATAATATAAATCATTTACCGGATGTCACAGTACTTATACTTGTTTCAATGGATTATCTCAGCCATTTCAAACAATAAAAATTTGAAAATTCTATGATTTTCAATTCGTCCAAGGAAACTACAACTGAGAAAAACAAAAATTGCTCTACCGGAAGTGACTCTGACTTTTTTATCTCAAATAGTACCCTATATATTTTTTAAAATTTTTATTTCTACTCAAAATTACCTTTCCAACGATGTATCACACTCTGTATTTTACATTTCATTTAATATAGAAAACGTCAATTGATATCTCGAATTGAAAGAATTGCAGTAGGCTACGATATTCTGTATTTTGCTTTTTAGATCTTCCAAATCAATGGGAGGAGTCTGGTACATACGATCTATCAAATATCCCTAAAGGAAGAAATCTAGCGATGTTAAATCTGTAGATCTTGCGGTCCATTCTAAGATAGATGGATCAGCACACACGGACCAATAAGATGGCCCGCAAGATCTCCAGATTTAACACCGCTGGATTTCTTCCTTCGGGTATTTTTGAAAGATCGTGTGTACCAGAATCCGAGCATATGCTTTAGTTATTATAGGTTTTTTTTAGTGTCCGACCGAAACTGGTTTTTCAGCCGAAACCGAAACCGAACTTTCGGCCAGGGTCTCAGTTTCGGCCGAAACCGAAACCGAAACTTTATATTTCATACTGAAATCTACTGTATTTTTTACAATTTTATTTGCATATACATAAAAACAGTTGAGCAGTGTTAAATAAAATGAAAAGAAAACTTTTTTGATATCTTTATTTATTATTTTGGTATTACCAAGTTAAAAAAATAGTCAGTCGAAGTATACAGGGTAATTCCAAATCAGACATCAACCTTGGAGGAGGTGTTAGTATGGATAATTTGCTGTGGTTTGAGCCATTTTTATTGATGACGAAAAATCAACAGTTTCCGAGATATTTGAGTTCTGGTCCTGATGAAAAAGAATTAGTATGATATGAAAGGGGATGTAAGAAGCAAATAGAGAAAAAAATAACGAATTCAATATTTTTTTGCTGCAAATGAGCTCGAAATTATTAATTCATTAGAAAATGTATTCATAAATTATGTTCCACCATTCCATATAGGCAAGCACATGCCGTCTTTCTGATATCTTCTGTTGTTATTTTCCGCCTGAAATTTACTCATGCTGTCTTTTGATACACATTCACTATTTTACATGCCGGACATTCAAAAGGTTGCTTATAAGAAAATCTGCTGAAACGAAACTAGTTATGCAATCTAACGAAATTTTTTATAGAATGAAGAAGGAATTTGGCAAGTTTTTGAAATAATTTTGGCATACAAAATTGTGAAATTCGAAAGTTGCAGACAATTTGATATTAGAAATTGATTTTTCATTTATTCATATACCACATTTCAAATCATACTAATTCTTTTTTAACCTCCTATAAAGCATAGTTTCGATTTTTTCGTACATATCATATCCTTTTCTGATGAAAATAAACCAAAATTATCATCAAATTTGGTGAACGTAGAAAAAATTGACGAAATATGAACTAAGTTCAGAAATCTTTTTAAAATCACCTGAACTCCAAAAACTGTTGATTTTCGGTTATTAATAAATATGTATTAAACAACAGCTAATGAGACATACTAACTCCTCCTCCAAGCTTCACGTCTTATTTGGAATCTCCCTATGTAATCTAATTAATAATCATTAAAGTGAATTCTCATGAATTCTCAGTCTTAACAAAGATAGATTACAATAACTTGTACGACAATTATGTATACCTACTTTTAACTCCTGGCCAAACAACCAGGATAATTCACGAACACTCAAGTTTCGGCCCGGCCGAAAGTTTCGGCCATTTTGGGCCGAAACCGAAACTAAGGCCGAAACTAGATTTCTTGGCCGAAACTGGCCGAAACCGAAACCGAAACCGAACTTTCGGTCGGTCACTAGTTTTTTTGCGCCCTTTTTTTTAATTTTTTGTTTCTTTTACTATTCATTCTTTGTTATACGTTCGGTAAATACATAGTTGATTTCAACTTGAGGTTTTTTTATTGATCTCGATTATTGAAGTCAAAATCAAGATTACACAAAATATCGTAGCCTACTGCAATTCTTTCAATTTGAAATATGAATTGACGTTTTCTCCATCAAATCAAATGTAAAATTCAAAGTGTGATACATCGTTGGAAACGAAATTTTTAGTAGAAATAAAAAATTGTGAAAAATGCACTGGGTACTATTTGTATAACTCTATATTTATTTATTCATATTAGTATAGACTTTCAGCTTTTCTTTTTTACAGTTGAAAGTTATTTGGCCAAATTTAAAATCAAAAAAATTTTCAAATTTTATCTTTTGAAATGGCTTGAATAATCCATTGGAACATGCATACTGGGACACCCGGTATAATTTTTCATTCGAGTTAATATTGATGGACAGCAAGTAAAAGCAACCAGCATTCAATTTCTCATGTTTTTTCAGGTCGTAGGTAATGGAGAACGCTGTATTCCTGGAGATGATTCACAATGTGGCGACAGAGGTCTAGCTAAACACGCCAGGTTGGCCCATCCTAAGGGCATAGCTATTGCTGCCGATAAAACTATGTACATTGCGGATGGAACGAATATCAGAGCTGTGGATCCTAATGGCATAATCCATACGTTAATAGGGAACCATGATCATCACAATCACTGGAGCCCAATACCTTGCAAAGGTGCCATAGCCGCTAGCCAGGTAAATTCATCAATGAAGTACGGCTTCTATCTATCTATCTACGGTGTTTCTAAATTGTTGGAAAGATTTTAAAAGGTTGTTTTTTAGGTAAAATTAATGGGGATCCTTCAAATAATCATTTGTTTTGAGCCCGTTTCTCCCCAAGTAACTATTGATAATATTAAGAAGGCTACTGTCAAATGTAGTCATATTATGTAATACCAAGTAGGTTGGTATAGAATATTGTTGTTTTCTGTCACTAATTTATTAAAAGATGTACAGTGAGTCGAGTTTCGTAGTGTAATTACATTTTCAAATTGTATATAACAAGTTGTGCTCAAGGGTTTTAAGTATTTCGGAAAGGTTTGATTTCGTTGAGAACTTCGAAAATTAGACAATTCCATACGTCCGTATGTTCATTCAGAAGTTTACTGACGGGTTATTGAGGACTGAGGTGTTTGTGGATCTCTCCACCGTCCAGGCTACCGCTATTTCAATGTGACGGTGACGATCAGTATTAACGTTCTTTTAGAAATCAATTCCGTTGTACTATATAGAACAATTTTTTGAGACGTCGTGCACCGTAATATTAGGGCGCCGCTATATGACGGTACCGCTTTGTAGGGAAGCATACATTAAGCGTCATCCACACTGTCGCATTTATACACATGCATCCCGTCCACAGTAGGTAATCCATACTTATTTTATTCTTCTAGAACATAAATATATCTAACAAACGAAACACTTATGAGTATGTGTGATTAAAATGTCATAACAAATGTAAATTCAGCGATGCCAGCGGCTTTATGTGGGCTTCAGTGGATAAGTAGAATACAGTGTGGAAAAGCCAAATAGAATAAACTCATTATCTTGGTTACATATTTATGGAAAATCCCAAAACATGTCAAATTTCAATTTTAAATTGTCATTCTTCTTCGTATAAATGCGAACCCTACCTTCTACCCCCTTCGAAAGATTTTTAAAGTAGGAAGTATGGGCTTGTGATACATCGTTTAAAAGGTCTCGTCATTTTCTATTCAGTGATCAAGTGATCAGCGGAATTTGGTACCATATCCAAAACTAAAATATAATACAAAATGTAGCAAAAAAATATGAATGTTAATGTAGTGGATGTTCAGAGTGTTCACCGCGAACGCCTTGGCAAAATCCTAACCTCAAATAAAAATTTCTTCCAACATTATGCAACATCTCATTCATTCCATATTTTAGGTGATTCAAATGAAGGGGTTTAATTTTATACACAATGCACTTCACATATCCCCATAAAAATAAATCTGATGGGTTAAGATCAGGGGATCGCGTCGACCATTCGATCGTTCATCGCCTTTCTATACACCGATTTGGAAACATTGCGTCTAGGCACTGCCGGACATTGCGTTGGTAATGAGGTGGTGATCCATCCTGTTGGAACCATATCGTATTCCGTGGAACTTACTATTTGAAAAATTGGTTGTTGTACCTGTCTTTCGAAGGGGGTTGAAGGTAGGGTTCGCATTTTTACGAAGAAGAATGACAATTTAAAATTTGAATTTGACTAGTTTCGGGATTTTCCGTAATTATGTACAGTAACCAATATAATGAATGTATTCCATTGGGTTTTTCCACACTGTATAAATCTAACATAGTTTCTCTTCACGTTTTGATTTTACTATAGAATCAAGAAAACTTCCATGTCCTGTCCCCTAAACTAGCTGCAAGGCGAATATATACGACAACTCATCTGTTCGCTGCTCTTCATGTACATAAACAATTTCAGCTATTTTTGGACACAAGTTTCCGAGATATTAGATTATTTTTTTAAAAAAATCGCATGTAGAGAATTATTTAAGTTTCGAATTAATCGTGGCTAAAGCGAATGGAAAAAATCGAATTTGGGAATGGATCCTATTTGAATTTTGAATTTCTTGACGGTAATGTGGATAAAAACAAAAAAAAAATGTATTTTCGTCCACCTAGAATAATTTATTGATTAGTTTCTGGCGAAAATTTGTATGCACATATTATAAAGCATCTTTTAAATAAATTATACAAAAAATCAGCTGAATAGCTGTTTCGCCAGAATATAAAATAGAGATTTTCCGGTTCCGCATAATCAGATGGATTTGAGTGTGTGTAAACAATCCAACAGTTACCTACTGATGTTGAATGATGAATACAATTTGGTAGAGTCACAAAAATTGAAATAAAAATAAATTAATTTCTATCACAAATATTGTATGACACTTTCAAAGAAGTTGATATTAGCTTCCTAGTTTCGTTATTCTACTTTTTGAACTAAGAGAAAAACTTTTTGGCGTGCTTGTTCCTCCTGAATACAGAGTGTCTATCAATTGGCTTAAATGCCTGTTCTTTTCGAATAAATAGTCTCAAGTGAAAATATTTTGAGAATGCAGAATAGGAAATATTAACTGACTAATTGAATTCTTAGAATACTTCTACGCTCTAACGTTGAATGAAATAATTACCTGCATCAGTCTTAGAAGATTCAGGATTTTAATGATTCCATAGAATTATTATATAAAATACATCTAATTATTATATCGCTGAAATTTTGCTAGATCCTGCAGATCCTTATTTTACAGCGAAGTTCTAGACATAAATTCGATCAGATCTATATTGTTAGAAATATCGCGAAAAAAGTTTTTTCTTCCTGTAAACCAAGCATCCATGGCCGAGTTCAGTACCTGGATGGGTGACCGATCTGGATATGAATTTGAACAAGCACGCCAAAACAGACTGACCTCATGTTAGTGCCAACTTTTCAAGCAGGAAATTTATTAGACAAGTTCTCACGGTCAATTTGTACTTCGTTTAATAAAGCGGATAGTGTTATCCTCAGAAAAGTAATTTTGAATCCCAACAGTCACTTCGTCAAGAAATTCATTTAGAATTCTTTGTTCAGCTGGAAAATTAGAGATCTCTATATCTTCCTCCAACAAAGGCAGGAAATCTGTCGGGATTATACAGATGTTGGAGCTCAAATGCAGCGGAGATTAATTTCATATTATCCATTACAGACGCAGCTGCAATGGCCGACAGGACTAGCACTTAGTCCCTTAGACGGTTCGTTACACTTTTTCGACGATCGTCTGGTCCTGAAACTAACAGCCGACATGAAAGTTAAGGTAGTTGCTGGAATTCCGCTTCACTGCCACAAAGAAGACAACGCCACACGTGTGAATAACGAAAACATTTTAGGAACAGTGTTAGCGTTAGCATTTTCCCCTCTAGGAGATTTGTATATAGCTGAAGCAGATACGCATAAAGTAAACTACATAAGGGTCATCGACTCCGCCGGTAAAATTACGCATTTCGCAGGAAAAGTACAAGATAAAGACAAGAATAATTGCGATTGCTCTTCGAATCTAACAACTGTGAGTCCTAGCAGATCAACACATGATCCCATTCTGCCCTGTCTCTGTCCAACTGTCGACGAGTTAACCAGTAATGCAGAAACCCTTCTGTCCTCTAATTCGAAATTCCAAGCCATATCAGCCTTGACTGTATCCCCGGATGGAGTTTTACACGTGGCAGATCAAGGTTCCTTACACATCTTGGCCCTTCAGCATTATCTACCCCAGCACGATGAAAATGGAGAATTCAGGATACCCTATCCCCCTTCTGGAGAAGTTTACGTATTCAATCGTTATGGTCAGCATGTTGCTACCAAAGATCTGGCCTCTGATAAAACCAGATACTCGTTTTTATACTCCAAGAATACCAGTTTTGGCAAACTATCAACAGTAACCGACAGTTCGGGAAATAAGATACAATTCCTTAGAGATTATAGCAATATGGTATCATCGATAGAGAATACTCAAGATCACAAATCAGAACTTAAGATCTCTGGAGTTGGTTATCTTGTAAAACTATCAGAAAGAGGACGCTCTGAAATAGAATTGGACTATGACATGAACTCTGGACTGTTGACCAGTCGATCTGGGGTAAGTTAAACAATTAAATTAATTCCCCTCATTTCACTAATGATGACTCATTTTACAGGGTGGGGAAACCTTCATTTATCATTATGACTGGATGGGTAGAGTGACCAATATCATATTGCCTTCTGGTGAAACTTTGGAATTATCATCAGAGATTTCAGATAAAGAAGGCTTCGAAGTATCAGTCAGCAGGCCTCCCTCTAAACTAACCATCACAGATGAAGCAAATAAGGGAGTCATTATACAAAATGGTAATATTCACCATTCTACTCATCTAAAAATGTCTATAATATTCAAATATTTTTTTTCGTATAGGAAATGAGGTTATAACATCCCAGAAATTCATAAATTCAACACTGAACGTTTTGTCTGCCTGGGGAAGCCAGATGCAAGTATGTGCCTCAGCAAAACATCCCTTACTTGAAGCTTCTTTGCCGGTAGAAGCTGAAATGCTGCCTATCTGGTCTCAGCAGAGTGTTTCATTGGGAGAGGACATAACCAATACTATGTCATTGAAGTTCAGTCTCGTGGGAGACGTGAGGAACCCTCAACAAACCCTGTGCAAAGAGATCTACGTTAATAACTCCAAAGTATTGGGAATTGAGTTCGATCAGTTCACTAGCAAGGAGACGTTCTACGATCATGATAAGATGCCCATTTTGACAATAAGCTACGATCCTTCGGGTCTTCCTCTATCATACAGGCCATACAATGGTGCTGATAGTGTAAATATCAGTTATGACAATTTCAATAGGTAAGTGAAATTCATGCATTTCACATACACTGTCGACAATCAATTTAGATATTACAGAAATATCGAAATTTAATCAGTAGTTAATTTAAAAATCCGAGAAAAACACTGACGTGAAGTCAGGAGCCTTTGCTCTCATCTTCTATGGTCCCCCCCTCACACACCCTTACGAAATACTGAATAAACCTTCAAGCCGTCTTTTTGGCGCTCTAGCTCCTCGGAACTGAGTACTTCAATCAATCAATTTGCCCAAATTTCTGTAATTTTCGAATTTTTGGGTGAAAATGGTCTCAAACGATTTGGTTCGACTCACTGATCAAGAATCCGAGGTCGAAATCGATTCTGTCCGGCCGGCCGGCCGGCCGTAGGCACGATAACTCTCGAACGAAAGAAGTTAGAGGATTGAAATTTGCAAGGTGGGTTTGGAGCGTAAATATCTCGGACAAATTCGTTAATGGGCAAAATCCATCAAGCGGTTTCGGAGTTATGGCCGATTTTAGTAACAACATTTTTTATGAATATTTCCGAAACCGATCACTCGATCTATCTGGAATTTAGCACCAAATTGTAGAATCATGACCTTTATACGCATGTGAAGTTTTGTATTGACCAGGCTACCACAAAGTGTAAAAAAAAATTTTCAAAATTTCAAAATAATTTTTCTACAATAACTCTCGAACGGAATGAGGTAGGCAGTTGAAATTTTCAGAGTAGGTTAGGGAGATGAATATCTCGGTTAAGTTCGTTATTGAGCAAAATAGGCCAGATGGTTTCGGAGTAACGAAAAAACTAGAAGATACTTTCGGAGATATGATTTTTCGAAATTTCAATTATGAATCGTACTTCTATGTTTTCACAAAATGTTATCATTATTCTATCTAAGCTTTATTATATGATCTGTGTTCATACTCGTACATGTCATCCTGTTCTATAAGAGAGAGTCAAATTCATTTCAGCTATTTTAATTTGATTTCTTCCATGGTGCAGTTCTCATTTTCAGATTGCTCATTTAATCTTGATAAAAAAACTATTATGTGAATTGAATTTCCTTTATTATGCAGTTCTATCATAAGAATACATTGATATAATTCCCAACTCTGAGAAACCAATACTTTCGGAGATATAATTTGTCTGTTTGAACAAGAGCGCCAGAAAGCTCCCGTCCACAGGGCTTGAACCAATTTTTTCAACCGAGTACTAGATTTCAATTTGACCGGATCTGTATTTCTGGAAATATTGTGAGAAATACAGAACCGATCGAGCTGAAATCCGGTTTTAAAATAGCGGCTTGAAGATTTGTGCGGAACTTCAGCGAAATCTGCCGGATAGTAACTAAAATATAAAATATTTGAAGAATTTTTATATTTTTTCTAGTGATCCCCGCGCGTTATCATTCTATAACTAATTACCAAGTTTCAATTCGATCGGATCAGTATTTTTCGAGTTATTGAGGAAACCATATTTCAAATGGATATATCTCCAAAACCGTTGAGCCAATTATTCCCATTAAGGAACTTAACTGCAGCATTCGAATGCGCAACCTATGCTGAAAATTACAAGTAGCTATCTTTTTGCGTTTGAAAGTTATCGTGGCAACAACAGGCCGGCATTTGGGCAACATCGTTCCCTAAAACATGAGCGCAAAAATTAATACTTGAGATATATTAAGTTTTCCAATAAGAGGTGTTATTTTGAATAGCCCACTATTTCGGTAGATGTCACTTTTGAAGCTGTAATTTTTTGACATTTGACAAGAAGAAACTACGCCATCAATAAAAATGGAACGATACACGTTTCAAGAACGCATTGAAATTATTAAAATTCACTATAAAAATGGTGAAAATTTGGCAGAGACGGTTCGAAAAACTCGAACATTTTTGGGTCGTCGTGAAGCACCTTGTCGGACCGCAATAAAGAAATTGGTGGAAAAATTCGAGCTGTTGGGACAAGTTAGTTATGTGAAGAATAAAACCCGTGCACGTCGCTCAAGAACAGCCGAGAATATGGCTGCTGTAGCCGAAAGCGTTGAAGAAAACCCAGGTTTGTCCATTCCTCGTCGTTCTTTGAATTATTCCACAAACGTCATTACACCGTATTTTACATAATGGTTTGGGTCTTAAGGCTTATATTGTTCAGTTAACACAAGAACTCAAGCCGGCCGATCATCAACAACGTCGTGTCTTTGCTGATTGGGTCGTTGAAATGCATGAAAATGATCCGAAATTCGTCTTGAGTGATGAGGCCCATTTCCACCTCGGTGGCCTCGTCAAGAAGCAAAATTGTCGCATCTGGGGCTCGGAAAACCCAAGAGTTATTGTTGAAAAGCTTCTCTATCCTCAACGTGTGACTGTTTGGTGCGATTTATGGTCCGGCGGAGTCATTGGACTTTACTTTTTCGAAAATGAGGCTGGAGCAACAGTTACGGTATATGGATTGCGCTATCGAGAGATGATTAATGATTTTTATGGCCGGAATTGGATGGTATTGATCTGGACAACGTTTACTTTCAACAAGACGGCGCTACGTATCACACAAGCAACGAAACCATTGATCTTTTGCGGGAAAAGTTTCCGGACCGAAGAGGTGATCACAATTGGCCACCGAGATCTTGTGATTTAACACCTAGCGACTTCATCCTTTGGGGCCACGTGGAAGAGAAGGCCTATGCCAATAGCCCAGCGTCGAACAAGACCTCAAAGATGGAATTCGTGAGGCTATCGAGGACATAGGGCAGCCACTTTGCGATTTGGTTATGGAAAATTTCATTAAATGGATATGGTCCTGTAAGCGTGGGCGTGGTGGTCATTTGCCTGATGTTATTTTCCACCATTAACGGCATAGCTTCTTCTTTATAATGAAATGAACATACGATCATTTGTATTGAAAAATGGCATTTTTCTTTGAATATCAAAATAACATCTCTTATTGGAAAACCCTTTATATTCGTTATTTTGAGTGCATATTCTAGGGAACAGCGTGCTATCATTTTGCCCGATAAATTTCGAACGGAAAGAAATAGCGACTTGAAATTTTCAGCGTAGGTGGTGCGTCCGAATGCGACGGAAAAGTTCGTTAATGGGTATAATCGGCCCAATGGTTGCCGAGTACTAATTTTATTTTCAACCAATACAGATTCGATCGAACTGAAACTTGGTAACTAGAGGTAGAATACCAACACAAAGACGTATGTGATATTTTGTGAGGATCGTATAACCAGAAAATTGAAAAAACAATTATTAAAAAACTTGCATCTCACAATAACTTAAGTACGAAAGGAGGTAGCGACTGAATGAGAGATTTGAGTTCGTTAATAGGCATAATTGACCAAATGATTTTGGAGTTAAATATACCCATCTGAAATGTTGTTATTTCCTCAATAACTCAGAAAATACAAATCCGATCTAATTCAAACATGGTTATTAGTTGTAGAATGCTGACGTGCAAATTTTTGCGAAATTTCGTGAGGATTGTATCACTAGAAAATTTAAAAAAAAATCATGAAAAAAATTTCGATGTCACAGAAACTAAATGTCCGATATCGCTGAAATTTTGCGGGTGCCTTCAAAACCTAACTTTGCAGCCAAGTTCTAAATTTGGACATGATCGGATGTATATTGTTGGAGATCCGAGCAGCCTTGAGTGAGTGAGTGAGTGAGTAGCTGGATGGGTGACCGTGTTCTTGCGAATATTTCTGTGAATATTCGTGGACAAGGTTGAGTAGCATAACGCACAAAAGATCTGATTGCTTCAGTTTAACTACTAATAAATCTTCCAGTCAGTTGTTTTTGAGGTAATTGTTGAGTCGTTAAATGCTGGATTTCTTGTAGCTATTTTACGATCTGGAACGTAAGATGTTCGTCATCGGCTCTCATATTTGTATGCTTCAGAAGCACTAAACCGATTACATGCTTGACTCTCGATACTTTGTGAAACATTCAGTCAAGTTACACTTTCGCCTTCACGTTTCCAACTATTTGATTGGTCGAGTTGCGCATCTTCCAATAGACCTAGCCATAATTGATAAGATTATTTCGGAAGTGTATTACATTTCATTGAAGAAAAATAAGCACAGAAAAGCAGCCAACCTTTCATGAAATTTTTCGCCTTATTTCAGGATTGATTCATGGAAATGGGGAAAATCAGAGTTGAAGTATAGCTACGATCGTCATGGACTGCTCTCAGAAATAACAAGTTCACTGGATGGTACCCAAACATTCACCTACAATAACTGGAATCTTCTATCCAAGATAACCCTAGCTAGTCAGAGAAGTTTCTCCCTAGCTTATGACGAAGAAGGCCGTTTACGACACGTGGTACTCCCAAGTGGCACCAGGCATTCCTTTAGTCTTCAGCCATCCATAGGATTCCTCCGAGCAACCTACACACCTCCGGAAAGCGGTCGGTTCTATCTTCAGCACTTCTCTCATTCGGGTCAACTCCTTCAGACGGTATTCCCAGGTGATGGAGCAAGAGTTGTGTATAGATACTCCAATGATGGCAAGCTTAAAGAGGTCGTCTACGGCGATGGTAAAGTCGTATATCAATATTCGGAAATGACTGGCCTTCCGAGCCAAGTTTCGCACATTGAAAACGACTTGGAGTATCGCTGGGATTTTCAACATGTCAGAGGATTGTTGATGGAGGAGAGAATCGATTTCGGCGCTAAAACGGCTTTGAGCAACGCGAAGTTCACTTACGACTACGACAATAATTTCAGACTTATATCTGTTCAGGGGAGAATCGGAGGACAGAACCTTCCGCCCCACAATTTGGCCTACAATTCCAAAACCGGAGGTTTACAAAACGTGGGACCATTCACTGTGAATAAATCGAAACCAAACGAAACGTTAGTGTTCGATAAAAAGGCCACATTCTCCAGACATATCAGTTCGAGGTTCTTAGAAACCCAAGTAGCCCTAACATTCCACGGTATGGAGGTGTTTAGGATGGAATTCAGTCATGATATGCATGGGTAAGTGAAATAATTAGGATAAATTTTCGGATATTCATGATTTTTGTTTCAGTCGGATTTCTCAAACAAGGACTTATACAAGAAATGTCGGAGTAAATTCCTACACGAACGTGAAAAATTATACATGGGATTGTGATGGACAGCTTCTTGGTGTAGAAGCTCAAGAGCCGTGGGGATTCAGATATGACGATAATGGAAATATGCTTTCACTCACTTACAGGTATTATTGTCATACATTTATTCCAAACAAAAAAGTTATTATTTTCTAAATTACATCAATATTGTAATCCAAGATAGTCTAGGAATTTTCATCTAAACTTGGTATAAACGTAATGAACGGATGGTAGCAACGTATTAATTACAATAACATTCATATGTATATTTTCGCGGAGATAACTGAGTTCAAGTTACCATGCGAGGTCTAACCAGTGTTGCCAATCTGTTACAATTGTAACAGATCTGTTACTATCGAAAGTAATCTGTTACCCTGTTACTCTGAGCAGAAATCTGTTACCATTTGAAGCAAATCGGATTTTCCTTCAGACGAAATTTAATTTGTAAGTGTTTATTTTTGAATTTTCAAAATTATTTCCACAGAACACTAATAAATATATAATTTCAAATTTCAATAAATGAAGTTTCAATAGCACAGAGTCAAATTCATTAATTTTTAGGTTAATGATAATTCTGTTACGTTTTTCTTGGATCTGTTACTATTTTCGATGATCATCTGTTACTCTAGTTTGAAATACTCTGGCAGCACTGGGTCTAACCCTGAAAGATAACTCCGCTTAGTCCGAGAGTAGAATTTCTTGTTAAAGTTCGACCTTTTTGTAGCGATTTATTGCCTATTTCCTGTAAAAGACTTCAGAACGAATGCTAAACGGCTTTCAACAACTCAAGTGTAGAGAAATGTATCGTTTTTTAAGACATTGACCATCATGCTATTCATTTTCACTGGTAAATCAACTAAACTCAGCTCGGATGATTGGGAAAAATTCCTATTTCGAATGTCTAAGACTAAACATCCTAGAAGTGTCCTCATTGGTGCTTGCATCCGACATTTCGTATTTATTCCCACTCTATTCAAAAACGACAAATGAGAGTATTCTTTCAAACAATCATTAAAGGATACTATGGGACGTACATAAATCTATTAAATGGTTTCTTTCTGGGGTTTCTCTCCCAAACTCTGAAAAATATCTGTTAAATAAAAATTAATTATTTTGTGAATTACTTCTGATGGGTAAGAAACACAAGATATTTGTCAGAAGCAATAAATCGAACAATGTTGCCTAACAAACAATGACGACACAACATCAACGATGAAACAACAAAATTTCGTAACCTTTCGGAGTCTAAATCAGACTCCTTCGTCAGTCACACAAATCTTCAGAATTATTTTTTGTTGATGTAGGTATTCTGAAATTCGAGAATTGTCAAGAAATGATTCTGAAGTTAAGTATCTGACGAAGGAGTGTGATTCAGACTCTGAAAGGTTACGAAATTTAGTTGTTTCATCGTTGATGTTGTGTCGTTATTGTTTGTTAGGCAACATTGTTCGATTTAATGCTTCTGACAAATATCTTGTGTTTCTTGCGCAGAAGCAATTCTCAAAATAATACATTTTTATTGAACAGATATTTTTCAGAGTTTGGGAGAGAAAACCCAAAAAGAAACCATTTAATACTGAGAGTATTGTTGTAGGCAACATATCAAGGCAGGTTTAAGACCGAAACCCCAATCATGGTTAATATTACTTCGTTTTTACCCAGATGAAGGAACCTCCTATTCTGCTTCTAACTGGTCGTTTATATTCAATAACACTGCAAGAATGAACTACTATTTTCGATCGATAATAATACTATACTATATCCTTTAGTTGTCCTACCAACCAAGGGCGTAGCCAGGGAGGGGGGTTTTGGGGGTTCAACCCCCCCCCCCCCTCTCACTCCTTTTAGTAGTAGCAATAAGCTACAGTTCATCTTATCCTATGTTCACTGTGCTCTTAACCATACTAAACCGAGCATTTTCATATCGCAATGGGGTCGTATAGGTGGCCTGCATCGCAGTATTTGACTCCCTCTTGCGACAAAATAATGAATGCCACTGAACATCGCTCAAGGTTTCCGGATCACAGAGGGTTGGAGTTCATAACGATTTCCCTAGGTAGCGCTGGTAATATTTTCTTTCAAGTAGTTCGCAACAATAATAAGGCTTATGTTTCCTAGCGCTCCTTCTTTTATCATTCAATGGCTAAGTTAAGCTGATGATTGGGAACAGTCTTGAAACCGTGCGTATCTGCCCTAATTACTCTTTTCTCTTTAAAGGGAACGCTGAGCGATGAGATGGCAAGCCTTGATCACGAGAGAATATTTCTATACCTCAGAACCAGACAAACGTAAGTCGAAATGATATTAAACAACAGAAAGAAAAGTAATGAGGCAATACATTCATGAGGTCTCTATATTTTTCAATACTTTTCTTTGTTTTGTTCATTGTCATTTCGACTTCGACGTTCGTCGGGTTCTGAGATACAGACTTGTTGATGGTTAAGATATTTCACCGTATGTCTTTTAGTTATTAGCAATAAGCTACAGTTCACTCATCCTATGTATGAGTATTATATACTCCAGATGCACATATTCCGTTTACCCAGACAGCATTATTTGGTTATGAATTAAATACTCGTTCTCCTGTCGTGTGGTACATGCTCTTTGGAATCTGTCTTGGATCGCTAACGATATCCTAATGGGCTTTGGGGTGCCTGAGAGCCCAGAGAACGGCTGATATGTCGCTAATGAACTTCAGTATGCGTTGTTTGCACCCTTGGAATTTAATTTTAACTCTAATCATATACAAGTACTTAGAAATTCATTTCCTTGTAAAATCGAATTCCAACATTACATATATGTATTTTGACTTGCAGAGGCAATATAATACCAATGGAATACAACTCTCTAGATAGAATAATCAAGTTTGGTGAAGGCCAATACAAATATGATAATAGAGGTTTAGTTATACAAAATGCACGGGAAGAAAAGTTCCACTACAATTCGAAAGGATTGCTGATAAGGGCCACTAAAAGAGGCCGCTTCGATGTCAGATACTTCTATGATCACCTAGACAGGTAAATTCCTACAACAAGTAAACATGAGCAACTTTTTACTCCTATTTTTCACAGATTGTCAGCAAGAAAGGACAACTATGGAAACGTAACTCAGTTCTTCTACCTGAACCCGGAACGTCCAAGAGAGGTCAATCAAATATATTCGCCAAGAGATGGAAAGCTTATGTCCTTGGTCTATGATGACAGAGGTCATTTAATATATGCACAATTCTACCGTCATAAGTATTATGTAGCTACCGATCAGTGTGGTACACCAGTGATGATCTTCAACCAGTATGGTGAAGGAATAAGAGAAATAATGAGATCGCCATACGGCCACATCGTCTACGATTCGAATCCATATCTTTATTTACCAATTGACTTTTGCGGTGGTCTTTTGGACCAGGTGAGAAGAGTTGTGGGTAAATGCCAACTGTTTAACTAAATAACTTTGATTTTTAGGTAACATCATTGGTACATATGCCAAATGGTAAAGTGTATGATCCTCTCATAGGTCAATGGATGTCACCGCTATGGGAAAATGTCCTAGAGAGGGTATCTACTCCAACATTATTACACTTGTATAGGTTCAATGGGAACGACCCCATTAACATGGGCATTGATAGAAATAGACCAACGAGTGAGTATCATCTACCATCTACCTTATGTAGTGCATTACAGTCGTGGTCAGTTCAACATCAGACACTGGTTTTGGTGGACGTCTTAGTAGAAAACATGAAAATATCAAGTAGTGCGATTGGCTCAGTGGTAGAGTAATTGACTTGGGAGCGGAAGCCCCAAGTTCAATTCCGAGGCTAGGAAAGAAATTTTCTAGTCACGGTAATCGCCACCATTCGCTGTTGGGTCAAAAATTAACAGTGCTGTGCCTAAGGTGGCGTAAGGACACAGTAACAAAGCCTACACAGAACACAACTGGTTCTCCTAACTCAGGGCAAGCTCTTAGAGCTTATGAGGGGTCTCCTTGTGGAAGACCCAGGAGGATCAGTATAATAATAATAATAATAATAATAATAATGAACATAAATTCAATTTGTTTACAGACCACATGGACTGGTTCAACAAATTGGGCTACAATCTGAAAAGTCTATCTCCACAGCTCTACCCTGATGACCTTGCTGGCGGAAAGATGCCTCCTCTTCTAACCAAACCCGCGAACTTCTGGAACCCATCGCAAAAATCACTAATCAGCTCCATACAACTAAGTTCAACGGACGTTCAGTCAGGTTTCTTGGCTCACTTGAATACCAGAAAGATGAACATCGCGGAAGAACAGGCATCACCGACGAAATCTGCGCTGAAATCCGATGTGATGGACTTGAAGTTGACAAAGATTGGAGCTGCATCTGAACCACCCTTCGGAAAGGGTATTTTGGTATCGCGGACCCCTGATAATCAAGCTGTTGTATCTAGCGTACCTGCGGCAAACGCCATCTATAAAGATGTCTATACTTCAGTTTTCAATAGATCCTATCTGCTGCCATTTTCTTTCGTTGTTCACAACGCGCAACAGGATGCTTTTTATTTCGTCAAGGAAGAAATTTGGAAGGCCAGTGATGACAAGGGACAGCTGAAAAGGCTCCAAGGACAGGTGAACACGACGTTCCATGAAAGCTCTAAGGAAAATGGGAGCGGTAACAACTATTTTGACGTCAAAATACATGGTGCGAACGCAGTTGTCAATTTACGCTATGGTACAACAATAGAAAAAGAAAAACAACGCCTGCTACATCATGCTAAATTAACTGCTATTCGGAAAGCGTGGCACAGGGAGAAAGAAATTCTAAAAGCAGGATTCACGGGATCTGTCGAGTGGACAGCTAACGAAATCGAAGAAATAATGAAAACTGGCTATCTTACCAACTACGAAGGAAATTACATACATGACGTACAAGTGTACCCGGAATTGGCCGAAGATCCGTATAACATCAAGTTCGCGAAAAAACAGGGAGAATCGTCGAAGAAGCGCAGGAAAAAGCGAGATACAAAGAAAAAGGCATGTCATGATAATTGGTGGTTCTCATGGAGAGAAGAATGCTAGTGCTCCTTCTGGTATAGACTTCAATCGAAGATATATTCAATTAACTATGTGTGATGATGTACCAAGAAAAAAAAATAACTCGCCACCATTGACGAGACCTTTTATACCAAAAATACCAAAGTCTATTTGTGTATGTATTTCAAAGATGCCAAAAATGTATAATTATTTATTTACCAATATGTTACCTATATATGTATGTGATTTGAATGCTGGCACTCATCACTGCCTCGAAAAAATGTTTTTTATATACTTTTAATAATGACTGATTATATCGAGGTAGTGATTCGTGTTTGGCTTCTTGTAAATATTATTCATTGATAAATCTTCTATCATCAACAGCAGTTGTGGATAATTTCGGATTTGGTTGTTAAAATAAATGACGAGGAGTGGAACTCTATATCATGCTTCATCACAACGAAATCAAAATGTGGAAATTCTACTTGGATTTTCAACTCGATTGAGAAAAATCTATAGTGATTAGAAAAATATTGAATATTACTATTTCACCAGTTTTTTAACATATCAATGGACGAGTTTTTATTTCTAATAGTATATAAACTTATATATTTCCAAAAAATGATCAATTCATGAAATCGAAGTAATAAAATAAATTTCAGTTTGGCAAATATTCAATGGTTTTTTTTTGTTTTGTATCTAAAACTCTGAAAAAAATAACATTGAAATAAAATAATTTTTCAATGCTTTTGAAATTACTTCTGCATCAGATAACAAACTTCTTCACTAGTTGTCAGAAGCCATTTATGTTTGCCTAACAAACAGTAACGAAACAACATCAGTTATTTTTACAGAGTTTGGGAGAGAAACCCCAAAATCAACCATTGAATGATCAATGCTCCTCTCAAAGTATATCCTTTAATGATTAATCAATTGAAAATATTATTGAAACTTCAATATAGCGTTCATATTTACGCAGATATGAATGACTTTCTATTTCAGAATACACAAATTGATTAGAATTCCATTCCGGTTCCCTTTCTGTTCCGAAATTATTCACTTTCGGTAAAGATTAAGAATTTTCACATCTCGGAATTCAAAAAACGGAACTGAACAGGTTGGCATTATCTTCAACTTACCTTTATTATAAGAGGAACATTTGAAATTCGAATGAGATTACTGTATATAGAGTCCAGTTATTATTACCTTTTTAATGATTTTAAAAATTAAAAAGATCGAATTTATCTTAGATAGGCGAGAAATTAAATTATTATTACTGTATGTTGTGTTGCTTTACTTAAAAATATCATTGTGACTGAGCCATGTTTGATAGTGAAGCAAATTTATCTGCTATGTACCTTGCGATTTACGGTAAAAAAACACTGAAATTCTTATTTTGTAACAAACAAATCAAATATCTATATATATTTTTACTTCGCCTGCTACAAATACTTGATATTTTCAGTGTGCTATATATTGAACTACGTACTGTTGACGTTATCACTTGGTCTGTAAGTCAAACTATGTCATTTCAGGATGTTACTCATTGAACAACTCCATCTTGAAAATTCAATTATACTAAAATTTTCAATCTATGAAATACAGTGCAATAAAAAGAAATCAGGCACACTCACATACTCACTGTGTTTCTTTCTCTGAAATGAGTAATGTTTTTGAGCTGAATCCCAGACATTAATGGTTTAATGTTATTATCTGTGTTACCCCATTGAAATGTAAATCTTACTGGAATATAAGTATAAGTAATATGTTACCTAAGTATGTATCATTTTACAATTTTGTTATTAGACAAAATTATTTTCCTGAAAGCTGATACTACAATTTTATTTTTTCTTATGAATATTATAAATGTTTTAAATAAACACATTGTTTTTTAAAATTGTGGCTTTTTATCAAACTTGGAAATGAATTGGTAAACCTTAAATTGATGGTGCATTTGACCCCTCCTTTAATTTTCATAGGTGAGTCTTTTTTTAAAGAAGGTAGAACTCCCCAGGTAACACAGGGACCTCCCAAAGATATCTCGGTGAGCTCTTTCCGGAATATTGTGACGACTATTGCGATATCGCGGGAGGTCACCAATAGCTCCCTATCACCTCCAAATGTCCGCCACAGGGGATGAGCCCCTGTGAAACCTTGAAACTTGGCAGTAGAGTTAGGTTTTGAAGGCTCTTGCAAAATTTCAGTAATTTCAAACGAATAGTTACTGATATATAGAATTTTTTTTTTCAATGATTTATTAAAAATTTTCTACAAATGCTATCCTCACCAAATTTTGCAAACATTTTCGCATTGGCATTCTACAACTAATAACCATGTTTGAATTCGATCGGTTCAGTATTTTTCGAGTCAATGAGGAACAAAAAACCCTCAAATTTCAGAAAATTTCAGATGGCTATAACTCTAACACCGTTTGGCCGATTATGTTCATAAAGAAACTGAAATGTCGCGTTCTGGTGCACATCCTAACCTGAAAACTTCAAGCCGCTATCTCTTTCCGTTCTCAAGTTATCGTGACAACAAAAATATTTTTCAATAATTTTTTTAAAATTTTCTAGGCATATGATTCGCATAAAATTTCACAAACGTGCTGAGGTTCATATTCTACAGCTACTCACCAAGTTTCAATTCGATCGGATTCATATTGGTTGAAAACAAAATTATTACTCGGAAACCACTGGGTCGATTATGCCCATTAACGAACTTGTCCGTCGTATTGGGATGCGCCACCCACCCTGAAAATTTCAAGTCGCTAGCTCTTTTCGTTCTCAAGTTATCCTGGCAACGGCCGGCCGGACGGACAGAATCAAATTTGACCTCGAATTCTTCATTGGGGAGTCGAACTTAATCGTTTGAGACCATTTTCGTCAAAAAATTCGAAAGTTACAGACATTTGGGCAAAACTATAACGCGATGTTCCCCGGAACATACGCGCAAAAATGAAAAGACAAGAGGAGGAAACGAACAAATTAAAAATAATACATAACCTTTCAAAAGTCTCCTCTCACAAAAATACTTCTCTGTAGGCGAATGGGATCTCGTGGAGAAGAATCGCCTCCGCTAGTTTTCGAAGATATTCACTCCTGAAATCCCTTCAATATTTGAATTAAAAAATGAAAATTTTGCTCGTAAGGCCAGGATATTAATGGGATTGATATGATTGTTGCGGTTGATGCTATTCAAGTGATTAATGCGATTAAAGCGATGCCAATATTGTGATTAATGCGATTGATGTTCTTAATGCGTTAAATTTCAATATTGCGATATCGCATTTCATCCACATTGTAACCTCTCGGAGACATCTATGCAAGGTCTATTTTACCTGGGTTATCACATTAATGGCATGAATCGCATTTATCACATTAATCATACTAATCCCATTAATCACTTTATCGTGATCGTTTGATGTGAATAATGCCATTAATCGCATCAATCACATCAAATGCAATTAATTCCATTAATCATTAATCACATTGATCACATTAATATTAATGTCATCAATTTTTTTTAAGAGAAAAATAACATTTTGGGGGGGGGGGGGGTTTGAACCCCCCCCCCCCCTCCTGGCCACGCCCTTGAGTGAACCTCTCAAACTATTTCCCAGGTTGAGCAGTTTGAGCACTTCCCCATGTGACTATATCTGAGATGTTACTGGGCTCATCCCCTGTGGCGGGCATTTCGAGGTGATAGGGAGGTCTTGGTGACCTCCCAGCGATATCGCAAAAGGCGTCAGAATATCCTGGAAAGAGCTCTCCGAGATATCTCTGGGAGGTCCCTGTGTTACCTGGGTTATTCAAAAGCCCCCCGAAGGACTATAAGTCATTATTTATTTATTTTATTATTAATTTCTTTTCTGTTATAGTCAGCCCTGACTATAGAAAATTAGTGTTTTGTAGCAATATTGGGAAAAATAAATACCAGTATATTCTCTGAAATTTATTTAATAACAAAGAAGTTAGGAATTTATATTGATAGATTTTTATGCAATCTATCAATGTTTTAATCTACAATATTTTTTGTATCATTGCAATGTTTCCCATTAACTAAAATGTGAGATATTATAATTAATGCACATGACGAAAAACATAAATAAATCAGATAGATAGTGATTTCTCACAATACAACTCTACGTTTATATTTACACAGCGCAAAATAGTTTTCTATAGGTTGTTCTCAAATGTACGATAAAAAATAACTTTCTTCACATCTGAAATAATCGAGATTTGTAGGAATATAAACAACATTTAAGAAATACTGTCTATCTCATTTTTCGTGTAGGTACTAAGTTCTAATATATTTGAACACATTCACCACTGCAATAAAGTGGATTGGTTTTTTTGGCCCTGGTTGGAAAAATTATAACTGTAATTTCATCTCAATGGGTAGGTATAAAATAAAGTTCATTTGAGCTTGTTGGTCTTTATGAATTGAAATAATCTCATTTTAATCCTGAAAAAATATGGATTAAGAAGTGTTCAAAATGTTTGGATAAACGTATTCTTCAAACTAAAGAAAATATCAGTTTTTAGTATTATTCAATCCATAAAAACCAAATATTGAAACTATTTCTCTAACAATGATTGCTTCAAAACCTTCTTAAGATTGTTTGTAATATGCCAATATTTTGTTCAATAACAGTTAAAAAATACCCCAAACTATTTATAGATTGTCTAATATCCAAAATGACAATAAAATAAGACAATAAAATGCAAGATATATGATAAATAAATGTTAAAAGGTTCAGAGTGGGTTTTTGTATCATTTCATTGCAACCATTCAACGTTAATACAAATTTTGTAGGAAACATTACTTTGCAAATACATACTTTTATCGCTACACCTTTACTGTCGCTAATATCCATATTTCAATGTTTCGAGAACTAACTAAGATACCCTCTTGACTTCTCATTAAAGTAACATACATATACCTAATGCTGAGGAGAAATTTATTTACTTGATGACATTAAAATGAAGGAATTCAAAAAAACATTACCTACATAAAAAATGCCTGTATTAGGCCCCCAGAATATAAATTTAGAATGAAAAATGGAAATTTGCGGTAAAAGCCACAGTTGATCTTCTTTTAACCTGGAAAATGTCAAGTTACAGACCACCAACACTTGACGTCTTCTAATCTTTATAATATATTCTGTCTTGCACTTTTTATCTTTTTTTCAAACAAGAAATTTACAATTAAATATTGTAACAGCCCACTCTCTAAATTTAAAGAGATTTCATTCAATAACTCTAAGAAACCAACATACTTCTCGACTATCAAATAATCCTAAATAAAAAAGTTACTATATTGGTCAGTTTTCAAACAGAAATTCAATTTCTGATAAAATATTCATAAATTTTCTATACTATATTTGTACATAATTTTTTTATCAGATGCTCTGGGGAAATGATAATCTTATTTTGAATTTTACACTGAAATTGTCGGAGAATTTAGTTTTTGATTTCAATTTCTCTAGGTACTGAACCATTCTGAAGCGCTATCATCATGAGAAAGAGTTATGTGTTATTCGAAATAATTCCTAAAATTCCTTGTTTTTATTGCATTAATTCAGTGCGCTTATAACTTATATGGCAGTGTAAGTTAAACCTGGTGAAAATTTTCTTACTTAACAAATGCTGTGACCATTGAGATGAAGAAACAATATGGAGAAGTATTCAATACACACTTCACAAGTGAAACTAAATGAACCAATAAAATTTAAAGATTTCAACAAAATCTTACAATTCCATTAATTTAATTTCAAATCTAGTTACTGCATAATGAATCTTCAATATTTGTTAAATATATGTAAAAAAAAACTTATTTTCGAAATAAATAAAAAAACAACCATTCAATAAAACATTATTTTACATATTCATCAAAAAAAAATATTTACAAAGAAAACACTTAGCAATCTTACTGAAAATTATTTACAAAAGTTATAACAAGGGATTTCATTTGATGGGTTTTAATAATTGGGAATATTTTGAATTATGATACTCAGCTCACCACACAAAAAATAGTATTTAGTTTGTTTCTCAGTTTTGGATTTAAAAATTCCCCTTTCTCCAAATCAAGAGAATTGAAATTGAAAATTTAACAAAGATAGAAAAATTTCGCTACTCAAAAAAATATATATACATATATATTGAAATATAACATAAGAGATTGAAATGAATACTATACAAAATGAATAAAGTATATTATTCAATTAGTATATCAATTTGGATTAAATCCATCCGATTATTGGCTGTTGTTATAGTCCGATATTTTACAAAAGACTTACACCTCATTCGATATCATTTTGAAAATCGTTTGAAGGCACTGAACTTTAGCCTGTAGTTTAATTTCTTCGAAAATAGGTGCCACTAAGCCTTCTAAAAAAAGATGTAATCATTTAATCTCCTGTATTCTTCCTACAGCAAAATATTAAAATTCAGGATAGTCTAAGAGATATAAGAAAGAATTAAATTTCTTCCAGAATGTCAACTTGTAGATTCTAATACCATCAAGCGAGTAACAACATTCTTGTCCACTACAAATTTCGTTTTCTGACATATGTCTCAGGGACGATGTTTCCATATTCTTTGATGAAAAGATAATAATGCATGCTATCTGTTAATCTACTCGAATATACGTTGATAATAGCCTTGATCATAAGAATAACAATGTTTTACTATTAAAACATTGTTATTCTGACTAATCGGTTTATGATCAAGGCTATTATCAACGTATATAATGATCTAACCCCTATGGGTTAGATCATTATTATGCATAACATATCCCTACATTATTAGACCAGGGTAGAAGCCTTTAAAAATGATAAAAAGTGAACAAAAATTATAGTAGATTGAAACCCATTGGAAAAGGAAGAGAATATAACAAAAATTATAGGAACAATAATTTACGGGCGATCTGAGGTCGGGAAGGGAAAGAGGGCGAGTTTTTAAGGGTAAAAAACGGTTTATCTCGATTTCCGGCGAAACTAGAAGTCCTATGGGGAAAAGTTGAATGGCAAAGTTGTAGGTAATAAAAAGATCTACAACTTTTGTTTTCAAACTTTTTTCACACAACCTCAAAATTTATGTGAAAAATTCAAATAACCACGTTTTTGGTTTTTAATTTTTATCTTTTACAAAAAAAAAATATTGTTTCACCAAATATGGTAAAAACTTACTTTTTCATGTCCCAAATACACTGTAATTTTTAGGATTTGAAATATTTTTGTTTTCACCTTAATTTGACTTAATATCGAAAAAGCACCCAAATTTTCAATCAAAAATTCTCACGTCAAAATATCTGCTTTTTTAAAAAAGTACGTGGGTTTTTTGTTCATTGGAGTCTCTACTTTCTGATGGTGTGAAAGAATATACATTACTATGGTAAATTTTCTCGGAAAATGCTAACTTAATAAAGTTAATATTTAATAAGATATCCACAATATTTTGAGAAACTTGTACAATCTTCTCTAAATTATATGTGTAGATGCCTATTTGTTGGTCTTTTGAGATAACTTGTATACCTGAGTGACCTACGGATTATTTTAGCCCATCAAAAATTATTTCATAGAGAAGTGAGGAAGGGGCTATGAGGGTCTGCGCCTTACTGCATGTTACTTCGTAGCATTTTCTGGGAGAATTTACCATAGTAATGTATATTGTTTTTAGACCATCAGAAAGTAGACATTTTAACGAATAGAAAGACCACCTACTTTTTTAAAAAAGCAGATATTTTGGCGTGAGAATTTTTAATTGAAAATTAGGATGCTTTTTCGATATTAAGTCTAATTAAGGTGAAAACAAAAATATTTCAAATCCAAAAAATTACAGTGTATTTGGGACATGAAAAGGTAAGTTTTTACCAAATTTGGTGAAAAAATATTTTTTTTTGTAAAAGATAAAAATTCAAAACCAAAAACGTGGTTATTTGAATTTTTCATATAAATTTTGAGGTTATGTGAAAAAAGTGTGTAAACAAAAGTTGTAGATCTTTTTATTACCTACAACTTTGCCATTCAACTTTTCCCCATAGGACTTGTAGTTTTGCCGGAAATCGAGATAAACCGTTTTTTACCCTTAAAAACTCGCCCTCTTCCCCTTCCCGACCTCAGATCGCCCGTAAATTATTTTTCCTATAATTTTTGTTATATTCTCTTCCTTTTACAATGGGTTTCATTCTACTATAATTTTATTCGGTTTCAAAAATTATCGACCCTGGTCTATATACATTTATCGAGATCGATAAATCTGAAGGTGCACACTATGTTTCAACCACCTGCACAATTCCCTGAAATACCGCTAAACTTTCCAAAATTCCAATAAATAGTACCTGGGAACTCTAGAAGGCATTGACGTGAATAAAATAAGGGATATATTACTCAATACCGAACCAACTCCAATTAACAACTCACTGTTTTCACTAATTGGTTTTTGACTAAGGGTAGTGACAGTCCATATTTAAGAATAACAGATAGTTTGCTTTGATAAAGTATCATCTCAGAAGATGGGAACATCATTCTCGAAATATGTCAGAAGACAATGTAGTGGACAAGAGTCTAGTAATGTGCAATATAGTGGCAAGTTCAAGTCCACAGACAACTCAAATCAAATTATTGCAGAATTTGTAAGTTTCTGCAATAATTGTCTATGGAAACTTTTGAATTTCATTCATGTTTTTATGAAACCCTGTATTTGAAAGGTTGTGCGAGGTGAACTGAGTTTTATATGCCTAACTGAATAATCAAATGATAATTTTAAATCGAAAAAAATGGTTTCATCTGAAATATCTAAAATTTGTATCAGCCGGTAGTATTAACGTACAAAAAGGAAATTAGAAAAATTCATCAAAGCCATCGTTAAAATATACCATTGAAACCTTTAGGCCGTCTCTCTCTAAAATTTGAGCAAACTGAAAATTACTTCAAGATCAAAACAATTCTTTAAACCTATCCCTACTAAAAACCAGAGCCATATTTGACAATAAATAGTCAAAATCATAGGAAACATGTATACATTGTGATTATTTCGCTATTTTACTCTTTCTTTAAATACTAGCTATAAATTATTAATGTTTGCAACTTATAGTTCTATTATAACATGATATTTCATAACTTGTTGATTATGAGACCTATTGATGTCATCCAATTGAATTTTTTTCACAGGTAGTAGGTCAGGGAATAATAACAAAACCAATCTTCAAAAACAAGACCAACTGGTTTCCATTAAATTGTAAAGTCATCAGTCATCCCTAAAATTAACAAAACATAACAGCAGGCATATTCACGAAAATAAAGGATGAACTACTATGAATCTTAAGTTTCCAGAACCAGAACTACTAGTTTCAAAAATATTTCAAAATTAACAATCCAAAATTCTTATTGCGAGGAGAAATACCTTTTTTTTAAGTTTCAATGTTTCGGAGTCTGGTGGCTTCTATATAATATTATTTTTTATAAAAGGGAAAAAAACATGTTTCTCCTCACAGTAAGATAAATAAAATTAGTGATTGTTACTTCTGATTTTCTGTTGGTAACTTTGAAACTTATCACAAGAACAAATAAGGATTGTGATTGTTAATTTGGATTTGTGACGAAAACTGATGGTTGTTCAAAACATAATTTTCATTTTAGGTTATTCTTTATTTTGATAATATGCCTTGACATATTTTGTTCATTTTAAAGCCCTGATGATGGCATTATTTTTTGAAGAAAAGTTGTCAATATTCCCCGACCTTTGTACCTATTTAAAAAAATTCAATAATAACATCCAAATGTAATCACAACAGAGCTTTTCAGCTGAAAATGTAAACTTGTTTGCATCCCCAAAAATCCCAATTTCAACAAACAATATTCAGAACTGAATATTGAATATGTATGCCTCACAATCACAAATTTGAAATAAATAATAAATAAGATAAGATCAAGTATCTTCACTGGGTATCAAAGGAATGTATGTCTTCAACATTCTTTCATAAATATGTGAATATGATGATATTCATTTTGATCAACTTTATACAGGGTATATCATAACATGTATACCAAAACCATAAGGGATCCCTTAAATCAGACAATGATTCAGACCACCTAGAAACATTATATACATTTTTTCTTTGAATGATTTATTCAATTGAATTGATATAAATACCCATGAAGGGTTCATAAATACGAGAAAAATAATAGAACAGATGAATTTCTTTTATAATGGAATGTCGCTGATAAGAAATCTGAAGTTTCTTCTTTTGATACTGTAAATGTTACCATGTAAACCGTTGGTGAATAATCTGAAGTTAAAACTATGTGTTCTGTCTAAATTGAAAGGTTATGGGCCGCTTATGTCAAGAAAAGCTCAATCCTGAACTCATCTTTTCTAATTAAAAAAAAATTAATTCAATACTAATGAACTATTATGTTGTACCTTGTCTAGAATCTTTGAACCTTTACACAAAAATTTCAATTGTTTTCTCTAGAAAATACCAGATATTCAAATAAAAAAAAACTGAAATTACCAGAACTATTAGAGCTGTCAGACTTCATTAGTTTCTGATGTGGATATAGTAACGCACCTACTTCAATGTGTGTACTTAATATAAAAAAAAAAAAAAAAATCCGTAGATCTGTTTAAGTTAGGTTAGGGCATCAAATTTCGTCCTAAGATTTGTATTTAGGATACACTCCACAAGTGAAAACCTGTAACCTAATCGTCTGATCAATTTTGCATTCGTTGTGCAAAGGCACAGAGATCATTTGTGAACTATATAATAATGTAAAGATTTTGTATTTATAGTGGAAAGTTGATGATTGAACATTTTTTGACATATGACTGACTTTTATAATTAGAAATATGACAGAACCTAGAGTTTTGAGTTCAGATTTGTACCAGCGATATCGAATGAATTTAATATAAATCACATAATTCGTAATACCTTCAGGTGATACTCACCATGTTTGCGATTCCTTCACAGCTTGTTAAAGTCCATAAAGTTATTTGTCTAATTTAAACGATTCCTCTATCTATTTTATAGTTGAGATAACCGTATAAAGATTTCATCAAAATCACCCTGTTATTTAATATTGCTTTGCACCTTTTCTTAAATGCAAATATTATGGCACAGAGTTGTTCTTATTTTCCACGATTTTTCTTTAATTCTTATTGTGTCTTCGTATTATACACCAATTGAATCTGTCCTGTTTTCAATTTGTTTCTGTCTGTTTGAGAATATAATTTTCATAAATATACGAATACAATACTAAATATTGTGACACACATTCCTGTAAAAATCAATGGGATTCAAAACTGGTAATGTTGAAAATGAAGAAGTATCGAAAATTCAGAAAAAAAAATTATTTAAATTACACATGATAATTTAACACTTTCAGCCGACACTAAGCCCCAAGTCTGTTGTTTCATCGTACTCAATTCATCATCTATTCACACCGTAGTCAACACCCGAAAATCAATATTAACATTCAGTTGATTGCTTCTCCCGTTCGTCATGGAACGTTTGTGCACTTAAATGGTAACATTGTCTTTTAGTCGTATCGTATCAGATCACATTTTAAATAAAACTATCACTTTTTTCTTATCTCCTAGAGAAATGTCTTTAACATTAATGTATCACAACCGGACTCTGCTGTAAACAAACACCAACCGAGGGACTGTCATTAGGATCTCCCTGCTGCCTCAACGGTGTGTTGTGAGTACCATTAGGACCCATAGTCATGTGGCCGTTGGACCCTGTTGTGGGATGCTTCATCATCGAGTTGCTCTCGGACATCGTTGGCGGGATGTAGGTTCCGAAAGGTAAAGAGGGGGGCCCGTAGTTCATTATGTTGGGCGGGTAACGATGTGTATGCATTAGTCGAGATGGAGATGGTTCACAATCCATCGTTGTGTAGCTCGTGGACTGATAATTGTAGTTAACAGGCTCCCGTGGTCGACCAATTAAATTTAACCCTGAAATAAACATATTGAATTAATGTCATGCTAAACTTTTTTTTTTAAACTCGACATGCTCCATACAAGATTCTATCAATTCATTCAACAGAAAATAATAAGAGTGCTTGGATTTAGACACCTATAATTTTTTGTACGCATGTTCTGGGGAAGAGCGTGCTATCATTTTGCACAAATGTCTGTAACTTTTGAATTTTTTGCCGAAAATGGTCTCAAACGATTAGGTTCGACTCACTGATGAAGAATTCGAGGTCAAATTTGAATCTGTCTGACAGAATCAAATTTGAGCTCGAATTCTTCATCAGAGAGTCGAACATAATCGTTTAAGACCATTTTCGGCAAAAACATCCAACATTACAGACATTCGGGCAAAATGATAGTACGCTGTTCCCCACAATATGCGCGCAAAAAGATAAACATTAATACTGTAAAAAAAATTAGGAAAAATTGGAGAAAAGCAGTTCAAATTAAATATTCCTCCACCAAGGTGCATATACACCAAATTATAATTATTCTTCAATTACCATAATATTCCACACAATAATGGAATATTTTAATTTGGCACATAAAAATACCGGAATTAACAATATCCACTGCCCTGTATGAATTATCAAAGAAAAATTATTAGATTAATCAGCTAGAGATAGATGTCCGACAATTATAAGAGCTTAATTAGTAGAACCATTAAAAATATGCACTCCTTAAAATAATTAAGCGCCTTGTTTTAATTTATTCTCATGAAATAATTATGGGTAGCACGACATTGAATAAGAGAATAGGAACATTGGTCGATTTAACTGGAAAACTCCTGCTGTTTCCCATTTTATAATTGATCTCGGAATGTTGAGGCAGATACTGCCATGTCAATTAGTCCTGACATATAAAGTGGTAAATATAGAATCAACAGTAATCCCAATACCGATGTTGTTGTATGCGCTCGTTTTCTGCATTCAATTCCTATTAACGTCACTCCAAAAAACTATGACAAAAATAGAGATTCTCTAAGTGCAAGACAAGTGTACTACAAAACAAAAGAATCATGCTCGTATCATAGGTCAAAGCAAAGAGTTGATAAAGTTTTCAATTAAAAAAAATCGATAAAAAGGTTCTTTTTTCAAACGTACAATGACAATATCATAATATTTTGATTGACAGGATCATAGACAACATATAGTATGATGACAGGTGACAGGAAAGTTCAATTTCCCCGCCGCGGCAGTTTTATTTTTCGTTTTCCCTCCCTCGGTGCTATGGAAACAATATAAATATTATTTACGCACCTTCATTGGCCGAAGCCTCAATTTATTTCTGTCAAAATTTTATGCATAACAATCGTAAGTAGCCACATTTTGACGTCTTTTATCGTGGTAAATATAAATCAAACCCAGATCTGGATTTCAAGATTATTACGTATCTAATACATAATTTGAAAAGTTTGAAAAACAATGACGATGTTCGAATTTACATATTTCAATTTTGACAACTACAGTTCTTTTGAAGAGTTTATTCAATATTCAAATATTATGATTACAAGTCAATACAAATAAATTAAAATATAAACTTCAGTTGAAGAATTACTAAGAAGGAAGTCAATAGCTACACAATTATGGAATCTCAAGATAACAAAAAAAAGTAGAAAAGAAGAAGAATTACACAAAGGAAATAATCGATAAAACTTTTTTTCCAGAAATTAAATCAATAAACATACTTTGAACTACGAATAATGTTATCTCAATAATACCTGTGTTAGTTAAGAAGTTTACATTTCACCAGTTGTTTCACTATGTTAGTCATCGCTGACTTCCGGTTAAATCTGCATAAAATCATAAGAGCCCATCAGTTTGGAGCATATAGTAAGCAAAAAAAAAATCAAAGAATTCATTACAGTTTCTGATATTCAAGTAAATTAAAAATTATTTGATGAAAACATTTGTCTCATTAACCATAAATTTTATTTTAGATAAAACAGTACTGTTTAAACTAATTTCAATGGTACCTTTCTGTAATTTAAATGAAATTTTTTCATAATAAATTCAATGAAAGTTGACAAAAAACGCGAAACTGTTTTGAATCGAAAATTAATCATCACAACATGCCTGATATAAATTTTAAAATATTGTTCAGATTTTAAAAGTTTCGAAAATAGCAAAAATAGCCAGCGAATAGTAGCAAATATTCAAAACTGAATTCTACTGGGTAAATCAGAATATCAATAATACTTTATGCTCAAATTAAGGACCAGGATTAGTAGTTTCCTATTATACCGGGTGGCCCACGACAGACGTGGAGCTCGTTTTGAGGGAGTAAATGAAGATAGTTTGAGAATATTTTTAGGTGATGTGTGTAGGGTGTTGAAAAGCACAATTTAAAATTGTTTTCCCACATACAGGATGTTCGAAAACAAAGATATAGACCAAAGTTACATATTTTTAAATGTAACACCCTGTATTTGACCTATAAAATGGAATGGCATGCTCAAATTAAGATGAGTTTCTTCAGATCACTTTATACCTCAGAAGCACCATTTACGAGAAAATGGCGAAAAATTGAAAATAACGAGTTTTTTGGCGCTCTAGTTCCTCGGAACTGAGTGCTTATCAATTTGCCCAAATGTCTGTAATTTTCGAATATTTCGATGAAAATGGTCTTAAACGATTTGGTTCGACTCACTGATCAAGAATCCGTGGTCGAAATTCATTCTGTCCGGCCGGTCCGGCCGGCCGTAGGCACGATAACTCTCGAACGGAATGAGCTAGAGAGTTGAAATTTTCAGAGTAGGTTTGGGGGATAAATATCTCGGCTAAGTTCGTTATTGGGCAAAATCGGACAAATGGTTTCGGAGTAACAAAAAAAAAATTTTTTTTTTACGAAACAAATTCCAAATTAATTTTTTTTTAATAAGAAGTTTTATCATGAGAATCCAATCATATCATTTTTAACTCTAACAAGCTAATACTTTCGGAGATATGATTTTTCAAAATTTCAATAATAAATCGTATTTCAACGTTGTCACAGAATAATATTATTCTATGTATGAATATGAATTGTCATAATGTCAAATGATGTTCAATTGAAGAATTGTGAGCGAAGTGAGAAAAATCTCAGATATGATTTTTCAAAATTTCAATAATAAATCGTATTTCAACGTTGTCACAGAATGATATTATTCTATGTATGAATATGAATTGTCATAATGTCAAATGATGTTCCTGAGAATTGTGAGCGAAGTGAGTTAAATCTCAGTTGTTTGCTCCGATATTAGTTTTTCTCAGAAAATTCTTACATTTCGGAACTGAACATGAAGTAAGAGATCTGAGAGTAGTGAGACTGCTTTTCATCCATAGACATAGATATAACTCTCGAACGGAATGAGGTAGGTAGTTGAAATTTTCAGAGTAGTTTAGGGAGATGAATATCTCGGTTGAGTTCGTTATTGGGCAAAATTGACCAGATTTAATTTGATTTCTTCCATGGTGCTTTTCTCATTCTCATGATTGCTCATTTAATCTTGATAAATAAACTATTATTTGAATTGAATTTCCTTTAGGATGCAGTTCTATTATATAAATACATTGATATAATTCCCAACTCTGAGAAACCAATACTTTCGGAGATATAATTTGTCTGTTTGAACTAGAGCGCCAGAAAGCTCCTGTCCACAGGGCTTGAACCCATTTTTTAAATAGCAATTAATGAAGAAATCAGTTACGACAGCGATACAGACAGTATTTTTTCGAGTAGATGTATTGGCTCCTATACAGGAAAAAAAATTACCTTTGGAATATACACAGTGATCATAATTAATTTTCAAACATCAACTACAAATAATGGTCAAAAACTTTCTTACTCGCTTTCATATTTCAAATGGCACACCCGGTATTTTCATGTCTCGTTGAACGTAAACTTATTAATTTCGAAACTATCTTCATAAGGTTTTCCCGAGGGTTTTCCAACACCTAATCCTGATAGTTTCTCAGCAATTTTCGACCATAATTTGTAGTTGATGATTGAAAATTAATTATGTTCACTCTGTATATTCTAGAGTTAATATTTTGTTTCTGTTAAGGAGTAGCCAATATGTCTACTCGAAAAAAATACTGTCTGTATTGCTGGCGTAACTGGTTTCTTCATTAATTGCTGCTTCTAAGGTATAAAGTGATCTGAAGAAACTCCATAATTTGAGCTTGCCATTCCATTTTTGAGGTCAAATACAGGGTGTTACATTTAAAAAAAAATGTAACTTTGGTCTATATCTTTGTTTTCGAACAACCTGCATATATGAAAATAATTTTAAATTGTGCTTTTGAACACACATCACGAACAAATATTCTCAAAATATCTTCATTTACTCCCTCAAAACGAGCTCCGCGTCTTTGGTGAGCCACCCGGTATACACGGCGAGCAAATTTCGATGCTTCCGGATCTCTTCTTAAAAAATAATCAAAATACTCGTATAACTCGAAAACCAAAAGTAATAGGTGAAATTTTTTCCAGGATGGTTGCCATGTTAAAACATCAAAATTTGTCCACCTTGTACATTAGTCTGGCTGTTAGGTACAAAGTCTCAATTAAATTGTATGATATTAGAAGAAATAATGGTAAAATAAAGGAAATTATTTCGATTTCGTAGATCCATTATATGATCTTTATGTACAATTTGAAAACAAACAAGGAAAAAATGAGAAAAATTAATATGCTGATACAGAACCAATTAATATGGATTGAATCTGAAACCAGAAATATTGAGGATAATTAATATGGTAAAATATTACGGTGATTTCGGTAATAGAAATTGTCAAACAATAATTGGAAAAATGATAATAATATAATAGTTAGTATATATTGAGTACTACACTACACAAAATTTACTATTATAAAGGGTGTTTCAGCAAGAACTTGAATTTTGAATTGCGTGTCATTTTTGTCTGTCAATTGTTGAGTCAGCCATATTTGTTGTTTGTTTAATTAAAACATAGACTTTTACGAAAATGGTGCGTTATAGCTTGGAAGAACGTTTGTTGATAGTGAAAACCTATTATAGAAAAGGGGAAAATTTAACTTTGACGATTCGCAAGTTACGTGGTCATATCGGCGCGCATAATCGACCGTCGCGGCTTACTATTGAGAATTTGATCAAAAAATTTGAGCGGAAGTTTTCATTGAAAGATGACAGAGACCTTACCCGTCATCGTCATCGGACGAAAAGATCGGCGAAAGATCGCAGCTGTGAGGGGCAGTGTGGCAGCACGACCATTCGACATCGTAGCCAGGAATTAAACATTCATCGCAGCACTCATCAACGGATTTTGAGAAAGATTTACACCTTCATGCTTACAAAATCCAGCTGACTCAGCAGTTGCAGTCTAACGATCATAGACAGCGCAGAAACTTTACCAGCTGGATATTGGAACAACTGCAAACTGACGATGAATTTCACAACACAATCATCTTTAGTGACGAGGCTCATTTTCACCTCAACGGCTTCGTTAACAAACAGAATTCTCGTATCTGGGGAGATGAAAATCCACATGTCATTCAAGAACTTCCGTTACATCCTCAAAAAGTGACAGTTTGGTGTGCCATATGGGCAGGAGGGATAATTGGACCGTAGTTTTTTAAGAATGATGAAGGTGTCGCCGTGGGCGACGGTCATCGTTATCAGGCCATGTTGACACACTTTTGTGGCAAGAATTAGACGGAATGGACTTAAATGAGATGTGGTTTCAACAGAATGGCGTTATCTGTCACACGGCAAGAGAAACAATGACTTTGTTACAAACTAAGTTTTCAAGTCGAGTAATTTTTCGTTTCGGAGACCAAAACTGGCCGCCGAGAAGTTGTGATTTAATTTGTTTGGATTATTTTCTCTGGTTTTTGTGAAAAGTAAGGTCTATGCGAACCATCCTGAGAGAACTGAGGAACTCAAAGAAGAAATTGCACGTCAAATTCGTCAAATCCAGCAGCCCTTACTGCAAAATTTCATCAAAAGAGTGCATACCTGCCAACAGAGCAACGGTGGCCATTTAACCGATATTTTGTTTCGTGTGTAAATGTCATCACTACCTCCATACATATGTAGACAAAAATATTAATAAAATATTAAATAAATATTCAATTTTTAATTTTTAAAATTCTAGTTCTTGCTGAGCACCCTTTATTAAAATTATTATTTTAATTGTTTGACAATTTCTATTACATAAATCGTCTTCATATTTCACCACTTTAACTATCCTCAATATTTCTGGTTTCAGATTCAATCCATAATAATTGTTTCTGTATCGGTATATTAACTTTCATTTCCACTTTTTGGCGCTCTAGTTCCTCGGAACTGAGTGCTTATCAATTTGCCCAAATGTCTGTAATTTTCGAATATTTCGATGAAAATGGTCTTAAACGATTTGGTTCGACTCACTGATCAAGAATCCGTGGTCGAAATTCATTCTGTCCGGCCGGTCCGGCCGGCCGTAGGCACGATAACTCTCGAACGGAATGAGCTAGAGAGTTGAAATTTTCAGAGTAGGTTTGGGGGATAAATATCTCGGCTAAGTTCGTTATTGGGCAAAATCGGACAAATGGTTTCGGAGTAACAAAAAAAAATTTTTTTTTTACGAAACAAATTCCAAATTAAATTTTTTTTAATAAAAAGTTTTATCATGAGAATCCAATCATATCATTTTTAACTCTAACAAGCTAATACTTTCGGAGATATGATTTTTCAAATTTCAATAATAAATCGTATTTCAACGTTGTCACAGAATAATATTATTCTATGTATGAATATGAATTGTCATAATGTCAAATGATGTTCCTGAGACTAATCAATCGAAGAATTGTGAGCGAAGTGAGAAAAATCTCAGATATGATTTTTCAAAATTTCAATAATAAATCGTATTTCAACGTTGTCACAGAATGATATTATTCTATGTATGAATATGAATTGTCATAATGTCAAATGATGTTCCTGAGACTAATCAATCGAAGAATTGTGAGCGAAGTGAGTTAAATCTCAGTTGTTTGCTCCGATATTAGTTTTTCTCAGAAAATTCTTACATTTCGGAACTGAACATGAAGTAAGAGATCTGAGAGTAGTGAGACTGCTTTTCATCCATAGACATAGATATAACTCTCGAACGGAATGAGGTAGGTAGTTGAAATTTTCAGAGTAGTTTAGGGAGATGAATATCTCGGTTAAGTTCGTTATTGGGCAAAATTGGCCAGATTTAATTTGATTTCTTCCATGGTGCTTTTCTCATTCTCATGATTGCTCATTTAATCTTGATAAATAAACTATTATTTGAATTGAATTTCCTTTAGGATGCAGTTCTATTATATGAATACATTGATATAATTCCCAACTCTGAGAAACCAATACTTTCGGAGATATAATTTGTCTGTTTGAACTAGAGCGCCAGAAAGCTCCTGTCCACAGGGCTTGAATCCATTTTTTCCTTTGTTGTTATCAGATATGTATTAAAATCAGGCAATGGATGCCCGAAATCTAAATAATCAAGTATCAATGCCCTTAACATATAAATCAATCAAAAAAACTTCGACATTAATGAAGAAAACAACTCACCATGCGTACTACTCGAGTTATTCATCAACGTCATGTCCATAGAGACGACGGCTGGGCTCGAACTCGAACTGTTCGGCGTCGTGGTGCCTTTGTCCTTCGTACTCTTGAAAAAATTATGTTGCAACGCGTAGAACGGCGTTATCCGCGTCTTGGGATCGTAATCGAGCATGTGCAAAATAAGATCTTTGAATTTGAGATAATCCGACATGGAATGACCAAATTCCCCCAGTCTTCGTCCGCCCGGTCCTCCGGTTTCAACCCCTAAAATGTCATGTAGCCTCCTCGTTCCGGGAAATTTATATTTCTTGCCATCCCGTGGTTTCTTCAGAACGTACCTGAAAATTTTATTATTATAGATTAATATTCTAGTTGGAGTTCAGTTTGGACTGATTATGAACGTAACTATACTCTTGTTCACTCCAGATTTTGTCTTCTCACATGTTTCGGAAACGATGTTTCTATCTTCTGAGACGAAGCGTTACTAAAGCATGCTATCAATTTCTACATTCAAGTATTGTTGAGATTTTACACTTAGTATAATACAAACATAAACCGTTTAGTAGAACAATGAGTTGTTAATAGGGGTTAGATTATTCAGTAATAGTATATTATTTCTTAAGGAGGAGAAGTGTCAGTTTTCATGGCGAGCTTGAGTTTACCCGGAGAACGGAGTGAGCCAAGAAAAGTCTCTTCTACTCCGAATGAAATATGTTATTTTATTTTCAAACGTTTTGAAATTCATACAAATCTGAAAATCAACATTTGGATTGATTTACAATTACGCACATAATTCTATCCATTTACGATCGTTATAAATGAGTGAATTATGGAACAATTGACTAGTAACGGTTGCCACGCAAAATTCATTCTGACAGACATAAAGTAAAATAATTGATAGTTTTCATTTGCAAGATGGTGAGAAGTGGTTGAAAGTGAAAATGTCTTCAGAATTTTGAGGTTTTGGCGAATGAAGCAGTATCTTTCCTTGGACCATCGGAGTCTATTGAACAATATTCTGCAGCTTATGATCACTTTGTGAATTGGTGCAATTCGAAAAATGTGACAGTTTACCAAGAGAATGTGCTTCTAGCATATTTAAACTTAATGGCTACAGAAAAAAATGGGTTCAAGCCCTGTGGACAGGAGCTTTCTGGCGCTCTACTTCAAACAGACAAATTATATCTCCGAAAGTATTGGTTTCTCAGAGTTGGGAATTATATCAATGTATTCATATGATAGAACTGCATCATAAAGGAAATTCAATTTAAATAATAGTTTATTTATCAAGATTAAGTGAGCAATCATGAGAATGAGAACTGCTCATTCTCATGATTACTTATTTAATCTTGATAAATAAACTATTATTTAAATTGAATTTCCTTTATGATGCAGTTCTATCATATGAATACATTGATATAATTCCCAACTCTGAGAAACCAATACTTTCGGAGATATAATTTGTCTGTTTGAACTAGAGCGCCAGAAAGCTCCTGTCCACAGGGCTTGAACCCATTTTCTATGCTCCTTTTGCTTCGATAAACTTTTAGGAAAAAATAATATAACCACTGATAATAAACTTGTGTGCCAGCCACACGAATTAATTATGAGAGAATATGATTTCATTACTGGCACCTCCGCCAATCTGTTACACGATGTGTACCAACTTCCTAATAAAGGATTTTCCAATAAGAGGTGTTATTTTGAATAGCCCGCTGTTTCGGTAGATGTCAGCTTCATTTTTTTTTTTCCAATTTATCGAGTATTTTTCAAGAGGCTGTAAAAACTTTCAAATTATCAATAGACAAATTAACGAGTGTCAATTTATCGAGAGTCGACTGTATCACAAGCCCACACTTCCTATATGAAAAATTGGGAGTTGTATCCGTCTTTCGTAGGGGATTCGAAGGTAGGATTCGCATTTTTACGAAGAAGAATGACAATTTAAAATTTGAATTTGATGTGTTTCGGGATTTTCCAGAAATATGTACAGTAATCAAGATAATGAATTTATTCCATTTGGCTTGTCCACACTGTAGTAACGTAATTTCTTTTGATGCGGGAAACGTTGCTTCCGAAACACGAGGCCAAAATTATTAGAGGAACAGGGTGTAGTTACTGCATGTTAAGTATAGTATCCCTTCAAAAGTGAACTCGAGTTTCTTAGGTAAAAAAATGACTCACCTTCCATCTCCCGGCATTTTATCGAAGTATTTCTTCGTTTTCTCGGCCTGGTCCAGTAGGTGCTTGGGTGGCATACCCAAAACTTCCACGATTTTGTTCATTTGATCCACTTCGTTGGCACCACTGAACAACGGTTCTCCAGTGTGCATCTCTACTAAAATGCAGCCTAACGACCACATATCTATTGCTAAGTCATACGGTATACCTAAAAGTACTTCGGGTGATCTATAGAAGCGACTCTGAATATACTGGTATATCTGAAAGAGAACAAAAATAACATGTAAGACAGTGAATAATGAAGGACCATCAAATATTTAATCGATAAACACAGCATAGCAACAGCGTAAAATTCTGATTTGGCATTTTGAATGTGGTTCACAATCAAAAGATTGAGCCGAAAGCAGATAATCGATCATTATTAGAAAGAAAAAAGTAGATTTTATTTATTTTTTAATTTTTATTTCATTATTATACTCATTCTCCTAGGTCTTCCCCAAGGAGAACCCTCATAAGCTCTCGAGAGCTTGAGCGAGTAAGGAGAATCAGTTGTGTTCTATGTAGACTTTGTAAGTGTGTCCTTACGCCACTTTAGGCACAGCACTGTTAATTTTTGACCCAATAGTTAATGGTGGCGATTACTGTGACTAGAAAATTTCTTTCTTAGCCTAGGGAATAAACTTGGGGCCTCCGGCTCCTAAGTCAAACGCTCTACAATTGAGCCAACCGCACTGAATTTTGAATGTGCTTGACAATCAAATGATTGCCGAAAGCAGATAATCGATCATTATTGAAAAGTAAATATTATATATCTTCTCAAGTGCATTAAGTGAAATAGTAAAACATATTTCGGAAAAGCTAAAACCAAATTCGGAAAAAGTAAATCTAATTTCAGACAAAATAAAACTTACCCAGTAAAATTGTGTGGCCATCAGACTAATTTTCGATAATGTTCATGATTAATATCTTGTTTCTTATGGTTTTAACCATTACGTTAAGTGATTTAGCTAAACTCCGGGAAAAATATTTATCGAATAATTGAGTCTGGTGGTAACACTAGAAAATTTTTAAAAAATTACGAAAAAATATTATGTATCTCACGATAACTTGATAAAGGAAAGAGATAGCGCCTTGCAATTTTCAGATTAGGGTGCGCATCCGAATTCGACAATTAAGTTTGTTAATCAGCATAATCGACCAAATTGTTTCGGAGTTATACTCATCTGAAATTTCATTCTTATTTCCTATATTACTCAAAATATAAAAAGCTGATTCAATTAAAACTCAGTGATTACTAGTAGAATGCCGACCCATTAATTTTCGCGGAATTTCGTGAATAACGTACCCCGGAGTTACTTGAGGCGTAAGTTTTTTCGTATATCAATTCCAATAGAATACATACTAAGTATGTGAGAATTAATAATTATGTGATCATAGACGATTCCCGTTATACTGAAGTCTGTCATTAAAATATAATGAAATGTATTCATATATTATAAAAGCTGAGAAAACGGTGTATATCGATGCTAAATTCTTAGTGTAGTGTCCAATAGAGGTGAGTAGACAATAGAACATACGCGCAAAAATTTGTCGAGAAATATGCACCGACTTCCATACTACCGTACTTTCGGAAATATCATTTTTTCCAAACTTACATGAAATTTCCTACTCAGTCAACCTTAAATACCTCAACGTAGGAGTCAAAATTATAAGGAAGAATATATTCATTATGAACATAAGGAAAATGCGAGGGGAAATGTGTATGATGGACACAAAATAGTACTGAGTAAATCTGAATTATGAAATTAGATTTACTTTTTCCGAAATTGAATTTTCTTTTTCCGAAATTGGTTTTACCTTTTCCAAAATTGGTTCTACTATTTCCGAAATTACTTTCACATTTTGCGAAATTAACTTCGTTTTTCAACATTAAATTTGTTCGAATTTTCCCTAAAAGGTGGTTTCATTCTGGAGCAAAGTTGTCCTATTCGTATTTTCACCATTAAAATTTTTCAACTTAACATTCAATTCTCTACACATTCAGAATTTATAAAATTTGAATATTTCGGTAATGAAAATCGGTAAATCAAGAAGCAATTTCAAATAAGGTAAAACGCTCCTGAATCGCTGCTATGACGGATGACGTAATCAAAATTTACCATCTGCTTGTTACAGCCAATGCTGATGTCGAGCCCTTTATAGTCAGCTGTGTTACACTGGAATAAAGAGTGAAACGGACACGAGAAGAGAGTGAGCGTAGATATGACGGATTACGTCACGGACTGGCGCCAAGTTTCGATCGTTTGAGCAGGCATTATTTGCAACCAAATTTGAATGATCGATTTCTCGTTGAAAATTGAAATTTTTGATGGCGGATGAACTTTTTCAGTATTCTTATGGATATAATAATCGATTCCAATAATAAACAAGCACTGACGTGAAGTCAGAAGCTTTTGCGCGTATGTTCTATTGTCCATTCTTCTGTATTGGACACCCTTAATCGAATTTACCATGGTATATTATGTTGTCCATTCTCCTGTATTGGACACTCTTAATTCGAATTTACCATGGTAAATTATGGAAAATTATTTCGCAAAGATTATGTTTTCCAAATGTATTTTCTTACGCTGCAAACACTCCTCCAATCTTCCGCGTAAATTGTTCAGAAATCGCTGACACACACTTCTCGGAATTGCCGCCATTTCTGCGATGATGTTCTGCTTCAATTGCACCAAACATGCGGGATTATTGTGGTAAACAACACTTTTCAAGTCGATTTTTTAGTTTGGAGTTGTTGAGAACGTTTCCTTATTGAAAGTGATGGATTGTGATGCAGCGACTGTCTCACTTGTTTAACTGTTTCTTCATCTCTAGCTGTTCGTAAGTGGCTTCTTTTTGGGATTTTAACCGTTGAACCAGTATTCTTGAACATTTGTATCCATTTTCTGATGGTGTTTTCACTTGGAGCACTGCGCGTTCGATATTCTGCTCGAAATAAACGCTGAGCAGTAACTACAGAACTATTGTTTTGGTAATATGCACTCACGCAAAAGGCCCGATGCGGTCCTGGATACGGTTCCATTCATACTAACTCTACAAATAGTTGTCCACGTCTCAAGCCCCTTCCCGCGCTTATACCCCGCACCCTAGCAAAGTTATTGCCAGATCAAACCACCCCTACCTAGCCAGGACACCCTGTATAAGTTTTTCGTATATCATTTGATATTGAAAGAATTTCAATTCAGACAGAATACAGTAGTCAGAATAAAAAATTATGTGATCTTATGCTAAGTTCGAAAACTGCCCTTATCTACATCTGCTATCAAAATAGTTCGTCTAAACAAACTACTTTTATGTCAGATGTAAACAATGTGGACTTTTCGAACTTAGCAATAGACGAATCTCTCATTACTCAAGTCTGTCATAAAAATGGTACGAAATGTATTCATATCGTATAAAAGCTGAGAAAACGGTCTATATCGATGGTAAATTACAATAAAAGTGTCCAATAAAGTTGAATAAAACATTATAAACAGTAATTTTGTCGGTTTAAGGTTAAATTTTAATTTGTTTCAGTCATCTTGAAAAATTTTTTATTTCACAAACTAAGCTCGAATGGAACATGGCCCAAAAGCTCTTGACTTCACGTCAGTGCTTCAACCAATTTTGTTCATAACGGAGTCGAACCTAAACGTTTGAGACTATTTTCGGCAAAAAATTCGAAACTTGACGACATTTAGCCAAAATGATAGCGCCCTAGACGAGCTTGCAAAAAGTACAAGGTTCGTATGCGAAGTTTACCACGGCAAGCTCTGCCTCTTCAGACTACGTCAGGTTGAAAAACAAACCGAACTACCCAGAAATGAACGTAGTTTCTGATAGGACACAAGCGCGAAAAAACTTTAATGCGTTTTTTTCCACAGAACCCTAAAGATGACGATCCCAGTGAATAGAACCTGATTCAAATTACACGTAATCCGAGTAGGCTGGGGCGTTCAAGTCGAAAAATGCAATTCGTTACCGAGATGAAGCACAGTGAAATTGATTCGGAAAGGAATGTTGCAGCTTATTCAAGGAGCCGGGAGCAATCACGGAAGAAGCAATGTAAATGGATAAACCTGCCGCTTGAAGGAAATAGTTACAGGAAAATCTCGTTTTAATTGGAAGAATTCATTCCTGAGATTGATGTTCAACCCACTCGAATTGAGTGAGTTGATATAGACGCAGACCCATTTGTGAAAAAGTTTTAGTTTAGTATGATGGGGCACTTGAAATGGTTATCTGTTGAAATAGGGGAGTGGTGTGGCAGTAGTAACAAAAATTGGTTCAAGCCCTGTGGACAGGAGCTTTTTGGCGCTCTTGTTCAAACAGACAAATTATATCTCCGAAAGTATAGGTTTCTCAGAGTTGGGAATTATATCAATGGATTCTTATGATAGAACTGCATCATGAAAGAAATTAAATTAAAAAATTGGTTCAAGCACTGACGTGAAGTCAGAAGCTTTTGCGCGTATGTTCTATTGTCCATTCTTCTGTATTCGACACCCTTAATCGAATTTACCATGGTTAATTATGTCGTCCATTCTCCTGTATTGGACACTCTTAATTCAAATTTACCATGGTAAATTCGAATTAAGTGTCCAATACAGGAGAATGGACGACATAATTAACCATGGTAAATTCGATTAAGGGTGTCGAATACAGAAGAATGGACAATAGAACATACGCGCAAAAGCTTCTGACTTCACGTCAGTGCTTGAACCAATTTTTTTTCCGTGAATTTTTTTTAATTTTCTGGAGGCGCGGTTCTTAAAATTTTTTTTTTCGTCATTTTTTTCAAATTTTCTAGGAGTACGGTTCTTACAGAATTTTAAACACGTCTTTGTGTTGATTTTCTACTACTAGTTACAAAGCTTCAATTCAATCGAATATTTATTTTTTGAGTTATCAAGGAAACAATATTCCAGGTGGATATAACTCGGAAACCGTTAAACCGATTATGCCCAAAAACGAACTCAACTCTCCCTTTCGGATACGCAACCTACCCTGAAAATAGCAAGTCCCTATCTCCTTTGGTTCGAAAGTTATCGAGGCAACGGTCTCCCATCTACTGAACTCACACAAGAATGCTCGAATCTCCAACAATATTCAACCGATCGTGTTAAAACTTGAAACTTGGCAGTAGAGTTAGGTAATGAACGCACTTGCAAAATTTCAGCAATTTCAAACGTATAGTTACTGATATATGGAATTTTTTTTTTTTATTTTCAATGATTTATTAAAAATTTTCTACAAATGCTATCCTCACCAAATTTCGCAAACATTTTCGCGTTGGCATTCTACAACTAACAACCATGTTTGAATTCAATCGGTTCAGTATTTTTCGAGTTAATGAGGAACAAAAAACCACCAAATTTCAGAAAATTTCATATGGCTATAACTCTGAAACCGTTTGGTCGATTATGCTCATAAACAAACTCAAATGTGGCATTCATATGCACAACGTAATCTGAAATTTTCAAGCCGCTATCTCTTTCCGTTCTCAGGTTATCGTGACAAAAAAAATATTTTTTAATAATTTTTTTTAAAATTTCCTGGCCATACGATTCGCCCAAAATCTCACAAACGTGCTTTGGTTCATATTCTACAACTACTCACCAAGTTTCAATTCGATCGGATTTATATTGGTTGAAAACAAAATTATTACTCGGAAACCATTGGGCCGATTATGCCCATTAACGAACTTGTCCGTCGTATTGCGATGCGCCACCCACCCTGAAAATTTCAAGTCGCTAGCTCTTTTCGTTCTCAAATTATCGTGGCAACGGACGGCCGGACGGCCGGCCGGACGGCCGGACGGACAGAATCAAATATGACCTCGGATTCTTCATCGGGGAGTCGAACTTAATCGTTTGAGACCAATTTCGTCAAAAAATTCGAAAGTTACAGACATTTGGGCAAAACTATAACGCGATGTTCCCCAGAACATACGCGCAAAAAAGTGTCGTTTAAAAAAATATTGCTTCAAAAATTATCATTTAAAAAAAGAGCAATCTGCAATGCTTCAAAAATTGTCATTAAATTTATTTATCAAGATTAAATGATCAATCTGCAATGATATCATCGAATGGAAAATATCATCGAAATGTCTAGAGCAAGGCTGGAGACAATCATAGCAGATGTTCCACTTATTCCTGATATTTGAGTAGGTAGTGGATTACGAACAAATTATTTTAATAGTTCAAAATATATTAATAAAATACTATCCTCTTTTTATAATTTTTCAATAGTTCATACCACTTACACATTCTTTTCTGTATTATGGACCTTAACAAAGGACAAAATGTTCGATACAAAATTTAGATCCATATTTCAACATTTTTTTGCTATAGCAACATTATGAAAATACTGTATATAGGAACATGTCTCACAACTTAAGGAAGTAAAAGGTAATATTAACTTCAGTGGTCAACGAACAGTACCTAATTTCTTTTGATGGTTCCATTATGTTCTCCTTTCCAATTGCCTTCATAAACTACATCATTTAAATGATACAATTCTAAATCTTCTGAAACATCATCCCCAATATTTAATCATAAATTATTCAATATGTAATCAGTCAATATTATTTTCGGTTTCAAAACAGTCTTGTATATATTCACAAATTCTAGAATCAGATACTTGTTTCCCAACAGAAAATATTTTCAAACTACGAATTGACAAATCTCTAATAGCTAGATAAGATGACATTTATGAACAGTGAACACAGACAGATTCCGTGTTCACATTCTGTGAATACATAGAACTACGATGTATTATTGAAATTTTGAAAAATCATATCTCCAAAAGTATTACCTTGTTAGAGATGAAAATGATAACAATGGATTCTTATGATGAAACTGCATCTTAAAAAAAATTGGATTTGAAACTTGTCGTTACTCCGAAATCATCATGCCGATTCTACCCAATAACGAACTTAACCGAGATATTCATCTCCTAAACCTACTCTGAGAATTTCAACTGCCAAGCTCAATCCGTTCGAGAGTTATCGTGTTAACGGAGGGCCGGCCGGCCGGACAGAATCGATTTTGTCCACGGATTCTTGATCAGTGAGTCAAACCAAATCGTTCAAGACCATTTTCATCAAAAAAATCGAAAATTACAGACATTTGGGTAAATTTATAAGCACTCTGTTCCGAGTAACAGAGTGCTTATCAATTTGCCCAAATATCTGTAATTTTCGAATTTTTGGCTGAAAATGGTATCAAACGATTTGGTTCGACTCACTGATCAAGAATCCGTGATCGAAATCGATTCTGTCCGGCCGGCCGGCTGTCCGTTAACACGATAACTCTCGAACGAAAGGAGTTAGAGGATTGAAATTTGCAGGGTAGGTTTGCATCGTAAATATCTCGGACGAGTTCGTTAACGGACGAAATCCATCAAGCGGTTTCGGAGTTATGGCCGTTTTTATTAAAAAAGTTTTTTATGAATAGTTCCGAAACCGATCACTCGATCTATCTGAAATTTAGCATCGAATTGTAGAATCATGACCTTCAGACGCATGTGAAGTTTTGTATTGATCGGGTTACCGTAGTGTCAAAAAAAAATTGAAAATTTTTAAATTTTGTTTCTACAATAACTCTCGAACGGAATGAGCTAGGCAGTTGAAATTTTCAGAGTAGGTTAGGCAGATAAATATCTCGGTTGAGTTCGCTATTGGCCAAAATAGGCCAGATGGTTTCGGATGTGGAAACATAGAAGCACGATTTATTATTGAAATCTTGAAAATTCATATCTCCGAAAGTATTAGCTTGTCAGTTAAAAATGATTTCAATGGATTTTTATGGTGAAACTGCATCTTAAAAAAAATTTAATTTGAAATTTGTAATGTAAAACAAAAAAATTTTTTTTCGTTACTCCGAAACCATCAGGCCGCCGATTTTGCCCAATAACGAGCTGAACCAAGATAAAAATCTCCCAAACCTACTCTGAAAATTTCAAACTGCCTAGCTCATTCTGTTTGAGAGTAATTGTACAAACAAAATTTAAAAATTTTCAACATTATTTTTTACACTTAACGGTAACCCGATCAATACAAAACTTCGCATGCATATAACGGTCATTATTTTACAATTTGATGCTAAATTTCAGATAGATCGAGAGATCGGTTTCGGAAATATTCATAAAAAATGTTTTCACTAAAAACGGCCAGAACTCCGAAACCGCTTGATGGATTTCACCCGTTAACGAACCTGTCCGAGATATTCACGCTCCAAACCTATTCTGCAAATTTCAATCCTCTAACTCCTTTCGTTCGAGAGTTATCGTGTTCTTGATCAGTGAGTCGAACGAAATCATTCAAGACCTTTTTCATCAAATTATTCGAAAATTACAGACATTTGGGCAAATTGATAAGCTCTCTGTTCCGAGGAACAAGAGCGCCAAAAATCGCAAAATACAAACAATACATATGGGAGAGCACGTAAGAAAACAATTGAATTGAAACGTGGCACATAGAAATTGATGGTATTCTTAAAGACAATATAACTCACCCTTTGTCCGAGCTGGCAAGAGCTACCGAAATCGACTATCTTGATGGCTGACCTCTTCGAGTTGCAAAGGAGGATGTTTTCCGGCTTCAGATCGCAGTGGATGATGTTGAGTTCGGGCGTCGAAAGGAACATGAGGGCCGTGCAAAGTTGAAGAGCAAACTTTCGCGTTAGATTCAGCGATACACCTCGAAAATTCGTATTTCTGAGTAAGTCATACAGGTTGAACGACAACAGTTCGAACACTAAGCACAGGTGATTCCGCCACATAAAGTGTCTTTTCAATCGCACTGAAAAAAAAGAGATATTTTTTAGATTGAATATGAAAACACTCAAATGGAATTTAGGAGTTTGGGCTATCATAAAAGTATATTATTTCATAGGGAGGAGAAGTGTCACTTTTCATGGCGAACCTGAGTTTACCTGCCGAACGGAGTGAGGCGGATAATTAAAAACAAACTATGAAAAGTCACTTCTACTCCCAATGAAACATGTTATTTTATTTTCAAACGTTTTGAAATTCATAAAAATCTGAATATCCACTTTTGGATTGATTTGCATTTACGCACATAATTTTATCCATTTACGATCGTTATATTATTATATTTAAATAATAAATTAAAATGTTGTACCAACTAATTAGCGAGTATTCAATATCCATAAAGGATATTTTGATGTCTAACGACATTTCCATCAAGAATACCTTATTTTAGTAAAAAATTTGTTGATTTCATATCAGTTTGATTGTGTTTAGAACAGTTAATTAGTTTTGTTGATATTTTGGAATCACGTAAATGAATATGTTGGAAATCTTTACAAGAAAATTGTCCATCTTCCACAATAATTTTCCACGTGGAACTGAAAGAATTTCTATTATCGGAAATAGTCAGCTCCACTGAAAGATTCGTAAAATTCAATTAAAGATGCAGATTTAAAGGTGTGAGATAATGGTAAAATGCAACAGTAAAACAAAAGCAGAAAGTTCATTAAGAAACTTTCTTGGTAACTTTTTACTGAGAGAGTTTTCAATAACACCATTTTGTCCTCGGTTATTTCAGTAAACGAGTGCTGCATATCAATTAGGAAACTATGGAAATAATTTCTCGTTTCGTATATTGCCGGCTATTATTCGTCCTCGCCTATCTAGAATTAATCCGAATTTGCTCTCCGAAATAATTAACATTTCTTTATTTTTCATTATGATGATTATCATTTATGTTTAACTTTGTGAATGAATTATTTTATTATTATTATTCAACTGACATTTTTTACCGCAATTTTCAGTGGTTCGAGAAGCAAGACTTGGAGAGAATTCGGGAGAAATCCTTGAATCTTATCTTATTGCACTCAGTTAGTCCTGTAAGCTTTGAGCTCCGATTGAAATATTAAGGGATATAAATTTGAAAAAAATATTTTTAGAGATCTAATCAACGTGTGTACCTAAAATTTTCAAATTTTTTTATGTTCAATCGATATTTTCCAAGATTAATTGCTCGAGAGCTATTAATCAATGGTGGTCAAAATAAGAAAAAAAAAATTAAATTAAACTTTTCTAACCCTAAATCTAACCACTAGTGCGTTTTAGTTTCAAAGAAATTTTTATTTACAGCCTTGAGTTCTAAGGAAGTACGAAAATACAATAATTTAGATATTTTATATCTATCCAAAATTATAAATTTCATAAAACAAAGTCGTCAGTGCGTTGGTAACAACATTTATAACTCTTTGTTATGAAACTTAATTCGATGGATTCGTCTACGGCCGGGTTATTATAAAATACATTAAAATTTTATGAAAAATTTGCTTATGAAGGAAATAATTTTCCTTCTTTTGAATAAGGCCACTCGGGTCGCTACGGTTGATGGCGTAGTCGTGAACGTACTATATTTGACATTAATTCGGTGAACTATATTTTCTGATAATATTATCACATCAGCTTACCGTTTGAATAAAGATAATTATTTTCATGTAAATAACAATGTACATACCTATTTCAATGTAATTAAATTTTGCCTAATTTATCTCCTATATATACTTGAACAAATAGCAATGGTTAGTTAATACAACTTTATGTATCTTTGGGGCGATATAAAGTTCGCCAGGTCAGCTATTATAATATACAGGGTGTCCCCGCACTACGTGACTCTTGCTCAGGTGTAAATAAAGTATATACAGTTAGTAATGCTAAAAAAATTGTACAAATGGTACTTCCATAATTCAGTTTGTTTTTGTTATAACTTCCTAACGACTCAACCGATTCTGGTAATTTTTCGAATTTGAATCAATCAAAATATCAGCATTGATTTGTTTCCCTATAAGACCGCCAGGGAAGGACTGAGCCTAGCACTTAGGCCCAATTTCACCGAGAAATCATTAATCTCAGATCTAACAAACTCGGTTTAAAGGGAAACTAAAAAAAAACACTTTTTTTTCGTTTATCTTCGGAGAGGTTGAACTTTTCCGGGGGGAGGTTTTAAAAAATTTTTATACCAAATACCCACCTTAATATTCATCAAAGAATCACCCCTTATATTTTTTTTCGGTGTTATTCAGATACACCTTGTATACCTGGTTATATACTCTATATAGTACCTACCTATATAATATTTGTTATCGAGGTCCGCCTTGTTCATTAGCTCCAGTAGCTTAACCTCGATCTGCGCCTGATTAAGAAATGCCTTCTTATTCTTAATAATCTTAATAGCTACGTGACACTGCTCTACGTGATCGTACGCCTTAACCACCTGTCCAAACGAACCCTTTCCTATAAGCGAATCGATCTCATATCTATCCAGGAACTTTTCACCATTTCTCACTATGTAATCGTGATTATCGTCATCGTAGCCGTCGTTGAACACTTTCTTCTCCTTCTTGTGGGAAATGTCCTCGCTCTGCGTCTGGGTAGCTCGTCGTTTCTTCTTCGCGTAGTAAACCTGAAAAAAGAAATCACATTCAACAATCTGATTCCATGCCCCCTTGGCCTAATGTATATAATGGCCTTGAACGTGATTAAATGGCAACATAGTCTAGAGAAGTACGCTATACTATAGTCCGCGATGTCGATTTATTCATTGTATCGCTTGGATAACTTTATTATTTGCGAAATTACTGACTGTATTAATGAATAACATGTGATTTATTCTGTTATTAAATACCTAGTGTTTGTGAATTTAATAGAGCGTAGTGAATTTTCCTTTGTATTATTTTCTACTTGGGATGAGAGCATTTGATTGAACAGGTAGAAATAAACGTAAACGAAAATGTAGTGTCCCTTCCTGTAACAGCCTATACCTAATATACCTAATATTATATTGTATTAGGTTTATGAGCAATTGAAAAATTCTTCAAGAAATAAAAATTATGTTAGTTGTTTCGGTTTTCCAAAGTTGAAGAATTTGTAAGTTAAGACGATAAATCTGCTGTTGCAAATTAAAAAATGGCCACTCAAATTCAGAAAATTTTGTCAAATCCTTGAAAAATTCCAATAAATTGTACTTAGGAACACTTGAAGGGATCGAAATACACAAGCAAAAACATATTTTACTCAATGATGACCTAACCCCTATTACATCTCACTGCTCTCACTAATCGGTTTATGTCTAAGGGTATAATGTCAACCGATAATTGAGTGTAGAAATTGATAACATGCTTTAGTAACGCTTCTTCTTAGTAGATGGAAACATCCTTTCCGAAACTTGTCAGACGACCAAATGTGTAGTGGACAAGAGTGTATTTACTAGTGTACTGTGTAATTCAACTTCCCATTGAAACATAATCTCCGAACACTTAAGTTCAGGAGATAACCTTGAAATTAGAAAAGTGTCAAATTTGAACACAAAACAGTGAATAGTTTCTACTTTATCAACATTCTTACTGATTTCTTAGTTCAGCAGTTTTCGGATAGAGAGAGTCATAATATCAGGGATTGTATCGGCATCTGTTGACCGAAGACATCGGGTGAATGATGACATTGGTAGAAGGAGCCAGATAAGTAAAATGAAGACACTTATTGTTTTTGACTCGGCGATTGTTCATATAGGCGTATCATGAGGCTTTCAGAATTTTACTCAGGGAACATTTTTGTAACTGGGGGGACGTCTCGAGGGAAAATGGTGGAAAAAGAGGGGATTTTAAGGTTACAGGGGAAAAGAAGATGGGTGAGATTGTCGCGTAGGCTATAGTGGCGACTTTTGGAAAATTCCATAAAGGAATTCCCGAAAGTTACATATTTTTCCTAGGTAAAACAGGAATTTTTGAAATTTTTTAAAAAATTTTGCGGGCCATTTCGAGGGCTGTTGCAGCACGCCACCGAAACTTTGGACGGTAGAGAGCTGAACACAAAATTTCGATATCCATTACCGTTTTCGAAGGACATACGAAATAATTTTTTTTCACGTCCGGACTCCGAATCGCGACAAAATCGATAGTCGAAACGTAGACGTGATATGGATCTGATCGGACCCAGGCTCCCAAGTAGGAATTGCTGGCGAGTTTATGTCGAAAGATCGATCCGCTCAATAGACCATACGGGGTTTTTCGTTTGGAAAGGTTTATATTCTTAATCGACGTAAGAGAAGGTGGTATTTTTGGAAAGAATTTCGATTTGTTTCGACCAACCAAAAAATCGACATCTGTCAGGTCGGATTAGAATGGACGAGGTTCAAAATTTGTTGCATAAAATATGCCGATACTGACTGTTTTCAAACGAAAAACTCGCCAAAAGGTAACATGATGACATTTTAATGAAATTAGAAAGCTAAAGAAATATATCGAAGGTAAGTAATAAAATTCGTTCATATGTACCTTTTACCGTAAATCTGTACACACGTTAGCTCAGACGTTAGATCATAGGGCTCATAAGCTGATAGCACCGAGATCAATTTCCGTAGCAACAAATGCTCTTTTTCGTTTTTTTTTCATTTCTATCGAAATAATATCTTTGATAAAGAGTAAATCTACTGAATTTAGGTCGATGGATGGGTGACCGTTACCACGATAACTTGCGAACCAATAGAGATAGCGACTTGCGATTTTCAAGGTAGGTTGTGCATCCGAATGCAACATTTATTTTCGTTAATAGTCATGATCGGCCAAACGGTTTTGGAGTTATACTCATATGAAATTTTGTTGTCAATTCCTCAATAAATCGAAAAATACAGATCAGATCACATTCAAACACGGTAATTAGTTGTAGAATGCCGACGCACAAATTTCTGTAAAACTTTGTGTATCACTAAAAAATTTTTGAAAAATCATTGGAAATAATTCTGTATCTCAGAAACTATCCGTTGGATATCCTGACATGTTGTGAGTGCCTTCAAAACCTAACTTTATAGCCAAATAATACTATTGTATCTATATTGTTGGAGATATTGAAAGCCGAGCATCTAAATGGGACAGCAAAGTTCCTTCGTGGGTATAATCGGCCAAACGGTTTCGGAGTTAAACCCATCTCAAATTTTGTTGATTTCCCTATAATTCAAAATATACAATTCCGATGCAGTTAAAACTTGGTGATTACTTGTAGAATGCTGACCCACTAATTTTTGAGAAATCACGAGAGAAAAATTTAAAAAATGATTTCTTCAAAAATTTTATATTTCAGAAGTATCCGTCAAAATTCGCTCAAATTCCGCACATACCTTCAAACAACCATTTTAAATCCTATCAAAGCTTGATAAGTTTAGTATTATTGTAATAAGATTTGGGAATATTATTTTTTTTTTTTTTTTCTATTTGAAGTTTGGCAATTGTTGCGTCCCATGACTTCACATGTTGGGAAGCGCTCATTTGTATTTCTAAACAAAGCAGCTCGCTTGTAAAACTTAAATGTTTTGGGTTAACTGGTTTAGTTTACCATGTGTGGTCTCACCCTTGAAATTAATATTTTACACGAAAAGATAATTGCAAGTGGAATATCTTGCAAAGTTTCTACCCTTGTAGATATTTATTACCTATTTCCTATGAAAGAATGATGTTAAAATTCATTTAACAACTGAAGTGCTGAGAAACGTATCAGTTTCTAGACATATTGCCCAGTGTGTTATTCTTTTTGACTAGACAATTTGAAAACCCCTAGTCTGTGAAGACTTATTTATCAGCTTTCGCTGATAGATCATATCCAGAAAACGAGGGAAATTTGGTCCCGATAGTGGGGGAATTTCGAGATTTCGAATTCCTAAGATTAAACCCGCTAGAAGTTCACTGATTGGTGCATTTAGTATGCATTCCTACCACTTTTTCGCAATCGACAAATGAGAGTATTGTTGTAACATATCTGGGGCGGTTTTGAGATCGAACCCCCAATCATTGTTAATACTCCCCTTTTTTACCCAGATGAAGGAACCTCCTATATTTCCTTCTATCTGGGCTTTTATATACAATTACACAGTATAAATTCTTTACTATTCTTGATCTGTCGCGAAACAATAACATTGCCTTGTCCTCGTTAGCAACTTAGTAGTCACTTCTTCCCTTTTCATATAGAAGGAAGATTTTATATTGTATCAATATTGCATTGTACAATACTTCGTGCTTGTTATCACATTGTCGGTAACAAGAAAATACAGTTTCTTTTTGTCTTAAAAGTGCGTTCGAATATTTCACCACTTCCTATCCTCGTAATTGTTATTTTATTGCAAGTAACAACTTACGCAGTCATCAACGAGATTACTACTGGTTGCTTAAAGTTAAGTATACCCCCTTGCTCATCCCCCTGATAAAACAATCAGGGTGTATAATTCTGGTCCTTCGAAATACATTATATCCTGATAAAAGCATCAGGACTCAACATATGATCCTTCGAAATCATAACTTCCTGATAAACTAATCAGGATTCAACAGCAATGAACATAAAAGTGATAACATTTCTGAACAGAGAAAGACGTGGCCTTTCAAACGATGTATCACAAGTCCATACTTTCTATATTTGAAGAATTAGGGGTGTACCTGTCTTGCGAAGGGAGTTGTTGATATCGTTCGCATTTTTACGAAGGAGAATGACTATTTAAAATTTGAATCTGACGTGTATCAGAAATGATAAGAGCTTGGTAAATCAGACTTTGATTACCTACTAATTACCCCAGAAAATGAGGAGGCTTTAGAATACTTATCGATATAGGTTAATCAGTTATTCCTGAACCAAATTATAATAGATGATCTCTCATGTGAATACACATTAATAATAATTATATCTTTGAATAGGAAATGCTTTTCAGTTTCTGCAGTATAAGCTACTGAAACTGAGTGCAATCGTTAATTGTTTACGATGTCTATCACTAATTGGGTTTCTGACATACATGAGTTTCCGATGAACATATACCTTGTATGATATTATATTCAAGACACCGCATAAATTCAACAGTATAATTCCGCAGTGTGCAAACTGTTTCGAGCGTTTAGATGTACGACATAACTTAGAGCGCACACTATATTATCGACGTATTGGAAACTTGGTCCTATTAGGTTTAACATATTATGTATTTAGATATTCGGTAATAAGCTTCAGAGTTGAGCGCATATGTGTCTGAAGTTTTTCTGGATAAACTCCTACAAGAAATGCATCAAAGCAACGAGACTACTTGTGCTGCATGAAGGGCGGTATTTAGAGCATTTTCGATTTGTGGCTAGTGTCACCCTAAAAACGCTTTCGGATTCAAATATTGCATAATTTGATTTGAAGTGAATGAGTTTTCAATAAATTACACAGGGGAACAGCTGTTTGGTGTCGAGGTTTTTCGAGCTGATTCTATATCAATTTGATGTCCTGAATTCAAATTGCGTATTCATTTTTACCTTAAATTTTTAAGATATACAATTTTAGAGAAATATAAGCTACAGAATTATATATACAGGTTCCGGAAGCATTATGCTACTGCTGAAGACAATTTTCTGAAGGTGCAATATTATCACCACAATCATGTTTGTGTTTAAGATATCGACTTATTAATAAGAGACCTTCATCAGATTACCTGTTATTTCTTCTTTTGAATTTCCATGCAAAAATATGTATTTATCAGATATTCCACAGGAAAACCTTAACTGTTTCACTGATTTTGCAGGTTATGTTGACTTTCACGCGGAACATAATAATATGTTTTATAGTAGTTGTAAAGTAGCTAAATTACAACGAAATGCTTGAAACTGATGCAAAATCATTTTATAAGAGAACGCCATTAAACATGGCGGCATTCGTGATGACTCAGAGTGGGGAGTGTTTTAAACAAACTAAAAATCGCCAATGTGTAAATATTTCAACCATCCAGAGCATAAAATGACTCAAAAATAGTCTGTAGGTCAAATTGGATTACATTCTCGTACAAAGGATTATTAGACTGACAAGCCACATTTTTGTTTTATTCGATATTTTTATGTACAACATTCGAAACAAGGGGGTGCATTTAAAATATGTCATTGTGGTGTTACATTTCGAGAAGAAATTTCATTTGCATTCAGAATTTCGTTGTGTGTATCCAAAAATATGTCTGTATGTGCAGAAGTATATCTCGTAATTGAAATGGCTTCGTGTAAACAATAATGACACATAACATCTATATTTTCTCTATGTTGTTATAATTCAGGATTACCATTTGCAACTTAAAATCAATTAATTTGATAGATATCATTCTATGTAACATTTTTATTTCAGAACATTCATATGAAAAACCTTATAAAGCTATTACAAAAATTACAAAACAGTTTTTTAGATGGCGCCAGAATGTTTATGAAATAGTCTTGTAATGTTTATGAAGAGCTTTATAAAATGTTTCGAATGACAATATTATTTTATAAAATTTGCCAATTTTGGGATTATATCTATTGTATAAACGTATTGAAAACAATTCAGCGACTAAGAATGAAAGTTTCTCTATTTCAGTATCGTAATGAGCCCATTCCAGCACTAAAAACAGTGCTGGAATGAACTCATTCCCGCATTGTATCTAGTTATATTTTTCGTTTTGTGGTAGTCAGCACTGACATTCGATCCTATCAAATTTCAACACACGTCAATTGACAATACAATATAATCTGGATATAGTGAAATAATTGTTGAGGAAAGGTTTTATTTTCATTAAAAAATATGGTACTAGAGATTCCCTTCTTGCTAATTTTGAATCATTCATGCTATCAGGAAACTGTTTTAAATCTGATCTCCATGCCCTACGTACCTTTCAAATTCAAATTCCGTAATCTGTCAACTTTCGTAACAGTAACACCAACTACCAAGATACAATACAAAAGTCACTAGGATGCAGTATTTTACAAAACTTGCCTGAAATAGAGAAAATGTCGTCTAATACTCGTTGCAGAAGGCAATTCCAACACTCATGCGTACGAGCCCATTCTGCAACTTGTTTTAGAATATACTATTCCACAACTATTATAAAATATAAAATTGCTAGTTGGGAATGTACGGGTGGTAACCCTAGTTAACACCCTCATAACCTCAATAATTTGATTCCAAATCCATCAAAATTTGCTATGTAGGAAATATCCCTTTGAAAATAAAACGGATTGTTGCCTCGGCGCTATCGGAATCATTCCAAAATCGATATACGGCGGATCAGGATGTCACGAATAATTAAACGGTTTGTTTGAAAGCACGATTTTCACTTTCGTTGACGAATTATCATTACGCGCCGCCACGAGCCGATGTTATACGTTTTTTATTGCGATATGAACGAATTTTGTCCCCGTTCTCCGACCTGTAATTTTGATGGGGCACTCCCAGGGATTTTCGACGAGTTCAAGGACGGTTCAGTTTGGTTTTTCCCGTCGAATCGATTATTCCGAATACCGGGAATTTTGGGGGGCGAGAAGCCGTCGAAAAAAGGTTTGGACTTTCCATTTTCAGTGTCACGGACAAAATGAGGGCAGTTAAAAGAACGGTGCAAATTTAACGAAAAAGTTGACGAGTTTGAAATGTTGGATTGGTTCTGTCTTTACTTGAATGAAAATCATTTTTAATAAATACTACATTGATCAAAAAGTTTCCAGATAATAGATGACGCCACAATTGGAATAACGGTTACAGCACTCGATAGCGCCATCCTTTAGAAGGTCATGTGTCAAAATTGCATGATAATCGGACCACCCTCAATTTATAATTGTGTGTGTCGGCAAGCTTTGGTGTTTTTGTTAAAAGATGGATAAGTAAGAAACTCGTGTGGTGATAAAGCACTTTTTTTGGGGCTCTTGTTCCTCGGAACGGAGTGTTTATCAATTTGCCCAAATGTCTGTAATTTTCGAATTTTTGGATGAAAAAGTGGGAAAGCCCTGCGGACAGGAGCATCAATTATCCGAAAGTACTGGTTTCTCAGAGTTGGGAATGATATCAACTACATCATGAAATAAATTAAATTCCTTTGCATCTTAACTTTATATGACGGTCCAATTTTGGATACAAGTGTTTCAAAACTATCAGGAGTCATTCTGAAAAATTGAGTAAATGAAATAGCTAATTTTATTTATGAAACAAATCTAATGTAATCAGTCCAGGGAGAGCTCAAAACAGAATACTTATTTCCTACATAAGTATTCTCTTAAATAGTGTTACTAAGGAAAAACTACCTAGTTGGAAATCTCGTTCTAAATCTTCCATAATTAGAGAATTATGCTCGACTTCCTTGCATCATTCATTTTCGACTCACTAACAAAAAACTCTGCCTATAAACTTAGCGAATCCAAGTTTCAAATTGTCTACATGCTTACATCAACCAAACTCTCCAGAAATACATTTTCAGTTTCGTTTGACATTAATGACGGTTATCTTTCAAACTGGACCAAACCACAGCTACAGCAAACAGATTGAACACAGGCTGATTGTATTCGCATTCTGTGAAAACATAGCACGATATATTATTAAAATTTTGAAAAATCATATCTCCGAAAGTATTAGCTTGTTGCGAATAATATCAATGGATTATTATGATAACACTGCAATTAAAAAAAATTGAATTCGAAATTTGTAGTAAACAATTTTTTTTTGTTACTCGGAAACCATCCTGCCGATTCTGACCAATAACGAACTTGGACACTTGGGCAAATTGATAAGCACTCGTTCCGAGGAACAAGAGCGCCAAAAATGGTCTTAAACGATTTGGTTCGACTCAATCATCAAGAATTCGTGGTCAAAATCGATTCAGTCGTTAACACGATAACTCTCGGAAGGAATGAGCGAGACGGTTGAAATTTTCTAAGTAGGTTTGAGACATAAATATCTCGGTTAAGTTCGTTATTGAGTAACAAACACAAATTTCAAATTCAATTTTCCTTAAGATGTAGTTTCACCATAAGAATCCATTGATATCATTTTTAACAAGCAAATATTTTCGGGGATATGCTATTTCAAAATTTCAATAATACATCGTACTTCTATGTTTTAACAGAATGCCAATTCTATCTGTCTGTGTTCTATCTGTGTTCACTGTTCATCCACATAAAAAGAAGTAAGTCGCCTGTTTAAAAAAAAATAACCCAAGGGACAATAAGTAAAATCTTGCGAGTTTGGGCATGTGAGGAAGATTAAAATAGCAGCTGCTGATACACTGTGTGAGGATGTGAAACTAGATGTGATGCTTGGCTTTGAAGAAAATCTTCATAAATCGATTAGAGATGCCTCCACAACATTCAATGTCATACATCCATTCTAAACATATCAAAACAAAATAAAATGCATCCCTATAAAATGATATCGGATAAATCGGATCTGTATTGGTTAAAAACAAAGTTATTACTCGGAAATCGTTGGGCCGATTATGCCCATTAACGAACTTGTCCGACGTATTGGGACACGCCACCTGCCCTAAAAATTTCGAGGCGATATCTCTTTCCGTTCTCAAGTAATCGTGACAACGGCCAGACGGACAGAATCAAATTTGACCTAGAATTCTTCATCATGGAGTCGAACCCAATCGTTTCAGACCATTTTCGGCAAAATGATAATGCGATATCGAGGGGTTAATTTCCTGGGAAATATGTGTACACTGTTTGTGGGAATTCATGGGAAGTCACGGGAAGTAATGGGAATTCATGGGAATTCATGGGAAATCACGGGAAGTAATGGGAATTCATGGGAATTATTTGGGAATTCATTGGGAATTCATGGGAATTCATTGGGAATTCATAGGAAATTCCGAAATGGGAAGTCATGTGTACACTTTGTTTCCTGGAAATTAACCCCTCGAAGGATATTACCCAGAAAATGCGCGTAAAAACTGTCTTTGATTTAAAACTTATTCCAAGTTAGAGAATCGCACTGTATAGGTTACATTAAGTTATTGAGCACCTTCACTTCAATTTTCCGTAGCCAGCTTGACGTCAACTAAATATGGACACACATATATAATATCAGTAACAATGGAAGTTCTTGGAACAACGAGATAAGGCAGTTTCCATCGATTTTCTCCAACAATGGTAGAGATGAAGTTGATGACCAATAAAGTGTAAGGTCGAATCATTCGATTAAAGTCTGGGTTATCAAAGCCCAGTTGAGTTGAACGCTTAACGAAGTAAGAAAGCTATCCCCAATGGGATGTTTCAATGTTTCCGGAATTAATTCGATCATGAGTCGACGGAATTCGGAATTGATACTGGGGAACAATACGGATTTTTCCAGAAGTTTTTAGGAACTGCGCGAGTCAAGGCTTAGAAATTACCAGGTATTATGCTCATTCTTAACACAGACAAACTCTGACTAGACAACTTTTATGGTGAAAGAGGGGTTAATGTTCATATAATATTATAATTTTGAAGTGCTACTTTTGCCTAAGGGATTTATTGGCGCTCTTGTTCCTCAGAACAGAGTGCTTATCAATTTGCCCAAATGTCTGTAATTTTCGAATTTTTCGGAGTTATGGCCGTCTTTAGTAAAAACATTCATTATGAATATTTCCGAAACCGATCCCTCGATCTATCTGAAATTTAGCATTAAATTGTAGAATGATGACCTTTATATGCATGCGAAGTTTTGTATTGTCCGAAGACCGCTACAGGACCCTTATGTAGGGCTATAATCTCCCATATATGCATATTTTACTTTGTATTGTGTAAAATAATGGAAAAATGAGCCGGAAAATTTACGATGTCATCATGACATATAACGTCATGAAATGTATGAACACAGATGAAAATCATAGATACCGACGTTAGTTTTCGATACAGCATTCTGTGATGCGAGTTACGATTTAATATTGAAATTTTGAAAAATCATATATATCGGAATTATTGATTTGTTAGATTTGAAAATGATATCAATGGATTCTTATGATGAAACTGCATCTCAAAAAAAAATAATTCGAAATTTATTTTAAATGTGAACAATCATTTTTTTTTCGTTACTCCGAAATCAATAACGAACTTAACCGAGATATTTATATCTATTAATTCTCTGAAAATTTCAACTGTCTAGCTCATTCCGTTCGAGAGTTATCGTGTCTACGGCCGGTTGGACAGAATCAATTCTGCCTAGGATTCTCGATCAGTGAGTCGAACCAAATCGTTTAAGACCATTTTTGCGTTCTAGTTCCTCGGAACTGAGTGCTTATCAATTTGCTCAAATGTCTGTAATTTTCTAATTTTTGGCTGAAAATGGCCTCAAACTATCTGGTTCGACTCACTGATCAAGAATCCGAGGTCGAAATCGATTCTGTCCAGCCGGTCCGGCCGTAGGCACGATAACTCTCGAACGAAAGGAGTTAGAGGATTGAAATTTGCAAGGTGGGTTTGGAGCGTAAATATCTCGGACAAGTTCGTAAATGGGCAAAATCCATCAAGCGGATTCGGAGTTATGGCCGATTTTAGTAAAACACATTTTTTATGAATATTTCCGAAACCGATCACTCGATCTATCTGAAATTCAGCATCAAATTGTAGAATCATGACCATTATACGCATGTAAAGTTTTGTATTGACCAGGTTACCGCAAAGTGTAAAAAAAAATGTTCAAAATTTAAAAAAAATGTTTTCTACAATAACTCTCGAACGGAATGAGAAAGGCAGTTGAAATTTTTTTTTAAGCAACAAATTTCAAATTCAATTTTTTATTTAAGATGCAGTTTCACCATTAAAATCCATCGATATCATTTCCAACTCCAACAAGCTAATACTTTCGGAGATATGATTTTTCTAAATTTCAATAATTAATCGTACTTCTATGTTTTCACAGAATGCTATAATTATTCCATCTCAGCTTTATTATATGATTTGTGTTCATACTCGTGCATTTCAACCTGTTCTATAAGAGAGAGTCAAATTCAGTTCAGCTATTTTAATTTGATTTCTTTTATGGTGCAGTTCTTATTCGCAGATTGCTCATTTAATCTAAATAAATAAACTATTATTGAATTGAATTTCCTTTATGATGCAGTTCTATAATAAGAATACATTGATTTAATTCCCAACTCTGAGAAACCAATACTTTCGGAGATATAATTTGTCTGTTTGAACTAGAGCGCCAGAAAGCTCCTGTCCACAGGGCTTGAACCCATTTTCATCAAAAAATTCGAAAATTACAGAAATTTGGGCAAATTGATAAGCACTGTGTTCCGAGGAACAAGAGCGCCAAAAATAGATACCGCATAGAAACCGTCGGAATACGATGATAAATAGCAGATAGTGAGATATAAGCTGTTTTAACGAAACTATCCGCTATTTTCCCCGTAAAAACAGAACGTTTGATGTTATCAAGCGATAAACCGCCTTTCCCGCTATTTCGTTCGGCGGCAGGTAAAAGTTCAGCCGATTATCCGTTTCATCGTCCCTCTCACTCCGTGCATGTTCTCGATATCAGACTTATCACAAGGTCAACGCATGCTATTCGCTTATGTTCGTCTCAATTTTCCAATGTAAACAAACAGAGTTCTTCCCCATATCGAAAGGCTACTTCGACGGATCACAAAACAAGGTCGAGATCACGTGTCAGGAAGTCGGATTATGTGGATATCGCCGCCAAAATTCCGGAGATTTTTCAATTTGTACCAAGAGAGTACACAGGATGCGACAATGGAAATATTCGCTTAGTTTTGTCACTATACAGGATATTTTCGAAGGTGAGTCTTTTTTGGCGCTCTTGTTTCTCGGAACAGAGTGCTTATCAATTTTCCCGAATGTCTGTGATTTTCGAATTTTTGGCTGAAAATGGTCTGGAACGATTTGGTTCGACTCGCTGATCAAGAATCCGTGCTCGAAATCGATTCTGTCCGGCCGTCCGTCCAGCCGTTAACACGATAACTCTCGAACAGAATGAGCTAGACAGTTGAAATTTTCAGAGTAGGTTTGAGGGATAAATATCTCGGTTATGTTCGTTATTGGGCATGTTTAAAAGTTTCAATAATACATCGTAAGTTCTATGTATTCACAGAATGTGAACACAGTATCTGTCTGTGTCCACTGTTCATAAATGTCAACTTTTCTAGCTATTAGAAATTGTCAATTCGTAGGTGAAAATACTTTCTCTTAGAAAATAAGTATCCGATTTTTGAATTTTTGAATATATACAAGACTGTTTTGAAACCGGAAATAATATTGACTGATTACATATTGAATAATTTATGTATAATTGGGGATGATGTTTCAGAAGATTTAGAATTGGATCATTTTAATGATGTCGTTTATGGAGGCAATAGGAAAGAAGAACATAATGGAATCATCAAAAGAAATTACTGTTCGTTGACCATTTAGGTTAATATTACCTTTTACTTCCTAAATAGTGAGATATGTTCCTATATACAGTATTTTCATAATATTGCTAACAAAAAAATACTGAAATATGGATCTACATTTGTGTATCAAACATATTTTCCTTAGTTAAGCTTAATAATACAGAGAAGAATGTGTTAGTGGTATAAACAATTAAATTTTAAATTATGAAATGGAAAGAGGATAGTATTTTATTAATATATTTTGAACTATTAAGATAATTTGTTCGTAATCCACTACCTTCTCAAATATCAGGAATAAATGGACAATCTGCTATGATTGTCTCCAGCCTTGCTCTAGACATTTCGATGATACTTTCCTTAGGTATTTCGAGTTGTGAAAACTATGCACCGAGTGTAAGTTGCAACAACCCATTCCACGAGGTTGAATCATTGCAGATTGCTCATTTAATCTTGATAAATAAATTTAATGACAATTTTTGAAGCATTAAAGCATTGAAGCATTGTAGATTGCTCTTTTTTTTTAAAGATAATTTTTGAATCATTTCTTTCAAACGACACTTTTTTTTTTATTTAATTTCTTTCATGATGCAGTTCTATCATAGGAATCCATTGATATAATTCCCAACTCTGAGAAACCAAAACTTTCGGAGATATAATTCGTCTGTTCGAACAAGAGCGCCAAAAACTCCTGTCCACAGGGCTAGAATCAATTTTTTTATTTTTCTAGTGATGCTACCCAAACACGTCATGACTCTTTAATTTGTCTCCAGGCCTGTCAAAAATCAAAAACTGTTGATAACTTCATTTGAACATAGGCACCAACATATGTATTTTTTTCTAAAATTACATATTTTCCAGACCAATAGGTAAATATATCTTTTATAATTTTTCCTGAGCCTCCGAGGCGCCCCCTATCTACATGCCGAGTTATCTATAATTACCGGCGCTACTGTTCTGATAAATTAGAAAACAACATTGACATAATCGCCTGCGAAATATCAACTTCTACTTGTCAGGAATATCATATAAATGAAGCATTAACTAATTGATTAATTAAAACACAGAATACCTCTCGAAAGTGTACCTACCGTTGTATGTTTACCGTGAACAGGCCTTCAGAGACTACTCAACTAGTCGACATCAGACATGCAAGTTCACTTGATCCCGAAGTTCTATATGCAAATTAACTGTCAAGAGTTAATAATGCTGTTGACAATTCTATGAAAATAAATGAAATTAATACTTTTGGGATCACATATTCTGCTACGAGTTGTCTGTGGACTGGGTGTCTACACTTTACAAAGTGTCCATATATTCAAATTGATTCTCTGTATACTGGATTTAGTTCCGAGTCTTTGTTAATTTTGTACACTGATGACATATTAAAATATATCGTAGATTTTTCCTCCTCCTTTTTTTCATTATTTTACACAATACAAAGTAAAAACATGCATCTATGGGAGATGATAGCCCTACATAAGGGCCTGTAGCAGTCTTCGAACATCTGAAGTTCGGAATAATCATCACTTGTACTGGTCAGACCTGGTTTTGAAAGAGACCCTCCTGGCCTTACAAGTAACAATTTCCTTTTTGAATTCAAATATTGAAGGGATTTCTAAGATCAATAAAATATCTTTGAGAACTAGCGGAGGCGATTCTTCTCCAAGAGATCCCATGCGCCTACAGATGAGTATATTTGTGAGAGGACACTTTTGAAAGGTTATGTATTATTTTTAGTTTGTTCGTTTTTCTCCTCTTGTCTTTTCATTTTTCAGGTTGAGTTTCGGGTACCTTGGAGAAACCTCTCCGTTTTTTGACGAAGGAGTCCATATTGAAGAAATAATGCACTCACGCGGAGACAGGGTTTTTTGCTAAGGTTTTTCCCTAAGCTCTTGTATCATGCGCAGAATTGTATGGTACCCCGTTACACCAACAATGCTAACACATATAAAACTCTCAGTCAAAAGAATATACTGATTATTATGCGTTTAATTCGACTCATGCATGAAGATTCGTGAATCATGTGACTTATTTTTCCACCGACGCTCGGTTTTCGTCTTTATGCATAAGGCTTGTTTCACATGCATACGGTTCCATTCGGTTCAGTTCGATTTCGGTTCCGTTTCGGTCGCTGGCGACAAGTGTGAAACGGTTTTTCGGTTCAGATTCGGTACCGAATATAAATAGGTTTCAATCAGGTTTGGATTTGTCTGTAGGAAATACAGATCAACCGGAGCGCTCACAAAAACACGGTTTTAAACATAAAGTAATAAATAATTACAATCTTGTCTGTCATGTTCCGTGGTTTTAACCTCAAATCGAGCCGATATATATCAATCTTTCCGAATTGTTTAAATATAGAGATATAAACCTAAATACATATTTTCGGGATATTGTTGTTATCTCAGTATTCATGAGAAAATTATTGTTTACCAACTGTGGATCGACTGATTTCTGCAGTAAATCTAAACCGTTACTCCGAAACCATCCGGCCTATTTTGTCCATTAACGAACTTAACCGAGATATTTATCTCCCAAATCTACTCTGTACATTTCAACTGCCTAGCTTATTCTGTTCGAGAGTTATTGTGGAAAAATCATTTGAAAATTGAAAAAAAAAATTTTACACTTTACGGCAACCCTATCAACACAAAACTTCGCATGCGTATAAAGGTCATTATTCTACAATTTGATGCTAAATTTCAGATAGATCGAGTGATCAGTTTCGGAAATATTCATAAAAAATGTTTTTCCTAAAAATGGCCATAACTCCGAAACCCCTCGGTAGTTTCGCCCGTTAACGAAATCGTCCGAGATATTTACGCTCCAAACCTACCCTGCAAATTTCAATCCTCTAACTGCTTTCGTTCGAGAGTTATCGTGTTAACGGATGGCCGGCCGGACGGACAGAATTGATTTCGACCATTTCTTGATCAGTGAGTCGAACCAAATCGTTTGAGACCATTTTCAGCCAAAAATTCGAAAATTACAGACATTTGGGCAAATTGATAAGCACTCTGTTCCGAGGAACAAGAGCGCAAAAAACGATTTTTTTCTCAGAGAATTAACACCCTGTAGCTCAAAAGGTAAGAGGTATAGGACATATGTTGATATAAACTTTTCATATTGAAATCACCCAAGGATTCACACCCTTAAGGATCAGCATCCAATTATGAAATTCCCTGTATAAACCTATGGAAGAATAAAATCTTTGAATGTTGTCTATGATCGATAAATGGAATGAAATAACCCAAGATGTCAAAACTGAACCATAAAACATAGATAACCAACCTGGGGTACCCATTGATACCGACCGATCTAAAAGAAAGGAGACAGCTTCAAATTTTCAACACTCCGCCACAAGATGTCGCCAGAACCATCGCCCCAAGAAAAGAAATGTGTACAACCCAAGATGCATTCTAACAGTTGATGATGAAAATTGAAAAAAGATCGAATTCTTCAATTTCATTTCGTGAATAGTCAATCTTCCTGTGAAACTTGTGTTTCTTCCGACACTATACAAATACATCCATGGTAGAATAACCAAAAAATCATTTCCCTCACCATAGTGGCGACGAATCCGCTCACTGGAAGCAGAGTGATCCATCTCCTCTCCAGACCCGTCCTGGGATTGTGGAATCTGAACACCTCCGTCTCCTCAAAATCGAAATCTGTCACGTACGTCACTCTTTCGCCGAACATCGTAAAAAAAACTGCGTAAATCGTTATAGGAGCGCGATATGAACGGAGAGTCTGCCTCGATACTAACTGAAATGCCCACTCAAAGATTTTCATTTTCCGCGTTTAGTGCGGTAGTAAATTTGTTGACGTGTTCATTAATGCATTTTGAATGGACAATAAAATTTCCGATACACAACGTTCGAACGACGATGTTTTTGCCTAGATACAGGTGTGAGTTTCAGATAAGGGACATGGAAATAATAGCAGGTATTATAACAACCAGTGAATAAAAACATTATAAAATGGGTGTATGAGTTGTTCTCAAAGAGGATAGCCGAGGCACAGGTTGGCAATAAGTCCACTTCTGTCAAAGCCACTCGTGAAACACCTCAAAGGGGATGTTGCGTCCCATGACTTCACCTTTTGGGAAGCACTGAGTTGTTTTTCTAAACAAAGGAGCTTGCTTGTAAAACTTAAATGTATTGAGTTAACTGGTTTAGTTTACCATGTATGGTCTCACCCTTGAAATTAATATTTTTCACGAAAAGATAACTGCAAGTAAAATTCCTTGTAAACTTCGACCCTTGTAAAAGTATTTATGGCCTATTTCCTGTGAAATAGTGCTAAAATGCATACAACAACTAACAAATTGCCAGAGCTGTTAGTCTTTTTGTCTAGACTATTCGAAAACCCCTAGTCTGTGAAAGTCATTTATCAGCATTTGCTGATAGATTATATCCAGACAGCTAGTGAAAATTAGTCCAACTGGGGGGAGAAATTCGAGATTTTGAATTTCTAAGATTAAACACGCTAGGAGTTCAATGATTGATGCATTTAGTTTGCATTCCTACTTCTTTTCGTAACCGACAAATGAGAGTATTGTTATAATATATTATCTGGGGCGGTTTAAAGATCGAACCCCCAATCATTGTTAATATTTCCCCTTTTTTACCCAGATGAAGGAACCTCCTATATTTCCTTCTATCTGGGCTTTTATATACATTTTACACTGAAATAACTCACTACTACAAATACCTCTGTAATTACTACATCTCTTAGTGCAAAGGACATCACTTATATTTTGTACGGTCGCGAAACTAATACTCATTTAGTTCTCCTTCCAACTAAGTAGTCATTTCACTTCTTCCTTTTTCATATAGAAGGAAGATTTTAAATTATATCAATATTGCATTTTACACTACTTCGTGCTTGTTACCACATTGTCGGTAACAAGAAAAATACATTTTGTTGTTGTGTTAAAAGTGCGTTCGAATATTTCACCACTTCCTATCCTCGTAATTGTTATATTATTACAAGTAACAACTTACGCAGTAATCAACGAGATTACAACTGGGTGCTTAAAGACATCCTGATAAACCAATCAGGATCCAACAGGGGAATAACGTCTTCCCTTCTGTGGAGCCTAGTAGTGGACGAGTTCCTCCACAGGCTAACGGAGCTCGGCTACGGGTGTATAGGCTATACTGATGACATGGTCAGAGGTAAAGTCGAGCGCACCTTGTGTAACTTACAACAGGCCTTAGAATTATCGAGCAGTGGTTCTTGTCAGTGGGGCTCAGCATAAACCCGAACGAAACCACAGTGCCTCAGTTTACTCGAAGAAGGAAACTTCCAGCTGTGAGATCCCTCTTTTTGAATGGAGATATTATAGAATGGAAGGCTGAAGTTAAATATCTAGGGGTAACAGTAGATCAGAGCTGAGCCGAAGCATTGTGCTTAGCGCTTGAAGCCTTTTTGTGCTCCCGAGCACTTTTCAAAACCAGTGCTTAGTGCTTAGTAATTCAAGCACTTCATGAAAAGACTTAGTGCTTAGTAATCCCTTAAGTGCTCCCGAGCACTTCCAAGGATTACTAAGCACTAAGCCTTTCCGAAATCTTGTCGTAACACGAATAGACGTTGACGCGCTGCGGTCGGAGGAGTTAATGAGTACCAGATTTATTCGATATATATGCATTTAAATTTCTATCTTATTTACAATGCTAAATTGCTTATGAATACAATCAGAATAGAAAATAATGCTACCCGATTTCTGCGTATTAAATTTATGACATTTTGAGAAATAAAAAAAAACTGACTTGTTGATGTTGTTGATCAATTCGAATTCAATTATGTATTAATGAAAAAATGCCCCAGAAAGCACTGAACTCACGTCAGTGATTTTTTTCATTATAAACGGAGAGAAAATGCTTGGCCTAAAATTCATAATATAATACTATGTTGTTGTCATATATTTTTCGGGTTTTGTCCCATTTTTAAATAGACGCTTATGGAATTCATATTTCCATTCATTCAGGCTATTCGCTAAAGGTTGACATGGAAGTCAACGTTGATTATTTGTCATTAGATTGTCAAATTTCATATGAATCAACCTAAAGTCAACTTTTCCTATTCTGTATCAGTTGAAATCATATTAATTGTTGACTTCAAGTCAATACGAAGTCAAGAATCTACAAATATCAGCATGTACATAGTTTTGGTATTCACTAACCATAATTTAAGTTGATTTATAGATATATGTTGACAAATGTCAATTGACTCCAGGCAAGTCCATCGAAGCACTTGCCAAGATATAAATTGTTGACTTGAACCAAAATAAATACAGTGGTAATTAGTGTTGTTACTATATATATGGATTATTTATTTTTTTTTTATCTTATAAGAGAAGAATTACAAAAGTAAGTTCAATATTTAATTGAAGAGATATTCACAAAATGAAATGAGAATGCATTTTGTAATCTTACATACTATTATTTCGGTAGAAGAGCTCTGCATATAAACTGCCGGTAATTAAGGGGTGCAAATAATCCTCTTACATTTTCTGATGGCCACTTAAACAATTTTTTTGCATTTCCAAAGAAGTGTTTTGGCTAAATTACTCCAGGCTTCCTATTTCACACTAGGCTCACCTTTTCCATATCTAAGCACCTCATTGCTCTCAATAAATGCAATGAGGGCTCTTAGTTGTTGAGTACTGGGTTTTTTCCTGTTGGGACCATTTACCAATTAATATTATTAATCAACTAGTATTTATTTGTACGAACTGTACTATATTTATATCAAATTAAACGTTTGTAAAAATAGTGTTCCTTCCGTACTTTCTCCCGCCTCTAAAAACTTCAGATTATTTGAATAATTCGAAAACTACTACGCTGTTGTCAGATTTATATATTGAGTGTTCTTGTCAATGTTGACTTATTGTTGACTTTGGTTTCAACATGAGTTAGTGAATATGAAATCAAGTCAATGTTGTTACGAAAATGAGGTAAATCAACTTGACTTCAGTTCAACATTGATAAATGTACATAGATAGTGAATAGGCCTGATTGTATCATTTCCTTAAATAATAAAGACCTTTTCAATATGTGTGAGAATAGAACGAGTTTTGAGATCGTTGCACTCTATTTCTTATCTTTCAATGATGTATGTATGTATGTAATGCAAGTTTCCTGGTTTACATGTTTCTCCAATTGAATACAAATTTATATAACAATTCGCAGAGAATATCCTCGTTTCCATCTGAAAGTGCTTAGTGCTCGAAAAACCGAACTGATATTTCGGTATTGAAAATCAAGAAGCAAATTGAAATGAGGTGAAACGCTTCCGAATCGTTGCTATGACGGATGACGTAATCAAAATGTACCATCTGCTTGTTACAGCCAATACCGACTACGAGCCCTTTATAGGGTGCTGTGTTACACTGGAATAAAGAGTGAAACGAACACGAAAGGAGAGTGAGAGTAGATATGACGGGTTACGTCACGCGGAGGCGCCAAGTTTCGATCGTTTGAACAGGCATTATGTGCAACCAAATTTGAATGATAGTTTTCTCGTTGAAAATTGTAATTTTTGACGGCGGTTGAACGTTTTCAATATTCTTATGGGTATAATAATCGATTCCAATAATAACACAAAAATTCATGCAAGAGACCTCTTGAGACGCAACTGATATTCCGTGAAACTCGACCATGTATCTGCTGGAACCTGATTTCAAATAAATTTCGACAAAGCTAATGCGTTAAAAAAAAGCACAGTCCCCTTCTCGTACCGCGGCAGAAATCACAAGAAGATGTTCCCAGACGATGCCAATTATCACCTCAAACTTCTCCTTCGGGTACAGCGAACAAAACTTCCCAAAGTCTAATGACAATGGGAACGAATGAGAGCGGAAAGAAAGAAATGCATTTACCAATGATTGGGAGGTGGAAAATTCTTTTTCTACTACTGTGAACATAATGGAGAACACGCCAAATCGAAAAGATGCTCATGGAAAATGGCCCTCGAAATCACTCAGAAGAAATGAAACTTCGATAAACTCAAGCAACACTTCACCCTGATGCAAGCTACAAAAATTGGTTCAAGCACTGACGTGAAGTCAGAAGCTTTTGCGCGTATGTTCTATTGTCCATTCTTCTGTATTGGACACCCTTAATCGAATTTACCATGGTAAATTATGTTGTCCATTCTCCTGTATTGGACACTCTTAATTCGAATTTACCATGGTAAATTCGAACTAAGTGTCCAATACAGGAGGAGTAGGTAGTGGATTACGAACAAATTATGTTCGTAATCCACTACCTACTCAAATATCAGGAATAAATGGACAATCTGCTATGATTGTCTCCAGCCTTGCTCTAGACATTTCGATGATACTTTCCTTAGGTAATTCGAGTTGTGAAAACTATGCACCGAGGTTTAATCATTGCAGATTGCTCATTTAATCTTGATAAATAAATAAATTCGATTTCTTTTATGAAACTATGAAGATATGATTTGTCAAAGTTTGAAGAATAGGGACAAAGCTCCCACAGGGCTTCCCCACATTTTCTACAGAAGAGTAAATACTGAAGATATGAATTTTGTGCCTTCCAAATATTTCGCCCAAAAATAAATTTCGCCATTTCCGCAACCCTCGTCGGGTCGAGGGTGTCCCGATCCCCAGGGTACCTTCGAAACGTGAATTTATTAATCCCCGATCAAGGTCTATAGTCATCAGATAGTTGGCAAGCGAGACGCAGATATAAATCGCGATTATGCAAGGGCCAGGAGAATATGTTCAACATCGATGTATCGGAATTGCACGGGATTAATAAATTCGGAACTGTCTGCCAAAAATTGGCAAGAACGGGCGAATTTTCGTCGTGGCCGGACCTCGCCAATAAAAATCTCCCGTCAGATTCCCGAAAACTTTGCTAATTTCGTAACTCTAGTAGCTTCCTACCGCATCTCGGCGACGCAAGTTCCGAAGTTTGTATGCGGAATATAAATGTATCGGTAATATCGTATCATGCGCTTGTCCAGAAAAGGGTGACTTTATAGCTTTATTGGCTTTAGTTTTCGCCAGACTTGCAGCTACTTCTTCCAACAGATCGCTATTGTTGAGTAAAGAATTTGCGAATTTTCCACTATTATTTCACTCGATTTTCCATTCGAAACAGAAGCTTATATACAGGGTGAGTCTTTGACCACTGCATTAATTTTAACCAAAGATTCTTATCGTCAAAAGAAACACTTTTTTCATTTAACATTTTTCCAAATTCGGCTCAGGTAAGAAGATACAGGCTGTTGAAATTTCGAAAAAAAATCAGTTTTTATTTTGTAGCTTTGACATCCTTTTTTCGAATTGGTTTAAAGTTTCCTATAACTATGAGACATATTTTCCAAACATTAGGTCTATCAGATAGCATCAACATGACCTCAGTAAAAGTCCGCTGGTTTTCGAGATATCACCACTGTTGCGTCCCATGACTTCACATGTTGGGAAGCGCTCATTTGTATTTCTAAACAAAGCAGCTCGCTTGTAAAACTTAAATGTTTTGGGTTAACTGGTTTATTTTTGCATGGGTGGTCTCACACTTGAAATTAATATTTTCCACGAAAAGATAATTGCAAGTAAAATATCTTGTAATTCTTCAACCCTTGTAGAAGTATTTATGACCTATTTCCTGTGAAATATTGATAAAATGCATACAACAACTAACACATTGCCAGAGCTGTGAGTCCTTTGTCTAGATTCTAACCCATACAAAAATCTAGAATTTTCCGATTAGATCGCCATGGCTTTGGCTATTCACTAAATCGAGGGCGTAGATTCCGAATCTGTAATTAGTTTTTCCGTATCTCGATTAATTTTGGTAATATGGCGAAAAATCCGACTGATTAGTCCATTTTCCAGAGGTAGAACCAGAAATTGCGACTTTTTTCGTCATTGCTCCGAAACTAATCGAGATACGGAAAATCTAATTACAGATTCGTGATCTGCGTGCCCGATTTAGTGAATAACCAAACCGCGTCGACCTAATCAGAAAATTGTAGATTTTTGTATGTGTTGGATACTAGAGAAAACTTTTTGGCGTTTGACGGATTCGCTCATTACCTAATATTTTCCGAACGGATAGAGATACAGAAAAAATAGATACATAAATCTAAACGTCGTCCACCGACCAATCATCGGGGAAAATTTGGATATCGAGATGTGAAAATCATAGATTTCGGACGGGAAAGAATAATTTTCCTTCGATTCCGGGTCAAAAATATTTCTAAGTGCCGACCCAAAAAATTTTTTTCATGGTATATCGATACGGAGCTCGTGTCTAATTAAATCGAGGTCGCTGATCACGAATATGTAATTAGTTTTTCCCTAAGTGGCGTACTTTGGGAAAATTTTCACTTAAAGTGAAAAAATTGACGAAAATAGGTCAATTTTGGAACTTTCCACCGCCCAAAAAAATCGGAGTAGGGTGTTGCTGATTTTTTACATCATATTTGGATCCTTTATCTATCGAAACATCCGAACAATAAATGTCCAGGTCGTACGCTTCGGAAATTATGGGTTTTTTTCCCGAGGGTCTATTTTTCGGAAAATTCTTTCCGCGATATTTCCTCGGAAAATTTTTGTAATAAATATCTGATGGTAGATTCGGAATCTACGGCCCCGAATCTATGAGAATAATTACCCGTTTCATTGTTTTGCGTCAAAAAATTTTTCTCGAAAAATGGGATTTTTTTAAGGCTAATGTATTAAGAAATTGCCAAAATTCGACCGGTTTCCGATTTCGATGCAGATTACGTCATTTACTAATTCGGGACCGTAGATTACGAATATATGATCGGATTTTTCATTCGAGAATTTTCCAAGGAAATACCGCGAAATGAATTTTCCGAAAAACAGACCCTTGGGAAAAAAATCATAATTTCCGAATAGTACGGCCTGGACATTTTCTGTTTGGATTATTCAGTAGATAAAGGATCCATATATGAGGGCAAAAATCAACAACACCTTAATCCGATTTTTTTGGGCGGTGTGAACTTCCAAAATTGACCTATTTTCGTCCATTTTTTCACTCTAAGTGAAAATTTTCCCAAAGTACGCCACTTAGGGAAAAACTAATTGCATATTCGTGATCAGCGACCTCGATTTAACTAGACACGAGCTCCGTATCGATATACCATGAAAAAATTTTTTTGGGTCGGCACTTTGAAATATTTTTGACCCGGAATCGAAGGAAAATTCCTCTTTCCCGTCCGAAATCTATGATTTTCACATCTCGATATCCATTTTTTCCCCGATGATTGGTCGGTGGACGACGTTTAGATTTATGTATCTATTTTTTCTGTATCTCAATCCGTTCGGAAAATATTAGGTAATGAGCGAATCCGTCAAACGCCTCTAGTATCCAACACATACAAAAATCTACAATTTTCTGATTAGGTCGACGCGGCTTTGGTTATTCACTAAATCGGGCACGCAGATCACGAATCTGTAATTAGATTTAGGAAATGAGTAAATCTTTCAAACGCCAAAAAGTTTTCTCTAGTATCTAACCCAGGGGTCACCAATTAGTTTCATTGGAGGTCCGTTCACAAAATCTGTATATCTGTCGCGGGTCGTTGATAGCATTATGATGGCATAAGAATTTGACTAGCAGTTAATCTAAATCCAATATCTATAATTAGTAAATAAAACGAAAAGTTATCTGAAGTTTTTTAATCAAGAATAAATGTTTTCTGGAAAAATGGTCCGCAAAAAAAAGGTTCGCGATCCGCATCCGGACCGCGGTCCGCCATTTGGTGACCCCTGGTCTAGACTATTCGAAGACCCCTAGTCTGTGAAAGTCGGACCGGTTTCCATGTTACAAAACAATGAATGTGGGAGCGAGATAGCCGATAAGGGTTTTGGTTTTTTTTAATAAGTAGCAATTCTGGTTCTGATTAAAAAAAATTGGTAGTGTTGTATCATTTTGAAAAGGGCATGAAATGGACCAGTTTTTGCGATTATTTGTCAATTCAGTCTGATATAATTTTTTTTCACAGCATTCAGTCAAACTTAAGTTAACGTTTTAACTTCCGCATAAAATACAACAAGTTAGACATTTTTTGAAGGATTTTGTTCTAGTTGTCGGTGAAGTTATTACTTCATTGTTTAAAGCAACTATGCAGGATAGCCTAGGTAAAAAAAAACATGAGTTTGAAGTAATTTCTAGCAATGCTAGGCGATAAAAGACCGAAAACTGGAGATTTTTAAAAAATACACAAAAGTGGTGATATCTCGAAAACCAGCGGACTTTTACTGAGGTCATGTTGATGCTATCTGATAGACCTAATGCCAATCTATCTCCAGTGTCACTTTCGCGTGGTATTTTTGGGACACCCTGTATATATATACTTTTGAACTTGAGCATTACAATTTGTTTTTTATCTAACAATGAAGCATGTGTATGAAAAAAGTGTTAGCAGAGGTTAGTGTAACGGGGTACCATATAATTTGATATATGATACTAGAGCTTAGGGAAAAAACCTCAGCAAAAAAATGCAGAATATTATTTCTCGTTTTCAACTTTAGACGCAAGTCATCCAAATGAGCTTTGAAATTCAAAGATGAATCTAGTTTCACTCCTAGATATTTAGGATAAAAATTATGTCTCAAGAAAGAATCACCGAAAGATACACTCAATGTTCTATATTTTTGGTGATTGCTCAAATGAAAGCAAGAAACCTCAGTTTTATTCGGATTCGGACACAAACGCCACTGAAATAGGTACTTTTTCAGAATATCTAAATCTGCAGATAGATTAATTTCCATACTTTCGAAATCAGAATGACGAAATGCAAGGGCAATGTAATCAGCGTATATGAATTTATTAGACGAAGTAGCAGGAATATCACGCAGATATAAATTGAAAAGAAGAGGTGGTAAAGCTGAACCTTGTGTAACTGAACCTTGTATAACTTTCCAAAGCAATTGTCCATACCGTAGTTCGTAAACAGCAACCCAACTGTGTAACAGTAATGAAGCATCAATTCATAGCATTCCTAAAATTTTAGCATACCCGGGATAAAGAATCGGATAAAAACACCCAATTCCACGTTCCGTTCAGGAAACTGAAAAACAACTCTTGTATAATTAAACAGGAGTGTCCATAATTTTTTAACGATCTCCATAAAATTTGTACTCAAATCCGTTTCTGAGAGAACTTTTATTATCATTCTCAATTTTTCCGAGACGGCCTTCCCCGCTATCTCTACATGCCCCAATAATTTGGATTCATCAGCTCAGTCATCCGCTGGCTTTACGATATCCTTAAACTCAAAACGGTTTTTTATTGCATAAACCTACAAATCCGCGAACAACCCAAAACGTCAAGTCCTGGGGATTGAAATGGCAGGTCGCCATTCTTCGTTGGTCGGTAAGGGTTGGTCCCATCAGATCAAGATGTCAAACTTGACGGCTGAGATGGGCCGAGTAATCTCAGAATTGATTCATTCGGGGCGCTTTGTTATCTACACGGTAAATGTCACAAATTCGAAGATATCCATCTCGAAGTTTTTGGTGGAAATCGGATTTTTCTCCCTTTTTTTTGTATATTCGTCGTTTTTTTACAGGCTCCACGTCGCACATTTCGAATGAACAAAATAGGAAATCCGGAGAATGGATGCTTTTCTGTCAAACCAGGAAGAATGAAGAAGAAAAATAGATATACAGGGTGAGTCTTTGACCACTGCATTAATTTTAACCAAAGATTCCTTTCATCAAATGAAACACTTTTTCCATTTAACATTTTTCCAAATTCAGCTCAGGTAAAAAGATACAGGCTGTTGAAATTTTGAAAAAAAATCAGTTTTTATTTTGTAGCTTTGACATCCTTTTTTCGAATAAAATGAATATTGGCGTAAAGTTTCCTATAACTATGATACATATTTTCCAAATATTAGTTATTTTCTACTTCTACTGGTTTTCTAGTTATGGACTCGTGGATTCATAAAACTAAACGAAATTAGCATAAAGGTAGATATAAAGTTTTTCTTGAGTCGTTTCAAGAATATTCCATCGTTTTAGAAAATTACATTATTCTTCATCATTTTTCCTTAAACGCACCGTTTTCGAGATATTCTTCATTGAATGTTTTAAAATGGAAAACTCCAGATATTTCACTACTTTTATGGATCCGTCCCTAAGCGTTGGAATCCCGAATCAAGCTGTAAACCACGTTACCATGCCTTTTTCTCGTCCGCCAACAATGTCATAGATAATTTATATGCGGGAGTGTATTAGCACATTGTGAAATCTTTAAACGCTTGTAACTTTTTACCTGAGCCGAATCTGGAAAAATGGTAAATGAAAAAAGTGTTTCATTTGATGAGAGGAATCTTTGGTTAAAATTAATGCAGTGGTCAAAGACTCACCCTGCATAATTATATCAATTGAATTCAACGAAACAGAAAAAAAATTGAAATATCTATCTTGAAAAAAAAATAAATAAAAAGTCAGAAGGTTTTTGTGCCCATGTTCTTTCGTCTATTCAAGCCTCACACCCTCACCAAATACTGCATGAACCTTCAAGCCGTCTTGCTCCTCGGAACAGATTGCTTATCAATTTGCCCAAATGTCTGTAATTTTCGAATTTTTGGCTGAAAATGGTCTTGAACGATTTGGTTTGACTCACTGATCAAGAGTCCGTGGTCAAAATCGATTCTGTCCGGCCGTCCGTCCGTCCGGCCGTTAACACGATAACTCTCGAACGGAATGAGACAGTTGACATTTTCAGAGTAAGGTTTGAGGGATAGATATCTCGGTTGAGTTCGTTATTGGGCAAAATCGGTCTAATAGTTTCGGAGTAACGAAAAAAAATATTTTTTTTACATTACAACATCTGAATTCAAATTTTTTTTAAGATGCAGTTTCATCATAAGAATCCATTGTTATCATTTTCAACTCTAACAAGCTAATACTTTCGGAGATATGATGTTTCAAAGTTTCAATAATACATCGTAAGTTTTATGTATTCACAGAATGAGAATACAGAATCTGTCTGTGATGACATAAATGTCATCTTTTCTAGCTGTTAGAGATTGTCAATTCATAGTTGTTATTTTCTCTTGGAAAGCAAGTATTCGATTCTTGAATTTGTGAATATATACAAGACTGTTTTGATGTAATTTATGGAGGCAATAGGAAAAAAGAACATAATGGAATCATCAAAAGAAATTACTGTTCGTTGACCACTGAGGTTAATATTACCTTTTACTTCCGTAGTGAGACATGTTCCTATATACAGTATTTTCATAATGTTGCTAGCAAAAAAATACTGAAATATGGATCTACATTTGTGTATCAATCATTTTTTCTAGAGTTAAGGTTCATAATACAGAAAAGAATGTGTTAGTGGTATGAACTATTAAATTTAAAATAATGAAAATAGGATAGTATGTTATTAATATATTTTGAACTATTAAAATAATTTGTTCGTAAGCCTCTACCTACTGAAATATCAGGAATAAATGGACAATCTGCTATGATGTTCTCCAGCCTTGCTCTAGACATTTCGATGATACTTTCCTTAGGTATTTCGAGTTTTGAAAACTATGCACCGAGTGTAAGTTGGAACAACCCATTCCACGAGGTTGAATCATTGCAGATTGCTCATTTATTCTTGATAAATAAATTTAATGACAATTTTTGAAGCATTAAGGCATTGAAGCATTGTAGATTGCTCTTTTTTTTTATAAGATAATTTTTGAAGCATTTTTTTTGAACGACACTTTTTTAGATTTAATTTCTTTCATGATGCATTTCTATCATAGGAATCCATTGATATAATTCCCAACTTTGAGAAACCAATACTTTCGGAGAAATTATTTGTCTGTTTGAACAAGAGCGCCAAAAAGCTCCTGTCCACAGGGCTTTCCGATATACGATATTCTAATAACATAATAAGTGAAATTTCATATAAGAGTGACATTTCAATCGTCATTGTGCGATTTGCTGTTGCGCAAAGCAAAATCAAAAACCGACTCCCATTTCTTGTTATGGAGAAAGGCCACCCGGTACAGCAGCACGCCCCCCACGGTCTATTACGATATTCAGTCCACGCATCTTAGATGGCTGTTAAAGTTACGGCGACTGACAAGCTAAGGGCGAAACAGCGGGGACAAGCCAGGAATTGACAAAACGTGTCACTCTCCTCTACGTCCGCTGAACTTTTCTTCGCAGAAATGTGTTATGACCTGTTATTACATCGTCCATGATTAATGTCGTTCTGAAAAGATCACCGAAGATGATGTGTACCTTAAAGCCGCTAACGTCTAGACTACAGGATGAAAGATGTGACTAATAGAAACACATTAGAAAAGCACTGACAAGAGGTCAGTCTGTTTGGTACGCTTGTTCATATTCATAGCCAGAGGGGCCACACATCCAAGTACTGTAATCTTCATATTCATAACAGTAGTTGGAATGAACCTTAATAAAGTATGGAGGACAATAATGAAGGGACAATTAAATCCACATCAATATCAAATAGTTCAATCGCCAAGGGGTGAAGTAAAGTAAAATTCATGGAATATCAATAAATCTCACGCTGTAGGAAGAACAATTTCCGGCTAAAATTTTCCTTGTCTCGTCGGGTTGGCCGCATTCGCGTCCAATAGTCCAATAAGCATTTCATTCGGATAATTCGTCTGAACTGCTCTAACTTCTAAATAATATCAATGCCGCAAAAGCATAAAATGGTAATTTTAGAACTTCTAGATGCAATTAAATTATTTGCTTCCTAAGTGCAATCCAAAAGTCCCGGTAATCTTTCACATTATTCAAGAAGAACGTACCACTTTAACTTTCGAATTGATGAAAGGCTACCTCAGGGAGATACAAACCCTTTGAATATACCCTCAGAAATTCGGGTATTGAGAGCTATTTCGTGAACTGTAGAATCAACACTCGAAATTCAGGTTAAGATATTACGGTTGAAACGAGTCATTCATGATTTTTTTCGAAATGTTTGCTTCAGATGTTTCTTATGTTTTTAGCGCTCTTGTTCCTCGGAACAGAGTGCTTATCAATTTGCCCAAATGTCTGAAATTTTCTAATTTATGGATGAAAATGGTCTTAAACGATTTGGACAATTCTGTCCGGCCGAACGCTGACATGATAACTCTCGAACGGAATTAGCTCCACAGTTAAAATTTTTTTTTAGCTAAAATGGCTTAAAATGATCTAGATAGTACAAAAAAAAATCATATGAGCAATCAAAATACTTTGTCTGCGTGTCTGGGTGTGTGAATGTATGTTTACTCGAAATGCTCGTATTATTTTTGAGAAAAATTTCCCCCCCTAATAAAGGGGGAAGGTGGAATAATATACAGAAGAAATCGCTTTATTTATTGCAAACTTATATTTCACATTTTTTTTATTTTTATAAAGGAAAAATATAATTTCATATTTTTCAATCCTAATGTTAAATAGTAGAAAGGCTTTTTTCAAGAGCAGTTTTAACGAAAACAAAGCCAAGAAATCAGGCGTTGACTCCATAAGAATTTTATGTGCCTAATTCATGACTAATGAATTCTGATTTAATGTTAAATTTGGTATTTTTCAAAATCTAATTTGTAATTTTTAGTTTCAACAGGATTATGATTTCTTATTTTTCATTTACATTTTTCTGAATCGTTCTAGCAAAAAATGTGTTTAGTAAATTAAAATATATTCCGCCGTATTCACGAAGCATTCAATCTCCGTTAAGTCCTAACTGAGGTCCTCAGTTAGGACTTAACGGAGATTGAATGCTTTGTGAATACGGCGGATTATCTTTTTCACAAATAAATACGTTTTAGCGTGTTAATTGTTAGTCAAGATATTTCAAGATTTCTTGACAAGAAATCTTGGTATTGACATTCAATTTCTTGTCCTGTCTTGAAATCAAAAATTACTTCTTGTCTTGAAATCAAGACAAGATCAAAACAAGTACTTGAAATTTTCAAGAACTTGGCAACCGCTAATTTAGACTCAGCAAAATGTCCTGCATCTGCACTGAAAGCCTGTAACGGGTCCGCCAAATAACTTTTTTTTTTGAAAATGCAATAAAAAAAAGCTACTGAATATTTTCTCATATTTCTTTTTTCATTTGAAAGTACAATCCTTCCGGTTAATAATGAAAAATAATTTCATTCAAATGGCTGCCTCGGCTGGCCATGCAGTAGCCTACACGATCGGTCCAATTTTTAAGCACATTATCGATTGTGTGCAGCTGTATTTCACCGATGGCTTCACGAATATTGTCCTTTAAAGCGTCAATTGTCTCTGGCTTGTTGGCGTAACACTTATCTTTGACGGCACCCCAGAAATAATAGTCCAACGGTGTCGAATCGCAGCTCCGAGGTGGCCAAACGACATCAGCTCTGCGGCTGATAATTCGATCTTCAAAAACAGGGCAACTCCTGAACCAATTGGACTTTGTATGGCGTCATACCAAGGTCTTTATGCAAAATTCGTCTCAATGATGTCTCCGAAATGTTAAATTCTTGATAACAACGGTGAATTGATGTTGATGGCGCTTCACGCACACTTTCTGCCACAGCAGCAAAATTGTCGGGTGTATGCACTGTTTTTGGCTTTTCACGATTTGGTTTATCGATGAGGATGCCAGTTTCTTTCACCTTTTTCGCAAGATAACGAACATACGGAGCTGACGGTGCTTCTCTTCTTCCAAAATCCGTACGCAATTTTACACACATTCTGCAACATTACCATGATTTTCAAAGTAATGTCGCAATATTTCCCAGCGTTGTTCAAGCGTATACACAACCATAATCGTTCAGCGGAAGGATAAAACTAATTATCCGTCAAATCAGACATGAGCTAAGTGTTACTATTCACGAACTAAGCACTAGTTGAAAAAAAAAACGTTAGATGGCGGACCCTTTACAATCATTCGTGTAACACACTGTAGACGTGATTATTTGTGAACTACTTTATTGCGATGAGTTCTGCATTCTGTTGAAAAAATCGAGAACCCTGCATATAAAACCAGCAATCTCGTTCGGAACGCGCCTTGATTCCCTGATTTCCTTTTAATTTAAAAAATACCCAAGCAATCGCATAAAACTAGCGGGAAGAGCAGTATTCCGTACAATATCGACATACGGAAGTCGGTACGCAGTGCTTTCCGGGATAAGTCGGCGTCGAGATAAAGCTAATGGAGGTGAAAAACAATTACGAGGAATTTCCGTTTCCTAGTAGTAAATAGGTGAAGGCACTCGTGACCCTTTGACGAGCGAAAAGGAGAATTGCTGCTATCGCAGGAGACAGATAAGGCACGATCTGGCGTTCTTCACGTATGCATTTCGAGAGAAATTAAAAGGCGCTCGCATCCTGCCAACTGACCGAAACGTTTCCGTTATAAAAGTGTAATGCATGAGGCCATTATTCATAGAAGAGTCTGGGCCAGAAAATTGAATGCTTTATGGTGCGTGGCCGCACGGCGATTAGAACATGAAAAATATACTGGTGGACTTGATTCCTGCCGAATCATTAATAGCCTTCCAGGGGTAGCTCTATTCTGATGTGTTCGAGAATCGCTTACGGAATCGCGGTGAATATTATTCGAAAGGTCTGTATTCCGAATTATCCGCATGCCCATAATTGTGAAAATACCTAATTTAGAATAGAATATTTGGTTCTTAAAAAGTGAAAAGAGAAGCACAAAGTGTTCCCGAAATATATCAAACTGAAGACTGACAAATAAAGTTATTCATCAAGAATAGGGCTTCACGCGAGAGCGAGATTTTTCTCGTCTCGTCTAGTTCTCGTCTCGTAAAAGCGAGACGAGACGTTCTCAAAAACAGGGTTCGACCGATATATATCGCCGATATTTATCATGATATATATCACGATATATATCGATATTTATAAGCAGTGATATATATCACGGATATTTATAAATTCACAAAAATGTGCGACACTGCTTAAAAAATTCATAATCTATCGCGATATAAGAGCACGTCTGAGCCCACGTCAAAGGGCCACAGCCAAGAGCTGAAAACCGGTATTTAGCAACGCATTTTCGGGGAATCCCCGTATAGCTTTAGATGGTGATTTTATAATTTCGCCGCGGAATCGTATTTTTCAGCATTCGGCTTGGTACAATCAAAATTAAGAAAGCGTGACAAAACAGCCAAACTTGTTTTTTTGTTCAAATATCTAAACAGAGAGTATGCGTCTACATCTAAAGCTTGCAATAGTAGCAATATAGAATGTATAAGAGATGGGGCCACTGTGTCTGCACAGGAGATTCGTTCTGATACCTTTGATACACTTTTTAACTAATTAACTTTTTTTATTTTTGTTATTTTCTTCGTTCTTAAGAATCTTGTTTAATTTTTTTAATAAATTTGGTAAATCACCATTTTAATGCGTTTGCTTTATTGATTTTAACTAAGAAAAAACTGTAAAAATTGTTTTCAAAAATAAATATCAGGAAATTGATATATATCGGATATATATATATATATCCGATATTTTTATATTTATATAAATATCATGATATTTCCGAACCCTGCTCAAAAATATTATAGGCGATACCAAGTCCACATACAGCGCAACACGAGAGTCTCGTTTGAGGTCTCGTTAAATTTTTTGTATGAAGTTTTACCTATATACGACTCGACTTTTTTCAACACCCATAGAAAACAATTGAATATGAAGAGTTTCCACTATAATTACCAATATATTTTGTCTGTATTATGTATCGATCGTTCTAGAAATACACGAATTTTCAGAAGATTATTAATTCTTTATGGCCATGCGATAATTGAGAATATTTTTCAAGAAAAAATGGGTTCAAGCCCTGTGGACAGGAGCTTTCTGGCGCTCTAGTTCAAACAGACAAATTATATCTCCGAACGTATTGGTTTCTCAGAGTTGAGATTTATATCAATTTATTCTTATGATAGAACTGCATCATAAAGGAAATTCATTTCAAATAATAGTTCATTTATCTAGATTAAATGAGCAATCTGAGAATGAGAACTGCACCATGGAAGAAACCAAATTAAAATAGCTGAAATGAATTTGACTCTCTCTTATAGAACAGGATGAACTGTACGAGTATGAACACAGATCATATAATAAAGCTTAGATAGAATAATTATAGCATTCAGTGAAAACATAGAAGTACGATTCATTATTGAAATTTAGAACTTAATCTTAGCAGAAATTGAATTCAAACATCATAGAAGAATTTAAATTCAACAAGAGTGCCAAAAATTATCAATCCAAAACCAATAGACGAATTCTACCCAACAACGAACTCATCCGAGATATTCATTCCTCAATATTATTAACGTACCATTACCATTCCCATCATCATATGGATTGACCATCGGCATGAAAATATCAACCAACAAAAAGTATGATATTATATTATCATTCTCATATTTATACGATTGCTCGAATGAAACAACGTTATGTCTCAGGAGAATGAGTTGACATTATAACAATTTATAGAATACCCACATAATAATTCTATCATTCTCTGAAAACGTAGAAATACGATTTACATTGAAATTTTGGAAAATCATATCTCCGAAAGTATTAGCTTGTTAGAGTTAAAAATAATATGAATGGATTCTTATGATAAAACTGCTTATTAAAAAAAATTCAATTTGGAATTTGTTTTGTAAAAAAAAATCCGATTTTGCCCAATAACTAACTTAGCCGTGATATTTATCCCCCAAACCTACTCTGAAAATTTCAACTCTCTAGCTCATTCCGTTCGAGAGTTATCGTGCCTACGGCCGGACAGAATGAATTTCGACCACGAATTCTTGATCAGTGAGTCGAACCAAATCGTTTAAGACCATTTTCATCGAAAAATTCGAAAATTACAGACATTTGGGCAGATTGATAAGCACTCAGTTCCGAGGAACTAGAGCGCCAAAAATAGAATTCACAACCATAAAAACGGATGCCATTATGAATTCAATACTTAACGGATAACTTTTATTGCACCTAAATCCAAATGCTTTGAAAATTTCGTGTCTATCTGAACATCTGGAGAAATTTATTCTCTTGTGCTCCTTGTAGTGAAGATGTGAACAATTATTGTATACATCTGCGGAACTACGTATAATGAAACTGGTAAAGAAATGAAGCTATTCAATGTTTCGAAAAGTGTTATGAGGAATACGCCAAGAACACCCTCAATGATCTACCCACTGGAAAGGTATTCTTTGAAAACTATACCAAATAGTTCAATTCTATTAAAAAATGTATCGACATCGATAGCCTATTTAAAACATCAACAAAACTTTCGAAATATTGGAAAGCTGAGTTTGAAGAATATTTGCTGTTAGAAAGAGCAAATAGGAATCAAAACATTTTACAGTGGCGGAGAGTGATGAAAAAGTTCTTTCTACACTTTCCAAGATGGCCGATGATTTATTAATGGCTTCATCCGTACCTGTTGAAAGATTATTTTCCACAGCAGGTATGATCATGGCAAAAATACGTACATCATTGAAAAATGATGTGATGCAAGAGTGATTATATTTGAATTCTTGGTCATCGAGTAAGTTGAAATTATCAGTGTTTAAAATTAAAAATAATATGTACATGTACCAATTTTTTTGTATAAGGGCGTAATAAATAAAGCTTTACAAAATTATTCATTATTGTATACCATTTCGTTTATATATTATAATATTTATTATCGTTATTCAGAATTAAGGGAGACGAGACGAGACAACTGATAACGAGACGAGAACGAGACTTAAACGAGACTTAATTTTTTGGGAATTGGCGAGAGCAAGACGAGATTTTTTATACTCTCGTCTCGTGTGAAGCCCTTCTCGAATTTACCATGGTAAATTCGAATTAAGAGTGTCCAATACAGGAGAATTGACAACATAATTTACCATGGGAAATTCGATTAAGGGTGACCAATACAGAAGAATGGACACTAGAATATACGCGCAAAAGCTTCCGACTTCACGTCAGTGCTTGAACCAATTTTTTTTTCATTGAGTTAATATGGATTTGCATCAAGTAAAAGCAGCAAGCATTAAATTTTTAATTACCTACATTGGGTTTCACGAACCTTCGATTAGCTTAATTGTGGATTTAATTCGATGGTTGTATCAAAAATGAACGAAAAATCGACATAGAATCGCACTAATTCGGCAATTAAGAGCTTTCAAAGCTTTGTGAAACCCACCGCTAGAGTTTTAAATTCGAAGTATACGATATACCGCGCTACCACATTAAAGAAGTAGGCCTTCAAGACACGATATCTATAGGGGGCTGTGATTATACACACAAGGTAAAACCACAATTAATAGATCAACTGAATGTTCCGAGTAAACATAAATCTTAAACCGACCAATTATTATCAATTTCATTACTTACTTCGTTTATGTGCTTGTAAGTCTTGATGAGGTCGACACTGAGCTTCCTCAGTGGCGCGACGGCAGGATCTCTGAAGGAGTTCGGGATCCTGGCCTGCATCGCCTGTATATCGACGGAGGAGTTGGAGACCTGGGAGGACGTGAGGATGTCCTCCGCCACCAGTCTGCCATAGAGGGGCACGTGTCGTCTAACCATGCTGTCGCCGCCCCCGCCTCCGCCGCCACTTGAGGCCACTGGAACAAAGTCGTATTTTAGTATCACAATGTAAATAAACTGCTGACGTGGTAAATAGAACAGGCTGGGAACATTTCAATTTCTCGCAATGCCAGGTAGGTAGATACAGGGTGATACACGAAGACCGTTCGTTAGAATATGTTAATATATATATATATTCTTTTGAACTTGGGCATTACAATTTGTTTTTGGCGCTCTAGTTCCTCGGAACTGAGTGCTTATCAATTTGCCCAAATGTCTGTAATTTTCGAATTTTTGGCTGAAAATGGTCTCAAACGATTTGGTTCGACACACTGATCAAGAATCCGAGGTTGAAATCGATTCTGTCCGGCCGGCCACGCACGTTTACTCTCGAACGAAAAGAGTTAGACGATTGAAATTTGCAAGGTGGGTTTGGAGCGTGAATATCTCGGTTAAGTTCGTTAATGGGCAAAATCCATCGAGCGGTTTTGAGTTATGGCCGATTTTAGTAAAATCATTTTTTATGAATATTTCCGAAACCGATCACTCGATCTATCTGAAATTTAGCATCAAATTGTAGAATCATGACCTTCATACGTATGTGAAGTTTTGTATTGACCAGGTTACCGCAAAGTGTCAAAAATTTTTTTTGAAAATTAAATTTTTTTTTTTACAGTATCTCTCGAACGGAATGAGTTAGGCATTTGAAATTTTCAGAGTAGGTTAGGGAGATGAATATCTCGGTTAAGTTCGTTATTGGGCAAAATAGGCCAGACGGTTTCGGATTAACGAAAAAAAAATTTTTTTTTTAATAACAAATTTCAAATTCAATTTTTATTTAAGATGCAGTTTAACCATAAAAATCCACTGATATCATTTTCAACTCCAACAAGCTAATACTTTCGGAGATATGATTTTTCGAAATTTCAATACTGAATTGTACTTCTATGTTTTCACAGAATGTTATCATTATTCTATATAAGCTTTATTATATGATCTGTGTTCATACTCGTACATGTCATCCTGTTCTATAAGAGAGAGTCAAATTCATTTCAGCTATTTTAATTTGATTTCTTTCTTCCATGGTGCAGTTCTCATTCTCAGATTGCTCATTTAATCTTGATAAATAAACTATTATTTGATTGAATTTCCTTTATGATGCAGTTCTATCATTAGAATACATTGATATAATTCTCAACTCTGAGAAACAAATACTTTCGGAGATATAATTTGTCTGTTTGAACTAGAGCGCCAGAAAGCTCCTTTACACAGGGCTTGAACCAATTTTTTCTTAAAATTACATGAATATTTGCGTATATCATTAGATGTGAAAATTACTGCTATACAGAATGTTTTTTGTAAATTATCAACTCATTGTTTCTCATTTGAAGAAAGAATCGATATTGAAAATAGAAATGTCCCCCAATATTTCAGCTGATTTTACAGCCAAGTTCCAGATTAAAACTCGATCGAATCTGGAAATATTTGGATGATATTATATTTTTTCTGGAGCTAAGCAGCTTTAGGCAAGTTCAGTACCTGGATGGGTAACCGCTTTGGCTATACATTTGAATAGCGCGCTAGAGCCTCTGTCTAAAGTTCTTTCCCATTTGATTTCTTTAATCTCACTTGGTGACAGGAGCTTTACCAGGCTCGTTCATTTAATGATCAACATATTCCACTGATTTGTAAATGCAATAATTATTAATTATCCGTTATATCAAGTATCAAACAAAATATATTCTGGAGATTGTTTAGAATATGTATTCGAATAAATAAGCAAATCTTAAACGTTACCAGAACGTCACTTTTCGATACGCAATTATTGATTTTTTATCCAGTTTGAGAGTAAAACTATATTTAATAGCAACAATTGAATCGTTTACATCACTGAGTTATGTAGTTATTTATTTAATTTTCAACAAACAGTAGAAAAAGTTGCTAAGTTACGTTGATGATTGGTAAAACCAATGAAACCGGTACGTATCTGTCCCGAATGACACTTTCCTCTTTGGGGGTAACACCGAACGATGAGGAGGCTATCCCAGATAACGAGGAAATGATGATGGTTAAAAGCGACGAATATTTCATGCTGTGTCTTTTAGTTATTAGCAATTAGCTACAGTACACCCTATTCTATATGTTGTACAAACAGTTTACATCAAAATCCACTAATTGAGGCAGACGTAATGAATATCGAGTTTGGCGTCGATTAGAAACTAATCTCTGTTCAACTGTTCCAAACTGGGGTCTTGGCATTAATATGAAATGGCTTACCCTGACGTCGATCTAGATAGAACTGATGATATAATTGAAATCAAATAAATGGCCCTTCTCGGCCAGAAATTGTTAAATAAAAGAGACGATTGCAAAAAAACCATTAACTTATTTAGAGATCCATTGATACCAAGTTCAAGGTTAGTTGAATATATCCACCAGAAAGTGTTATTTTCCAATTTGGAAATCATTAAAGGTTACTTTGGGAGGTAACTCTGAAAATATTCATAAAAGAAATTGGTTCAAGTCCTGTGGACAGGAGCTTTTTGGCGCTCTTGTTCAAACATACAAATTATATCTCCGAAAGTATTGGTTTCTCAGAGTTGGGAATTATATCAATGGATTCCAATGATTGAACTGCATCATGAAAGAAATTAAATTTTAAAAAAGTGTCGTTTAAAAACATGCTTCAAAATTATCTTTAAAAAAAAGAGCAATCTACAATGCTTCAAAGCTTTAATGCTTCAAAAATTGTCATTAAATTTATTTATCAAGATTAAATGGGCAATCTGCAATGATTCAACCTCGTGGAATGGGTTGTTGCAACTTACACTCGGTGCATAGTTTTCACAACTCGAAATACCTGAGGAAAGTATCATGGAAATGTCTAGAGCAAGGCTGGAGACAATCATAGCAGATTGTCCATTCATTCCTGATATTTGAGTAGGTAGTGGATTACGAACAAATTATCTTAATAGTTCAAAATATATTAATAAAATACTATCCTCTTTTCATTTCATAATTTAAAATTTAATAGTTCATACCACTAACACATTCTTTTCTGTATTATGAAGCTTAACACAAGAAAAAATGATTGATTCACCAATGTAGATCCATATTTCAGTATTTTTTTGCTAGCAACATTATGAATATACTGCATATAGGAACACTACTTAAGGAAGTAAAAGGTAATATTAACCTCAGTGGCCAACGAACAGTAATAAATTTCTCTAATAGCTATAGAAAAGTTGACATTTATGAACAGAGAACACAGACAGATTCTGTGTTCACATTCTGTGAATACATAGAACTTACGATGTATTATTGAAACTTTGAAACATCATATCTCGGAAAGTATTAGCTTGTTAGAGTTGAAAATGATAACAATGGATTCTTATGATGAAACTGCATCTTAAAATAATTTGAATTCAAAAGATAAATGTAAATTTTTTTTTATCGTTTCCGACCACGGATTCTTGATCAGTGAGTCGAACCAAATCGTTTAAGACCATTTTCAGCCAAAAATTCGAAAATTAAAGACATTTTGGCAAATTGATAAGCACTCTGTTCCGAGGAACAAGAGCACCAAAAATTTATTATTTTGTGATTTGCTATTATTAGGAACAAGAGATATTTGTCCGAAGCAATGTATTGAACAATGTTGTCTAACAAACAATAACGAAATAACATCAACAATAAGACTGACATTTCGGAGACTATATCAGACTCCTTCGTCAGAGACCAAACGAAAAGCTTCAGAATTATTTTTTGTTGATAGCTATTCTGAAATTCGAAGGTTGTCACATTGAAGATGATAGTCACAAGTCCACTCCATAACTTTTCTTTTAATGTAATCATACTGTGTCATCAGAATCTAATTTTAAATGTCGTTTATTCGAAATTACGGATATGGGTAACCTTTAAATGGTGTTAAATGTTAGAAATCAGTGAAACTCCGTTCCGAAACACCTGACAGTCCTCCCATCTTATTATACACAATTCTACTGTAAGTGTGTATGTCTTGCACTCCTCCTAAGCGACGCGCCCGATTTTGATGAAATTTTGCGTGTGCTTTCGAGAGGGTCCGTGAAAGGTTTAGAGTCGCAATCGGTCCCAGTAGGAGGCGCCGCAATCAGGTTATAGAATAATTGTTTTCTTTTTAGTACGAAATGGCGAATGCACCGACCCAGTCAAATCTCGAGAGCCTTGAGATGTTACTTTGACATCCGCTATTAATTTTAAGGTCGGTCTGTCTAACGCTGTTTGTAGAATCTGAGTTTGAGACATATAATAATGAAGTGTAATTAATGTGAGAAGGGTTTTTAAATGTAATTAAAAACTAAACATTTTAGGATTGGTTAGCTGCAGTTTTGAAGTGAGGATCTCACATAGTTATCAACTTGGAGAGGTTACTTATATGTATGTCATTTGCAACCACATTATTATACTGACCACCAATCACACGAAAAATACAGGCTCTTCTGCTAAATGAGCCAATTTCAAACATCAAATATCGTCCGGCAGGACAGCTGATTGATCAGCTTAGGATAGCGAGAAATAGGAGTCAGTTTTTGGCGCTCTTGTTCCTCGGAACAGAGTGCTTATCAATTTGTTAAATGTTTGTAATTTCAAAATTTTTGTCTGAAAAAGCGGGAAAGCCCTGTGGACAGGAGCTTTGGCGCTCTTTTTCAAACTTCGACTATTCATCTCCGAAATTATTGGTTTCTCAGAGTTGGGAATGATATCAATGGATTGGTATAATATAACTGATTCATAAAAGAAACTAATTTAAAATTAAATTACGAACTTATACGAGATATTCATTGCTCAAATCTACTCTGAAAATTATATTATATCAATTGAAACTTAGCCAATATTCCCGTTTTGTTTCCACTGAAGATATTCCGAACTTACCAAATTATATATTTCCCTCATCATATGGATTATCCAAGGGCATATAGGGTAGGGGTAATTATAATTTCCTATAGTTGGTCATTTTGCATTCAATCATACTTTGTTTGTCAGATTATTATAGATTATTGAGAGATACATTCGACATGTCTGGTATAGGTAAATAAGATTACATGCATGAACAGTGAACACAGATAGAACACAGACAGATAGTCTGTGAAAACGATGTGTAATTAAAATTTTGAAAAATCATATCTCCGAAAGTATTAGCTTGTTAGAGTTGAAAATGACATCAATGGATTCCTATGAAGAAACTGCATCTCAAAAAAATTGAATTCGAAATTTGCGATGTAAACAAAATTTTATTTTCGTTTCTCAAGAATCTTATCGAGCACACCTAGTTCCGTATTTGCCTTTAAGTGGCCCAAAAACTACAAATACCACGAGCCTCTCGATTCGCATTTAAATCCACTTCAGTTCAATAGCTCGACCGAAGCAAAACACGCAAAAACGGCAGTTCGCCCGAAAGAAGAGGAATTTTTGTATTCGCGAAAATGTTGAGTTATCGGTTGCAATAAGTAACGTTCGCTACGTTGCGAATTTGCCAAGTTTAAACTGACGGTCGTTTTTACGCTTCTCCGACCCAAGTTTCCAAGTAGTATTGATATAATTTCTTGCCTAATTTCGACTTGCTGTGAGTGAAGTGAACAGCGCTGTAACCAAATTTATTAGTTTTCTTGCGGCCGAAGTGTTTAATGAATCTTACAGCGATCTGTTTCGTCTGCCTGATCATTTGGGGCGAAGAGGGATGGAAGTAATTCCTCTCTGAAGGGCATATCTCTTATGATTCATGATTACTTTTCATCGAAGTAGAGTGAAATTAAAACTACTTCGTTTTGGAAATAGAAGTTTCATTTCGAAGAGCCCGCTATTTTTGCAGCTGTGATATAAAGATTCGTAATTTTTTGAAAACTATGCCACTAATAAAAAAAAAATGTTTCGAGCACTGACGTGAAGTCAGCTTTTGCGCGCGTATAACTGACATATGTATTCTATTGGAATTAAAATTCGTTTAATATCTAATAATCGAGCTGAAAGATGACTAGAAGCAGATGGTCAACATGTCGAACATACGCTTTAGTACTAAAGTATTTTTTTGTCCCCTTTTTCTGTAATTTTTCGTTTCTTTTACTATTCATTCTTTGTTTAACGTTCGGTAAAATACATAGTAGATTTCAACTTGAGGGAGGTTTTTTTAATTGATCTCGATTAACTGAGATTTTTCTCACTTCGCTCACAATTCTTCGATTGATTAGATAATGACAAGTCTCAGGAAAATAAGTTGACATTACGACAATTCATACATAGAATAATTATATCATTGTGTGACAACGTTGAAATACGATTTATTATTGAAATTTTGAAGAATCATATCTCCGAAAGTATTAGCTTGTTAGAGTTAAAAATGATATCATTGGATTCTTATGGTAAAACTGCTTATTGAAAAATATTTAATTTTGAATTTGTTTTGTAAAAAAAAAATTTTTTTTGTTACTCCGAAACCATCTGTCCGATTTTGCCCAATAACGAACTTAGCCGAGATATTTATCTCCCAAACCTACTCTGAAAATTTCAACTGTCTAGCTCATTCCGTTCGAGAGTTATCGAGCCTAAGGCCGGCCGGACAGAATGATTTTCGACCACGGATTCTTGATCAGTGAGTCGAACCAAATCGTTTAAGACCATTTTCATCGAAAAATTCGAAAATTACAGACATTTGGGCAAATTGATATGCACTCAGTTCCGAGGAACTAGAGCGTCAAAAAGCCAGAGTCAGTTCCGGTCGAATCGAAAGTGACTTTCAATTTTTGTTTTTATCACTTGAACGAATTTAAAATCATAAAATTTTCAAATTTTTATCATTTGAAATGGCTGAGATAATCGAAAGGAACATGTATACTGGGACACCCGCTATAATTGTAATATTAAGGGGTTAGGTGTAGTCAGCTTTTTCGAAAAATCTTTTTTTCTTTTTTCGCATTTTCTTAAAGCATAAGATCTCAGAAATGTTCTCTGAAAATTTGAAGTATACACGACAAATACATTTCGAGTAATTCGATAATTAGCAACGGGCTCTCGGGCGCTTTGGGCGAGAGCAGGTAGGTAACAGCAGGTAGCTAGCAGCTAACGTGCTTACGACAACACTCCAGAAGGTAGAATGATACGTAGACAACATGAAATAGATATTTTGAAGGCTGCCACAACGGCTGAAGAACTATTATATGGCTCAGGAATAGATGACTCTGTAAGTAATTGAATAATACGTGAATTGAGTATAAAACTTCAAATGCGTTTTTCTCAAAACCACGGTTTTTAAACTGGTGACCACTGTAGCTCGAAAACCGCTTGGAATATTCTAATGAAATTTATACAGCTTTTCGAAAACATGAGAGATTCGTGCCTGATCGAAAAATTTCCTTTTTTCTTTTAATTTCGATTTTTTATAAACAATTAACTGTTAGTTTTTTCCCGAAAATATGGAATACATTTTCCTGAGGCTGCCATTTAGTTAATTCAAAAGAAAAGAAAAAAAGCTTCGATCAGGCACAAGATTATCTTTCAATAAAACTAATTTTTTTTTGTCCGATAGATTTTCGATGAATCTCCAAGAATAAGTGATGGTCACCGCAAGGAGCTTCGGTCGGCACTGGATCAACACAAACAGCCATTACTTTCAAAATTATCAATATTTTTTTCTGAAATTTCTGTCAAATCAAGTCGAAATCCTATTTGATGATATCATATTTTTACTTTTATAAAATCAAATAATCTACTGGCAAAAAAAAAATATTTAAATTTTCAAGTTTTGACGCTTCTGACTACACCTAACCTCTTAATTTTCTGAACCTCTGTTGATGGATTTTCTGTTGATGTTCCCATTCAAATAATAAATAAATAAATTACTCTTTCAGACTAAATTCCCATCCATATAATCGGGAAACCCGTTCAGTCGATAAGGAATCGGGATTCTCTGGAATCGGGGGACCAGACATAATTTATTCCCGTTGTTGTCCGGCCAGTCCTCGGGACCGTATTTATATTTTATACGTCTCGACGCCAAGGACACCCACCGAATTTACTAACTGGCACCGTTACTAACGATGCTTGTAATGGGCGCCGGACGAAATTTACTCGTTTCCCTGAATTATTATTTTAATGGACCCCGTCGTGGGGATTATCCGCGCTGATGTACGTATCTACTTGTTGAAAAGGGGCAACGGCGCGGAATCAACTGGATAATTTGTTTATTGGGCGAGACGGAATAGCGAGCCGGGCTCGTATTGTTCGCTCGGGACAACGCTGCCCAGTCTTCTACCTTCGAATTTAATAAGGGATGAATTGAAAAGTGGAGGACACCAACAAGATTCGTTCCAAAAATTAATTATTCGGCAACGAAACAGGAAAACATTAACGTGAGGAGCTGATCGGGCTCTTTAATGTTTAAATACAGTGTGGAAAATTCAAATGGAATCGTGGCGATCTAATCCGAAAATTCTAGAATTTTGTTGGGTTAGATACTAGAGAAAACAAGTGGAAAAGTTTAACGGGTAATTCCGCAAAGGAATTACCCGTTAAACTTTTCCACTTATTCATATTACTCCGCATGATCCATATTTCTATACTAGAGAAAACTTTTTGGCGTTTGTCGGATTTACTCATTTCCTAATGTTTTCCGAATGGATAGAGATACAGAGGAAATAGATACATAAATCTAAACGTCGTCCACCGACCAATAATCGGGGAAAATTTGGATATCGAGATAAGAAAATCATAGATTTCGGACGGGAAAGAAGAATTTTTCTTCGATTCCGGGTCAAAAATATTTCAAGTGCCGACCCAAAAAATTTTTTTCAAAAAAACCCTCGGGAAAAAAATCATAATTTCCGAAGCGTACGACCTGGACATTTATTGTTTGGATTATTCGATAGATAAAGGATTCAAATATGACGTACAAAATCAGCAACACCCTACTCCGATTTTTTTGGGCGGTGGAAAGTTCTAAAATTGACCTATTTTCGTCAATTTTTTCACTTTAAGTGAAAATTTTCCCAAAGTACGCCACTTAGGGAGTTCCAAGGAGCTCCTGAGGGGTATCTTTGGGAAATACTTAGGGCGGTGATCGTATAATCATAGAATTTTATCAGCAAGCTGGCCATAGCAGACTGAACTCGCGTCAGTGCTCTTCAACTTTTTTCAAAGTGAAGTCAATCTACTTTCCACAAAAACAACTCTCGCTCACGCAGAATGGCCATGAAGGGGCAATAAGAAGTTACAGTATTCATTATATTGGTTAATGTACATGTTTATGGAAAATCTTCTTCGTAAAAATGCGATCCCTACTAGGGCTTCACAAGAGACGAAAGTAGACGAGAATATAAAAAATCTCATCTCGGTCTCGCCAATTCTAAATAAATTCGGTCTCGTCCCGTCTCGCTTAAATTTGATGAAAACATTTTTTTTTCAAGTTTTGCATTCCTGGTATGATGCTGAATACATTTCTGTTAAAACCATTGTATTCATTCGAATAATTTTCAAAATAACGAAAAAGCTTCGTGAGCGTGAACCGTTTTTAGAACATCGAAGAGGAAGAATGTGGAAAGGTCATGCATCTTCTGAGTTTCAGAAATACCATCACAGGGTGTTTCAAATTTTGTGTCAAAAATTGGCCGTAACTTCTGTTTTTCAAATTAGAACCCTATTTTTTGGGCGCATGTTCTAGGGGAACATCGTCCTATCATTTCGTCCAAATGTCTGTAATTTTCGAATTTCGAGCTGAAAATTGGCTAATAGACTAATTCGGACTCCCTGATCACGAATCCGGTGTCAGATTTTTGGGTGCCGTCCGGCCGGCCTTCCGGCCGTAGGCACGATAACAGGAGCACCGAAGGTCCTATCGACTTCAAACTTTCAGGGTAGGTTTCTGATCAAAATGCGACGGTTAAGTTACTTAACGGGCAAAATCGGCCGGACGGTTTAGGAGTTATAGACATTTAAAATTTTGAGGTTATTTCCCTGATTTTTCAGGAACTAAAGAAGATGTTGAATCGAAACTTGGTAGTCAGTTCGAGGATATAAACGCGCAACTTTTGGCAAAATTCTGTTATGATCGAAATGTTGGTAATTTTTAAAAAAATATTTCGTGAACTATTCATCAGATTGCAACAAAAACTTGTACTAACGTCAATTGTAGTATTTTGCAACATTGTGCAAAATTTTGGCTCTATACGATTTCAATTTCTGGAGATATAAGACAAAATGTGTCAAATTTCCTGGGTTTCTCTCAGTATTTTCATCGATTATTATATAATAATCAATAATATTAAGGTATTCAACATGATACTGCTTTTTTTCTTTACTGGTCAGTACGGGCCACAAGGAAGATGAACATGCGCCCAATAGCTCCTGTCCACAGGGCTTGAACCAATTTTTTATGATTGCGTTGGATTCTGCGGTAAAATTAATGATAGTTTTCTTACATGATTATGCTCCTTAATTAAATAATTTAAATTTTTTTTTTATTGATTTTAGGAGCATAATCATTATTTTTCACCGCAGAATCCAACGCAGTCATAAAAAATGGGTTCAAGCCCTGTGGACAGGAGCTTTCTGGCGCTCTAGTTCAAACAGACAAATTATATATCCAAAAGTATTGGTTTCTCAGAGTTGAGAATTATATCAATGTATTCTCATTAACTTACCATTACCATTCCCATCATCATATGGATTGAAGTATGATATTAAATTAGAATTCTCATATTTATAGGATTGCTGGACGAAACTAATTTGACATTATAACAATTCATAGAATACCCACAGAATAATTCTATCATTCTGTGAAAACGTAGAAATACGATTTACATTGAAATTTTGAAAATCATATCTCCGAAAGTATTAGCTTGTTAGAGTTAAAAATAATATGAATGGATTCTTATGGTAAAACTGCTTATTGAAAAAAATTTAATTTGGAATTTGTTCTGTAAAAAAAAAATTTTTTTTTTGTTACTCCGAAACTATCTGTCCGATTTTGCCCAATAACGTACTTAGCCGAGATATTTATCCCGCAAACCTACTCTGAAAATTTCAACCGTCTAGCTCATTCCGTTCGAGAGTTATCGTGCCTACGGCCGGCCAGACACAATGAATTTCGACCACGGATTCTTGATCAGTGAGTCGAACCAAATCGTTTAAGACCATTTTCATCGAAAAATTCGAAAATTATAGACATTTGGGCAAATTGATAAGCACTCAGTTCCGAGGAACTAGAGCGCCAAAAAAATGACTAGAAGTTTCGAACGATGTATCACAAGCCCCTATTTGAAAAATTGGGGGTTGTACCTGTCTGTCGAAGGGGGTTGACGGAAGGTAACACTGTAAACTGACCCCTACCAGTATAAAAATAACAAATCGATGGCTTGGTTCAAGATGAGTACAACTGAAAAAGTGGTGCTAAAATTCGGAATCTGACAGCCAATTCCATCCAATAATATCTTCAACCTGTCATTCCATTTCACGACAAATTGACGTCCTTCGTTACGTCGACTCAGCTAAACGTATATCGTCTATCAACAATTCCAGATTAAATGCTTTAGTGGTGTCAGAAGAGAATATGAAGTATAGTTTTTTTGTTAACTTATAGAAGTCGACGTAGAAGGTAGAAATACTATATGGTTGTCTGAAGAAGTCAGAAGTCATGTAAATATACATCATATTCGATTCAATTAAATATATTGAAAATACATTATCGTGAAGGTTATTACAGAATGTCCTGCTTCTTAATTGCTCAATCAGGGTGTTATGAATACGCTCAAATGCCAATTTTCGAATTATTAACCGAAATAATTCCATTCGACTTACTGAGTTATACAGGGTGAGTCACTTTGTAGCAGGACTTCACCATCAGATATAAGGCTATTTTTCATTACTTAAAGTTCCCATAAACACGCCCCATTAATGAGATACAGGGTGTTAAATTTGGAGAATAATGTTTTTTTTTGTAATAACTCCAAGCTGCTGAGATATTCCGATCAAACTCAGAAAAGCCATTGTTCTGGTTGAAAGTTAACTTCATATGTTCCTCACATGTTTCAAAGATTTTCACTGGCGTAGATAGCAGGTCGTTCGATATTACAATTTACAGGGTGATTCAATTATGGTACTTCGATACGAAGCAATTTTAATTTAATTATTTTTATCAAGAAAAGAGCATCTGACAAGAAAATATATTTTTTGGATTCTAAGTCATTTTGGAAGAAATCTGTTCTCTTTATTTGCTTTCAGTTGATGCACAAACATCTCCACACCGCATCAGTTTTTTTCAGGAAGTGATCCTGAAGTAAACGATTTTTATTTTTCAAGCGGAAAGCGTGCGTCGGACAAAGAAAACCCATGAGAACAAATTTGCTCAAGAATTTTTATTTCAATAGAAAGCAATGCGTAGTATTTTTTCCTCCAAAAATATTCAATGCAAAAAATTTTTGTTCATGAAAAAATGCACATTGATGCATAGAAGACATGTACCAAATGTTATAAAGATGTCTACAATATTACCTCAGTTATTATTGAAAATAAAAGTGATAACATTTCTGAATATAGAATGACGAGACCTTTCTTGAATTTCACAAAATAACTATCAACAAAATAATTCTAACGATTTTCATTGAGCGTCTGACGAAGGAGTCTGATATAGTCTCCGAAACGTTACGATATAGTTGTTTCTTCGTTGATGTTGTTTCGTTGTTGTTTGTTAGGCAACATTGTTCAATTGATTGCTTCTAACAAATATCTTGTGTTTCTTACGCAGAAGCAAATCACAAAATAATTAATTTTTATTTTATAGATATTTTTCAGAGTTTGGGAGAGAAAACCCAGAAAAAAACCTTTCAATAGCTTTCTTATGATCCAGAAAATAAGATTTTTCTGGAAACTGCGTAATTCAATTACGGTATCTAAATAAACGATTTATACGCTACTATCTCATTAATTAAAAGCTTAACCCAGCACCCGTTGTCCTACCAAAATACGATTATTAATTAGATTAATTAGACGATATTCTCTAAAAGGCATTCAGAAGTTGACCAGCGTATCCGCCATTTTGCAAGTGTAGCACCAAATCCTAATAACATTCCATTGATCGGATCACCAAACTCAACAATATCACCCGCTGGGCTAATATGGGCATTGTCGGAAAATTTCATTGAAATCAGTACAGCCGTTCTGGAGTCCATAGAGAACATTCATACACACATCGATTTCCATATGCACAATAAACTGATCATGGTTGTGACATACATTTCATCTCATTAACTCTGCTATTTCTATTAGATCGAAAGCAAAAACGGAAGAATGGTTGATACTTAGTAATGATAGTTATTATAGAACAATTTTTAATTTTACATAAAAGAATTAATCTTTTCGTAATCTGGTGGAAATATCATGTTTTAGAATTATTTGATAAGGCGATTTCTTGTTCATCTGTAGTGAATTGATTCGCAATACCCTGAGGTATAACCGCATTACTGCTTTGTTGAGAGATTAGTCTGGCTCGCGGCATTGTAGATAACATTGTAAAAGGAATCACTCAATTCAAAATTACATTATGAAGCAATAATCGATGCGTGTACAATCAAAACTGTGATGAACTCACAAGAGATATTCGAAGGCAAATTAACGATTGAAAATCACAATTGAAAATATTATTTCACCAGATTTACGAACGAATTCGCCTAGAACATCAAACATACTGTCCAAAATCACCGATTTGATAAAATATCGATACGGCCATAATGACAAAAGACATAACCTTTCACAATGTGCACTATGTCAAACTGAATCAGCTTACAACACCCTGTTAATTGTTGTCCGTTTTTATTTTGGTCATGTATCAGAGTCGGACACGGATTTGATTTTTTCTCGTCAACTTATCCGATATTTTAATAGTTATTTTGCTATTAAGGGAGGAAACAAACCCTAGGAATCAAAGATCATTAAAATCGGTCTAGCCGTTTTTTAGTTAGAAATGGTGTAACTGGCCCGACCTTATTTTATATAGGTAATATAAATTTTTTATGGAAATGAACTTTTGCGATTTCAAAAGATTACTCAGCAATATAAAACTTTATTCTGGTTAGATCTTGAAAAAAATAAACATACATAAATAAAAATGGTCTAACTAACCCGACCTTGTTTTATATACTAAGATTTTTTGGTGCTCTTGTTCAACGGAACAGAGTGTTTATCAAATTGCCCAAATGTCTGTAATTTTCGAATTTTTGGATGAAAATGGTCTTGAACGATTTGGTTCGACTCACTGATCAAGAATCCGTGGTCAAAATCGATTCTGTCCGAGCGTTCGTTAATAGGATAACTCTCGAACGGAATGAGCTAGACAGTTGAGTAGGTTTAGGACATAAATATCTCGATTGAATTCGTTATTGGGTAAAATCGGCCTGATGGTTTCAGAGTAACAAAAAAAAATTTTTTTTACATTACAAATTTGTAATAAATTTATTTTTATGCAGCTTCACCATAACAATCCATTGATATCATTTTCAACACTAACACGCTAATACTTTCGGAGATATGATTTTACAAAATTTCAATAGATAGAAGTACGATATCGTACTTCTATGTTTTCACAGAATGCAAATTCTATCTGTCTGTGTTCTATCCGTGTTCACTGTTCATAAATGTCATCTTATCTAGCTATTAGAGACATGTCAAATTTATTTCTGTTCGAGTTTGTTTATAATTCGTACTTGGAAAATATTTTGTTGGAAAACAAGTATCGGAATCTTGAATTTGTGAATATATACTAGACTGTTTTGATACCGAAAATAAAACTGACTTGTTGCATATTGAATAATTCATGTATAAATTTTGGGGATGACGTTTCAGAAATTTTAGAATTGGATCATTTTAATGATGTAGTTTATGAAGGCAATAGGAAATAACAACATAATGGAATCATCAAAATGAATTACTGCTCGTTGACCACTGAGGTTAATATTACCTTTTACTTCCTTAAGTAGTGAGACATGTTTCTATCTACAGTATTTTCATGATGTTGCTAGCAAAAAAAATGCTGAAATATGGATCTACATTTATGTATAAAATATTTTTTCTTGAGTCAAGGTTCATAATACAGGTTGAATGTGTTAGTGGTATGAACTTATTAAATTATGAAAAGGGGATTGTATTTTATTGATATATTTTGTCGTATAATGAGATAAGTTTTCAAATAAAGAAAAACAAGAATATAAAATATATATTTGATCTTTCAATAAAATGAAATGAACTCATCAACATAATTTGTTCGTCAGCCTATACCTATTCAAATATCAAGAATAAATGTGCAATCTGCTATGATTTTCTCCAGCCTTGCTCTAGCATTCCGAGGTTGAAAGAGGAATTAATTCCGGGGGAGTTTTGAAATTTTGGCATTTGATTTTTTAAGGGCAGAGGGTGTAAGGATCGCTTTCTCTTGGACTATTACAATTGTTAACAATTACCCAATTCTGCAATTCTTGTTAAGGCGGTTTCTGAAGGAATACTCCGTTTCACCCAGTTTACATCCTGTATGAAAAGCCTCACCCTGTATAACGGAGCGGAAACATTCCGTCCGGCGTATGGGTGCTTGCGAGCACTGCATCGGTCAACAATCAATTCTTCATGCTATATCCACCTCGGCTGGGGAAGAGAGGAATAATAAGTATGATTTAGCTGAAGTCGCTGAACGAAACACGATATTACTCCACGTTGGTGTTTAATTGGGAAGTTCATAACGAATGCTCAGCCGAGTGTTACCCCATTGTATCGGAGAATGCCGGAGAAAACGTCAATTAATGAAGAAGTTCGTTTCATCAACATTAGACGGTTTCGGAAACAATGCTACACTATCATCTACACAGCACATGACACGAGCACAATTTCTCCACTCAAGGAATACCTTTAATTATTATCAATAATTAACTTCATTAAATCCAGGATAAGCAATACCAAAATAATTGCCATAGGATAGGCAACTTGATATTTTAGGATTTCCCTTTGTTACAGTTTGGAGCTCAAAATAAAATTTGGAGAATACAAAGTACAGAAAATTGGTTCAAGTACTGACGTGCAGTCAGGAGCTTTTGCGGATATGTTCTATTGTCTGTTCTCCTGTATTCTCCATGACTGACTTTTTTCGTATTTTTTTTACCATGGTAAATTCGATTAAGAGTGTCCAATACAGGAGAATGGATAATAGAATTCACCATGGTATATTTGATTAAGAGTGTTCAATACAGGAGAATGGACAATAGAACATACGCGCAAAAGATCCTGACTTCACGTCAGTGCTTGAACCAATTTTTTTTTTCGTATTTTTTTTTTAAATTTTCTAGGGGCACGGTTCTCACAAAATTTTGCACACGTCTTTATGTCGATATTCAACAACTAGTTAGCAAGCTACAATTTGATCGTGTCTATATTTTTTGAGTCATCGAGGAAATATTATTCCAGATGCGTATAACTGCGAGACCGTTGGGCCGATTATGGCCAACAGCGAACTCAACTCTTCCATTTAGATGCGCAGAATACCCTGAAAATTGCAAGTCTATATCTCCTTTCGTTCGGGAGTTATCGAGGCAACGGTCAACCATCCAGCTACTGAACTCACACAAGGCTGCTCAGATCTCCAACAATATAGATCCGATCGTGTTCAAACTTGGAACTTGGTAGTAGAGATAGGTTCTGAAGGCTCTCGCAAAATATCTGCCATGTCGGATGAATAGTTTCTGATATATAGAATATTTTTCAATGATTTTTTAAAAAAATTCTAGTGATACGATCCTCACAAAATTTTGCAAGAATTTCCGTGTTGGCATTCTTCAACTAATAACCATATTTACATTGGATCGGTTTGGTATTTTTCGAGTTATTAAGGAAATAACAACCAAATTTCAGATGGGGATAACTCCAAAACAGTTTAGCCGATTATGCTTATAAACAAACTCAAATGTCACATTCAGATGCACAACCTAACCTGAAAATTTCAAGTCGCTATCTCTTTCCGTTCTCAGGTTATCAAGACATAAAAAATATTTTTTTAAAATTTTCTAGTGATACGATTCTCGCAAAGTGATAAATTTCATCAGGTACCATCGTCTCAAAGTAAATGAGCCACGACAAAGTGCACATACTGAAAACCTCTTTGAACTAACTATTTTTCAAAAAAGAAAAATGTTTTCTTGAAAATGTCTCCACGCCTGTAAAGAAGATACAAAGACAAAAAAGTGACACAGGACCCACTTTCCCTATTCAAAAAATTTTGAGTTTTGATGGGGATGGCAGAGGGTGCAACAAAAATCCTTCAAAATTGCCTAAAAAGTGAAACAAAAATTGACCTGTTTCAGGATTATGTTGCCAAATATTTTTCCTCTAAGAAAATGAATTAATTCCATAATTTTGACGCGCATTGTATAATTAATCATTTGACAGTGTAGAATATCGGTCATTTTCTTCAATTTCCATAGCTTTCCATTTAACATAAATTCGCTATTAGCTCTAGTCGATAAGTTTGTTACATCAAATTTGATATCGATTTACATCAAATAAAAGACAATAGCATGCATCATTCTTGATCTAAGGTTCACAAAAACGTTCAGGTATTGACGTTCATAAGCCCTGTAACATTTTTCGAACAAGTAAACATATTGGATACGTCACAAATAATCGCATGAATGCTAAACCGATATTGTCGACTAGTCAGAAATTGTGGTATAATTCAATATATACTATTACGATCTGAATTCAGATATTGTATGATACAGCCCCAAGTGGATAATACTGCATGTACACGATTATTCTCGCCGGATTGAATAATTATCCAGTATGACGCTATGTTTGATATTATAATTCTAGAACAACCTGACTTATATTGACGTAATTTCGACGTTATAGGTAGCGAATGATTCGATAAATAGGAATATTTTTATGCGCTCGATATAGGACGCCATCAGTTCCACGCGCAAAGTCTCTATTTTGCGGATTAGATTTGACTGATGAATATAACTTGAGTAAACATTAAAGGATACTTTGGGAGGTATATTCATCATTGAATGGTTTTTTTCTGGGTTTTCTCTCCCAAACTCTGAAAAATATCTATAAAATAAAAAATATATTATTTTGTGATTTGCTTCTGCGTAAGAAACACAAGATATTTGTCAGAAGCAATCAATTGAACAATGTTGCCTAACAAATAACAACGAAACAACATCTTACGCAGAAACAATACACAAAATAATTAATTTTATATTTTATAGATATTTTTCAGAGTTTGGGAGAGAAAACCCAGAAAGAAACCATTCAATGAATATAATTTGGGTGAATTACTATGTCCAACTACCAACGATTTATTTTATGTTCAAATTATGTGAGATTTGCATGTTGTAACTTCAGTTTAGAAGATTGTAATTGTAAAGTACATCCAAAGTCACATGACAAACCCGAAATATATCAAATATACAAGGTTTGTCGAAGTTTTCACCAATATCCTTACATAGTATAAAATAAAGTCGCTTCACCCTGTGTGTCTGTCCCTATGTATGCGTAGATCTTTAAAACTACGTGAAGGATTTTGATGCGGTTTTTTTTTAATAGATAGAGTGATTCAATAGGAAGGATTAAATGTATAATACATGCATAATATATGAGAGAAACACTGATAATTACAGAGGTTTCTAATGTGATGTCGTAAATAAACACATTTTTTTGCGGTTACATTGCAAACGCTGGCTGAATCCTACGAGATAGAGAAAAATAATGTAATACAGTATTGTACACCTTAAAAAGTCCGCAATGGTATATAACTATCTCTTAAAGATAACCAACAATAACCATTTTTTATCCTTTATATTCTACGGGAAATAATGGCTTGATTAGGAAGCTATTTTAAGCAATACAGCATTGATCCTTATCCAATTAAGTACCTTATATGCATTGTGCATTTAATATTGATTAATATGGCCCTTTACAGCATGTAATTTAAATGAATTATTTTCGAAGATATTGCAGATTTAAAGTGCAGGGACATAGCGGTTGCGGTGGTACCGACCGGGGGGCCGGCACAGCCAGGATAGGGATATAAATCGAATACAGAGAGCCAGAGAATCATCTGTAGATCGTGAGGCTCGCCTCAGCCAGGATAGATTTATTGATTCCCCGAATTCCTCTGATACCATCGGATTTACTGATCCAATTTGAACGCCTACACTTTGCGGTAAAGATATATTTTGCAATGAGCATTAATAAATCGCTGGGTCCAACTTTCAACGCTACAGGCTTATATTTGAGCGTTGAGTGTTTTTCACATGGCCAATTATATGTCACTCTTTCAAGAGTAACCTCTAAAGAAAACATGTTTGTATTCTCTAACGACAAAAATGCTGTGAACGTTGTATACAGGGTGTCCCAAAAATACCACGCGAAAGTGACACCGGAGATAGATTGGCATTAGGTCTATCAGATAGCATATCAACATGACCTCAGTAAAAGTCCGCTGGTTTTCGAGGTATCACCACTTTTGTGTATTTTTTAAAAATCTCCAGTTTTCGGTCTTTTATCGCCTAGCATTGCTAGAAATTACTTCAAACTCATGTTTTTTTTTACCTAGGCTATCCTGAATAGTTGCTTCAAACAATGAAGTAATAACTTCACCGACAACTAGAACAAAATCCTTCAAAAAATGTCTAACTTGTTGTATTTTATGCCGAAGTTAAAACGTTAACTTAAGTTTGACTGACTGCTGTGAAAAAAAATTATATCAGACTGAATTGACAAATAATCGCAAAAACTGGTCCATTTCATGCCCTTTTCAAAATGATACAACACTACCAATTTTTTTTATTCAGAACCAGAATTGCTACTTATTAAAAAAAACCAAAACCCTTATCGGCTTCCGAACGGATAGAGATACAGAGGAAATAGATACATAAATCTAAACGTCGTCCACCGACCAATCATCGGGGAAATTGGATATCGAGATGTGAAAATCATAGATTTCGGAAGGGAAAGAAGAATTTTCCTTCGATTCCGGGTCAAAAATATTTCAAAGAGCCAACCCTAAAAAATTTTTTCATGGTATATCGATACGGAGCTCGTGTCTAATTAAATCGAGGTCGCTGATCACGAATATGCAATTAGTTTTTCCCTAAGTGGCGTACTTTGGGAAAATTTTCACTTAGAGTGAAAAAATGGACGAAAATAGGTCAATTTTGGAAGTTCACACTGCCCAAAAAAATCGGAGTAAGGTGTTGTTGATTTTTGCCCTCATATATGGATCCTTTATCTATTGAATAATCCAAACAGAAAATGTCCAGGCCGTACTATTCGGAAATTATGATTTTTTTCCCAAGGGTCTGTTTTTCGAAAAATTCATTTCGCGGTATTTCCGCGGAAAATTCTCGATTGAAAAATCCGATCATATATTCGTAATCTACGGTCCCGAATTAGTAAATGACGTAATTTGCATCGAAATCGGAGACCAGTCGAATTTTGGCAATTTTTTAATACATTAGCCTTAAAAAAAATCCCATTTTTCGAGAAAAATTTTTTGACGCAAAACTATGAAACGGGTACTTATTCTTATAGATTCGGGGCCGTAGATTCCGAATCTACCATCAGATATTTATTACAAAAATTTTCCGAGGAAATATCGCGGAAAGAATTTTCCGAAAAATAGACCCTCGGAAAAAAAATCATAATTTCCGAAGCGTACGACCTGGACATTTATTGTTCGGATGATTCGATAAATAAAGGATCCAAATATGACGTAAAAAATCAGCAACACCCTACTCCGATTTTTTTGGGCGGTGGAAAGTTCCAAAATTGACCTATTTTCGTCAATTTTTTCACTTTAAGTGAAAATTTTCCCAAACTACGCCACTTAGGGAAAAACTAATTACATATTCGTGATCAGCGAAAAAATTTTTTGGGTCGGCACTTAGAAATATTTTTGACCCGGAATCGAAGGAAAATTCTTCTTTCCCGTCCGAAATCTATGATTTTCACATCTCGACATCCCCGATGATTGGTCGGTGGACGACGTTCAGATTTATGTATCTATTTTTTCTGTATCTCTATCCGTTCGGAAAATATTAGGTAATGAGCGAATCCGTCAAACGCCAAAAAGTTTTCTCTAGTATCCAACACATACAAAAATCTACAATTTTCCGATTAGGTCGACGCGGCTTTGGTTATTCACTAAATCGGGTACGCAGATCACGAATCTGTAATTAGATTTTCCGTATCTCAATTAGTTTCGGAGCAATGACGAAGAAAGTCGCAATTTCTGGCTCTACCTCCGGAAAATGGACTAATCAGTCGGATTTTTCGCCAAATTACCAAAATTAATCGAGATACGGAAAAACTAATTACAGATTCGGAATCTACGCCCTCGATTTAGAGAATAGCCAAAGCCGTGGCGATCTAATCGGAAAATTCTAGATTTTTGTATCGGTTAGAATCTAGACAATGGACTCACAGCTCTGGCAATGTGTTAGTTGTTGTATGCATTTTATCAATATTTCACAGGAAATAGGTCATAAATACTTCTACAAGGGTTGAAGAATTACAAGACATTTTACTTGCAATTATATTTCCGTGGAAAATATTAATTTCAAGGGTGAGACCACCCATGCTAAAATAAACCAGTTAACCCAAAACATTTAAGTTTTACAAGCGAGCTGCTTTGTTTAGAAATACAAATGAGCGCTTCCCAACATGTGAAGTCATGGGACGCAACAGTGGTGATACCTCGAAAACCAGCGGACTTTTACTGAGGTCATGTTGATGCTATCTGATAGACCTAATGCCAATCTATCTCCAGTGTCACTTTCGCGTGGTATTTTTGGGACACCCTGTATAAAGAAATTCTGTAGCAAATTTAGTATCAGCATTTCAACCGTGCGAAGCCGGGGCGGGCAGCTAGTAGGCTGATAAAACTATAACACATTAAACATTATAAGCATTACACTAGTAACTACACACCACAAATGTTGTCGTCTGACATGTCTCCGAAACGATGTTTCCATCTTCTGAGACAAAGCGTTACTGAAGCATGCTACTAATTTCTACACTGAAGTATGGGTTGACATTATACCCTTAGTTATAAACCGCTTAGTGAGAACAATGAGGTGTTAATAGGGGTTAGAACATTATTGAGTAAAACATCTTTCCTCTCATACATTTAAATGGCTTCAAGTGTACGTAGTATTTATTGGTATTTTTCAAAAATTTGACTTTGAAATTTTCTGAAATTCAGTGACCGGTTGTTAAAACATGATTTGCAACAGCAGATTTCTGAATGTGTCCCGTATGCTCTTCATACCGTTTGAGAATGTTTGTGGTTGTTTGCCCCACGTAGCAGTTGTTGCAATCTAAACATTTAATTTCATATATACATGTCGAGAGTTCTATCGTATATAATTTGACCACTTTGATGTTCAGCTATAACTTGATAAACTGCGCCACTAAAGCTCTTCATAAAGTAAGCAATACAATCCTATTTGAATCGTGAAAGTTTAAATACACCTTTCGAATGAATCATAGATTTCGATAATAATTGTGAATGGGCCTTGAATAAGATCCCAAATCGTTATTCAAACGCTTGAAACTTGGGAGAGCTATATTTTCAACTTGTGTGTTGGGCAAACATAATTTTCAATGAGCAAAAGCTTTTCCTAAATGTTCCAAAACGTGCACGAATAAGGAAAAAGTGGTTAGTACTTGCTAGAAGATATCCTTCATCATTGACAACAACAAGTACTTAGGTACCAGTCATTTTTTGCGCTCTGGTTCCTCGGAACAGAGTGCTTATCAATTCGCCCAAATGTCTGTAATTTTCGAATTTTTGGCTGAAAATGGTCCGAAACGTTTTGGTTCGACCCACTGATCAAGAATCAGTGGTCGAAATCTATTCTGTCCGGCAGGCCGTAACCACGATAACTCTCGAACGGAATGAGCTAGACAGTTGAAATTTTCAGAATAGGTTTGGGAGATAAATATCTCGGTTAGGTTTGTTATTCGACAAAATCGGTAAGGTGATTTCGGAGTAACGAAAAAATTTTTGTTTTACTTCACAAATTTCAAATTCAATTTTTTTTGAGATACAGTTTCATCATAAGAATCCATTGATATCATTTTATACTCTAACAAGCTAATACTTTCGGAGATATGAGTTTTCAAAATTTCAATAATACATCGTACTTCTATGTTTTCACAGAATGCTATAATTATTCTATCTAAGTTCTCATTCTCAGATTGCTCATTTAATCTTGATAAATAAACTATTTTTTGAATTGAATTTCCTTTATGATGCAGTTCTATCATTAGAATACATTGATATAATTCTCAACTCTGAGAACCAATACTAATACTTTCGGAGATATAATTTATCTGTTTGAACAGGGCCCCAGAAAGCTCCTGTCCACAGGGCTTGAACCAATTTTTGTATTATCACTGTGTATATGTAAATAAATTGGTTTTAACAATTTTTCCAACTCAATCCTCTGTAACAGTCCACTGCTCAAAAATTATGACAAAATCTGACCACTCTGATTGTGAACAGACACTTTTAATCAAATCGAATTTACCATAGTAAATTCAATTAATTATTTATTCATTTATGCAAAATGATAACGCGATGTCCCCCAGAACATACGCGCAAAAACAGGAGAAACCTTTGATTAATTTAGAATTAGAATTATTCTTTCTATTTATTTATGCGACGCATAATGTGAAATACTAGTAGATGTTTTTTGGAGTGATTGAATTTTCTTGTACTCTTGATAGTCGTTCTTCCTACTGGCGTTACAATAATGTCGTATTATAATCGACGATAAGAGATAACGAATGCGGGACAAACTACTATTGTGTAATTATTGACAAGAAAGCTCGGTCGAGACAGTGAACAGATAAGAGTCTAGCGTAAATATACACTTGAAAATTTTGTAACAGAGGCAGATTGCTTTATGTAACTACCAATACAGCACGCAGTTATGAATGAATGAAGTTGAACGTTCGAAGACAAGTGCTCCATCTAAGACAAGAATATTGATTGATTACTGGGGAAGGGGTTCTCAGGCCACCACTGCATATTCCCGAAGGAAGTTCAGTGCCTCTAATTCAGTATTAGTTTGAGAACAGCTTGGATTTTCCTATGAACTCCATGAATCTGTTAATACAATTCTCTTGTAGAAATAAGTCATCCTCGTCAGCAAAGCCGAATATGCTAGTTCTAATACAATGCAAGGACATGCCTGGCTGTTTCGTCCTCTGTCACATGTGCATTGGGAGGAGTCCCGATGTCTCATCACCTTCAGTGCTTCCTCGGACTACAGTGACCGGTAAGCAGAACAACAACATTTTCGAAAGAAGTTCTGTTTAAGCGTAGCAAGCTTGTCGCGAGAATTTTAGATGGTGCTGCCAACATCCTCTTGCCACGAACATCGCCTAAGCCATCGTTCCAGGTTGAGAGATGATGGCTCTAAATCTATTCTTCAATCTCTTACTGGACTTTCCTGAAAGAGAGTACCCAAGATGGTTCAGGGTCCGCGACCGCCACGGACAAGGAGGTGATGGGGTACCATCATTACCATTAGGGTTGTTGAACCTTCTCCGGGACTTCTGATGGAAGTTATGTATGTTTTAAGCCATGCAGAGGGGAGTTTCCTTATTTCACAAAGTTTTAGAGACCAGTTATTATGAACAATGAAAATTGACGGTTTGAGTAAGCAGCTCGAGTACTTTGAAACCCTGTTGAAATAACTGTTTGTAACCTCTACTAAAACAAATGGTAGGGGGTGGAGGCACTTTTTAAAACAAATGATTATTTTCCCACGGTAACGTACTAATAATCAATTAGATTCCAAAACTGCGATCTATCACCTTCAACTTGGTGTATCGTTGACGCTCAAGCGGTTACAAAGATGTTATCTAGAATGTCACGAACACACAACATTTTCAATAACGGGGTAGAGCACTACATACAGATCGGTGTTTTCCAGCAAAATTTTGACGTTAGTTTGTGAGGAAAATTTTAGCAGCCGTTTTTTGGTCTAAAATATTTGCAAAATGAGGAAACTCACCCTTGTCTTAAACCGTCCCAAAGGCCTGTTTTAGAAGGCCCGGAGAACAGTTCAACAACAGGAAGTGTGACACCCTAATGGTACCCCATCACCTCCTTGCCCGTGTCGGTATGGCGGCTTCGGACCCTGTATATTGTATGTTGTTGTAGGGGGTAACGTTGCACTGCGACCTTAAGGTCTATTACGCCCCCCGTCAGAGCTGTCGATGTCATCACCATCTACAGCTCACCTTCCAGTTCCAGAGTTCTGATGAACTCCAGTATCTGGGATGGCTTCAAGGAGGCTACGTCTTCGCTCCTGCAGATTTCTTGGCCAAGGCATTCCTTGCGTTGGTTTGAGATGGCGAGGCATTCCGTAATCAGGTGATCAGGTTTTATCCTCCTCCCCACAGAATTTGCACTCGTCAGTTTCTTCTAGCCCTAATGCTTCTTACGGCCGCAGGGGAATCCCTGCCCGCCCTATCGGGATAGGTTTCGTGGTGGCAGTGGTTGAAAGCCCGCACGCTGGGCTAGAAGGGTTCTGTCTCTTCGGCGTGTGAGTTGCGTACCCACAACTCGGGAACTAACCTGCAGAGTTAGTAGAGGTTGGATAGTGCCTCCTCCTGCCAATGAGGGTGTAGGTCTTGGAAACCAAAGCCATACTGGAAGTATGATGCTGCGCGCTGACTGGGCGTATCCCAATCCCTTGCCCATGGGGGCTGTGGCCATAGGTCTTAGGACGGGTAGGCCACATAAATCCCATTCCTTCCTTCCTTCCTTACGGCCGCAGTGCTCTGTGAGGAAACCAATGAGGAGGTGCAGCTTGATTTCACTGAGGTCCATATATTTCTTGGATCTGACAGAGTCAAAGATCCGGAGGAACTTCTTGGAGTGATTCATTCCTGGGAGAGATCTCCAGAGTATACCTCTTCTAGTTTCTTCTATCATCCGAAATTCACATTTGCAGGTCTATCTGCCAACCACAAAGTAGGGTTCCGGGCCAATAAAAGGGGTATGTGCTCCTTTCATGGCAAGTGTGTTGGCTTCCTCATTTTCTTTAATTTCCGCATGACCAGGAACCCAGACCAAGGACGCTCGGATAGAAGCCTAGCGATAGTGAGCATTTGGTGCCTGTCCCATATACTCCAGCGCCACCTCCGGTAGTGATTTTTGAACCATCTGTGTACCATTTAATGGCATTTTTTTGAGAACTTGGGTGGGGGATTCCCTGTCCCAGACTAGGAAGATTAGGGTTTGGGACTTATTAACCGGAGATATCGCTCCCAGCGCCGACATCCGCAGCTGAAACAGAGCCATCTGAAGAACACGAAGAAGTATTACCAATTCTTCTCTCCAAAGCAGTATGATAACACTCTCATGAAAATGAATGAATCAAACAGAGCTTCTGTTCTATTTTATAAATACTTATACTGAAGGCCTGTTTCTTGTTTATTATTTGCTAATATTGAATCTTCGAAATAGAACGAACGAAGTTTAAAACCCCCTCAGAAATTTCAAAGTTAACGTTCGAGTGTAAATAATATTCAAGAAGCAAATACACTGGACCACCAACAAATTATTAGGACCACCTTAGAAAATTGAACAATACGTTTGACAGCTAGGAAATATAAGGTTATGTTTCTTTCTAATTTATTTTATTGTTGTACCTACTCTATTTAATTGCAAAAAATAGAGTAGCACTGTTGCCCCACTATTTAACCTAGACGTGCTGTTATTAACAGATTACAAGCCATTCGGTGCAGCTGTGTTTCCTCATTGTTGAATGCGTTTATAGAGTATGGAAAGGACAACTATATTATGATGCGAAAAGCCAGAGACATATCACCAAACGTATTATTATTACGTAGGATTTTTATCATTGTCTAGGGCATAATGATTCTACGTTCACACTTTGGAATATATAGAACACTTTATGCTAATATGTACAGGTTTATATACACAAATCTGCAAATTTCAACTTCGCCGTCACATTAAATACCGATTACTGATGTTCCTTATAGTGTCGATACTCTAAACTTGTACGTTGTAAGTCTCTACCGTCTAGAAATATTTTATAACAGTCGAATCTCTAATCAGTTTTTCGTCTAAGTAGGAATCAACTTTCTTAACAACTCTAAAGTACCACGAACACCACAAGTCAATCGGACTCTGCTGCCCCCCATCGACCTTCTTCCTGTTCTACTACCGATCAACCCCGGTACTTTCTTAACCCCCTCAATGAGCTAAGGGCTGTATTATCACAGTAGTGGTCAAAGCTGATAGGTAGATCCTCTACCTTGCGATACTTTGCTACAATCAATGGGGTTGCATGGGAACGATATAGGGAGCGTTATTGACTTGGTCGCCCACGACGGAAATTCCAAGATTTAGGTGACATCTAAACATGGAAATTGTATTAGGCACTTCCTGTTCAGAGAAAAGTACTTGGATACCCAGACTGATTAATTGAGATCGAGACGCCTCCAGCTCTAACCTCTAATATCATGAGGATGTTTTAGGTTTTCTTCAGACAAGGATATAATCCAGAAATGAATCTAAAATATCTGTTCATCTGCATCAGTAAACTGATCTCATGTCTATTATATTCAAGGGTGAAAATATTATAATTCCTACAATTATATATTAGGCAGTTTCCTTTTCCGAATCACCCTGTGAAATATGTGTACACTACGCATAAGTGAGATGAATTGACACAAGTCTTATATTTTAACCTAACTGCCTTTGTGCAATTTTCTGTTGCTCGAATCAGATACAAATTAGTCAAATTTCTCGTTATCTAGTGCCGTCAAATTGTCGTGTAATGGTCAAACGATATTTTGTCATTGCATATATGTTTTAATATGCGAAATAGTTCAGAATAAGTCAAGGAATAAGTTATAAATCTACTGCAGCACCACCTAACAGGTCCAATTGTACCTAATGAAAATTCTGCAAGGCCTTTTTTGTTCTAATACACCAATTCAAGTCGCTTTCTCTTTCTGTTCTCAAGTTATCGTGGCAACGGCCATCTAGCCGGACTGAATCAAATTTCACCTAATCCTTTGAAACCATTTTCAGCAAAAAAATCGAAAATTACAGACATTTGGGCATACTGTTCCCCAGAACATGCGCGCGAAAACCGACAAGTCCAACAGAAAGGCATGTTAACATCCATTACATAAGTTTCCAGAGCAACAGTGGAGAACACATAAAAAATGTGGGAAAGCCCTGTGGACAGGAGCTTTGGCGCTCTTGTCAAACTACTAGCGACAAATTATTCGAACTTTGAAAAAGTATTCGTTCCTCAGAGTTAGGATTGATATCAATGAATTCTTATGATAGAACTGCATCATAAAAAATTTAAATCCGAAACTTAGGTTTTTGACTCACCTCATATGTTGGATTTACATACCATCAGCAAATAATAATTAGAGCATTCTAAGAAATCATAAAATTACGATTAATTATAGATTTTGAAAAATCATATCTCCGAAAGTATTAGGTTACAAGAGTAGAGAAATATATCAATGGATTCTTATGATAAAACTGCATCTTAAAAAAATTGAAATGTAACAGTCAAAAATTCGGAAATTACAGACATTTGGGCAAATTGATGAGCACTCTGTTCCGAGGAACAAGAGCGCCAAAAATTACCACACCACGGGATGAGCGAAAAATACGAGATATTGTCTTGCCAAACAGAAAACAACCTCAAGGGATTCTAACAAAAATAATGCAAGAGTATTGTGCACACATTTCATCAATAACAGCTAGTATAAAGTATCTCGAGGTTCATCGTGTCGACCTGCAAAAAGCCACCTCTCACCCCTGCAGTCATGAAGAAAATGTGTACACAGTGGGCATAAAATAAGTATCGGACAGTTGATGATTGGAAATAAATATTTTTTCTGTATGAGTATTGATATTGGACGTATTTCAATGAATTCGAACAGATATTTTCAGGTTTGAAGACAATATAAACGATAAATGCGCGATGAGTTCTACCACAGGTTCAAACAATGTTTTAATTGGATTCTTGATATTTACTTAATGGAAATTGAATATACGGCCAGACTAAAACGAGGGGATGGTTAGTATTGCGATTCATTCTTGAATAATTTTCAGGTATTATTCTTATAGCGGGTTGTAATAATTTTGTAAAGTTCCACTTCAACAATGATTCAGTTTTCAACATATTGAAAATGACCTTAACTATATTTTAGACAGGCATCCTCACCCCCTCTATTTTTCTTGCTATATACGAACTGTTTGAAAATTTACCAATTAAGTTTTATTTGGGGTGAAATGTTGAGAAAGTTAAAAAATTAACCACCTTCTCATATTGTTGATGAAACTAAATCAAAATTATCCATATAGTTACTAGCACAAAGGATTGGGGTATCGTAATTACAACAGTAATATCATTATGACTAATTGAACAAATATTGAAAAAAAAATAGTTTAAGCACTGACGTGAATTCAGAAGCTTTTGCGCGCATGTTCTATTGCCTACTCACCTATATTGGACACTCTACTACGAATTTAGAATCGATATATACCGTTTTCTCATCTTTTATAATACATATATGAATAATGTCATATCATTTTAATGACAGACTTCAGTAGAGAATCGTCTATGATTTGTAACCATCTTAAATGTCGCTATCTCTTTCTGTTCTCTTGTTATCGTGAGACACATAATATTTTTTCGTGATTTTTTTGAAATTTTCCAGTGGTTAGTTCCTCACAAAATTTCACACACGTCTTTATGTCGATATTCTACAATTAGTTAACAAGCTTCAATTCGATTGGATCTGTATTTTTTGAGTTATCGAGAAAATAATTTTCCAGATGGGTATAACTCCGAAACCGTTGGGCAGATTTCGCCAACTCTCCAATTCGGATGCGCAACCTACCCTGAAAATTGAAAATCCCTATTCCTTTTCGTTCGACAGTATCGAGGCAAGGGTCACCCATCCAACTACTGAACTCACACAAGGCTGCTCGGATCTCCTACAGTATAGGTCCGATCGTGCTCAGACTTGGAACTAGAGAGCAGTAGAGTTTGCTTCTGAATGTTCTTGCAAAATTTCCGCGATGTCGGATGAATAGTTTGTGATATATAAAATTTTTTCAATGATTTTTCCAAACATTTTAGGGATACGATCCTCACGAAAATTTGCAAGAATTTTCACGTCGGCATTCTACAACTAAAAACCATGTTTGAATTGGGTCGGTTTCGTATTTTTCGAGTTATTGAGGAAATAACAAGCAAATTTTCGATGGATATAACTCCAAAACCGTTCGGCCGACTATGCCTACTAAAAAACTCAAATGTAGGATTCAGATATACAACCTACCCTGAAAATTGCAATTCGCTAACTCTTTCCGTTCTCAGGTTATCGTGACATAAATAATAATGTTTTATAATTTTTTTTTAAATTTTAGTCATACGACAAAATTGTTGTAGTTACTCGTATTTTCGAACGTTTTAGGCGAGTTTCCGTTGCACCATGGCGAATGATATAACAGAATGGCGAATGCACCAGATTCTCCTCAGCTGGGAGTCGACACATCGCGTGGTTTGTTGGCACCTGGGGCATGATTTCGTCAGTCGCAAATCAGTCAAATTGAATTTGAAATTGTTTTTTCGTTTCTCCGAAACCTTCAGGCCGATTCGGTCCAATAAAAAGAGATATTTATCTCCCGAACCTACTCTGAAAATTTCAACTGTCTAACTCATTCAGTTCGAGAGTTATCGTGCCTACGGTCGGATAGTATCGATTTCGACCACGGATTCTTGATCGGTGAGTCGAACCAAATCGTTTAAGACCATTTTTGGCGCTCTGGTTACTCGTAATAGAGTGCTTATCAATTTGCCCAAATCTCTGTAATTTTCGAATTTTTGGCTGAAATCGTGGTCGAAATCGATTCTGTCCGTCCGTTAACACGATAACTCTCGAACGGAATGAGCTAGACAGTTGAAATTTTCAGAATATGTTTGGGGGATAAATATCTCGGACAAGTTCGTTTTGGGACAAAATCGGATTGATGGTTTCGGAGTAACGAAAAAAAAAATGTTTTTTTTATATTGCAGTTTCGTCATAAGAATCCATTGATATATTTTTCAACTCTAACAAACTAATACTTTCGGAGATATGATTTTCCAAAATTTCAAATTGTACCTACCCACTTTTCATACAATGTGAATTCTATCTGTCTGTGTTCTATCTGTGTTCACTGTTCATACATATCTTATCTACCTGTGACAGATATGTCAAATATATTGATTTCTCTTCTAATAAAGTATGATTGAATGCAAAATGAACAATTATATGATACTAGCTGATCATAATCGCGTACAATTGTGCAATTAGAAAAAAAACACCCTGTACAGTAATGATTCATTTTCACTGATGTATCCCTCTAAAGTCTAAAGTTTATTTTTTAACACAAATGAATGAAATTGTACGATTGAGCCATGGAAAACAGCAAGTTGCAATTGACGTTAAAAGAAGAACAGCCTGTATGGAGATTTCAGACGAATACATTATGAGAATCCATCCAAGGTACCTATTTAGTTAATGCTTTGTTTGTGACACAAATCACTTCAATCACGTACAATTGTGCCATGAGAAAAAGGACACCCTGTATAGTAATGCTTTATTTTCAATGGTGTATGCCTCGAAAGTTTATCTTTAAACACACATGACTAAAATTGTACGATTATGGCAGGAAAAACAGCAAGTTTTAATTGACGTCAAAAGAAAAACACCCTGTATAACACAAAAAAGTATCCTATGTCCGTCTCCTGGTTCTAAGCTACCTCCCCACCAATTTTGAGCCAAATCGGTATAGCCGTTCTTGAGTTATAAGTGGTGTAACTAACACGACTTTCTTTTATAAATATAGATTATAATTACTACTACCCTATATGCCCTTGGATAATCCATATGATGATGAAAATATATTCAGAATATCTTCAGTGAAAACAAAACCGGAATATTGGCTAAGTTTCAATTGATATAATATAATTTTCAGAGGTGATTTGAGGAATGAATATCTCGGATAAATTCCTTATTTAATTTTAATTTAGTTTCGTTTCATATGCAGTTCTATTTCAAGAATCCATTTATATCATTCCCAACTCTGAGAAAACAATAATTTCGGAGATGAATTGTCAAAGTTGGTACAAAAGCGCCAAAGCTCCTGTCCGCTTTCCCACATTTTCATCCAAAAATTCTAAAATTACAGACATTTGGGGAAATTTATGAGCACCCCGTTCCGAGGAACAAGAGCGCCAAAAATAATGATTTTCTTGACTTCGAGCGAAAATATTCCTGTTCATCTTCATCAAAACGGTTAAAATCCTCCAGAAGCGCCTCCACAGCTCCCCCTGAAATACCGTTTCAGGGTACAGTTACTCCTAATCTTCAGAATCTAAGATCGGACATATCGCATGCATAACAAGCGCGTTCTGACCTCATATCAAATCCCAAGACGACTGACGAAATAACCGGAACATGAATAAATCACAATTTTCCAACGATAAGAGAAACGGAGGATGATACGAGAAATAAGGAAAAATAAACGAGAACTGGGGGACAATTTCCTCAAGTCCTCTTAAAGACAGACACGATATTTTCGAGATGCATAAAAATAAGAAATAAGGAAATATATTTCCGCCTAGAAGAACCGGCGAATATGAATATCGGAGGAAAGATAAAGAATATGATTTCTCACCAACAACCAATGGCGTAACTTCGGATGATAAACCCTTATAGTGGAAACATTTAAAATACGCGATGCATTTTACAGTTCCAGGTTGACTTTGTATGGCTTCAACAGCCTGTATCTTTTTACCTGAGCTGAATTCTGAAAAATGTTAAATGGAAAAAGTGTTTCATTTGATGAGAGGAATCTTTGGTTAAAATTAATGCAGTGGTGAAAGACTCACCCTGTATAATTGAATGCCTTCAACTCTTTCCATGAGAGAATTGTTTTTACTGCAGAGATCCCCATCGATAACCATATCCATATAAATTATTAGATTGTCCATAATTAAAAGTGAGATCTAAAGACCACCAAGTACTAAACAGAAAGCATTCAATTTACATTTTCAAGAATATTTGAACCCGAAAGGACCCGAAAAGACGGACCTGCACATAATTACAGGAGATCTCAATATCGATAATACCGTTGTGGAGATGGATTGTATATTAATATTGGACCACAAAGTGAAGCATGCCTTGAACATTTCTATATTAAAATGGAAAAATCGTTAGAAATAGAGTCATTTGTTATAGGATATAAACTTACTGATCATTACTCAAAAGCGTTTTCAGTGGATTTAAATTCAATATTGAGAAAGCTTATGATAATCGGCATAATTTGATAGTTCGATCGCAATATTCTATAAAAGACAAATGAATATTTTGTAATGATTTTTTTTTAATTCTTTATTACTTTTAGTAGAAATGTGTTATGATAAACTATTAACAAAATAAATAGATTTTTGGGCTAGAACCAGTTCTGCATTACTACTACCTAGACAGTTGAAATTTTCAGTGTAGGCCTGGGACATAAATATCTTGGCTAAGTTCATTATCGGGCAAAATCTGATGGGCCTGATGGATTCGGAGTAACAAATTACAAATTCAATTTTTTCAAGATGCAGTTTCACCATAAGAATTCATTGCTATCATTTTCAACTTTTAACACGTTCGTTACCAACATCAATTCAAGAGGTCCTTCTGTATGCCCAATACATGTTTTACTTGTTTATACATTTCTGTATCGATTTAATTGAATCTAGTTATGGAATAAGTCTAATTCAAGTTTTTTTCTAAAAAATAAACCTATGAAAAAAATTTTTGGTTTGTACAGGGAAACTGAGGAAATTTTTCACAAAAAAGTAATTTATTTAAAAAATATAGAAATTTAAGAGAAAAAGATTATCAGAAAAACAAAAAATATTATTTCATGCTCACATGGTATTCCGCAAAACATTCAATACACAGCGGTAGTTTGATAGCAACGCATTATATTCACACTTGGCATAGACGCATATGTGGCGTCCTCGGCTCTGCGCATGAGTAGCTTGAGGACGCCACATATGCGTCCTTGGTAACGAACGTGTTAAAAGCTAATACTTTCGGAGATATGATTGATCAAATTTTCAATAATACATCATACTTCTATGCTTTCACAGAATGCGAATTCTATCTGTCTGTGTTCTATCTGTTTTCACTGGTCATCCATGTCATCTCATCTACTAGACATCTCAAATGTATTTCTGTTCTAGCAGACAAAGTATGATTGAATGCAAAATGACCAATTACAGGATATTATATACCCTATATGCAATTGGATAATGGATATGATGATGGAAATATACACTTTGGTAAGTTAATCATATTGGGTTCAGAATATCTCCAGTGAAAACAAAACTGGAATATTGGCTAAGTTTCAATTGATATATTATAATTTTCAGAGTAGATCTGAGGAATTGATAATTTCATTATTTAATTTTGATTTGATTCCTTTTATGATATAGTTCTATTAAAAGAATAATAATAATAATAATTATCATGCGACGAATTGTATGGTACCCCGTTACACCAACCTCTGCTAACACATATAAAGCTCTCAGTCAAAAAATATATATATTAAAAGAATCCATTAATATAATTCCCAAATCAGAGAAACCAATACTTTCGGAGATATGATTTGTCAAAGTTTGAACAAGAGCGCCAAAGCTCCTCCTGTCCGCAGGACTTTCCCACTTTTTTATTTTCACCATTTGTTTGTGACTCGTCCTTTTTCTTTAAGGGGTTAGGTGTCGTCAGCATTTTCAAAAAAATCTTTTTTTGTTGCATTTTCTTAAAGTATAATATTTCAGAAATATTCTCTGAAAATTTGAAGTATATCCGACAAATACTTCTCGAGTAATTCGATAATTAGCAAAGGGCTTTCGGGTGAGAGCAGGTAGCTAGCAGCTAACGTGCTAACGACAACATTCCAGAAGGTAGAATGATAGGTAGACAACATCAAACAGATATTTTGGAGGCTGCTACAACGGCTGAAGAACTATTATATGGCCCAGGAATAGATGTCTCTGTAAGTAATTGAATAATACGTACATTGAGTGTAAAACTTCAAATGCGTTTTTCTCAAAACTACGATCATTGAACTGGTGACTACTATAGCTCGAAAACCGCTTGGTAGATTCTAATGAAATTTATACAGCTTTTCGAGAACATGAAGAACTCTTTTTAATTTCTATTTTTTATAAACAATTAACTGTTGGTTTTTTACGAAAATATGGAATGAGCTAGACAGTTGATATTTTCAGAGTAGGTTTGGGAGATAAATATCTCGGCTAAGTTCGTTATTGGGCGAAATCGGACAGATGGTTTCGGAGTAACAAAAATAATTTTTTTTTACATAACAAATTCCAAATTAAATTTTTTTCAATATGCAGTTTTACCATAAGAATCCATTGATATAATTTTCAACTCTAACAAGCTAATACTTTCGGAGATATGATTTTTCAAAATTTCAAGATAAATCGTATTTCTATGATTTCACAGAATGATATAATTATTCTGTGGGTATTCTACGAATTGTTATAATGTCAACTTATTTTCCTGAGACATGACGTTGTCTAATTTATTCATTCCAGCAATCGTAGAAATATGAGAATTATAATATAATATCATACTTTTTGTTGGTTGATAACTAAAAACAAAACTGGAATATTGGTGTATTGGAGTGGATTTGAGGAAAGATATGTATTATCGTTCATCATAGAATTGAGGAATGAGTATCTCGGATGAGTTCGTTGTTGGGTAGAATTCGTCTATTGGTTTTGGATTGATAATTTTTGGCACTCTTGTTGAATTTAAATTCTTCTATGATGTTTGAATTCAATTTCTGCTAAGATAAAGTTCTTTCATAAGAATCCATTGATATAATTCCCAACTCTGATAAAACAATACTGTCGGAGATATAATTTGTCTGTTTTTAACTCCAACAAGCTTATACTTTCGGAGATATGATTTTTCGAAATTTCAATAATGAATCATACTTCTATGTTTTCACAGAATGCTATAATTATTCTATCTAAGCTTTATTAAATGATCTGTGTTCATACTCGTACATGTCATCCTGTTCTATAAGAGAGAGTCGGATTCATTTCAGCTATTTTAATTTGATTTCTTCCATGGTGCAGTTCTCATCCTAAGATTGCTCTTTTAATCTTGATAAATAAACTATTATTCGAATTGAATTTCCTTTGTGATGCAGTTCTATCATAAGAATATATTGATATAATTCTCAACTCTGAGAAACCAATTTTTTCGGAGATATAATTAGTCTGTTTGAACTACTTTTATAAAATAAAATAATTTACTGGCAAAAAAAATATTCGAAATTGTCATGTTTTCACGCCTCTGACAACACCTAGCTCCTTGAATATTGTCTTGATAATGCACCGTATTCGGGGCGAAACGTCGACATGTTGATGAAAGTTAAATAAAGGATATTTAATGATTTTGGTCTCATGATTGCGAGAATTTATGATACCTATATGTGTATGCCGAAATAGTGACCGATAACCTACATCAATATTCAACCCAAACAACAACATTCAGTGTGAAAAGTGGGTGATATCAAAATTCTCTATGCCGGTCCTGCGGCAAAAACGGATTCCGGATCCCGCCATTTTCGACCTAAAAGACCCCGAATTTCCCTCCGGTTTCACTCTCTTTTGGGCGAAATAATTTACCCATCTAGGATGTCCGCATACAATGAAAGTACACGAAACGAAACCCCTCACCACCAATCTCTTCTCTAACTTATGGATACGCTACTGGGCACAAGATGGATAACATGAGTCCTCGCCATGCGGAATTGCGCTCCCCCATTCTTCGGAGGTTGGCAAATAAATATATGCAGCTCGCCCGAGCAATCAACTGTTTATTTGGAAGACGGTATAGAGAGAATACAGCCCCATAGAAAATAGTCCATGCCCTTCCGTTAGCGCGATAAACGAAATATTCCAATATTTATGATGAATGTGCATTTTCTCATTTTTATTTTTATTCCGTCCCGCTAGATGTTCGCGTACATAATTCATACACATGTGCTAATCTCGTCAGGCAAATTCAATTTCCCCCGGATGCATGTATTTCGATTCGACTGTCTATTGGCGCCACGTTTTCCGCTATCAGATATTTGTATCGGATTATAATGTTGTGAAGTGAAACCCTATCGCAATCAGGTTGATGCGTAATCTTTCGATTTTTCAACCAGTCCAGAGCGTTCCTGCCAATAGGGTCCTTCATACTGGCTTCGTATAATTAATATACTTATGCATATATTTCACAAGTCAAATAGACCCCAGGGGTTCATCGATTTGCCGAGAAAGCAAGAGCAGACGCGTTTCTGGCTTCTTGGCCTTCATCAGTACTCTGTAGCTTCCTCAACAAATTCAACTAAACTGACCCGGGTTAAGCCTCTAAGAGCCGGCTTGGTAGATCATACCTAATCGCCCACGCCACCTATGAGACAAAACACGGAAATCAGCCTTTCCCCACCAGTGAATATTTGAAGCGTGAAATCATATGCCATACCATTCACTCGCCGACCAAGCCGGCTCTGAGAGGCTTAACCCGGGTCAGTTTAGTTGAATTTGTTGTTGAAGGCCAAGAAGCCAGAAACGCGTCTGCTCTTGCTTTCTCGTCGAATCAATGAACCCCCTGGGGTCTATTTGACTTGTGAAATATATGCATAAGTATATTAATTATACGAAGCCATTATGAAGGACCCTATTGGCAGGAACCCTCTGGACTTGTTGATTTATTAACAACGGTATCGCCATTTTTCATTATTACTTTCAATTTTTACTTTAATTATCTGTAAATGTTCGCCACTGATGGCTTGCGGGCAATTTCAGATGATTAATATTTATATTGAACAGCTGAACGGGTTACAGTGCAGTTACTTCCCCCAAAGGGCTGAAGAAGAAGAATCTCCACTGGTCTGGTAGCAGAAGGAAGGGGTTCAAAGGAAAAGGAAACAGAGGATTAACCTCCCTTATGTCCCGGTGTCGTAGATATTGACTGGAAATCACAAATCCACTAAAAGTTGCTCAATATTTACTTTCACAGCAAAACAGATGAAAGAGATCATCACTATGTTCGTAAATTACAAGATAACTTGATTTTTAATTGATTCGAGAAAGGCACAAAACGTACGTCAGACGGTGGAAATAAAAAATTCTATGTTTCTGTTGGTCGTTTGACAGACGATCAAAATTCGTTAGTCCCTTTCTGGCACCGCAAGGTACCACCCTTCATCGGGACGAACATCGAGTTAGGCAACCTACATTCCATCCATTCGGATATTTACGATTAAAAAATCTGAATGTATACATTTTTGCCTTAAAAAGATTCCGTGCTCGAACGTCACTGTTTGAACTGAAAATTATGATTGAATAAGAAAATAGCACCTATTTTAAATTTTACTCAAATATCTCTTTCGGAAATATCAAGTCAGTTTTTTCTTCCCCTCTTATACTTCAAACCTTCTCTAATTATCGTTGCGGGGCCTTTTTGGATATACTAGGTGTACACAATTCGGTGATTTGCTCTATGAATTGTTAAAGGTAATTGAGGTTAGAACCTGATACAGCACCTTTTCAAATTCTTACCCAAAAAACTTCGGGAAGGTACATCCATCAAACTTACCTGAAAAAGAAAAATAAATTAGTAAATAAATTATCAAAACCTGGAGATCTCATTAAAACTGGGTAATTTACTCATTATGCTGGTCCATTTTCAGATATAAATATCTACATCATCTCTATCCGTTTCTATATTTACTTTATTTGTACATAAAAAAAATTCAAATATATGTTATGTTGTTGTGAGTTATTGAACTCTTCTTGAGAATATTTGCTACTGCTAGTGATCCTGTGGATCCTCTCGTAATATCGCATGAAGGCTCGAATGTCAAGGAAGAAGAATTCAAGGTTAAAGTCAATTACGATTAAAATGATTTAAATCAACAGATTTCTCGGAGTTCTCCTCAGATACACTAAAAACCATAGATAAAGTAAAAGAACTTTAAGTACATACAGGGTGTCCCAAAAATACCACGCGAAAGTGACACTGGAGATAGATTGGCATTAGGTCTATCAGATAGCATCAACATGACCTCAGTAAAAGTCCGCTGGTTTTCGAGATATCACCACTGTTGCGTCCCATGACTTCACATGTTGGGAAGCGCTCATTTGTATTTCTAAACAAAGCAGCTCGCTTGTAAAACTTAAATGTTATGGGTTAACTGGTTTATTTTTGCATGGGTGGTCTCACCCTTGAAATTAATATTTTCCACGGAAAGATAATTGCAAGTAAAATATCTTGTTATACTTCAACCCTTGTAGAAGTATTTATGACCTATTTCCTGTGAAATATTGATAAAATGCATACAACAACTAACACATTGCCAGAGCTGTGAGTCCTTTGTCTAGATTCTTATCCATACAAAAATCTAGAATTTTCCGATTAGATCGCCACGGCTTTGGCTATTCTCTAAATCGAGGGCGTAGATTCCGAATCTGTAATTAGTTTTTCCGTATCTCGATTAATTTTGGAAATATGGCGAAAAATCCGACTGATTAGTCCATTTTCCGGAGGTAGAGCCAGAAATTGCGACTTTCTTCGTCATTGCTCCGAAACTAATCGAGATACGGAAAATCTAATTGCAGATTCGTGATCTGCGTACCCGATTTAGTGAATAACCAAAGCCGCGTCGACCTAATCGGAAAATTGTAGATTTTTGTATGTGTTGGATACTAGAGAAAACTTTTTGGCGTTTGACGGATTCGCTCATTACCTAATATTTTCCGAACGGATAGAGATACAGAAAAAATAGATACATAAATCTAAACGTCGTCCACCGACCAATCATCGGGGAAAATTTGGATATCGAGATGTGAAAATCATAGATTTCGGACGGGAAAGAAGAATTTTCCTTCGATTCCGGGTCAAAAATATTTTTAAGTGCCGACCCAAAAAATTTTTTTCATGGTATATCGATACGGAGCTCGTGTCAAATTAAATCGAGGTCGCTGATCACGAATATGTAATTAGTTTTTCCCTAAGTGGCGTACTTTGGGAAAATTTTCACTTAAAGTGAAAAAATTGACGAAAATAGGTCAATTTTGGAACTTTCCACCGCCCAAAAAAATCGGAGTAGGGTGTTGCTGATTTTTTACGTCATATTTGGATCCTTTATCTATCGAATCATCCGAACAATAAATGTCCAGGTCGTACGCTTCGGACATTATGATTTTTTTTCCCGAGGGTCTATTTTTCGGAAAATTCTTTCCGCGATATTTCCTCGGAAAATTTTTGTAATAAATATCTGATGGTAGATTCGAAATCTACGGCCCCGAATCTATAAGAATAAGTACCCGTTTCATAGTTTTGCGTCAAAAATTTTTTCTCGAAAAATGGGATTTTTTTAAGGCTAATGTATTAAAAAATTGCCGAAATTCGACCGGTCTTCGATTACGATGCAAATTACGTCATTTACTAATTCGGGACCGTAGATTACGAATATATGATCGGATTTTTCATTAGAGAATTTTTCGCGGAAATACCGCGAAATGAATTTTCCGAAAAACAGACCCTTGGGAAAAAAATCATAATTTCCGAATAGTACGGCCTGGACATTTTCTGTTTGGATTATTCAGCAGATAAAGGATCCATATATGAGGGCAAAAATCAACAACACCTTACTCCGATTTTTTTGGTCAGTGTGAACTTCCAAAATTGACCTATTTTCGTCCATGTTTTCACTCTAAGTGAAAATTTTCCCAAAGTACGCCACTTAGGGAAAAACTAATTGCATATTCGTGATCAGCGACCTCGATTTAACTAGACACGAGCTCCGTATCGATATACCATGAAAAAATTTTTTTGGGTCGGCACTTAGAAATATTTTTGACCCGGAATCGAAGGAAAATTCTTCTTTCCCGTCCGAAATCTATGATTTTCACATCTCGATATCCAAATTTTCCCCGATGATTGGTCGGTGGACGACGTTTAGATTTATGTATCTATTTCCTCTGTATCTCTATCCGTTCGGAAAATATTAGGAAATGAGTAAATCCGTCAAACGCCAAAAAGTTTTCTCTAGTATCTAACCCAGGGGTCACCAATTAGTTTCATTGGAGGTCCGTTCACAAAATCTGTATATCTGTCGCGGGTCGTTCATAGCATTATGATGGCATAAGAATTTGACTAGCAGTTAATCTAAATCCAATATCTATAATTAGTAAATAAAACGAAAAGTTATCAGAATTTTTTTAATCAAGAATACATGTTTTCTGGAAAAATGGTCCGCAAAAAAAAGGTTCGCGATCCGCATCCGGACCGCGGTCCGCCATTTGGTGACCCCTGGTCTAGACTATTCGAAGACCCCTAGTCTGTGAAAGTCGGACCGGTTTCCATGTTACAAAACAATGAATGTGGGAGCGAGATAGCCGATAAGAGTTTTGGTTTTTTTTAATAAGTAGCAATTCTGGTTCTGATTAAAAAAAATTGGTAGTGTTGTATCATTTTGAAAAGGGCATGAAATGGACCAGTTTTTGCGATTATTTGTCAATTCAGTCTGATATAATTTTTTTTCACAGCAGTCAGTCAAACTTAAGTTAACGTTTTAACTTCGGCATAAAATACAACAAGTTAGACATTTTTTGAAGGATTTTGTTCTAGTTGTCGGTTAAGTTATTACTTCATTGTTTAAAGCAACTATTCAGGATAGCCTAGGTAAAAAAAAACATGAGTTTGAAGTAATTTCTAGCAATGCTAGGCGAAAAAAGACCGAAAATTGGAGATTTTTAAAAAATACACAAAAGTGGTGATATCTCGAAAACCAGCGGACTTTTACTGAGGTCATGTTGATGCTATCTGATAGACCTAATGCCAATCTATCTCCAGTGTCACTTTCGCGTGGTATTTTTGGGACACCCTGTATATAGGTCTTTATCCTTTTTAAAAGGAACTTAAATACGAATAAAATAAAATCACTGCAACAAAAGATATCAAAAACGAACGAAAATAAAGAATATCGAGATTTCTTCAATTAAAATACTTGATGATTTTTTTGGTTTTTTTTAATCAAAATTTTCCAAAACTGCGATGATGTCATCGTTTGCCAACATTTTCGGTTGAAATTCTGATATTTCTGAAATATACGTCAAGCGAAACCCAGCAAAGAACTCCAAATCTATTTACCCTGTGAAAACGCCATCACCACGCACGGTCGCCAAGATAATATTTTCTGTTGTGTGAAAATCCCAAGATAAAAAATGTCATGATTAAGTGCAACTACAAATCACTTGGTCCGACATATTCACAATAACCGAATACGGCCTACGAGTAAATTCCTAGTGTTCCACGATTTCCTTTTAGTCCTGCCAATGTTTACGACTCCGTGAAGAATCAACAGTAAAAGTCGTCCATCTTGAGGAAAACAAAGAGTTTGTTTTGTCACAGCTTTTTAGGCGCGTTGCTTTATTGAGATTTATAAGTAAGCCGAAACCGAGGACTGTACCCCCGGTTTATTCAAACTCCCAAGAGCTTTTTTTATGCGTGCATTTATCGTAACGACCATTGTTCAGAAGGAGGAGGACATAATGCCCACATTCTACAAGTTAATGAGATTAAAAATCCGCCCATTCAGGAGGAAAGTCGAACCGTAAACAACAGTCCTGGATCGGGGACGCCATCTTCCGTTTACTTAACGGGGAAACGTGGTATACAGGAGGAGTCTCATAAATGGTTGGAAATATTTCATTGTCTCGAATGAAGCATTATATACGATTTACACTAATTTATTTATAGACCAGGGCTAAGGTCCTTGAAAATGCTAAAAAGTGAAACAAAAAATAGTACGATGAAGACCATTGGAAAAGAAAGAGAATATAACAAAAATGAAAGAAAAAATAATTCACAGGCGACCTGAGGTCGGAAAGTGGAAGGGTGAGTTCTTAAGGGTAAAAAACGGTTTATCTTGATTTCCGGCAAAACTACAAGTCCTTAAGGAAATAAGTTTAACGTCTGTATTTATACTTTTTTCAAATAACCTCAAAATTTATGTGTAAAATTCGAAGTTTTTTTTTTTTTTCATCTTTTACAACCATATTTTTTTCACGAAATTTGGTGGAAACTTACCTTTATATGTCCCAAACACACTGTAATTTCTTTGAATCAAAATATTTATTATTGTGTCGCCTTATTTTGACATAATATCGAAAAAGCACATTAATTTTCAATCGAAAATTCACCCGTACAAATATCTGCTTTTTGGCGCCTTTGTTCCTCGGAACAGAGTGCTATCAATTTGCCCAAATGTCTGTTTTCGAATTTTCGGACGACAATGGTCTTAAACGATTGGGTCCGTCTCACTGATCAAGAATTCGTAGTCAGAATCGATTCTATCCGGCCGGTCTTGCCGTTAACACGATAACTCTCGAACGGAATGAGCTAGACAGTTGAAATTTCCAGAGTAGGTTTGGGACATAAATATCTCGGTTAAGTTCGATATTGGGCAAAATCGGCCAGATGGTTTCGGAGTAACGAAAAACATTACAAATTTCAAATTCATTCAAAATTTTTTAAGATGCAGTTTCACCATAAGAATCCATTGATATCATTTTCATCTCTGACAAGCTAATAGTTTCGGAGATGTGATTTTTCAAAATTTCAATAATACATCGTAGGTACTTCTATGTTTTCACAGAATGCTCTAATTATTCTATATATGAATTACGTATGATCTGTGTTCACACATGTCATATTATTTTCCTATAAGAAACATTTCAAATTTATTTCTGGTTCGTTACAGTCATCTTGAATTCCACTTCAACATTGAATAAAAACTTACAAATGATAAATTTATTTTTATCATTCGTAAAAGTTAGACGCAAGTCCGAGATACTGTTTAAAACGGATACAAGATACCAATGTGAAGTTTGCCACATTAAAGAGAACTACTCATCTGTCAAATATTCTGTTACGTTTTACGCGCCATTCCTGAGTGCGTTTTTCAGCGGAAGTTGGTTGCTTCTTAATAATTCAAAATTAAATATACAAAGACGGTTTTGAGCAGGTGAGTTATTGATTTTCCTTGCCTTTTATGTGGTCCTCTCCAGATTCATTTTAGAACATTCATTCGTAATCATTAAATACTTGTTAAAATTCTTAATTTCTGGACCACTTGGGAAACGTATGAATATCGGGTAAATTTGAATCGTTCGATGTTACCCGCAATTTGAATTTGGTACGTCGGGTAACTTTGAATTTTCATTTTAAGGTGGAGAATGCCACGAAAATCGGAATAAGCGACGCCCGGGATCGAGTGATCAGTTTTGGAAATATTCATAAAAAATTTGTTTTACTAAAATCGGCCATAACTCCGAAACCGCTTGATGGATTTCGCCCATTAACGAACTTAACCGAGATATTTACGCTCCAAACCCACCTTGTAAATTTCAATCCTCTAACTCCTTTCGTTCGAGAGTTATCGTGCCTACGGCCGGCCGGACCGGCCGGACTGAATCGATTTCGACCTCGGATTCTTGATCAGTGAGTCGAACCAAATCGTTTGAGACCATTTTCAACCAAAAATTCGAAAATTACAGACATTTGGGCAAATTGATAAGCACTCAGTTCCGAGGAACTAGAGCGCCAAAAATATACATTACTATGGTAAATTTCCTCAGGAAATGCCGCGAAATAACAGGTAGTAAGGCCCAGACCCTCCTGGGCCCGTCTGTATACCAGACAAGTTCGCCAGCCTCACGTCACGAGGTTGTTTACATTGTTCACTTCAGTCTAACTGTATTCTGAATAACGCGTTCCGGCTTAATTGTTTCATCATATAGCAATATTTATTGATGATTTCACTGTTTTGAGATACCGTACACTAATAAAATTTACGAATATTAGAGATCAGTTATATAGCGAAAACAAAATTCAAAATGGGTATATTCTGGAAATTGTTGAAAATATAATGAATAGGATAACAATAATTGTCAACACTCAATTAAAATAAGTTGTATTTTAATTCTGTTTTATACAAAACTAGCTGACCCAGCGAACTCTGTTCCGCCTTAGAGGCAATAAATAAGCAGATTTTAGATTTTATTATACACGTTTGTCATAAAATATAGATAGTTTATATTCACCGTTTCTATACAATCCCTGTATGTCTCAATAATTGAACGTTAATTGGATGTAGTTAACCATAAAGGATCCAACCCACAAATCGTTGTTTAGGAATTTCAATTTGAAGTATATGAGTAAATACACTATATTTTTATCTAATTTTATTGGTACAAATCACTTCAATCGCGTACATTTGTGCAATTAGAAATAAAACACCCAGTACAGTAATGATTTATTTTCAATGATGTATCCCTCTAAAGTTTATTTTTTAACACAAATGAATGAAATTGTACGATTGTGGCATGAAAAACAGCAAGTTGCAATTGACGTTAAAAGAAGAACACCCTGTATGGAGATTTCGGACGAATACATTATGAGAATCCATCCAAGGTACCTATTTAGTTAATGCTTTGTTTGTGACACAAATCACTTCAATCACGTACAATTGTGCCATGAGAAAAAGGACACCCTGTATAGTAATGCTTTATTTTCAATGGTGTATGCCTCGAAAGATTTTTTTTAAACACACATGACTAAAATTGTACGATTATGGCAGGAAAAACAGCAAGTTTTAATTGACGTTAAAAGAAAAACACCCTGTATAACACAAAAAAGTATCCTATGTCCGTCTCCTGGTTCTAAGCTACCTTCCCACCAATTTTGAGCCAAATCGGTATAGCCGTTCTTGAGTTATAAGTGGTGTAACTAACACGACTTTCTTTTATAAATATATATAGATGTAGATAACTGGCTGGAAGACTGCGGTCGATAGCCAATTGATTGCAAGATCAATAAAGATGATTTCTCTCTCTCTCTCTATAATGAATACACAAATCCGGTGAACATTCAAAGAACGTTACTTCGCGATGCAAATCTATAATCAATCCGTTTTATTGAATCTGTTGAATATCGACGTATTTCCATTTTTTAGTGTTCCGAAATGTTATTAATAATAAATCAATTCCATAGCAACGAATAAATTGTTTCCATAGTTGAATTATTTAATTTTGAGGAAAACTTTATTTTCTGCAATGATGAGAAAGATATAGAGCTGATTCGAATTCCCAATAATTTAATCCAACATAATTTGAATATATTTACATATATCCTTCTGAACTCTGAGCATTTCATTTATTGTGAATATACACGTGCGCAAGTAAATTATTGGTGAATTGTGGAAATAAATAGAGAAAAACATACAGGTAATTTAGGTTATGACCAATAAGCATTTTTCTGCGTTACTTAATCTATTTAAATAGACAATACATTTATTAAAGCCGTACGAATGCATTATTTCAATTTTTGCAAATAACTAAAGGATTATAAGTATGTACAGGGTGTCCCAAGTTCGAGTGCCTATTAGACGTTTCTGGAGAACTGGCCATATTTGAAATCTCTACAAAGCTAAAATATTTTCGAAGCCCAAGCACTTCCGGTTATACAGGGAGTGAATAAATTTGATGAAAAATTTTTTTTTCAAGTTTTGCATTCCTGGTATGATCATCTATTCAATGCTGAATACATTTCTGTTAAAACCATTGTATTCATTCGAATAGTTTTCAAAATATCGAAAAAATACCGGAAAAAAAGTGTTTCAAATTTTGTGTCGAAAATTGTGAACAAAAATTGGCCATAACTTCTGTTTTTCAATTTAGAACCTTATTTTTTTATGATTGCGTTGAATTCTGTGGTGAAAAATAATGATAAGTTTTCTAAAATGATAATGCTCCTAAATTCGATAATTTTTGAGTTTTTTTTTTATTTAGGAGCATAATCATGTTAGAAAACTATCATTATTTTTCACCGCAGAATCCAACGCAATCATAAAAAAATAGGGTCCTAATTTAAAATACAGAAGTTATGGCCAATTTTTGATCACAATATTCGACACAAAATTTGAAACACCCTGTGATGATATTTCTGAAATTCAAAAGATGCATGACCTTTCCACATTCTTCCTCTTCGATGTTGTAAAAACGGTTCACGCTCAGGATGTTTAAAATAAGAATAATGAACATAATACTGACAAAAACATATTTGACTTTTTTTCCGGTGTTTTTTCGATATTTTGAAAACTATTCGAATGAATACAATGTTTTTAACAGAAATGTATTCAGCATTGAATACTTGATCATACCAGGAATGCAAAACTTGAAAAAAAAAATTCCATCAAATTTATTTTCACTCCCTGTATAACCGGAAGTGCTTGGGCTTCGAAAATATTTTAGTTTTGTAGAGAATTTCAAGCAATATCATAATCCCAATTTTCAGATTTCAAATATGTCCAGTTCTCCAGAAACGTCTAATAGGCACTCGAACTAGGGACACCCTCTATAACTAATTTTAAATACGTCGGAAGAAGATTAAGGTGAAAGAAGAAGGAGAACAGAAAATGTCTCCTATGTCCAGGTCATCGATTGTAATGTATAACTTGGTATAAGGAGATCATAATTTTTTAAGAATTTAGTGTGAGTCGCTGGGTCGAAGACAATTCAAGCAAGAAATTAAGAAGATGTTAGCGAGCAAGTGTTTTAACAGCATCGTAGAATTCTTATCGATAAAATTCGCTGAATATTTATTTTCCATGTTTTGATTTTTGGCGCTCTTGTTCCTCGGAACAGAGTGCTTATCAATTTGCCCAATTGTTTGTAATTTTCGAATTTTTGGCTGAAAATGGTCTCAAACGATTTGGTTCGACTCACTGATCAAGAATCCGAGTGCGAAATCGATTCTGTCCGGCCGGCTGACCGGCCGTAGGCACGATAACTCTCGAACGAAAGGAGTTAGCGGATTGAAAATTGCAAGGTGGTTTTGGAGCGTAAATATCTCGGACAAGTTCGTTCGATTTGGTTCGACTCACTGATCAAGAATCCGTGGTAGAAATTGATTCTGTCCGGCCGTCCGTTAACACGATAACTCTCGAACGACTCAACCAACATTTTCAAAACTATTCAGATCACATGTTCAATATGCTAATACACTCCTGCACTTTGTTTACCCGTTCAACAAAGAAAACTCTTACTGCGATATTTATTGAATAATAACAGAAAATCATCAGTATCATCTGATTGAAATTCGATTAAATTGTTTGATGAAACTTTTTTTCTCACTGAATTCTTATGATTTGGTTCTTAATGCAGCATTTGTACAAAAATAATCCACTATTCTTGAACCTCGATTTCCGAAGTCAATTAGTTTTTGAGTTGATCAATTATTTGTGAAAACAATTAAGTTTGCACAGTTTCATTTCAAATCAGGTGTACCGACTCGCCATCGATGGAAACGGAAAGCCGCATCCTGGATGTTCATTCCACCCGCGTAAAGAAAAAGTGGGCCGAAAGCGGCCCCTAAAACCGTTGTAAACTATCCAATAATGGCGACGACGCAGTCTTCTAGCCACCGACTGATTTAGACCCGAATGAGAATTCCAACTTAGTTATTGCCCGTTCCGTAAAAGCTCCATTGAATTCGTCTGTTTATAAGCAGTTTTAGGTCGATGTTATTGTCGTTATTTTACATCAAAATACAGTTCAACGACGAGTTCGCCATGCAGACGAGGCTTGGATAATACACTTTGCACTTATTTATGTAGGATGACTTTGCGGGCCAAACAGTTCCATATAACGGATTGAATTCTGGTCGGGTTTCCCGTTGTTATTACCAAAATTGAACGTAACTCTGCTGAAAGCGGGGTCGTCGGATCTAACGAGATTCCCTGTGATGCGACATGTCGAATGCAAATACATATTCGGGACCATTAGAATTTTGCATGTTCCCGAAATGAACAATATTTGAAGGGGATTCGTATTTACAGGGGAGAAAAAGTTAATGAAGTAACTGGGGGCCTCCGGCAGGGTGGTCACGGCCACATTACGTATCAGATTGTCCTACTTTGATTACAGGACAAAATATTCCTCCAATATACGGCGTTGCCAATTTTACATCGGAGGGCGACCGGTTCGTAATACTTAGTCGTATTAGGTATGCATCTGGAATCGGTGTTGAAACGTTCGGGTTCTTTGAATTTTCGGTTTGTTCGATCGTTTATAGGCATGCAAACCTATTCAAGGATTAAATTTTCTTTATCCAAATTGGAAGTAAGTGCTCAAAGCTTTGTTCCGTGCAGACTCTGGAACATTCTAAAATATCTTCTTTGATAACTGAATTACAGATATCTGTATTCTAGTTTCGGTTGGTTAGCGTAGTTGAAAAAATGGTCTACAAAATCCAAAGAAATCAATTCAGCATTATGCGGTAACGGAATATTTTTAATGATATTATTTATTAATTGGCAATTTATATTGAATGTTTCAGTTAGTTGGGTTCTTGTTATGTTATCAGAATAAACTAAAATATCCGTATTTACTATTTCATTAATTAATGTTAACAATATAATAAATGAATATGTTGATATAATAAAAAAAAAATCATCATCCTATTTAACAAAAATATTTTCAGGCAAGTTGATATTGTTAGGAACGAGAAATATTACAATATAAAACTCGACATTATATCAGATTGTCCTACTTTGATTACAGGACAAAATATTCCTCCAATATACGGCGTTGCCAATTTTACATCGGAGGGCGACCGGTTCGTAATACTTAGTCTTAATACTTAGTACCATGGTAAATTCGAGTGCGAGAGTGTCCAATGTAGGATTATGGACAATAGAACATGCGCGCAAAAGATCATCTTTCTCCACCTTTTTCCTTCGAGAGGACCCCTCATCTACACAAATTTTCCCTAAGTAAAATTCTAAACGTCCTTTGTCAGAAACTGAACTCCCCCAACGATTCTCGGTTTCCAGTATTTCTTCTATAACTCCTACAATATAGATTCGATCGTGTTGAAACTTGGCTTAAGAATTAGGATTTGAAGGCTGTTGCAAAATTTCAACAATATCGGACGGATAGTTTCTGAGATTCATAATATTTCTACACGCATATTCAATAATTTTTTCAAAAAATTGTTGGCATCCTACAACTAACTACCAAATTTCAAAACAAACGTTGTACTCGGAAACCGTTAGGCCGATTACGACCATTAATGAACTTGTCCGTCACATTTGGATGCGCAATCTACCCTGAAAATTTCAAGTCGCTATCTCTTTCCGTTCGAAAGTTATCGTGGCAAAGGCCGGTCGGACGGCCAGCCGGTATTTGCGCCAAATGTAAGCACGCCGTTCCCTAGAACTTGTGCGCAAAAAGGGTTTTATTTGATGAGATGTCTAAAATTACTTAACAACTTCGAGACTGATCCTGTATACTCAACCAATTGAATAAAAATAATTTTCAAGAATTGGGCACTGGACTCGACATAAACTTTTTTTCCGATTCGTCCAAAATCCACACCGATAAATGAACAACTCGTTCGAATCTTACAGGTATCTACTTAACCTTACCTTCGCTTCGTTACAAATAAAACAAGAGCGCGCGTCTCTGGAGCGTAGAAATTATACAAGATTGTTATAAAAAGATTATAATCCGAATGAAGTTAGCTACTGAGACTCCATTTTAAATCAGCTTAAGTTTCAGGGGTGATTCATGAGTACTTTGAAACGTCATTAGCTCGAGAACTAATTTAGTAAACAAACAAGGTAGGAATGAACCCTTGCGACTGTTTCCCTCCAACAATTTCCTCATTCTGTCATTCCTTATTAAAGGGTTTATGTGAGCTTTCCTTTCATTCACTGCGAACAGATGAGGGTGCTCTAGAGCTTGGCACAGCAGAAAAATATTACATGAGAGACTAAAGAATTGTCCTCTCTTGTGAGAGAAAATTGGATTGTTCTGAAGAAGGTGGTAATTTCATATGATTTATTAAATAATTATAGCACGCACTTACATCTCATTCAACGGCATAACTCCTCTTTCATAATGATTCGGTAATACGAATTAATGCCGAATAACACTTGATTTTTGAGCGCATCCGAATGCAACATTTGATTTCTTTTATATGCATAATCGGCATAACAGTTCTGGAGTTATAGCTATCTGAAATTTTGTTTTTATTTCCTTCTTAAATAAAAAAAATATGAAACCAATCCAATTCGAACATGGTAATTAGTTGTAGAATACCGAAGCGCAAATTTTTACGAAATTTCGTAAGGATTGTATCACCAGAAAATATTTTGAAAACTCATTGAAAATTTTTGAAAAAATTCTAGGCAAGCTCATCAGCGTATATGAATTTCCCAGACGAAGTAGCAGGAATATCTCCCACATAAATTGAAAAGAAGCGGTGCTAAACCTGAACCTTGTGAGAAAACATTATTCCAAGTTTTGAAATGACTACTATTATTATCAACAAGAACGAAAGTTTTTGTCTGTCAGCTTATTTTCGAGTAAACGAACAATTTTTCCACGCTTCAAATGGGTTTAAAGGTTGAAAATCAAACCATCTTTCCCTACTGTGTCATGTGCTAATGACAAATCCACAAATGCTGTTCCTGTTTTCATTTTTGCGCATATGTTCTGGGGAACATCGCGTTATCATTTTGCACAAATGTCTGTCCGGCCGTTGCCACGATAACTTGAGAACGGAAAGAACTAGCTACTTAAATTTTCAGGGTAGGTGGCGCATCCCAATACGACGGACAACTTCGTTAATAGGCATAATCGGCACAATGGTTTCCGAGTAATAATTTTGTTTTCAACCAATATAGAACCGATCGAATTGAAACTTGGTGAATAGTTCTAGAATATAAACCTAAGGACGTTCGTGAAATTTTGTGAGAATCGTATCACTAGAAATTTATGAAAAATATTTTTATGTCACAATAACCTGAGAACGAAGAGAAGGGAAAGAGATAGCGACTTGAAATTTTCAGGTTAGGTTGTGCATCTGAATGCGACATTTGAGTTTGTTTATAAGCATAATCGGCCAAACGGTTCTGGAGTTATACCCATCTGAAATTTGGTTGTTATTTCCTCAATAACTCGAAAAATACAAAACCGGTCCAATTCGAACCTGGTTATTAGTTGTAGAATGCCAACGCAAAAATTCTGGCAAAATGTCGTGAGGATCGTGCTGAATCCTTATTGTTTTATCAGGATGTTATAGTTCGAAGGATCAAATGTTGTCCTGATTCTTTTATCAGGATATAATTTGATTTCGAAGGACCAGACTTATACACGATCGGATCTATATTGTTGAGGATCCGAGCAGCCTTGTGTGCGTTCAGTAGATGGATGGGTGACCGTTGCCTCGATAACACTCGAACGAAAGGAGATAGGGACTTTACAGGGTAGGTTGCGCATTTGAATGGTAGAGTTAAGTTCGCTGTTGGTCATGATCGGCCCAACGGTTTCGGAGTTAAACTCATCTGAATTATTATTTCCTCGATAACTCAAAACATAAAGACTCGATCGAATTGAAGCTTGCTAACTAGTTGAATAATATCGACATGAAGACGTGTGTGAAATGTTGTGAGGACCGTAACACTAGACAATTTTTTAAAAATTACGAAAACATATTATGTATCTCACGATACCTTGAGAGCGGGAAGATATAGCGACTTGCAAGTTTTCAGGGTAGATTGCGCATCTGAATGCGACATTTAAGTTCGTTAATTAGCGTAATCGGCCAAATGGTTTTGGAGTTATATGAATCAGAAATTTTGATTATTATTTCTTCAATAACCCAAAAAATACTATGCCGATTCAATTCAAACATGGTAATTAGTTCAAGAATGCCGACGCAAAATTTTTTAGAAAATTTCGTGAAGATTTAAAAAAATCATTGAAAAATTATTTATAATATATCAGAAAGCAGTTGTCCGATAGCGCTGAAATTTTGCGAGAACCTTCAAAATGAATGTCATGATGACATGGGAGATGATAACCCTACATTAAGGTCCTGTAGCGGTCTTCGGACATCTGGAGTTCTGAATAATCATCGGTTGAATTGGCCAGACCTGGCTTTGAAAGAGATCCTCCTGGTCTTATGAGCTACGACATATTCCTTTTTGAAATCAAATATTGAAGGGATTTCTAAGAACAAGACTAACAAGAGTGAATATCTTTGAAAACAAGCGGTGGCGATTCTTCTTCAAGCGATCCATGCGGCTACAGAGGAGTATATTCGTGAGAGGGGACTTTTGGAAGGTTATGTATTATTTTTGATTTGTTCATTTTTGACCTCTCGTTTTTTCATTTTTGCGCATAAAAAATAGACTCGATCGAATTGAAGCTTGGTAGTTGTAGAATATCGACATAAGACGTGTGTAAAATTTTGAGAGAACCGTACCCCTAGGAAATTTAGAAAAAATACGCAAAAAAAACAATATAATTCGCCATCGTAAGTTCGATTGAGTGTCCAATGCAGGAGAATGGACAATAGAACATACGCGCAAAAGCTCCTGTCTTCACGTCAGAGCTTCAACCAATTTTATTATTGAAACATGCCTCGATAAAAGTAGTTAAGACTATGAACATGATCAAAACAATTCCTATTTTTCCTGAAGCCTCTATATTCTCTACGGTTTCTAAACAATCTAATTTATCAGTTTTTTTTTACCAGAATGTATATTTTTTCGTGAAAACTATGAAATTACTTTCTTCACCATAGGCGGCAAAACCGCTTGTTATTGTGTTTCGAAGTGCAGAAGTTTGTGTCCATCGACTTTCATATTTATACAGGGTGAGACTTTGACCACTGCATTAATTTTAACCAAAGATTCCTCTCATCAAATGAAACACTTTTTTCATTCAACATGTTTCCAGATTCGGCTCAGGTTAAAAGTTACAAGCGTTTGAAGATTTCACAATGTGCTAATACACTCCCGCATATAAATTATCTATGACATTGTTGGCGGACGAGAATAAGGCATGGTAACGTGGTTTACAGCTTGATTCGGGATTCCAACGCTCAGGGACGGATCCATTAAAGTAGTGAAATTTCTGAGTTTTCCATTTTAAAACATTCAATGAAGAATATCTCGAAAACGGTGCGTTTAAGGAGAAAATATGAAGGATAATATAATGTTCTAAAACGATGGAATATTCTTGAAATGACTCAAGAAAAACTTATATGCTTTCTTTATGCTAATTTCGTTTAGTTTTATGAATCCACGAGTCCATAACTAGAAAACCAGTAGAAGTAGAAAATAACTAATTGTTGGAAAATATGTATCATAGTTATAGGAAACTTTACGCCAACATTCATTTTATTCGAAAAAAGGATGTCAAAGCTACAAAATAAAAACTGATATTTTTTCAAAATTTCAACAGCCTGTATCTTTTTACCTGAGCTGAATTTGGAAAAATTTTAAATGAAAAAAGTGTTTCATTTGATGAGAGGAATCTTTGGTTGAAATTAATGCAGTGGTCAAAGACTCACCCTGTATATCTCTAAACCAAAGCATTCTTCCAACTAATCCATCGTCAGTTTTCTCGGAAATTATACAGTGAAAACATCGGATAGAAAAATATTGAAGGAGGTCATGTCAGATCAAAATCCGGCGATAAGACGAGATACATGTCCAGAAAAGTGATTTGATCGTATCAAAGTCCTATCAGAGGCAGACAAACAAATCCATTTCAAAGTCTGCGACGATGACGTAAAGCTCCGGGGCTATTCTTTATCTCTGGCCCGACCCGAAGGGATTACATTTACGCGGATGGACTCGAACGTACTAAGAGATTTTACCCATGACTATACCCCTGCCGATTCGGTTCTCGATTCCGACCGGAAATTCCAAATAACTTGCCAGATATGACGGCGGCGTCGGGAAAACATGAAAGGATTATAATACCGAAAGAAGTTTGGTACCGTTGTTAATAATCAAGAAGACATGCACTTTCTGTCAATGGCCCCTCGTGAATTGGAATAGGTATATTCAGTGAATCAAAGACAGTTTTTGGCGCTCTTGTTCCTCGGAACAGAGTGCTTATCAATTTGCCCAAATGTCTGTAATTTTAGAATTTTTTGGTTAAAATGGTCTTGAACGATTTGGTTCGACTCACTAGCCAAGAATCCGTGGTCGAAATCGATTATGTCCGGCCGGCCCTCCGTTAACAGGATAACTCTCGAACGGAATGAGCTAGACATGAGAAATTTTCAGAGTAGGTTTAGGAGATGAATATCTCGGTTAAGTTTGTTATTGGGCAAAATCGGCCTTATGGTTTCGGAATAACGAAAAAAACTTTTTTCATTACAAATTTCCAATTTCATTTTTTTTAAATGCAATTTTACCACAAGAATCCATTGATATCATTTTCAACTCTTACAAGCTAATACTTTCGTAGATATGATTTTTGAAAATTTCAATAAGAACCTAACCTAATTATTTTATTTGTGAATTATTATATGATATGTGTTATTACATGTCATCTTATTCTCCTACGAGAGATAAAGGTCAAAATGATTTCTTGTTCGTTATTATTGATATAAAATACACCTCCTGTTCCATGGAGGCAAATATCATGATATTTATATAAATATCAAAATATCATAATATCGGATACATATCCGATATATATCAGAAATTTTGTTCTTTAGCAAAAATGCAAAAAACTCATTCATTAAACACATAAAATATAAAAGACCGTTATTTTGATAAAAACAAGAATAAAATTTTAATTCAAAATGAGTAACAAAAAGAAGAGGCAAAGCAAATAAATTTTTCTAAATATATAACATAAATAACTTGACATAAATATTTCTAGGTAGGGCAAAATCGGGCCAGAGGAATATCTTCTTCACTTAAGGCAACTTCATCATTTTTTGAGGAGATCCAGTCCAAGTTTTTGGCTTTTTTATCGGAATTTTGATTTAAATATTTAAAATAAATACTAATTTACTCGCCTTTTCGTTGCCTAGACGATTTCTTAATTTAGATTAGATTAGTCCAAAGCTTGAAAAGATTCCTTCTAAACCAGTTGTTGTCGGTACCGTACTAAATAACTGCTCACATAGTTGTAAGAATTCTTTTTTCGGCGACTCACTGTTGCCACGTTTTAATTTTACGCAAATTATAAAGGATTTTTTCCTCCGGTATTAATATCGTAAAAAAGAGTAAAAGATATATATATATATATATATATATATATATCAATCAATAAATATCAGGATATATATATCACTTGATATATATCCGCCAACCCTGTTCTGTTCTAGAAAACAAAGTATGATTGAATGCGAAATGACCAATGAAATAACCTCAGCTATCGTAGAATTATGAGGATGATATGGTATTATACTTTTAAGGTGATAATATAATGCCCGTGGATAATCCATATGATGATGGAAATATAATCTTTGACAAGATACATAATCAAATTGGGTATCTCCAGTAAAAAGAAAACTATTGTCTAAGTTTTAATTGATATAATATAATTGTCAGAGTAGATTTGAGGAATGAATATCACGGTTATGTTCGTTATTGGGGAGAAACGGCCTGCTTGAATTTAATTTCTTTCATGATGCAGTTCTATCGTAAGAATCCATTTATATAATTCCCAGAGACCAATAATTTCGGAGATAAGATTTGTTAATGTTTGAATAAGAGCGCCAAAGCACCTGTCCACAAGGCTTTCTCACATTTTTTGTTGTGGATATAGTCGGACAGTTCAATTAATTAGTATTTTAAATTGCGAACTTTTTCATGTAAGCAAATGTTATACAGCGTGTCCCAAATTAGATATGAAGCCAACGAAATTTTTTTTCAAATGGTAATACTAAGTTTTTGCGCCTATGTTCTGGGTAATATCACGTTATCATTTTGCCCAAATGTCTGTAATTTTCGAATTTTTTGCCGTGACTGGTCTCAAACGAGAGGTTCAACTCACTGATGAAGAATCCGAAGTCAAATTTGATACTGTCCGGCCGGCCGTTGCCACGATAAATTGAGAACGAAAAGAGATAGCGACTTGAAATTATCAGGGTAGGTGGCGCGTCCCAATACCACGGACAAGTTCGTTAATGGGCATAACCGGCATTAACGCATTAAAATGTACAACCTAGTCCACCCCTGGTAAACTAAACAAGCTAATTTAAATTTAAGGGCAGTATTTTAAGAGGTTCTTACTACTGTTTATCATATCAAATTTTCATTGAATTATATTAAGTAGTCCAGTAAAATGGATTTCCAGTGGCGTCATTTAGTATGCCGTATCTTCGAAGGGAGGGCCGCGAGGAAAAAAATAATGGGAACTTGTCATCTTATTTTTTGTGTTTTATCTCAATCCGATAGATTTCCCACATTTTCCCAGACACCCTGTATATTTAAAAGTGGGAAACGTTATAAGTATGTATAAATACGATCCCATTCCACGAGACCCTATTGTCATAATGCACAAAACTTGACGATTTCAAAGGTATCCGGCAGTTTTTAATACTGAAAAAAAAATCCTACTGATATAACCCTAATATTACAGCAGAGTGATCAAAATTCAAAACATAAATATCATGACTTGTTTCCTACATATTTCATGCACCAATTTTGTTTACCAATTGGACAGATTCCCCTAGATCTTCCATTTCCAGATGGGTAACGTCCGCAAATCGTCGCAAAACCCTGTTCGTACCCCGAAGCGTAAAATAAACCTCCGGGTCAACGCCAAACAAATTTTTAATTTCGATATTTGCCCCGATAATTGAAAGTGGCTAATTGGCTCAACTCGGAGCGGATGAAACAGAATAAATTATCGAAATTAATAAATCAGTTGTATCTGGTTCGGCGTCCCGTTCTCTTCTGTTCTGTGGGCACAGCCACAAACAGCGACCCCGCTGTTTTTCCGTTAATGCGGAACTGTGATGTAGACTAAGCGAGGATTAAAACACAAAAAGAGGGTTATAAATTGGTGCTGGTAATATTTTCGTTGTATATAGGGTTTCGGTATATTATCATCAAATATTAAACCTTAGGAATTGAGCAACGAAAACAATAATTTAGTAAGCTCCTCTGAAATTTTCTCTGATTTGAACATAGATTTCAGTACATAATTGCAAAATTTCTAAAGCACTCACGTTACGTCAAGAGCTTTAACGCGCTCGTTCATTTAACGATCAATATATTCCAATGATTTGTATAACCATACTGTTGCGTCCCGTGACTTGTTTTGGGTTCACTGGTTTAGTTTACCATGTGTGGTCTCACCCTTGAAATTAATATTTTCCACGAAAAGATAACTGCAAGTAAATTTCCTTGTAAGCTTCGACCCTTGTAGATTATGTATGGCCTATTTCCTGTGAAATAGTGCTAAAATGCATACAACAACTAACACATTGCCAGAGCTGTTAGTCTTAGTAATAACTGACATTCTGAAACCGTTGTTTACGCTGAAAACGTAATTTAATATAGTTTTAGGTTCAAAACTATAAATGCACGTAAGTTTTTGGTCTGCAACATATACAGGGTGATTAACAGAATATGGTCAAATTTAACGACATTTATTTCCATACATTTTACTGTTTTTTTTGTCTTTTTATGCCTTCAATACAAGGTATGGCCACCATCTTCGTTGCATACTGTCAACGAGGGTGTTGAGCATATCTTGAGGAATTTCATTCCATAAACGAGGCAGTAGTGCTTTGAGGTCATTCAATGTTTCTGGTGGAGGTTGGTGATCATCTAGTCTTCTTTGTAGCACATCCCATGCATGTTCTATGCAGTTTAAATCTGGCGAATGCGGAGGAATTGGTAAATGTGGAATGCCATGCTTGTCTCGCGCATTTTCTACTATTGCTGCACGATGTGGTCTTGCGTATTCGTCGAGAAATTGGAAAGCTTCACCAATGGCAGCATGAAAATTTGGCACTACGTTGCCAATGACATGTTCCCTATAATGTAAAGCAGTCATATTGCCAGGATAAATGTGATGGTCTGTGCGCCCGTTGTAACATATACCAGCCCATACCATAACAGAGCCTCCTCGAAATGGATGAACCTCTTGCACATGACGGCGATTTCGGGGTATACGCGGCATAGTCCATACCCTTATTCTTTGAAAATCTGAAAATCGACCGTCTCTGTATTCATCTGTGAAAAGTACACTACGCCATTGGAAGTTCAGATTAACATGCTACCTGGCCCATTCTAAACTTTTCGTTTATGCTCACGTGTTAACGGAATACCCCTCAATGGACGTCTAGAAGGCAGGTTAATCTCCCCCAAACGATGTCGGATGGTTTGAATGGAAATTTCAGGACCATTGGCATTTAAAAGTCGATTTCTCAGCATCCTACATGAAGAAAGAGGATATCTCCTCGCCGAAATGGTGACAAAACGGTCTTGTGCAGGTGTTGTTTTTCTTGGTCCACCTACCCTATGTCTTTCCTGCACCGAACCTGTCTCATTGAACCTATTCCAGAGTCGCGATATTACACTTTGCGATACTTGAAATGTTTCTGCCACAGCGACTTGAGTGAGGCCACCCTGTAGCATACCGATAGCCCTATTAGCCTCGCGTTTGTTAATTTACGTCTTGGCATCTTAAGAAGCTCGTGAAATTTACTAAGTTCGATATCGCTAAGAGACTGACAATAAATTAACTGCATATTGAAATGTTAAATCTTACGAATAACGTGAAAAACTGTCAAACTCAAGAAAAAAGACGACCAGATGGTGAAAATATGCATTCAAATCGAATTAATAAGTTTTTATTGGCAGTTGAACATGTTTTTGATATTGTCTTTAAAATTTTACTCCCATCAGAACAAGTTAATATGATATCCCTAACTCTTGTGGAGCAGTTTATTTGAAATCACAAATTCCCTTTCCAGATTGATAAATGGGGCAGATGGTTTCAGAAAGGAACTGCAGACCTCGGCTCTTGGTTTGTGTAACATGGAATCATGGCCTTCAGGTCAGATTTTCGATAATGGAAAGTGGAAGGAACAGCATGACTTTGCGAAAATTTGGGAGGGAAAACGGTGAAACTTTCATTTGAAATCGATAGCTCTTCATGAAAAATACGGTCGTCCTCTGGAATCTTCCGTGAAACTCGCAAACTCGGCGGTATGATTTGAATTCAAGCACTCTTGTTTTGATACGCACTCGATGAAGAGCATTGTACCAAAAAATCGGTCGGACCTTTTTAGGGAACAAAAAGGGTCCCTTCCCCGAAGCTCTTGAATAGAACTCGTAATTTTGATGAAACGAAGAAGAGTGATAAAAACTTCGTGGGGTGGTTCAATTTCGGTTCTTGTGAGAAGGAAATTATCGTTCCAGCATTTTTTGGTATCAATGTAATTATTTAGTTCATAGGAGGGACTCTCCTAGAATGATGGCTGAAGAGAGACCGAACAAAAACCTTCCAATTTTTAAGTCCTGTTCGAACCATTGGGCCGAAGACTGAGACCAGTATTTTATCTTTTTGGCGATCTCGTTCCTCGGAACAGAGTGCTTATCATTTTGCCCAAATGTCTGTAATCATCGAATTTTTGCCTGAAAATGGTCTTAAAGTATTTGGTTCGACTCACTCAAAATTGATTCCCTCTGGCCGGCCGTTAACACGATAACTCTCGGACAGAATGAGCTAGACAGTTGAAATTTCAGAGTACATTTAGGACATAAATATCTAGGTTAAGTTCATTAATGGGCAAAATCCGTCTCATGGTTTCGTAGTAACGAAAAATATATTTTTTTTGCACTTTTATGTAAAAAATACTAGTTGATATTTGGTAAAATTTGAGTTCTCATAGTTTCTTTATTGGAGCTCTTGTTCCTCGGAACCGATTGCTTATCAATTTGTCCCAATGTCTGTAATTTTAGAATTTTTGGATGAAAATGGTCTTACACGATTTGGTTCGACTCACTGATCAAGAATTCATGGCCAAAATCGATTCTGTCCGGCCATAGGCACGATAACTCTCGAACGGAATGAGCTAGACAGTTGAAATTTTCAGAGTAGGTTTGGGAAATACATATGTCGCTCAAGTTATTGGGCAAAATCGGCCGGATAGTTTCGGAGTAACGAGAAATAAAAAAAAAATTGTTTACATCACAAATTTCGAATTTTTTGAGATGCAGTTTCATCATAAGAATCCATTAATGCCATTTTCAACTTTAAGAGGCTAATACTTTCGGAGATATGATTTTTCAAAATTTCAATAATACATCGTAATTCTATGTTGTCACAGACTATCTGTGTTCTATCTGTGTTCACTGTTCATGCATGTAATCTTATTCACCCATACTAGAATTTGAGGAATGAATATCTCGTATAAGTTCGTAATTTGATTTTAAATTAGTTTCTTTTATAAATCAGTTCTATTATAAGAATCCATTGATATAATTCCCAACTCTGAGAAACCAATAATTTCGGAGATGAATTGTCAAAGTTTGAACAAGAGAGCCAAAGCTGCTGTCCACAGGGCTTGAACCAATTTTATTTTTAGTTAAATTTTAAAGAAAATTTCAACGAACTGTAGATAAAATTACTAATTTCAACTTGCACATTCAGTCTTTTGTTAAATGCAGGCTCATTAGTCTATCCGCCGTATTCACAAAGCATTCAATCTCCGTTAAGTCCTAACTGAGGTCCTTAGTTAAGGATAAATAAGAATCGCAACCTCAGTTTAAGTGAAAATTAACGCGAAACAGGCCTGTTTCCGCACCGTTACATACGTTAACTGAGGTTGCGATTCTTATTTATCCTTAACTGAGGACCTCAGTTAGGATTTAACGGAGATTGAATGCTTTGTGAATACGGCGGATTATGTAGGGTTAATTAGAAGTTTGTTGTTAAACACTAATTTTAAAACATCTTGTGGAATAACGTTGTTACCAAATTCTTTCAAACGACCAATTTTTGTTAAGAACCATTTGTTTCCAACATTTGATTTTTGGTTCTCACCTTTGAGTACACTCAAGAGAGAAATGAATTCCAAACAACAGTTCACCGAATTTAATTTTGTTTTGTTGTTAGACGAGATGGCTTAGCTTTTATGCCGTGATGTGTTTGAGAGCTCAGTTTGTGCGTCTAGCAATGGGTAGGCAACGATATATTGTTCAGTATTATTGATAAGCAATTATTGTAAAATTCATTTATGCAACTTCAAAACAAACCAACTGTGACCTAAATAACCTGAAGAGACTTACTGGTTACAACAAATTCAGCTGCAGTAATATGAGCTTGTACTAATACAAAATATTGAATTGATCTAGTTGTAAAAAAGTACGTTCCTTCAGGTTATTTAAGTTACAGTTCAATTGGTTTATTTTTAAAGTTTGATTTTTGATTTGAATTGAATGAGTTTGCATAGATAAATTTTGCAATAATTGCTATTATAACTGCTTCTCATTGTTAGACTCAATTGAGCTGTCAAACTGAGATTTTGACACAATGAGCAGAGCCATCTATCTATTCAAAAATAGAAAAATTCTTAAAATTGGGTGAACTGTTGTTTCCAGTTCATTTCTCTCTCAAGAAACTAGTGCACATAAAAGGATGAAACCAAAAACAAAATGTTGCAAAGAAATGGTTCGTTACAAACATTAATATTTTGGAAGAATTTGACCACGAAATTAATCCACAAGATGTTTTAAAATTAGGGTTTAACAACAAACTCTTAATTAACTAATAAGCCAGCATTTAGCAAAAGGCTGAGTGTGCAAGTTAAAATCAATAATTTTATCTACAGTTTGCTGAAAATGAAAAAACTATGAGACCTCAAATTTTATCAAGAATATTAACTTGTTGCGTTTTTTTTTACATGTGACTGTACATTACAAATTTCAAATTCGATTTGTTTAAAGATGTAGTTTTACCATAAGTATCCATTGACATCATTCTCAACTCAAATTTTACAATGTTTTAAATATGAATTTTGATTGTGATGCCGTCAGATACAGGTCCATTTGGAATCGCTACCGTATCTTTGGAAGATTTTCCAAAATCTGACAATACCAGGTGGAAAGGACGACGGAATAATAGAAAGTTCGAGAATCGAACCTCTTCCCCACAATCCTCTGATTTAAAGCCCGGCGAGCCTCAATCGGAACCAAAACAATATACCGGAAACGTCAAGGACCGCTAAGACGGTCGAGGCCCGAATTCGAAGAAAAAAAAATAGTAACGACGGCCGGTCAGATCCCGAATCCCTGACCTCGCAGTAGTCAGTACCGCCGCCCCACAAGTGGCAACGGTGAAATGCCAGGACCTGCCAGACGTCGTGGGAGACGCACACACAAGGATCGCTCGCGAGGAGAGGCGCAGTAAGCGCCCGCTCCTAACGGGCCAGACGTGAGCCCTTCTCCACAAAGATCGATACCCCAGCCTCCAACCCGCCACCGAACCCCCCCACCCCGGCCCCCTTCCGCGTCCCACTCCTATTTCGCGAACATCTCATCGCACTTACAGACGACCATAGGCGGCTCCTCCGTGTCTGAAGTAGCGTCGCACTTTTGGAGGCAAAGTTAATTGAAGGTACGGTGCCATTTAGAAAAGAATTGTTTCAAGCACTGAAATTTGGACCTTTCGCGCGCATTGTTGCGTCCCATGACTTCACATTTTGGGAAGCGCTGATTTGTTTTTTTTTTCTAAACAAAGGAGCTCGCTAGTAAAACTTGAATGTTTTGGGTTAACTGGTTAAGTTTACCATGTGTGGTCTCACCCTTGAAATTAATACTTTCCACGAAAAGATAATTGCAAGTAAAATATCTTGTAAAACTTCGACCCTTGTAGAAGTATTTATGGCCTATTTCCTGTGAAATAGTGCTAAAATGCATACAACAACTAACACATTGCCAGAGCTGTTAGTCTTTTTGTCTAGACTATTCGAAAACCTCTAGTCTGTGAAAGTAATTTATCAGCTTTCGCTGAAAGATTATATCCAGACAGCTAGTGAAAATTAGTCCAAATGAGGGGAGAAATTCGAGATTTTGAATTTCTAAGATTAAACACGCTAGAAGTTCACTGATTGGTGCATTTAGTTTGCATTCCTACTAGTTTTCGTAATCGACAAATGAGAGTATTGTTGTAACATATCTGGGGCGGTTTTAATATCGAACCCCCCCAACCATTGTTAATATTTCCCAGCGAAGGAACCTCCTATATTTCCTTCTATCTGGGCTTTTATATACAATTACACTGTACAAATTCATTACTATTCTTGATCTGTCGCGAAACAATAACATTGCCTTGTCTTCGTTAGCAACTTAGTAGCCACTACTTCCTTTTTCATATAGAAGGAAGATTTGATTTTGTATCAATATTGCATTGTACAATGCTTCGTGCTTGTTATCACATTGTCGGTAACAAGAAAATACATTTTGTTGTTGTGTTAAAAGTGCGTTCGAATATTTCACCACTTCCTATCCTCGTAATTGTTATTTTATTACAAGTAACAACTTACGCAGTAATCAACGAGATTACTACTGGGTGCTTAAAGTTAAGTATACCCCCTTACTCATCCCCTGATAAAACAATCAGGATGTATAATTCTGGTCCTTCGAAATGTCAATATATCCTGATAAACGAATCAGGACTCAACATTTGATCCTTCGAACCATAACATCCTGATAAACCAATCAGGATACAACACGCATGTTATATTGTCTATTCACCTCTATTGAACACTCTTAATAAAATTTACTAACGATGTAGACCGTTTTACCAGCTTTTGTAAGATATGAATACGTTGTTGCCTCCCGTCGAGAACGAACATTTTGGTTCTATTCCTTATTTCAAGTAGGGCTTAGACGAGATTAGGCGAGAGTATACAAAATCTAGTCTCGGTCTCACGAATTCCCAAATAATGAAGTCTCGACTCGTCTCGTTATCAGTTCTCTCGTCTCGTCTCGCTTAATTCTGAATAACGATAATAAATATTATAATATATAAACGAAATGGTTGATAACAATGCATGAACAAATTTGTAAAACTATAATGATTACGCTCGTATACAAAAATATTTGTACATGTACATAATTGTTTTAATTTCAAACATTGTTAATTTAATCTTTTAAATTACTCGATGAACAAGAATTCAAACATAATCACGCTTGCATCACATCATCTTTCAATGATGTGCTTGTTTTTGCCATGATAATACCTGCTGAGGAAACAAATCTTTCAACGGGTACGGATGTAGCCATTAATAAATCATGGACCATCTTTGAAAGTGTAGGAACTTTTCCATGCACTTTCCAACACGACTATTTATCTACGCCCTCGATTTAGTAAATAACCGTAGCCGTGGCGATCTAATCGGAAAATTGTAGATTTTTGTATGGTTTAGATACTAGAGAACACTTTTTGGCGTTTGACGGATTCACTCATTTCCTATTATTTTCCGAACGGATAGAGATACAGAGGAAATAGATACATAAATCTAAACGTCGTCCACCGACCAATAACCGGGGAAAATTTGGTTATTGAGATGTGAAAATCATAGATTTGGCCCGGGAAAGAAGAATTTTCCTTCGATTCCGGGTCAAAAATATTTCTAAGTGCCGACCCAAAAAATTTTTTTCACGGTATATCGATACGGACCTCGTGTCAAACTAAATCGATGTCGCTGATCACGAATATGTAATTAGTTTTTCCCTAAGTGGCGTACTTTGGGAAAATTTTCACTTAGAGTGAAAAAATGGACGAAAATAGGTCAATTATGGAACTTTACACCGCCCAAAAAAATCGGAGTAGGGTGTTACTGATTTTTTCCGTCATATATGGATCCTTTATCTACTGAATAATCCAAACAGAAAATGTCCACGCCGTACTATTCGGAAATTATGATTTTTTTCCCAAGGGTCTATTTTTCGGAAAATTCATTTCGCGATATATCCGCGGAAAATGCTTTAATGAAAAATCCGATCATATATTCGTAATCTACGGCCCCGAATTAGTAAATGACGTAATTTGCATCGAAATCGGAGACCGGTCGAATTTTGGCAATTTTTCAATACATTAGCCTTAAAAAAATCCCATTTTTCGAGAAAAATTTTTTGATGCAAAACGATAAAACGGGTACTGATTCTTATAGATTCGGGGCCGTAGATTCCGAATCTAGTATCAGATATTTATTAAAAAAATTTTCCGAAGAAATATCGCGGAACGAATTTTTCGAAAAATAGACCCTTGGGAAAAAAATCATAATTTCCGAAGCGTACGACCTGGATATTTTCTGTTTGGATTATTCAGTAGATAAAGGATCCATATATGACGGAAAAAATCAGCAACACCCTACCCCGATTTATTTGGGCAGTGTAAAGGTCCAAAATTGACCTAATTTCGTCCATTTTTTCACTCTAAGTGAAAATTTTCCAAAAGTACGCCACTTAGGGAAAAACTGATTACATATTCGTGATCAGCGGCATCGATTTAGTTAGACACGAGCTCCGTATCGATCTACCATGAAAAAAATTTTTTGGGTCGACCCAGAATCGAAGGAAAATTCTTCTTTCCCGGGCCAAATAAATGATTTTCACAACACAATATCCAAATTTTCCCCGATTATTGGTAGATGGACGACGTTCAGATTTATGTATCTATTTCCTCTGTATCTCTATCCGTTCGGAAAATATTAGGAAATGAGCGAACCGTCAAACGCCAAAAAGTTTTCTCTAGTATCCAACACATACTTAAATCCACAATTTTCCGATTAGATCGACGCGGCTTTGGATATTCACTAAATCGGGGACGCAGATCACGAATCTGTATTTAGTTTTTCTGTATCTCGATTAGTTTCGGAGTACTGACGAAAAAAGTCGAAATTTCTGGCCCTACTTCCGGAAAATGGACGAATCAGGCGGATTTTTCGCCATATTACCAAAATTAATCGAGATACGGAAAAACTAATTACAGATTCAGAATCTACGCCCTCGATTTAATAAATAACCGTAGCCGTGGCGATCTAATCGGAAAATTGTAGATTTTTGTTTGGGTTAGATACTAGAGAAAACTTTTTGGCGTTTGACGGATTCACTCATTTCTTAATATTTTCCGAACGGATAGAGATACAGAGGAAATAGATACATAAATTTGGCCCGGGAAAGAAGAATTTTCCTTCCATTCCGGGTCGCTGTATTTGATCACGTTATCGTCTATAATATTTTTTTTTTCAAAACGTTTCGTCCCGTTTCGCTTTTCCGAGACGAGAACGAGACGAGACGAGAAAAATCTGGCTCTCGTGTGAAGCCCTAATTTCAAGCAATACAATCTTTGGGTAGAATGCATCTATTCCAAAGTTAGAGATTCCAACCGGTGCATTGTGTCTTAGACCTTAAATGCACTTGGGTAATGAAATTAACCAGCATGTGCGGAATTTATGGACCTTTCATAGAAAATCCATATTTGCTTCCAGGCTTAAATCAGTCAAAAGAGAAGGTCCCGTGCTAATACATAGACACCACATTTTGTGCGTCACTTGTTGGCCATTCTTTCCCAAACGTCCTCTAGATAATTATTCCATCAAACTTATAGGTTCCACCATCAGGATCCATGAATCCAACTATAGGAGTTAGTATCGCACCAACCCAAAGATTGTATATGACACACCCATTTTTTGTCCTAAACGAGGGAACTTGTAGCATTATTAGATTGTAGATTATTATTATTCATGTAATAATCCGATACAGTCAAGCTTAAGATCTCTTGTTAACTAGTCGAGTTAACAAGAAAATACATTACTGTGGTCGTTAAATAGTGTTTCAACTATAAGCCAAATTCCTCCTCGGTTGTTTATGCCAAATCAGATAAGCAACAACTCCTACATAATCACAAGCATCTGTCCTAAAGTGTTGAATCAGAAACACTTACTGGATTCATATCGCATGATTAAATAAAAGCTTTATCATCTGATGCTCGAAATTCAACGAAATTGTCTGAGAAATCTTATTTACTCACTGAAGACTTATGAAATGGTTTTAAATAATCTTAAAGCTGCATTTTTGAAAAAAGCTCTACCTGAATATTAAAACACTAACTCCAACTTGATTTTCATTGAACTACCACTATAAGATTATCCACAATATCTTATTCGCCTATTTTCACCTTCCTTACATATTTTACTTCGAATCATATGAATAAATATATCAATATCCAACTAACAACATTCATTATAACCTCTACTCTATTGAATCGAGAAAAAGAAGAAAAATATTTGGCAACTAAATTCTGAAAAAGGTCAATTTTTGTTTCACTTACCAAATTGTTATGCATTTTTGAAGCATTTTTGTTGCACCCTGTGCCATCCCCATCAACCCTCTGAATTTGTTGAATAGGGAAAGTGGGTCCTGTGGTACTTTTTTGGCAAGGTCTTTGTATCTTCTTTACAGGCGTGCAGACATTTTCAAGAACAAATTTTTCACCTAATGAAAGTCGACCATTACAGTTTTGTTCATGTACAACTTTCAACCCCCTCACGTGAAAAATTAGAATGTGTGAAACACTGCACTTCAGTTATGATCTTAAGTAGGTATGTTATTAGTACGTTTCTACTGAATTGGTCATTTTGAACATTTAATTTAACTTATCTTGTAATGCGCAATGATTCTCCGGGTGGTACTCCAATGCCGAAATAAATTTCCAATGTCACTCCATTTTTTTTTCTCAATTTAAGGGTTCGTAGGGGTTGAAAGTTGTGCATGAACAAAACTGTAATGGTCGACTTTCATTCGGTGACAAATTTCATCAGGTACCATCGTCTCAAAGTAAACGAGCCATGACGAAGTGCACATACTGAAAACCTCATTGAACTTACTATTTTTCAAAAAAGAAAGATTTTTTCTTGAAAATTTCTGCACGCCTGTGAAGAAGATACAAAGACCTTGCCAAAAAAGTACCACATGACCCACTTTCTCTATTCAAAAAATTTAGAGGGTTTATGGGAATGGCGCAGGGTGAAACAAAAATGCTTCAAAAATTCATAAAAATTTTGTAAAAGTGAAACAAAAATTGACCTGTTTCAGGATTTTGTTGCCAAATATTTTTCTTCTGAGAAAATGAATTTGTTCCATAATATTGACGCACACTGTATATGGAAGAAACCAGTAGAAGTAGGGAAAAACTGTTAATTGGAGATTATGTTCCATAGTTATTGAGAGCTTTATACCAAAATTCATTCAATTCTGAATAACCATGTCAAAGCTACAAAAAAACTGTTTTTTTAATTTCAACGGCCTGTATCTTTTTTCTTGTAACGAATCTGGAAAAATGGTAAATGAAAAAAGTGTTTTATTTGATGAGAGGAATCTTTGGTTAAATTTAATGTACAACGAATCTAGAGAAGCGCTAAAAATAAATCATGCATTCTTGGCTCGGTTTCACAATTCTGCATATTCACAATAACCCTCCACCCCCGAATGGATATAATACTCACATTTCACGCAAGTTCGATTACGCCCCTCTAGCGGTTAATGACTACAAAATCCTGAATTATTATCGTTGAATACGCGAGTGAAAATAAATGCGATAGAACGTCAAGTCTAGAAGGATTGCGAAGATTTCGACACAACTTTTCGTCTCCTTCATGCTCGATTGAATTATTATTACTAGATGTCTCTATAAATCATAGAAACATCGCAGTTGGCTTTGGATTTTTATTTCCAACTTCTCACTTCTTGTGTTCGGTTTATAACATAGAATTTCTAAACTGAGAGCCAATATTGAATTATTGTCAATTCTTAAGATTCTTCCATGTGAATGGATTTACTCTGTAGAGGTCCGTTAAAATGAATATCGGACGAAATATCCTGATGTTCAGATTCTAGGATCTTCTCTGAAAGCCCACATCCGAGATGTTATAAACAGATTCATGAAGACTGGAAGAGATAACAAAGAAAAATCGACAGGAAACCTCAAGTTTCTCAAGAAGTTTTTGAAGAACTGAGAACACGAATTGAACAAAATCCTCAAATGCCCTGAATAAATTATTATTACAGTATGGTATCACCGTGAGTACTTACCACAAATTATTGAAAACAAAAACTGAATTTGTACCCTTACAAAATAACCATGATACAGCAACTCCTACCAATAGATATTCCACGTCGCTTTGAGTACTGCTATTGGTTTTAAAATATCCTTAACGTCGACAGTCCCTGAGGCTTGGTTTCACTTGTCGAGTGAATTCTCAAGACTACAAATTTCGGACATCTTAGAATCCCCACGGTTTTATTGAAACTCCATTACATTCAGAATAAGTTGATATGTGGTAAGCAGTTTCTCGTCTTGAAATATATGGACCAGTTTTCTCTCATGATACCATTAGTGGTGAAAGGTATAAAAGAATAATGCTGGAGCCGTTCATAAACCAACTAGATGACAAAAAAATACAGTTGGGATATTTTCAACAAGATAGGACAACTGACCACATTACTTCTGCAAATCTAAGCAATTTGCATGATTCTATGACAATAATTAACATCAAAGAGGCAAGAATGCTGCGAAGTTGGCAATTGTTAAATGATAAACGAAATTAAAATGTTTGACGCGCAAAAATTTTATTTGCACAACTCATCCCCATCCGGTGGAGGTCGGAAAATCTCAGAAGAAATAATTTTCCGTCGGCATCAATTAACATCAAAGAGGCAAGACCGCTGCGAAGTTGGCAATTGTTAAATGATAAACGAAATGAAAATGTTTGACGCGCAAAAACTATTATTTGCACAACTCATCTCCATCCGGTGGAGGTCGGAAAATCTCAGAAGAAATCATTTTCCGTCGGCATCAATTAACATCAAAGAGGCAAGACCGCTGCGAAGTTGGCAATTGCTAAATGATAAACGAAATGAATATGTTTGACGCGCAAAAACTATTATTTGCACAACTCATCCCCATCCGGTGGAGGTCGGAAAATCTCAGAAGAAATAATTTTCCGTCGGCATCAATTAACATCAAAGAGGCAAGACCGCCGCGAAGTTGGCAATTGTTAAATGATAAACGAAATGAAAATGTTTGACGCGGAAAAACTATTATTTGCACAACTCATCCCCATCCGGTGGAGGTCGGAAAATCTCAGAAGAAATCATTTTCCGTCGGCATCAATTAACATCAAAGAGGCAAGACCGCCGCGAAGTTGGCAATTGTTAAATGATAAACGAAATGAAAATGTTTGACGCGCAAAAACTATTATTTGCACAACTCATCTCCATCCGGTGGAGGTCGGAAAATCTCAGAAGAAATCATTTTCCGTCGGCATCAATTAACATCAAAGAGGCAAGACCGCTGCGAAGTTGGCAATTGCTAAATGATAAACGAAATGAATATGTTTGACGCGCAAAAACTATTATTTGCACAACTCATCCCCATCCGGTGGAGGTCGGAAAATCTCAGAAGAAATAATTTTCCGTCGGCATCAATTAACATCAAAGAGGCAAGACCGCCGCGAAGTTGGCAATTGTTAAATGATAAACGAAATGAAAATGTTTGACGCGGAAAAACTATTATTTGCACAACTCATCCCCATCCGGTGGAGGTCGGAAAATCTCAGAAGAAATAATTTTCCGTCGGCATCAATTAACATCAAAGAGGCAAGACCGCCGCGAAGTTGGCAATTGTTAAATGATAAACGAAATGAATATGTTTGACGCGCAAAAACTATTATTTGCACAACTCATCTCCATCCGGTGGAGGTCGGAAAATCTCAGAAGAAATCATTTTCCGTCGGCATCAATTAACATCAAAGAGGCAAGACCGCTGCGAAGTTGGCAATTGTTAAATGATAAACGAAATGAATATGTTTGACGCGCAAAAACTATTATTTGCACAACTCATCCCCATCCGGTGGAGGTCGGAAAATCTCAGAAGAAATCATTTTCCGTCGGCATCAATTAACATCAAAGAGGCAAGACCGCCGCGAAGTTGGCAATTGTTAAATGATAAACGAAATGAAAATGTTTGACGCGCAAAAACTATTATTTGCACAACTCATCTCCATCCGGTGGAGGTCGGAAAATCTCAGAAGAAATCATTTTCCGTCGGCATCAATTAACATCAAAGAGGCAAGACCGCTGCGAAGTTGGCAATTGTTAAATGATAAACGATATGAAAATGTTTGACGCGCAAAAACTATTATTTGCACAACTCATCCCCATCCGGTGGAGGTCGGAAAATCTCAGAAGAAATAATTTTCCGTCGGCATCAATTAACATCAAAGAGGCAAGACCGCCGCGAAGTTGGCAATTGTTAAATGATAAACGAAATGAAAATGTTTGACGCGCAAAAACTATTATTTGCACAACTCATCCCCATCCGGTGGAGGTCGGAAAATCTCAGAAGAAATCATTTTCCGTCGGCATCAATTAACATCAAAGAGGCAAGACCGCCGCGAAGTTGGCAATTGTTAAATGATAAAAGAAATGAAAATGTTTGACGCGCAAAAACTATTATTTGCACAACTCATCTCCATCCGGTGGAGGTCGGAAAATCTCAGAAGAAATCATTTTCCGTCGGCATCAATTAACATCAAAGAGGCAAGACCGCTGCGAAGTTGGCAATTGTTAAATGATAAACGAAATGAATATGTTTGACGCGCAAAAACTATTATTTGCACAACTCATCTCCATCCGGTGGAGGTCGGAAAATCTCAGAAGAAATCATTTTCCTTCGGCATCAATTAACATCAAAGAGGCAAGACCGCCGCGAAGTTGGCAATTGTTAAATGATAAACGAAATGAAAATGTTTGACGCGCAAAAACTATTATTTGCACAACTCATCTCCATCCGGTGGAGGTCGGAAAATCTCAGAAGAAATAATTTTCCGTCGGCATCAATTAACATCAAAGAGGCAAGACCGCCGCGAAGTTGGCAATTGTTAAATGATAAACGAAATGAAAATGTTTGACGCGCAAAAACTATTATTTGCACAACTCATCCCCATCCGGTGGAGGTCCGAAAATCTCAGAAGAAATAATTTTCCGTCGGCATCAATTAACATCAAAGAGGCAAGACCGCTGCGAAGTTGGCAATTGTTAAATGATAAACGAAATGAATATGTTTGACGCGCAAAAACTATTATTTGCACAACTCATCTCCATCCGGTAGAGGTCGGAAAATCTCAGAAGAAATCATTTTCCTTCGGCATCAATTAACATCAAAGAGGCAAGACCGCCGCGAAGTTGGCAATTGTTAAATGATAAACGAAATGAAAATGTTTGACGCGCAAAAACTATTATTTGCACAACTCATCCCCATCCGGTGGAGCTCGGAAAATCTCAGAAGAAATAATTTTCCGTCGGCATCAATTAACATCAAAGAGGCAAGACCGCCGCCAAGTTGGCAATTGTTAAATGATAAACGATATGAAAATGTTTGACTTATGATCCCACAATTATCGCCACGGAGCAAGACGTGCTAATTTCCTTAGATGGGAGCCGCGGCCATATTACGGGATAAAAGGGGGATGCGACGGAGAGAGCGGCGTCTCAGGAACGTTAATAATCGTCAGAGCGGAGGAATCTCGGGTTCCTGCAGTTTCTTAATTGGGGTGCATCGGGGCCGGCCAGGACGATGGGAACGGCATCGGTTCCAGAACACAAAGGGAGTCTTACCTTAAAATTAACGATCCTGACGGATCGGGCTATTCATCAACAATGGACGAATTTTTATTTCTGTTTATTCGAAAATATCATCGCTTTGTACGTTTCAAGCTATGTAGGTATATGAAAGAGGGTTTCAGGTTTATTATTTTCATAAAATAAACCTTTGGAATCGAGCAGGGAAATGATACTTATAAACCCCCATAGTTTACGTTTCGTAGTAGTCTAATTTGAAGAACTATACAAATGTTTACACAAAGCTTTATTATGTCCTCCTAAATCCGTCTGTTTTTGTCCTACCTCATTTAGAGCATTTCTGTGAAATCAAGGAATGGCAATTATTTTCAAAGCACAATAAGACATCTCGATTGATTTTGCGCTACAAATGGGGCCTCTGCGATGAAAATATTCGAACCTTTTAATTATAAAGACCTATCGACCGATCTCGAGATTTTCTGAAAAATACGAGCGAATTTATTCGAATGATTTTCTCTCGTCTGTCACGTGACAACGTCTACGTTCTGATATTTCGATTGGCGCAACTTCAGGCTCGTTCGGTATTTTCATTTTGCATTTTCAGTTGCAAATGATTTTATGCATCTATCGAATCTAATTTTAATTTAAATAATTCATAATCTAATTGGGGGGGGGTTTAAAAATATCGCAAATGAATTTAACATGGAAGTAACGTCTAAAATACAGTGCGAGTCTCTAACTTGGAATAAATTCAGTAAATATACGAGTTTTGGCGCGCATGTTCTGGGGAACGGCGTTTTGCCCAAATGTCTGTTATATTAAAATTTTTTGCCGAAAATGGTCTCAAACGATTAGGTTCGACTCACGAAACATTCGAGGTGAAATTTGATACTGCCCGGCCGGATAACTTGAGAACGGAAAGAGACAGCGTCCAAATGCGACGGATAAGTTCGTTAATGGGCATAATCGGCCTAACGATTTCCGAGTACAAATTTTGATTTTCAACCAACACAGATCCGATCAAATTGAAACCTGGTAACTAGTTGTAAAATACCGACTTAAAGACGCGAGGATCGTATCACCAGAAAATTAAAAAAAATATTAAGAAATATCATTTATCTCACGATAGCTTGAAAACGATAACAGATAGCATACGCTACCTGCAATTTTTAGGGTAGGTTGCGCATCCGAATGCGACATTTGGGTTTGTTAATAGGCATAATCGGCCAAACGGTTTTGGAGTTATACCTATCTGAAATTTTGTTCTTATTTCCTCAATTACTCAAAAAATACGACATCGATCCAATTCAAACACGGTAATTAATTATAGAATGCTGACGCGTAAATTTTTGTGAAATTGAAGATTGTATCACTAGAAAATTTTGGAAATATCATTGAAAAAAATTTTATATATAAAAAACTATTCGTCAGACATCGCTGAGATTTTGCGAGAGCCTAACTTCAGAGCCAAATTTGAACACGATTGGATGTATATTGTTGGAGATCCGAGCAGCCTTGGGTGAGTACCGTAGCTGGATGGGCGACCGTTGCCACGATGATATTCGTACGGAAAAAGAGCGACTTGCAATTTTCAGGGTAGGTTGCGCATCCGAATGGGACAGTTCATTGTTGGGCATAATCGGACCAACGGTTTCGGATTCTCGATAACTCAAAAAATACACATCCGATCGAATTGAAACTTGATAACTATCTGTGGAATATCAACATAAAGAAGTATGTGAAACTATATAAGGATCGTATAACTAGAAAATTAAAAACAAATTAAGAAAAAATATTATGTATCTCACGATAAGTTGAGAACGGAAAGAGATAGCGACTAGTGATTTTCGTGGTATAGGTTGCGCATCCGAATGCGACATTTGCTCGTTAATAGGCATAATCGGCCAAATGGATTTGAAGTTATTCTCATCAGAAATTTTGTTGTTTTTTCGTCTATAACTCATACAAATCCGATCCAATTAAAACTCGGTAATAACTTGTCTAATGCCGAAGCGATAATTTTCACGGAATTTCGTGAATATATACAGGGTGTCCCAAAAATACCACGCGAAAGTGACACTGGAGATAGATTGGCATTAGGTCTATCAGATAGCATCAACATGACCTCAGTAAAAGTCCGCTGGTTTTCGAGATATCACCACTTTTGTGTATTTTTTAAAAATCTCCAGTTTTCGGTCTTTTATCGCCTAGCATTGCTAGAAATTACTTCAAACTCATGTTTTTTTTACCTAGGCTATCCTGAATAGTTGCTTTAAACAATGAAGTAATAACTTCACCGACAACTAGAACAAAATCCTTCAAAAAATGTCTAACTTGTTGTATTTTATGCCGAAGTTATAACGTTAACTTAAGTTTGACTGACTGCTGTGAAAAAAAATTATATCAGACTGAATTGACAAACAATCGCAAAAACTGGTCCATTTCATGCCCTTTTCAAAATGATACAACACTACCAATTTTTTTTAATCAGAACCAGAATTGCTACTTATTAAAAAAAAAACCAAAACCCTTATCGGCTATCTCGCTCCCACATTCATTGTTTGGTAACATGGAAACCGGTCCGACTTTCACAGACTAGGGGTCTTCGAATAGTCTATCCAGGGGTCACCAAATGGCGGACCGCGGTCCGGATGCGGATCGCGAACCTTGTTTTTGCGGACCATTTTTCCAGAAAACATGTATTCTTGATTAAAAAAATTCAGATAACTTTTCGTTTTATTTACTAATTATAGATATTGGATTTAGATTAACTGCAAGTCAATTTCTTATGCCATCATAATGCTATCAACGACCCGCGACAGAAATACAGATTTTGTGAACGGACCTCCAATGAAACTAATTGGTGACCCCTGGGTTAGATACTAGAGAAAACTTTTTGGCGTTTGACGGATTTACTCATTTCCTAATATTTTCCGAACGGATAGAGATACAGAGGAAATAGATACATAAATCTAAACGTCGTCCACCGACCAATCATCGGGGAAAATTTGGATATCGAGATGTGAAAATCATAGATTTCGGACGGGAAAGAAGAATTTTCCTTCGATTCCGGGTCAAAAATATTTCAGTGCCGATCCGAAAAATTTTTTGGTATATCGATACGGAGCTCGTGTCTAGTTAAATCGAGGTCGCTGATCACGAATATGCAATTAGTTTTTCCCTAAGTGGCGTACTTTGGGCAAATTTTCACTTAGAGTGAAAAAATGGACGAAAATAGGTCAATTTTGGAAGTTGACACCGCCCAAAAAAATCGGAGTAAGGTGTTGTTGGTTTTTGCCCTCATATATGGATCCTTTATCTACTGAATAATCCAAACAGAAAATGTCCAGGCCGTACTATTCGGAAATTATGATTTTTTTCCCAAGGGTCTGTTTTTCGGAAAATTCATTTCGCGGTATTTCCGCGGAAAATTCTATAATGAAAAATCCGATCATATATTCTTAATCTACGGTCCCGAATTAGTAAATGACGTAATTTGCATCGAAATCGGAGACCGGTCGAATTTTGGCAATTTTTTAATACATTAGCCTTAAAAAAATCCCATTTTTCGAGAAAAATTTTTTTGACGCAAAACTATGAAACGGGTACCTATTCTTATAGATTCGGGGCCGTAGATTCCGAATCTACCATCAGATATTTATTACAAAAATTTTCCGAGGAAATATCGCGGAAAGAATTTTCCGAAAAATAGACCCTCGGGAAAAAAAATCATAATTTCCGAAGCGTACGACCTGGACATTTATTGTTCGGATGATTCGATAGATAATGGATCCAAATATGACGTAAAAAATCAGCAACACCCTACTCCGATTTTTTTGGGTGGTGGAAAGTTTCAAAATTGACCAATTTTCGTCAATTTTTTCACTTTAAGTGAAAATTTTCCCAAAGTACGCCACTTAGGGAAAAACTAATTACATATTCGTGATCAGCGACCTCGATTTAATTAGACACGAGCTCCGTATCGATATACCATGAAAAAATTTTTTTGGGTCGGCACTTGGAAACATTTTTGACCCGGAATCGAAGGAAAATTCTTCTTTCCCGTCCGAAATCTATGATTTTCACATTTCGATATCCAAATTTTCCCCGATGATTGGTCGGTGGACGACGCTTAGATTTATGTATCTATTTCCTATGTATCTCTATCCGGTCGGAAAATATTAGGTAATGAGCGAATCCGTCAAACGCCAAAAAGTTTTCTCTAGTATCCAACACATACAAAAATCTACAATTTTCCGATTAGGTCGACGCGGCTTTGGTTATTCACTAAATCGGGTACGCAGATCACGAATCTGTAATTAGATTTTCCGTATCTCGATTAGTTTCGGAGCAATGACGAAAAAAGTCGCAATTTCTGGCTCTACCTCCGTAAAATGGACTAATCAGTCGGATTTTTCGCCATATTACCAAAATTAATCGAGATACGGAAAAACTAATTACAGATTCGGAATCTACGCCCTCGATTTAGAGAATAGCCAAAGCCGTGGCGGTCTAATCGGAAAATTCTAGATTTTTGTATGGGTTAGAATCTAGACAAAGGACTCACAGCTCTGGCAATGTGTTAGTTGTTGTATGCATTTTATCAATATTTCACAGGAAATAGGTCATAAATACTTCTACAAGGGTTGAAGTATTACAAGATATTTTACTTGCAATTATCTTTCCGTGGAAAATATTAATTTCAAGGGTGAGACCACCCATGCAAAAATAAACCAGTTAACCCAAAACATTTAAGTTTTACAAGCGAGCTGCTTTGTTTAGAAATACAAATGAGCGCTTCCCAACATGTGAAGTCATGGGACGCAACAGTCAGTGGTGATATCTAGTAGTAGAGTTCAAACCGGGCTCTATCGTGTCACCCCGTGGGACCTTCATTGCTAAAATGTATAGACCACTGGGTATCATTCTCCATACCCTTACAATGTAAATTCAACTGGTCGTCAAAAAATCGTCGTGTGCAGGAAGGGGTGGGGGGAATTTTTCCAAAAATTGACAAAAAATTTTTTTCTGTTCATGGTCATCTATATACGGTGAACATCACTCACACAAACTTCTGTTGAAATATACGATTCAGAAATATTTTTTATTAATTGTCAAAAAAGTCGGATACAATGCTCTTAAATGGAATTCCTTAAGATATAAACGCTTGCCCTAAACACCCATATTAACTATTATGTTCCACTCGGTTTTACTCGAGATCTGTTAGGATTATCGAAAAAATGCTTTATATGAAAGGTCTGCTCCGAAAACCAACAATTCAGATGCTTCTTTCAAAATTACAATAGGTAGAACAGTTTCCTCACAAAATAAGAAATTGTGTTATTAACTCCCATTAACCGAAACCGAACCTGGAGACGCTAGTAAGGCGCAATTTGTAGCGTTAGTCCATGTTAGTGGCGACCTTATGGATTTGAGCTTTGATCTATGCACATAAGGTTCGTTATATCTATCCGACCAACTTTACAGTACTATTCCTGCGTGCCTTCAGAACGCATTTTGAAGATATTGTTTAAATTACTAATTTTTTATATATATGAGAATTTTACATATAATTCATATATATTTGATTAAATTTTGTTAATTCGTTAATAAATATGCAAATATGCAAGTTCAAACTTATATTCATTACTTCATAAATCAATTTTGTGATTTAGGGCCTAAAAATTTCTTACATGTCATGATTCATCTAATTCAACTATCACTATCACATGAAGAATCATCAAGGGAAGGAAGATTTGAAAAATTTGAAGTACTCGTATTTGCACATGTTTTTGGGCCATACATTTGCAGGAGCCAATACATGGAATTTGTTTTCTTTTACAGGAACACATTGATCCTGTGCAATCTGAAATGAGAATTTCCATTTCATAAAGAATATTTACGGATCTGATATTCGAAATAATATTTACCTTTCCTACAACTGCAGTTGCTAAGGATAGATGTTTCCTTAGGTAGGATTGGCATCGTCGTTAATTTTGGCAGAAGTTTTCCATTTTCTACATACCACCCACTAAATATAGGATTCGGTAAAGATGGTCATGGTACATTACTATTGATCCAAATTTTTGTTTGGTAATGGACTCGAAGGCTGTGTTGTCTCAAATTATCCAATGTTCGAGGTAATTTACTTATGGATCTTGAAGAAGCTATAATATTCCCCTCAGCCTGTTGATACATTTCACATTTTCGTTTGTCGTATACAGATGGATTTCAAATTCAACAATATCATTGAATACTTATTCTCTCAAATTCTCAAAATCTTGAAAGTTCACTCTGCAGTATCTGCTCAGAATCTTCATCATTTTCATTATTTTTTTACCTTCTTCGACATTTTGACCGAATGAAGATGCAAAGATGAGCGTAATGTGACTATCTTCATACCAATAATGTTGTAACTCAAGAACCATTCATCCATTCTATAGTACTATTTTCAGTTTATCCCACTGTTCCTCCTGCAGCTTTGGAATTTTTGTTGATATGCTCTAGCGCCTGATCTACAGAAAGTTGGTTAAAATTCCCAATCAAACATTTAATGACAAAATTCCTATTTTTGAATTCATCATGTACTTCCGGTGCCATGTTTGAAAGTATTCAATGATATTGTTGAATTTGTAATCTGTCTGTATACGACAAACGAAAATGTGAAATGTATCAACAGGCTCAGGGGAATATTATAGCTTCTTCAAGATCCATAAGTAAATTACCTCGAACATTGGATAATTTGAGACAACACAGCCTTCGAGTCCATTACCAAACAAAAATTTGGATCAATAGTAATGTACCATGACCATCTTTACCGGATCCTATATTTAGTGGGTGGTATGTAGAAAATGGAAAACTTCTGCCAAAATTAACGACGATGCCAATCCTACCTAAGGAAACATCTCTCCTTAGCAACTGCAGTTGTAGGAAAGGTAAATATTATTTCGAATATCAGATCCGTAAATATTCTTTATGAAATGGAAATTCTCATTTCAGATTGCACAGGATCAATGTGTTCCTGTAAAAGAAAACAGATTCCGTGTATTGGCTCCTGCAAATGTATGGCCCAAAAAACATGTGCAAATACGAGTACTTCAAATTTTTCAAATCTTCCTTCCCTTGATGATTCTTCATGTGATAGTGATAGTTGAATTAGATGAATCATGACATGTAAGAAATTTTTAGGCCCTAAATATCATAGATACCAACTATATACCTTCTTAATTCTTTTCTAGATTTTTGGTCTAGGATTCAGGAAATCTTGTTACTACTAATGAGAATGAACGATGATTTCAAAAATGTGTTAATATTACGTCACAGAATTGATTTATGAAGTAATGAATATAAGTTTGAACTCGCATATTTGCATATTTATTAACGAATTAACAAAATTTAATCAAATATATATGAATTAATGTAAAATTCTCATATATATAAAAAATTAGTAATTTAAACAATATCTTCAAAATGCGTTCTGAAGGCACGCAGGAATAGTACTGTAAAGTTGGTCGGATAGATATAATGAACCTTATGTGCATAGATCAAAGCTCAAATCCATAAGGTCGCCACTAACATGGACTAACGCTACAAATTGCGCCTTACTAGCGTCTCCAGGTTCGGTTTCGGTTAATGGGAGTTAATAACACAATTTCTTATTTTGTAGGAAACTATTCTACCTATTGTAATTTTGAAAGAAGCATCTGAATCGTTGGTTTTCGGAGCAGACCTTTCATATAAAGCATTTTTTCGATAATCCTAACAGATCTCGAGTAAAACCGAGTGGAACATAATAGTTAATATGGGTGTTCAGGGCAAGCGTTTATATCTTAAGGAATTCCATTTAAGAGCATTGTATCCGACTTTTTTGACAATTAATAAAAAATATTTCTGAATCGTATATTTCAACAGAAGTTTGTGTGAGTGATGTTCACCGTATATAGATGACCATGAACAGAAAAAATTTTTTTGTCAATTTTTGGAAAAATTCCCCCCACCCCTTCCTGCACACGACGATTTTTTGACGACCAGTTGAATTTACATTGTAAGGGTATGGAGAATGATACCCAGTGGTCTATACATTTTAGCAATGAAGGTCCCACGAAAATCTGTTTTAGAGCTCTTTTCATGCCTTGTGAACTCTACTATAGAAAACCAGCGGACTTTTACTGAGGTCATGTTGATGCTATCTGATAGACCTAATGCCAATCTATCTCCAGTGTCACTTTCTTTGGTATTTTTGGGACACCCTGTATATCCTGAAATTAGGTACTTGAGGCGTAAGTTTTTTCTTATATTATTCAATGAATTTCAATTTCGAAAGAATACATATTATGTCAGAATAAAAAATTCTGTGATCTCAGATGGTTCTCTCATTACTCAAGTCTGTCTTAAAAATGGTACGAAATAGAGGTGAATAGAAAATAGAACATCCTGTATTGGGCATTCTTAATCGAATTTACCTAATAAATTCGATTAAGAGAGTGCCCAATACAGGAGAACGGACAATAGAATTCACCATGGTAAATTCGATTAAGTATGTCCAACACAGGATAATGGACAATACAACATACGCGCAAAGGCTCCTGACTTCACGTCAGTGCTTGAACCAATTTTTTTTTTATATTAGGTATGTATTAAAGTTGAAAATGGATGAAATGCAGGAACTTTGAAGTCTGATATCTCGCAAACAAAGCCGAAAATCGAAAAAATTTTTATTCTACATTTTGTATCAAGAATATCAGCCTGTATACGTTCCTTAATTTTTCGCCTCGAGATTTGAATCACCCTGTGTAACATTAAGAACAACGGGAAAATGTCCCTTAAAAAATAAATTAATTTGCCATATCAAACCATTTTTCGCTATTCCTGAAAGGGGAGGAAATAAATCTATTATTCCATACTTTTGACGCCTACTGCATGTCAAGAGCAATGAGCAAATATTATGAAACTCAATCCAAGTATTTTCTTCACGTTATGTTTCACCAAGTGATCAGAGTGAACTCGATATCTACGACCGTCTCTTGCAATATTCAACCCTGAAAACGTCCACGGTTGCTGCACGAAACAATGACCTCTGCCGTGTATGCCCGAACTCTCCTCGATAATTGTACGATTTGACATAGGCCGAATGAGATAAGGTTCATTTACATTAATAGCTATACGAGATTGAACGAAGCCGAAAGGAATAATGAGCTCGATGAATATTCAACGAATTTCCTAATTTAGAGAAAATATGAAATAACAATCCGGAGTGGCATCAATTAGCAAAACGACGTCAGACATACAGTATTTCTTCGAACGTGGGGGAGAAAGACGCTTAGAGCCATTGGGGGCCATTCATCGTGAAGGTCTGCTGATTTTATTCTGCTTTATCTACCGGAATGGAAGGGATTCTGCAGAGTGTTCCAGAGGTCTGTCTATTTCAGGATATATTGAGACATACACCGAAGAATGTTTCGTCTTCATATTTCGAAAATACAGAAAATTTTAAAAAATTGGTTCAATCTCTGTGGTCAGGAGCTTTTTGGCGATCTTGTTCAAACAGACAAATTATATCTCCGTAAGTATTGGTTTCTCAGAGTTGAGAATTATATCAATGGATTCCTATGATAGAAATGCATCATGAAAGAATTTAAATTTAAAAAAAGTTACGTTTAAAAAAATGGTTCAAAAATTATCTTATAAAAAACTAGAACAAGAAGTGTAGGTACCAGAAATAATTTTGACATTTATCTCTCATAGGAAAATAAGATGATATGTAAGAACACTGATCATATAATAATTCATAGATACAATAATTAAGTACAGCAATCTATGAAAACATAAGAAGTACGATTCATTATTGAAATTTCGAAAAATCATATCCCCGAAAGTATTAGCTTGTTAGAGTTGAAAATGATATCAATGGATTTTTATGGTAAAACTGCATCTTAAACGGAGTTAAATTTGAAATTTGTGTTGTAAAAAAAAATTTGTTTTTTCGTTTCCAATTTTGGGAAAAAACCCAAAATAATGTCAACAACATATTAATCTAGTGAAAGTTTGGCCAAGTTGCTTTCTTTACATTCCCAATTTTTCAAAATGTTATCCATAACCAATTTAGTATCATACAAGTACAGAACGAATTGAAATCAGACAGAGAGAACTGAGGTAAACAGGTGTTAGTTGATTTGACCTTTTAGGTCAAAATGATCATTATTACTGTGCTGTCTGCCTCTCGTAATTAAAGACACCCCGAAGGGCGAGGATGATATCTCCACCTTGGCTAAGGAGGGTTGACAGTTAAAATGTCGCATAATGCTTTAACAACACGCTCTAATCTATTCTACATTAACTAATCTTGTCGCACTTCCACCAGCTCCGTTGTATATCCCTTTTAACAACCGATCTTAAAATGAAGGTGATTCATTGGGAAATGCGTATACAGTGTGGGTAGATGGAGGACACAGAGTCTAAACAACCTATATATTAATTGAAGAATACTGTCCGTGGCCATTTTTCTCTACACCCTACACCAATATGTGTAAACTACTTCATGCCTAGTTAACGAAAAGCATAAATACAATATTAGAAGTAAAGATGCAATAAGAAAAAAATTTGCGAGAACATGTGTCTGTCAAAATTCTCCGGTGTATCGCAGTGTCGATGTCTTTAATTCAGTCCCTGTCGAAATAGTCTGTAGCAAGAATATTAGAAAAATGTGCCATGACTTCGAAAAGCATTTTAAACTTCAGTAAATTCATTATGTACTTAGAATTAGTATTTTATTTTTGTTTTGCAAATTTTGGTGGATTGTATTTGAGAGTTATTGTTGTTTGAAATCTATTGTTTAAATTTAGGCTCTGTATCAGCCGATTTTTGCTGTTCAAGGGTCAGAAGTAAAAAAATAAATAAATTTAAAAAAATATTCGGATCTATATAACGAAGACACGGGGAGATTTATTAATTTTTCCCATTTTTTCAATTGATCATAACTTATGAACGACCCTAAACAATTGCAAATATGTCATCAACGTATCTAGCCCAAAATTTCGGAAAATATTTGTGCTCTTTCATTATTTCAAGTTCTAATTTGCTGAGGAACAAATTAGCCGAAATGGGGGAAAGGGGGTTACCCATGGCCGAACCGAAAGTTTGTTTATAATAGATACCTTTAAAAGAAAAGATATTTTGCTCCATGCAAAGCGAGGTTAACATCAAGTACTCATTAATTTCTTCTTCTTTCGAATTTTCTATTGCGATTTTAACCAGGGTGTTTGGAATTAATTAAACTACGTCCTACGAAATGAAGCGGTCTTTATCATTGATTTTGAAATTTTTCAACTAATTCGTACAATTTTTTTATTGCCAATGTCTGCGGAATTTTGAAGCTATTGAATCTATTTACCAACCATTTGGCAAGATTGAAGGTAGGCAAATTTAAATTCGAGACCATCGGTCTAATTTGTTTATTTGCTTTACTTTATTATCGAGAAAGTATCATGCTCTAGCTAAAAAAATAATTAGACGCGGATTAAAAAAAAAAACAATTTTTTTTATTTTCTGTCATGTTTAACCTTAAAAATGTAGATTTGTTGCAATGTTTTTTTTAAGTGAGCATTAAAGGATATTGTGGATTGTGGGAAGTATAATTATGTTATTTTTGTTTGAAATAATGTTATGCTTCATTCCGTATAGGCATTTTTCTCATATTTTAATAATTGTGTTATGTAGCGTAATGAACATATTTTGTGATAATTTTTTTACACATACATGGTGTCAAGTGTTTGATATTAATAATTTGTCTCGAATACGGATAGGTCCTCTCATTTTTCAATAAGGTTGGGACCCAGAAAATAGGAGAATAAGAAATAGTTGTGGATTTTATGGATTATAGCTGGAAAAGTACCATTTGGGGAAGAAAATTATTTTTTTTTTATTTTGTGCCATCTCATTATCGACACATCTAGATTTCAAAATGTGTAAATAAAATTTTGAAATATTGATACACAGGGTGTTGTTACGTCTCGAAACCTACTCATTAATTTTTTCAAGGTCTGACCTGGGATAGGACTTTTTTTTGTATTAATTGACACCACTGTGGACAAACAAAATACGAACCAAATATTATAAAAATGTTGGCGTTGTTTTAAGAAGTGGTTTATAGGTTATTTGGACGCAACTCGGTGTTCTCCATCTACCCTTACTTTATGCGCATTTCCCAATGAATCACCCTGTATAATTAAATATTATAAGTCGGACTTGATGAAGGCTGTCCACTGGAAAATCAAGAATAAAACATTCAGTAATAACATTTATTTGTATCAATGATTATGCTACCTGTTTATCTAAATTTTGTTTACAATTATTCTATACTACTTGATATTATTCTAATTTATCATTCACAGAAACTAAGTTCTCTTAAACTTAACATGGACCTAATTTGATAATTTTATTTTGATTGCTTCTTGAAAATAATTATTTTCGAATCCACCAACAATTCAATCATTCGGTATATGACTTATTGCATTTTTTAATAATATCAGCATGTATTAATTCAACCCTGAAATCGGAATGTGAGAGGTAATTAGAATAAAATATTCCAATATTCGTACAAATAATTTCCATTGCCCAATATTTTCCAGTTTTTCTCCAAATTAGGAGAGGTTTAAATAAGCTCAAACTTTGGAATCCAAGACAAGTAGATCAATCCACTCAAAACTGAATAAACCCAAAAACCACTTATAGCTTTCCTCGTCCTTCGTACCCCACGAATAATTCGATAATGAAGAATGCGAATAGCAGAAATAGGCCTAAAAGCGAACTAATTAAATCCCAGTCAAACGTCGAGATATCAAAGCGAGATCCCCAACTTATCGGCCAGAATCTCAAATGAATTAATTCCAAAGATACTTCCCAGGTCTCGAATAGCTTTTTACCGAACATCGAATTTTACTCCAGAATGTTAACAATCGTCCAAGATGCTCCGTTTTTGCCTTTCAAATCTCGTTGTTTACTTTCTCCCGGAGAAATTCACAGCTGTCTGGTTAAGTTGGATTTAGTGAGATAAGAGCGATTTTCACTTTCCCGAACGCGGACTGTTTCACTCCGGATGCGTTTTCAATGCAAATTCTACAGTTATCACCGAGTGCAAGGATACAGTCTGTCTCCACTGAAAATATATGATATAGCGTGATGGAAACTTGATGGACAGATTATTCGGACATGCGTTACCCTTATTACACTATTTTCGTGCCTATTTGTCTGCCTGACTGACTGCACCTGAAATTTTAAAGAAATACGCATGCACCCGGTACTATTTTGGAGAGTTTTTCAGGCTTGAAAATAAATAGAACTGGTTCTATTTTTGCCCTCCGAAACATTAGGATTTCTAGCCTTTTTGTCGAAATGTCATGTCTACCAACACAATATTTAGTCTAGTCAATAATTGCTTTTTTTGGGCAAAATTTTTGCGAATTCTTATGATTGTGGTGTCATTTTTGAGAAAATGCTAAGGCTAGAAGAATTTGCAATAGTTATAAACAATTAAGTGAACAGAAAGGGGGATATGGTTTTGCGACAATATCTCAAAATCTATTTGAGATAATTCAAATTTGAAAAAAGATTCAAAAAGAGGAGGAAATTTCCTGAAAAAAAGTCCCAATTGCCGGGACAGTAGGACCAATATTAATCATTTTCCCAGAGGGTTGACAATACGCCCGAAAACGGGTACATACACCAGCTTGCGCATGCCTCGCCCCCTTCGTAACTTTAATGAATAAATATGATTTAAACTTATTAAATATGGAAATAAAAAATTTAAAAAATTCAGGCGCCCGCAGGATTGATCAATGAACAATAATCCGTGGTCCAAAAATGTTCATCGCGATTTTTCAATTAGTTATTCATTAGTTCATTAACTATTTTTTGTAGCACAAACATTAACATTGTAAGTGCGATAATTGTTAAACTATTATTTTTTTTTCCTTTCGTGGAGTTATTTTTCAGAAGTTTTAGTATAGAGTCCCAGAAAAATTAAAAAATTGTTAATTTTCGGCTTTTTATTAACAATTAACTTAAGTGAAAAATTATAAAGCTTCATTAAACAATGAAAAAAACTTCGTTTTCATAAAATTACTATTGATCCGGTGGAAAAAAAATTATTTAACAAATCCGTTGCAATAAAAATTCTTTTTTAAGAAACAAGTTTCTTTTAAATCTTAATTACAATCAAGGATTATGTTATCGAAAAACTTTTTTAATTATCTCATGAGCAACGCATTTGTTTATAAGAATTTTTTAAACAATAGGAGACACAAATTATTAAAAATCATTTTCAAGTAAATTCTGATCATAAGAAAACGGATCAATAGTAATATTATGAAAAAAAAAACCTTTGAAAAATAGCTCCACGAAACCAAAAAATATTCGGATTAATAGTTTAACAATGATCGCACTTGCAATGTTAATGTTCGTGGTACAAAAAATTGTTGATTAACTAATGGATAACTAGTTGAAAAATCACGATAAACATTTTTGGACCACGGATTGTTGTTCATTGATCGACTCTGCGGGCGCCCGAATTTTTTCAATTTTTTCTTTTCATATTTAATAAGTTTAAATCATATTTATTCATTAAAGGTCTGAAGGGGGTGATGCTTGCGCAAGCCGGAGTACTCGTTTTCGGGCGTAGTTTCAACCCTCTGGGAAAATTATAAATATTGGTCCTACAGTTCCGGGAGTTGAGACTTCATTATAGGAAATTTGCTCCTATTTTTGGAATCTTTTTTCAAATTTGAATTATCTCAAATAGTTTTTGAGATATTGGAGTAAAACCATACCCCCTTTTTTTCACTTAATAATTTAAAACAATTGCAATTTTTTCGAGCGGCCTTAGCATCTCCTCAAAAACTATCTACATGCCATTCCGAATCGAATGACTCCTCAATCATAATTTTCGGAGAATACGCAAAAATTTGGCCTAAGAAGCACTTGTTGACTAGACTAATTCATCTGTTTGACTTGACGTCTTAACATAAACTAGTTTATTCTGTCCTTTGAGTCGCGGCCATCATAAATTCAATAATTAATATATTTATTACTCTCGAGTACGTAAACTAACTAATCTAACGAAGGCGAGAGACTCTGTGATGGCTATATTTGACACCCTGTAATTAAACTGTAGTGATATGAAGCCCTCACCAGTAGCCTAGAATCGCAAAGCAATTATTAATTTCTTTTTTGGCGAAATGCTTTCTCGAATTACAGTGTCTTTTTTCTGTATGTGAATTTGCACTCTATGTAGTAGCATTCTTAAAAAATTAGTGAATGATTTTAAATCATCGGCGGCGATAAATTAACTCGTGAGGCTTAGTTAATCTAATTTTTGGTTCATCCAAAGCTTTATCTACCATCTCCTATAAGCCCTATTTTTTTCTATGCGCAGTCCACTCGTCACCGAAAGTGGCCTCCACGTACTGCCTGCCATACAGAACCATGATCCTATAACACCACCGGTTCGGGATTACTGAACGACTGAACCAGTGATGCCACAGACTTTGAGCGAAGTTTCGGTAGAAGGATCGAATAATTTCGGTAGATTCCGTAATATTTCGGTAGATTTGAAATAACTTCATATATTTGGTCCGTTTGCGCCGAATCGAGCGGTTTTATATCAATATTATGAGAACAAAGTGCTATGTATGTAAATATCTATACACAAAACAATAAATAATAGTAGGAATTTCAATGCATGAAGAAAAAATGAAGTATTTACTACTAGTGCCATCTATCCGCGGAGGGAGTAATAGCAGCGTTGCTTATTCGTTCTCAGCCACAGATTCGTCCGTGACACCTTGAAAAATAGAAATCCAAGTATTATTAAGCTATTATCCCAGGAATCAAATATAAAAATCAATTAATAGTGAAAAAATGAGGTAGTTTATGGCTTAAGAAAAATTCGGTAGAAATTCAATCTTAATCGGTAGATCGGTAGAAAGTTTCAAAATTCGGTAGATCTACCGATATTTCGGTAGCTGTGGCATCCCTGGACTGAACCTTTCATACACGCATGCAGGATTATGTGGCAGGACAGCATCCCTACACACAAGACCCACCCTCTCCCATATTAAAACTCCAAGAATAATAACGTTTCCCGTCATCGGCTTTTCCATACACTCATCCGATCGCCCTGTTTACGCTTCCACCTCGATTTCCCTTGGGTGAAAGATAATGTTGAGTTGTTACAAAAATTACGGAATGAGGATCTCCAGCAGTACAAGGAACCGAAAACTTCCACTTCTTATAGCTACTACAAGCAATTGACAAAATTCACTACCTCCGCAATTCACAAGGAGAAGAAAATTTACTGCAGACGAAGATGTAGAAGTGGTTGTGAATGGTCTAAACTCCAAAAACAGGACATTCTTTAGGCGAAGCGACAGACTTTACCATCACATCCTATGCAAATTCAATCAACTTAAATACATTACGGACAAATAAAACAACATCTTATACTCTCAACCGAATCTTCAATGCAAATAGGTATTCACCTATAGATGAATTATGTTCAGTTGAGTGAACGCCAAATTGTATTTGGCATTCAGTAATTACCTACAATATCCGATCATCGACCTTTTCACGAGTCGTGTATCATGGGATGTGGCACAACTCTCCTATTTTTCATTTTCAGCAGAAATAGAGACGAGAGAACTACTTGGGATAAGTTATCGGCACAATCGAATGAACTCAACAATCGAAATGTCGTGCATGCTTAACTTGACAGTAAGCACTAACTACCGAGTGCTTACTCCAATTTGAACACTACGAATGTGGAACAACTTTGTAAAGCAACAACAAACAAGCTTGTACTCAGATCAAGTTAGCTATCCCCAACTTATCTAGAATTTGGTGTGTAAAACACTTAATGCAAAATTTAAAAGAAAGCATCTCGAAAAATTCCAAATCGAAAAAATTGATGGTTAATTTGGAAATTGTTTTTTAGTGGAATGGGGAAAATGTTAATTATGGCGAAACGATTGAATGTATTATAGTGTTCTCACCTAATAATCTGTCTGATAGAATTGTTGACCTACCTGAAAAGAAAAAAATTATTAATATCAAATTCAGTCATGTATGTATATTCAAATGATAAATCAACAAATCAGGATAAAGAGTACAAAATACCCATAATATACAGAAATAAATGTATCAAATTCGATGTCAAAGAAATCATTTTGAAAATACTTATTTCAACATATCGTGATGTCGAACATAAATGAAGAGTTTGATTCTATCGAAATAACAGCAAAGCGATCGTATCAGGTTCCTGTTATTTTATTCGAAAATGAAGGAATCTCATTCAACTCATGTTCAACGGGTAATTCCGCAAGAGGAGCCAGAAAACTCATTCTGCTGGCACTTGTCCACACGTGTTTCTGCCAATTGGCTTCTTCAGGGCAAGGCAACCAAGGAAAAAATGGAAAGAAACTGAAAGCAGGTGACACCACAACAGTAGCGAGCAACCAGTTTGTACCTACAGCTCTAGGATCTCCACTTCGATGGTGAAACTATGGCATAGATGCGGAGGAAGCATAAGGAACCTGTGCGATGTGACCTCAATCCGGGAACATGAAATAAAGAAATCAGGATAATGCAGAGAAGTATCTATATTTAAATTCAAAAGTTTAACGAGTAATTCCGTGAAAGGAGCAGAGATAAATGATTTTGCTGGTACTTGCCATCACGTGTTTCTGCTAATTAGCTTCTTTAGAACAAGGGGGCCAAAAAAACAAGGAAAAGATGGAAAGAAAGCTGATAACAGGTGACACCACAACAGGAGAGAGCAACCAATGTGTGCCTTCAGCTCTAGGACCTCCAATTCGTAGCCAATCTATAGCATCGGAGGAAGCATAAGCAATAGTTTGCATTCGAATCCTATGTACTAGAGCTGAAGACACAAATTGGTTGCTTGCTCCAGTTGTGGTGTCCCTTGTTTTCAATTTTCTTTCCCTCTTTTCCTTGGTTTCTTTGTTGTCTTGCCCTGAAGAAGCCGCTAATTGGCTTCTTCAGGGCAAATGTCGGTAAGTACCAGCAGAATGATTGTTCTCTGCTCCTTTTGCGGAAGTACATGACATATGTGTTAAATTTTGACAGGCGGAGGTTAAATTTTATGAGTTGATGAGATGCAATTCGTTCTTGGTGCCAAAGTTATATTACAGATGAATGCTAAAAGACGCGAAATATACGTCGAGTTTAACCATCAACAAATATTCCTTCATGATCCGGACTAGCCACCTCATCGGTACCCAAAGAGGAAAGTGTCATTCTGGGCAGATAAGTACCGGTTTCATGCTTGTTACCAATCATCAGCGTACCTTAGCCACTGAATGACAAACGACAGAGCTCTAGGAAACATACATCCTATTGTGGCGAAGCACTGGAAAGAACACATCACCAGCGCCACCTAGGTTGCTTACGGACTCCAATCCTCTGTGATGCGGAAACCTTGAGCGATGTTCAGTGAAGTTCATTCTTATGTCGCAAGAGAGAGTCAGAGACTGCCTATATGATTCCCATTGCGACATGAAAGAGTTCGGCTTAGTATTGTTGAAGAAAACCACAAACACGTGAAAATAGAATAAGGTGACTGTAGCTAATTGATAATAACTAAAACACAGATGGCGAAATAATCGTCGATTTTAACCATCAAAAAATATTCTCTCGTAATCCGGGCTAGCCACCTCATCACTCAGTGTTCACCCAAAGAGGAAAGTGTTATTCAGGGCAGATACATACCGGTTTCATGGTTGTTACCAATCATCAGCGTAACTTATCCACTGAATGGCAAACGAAGGACCTCAAGGAATCTTGAACCCTATTATGACGAAGTACTGGAGAGGAAATCTTACCAGCACCACCTAGGGACATCCCTATGAACTCCAACCCTCTGTAAGAGAAGAATCAAGATGTGGATGATTCCTGATTGACTCCAACAGTGATTAGATGATGATAATGTCCCGGTATTGGGCACCAAAAACAGATTTAGTTCCTTGAAATTTTCACATGCGATCTTACCCTGCAATCTTTGCGCCGTCATTGTCAGATGGCCATCGCTACCAAAGACATATCTGGGGACACGAGAGACGTCATTCGGATACCCACCAGCCCTCTCCGATGCGTCCAGGATCTGTTTGGGTGTGCAATTCGGCCAACAGAGGGTCAGGAGGTGTCTCGGATTAAATTCGGGTTTTTCGATTGAACGAGTCGTCGGCATCCCTATCAGGTGGGCAAGGGGGGTTTGCAATAGGTCCCCGTTAGTATTCATTATTTGGTCGATGACGGCATGTTGATACGTCCAAGAACTTTTGATATCAAGATTCGTGGGATCCCAATGTTCGCTTCCATTTTCATGAAATATGTCTGGCCGGTATGTATTTGGATCACCTACAAATAGCTGACATTAATTGGGTACAACAGCCTTCGGTTTTCCCAGATCTGGCACTCAGTGAGCATTCTCATTCGATTGGGAAATGTTCAACAGTCTACTCAATCCACCAGGATGAAGTGTTAGTTAACTATGACATCGGTGTTAGACTAAATTCATTAAGCCTGGGTACATCACGGACAATCATTAGGATCACTAATATTTTTGGTATCACGGTATCATGCATTGGAGACAAAATCGTACTTTATCAAGTTTCAATCAATTTCACAGCATTACGAACTATACAGGGTAACTCCAAATTAGTCGTGAGCCTTGGAGGAGGTGTTAGTATGGTTTATTTGCTGTAGTTTGAGCCATATTCATTATTATTATTGGCCGAAAATCAACAGATTCCGAGATATTTGACTTCTGGTGATTTTTAAACTATTTCTCACCGTAGTTCATTTCTCGTCAATTTTTTCTACGTTGAAAATAATTTGATTATAATTTTGGGATATTTTTATCAGAAAAGGATATGATATGTATGAAAAAAGCAAAACTATGCTGTATAAGATGTTGAAAAAGAATTAGTATGATTTTAAATGTGGTACCTATATGAATAAGAGACAAATCAATGTCTAATATAAATTTGCCTGCAACTTTCGAATTGTACAATTTATATATGCCAAAAATATTTTAAAAACTCGCCAAATTCCTTTTTCATTCTTTCAAAAAAATTCGTTAGAATGCATTCACGAGTTTCAATTCAGCAGATTTTTTATAAGCGACTTTTTAAAGGTCCAGGATAAAAAATTGTGGATGTATAATCAAAAGGCAGAGAGACTAAATTTCAGACGGAAATAAACAACTGAAGAAATTAGAAAGAGGGCACGTGCTTGTTTAACGAATGGTGGTGGTCATTTCAAACATAATTTATAAATGCATTTTCTAAAGAAATTTGGAGTTGTAATAAAAAAATAAATAAATCCTTATTCTTCTTTCCTTGCTTCTTTCATCCCCTTTCACGGCATACTAATACTTTTTCAACATCTCATACAGCACAGTTTTGCTTTTTAACACATCGCATATCCTTTTCTGATAAAAATAATCCAAAACTTAATCAACTCAACTGGAAGCTGTTTTCATCGATTTACTTCGAATTAAATAATATTTTGAGGTCCAATATGTTGAAATAAATTACGAATAATTATTTTTCCATCTGCCTGATGTAATTTATTTCAACATACTGGACCACATAAGTTTTTGCTGTTCCGAACCTAACAATCATTATTTCACACAACTATCTACAAGGTGTTCAGTAGACCTTCTTCCGGAGGAACAATTCTTCCCCAATACGGTCCTGGTATTGTATAATTGTTGTTAAGCCATTATTCTGACAATATATAGGAATCTTTGTTACATAGTTCAAAGTTAATCTTTTAGCTACGAGTTCAAGAAAACTTTGGTATATTTCTGAACAAACTCGGAAACACCCTGTGTTAAGGAAACAAATGCCACGATATCACGAATTTCAAGAAACATAGCTTTGGCTTTTTCGCTTCCAGCGTGATAATCAGTTCTTTTCGAAAATCATGCACTGGGCGTTTACCAGACCCAAATCAGACAAATTTTTATTTTTACAGTACGGTCTTGATATTCAGATTTTTTTTTTGTTAGCTTTTATTTCTACCTGATACTTAATTTGAATAATATCTAGTCAGTAGTTTTAGAGCTATGGGTCAGACAATTTTTGGCCAATTCATATGAAACACCTTGTATAGGAAACACAAAAGGCCCAATTCGAAGGAATATTAGGTGCTGGATTCGAAGTCACCATGGCTTATTCTCCTCAGGGTTAAACCATGTACACTAATTCACCCAACACCCTGTATATCGTATATTCTGGATATTTCATTATTTACCGCTTGAAATCTTCATATGTACATTTCCAGCTGAATCAACAGCATAATTCTCAGTATAGAGAAGATTTGTCGAAATAGGAATTTCTATCATACTATGTATTACCAAAAATTTAATATTTTTAAAATTTTTTCATCATTGAGAATCTCTACAATAGAGGATGATAAACGTTTTCAAACGAAATCGAAGCGGTCATTTATGGAAAATGCTGTATATTTGAATAAACCATTCGTACTTTCCAAATAAATACGCCGCATTGATCACTAAAACTAACGGTATTTCGAGACGCCCTTTATTTCGTCGTCTATACTATGGGGCAATATTGGTATGATAGATATGGTGTGTTCTACTTCAGATGCAAGTTATTATGCAACCACAGAAATATGTATTTGCTCTTGTGTAAACGGTGGGCGTTATGACTCATGGGAAAGAGCCAATCTAATGAACTTAACCAGATATTGATTTTTCGATCGGAAACACTTGATATTCTTGCCAATGATCAATCATTTCTTGGCAACGTTTCAATAATTTCGATTTTATACAGGGTGTTTCATTGGTAAATGAGCATACGTTAACCTGAGGTAGAGCTACTCCAGACGAGCCCAAAAAACCTATATATGATAGGTCTAATCAGCTCCGTAGCCAAGATACAGGGTGATTTATGTCAATATTTTCCACGGGTCGACCGAACTGATTCAAAATCCGGGTACGTATTAGAAAAATTTTGAACTTTTCGCAAGCTGGAAGTGTATTTTACGTTCCAAATATCAACTTATCTACTGGGTGGTTCAAAATTTATAATTGAAAATATTTGCGAATACATAAATCACCCTGTATCTCGATTATGGAGTTGACTAGACCTATCCTATATACAGGGTGGTCCAGATCTTAACCAAGAAATTTTAACCACGTATTCTACGTCAAAAATAAGCACACACAAAACAAAATAATTCTAAAGATTTTCATTAAGCGTCTGACGAAGGAGTCTGATATAGACTCCGAAACGTTACGATATAGTTGTTGTTTCGTTGTTGTTTGTTAGGCAACATTGTTCAATTGATTGCTTCTGACAAATATCTTGTGTTTCTTACGCAGAAGCAAATCACAAAATAATAAACTTTTATTTTATAGATATTTATGAGAGTTTGGGAGAGAAAACCCAGAAAAAAAACCTTTCAATAATGAGTATACCTCCCACAGTATCCTTTAATGATTACTTATTACTGTCGTGCCTGCCGACCGAAACTGGTTTTTCAGCCGAAACCGAACTTTCGGCCAGGCTCTCAGTTTCGTCCGAAACAGAAACCGAAACCAAAACTTACATACACATATTTAAAAATTTATATTTTATACTGAAATCTAGTGATTTTTTCACACGTTTATTTGTATACACTCTAAAAAAAATCTCAGTGTGAATGTTGATTTCATACTATCAAGAATATTGTCGATGCAATTTACCACTAGAATGTCACATTCCTATCAATATTTTCGTTATTATGATCATATTGTGTGCAGTAGTGTAATTTATGACAGAAAATATCACAAACAGATCCAGTATCAAGAATTAATAAAATTTATTTGAAATTTCACAGTTTCCATCAAGTTTTAATGCAAATTCTTCATACAAAAGTCAGATAGGTGATATCTTGGGTGAAAATGAGCACTGCATGGTGAAATGTGAAAGAACGATTTCAGAGATTGAATCCGATAACCAAACTTTACACTCAGTTATCAACTTTATGTATATCCAAGTATAACTTTTGAAACATGTGAAATCATCGAAAGTACCAACAAGCGCTTTTCGACCAACAAATTATCCAAATTCGCACCAGGAATATCAAAATAACGTTATACTTTATTTCGTCAACTTATTCATTGCTACATAGTTGCCAAGTATTCTTTATCGAAAGACAGATATCCCTGCTGACACCCGGTTTCTGAAAGGCTGGTCAAAGTTAACAGAACTGTTAATGTCAAATCAGTCCGAGTTTTCGCACTTTGCGCAACTCAGATGAGGGTTAACAAGAGATTGATCACTGATTAGTTAACATTTGTGTTGATCAGTCTTTCAGAAACCGGGGGTTAGTCTTTTAAATATAAAGAAATCGCCGATAGTTGTGAAGAATTAATAATTATAAGATGACAGGAAGAATCGTACCCTTCCATGGGGAATTCTCACAAACAATATTGATGTTATTTCGGAACACTCGAACCAATATTGGAAATATCACTGTATCCCTTTCTTGAGTATGAAAATCAATTCCTCCACGCTCTCAATGATTCACAAATTTATTTTCTGCTATTCAATGATTTCGTAGTACAACAATAGTTGAATATTTTTAGTAAACTATCAATCAAGAGATATATTTAGTCACGAAAAATAAACATATGGATTGTTGTGGTAAGTATATCATGAATAGTCTGATAGAAAATGACTTCAAAGTGAGTACGCAGTATGATATAATTTTACATTGCAGGTTTGAACAAATCGCTACTCATTGCACCATTCCATAAAAAAATCGTCTCAAGTACACAAAATTGGAAACATCCAATTTTGCAAAATGGATATTTGCGAAACCAAAGGATTGTTTTTAAAATATCAGAATATAATTATATCCGGCAACAATGTGCAGGGATTGGTTATGTTGCAATACCTCTGACTAGTTCTAACTTCTAACACAAGACGTACATTCCATGGGAGACTACAATGTTGGTTATATCGGGTTGATTTTATTATTTTGTGCCTTGGAGACGATAAGTTGGTTCATGATGCATTATGAAGTGAGAATCTGGAAAAACGAAGTGCATCAAGAAGATTCGTTATGACTTATGAGAATAATGAGAAGTTTGTTTTAGCCGTCGGAGAAAGTTGGGAAATAATACTGTTTGCAAGTGAGTACATATGAATGTTCAATTTAATTTTTTTGGGTGCCTACGTAATTGGGTATCCTCATTTCATCAATTTTTCCCGAAAATTTTGATGAGATATTTGTGTTGGTTGGTCGATTGGATTTACAAATTCGTCCATCGCTGACTTTGAAATTTTACATTTGTCAGTGATAAATATTTCATTCAATTTTCTTTATTTGAAAAGTGCAATTATCTGAATTAGATTAAATTTCATATTTATTATTAATGTAATTACAGTTTCTTCATTGAAATTTATTTTCGTAATGTTCTTCAAATAAATAGGGCTTATTCATCTAACCTTTTGTGAACTATCAATAGGATTTATTAAGAAGCACTTTCAGGTGAGTGTTTTTTGTAGTAGGTAGTCTAAGGGAACATATTTTTTTCAGAATATTGCGTATCTTAATTGTATATCACACTGTCGCAAAAACCTATTCTCCGGGATATTTTATTTCAGATTAGAGTGAATTCTTGATATCTATATCGAATAAAACTAGCGTTGATAGTCAATTATCGGTCCTAAGCACGATGAAAAGTTACAACTTTCAATTATATAAAGACCTGCCAGCTTCACATTATTTTGTAGGCACCAATTCGAATTGTATGATTATATATGATTAATATATAAATTTTTTAATTTCAGTAACCCTCACCATCAGAAGAAACAATTGGCAAAATTGAAAAAAACTGCCAGCGCTATATCTTTGACACCTGATCTGGAAGAATTTTGTGTCGTGTTGGACCAGAAAGTGCTGCCTCAAAAGTTCGATTAGTATGTCGACAGTTTTGATTATCTCTTTAAGCTTCAGTAATCACTAAATATTCCTATAAAAATTCATTGTTTATTGTATTTTCATAAATTATATATAAAAAATTAAACTGTCTATTAAATAATCTTTGAAATAATAAATTCATATGTACTAAAAAGTTTTTTTCAATACCTATACCCTTTTCATAGCCTTTCGGTGATTTATATGATATTGAGTTTCAAATTATAAAACGAACAATATCATATAAAACACCGAAAATGGTGTAAATTTCAACTAAATAATACCTTCACCCCGAGGGTTTAAAACGCATCTGATTCGGTGTTAAATAACACTGAACAAGATATTGCACACGCACTAAGTCAGTGCAAATTCACACTGCACTAAAGTTAAATCACACTAAACCAGTGCTAAATGCACTACTGTACTTGTGCAAATTCACACCGAACTAGTGCTAAACCCCATTGATCTAGTGCTACCTCACACTCATCCGAATGATAAATCTCAATCGGTCTGGTGTGAAAGCTGATTACTTATTATGGCAGAAAATACACCTGAAAGTCGGTGTTATTTCGGATGGTGCGAAATAACACTGAAAAGATCAGGACCTCTAAGGAAATCAAGCCGGTGTTAGCGGGTGTTGGCCGGTGTTGTAAAATTTCTTAGAGTGTATACAAAGAAACAGTTGAGGACTTTTAAATAAAATAAAAAGACAATTTTCTGTGATCTTTATCAATTATTTTGCTATTATCACGATATAAAAATAATCAGTCGCGGTAGATAATCTAACTGATAATCATTAATGTGAATACTCATGAATTCCCAGTCTTAATAAAGATAGACTACAATAACTTGTACGACAATTATGCACCTACTCATAACTCAGTAAGTTACTGCTTAATTAAAAAAAAATTAAATGAAATAAAAAACAAACGAAATATGTCACTAATTTAAAATTTTTATTTTAGTATTGAAAATTTAAAAGTCTTATTTTGTACGCTAAGAAAAGCCGTTTATCCACATTCTCACGACTAGACGCCAAAAAATCGAAAATTACAGGTATTTGGGCAGAATCATAGCACGATGTTCCCTAGAAGATAAGGAATATAAAATGCATTATTATCTCCTAAAATGGCGAAGTATTCATTCAAAGACATCGAAATTAAACTAATAGACACAAATAGATCATTACCATTTGAATAGTAAAACCTTTCTGTGAAATTTGCTGCATATTCTATTCATTAGCAGCGTACAGTTTCGTCCGAGATTTGAATTGAATTCCATGTAATGTACCCGGAATCATTTTTAATTTCCGTGCAGAGAGTGTTTATCTAAATTGCCTATGGAATATATCACTTTGTGGAATCCAGAAAATTCTCACTTTCAATGGAAACGCAAGTGATATGAGTCAACCACCGGAAATGACATCTGGGTTTTTTATTCCGATGTCACTACAGGATCTTAACAATTGAAGGTGTTGCGAATAAGCGGAAAACCCGAGGCTAAAATCGTTGTCGATAGTTGAAGACAATCTGAAAGATAATTACTGAAGATATCTACTCGTAATTGACACCGATTCACTTAGAGGTAGAGTATTTTCGATGAAAACAACAATAATTCATGGAAATTCATAATGAACTAATAAAATAAAATACGTTGAATTTCCGCAATTTAGTCGTAAAAACCGGGAAATAATTCAATAATTTGCGCGTCGGCATTCTACAACTAATTACCATGTTCGGATTGAATAAGATTAGTATTTTTTGAGTTATTGGTGAAATAACAACAAAATTTCAGACAAGTATAGCTCAGAAACCGTCCGGCCGTTTATGCCCATTAACAAGATCAAATGTCGCATTCGGATGACCAACATACCCTGAAAATTTCAAGTCACTACATCTTTTCGTTCTCAAATTATCGTGGTAACGGACGGAGTCAAATTTGACCGCTAATTCTTCATCAATTAGTCGAACCTAATAGTTTGAGACCATTTTCGGCAAAATATTCGAACATTACAGACATTTGGGCAAAATCATAGAACGCCGTTCCCCAGAACATGCGCGCAAAAATATGAATCTAGTCCAATTCAAACATGGTAATTAGTTGTCGAATACCGACGCGCAAATTTTTACGAAATTTAATCATTGTATCACTGAAATTTTTTTTTTACATTACAAATTTCAAATTCAATTTTTTTCAAGGTGCAGTTTCATCATGAGAATCCATTGCCATTGATATCATTTTCAACTCTAACAAATTGATATTTTCGGAGATATGACTTTTCAAAATTTCAATATTAAATCGTAAGTCTATGAATTCATAAAATAGAAAATTAACGTCCGTATTTACGAATTTCATGATCTGTATTCATACATGTTATCGCTGTCATCTCATCTTCAGATAAAAGACATGTCAAACAAAGTAGGATTGAATGCAGAATAACAATGAAATTACCTCAGCTATCGTTTATAGCTCTTGCATAATCCATATGATGATCGAAATATATACTTTGGTAAGTTAATCAAATTGGGTTCAGAATATCTCCAATGAAAACAAAACTGAAATATTGGCTAAGTTTCATAGTAGAGGAATGAATAACTCAGGTAAGTTCATTATTGGGTAGAATCCAAGGTTTCGGACTAATACTGGTACTAATAATGGTACTCTTGTTGAATTTAATTTATTTTATGATGTTTCAATTTAATTTCTTCAATAATGCAGTTCTATCATAAAAATAATAATCCATTGATATCATTCCCAACTCTGAGAAACAAATACTTTCGGAGATAAGATGTGTCAGACTTTAAACAAGAGCGCCAATGCTCCCGTCCACAGAGCTTTCCAACTTTTTCGCTCTTGTTCCTCTGAACAGAGTGCTTATCAATTTGTCCAAATGTCTGGAATTTTCGAATTTTTGGCTGGAAATGGTCTTAAACGATTTGGTTCGACTCACCGATCAAGAATCCGTGGTCGAAATCTATTCTGTCCGGCCGTCCGTCCGGCCGTTAACACGATAACTCTCGAACGAAAGGAGTTAGAGGATTGAAATTTGCATGGTAGGTTTGGAGCGTAAATATCTCGGACGAGTCCGTTAACGGGCAAAATCCATCAAGCGGTTTCGGAGTTATGGCCCTTTTTACTTAAAACATTTTTCATGAATATTTCCGAAACCAATCACTCGATCTATCTGAAATTTAGCATCAAATTGTAGAATAATGACCTTTATATGCATGCGAAGGTTTGTATTGATCGGGTTGCCGTAAAGTGTCGAAAAAAAAATTAAAAATTTTAAATTTTGTTTCTACAGTAACTCTCGAACAAAATGAGCGAGGCAGTAGAAATTTTCAGAGTAGGTTTGGAAGATAAATATCTTGGTTAAGTTCGTTATTGGGCAAAATCGGCCTGATGGTTTCAGAGTAACGAAAAAAAAATGTTTTCACACTATAAATTTCAAATTCCATTTTTATTAGGATGCAGTTTCACCATAAGAATCCATTGATATCATTTTCAACTCTAACAAGCTAATACTTTCGGAGATATGATTTTTCGAAATTTCAATAATGAATCGTACTTCTGTTTTCACAGAATGCTGTACTTAATTTTTCTATCTATGAATTATTATATGATCTTACATTCTTACATATCATCTTATTTTCCTATGAGAGATAAATGTCAAAATTATTTCTGGTTCGTTATTCTTGATGTAGAATACACTTCCTGTTCTATAAAACAAACTATCGTACTTTTGAGGTGAAAATATAATGTCCATGGATAATCCATATGATGATGGAAAAATATATTCTTCTATATCTGATACATGATCAAATTGGGTTCAGAATATCTCCTGTAAAAGCAAAACTGCAATGTTGTCTAAGTTTAAATTGATATAATATAATTTTCAGAGTAAATTTGAATATCTCGGATAAGTTCGTTATTGGGGAGAATCAGTCTGTTCGAATTTAATTTCTTTCATGATGCAGTTCTATCGTAAGAATCCATTTATATCCATTCCCAGAGACCAATTATTTCGGAGATATGATTTGTCAAAGTTTGAACAAGAGCGCCAAAGCTCCTGTCAACAGGGCTTGAACCAATTTTTAATATGACAGCTGCCCTTAGAGCGAGATATTCAAAATGAAACCTCTAATTGGAGCACCATGTAATAATGAGCCAAGATTTCCGACATCGCTATAATACACTCCGGCTTCCACATAGCTTGAGATTCAACCATACTAACGTAGGGAAGATGTTCTTTTTCAACTTCTTGTTGTTTTTACGTAAAATCAAATTACCAACCCTCCCCCGAACGAGCCTGTTTATCACAACGCCCGAGAGAATCTTGCCAAGTTTGAATCATCACCGGTCTACCCTCCGGTGCGGTTTTCAGCTATTTTGAAAACTCAACAGGTGCACACTCGAGGCGAAGACCGAGGGCTCCCGAACTGAAGAAGCATTTTCGAACGCCTCCTCAACAAGCAGCACTACCTGAGAATGTATAATGAAAGTAATCAAAAATCTAGAGCGGGACGAAGTCGCCAACGAAAAAAACGGCTTTCATTCGGGTGAAAAATGGCAGCGAATGACCCTAAGTGCCGTTTGGCAGAGAATAACGTCACTCTGAAAATTAACGCCCGCGCGGACCGACCCCTTGCTTTCTCGCCTTTTCCGGATATTGTCCGGGGAGCGCAGGGGATGCGCCCGCCGCTAAATACAAGGTGACGCGATTGAAGGTGATAGGGAATCTTGCGGTGTTCCCGTAATAACCCAAATGGGATCGCAAACTGGCAAATTCGTTACACCGAGGCAGGACACAACGAGTGAGTAGTTCCGAAATAAAGATTAACACACCGTGGCATCGGAAAGGAAGTACAGATGGGACCTCTCGGATGAAAATAATCGAATTCTTCGATTATTGAAACATTTCGAGATATCTCGAGATGACCTGAAAAATACGAGCGAATTCATTCGAATGATGTATACCTACTCGCGTCTATCATCGTTAGAGATGAGACCTCCCGAGTGCAAATAATCGAATCTTTCTCTTATTAAAACCTCTCGAGATATCTCGAGGTCAGGTGAAAAATACGAGTCAATCATTTCTATGATTTTAACTAGAGATGGGACCTCTCGAATGAAAATAATCGAACCTTTCGATTATTGAAACCTCTCGAGATATATCGAGACCAGGTGAAAAATATGAGCGAATTAATTTCTATGATTTTCTCTCGTCTATCATGTAGCAGCGAATGAGGAGATCCGAAAAAATATTAACACACCATGGCATTGGAAATGAAGTAGAGATGGAAAATGAATTGAATTTTTCGATTATTGAGACCTTTCGAGATATCTCGAGATGGGATGAAAAATACGAGCGAATTCATTCGAATTATTTGCTCTTGTCTATCATCGTAGAGATGAGACCTCTCGGGTGATGATAATCGAACCTTTCTATTATTGAAACCTCTCGAGAGATCTCAAAATCAGGTGGGAATACGAGGGGAGAAAATCATAGAAATGAATCTATGATTTTCTCTCGTCTATCATGCGGCAAACGACCGAACGAATGAGGAGATTCGAAAAAATATCAACACACCGTGGCATTAAAGATGGAACCTCTAAGGTGGAAATAATGGAATCTTTCTATATCTGAAACCTCTCGTTATGTTCTGAAAAATGCGGGCGAATTAATTCGGATGATTTTATTTCTTCTATAATGTGGCACCGTGATGAGATAACGCGACTCGAGTTGCGAGAATGCCAAAATATCTCGTCTACGTTTTTAATGTTTTGATACTTCGATTAGCAGCATTTCAGATTAAACAATTTGGTATAGCTTTCAAAGAATACCTTCCCAGTGGGTAGACCATTGGGGGTGTTCTTGGCGTATTCCTCATAACACTTTTCGAAACATTGAATAGCTTTATTATACGTAGTTCCACAGATGTATCCAATAATTCTTAACATCACAAGGAGCACAAGAGAATAAATTTCTCCAGATGTTCGGATAGAGACGAAATTTTCAGCATTGGGATTTAGGGGCAATAAAAGTTGTCCGTTAAGTATTGAATTCATAATGGCATGCGTTTTTATGGTTGTGAATTCTATTTTTTCTTGAAAAATAATCTCAATTATAACGAATTAATAATATTCTATTACGATCGATGTATAATATACACAAAATATATTGGTAATTATAGTGAAAATTCTTCATATTCAATTGTTTTCTGTGGGTGTTGAAAAAGTCGAGTCATATATAAAACTTCATACAAAAAATTTAACGAGGCCTAAAACGAGACTCTTGTGTTGCGCTGTATGTGGTCTCGGTATCGCCTATAATATTTTTGGAAACGTCTCGTCTCGTCTCGTCTCGCTTTTCCGAGACGAGAACGAGACGAGACGAGAAAAATCTCGCTCTCGCGTGAAGCCCTACTGATGACCATACATTTCAACAGTGTATGGCCTCACAAATCAGTTGCATCTATTGACCATCCAAGGAACGAACGCGCCCAAGCTCCTCACGCCGCGAAAGTGCTTTTAAATGTGTATACTCGAACAAATCAAACTTCATAGTTCACAAAACCGAACTGTATAGGAGCGAATTATAATTTCTACAGTTCAGCGGTCACAAGCGCCGACTGTGAATCCTTGTTAATCATCCGAATTGCATTTTTCACCTTATCTAATCGCCATTACCGGTTCGCACAACATTGTTCGGTCGGAATCCTTCCTGAACGCCGTCTGGATAGTGGCCAGGCGAAAGATAGACTGACAGCATGGTCCACGACCGATCAAACGGACGAGTTTCGAGTTCCGACGAGGTTCTTCACCTTTCTGTTGTGCGAAACATTATCTTACGCGTCCCTCTTTGGTTTGCCGACTTTTTCCGTTCGGGCTTGTTACGTGTTCCTCGACCTCTTGTGTTTCTATGACTGCCATGTGGAACAGTGGCGGTACTGCCGAAGAACCGGAGGTACCGATTAGCCTAAACCTACACGAATGATTCCAATGATCGATATCTATACTCCATTCGCTTTGATAAAGTCTCCCGGTTGGCCATGAAAGTTTGACACATTTCACCGTGTATAGTTTGCAATGTTAGGTTATATTCATTTTTCTGTCAGATAACTACGCAACGTTGTCCTCTCTACATAGAGGTCGTGGTAATTACGTATTTTTCACAATGTGAATTTACTTCGGGGTAAGGGGGAAAGCCCTGTGACAGGAGCTTCGGCGCTCTTGTTCAATTTTTGACGAACCATATCTCCGAAAGTATTGGTTTCTCAGAGTTGGGAATGATAACAATGGATTCTTATAATAGAACTACACCAAAACCGCATTAAATTCAAATAATTGTTTATTTATCAAGATTAAATTGGCAATCTGCAATTATTTAACCTCGTGGAATGGGTTGTGGCAACTTACACTCGGTGCATAGTTTTCACAACTCGAAATACCTAAGGAAGGTATCATCGATTTTTTTTTGCCCGAAACCATCTTGCAGATTTAGCCCAATAACGAACTAAACCGGAATATTTATATACCAAACCTACTCTGAAAATTTGAACTGTCTAGCTCATTCCGTTCGAGAGTTATCGTGCCTACGGCCGGCCACGGATTCTTGATCGGTGCGTCGAACCAAATCGTTTTTGGGCGAATTGATGAGCACTCTATTCCGAGGAACAAGAGCGCCAAAAATGCCAGGAAGGGGCAGCATGAACTTCAGATAAAGCTGCATATAAACTACGAGCGGAAAACCTTATGTTTATGCGCAGCTTTACTGATGGAATGCCACGTATTACGTAACTCTCCCGTCTCCCGTTCTGCTCTTATTGAAATTCAAAGCGAAGTACTGAGAATTGCGCAAGCTTATAGTGGTGCATGTGAAACTCCCGTTATGCAACTTATGGAAATTCGCTCTAAGTATCTCCGAAAGTATTAGCTTGTTAGAGTTGAGAATGATATCAACGGATTTCTAGGATGAAACTGCATCCTAAAAAAAATTTAAATTTGTAATGTAAAAAAAAATTGCTTTCGTCACTCCGCAATCATCACGCCGATATTGCCCGATAACGAACTTAACCGGATATTCATCCCCCAAACCTACTCGATTTCGACCACAGATTCTTGATCAGTGAGTCGGACCAAATCGTTTGAGACCATTTGCATCCAAAAAGTCGAAAATTATATAGACATTTGGGCAAATTGATAAGCACTCTGTTCCGAGGAACAAGAGCGCCAAAAATAATGAAGATATTATGTGAATTGAACAATTCCAAAGCCCTGGCGACTGTTGAAGAAAATTTTTCCACTGTTGTTACTGGAAATATTTCACGTATATAAACTGGTTGGAAGATTCAGTTATGCTATTTTCTTATACGAAAATAAAAAATCAAGTGTTGAAATTTTAATGAAAAATAATGGTTAAACAAGTCTGTTACATTGTGATAGTTCATTTGAAAAAATAATAAAAGTACCTGAATAACCTGAAACTTGTAAACGAAAAAACGTATGTATGGAATTCACCACTTCTCGAAATTCTCAAGTAATAGGTAAGCCTACAGAAGACATTTAAATTTTAAATACCTTGTTGCACAACTTGAAATACATCAGTTTCAAAATGTAGTAGTACTACGAAACTGTTAAACCTTGATAAAATAGAGGAAATGATAGCAAACTAAATAATTTCATTCGAGAGTTCATTGATTCGCCGAGAAAGCAAGAGCAGACGCGTTTCTGGCCTCTTGGCCTTCATCATAGGTGGCGTGGGCGATTAGGTATGATCGACCAAGCCGGCTCTGAGAGGCTTAACCCGGGTCAGTTTAGTTGTATTTGTTGAGAAGCTACAGAGTACTGACGAAGGCTAAGAAGCCAGAAACGCGTCTGCTCTTGCTTTCTCGGCAAATCAATGAACTCCCTGGGGTCTATTTGACTTGTGAAATATATCCATAATTATATTAAATTATACGAAGCCATTATGAAGGACCCTATTGGCAGGAACGCTCTGGACTTGTCGATTTATTAACAACGGTATCGCCATTTTTGGCGCTCTAGTTCCTCGGAACTGAGTGCTTATCAATTTGCCCAAATGTCTGTAATTTTCGAATTTTTCGATGAAAATGGTCTTAAACGATTTGGTTCGACTCACTGATCAAGAATCCGTGGTCGAAATTCATTCTGTCCGGCCGTCCGGCCGTAGGCATGATAACTCTCGAACGTAATGAGCTAGACAGTTGAAATTTTCAGAGTATGTTTGGGGGATAAATATCTCGGCTAAGTTCGTTATTGGGCAAAATCGGACAGATGGTTTCGGAGTAACAAAAAAAAAATTTTTTTTTACAGAACAAATTCCAAATTAAATTTTTTTCAATAAGCAGTTTTACCATAAGAATCCACTCATATCATTTTTAACTCTAACATACTAATACTTCCGGAGATATGATTTTTCAAAATTTCAATGATAGAATTATTCTGTGGCTATTCTATGAATTGTTATAATGTCAACTTTGACGTTGTCTCATTGTAATTCATTCCAGTAATGGTATCAATATGAGAATTAGAATATTATCATACTTTTTGTTCGTTGATATTTTCATGCCGATGGTCAATCCATATGATGATGGGAATGGTAATGGTAAGTTAATAATATTGAGTTCAGAATATCTCCACTAAAAACAAAACTGGAATTGAGGAATGAATATCTCGGATGAGTTCGTTGTTGGGTAGAATTCGTCTATTGGTTTTGGATTGATAATTTTTGGCACTCTTGTTGAATTTAAATTCTTCTATGATGTTTGAATTCAATTTCTGCTAAGATGAAGTTTTAAATTTCAATAATGAATCGTACTTCTGTTTTCACAGAATGCTATAATTATTCTATCTAAGCTTTATTATATGATCTGTGTTCATACTCGTATATTTCATCCTGTTCTATTAGAAAGACTCTAATTCATTTCTGCTATTTTAATTTGATTTCTTCCATGGTGCAGTTCTAATTCTCAGATTGCTCATTTAATCTTGATAAATAAACTATTATTTGAATTGAATTTCCTTTATGATGCAGTTCTATCACAAGAATACATTGATATAATTCTCAATTCTGAGAAACCAATACTTTCGGAGATATAATTTGTCTGTTTGAACTAGAGCGCCAGAAAGCTCCTGTCCACAGGGCTTGAACCCATTTTTCATTATTATTTTTGAAAACGCTAAACAGCGTTCATGGCCATTGGGAAGATACTATCTGAGCTCTGCGGGACTCGTTTCTCGATTAATACCGAGCGAATGGTGGCATATGATTTCACGCTTCAAATATTCACTGGTGGGGAAAGGCTGATTTCCGTGTTTTGTCTCATAGGTGGCGTGGGCGATTAGGTATGAACGACCAAGCCGCCTCTGAGAGGCTTAACCCGGGTCAGTTTAGTTGAATTTGTTGAGAAGCTAAGGCCAAGAAGCCAGAAACGCGTCTGCTCTTTTCTCGGCAAATCAATGAACCCCCCTGGGGTCTATTTGACTTGTGAAATATATGCATAAGTATATTAAATTATACGAAGCCATTATGAAGGACCCTATTGGCAGGAACGCTCTGGACTTGTCGATTTATTAACAACGGTATCGCCATTTATCATTATTAGAAACTCAACATAATTTGAGCTTGCCATTTCATTTTTGAGGTCAAATACAGGGTGTTACACCCTACACACAACACAAAAAAATATTCTCAAAATATCTTCATTTACTCCCTCAAAACGAGCTCCGCGCCTGTGATGGGCCACCCGTTAGATGAGCTCAATTCATTGTATCTGTTCATCGCATTCCTGCTGAGATACCCTGCATAACAACTTGAACTAAAAATTCAGGATTTGGAAAATATACCAAAATCCATTCTGGCGCACATAGCATCTCGGAGCCGTAACAATCGGCAGATCTTCGAACAAACTTCGTCGGTTACTCATATTTTGCAGAGGTGAAGAACCTACGCGGAACGCAAAATGGCTTATTGGGCGAAGCCTTGCACAATGCTATGACCGTCTCTCTATCGGATCCTCAATAGCCAAGATCTGAATAGAGGCGTATTGTGGTTCCTGCCGCAATGTTTCAATAACTCCTGGAACTTGATGAATAAAAACTGGTTTTCTCTTCTTACTCATTTTTATGGTTTGTATAGATTATGGTGTGAGGTCCTTCATACGCGATAGTATTCCATCAAGTTTTTCAAAACGTAATTGGCAAATATATCGACTTAAATTTATTGAATTGTGTACGTAAAATTTCAACTCAAAGAAATTAACCATCGAATTTAGCATGGTAAATTCGATCAAGAGTGCCGAATACAGAAGAATGGAAAATAGAACAATCGTGCAAAAGCTGCTGACTTCACGTCAGTGCTTGAACCAATTATTTTTTCGTAATTTTTTTTTTTAATTTTCTAGAGATGCGGTTCTCACAAAATTTTACACACTTCTTTATGTCGATATTCTACAACTAGTTACCAAGCTTCAATTCGATCGAGTCTATTTTTTTTCAGTTATCGAAGAAATAATATTCCAGGGGGTATAACTCCGAAACCGTTGGACCGATTATGCCCAAAACCTAACTTAGCTCTCCCATTCGGATGCGCAACCTATCCTGAAAATGGCTAGTCTCCTTTCGTTCGAAAGTTATAGAGGCAACGGTCACCCTAGCTGGATGGGTGACTGTTTAAAACCCTAAAACTCCAAAACCGTTGGACCGATTATGCCCAACAGCGAACTTAATTCTCCGATTCAGATTCGCAACCTACCCTGAAAATTGCAAGTTCCTATCGCCTTTCGTTCGAAAGTTATCGAGGCAACGGTCATCCATCCAGCTATTGCACTCACACAAGACTGCTCGGATCTCCAACAATATAGATCCGATCGTGTTAAAACTTGGAACTTGGCAGTTGAGTTAGGTTCTGAAGGCTCTCGCAAAACGCGATGTCGGACGAATAGTTTCTGATATATAGAATTGTTTTCAATGATTTTTTTAAAATATTCTCACGATACGATCCTCACGAAATTTCGCAAGAATTTTCGCGTTGCTATTCTAAAACTGATACCCTGTTTGAATTTGATCGGTTCTGTATTTTTCGAGTTATTGAAGAAATAACCAAATTTCAGATGGGTATAACTCCAAAACCGTGTTTTTTTTGTTACTCCGAAACCACCTGGCCGATTTTGCTCAATAACAAATTTAACCGAGATATTTATCTCCCAAACCTACTCTGAAAATTTCAACTGAAGCTAGATCAGTGAATCGAACCAAAACGTTTGAGACCATTTTCAGCCAAAATTCTAAAATTACAGACATTTGGGCAAATTGATAAGCACTCTTTTCCGAGGAACAAGAGCGTAAAAAACGTAGAATTTCAAATTATTCAGAAGATATAGGTCGTATACTCTATGTAGAATTTCAAAATGTTCATTATTCTATAAATTGGCACTATGTCCAGTACCCATTATATGTTTAGCGAACAAAGGTTTGGGATTGTGTTGTCTAATGCACCTACTGTGTTTCGAAAATCTTACTCTCAAGTTACGCCGCATCCTACATAAAAACAACCACACTCGCAGCGAAGTTTATATAGGAAGTAGAAGTTTATATAGGAACGTATAATGTTACAGCCACCTGGAACAATTAAGATTCGGCAGTAAGCATATTATGTGGCCAAAGTATAAATGTCTCTTTGTCAGTTAGATTTACGATTTCTGTATCTATAATTTATACCACCAGATTATATAATTATTGTTTTCGGATTCCAATGTGATTTTGTTTAAATTCGTAATATTCGATATATTATGTAGTTTGATTTTTGGCGCTCTTGTTCCTCGGAACAGTTATTTTCTCTTGGAAAGCAAGTATTCGATTCTTGAATTTGTGAATATATACAATAATATTTTGATGTAGTTTATGCAGGCAATAGGAAAGAAGAACATAATGGGACCATGAAAAGAAATTACTGTTCGTTGACCACTGAAGTTAATATTACCTTTTACTTCCTTAAGTAGTGAGGCATGTTCCTATAAACAGTATTTTCATAATGTTGCTAGCAAAAAAATTCTGAAAAATGGATCTACATTTGTGTATCAATCATTTTTCCTTGAGTTAAGGTTCATAATACAGAAAAGAATGTGTTAGTGGTATGAACTATTAAATTTTAAATTATGAAAAGAGGATAGTATTTTATTAATATAATTTGAACTATTAAGATAATTTGTTCGTAATCCACTACCTACTCAAATATCAGGAATAAATGGACAATCTGCTATGATTGTCTCCAGCCTTGCTCTAGACATTTCGATGATACTTTCGATGAGTTACAAAGACGGTGGTGAACACTTTTAATGTATTTATTTTTGTTTTTATTTAATTTTGTGAACACCTGAAGATGACAAGTTCACTTGTCGAAATGCATTGTGCATAATTTCTTTCAAGCAATACACAAATTTTAGTGGAGTAGACTTTCGCTTTTTCTGCCTTTAAAAATCAAGTAATCTTCTGATATATCACCGCAGTGATCTTACCATCTTTTTCATCTATTTTTGCTGTGATAGTAAATATTGAGCAACTTTGAGTGGAGTGCCTTTGTGATTTTCCATTCAATCAGGTGATAACCACGAAAACGGGACAGAAGGGAGGTCAATCCCGTTGCCTTCTCTTTTGAACCTCTTCCTTCTGCCACCAGACCAGTGGAGATTCTTCTCCACTATCCCCTTTGAAGTATCACGTCGAATTACCAAATACTCTGTGTACTCGAAAAACGTAACCATCATACATATCAATAAAATAACACTCAAAATAGGTGTTGCGACGTTTAAAATCGTAGAAATTTGGTCTTCTAGCCCCATTAAGGACATAACCGCAAAGGTCCTGAGAACTAGGTGGCGAACGTCAGCTAAAGGGTGCAATAATCGTCGTAATGGATACTCTATATCTGGTCGAATCCAGAACAAGAGCGCCATCGGTTTAACAAGGAATTAAAACCAATAATGCGGCGGCAATACCCCCTGTCGGAAATCCCTAGAAACGCTCGTCGCAATTCATTTTCACGCGTCGACGGAGCACAACTTCCGACAAATCGAATTTTCGCCATAAATTGGGATTATGTTCGTATCATGACACAAATGAGCGGCCATGAGTTTTCCGCCATAATATTGCGATGATTATTTCGTATCGGGATCGGTGTGCCGGTGTTGCCGTTAGTCGCTGGTCCGTTCGGCCCAACGGAAAAACTGGAAAAATCGCGAGGGAAGGACCAACGGATCGCATTCGATCGGATTTCGTTATAGTATATAACGTTACTAGCAAGGTAAGAGGGTTTTTACTGGCGAATGGAGGATATAACTGACGAGCCGCAGGCAAGTCAGTTACCTCCTTGAGCCTGTAAAACCCGTTTCCTTGCGTGTATTGTTTTATATTTTATTTGTTTCTCATTTGTAAAAAGGTTAGATAAATTCCAAAAAAATCTCAATAATTTGTCGCAATTGTCGTAAGCTATGGAAGCGTTGCCATGAAGATGTCTGTTTATTTTTCTTTACATTTGTTTTGGCGAAAGCGAAAATGAATGTACCAAAAGAAATTATTGAGGCAGCCAGCAGTGTAGCTTCAAGTTTATTACCTGAAAAATCATCTTCAAGGTACGAGCGAGAATACGACGACTTCAAAAAGTGGCACAACAAAAAAAATAGTGTGATTGGGGTAACTGAAGATGTTTTGTTGGTCTACTTGAATCAAATATCAGCTAGATTCAGCCCTAATACTTTATGGGCAAAATGGTCTATGCCGAAAAGCTGCTTGGAAATGAAAGAAAATGCCCCTGTTCGCAGGTTTGTTTTCCTGAAAAAATTTATTGAAAAATATGACGTTACCATTGTCTCGTCTCGTCTCGCTTAATTCTGAATAACGATAATAAATATTATAATATGTACTACTAACTACCGCCTAACTAATTAAAAAAATATATCTATTTCTACCCTTTTTCGTAAACGGCAAATGAGAGTATTGTTGTAACATATATCAGGGCGGTTTTAAGCTCGAAATCGTTGTTAATATTTCCCCTTTTTACCCAGATGAAGGAACCTCCTATTTTCCTTCTATCTGGCCCTTTATATACAATTACACTGTACGAATTCATTACTATACTTGATCTGTCGCGAACCAATACCATTGCCTTGTCTTCGTAGCAACTTATTAGTCGCTTCTTCCTTGCTATACATTTTCATATAGAAGGAAGACTTTAAATTGTATCAATATTGCATTGTACAAATACTTCGTGCTTGTTATCACATTGTCGGTAACAAGATAATGCATTTTTTTGTTGTGTTAAGAGTGCGTTCGAATATTTCACCACTTCCAATCCTCGTAATTGTTATTTTATTGCAAGTAACAACTTACGCAGTAATCAACGAGATCACTACTGGGTGCTTGAAGTTAAGTATACCCCCTTACTCATCCCCCTGATAAAACAATGGGGTGTATAATTCTGGTCCTTCGATATATCATTACCTATATCCTGATAAATGAATCAGGACTCAACATATGATCCTTCGAACCATAACATCCTGATAAACCGATCAGGATCCAACTATAACAATTACGAGGATAGGAAGTGGTGAAAGATTCGAACGCACTTTAAACAAACAACAGAATGTATTTTCTTGTTACCGATACTTTGGTAACAAGCACGAAGTAATTGTACAATGCAATATTAATACAATTTAAAATCTTCCTTCTATATGAAAATGTATAGCAAGGAAGAAGCGACTAAATATTTGGAAGGACAAAAGAGGTATTAGTTTCGCGACCGATCAAAATAGAAGTGATTTCTCTTGCCCTAAGAGAAGCAGTGTAGTGAATTATTTTCAGTGTAATTGTATATAAAAGACCAGAAAGAAAAAAAACAGGAGGTTCCTTCATCTGGGAAAATACGGGGGTAATATTAACATTGATTGGGGTTTCGATATTAAAACCGCCCTGAAATGTTACAACAATACTCTCATTTGTCGTTTTTGAAATAGAGTGGGAACATCTCCGAAATGTCGGATACAAGCACCAATGAGTGCACTTCCAAGGTATTTAATCTTAGGAATTGGAAATCTGTAATTTGTTCCACTGTCTGAATTAACTCTGCTAGATTTCTGCATAAAAGCTGTCAATATAGACTCTAGATAACACGGATACCAGCACTGGGCAATGTGCTAAAAAACTGATAAGTTTCTTACCACTTCAGTTTTTGGCATTTGGGCCTTCTTTTACAGAAAATAGGCAATAAATCGCTCTACAAAGGTCGAACCTTCACAAGAAATTCTACTAGCAGTCATCTTTTCGTAAAAGTATCATTTTCAAGAGTGAGACCCCACATGGTAAACTAAAACCCAGTTGACTCAATAGACAAATATTCACGTTTTAGAAGCGAGCTCCTTTTTTGAGAAAAACAAATCTACGTTTCTTAAAATGTGACATCATGAGACGTAACATTAATCGATATGAATAAATTTGACAAAAGAATTTTTGAAATAGGTGATCTATTCGAAACGTCAGTTTATACTTTCATATATTTTATTTGTCTACTCTTTCAAGATTTGTCATGACCCAGTAAAAAAGGATCGAGTACAGCGAACAAGGTCGCGTGGTCGACCTTGAGCCAAAAATAGGGAGAATTAGTACATTTAGAACCTTCTCGTGAAATATCCAGCGATGTTTCAGGCAATATTTGTCTCCGAATTTCTAGCGTTCAAAATTTGCCCTCAATTTCAATGAAAAGTCCATTCGGAATATCGGGTACATCCTTATCGTAATTCATTCAATGAAACCGAGAGATAACAGTCAATTCAGAACAACCTGTTGAATTAGTGTGACGTGGAAACAAACAGTGATTACGTAGTTGTTACGAAAATGGGTATGTTATACCAATAAAAATGATATTTATGTTGAAGGGTTCAGATCTATTTATTTATATCGAAACTGGCGCCGGCGGTAATTATTATCCACCGTATATTTACAGAGCGTTGCATGCGATTTGCTTGACGAACGATCTCGATAACAACGTCATCTGGTGCTACTATTTTATGCATCATCATTCATTATTGAAATATTAGCCAAGGAAGTTAATGTCGGCATACGAGATTTGATCAGTTATGATATATACTCTTTTGAACTTGAGCATTACAATTTGTTTTTCATCTAACAATAAAGCATGTGTATGAAAAAAGTGTTAGCAGAGGTTAGTGTAACGGGGTACCATATAATTTGATATATGATACTAGAGCTTAGGGAAAAAACCTCAGCAAAAAAAATCTCCCTGTTGTAATTTATGAAAATTTAAATTGTTAACAAAATATGCTGAAATATTAAATATTGAAGGGCATCTTTTTCTTTATTATCGCTTCTTCCTTCAACAGGCAGATAAGTTTCTCCAAGGTACCCGAAACCCAATCTGGAAAAAGAAAAGACAAAGGGGGAAAACGAACAAATTAAAAATGGAATATTCTATATTTTATTAAATAGATTTTAAACTCGCTACCCATTCTAAAAAAGATTCAGAAACATTATGAATAGCCCTAAAACCATCTTTGAATCTATATATGCGACAATTATTAACTAAATGATCTATGGTTTCCTCTGCTTCCCCGCATTCATAACTAGTGCTCTCAACTGAGTTCCACCTGAAAAGCATGCTGTTACAACGACCATGACCGGTTCTTAGACGATTCAGAATAGACCATATTCTCCTTGGAAGATCGAACCCCGGAACTCTATTTGAAGGATCAGAAATTAAATCTTTGTTGAATAAATTGCAAGAAATCCATTCAGACCGCCAAACTTCCTTGTCACTTTTATTCGAATTAAGAAAACAGTTGGACCATAAAGGGTTTCGTGACTTCAATCTAGGAATCTCATTGTCTGGAATGTAGGAGATAATCGGAAATGAATTCGGAAAAGAATGAAATTTATTCCAAGAATTTGAAACAGCAGTCTGCCTGCGAATGTGGGGCGGGACAATGTTTGAAAGAACTGGAAACCAATGAATAGATGTAGTTCTAATAGTTCCAGTGAGGATTCGCATAGATTAATTCAACTGTGCCTCAATTTTTTGAGTATGAGCACTATTAAACCAGGAGGGGCAACAATATTCAGCGGCAGAAAAACGAAGGCTAAGGCTGCCGTTCGAAGAGTAGCTGCATCAGCACCCCATGAATCAGCTAATTTCTGCAGAATATTATTTCTCGTTTTCAACTTCAGACGCAAGTCATCCAAATGAGCTTTGCAATTCAAAGTTGAATCTAGTTTCACTCCTAGATATTCAGGATAAAAATTATGTCTCAAGAAAGAATCACCGAAAGTTACACTCAATGTTCTATATTTTTGGTGATTGTTCGAATGAAAGCAAGAAACCTCAGTTTTATTCGGATTCGGACACAACCGCCACTGAAATAGGAACTCTTACAGAATATTTATATCTGCAGATAGATTATTTTCTATACTTTGGAAATCAGAATGACGAAATGCAAGGGCAATGTCTTCAGCGTATATGAAACCAATAAAATACAAATGCTCACTATCGCTTGGATCCTATCCGAGCGTCTTTTGGGCGTCTATCAGAGGAGTGATATTGCAATAAATTCTGCCAGTCAAGCTGCTTCAGAGCTCTGAGCTCCCATTTTTCATTCATTCATTATTTCATTCATTCATTCTTTCACAATGTGCTAGGCTCCATAACCATCTACACAGTACAGGGTGTCCTGAGTTCGAGTGCCTATTAGACATTTCTGGAGAACTCGGCATATTTGAAATCTGAATATTTGGATTATGATATTGTTTGAAATTCTCTACAGAGCTAAAATCGAGGCTAAAATATGTTCGAACACCAAGGTTATACAGGGAGTGAAAATAAATTTGATGAAAATAGAATTTTTTCAAGTTTTACATTTCTGGTATGATCAAGTGTTCAATGCTGCATACATTTTTGTTCAAACCATTGTATTCATTCGAAAAGTTTTCAAAATATCCATAAAAATGGGTTCAAGCCATGTGGACAGGAGCTTTCTGGCGCTCTAGTTCAAACAGACAAATTATATCTCCGAAAGTATTGGTTTCTCAGAGTAGGGAATTATATCAATGTATTCATATGATAGAACTGCATCCTAAAGGAAATTCAATTCAAATAATAGTTTATTTATCAAGATTAAAGGAGCAATCATGAGAATGAGAACTGCACCATGGAAGAAATCAAATTAAATCTGGCCAATTTTGTCCAATAACGAAATTAACCGAGATATTCATCTCCCTAAACTACTCTGAAAATTTCAACTACCTACCTCATTCCGTTCGAGAGTTATATCTATGTCTATGGATGAAAATCAGTCTCACTACTCTCAGATCTCTTACTTCATGTTCCGTTCCGAAATGTAAGAATTTTCTGAGAAAAGCTAATTTCAGAGCAAACAACTGAGATTTTTCTCACTTCGCTCACAATTCTTCGATTGATTAGATAATGTCATGTCTCAGGAACATAATTTGACATTATGACAATTCATACATAGAATAATATCATTCTGTGACAACGTTGAAATACGATTTATTATTGAAATTTTGAAAAATCATATCTCCGAAAGTATTAGCTTGTTGGAGTTAAAAATGATATCATTGGATTCTTATGGTAAAACAGCTTATTGAAAAAAATTTAATTTGGAATTTGCCTTGTAAAAAAATTTTTTTTTTTGTTACTCCGAAACCATTAGTCCGATATTGCCCAATAACGAACTTAGCTGAGATATTTATCTCCCAAACCTACTCTGAAAATTTCAACTGTCTAGCTCAATCCGTTCGAGAGGTATCGTGCCTACGGCCGGCCGGCCGGACCTTCTCAGCCGATTGAATTAAAGCTAATTTTTTTTAAATATGATGATATATCGCTGCCTGTGAACAAATGGCCGCAAATTAGGGTTGCTAGCTGTTAAACACTAATGTTGGATTTATATACATCAGGAAATTATAATTAGAGTATTCTATGAAATCATATAGAATTGAGAATAATAATTGAAATTTTGAAAAATTATATCTCCGAAAGTATTAGTTTGTTAGAGTATACAGTGGATTCTTATGACAAAACTGCATCTTAAAAAAAATTTACGTTTTGAATTTAATTACGAAAATTCTTGAGAACCATCAAACCTAGACAAATCATAACTCCGATGATATCAACGGATTGTTTTAAATTTTTGTTCCAAGTTTTCATTCACAGCTTACAAATCATTGTAGCAGTACTTTACGTTTTAATCAAACACGCAAAATAAACTCACAGTCCACTAGATATATTCTCGACAACAAAAGTAGATATAAATGAGCTTACAAAAAAGAAGGTGTTAGGATCTATTTATAATGAGGGGACCCACATTAAAAAACAAGTGAAACTTCGTCACGTGATTAGCCACTTATGGTTAGTTGAACAAAACACAGGAAGGAAGTCTTATATACGTAACTTATGGCTGTATGGCTTCTATGCATTTTATTATGTTCTCCCACGCACCAGTGTAATTTAACACCAATGAAGAAGTACTTGTACCATTCAGACGGTTGGCCTGATGCCTCCATTCATAAACATGACATTGCGATGCCTCATGCAGATGTGGTGCGAAAAGATAAAGATTATTATTACTCGCACAAATGTAGTAGTCTGGTCAACAAGTGCTTATTATGTCTAAATTTTTGCGTATTGTCCGGAAATTATATTTGAGGTGTCATTCGATTCGGAATGGCATGTCGATAGTTTTTGAGAAAATGCCGAGGCCGCTAGCAAAAATTGCAATAGTTGTAAACAATTAAGTGAGAAAAAAATGGGTTCAAGCCCTGTGGACAGGAGCTTTCTGGCGCTCTAGTTCAAACAGACAAATTATATCTGGTATTGGTTTCTCAGAGTTGGGAATTATATCAATGTATTCATATGATATCACTGCATCATAAAGGAAATTCAATTCAAATAATAGTTTATTAGATAAGTAATAATAAATTACCTTGTAATCGATCAAAAATTTCCTGATCTACGTTCACCAAACTACAGAATTTTGCTTTCAATATTTACGTAATATTTTCAAACATTTTCGGGTGAGGTCCCCGTTGAATCGCTAAAATACGAGTATTTCAACCCCAATATTTTTGAAGTTACAATATTCCCTTCTGTCAAGTTGATATTATGAGAATTCATACATAGAATAATAACTAGTGGGCCCGCAGATCTACCTAGCCAGTAGATCTACATTTTTCCGGCAGATCTACATTTTTCTGGTAGATTTACATTTTTCCGATAGATCTACATTTTTCCGGTAGATCTACATTTTTCCGGTAGATCTACATTTTTCCGAGACTTCCTCAGACACACACACACAGAAAGTTTCAACGAAATCTGTCCGGACGTTCTCGAGTGTCTATAAACCGAACACAGTGCTATCTACCGAGTTCCTATTGTGACTCTGAGGCCCATTCAAATACGCACACAAAGTTTTTTCGAAATCGTTCGAGCCGTTTCCTATAGATCGATCGGGGCGCCCCTACAGGATGCTATTGTGAATCAGAGATACGCCGAAAGAAAATCACAGAGTTTCATCAAAATCGGTCCGCCTGTTTCCGAGTTCCTATACATCGATTTTAGCGCCCCCTACAGGGTCCAATTGTGAATCTGAGCCGCCTTGGGTTCCACTGAAATAACATACACGCAAAGTTTCGGAGTTGACATATTTCTTAAGACACCCTGTATAGCAGCGGTTATCATTTCGCAACGGTTTTACAAAGTTGAGAATACTCCTCGCGATAGAAATCTCGAGGTGACATTTTACTTAAAACGCTTGCATTTGAAAATAATCGATGCCGCGAGGAAATGAACACCCTGTATAGTAATGGTTTATTTCCAACGATGTATGCCTCGAAAGTATATTTTCCAACACGAATGAATGAAATGGTATGTTCATAGCGTTAAAAACAGCAATCTGCAATTGACATTAAAAGAAAAACACCCTGTATAGAGATTTCCGAAAAATACATTATAAGAATCCATCCAAGGTTCCTATTTAGATAACGGTTTGTTTGTGGCACGAATCAATTCAATCGTGTCAAATTGTGCCGTGAAAAAAAGAACACCCCGTATAGTAATGGTTTATTTTCAGCGATATATGCTCAGAAAAAAAAAGAAAAACACCCTTACTTAAAGTCGGCAGATATACCGTTATTCGAAGTTAATATTGCGATAGAAATTGAAAAAAAAACGCGAAAAAGTATAATTCCCTTCATGGGATTCGAACCCGCCTTCCCTCGTCCGAAACCGAGATATCGACTATCTAGACATCGGCACTATCGGACTCCTCGAAGGATCCTCTCGATCTCCGGTATTAGAATAAAACGTCGGTACTAACCGCGGATAGATATTCTTAATTTTCACTTTTCGACATAAAATCGCCACATGGAGGTTTATTTGACGGTTTTTTACCCTTATCTTCGCTTTTCGTCAACGTTCAGTCCCGAAAACTGCCTAGAACGGCCATTTCGTTGCGAAAAATTTCCCGCACCCCGTCTAACGGATTCATTTTGACGTTTCTCAGACAGACTTTTAGCAAGGAAAATTCCCGAGGTCGGAACTTCGAGAACTTGTATCGATTTAGTTGACATTATGAGAATTCATACATAGAATAATAATTATATCAATCTGTGAAATACGATTTACATTGAAATTTTAAAAAATCATATCTCCGAAAGTATTAGCTTGTTAGAGTTGAAAATGATATGAATGGATTCTTATGATAAAACTGCTTATTAAAAAAAATTTGATTTGGAATTTGTTTCGTAAAAAAAAATTTTTTTTTTGTTACTCCGAAACCATCTGTCCGATTTTGCCCAATAACGAACTTAGCCGAGATATTCATCCCCCAAACCTACTCTGAAAATGTCAACTCTCTAGCTCATTCCGTTCGAGAGTTATCGTGCTTACGGCCGGCCGGCCGGCCGGACAGAATGAATTCCGACCACGGATTCTTGATCAGTGAGTCGAACCAAATCGTTTAAGACCATTTTCATCGAAATATTCCAAAATTACAGACATTTGGGCAAATTGATAAGCACTCAGTTCCGAGGAACTAGAGCGCCAAAAAGAAGGAGGTTTAGATTTTCTCAAATATCTCAAAAACTATTTGAGATCATTCAAATTTTAAAAAATTGGTTCAAGCACTGCCTTCACGTCAGTGCTTGAACCAATTTTTTAAAATTTGAATGATCTCAAATAGTTTTTTTTTTCGTAATTTTTTTCAAATTTTCTAGGGGTAGGTACGGTCCTTACAAAAACAATTTTTTTCGTCATTTTTTTTTTTTAATCTAGGGGTACAGTTCTTACAAAATTTCAAACAAGTCTTTAAGTTCATTTTCTACTACTAGTTACCAAGCTCCAATTCGATCGAATCTTCATTTTTTGAGTTATAGAGAAAATAATATTCCAGGTGGGTATAACTCGGAAACCGTTAGACTGATTATGCCCACAAACGAACTTAACACTCCCATTCGGATACGCAACCTACCCTGAAAATTGCAAGTCCCTATCTCCTTTCGTTCGAAAGTTATCGAGGCAACGGTCACCCATCGGCTGAACTCGCACCAGGCTGCTCGAATCTCCCACAATATTTAACCGATCGTGTTAAAACTTGAAACTTGGCAGTATAGTTAGGTTTTAAAGGCTCTTGCAAAATTTCATCAATTTCAGACGAATAGTTACTGATTTATAGAATATTTTTTTTAATTTTCAATGATTTCTTAAAAATTTTCTACAAATACTATCCTCACGAAATTTTGCAAGAATTTTCGCGTTGGCATTCTACAACTAATAACCATGTTGGAATTCAATCGGTTTTGTATTTTTTGAGTTAATGACGAACAAAAACAACCAAATTTCAGATGACTATAACTCTGAAACCGTTTGGCCGATTATGCTTATAAACAAACTCAAATGTCGCATTCAGATGCACAAATCATACTTATTCTTTTTCAACCTCTTATACAGCATAGATTTGCTTTTTTCGTACATATCATATCCTTTTCTAATAAAAATAAACCAAAATTATCATTATTTTTGTTCAACGTAGAAAAAATTTACGAAATATGAACTCAGGTCAGAAATCTTTTAAAAATCACCCGAACTCCAATAACTATTAATATTCGGTTTTCCATGAATATCGATCAAACAACAGCTAATGAGTCATACAAACTCCTCCTACAAGGTTCACGTCTCATTTGGAATCACTCTATATAACCTAATTAATAATCATTGAAGAAATTCTCAGTCTTAACAAATATAGATTTCAAAAACTTGTACGACAATTATGCATACCTACTTATAACTCAGTTGGCCAAACGACCAGGATAATCACGAACAGTATAGGTTCGGCACGGCCGAAAGTTTCGGCCATTCTTTGGCCGAAACTGGCCGAAACCGAAACTGAACTCTCGGTCGGTCACTACAATAAAGCATATTCGATGGCAACGATAAGATGAGTTATCTAAAATATCAGCCCTGAATGAAAGTTCTTCTGTCACTATATTGTAATAGAAACTTGTCGTTTTGAGCTTGCGTCAGTCCTTTTCATATATTTTTAGGTACGAGTCCCAGGAGATGACCGATTCGCCGACGAATCTGGAATATCCAGAGTCCACTCTCCCAGAAAGTTCTATCGAGTTGTACGAACTTTGAATATTTCCCCGAAACTGAGAGTGGAAAAGAATTAAACGGCTTTTTAAGACCACCCTCAATAGACTCCCTTCCTCTATTCAGACTTTGCAACGGAGTCCCGAACTTAATACCTATTAACGAGATTTTAATCCCCCGGCGTAATATGAAAATAATCCGATATGGTAACCGAACTCCATCATACAGAACAGAGCGAGTCTAAAACTCTCGAACTGAAGTGTCTGGAAAGTTTTTCTATACAACGGTGCTCCGAATATTTTCCACCTCGCTCTTCGGATGCTTTCGAATCTTACGTCGATTGTGTTTGCTTCGACAGAAAATTTTCAGGATATGATCGCTACTGAGGATTCTAGGAAGCACACAACCAGAGCCGTATTAAGCACGTAGCAAGAGTAGCAATTACTTCAGGTTCCGCGTATCCAAACCCACCCACCTCTAGCAACGATATTGCGCGTCTATGGAGAAATCAAGGGGGACGATACGCTTCTGTTTTGATCATTTGCGTGAATTACAACGCGTCGTATACCAGCACGAGGCTGCGCGTAAACCAGAGTGTCTTCATTTTCTGATTAAATCCTGGAAGATTTCAATATTATAGCAAAGATTTCCGAGTTGAATTAATTATTTGCGAGAATTGTGCTGAAATTCTCGGTAAGTACTTAATTTGATATTATGATCATTCAGAATCCTCACCAAGGAAGAAAATGTTAATTTTAAGATAATAGTTTTTTCAGTGTCATCCATTTTGTGGAAAAAATCTCAAATTTGGTATGTTTAGTAGAAATTGTTTGATGTTCTGAGCAACGCTCCTTCTCAGGTTTAATTTGTGATTATATTATGTGAATGATTATTTGTATTATAATTCCTTTGTTCGTTTTTCCCAATAGCACCTTGACTGGGATTGAATTTGTACCTTGACTGGGATTGAATTTGTACCGAAAAATCACCCAGAAATATCTACTTCCCTTGGAATTGGGAAATCAACGTGGTACTTCTTTTGGATGGGAAAATAACCAGAGGATACTTTCTTTCGAATTAGAACACCATCAGGAAGTAGTTTCTTTGGAATTGAAAAATCATCGAGAGATACTTTTATTGGATTCAGAACTTCGAATCGGAAATTGCATTTTAATTCAATATGTCTCAAACTTTATTTTTATGTACTAATATACTGAACGAACTTAAAATTAATAACGAATTTCAAAGTGGTCTCCAGGTCTGTGAGATGAGTCGATGTTCCAATAACTGGGTCGGGGTAATCATTTCGCTGACCACTTCACACAACTGGAGTCGACGATCGGGATCATCCCCATTCAGTTTCCGAACCAATCGTATCTTATAAGGATGTAGTTTATGTTGTTTCAGGATTCTCATAATTGTTGTGCGTGAAACACCAGATACATCGGACAATTTCTTAGTACTCAAGGTCGGTTCGATTGTTACATGACCTAAGACAGCAACGTCCCACGCTTCGTGTCTTTCATGCACCCTCTTTTTATTTCCGACTGAACCAAAAGCGTCATATTTGGCAACCAGTTGTACAACGTAAGCAGCGGATAGATTTTTTCGAGGATGTCGTTCGTTAAATACAGCTGCTGTTGTTTGCGCAGAGTCGTTATTCCTATAAAATAATTTTTATCATTTCCACCCTTTCTTCTACGGAATAAACCGTTTTAATTCTACAAATTTACAATCAACTTTGACACACCTGTAACGTTCTTAAAAAATCACGATAGACTAAGGTAAATCAAAAACATGGTCCGTCTACTTTTTGGCGCTCTTGTTTGAACAAGAAATTAATACTTGTTTGGGCAAAAACTTAACAACATTACTACAACATACCTTTGAAATGTGTCGGATATGAATAATATGCTCGAGATATAATTCTACATTGCCTCTTTCACTATTTTCGCTGTTATTTCATTATCGATGGATATCAAGGGGTTGTGTCCCCGTTAGGGGGTTGAAGTTACGGGGATGAAAAAAGCGGAAAAGTTCTTCCCCCTCGAATTAGAAATTGACGGGTCCGAGCGATTTTCCACATTTTCATTTCAAAGTCGGAAAATCGAAGTGTTAAATTTTCGTTGGACTCAACCTGTATATTCTGAAACCTGATTGCGGCGCCTGCTACTGGGTCCGATTGTAACTCTAAACCATCCAGAGATCCACTCAAGAACACACACAAAATTTCATCAAAATCAGTCACGTCGTTTAGGAGGAGTTCAAAAATAAACGCACTTTCAGTAGAATGTTATATATTGATAGGTCTGTAAAAGCATAAGTATGCGAGATGCAGCGTGTTAAATTTTGAAAAATTATTTTCTTGACGCGCGTCGCAAATTAGTGAAAAAATTTAATTGAAAATAGTGAAAAATCTCTGTCTCTAACTATTATAGAAAATTATCATTCTTTGGGTTCCCGTTCAACTTTAAAGATGAAAGCTCTCTATGAGTGAAAAAATCCAACCGTTTAATTGTGCGATAAAAAAAATTGGTTCAAGCCCTGTGGACAGGAGCTTTCTGGCGCTCTAGTTCAAACAAACAAATTATATCTCCGAAAGTATTGGTTTCTTAGAGTTGGGAATTATATCAATGTATTCTTATGATAGAACTGCATCATAAAGGAAATTCAATTCAAATAATAGTTTATTTATCAAGATTAAATGAGCAATCTGAGAATGAGAACTGCACCATGGAAGAAATCAAATTTAACTAGCTGAACTGAATTTGACTCTCTCTTATAGAACAGGATGAAATGTACTAGTATGAACACAGATCATATAATAAAGCTTAGATAGAATAATTATAGCATTCTGTGAGAACATAGAAGTACGATTAATTATTGAAATTTAGAAAAATTATATCTCCGAAAGTATTAGCTTGTTGGAGTTGAAAATGATATCGATGGATTTTAATGGTGAAATTGCATCTTAAATAAAAATTGAATCTGAAATTTGTTCATAAAAAATGTGTTTTACTAAAATCGGCCATAACTCCGAAACCGCTTGATGGATTTCGCCCATTAACTCGCTTGTCCGAGATATTTACGCTCCAAACCCTCCTTGCAAATTTCAATCCTCTAACTCCTTTCGTTCGAGAGTTATCGTGCCTACGGCCGGCCGGCCGGACAGAATGAATTTCGACCACGGATTCTTGATCAGTGAGTCGAACCATATCGTTTAAGACCATTTTCATCCAAAAATTCGAAAATTATAGACATTTGGGCAAATTGATAAGCACTCAGTTCCGAGGAACTAGAGCGCCAAAAATATTACATTATTTTCATTCGAACTTCCACAAGTTCTAAAACCACTCAAAGAATTATACCTTAATGTTTGTGTGTTGCACTTGTTTGCCACTCTGTATATGAATGTTGTGAACGTTCGGGGTCACAGAATTGCGTTGTAGATGCAGACTGAACGTTTCCAAATCTTGGAGGGACCTCTTATGAAAATTAATTCGAAGTTATTCAGGGCTAATGCATTCACTGACTGTATGCTAAAATATTCCTAGACCAGGGCAGCCATCGAAACTCAAATAAATTTCAATTTTTAATGCCTTAATTTATATACTCCGAGTTGATCACCCAAATGTCTGATGGAGCCGAGAATGACTTGGCAATCCGAGAACCAGACCGAACCGATGAAAATAAACGTTCGAAGCTAGTTTTCTTCTTTTCGTGCGAATGAGCGATTGATATTTGAAAATCTGAATTATTGAAGAAGTTGCAAAATCTGAATCCGAGTTTCTGACTCGCTTGTATAGATTTATCTATCATGAATATGAACTGAAGATCGACAGTTTTAATTGGTGTTATTCAATTTCACTGCAGTGATCGCGTGATGCTTGATGTTTTTGAATCGAAAACATATTATTCTTACATAGTATGTACGATTTTCAGCGAGGTAACCTTCCTATTATACAGGGTGATTCACGAAGACCGTTCGTCAGAATATTTCAAGGAAAGACTCGACATAAAGACTTAAAATTTTATAGTTAAGCTTTATTAGGGAAGATGAATTCTTGGAAAAAATTCAGATTCGTTCGACTTCCGGTTTCACCGGAAATGATACCAACTTTCGTTTTTTGGTGCTCTAGTTCTTCGGAACAGAGTGCTTATCAATTTGCCCAAATGTCTGTAATTTTCGAATTTTTAGCTGAAAATGATCTCAAACGATTTGGTTCGACTCACTGATCGAGAATCCGAGGTCGAAATCAATTCTGTCCGGCCGGCCGTAGGCACGATAACTCTCGAACGAAAGGAGTTAGAGGGTTGAAATTTGCAAGGTGGGTTTGGAGCGTGAATATCTCGGACGAGTTCGTTCCATCCATCGAGCGGTTTCGGAGTTATGGCCGATTTTAGTAAAAATATTTTTTATGAATATTTACGAAACCGATCACTCGATCTATCTGAAATTTAGCTTCAAATTGTAGAATCATGACCTTTATACGCATGTAGAGTTTTGTATTGACCAGGTTACCGCAAAGAGTCAAAAAAAAAATTTGGAAATTAAAAAAAAAATCTACAATAACTCTCGAACGGAATGAGCTAGGCAGTTGACATTTTCAGAGTACGTTAGGGAGATGAATATCTCGGTTAAGTTCGTTATTGGGCAGAATAGGCCAGATGGTTTCGGCGTAACGAAAACAAAATTTTTTTTTAAGTAACAAATTTCAAATTCAATTTTTATTTAAGATACAGTTTCACCATAAAAATCCATTGATATCATTTTTAACTCCAACAAGCTAATACTTTCGGAGATATGATTTTTCGAAATTTCAATAATGAATCATACTTCTATGATTTCACAGAATGCTATAATTATTCTATCTAAGCTTTATTATATGCTCTGTGTTCATACTCGTACATGTCATCCTGTTCTATAAGAGAGAGTCAAATTCATTTCAGGTATTTTAATTTGATTTCTTACATGGAGCAGTTCTCATTCTCAGATTGCTCATTTAATCTTGATAAATAAACTATTATTTGAATTGAATTTCCTTTATGATGCAGTTCTATCATAAGAATACATTGATATAATTCTCAACTCTGAGAAACCAATACTTTCGGAGATATAATTTGTCTGTTTGAACTAGAGCGCCAGAAAGCTCCTGTCCACAGGGCTTCAAGCAATTTTTAAATATAATACCCAGTTGTTTCAATGATATTACCCATTGAATTCTACATTGTTTAAATGTGTCACTTACATATTATTTTCATAAAATTCGTGTGAAATCTGGAAAAACCCTTTAAATTTTCTCAAATAGGGCTTCATTCATAGATTAATACAGATCATGGTAATCCTATTCATCCATTTTCCAAAAGATAACTAACCAGCAATTCAAGTTGTTTGAATAATGATTGACTATATCTATGCCTGTATTCGAGGATTCTACCACGATTATCTGTGTTTCTACTTCAGGGTCGGATTCATAAAAGCAGTTAAATTACAGGAATTTATATAAGGTTTGTTCCTACAGCTGCCGAAACCGTACAGTGGACAGTCGACAGACTGCGCGGTGGTGTAAAATGAAGGCTTTTACACTACCGCGCAGTCCGCGGACCGTTCACTGTACAGTTTCGGCCGCTGTAGGATCACACCTAATAGGTTAAGATTGATGTACTAAATCATAGTGCGATTGGCTCAGTGGTAGAGTAATTGACTTGGGAGCGGAAGCCTCAAGTTCAATTCCGAGGCTAGGAGGAAATTTTCTAGTCACGGTAATCGCCACCATTCGCTGTTGGGTCAAAAATTAACAGTGCTGTGCCTAAGGTGGCGTAAGGACACAGTGACAAAGCCTACACAGAACACAACTGGTTCTCCTAACTCAGGGCAAGCTCTTAGAGCTTATGAGGGGTCTCCTTGTGGAAGACCCAGGAGGATCAGTATAATAATAATAATAATAATAATAGGCGGAATGAGAGCAAACTACGCGACGGAATTGAAGATAATTCGGGCCTGTATATCCCTGGCCGAGGTTTTGGCGCACATAATCACTCCCAGCAACTTTGAAGGCCGCTTGTAGCTCATCTCTTTTGTTAAGGGATGCTGTAAGTGCAGGACGAAGAACTACTCCGAGAAATATGTGAGAGGTTTTTTAGCGAGTAACCAAACACTCCTGAGAGATCGAACCCTCTCTGGAAAGCCTATAAAAGATTTTTCCTCTCACCCGGGAAAAAAAATGACCAAAATTTCGTAGTATCTGTACTGATACTTATTGGGAAAATAACATTTCAAGCAGGAATAACTCCGAAACCATTGGGCGGATTATTGTCCATTCCCGAACTCAACCTTCGCTTCGTAAGGCAGTGTTCACGGCCGAACGGACATAATTGGATTTGACCATGAATTCGCCATCAGACCTAATCGTTTGCGGCTCGACATTAGAAGATTACAGACATCAGGACGAATGATAGCGCCCTGGAAGAGAACGCAAAAATTAGTCTCACTTCTCATTTGAAACTACTCGTAGGTTTGTAAGTATTCATAATTAATTCTGCCTTTGATGATTCTACTTTCTGTGATTACTAGCAATGATTGCAATTACGCGGAATGGTAATACTATGTAGGAGTATACAAGGTCATATTTGCTGCCTCCATCATTCGATGGCCCCACACGATCACGGAGGCTTCGACACAAACGAAGGCCTGAGGGCGATTCGGCGAATAGAGGAAATTCTAAAGCAGCAATAGTTTAATCTGAGCGAATTTTCCCTGAAGGATCACGAAATATTTCCAACACAAATAGAAGCATGCAATTACAAACATAAAATAACTACATATAATGCCGACTCAATGCAAATGCCCCCCCTTCGAAAGACACATATAGAGTTGAAATCTCGCAGAGGACAATTTTCAAAATATTCTGTTTGATGAGCAGAGCAATTCTGTATAGCCATTTAACCACCACATTGTTAAATATAAAGAAGAAATGACTCGTACCACCCTATGTTATGCAAATCAACAGAACTGGGTGAGATGCAAGAGTGGATGAGTATAATTGCACCGCACATAACATTCGGACCATCGAATGGCACTATAAACATGAAGTCCTCACTAATAAAAATGTGGGAAAGCCCTGTGAACAGGAGCTCTGGCGCTCTTGTTCAAACTTTGACAATTCATCTCCTAAATTATTGGTTCCTCAAGAGTTGGGAATGATATCAATGGATTCTTATAATAGAACTGAAATTAAAACTGAATAACGAACTTATCCGCGATATTCATTCCTCAAATCTACTCTGAAAATTATATTATATCAATTGAAACTTAGCCAATATTCCTGTTTTGTTTTTACTGATATTCTGAATATAATTTCATCATCATATGGATTATCTAAGGGCATATAGGCGGGAGTAATAATAATATGCTGTAATTGTACATTTTGCACTCAATCATACTTTGTTAGAACATAAATCAATATATTTGACATATCTGTCATAGGTAGATGAGATTTTATGTATGAACAGTGAACACAGACAGATAGAATTCGCATTCTGTGATAACATAGAAGTACGATGTATTTTTGAAATTTTGAAAAATCATATCTCCGAAAGTATTAGCTTGTTAGAGTTGAAAATGACATCAATGGATTCTTATGTATAAATTGAATTTAAAATTTGTGAAGTAAAAAATTGTTCTTTTTTTTTTCGTTACTCCGAAACCAACTGTCCGATTTTGTCCAATAACGAACTTGGCCGAGATATTTATCTCCCAAACCTACTCTGAAAATTTCAACAGTCTAGCTCATTCCGTTCGAGGGTTATCGTGTTAACGGACGGACCGACGGACGGACAGAATCGATTTCGACCACGGATTATTGATCAGTGAGTCGAACCAAATCGTTTTTCAGCCAAAAATTCGAAAATTACAGACATTTGGGCAAATTGATAAGCACTTAGTTCCGAGGAACTAGAGCGCCAAAAATTATATATTCCAGAAACTATATGTCAGATTCCGGTGGATTTCCGCATAAACCTTCAAGCCGAATTAAATTTTTTCCAATATTTTCAAAAATACATCCGATCGAGTTGAAATCAATAGTACTCTGTTCAGAAAAGGCGGCTTGAAGGTTCATGCAATATTTCGTGAAAGTGAGACGTAAATAGACGAAAGAACATCCGCGCAAAATCTCCAGACTTCACCTCAGCCTTTTTCATGAATTTTTGACGCTCTAGTTCCTCGGAACTGAGTGCTTATCAATTTGCCCACATGTCTGTAATTTTCGAATTTTTCGATGAAAATGGTCTTAAACGATTTGGTTCGACTCACTGATCAAGAATTCGTGGTCGAAAGTCATTCTGTCCGGCCGTCCGGCCGGTCCGGCCGTAGGCACGATAACTCTCGAACGGAATGAGCTAGAGAGTTGAAATTTTCAGAGTAGGTTTGGCAGATAAATATCTCGGCTAAGTTCGTTATTGGGCAAAATCGGACAGATGGTTTCGGAGTAACAAAAAAAAGAATTTTTTTCAATGAGCAGTTTTACCATAAGAATCCAATGATATCATTTTTAACTCTAAGAATTAATAAAATAAATAAGTATTTCAACGTTTTCACAGAATTATATAATTATTCCATGTATGAATTGTCATAATGTCAACTTATTTTCCTGAGACATGACATTGTCTAATTTCTTGCTAATAGTTGGTTCGAGAAACGTCAAAATCGACTTAGAGAGACAAGGGTAAAAAACCGTCAAATAAACCCCCATGTGACGATTTTATGTCGAATAGTGAAAATTAAGAATATATATCCCAGGTAAGTACCGACGTTTTATTCTAATACCGGAGATCGACAAGATCGTACGAGGAGCCCGATAGTCGGTTCGTCTAGTCAGTCGGGTTTTCGGTTTCGGAACGAGAGAAGGCGGGCTCAAATCCCGGAAAGGGAATTACACTTTTTGGCACTCTAGTTCCTCGGAACTGAGTGCTTATCAATTTGCCCAAATGTCTGTAATTTTTATTTAAGATGCAGTTTCACCATTAAAATCCATCGATATCATTTTCAACTCCAACAAGCTAATACTTTCGGAGATATGATTTTTCTAAATTTCAATAATGAATCGTACGTACTTCTATGTTTTCAAAGAATGCTATTATTATTCTATCTAAGCTTTATTATATGATCTGTGTTCATACTCGTACATTTCATCCTGTTTTATAAGAAAAAGTCAAATTCATTTGAGCTATTTTAATTCGATTTCTTTCATGGTGCAGTTCTCATTCTCAGATTGCTCATTTAATCTTGATAAATAAACTATTATTTGAATTGAATTTCCTTTATGATGCACTTCTATCATATGTATACATTGATATAATTCCCAACTCAGAGAAACCAATACTTTCGGAGATATAATTTGTCTGTTTGAACTAGAGCGCCAGAAAGCTCCTGTCCACAGGGCTTGAACCCATTTTTTTTCAGATTAAAGTTGCCAGTTGCCGTACGTATGTGATGTGACCTAATTAGCCTTGCGATTCCACATCCTTAGAACGGAAGCCGGACAGATTAGGCCCTCGACTTTATTTTTCAAGTTTCAAGGTTCCTCCCGCCTCGATTATTGTTTATATCGATGCCATTCACCTCCGGGACGAGAATCCCCGTGGCCCTGCATCGGGCGCTCTCCATCCAGACCACCAGTTGCAGAAAAGCAAAACCTTCCGCAAAAACTCCGTACCGCTCGTTAGGAATCGGCCTCTGATTGTGCGCATAGACGATCAATATGACTGCACATTTTCCCATTTCTCTCCCCAGACTCTTTTCCTTCATTCTACGTTCCTAGCCCGGCTGGATTGGGAGACGGGAGAGCTGCGCCCCCCCACCGACGGACGGCTGTACTTTGAACTGTGCTTTGCTTGACGGCGCCGCCGACGACTTTCCCGATGATATTTTCACGACGTGGTCTTTGAACCGGCCGAATCGCCAACGATCAGAGGAACATAGCACAAGTATAGGGTTTTCCAGTTAGAAGTGTCAAACTCTATGATCCAACTTGACTTCGATGAATAACGTATACCCCATTCACTTGTATAAAGTCTTCGGTTGGCCATGATTTAGGTCTATCGCGTTTTTTTAACTAAAGCAGAGGCATATTGGCACTGCTGAAATATCGTCAAGGTCAAAACAATTCGCCGAGTCGTTGCCAATGTCTACTCTCAATATAATGTTCCATCTCAGACAAGATATTATCGCAGACCAATATCTTCGAATAATAAAGAACTCTTCGCTTTGAAATTGAAAATGCCGAAAGCAGTTTTGAAGAAGCAGAGACAAAGAATCATGAAGTGCTATAACTGAAATCTGCATTCTGTCATGTTGAACTCTCGAACAAAATTACTTAGTTTCCTATCATTATATTTTATCAAGGTATAAGAATGACTCGGGTTTCTACTACATTTTGAAACTGGTGTATTTCAAATTGTGCAACAAGGTATTTAAATTCTTGAGAAAAGTGGAGAATTCCATAGGTACGTCTGTTCGTTTAGAAGTTTTACTGCCGGGTTATTCAGGTACTTTTATTATTTTCTCGAATAAACTATCACAAAGTAACGGACTACTCTATCCATTATTTTTGCGCGTATGTTCCGGGGAACATCGCGTTATAGTTTTGCCCAAATGTCGGTAACTTTCGAATTTTTTGACGAAAATGGTCTCAAACGATTAAGTTCGACTCCCCAATGAATTCGAGGTCAAATTTGAGTCTGTCCGTCCAGCCAGCCGTCCGGCCGGCCGTTGCCACGATAACTTGAGAACGAAAAGAGCTAGCGACTTGAAATTTTCAGGGTAGGTGGCGCATCCCAATACGACGGACAAGTTCGTTAATGGGCATAATCGGCCCAGTGGTTTCCGAGTAATAATTTTGTTTTCAACCAATATAAATCCGATCGAATTGAAACTTGGTGAGTAGTTGTAGAATATGAACATAAGCACGTTTGTGAAATTTTGTGCGAATCGTATAGCTAGAAATTTTTTAAAAATTATTAAAAAATATTTTTGTTGTCAAGATAACTTGAGAACGGAATGAGATAGCGGCTTGAAATTTTCAGGTTAGGATGTGCACCAGAACGCGACATTTCAGTTTGTTTATGAGCATAATCAGCCAAACGGTTTTAGAGTTATAGCCATCTGAAATTTTCTGAAATTTGGTGGTTTTTTGTTCCTCATTAACTCGAAAAATACTGAACCGATTGAATTCAAACATGGTTATTAGTTGTAGAATGCCAACGCGAAAATGTTTACAGAATTTGGTGAGGATAGCATTTGTAGAAAATTTTTAATAAATCATTGAAAATAAAAAATTCTATATATCAGTAACTATTCGTTTGAAATTGCTGAAATTATGCAAGAGTCTTCATAACCTAACTCTACTGCTAAGTTTCAAGTTTTAATACGATCGGTTAAATATTGTTGGAGATTCGAGCATTCTTGTGTGAGTTCAGTAGATGGGTAACCGTTGCCTCGATAACTTTCGAACGAAAGCAGATAGGGACTTGCAATTTTCAGGGTAGGTTGCGTATCCGAAAGGGAGAGTTGAGTTCGTTTTCGGGAATAATATTATTTCCTTGATAATTCGAATTTACCATGGTAAATTCGAATTAAATGTCCAATACAGGAGAATGAACAACATAATTTACCTTGGTAAATTCGATTAAGGGTGTCCAATAGAGAAGAATGGACAATAGAACAAACGCGCAAAAGCTTCTGACTTCACGTCAGTGCTTGAACCAATTTTTTTATGAAGTTTTCATTCGAAAAATTAGGAAAGGTCTACATAGGGAACAATATATTTTACAAAATATCAACTCTTATCTCTTATCATAAATATTTAAGAATGCAGATTTTTATATTTAAGGTTTGCATGTACTCGTGTGAAGCCCTACTGTTTGGTCGAGTATGCCCATTGACTGACTTAATCGTCGCATTTGGATGCGCAACATGCTCCGAAAATTGCAAGTCGCTATCTCTTTCCGTTCGAAAGTTATCGTGGCAACGGACAGCCGGCCAGACGGAAGTACATCAGTAAGACGAAGCTGATCGTTTGAGACCATTTTCAGCGAAAAATTTGAAAATTACAGACATTTGGACAAAATGATAGAACGGAATGTTCCAAAGAACATTCGCGCAAAACTATAACGATCATGGAATTGAGATTATCGAACAGATTTCACGTGTGATGTGAATGTTCTACTACAAAACGTCAGACACGAGATCTAAGAACGGATGTTGAGATCAGCTACCATTGTTATGCTTTCAAACCTAAGCAAGGGATACATAACGGAACCGTATCATGGAAGAAAGGCATTCATCCTAGTTGAAATAATTTCATATTATTGTTTGGGCATAATGAATCCGTTGAAGCCTTGGCACACAACTGAAAGGGAATATTGATTTGACTCATCAATCATTGTTTCACGAGAGAATATTACAGATATGTCTAGATGAATATCTTACTTTATGGTTACGATATGAGAGATAAAAAGTATTGGTTTCTCAGACTTGGGAATTATATCAATGGATTCTTATGATAGAACTGCATCATGAAAGAAATTAAATTTAAAAAAATGCTTCAATAATTATCATTAAATAAAATAATAAGGAAAGTATCATCGAAATCCCAGAGCAAGGCTGGGGACAATCATAGCAGATTGTCCATTTATTCCTGATATTTGAGTGGGGTAGAGGCTTACGAACAAAATATATTAATAAAATACAATGCTATTTTCATAATGTAATAGTTCATACCACTATCACATTCATTCTGTATTATGAACCTTAACTGAAGTAAAAATATTTGATACACAAATGTAGATCCATATTTCAGCATGCTTTTGCTAGCAACATTATGAAAATACTGTATATACGGGTGTCCCAAAAATACCACGCGAAAGTGACACTGGAGATAGATTGGCATTAGGTCTATCAGATAGCATCAACATGACCTCAGTAAAAGTCCGCTGGTTTTCGAGATATCACCACTTTTGTGTATTTTTTAAAAATCTCCAGTTTTCATGGTATATCGATACGGAAATCGTGTCTAATTAAATCGGAGTAAGGTATTGTTGATTTTTGCCGTCATATATGGATCCTTTATCTACTGAACAATCCAAACAGAAAATGTCCTGGCCGTACTATTCGGAAATTATGATTTTTTTCCCAAGGGTCTGTTTTTCGGAAAACTCATTTCGCGGTATTTCCGCGGAAAATTCTCTAATGAAAAATCCGATCATATATTCGTAATCTACGGCCCCGAATTAGTAAATGACGTAATTTGCTCCGAAATCGGAGACCGGTCGAATTTTGGCAATTTTTTAATACATGAGCCTTAAAAAAAACCCATTTTTCGAGAAAAATTTTTTGACGCAAAACTATGAAACAGGTACTTATTCATATAGATTCGGGGCCGTAGATTCCGAATCTACCATCAGATATTTATTACAAAAATTTTCCGAGAAAATATCGCGGAAAGAATTTTCCGAAAAATAGACCCTCGGGAAAAAAATCATAATTTCCGAAGCGTACGACCTGGACATTTATTGTTCAGATGATTCGATAGATAAAGGATCCAAATATGACGTAAAAAATCAGCAACACCCTACTCCGATTTTTTTGGGTAGTGGAAAGTTCGAAAATTGACCTATTTTCGTCAATTTTATCACTTTAAGTGAAAATTTTCCCAAAGTACGCCACTTAGGGAAAAACTACTTGCATATTCGTGATCAGCGACCTCGATTTAATTATTCACGAGCTCCGTATCGATATACCATGAAAAAAATTTTTTGGGTCGGCACTTGGAAATATTTTTGACCCGGAATCGGAGGAAAATTCTTCTTTCCCGTCCCAAATCTACGATTTTCACATCTCAATAACCAAATTTTCCCCGATTATTGGTCGGTGGACGACGTTTAGATTAATGTATCTATTTTTTCTGTATCTCTATCCGTACGGAAAATATTAGGTAATGAGCGAATCCGTCAAACGCCAAAAAGTTTTCTCTAGTATTCAACACATACAAAAATCTACAATTTTCCGATTAGGTCGACGTGGCTTTGGTTATTCACTAAATCGGGCACGCAGATCACGAATCTGTAATTAGATTTTCCGTATCTCGATTTGTTTCGGAGCAATGACGAAAAAAGTCGCAATTTCTGGCTCTACCTCCGGAAAATGGACTAATCAGTCGGATTTTTCGCCATATTACCAAAATTAATCGAGATACGGAAAAACTAATTACAGATTCGGAATCTACGCCCTCGATTTAGTGAATAGCCAAAGCCGTGGCGATCTAATCGGAAAATTCTAGATTTTTGTATGGGTTAGAATCTAGACAAAGGACTCACAGCTCTGGCAATGTGTTAGTTGTTGTATGCATTTTATCAATATTTCACAGGAAATAGGTCATAAATACATCTACAAGGGTTGAAGTATTACAAGATATTTTACTTGCAATTATCTTTTCGTGGAAAATATTAATTTCAAGGGTGAGACCACCCATGCAAAAATAAACCAGTTAACCCAAAACATTTAAGTTTTACAAGCGAGGTGCTTTGTTTAGAAATACAAATGAGCGCTTCCCAACATGTGAAGTCATGGGACGCAACAGTGGTGATATCTCGAAAACCAGCGGACTTTTACTGAGGTCATGTTGATGCTATCTGATAGACCTAATGCCAATCTATCTCCAGTGTCACTTTCGCGTGGTATTTTTGGGACACCCTGTATAGGAACATGTCTTACTACTCAAGGAAGTAGAAAGTAATATTGACCTCAGTGGTCAACGAACAGTAATTTGTTTTGACGATTCCAATATGTTCTTCTTTCCTATTGCCTTCATAAACTACAATTCTAAATCTTCTGAAACATTATCCCGAATTTATACGTAAATTATTCAATATGCAACCAGTAAATATTATTTTCGGTTTCAAAACAGTCTTGTACATAATCACAAAATCATGAATCGAATAGATAGATACTTGTTTTCCATCAGAAAATATTTTCAAACTACGAATTGACATGTCTCTAGTGGCTGGATAAGATGATATTTATTAACAGTGAACACAGACAGATAGAATTCGCATTCTGTGAATAAATAGAACTACGATGTAATATTGAAATTTTGAAAAAATCATATCTCCGAAAGTATTAGCTTGTAAGAGTTGAAAATGATATCAATGGATTCTTATGATAAAACTGCTTCTTAAAAGAAATTGAATTCAATTTTTTTTCTCGTTACTCCGAAGCCATCAGGCCGATTTTGCCCAATAACCAACTTAACCGAGATATTTATCACCCAAACCTACTCTGAAAATTTCAACTGCCTAGCTCTATCTGTTCGAGAGTAATTGTAGAAACAAAATTTTAAAATTTTGAAAATTTTTTTTCAAACTTTACGGCAACCCGATCAATACAAGACGTCGCACGCATATGAAGGTCATTATTCTACAATTTAATGCTAAATTTCAGATAGATCGAGTGATCGGTTTCGGAAATATTCATAAATAATGTTTTTACTAAAAACGGCCATAACTCTGAAACCGCTGGGTGGATTTTGCCCGTTAACGAACTCGTCCGAGATATTTACGCTCCAAACCTACCCTGCAAATTTCAATCCTCTAACTCCTTTCGTTCAAGAGTTATCGTGCCTACGGCCGGTCGGACAGAATTGATTTCGACGACGGATTCTTGATCGGCGAGTCGAACCAAATCGTTTAAGATCATTTTCATCCAAAAAATCGTGAATTACAGACATTTGGGCAAATAGATAAGCACTCTGTTCCAAGGAATAAGAGCCCCAAAAAAATGATGCGGAACAATTTTGTCGTAAACAAAGAAGAAGATATGGAAGAAATAAGATATTGGGAATAAAAGGTAGGGATTAATTTTCATTCAATAATGGTTCTTCATTTATAATAACGGATTCATGGACTTGACCCTAAACTTTCTAATTCCCGGTATCGGAAAAAGGGAGAATTACATTCCCCTTCAGGTAGAAACCTTAGCAGGCGCAAGTCCATTAATCCATTTCCGGTTTCCGGTAAACGTTGCACCTTAGATCCTATGGACTTATGTGCTTCAATAAAAACTCGTTGATTTACAACTTTCTTTGTATAACTCACATCGTATGATGAGTATTTGAGCCCTTATTATCCTCGAAAGACGACAAAAACTGGCCTTTTCAACTTCTAGAAAAAATATTCCATTTTCAAAGTCTAATATCTCAGGACAAGCGGAATGCTGTTTCGTGAAGAAAAATGTAAGTTGCCCACAAAACATTCATTCATACGATCGGATACTTCTGATCCTCTGAATATTCTCGAGTGGATCTCACAGATCTCTTTCGTGAATATTCAACAAGGAAACATCGCGAGAGTATTATATTGCAATTCAACCTGTCCATATTTTCATTATTTATGGAGGAAAATTATTTAATTTCAACATCATTCTTATTGCGTCATATCTGTCCATATTACGTATTTCTTTTCGAACGACCTTGTCCCATAGATTCTTACGGAACAATATTCATATACGGAGTACGCTCGATAAAAATCTGAGGATATCTTGAGAATGTTTCATTCCGAGATGCACTTAATTAAGAGTATTAGGAAGTCAGCTATTAAGTTTTTGTTCATGTTTGGGTCATTAAAACTATGATTTCAAAACAAATAAAATTCAATCCAAGTGGAAGCGTCATTTTAATCGAACAATTTCTATTTGAAGATTTGATAAAGTATCAGGGCATAAATCAGACACATAAGGTGGGTTTATAGAGCAAGTAAAACAAATCAAAATATAATATGGATAAGGCCAAATAATATTTGGTTTATATAGGCGTTATAAAATGAAATAATAATCATAATCAGAAATAATGATTAAAGTTGGCCATATTAAGTTCTCAATCTTATTTTATGTTAGTTATCATGTTAATGTGTATGTTCAACTTTAATATTTTATTTTAATTTGTTCTAAGTAGTTTCTATATAACACCATCTTCAGCGAAAATCTTCAGAATTATTTGTTTTTGAACATTGATTCCGAAATTTGTCACCCTGACAGTCCTTGAAAGAACCTAGGAACACAGTTTAACTCCACTGACATTCCCAAGTTCTAACTCTTGCTTTAACAAAGTTTGCCAAATATGGTCAATTCCAACTGAACAATTCGAACAGAGAAAACGATTTTGCAAATTGCTCAGTTGGAAATTATGTTGTTAAGGAATGAGTTAGAACGTGCTATCATTTCGTCACAATGTCTGTATTTTTCGAATTTTTTTGCGAAAATGGTCTCAAACGATTGGGTTCGACTCCCTGATGAAGAATTCGAGGTCAATTTCAATACTGTCCGTCCGGCCGCTCCGACCGTTAGCACGATAGCTCTCGAACGGAATGAGTTAGAGCGTTGAAATTTGCAGGGCATGTTCGGAGCGTAAATATCTCGGACAAGTTCGTTAATGGGCAAAATCCATCAAGCCGTTTCGGAGTTATGACCATTTTTAGTTAAAACGTTTTTCAAGCATATTTCCCAAACCGATCACTCGATCTATCTGAAATTAAGCATCAAATTGTAGAATCATGACCTTTATATGCTTGCGAAGTTTTGTATTGATCGGATGGCTATAATCTTACAAAAAAAAATGGCAAATATTTAAAAATGAAATTGAAATTTTGTTTTCACTATAACTCGAAAAGTACTGATCCGATTGAATTGAAGCTCGGTAGTTAGATATAGTTAATTGTGTATTTGTAGTAAATCGTACACAGGAGAAACATCAAGACCACTAGAAGTAAGAAAGTCAGAGCATAAGAATAACTTGAGAAATAGAGACATACATAAATCAAAAATAGCAGAACATGTATGTACAATCCAAGGAGATCACATGATGGATTGGAGTAATACAAAGATTTTAATGACAGAAACTGATTATATTAAGAGAAAACTTAAGGAATCAACTTGTATTTTATTGAACAGAGAATTCAATTTTGCAAATTGCTCAATTGGTATTGACCATATTTGGCTGAATTTATTGAAAAAGGAGGTGGAACTTGGAAATTTCTATACAAAGTAAAACTATGTTAGCTATGATTTTCAAATACTGCCAATGTGACAATTCTCGAATCTCAGAATAACAATCAACAAAATAGTTCTGAAGATATTTTCGTCAAGCGTCTGAAGAAGGAGTCTGATATAGACTCCGAAACGTTACGATAAGTTGTTTCTTCGTTGATGTTGTTGATTTTTTTAATAAATATTTAAAGCATTATATTTAACTATTTTACTCACTTTTACGTATTCTTGAAGCGCATCAATTATAGCAGAGCAAACTTCTGGTATCATCCTTGAAATGAGTTGTTTTGAAATTTTAAAAGTATACATTAAACTTGTATATGAGTCACCAGTCGCTAAATATCGTAGGGTTAACATTAACCTTTCTGTTGGCGGTATCGCTTCTCTAAACTTTGTATCTTCTTTCGCGATTTTTGGACCAATTTTATTCAATAGCCATTCAAAATCAGTAGACTTCATTCGGCAAAAATTTTGAAAAAGTCCGTATTCCATTTCAGCTTTGAGATCATTAATTAAGTCTATCCCTCTATACTGACTTCTGCTTTTAAATAATGATGTTGTCCACCAGCGCCGTTTTCGTCGTTTTTTGGGGGGCTCTTTCACTGCTTCGGCCTCCGCCTCGCTAATAATAATATACAATGCACTTGCAATAATTATATCCTCATCGGACGCCATATTTACTATTTTACAACAAAAGTTCGCGCGCGCCAAAAATACCCGCGAAACTGAACGAATGACTGCAAACGAATTCGTTCTCCGTTATGTGGACGGCAGAGGAAATTTTCCATCGAACGCCGAAAACATCGAATGAATTCGGTCGAATGGCTTCGGCCACATGCTTTCGCCAGATGTGTACGCGCCTTTAGGCAACATTGTTCAATTGATTGCTTCTGACAAATATCTTGTGTTTCTTACGCAGAAGCAAATCACAAAATAATTGATTTTTATTTTATAGATATTTTTCAGAGTTTGGGAGAGGAAACCCAGAAAAAAACCATTCAATGATGAATATACCTCCCACAGTATCCTTTAATGTTTACTTAAAATTCGGTGATCCTATTATTTTCACTCGAGAGGTCCCATCTCTTGAGATCATCACCGAACAACCTCTAACTCCCAAATTACAACTACAATAATTATATACCATACCCCGACAACGACACTTCAATCCTCCGTGTCGTCCTTGGCATAATTTCAAGGAACTCCGGCTTTTTTTGCCCGCCGAGATCGATGAATTACTTAACCGTTTTCAACCTTAAAAACCACTTTCACATCGCCTCGCTTAAGAAGAGAATATGAATAGGAAATGCACGGGCAGCACTTGAAACTAGTTTTCTCCTCTAAAAATACCTGGCGCTTTGTCAGGCTAGACCTGATGCGATGAGACGGATTGAAAATAGATAACCGCATTGCTCACAAGTCGTCTAACCTGGACTGATTCTCCGATGTTGCCACCTACGTTGAATTCTTGACGCTTCACCGACGAAAAAATACAAAATATAAAAATTAATAGGTACTTGAAAACCAATGTGGTTAGGAGCTTTGACACGCTGTTCAAATTTATAGCCAGTACAGACACCCTTCCAGGCACTGAAGGCTATTAGTTCCAGGAAAAAAAATAATATGTATTCTCGATATTTCGAATAAAAAATTGAAGCACTAAAAAATGTACCTTTTCTACCGAAATTATACCGAATATTAAAAAAAGTAGCCGAATACCGAATAGTAGCCGAATATTCGGGGCATCTCTAATCAAAAGGCAACGTTGCAGGTAAAGGATCTGCCTCAGGATAACTGCGGTGACTATTTAGGAAACATTCTCCTCGAACTCCAGTGTCAATTGCTCGTTCAATTGTTATATTTAGTGGCGTTGCATATATCGTCTTCTTGTTGGGCTGCCAAATTTATTACAGACGTAAAATGTCTCGCCACCTACGATCGGCGCTCGGCCGAGAATAGCGTCAGTTCATATTTATACCCGGTACAATTTAGATGCAATTTTACCGTTTCCGCCAAACAATTCATTCAGACTTGATGGCTAAAACATATAATTCCCATTGCAATAAAGTCTCTCGTGACCTAGACGTACAGTTTTTTTCGATGGGCCTTCCATGTTTGGCGGTTACAGAAAAACCGGTAATGATTATTTATGTCACTCCCACCGATCCAATGAAAACGAAATGTCCGACAAACTGCATAAAATTGACCAGTCAAAAGAGACACAAGTGCGCCAATAAATAAACTATAATACATACAATTAGATTAGAACTAGAGTTGGGCATAATCGAATGATTTCAATAATCGAGATATAGGTTCTCGAGAGGTTTCAATAATCGAATGATCATTCGAGATATTAATCACTCGGCTCCTCTTTGCGTCAGCTGCTTTCATTATCCCTTATCTCCAATATAGTTGCTCCAGCTCGTTTCAACAGTATTCAGTATTATTTATTTGCATCCCAACGCTGAAAGAAAGTGCCGGGCTCGATACCATATTTATTTCCGGCTGTTCGAAATGAAGTATGAAATTATGAACCTAAAATACCCATGAATAAGTTCGGAAATGACAACAATACCCACCAGATGTCACCCATAAATTCTATCGATCGTTAAACGAACCTCTTATATCTCGCCCACGAGTCTGAAAGACCGTCAATAGTATTTCGAAATATCAAAACATTCAAAACGTAGACGAGATATCTCGTAACTCGAATCGCGTTATCTCTCTCGGCGCCACATAATAGACGACCGAAGCATTCGAATGAATTCGCTCGCGTTCTTCATATCAGAACATCTCGAAATATCTCGAGAGGTTTAAATAATCGAAATATCTCGACATCTTCGTAACTCGAGTCGCGTTATCTATCTCGGTGCCACATAATAGACGACCGAAAATCATTCGAATGAATTCACTCGATTTTTTCAGAACATCTCGAGATATCTCGAGAGGTTTCAATAATCGAATGGTTCGATATTTTCATTCGAGGGGTCCCATCTCTAATTAGAACCTTCTCGGAAAGTCAAGGTCTATCTACATATAAATATTATGTTTGACAGACTAACCCCCGGTTTCTGAAAGGCTGGTCAAAGTTAACAGAACTGTTAATGTCAAATAGGTCCGAGTTTATGCGCTTTGCGCAACTCAGATGAGGGTTAACAAGAGATTGATCACTGATTAGTTAACATTTGTGTTGATCAGCCTTTCAGAAACCGGGGGTTACTTTTAGTTAGGGGGAATTAAATTTTTCTAGTACAACTTTATATTTTTCAAATAATTGACACAAATCACTTGAATGTTAAGGAAAAACCGGTTATGTTATGAGTATGAGTCACTGCTACCAAATCATTGAAAACAAAATGTCTTATAAACTATATTTAAATGACGATTAAAAAAAACATAATTGGATGTTATACTCGGCAAGTCACGATCTATACCCTAATAAAACTATATTTTTCAAACAATTGACACAATTAGGGAATCCAATACTGCAAATGCCTGATCCCGCTGAAATTCTGCGGGATCAACATTGCGGGATTTTCCGTGCGGGATCTGCGGGAATCAATATTAAAATTCCGCATTCAATAATAAAAGCGCAAAAGCCCCAGAAAAATAATTTTTCTTCTTTTTTCGTCGACCTCTATGAAAAGTGACATTTTACGAACTAATTTGCGGCCGTAAAATCGACTATTATTGAAGGCAAGTACTTTGCGGACGAAAAAGTACATTTTCGCCCGCAAAATTACTTCCTCGTCCGCTGTGGTCACTATGGATACGGTTCAATACAAACATAAGTGTCTGTAAGAATAACTGTGGACACTATGGATACGGCATGATGTGGTTCAATACAAACATAAGTGTAGGTGAGAATAACTGTCATTTGGTATTGTGACATTATTTAAGTGGTCCCAAATTCATAAAAATATGTAGAGGTCAATGAAAAAATGTAATACGTAATTCGGCGAAGAACTGCCTCTTGTATCGCCTACTTGCTATCCCTCGGCTCTGCCTCAGATAGCAATTTACAGGCACGACAATGATAGACAGTTTTTCGTCATTGGTACATAAATAACTACATATTATGCTATTACTTTAGTATGTTTTTAATTGGATATAACAGTACAATATACAGGATGTCCCAAGTTCGAGTGCCTATTAAACGTTTCTGGAGAACTGTACATATTTGGAATCTGAAAATTGGGATTATGATATTGCTTGAAATTCTCTACAGAGCTAAAATATTTTCGAAGCCCAAGCGCTTCCGGTTATACAGGGAGTGAAAATAAATTTGATGAAAATATTTTTTTTCAAGTTTTGCATTCCTGGTATAATCGAGTATTCAATGCTGAATACATTTCTGTTAAAAACATTGTACTCATACAAATAGTTCTCAAAATTTCGAAAAAAAAACTAGAAAAAAAGTCAAATATGTTTAGTCAGTATTATGTTCATTATTCTTATTTTAAACATCCTGAACGTAAACCGTTTTTATAACATCGAAGAGGAAGAATGTGGAAAGGTCATGCATCTTTTGAATTTTAGAAATATCATCACAGGGTGTTTAAAATTTTGTGTCAAAAATTGTGATCAAAAATTGGCCATAACTTCTGCTTTTCAAATTAGAACCCTATTTTTTTTATGTTTGTGTTAGATTCTGCGGTGAAAAATAATGATTGTTTTCTAATATGATTATGCTCCTAAATTCAATAATTTTTGAGTTTTTTTTTTAGTTTAGGAGCATAATCATGTTAGAAAACTATCATTATTTTTCACCGTAGAATCCAACGCAATAAAAATAAATACGGTTCTAAATTGAAAAACAGAAGTTATGGCCAATTTTTTACACAATTTTCGACACAAAATGTGAAACACCCTGTGTTGATATTTCTGAAATTCAAAAGATGCATGACCTTTCCACATTCTCCCTCTTCGATGTTGTAAAAACGGTTTACGTTCAGGATGTTCAAAATAAGAATAATGAGCATAATACTGACCAAACATATTTGGCTTTTTTTCCGATTTTTTTTCGATATTTTGAAAACTATTCGAATGAATACAATGTTTTTAACATACATGTATTCAGCATCGAATACTTGATCATACCAGGAATGCAAAACTTGAAACAAATTTTTTTCATCAAGTTTGTTTTCACTCCCTGTATAACCGGAAGTGCTTGGGCTTCGAAAACATTTTAGCTTTGTAGAGAATTTCAAGCAATATCATAATTCCAATTTTCAGGTTTCAAATATGTCCAGTTCTCCAGAAACGTCTTATAGACACTCGAAGTTGGGACACCCTGTATTGGAATTTTACAACAATTTGAAAGATTTTTCTGAAATTGAGTGGCCAGTTGGTAAAACGTGATTTGCAACAGCAGATTTATCGATGTTGTTTTAACGAAAGTATCCCGTATGCTCTTTATACCGTGTGAGAATATTTCTGCAAGTTTGCCCGACGAAGCACTTGTTGCAATCTAAACATTTAATTTCATATATGTCTACCCAATTTTAACATGTCCGCAGTTTTGTCGAATGTATTCCCTAGAAACTGTTCTTAATTCTTGTGGAAAATTTTAAAGCAAGTTTTATATTTTAATCTTTTTAAAAATATGGAGTTTGTTGTTTGTTTCCGGAATGAACTTGAAAACCTTTTTCCGTTTCTATTTCTTTCGTTAGGGTTATGTTGATAAATTTTTATTATTATATTTGTTGATAATTTTCTGAACTAGTTGATGACTTTCCTTTAGCATTTTGCAAAACCATTTTTCTTTCTTTCTTGAAGTTTGCATTGCTTATTATATATTATTTCGTAATGAGTCCACAGTGAACTCAAACTAGAATATAAGATAAGATATCTTCAAATAGCAAAAACGCGATGTATTAAAATCGATAGATTAAATAGAGAATTGATTTAATTATTATTTAATTATACAAATAATAATAAAAATTATTTTGTGAACGGTTGCATTATTATTTCTGATTTTCCATTTATTCGGGTAGTAGGTTAGTCGAAACTCCAGTTCTTTTTTTCAGATTTTTCCCTGATTATCTCACTCTCATAGATGTGCCTTATCATTGTATAAAAACACTAGGTTATTTATTTATATTTCTTTCGTTTGCCTTAAAAAAAGACTTCATAAACAAATATTAATAATTAATGAATACTTTTAGTTGACTGAATTTTTTACTGCATCTGGCCTGGGTTTCACTGAGAAATAAAAATATTTCTTCAATTCACTCCTGAAGAACTGGTGGCTTCACGACATACTGGTTTTGGTTATTGGACAATAATTTGATGGATTTCCAAACTAAAAAAATAATAATAAAATCGTCGTGCGTAGATCTGCTAACTTTGTAGGGGTCAAATTGCATTCTTCTAAATTCACCCAGTTTCAAATGGCAGTATCTTTGGCATCAATTTGAAAACACCCAGTAGCGATTCAAATATTCAAAATGTAATGCAGGTTTGAATTATGGGTCACCAGTTACTCTGTATATTGGATAGGTACATAATTCGATTCATAAGAATAAAATAGAACGAAATTCATACTGTGTGATAATTTCATTGCAATACATAATCAACTTAAAACTAATGTTATAAATAATGTGTACAAGATATGGAAAATGCGCATCTACAATGTAACAAAAAATACATACACTAATTTAGAATAATTCACTAACAAAAATCTCCATAAAGTTAGCGGAGCCACTTGCCAGAATTTCAACGAAACCTATTGCATCAATTGTCGAGAATTTGTGGTGAATGAAAAAAATTGTTTTTTTTTTTTATATGGGGTGGCTCTGTTTACTTAATATTAAGTGCGCGCGAATTTTTTTTTTCACAACCAATTCTCGACAATTAATGCAATATGTTTCATTGAAATTCTCGCAAGTGGCTCTGCTAACTTTATGGAGATGAACTTGAATTTATAAAAAAAAGTACATTATCATGTTGAAATACAAGATTTATTGAACCTATGTCATTGTTCATTTATTACATGGATGTAATCAGACACATGGTTAATCGTACACTTTCGCATTAATATGCATTTCAGTTAAAACATGATCCATTTCACCGAAACTACAGAATATGTTGCAGCATGGTCGCTGCTTTCCCTTCAGTGATCAAGTATGTGTGTCTCGATGTCTGTCCATATTATTTATTGCCTCAATTTTCCAATGGACACTTCAGATTTCACATAATCGCTTGAGAACAACAATCTTAACACACTTCTCACAGGAAACTCGGCAAAGAAGAACTTCCCCGGTTATGCAACACCCACAAAAAGTACTCTAGAATTAAATTTCAATACCAATAGGATAAGAACAAGGTTTGTACCTATACCAAATTCTTGAAATGCATTACTAAAAAATAAGAATGAATGCGACATCAATTAATCCTGCTACAATTCGCATCCTTTATTAAAATATTATAGACCAGCTGATATATTCAAAATGGCGTATGTGCTTTTTTGGAAACATACCGTAGTTTGTTCGAGCTGAAAAAACAAAACTATTGTACTAAAGCCATGTGTCATATAAATCTACAAAACTATAATAATAATAATAATATAATATAATTTATTGATCCTTTCAGACATAACAATTTTATGTGTAGGACAAGTCATTAACAAAAAGAGTTTACAAATTTTTCCCTAAATCATCACTTAAGTATTCATCCACGGTATAATAACATTTTCGTAATAGTAAGGACTTAATTACTTTCTTAAAACTAGAGAGATTTGAAGACCTCAAACTGACAGGCAAATGATTAAAAAGTCTGATACCCTGGTACATCGGCGACATTTCAAATCTAGTTGTTTTGTGTATTGGAAAAGATAATATTCCCTTGCTTCTAGTATTATGGGTATGAAAACTGGAAAGTCCCTCAATATCGTTTTCACTCTCCTTTATATATATCAGGCATTTCAAGATGTAAATAGAGGCCAATGTGAGAATACTATTCTGAATGAACAATGGTCTGCATGAGGACCGAGGGGCCAAGTTGAATATCATACGAAGTATTCTCTTTTGGAGTATGAAAGCCCTATGACAATCCATAGAATTTCCCCAAAGCAGGACATTATATGATAAATGGCACTGAGCTAAACTGTAATAAATATTTAACAGGTACCTTGTTGAAAACGAGCATTTTATTCTTGCTATCGCATAGTAGGAGTTGCAAAGCTTTTTGCAAACAACATCAACATGTTGAGTCCACCTTAAATTTTTGTCAACTTGAACTCCCAAAAATCTGATGGAATCACTCGATGGAACAATCACATTATCAACATGGAGCAAGAATGTTTTGGGATACGCATTCGAAAGTGTGAAGTGAATGCATTCGGTTTTTTTTACATTGATCATAATAGCATTTAACCGGCACCACTCAACAAAACTCCGTACCAAAAGCTCACAAATTTGTTGTAGCTCATCCAAAGAACCCGCGGAAACAGCAATGGAAGCGTCATCAGCAAACAAAATTATTTTGATGGCCCCAATCAAAACTTGTTGATCAAGGCAAAACGATTCGAGAATGTTTTTCAAATGAGTTGGAAGGTCATTAATGAATATCAGAAACAGGAGTGGTCCAAGGACAGAACCCTGAGGAACACCCATCCTAACATCATATACACCAGATGAAAACTCACCCAATCTGACGGAAGCACTTCTGTCATTCAGATAACTACGGAACCACTCCAAAATTAGCCCTCTGAAGCCCAAAACATAACACTTGTCTAAAATAAACTCATGAGAAAGACTATCGAATGCTTGAGTCAAATCGAAGAATAAGCCCGCAACGCAATTACCAACGTCAAGGCTCCTGTAGACAAAATCGACAAGTTGTAATGCTCCAGTCTGGGTAGAGCGAGCAGGTCTAAAACCATGCTGAGCATCATCAAGAATTCTAAATTTATCTAAATATTTCAACATTCTATTGAATACTATTCTTTCGAATAACTTAGAAAATACACTCAAGATAGATATCGGGCGGTAATTCAGTATATCTAGAGTGCTATTTTTTTTATGAAGCGGAACAATGATAGCGTGCTTCATGAAACGAGGAAATATACCTGAAGTAATAGATAGGTTGACTATATGGGTGAAATGAGCCACTATATCCGTTCCTATCATTTTCAAAACCTTCGCAGAAATAGTGTCGACACCTATATTCAAAATGTCTTTTGAAGTGAAAGTCCTATCGCAAAAACCTTAAACGCCGATATCTCAATTAGTGTCTTCATGAAGATACGGCATTTATTCTTATGAGGGCGAAATTTAATATAAATCATATTAATTAAAATATCGTTCTTGATTTGGAAAATAACCTAACTGAAACTACATAAAAAATTTTGGAGAACATATTTTACAAGATATGTGTGGGACATTTAAAGTTAAGACAGTTAGAATCCAACAGATTTTTCTATTCGGAATTTAACACAAATTAGTATTTCCTGTCTCTTGCTGCGGCTGTGCTTGTTGAATCAATCCATTTCACTTATGCAGATATTCTGTTTACCAGATACTCTGTTAACATGCAATCATTTCGGTAATATACTCGATGGCACCTTATATTCATGAGGTCAATGAAAACTGATGTTAAAATTTTGAATAGAATGAACATGGGAATAACTCAAGGAGCTCATTTATTTAGACCCTTAAGGCTGGTTTATGCTGGCCGCAAGGGCGCTCATATGAAAATTTTTAGGGGGAGGCTAGACATAAAGATATTCAAAAAGTATAATTATTTAACAAAACAATTTTTGCACATATGATGATTTTTGTTCTTTCCCTAAAACATGGGGGGGGGCTTGCCCCCGAGTATGGGCGCCCATGCTGGCCGGTAACTTCAACTTAATCCTATATATAATATATATATGGTTTTTACTCGACTAAAGAATCCGTTAACTTATTAATTATTATTATTATTAATGAGTAAACGGATTCTTTAGACTGAGTAGGTATAAACCATAACACTAGAATTCCATGTTTCAATTTTTAAGTTTAGGGTAAGTTACCGGCCAGCATAAACCAGCCTTTAGAATCATATATTAAGGTTGGTATTGAAACCCATCATTTCGAAAAAATTCAATGACCAAATTTCCAAAACTACCAACATAAATGAATAGGTCCAGAAAACGATAGTTTGAAGTTACTGTTAAAATTTCATAAACTAAATTTTAGGTTATGTTTACTTGTTATTGACAAGTAGGAGCAAATTTTAAATACAATAATATTATGATATTGATGATTGAGCCGAATGAAATCAATTGTACATTCCCTAAATATTATATTTGTTGCATCATCTATGGTTTGTGAACGTTTTGAAGGCAGTACCCTAATAATGTATACTGAGTAGAACAGCCATCATTTTCGCGGAATAAAGTAAATCTTATCATATTGAAAAAGATGAGAGATTTCGTTACATGGTTATGTTAGCCATAAAAAACTTGCGAAGTGCCGGGTTATCAATTACAGAGAGCCAAAGGTAAATAAATCCTACTCACTTTTATGTTTATTTTTATCCATCGACATCAAGTGGTCATGTTTGTGCCACGCCATCGGCGACACCATAGACCGCAGGACTTTGTACAAACAGATCAAGTAGATTTAAAACACCTCAGAAAAGTCCGCTTTCCATGCTGTCACCGGATAAACAATCCAGCATGATTGAGGCCACTAACCTCGTTGAGTCGATCCAAGGCCAAACGTTGATGCTGATGCTCCTAGAGGCACTGGTACTTCCGCCCTATAACCGAGAGTGAGACAGAACGATAACAAACAGTTACCGCGACGAAGACACTAAAGCGGCGTTCCGACAATCCCATAGATTGGGAAGATGAGATCACCAGTTGATGATCTTTCAGTACACAAACTGTCAAATTTCAGAACAGTCATTCACCATGAAATTACACGAATTATGATCAAAAATCTGCAGGTAAACAAAGCAAACTACTGTATATAAATGCGGACACCCCTAGTCTAGAGAATGGACTCGACCTCGATTCAAACAGTGCTTCGACACCCGTTTCTCGTTCGGGTCAAAAGCACACAAGCAAAATAACAACAAATGTGCGTGCAATACTCGTTGATTCAAAACTCTGCTGTTCCACTAGATCGAACAACAAACAAACAATTCCTTATGAACTATCTTGCATTACTCATGCCACCAGATAACCTCCGAAAACGTCACAAATAATAATTGAACACCTATCCATTTATGTCGGTACCTATTCACTTCTATTTAATATAGTTCTCCACGTGTCGCAATTCTATGGTCACAGCCGCGGTTATCACACTTCTCACACCAATTTATCCACTATTTCAACAATTGTTTCATACACTAGCTGCTGTTTGAACTCGTATTGTTGTCTTGGACTCAATTGGACGCATGCAAGATACGCAACATGGCATCTTTCCGCTGGGCGTGTTGTTAAGCGATTCAAAACACTACAACACTCACCAACGCAGACTTATCTACGTCTGTGCTCTTTCTGTCGGTGGCTTCGCCGCACCGCTGGCGGAGTTTGCGCGTTATTTGGTAATTTCTTTTATTTTCTGTTTTGACCGCCAAGACGACTCAGTCTAGACGAGAATAGGAGAACCCAATCTTGGAAAATCTGATCTAATTTAACGGCCTTAATTCACCTAAATATTCTTGATATCTTGTTTAGATTCCTAGACGAGTTCTGGCTGAAATAAACTATTTGGGTTGTATCACTTCAAGCTATTCTAAATTTTCTTCTGTAGTAGTTTCCACAGACAGTTGTATTTTTTTATATACACAGCTGGATGAATCCGAAAAATTCTACTAACGGAGCAACCGAAAAAAAAAATTGTCACGATAATTTTTTATATTAATTGATCATTCTGTTATCTCAAATATCGGTAGTGAACAATAAATCCATAGGTTGTAGGTAGACCTATAAATTTGCCGAAAATATAAGACTTTACCAATTTTCTTTAACATTTCTCTCTAGTTTTTTTAAAGGTTTCCATAAGGACTCAAGTTTACCTACATTAAATCATTTCAATCAATTGGTCGAATCTGAATAGTATGATGTCACACTTTTCGAGAACATGGATGCTAAGTGATTAAAACACATAAAGTTACATCATTTAGATTTGCCTAAAATTACCCATATATGACCTACACACTCCTAAAGCTTTTCAACAACTCTACGGCTACAGTGCAGAAATCATAATTTCATATGATTATTAAGATTATTAGACTGAAACCCTGACATGTAAATTTTTATTAATATCTGAAAAGAACTTGAGGAGTTTTGACGTTTTAGCGTTTTAGGACAAAATAATATATTTTAGACTAGCTTCTTTCCTACAAGATAATGACTAATGAGACATCAGACATCACAAGAGTTCTAGATGGCGTCCACATCGTTTCTAGTGTACGGTAGGGTAAGCAGTAAACTGCAATTTTCAAGTATAAATTAAAGTATTTCGAAATTCATCAGTTGCAAAAAAATCTTTAGAAATTTTGTGAATTTATTTTTCGAACGAAAATCATATATCGTTCGCTCTTTTTCCTTGGACACGCCGAATGCGAATGGCGCTATCTATAGGAGAGAAGGAGAAGCTACAGCGACATATCAGTGAAAACCGAAAACACTGGAGTATTTTAGCAAACTTAAATAGAGGTAAAATCTGGTAAGAATTATTGTAGCATATTTAGGAAATAATGGAAATTTTATTATCTGTTTTATCGGAAAAGAGGAGGCCAAGTTTCAGTATAAGAAAATTGATGTTCCTGTGAACTGTCATTGGTCAATTGATTTGATTTAAATGAAAATTCTGTGACATCCTTGTTAAAAATGGTGTCTTGTAATTTTTTCCAGGAGTGTCAATTTTAATTTATTATAGATTTTCATTTCTGTATTAATATTCTTCTGTGTTGTTCACCACACAACTTTGCTATATTTCGTATATTGACATCCGAATTAACAAAATATCTATACAAATTTTTTTTGTAGACTGATAAGAAATTTATGATGGATGATAAGGGAATAGCTGAAGAGGGTGAAATACATGAGGATGAAAATGATGGTACTAAAGGTATTCATTGTATTTTTCCCACAATATCTTATTGAATCCAATCGTGTTATGCAAAATACTGCTTCTTTGCGTGCAAACATGCAGAGAGACAGAGTTTATTGAAGTAGCTATTGGGAATTCACTTCGTGTTGTGCCTTCACATCAATCATATGCTAGTACTTTCGCAATAATTGAACAGTGCTCCAATGTCACTTATAATTCACATTCTTCATACTTCCCTTGAATGCTTAGATTTTATACATTTCATACATTTATTCATTTCATCTACTTATGAATTTCATGATATTCTGTACTGACTGTTCATCTTTACAGATGATAAAGAGGATGTGCCTGACAATTTTTTTGACGATTTCAACAATGAAGGGTTCATGGAAAGTTTACAAATAGTTGATTCTTTGGACGAAACAAATTTAGAAGCTGAGATTGATCAAGTTGGAAATAATAAAGAAGAAGAAAAAAATATTAGCATAAAGAGATCACCAGAAAGACCTATTGAACGGTATAATATTCAAATTTATTTTTATACTTTGGTAGTTCTCCAAATGTAGGTGTAATTTATTTTATTTGGTATAGGAATAAAATCAAGAAATCCCAGGAGCATGGGAAAAGATCCAGATCTGGGGAAAAGAAACACAGAAATGAATCTCCTCGTAGAAAACGAAAATTTGACAACTCAGCACTTAGAAGGGATCCTAATAAAACTAAAAGAGATTTGGAGAGAGATAGGGAAAATTTCGTTAAGAAGAAAGAACAGAAAGTTATATCAAAAATTGTTGAAACTGGTTTAGTGCCCCCTGGAATGGAATGCGAGGCCAACCTGAATGTAATTGAGAGTTCTAAAGTAGTAGAAAAGAAAGATACTTCCACCAAGTCGAATGAAAATGAAACTAGACCAAGAGAACAAAAACCATTTAGAGATAGAAGAAGTGATATGTCAAAGGAACAGAGAAGACGATCTAGATCTAGGAGTTATGGTAGGTTAAGAAGTAGAAGCAGAGGAAGGAGAATAGAAAGAAGTAGAGAAAAGCGAAAAAGTTTGGAAAAACATGTAGTCTCCAGAAGCAACGATAGAAGCAGAGATAGAGGTAGAGTATATGAGCCTGATTTATATTCTCCAACACGCAGCAGGAGAAGACGAAGCAGAAGTAGTTCTGATAGAGAACGCTGGTTGAAGGAGAGGAATCGATCGCCTGAGAGAAAATACCGAGGCATGAATCGTGAAAAAAAGATGTCTTTCTTGGAAGAAATCAAAATGAAATTGAATGGAGACACATGTTCTGGTGGAGATATGGTGACATATCCTTTTCCAAAGAATCCAGTACAACCAAATTTTCCCGATTTGGCACCAATGCCAGTTGGATCATCTCTACCCCATTACAACCAGAACTACATGATGGGTGATCATTCCGCACCTCCCATGAGTTCTAGTTATAATGAAGATTTTTTTATTGGTAATCAGTCCACAGTACAGATGCATCCCAATGTGGCACCTATGCATCCCAATGTGGCACCTATGCATTCCAATGTGGCACCTATGCATCCCAATGTGGCATCGATGCATCATAACATGGCACCTATGCATCCTAACGGAGCCATTCAAATGATGCCGGTGGAGAGAATCGATCAACCCATGGTTGATAACCCCAATATGAATGCGTATAACTCAGTAGCGCCTGTTCCAGCTCCTGCTTCTTCTGGAATTTCTATGAAAGTGTCAGAGGTAAGGTAATATTATTACTCTACTTTATAAATGATAATATGTGTTGTGTTGGGCAGATGAATAAAGCACTACCACTGCAACCAGTACGTCTATTGTGATACACTTTAGACCACCTTATATTTGATTGATTAGGTCTTTACTTGATGAAAATTCATTTTCAATAAATAACACCATTTCCACTAATTTGTTTATTTACAAACAAAAAATGTTTCACCACACCGTGGATTGTTCATTTGAACTGATTCCATATGAAAAATCACAGAAGATCTCAAACGCAGATAATGAAGAACACAAGATGTGTCGATCAATAAATCATGCGAAGTTTTTTGACCACTTTTCACACCCCACTCCCCATTTGTTATATATGGTGAAGTTCTAAGTTACCCCACCCTTCCTTTCCAACGTTACGTGTATTTTAATAACACTCGCATGACTTCAGGAGCTTTAGTGCGCTTGCCGATGTAAGAATCAATATATTAATGATTTCTTACCTTGATACCTTACACTACCAAATTTCAAATGGGTATATTTTTCATCCAGTTTAGTTAATCTGTGAAAGTGTTGTAGTTCTGTACCGAAATATAAAAACCTAAGAAATTGGTGAGAGAAAATAATTTCGGAACCAGCTTCTGAAATTTTTCTCACTTTGCTCACATTTCGGAATACACATTTAATTATGAAGTAGTACACACTAAAGCAATTGAAATTTCCATTGAAAAGCAGGACAAAAGATGTCTCAAGATCACAGCAATTCGCAAGCCCCCACAACAATGCCCCAAACTTTTCAATCAATACGTATTTGGTTATTCGTACATCTGACCCCATGCTTAGATCACATTTTAGTAGGCGAAATAAATATTAACATCTCATCCCATGAAAAGTCAGTTTAATTAAAACAATCTATAAATGCGGAGACAAAACTGAAATGAGTAATTAGAGGCCTATGTCATTATGTGCAATATATCAAAAATAATTAGAAAAACAACATCTTGGAAGGCGGTCAGTATGGATTTAAGACTGGTAGGTCGACAAAGGATGCAATAAGAGAACTAAGTGGAAAAATATATGAATGTTTAGATAACCAGATTCCTAGCTTGTCCATCTTTGTCGACCTCGCCAAAGCTTTTGACACTGTTTGTCATAAGAGACTTCTGGAAAAGTTGTGCAGGTATGGACATCGTGGTACTAGTTATGAATTACTAGAGTCTTATATATCTGTCCGGCAAAAACATGTGTACATAAACGGAAATCATATTTCTTATAAAACGGTTACTTAAGGTGTTCCTCAGGGTACAGTGATTGGCCCACTCCTATTTCTAGTACATATTAACAGCCTACTGAAATTCGGTGGCACTGGGGACGTACTCAAACAAGAAAATTAAAAAAAAGGAATACGAGAACATACTCACCATGATATACAGGGTGAGTCTTTGACCACTGCATTAATTTTAACCAAAGATTCCTCCCATCAAACGAAACACTTTTTTCATTTACCATTTTTCCAGATTCGGCTCAGGTAAAAAGTTACAAGCGTTTAAAGATTTCACAATGCGCTAATACACTCCCGCATATAAATTATCTATGACATTGTTGGCGGACGAGAATAAGGCATGGTAACGTGGTTTACAGCTTGATTCGGGATTCCAACGCTCAGGGACGGATCCATAAAAGTAGTCAAATTTCTGGAGTTTTCCATTTTAAAACATTCAATGGAGAATATCTCGAAAACGGTGCGTTTAAGGAGAAATGATGAAGAATAATATAATGTTCTAAAACGATGGAATATTCTTGAAATGACTCAAGAAAAACTTTATATGCTTTCTTTATGCTAATTTCGTTTAGTTTTATGAATCCACGAGTCCATAACTAGAAAACCAGTAGAAGTAGAAAATATCTAATATTTGGAAAATATAGTTATAGGAAACTTTACGCCAACATTCATTTCATTCGAAAAAAGGATGTCAAAGTGTTTCATTTGATGAGAGGAATCTTTGGTTGAAATTAATGCAGTGGTCAAAGACTCAACCTGTATACACATTATACAGACCCGGAAATGGGAATTTACTTACCCGATTGGACCTTTAACCCCAGGAATGACGTGACCCAAAATAGGGAACATGTTTGCATTTAGTTCGTTTATTCACATATTTGTGGCTATTATACAAAAATAATTTATTTAAAATTACACGCAGATAAATATCTCTCGGAAATAAATACCTCTGTAATTTCTTATGTTTACTTTGAAGAAATATTATTGAACAAGAACTTCCTTCTGGGTATATAATTGAATCTCACGTCAGTGCCCTTATCATTAATTTAACATTTTCTTTTCAAATTGGATTATTGAATGTGTTCAAATTTTTCAGCTTATGGCTCGGATATCCGCATCTACTAATCCAAGCTATAATCAAAGCGGAAATCCTCCTCAGGTAAAAATATATTTATATCTTGAGTATGGGACATTTATTTTATAATTTTAATTGAAGGTGGAAAAGAAGTGGTCCCTGACTGACGTCCTACATATGAGTCAACCGACAGGTAACATATTCATTTTCACATACAGTACCAAAACATATATTAGTGTTTGGCACAATTCCCTTTGTTTCAGTGAACGTTTATCTTTTTTTAGATATTTTTTTCATTAATCATTTATATTGTCTACAGAATTTGTTTCGGATTCAGAAGCATTGAAGAAAAAAGTTGATGGTAAGTTCTTGTTAATTTCTCGCTTGAATTATGCTTATTTATAATATGAATCCATTGAATTTGTTCATCAGATGTCCCACAGAATAAAAGTTATCTTCACTCTTCCCTTTGTTTTCTTTAAATATTTGATTTGGAAGACACCTTTACATATATATACGTCATTACAGTTTTGTCAAGATGTCAAGATTTCTTGAAGGAGTTATCCGGAGATAAAAAATATAGTGGTAAACTGAAGGTCACAAAGACCAGTTACCTACAAAAGGACGAAAGGAAAATTTCCCCTCTATTACGTCAAAGGCCTGTTACATTTTCGTTTAATACTCCAATGTCCGAAAATAATTACCAGGATACCCTAAAGAGAACTTTGATAAAGTTGGGAATAGTTCCTGAAGTCATTGATCTGGTTGATGAAGAACAAGCGGATCATTCAACATCATCATCTGCGAATAAACGAAACAAAGTGCCATTTGAATTGAAATCAGAACCGCCTAGGAGCAGCATGTCGATGAAGATGTGTCAGACGGATCCAGTGAAATGTGAAGATTGCGAGAAGAGGAAGGCAGTGCAATATAGAAGTATCGGCGTTCAGTGTGGGGAAAGTGAAAGATTTAATGTAGGAGTTCAAGTTGTTGAAGAGGATATAATCAACTCTAGAATTCCAAAAAATCAATCGTTGGCGTATATGACTCCCGCTCAACTCCTTGGTAGAAGCGAGCCTGTGGTTAGTAGAGCTGATAATTATGGTGTATCTGCGGAGAGGCTGGTGCAACATCCGTACAGAGATCCCGTGACTTGGGGCAGAGCAAGGGAATTTTATGGTGAAACAGGAAGTGACTACCAAGATCCCTTCTACTACGGAACTGCTAGAGACGTGAATCGAGATCCTAGATACTCTAGATTTTAGACAAAAATATATTATCAGTGTAATTTCTTAATTTGTAATTCATCTAGGCATTTAGATAATAATGTATATTAAGCTAAGGTATTCTAGTACACCGATTTGATTTGTTGTGCTTTGTGAATCTTTTGCAATTCTTTCTTGAATCATTGTTTGTTTTCTAAATAAAACAGCCATATTTAATTCGTGGAAATCTATTCTTTCGAATTGTTGCATCCAGGATTAATCTTAATGTAATTTCTGCACCATGTCTCTGTATTAGATTTTATAGTTTGTGTGTAATATACAGTTTGCCTAAGATAAGGATTAATCTAGGACACAGCAGGTTAAATCAGAGAAAAAAAATTCTGTCGTTATAGTATGCCGTTTAGAATGTTTCAAGTTTGCTGGCGTCAGGAGAGAAAACAAATTTCAAAATAAAACGCAATACATTCACATCGCCACTTTTTCCGCTCTATACAATGGCGTCAACATCTTTGTAATCCCGCGTTTCGTCCCTGAGGGGCCATCGTCAACTCAATATTAATTTTCAATTACAAATTGTAACTCTTGTGATGAAATGGCAATGTAATTGTGCAATTCATTTCAAAATTATTTTGCGAATAAAGCCAGGAAAGACTTTTGCAAAATTTTGGAATTTTCTAAATACAACTTTTCTCTCATTTAACGAACTGTGTATCTCTTATCGTTTCTTAAATCCTAATGCCATCCCATCTTTATCTTGGACACACTATTTTATAGATACAACTAATAGACGTTACATAAAAGTATGCCAGAGAAATCATTAACATTTTTGTGATTTTATTCCAACCTAATCAATCTGAGTTTTTAAGAATAGGATGATTTCCACACGTTAAGGTCGATGTCTAAACTGCCTTGACATATTATTCCTTTATATTTTCTTGACTTATCCCGACCCTGACGTCTTGAGATTGATCAGCATTCCCATATTTTTTAAGTCGGATTATTCCACCTTTTTTTGGTCAAAACATAAGATAACGCCTCATTTTCATATATAGTCAACGGAGGCTCTCGGAATTCTAAAATTCCTTGCTTCAGCGGCATAAGTGACTTTCGTAAACTTCTTCGATGTAACAATGTGGTCTATTGCGATCCTTGAAGTGCTGTGCTGTAAAAATTATAATTTTGATTATTGTAGCCTCGTGCAGTACTTGCACCGTTTTCAAATTAAAACAATTTTGCTGTGGATAATTTATATTCGAAAAGAATAATCGGTTTGAACGAGTCGTTAAATTCTGAAGTTCTAACTTTTTACTTGAAAAAGCATCGTGAAGGAATACGAATATTTCCGAAACAAATATAATATCAATTCGAATCTGATTGATCAGAAGTTGAAAACTAACAATTGTAAAAAAATAAATCAATTGAACTGTTTGGATGCCGTGCTTTTTTATTCACAGAAAACCTGCTGTTCACTAAATCTGCCTAAATTTCCTAAGAAGAAAGTCTCTAAGCAACAGGAAAGTCCAAATCAGCTGGAGCTATCATCAGTAAGTCTGGTCATGATTATAAGTTGTCGCTCATCTTGAAGAAAGTTTCTGAATTATTGAGATATGGTTGTTCTTGTGAAAACAAAATGTTAATTTTATTTCGTTTGGGCTTGCATTGCCGTGCAAATACTTTGAAAATTCCAAGACACATATGACTCATGACCTGAGCAGGAGTCGAACCTGCAATCTCCGGCGTCTTAGCTGATGGTATTCATTGGGGAAGGCAGTGATACATCAAAGGAATGCTTTCTTCAACTAGACTTTTTGGCAATAACATGTATACCTTAAATTCAGTTAAGTGTTTTGCGACATCATAGCTGCAGAGTTTACTCCTGTCACGGATTAACTATGCCAGAATCTGTGGGGGATGTTGCGAAGTGGACAGTCTCCTCCCTCCCATGTTTTTTGCGGAAATTCCATAATCCGACGAGAAATATGGGATGTGCGTTGTCTTGCACTAGATGGCCACCTAGATAAGGCAGTGGTCTTTATATAGGACATCGCGCAGCTGTCATACTGCCTCGGATAGAAAGCAGTTATCGGCTTTCAATGGCAATAGCCCCCACAACCCATTGCTCCAAAAACCCTTTGTACGTGTCTGCCAATATCACGATGCTCTCCACGGCGGCGTCGTACCCAGTGCCGGTTTGAGGTGCTTTCGGGCCCTGGGCGCAGAAGATCTACGGGCCCCCTTGGCACTGACGGATCTCTTGGATTCGACCACCCCAAGCGCGCAGTGGATAAACCGGCTCTGGTCGTACCCGTCCATGGCCATCGTACATAACTAGACAGCCTAGCAATTCGACATTCTGCTTCCAATGCTGCCGTTCTATGCTCCACTTCAAACCTTGATGAGAATGGGTCGCAATCAAGGGAAGCACTAATCCTGAGTGGTAAGGAAAACATCTAACAGGCAGGGAGGGCTGCGGTGCGCCGCCCTCCCTATCATAATAATGTACATATATAAACAATTAATTTGTATATTTCATATTCGTGCTCTTCAAACCGGACTCAATTAAAATCAAAACATTTTTACCAAGCGACCATCTATATTTCACAATAATTAAATTTACGTTAAGCGTACGTATAGACAAGGTATACTATGAGCGTCCGCACTATGCCGGGCTGAATCTCGATCGCCCAAGCGAAATCGCCGGTTAACATGGAAACGGCAAACGTACTCACTCAAAGAATAGCTAGCCTCACGCGATTCTCAGTCATGATTCGTGCGTATTAGTAGAAACCCAGAGAAGAATAAATAGCTACGCTCGGTAGTAGTATATGGTTACGCTAAATACATAGGTATTATTGTAGGTGCCAATTGTTTCGTGTTATAAACTTGCGTTGAGGATTTAAGGACTGACACTGAGGTTGTGTGATCTAACAAAATTAAACTTAGTTTGACGCAAATATTCACGAAAAAACTGTATGGTTGTGGGGATTAGAAGAAAAACATGCGTTTTTTGGTTTGGTTTGCTTACTGCTTGGTGAGGCCGATAACTGAAAAGAAGAATGAGGTGTATACGTGATTTGAAACATCTGGGTGAAAAGATAAAAAACAAGCCCTGTGGACAGGAGCTTTCTGGCGCTCTAGTTCAAACAGACAAATTATATCTCCGAAAGTATTGGTTTCTCAGAGTTGGGAATTATATCAATGTATTCATATAATAGAACTGCATCCTAAAGGAAATTCAATTCAAATAATAGTTTATTTATCAAGATTAAATGAGCAATCATGAGAATGAGAAAAGCACCATGGAAGAAATCAAATTAAATCTGGCCAATTTTGCCCAATAACGAACTTAACCGAGATATTCATCTCCCTAAACTACTCTGAAAATTTCAACTACCTACCTCATTATCCGTTCGAGAGTTATATCTATGTCTATGGATGAAAAGCAGTCTCACTACTCTCAGATCTCTTACTTCATGTTCAGTTCCGAAATGTAAGAATTTTCTGAGAAAAACTAATATCGGAGCAAACAACTGAGATTTAACTCACTTCGCTCACAATTCTTCGATTGATTAGTCTCAGGAACATGGAACATCATTTGACATTATGACAATTCATATTCATACATAGAATAATATCATTCTGTGACAACGTTGAAATACGATTTATTATTGAAATTTTGAAAAATCATATCTGAGATTTTTCTCACTTCGCTCACAATTCTTCGATTGATTAGCATAGACAAGATATACTATGATTTATTAGTCTCAGGAACATCATTTGACATTATGACAATTCATATTCATACATAGAATAATATTATTCTGTGACAACGTTGAAATACGATTTATTATTGAAATTTTGAAAAATCATATCTCCGAAAGTATTAGCTTGTTAGAGTTAAAAATGATATGATTGGATTCTCATGAAAAAACTTTTTATTAAAAAAAATTTAATTTGGAATTTGTTTCGTAAAAAAAAAATTTTTTTTTTGTTACTCCGAAACCATTTGTCCGATTTTGCCCAATAACGAACTTAGCCGAGATATTCATCCCCCAAACCTACTCTGAAAATTTCAACTCTCTAGCTCATTCCGTTCGAGAGTTATCGTGCCTACGGCCGGCCGGCCGACCGGCCGGCCGGACCGGCCGGACAGAATGAATTTCGACCACGGATTCTTGATCAGTGAGTCGAACCAAATCGTTTAAGACCATTTTCATCGAAATATTCGAAAATTACAGACATTTGGGCAAATTGATAAGCACTCAGTTCCGAGGAACTAGAGCGCCAAAAACACGAAAAATCGACCAAACATATGAACAAGATTGTAAACTTTCAGCCAAGATGCATAGAATAACAAGGTGTGGACACTCCCTACTAATTCCTGCTAAAATTTTCGGCCGAAAAACGGACCAAGAACTGTCAAATCACGTACTTTATGTACTACTTCACTTTATTAACGATGGTGCCGCTAGGGTCGATTTCGAAGATTCTGACAAGCGAATAAATGAAAACTGACAAGCGACAAAGTTCACTTTTCACCGTTGCTAGTTCGTAAATTCAAATTAAAAGAATATAATGAAGCAGTTTATTGAAAAATCAATCCATTTTTTGATTAATCAGATATCTGTTCGGAGATAATATGTAAACCACATTGGTTTGGAACAGAAATTTCATCTTGCCAAGACATAATGAGGTCAAATAAGGGATTTATCAGTAAAGGAGTTTCTTTGGAACATTTTGAATGGAACTGTATATGAAGAAATCTGTGAAATCATTATTTTTCCATTACGAAAGATCACATCCAACGTCATTAGAGTACAAGCATTTAATTTATGTATTTTGAAATACATTGAATGATACAGAATTTTCTGTAATACCTCTACATACAATATCTTTCGATATCATATTATTATTCAAATGTAGTAATTCCTTTATCATGTAAGGCTCTTTTAAATTGAGCATTTTACTTATTATATTATATGTATAATTTGAAATTTCATCAAAACATTCTCATGTATACAGCATTTTTTCAGTCACCCAATACCCCTTGACAACTTTTCATGTTCTCAGCAATTAGATTGCTGAATATAGATATTTAATTCGATAGCTATTATTCAGAACTAAGTATATACTGATGAAATATCGAAAAATGATTCATTAAATTGATAAACTAACCAAATAGAGGGTAGTGTACTACGTTTCAATCTTTTATTCAATATACATATATTCGCTAGAAAAATATTTTGAACAAACAAATGTTCTAATTTTCGATACCCTACCTCTAGCACAAGCCAGTTGCCATTCTTGTCGTTTAACAATATCCTTGAAACAAATAATATTATAGTATAAGAGCGCCAAAAAGAATGACGCCTTAGGAAAGCTATTCAAATTGATGAAATCACACTGTGTGGTTGCTCTGAACTTTGTTCTCTGCTAGTCCTTTCATCGTTCACAAATAATATTTTTAGTTTTCATAACATGGCATTTCATTCCTTCTCAATATATAACTGAATTGTATAATGAATTTAATTATTAATCAATAGAGTTATATCTTAATTTCAACTGTTAAAACAGTTTATGTTCATCAACCGGCAAGATTATAGTAAATCAACAAGTCTTACGTTCTCCTGTGTTGATTTATTAACAATTAACGGTATCAGCGATCTTTCAATATTATTAATATTAAAATTAATAACTATCTTGATACTAGAAATCTGCCCCTGATCCGGTAAGAATATTCAATTGTTAAAAAAATATATTCGCATAAAAACGAAGTATTTTCGAAATGAAAATAGTATTTGATTAAAATGGTTCTGGATACTCGTTCAGAGTTCACACAGCAAACATTTGTCTTACTTTCGGCGCGGCAAACGACTTTCCACAAGAAACTGGAATAAGAAAAGATTCAAATTTAAATTGACATGTCGGTAATTTTGTCCATAAAATTTCTACTGCCGGCATCTATCGGCGAAAATTGAAGTAAAACAAAATCCTTGTATTTTGACAGTATTTGGACCGCAAATCGGCCGAAAATATGTCAAAGAGTGTCTTCACCATGTATTCTATGCATCTATCTTTCAGCTATTGGCCACAACTAATATCGCTTCTGGTTCTGGGAAAACATTCGTAAGCACAACGAATGCTATCAAAAAACCGATACGACCTGTCAAAAATGATCGATAGTCTGAAGTTGTGTGGCAAATGCAATCTTGCACAACGGGGTCATAGGGCCGATTTCTCAATTGCGAGTTAACTCGAGGTTGCGAGTTACGCATGTATTTAGCGATATTTATGAACTCGTAACACTCGGGGGTTACCCGCAACCTCGAGTTAACTCGCAATTGTGAAACCGGCCCATAAAGAGTCGGAAGACTCGACGAATAACACAAGAAAACGAGAACGTGACCGGTTGTTTACGTACTTTAAATTTAATATAGTGTCGTATGGTTTGGATTCAACGTTTTGTGAAATATGTTAAGTTTTGGTTATTTTAATATCGATGCCACTTACAACCGCAGAAACTGAAAGATGTTTCCCTACTTTAAAATTGATCTAGACGTTTCTATAAGGAATACAATGTCGGAAGAAAGACTGACGGTGCTCGCAATGTTGATGTCTATCGAACAAAATTTACATAAAGACATTCCCTGATGACTTCAACGAAAAAGGTGATCGAGAAGTTCATCTGTGACAAAAACAGAAGCATTGAGTTTTATTTTAAGATGATGGCATTTGGTAATTATCTTTTAAAATATATATACTTTTGTTGTATTCTTGAATCCGCGCCCCCCTGAACAAAATTATCCCCAGCCGCCACTGCTAACAGGTCTACCTTCTCCTCCAAACCGTTGGTCAGAGATTTGACGCGTAGTAGCAAAACGGTCTCGTAGAGCTAGTTGGAGTAAGCGACTTTCCTAGCTTTTCTGACTTCTGCGGTACATCTCGGTAGCCAGTAGCTGTCCTTCCTGTAGCTTTTTCTTTGCACACACGCATTACAGTACAATTAACAGGGCATTTTATTACGCTTGAGACTCTAAACTACACGGGCGGAAATTATGCCGCCGTTTGCACGTCCTAATAGATGCCATGACCGAAACTAGACGAACGATAAAAATACGCTGATCTCTGTCAAATTTTTTGTCGAAAATGGTCTCAAACGATCGATTTCGACCCCCTGATGAAGGGGATTCTGTCCGGCCGTTGCCACGATAACTTAAGAACGGATTCAATTCAAACATGGTAATTAGTTTTAGAACACAGACGCAAATTTTTTTGCAAAATTTCGTGATGATCGTATTTCTACAAAATTTTTAAAAATTCGTTGAAAAAAATTGTATATATCAGCAAGTATTCGTCCGACATAGCTGAAATTTTGCGAGAACCTTCAAAACCAGACTCTACAACCAAGTTGAGAAAATGGTATATAGCGATGGTAAATTTGATTAAGAGTGTCCAATAGAGGTGATAAGGTGATAGACAATAGGTCTCATTCCAGTCTCATAGAGGATGGATATATCCCGAATATATTGCTTATCAAAATATGTTCATGACTATTTTTTTTTTATTTAAAAAAACTGAATTTTTTTTGTGGTAAATATTTATTTTTATTTACTTATATGTTATATATGTCTCTATAAACATATATCTTTAAATATGAACCTCAGTTAAGTAAAAAAAAACACTTAAAAAAATAATTGAATTTTTTTTAACAGCCATATGACTAAATCTTCCACAAGGAGATCCCTCAGAAGCTCTTAGGAGTTTGTGCGACTAGGGAGAGTAAATTGTGTTCTTTGTCAACTTTGTCACTATATCCTTACGCCAGCTTAGACACAGCACAGTTATTTTTTGACCGAAAGTGAATATTGACCACTACACCCTCTGGGTAGATCTCCCGCTCGCTCTGATCCACTGAGCTCGAAACAGTCATCATTCAATTCGAATTAGCCAACCGAGAACACGCGCGCCAAAGAGTACTGACTTCACGTCGGCGCCTTTTTATATTTTGCAAGTTTCTTTGACAAATCTGACTTTCAATATAGTCTGGCTATTAGTTTTACCGTAGGTCGAAATAAAAAAAATTGCGGTTATGGGACCACCATTAGGAACATAATTGCTTACGCCTGTTCTTCAAATCCAAATGTGGTTTGATATAGGTCTTCAAAATATAGTTATTTATAAATTGCCCCAGGGTCAAGGTATAGACATTTCAACCCGGAAAAAACGCTATTTCGTTGAAAATGACTTGTCCGTGCACATGAGCCACTTTCCCTCTGCACATGCGCAATTTGTTCGAGGCTGAAAGTCGTCTCAAAATCACACATCTCGCACAAAAATCTAATTCTTCAACACTATTGGTTCAGGAGATATCTCAGCTTCAATCCACGCATGCGCGGACACTCTCAATGGGATTCTATGGAGGAATAGCATCCTGCACATCAAAACCCCAATGCTGTCAAACGAAAACTCCAGCAGTTAAATCACTTCACGTCTGCTCATGCGCTTAACGAAAAATGCCTGAAAGGGGGTCACATGAATATCAAAATGGGTCCCAGGGTCACGCTACGGACACTCCGACTCGGAAACAATGCTATTTCCCTCCCAAACCGACTTATCAGTGCACAGAATAGCCATGAATTTATTTGTATTCTGTGGACAATACTCTTCTATGGTGTGTGAGCATGAGCTGTGTTGAAAACTAACCTTACATTAATATGTGAAACATTTTAATCGTGATGCTACTTTGATTATCCTTCTGCAATTAAACATCTAGTAATTTTGAAGAATTTCTTCAGACTTTGAAAATACACATTCCATAAATATTTCCCAACGTTGCAGTTGGCTGTCAAGATGAATGTGGCAAATGCAACCGAGAAATCTTTTACTTGTTCCACATGCAGAATTCAATTGAGAGATGTGGAGCAACAAAGACTACATCATAAATCCGAGTGGCATGTATATAATATGAAGAGAAAAATTGCTTCACTGCCACCTTTGAGCGTGGAAGAATACATAGTGAAATTGAACAAATTAAAGAATGACAAAGTGCCTGTCATAAAGGAGAAAAATAATTACAAATGTAACGAGTGCAAGAAAACATTTGCCAATAATAGCACATATGTTGATCATGTAAATTCAAAGAAACATAAAGAAAATGTGAAAAATATTGTAGAACAGAATACGGTAGCCCAGAATACTATACCTGTGAAAACTTCTTCTAAAATGGAGGAAGATGATCTTGAAGTAGAAGAAGTTGACTCAGATGAATGGGATGAAGATACGGAAATAGATTCAAATCAATGCTTATTTTGTTCCCATCAAAGTGGAAACTTTTTCAACAATTTGGAACATATGACTGCATTCCATTCATTTTTCATACCAGACATTGAATATTGCACTGATATAACTGCTTTATTAGATTATCTTCAAGAGAAAGTATCGAAATGTAACTAAATTTTACCTTAACCTAATTTCAAATAACAATTCTCCTTATAGATTACATGTGTCTTTGGTGTAATGAAAAGGGTCGAACCTTTTACTCAGTAGAAGCTGCAAAAGGTCATATGGTTGACAAAGGTCACTGTAGGATGATATATGAAGGAGTCGCCCTTACAGAATATGTAGACTTTTATGACTATTCCTCTACTTATCCCGACGCAGGTAAAGATGTTGACAAAGACGAAGAGGCAAGTATTATGGACCTGAGTTGCAGATTCAATAAAGAAAATAACCTTAAATTATTTTTCTTATAGGTACCAGTCAATGTTTTGGATGGCTCTGAATTTCAGCTGGTTCTTCCCTCAGGTGTTACAGTTGGTCATAGGAGCTTGTTGAGATATTATAAACAGAGTACTTCCCGTTCGTCTGCAGTGCTACCATCGAAAAATACTAAAAAACTCCACAAAGTTCTTGCAACTTACAGAGCCTTAGGTTGGTCACAAACAGAACAAGAGGTAGCTGCAAGGTGAGATTAATTGTTCAGAATGCTGGGGCCACCTGGTTCTCCTATCCAAACAAATATTTTCACAGTTCGTGAAAGAATTATTGATATTCAAGTTGTTCACTATAAGATGTTAGATCACCAACAGTATACATTACTAGTTACTATTCAACTCTTATGGTCTCCCACCCCACACTCTGCTCTGCGGCTGAAGTGTAACTGAATTGAACAGAGTGAGGTACCCCCACTAGCTCCGATGATCTGTAGAAAAATCATTCTGTTCTAGTTCAACACTGGATTATTCATTGTCATAACGCGCATATCTTTCGATTCTTGCACTTTCAACTGGACGCTCAGGTTTCTCTTCCTTATGCATTGAATATCCTAGCCGTACAACGTAATTTTCTATATCGGTCTATGGCCACGTATGCTTCATATGGATCTTTGTTAGGGGGTTAGGTTAGGATTCTTGTCACATTGTATATATTTTTCCTATATGAGTTCTGATTAAGTCTGAGGAGTGGAAGATGAATTCATCAATATATTTAATTTTTTAGGAAAGCAAGAGATATCCATTACTTGAAGAGGGTTCAATCAAAATGGTATACTAAAATGGGAGTCAAAAATAACAAGTTCCAGACATATTTCAGGCAACAAGTCAACTATTGATCATTAATTGTTGATTTTATCTTTAAAATTGACATAATTAAGCAGTTATATGATATTTGTTGAATAAATATATAATAAAATATGCTATCTAACATTTGTATTTCGACCAATAATCGAAGATCCCAACCTAAATCAACCTTCCCACAATATTTCGTATCACAGACTTCAACAAAGAAACATGCTTCAGAAAGGAGTTATAAAATGTTTGAGAATTTATCAATGTTCGAGAGTTATTCGCTAACAATTTTTTTTTGCTAGATAATTGTAAGAACACAACAAATTAAGAAGTATTCATTTAAAGGTGCAATTGAAAATATCAGGCGATGGCTCAACATCAACACAATCGGAAAATCTTCTAAAGCTGCTTTATTTTGGCCCATACCACTATAACTCACCAATAGTGAAGTCATTGTATAAATGGCGAAGTCACAGTGTCCAAAATGTAAACTACAAACTAGCATGTTTTCTCTAATTTCCTTTCCGATTTTGAAAGCTTTTTTCCACTTCTCTTTCATTCATGTTATTTGCCCTACTCAGATGAGATTGTACATGTAGTCTATGGATGCTCTTAGTAGTCTTCACCGACACCACACGCACTAAATTGTCTTTTCCTGGGTGTAGTTCTGTGATTCTGTCCAATTTCCACTGCTGCGGGGGGTGGGGGTGTTGTCCTCGATCAAAATTACCACACGTCCTTTAAGGTTGTTCGGAGTCTCGCTGATACACCACTTTGTGCGTTGTTGGAGAGAGATTAAGATAATCCCGACACAATTTTTTCCAGAATTGCCGAATCAACAGTCTTAAGAGTTTATACCGGGAGATAAATGTTATCGGGGACCTCGGGTTCTGGTAGTGCCATCATCAAAGTTCCAATAACGAAGTGTCCTGGTGTCAAAATCTCTGGATCACTTGGATCCTCAGTGAGGCGATAAAGAGGACGGGAATTAAAGATTGATTCGATCTGTGACAATATTGTATAAAATTCCTCAAACGTTAGATGAACATTGTTGAACAATACGTTTGAGATGGTATTTTGTTGAACGCACGGCGCTCTCCCAAAGACCACCAAAATGCGGGGAACGCGGAGGAATAAAATGCCATTTAATTTTTAAATTCGCTAAATAGTTTTGGAAATCTAATTTCCTAGCAATCTCGATACAAGTTTTCAAATGATGATTTGCACCCACGAAATTTGTACCGTTGTGAGATGAAATCTCGTTGCAAATACCCCCTCTGGATATGAATCTTTTGAATGCGTTTAAAAAACATTAACTTGTTAAGTCGCTCACTAGTTCTACATGAACGGCCTTTGTAACAAAACATACAAATATAGGCTTTCAACAACTTCCTGTTCCGCAATTTACTATCCTTACTTAGATATGGTCCGACATAATCGACACTACATACAGAAAAGGCTGTAGTAGGTGTGACACGGGTTGCAGGTAAGTCTCCCATAAGTTGAGCAAGCGGTTTTGGTTTGACTCCCTGTGGCGGACATTTGGAGGTGATAGAGAGCTCTTGGTGACCTCCCAGCGATATCGCAAAAGGCGTCACAGTATCCCGGAAAGAGGATTGCAACAATTGCAACACACTTTCGTGTTGTTTACTCTTTATTATAATATGTTATATGTAATGTGATTCTGATTGGTTCCGTTCAGTCAAGTGATCTCAAATTATTTGATACCATTGGATTTCTACATGAGCAAAACATTTCTGGGCTCAACATTCTTTGGGGGATGCAGCTAGCCAAATGCCCAGAGCGGAAAAATTCCGAGCAGTTACAGCTTCTTGGCTGATAGCATTGCAAAGGACGGTAAATCATCATTTGCCTCATGGAACGGCTAAATAGCTAGATCAAACCCTGCTTAAAAGTTATGTGAATATAAAATATCAGGCTGACATGTTTTTTGCAAATTACTTGATAATTACAAAAACTGAATTTCGCGATTATTTCGCTTCTTAATAATAATATTTAATTCGTAAATCCGCCCCTTAGTCCCGTGCCTGGATCGAGGAAATTAGGAATGCAGTAGTGTATTAGCTTATTGTGAAATCGCTTTTAACCTTTTATCTGAGGCGAATCTGGAAAATTGGTAAATGAAAATAGTTATTTTTTTCAAGGACAAAAAACTGTCTATTATAGTCGAGTCTGCAAATTATTGCTATCAGAGGCATAGCAAGCATGCGATACAATTGCCAGTTTTTCGACGAGGTGCTTATTACATTTTTGCGTCGACCTCCACATATTTTTATGAACTTTGGACCTCTTAAATAATTTCACAAAAGCAAATGACACATACACTTATGTTTGTATTGAACCGTATCATGCCGTATTCATAGCGACCATAGCGGACGAGAAAGTATAATTTAGAGGACTAGCAAATTTTAGTAGGTACGTAAAATGTCATTTTTCAAGGAGGTCGACGAAAAATTACTATTTTTTACAAATTTTTCGTGAAATTACGTACCGCGACTGATCTCAGCAATCGCATTACGAAAATTGCGTCTTCCCAATTTTCAAGCAGTACCTACCAATAGCATAAAATAGCAATAATAAGTGATGAGGGTTTAACGGTTTGAATTGTGATATATTTTCCGGTTTATACTTTTCCAACGAAATCAACTAGTTAATGATCGTGTTTCAATGGGAAAGGTCTAGGTATAGAGTCTGAAAAAACCTTGTAGACACAGGATTTTGTATGGCCAATTATCTTTATAATAATTGTTATTACATCATGACCTACACGATCAATAATTCTTGAATGCCAATAAAAGCAATAAACAAATTAGCTATATGTTTTGTTCGTATCAGGTGGAAGACGAGATGGAGAATGTACAGTCAGGATGATAATTTTTTTCTGTGAAGTTTCTGATTAGGTAGAATATTGAGTCGAATCTACTAACTATTTGAATACTGAAGCGAATTGGAAATAAAGTATGAAGAAGTTATAACGACCATCCCAAAGAAAAAATGGCAAAGCGCCCCCCTTGCATTACTGGTGGGGTGGTTAATGCTGTTGACAAAAAAATTACTATATTTACTAAGGAAACATGAGAAACTATACTATAGACAAAAACATGCAAACAAAATCTCCTGATTTCACGTCGGTGCTTTTTAAGAATTTCTTATTTAATATCATTTTCGACTCTAAAAAATTAATATTTTCGGAGATATGATTTTTCAAAATTTCAATATTAAATCGTAACTCTATGAGTTCACAAAATACTGAAATAGATAATTAAGGTCTGTATCTATGAATTTCTTGATCTGCGTTCATACATGTCATCATTGTCATCTCATCTATAGATAAGAGACATGTCAAACAAGGTATGATTGAATGCAAAATGAACAATGAAATAACCTCTGCTATCGTATATAGCTTGGATAATCCATATGATGATGGAAATATATACTTTGGTAAGTTAATCAAATTAGATAAAGAATATCTCCAGTAGATAGATAGATTCAGTAAAAACAAAACTGGAATATTGGCCAAGTTTCAATTGATATAAGATAATTATTTTCATAGTAGATTGGAGGAATGAATATCTCGGATAAGTTCGTTTTATTGGGTAGAATCAGTCTGGTGGGTTCGGATTAATAATTTTTGGTACTCTTGTTGAATTTGATTTTTTTAATGATGAAGTTCTATCATAAGAATCCATTGATATCATTCCCAACTCTGAGTAATCAGTACTTTCGGAGATATGATATGATTCAACTTGCTTAGAGAATTTTCTGCTTTTATGTTTATATCATCATATTTCTTTTACATATTCTATGCTGAGCTGATAAATTATTTTTAATTGCAATGATAATTTTCTAGGGAGCATATATTATGCAATATCAATATGTGAAGGTTCACCCAGTGTTATATATATATGACCGAGTTTTTTGTATAAAACTTTTTATGATGGATTTACGGCCCTAGTTTCGTTCGACATTTTCGGCTTGAAATTGAACATTCTACTGTTGGAAAAACTGGTTGAACCTTTAGGTACATATTTATATTACATGATATTCTAGAAAATTATCATTGCAATTCAAAATAATTTATAAGCTCTGTATAGAATACGTAAAAGAAATGTATCAGATACATATATGATTCATAAAAAGAACGTAACGGCTATGTCAATGTCATATAAAAGGTACGTATCAACTATGTAATTATTATATAAGATCAATGTATCAGCTACGTAAATGTTACATGAAGGGAATGTAGCAGAAATATTACAGATGTAATAAAACAGTGCTATCTTTTCAATGTAACATGTAACGCACATGAACTATACATGATACATAGCAAACTTGTTACATATTATGTAACGAAAGGCGGACATAGAGCGGTCGTAGAGCGGTACAAGAAAGGAGCAGGTATGTTACATTGCTATGTAAGATAGAACATTGAAATGTATAAGTTATATGTATGATACAGAATTGTGTTTGCTGGGATATGTCAAAGTTTGAACAAGCGGCGAGCGCCAAAGCTCCTGTCCATAGGGCTTTTCCACATTTTTTCAAACTGCTATTTTCAATTTTCCTCTAGTATAGCTCAAATCATGGAGAGGTATGAAGATGAATAAGAGGGAGATTTGTATACAAACCAAGATGGAAATCTTCTATTCTCAATACTGTGCACCGATATGTGTGCATCCTTGACCAACACACACTTTAATAATACTAGCAATTACGAAATAATTAAGAAGTCGGAAGGATATACCTACAACTACATCGATTTTTTATAATTGACTCAGATAAGGTGAGGAAGCACAATGATACCAAATTATTTTTTCACATCCATAAGTTCATTAGTTACATGAATTATACCACAATTGCTCCTTTGTTATTCTAAAGAAACATCAATAGCGAAGACTATTAAGACTGCCAATAATTACAGATTCTTATTCATTCTTTCTTCTTTACCTGTACCGATTAATTAATTTGTTTTTATCTGGCCGAATCTTTGATCGGGGCTGTTCACCGGCAACGAAAAAAGAAGAGAGACAAACATCAAGGAGAAGAATGAAAAATGCGGATTAATACCTATTATTATAGATCTTCGAGTTTAGCTCCGCAAATTGAGCATATTTAGAAATAAAACAGTCTGCGTCTGAGGAATTCTTATTATTTCCATTCTGATCGTTGCACTGAGTACTACTTTTGTAGTAGTAGCAGTTCGTGACTGGTTTCAGCAATTAATTCGAAGATGAGGGAATTGATAGTACTTGCGGCGATTTTATTGCCCCTTGTTATTTGTGCGGAGAATAAATATTGTGAGCTTTATTGCGATTTTTTCACGGAGAATGTGACACATACTGTTTGCGAAAGGGACTCCGATGTGAGTAAATATTTTTACTTTGTATTTAATTCTTAGATTTTAAGGGTAGAAAACTTATTATTAGTACACGTTGTTATCGGCGCCCGTAGAAATTATTCTAGGGAGGGGCAAGACCGAAATATGATATAGATGTTTTACGGCTTATAGAAAAATTGGTTCAAGCACTGACGTGAAGTCAGAAGCTTTTGCGCGTATGTTCTATTGTCCATTCTTCTGTATTGGACACCCTTAATCGAATTTACCATGGTAAATTATGTTGTCCATTCTCCTGTATTGGACACTCTTAAGTCTTAATTCGAATTTACCATGGTAAATTCGAATTCAGCAATTTCTAACGAATAGTTACTGATATATAGAATTTTTTTTTCCATTTTCAATGATTTTTTAAAAATTTTCTACAAAGGCTATCCTCACGAAATTTTGCAAGAATTTTCCGCGTTGGCATTCTACAACTAATTACCATGTTTGAATTCAATCGGTTTAGTATTTTTCGAGTTAATGAGGAACAAAAAACAACAAAATTTCAGATGGCTATAACTCTAAAACCGTTTGGCCGATTATGCTCATAAACAAACTGAAATGTCGCGTTCTGGTGCACATCCTAACCTGAACACTTCAAGCCGCTATCTCTTTCCGTTCTCAAGTTATCGTGACAACAAAAATATTTTTTTAAATTTTCTAGCCATACGATTCGCACAAAATTTCACAAACGTGCTTAGGTTCATATTCTACAACTACTCACCAAGTTTCAATTCGATCGGATTTATATTGGTTGAAAACAAAATTATTACTCGGATACCACTGGGCCGATTATGTCCATTAACGAACTTAAGTCCGTCGTATTGGGATGCGCCACCCACCCTGAAAATTTCAAGTCGCTAGCTCTTTATTTCGTTCTCAAGTTATCGTGGCAACGGCCGGACAGAATCAAATTTGACCTCGAATTATTCATTGGGGAGTCGAACTAAATCGTTTGAGACCATTTTCGTCAAAGAATTCGAAAGTTACAGACATTTGGGCAAAACTATAACGCGATGTTCCCCAGAACATACGCGCAAAAATGGTCCAAACACTGACGTGAACTCAGGAGCTTTAGCGCGCATTTTGCATTGTCTAATCACGCCTTATACGAAGTCGATCGAGCATAGATTCTGAAAAATGAAATTTTTCAGGATTTAAGTAATGAGAGAATCGTCTAAGATCAGAGAATTTTAAATTCTAAAATTCCTTAAATATCAAATAATATACGTAAAAACTCACCTGTTAAAGTCATTTCAGGATACGATATTCATTTGGCTGAATATGCCTCTTAACAAACTCAATTGGAGGAACCTCTTTCCGTTCTCAAGTTATCGTGAGACACTTAATCTGAAATTTTCTACAAATATGATATGCATAAAATTTCACATACGTTACTTTATGGCGGTATTCCACAACTAGTGACCAAGTTTCTCTTCGATCGGATCTGTATTTTTTGAGTTATCGAGAAAATGATATTCTAGATGGGTATAACTCCGAAACCATTGTGCCTATTATGCCCAACAACGAACCTGATTCGATCCCATTCGGATACGCAACCTACCCTGAAAATTGCAAGTCACTAACTCTTTCCATTCGAAAGTTATCGTGGCAACGGTCCAGCTACTGAACTCACACAAGACTACTCGGATATCCAACAATATAGATCGGAACGTGTTTGTAAAGTTAGGTTTTGGAGGCTCTCTCAAATTTCAGCGATGTCGGACGAATAGTTTTTGATATATAGAATATTTTTCAAAGTTTTCTAGCGATACGATCCTCACGAAATTTCGCAAAAATTTGCACGTCGGCATGCTATAACTAATTATCATGTTTGATTAGATCTCTTGCATGTCACACGAAATACCATAATATGTTTAATTTAGGGTGCTTCATTTTTAGGCGATATTTTTTTTTTCTCTGTGCTACCTGAAAATCTGATACTTTATGAAAAATAAAAAATTATGCCGCCGGGTAGGAGGCTTTCAGTGCAATAGTGGCTTAGCTCATTTAAAAATTCAATTTCCTATTTAAATAGCACAGAAAATTTTTTTTTTCAGTTTCAATTTGATTTTTCGACGAAAAAAAATTTTTTGGGGAAAAACGCGTGTATAGCTTTTGTAGAGCATAAAATTAGCTACAAAAAGTTTCTTCGCGGGAATCCTCCTCGACCAACAACTTTTGAGTTATAGAACAGGGAAGATAAATGTTTATGAGATTTTACATCAAATCATTTCTAAATCAAGATTTATTATTTTTACATCAAAAAATAATTCATTATAGACCAAAGAACGTTTTAATCGAGTCAATATATGATCCGGGTTTCCAATTTCAAACATTATTTTTGAATAAATAGAGAAAACTAAATTTTAATTAATAATTATAATAAAATCAAATTTCAAATACATTAAATTCAAATTTTCGTTCATATTTTATTATTTTATTTTTAGTTCTATTTCCTACCGCAGCAGCGCTGTTTTCCTGCTGAAAGAGCAGTACAATTGATAGAATCATTCAATCGGACTTTAACTCACGATGAAGAACAACCTAACCTAATGCTAATAAAAAAACATTAATGTAAACAGAACCTTGCAAATAACATTAAAAATTACTCTTCAAGATATTATCTTATCATTATTTATAAATTAAAATTTATATTCGTTCTTACTGCTTATAATAAATTGTTATTTAATGTAAAAATAATATTTATTTATTTAATTGACATTTATTTTTCTCTATCCAAAAATATTTTTGAAATTAGAAACCCAGATCATGTATTGACTTGATTGAAACGTTCTTTTGTCTATAATGAATTATTTTTTGATGTAAAAATAATAAATCTTGATTTACAAATGATTTGATGTAAAATCTGATAAACATTTATCTTCCCTGTTCTATAACTCAAAAGTTGTTGGTCGAGGAGGATTTCCGCGAAAAAACTTTTTGTAGCAAATTTTATGCTCTACAAAAGCTATACATGCGTTTTTCCCCAAAAATTTTTTTTTCGTCGAAAAATCAAATTGAAACTGAAAAAAAAATTTTTCTGTGCTATTTAAATAGGAAATTGAATTTTTGAATGAGCTAAGCCTCTATTGCACTGAAAGCCTCCTACCCGGCGGCATAATTTTTTATTTTTCATAAAGTATCAGATTTTCAGGTAGCACAGAGAAAAAAAAAATATCGCCTAAAAATGAAGCACCCTAATGTTTATGTTTTTCCGAATCTACTTCGATATCAGATCATTATGTACGCCCTCATCCGCTTTAAAATTTTATAAAATTTGAATATTTCGGTATTGAAAATCGGAAAATCAAGAAGAAAATTCAAATCGCTTCCGATTGGTAGAGTCGTTACTATAACGGCTGATGTAATCATAATCTACCCTCGACGAGTCCATCTGCTTGTTACAGCGAAACAAAGAGTGAAACGGACACGAAAAGAGAGAGAGAGTAGATATGACGAGTTACGTCACGGATAGGCACCAAGTTTCGATCGTTTGAACGGCCAGTATGTGCAACCAAATTTGAATGATCGTTTTCTCATTGAAAATTGTAATTTTTGACGGCGGTTTAATTTTTTCAGTATTCTTATGGATATAATAATCAATTCCAAAAATAAAAAAAATACATGCAAGAAACCTGATAGGTCTCTTTTCTGGGAAAATTTAATTACCATACACTCTTAATTCGAATTTACCATGGTAAATTCGAATTAAGTGTCTAATACAGGAGAATGGACAACATAATTTACCATGGGAAATTCGATTAAGGGTGACCAATACAGAAGAATGGACACTAGAACATACGCGCAAAAGCTTCTGACTTCACGTCAGTGCTTGAACCAATTTTTATTTTATAGATATTTTTCAGAGTTAGGGAGAGAAAACCCAGAAAAAAACCTTTTAATAATGATTTTTCGATATCGAGTCAAAATAAGGAGACAAAATTAATATTTTAAATCAAAAAAATTACAGTGTATTTGGGACATAAAAAGGTACGTTTTCACCAAAATTCGTGTAAAAAATATTTTTTTGTAAAAGATAAAAATAAAAAAACAAAAACTTAGTTATTTGAATTTTCCACATAAATTTTGAGGTTATGTGAAAACGAAAGTTGTAGTTCTTTTTATTACCTCTAACTTTGTCTTTTGACTTTCTTCCATAGGAAATGTAGTTTTGCCGGAAATCGAGATAAGCCGTTTTTACCCTTAAAAACTCACCCCCTTCCACTTCCCGACCTCAGATCACTCGTAAATTATTTTTCCTTCCATTTTTTGTTATATTCTATTCCTTTTCCAACGATTTTCATCCTACTATTATTTTGTTAAAAAAATCGACCCTGGTCTAAAGGGAATATATTTATATGTAATCTAGTATTTCATTTCCTGATCGATTCATAACCTGAACCAAAGATGCGTCCAATTTTGTCACCTATTGTTGCTAATTTTTTGGTATTTTTACTATTTTAGAATTGTGGTCCAAGTGTGGATTGTGGGGAGGACTTCCAAGTACTTTATTTGGATGATTCAACCAGACATTATATTCTGGATTTACACAATTACTTCAGGAATAAAGTTGCAAGTGGAAATGAATCTAGAAATGAACAACCGTCGGCAGCCAACATGATGGTAATGGTAAGTTGAAATCATCATTCGAAAATGTAGGAATCAACAAGATCTGAGCGCTTAGCCAATAGGATCTCGTGGAATATGGGTTCGTAAATCTATACTTATGCACAGAGTTCACAACTCGAAATAACAAACAAGAGATTTCATTGATTTGTCGAGAGCAAGAACAGCTAGACGGGTTTCAGACTGTTTGTTTGTTTCGGTGTTCTGTAGCTCTCGACAAATTCAACTAAACTGAGCCGTAGCTTTACGTTACTGATGGGAACTCGGCTTCCCTCGATCCATAGTTGAAATTCTAATCTTGGAAGCATATGCCCCCATTTCCACGATGTAATTAGGAAGAGACTCCCACAGAACTCAAACCATATGAGCATAAACGCTGTTTGGCGTCTCAAAATAATATTGAAAAATGGCTAATGGATTACAGTCCGCCGGATTCACAAAGCATTCAATCTCCGTTAAGTCCTAACTGAGGTCGTCAGTTAAGGATAAATAAGAATCACAGCCTCAGTTAACGTATGTAACGGTGCTGAAACAGGCCCTGTTTCACTTAACAAGAAATTCTACTCTCGGACTAAGCAAAGTTATCTTTCAGGGGTTAGACCCCACATGTCAACTAAAACCTAGTTATCTCTATAGGGATAAATATTCAAGTTTTACAAGCGAGTTGACCTTTGTTGAGAAAACCAAATATTATGTTTCTTGAAATGTGTCGTCAAGATACGTGACAACATGATTGAAAATGATATCTTGTTTGCGATTATAAAGATGAACTGCCTGAGGAACCAATTAAAATTACTCTTATTATTAATCAACCTGTAAATGATATATTTACGTTATTTACTTTTCCCTTGGTCGTTACAGAAATATAATAAGGAATTGGAGAGTATAGCACAATGTTGGGCCAATGCATGCAATGGAAATCCACTTAATCATGATCATTGCCGAAGAACAGGTAAGAAGAATTGTACGTAAAACGAATCAAACTTAAAAAATACCTTCCGCGTTCAGTAAAAAAATAGGTAACTAATTTATATGAAGTTCAGCTCCAATATTGGAAGGAATAAGTAAAACAATTGAGAAAAGCGTTTACGTGAAGTCAGGGGCCTTGGCGCGCATGTTTTATTGTCTATTCACGCCTCATACACCCTACTAGGTACATGAACCTTCATGCCATCTTTTTAGCGATAACACGTAAAAACATACATTGGGCATCAACTGAAGTCACATTTTAAAATAAATAAAATGGCGGGGATTCGGTCTCGAATCTTCTGCGTGGCAGGCGAGCGAGATAACTTCTCGGCCACCGAAGCAGAGGTCACTGTCCTGAGAGTTGATTTCAAATTTCAGAAGAAGTACCTAGATAACAGTTCGAAATTATATTATCACAATGATTACTAAATGAGAAAGCCCATCGAGCGGGAATCCAGTGGTCGAAAGTAAAATGGCGGCTTGAAGTTGCGAAATTTCAGCGAAATCTGACGGATAGTTTCTGAAATATAAAATATTCTTCGAAAATTATAGACATTTGGCCAAAATTATAGCATACTATGTTGTCTAGAACATGCGCGGAAAAATTACGATGAGTTTCACTAATCGAAGAAGAATATTAAGCAACCACTATCGTCATAAAATGGATCATAATTCCAAAAGCAGGCAAACGTTGTTTCAATTTGATCGGTTTGAGCAAGGAGTGCTATCAATTTGCCCAAATGTCTGTAATAAAGGAATTTTTACCCAAAATGGCCTCAAACGATTATGTTCAACTCACTGAAGAAGAATTCAAGGTCAAATTCGATATCCGGGTTCGAATCTCCGATCAGTAGTTCACTATTTTTATACATCAGGGTATTTCATTGGGAAACGGAAATACTTAAAAGATTACCGAGGTGGTTCTAGATATATCACATTATTTATTGGCTCTGACTGTCGTTTTGTAATCGAGATACATAGGGGGTTTTATGAATTTTCCTCATTTCTTCCTGGGGTTATAACATGCGAATCCTCCTGTATATTTCGAATTATGTACCTACAGAGGGCGTTAATTTTATTATAAAAAGTCACTTATAACCACTTTTTGGTATTCAAGTTCTTAAAACCTTCACTTTCAAGTTAAACATTTGTGCAGATAAACTTTCTGCGCAAAAATGTGAAGCACACGTTTCAGCTTAGTTTATTGTGTTCTTTTCTAATATCTAAACGGCTTTTCAAATTTCGATATACAGGGTATTGTTTCAAGGATACAATAATCTTTTCATAATTCAACCCACATCTGGATTTTCCTTGTGGTTTGTAAGTGATTCATTTGAGCTTTTAAAGGAGAAACATTTATGCCGAATATAAAAAAAATACAGAGTGGTTCATTTGATATCACCCCAGAAAAAATGAACAAAATTCATAAAACATCCTGTATCTCGGTACAAAGACAGTCAGAGCCAATAAATATGGTATATCAAGAAACACCTCGGTGCTCTCTATTCACCTTTTAATTATTTCCGTTACCCAATGAAACACCCCGTATTTTTTAAAATTTGAATTCAGTTGATGCCCAAAATATTTCGTGACCACTCCGGTCAACATAAGGACCCTTAGGCCCGTTCCTGCACATCAAAACTCGTGTTCCGAAATTCAAACTTATCTATTTTTATTATGAAAAGAAAGGAGCAAACTGATGCGCACTTACATATTTACGTTGCTAAATTCAATAGAACTAAAAGCTTTTTAAAATGCCGCTCCGACAGGGAGAAACACTTCAAATTGGCACCAGATTGGCACAACCAACAAGGTTGTGCAAAACGTAGCGTCTGGACCGGCCTTTACACAGAATATTATACCCTTTGATTAGGGAAGAGAGGGGATACCGCATGCCGTACTACGCAACGCTATCGATCTGAAACCAAAAATTTGACAATTTGGTGGACACCAAACGATGTTGTGGACGTTTGTTTCTGGTGTTTATCTGAGCGTTTACGGACTGTTTTGTTATAAAACTGTTTTACATATATGGATAGGATGTGCAGCTTGCGGATGTAAAAGCTATAGCAGGAAAAAGGAGCCTGGTTTTGTGTTCATATGGTGGACTTTTGGTTTCAATGTCAGGGAATATGTTATCCGTCCTCTCTCTTTTATAGTCTAAGATTCTACCCCTTTATTGCGCCTGGTAGCTATTAGAACTTACTTACTAAATTGCATTTGAAGAAGGTTTTCACAACGAAATAAATTTTCAGAGGAATATGAACATGTAGGTCAGAACTTGGGATTTATAAACTCTTCCATATCCGACTTTGATCTCAAGAGATCCATCAGAACATTGGTGAACCTCTGGTACGAAGAAGTAGAACTTTTCAAAAGCGACTGGGTAAATGAAACAGAGGACAGGTAAGCAAACACAATCATGTTAATTCAAGAGATACATTCTTCTTCTTTCAGGGGTCCAGATATAGTTGTTGGGCACTACACACAGATGGTATGGGCCGGAACCTCAGAGATAGGTTGCGCCACAACCTACTACACAACCAATTCAAGCGATACAACATGGCATCATTTACTATTGGTTTGCAATTATGGACCTGGAGGAAACTATTTAGGTTTGCCAGTATACGAAGTGGGCGAGCCTTGTAGTAACTGCCCTGGACATTTGAAGAATAACGATAAATACAAGGGACTCTGCGGAGAATCAGAATACTTACCTAAAGGCAATAAAAGTATACTATTCGAGAAATTGCTGCACGAAGTTCCATTAACATTAGAAAACGAAATATTCTAAGCACTATCATTTTTTTCCATTTCAATCGCCACATCATCATATTTATTTAAGTGAACAAATTTATATACTAGGTAACCAATTAAGTTTGTGCGGTTTTCCATAGTGAAATATGAATATTTATTTAGAAAAATTATAAATTTTTATTCATCAAAGTAATTGTCATCACAACCAACGAATTTTTGCCGCCATGACACAATTTTTGTGATAGATGCAGCCCGTTAACCTTTTGAGTCAATATCCACAGTTCAACAGAAGTGGTAAACAAAAAGTGATGAAGTCCATCAATGATATTGTATTATTTTTGTTCAGTAAATATATAGTTTTATTTCACTAAGTCCGTACAGTTATATGGATATCTCAACGATAGGTATTTTTTTACGTATTTTACTGCCTTAATTGCGATACCTCAATTACTGATTAACTACAATTACATCTGTGTACTTCCCTATGATTAACCCAATTTTTTTTAATTTTCCTTAATAAATGAATGAGTCTGAACTAGTTTATCATGGTGCCTTGGGTACCTTCATCACTGAATAATCAATTCAAAAGGCACATATGCATATTTATTCATTTCCACAGAATCACGAAAATGATCCATAAAATGTTATGATAGACAAGAAGAATATGATCAAAGCAGCTTTACCTCATTCGATAATTGAATGATTAATTGTTTCCACTGATGTGTAGCGTTTAATATTATTTGAAATCCATAATTTCGAATAAAATATTGGGGTTACAACCAAGTTAATATCCAGGGTGAGCCTTGAGTTGTACATTCCTTTTAACCAATGATTCCTGTAATCAAATGAAACTTTTTTTTCTACGACCGTTCGTTTTAACCCACTTTCCCGCACTCATTTTAGTTCAGAAAGTGTCACTTTCCCGCACTAGTGCGGGAAAGTAAAATATATCAATTTATCGTTATTGAATGTACATTTCATGGATTTCACACGTATATTACTATTCAAACTAATATAAGTTTTAAAATTCAATCTAACCCATACTATTTTTCATTCATTGGAATGAAGAAATTGCGATACTTTTATATACCCTATACATTTTTCATAACAATCAAACTAAGCTGAGTCAAATGGTTTGGTGTGGTAACCAAAGATTTATTATGGCAACCAAGTTGTCATCAAGACGTCAAAGTTTCAAATCGAAGCGTTGTCGAAGTGTCCGATTCTGGCATTTTTCAAATTACTTTCAATAAAAGCCATATTTTAATGGATTCGTCAGACGAAGAGCTCCCAGAAGCAATATTAAAGGCCGCAGATGAGGTAAATTCAGACCTGTTACCAAGTAAATTACGAGAAAGATACGAACAGCAATACAACCACTTTTTAAACTGGTATAAGGAAAAAGGAGTGAATAGCTTCAGACAAGAGGTTTTTTTGGCGTATTTTTCCGAGCTGAGTAAGGTACTGAAATCCAATACCCTATGGTCGCGTTACTCGATGGTGAAACGTTTAGTTAAAATAAAACAAAACCTGGACATGAGCAAGTTTCATAAATTGACATCGTTCCTAAAAAAGGAAATGTTGGTTTCCGACCACAGAAAGCGCAGATTTTTACCAAAGAAGACATATCCAAGTTTATGCTAGCCCCTGATGAGATATATCTTATGATTAAAGTAGGTACCATTTTTGCTTTAGCCGGTGCTCTTCGCAGAGCGGAGCTTCTGAAAATCACGCTTGACGATATTCAAGATAAAGGAAACCTAATTATTGTGAAAATTTCCGATTCGAAAAACCATACCTCAAGATCCTTTGTTATATCTGAAGACATAAATAATGGAACCTTTTTGAAGCTCTATAGAAAGTATGCAAATTTACGGCCTCCTACCACCACGCACCGTCGTTTTTTATCAATTACAAAAAAGGCAAATGTTCTGTTCAGTGCGTAGGCAACGTTTCTAGCAGATTCAGGCGAAGGGATAACCAACATAAAACGTCTTGGAGGCTGGAAGTCAACTGCTGTTGCTGAGGGTTATTTGGAGGACTCTGTAGAACAGAAAAACACCATTTCCAATAAAATTCTTTCTGGTACTGGCAACTTGCAACCGATGCCGTCTCCGTCATCTTCATGCACGTTGCAATCAACGAGTGTTACTCATAGGGCGGGTTGTAACTCAGTTGGTTAAACTCTGGTTTTCCTTAACCATCGGATACCGTTGGTTAACATGTTTGCATGAACCCGGACTCCAACCTTGAGATTTCATTAGCCCCTTACAGCTGTGTGTTAGGCAACACACAACATAAAAATCGGTCACTGGCCATGTGCGAAAGTTTTACCTGCTGTTTTAACTTTCGCACATGGCCAGTGACCGATTTTGATGTTGTGTGTTGCCTAACACACAGCTGTAAGGGGCTAATGAAATCTCAAGGTTGGAGTCCGGTATTCATGCAAACATGTTAACCAACGGTATCCGATGGTTAAGGAAAACCAGAGTTTAACCAACTGAGTTACAACCCGCCCTTAAAAGCCAGTTACCACCAACAAATTACTCTGGACCGGCTATTCTGACGCATTTGCAGAATGCAACAAATTGGTGTTTTCAACATGTAAAATGTTGCATTTATTTGACGAAATGCTATTCACTAATGAGAATTATTGTGTCTTATTGGAATTTCTCCCAGTGATGATATAAGCACTATTCAAATTATGGATAGAGCTAGGGGATTTCTGGCTTGAAATATATACTGAAATTGCATTTTTTCAATTGTTTCGAATCAAAAAAGAAACCTTCCATAATCAAATTTGTTTAATGAAATTATAGAAAATGATTCTCACCACCTATAATTAAGAAAAAGTAAAGAGGGGACACTAACCAGTACAACAAGAACGTAGTCTACTAGTCTTTTTGTGGTATATATCCAAGCCAGATTGCCTTCATTCTATTACCGTTTAATAAAAGATTCGCTATTTGGCGGTCTGTAATGACGGAGTAATCCACTCCTTGGTAGTTTAGGGTATATTAAAAAAATTCCCGCTTTCCTTTGCCACAGCCATTTAAATTGCTTTCAACAGTTTCAAACTTTCAACAGATGTCAACCGCTTGTTGAAAAAAATTTTTAATTAGTCATATTTTTGGACCTGATAGATAGATCATGTCCATTTGCAAAATTGATCTTCCCATTCGAGCTTTAAATCTTCCCTGCAAATTCAAAGTTCTTCAGTTATTTCTTATTTTGTGTATTTAACCCAAATCATTCAACAATATTTTTCTCAGGGTCATTAATGGTAAACTATAATTCTGTCTGTCTATTCGTAAGAATGATAGCTTTAGATATCATTATTACGAATTATTACAGAATTATAGTTTACCATTAATGACCCCGAGAAAAATATTGTTGAATGATTTGGGTTAAATACACAAAATGTGTATTCCAAGAGTATAAGCTCAGGTGTATTAGTTTGATTATGATTACACTCATACCTACTTCTTCCGAGGAGACCCCTCATAAACTCAAATAAGCAGTGAGAGATTCCTTTCCTAGCCTCAGGATTGAATTCGGGACCTCCGGAATCTAGCCCAACACTGTACCACTGAGCTAGGGTCATATCCTATGGAGATATTAGGTCAAACAGTAGAGTTGTAACAATTTTATTACGTTTAATTGATATATTGAATAAAAAATTACACGAAATCTTCATTTTATATTATTGCTCAGAAGCAGAAAACCTAATATTAATTGAAATTGACAAAATAATATATTTAACAAATACATACTTGCACATGTCGATCTATCACGATCACTCTCTACCAAAGACAAACACCAAATTATTTTTAAAGATTTTAGAATTCATAATGAGTCAGATCAAATGCACATTTTGACTCTACGATGTTAATCATCATAATATATTACCACTTCAGGAAATAAAATGGTACTATCATATCAATGAATTTTAAAAGTGATAATTTTTATCATAAGATCAGCTCTATTTTGGCCAACATTTATCACATAACCATAAAAAAAGTGTGGATAATCAAAATAAAATTTAATTCATAATTCTTGTGTTAAAACATTCGAATAAATTATGATAAAACTGATAAATATCTAATTCAGTCTACCAATTTATTGCAACAGATTTTTCATAAAAATTTCAGATTGGGCAATCTTAAATCTAATTTTGAGTTTCATCTACTAATTGAACACAACAAAAGTTTTAATTTTTTATTGACATAATGTATCAAAAATTCAAACCAATTCAGTAATACTGGAGAATAATATTCCATAATATTAAACAAATCACTTGAATTTCTGCAATCAATATAAAACAAATAAGGGTAAAACATACCTTAACAACCTCCTGTAGATATTACTAATGATGTGGTATATATTTACTTCATTCAGTAAAAAACTCTGAGTTTGTTAGTTCAGAATTCATAGGCCTCCGAAAACTTTTCATAATGAAAAAAATAACTAAACACTTTTATACAGGGTGATTCACGAAGACCGTTAGAATATTTCAAAGAAAGACCAGAGATAAACACTTGAAATTTTATAGTTGAGCTTTGTTGGGAAATGTCAGATTTGTTCGACTTCCGGTTTCACCGGAAATTATACGAACTTTCGTTTTTTAATTGTGATACCCAGTTTTTTTATTGATATTCAGATTACCTATTGAATTTAACATTGATTTAATGAGTCACTTACGTATTATCCTCAGAAAATTCGTGTGAAATCTGAAAAAACCCTTCAAATTTTCTCAAATAGGGCTTCATTCCAATGTTAATAACTTGTAGATTTTGCATGAAAATTCCTAATTTTCTAGCTTCTATTAGAAGACATACCAATGCTTCTCCTTGTTAATTCAAAATTGAATTGAACATACAGGGTGTTTCTATTTCAATGTCAAAGTCAGTCATGACAAAAACCTCAAAACTCATTTTTTTTCAAAAGAGAACCCATTTTTTTATTGGTCAGCTAGAATCTACGTTAAAAAATTGTGTATTTTTTATACTACATACTACTGCTTTACTTACCGAATATCTCAGGAAATAAGAATTTTAGAGCAGTAGTATGTATCATAAAAAATACCCTATTTTTTAACGAAGATTCCAGCTGACCAATAAAAAGATTGGGTTTTCATTTGAAAAAAATGAGTTTGGAGGCTTTTGTCATGACTGACTTTGACATTGAAATAGAAACACCCTGTATGTTCAATTGAATTCTTAATTAACGAAGGAGAAGAATTGATATGTCTTCTGATAGAAGCTAGAAAATTAGGAATTTTAATGCAAAAATCTACTAGTTATTAACATTGCAATAAAGCCCTATTTGAGAAAATTCAAAGGGTATTTTCAGATTTCACACTGAGAATAATATGTGAGTGACACATTAAAACAATGTAGAATTTAATGGGTAATCTGATTATCAATGAAAAAACTAGTTATTACATTTAAAAATAGAAAGTTTGTATCAAGTCGAACGAATTCATATCTCCTAACAAAGCTTAACTATAAAATTTCAAGTGTTTATCTCCAGTCTTTCTTTGAAATATTCTAACGAACGGTCTTCATGAATCGCCCTGTATAGTTCACACATCCCCTCTGAATTTTTACACACCGATTAATATTCCTATCAACATCATCCAAAATTTAATCACAAAAGAAACAACTGAACGAACCAAGACCTCGATAAAAGTTTCATAGGTTATGTTAGGTTAGGATAGCTGCAAATGTGAGTTTAAGGTGTCCGGTACAAGTGAAAATACCACCTGTAACTCATCAACTCAGTCATTTAGTATTCCCTGCCTAAATTTGATCGAAAAAGTTTTGACATTCTAGGAAATATATATGATGAAATTGCTGCGTTGCCATATTGTGTTTTTAAGGTTCAGACATGGTTTGTAAGACCAAAACTTACAATTTGTGTCCAAGATATTGAATACAGTAAATATTAACAACATAATTTTTAAACTCTACAGACTGCCATTATTGTAACGTTCGGCCAAATATTGGATATTCACTGAATTTAATCGGAAAATGTACTCAGGTACTTAGGAAGGTGATTTCAAGGTTGATGTAAAAACAGCATAAACGATAATTCCGGTTCCAATAGAAAATAAACGAGTATATTTCACGAATAAAATCTAAAAACTAGCAGATAAGTAATTATAAATTATTAAACCCATTTTTAAATATAAAAATTCAATTATATTATTATTAGGTAATAGAGCACACACTTCTACGACCAATCCCGCAATCGTAGATCTAAAGTCTCTCAGCAATTTGATGAAGATGGTCATTCAAGATGTGTTCAGTCTTTGAACCTGTTTTGTACTATGACACCATATCAGTCCATGTGCCGTTGTTCGTGGAGTCGTTATTTGAAGAAGACACTGAAACTACCAGGCACTAAAAATGTTGAATCACAATAAAGGCAGTAATATTGGCCCATTTTTGAAGTGTCTCGGTAAATTTAATCCAGGGATAGTTCAGACTGAAAGCAGATGTTTTTTCATTTCTTTTGAAATTCGAATTTTTTTCTGTTTTCGTTTTTCTGTTAATGGACCAAACACCAACATCAAATATATGCACGCAATGTTAAGTTTGCGAAGAGGGTCCCAGAAGTATTCGACCTGGTGTACACTTGGAGGTTGTTTGGAAGCAATGACCCATGGTACAACATACCAACCTTTTAAAACTAATGTTTGAAGTTGGGATTCAAAGATTCCTCTCATCAAATGAAACACTTTTTTCATTAAACATTTTTCCAAATTCAGCTCAGGTAAAAAGATACAGGCTGTTGAAATTTTGAAAAAAAAATCAGTTTTTATTTTGTAGCTTTGACATCCTTTTTTCGAATAAAATGAATGTTGGCATAAAGTTTCCTATAACTATGATACATATTTTCCAAATATTAGTTATTTTCTACTTCTACTGGTTTTCTAGTTATGGACTCGTGGATTCATAAAACTAAACGAAATTAGCATAAAGAAAGCATATAAAGTTTTTCTTGAAACATTTCAAGAAAATTCCATCGTTTTAGAACATTATATTATTCTTCATCATTTCTCCTTAAACGCACCGTTTTCGAGATATTATTCATTGAATGTTTTAAAATGGAAAACTCCAGAAATTTCACTACTTTTATGAATCCGTCCCTGAGCGTTGGAATCCCGAATCAAGCTGTAAACCACGTTACCATGCCTTATTCTCGTCCGCCAACAATGTCATAGATAATTTATATGCGGGAGTGTATTAGCACATTGTGAAATCTTTAAACGCTTGTAACTTTTTACCTGAGCCGAATCTGGAAAAATAGTAAATGAAAAAAGTGTTTCATTTGATGAGATGAATCTTTGGTTAAAATTAATGCATTGGTTAAAGACTCACCCTGTATATAGAATATACAGGGTGTCCCAAAAATACCACGCGAAAGTGACACTGGAGATAGATTGGCATTAGGTCTATCAGATAGCATCAACATGACCTCAGTAAAAGTCCGCTGGTTTTCGAGATATCACCACTTTTGTGTATTTTTTAAAAATCTCCAGTTTTCGGTCTTTTATCGCCTAGCATTGCTAGAAATTACTTCAAACTCATGTTTTTTTTTACCTAGGCTATCCTGAATAGTTGCTTTAAACAATGAAGTAATAACTTCACCGACAACTAGAACAAAATCCTTCAAAAAATGTCTAACTTGTTGTATTTTATGCCGAAGTTAAAACGTTAACTTAAGTTTGACTGACTGCTGTGAAAAAAAATTATATCAGACTGAATTGACAAATAATCGCAAAAACTGGTCCATTTCATGCCCTTTTCAAAATGATACAACACTACCAATTTTTTTTAATCAGAACCAGAATTGCTACTTATTAAATAAAACAAAAACCCTTATCAGCTATCTCGCTCCCACATTCATTGTTTTGTAACATGGAAACCTGTCCGACTTTCACAGACTAGGGGTCTTCGAATAGTCTAGACCAGGGGTTACCAAATGGCGGACCGCGGTCCGGATGCGGATCGCGAACCTTTTTTTTGCGGACCATTTTTCCAGAAAACATGTATTCTTGATTAAAAAAATTCAGATAACTTTTCGTTTGATTTACTAATTATAGATATTGGATTTAGATTAACTGCTAGTCAAACTCTTATGCCATCATAATGCTATCAACGACCCGCGACAGATATACAGATTTTGTACCTCCAATGAAACTAATTGGTGACCCCTGGGTTAGATACTAGAGCAAACTTTTTGGCGTTTGACGGATTTACTCATTTCCTAATATAGGATAGAGATACAGAAATCTAAACGTCGTCCACCGACCAATCATCGGGGAAAATTTGGATATCGAGATGTGAAAATCATAGATTTCGGACGGGAAAGAAGAATTTTCCTTCGATTCCGGGTCAAAAATATTTCTAAGTGCCGACCCAAAAAATTTTTTTCATGGTATATCGATACGGAGCTCGTGTCTAGTTAAATAGGGATCGCTGATCACGAATATGCAATTAGTTTTTCCCTAAGTGGCGTACTTTGGGAAAATTTTCACTTAGAGTGAAAAAATGGACGAAAATAGGTCAATTTTGGAAGTTCACACCGCCCAAAAAAATCGGACTAAGGTGTTGTTGATTTTTGCCCTCATATATGGATCCTTTATCTACTGAATAATCCAAACAGAAAATGTCCAGGCCGTACTATTCGGAAATTATGATTTTTTTCCCAAGGGTCTGTTTTTCGGAAAATTCATTTCGCGGTATTTCCGCGGCAAATTCTCTAATGAAAAATCCGATCATATATTCGTAATCTACGGTCCCGAATTAGTAAATGACGTAATTTGCATCGAAATCGGAGACCGGTCGAATTTTGGCAATTTTTTAATACATTAGCCTTAAAAAAATCCCATTTTTCGAGAAAAATTTTTTGACGCAAAACTATGAAACGGGTACTTATTCTTATAGATTCGGGGCCGTAGATTCCGAATCTACCATCAGATATTTATTACAAAAATTTTCCGAGGAAATATCGCGGAAAGAATTTTCCGAAAAATAGACCCTCGGGAAAAAAAAACATAATTTCCGAAGCGTACGACCTGGACATTTATTGTTCGGATGATTTGATAGATAAAGGATCCAAATATGACGTCAAAAATCAGCAACACCCTACTCCGATTTTTTTGGGCGGTGGAAAGTTCCAAAATTGACCTATTTTCGTCAATTTTTTCACTTTAAGTGAAAATTTTCCCAAAGTAAGCCACTTAGGGAAAAACTAATTACATATTCGTGATCAGCGATCTCGATTTAATTAGACACGAGCTCCGTATCGATATACCATGAAAAATTTTTTTTGGGTCGGCACTTAGAAATATTTTTGACCCGGAATCGAAGGAAAATTCTTCTTTCCCGTCCGAAATCTATGATTTTCACATCTCGATATCCAAATTATCCCCGATGATTGGTCGGTGGACGACGTTTAGATTTATGTATCTATTTTTTCTGTATCTCTATCCGTTCGGAAAATATTAGGTAATGAGCGAATCCGTCAAACGCCAAAAAGTTTTCTCTAGTATCCAACACATACAAAAATCTACAATTTTCCGATTAGGTCGACGCGGCTTTGGTTATTCACTAAATCGGGTACGCAGATTACGAATCTGTAATTAGATTTTCCGTATCTCGATTAGTTTCGGAGCAATGACGAAGAAAGTCGCAATTTCTGGCTCTACCTCCGGAAAATGGACTAATCAGTCGGATTTTTCGCCATATTACCAAAATTAATCGAGATACGGAAAAACTAATTACAGATTCGGAATCTACGCCCTCGATTTAGAGAATAGCCAAAGCCGTGGCGATCTAATCGGAAAATTCTAGATTTTTGTATGGGTTAGAATCTAGACAAAGGACTCACAGCTCTGACAATGTGTTAGTTGTTGTATGCATTTTATCAATATTTCACAGGAAATAGGTCATAAATACTTCTACAAGGGTTGAAGTTTACAAGATATTTTACTTGCAATTATCTTTCCGTGGAAAATATTAATTTCAAGGGTGAGACCACCCATGCAAAAATAAAGCAGTTAACCCAAAACATTCAAGTTTTACAAGCGAGCTGCTTTGTTTAGAAATACAAATGAGCGCTTCCCAACATGTGAAGTCATGGGACGCAACAGTGGTGATATCTCGAAAACCAGCGGACTTTTACTGAGGTCATGTTGATGCTATCTGATAGACCTAATGCCAATCTATCTCCAGTGTCACTTTCGCGTGGTATTTTTGGGACACCCTGTATTATTTGAAAGTATTCAGTTAAACCAATATTAAATAGGAGCAATATTAATTTAACATCCTCAGTGAATTTTCTGATTACAAACTTGAAAAATAAACTCGGTGGTAAATGATCTAGCAAACAATAAAGAGGTGAATGAAGTCTGCAATTCATAAATAATTTGAGAAGCTGGAGGATTCTCAGTATAATTAGAAAATCGTTGAAAACAATGTCTTGAGTTACGAATATGTAGAGAAATGTACACATTTATTTTCATTTTTTGTGATGTCTTTGTTAGGTTAGGTTAGGTTACTTCTGGGAATGACTTCTACTACCAAAATATCTCTATTGATCATCTACCTAACTAAATTTTTCCTATCATTGCAACAAATGTCTAAATAATAATAAATATTCATATTATAAGTCATGCATCCTTCTAAGAAGCAATTTAATAATTAGGTGATTATTTGTATCTACAATGCAGAAAGATATTGAATTTTTACGACTTTGTAATATCAAGATAAACAAAATTCAGTATTCTCTGGTAATTTAGACGTAGGACATAGCAAAAATATCCTTCCTTCGATAATAATTCTCACTGGTGAATAATCGAATTTTTCAATAAAACTATGAAAATGAATATAAAATGTTATAATAATGAAAAATGGCGATATCGTTGTTAATAAATCAACAAGTCCAGATCGTTCCTGCCAATAGGGTCCTTCATAAATGGCTTCGTATAATTAATATACTTATGCATATACCACATTTAGACTCTTTAGCTTCTAGAAAAAATGAAATTTGAAAATATTTCCATCAAAATCAGACTTCCGGATATACTAGAAAAGTCTATAAATTTCGGAATTGGAATGAAATTGCCAATTTTTTTGACCGGCATTAGATTACTTGCTCAATTTGCTGAATTTTTTATTAGTGTCATGTTTACATAGTTGCTATGGTTATGGAGATATAAGAACTCTTAAGGAAAAATGGCAACTTCCAGTGGTCCGCCAGAAAAATCATAACGGAAATATTCATAATAGAGTAAGAAGCAAAATACCCCACAACAACGCAAGAATTGTGCTTTGCACTGCATGATTACTGAATGACATTGCTCATTTGGAATTGTCACAATAAATTAACTTGAGTTAGTACTATGCTCTACGTCTGATTACTCAGATCATGGTTAGCCTATGGTATTCAGTAGTGCTGTACAATTTGGCCGTTTAAACCGGCCATAAAGTTTAACCAGTTTAATTAGCTCAGCAGCCAGCTAATTAATTAAAGTTAACCGGTTAAATTAAATTAACCGGTTAACAGATTAACCGGTTAAATGGTTAATCGGCTAAAAAAAAATACAAATTTTCTCACTAATATATTGATATCACTTAAAACTTTTAAGTGATATCTTAAAGCAGATGTAGTTTTTTTCGTATTGTAATGAATTGGACAGTATTTACATTCGGCTTCGTTACTGTTAATTGGAGTAAAATGTCTCCAAATAGATGACATTATTAATAATTTTATTTAGTTAAATTCACAAGAATCACGATCAACTGTCTCCAACAATTTGAATCGTAAGTGAATCAAAATGCGACAGCTGCACCTTCTGTCATCCGCGGCAAGTTTTCGAACTAAATAAAACCGGGCGAAATTCAAAGTAAATTGATCCATCAGACTGATTGAATAATGACAAATCATTCAAAATGGTAACAAATATTTGTTTGTTATATTTAAAAATAGTCTCTAATAAATGATTTATTTACAAATCTTTTGCAAATAAATCATTCTATCAGTGCAACAATTTTCAATATATTAGTGAGAAATATTGTATTTTTTTAAAACCGATTAACCATTTAACCGGTTAATCAGTTAACCGTTTAATTAATTTAACCGGTTAATCAGTTAACCGTTAAATTAATTTAACCGGTTAACTTTAATTAATCAGCTGGCTGCTGAGCTAATTAACCTGGTTAAACTTTATGGCCGGTTTTAACGGCCAAATTGTACAGCACTAGTATTCAGCATGTTTTAACCTTGCAAATTAAAATCAGTTTTGGGGAAATTAATAATGAATGTCAGGTAATATAACCAAATATCAATAGCATAGAACAATACTGGAAATATTTTACACAAAAAATCACCTTTGTAGAGAAAAATTATGTATTGCACCTGATTCATAATAACTTGTCAAAATAATTATTCTAAAAGCAACCTAGATGTCGACTCAGCAATTACCTGTTTGTTTAGGCACCATATTTTTAGGACCCCACACACGAACTGTATTGTCATCGGACACAGATACCATCATCTCGTGGTAAACGGGATTCCATGCCACAGCGTTTACTGTACGCGAGTGACCCTTTAGGGTTGCTATTGGATCTTCATTTTTAATATGCCAAATATAAACCTGAAAAAGGAATTACTTCTAGTTTGGAAGAATCAAGTTGGGCAAATAACATTTTATACAAGGTATTTTTAAAGGCGAGTCATCTTTTCAGAGAGGTCAAACTCATCAAAAGGATTTAAAATAATATCGCATATACAGGGTGGTCCAGTTTGAAAGGTGGAAAATCCTGAAGACGATAAAAAATCGAAAAATACTATGAATTTGTTTTTTAACTATATTCAGTAAATGCTTTGTGCCCAAAGTACAGGGACTCAAAGTTTGATAAGAAATAATCAAATTAATTAATTTTTGCAAAACAGCTGGTAATATTTGAATGGAATATCATAGGCCTCAATTTCCATCGTGGTAGCAAGTTTTGTGATGGAAACAATTTTTTTGTCCTACCAGTGGCGTCCGTACTAGCACATGACAAGACATTCTTTAGGGAAAAATTGTTTATGAATATTAACAATCATTTTTAATTCCTCGTTCAATATGTGAGAGAAAATGTCCCTTTCATTTTTTCTCAACTAAGCACCTTTATTCAGTAAAAATAAAATTAAAAAATGATGCCGCATATCATTATAGGCATGTTGCAATACTTGAAACTCAATAATTGAAGCAGGCTTCAAATGTCAAACATTTCAGCAATGGCAATAATAAAGCCATCTGTCAAATTAATTAGTTAATGTGTGACACAGTTATTTTCGTGATTATTATTCTTATTATCAGTGTTTTTTTCACTTTTTTTTCCCAAAAAATGGGTTTAGTAATGAGGAATACGCAGGTGAACTGTAGCCAATTTGGCTACAGTTCACCTCATTCTATGTTCACTGGTTTGTGGTTTATTTAACCACACTTAACCGGGCGTTTTCAGTTCGTAATGGTCTAATAGGTAGACGGCCTTGCAGTCCCTGACTCTCTTACGGCAAAAGAATGAACGTCACTGAACATCGCTCAAGGTTTCTTCATCGCAGAGGATCGGAGTTCGTAAGGATTCCCCTAGGTGCCGTTAGTAGGATTTTATCTCTATCAGTTCGCAACAAATGGGATGAATTTTCCTAGAACTCCTTGGGTGTCATTCAGTGTGACTATGTTCCGCTGACGATTGGTAATAACCATGAAACCGGTTCGATCTGCGCCTGAATGACGTTTTCCTCTTTGGGGGAACACTGAGCAATGAGGTGACCTAGCCTGGCTCATGGGGAATATTTCTTGATGGTTAAAATCAATGAATATTTCACCGTGTGTCTATTTTAGAGATAGACATGTTTCATTTTCGTGCAGATGCAAAATCAAAATTAATGGTACAATTGACTTGCGTTATCTGTCATATCTTGCAATGTTTATACAGGATTTATTCCAAATTGGTGTATTTTAATGAGTTTTACTTCCTATTAAAATACTGAATCTCCTTTGAAAATATGTAATTTTGGTTAGATACCCTTTATTGGAACATACACTGTCCTCATAAGAAATGTTTATGTTAATGTTTATTGAAATTCGATATCTTACCATACTATCTTCACTTCCACTGGCAATGAAATCCTGATTGGCTCCACCAAAGGTTGAATGGATGTTAAAATGACCTTGAGTAACCCCTCTATACTTTCGAATGAGACATTTGGAATTGAGATCCCACAAATGGATTCCCTGAGTTAGTACGTTAAGTAAACAAAGCCTATCATTTCTATCAACAGTAAAGGAAATAATGGCACGATCTTCATGAAGCCTGTGAACAAAACAAATGAATAAAGTAATATTTATCTGATACAATGTTGGTCGAAATATATTTAAATATAATTAATTTTCAATGGATCTCGAATTTTCACTTCGAAAATTGTGTAGATATCTAATGGAACGATGGATGAATGTGATATACAGGGTGTTTAGTACCGTACTTGGGAAACAACCTGTATATTCTTAATATTTGAATATGTACTAGGAATTCAATTGAATAAAAAAATAGATTGTTGAAAATATTTATTTCAGGTCACTTCAACTTATTTTAGGTTCTCGCAAAAACAATAAATATCAGAAAAGTCTAGAAAAAAAGTTACTCACATATCAGCATCTTGTGATTCTTCGAATACATAGGATCTAATTCTATGATGGGTATCGGAAGCTAAAACTGTTTTTCCATCTTTACGACAATGTAAGCCATTTACCCGGACACCATCCCAATTTTCCAAGATATTGCCATCCATATCACATTGGTAAAAATGACCTCTGATACCACCAACCTAATAAAAGATATTCAATATGCAAAACCAATATTCTTGTTGAGTAAGAATGTTATACGTTTTTAATACATGCTGCACAGTACAGTTGCTTTTTCAGAAGTATAGAAATAATAGCTATGGTATTAGCAAGACAATATGATTCTCTTAGTGTACGAATATGATTTTGGGCAAATGGGCACAGCCACTTTGAATAAAATTTTCACCACTTTTTCAAGGTTCTGTTCTGAAATTTATAAAACTTGGTACAAAAATTACGTATCATCCTAAGATGAGTGCATACAGGTTAATGGACTCAGGAAGATAAGGATGTAAAATAAAAAATTTCCATTTTTAGATTTCGATCTAAAGGAAAAATCTTCTGGAACAGAAAACACACTGTGTAATTCTGATTTCCGATTGGTGTCTAAAGGAGGAGACTGTTTTAGTCTCTAAAACATTACAACATAGATGTTTTATTGATGTTGTTTCGTTAGGCAACATAGTTTTAAATATTGCATCTGACAAATATCTTGTGTTTCCAACGCAGAAGCAATTTCAAAATAACAATTTTTTTATTTTATAGATATTTTTCATAGTTTGGGAGAGAAAACCCAGAAAGGAACCATTTAGTGATATCTATTGTTTATCTACATCTTCTCAAGGTGAACCACTGCCCTTAAAACATTGCGACATAAATGCATTACCAGAAAGAATAGTTTAATTTCTTTTTCCCCCTACAATGTATCTTACCACAAATTTTTTCCCTGACTTGTGCCATGAACAACAAGTTAAGGCATCTTCTTGAGATTGACAGATCTTGAGGAGTTTCTCGTTCTCTATGTTCCACAGCCATACTTCTGCACTTTCTTCTGGACCACAAGCAATGAGATGGACATTATCTGGACACCATGATATGTATGCAACTCCTAAAAAAAATTCAGGTTGAAATCGTGGAGCGAAATGTTAATTGCTTCAAATTGGAGGAAATCTAACCATAGTTAATTATCGAACATTAATATTTTGGAGGTGATGATATTCATGATAAACTTACCATAATTGTGACCTTCGAGGATTTTCTTAACAGAAAGTGTACAAGTTTCAGGGTGGACATCCCAAATGATTACATTATTATCTTTTGAGCCTGTTGCAAGTTTTGTACCATCAGGAGAAAATTGACAGTACCATACTTCATCACAGTGATCAGTCAGTACCTGAAAAGCAACAATTTAACATGAAGAATATATTAGGTGGATTATTTAGAAAGTGGGAAAGCTCTGTGGCGAGGGGCTTTGGCGCTCTTGTCAAATTACTAGCGAGTAATACTTCAAACTTTGACAAATCATATCTCCGGAAGTATTGGTTTCTCAAAGTTGGGAATGATATAAATGGAATCTTATGATAGAACTGCATAATAAAAAAATGGTTCAAGCACTGACGTGAAGTTAGGAGCTTTTGCGCGTATGTTTTATTGTCTATTCTCCTTTATTGGACACTCTTAATCGAATTTACCATGGTAAATTATATTGTCCATTCTCCTGTATTGGACACACTTAATCGAATTTACCATGGTAAATCCGATTTTTTAGAACTCCAAAACCATTTGGCCGATTATGCCTATAGACAAAGTCAAATGTCGCATTCAGATGCACAACCTAACCTAAAAATTTCAAATTGCTATCTCTTTCCAATTTCAGGTTGTGACAAAAAATATTGTTTAATAAATTATTTTTAATTTTCTAGTGACACGATTCTCACAAAATTCAACAAACGTGGTTAGATTTATATTCTACAACTATTCACCAAGTTTCAATTCGATCGGATTGATATTGGTTGAGAATAAAATTAAAAAGTTGCTATCTCAAGTTATCGACGAAACGGACGGCCGGAGGGACAGAATCAAATTTGTCCTCGAATTCTTCATCAGGTAGTCGTCCTCAGTCGTTTGAGACTATTCTCGGCAAAAAATTCGATAATTACAGACATTTGGGTAAAATGATAATACGTTTAAAAAGAATATTAACTTCATAAACATTTGGCACACTTTCTAAAAGCATCAAAGGTCATTTTTGATGCGGAAGATTTAAACATTTTTCATCCTTTGACATCCGTACATGATGTGGACTAGATTGGAAAAATTTTGTTCACGCTCCTGTATAACATTTTAATTTTTTATTGGAAACCGTTCGTCGGACGAAAAAAGAACCAGATATACATAAGAATTCCATACACACTTAGCCAGTTGAACATTCGGGTGAAATGAAGAGTCCAATAAATATAACATAGAGAAATATAATTACCAAAGACACCAATTTTTGAATAGATGACGCTTAAATAAAAATTTAAAAAATTACAAGTAGGGTCCTTGGAAATAAGCTCAGGATTGTTTCTCAGCTATAAAGGTGGAACAATGTAATAAAAAATTGGTTCAAGCCCTGTGGACAGGAGCTATGGCGCTCTTGTTCAAACTTTGACGAATTATAACTCCGAGAGTATTGGTTTCTCAGAGTTGGGAATGATATTAATGGAATCTTATGATAGAACTGCATCATAAAATAAAATAAATTAAATAAGAATCCATTGATATCATTCCCAACTCGGAGAAACCAATACATCCGGAGTTATGATTTGTCAAAGTTTGAACAAGAGCGACAAAGCTCCTGTCCACAGGGCTTTCCCGCTTTTTCAATTTGGGTTCTGGGCGTCAATTCTCAAGAATTTTCGTAATTAAATTCAAAACGTAGCTCTATGACTCATCTCATGCTGGATTTATATACATCAGGAAATTATAATTAGAGTATTCTATGAAATCATATAGAATTGAGAATAATTATTGAGATTTTGAAAAATCATATCTCCGAAAGTATTAGTTTGTTAGAGTTCAGAATGACATCAATGGATTATTATGATGAAACTGCATCTTAAAAAATATTGAATATAAAATTTGTAATGAAAAAAAAAATTTTTTGTTACTCCGAAACCACCTAGCCGATTTTGCCCATTAACGAACTTAACCGAGATATTTATCTCGGAAAATTTCAAATGTCTATCTCATTCCGTTCGAGAGTTATCGTGTTAACGGTCGGACAGAATCGATTTTGACAATGGATCCTTGATCAGTGGGTCGAACCAAATCGTTGGTCATTCCTAATATGCAGAGTTCAAAAATTTCAATAAAGAAAGTGTTAAGTAATCATTAAAGGATACTGTGGGAGGTATACTCATTATTGAGAGGTTTCTTTCTGGGTTTTCTCTCTCGAACTCTGAAAAATATTTATAAAATAAAAATTAATTATTTTGTGATTTGCTTCTGCATAAGAAACACTAGATATTTGTCAGAAGCAATCACTTGAACAATGTTGCCTAACAAACAACGAAACAACATCAACGAAGAAACAACTATATCATAACGTTTTGGAGTCTGTAGCAGACTCCTTCGTCACGACGCTTAATGAAAATCTTTAGAATAGCTACATAACGCGGTTTCATCCTTATTAGGAACCATCGGTGGAGCATAATTCAACGCTGATGAAATCAGCACTACGAAGTAACCGGTTTAAAGAAAACCAGCAATCACTTGTGAGTAGAATTTAGACACAAGTGACACCTGGAATTCAATCAACCAAGCTCCTCTCTGTGGCTACCCAAAACTATAGATCTCTACGTATACTCTTTACTCCGAAACGTTACGATATAGTTGTTTTGTTGTTGTTTGTTAGGCAACATTGTTCAAGTGATTGCTTCTGACAAATATCTTGTGTTTCTTACGCAGATGCAAATCACAAAATAATTAATTTTTATTTTATAGATATTTTTCAGATTGGGAGATTGGGAGAGAAAACCCAGAAAGAAACCTTTTAATAAAGAAAGTGTTGTTTGGAGGTTACGATAGCTTGAAATTTTTGTTCATCCGGATTTCTTTGCAGCTTGTACGTGGCGTGGCTCATTTGGACTCTAAATGAGAAAGATGTGAACCAAAAATAATATACGTGTTGCTTCAAGAGCTTTGGCCTCAAGGATAAATTGGCCAAATTGACATAGTATTATCTCGATAAGAAAGGCCAATAAATGTGATGCATGTAGTACCATTTCAGAGTCCTTTATTTTGTTTCCCGATGAAACCCCCTGTATATGGAATAGTTTCAGAGTGACATTATAGCGTTTTTCTTGAATAATCATCTTGTGTTGATTTTAATATTTTCTAAGGGGTCATTACAGAATTACAATTGAGCAGTCAGCAGATTGTTGATTTTTCATCCGCTCTTATTGTTCTCACCTGAATTGTATGGGTGGGGAAATCATCTTTGGGACAAATATGGTCGGTAAGAAGCGAGGCAGTTTGCAAGGCAATTCCCTGAGATGTATTGTGATAACTGCATTGAATTGTCTGGTATTCTAATGCTTGAGAAAGTAAGGCGTTCAGACGTTGAGGGGGTAACATAACACTAGGGGGCAGAAACGTTTGTAATTTGTTCATCAATGTTGTTCGTGACTCCAGTCCTTTTCCTTCCCTGGAAAATTCAAATAAAACATTCACTTTCAAAATAATTTAATCACACAGATACTGTAATTTGATTCAGTGAAAACGGTGAAAGTTGAGATGGAATCGTTCAAGCATTACTGAACAACATGCAATTTATAAAAGGTTTATGTTTTGAATGCTCCACGTAGGCATTCACATGTCAAATATTCGTAACATAATAAGATTTAAGAATGTAATCATACCAACTGGCTCTCTCCATCAGCTCCTGTGCGTTAGAACACATCATGTAGCTTGATAACTGATGTACACGACCTGTATTGTGCTGTAATGGAGTGAGTTCATTTCTAAGAACATTCAATGCATCTATTACTTTCCCATCTTCGAGAAATTCTAAGTATTTCTGTTCCAGAATGCAAAATTTCATTTCCTGAAAACAAATGATGAAGTCAAACTCTAGAAAGTAATTATCATTCATTTCATACACACCATCATACTTTGAGATGAACTAATAAGAGGTTGAAGTTCCTGCAAATCATGGTCAGCTTTAGACCAGTCTCCATCGAGAATATGATGCTTAAATTTAACAGCTGCGGGATGATCTAAACGACATCCTGATTCTGAGATTAGCAATTCTGCAGTGGCACTGTGGAATTGCGTATTCATATAGTTATCCAGATTTGAATCTCCATTAGTTATTCACTTTCGAAAATTTTGTTAAAAAAAAATACAGAATGGGTTATATATGAGTATGCAAATTAAAAGATAATGTGTATACAAATATTATTGATGGATATGAGTCGCCAAAATTTAGAACTTTCTATTCAAATCATATTCTGAAACTTAAATTAAGTATTCCTGCGAGTTTATATGATAAATATATTATTTGAAGTAGCCATTTTATGCAAGTAATTCAATAAAGTGAAATTCAATTTCCTACTCAAAAATAGTATTTATCTTTCCTGAGAAATATTACCAAACGATCTGTCACGACTGAATTAATTAACAAGGAATAAAATGAGAAATTTTTTAATCCAAACAAAGAACAAAGGAAATCAAAACAATGAAATGGGGTCAAATATACTCACGTCAATCCTTCATTTTTCAAATATTGCCCAATCAGTCGTACGATTTCTTGCTTGGGTTTATCTAATTGGGTGCCATCCCCCGAGCCATTGGAAATATCCAAGTGTCCATTTTCAGTGGCATTATTATTGCTCGAGGAAGGAGTACCATTTTGTATGCACCCGTTACTGTCTTGCATTGTGTCCAAATCACTATTACTCCTTCGGGATTTTTTACGAGGCGGAGCCCCACCGTCGTCCCCCGATTTTTCACTGGTAGAGGCCAGACTTATTTTTGAAATATTCACGTTCACCTTACTTGCCACCGTTACGAATAAATTTCAGATCACCTTTCAAAACACATGAATATTTTCACTGCATGAAGTTATTTCGATTACGTCACAGACAATTATCTAAATCTGATTACTCGAAAAATGTTGAGTCAACATTTCTTATAGTTAAGAACTCATCAACATGTTATTGGATCTATTTATGAATTTATTTCTCACTTTTCTGTCACATCAATTTAGTACCACCCAAAAACAACGATCAGCTGAAGGTAGAATCTCGGACATGCTCGAATACAATAAACAGCTGGTGAATTTGACCTCGACCGAAATAATTCACTGCGCAGTCCGGAAATGAGCGCCATCTGGTTTGCGCGGCAATTTAAATTTTGAAAAGCTAAAATCATAAGGCCCTCTATGCATATTTCAACATTTATTCTAATGATATACAGGTGTTTCTGAATATACAGGTGTTTCTGAATAAGTGCTACAAACTTTCAGGGGTGATGAAAACTAAGGCGGCGATTTGGTATAACATTTTTGCGCGTATGTTCTGGGGAACATTTTGCCCAAATGTCTGTAACTTTCGAATTTTTTGACGAAAATGGTCTCAAACGATTTAGTTCGACTCCCCAATGAAGAATTCGAGGTCAAATTTGATTCTGTCCGGCCAGCCGTCCGGCCGTTACCACGATAACTTGAGAACGAAAAGAGCTAGCGACTAAATTTTTCAGGGTAGGTGGCACATCCCAATACGACGGCCAAGTTCGTTAATGGGCTTAATCGGCCCAGTGGTTTCCGAGTAATAACTTTGTTTTCAACCAATATAAATTCGATCGAATTGAAACTTGGCGAGTAGTTGTAGAATATGAACCTAAGCACGTTTGTGAAATTTTGTGCGAATCGTATGGCTAGAAAATTATTAAAAAATTATTAAAAAATATTTCTGTTGTCACGATAACTTGAGAACGGAAAGAGATAGCGGCTTGAAGTTTTCAGGTTAATATGTGCATCAGAACGCGACATTTCAGTTTGTTTATGAGCATAATCGGCCAAACGGTTTTAGAGTTATATCCATCTGAAATTTGGTTGTTTTTTGTTCATCATTAACTCGAAAAATACTAAACCGAATGAATTCAAACATGGTTATTAGTTGTATAATGCCAACGCGAAAATACTTGCAAAATCTATATATCAGTAACTATTCGTTTGAAATTGCTGAAATTTTGCAGGAGCCTTCATAACCTAACTCTACTGCCAAGTTTCAAGTTTTCACAAGATCGGTTAAATATTGTTGGAGATTCGAGCAGCTTTGTGTAGGTTCAGTAGATGGGTGACCGTTGCCTCGATAACTTTCGAACGAAAGGAGATAGGGACTTGCAATTTTCAGGGTAGGTTGCGTATCCGAATGGGAGAGTTGAGTTCATCTTTGGGCATAATCGGTCAAACGGTTTCCGAGTTATACCCACCTGGAATATTATTTCCTTGATAACTCAATAAATAAAGATTCGATCGAATTGAAGCTTGGTAACTAGTACTAGAAAATCAACATAAAGATTTGTATATTGTGAGTTATATAGAGCAAATAACAAAAAAATTTTAGATGAGTATAACTCCAAAACAATTTGGCTGATTACGCCTATTTACAAACTGAAATGTCGCTTTCAAACTTTCAAACCTATCCTAAAAATTGCGTGTTGCTATCTCTTTCCGTTCTCAGGTTATCGTGGCATAAATGATATTTTTTAATAGATTTTTAATAGAATTTTTTTTTAATTTTCTAGTAATACGATTCTCACAAAATTTCACAAACGTCTTTAAGTTTGTATTCTACTCCTCACCAAGTTTCAATTCGATCGGATCAGTATTGGTTGGAAACAAAATTATTACTCGGAAACCATTGGGCCGCTTATGCTCATTAATGAACTTGTCCGTCGTTTTCGGACACGTCATCCTACGCTGAAAATTTCAAGTAGCTATCTCTTTTCGTTCTTAACGTATAGTGGCAACGGCCTGCCGAAATGACCGGCAAAAAGATAACGCGATGTTCCCCAGAACATGCGCGCAAAAATGCAGACAGAACAAACCATAAAGATATTTAAGTTTTAGAGAAATTGAAAATTTGCCAGGCTGTTCTTAACATATTGCTTGTCGATAAAAACTGAGTTAAGAATCGATTTTTCTTGTGATACGATAATGTAAGGGCTGCAAGAGCATATTGATTCTTGAACGGCTATTCCTGGTTTGAACAAAAGGAAAGACACATAAAGAGGGAAAGATTAGGGATTCTCGGAAACATTCCCAAGACATTTATCCCATAATTTCTTTATAAATAGGTAGAGGTATACAGTTTCTAATAATACATTCTAGGAAAATTTTGTCTTGAGCAGAAGGGAACAATTTCATTATTCATATTAGGTGGTAAAGAGCTTGGAAAACCCCGATTTAAGGCTGAACTGAAGGTCCAAAAATTCTTAAGAACCACTGACGTGTAGTCAGGAGCATTTGCGCGCATGTTATTCAGTCTATTCACGCTTCCCACAGTCTCACAAAATACTACATAATTACACGAGTTTTCTGAACGTTGCCATATTCAATTCAAAATTGGTATGTGGTGATTAAGGAGTAGGAGAATGTGAATTCAATAAAATGGTTCAAGCCCTGTGGACAGGACCTTTTTGGCGCTCTTGTTCAAACAGACAAAGTAGTGGTTTCTCAGTTGGGAATTATATCAATGGATTCTTATGATAGAACTGCATCATGAAAGAAATTAAATTCAAGAAAAGAGTCGTTTAAAAAAAATGCTTCAAAAATTATCATTTAAAAAAAGAGCAATCTGCCATGCTTTAATGCTTCAAAAATTGTCATTAAATTTATTTATCAAGATTAAATGAGCAATCTGCAATGATTCAACCTCGTGGAATGGGTTGTTGAAACTTACACTCGGTGCATAGTTTTCACAACTCGAAATACCTAAGGAAAATATCATCGAGAGCGAGGCTGGAGACAATCATAGCAGATTGTCCATTTATTCCTGATATTGGAGTAGGTAGAGGATGACGATCAAATTATTTTAATAGTTGCTAGCAATATTATGAAAATACTGTATATAGGAACATGTCTCACATGTAATCAGTCAATATTATTTTCGGTTTCAAAACAGTCTTGTATATATTCACAAATTCAAGAATCAGATACTTGTTTTCCAACAGAAAATATTTTCAAACTACGAATTGACAAGTCTCTAATAGCTAGATAAGATGAAATTTATGAACAGTGAACACAGACAGACTCTGTGTTCACATTCTGTGGATACATAGAACTACGATGTATTACTGATCGTATCACTAAAGATTTTTTAAAAAATAATTGAAAAACATTGATAAAAATTCTATATAACAGAAATTATTCATCTGACATGGCAGATATTTTGCGAGAGCCTTCAGAACCTATCTCTACTACCAAGTTCCAAGTTTGAACACGATCGGATCTATATTGTTGGAGATCTGAGCAGCCTTGTGTGAGTTCAGTAACTGGATCGGTGACCGTTGCCTCGATAACTCCCGGACGAAAGGAGATAGGGACTTGCAATTTTCAGCGTAGGTTGCGCATCTACATGGGAGAGTTACGTTCGCTGTTGGCCATAATCGGCCTAACGGTTTCGGAGTTATACCCATCTGGAATAATTTCCTCGATGACTCAAAAAATATAGACCCGATCAAATTGTAGCTTGCTAACTAGTTGTAGAATATCGACATAAAGACGTGTGTAAAATTTTGTGAGAACCGTTCCCCTAGATAATAAAAAAAAAATTGGTTCAAGCACTGACGTGAAGTCAGGAGCTTATGCGCGTATGGTCTATTGTCCATTCTCCTGTATTGGACACTCTTAATCAAATATACCATAGTGAATTCTATTGCCCGTTCTCCTGTATTGGACACTCACATTGAATTTACCATGGTAAATTCGTTTAACAGTGTCCAATATAGGAGAATGGACAATATAACAATACGCGCAAAAGTTCCTGACTTCACGTTAGTGCTTGAACCAATTTTTCTCTTCTTACTGTTATTTGGTGAGGGTTTCCGATTCAAGTGTTCGTGCATTCATACGAGGGTTGAGTTATTATTTGTGTTCTGTGGTTGGAGCGCAGAATGATGTATTATGAGCTGCAGTCCGGAACAAAAATATCTATGGTGGCGCCGAGCTCGGATTAGTTTGACAAGGACAAGCAAAGAATATATCCTGTTCCACCCTGTATAAAGTCCGTATATTCAACCGAATTATTTGCAGTAATTTTTTATTGACACTGGAATACCATGACAAAATCCCCAAATAATAGCAATAGCGTCACATCTTCCCTTTATGACGAAGTTTGGTAACTGCCACGTATCCTCCTCAATTTACGGGCAAAGATAGATGTCGCAAAAACCTTTTAAGCATTAAGTGGAAATTTGCAGAAGAACATTGATGGCCACTTGGGCTTTCCCGAGGTTTTCACCTGAGCCCCCGTACAAAAAGAGGTTGTTTTTTATATTCCCTTCAATTATCCATGGAAGAGTGATAAGGTCTGAAACAGTATAGTTGTGTGTCATTACGGAACCTATACGTTACAGTGGAAAACCCCTGGAATTGAAAAAGCACTGCAAGTGTGTCTCATTTATTTTATACGGTCTCGTTCATTTTGTTTCCACTTTTCCGTCCGTTGCTGGAGTAGAAGGTTTCGATTCTCGAGAACGGCAGATCGAATCGAATTAGTCTGCGGCTAGAGATTTATCATTACCCCTTTCCCTATAACGCCGATGAAAAAAATCTGCGTTTAAAATGCAGACAAGGATTAATGTATAGGAATTATATTGAACGGGAGGTAAAACTTAATTGATTCGCCAAAGTGATCCGATATATTTTCGGGATACGAATTGAGTTCATCTGATGCAATCGGTTTCATGGGATTTTTAGTATAATTGGAAAATTCGATATTTATACTGAGTAGCCTCTGACCACTGGCGCCGAATATATCTTCAGCTAAGGGGCCGTTCACGTGACGTAAATTCATGCGTTTTTCCATATATACTAATTGAAATTGAGTCATGGCAACCGATTACTTAGGGAAAGATGTGTAGAAACCGGCGGTATCTGGTTGACGATATATTACGACGGGAGGGGAAAGGGGAAAGATTTCTACACAATATAGGCCATCAAGAAGATTTTTCGGAGGGGTCCTTATGCGTTAAAAAAATTCGAGAAATCGACGAAATTTTTGCGATTTTTCCTAAGTAAATCGGCAATTTTGGGAATTGTTTTAAAAATCTAGAGGATGGATCGAGGTTCGAAGGGGGTGGATATCGAATCTTAGGGAGGGGGAAAGGGTAGATCCGAAGACCCTAAGTCGATATCTATCGCGGTTTTCCCGTAACGAACGAAAATGTATTTTTTATCCTTCGCCCGACGAAAAAGCGAGACTGACTTTATTTCACATAAGGCTTCGTAAATACGACTGCTCTGGCTCCGAATTTTTCGTCGAGACGAAGAAGAAGTATCGGTTCGACAAAAACCAGCTCAACTTTTACCTACGATAAGTCAAAATATACTAAATCGATACAGCCTTCCTTACGGCGTTGTCAAACTTCGTCAGAGCCCAGGCATAGCTGTCCAAGTCACCTGTCCTCTTCACAGCATTCATGAGGCCGCGTCTTTTTCCGCATATTGTCCTGTTCCCGAGTCCACCACCGGTTCTTGGTAGCGGGGCGACTGGTTAGCGGGCAGTTTATCGAATAGGAAGTTAAGATGGTATGCAGATCTTTTGAAACATTTTCCAGCATAAGGGTGCTTCTTATTTCAGTTGTAAGTTGCCCGAATCAAGAAGCAAGATCCTCCTATATCTGTCTCAGTCCCTTTTACCAGGATGTGGTTATCTCCTTCGTCGAGCCTATGATCTCCGTAACCATATGTCTATCGTCAGAGTAACTAAGCTCCCACGACATATACCATCGCATCACTAGGGGAGACGCCAGGGTTATATCAATTACCTCTCTCCTCCTACTAGTTACAAAAGTAGATTCTCTGCCCTGATTAAGAATGACCAGCCCCACGGAGCTAATAAATGCCAACAGGTGTTCCCCTCATCTTTATGTGTCGGTACTACCCCAAACATCGTTATGAGAGTTGGCATCAGCACCTATCAGCATTTGCAGGTGTTAACTCCTACAGTGGCTGATCAACTTATCCAGTTCCGCTGAAAGCGGAGGATCAGGTGCATCATATAGTAGGTAAACAGAGGATAAGACTAGGTCCCTTGTTCCACATACCAAATGTCTGTTGGACGTCAAATAGACACAAACAGTTAGCTAGTGTCATCTATGTGCAAGTCCGGAAACTTCTTAATCAATATATTAATTTGAGTTTCCTTTTGTTTAGCTCTTATATCCGAGCGTGTTTTGAGTATGCCTCCCCTAACTCTGTACGGAATACTGTAACCCTAATTCTATTCGTTTCATTGAAAATTCCCATTTCTGAGCTGAGATTTCGCCTCGTATCGAAAATTATACTTCCTCCGAACATAACACACTCCAATATTCATTAAATGATAACAGTAATGCTAAAACGCACGGAGATTCTTTGGTAGGCTCTCGAATCCCAAGATATCCTGGGGCGAAACCTCAATCAAATTGGAATTGGGATATAACGTACGCACCATCTCATGAAACCATAATTTATTCCATCAAGTGCTTGTCTAATTGGTCCATATTATGGAAATTCCTGAGTGAGAGCGCTATGAAGGGGAGAAGATAATACCACCGGTACAAAGGGGCGACCTAATCTAAGTCGAGGCTCAATGTCCTATTATTCGCAAAAGTCGAGTCAAATGTCAATCTAAAATAATTCACCCTCCTTCTATTGTTTAGAAGAATTTTATTTTTGAAGAGGATACGGGGCCGTGACTAGGGAGGGGTAACATGGAGCAATGCCTCTTTAATTTCCAATGTCTACTTTAAAAAAATTGTGACAATTTAAATAATATGCCAAGGAAAAAGTTTTTTCATAATGTGAAGTGAGGAAAAAAATTATTACTCGCAAAGCAATTCCGAATTAACCACGGGTTGTTAGAGATTGCGAGTACATGAATAGAGTGCATCCTGGTCATTGTTTTCCGACAACACGCTGCATTTTCAGATTCACCTCATGTACTTATTCCTTATTCTGCACATAGATGGCATTTTAAGTATGAAAGGGAGCTGTCGGGCAATCTACGCCCCTTGGTAGGGGAATCCCCATATAACCCAAAATAAGAAAATTAGAGTTTAGTGACATAATTGTTTGTTTATTGATGTGAAGTGCTGATTGACCAAATAACGAAAAGAAGAAGGGATTCATTACGATGAACCCCATTGCTCAAAACTGAATCCTCGTTCTATGGCAACTGGTGTAGCAAAACAGGTTGGTAGAATTAGCTATGGTATTCCTTCAGATATTGCACGAATCGGATAACCGATAAAACAAATTATTGTAGAAATATATCCCAAAGAAATTGGGAAATTGGAATTCCGAATGGCTATGGTTGTGACCAAAAAATCCTATCTATGCTTCAGCCTGCAGACGCAGATTTACAAGCCTGAAGCACAGGATTAAAAGACATCCTAACAATCATAAATTGCGTCCAAAATGAAATAACAAAATTGAGAACAGATTGAATGTATCATCATTGAATTATCTAAGCCTTTGACAAGCATAGATTTCGAAAATAGGACCTAGACCCAATAAAGCCAAGTCAGAAAATCTAATCGGATGGATGACTTCTTGATGTTTGACTCTTCTTGTTCCTCCACGAAACAAAATAAAGAAGACCAAGACGATCAGCCATTCAAATCTTAGTATTTTGAAACCTAAGTGAGTGTAAGGAAATTAAACGAAATTATGTTGCTGCTTGTAAATAATTACGCTTATTTATTCATCTTCAATATAAATTAAATTTCCAGGTATAACAATTCCATCCAAGGAAGAGGCTACAGTGGTTAATGCTTATTTGAGTTAGCTTGTCACAAAATTTCACAAACCTACTTAGGTTTGTATTCTACAAACTACTCTTCTTCTTCTACCGCGGTGCCGTCCCAGGCTGAACTGAGGCCTTCAGGCACATTGTTCTCCCGCTTGCCAAACTCGTGAGACTCAGTCCAAAAAGCACGCTGACAGGAATGCCGCTAGCTTAAAAGGAGAAGTCCCTCTCACCGTAGGAATCGTAGGTGTTGGGTTGCCTAGGTGTATGACCCTCAATTCCTTAAGCTTGTTACAGTCGAACAGAATATGTTCAGCTGTTTCTTCCATGCTCTTGCACCAGCGACACAGAGCGCTATCGGCCAATCTCATCCTATTCAGATGTTTGTTGAACTGGTGACCAGTTAGTAATCCAGTCACCAGGCTCAATTCTCTTCTTTCGGGTGAAAGAAGTTTCTTTACTTCAGACTTTGACGATGGTTTCTCAATGAGAAGCCTTGACTGCCTGAGTCCTACTCCCATGTTCCATACACTGGAGAAATTCCTGTCCAAACGATTCTTGAGGAATGTTTTAACAGAGGTACGACATACTGGAAGCGAGGGCTCAGGACCTATATATGGTATCCGAGCCCCCTGCTTCGCCAGCTTATCTGCCTTAACATTACCTGAAATCTCCGAATGAGCCGGACACCAGATGAGTTTTACAACGTTACCAGCGCCCAGCCTTCGCAGAGCCTTCCTGCATTCGCCTACTAAGTAGGAGTTTATTTCCACATCAGATAGGGATTTTAACGTTCCTTGACTGTCACAACATATATATATGTACTTGCCAGAGTATCCTAATCGGATGTTTTCCAGCGCGCAGACAAGAACAGCATATAGTTCTGCCTGTATTATAGAGCAGTTCTTCCCGAGAGGGATGGACATGCTCACTCGAGGTCCCACAATGCCTGCACCTGTCCCTGTAGTCGTTACAGAGCCATCTGTGAACCATGTGGGCCCCTCCGTTTTAAGGAGATCACTCCTTGTATCCCATTGGTCTCTATCAGGAACAATCACACTATAGGGTTCGTTAAAGCAGAATAAGGAGCCCGCACGGTCACTCCTCCGGAGGAGAGATGCATCATCATCCTCCACCTTCTTGAGTGCCCTCGCGTGTCCCCTAAACATTCCGCTGTCACGCCACAGTCCCTGTTCCCAGATTCTTAAAGCTGTCTTCATAGCCCCCTCCTCAACTACAAGATGCAGGGGAGGTAGCCCCAGCAGGCACTCCATAGCTGCTGTTGGAGTAAATCTCAGAGCACCTGTGATGTACAAACTACTCACTAAGTTTCAATTCGATCGGATTTGTATTGGTTGAAAACAAAATTATTACTCGGAAACCATTGGCCCGATTATGTCCATTCATGAACTTGTCCGTCGTATTGGGGTACACCACGTAGCCAGAAAATTTCAAGTCGTTATCTCTTTCCGTTCAAAAGTTCTCGCGGCAACGGACAGCCGGACGGCCGGCTGGCAGTACAGAATCAAATTTGACTTCGAATTCTTCATCAGGGAGTCGAACCCAATCGTTTGATACCATTTTCGTTTATAAATTCAGACTTTTGAGCAAAATGATAATGCGACGTTCCCCAGAACATACGCCCAAAAGTGATATTTCATGAAAATTTCATCACCCTGCATCTCAAATGTTAAGGCTTTCAGGACCTAGTTTCACAGGAAGATTTTTCTTAAAAAGAGTCAAAGTATCACCCCATTAAATATTAGCATGTCTTTAAGGAACATACTGAACAAAGGTGCATAAAATCATGTAGCATGCACGTGAAAGGTACAACACATATTCCTGCCTTTTATGAAATGGTAATATTATTCAAATACATAATTCACTTTTTGTTGTATTTCGACACGTGAAAATGTCGAATAAGAAAATCACTTTTCTTCGGTTGTAGACCGTAACGCAATTTCAGGAATAGTATGAATCACCTGTCACCTCTACAGCGATAAAGACGCGTTTTCCATAGAAACCCGCATCTCCAACGGAATGAATCCATTCCGGATTCCATAAAAATCAATTCGCGACGACAACCAAACCTCATATCCATTCAGTGCCGAAGAAAAATGTTGGTTCATACTTTTTACAGTTTTGGTGATAGATGTCCCGAAAAACAACCTTTTAAGTGAGAAGAGTCATAAATGTGTCTCGTTCCATTTCAGAATGAGAACAAAACAGCATTTTTATTACACCGTGATGGTAAATTCAAAAGGAGCAGTTTTATTTTCATAAACATTGTGCGCGATGCCATATCTCTCACGATTCTCTTTCACATTTGTTTCACAATATTATAAATTCAAAGTTTACGGCGTCGGTGGAAGTTTATTGTTGAAATTCATATTTAGGGCCACTTTACACTTTGAGTTCGGAGTAAAATTCGCCATTCGATGGGTAACGTATGCAACGGAATATGCTGGATCCGTGTTACAATTGCATTATTCCATTGTCAGGGTATAGCAGTAGTTTCGGAATTATTGAGATGAAATGTTTCCGTTGCATCGTATCCTGTATCTGGAAAAATTATCGTTTATGCGCGCATGTTCAAAGTAACAGCATGTAGTGTACAACTATAGTCCGTTTAAGATATATTAGTAGCTTTCTATTTCACGCTGTATCACTTCCAAACTGATGCGAAGTCAGTTTGAACCATAGAAATAGAGGGATTTCCCTCTATTTCTCTGTTTTGAACTGATGCGCATCACTTCCAACTGATGTTATCAGTCAAATAGAAAGCTAGGATTGACATCGAAGTAGGCTTTGAACGTGTAGTTGGTGCTTTATTTCTGGTTACAAAAAGTTACTGTTCTGTAACCAGAGAAATGATTTATCAACATAACCTTGAATATTTCCAATGCTGTCTCCACAGATAACTAAGTTTATAATAATGAATAATACTGAAAAATGGCGATACCGTTGTTAACAAATCAACAAGTCTAGAGCGTTCCTGCTAATCGGGTCCTTCATAAATGGCTTCGTATAATTAATATACCTATGAAGGACCCGATTAGCAGGACCGCTCTGGATTTGTTGATTAACTAAGTTTATCTTAGGCTATCTCCTATTTGCAATTAATCATAGACCTAATATCTAATAGACGGAGCATTAGAAAGACAGGATTGAAATATACATGTGAGAGAGATGGAGCTAATTTAAGCACCTAGATTCCAATCCTACACTAGCTCCATCCCTTTTTTCACATTCGACTCACTGATGAAGAATTCGAGGTCAAATTCGATACTGTCCGGTCAGCAGTTGCCACGATAACTTTCGAACGGAAAGAGATGGCGACTTTCAATTTTCATGGTAGGATGCACATCCGAATACGACGGTTAAGTTCGTGAATGGGCTCAATCGGTGAAACAGTCTTGGAGTTTAGTCAGCTGAAATATTTTTTCCTCAAAACCTCAAAATATACAGATTCGATCGAATTGAAACTTGATAATAAGTCTAAGGCCTTATACAGCCAGAATGTCTCTCTGTATTAATACTCATAATCCATATTATGGATTAAGGAAGATGCTAAATTTCAGAGAGGTCGAGTGATCGGTTTCGGAAATATTCATAAAAAATGTTTTTATACTAAAAACGGCCATAACTCCGAAACCGCTTGGTGGATTTTGTTCCTTAACGAACTTATCCGAGATATTTACGATCCAAACCTACCAAGTAAATTTCAATGCTCTAACTCCTTTAGTTCGAGAGTTATCATGTTAACGGCCGGTTGGCAAGCCGGACGGATGGACAGAATCCATTTCGACCACGGGTTCTTGATCAGTGAGTCGAACCAAATCGTCTAAGACTATTTTCAGCCAAAAATTCTAAAATTACAGACATTTGGCAAATTGATAAGCACTCTCTTCCGAGGAACAAGAGCGCCAAATATCAGCTGCTAATACATTGTGTGAGGATGTGAAATTAGATGTGATGCTTGATTTTGAAGAAAATCCTTATAAATCGAGTAGAGATGCCTCCATAACAATGTCAGGCATACATCGATTCTAGACATATTAAAGCAAAATAAAATGCATCCCTATAAAATGCTCCCTACCCAGGAGCTCTTGGGAGACGATTTTGATTTGATAACTTATTTTTGTAAACAAATGTTGGATAATAATAGTATCCAATTAGTAGACGTTTTGTTTTCTGATGAGTGCACTTTTTCCCCCAACGGCCTTGCTAATCGTCAAAATTGCCGCTACTGGTTTACTGAAAATCCTCACTGAATAAGAGAGGAACACACGCAATTCCGTAAAAAGGTTAATGTTTGGACAGGAAATGTTTGAAACCATATCATATGCACCTTTGTCATTGAGGGCAATTTGAATGGCGATGAATATTTAGCACCTACTTCAGAATAATATTGGCAAATTTATATCCTGTCAAGGAAAACCTCAAGTTTCACGGAATATGATATGGTTTCAACAGGATGGAGCACCACCACACTACCAACGCAATGTCCGGCAGTACCTGGACGCAAAATTTCCAAATCGGTGGATAGGAAGGCGAGAAACCATCCAATAGCAGCGCGATCCCCTGATCTTAACGTATTAGATTTATTTTTAAGGAGATATGTGAAGTGCATTGTGTACAAAGCTAAACCCATTGATTTGAATGACCTAAAAGATCGAATAACGCATGCGATTAGGTTGGTCTCTCCTGAGATGTTGAACAATGTTGGAAGACATTTGTATTTATTTATTACCAAATTTCGCTGATCACTTGATTTTATTTTTTTGTACTTTGAATTATGCAATAAACATGAAAGTGATAACATATCTTTATAGAGAATGACAAGACCTTTAAAACGGTGTAACACATGTGTAGAAAAATTGGAGGTTGTACCTGTCTTTCGAAGCGAATTCAAGGTAGGGTTCGCATTTTTACGTAGAAGAATGAAAATTTAATATTTAAATTTGACGTGTTCCGGGATTTTCCATGAATACGTATAATATCCAATATAATGTTTGGTGTGATAAATGGCTACTACCTCTGAATGTAGATAAATGCTGTATACTACATATTCGTAGAAATAACCCGAGAAGGGAATATAACATCAGAGGTCTCACGCTGCAAAGTGTATCTAGTCACTGCGACCTTGGTTTGACTGTTTCCGAAGACCTACGCTGGTCTAGCCATGTATCATCTATTACTGCCAGGGCTAGACAGTTGACTTATGCCATCCAGAAGACTTTTGGGGGATGTGACATTGCCACATGTGAACTCCATTACACCAGCTTCGTTAGACCAATCTTGGAGTATGCTGGCCCTGTTTGGTGGCCTTCCACCCGTGCCGATGAACTCTGTCTCGAGTCAGTGCAGCGTTGGAATACTCGCGTACCATATGGAATGATTCGCCCTTCCTACGAAGACAGGCTCAGTATTTTCCAGTTGCCATCTTTCAACTGCCGACGTGAGAGGGGTGATTTAATATTTTCCTTCAGATCGCTCCGTGGTGACTTGAACCATAACAACTTGAGAGGACATCAGTTCAAACTGGCGAAGGAGAATTTTGTTACCACTCAACGTCATAGCTTTCTCACCAACAGAATTTTCGAGAGATGGAACCGTTTGCCGATTACCGTGGTCGATGCTGGGACCGTCATTGGCTTCAAGAACGCCCTGGATCTTTACGATGCAAGATCTAATTAATTGTGAACTGTTTCTGATATTTCTGTTTTGAGTTTATAGGAATTTCCTCAATTCTTCTTGTATTTTAATAATAATAATAATAATAATTAATTTATTCCATTTGGCTTTTCCACACTGTACATTCGTCAATTAAGACTTGCAGGAAATTATAGAACATGATTCCATATATTCGTTTGTACGAAGAATCACCACCATTATCTCTCGAACAATATAGCAGTAATGTTTTTCATAAATCAGCACTGAAGTTGGCTCAGACTGATCCGAGGCGAGATACAAGGCCTAAGTGAGCTTTTGTGCTTTCCTGAAGCTTTCCTGAGCTTTATAGTTGCCTATACGAAGCCGCAGACTCCGAATCGAGGGAAGTAATGAAGTGCGGCTTGTGTGGCCAAACTACGGCAACGCAACCGGTCGCAGGGCTGGAATGAGCCCGAACAGTTCGAAGTTGGCGAAAACAATTAGTTGTAGGGCTGTGGTTACGTACAGGAAATTGCTTTCATGGAACTCATGGTGATGCAAAGGTAATTAACGTTAATATTGAGTTGTAGGGCAAGATCTGGGCCAATGGTTGCATTTTAGGTAGTTTGGGAACAAATTAATCAGCATTATTCAGATACGATATATCGTCTCCTTGAAATTTTGACTTATTGTCAACTGACCTTACAAGAATTCAATTATTGAAAGGTTTTTTTTGGGTTTTCTCTCCCAAACTCTGAAAAATATCTATAAAATAAAAATTAATTATTTTGTGATTTGCTTCTGCGTAAGAATCACAAGATATTTGTCAGAAGCAATCAATTGAACAATGTTGCCTAACAAACAACAACGAAACAACATAATCGAAGAAACAACTATGTCGTAACGTTTCGGAGTCTATATCAGACTCCTTCGTCAGACGCTTAATGAAAATCGTTAGATTTATTTTGTTGATAGTTATTTTATGAAATTCAAGAATTGTCACATTGACAGTATTTAAAAATCATAGCTAACATAGTTTTATTTTGCATAGAAATTTCCAAGTTCCAACTCCTTTTTCAATAAATTTAGCCAAATATGGTCAATACCAATTGAGCAATTTGCAAAATTGCATTATCTGTTCAATAAAATACTTATTTCCATATATGACGGCAAAAATCAACAACACCCTACTCCGATTTTTTTGGGTGGTGTGAACTTCCAAAATTGACCTATTTTCGTCCATTTTTTCACTCTAAGTGAAAATTTTCCCAAAGTACGCCACTTAGGGAAAAACTAATTGCATATTCGTGATCAGCGACCTCGATTTAATTAGACACGAACTCCGTATCGATATACCATGAAAAACATTTTTTGGATCGGCACTTAGAAATATTTTTGACCCGGAATCGAAGAAAAATTCTTCTTTCCCGTCCGAAATCTATGATTTTCACATCTCGATATCCAAATTTTCCCCGATTATTGGTCGGTGGACGACGTTTAGATTTATGTATCTATTTCCTCTGTATCTCTATCCGTTCGGAAAATATTAGGAAATGAGTAAATCCGTCAAACGCCAAAAAGTTTTCTCTAGTATCTAACCCATACAAAAATCTAGAATTTTCCGATTAGATCGCCACGGCTTTGGCTATTCACTAATTCGAGGGAGTAGATTCCGAATCTGTAATTAGTTTTTCCGTATCTCGATTAATTTTGGTAATATGGCGAAAAATCCGACTGATTAGTCCATTTTCCGGAGGTAGAGCCAGAAATTGCGACTTTTTTCGTCATTGCTCCGAAACTAATCGAGATACGGAAATCTAATTACAGATTCGTGATCTGCGTCCCCGATTTAGTGAATAACCAAAGCCGCGTCGACGTAATCGCAAAATTGTAGATTTTTTTATGTGTTGGATACTTGAGAAAACTTTTTGGCGTTTGACGGATTCGCTCATTTCCTAATATTTTCCGAACGGATAGAGATACAGAAAAAATAGATACATAAATCTAAACGTCGTCCACCGACCAATAATCGGGGAAAATTTGGTTATTGAGATATAAAAATCATAGATTTAGGACGGGAAAGAAGAATTTTCCTCCGATTCCGGGTCAAAAATATTTCTAAGTGCCGACCCAAAAAATTTTTTTCATGGTATATCGATACGGAGCTCGTGTCTAATTAAATCGAGGTCGCTGATCACGAATATGTAATTAGTTTTTCCCTAAGTGGCGTAATTTGGGAAAATTTTTACTTAAAGTGAAAAAATTAACGAAAATAGGTCAATTTTGGAACTTTCCACCGCCCAAAAAAATCGGAGTAGGGTGTTGCTGATTTTTTACGTTATATTTGGATCCTTTATCTATCGAATAATCCGAACAACGAATGTCCAGGTCGTACGCTTCGGAAATTATGATTTTTTTCCCGAGGGTCTAATTTTCGGAAAATTCTTTCCACGATATTTCCTCGGAAAATTTTTGTAATAAATATCTGATGGTAGATTCGGAATCTACGGCCCCGAATCTATAAGAATAAGTACCCGTTTCATAGTTTTGCGTCAAAAAATTTTTCTCGAAAAATGGGATTTTTTTAATGCTAATGTATTGAAAAATTGCCAAAATTCGACCGGTCTCCGATTTCGATGCAAATTACGTCATTTACTAATTCGGGGCCGTAGATTACGAATATATGATCGGATTTTTCATTAGAGAATTTTCCGCGGAAATACCGCGAAATGAATTTTCCGAAAAACAGACCCTTGGGAAAAAAATCATAATTTCCGAATAGTACGGCCTGGACATTTTCTGTTTGGATTATTCAGATAGATAAAGGATCTATATATGACGGCAAATATCAAAAACACCCTACTTCGATGTTTTTGGGCGGTGTGAACTTCCAAATTTGACCTATTTTCGTCCATTTTTTCACTCTAAGTGAAAATTTTCCCAAAGTACGCCACTTAGGGAAACACTAATTGCATATTCGTGATCAGCGACCTCGATTTAATTAGACACGAGCTCCGTATCGATATACCATGAAAAAAATTTTTTGGGTCGGCAATATTTTTGACCCGGAATCGAAGAAAAATTCTTCTATCCCGTCCGAAATCTATGATTTTCACATCTCGATATCCAAATTTTCCACACCCAAATAACACTTGATTTCCCTTGTTATTTATTCCGAAAACCAAGCCAAGCAAAACACTTCAGGTCCATGAACCACACCAGCAGCGTCCTTTTAAATGGGACCATCAAACCCAATACAAGCGCAGAGCCTTACAGAGAATTCCTTTTCGAACATAGGAATCACGGTACTTTAGATATGGCTATTTGATGAAAATAGATATCACTGCAATTTAAATCACGGAATATTATACCACATTGAGATGGGGTTGGAAAAGGTAAAATCATCGAGTCCAACTCTGGCAAACTAAGGTCATAATCCTATCCCTAAGACATTGAAGTCTCATCCCTGGGTCTATACGTGTATGAGTTATCCAGCTGGGGTTCTTTGTGGAAACCAAAATATTTATTACATAACCTGTGAGCGAAGAACTTACGTATGGAATGGTTTATGAGTTGATTCCATCATTAATTTACAAACCAGTTTCAAGTATCCTCACACGATTTAAATGAACTTGGGGACTTGGACTGAATATATTCACGTTTGATTATCCATGAAGCTTCAGAACATATTTGAAGAGAGAATTCCCTATAGTGAAAATTTAATAGCCAAGGTTCAAATTAAGTTATTTCTGAGATTCAGAGACCAACATTTCAGGATATTCCGACATCTCATGAGTTTGGCTTTCTGATTAATACAAAGAGAATAACGCTCTGATGGAAAGCTACCAGTAATCATTCAAGATGGTTGAACGGTTTTGTGATTAATGTTATCGCAAAATTTGTTCCAGCTGAGAGAGTGATATTGCTGCATTCCGGTGTAATTTGAAACTTTTGAAATATGTTTGATTACTAAAGAAAGATATACGGGTGTTTTCAAAGGTACGCATTTTTTGAAAGCATGTAGAAATCTAACTGGAAAACCATTTAATAAAAAATTATACAAAAGCACTGACGTGAAGTGGAGCTTTTGCACGTATGATTTTGGCGCTCTTGTTCCTCGGAACAGAGTGTTTATGAATTTGCCCAAATGTCTGTAATTTTCGAATTTCTGGATGAAAATGGACTTAAACGATTTGATTCGACTCACTGATCATGAATCCGTGGTCAAAATCAATTCTGTCCGTTGCCACGATAACTCTTGAACGGAATGAGCTAGACAGTTTGAATTTTAAGAGTAGGCTTGAGTGATAAATATCTTGGTTAATTTCGTTATTGGGCGAAATCAACCGGATGGTTTCGGAGTAACGAAAAAAAAATTATATTCTTTTACATTACAAATTTTAAATTCAATTTTTTTAAGATGCAATTTCATCATAAGAATTCAATGATATCATTTTCAACTCTAACTGGCTAATACTTTTGGTGATAAGATTCCACAAAATTTCCATAGTAAATCTTAATTCTAAGAATTCACAGAATGCTGTAATCGAAAACTAACGTCCGTATTTGTATCTATGAATTTCATTATCTGCGCTAATACATCTTATCTACAGATAAGAGACATGTCATATTGATTTCTAGTTCTATTCCTCATGATATAAAATACCTCCTGATCTAGAAAACAAAGTATGATTGAATGCAAAATGACCAATGAAATAACCTTAGCTATCGTAGAATTCTTAGGATTATTGGATATTATAATTTTTGGATGATAATATGACCTTGCTCAATGATAATCAAATTGGGTTCAGAATATCTCCAGTATAAAGTTTCAATTGATATAATATAATTGATTATTAATTAAATTTGAGGAATAAATATCTTGGATAAGTTCGTTATTGGGTAGGATCGGTCGGGTGGTTTTGGATTAACAACTTTTGGCATTCTTGTATATATGATTCCCAACTCTGAGAAACCAATACTTTCGGAGATATGATTTGTCAAATTTTGAAGAAGAGCGCCAAAGCCCCTGTCCACAGAGCTTTCCCACTTTGTTGGTGCTCTAGTTCCTCGGAACAGAGTGCTTATCAATTCGCCCAAATGTCTGTAATTTTCGAATTTTTGGCTGAAATGTTCGGCCGTAGGCACGGTAACTCTCGCACTAAAGGAATTAGAGGATTGAAATTTGCAAGGTGGGTTTGGAGCGTAAATATCTCGGACGAGTTCGTTAATGGGCGAAATCCCGCAAGCGGTTTCGGAGTTATGGCCGATTTTAGTGAAAACATTTTTTATGAATATTTCCGAAACCGATCATTCGATGTATCTGAAATTTAGCATCAACTTGTAGAATCATGACCTTTATACGCATGTGAAGTTTTGTACTGACCCGGTTACCGCAAAGTGTAAAAAAAAGAATTTTGAAAATTAAAAAAAAAAAATTTCTACAATAACTCTCGAACGGAATGAGCCAGGCAGTTGAAATTTTCAGATTAGGTTAGGGAGATGAATATCTCGGCTAAGTTCGTTATTGGGCAAAGTAGGCCAGATGGTTTCGGATTAACGAAAAAAAAATTTTTTTTTAAGTAACAAATTTCAAATTCAATTTTTATTTAAGATGCAGTTTCACCATAAAAATCCATTGATATCCTATTCAACTCCAACAAGCTAATACTTTGGGAGATATGATTTTTCGAAATTTCAATATTGAATCGTACTTCTATGTTTTCACAGAATGTTATAATTATTGTATCTAAGCTTTATTATATGACCTGTGTTCATACTCGTACATGTCATCCTGTTCTATAAGAGTTAGTCAAATTCATTTCAGCTATTTTAATTTGATTTCTTCCGTGGTGAATTTCCATTATGATGCAGTTCTATCATAAGAATACATTGATATAATTCCCAACTCTGAGAAACCAATACTTTCGGAGATATAATTTGTCTTTTTGAACTAGAGCGCCAGAAAGCTCCTGTCCACAGGGCTTGAACCCATTTTTTCTCCCCCTCTCAAATGTTTACATAAAACCTGCAAACCTGCGATAAGAGGATGTGAAAATTTGAAATATGTGTGTTTCTGGAAATAATTTGCAACATAATCTGCAAATATAAAATCTGCAAATTAGACCTTCAAAGAGGTTCCTTGTTTACTGACATTAGTAGTTCAGGACCATCTTCGGCTGAAATTCGCCAAACACAGACATCTGCATGAATTTATAGCCGCCTGGTATGAGCGCGTAAAAATTGTATTAGTTTCCGGTCCCCTAATATCCGTCTACAAAGTTGAAATTCTTAAAAAGCGATACAAAACTCATGATATATCCCAATATAGAAGCAATATCGAAACTTTCCCCTATTGCTTAGCTTTGTTTGGCACCCTATTCTTATTAATTTTCTCGAGTACCGAATGTTGAATGCTCGAATTCTCGAACTTCGAATTTGCGTCGTAATTGTAGCACAAATTCCAGTATTAGGGACCTTCACCGAATCGAAGAAAATTATCTTTTCATATCCTTTCGCCGGGAAAATTTTAATCAACAAAGTTTCACTCCATCACTCTCCCGAGCAGAATTATTTGAAACCATTGGAGCGTCCGTCCACAGCATATTCGCAGTCAGGGATCACGTCTGTTTCACGGATAAATTCCGATAAGGGTGGTTTTTAGACAGAGTCGGATTTTGCGTAGGAAATTATGAAATATTCGTGTTGTACTAATTAGTGAATAATATTCCAGACGAAATGAGCAATTTATAATTTTGTTATATCAACAGGTATCGGCCATCGCATGGTTTCTTCTTGCACTGTTAATAATTATTGTAGGAATTATAATATTTTCACCCTTGTAAATAGTAGACTTAAGATAAGTTTTCAGATGTATTTCTGGATTATATCCATGTCTGAAGAAAACGTATTACATCCCCATGATATTGAATATTAACTCTGGAGGCGCCCCGAAGCCACTTGAGCCGTCTAGAGTCACAGCATACTTTTCTGTAAACAGGAAGTCCTTAATACCATTTCCTTGTTTAGATGTCACCTAAATCTTGGAAGTGCCTTCGTGGGTGAGCAAGTTCTTGGAAGTCAGTAACAATCCAGTTATCGTCATCATGGAACCCCATTGGTAGCAAGCAATGTATCTCAAGGTAGAGGATCTACCAATCAGCTTTGACCATTACCATGTTAGTACAGCCCTAGCTCAGGCAGAGGGCTAAGAAGGTACTAAGGGTTGACCGGAGGTAGAATTCGAGGAAGTTCGAAGTGGTGCAGCTGAGCGCGACTGACGTATCATTACGGAAATTGATTTCTGCTTAAACGTAAAAACTTATTAGACTTGTTACGTCTCATGACGTCACATTTTGGGAAACGCAGATTTGTTTTTCTCAACAAAGTAGTTCCCTTGTAAAGCGTGAATATTTTTCTATTGGGTTAACTGGGTTTTAGTTTACCATGTGTGGTCTCACCCTTGAAAATAATACTTTCACGAAAAGATAGCTGCGAGTAGAATTTCTTGTTAGGCTTCGACCTTTGTAGAGCGATTTATTGCCTATTTCCTGTAAAAGAATGCTAAAATACTTTCAACAGCTGAAGTCCTAAGAAACTTATCAGGTTTCTAACACATTGCCCAGGCTGGTATTCTTTTTGTCTAGACGCTATGGTCCTTATCTGTGAAGGTTATCTATCAGCTCTTGTTGATAGATTATATGCAGAAAGCAAGTAAAGTTGGTGCCGATAGTGGGAGAAATTCGGGATTTAGAATTCCTAAGATTAAACACCCTAGAAGTTCACTCATTGGTGCTGGCTTCGGAAATTTAGTATGCATTCCCACTCTGGTTTCTCAGAGTTGGGAATTATATCAATGCATTCTTATGAAAGAACTGCATCATAAAGGAAATTAAATTCGAATAATAGCTTATTTATCAAGATTAAATGAGCAATCTGAGAATGAGAACTGCGCCATGGAAGAAATCAAATTAAAATAGCTGAAATGAATTTGAGTCTTTCTTATAGAACCGGATGAAATATACGAGTATGAACACAGATCATATAATAAAGCTTAGATAGAATAATTATAGCATTCTGTGAAAACTTAGAAGTACGTACGATTCATTATTGAAATTTTGAAAAATCATATCTCCGAAAGTATTAGCTTGTTGGAGTTGAAAATGATATCGATGGAATTTAATGGTGAAACTGCATCTTAAAAAAAATTGATAAGCACTCAGATCCGAGGAACTAGAGCGCCAAAATGTATAATTCCCTTTCCGGGATTTGAACCCGCCTTCTCTCGTTCCGAAACCCGACGGGTCAGACAAACCGTCTATCGGGCTCCTCGAACGATCTCATCGATCTCCGGTATTATAATAAAACGTCGGTACTTACCTGGGATATATATTCTTAATTTTCAATTTTCGACATAAAATAGCCACATGAGGGTTTATTTGACGGTTTTTTACCCTTGTCTCTCTAAGTCGATTTTGACGTTTCTCGAACCAACTATAAGCAAGGAATTAGACAATGTCATGTCTCAGGAAAATAATTTGACATTATGACAATTCATACATAAAATAATTATATAATTCAGTGAAAACGTAGAAATACGATTCTTTATTGAAATTTTGAAAAATCATATCTCCGAAAGTATTAGCTTGTTAGAGTTAAAAATTATATCGTTGGATTCTAATGGTAAAACTGCTTATTGAAAAAAAATTAATATGGAATTTGTCATGTGAAAAAAAAAATTTTTTTTGTTACTCCGAAACCATCTGTCCGATTTTGCCCAATAACGAACTTAGCCGAGGTATTTATCTGCCAAACCTACTCTGAAAATTTCAACTCTCTAGCTCATTCCGTTCGAGAGTTATATCGTGCCTACGGCCTGCCGGACAGAATGAATTTCGACCACGGATTCTTGATCAGTGAGTCGAACCAAATCGTTTAAGACCATTTTCATCGAAAAATTCGAAAATTACAGACATTTGGGCAAATTGATAAGCACTCAGTTCCGAGGAACTAGAGCGCCAACAATTTTAGCAGCAGTGCTGAAGTTAACAAAAAATCAGCATGATATTTCCTAAATTCAAAATCACTAGTGACGAATGATTCGACAAATTCGCCGCCCCATAAATTCGATTGCCTGTAGAACCGCCCCTCACAGGAACCTCTGAATTCAACTCTGCTTCCTGCCTCGTAATGAAAGGAGTTTTAATATAAGTCGTTTTTCTCGACGGTGCAACCTCTTACCTCGCAATCAAGCAGAAGACGTTTAAACGTGGAGGCGCGTAAACACTTCAAATGCCTTAATTACACATTGTTCCAGGGTGCAGCAGGGGCTGTCTTTCCGCCAGTCGGGGTCGAGCTGTTCTACAGCGTTTAACGATGGGAAAAAGCTGATCCAATTGTTCAACAAACATCTCCTTATACACCTACTTCATTTTCCTAATTTCCGACGCCGCCGCTTCAGCTCTCCCGTTCGGGACAGATGAATATTTTCAATGGAGGTGGGGGTCGGATTTGGAAGGCAAATAAAATGTCTCTTCATTTCCTTGGGAATGGAATCGCGAATAAATTGGTTTGCTGGGTTTCCCCGGCTTTATAAAGGTTATTCTTTGAAAATGAATATTCACATCACTTCTGGAATTTATGAGGTTGGAGGGCTGAAATATTGGGATGGGTTTCCTCTTCAATTAAATTTGAACTTTTGTACTGGGGCTTATCAATTCAAGGAAATTATATATGTTGGAATTTCTTTAAGATTTTGATTACAGACAAGAAAATTAATTATCAAGATTATTCCAGAAATACTTGTCGGGAAGCCTCAGCCATTCAGAATAAAAATAATAATTAAAATTTTAAATTTCCCCGAATTTATTAATTCAAGAACGACAATTATTTGGCCACACTATGGTTCTTTGACCTCTACATTTGAACTGTTTCAAAATGCAGAGCACCTACTCATACAAGATCTTAATAGTAGGGATTGAAGAAAACGAGAAATGCTGAGGTAATAAAAAGGAATTGGAGATTGCCACTTTTTAGGAACTACTTGAAAACGTCGTCGACCAATCAGCGGTGAGTACAGCCCTTAGCTCTGAGACAGAGAGGGGAAGGAAAGTACCAAGGGCTAATCGAGGAGAACGGCGGTAAGTTCGAAGGGTGCGGCGGAGTACGAGAGACGTTGTTACGGAAATTGGTTCCTACTCAGAATAAAGACTGATAAGAGGTGCGAGTGTTGTAAAAGCTTATTAGACGGTAGAGACTTACAACGTACAATTATAGAGTATCGAGACTGTTAGGAATCTCAGTATTCGACGGTATTTAATGTGATAAGATAATAAGAAAATCTACTCGTTCAGCATCCGATTGCAATATTTGAGTATGTTAGTAAGCATAATCAGCCAAAAGGTTTCGGAGTTATACCTATCTGAAATTTTGTTGTTGTTTTCTCAATAACTCAAAAAATACTAATCCAATTCAATACAAACATGGTAATTAGTTATAGAATGCCGTCCCACAAATTTTTGTATCGTATCCCTAGAACATTTTAAAAAAATTATTGACAACTATTTTGAAAATTATTGTGATGACCTTTTGGGTAGATCTTCGGCTCGCTCTATGCACTGAGCTTGAAGTACTCATCATTCAATTCAAATTAGCCACCGTGAACACGCGCGCCAAAGAGTACTGACTTCACGTCAGTGCTTTTTTCTTTATCAAAAACATCGTAATTTACAGACATTTGGGCAAATTCTTAAGCATAATTTCTCCAAATCCTTTGGCGTCCACCATTATATCAGGGAAAGATCTATACCATAAGGCCTTATTTCTGGTGGAAATATTTATTGATGACTACAAATTTTTTTTTGTCTGCTCCACTAGTTTCGCCGGTACAAACTCGCCATTCTCAAGAGTTTCGTAACAAGACAACTGCAAAGGGAAAAAATTTCAAATAGTAAATTTCAAAATATTTAAAAAAGTTAAAAAATAAATAAGGAAAAGAATAAATTAAAATCTCACAATGCAGTAGTTCTGTTACAGTTCCAAAATTGGACAGAACAATCGACGGGGAAACATCTAATATATAAAACATCACAATTTAAAATAGAGAGGGCTTGAATATTGAAAGGTTTTTTTCTGGGTTTTCTCTCCCCAACCCTGAAAAATATCTATCAAATAAAAATTAATTATTTTGTGATTTGCTTCTGCGTAAAAAACTCAGGATATTTGTCAGAAGCAATCAAATGAACAATGTTGCCTAACAAACAACAACGAAACAACATCAACGAAGAAACAACTATATCGTAACGTTTCGGAGTCTATATCAGACTCCTTCGTCAGATTGATAGTTATTTTGTGAAATTCAAGAATTGTTGGTTTATAGATATTTTTCAGAGTTTGGGAGAGAAAACCCAGAAAAAAACCTTTCAATAGTGAGTATACCTCCCACAGTATCCTTTAATGATTACTTAGGGCTTGAATAGACAGAAGAATATGCGCGCCAAAGCTCCTGAATTCACGTCAGTGTTTTTAAGATTTTTTTGCTTGGTTCTCCACTTTTGATTCAAAAATATTAGTGAAGTCTCCTCTTAGCTCAGGCGGTTAAGCCCAGATCCCCTTCACTAGTCCAGGAGATATGGTCACAGGCAGCTAGAGAGGAAGGGAATAATATACAGGGTTGTGTTCGAAAATCAACTCCACGGAGTAGAGTAGAGATTTTGAAGGTTTGACAGATTTACTCTGGAGTTTTCTCTGACACTGACACTGACACTGACAGAAGGTGCCAATATCGGAAAATAGGTTATGTTGGTTTAAGAAAGAACCTATTATTATTGTTTTCTTCACATATACGTAACTCTAATCATAAATATATATTGTGAGCAGTATTAAAACTATTAAATTACCTCACAGAACATTCATAAAACAGTGAGACAAAGATACTAGATTTTCCGTCCCATGAGTTATGTCAATTTTGACAGGAGTAAAATGAACTCGGAGTCGAATACTCTGACATTTCGAACGACGGTCATGGAGTAAATTTACCCAACCTCTCAGTTTTCGAACGCAATGGAGTAAATATTACTCTACGGAGTTAATATTCGAACACAACCCTGTGAAGTCACAATCATAGGAGCGACTGGAAATATGAAAATATTTTGAAATGCATTGCACTCGGAACTTTTCTCATGCTGAATTCAAATCTTCCATCCAAGTGTTCTATAATTAGTTGTTCACGGTTTAGAAAATGGATACTCTGTCAATAGTAGGGCTGAGGAACTTAATAATACCGCCGAGGCTGGGCTGGTTAGATCCCTTGCACTTGCGATATTATACTGGAGCGGGGGTTGGTATGCTTTTATGAGTTCGAACTTCGCGACAGCGTTAAATTTTCATTAAAGTTTCACTGCATATTTAATGATCTTCTCATAATTAAGTTAAGTCTGTTTGCCTGCAAAATTTTTAGGAATATTATTGTAGCAATTAGTTGAAGAGACATTAGAACTGTTAAGTATTAACGAATACTAATTCTATATGGAATCATTCAATTTTAACTTGGATGATATATCCATGAGTTCAATAATATGAGCATCATTGAAGGCGAGAATTGGGATTCATTTTGGCTATATTCAACCACAACCTACTATATCTACTAGCCTGGAAGATGATAAAATGGCAACACAGCTCGGAGACGTACGTCAGTCGAACGTTTGTTGGTTTGTTATTGTAAAAATGGACGATTACTTCTGATTCTGGAGTTAACCATTATTGTTTTTCGCGGGCATTTCATGGTATTTTTGTGTACAACGGTGTCAAATGTGAATTAATGCAATGCAGTGATTAATATGGTTGGATATTTATATGTTCTGTGATTAAACTGCAGTGTGTAAATAGTGAAATTTCCTTTGGATTATTTCTACTTATTGGAGATGAATACATTTCAGTTGAGACTATAGACAAAAAGATGGACTAGAAATATGAGTGAAACAGAACTTTCATTTCTTCCGATTTCATAAAACATTTTGATGACCTTTCTAATCATTTTTCAACAAAAATTGATACATCTGGATAGGAGATCAAGAAGCTCAAATAATCTATTTATTTTTATATATATATATGTATTCAATTTCCAAAAGTCTGCATCTGTAGATGCTTCAGTTGAAATCAATAAGGACCTTATTATTCATTAAAAATGTTCAGATTTTCTGCAGTGATTTGAAATGGATTCTTCCTTTCGATCTTACCTTTACCCGAGCAGATGGTCTCAACCTCAGATCAATAAGAAAACATTTCCCGCTACAGAAATATAATTAATGGGGATTCAGATTCGGCATTTATCAATTTGTTTTATCAACATTTTTACACAGTTCAGATCAAAAAATAATTTTATGTGAATTTACTCTTTGTAGCATTGAATTGATATTCTGAATTCACATAGACTTGTAGCATCCCATAACTGTCTAATCGTTCTGAAAATTTGCTCACTTGCTAATTTTGGGTTGTAGATAACGAATCTGAAGTTGAAAATCCGTACTCTCTTCTAGTTTTTTTTTTTATAAATCCCAAAGTGTCCAAAATCACAACACTTCATCTCGTAATTACATTGTTTTAAACTGTTTTATCGGTAAATATTCATCATAAATAAGATCTTATTGTAGTCCTCATCATTTTTCGACAGTAAATCATTCGAAAAATTATGAAATAGTCGAAATTTCATCAAAATCCAGCGCTACCGCATTGACGAAGTATGCCTCTAAGAGACAATTAATTGCGGCGTTGTCAGACTGTGTTCCAGGCTATCTCTATAGTGGGCTGTGATTCAACTATTACAATTGTAATGCTCACTAGGTGAATTTTCCGAAAACACACCAGGAGAGCATTAAAATTATCAATAACTTTTTAGGATGGCATGTTTTTGGGCCCATGTTCTAGGGAACGGCTTGATATTATTTTGCCCAAACGCCACGATAACCTTCGACCGGAAAGAAGCGACTTGCAATTTCCTGAGTGGGTTACGCATTCGAATACAAAGGTTGAGTTCGTTAATGGGCATAATCGGCCAAACGGTTCCGGAGTTATGACCAACTGAAATTTTGTTGTTATTTCCCAATACCTCAATAAATCAGATCCGATAAAATTAAATCTTGGTTATCAGTTGTAGAATATTTCCATCTATTTATTCTATTTTGATACGTAATCTGATGGGGTGAGTCCTGCCAAATTTGATCTTGAAATTATTCCCAATGCTTTTTCTATTCTATTTTTAAAATGCCAGAAAATTCACTAGTATCTCCTATGTCCAAAACCTATTCCTGCAAATTTTGAAAGAGAGCTTTTCACTCGCATCTCCCTACTGGTTTTAAACAGAAAAAGTACTTCATATCTCCAAGAAATATTGATTGAGCGGCAGCTTGGAAGCAAGCTTGCTGTTCTGTCCAAGCACTTATGCTATTAATTATCGTTTATGCAGTGTTCATATCTCAGATTATTAAGCACTCTTGGATTATAATCCTAGAGTGCTTACACTTCTTCATCATGAAGCTATTCCTATATTTTTGCCCTATGTAACTACCCACGATGATTACTGCTATTCACAAAAATCTTCTGATTTGAAAACCAACAGTACCCTTATTTCTCTATACATTCTCTCTCAAAGTTTTGATGCTGCGTTATTTTTTCATGTACACTCTTCGAGAATGAGACAGCCTAGGGAGAAGATGCCTGCCCGACTGAAGAGCACTGCGATATTATGTGATATTGTTGGAATGTTTTTTGAAGCATGTTTCTTTTTAATTATCTAAATACTTTTGAATGATTTTTTCAATTGAATGAATTCACTGTTTTAAGAAATATTTTCATATTTGTCGAGTATTTACAAACAATAAATCAAATGCTAAATTTCATCATTGTGCTTACTTCCTCTTTTCTAATTTATTAATTTTCGATGTAAATTATGGCATTCAATCATAAATTATGTTTGCAGAATCAGGATTTATAATAGAAGCGGTAAATTTACATTGCAGGTGAATAGAATAGACGAAAAGTACTAGCAGTTTGAATACGTATGTAAATTCAAAATTTCCGCCGTTCGATCATTCTTTGCAACCAAACATGGCGACTGAAACTGTTGCCTTCGATTAGTTAGGAGTTTTCATTTCTTATAATCAGTGTTCTGTGATCCCACCCGTCCTAATGTCTGTCCCTAGGAGGAGATAGGTTTACAAATTTCCCCTAATATCGTCAAAATCCGTTGCCAGGACATACTCAATTCAATTAGTATATTGTGAGAACGACAATTATTAACCGACAACAAGCTGCCAGGCTGATTTCCCCGTCTATACTCAGTGTCTGCCAAAGGGCCTGGATCGAATGAGCTTATTCGACGTGGAAATCAATCATTTGTGTGGATTGTGTGCAAAATGTTTCAATCACATTTGTGTGAAATCTATTGGTACTAGTCGGAAGGAATATTTTCATGTCAAACTTTCAGAATCAGACATTTATTGCATGTAACGTTTAATACGAAGTTCAATTGAGAAGAGCAATTTGTCATTTTGTTTCTCGCATGCCGAGCCTCTTAAATTTCCGATGTCAAGTCGTTGAATTCTCAGAATAGCTCAGACAGTCTGGCCTCTCGAACGTACGTCTCTTAACCATTCCAAGTTTATGTTTTGCCCCGTCACTGTTCGGGAATAATTCGTAGAGAAAGAACTTCATCAAACTTCTCCATCATCAACTCTACATAGGCATGTAGTAAATGAATGAATGGAGTTTCTCAATGTTCTTTGGAACGGGAGACTCGGGGAAAATGTTATTTCATAAAACAGCGCCGGCAGTGTTGGGATAATAAATTGATTTATAAGTATATTATGACAGAAATATCTCGGAAGCGGAGAAATGTTCAGCACGACAAATGCCAAGGGGATAAAATCGATCCACTGCTCCAATGGAAAATGCTGTCGAATAAATTATGGTATTTTAAAACTTGAGGATTTATGTTCAATTCATAGCGATCGTTGAAACACCATAGCTATTCTTGCAACGCGTTTCATGAAAAGGAATTGTTGAATAATAGTCAATATATGTGTCGAATGGTTCGTTTTTATTCATGATTATTCATTAGGAAAACTACTAATGATTCGTTACTTTGGCTGACGTATTCGTGGATCACGATCGTCGTCTCTCAAAACTCACTGCCCTCTATATTCAATAATTTCTCATCCTATACTTCATCAATGGATCTTGCTGAAGAGGCACTCAAGCTGAAGCGGACCCACGGCCACATCAGGCAACAAAAATATCATGTGTCATCTAGCCAAACAAATCAAATAGTCGACTTAAACATGAATTCTCCGACACAGCCAATCCTGAGATAATAGTCGTCTTCGGCTGTTCTTCAAACAAACAAAGTCTCGCATAATTTGACAGCTTCTAAATTACCTAACAAACACACATCCTCATTCAACTTAAGATCGTTGATATTTATCACATTCAATGTTGCAACTTTTATGCCTGCTGCTCTTTGCGCCGTGACAAAACTATCTGGTCAGATCAGTTTCCCACTTGCCAACACTGTAGAACTTAATAGCTAAACCTTATTAATGATCTGATTCATTGATTCACCTATTGTGACAGCTGCTCATTATGGCATGAAAAAACTATCTATTCAGATCAGTTTTGCACTTGCAACCACAGCAAACGTAACAGCCAAACCTTCTTCTTTCTCTATCGTCTTTTTCAACGTTTTTCCCATATAGATCACCAACGTCTCCTTCAACGTTTTCCGGATCTAAATCCAACGTCCCTTTCAACGTTTTCCTGATCTAGATCTATGATGTAATTTTGCTGAAGAGGCACTCAAGCTGAAGCTCTCCCACGGCCACATCAGGCAATAAACATATCATGTGTCGCCTAGCCAAACAGATCAAATATTCTACTTAAACACTAATTCACCGACATATGCATATCGATCTAGCTCAGTTGTGATGAGTCTTGTAGTAAACCGACGGGGACCTTGATTTCTGGCAGGGAAACCCATGTCGATAAGGTTCAATATGAGCAGTGAAACTAACACTGAACGAAATTCACAGTGTACAGAGTTGTACAGAAAGATACCTTTTAATAATGAGTATACCTCCCACAGTATCCTTTAATGATTACACATAGAACATATAACCAAAATTTCAAGGTAGCAGGATTCTCAATAAAAATATTGTTGAAACAGTGCCACCTCCAACGCCTACCTGACAGCCGGATATTTGGAACCGAGTATTACAATTTTTTTTTATTATCCATACAGAACATATTCCCGAACATCCAAGTTGGAAGGATTCTTAATAAAAATATTGCTGAAAGAATGCCACCCCTAATGCCACCCTGACGGCCATTTATTTGAAACCAAGTATCACATTTTTGGCGCTCTAGTTCCTCGGAACTGAGTGCTTATCAATTTGCCCAAATGTCTGTAATTTTCGAATTTTTCGATGAAAATGGTCTTAAACGATTTGGTTCGACTCACTGATCAAGAATCCGTGGTCGAAATTCATTCTGTCCGGCCGGTCCGGCCGTCCGGCCGTAGGCACGATAACTCTCGAACGGAATGAGCTAGACAGCTGAAATTTTCAGAGTAGGTTTGGGGGATAAATATCTCGGCTAAGTTCGTTATTGGGCAAAATCGGACAGATGGTTTCGGAGTAACAAAAAAAAAATTTTTTTTTCCAGAAAAAATTCCAAATTAAATTTTTTTTCAATAAGGAGTTTTACCATAAGAATCCATTCATATCATTTTTAACTCTAACAAACTAATACTTTCGGAGATATGATTTTTCAAAATTTCAATGATAGAATTATTCTGTGGCTATTCTATGAATTGTTATAACGTAAACTTTGACGTTGTCTCATTGTCATTCATTCCAGTAATTTGTTGGTTGATATTTTCATGCCGATGGTCAATCCATACGATGATGGGAATATGGTAATGGTAAGTTAATAACATTGTCATTCATTCCAGCAAACGTATAAATATGAGAATTATAATATATAATATCATAGTTTTTGTTGGTTGATATTTTCATGCCGATGGTCAATCCATATGATGACGGGAACGGTAATGGTAAGTTAATAATATTGAGTTAAGAATATCTCCACTAAAAACAAAACTGGAATTGAGGAATGAATATCTCGGATGAGTTCATTGTTGGGTAGAATTCGTCTATTGGTTTTGGATTGATAATTTTTGGCACTCTTGTTGAATTTAAATTCTTCTATGATGTTTGAATTCAATTTCTGCTAAGATGAAGTTCTAAATTTCAATAATGAATCGTACTTCTATGTTTTCATAGAATGCTATAATTATTCTATCTAAGCTTTATTATATGATCTGTGTTTATACTCGTACATTTCATCCTGTTCTATAAGAGAGAGTCAAATTCATTTCAGCTATTTTAATTTGGTTTCTTCCATGGTGCAGTTCTCAGTCTCAGATTGCTCATTTAATCTTGATAAAAAAACTATTATTTGAATTGAATTTCCTTTAGGATGCAGTTCTATTATATGAATACATTGATATAATTCCCAACTCTGAAAAACCAATACTTTCGGAGATATAATTTGTCTGTTTGAACTAGAGCGCCAGAAAGCTCCTGTCCACAGGGCTTGAACCCATTTTTTTCTATCTATACAGAACATATTTCCAAACTCTCAAGGTGGCAGGATGTTTTAATAAAAATATTGCTGAAACAGAGCCACCTCCAACTCCACACAGACGGCCGACTATTTGAAATTGAGTATCACAGATTCTTTCAGTATCCATACCGAAGGCATTTTCAGACTTTCAAGGTGGCAGGATTCTCAATACAAATATTGCTGAAATAATGCAACCTCCAACGCACCGTCCTGACGGCTCGATATATGCAAGCAAGTTTTACAAATTCCCTTACTGTCCGTTATGAACATATTTCCTAACTTTCAAGGTGGCAGGATTCTTAATAAAAATATTGCTGAAACAATGCCCCCCAGCGCCCAGTTATTTGAAACCGAGTATTTCAATTTTTTTTACTATATATACAGAACATATTTTCCAAATTTCGAGGTGGCAGGATTTTTAATAAATATATTGATGGAACAATGCCTCCTCCAACGCCGCCCTGACGGCAGGTTATTTGAAGCCGACTATTTAAAATTTTTGTACTATCTATACATAACATATTTCCAGACTTCTTAACAGAAATATTGGTGAAACAAGGCCACCCCTAACGCCGCCCTGAGGTCCGTTTATTTGAAATCAAGTACTACAAATTTTTTACTATTCATACAGAACATATTTCGAAACTTCAGAGGTAGCAGGATTCTTAATAAAAATATTGCTGAAAAAATGCCACCCCCTACGCTGGCCCGACGGGCGGCTATTTAAAATTGAGTTCCAACTGCGGCCGATTATGCCTGTAAACGAACTTAACTCTCCCATTCGGATACGCAACATACCCTGAAAATTCCAAGTCCCTACCTCCTTTCGTTCGAAAGATATCGAGGCAACGGTCACCCATCCATCTACTGAACTCACACAAGGCTGCTCGAATCTCCAACAATATACATCCGATCATGTTCAAACTTTAAACTTGGTAGTCGAGTTATGTTCTGAAGGCTCTCGCAAAATTTCAGCGATATCGGATGATTAGTTTTTGATTTATAAAAACATCTTCAATAATTTTCAATGATTTTTTAAAAATTTTCTAGTAATACGATCCTCTAAAAATTTCGCAAGAACTTTCGCGTTGGCATCGATTCCATATTTTTCGAGTTATTTAGGAAATAACAACCAAATTCCAGATCGGTATAACTCCAAAACCGTTTGGCCGATTATGCTTATAAACAAATTCAAATGTCGCATTCTGATGTACAACCTAACTTGAAATTTCAAATTGCTTTCTCTTTCCGTTCTCATGTTATCGAGACATGAAAAATATTTTTTAATAAATTTTTTTAAATTTTCTAGTGATACGATTCTCACAAAATTCCACAAACGTGCTTAGGTTCATCTTCTACAACCATTCACCAAGTTTCAATTCGATCGGATTTATATTGGTTGAAAAAAAAATTATTACTCGGAAACCATTGGGCCGATTATGCCCATTAACGAACTTGTCCGTCGTATTCGGATACACCACCTACCCTGAAAAGCTTATGTATCTCCGCTATCAAGGCTGCTGAATAGTTTCCCTAATGAACAGAAAGCATCGTATAGAAATGAGGCAATAACAATGTAGAGTCAAAAACTGCAACGGTGGATAAAGGAAGAGGGTCAAGCAGCCCATAAAAAAGGCAATATAGTTTCACCATGTATCGGGATATGTAGATGCGGGGACGGTCAATTGTAACCCTCGATATTACATGAATATGTTAATTTAGACACTGGAGACAAGCATGATTGTTACATTTACATAGTTAGCTGATCGGCAAGCGACGTCCGAAGTTTATATCCTATGGCATAATTTGGCCGCTGATTGCCATTTTCCAGCCAGCCGTGAAAATGGCTTCTTATACGAGAGTTACCATATTATGTTAAGTTCGCTGACTACGGAGTGGATATTTGAAATTTGGATGAAAATGTATGAGGTAGAAGCATACCAGTGCTAGATGGATTATACGAGGGATTACATCGGATAAATTGAAGGAATATTAAACTAATCCTATATGTGTATTTCACTGGAAGTAGTTTTCGATATTAAACCCGCAACAGATGGAAAATTAATATTGCAACTCTGCAGGGCCGTAGCTAATTTGAAAAAATATACAAAAATTGAAAAACACAAAAATATGGATAAAGTGTACATACAGGGTGAGTCTTTGACCACTGCATTAATTTTAACCAAAGATTCCTCTCATCAAATGAAACACTTTTTTCATTTACCATTTTTCCAGATTCGCCTCAGGTAAAACGTTACAAGCGTTTAAAGATTTCACAATGTGCTAATACACTCCCGCATATAAATTATCTATGACATTGTTGGCGGACGAGAATAAGGCATGGTAACGTGGTTTACAGCTCGATTCGGGATTCCAAGGCTCAGGGACGGATCCATAAAATTAGTGAAATTTCTGGAGTTTTCCATTTTAAAACATTCAATGAAGAATATCTCGAAAACGGTGCGTTTAAGGAGAAATGATGAAGAATAATATAATGTTCTAAAACGATGGAATATTCTTGAAATGACTCAAGAAAAACTTTATATGCTTTCTTTTTGCTTATTTCGTTTAGTTTTATGAATCCACGAGTCCATAACTAGAAAACCAGTAGAAGTAGAAAATAACTAATATTTGGAAAATATGTATAATAGTTATAGGAAACTTTACGCCAACATTAATTTCATTCTAAAAAAGGATGTCAAAGCTACAAAATAAAAACTGATTTTTTTTCAAAATTTCAACAGCCTGTATATTTTTACCTGAGCTGAATTTGGAAAAATGTTAAATGAAAAAAGTGTTTCATTTGATGAGAGGAATCTTTGGTTAAAATTACTGCAGTGATCAAAGAGTCACCCTGTATACAAAAAGGTTGCACTCACGATACCACTTTGTACCAACGTTCATTTTCATATCGTATCGTGAAACAATTGAATTAATTTCCAGCCAATTTTAACAAATTTTAAATGAAATGTTACAGACTCGAGTGCGCATATTTGAAGTGAGCCAACTATAATATTGGATATTCCCAGCATATATTTACATGGCGTTATACATTGTAACGACTAGGTGTGATTTCTCATGCCCCGGGTAGTCAGAAATGCAATTAATTTTTATGTGTTTCAGTCTGGCTGAAGGGTATCTCTAATTCGGTCGATTATCCACTTTAACACTGGGAGATAACGGTACATTGTGGCTTTTGAACGAAGGCGACACGAGAGAGAGACGTTTTTTTTTGGAGATAATTTTCATGAGGTATTTAAATTTTACTTTATTGTTCCTGAATTGATCGACGAGAATTTGCTTACTTAGTTTTTGGGGTCGAACGAACCAGGCAAAAATCCGGCGTTCGAGGAATTAGGAAGTTCAGTTTAAGAAAATAAGAAACTACGGTTGTTTCGGAAGAAAAATTCATAATATGGTTTATATAGAGAAATGATAAACAATGCAGATTCAAGTATTGGAAACTAGATTGGATTTGATATTTTTGGTTGATTTGTGGAAGCTAGGCAATGGTAGTGTTACAAACAGAGTCAGTGTTACCAGAGCGATGTTATGAAATGTGTTTTCAAGTTGAGTGAAAGGTCGTTAAGTTTGTCGAGGATAAGCTGCCCAGACCTCGGTAAAGCTAGCAGAATCATCTTCAGTTTTTGAAAAAAGTTCATCGGCATAATTTAGTACTTATTTTGTTCTGATTTCACACCTGATTCATAAATTTGATACCTAGTCTTCACACGATATAGAGATTTTTCTCGTCTCGTCTCGTTCTCGTCTCGGAAAAGCGAGAAGAGACGAGACGTTTCGAAAAATATTATGGGCGGTACTGAGACCACATTACAGCGCAACCTGCGAGTCTCGTGTTTGATCTCGTTAAATATTTTTTATGAAGTTTTTATTCGAAAAATTAGAAAAGGTCTACATAGAGAACAATATATTTTACAAAATATCAAATCTGGTGACCATCAATCAGTGAAATATTTTATTATAACTCAAAAATAAGACTCAATAACCGAGTATGAACTTTTTACATTTTTATTTCAACTTGTTAACTGTTATGTTTGTTATGAACTATAACTTATATATATTACATGCATAACTGATCCCATTAGGCAGCTGGGACCGCTGCCTTATCAATTCAATACTTAACGGACAACAGGGGTATGAAACTTCGCCCAAAATTTGGAAACAGCACGGCACCTAACATGGCCGCCACGCATGCGCAGAAATTGTAGTGCCGATGACAGCTGAATGTCATCCGCATGTCATTCAACATTCAATCAGTATTCTTGCGTCTGTCGTTCGTTAGTGATTGTTTCCTATAGTTTTCGTAGAAATAAATCGAAAAGTAAAATAGATGTCTAAGAAGTTTGATATGATTCTACGATGTAAGTAATCTCCGTTTAATTTGACTCATAACTTACAAATAAGAACCAAATTATTTTAAGATAGTGATAGTGAATAGACTCTATGATATAGAGTGTTCTTGAAAAAACTAAATGATTTAATTTTGAACGAGATACCATAGAAATTATCAGACCCGATTTCAGGTTAGGAATTCATTCTATTGGTTTAATAATTTAAATACCTGGAACTGGGACCAGTAAAGACGCAATACCGATTGGAAACTATACTGGAATTTAATGTAGATCGACGTTCCGGTTCGAGTACAATGATCTCTGCGAAAAGGAACAAAAACTGAAGAAATTTCCAAAAGGGTTAATCCACATTTATTGATTCATTTCAAGAAATGAAAATTTTACGGTATATAGCACAGGAAATATCTACTTATATTTCCTCTATTTGTTCAGTTTATTCATATTTCTTTTCTATTGTAAGAATTTTTGTTTTTGTTGTATTTTATATAAATAAATATTATTATTATTATTATTATTATATTATTATTATTATACCTTGTTACCATAACCTTTATATGTATGTTGTGAATTATCTCTTCTAATATATAAAATTTCCATGTCACAATGTTAGTTACCGTACTCCTCCGAAGCGGCTTTACCGATTTTTACCAAATTTAGTATGCGTATTCAGTAGGTCTGAGAATCGGCTACCATCTATTTTTCATACCCCTAAGTTCTGTATTGGACACCCTTAATCGAATTTACAATGGTTAATTATGTCGTTCATTCTCCTGTATTGGACACTTAATTCGAATTTACCATGGTAAATTTGAATTAAGAGTGTCCAATACAGGAGAATGGACGACATAATTAACCATGGTAAATTCGATTAAGGGTGTCCAATACAGAAGAATGGACAATAGAACATACGCGCCAAAGCTTCTGACTTCACGTCAGTGCTTGAACCAATTTTTTTTTCGTGATTTTTTTTTAATTTTCTGGAGGCGCGGTTCTTAAAATTTTTTTTTCAATAGTCATTTTAGTAATTAATCATTTTTCATCCCGCTCGATAACTGATCAATTATCACTTGGTAAGTTATCCCAGAGAAAGAGCTAATTAAAACCAAGTCGCCACATTTTTTGTGAATGTTTTTCACCCTATTTCGATTAAATTTTCCTGAGCTTATGGCAAAGCTAATATTTTTGTACAAAAAAAAATTTTATTTTTATTAAAGTATCAAGGCAGTTTATTCCTGCTATACTTAGTGCTAGATTTTTTAAAGTTTCCGCGTCTTCCTGGATCAACACTCATTTGCCAGACTATACTGGTGTCACGTCCCAGTAAACAGCACGGAGTAGGGATGAGAACGAAGCCGGTCTCCTGTCTTTCTCACTTTTTCTCACTTCTCTTAACCAGATACGTTTGAGTGTGTAGTTCGTATTCGCAATTGAGTCCGGTAGGTGGCGCCGCAATCGGGTTCTAGGTATTTTTTAGAATTACGTGTTTGAGTGGTTCCCTGGATAACTTGGAAATTCAATTGTCCCGGTAGGAGGCGCTGCAATCGGGTTCTAGGTTTTTTTTAAAGATTTTTCGCATTTGGAAATAATTTGCAACCGCAATAACCGATTTGGCGCAGACGAAGTTGCGTGGGTCAGCTAGTAAATATGTAAATAACGATTCTTTATTTTTAGGACAATTCATTTAATATAACGAATTGTCCTAAAACTCACCCAAGTTTGCTCGGATCTCCAATAATAGAAATCCGATCGTATAATAAATCTATTAGTTCAGAAATTGGGTTTCATTTGATTATTTTTGATCATTTTTGGCTAACGAACGGTATTTGTGGGACACCCGGTATATTATATATTTATGAAGATGAGCAACGTGTAAAATGAGGAAAATGATTGCAGACTGAATTTCAATTGTATCATGCTGTACATTTGTGTGGCATTTGGAGTGTTCTTCATCAAGGAAACATGATGTCACGGATTTCTAGTGACTAATTATATACTAAACCCAAAAGTTTACCGCTACTGAAATTTCAGAGTAGAAGTTTCACCCGGAATAGGCTTCCCTTCATTTTTTTTCCATCGCCAGCATAGGGATAATCTTTAGGGAAGATTGACAAACAACTTATGACAGGTTGAAATGGGGTAACGGTTTGTGGTCCTTCGAACTTATTGCCAAACTCAAGCAGAAAATGAGGGTAGTCAGTTTTTATGCTCCAAGGGCCCCTTTATATTAGCTCCCCGTCTTAACGAACAACTTTGAATATTTTTATGACACCACTGCTCTAACGCTATTGATTCAAGCCTGAAAATAGTGGTCCTGCCTCCCCATCAATATTCTTAATTCTCATCGCGTCTCGCCTATTTATCGGCTAACCATAAATCAACGCCATCTTTGACGTTGCAGAATAGAAAGAGTCGTTTCTTATCAGAAATTCTCGGCATAACATGAATTCACAAAAAATTATTCTTCGAACAACCTCATTTGAAGTTAACGTCATTAGATAACGAAAGTGAGTGGCTATTTTAAAATCCAAAAGAGGATATTTTTCTTCATAAAATTCTTGAAATGGAAGTTGGTAATGGTGACAGCAAAGGCAACGAAGGAAGTGAAGAAATGTATCTGCATACATATACATGCCGCGTACTGTGAATTTAATTTTCGAATAGGCGAGTCTTTAGACATAATTAATGTAGTCTATACACACATAATAAATAAGGAAATTAAATGAAATGAACCCATTTTAACACATCATTCTACAGGGTGTATCTGAATAACACCGAAAAATGTATGGGGTGATTCTGTGATGAAAACTAAGGTGGGTATTTGGTCTAAAATTTGTTACAGGCATTTGAACAAAATGATAACGCGATGTTCCCCAAAACATGCGTGCAGAAAAGTTGATCTATGGTACTACTTAACGATTCACCCTGAATATTCAAATAATGAAATCAGAATATGGATTTGTCCCCAATCTATGTAAATGATGATATCCCTATATACTTTTATTTCAATTGACCTACTTACAATGCTAAAGGGTCAATTCAATTATGTATCAGTTCATGCTGCTCAATACTCTCATTATCTATTCCTTTTAGACCAGGGTCGAGGCCTTTAAAAATGGTGAAAAGTGAAAAAAAATTGTAGTACAATTAAATCCATTGGAAAAGGAAGAGAATATAACAAAAATGATAGGAAAAATAATTTACGGGCGATCTGAGTTCGAGAAAGGGAAGGGGTTGAGTTTTTAAGGGTAAAAACCGGTTTATCTCGATTTCCGGCAAAACTACAAGTCCTATGGAAAAAAATTGAATGGCAAAGTTGTAGGTAATAAAAATATCTACAACTTTTGCATTTAAACTTTTTTTATGTATACTCAAAATTAATGTGAAAAATTCAAATAACCACGTTTTTGGCTTTTAATTTTTATCTTATACTAACTTGTATACCTGAGTGACCTACGGATAATTCAAGCCCATCAAAAGGTATTTCATAGAGAAGTGGGAAAGAGGCTTTGAGGGTCTGGGCCTTACCGCCTGTTACTTCGTAGCATTTTCTGAGAGAATTTATCATAGTAATGTATTTTTTTTTACACCATCAGAAAGTAGAGACTCGAATTAACAAAAAGCCCACCTACTTGTTTAAAAAAGCAGATATTTTGACGTGAGAATTTTTGATTGAAAATTAGGCTGCTTTTTCGATTATAAGTCAAATTAAGGTGAAAAAAAATAATTTTGATTCCAAAAAATTACAGTGTATTTGAGACATCAAAAGGTAAGTTTTTACCAAATTTGGTGAAAAAAACAATTTTTTTGTAAAAGATAAAAATCAAAAGCCAGAAGCGTGGTTATTTGAATTTTTCACATACATTTTGAGGTTACGTGAAAAAGGGGTGAATACAAAAGTTGTAGATCTTTTAATTACCTACAACATTGCCAGTTAACTTTTTTCCACTTGCAGTTTTGCCGGAATCGAGATAAACCGTTTTTACCCTTAAAAAATCATCCCCTTCCCCTTCCCGACCTCAGATCACCCGTAAATTTATTTTTCCTATCATTTTTGTCATATTTTCTTCCTTTTACAACGGGTTTCATTCTACTTTAATTTTTTTCGGTTTCAAAAATTATCGACTCTGGTCTATTTAGGCATTGTCCAGCTGAATACAGGGTGTCCCGTAAATAGAGGATCATGGGAATTTCGGTGATAGAGGGAGTTATTACAAATACGGAACCATCGATTTGATTTTCCTAGGCCCAATGGTTTCAGAGATATGATTTTTTCAAAATTTCAACCAATTTTCGTTACTTTCCATGGAAAATCAATCATTTTTATGAGATGTTATCACTGTTTTTGCTATTTTTCTGGCTAGGATTTTTAAGCGAACATTAGTCTTTATAATCATAGTGAACATGTTTGAAATAACAAAACATGGCAAGTGATTTTTGAATCAATACTAGGGCTTCACGCGAGAGCGAGATTTTACTCGTCTCGTCTCGTTCTCGTCTCGTAAACGCGAGACGAGACGAGACGTTTTCAAAAATATTATAGGCGATATCAAGACCACATACAGCGCAACACGAGAGTCTCGTTTTTGGTCTCGTTAAATTTTTTGTATGAAGTTTTATATACGACCCGACTTTTTTCAACACCCACAGAAAACAATTGAATATGAAGAGTTTCCACTATAATTACCAATATATTTTGTCTATATTATACATCGATCGTTCTAGAAATACTCGATTTTTTAGAAGATGATGAATTCGTTATGACCTTGCGATAATTGAGATTACTTTTCAAGAAAAAATTGAATTCACAACAATAAAAACGGATGCCATTATGAATTCAATACTTAACGGACAAATTTCATCACCCCTAAATCTTAATGTTTTGAAAAGTTGGTCTCTATCTGAATATCTGGAGAAATGTATTCTCTTGTGCTCCTTGTAGTGAAGATGTGAACAATTATTGTATACATCTGTGAAACTACGTATAATAAAACTGGTAAAGGAATGAAGCTATTCAATGTTTCGAAAAGTGTTATGAGGAATACGCCAAAAAACCCTCAATGATCTACCCACAGGGAAGGTATTCTTTGAAAAATATACCAAATTGTTCAATTCTATTGAAAAATGTATCGACATCGATAGCCTATTTAAAACATCAACAAATTTTCGAAATATTGGAAAGCTAATTTCGAAGAATATTTGCTGTTAGAAAGAGCAAATAGGAATCAAAATATTTTACAGTGGTGGAGAGTGATGAAAAAGTTCTTCCTACACTTTCCAAGATGGCCGATGATATATTAATGGCTACATCCGTACCTGTTGAAAGAATATTTTCCACAGCAGGTATGATCATGGCAAAAACACGTACATCATTGAAAGATGATGTGAGGCAAACGTGATTATGTTTGAAGTCTTGGTCATCGAGTAATTCAAAAGTTGAAATTATCAGTGTTTAAAATTAAAAATAATATGCCTACATGTACAAATATTTTTGTAAAAGAGCGTAATGAATATAGCTTTAAAAAATTATTCATTATTGTATACCATTTCGTTTATACATTATAATATTTATTATCGTTATTCAGAATTAAGCGAGACGAGATGAGACGAGAACGAGAGTTAAAAGAGACTTAATTTTTTGGAAATTGGCGAGAGCGAGACGAGATTTTTTATACTCTCGCCCACTATCGTCTCGTGTGAAGCCCTAATCAATACTGGTGTAAAAAAAAATCTGAGGAAACCTTGTGGAACATTAATCTAAAAACATCTGCGATTTATACTGATTCTAAAAACGTAAAATTCGTCAGCCTTAATTGGGTAAAAGTTCAAAAAATACCCTATTTATTGTAATACCTCTACATTCGCAGCAATACTAACTATTGAAACAATCAATTCTTATTTTTCCCAAGGCTCTGTTATATTCGAATTTTAAGCCGTAAACGGTCCCTAAGGACTGGGCTAGAGTCAATGATGAACAATTTTTAGGGTCGACCAACCGGAACGAACAGAATAACATTCAGAGTAAAAAACTTTATTAATTGGAAGAAGAATTATCAATGATAACAAATGTAGTAAGAATTATCATACTTCATTTATTAAGTTTTTTCATTAGAGTAAATGCTCAAAATGCTTTCCTCTTGCTCTTATGCATAACCTACATCTTCAAAAAATCATCAAAAAATTTCTCTTTGAACTTCGAAAGGCTCTTCCATTATTCTTTTTCACTTCAGAAACGCTTGTAATGTTTGTCTCAATCATTCTTCATTATCACTGAAGGTTTCATAGACTGCTCCCTTGAAAATAATATCCCAAAGAAAATAATCCAATGGATTGAGATCAGGCGAACGTGGGGGCCATGCAATTGTACCACCACGCCCTATCCATCGATCCGGGTAAGTTGTATTAAAAAATTGGGTCACCTCTACATATGAATTATTTACTGGAAGGAAGGTTATGTAGTCGGGATAGCGTTCGCGATTGCCCATAGGCCATAGGCCGTAAATGTAATGCATTTCTGCGTATTCTCGAGGAGTGTAGGACATTTTGCGATAGAAGTAGTTGAAAAATATTTAAATCCTAGGCACAAGCACCAATTCGAGCGTAAGTTGAAAAATCAAATTAGTGGTAGAAATAAGGGTTGAAAACACGTTTACAACTAGGAACGATGACCAACAATGTGAAATGATAAAAAGAAAACAACAAGAAGTCCATATGATCCGAAAAGATAGCGAAAAATTTCTGGTGAACGTCTGTTTCAATCGTTGAATATTTCAATAAACCAGGTGTTCTTCGAATATTAAAAGATTGAATGTTCACGAATTTTACGTTTTTAGAATGTGTATGAATCGTGGATGTTTTTGAAATTATGTTCCACAAGGTTTTGTCGGACTTTTTTTACACCAGTATGATTCAAAAATCACTTGTTAATTCAAACATGGAAAAGTTTATGTCTGTAAATTTCGGGCCACCATTTATATCACATAAATATCATTGTGAATATAATGAAGAATGTTCTCTTAAACATTCTAGCCGAAAAAATACCAAAAAATAATAACATCTCCTGAAAATTATTATTTTCCATGGAAACTAACGAAAATTGGTTAAAATTTTGAAACAATCATATCTCTGAAACCATTAGGCCTAGGAAAATAAAATTCAATGAAAAATTATATACGATTTACACTTATTTATTCAATATTGTGACGCGTTTCGTCGACACAGCGACTTCATCAGACTACATCATTGAATACAGTATGATGTAGTCTGATGAAGTCGCTGTGTCGACGAAACGCGTCACAATATTGAATAAATAAGTGTAAATCGTATATAATTTTACATTGAGTTAAAATGGATTTGCTTCAAGTAAAAGCCACAAGCATTAAATTTTTAAAAAATAAAATTGATTGTTCCGTATTTGTAATAACCTCCTCTATCACCGACATTCCCATGATCCTCTATTTACGGGAAACCCTGTATATAGATAGATAAATGATCCCGATTCTTCTTTTCAACGTTTCGAAAACATCGATTCTCGTTAGAGTCAGGAATCTCAACGGTATACTGTATACTATCGAGAAAAACCTGAAAGCTTCCAGCAATTACATAATTAAATCGGGTTTCAGAGACAAAGCGAAACGACTGAGAAATAGGGCTTTCTCGACGCAACAAAAGTTCAACGGAGGAAGGACTTGAAAGGCTGGAATGCCTTTGTTCCTTTATGTCGAATGTATTGAATATTGTGAGAAGAAACGGATCTTTTTTGGCATCTTTTGCCAATTGGACTACAAGAGTCGATATACGGCCCCTTCTGAACTTGAGCTTCATTAGAAGATATTTACCACAAAAAAATTGGATCAAGCCCTGTGGACAGGAGCTTTTTGGCGCTCTTGTAAACAGACAAATTATATCTCCGATAGTATTGGTTTCTCTGAGTTGGGAATTATATCAATGGATTCCTATGATAGAAATGCATCATGAAAGAAATTAAATTCAAAAAAACTGTGCGTCGCGACGCTCAGTCCAAAGTCCCAAGGGCGTCACAGGAAAAATAAGTTTGGGATGCCCTGGACTAGATGGCAGGGCAGGCAATCATTCGATACAGTAAGGCTTGTTTCACATGCATACGGTTCCATTCGGTTCGGTTGAAACCGAAAACGAATGAAGCCCTTTCCCACATATACGGTTCATATTAAGTTTTATGTTATCTTCCGAAATTTCAGGTCAAAAAAACTTTTTAATTACTTTTGATTGATTAATTCGATTTCAGGAGGGTCTCATCACAATATTCAGGGCAGAAATGTAAAGCTTTAATTACTTTTCGAGAAAAACAAATTAAGAGTTTGTGTGCCGTTCTAATGGAAACACCTATTCGAAGGAACAATCTATGAAGAATCATATTATATAAACCATTGATTGATATTTCATGTACAGGGTGTTTTATCAGACCATAAAGCAAAAATCAAAATATCTGATTCCTGTTCAGCACTTTCTTGTCATGGTTCATATGCAGAGTTTGTTGGCCTGAGACGACAATAACTGCCCGCTATGATTCCCAGAAAAAAAGACCCTTAGACCATATTTTTGGCGCTCTAGTTCCTCGGAACTGAGTGCTTATCAATTTGCCCAAATGTCTGTAATTTTCGAATTTTTCGATGAAAATGGTCTTAAACGATTTGGTTCGACTCACTGATCAAGAATCCGTGGTCGAAATTCATTCTGTCCGGCCGGCCGGGCCGGCCGGTCGGCCGTAGGCACAATAACTCTCGAACGGAATGAGCTAGAGAGTTGAAATTTTCAGAGTAGGTTTGGGGGATAAATATCTCGGCTAAATTCGTTATTGGGCAAAATCCGACAGATGGTTTCGGAGTAAAAAAAAAAAATTTTTTTTTACAAAACAAATTGCAAATAAAATTTTTTTTAATAAGCAGTTTTATCATAAGAATCCATTCATATCATTTTAACTCTAACAAGCTAATACTTTCGGAGATATGATTTTTCAAAATTTCAATAATAAATCGTATTTCAACGTTGTCACAGAATGATATAATTCTATGTATGAATTGTCCTAATGTCAACTTATGTTCCTGTGACATTACATTATCTAATAAATCGAAGAATTGTGAGCGAAGTGAGAAAAATCTCAGTTGAATGCTCCGAAATTAGTTTTTCTCAGAAAAGTCTTACATTTCGGAACGGAACATGAAGTTAGTAAGAGATCTGAGAGTAGTGAGACTGCTTTTCATCCATAGACATAGATATAACTCTCGAACGGAATGAGGTAGGTAGTTGAAATTTTCAGAGTAAATTAGGGAGATGAATATCTCGGTTAAGTTCGTTATTGGGCAAAATTGGCCAGATTTAATTTGATTTCTTCCATGGTGCAGTTCTCATTCTCATGAATGCTCATTTAATCTTGATAAATAAACTATTATTTGAATTGAATTTCCTTTATGATGCGGTTATATCATATGAATCCATTGATATAATTCCCAACTCTGAGAAACCAATACTTTCGGAGATATAATTTGTACATTTGAACTAGAGCGTCAGAAATATCCTGTCCACAGGGCTTGAACCCATTTTTTAATTGTTGTTTTCTGGTTCCCCTGGGAAATATCTACTCATCATGAAACTATGTACATTTACTCGTGGACCATCCTATATAACAAAAGATATTAGATATTTTCAACGTTTGCCTTGACCGTAACTAATTTTTAATTAATGGCGTATTTTACAAAGATGATGAAAATTCCTCAAATATTTGTTGAGTAAGGATGTCCCAAAATGCTTTGGCCTAAAGTGGTCCAATCAAATTTGGCAGCCTCTAATCCCCATAGAAGATACTATCATTGTGTTTTCTTCAGGTTACTTTGGTGGTTTTCATTCGTCATGAATGTGGTTCAGAACAAAGGGATGAATGGCATAAAATATAACTTTTGTTATACTCGTAAACTGCCTATCATCCATGAGACTTCATTTGTGAAACTTTTCCAACTTCACAGAGAACATCTTTCCATTTCGTATATCTTTCGACTCGAGTTATGAACCATTTTTGATGGAGAATTCTCCTGACATTGAAATATATGGCCTATATAAATATGAGAAAGTTTGCAGGCCTATCTCGTGGAACTGCTGTAGGAGACAAAAGTTCGAAATTTAGCAAAAGCGAGCATTCATCTTTCCTCCTGCTAATCAAAAGTCATATCGAATAAAATGAGACAAGAAAGAGACAAGAAAGCAATTCCGCATATTACTCGAGTGGGAAATGGCCTAATTTTGAAATCAGGCGGTATCCTCTGAGAATAATTCATTAATTACACCAATATCAGCTAGGGCTTCACGTGAGAGCGAAATTTTTCTCGTCTCGTCTCGTTCTCCTCTTGGAAGAGCGAGTCAAGACAAGACGAGACGAGACGTTTTGAAAAATATTATAGGCGATACCGAGACCACATACAGCCCAACAAGAGAGTCTCGTTTTTGGTCTCGTAAAATTTTTTTTATGAACTTTTCATTCAAAAAATTTGGAAAGTTCTACATAGAGTACAATATATTTTACAAAATATAAACTCTGTGAAATATTTCTGTTCTTATAGTAACGTACCTCTTATCACAAATATTTATCCTTCGTTATTTTTATATTTTAGGTTTGAATGTATTTATTTCAAGATTGATTTTTTACTCTCGGTTGAGTATATATGTCTATAAACTAATAAATAATAAACGTGTTCACTAGTGAAAGGGTTTCTTCGGCTCAACATTTTCTACCTGGAAGAGATCGTCTTATTTACTACAGATACATACAGTAAACTTTCATATATACGACTCGACCATCTTCAACACCCACAAAAAACAATTGAATATGAAGAATTTCCACTATTATTATCAATATTTTGTCTATATTATACATCAATCGTTCTAGAAATACAAGATTTTTCAAAAGATTATCGATTATTATGTTTGTTATGAACGTTGATCATAATTTTGGATTATTTTTATCAGAAAAGGATAAGATATGTGTGAAAAAGGTAAAACTATTCTGTTTTAGACGTTGAAAAAGAATTAGTATGATCTGAAAGGGGATATAAGAAGCAAAGAATGTTGAATAACGAATGAAATATTTTTTTATTGCAATTAAACTCAAATTTCATTAGAAAATGTATTCATAAATGATGTTCGAAATTATCTCCACCAATACTTATACCAGCTTGTGCCCTCTTTATAATTTCTTCAGTTGTTAGTTTTCGCCTGAAATCTACTCTCGCTGCCTTTTGATAACACATTAATTATTTTTTATGTAGGACATTCAAAAGGTTGCTTATAAAAAATATGCTGCAAAGCAACTGGCGAATGCATTCTAATGAATGTTGTTTTAGAGAATAATGAAGTAATTTGGGGTTAAAATAATTTTGCCTTACATAAATTGTGGAATTCGAAAGCTGCAAGCAAATTGATATTAGAAATTTATTTTCTTGTATTCATATCCCAGATATCAAATACTACAAATTCTTTTTCATCAACTTTTACAGCATAGTTTTCTTTTTTCCTACATATCATATACTTTCCTGATAAAAATAACTCATAATTATAATCTAGTGGTACAGTCCTCACAAAATTCGATCGAGTCTATATTTTTTCAGTTAGCGAGGAAATAATATTCCAGATGGGTATAACTCCGAAACCGTTGGGCCAATTAAGGCCAACAGCGAACTTAGCTCTCCCATTCAGTTGCGCAACCTATCCTGAAAATTGCAAGTCCCTACCTCCTTTCGTTCGAGAGTTGTCGAGGCAACGATCACCCATCCAGCTACTGAACTCACACAAGGCTGCACGGATCTCCAACAAGATGGATCCGATTATGTTCAAACTTGGAACTTGGTAGTAGAGTTAGGTTCTGAAGGCTCTCGCAAAATTTCAGCAATGTCAGACGAATAGTTTCTGATATATAGAAATTGTTTCAATAATTTTTTTAAAAAAATTTTCAGTTTTTCAGGAAATAACAACCAAATTTCAGATGGGTATAACTCCTAAACCGTTTGGCCGATTATGCTTATAATCATTGCGCATTCAAATTCTCAAACTAATCTGAAAATTTCAAGTCGGTATCTCTTTCCTTTCCTAGGTTATTGTGGAGTTAATTAATATTTTTTAATAATTTTTCAAAAATTTTCTAGCGATACGATTCTAACAAAATCTCACAAACGTCCTCATGTTTATATTCTACAACTACTCACCAAGTTTCAATTCGATCGGATTAGTTTTGGTTGTAGACAAAATTATTACTCGGAAACCATTAGGCCTATTATGCCCATTAACAAACTTGTCCGTCGTATTGGGATGCGCCACCTACCCTGAAAATTTCAAGTCGCTATCCCTTCCTGTTCTCAAGTTATCGTGGCAACAGACGGCCGGCTGGACAGAATCAAATTTGATCTCGAATTCTTGATCAAGGAGTCCCCAATCCTTTGAGACTATTTTCGGCAAAAAATTCGAAAATTACAGACATTCGGGCAAAATGATAACGCGATGTTCCCCAGAACATACGCGCAAAAATAATTATTTGTTCCTATTGACACGATCCTCACGAAATTAAACAAAAATTTGCGTGTCGGTATTCATCAATTAATTCCAAAGTTTCAATTCAATAGCAATGCCCTACAATGGAAAATTAATCTAACTTTGAAGACTGGACCGACATTGAAAATCTAAAAATCCCATGGTGCGGCTTCTAGGGATTAGTTGTGTATCGGTATATTAAATATTTTCGCGCCACCCCTAAAATACCATATTGACAACGGTTGAATGATGTATCTTCCCTTTGTGCTCAATTTTCTCCTCCCAATTCTAAAATCGATTCCATAAAGCCGGAATTCCACTCGGATAAATCGAATGTCATATCTAGGGATATTCGATTTGTGTCTGAAATATTTATATGTAGATACTATACCTACTAAATTGGGATGCGCCACAATTTATCATGGGTCGAAGTTCTCTACGAGTCCTACGGATTCCGTTCTTCGACGAAGTGGAAAAATTCGTATATTAGACCTTCTGATGGCGGTTTATGAGAGCAGCTTAACGATTTAGTGGAGCGTTAAGAGACGTGCTTTTGGAACATTCATGGGAACGAAATGGAGACATGCGAGGGATATGTCTTCGTATCGTAGACGTTCCCTTGTCTAGTTTTTGCAATTCAATTCTACTTGAAAGGAATCTGATTCTGAGGGTTCCCTTCTCTAAAAAAACGAATCTTTCTAGTAAGTATAGTGCAGTTGTTCTTTGGCCTCAGCAGAGAAATCCACGACAAATACTGCTGGGAAGTATTTCAATGAAGATATAAAGGGTCCGCCATCTAACGTTTTTTTTTCAATGAGTGCTTATTTCGTGAATGGTAACACTTAGCTCATGTCTGATTTGACAGATAATTAGTTTTATCCTTCCGCTGAACGAATATGGTTGTGTATACGCTTGAACAACGCTGGGAAATATTGCGACATTACTTTGAAAATCATGGTAATGTTGCAGAATGTGTGCGAAAATTGCGTACGGATTTTGGAAGAAGAGAAGCACCGTCAGCTCCGTATGTTCGATATCTTGTGAAAAAAGTGAAAGAAACTGGCATCCTCATCATCGATAAACCAAAGCGTGAAAAGCCAAAAACAGTGCGTACACCCGAGAATATTGCTGCTGTGGCAGAAAGTGTGCGTGAAGCGCCATCAACATCAATTCACCGTCGGTCTCAAGAATTGAACATTTCGGAGACATCATTGAGACGAATTTTGCATAAAGACCTTGGTATGACGCCATACAAAGTCCAATTGGTTCAGGAGTTGCCCTGTTTTTGAAGATCGCATTATCAGCCGCAGAGCTGATGTCGTTTGACCACCTCGGAGCTGCGATTTGACACCGTTGGACTATTTTTTGTGGGGTGCCGTCAAAGATAAGTGTTACGCCAACAACCTAGAGACAATTGACGCTTTAAAGGACAATATTCGTGAAGCCATTGGTGAAATACAGCTGCACACAATCGATAATGTGCTTAAAAATTGGACCGATCGTGTAGGCTACTGCATGGCCAGTCGAGGCAGCCATTTGAATGAAATTATTTTCCAATATTAACCGGAAGGATTTTACTTTCAAATAGAAAAAGGAATATGAGAAAATATTCAGTACCTTTCTTTTATTACATTTTCAAAAAGAAAGTTATTTGGCGGACCCGATACCTCTACTCGAAGAAAATGACATCAAAGAATTATACATTTTTGAACGATTAGTGGGAAACAATGGATCATTATCAGGGAATTATGGTAGAATATAAAACCAGCGAGAAATCAAGGATCAAAATATGAAATGCAAGTCAGTTCTCTTTGGCGCGCTTATTCACGTTGACCAATTCGATTTGAATGATGAGTGCTTTAATCCCAGTGAATATGAATAACCGGAGATCTAGCCAGACCGCAATGGCCACCATTCACTTTTGGGTGAAATATTAACAGTGGTGTGCCTAAGCTGACGTAAGGATACAGTAAAAGAGACTACACTGAACATAACCGGCTCTCCAATGTCGCACTAGCTCCTAGGATCTTCTGAGTGGTATCCATAGGGAAGACTTAGGAGGGTCAGCATAATCATAATATGTCATTCTCCTGTATTGGACACTTAATTCGAATTTACCATGGTAAATTCGAATTAAGAGTGTCCAATACTGGAGAATGGACAACATAATTTACCATGGTAAATCGATTAAGGGTGTCCAATACAGAAGAATGGACAATAGAACATACGCGCATAAGCTTCTGACTTCACGTCAGTGCTTGAACCAATTTTTAAATAAAACACTCTCTAACTCAGACATGAGACGAATTTTATGTTTGTGAGTTGGGTTAAATCTTCATTTATTGAGCTCAGGATTAAATAGTTGAAATATTTACAAATAGTAGTAAAACTCCCGGTAAATGCGAAATTGAATAGTAAAAATAAATTAGATGGTGACAGGAGGCAATTTAATTATTCCGAGATCATAAATAATCTTAGTTAGAATTACTTGTACTACAATATAGGTGTGATGAGATGTTTAATGAATAAATAAATAAATAAATAAATAAAAGTATTTTTCTGAAAAACCATGTAATTCTGCTTGGTAAGCGATGTACAAATCTTGACCGAGTTATTCCCATCGATTTAAAATTTCACATGCCATTTCCACACACTCCCAGCGGGAATCAAATCATACATTTTAAAGGTTGTGCGATATCCGCTGTCGAAATATTTCGAAATCTAAGGTCCATGGACCGGCGTATTGACGCCCGAATGCAGGCGCCAAGGGGCGTCAACGACGACGCTTTCCTCTCTCAGTTTTCCGCAAGCCAGTGAACCGAACGTGAAGCGCCCGACGAATTTCCATTTCCTCCATCTGAGTTGGTGTTTTTCTCGGTGCGGTGCGTTTTACGCTGCGCTGGAAATTTTCGCTTACTCCGGACTTAAGTTCCTGGATGAGAACGAGTAGTTCGGAGGTAGGTTCTGGATGGATTTGCTTAGGAAATGATTGAGTGTAGCAGGATAAATATGATTTTATTCTTTGACATGAGAAAATTGAGGAATTAATAATTCTTGGGAAGTAATTGATATTGAACGTGGATAATAATAAGCTACACATAAGAAGGAGGGGAGTGAGAATATAGAGTGGTTTAGTGAAGATGTTGATCACCAATGTCTTATCATAGTATAATTAGAAAATTAAGAAACCGAATAAGTCCATACATTATGGAATATTCCAATTCTTGAGGATTATTTGAGTCAGACTACCAACAACAATTATATCTTGCAGCAAAATCATTAACTGCTCTGTGTTATGAATGTGAATATTCGTTCATTTCGCCGAGGTTTTCTGAATTATGAAAAATCTCATAATATACAGGGTGAGTCTTTGACCACTGCATTAATTTTAATCAAAGATTCCTCTCATCATATGAAACACTTTTTTCCTTTGAAATTTTTCCAAATTCAGCTCAGGTAAAAAGATACAGGCTGTTGAAATTTTGAAAACAAATCAGTTTTTATTTTGTAGCTTTGACATCCTTTTTTTGAATAAAATGAATATTAGCGTAAAGATTCCTATAACTATGATACATATTTTCCAAATATTAGTTGTTTTCTACTTCTACTGGTTTTCTAGTTATGGGCTCGTGGATTCATAAAACTAAACGAAATTAGCATAAAGAAAGCATATAAAAATTTTCTTGGGTCATTTCAAGAATATTCCATCGTTTTAGAATATTATATTATTCTTCATCGTTTCTTAAATGCACCGTTTTCGAGATATTCTTTATTGAATGTTTTAAAATGGAAATCTCCAGAAATTTCACTACTTCTATGGATCCGTCCCTGAGCGTTGAAATCCCGAATCAAGCTGTAAACCACGTTACCATGCCTTATTCTCGTCCGCCAACAATGTCATAGATAATTTATATGCGGGAGTGTATTAGCACATTGTGAAATCTTTAAACGCTTGGAACTTTTTACCTGAGCCGAATCTGGAAAATGGTAAATGAAAAAAGTGTTTCATTTGATGAGAGGAATCTTTGGTTAAAATTAATGCAGTGGTCAAAGACTCACCCTGTATATCTTATCATCCTAGACATACATAGGCCAGTGAAATGTAAACGGTCTATTATCTCCTAAAATAAGATATCTAGCGAAAAATATTAGGATGGAAAAGTCTTAGGGTTTTTTAAATATATATTTTAATATTTTATATCTTGAGAAACGACTAGTGAATAGAACCAAAAATAAATATGGCATGTATTTTATCGGTGGATAAGAGGACGTGTATAAATACAGATAAAAAAATTGATAGATACAAATACGATTAGATTAAATCATTCTGTAAAATCATAAAATTACGATTCAACATTGACATTTTGAGAAAAAAATTACCTCCGAAAATAATGGCTTGCTAGAGTTGAAAATGATATCAATGAATTGTTATGCTGAAATTGCATTTAAAAAAAAATTGAATTCGAAATTTGAAATGTAAAAAAATTTTTTTTTTCATTTCTCCAAAATCATGACGCCGATTTTACCCAATAACGAACCTAACTGAAATATTTATCTCTCAAACCTACTCTGAAAATTTCAACTGTCCAGCTCATTCCGTTAGAGAGTTCTCGTGTTAATGGCCGACCGGACAGAATCAATTTGGACCACGGATTTTTGATCAGTATAGTGAGTCAAGCCAAATCGTTTAAGACCATTTTCATCCAAAAATTCGAAAATTACGGACATTTGGGCAAATTGATAAACACTCTATTCCGTAGAACAAGAGCTCCAAAAATATTAATTATAATAATAATAATTAGAAGGATAACGATGGATGTTAAAATACAAACTTTATATAGACATTTAAATAAATTAATCACTCTTATGAATACATTACTCATGAATTATAATTACAATTAAATAATTACTTATATCAATATTATTACTTCTGGTTGGAATTGATTAGCGAAATATTAAGGGTAGCAGGATAAAAATGATTTTTTATTCTTCTTCATGAGAAAAGTAAGGAATCAATCATGTTTGGGATGTTATTGATATGAAACATTGTAAATGAAAATCTACTTATAAATATATTATAATAATAAATATATTATCATATTTTAATTAGAAAATCATTCTTTTAAGGAATTGAATAAATTTATTTAATTGGGTTCAATTCATTTGTGCGAAAATATATTAAATTTATTTATCCGATGATATGTTGTTCGGTGCTCCATCGAAATTGATAAAGATCTAGAAAATTGGAATGGTGGAAAATGAAGAATATGCGGTGGATGTGTTGAATTAAAAAATAATTCTATGAACTAATAAACGATAACAAGATATATCATTTTGAACATGTGGCTAGACCAACAGGATTATAATCATTATTTAGATAATTTTAGTTGAAATGGTTCGATACAAAATGGCGAATGCGCCACTGTCTTTATTCCAAAAAAGTATTCGATAATGTGCAGCATAAACAAAACTGAGAATTTCTATAAAAATAAACCAAGTGAACTGCACTTGAGCCCCTTAATGTGTACTATTAGGAAATATTCAGTATATACTGATTATTATGAGGTTTTTTCACAAGAGAAATGTGGAAAATAATTTTATTTCGGTGGTTGTAACGGAATGTCTAGTAAAAAGATGTTGATAAGAAGGTCGTAGACAAAATGTTCTTTTTTATGTCCTGCAGGTAGTAGCTAAATTTAAGTTAATATTCAAGCTCAAATTCTATCACACTGATATGGAAATCAACATCGCGTTAGATGATGATTATTTGAATGAAATTTCTAGATGACGCAGATCAAGAAATGAATTATGAATGTTCACACCTAGATGGAAGATTGTTGTTGGCTTTGATAATGAAGATGATGATGTATGTGATGGGAAATAGAATGGGTTTTCGTGAATGGGAAGTTCTTGGTTGTCACTTCCGTTGTCATAGCAGCTGATAAAGACTTCTTCCTGTCGTGAACACTAAATAACACTTTCACAAAATTTGAAAATTCACTTACATCGTAAAGTTCTTAGAGACTACTTGATGCACTTTGATGAATATGATATGTTGTTGATTGAATGATAAGACAAAATTATCTGTTGTTAGAGATGAATTACTCGGGATGAATTTTCTAGAAGAAAGAAAACTACTCATTTGTATGGCTCACAGGCATATATATTAGATGGAGAATCCTACAAGATCGCATACTTGGCGAACCAGGGTAGGATACGAAGTATATTGCGAATTACAAATTGTATTTGAATATTCATAATAGTTATTTATGTACCAACGACTCTTATAGTCGTTTCTGCAATTTGCTATTTGAGGCGGACCAAAACATACACTTATATTTGTATTGAACCGTATCCATAGGTACCACAGTACTGATAGTTATTCTCACAAAATTTTATTTTACATGCTGTATTCATAGTGACCACAGCGGACGAGAAAGTGATTTTACGGACTACAAAGTAATTTTGCTGACGAGAATAGTTATTCATGTACCAAGGACGGAAAACTGTCTATTATAGTCGAGTCTGCAATTTGCTATCCGAGGCAGAGCCGAGGATAGCAAGCAGGCGAGACAATAGGCAGTTTATCGACGAGGTGCATATTACATTTTTCGTCCACCTCCACATATTTTTATGAATTTCAGACCTCTCAAATAATGTCACGATAGCAAATGACACATACATAGGTATCCATAGTAACCACAACACTGATAGTTTTTCTTATAGACACATGTTTGTATTGAACCGTATCATGCTGTATTCATTGTGATCACAGCTGAGGAGAAAGTAGTTTTTTGCGGTCGAGAAAGTACATTCTCGTCCAAAAAGTACTTGTCTTCAATAATTGTCTATTTTACGGTCGAAAATTAGTACGTAAAATGTCACTTTTCATAGAGGTCGACGAAAAAAATATCTGCATTACCGAAGGATGTGTAATCCTCGATTGGATTGAAGACGGAGCAAAATGGTGGAAGTAAAAGAAATATGATCTATTTCTTCAAAAAATGCACGGTGTAATTAAACCTAATTTTGAAAGAGGTAATAAATGTGAACACTAATGGATAGGTGGGTAAATCATGGAAATGAAATAAATAAAAATGTATACTCAGTAACTATTCCAGTGTAAGAGATTTGTGGGCCAATATGACTATTAATTCGATTTTATATTTTGCATTTCTCTAATATTGATTATCCATCGAGTAACGAAAGTGGTTAAAAGTGGTCAATGTATAAGAAAAATTACGACAGTTCAAGAGGGATTGGGACGATACAAAATACCGAATGCGCCGAGAATGTGAGTAACTGATCCAATAATTATTTAGAAGTTGATGTGCAAAATAACCAACACTACGATTTTCTATGAATATTTCCCTCATGTATGAAATTCTCAATAAAAGCAGTGGGGTATTTGATTAATTAGAGCGGTAATAGTATCGTAGATCGAAAACAGCCCGGCGAAAATTACATCGTACGTTACCATAGTAATGGAGTCATTATATTCTTTATTCCTCGTATCGTTTATAGTAACAACATTCTGACGGTACTGATTTATTCTGGAAATATTCCACTGATTCGCACACGTGCAATTACTCCTGAAAATGAACCTTGTCCACTGGACTTGCGCTTCTGACTGTATACTATCAGGATCAGGACAAATTAATTGAATACTAATATTTGGATAACTATTTATTGAATAATTAAGTTGATTCACTAAAGGAAACTGTGAAATGCCTATATTTTGGTAATTGTAATGATGAAGGTAACACGGTCAATCTGGTATCGATCTGGCATCAATCTGACATCAATCTTGCCATCAGTCCATCAGTTTACTCGTTATCCCGTCAATCTGACATCCATGATTGATGTCAGACTGAACTGATGCCAGATTGACTATGTAACCCAAAAAATGTTCACTTGTGGGTGCTTCAGAAAGTAGCTTCATTGAAAGCGAATCCTCGTTCTATACAGGGAGATTCAAAAGTACTTTGATAATCTTTAGGAGATGATTCCTCACGATATTCTAATATGAATTGTCCAAATCAATGAATGTCCGCAAACACTTCGTTTCCAAGATACAAGGTGTTGAAGTTTTATTTTTATTTTCGTTTTTGGCGCTCTTGTTCCTCAGAACAGAGTGCTTATCAATTTGCCCAAATGTCTGTTATTTTCGAATTTTTCGATGAAAATGGTCTTAAACGATTTGGTTCGACTCACTGATCAAGAATCCGTGGTCGAAATTAATTCCGTCCGGCCGGCCGGCCGTAGGCACGATAACTCTCGAACGGAATGAGCTAGACAGTTTAAATTTTCAGAGTAGGTTTGGGAGATAAATATCTCGGGCAGTTCGTTACTGGACCAATTCGGACAGATGGTTTAGGAGTAAAAAAAAAATGTTTTACATAACAAATTTCAAATTAAAATTTTTCTAATATGCAGTTTCACCGTAAGAATACATTGAGATCATTTTTAACTCTGACAAGCTAACACTTTCGGAGATATGATTTTTCAAAATTTCAATAATAAATCGTATTTCTATGTTTTCACAGAATGTTATAATAATTATATCTATGAATTGTTATAATATGATCTGTGTTGATACATGTCAACTCATTTTCCTGAGACATGACATTGTCTAATTCATTTCAGCAATCGTAGAATTATGAGCATTATATGTATGTAATATGATATCATACTTTTTGTTGGTTGATATTTTCATGCCGATGGTTCATCCATATGATGATGGGAATGGTAATGGTAAGTGAATAATATTGAGTTCAGAATATCTCCAGTAAAAACAAAACTGGAATATTAGCTTATTGGAGTATTGAACAGGATTTGAGGAAATAATATATATTATCGTTCATCCTAGAATTGAGGAATGAATATCTCGAATGAGTTCGTTGTTGGGTAGAATTCGTCTATTGGCTTGGATTAATAATTTTTGGTACTCTTGATGAATTCAAATTCTTTTATGATGTTCGAATTCAATTTCTTCTAAGATGAAGTTCTCTCATAAGAATCCATTGATATAATTCCCGACTCTTACCAATACCTTCGAAGATATGATTTGTCAAAGTTTGAAAAAGTGTGCCAATGCTCCTGTCCACAGGGCTTGACTCAATTTTTTTTAAATAACTTTCGAAATGCTGATATTAATTGAACGAAAATTGTTATTGCGAAGTTTTCTGAGGTGTCGAATTTGGACCTGCTGCTATTATTGCTCTCATTCGTAGGGAGCGCCTCCTATACCTTTTTTTGCTCGTATGTTCTGGGGAACATCGCGTTATCATTTTGCCCAAATGTCTGTAATTTTCGAATTTTTTGCCAAAAATGGACTCAAACGATTGTGTTCGTCTCCCTGATGAATAATTTGAAGTCAAAATCATCTGGGGTAGGTTAAAAAGTCCCATAGACCCTAAAGATAGAGAATAGGTAGGTTCCAATCATTACTGAAAAGGGTTACCTAAAGGTGTGAACATTTATCCAAAATTTTTTGTGTTGATGAATTTAAATTAAGCTATCACTCATTATGCAGAGTGCAACTAGAGGTCATTTTGAGACAGATAATAATATTAACTACTGTAGGCTTTATATCGTGCTCTGGGGATAACGATTTTACATTTACACTTTTGCATTAATGAATAGAACGTTGTGTGCTACTATGTACAGGTTCAATCACATAATAAAATTTTCAAGTTCACCGTCGTGATAAAATATACATAAAACATCGTTCCTAGCGTCTTGATACTTAAACTTTTACTTCACCCGTTTTACGACACTTGCACTTAATCTCTCTTGTCTAACCTTTTTTCACACGTCTGAGAAGTAATCAACTTCCCTATCGTCTAATGGAATCCCTCGAACTCCCTTAATGACCTCAATCGCGCTAGACTGCCCCAATTCTACTACCCAATTCCCTGCCGCTGAACCCGTGGTACCTTCTTCGCACTTTTTTTCGCTCAGCTAGGGTTCTACTACAAAGGTGGTGTTCACTGCTGATTTGCAAATCCCCAGTGTGTGATACTCCGCTGGAGAATGATTCCTACCGCGATACTATACTCGTAGTTCTACGAAATTGGCTCGTCAACGAAGCAAGATACGTTTTAGTCCTAAATATATGAGACAATTAACACTAATATGTTCTTAGCAATTTCCTGTTCCGATAAAAGTATACTGTCACTCTAGACGGCTTAATGGGTTTCGTTTCGAGGTCCCTTCAGAGTTAGTATTAAATGTCATGGGGTTGGTTTGGGTTTTCTTCAGTTAGGAATACAATCAAGCAATACGTCTGAAATATCGGTATGTCATCTGCACCATTAAAACTAATCTTAGTTCTACACAAGGATTGGAAATATAATTCCTACACTACTATTGAATAGGTACGTAAAATATTGAAAGGTAACAAATAAAGTACGCTCATAATCAACTACATCCATCGATATATAAACGCATCGTTGGACCATCTCCTGCGTGATTTGGGAGAAGATGACCTAACCCTAACCTAATTATCTGTAACCATTAAAGGATATTATGGGAGGTCAATTCATCACTTAATGGTTCCTTTCTGAATTTATTTCGCAAACAAAAATATCTATGAAATAAAAAAAATATTATTTTGTAATTGCCTTTGCGTTTGCAACACAACATATTCATCAGAAGCAATATACGGTGCGCGTCAAAATTATGGAACCAATTCATTTTCTCAGAAGAAAAATATTTGGCAACAAAATCCTGAAACAGGTCATTTTTTGTTCCACTTTTACCAAATTTGTATGCATTTTTGAACGATTTTTGTTGCACCATGTGCCATCCCATCTAAACCCTCTGAATTTTTTGAATAGGGAAAGTGGGTCCTGTGGTACGTTTTTGGCAAGGTATTTGTATCTTCTTCACAGGCGTGCAAAAATTTTCAAGAAAAATTTTTTCGTTTTTGAAAAATATTTTTCAAACAATTTTTCAACAAAATACAAGCCAATGCCATAAGTTTCCTTTTTATTACTTATATTTATGTGTCATCAGAATCATTGTTTTACTCCAATCCATCATGTGATCATTGAATGTACATTATATGTCATGCTTAATTTTGATTATTGTATGTCCCTATTCCTTAAGTTGTTCCTATATTCCGACTTTCTTAACTATAGGGGTGTCGCTGCTTATCCTGTATGCGATTTACCACAAATACAAGGAATATCATAAGTGTACACAGTTTTTGGATATTTGTTTTTCATAAATCGTTTTTTTTTAGTTAATAAAGACCTAATATCATTTTGAGTCTTCAACCCGGTTCTTATATTGAACTACCCTCTCTTGAATTTATCCGAAAGGCCACGAACACAAGGGATCACATTCAGTAGATTGAGTTGTGGTCCTTGTTTGAATATTTTGTTGTATGTACAAGACTTATTGTTAATTGATTAGAAGCTCCTCTATCTAAATTTATGATTGATGTATTAATGAATTGTGAGGGGGTTCCACCCCATTATTAAAAGAAAGGAGAAAATTGCGTACTTACATATGTTGCTAAATTCAATAGAAACAAAAGTTTTATAAAATACCGTTCGACAGTGAGAAACAGGTCAAATTGGTACCAGATGGTTCTTTTTATGACATACTCCAGTCGGAAAAACTAAAACACCTAGAGACCTACCCGCTTTGGGAAAACACTTAAGAACATAAATTTTATGTTTTGCCGCCTACACACATTGTGCCGGAAACTATTGAATATTGAATCTACGGCAACAGGAATGTCTACGAGGGTACATGGTGTTATTCCATGTTATCCCATCCCTATTATCTGCGTGATTTGCATTTATTCGGTCAGGTGGTCAAATTCCTTCATATTTTATGACAATTTTTTCGGAAATACTCCAACTCCATTGAAGTTTTTCCAACTGCTTCGAATATTATTCCAACTGTATTAAAAATTTGCCAACTGCGTTCAACATTGGAGGGGGGCATCTCTTCCTCCCGCCCTTAGGCCCGTACCTGGCTCTGTCTACCTGAACAGCGCGCCAAAAGCGTATGCTGATCCCGCTGATAAACCATGTTCCAGCAGGACAAAGTCTATGAAGTCCGCTAGTATAATATAGAGTCAATGCCATATTATTATCTAAATATATAAAAATGAATCCCTATATCCCTTGGTCACGCCATCACGCGTGAACGGCTGGACCTATTTCACTATTTTTGTTGTTGTTGTGTTTGTTATTGTCAGGTGAAAGTTCTTATGACAGAAAAAAAATTTAAAATTGCGCTGAAAATTAGAAAATTTAAGAATCGTTATATAAGTAAACTTAACAACCATATAATATTATTTCTAACATAACCTTAGCGCTATGGACCACAAACAAAGCATTAACTAAATAGGTACCTTGGATGGATTCTCATAATGTATTTGTCCGAAATTTAAATACAGAGTGTTTTTCTTTTAACGTCAATTGCAACTTGCTGTTTTTCACGCCAATCGTATCATGGCGCATGGACAATTATACGTCGCGTGTTCGCGCGTCGGGAAACCATCATCTTTGTTTAATTACGCACCTCAAAACAAAACAAAAATTATGGTTTACCAGAAAGCTTTGAATTGAATAAGATACCGTATCATAACTGTGTGTGTCTGTCAAAAACAAATTGAAACCTTATAAATAGCCAGTATTTCAGGAAAACTCTGTTTTGTAAGTAAGCAACATAATGTGCAATTAAACGAAAATAATAATAAATAGTTATTTATTATACAAGGGAAAAAAGTATTAGATTTTAGCTCGAGGTTATGTTGTCTCCCGACGCGAAGCGGAGGGAGACAAAAAACCGAGAGCTGAAATCTAATATTTTTCCCGTGTATAATACACTATTTTTTTCTGTGACAGGAAAAACGACGATTTAATAGTGAAAGAACATATTATTACAATATATTAAAGTCAGAATGTTATCGATATGAAATTTGAATTTTTAAACTAGTAAGCTATTAGACCTGCGTTGCTAAGGAAAACTTCAGTGTAATCAAATATCTGTCAATTTAATTTTGTGATTTGATTCAAAAATTGCGAACTCAGTAATTGTTTAGTAGTTATTTTGAATACTATAAAGTTAAAAATGCTTGATTCTGAGTTTTCTCTGACTACACCGAAGTTGATAGAAGCAGCGCAAGTAGCAAATATCTTCCATTATCTATATGTATATATATCCGGGAAAAAAGTATTCACTTTTTTCCCGGGGAAAAAAGTAATTTCGTGAAAAGTTATATTTTGTTACCTGTCAACAGAGATGAAATGTCAAATTTTTTTCCCGTCACAGAAAAAACATCTTTTTTTTTTATTAACTTGGGCGGTGCGAAGTTCGCCGGGCCAGCTAGTATAATATAAAGACGAAATGCAATTCATGTTCCACAGAGAGTTGATAGGTCCCAGGTGACCCATTCAAATGATATTCCATACCTAATGAAGGTCTCCCATATATCAATCGATAAGATCAGGTGACTATGCGTATATCATTCTAGTCGTCGAATTTAAAAAGGACTTTTATATTTGATTTATTCACTTTCTATACCCTACTTGTATAATGATTTTACTTGATGGATATGTACGACTGAAATAACTTATAAAGTTCGTACTATCAAGATTGTTCCATCGAATTACCCATTTTCATCTTCATCAATAATTCAATACTTGATTAATTTAGAAGGAGACCCAATAATAACATAAAATTGATAATCGTTTCGCCCTTCCAATAAATTACCCATAATCAAGTTGAACGTGGCCCACTGATACTTGTAATTCGAAAAAATCGAAGTGTGCATAAATGCGAATAGGATAAGATGTGAAAGCCTTCAAATTGGGCCTGCATTGTACGAACGAATGAAGGCCTTAGAAAATGTCCACTATTCGTAATCCCACCAGCAGTTGATAACCTAATTCAAAAGTTAGTATTATGATAATGATATGATTATCCTGGATCTCTAAGGTCCTCCGCGAAGACTTCAAAGCTCTTTTGAGTGCTTTTAGGAATTAGGAGGATCATCGTGTTATGTTTAGGCTAACCTGCTGTGTCGTAACGCCACCTCACGCACAATATCATTAACTTTTGACCCAGCTGTGAATGTTGATCGATACCAAATTTGAAATATATTTTCAACTATGTGGAATTCGAAGGTTTGGGAGATAAATATCTCGGTTATGTTCATTATTCGGCTATTATTGGGTTATTCAGAGTAACGAAAAAATTTTTTTTTCACATTACAAATTTCAAATCCAATCTTTTCGAGATGCAGTAACATTATAAGAATCCATTGATATTATTTCCAACTCTAACAAGCTAATAATTTCGGAGATATGATTCTTCAAAATTTCAGTAGTACATCTATGTTTTCAAAGAATGCGAATTCTATCTGACTGTGTTCATGAATGTCATGTTATCTACCTATAAGAGACATTTCAAATTTTTTTCTGTTCTAGTTTGTTTATAATTCGTACTTTGAAAATATTTTCTGTTGGAAAACAAGTATCCGAATCTTGAATTTGTGAATATATACAAGACTTTTTTGATACCGAAAATAATATTGACTTGTTGCATATTGAATAATTTATGTATAAATATTGGGGATGATGTTTCAGAAGATTTAGAATTGGATCATTTAAATGATGTAGTTTATGAAGGCAATAGGAAAGAACAATGGAATAATCAAAAGAAATTACTGTTCGTTGACAACTGAGGTTAATATTACCTTCTGCTTCCTGTGATATATGTTCTTATATACAGTATTTTCATAATGTTGCTAACAAAAAAATGCTGAAATATGGATCTACATTTGTGTATCATCATTTTTTCTTGAGTTAAGGTTCATAATACAGAATGAATGTGTTAGTGGTATCAACTATTAAATTATGGAAAGAGGATTGTATTTAATTAATATATGTTGTCGTATAATGAGATAAGTTTTCAAATAAAGAAAAACAAGAATATAAGATACTTACTCAATCTTCAAAAAAAATTGAATGAACTATTAAAATAATTTGTTCGTCAGCCTATACCTATTCAAATATCAAGAATAATTGAGCGATCTGCTATGATTGTCTCCAGCCTTGCTCTAGGCATTTCGATGATACTTTCCTTAGGTATTTCGAGTTTCGAAAACTATGCACCGAGTGTAAGTTGCAACAACCCATTCCACGAGTATAAATCATTGCAGATTGATCATCTAATATGGATGAATAAACTATTATTTGAATTTTATTTCTTTTATGGCGAAGTTCTATCATAAGAATACATTGATATCTCTTTCGCAGTAACAAAAAAAAAACAATTTTTTTACATTACAAATTTCAAATTAAATTTTTCCAAGATGCAGTTTCACCATAAGAATCCATTGAGAGCATTTATAGCTCTAACAAATGAATACTCTCAAAATTTCAATAATAAATCGAACTTCTGTATTTTCACAGTATGCTTTGCTATAATTATTCTATCTATGAATTATTTTTGCTATAATTATTCTATCTATGAATTATTATAAGATTCTGTGTTCATACATGTCAACTAATTTTCCTACAGCTATCGTAGAATTATGAGGATTATAATATGATAACATACCTTTTGGATGATATTTTAATGGCCATGGTTAATCCATATGATGATGGGAATGGTAATGGTAAGTTAATAATATTGAGTTCAGAATATCTCCAGTTAATTTTCAGAGTGGATTTGAGGAATGAATATCTCGTGCATCATAGATTTGAGGAATGATTATCTCGGATAAGTTCGTTGTTGGGTAGAATTGGTTACTTGGTTTTGGATTGATAATTTTCTGCACTCTTGTAGAAATTAGTATTCCATAATTGTTTTACGTCAAACATTTACTGAGATCCAAGGCATCAAATTACCCTTTTAGCTGTCAATATTTTCCTTAAAAATTTAAGTCTCCAAAACGAGGATAAATGTCCATAGATATTGTTGAATAAACTGACCTTAATTTTTGAAGAGGAATTCAAATGGGAAATAAAAAATATGGGAGAACCTTGTGGACAGGAGCTTTCGCGCTCTTGTCCAAACTTTGACAAATCATATCCTCGAAAGTATTGGTTTCTCAAAGTTGAGAATGCTCACAATGGATTCTTATGAACGAAAAAACAAGTGCGCCAAAAATTACTAATCCGAAACCACCAGACCGATTCTACCCAAGAACGAACTTATCCCAGATATTCATTCCTCAAATCTACTCTGAAAATTATATTATATCAATTGAAACTTAGCCAATATTCCAAATTTTATTTTTACTGAAGATATTCTGAACCCAATTCGATTAACTTTCCAAAGTTTATTTTTCCATCATGTGGATTATCCAAGGGCATTATATTATTTCCCAAAAATTATAAAATCCTACAATCCTCATAATTCTATGATAGCTAAGGCTATTCATTGGTCATTTTGCATTCAATCATACTTTGTTTTCTAGATAAGGAGGTATAACCAGAAGTGGTAGACAACTGTCAATATTTAAAAAAAGTATTTAGTGTTCCAGAATATCTCGTTTTTACTTTCTCATATAAGGTTAATTGTCCCTTCAAAAGAATGACCTCTCTCTATGGACGAAGGTAAAGTCGTGAAAACCCACAGAAATTTTGAGTTTTGAGAGCTTCAAGAATATCTTGTGTATTAGTCTCATAGTCACAACTTTAGCATCTTTCGAAACGAGCATACGTCACTCAAGTTAATCTCCTATTCATCACAAAATAATTTATACATTGCTTGTCACCATTTGGGGTTGGAACCATAAAAGTTTCAGCGTACAACCCAATGCAGCTCGATAAATTTATAAATTCGAAAGGAAAAACTTGTTATTTCATGTAATAGAACCAACTTCTTAAGGTTTTTATTGGGATTGAATTCTCGAGCGAACAAATTCGGGACATATTTCACTTTCCTGAAAAGTTTAGCACACTTTTATTGGGTCGTTTGTTCCTTCGTTTCCGTAAGAACTTAAATATTTTATTTAATACCCATTACTGAACTTTCGACACGGGAAATGAAGCTTTTATGACCCAACTATCATAAAATTCGTCTGATCCACCCTTTTCGTCTTGGATTTTTCTGTGGTATATGAGAGGGTTTTGGTATCAGCAATCTGGGAACACAACTGTGAATAATGGATTTTACTTAGATAATATACATTCAATTGGAATATGGAATCAACTTATGGAGAAATAAAAACACTCTTAAAAGTTGTTGCTATGAAAACTATTGAACCAAGAACCACCATTTCCCCATCAGAATTCATTTGCTGTCTATCCCATATCTTATAGTCTAATAGCCAATGGCCCGCAGACAACACATATTTTAGGAAAGCCTAAAATTTCCCCAGTTAGTAAATTGTACCTACTATTATTATTTGAATTGGGGGCAGGGCCGGCGGAATTTTGCAGGCGGCATTTTGGCTCAGTAGCCCACGCAAATTAGTGCTCTAGCCCCTAAAAATTGCTCCAGAGCTGGAAATCATTTTAACCCCTTTTGGTGGTCCTGCATAACAAGTATCTGAGTTTGTGACGGTTGTACTTCAGATTTCATAGCCTAAAAACTGCCAAATTTTCGCACTTTTTTCAGTATATTGCTTATTACCCAATCCTACAGAAAATTTGTTTCCAATCTCTTTCGAAAAAGATTATATTTAGCCTCCAATGGCTTTGAAAACATCGAAATCGGTTTAGAAGTTCAGCCGAAATCGCCAGTCAAAGATGAGCAATTTTTACAAACTTAGCTCATAGGTTGGCAACCCGCTTTTAGGTCGAAAAGGACCACCAATTGAAAAATGTTGTATTACTAAACTTGTAGAGAATTCAATTTTGAATAAGATGCTTTTCGAAATTCGAAATTTGGTCAATTCAGTGCTGAGATATGAATTTTAAACAGAAAGAGTTCGTAGCACCATTTTTCAGCTAAGGCAGTGCAACGCAGGAAACTTCGTCTGAACTCAAAACTTCTCACTTTCTTGCATTATTCAAGAAACATTACATTTAGTCAACTTATATAACAATTAAACGTAAGAATGATTATATCCAGCTCTGATTACGAGGTAACCATCAATAATTAATGACTTACCAGACGATTCCAGAAAATAGAACAGGGAAGAAATAAATGGTTCAAGCCCTTTGGACAGGAGCTTTCTGGTGCTCTTGTTCAAACAGACAAATTATATCTCCAAAAGTATTGGTTTCTCAGAGTTGGGAATTATATCAATGGATTCTTATGAAAGAACTTCATCTTAGCAGAAATTGAATTCAAACATCATAGAAGAATTTAAATTCAACAAGAGTGCCAAAAATTATCAATCCAAAACCAATAGACAAATTCTACCCAACAACGAACTCATCCGAGATATTCATTCCTCAATTCTATGATGAACGATAATATATATTCTTTCATCAAATCCACTCCAATACACCAATATTCCAGTTTTGTTTTCACTGGAGATATTTTGAACACAATATCATCAACTTACCATTACCATTCCCATCATCATATGGATTGACCATCGGCATGAAAATATCAACCATAAAGAGTATGATATCATATTATTATTCTCATAATTCTTCGATTGCTGAAATGAATTAGACAATGTCATGTCTCAGGAAAATAAGTTGACATTATAACAATTCATACATAGAATAATTATATCATTCTGTGAAAACGTAGAAATAAAATTAATTATTGAAATTTTGAAAAATCATATCTCCGAAAATATTAGCTTGTTATAGTTAAAAATGATATAAATGGATTCTTATGGTAAAACTGCTCATTGAAAAAAATTTAATTTGGAATTTGTCATGTAAAAAAAATATTTTTTTGTTACTCCGAAACCATCTGTCTGATTTTGCCTAATAACGAACTTAGCAGAGATATGTATCTCCCAAGCCTACTCTGAAAATTTCAACTCTTTATCCTGACTTCACGAAAAAACAAATCAGTTCAAGCTCTGACGTGAAGTCAGGAGTTTTTGCGCGTATATTCTATTGTCCATTCTCCTGTATTGGACACTCTTAATCGAATTTACCATGGTGAATACTATTGTCTGTTCTCCTGTATTGGACACTCTTAATCGAATTTACCATGGTGAATTCGATTAAGGCTGTCCCATACAGGAGAATAGACAATAGAATTCACCATGGTAAATTCGATTAAGATTGTCCAATACAGAAGAATGGACAATAGAACATACGCGCAAAAGCTCCTAACTTCACGTCAGTGCTTGAACCAATTTTTATTTTTTGACATAATGTAATTGTTGACCAGGCGTCCCGAATAGCAGAATAAGAATTAAAACAAATAAAAAAATTGAAGGATCGACTATTAGGCGGTACGAAGTTCGCCGGGCCAGCTAGTCATTTATAAAGGCCCTATATTATATTCGGAGTAAACCTATCATAAGAACCAATTATTATGTATCTACTCGAGAACATCAGGATATCATAAATCCCTGGAAAACAAAAACTTTCGTTCACATCTCTTTCCTGAACAGAAAACAAAGTATCTTTAACTTACTGTCCCTATCTTGAACCGTATAAACTTGTTTATTCATCAAGAGTTCCCATTCTACTTATTTTTATGGATCATTTGAGAAAATGAGCGACAATAAAACTTAACGACTAAATTTCACGGCAAATTTGTCCCAAAATTCTTTATGTATTTCGGTATTTATAACATTTTAACTAGGTGAAGAAATTGTGTGTGAAGAGGAACGAATTCGCAAAGTTGGGGAGTTTATCTCCTGTGGGAGTTGCGGGGGCGCTGCACAGCTGAGATGAATACTCCTTTTTTACGGGGTTTATTTATTGGTCGAATTTTTATGAGTTGTTGGGAAATTGGACCGTATAACTTTTATATTACCATCAAGCAATTTGTGGTGTCCATAATTGAAACTCCCGCGGATTATTCTAAGCTCGATCAATCCTTTTATAGGTACAGTATATGAATGAACGTTTTGCTCGTGTAACGGAATTAGCTTTAGTTAGAACAGGCTTGGGATAGAGCAATCCAATTTATAAAGTGGCAACTCTATAAAGGGTGTCACAAGTTCGAGTGCCTATTAGACGTTTCTTGAGAACCGGACATATTTGAAATCTGAAAGATGGGATTATGATATAGTTTGAAATTCTCTACAGAGCTAGAATATTTTCGAAGCCCAATCACTTCCGGTTATACAGGGGGTGAAAATAAATTTGATGTTAAAATTATTTTTCAAGTTTTGCATTTCTGGCATGATCAGGTATTCAATGGTGAATACATTTCTGTTAAAACCATTGTATTCATTCGAATAGCTTTCAAAATATCGAAAAAAACCTTAAAAAAGTTAAATATGTTTAGTCAGTATTATGTTCATTATTCTTGTTTTAAACACCCTGAGCGTGAACCGTTTTTAGAACATCGAAGAGGAAGAATGTGGAAAGGTCATGCATCTTTTGAATTTCAGGAATATCATCACAGGGTTTTTCAAATTTTGTGTCGAAAATTGTGATAAAAAATTAGCCATAACTTCTGTTTTTGAAATTAGAACCCTATTTTTTGTTGTTTGCGTTGGATTCTGCGGTGAAAAATAATGATAGTTTTCCAACATGATTATGTTCCTAAATTAAAAAAAACTGAGAAATTATTTAATTTAGGAGCATAAACATGTGAGAAAACTTTAATTATTTTTCACCGCAGAATCCAACGCAATCATAAAAAAATATGGTTCTAATTTGAAAAACAAAAGTTATGGCCAATGTTTGATCACAATTTTGGACACAAAATTTGAAACACCCTGTGATGGCATTTCTGAAATTTAAATAATGCATGACCTGTCCGCATTCTTCCTCTTCGATGTTCTAAAAGCGGCTTACGCTCAGGATGTTTAAAACAAGTATAATGAACATAATACTATTCAACGGTTTTTTTCCGGGTTTTCTCTCCCAAACTCTGAAAAATATCTATAAAATAAAAATTAATTATTTTGTGATTTGCTTCTGCGTAAGAAACACAGGATATTTGTCAGAAGCAATCAATTGAACAATGTTGCCTAACAAACAACAACGAAACAACATCAACCGTAGAATAATGAGTATACCTCCCACAGTATCCTTTAATGATTACTTTGAACATAATACTGACTAAACATATTTGACTTTTTTTCTGTTTTTTTTCGATATTATGAAAACGCGGATTACCTCGTTATACAGAAATTTTCAACAAGGGGTTGAAAACTACGGAGCTACAGATAAGAGATTTTGACTTAATTGTGGGTACGTTTCCACTATGAATTTTGAATATTTCCTATTTATATACAGTGTGTGGATAAAGTAGGGAACGAAATTCGTAACTGCGTTATTGAATATTTCCAAGCAAAACTCTCAGGTTGGTCTATTTTAGTTTTTGGTTAACCACCTTATGGTATAAAAATGTTACTCATGACGCCATTTATTTTTACAGACATAAATGCAAAATATTTTACACCATCATTTAGGTATGTTGCACCACTTAATAAAGCTGAAAAAAAAAATTGGGGTGGTCATTTAAAAAAATTATGACGTCACTTGGTGAAAATTAATGACGTCATAAGTAAAAATATTTTAATAATAATGAAGAATGGTGATACCGTTGTTAATAAATCAACAAGTCCAGAGCGTTCCTGCCAATAGGGTCTTCATAATGGCTTCGTATAAATAATATACTTATGCATATATTTCACAAGTCAAATAAAGTCCAGGGGATTTCATTGATTTGCCTAGAAGCAAGAGCAGACGCGTTTCTGGTTTCTTGTCCCTCATCAGTGCTCTGTATCTTCCCAACAAATTCAACTAAACTGAACCTTGTTAAGCCTCTCACAGCCGGCTTGGTCGATTATACCTAATCACCCACGCCAACTATGAGACAAAACAAGGATTTCTTTTAAAATTTTCACTGGTTGGGAAAGGCTGAATTCCTTGTTCTGTCTCATAGGTGGCGTGGGCGATTAGGTAGCTAGGTTTCCGAAAAACCAACATTTTTTGATTAGGGAAGAGATGTCGAGTATTAGTTAGTTTGAAAGTTATTTATGTTCTGTACAACCCAGTTAAAATTGTCAATGAATAAATTCCAAACTAATCAATACTTGGTATATCTTCCCTATTCAAAAAATGTTGGGGGTTGATGCCACCTTCATGGGGGTGTTTTTTCGGAACAAATTCATGATAGAAATTCATCCCAATCAAAACAGCAGTTGACCTGTTCTTAAAACCTGCAAAAATTCTTCGTTTCCGAGTTCTGGGGGAGGGGGTTCAAATTTTCGTTGGGACACGCTGTATAGCATTTGTATACGATTTATTCGACATAAAGTCTGGTGTAAGCCCACCATCGGATTAATATTAATGAAAAACCATCATTTGGACGGAATTATATTGGAATCGAACGAGCTCGCAAAAAATGCATGAAACTTGTAAAATAATGTCCAATAACTGAACGTTATCGCAAGAAACAGGTGGCTTGATCAGGAAAGGCCATGTGAAAACTGCTGATTTGATTAATTTTCCTTATATTTATATGCATGAATTCTTTCTAATCATTTTACACCATTCTGTTCGTTTTCTAGATCGCCCGACCCTCTAAACTCAGAAATTCCTTGACCCCACAAAGTTCGTGACTCTGTTGAGGACTTGATTGGCGCATATGTCCATATCATATCATGGTCCATGATGTAGTCTGATGAAGTCGCTGTGTCGACGAAACGCGTCACAATATTGAATAAATAAGTGTAAATCGTATATAATTTTTCATTGAGTTAATATGGATTTGCATCAAGTAAAAGCCACAAGCATTAAATCTTTTATTTATATAGATGTACCTACTCTTCCTTACAAACATGAACGAAATCTCCAGTATCGAAACATTGGTTGGTTTTTCAACAACCGATGCCATATAAAAGGAATATCCAAGTCAAGTATACTTCAGTTTGCATTCTAAATAATTCTGTTAATGTGGTTCAATTCTCATAACATATTCCGATTGATAGCACGCAACGACGATACAAATCGGTAAATGACCTATTCCGGGTTAAAATAATGTCATTGAGGCCAAAACATCACGTGACAGTGGAAAAGTTACCCAGTTTATGCTCATTATATTTTTCTCAAAACTCTTTTTCGTTTGAAATAGTAGAAATGATTCCATTGGTTTTAATACTAATTTATTGATATAAATGACTGTTTTATTTAGGGTGTTCAAAGAGGTTGGGAACAAATTAAGTATTAGATCAGAGGCCATCTAGGTGAGTCTGAATAACATGCTACATATCTTCCCAATAGGATATATAGGGTGGTTTATCGAAATGTGTCAAAACATTGAACTCAAATATTTTCTTTACGGTTTAATCGAATCAGATCAGATTTGGATGATATGTTCCACTCATAAGACTAAAATAGTTATTTTTGTATCTAGTGCTCGAAATGCTACTTTGGTGATCGAGAACTGATTTTTTTAACGAGGCGCAGCCGAGTTAAAAAAATAGTCGAGATCACCAAAGTATTTCGCGCATGAGATGCAAACAAAATTTTTTCTACAAACGCCAAAAATATTGTTCTAAAATAAGCTCGAAAATAAGTAACATGCATAGCTTAATATGAAAAATAGTATTGAACTGGCTTAAAATGTTTTTCCAAATCAAGTAAATACTGTAACTGTGAAAATAAAATGGCATTTGTTAGTTTGATTGAGGAACATAAAGGTTAAAATATAAAAATTGGTTCAAGCACTGACGTGAAGTCAGAAGCTTTTGCGCGTATGTTCTATTGTCCATTCTTCTGTATTGGACACCCTTAATCGAATTTACCATGGTAAATTCGATTAAGTGTCCAATACAGAAGAATGGACAATAGAACATACGCGCAAAAGCTTCTGACTTCACGTCAGTGCTTGAACCAATTTTTTTCAAATCAAATCCAAAAGCTCTCAAAAAATCACCCGTTATTACATAAAGATATATTCTCATTAGTGATAGAAAAACTGGCCTAGAATTCCTTTCTACCCATCACGAGATTTAATATCCACAAATGAGCCTCTCACCTTACAAGATCAGAAGCCTTCTGCAAAATTCAAAGGTCCCCTCTCGCAAATATACTCCTCTGAAGGCACATGGATCTCTTGAAGAAGAATCGCCTCTCTATTCCTCAAAGATATTCACTCTTGTTCATAGAAATCCCTTCAATATTTAGTTGCCTCCTCCTAAGGAGGATCTCTTTCAAAACCAGGTCTGACCACTAATGTAGGGCTATCATCTAATCTCCTATAGATTTGTGATGAAATAACACGATTTTACCATGAATATATATGTATAATAATATGTCATCATGACATTCATATTTTATTTTTGGAGGTTCTCGCAAAAATACGACCATAGACAACATATCATACGACGATTCGCATCCACCTACCGAACTCACAAAAGGCTGCTCGGTTCTCCAACAATATAGATCCGATCGTGTTCAAACTTGGAATTCTGCAGTAGAGTTAGGTTCTGCAGGCTCTCCCAAAATTTCAGCCATGCCGGACGAATAGTTTATGATATATAGAATTTTTTTCAATTATTTTTAATTATTTTTTTTTGAATTTTCTAGTTATACCATCCTCACGAAATTCTGCAAAAATTTTCGCGTTGGCATTCTACAACTAATAACCATGTTTGAATCCAATCGGTTTTGTATTCTTCGAGTTAATGAGGAACAAAAAACATCCAAATTTCAGAAAATTTCAGATGGCTATAACTCTAAAACCGTTTGGACGATTATGCTCATAAGCAAACTCAAATGTCGCATTCAGATGCACAACCTAACCTGAAATTTTCAAGCCGCTATCTCTTTCCGTTCTCAGGTTATCGTGACAACAAAAATATTTTTTAATAATTTCTTAATAATTTTCTAGCGATTCGATGCTCACAAAATTTCATAAACGTGCTTAGGTCTATATTCTACAACTATTCACCATGTTTGAATTCAATCGGTTCAGTGTTTTTCGAGTTAATGAGGAACAAAAACCCACCAAATTTCAGAAAATTTCAGATGGCTATAACTCTAAAACCGTTTGGACGATTATGCTCATAAACAAACTCAAATGTCGCATTCAGATGCACAACCTAACCTGAAATTTTCAAGCCGCTATCTCTTTCCGTTCTCAGGTTATCGTGACAACAAAAATATTTTTTAATAATTTTTTAATAATTTTCTAGCGATACGATTCTCACAAAATTTCATAAACGTGCTTAGGTCTATATTCTACAACTATTCACCAAGTTTAAAATTCGATCGGATTTATTTTGGTTGAAAACAAAATTATTACTCGGAAACCATTGGGCCGATTATACCCATTAACGAACTTGTCCGTCGTATTGGGATGCGCCACCTACCCTGAAAATTTCAAGTCGCTAGCTCTTTCCGTTCTCAAGTTATCGTGGCAACGGACGGCCGGACGGCACCACAGAATTAAATTTCACATTTGGGCAAAACTATAACGCGTATGTTCCCCAGAACATACGCGCAAAAACCCCATATAGTTTACATGCAGTGTGCGAAGTAAGTACTTTGCACACTACTTCGCGCACGGTGTCATGGTAACGAAGGAAAATGAAAAAAAGGGTCACTTCGCATATTGTTTTCAATGCGCGAACCTTGTCATTTTTTGACGTTTGTAGAAAAAAATGGTTCAAGCACAGACATGCGAAAATTGAAGAAATTTGGGCAAAATGACAGCGCGCTGTTTCCCAGAACATATAGGCAAAAATGGGATAAGACCCGAAACATATGTCAATGACATATCATCATATGTCAAAAACATATCATATGTTTACGATTGATTTGAACGCCATCTCAACTTAGTTTTCACAAAAGCAAAATGAACGTATACTCGTTTCACAGTTCTTTTGTAAGTTCTATCGAGGATAAAATAAAATAATCCATGTGCAGTATCAAAAAAAATATACATCCAGTTTTTATTGCGTGACCCCATATTGCTACCATCAAATTCCGATATCAGGAAGGCATATTCTAGGTCGATCGTTTTTCTCCCTAAATTTTCAACGTATATGGCGAAGGATCAGAGCTTCCAGATTACATTTCTCGTTTGCAAATATTATAGCTTGTTCTCTCATTGTTAGAGGCGATGTATTTTTGTTTATGAGGTATGATACGGATGGTCACGTACGAGATCTGTGATTTGAATAGGAAACACAGGGTTAGCCTGCCAAACATGGAATTGTCGAGAATGTGGGTAAAACCTTTTATTGGTAGTTAGAGTTTAGATTTATCAGGGGACCTCGTTCTTTATTTGATGGATTTTCTTCACGTTCCATCCGAAAACAAATACCTACCAAACTCCAGAATATTTTGAGAGGGGTTAACATAGAACTGGTTTTCATAACTTCCACGAAAATTAGATAGCTTCTAGGAAATATATTCGATAAAACTCCTAACATGTTAAAATCGGTTATATACAGGATGTTCCAAGTTCGAGTGCCTATTAGACGTTTCTGGAGAACTGGACATATTTGAAATCTGAAAATTGGGATTATGATATCGCTTGAAATTCTTTACAGAGCTAAAATATTTTCGAGGCCCAAGCACTTCCGATTATACAGGGAGTGAAAATAAAATTGATGAAAAACATTTTCTTTCAAGTGTCGCATTCCTGGTATGATCAAGTATTCACTGCTGAATACATTTCTGTTAAAACCTTTGTATTTATTTGAATAGTTTTCAAAATATCGAAAAAAAACCGGAAAAAAGTCAAATATGTTTAGTCAGTACATATTATGTTCATTATTCTTATTTTGAACATCCTGAGCGTGAACCGTTTTTAGAACATCGAAGAGGAAGAATGTGGAAAGGTCATCTTTTGAATTTCAGAAATATCATCATAGGGTGTTACAAATTTGTGTCGAAAATTTTTATTAAAAATTGGCCATAACTTCTGATTTTCAAATGAGAACCCTATTTTTTTATGATTGCGTTGGATTCTGCAGTGAAAAATAATGATAGTTTTCTAACATGATTATGCTCTGAGTTTTTTTTTTAATTTAAGAGCATAATCATGTTAAAAAACCATCATTATTTTTCACCGCAGAATCCAACGCAATAATAAAATCTAGAGTTCTCATTTGAAAATCAGAAGTTATGGCCAATTCTTAATCACAATTTTAGACACAAAATTTGAAACACCCTGTGACGATATTTCTGAAATTCAAACGGAGCATGACCTTTCCATATTCTTCCTCTTCGATGTTGTAAAAACGGTTCACGCTCAGGATGTCAGAATGTGAAATAAGAATAATGAACATAATACTGACTAAACATATTTGACTTTTTTTCCGGTTTTTTTTTCGATATTTCGTGAACTATTTGAATGTATAGAATGGTTTTAACATTTAACATAAAGTGCTTGGGCTTCGATAATATATATTTCAGCTCTGAAGAGAATTTCAAGTAATATCATAATCCCAATTTTCAGATTTAAGAGATGTCCAGTTCTCCAGAAACGTCTTATAGGCACTCGAACTTGGGACACCCTGTAAACTGACTGACAAAGAAACTGCAACAGCCAGAAGGAGCTAGGTAAATCATAGATAAAATAGCAAGGAGTAGATGATTGAAATTTGAGGAAAAAACGAAGCGTTTCCATTTTTTGTAATAAATTTGTTAATGATGTGTTTGTCTACCGCGATTATCTATACACTCCCTAACACGTCTTGGCATTGATGCAATAAGATGGTCTATTTCTTCTTGAGGGATACTATCCCAAGCTATCTGTAGTTCATGTATCAGAGCCGCCAAACTCCGTGGGGGCTGGGGTAAATTTCCAAGCCTTCTACCCATGATGCCCCAAACATGCTCTATGGGCGAAAGATCGGGGGATCTAGGAGGCCAAGGCAAAAGATTCACATGGATCGCTTCAAAAAAGTTTAAAATAACTCTGGCAACATGAGGTCGAGCATAATCTTGCTGAAATATTTTATTCTCGAGCCGGTTAAGGTAAGGGAGAACATATGGCGCCACTATTTCTTGATGGTAACCCAGCGCTGTCATGTTACCTCGAATAAAGACTTAAGATGACCTACTTGCATGTGCAATAGTACCCCATACCATAACGCCTACTGTCCGGTGTACATGACACTCAATATCAAACTGAGGTTCACGTCTATCTCCCCAACGTCGTCTAACATTTCTTCGGCCATCATGTGCACCCAAGGAGAATCGAGATTCATCAGAAAAGACGACCTGATGCCATTCCACATTCTAATGTTGACGTTCTCTGCGCCACTGTAATTGATGCCGGCGATGCTCAACCGTCAGAGGTAACACAAGATGGGGTCGATAATGCTGCAGTCCAAAATACCTTATCCGGCGGTAAACCGTTCGGACAGTTACAGGATGGCCTTGTTCTCGAAACCACTCATCAGCCAAATATCGAGTTGTCGCAAATCGGTCTCTAATAGCCAATAGTCTTAGACGTCGATCTTTAACTTCATTTGTGCCCCTTCGAAGTCCGGTTCTTCAATTTTGGTCATTATCAAACCACGCTTTACAACATCTCATAACAGTAGTTGGATTTCTGTTCGTACGGTTAGCGATTTCTCGAAATGACAACCCCGCCTCCAATAGACCAATAACTCGACCTATTTCAAATTCACTTAGCTGGCGATAAATACCGCATACACGTGCTGTAGGCATTTTCACAACAACAAAACATTGATTCTGGATCTCCACGAAAAGCTGGTTTGTTGTCAAATTTAAAAAAATTTCAAAAAACGACGACAATATGTAGGTAACAAAAAATGTTTACATGCAAAAACCTTCACGATTTTCTTCTCAAAATTTCAATCATTTACTCCTTGCTATACTATCTAATGTTTCACCAAAAAAAAATGGGTTCAAGCCCTGTGGACAGGAGCTTTCTGGCACTCTAGTTCAAACAGACAAATTATATCTCCGAAAGTATTGGTTTCTCAGAGTTGGGAATTAAATCAATGTATTCTTATGAAAGAACGGCATCATGAAGGAAATTAAATTCAAATAATAGTTTATTTATCAAGATTAAATGAGCAATCTGAGAATGAAAACTGCACCATGGAAGAAATCAAATTAAAATAGCTGAAATGAATTTGACTCTTTCTTATAGAACAGGATGAAATGTACGAGTATGAACACAGATCATATAATAAAGCTTAGATAGAATAATTATAATTATAATTAAAATAATATATTATAATTATTGAAATTTAGAAAAATCATATTTCCGAAAGTATTAGCCTGTTGGAGTTGAAAATGATATCGATGGATTTTAATGGTGAAACTGCATCTTAAATAAAAATTACAGACATTTGGCCAAATTGATAAGCACCCAGTTCCGAGGAACTAGAGCGCCAAAAAGTGCAATTCCCTTTCCGGGATTTGAGCCCGCCTTCTCTCGTTCCGAAACAGAAAGCGTAGACCGACCGGGTATCGGGCTCCTCGTATGATCTTGTCGATCTCCGGTATAAGAATAAAACGTCGGTACTTACCTGGGATATATATTCTTAATTTTCACTTTTCGACATAAAATCGCCACATGGGGGTTTATTTGACGGTTTTTTACCCTTGTATCTCTAAGTCAATTATGACATTTCTCGAACCAACTATTAGCAAGGAATTAGACAATGTCATGTCTCAGGAAAATAAGTTGACATTATTACAATTCATACATAGAATAATTATATAATTCTGTGAAAACGTAGAAATACGATTTATTATTGAAATTTTGAAAAATCATATCCCCGAAAGTATTAGCTTGTTAGATTTAAAAATGATAGGATTCTTATGATAAAACTGCTTATTGAAAAAAATTTAATTTGGAATTTGTTTTGTAAAAAAGAATGTTTTTTTTGTTACTCCCAAACCATCTGTCCAATTTTGCCCAATAACGAACTTAGCCGAGATATTTATCTCCCAAACCTACTCTGAAAATTTCAACTGTCTAGCTCATTCCGTTCGAGAGTTATCGTGCCTACTTCCGGCCGGCCGGCCGGACAGAATGAAGTTCGACCACGGATTCTTGATCAGTGAGTCGAACCAAATCGTGACCACTTTCATCGAAAAATTCAAAAATTACAGACATTTGGGCAAATTGATAAGCACTCAGTTCCGAGGAACTAGAGCGCCATAAATTTAAAATTTAAACTGCTCCTTCTGGGTGTTGCAGTTTCTTTGTCAGGTAGTATAATATGATGGATCGAATTATTTGTCTGAATTGACAAATCACTCTGTATGTCAATAATTTGTATAGCTTATTACAATTATATTAACATTCCTTATAACCCCATAAGTTTTACCGGTTTCATCTTCGGACACTCCGTTTAAATCACACCATATATCTGTAAGATTGTCATCCCCATTTGTCGTCGGTTCCTGAATAATTGATATCTCGACATATGAACTAGAATTTGGGTCTCAACCCTCTGAGAATCTCTGCTACCTTTCCTAACACCCTCTGGCCATACCTACATGCTAACCCTTGTTGAATCACTCGTATCAAATTTCATAATGAATATAGTGTCCTAATCTCGTAAATCCTGATCCAAAGCAGACCCAGAAAATTTCGCCCGTCTACTTCGGGGAGCGTCGGGACGCATATTCCCTTTCCGGGAGGATGCCAACTGCTACCCACGCCAGATTAGCAGGCACCTCACACGTTTAGCCAGTTAGATATTCCGAATGTCTCCAGCGACTTTCCCTCTGACCGCTCCAGCGAACGCCTAATTTTCCTGCATGGTCTCATCAACATAACAGCCAGAGTTACTTGGCTGAATGCGAATGTCGGCCTTCGGAGAGATTTTTTATATTTACACACCCATTCAATGAAAAATTATATACGATTTACACTTATTTATTCAATATTGTGACGCGTTTCGTCGACACAGCGACTTCATCAGACTACATCATACTGATGTATGTATGATGTATGATGTAGTCTGATGAAGTCGCTGTGTCGACGAAACGCGTCACAATATTGAATAAATAAGTGTAAATCGTATATAATTTTTCATTGAGTTAATATGGATTTGCATCAAGTAAAAGCCACAAGCATTAAATACACACCCATTCGTTAGATTTCAAGCTTTCAGTCAAGGAATATTGGAACGAACTTGATACTCAGCGTTTCAGATTTACACAAATAATAAGCCTTTTATGTCGCTCTACTGTATTTATTGAGAACAGTGACGCATTCCGTCAAGAGCTGAAGAATCTAAAGGTTAAGACTTTCCTACTTAAACATTTTTTGGCGCTCTTGGTCCTCGGAACAGAGTGCTTATCAATTTCATCAATTTCATATCTCTGCTAAGTTCGTTATTGGGCTAATTGTGTCAGAGTAACGAAAAAAAAATTGTTTTTTACAACCGGAAACATTTAAGTTTTACAAGCGAGTTCCTTTGTTTAGAAAACAAATCAGCGCTTCCCAAAATGTGAAGTCATGGGACGCAACATTAATATTATTAACAAACAAAAAGAGTAGGGGTTCGCACCCATAAACTCAAATTTACAAAATAAAATAGAATTCATAAACTACTAGATGAAATAATAAAGAAAAACGCACAAGATCACAGTCACTTAATAATTTAGAGTCAATTCTCGAATGAATGAACTGGTCGAGTAGGTGTTTGAAAGCATTCACCGAATTTGCATCAACAACACCTTGAAGCAGCCAATTCCCTCCGTTGAAAACTCAGTTGGAAAGAAACGTTTGACGCTAAGTGGTCCTGAAATTCGTTTTCACCAGTTTGAAGGCATGACCACGGAGTTGTGTTTTGCTTTTCGTATAGAGGTGATCGAGATGCGAAGCCCGATAAGTCACAATAAGATCACCAAAGGTTGGCAGATCCCTTTCCCCAGGTGTTGTAGCTTAGATAAAAGGTGACGATGTGGGACCTGGTCAAGCGCCTTGGAGAAGTCCAAATACAGTACATCCACAGGAATACTCCGATCAAAGAGCGAGACCATTCGTTCAGGCAGCACAGTAGATAAGTCAATGTAGAGCGAACAGGAACAAATCCATGTTGTTCACGAGGAATGATATCATGAGTTAGCGCAAAGTGAAGAGGCTGCTCACAGAAAATTCTCTCCAAGACTTTGCACATCGAGGAAGTAAGGTTATGGGTCGATAATTATTGGGCGAGAGCTTGTCTACCTTTTTAAATATAGGTGTAACCGAAGCCCAATTCTTCGGGAGAGCAGAAGAATCTAACGACATCTTGAACATGAGGGACAAGGGGAGAGCAATGGCAGAGGTACACTTTTTCAAGGTAAAAGTAGGAGGGCCATCAGGACCAGAAAAGGACGCTTCCTTGAGATTCATCAGATGTTGGAGAACCAACTCCTCATTGACAGCCACATTCCCAAGTTCTGCATTCGCATCAGTCATATAAATAGTGGGTAATGGCCCATCAGATTCTCGGACATCTTCAGAAATATCCCCTGCAGAATTCCTGATCAACGGGACAGACACTCTTGATTGAATGGTTTATTTCTGGGTTTTCTCTCCCAAACTCCGAAAAAAATATATAAAATAAAAATTAATTATTTTGTAATGTTGCCTAACAAATAACAACGAAAAAACATCAACTTAGAAAGAACTATATCGTAACGTTTTCGGAGTCTATATCAGACTCCTTCGTCAGACGCTTAACGAATTAATGATTACTTGGACAATTTTGGGTTCACTGTTGCCCTCAAGTATTTAAAAAGCTTCTTCTTGTTGTTGCTAGAGACAAGTTGAGACACGTAGGAGGTTTTCGCCTTGTCAATCGCAGATGAAACGAAGTTGGAGTAGGACCTATGGTTACGGTAATCTATATCAGATCTGCTGTGGAGATATCTTCGCCACAAATATTTTTTTGCATCTGATCATCTTCAGAATATTCTGACTTATCCAAGGTTTGAGTGGATTGAGCTTGATATTCTTCATTCGAGTGAATTTAGAGAGCGTGCACTTCAAAACATCGACAAAGTTATTCCAGATAATATCGACATTTGTCTTAGACACTCAGATCGCCTTTGGCCGAGCGAAGTACTTCAGCCAGGGAATTCACCAAGCAGCGTTGAATATCACCTTGGGAGTATAACCGTATGAGAGTGGGGTAGAGTTCTCGTTTAAGGTGTGAAGAGAGTGGATACCTCTACTCACGAGGAGGGTATGACCAGTTGGTGTATAGGGAAGTTTGGATTGGGATACCTGTCAAACGCGGTTAGATAGAGTTAGTTCGGTAGAATTCTTAAGACGGTAATTGGATGATTAGCGTTGATACGAGTTTTATCCCTTGTAGTAAGATGTTTATAGGAAACAAGACGGCTCACGTTCAAGATGAGGGATTTTACGACTGGATTCAAATTACCCAACTGACTCTCACGGAGTAAATTGCGGTAGTTGTCAAACTTCAGTAATTGCGAGAGTGAATATTCGAAGTTGTAAATTGATTGTGAATATTTGTGTGTACATATAAAAATTGGCTTTTGCCCGCTTGTTCCATTGTCTACTTGCCTCTATTGGACACTCTACTGAGAATTTAGCATCGATATATACCGTTTTCTCAGCTTTTATAATATATTTATATGTTTCATACCATTTTAATGACAGATTTCAGTACCGAATCGTCTATAATCAAATAATTTGTAATTCTGACATATGTATTTTCTATCGGTATTGAAATACGAAAAAACTTACGCCTCAAGTAATTTCAGGATATTATATTCAGGAAATTCCGAGAAAATTAGTGGGTAGGCAATTTACAAGTAATCACCTAGTTTTAATTGGATCATATTTGTATATTTTGAGTTACAGAAGAAATAACAACAAAATTTCAGATGATAATTATCCCAAAACAACTACTTAAATGGTGGGTGGAGGGTTTGTGCGGAATTTAAGAAGTAATTGACAAATAATATTTTAATTATAAAATTTGAAAATAAATATTAATTTTTTTTCTTGTAATATGATCTTGTCGCTGTCTTTTTCCGTTCGAAAGTTATCTTGGCCACGGCCGACCATCCGGACAGAAACGAGTTTCACCTCGAATTCTTCATCACTGAGTCAAACCTACCCGGTTGGGACCATTTTCGGTAGAATATTCGAAAATTATAGACACTTGGGCAAAATTATACAACGCGGTTTAATAGAACATTCGGACAAATATTATAAATATAAATCAGTCTCGTCATATTTTTTTTTTCGAAGAAATGTATTTAAACCATAATTTAAGTTTGCATAACTATTTCGGTACTACTACAATGGAAAATATGTTCCAAAGAGACGTATGGCCAAAAGAATATGAAGATTTTTTTTATTTTACAGTTTCGCTGTATTTGAAGATCTACAGACGGGAGTTATAGTAGAAGATACAGGGTAAGTACCTTTTGATGCAATACATTTTCCTATTCTCATCATCATTTCGACCAATATTATCAATATTTGAGTTAAGCTCAATACTCGCTACATACCTCGGTTTCATTTATTTTCATTGATTAGTTGAATTTTTCGCATCAATTTTAAGATTATGTGTACAAAGTTGTAGATATTTTTATTACCTACAACTTTTCCAGAGGACTTGTAGTTTTGCCGGAAATTGAGAAAAACCGTTTTTTATCCTTAAAAACTCACCCCTGTCCACTTTCCACACTCAGGCGAGCCCGTAAATTATTTTTTCTGCAATTTTTGTTATACTCTCTTCGACTTTCAATAGCTTTCATCCTATTATAATTTATCTTTATTTCAAAAATGTTCGACACTGGTCTACATATTGAGCTATTCTGGGAGTTCAGAAGCACAGCAAATTATTCGGTACGTGACTAACATATGAAAAATTTCACCGAAGATATTTGTATTTTCTCTCATAGTATGATATATTTCTATGTCGAAGTCAGCTTATCCCAAGAGATTTATACGACTTCGTATTACAGTTAAATTCATAGTCTCTGAAGAAATTCAGTTTAATCCCTCGGCTTGAAACTGTACAAGCACAGTTTCACTCGGGAAATTGATTGCTTCGCATTTTTCAGCTGTGTTTTTCAGGGAATTGTAAGTCTAATGATGATTCGCAGTACATGGATATAAATAATGACTACAGGCGGAACCTCTGTTTCACACTGTTCTGGCTGACATACATCACACTTCCGCTTGACAAATGCGATTTCCAATCTTTGAGAATGCAGAGACGGTACGGAGATTTAAGGTAATTTTGGCTATTTCTTTATCAGATTAGATATTCTAGTTTGAGTACACTGTAGACTGATTATAAACACTACACTTGTAACTACCCTCTTCTTAAAGAATTGAGGGTCGTACACCTGGGCAACCCAACACCTACGATTCCTATGGTGAGAGGGACTTCTCCTTTTAAGCTCGCGGCATTCCTGTCAGCGTGTTTTTTGGAATGAGTCTCACGAGTCTGTCAAGCGGAAGAACAATGGGCCAGAAGGCCTCAGTTCAGCCTGAGACGGCACCGCGGAAGAAGAAGAGAAGAGAACTACCCTCTTGTCTACTACAAATTTTGTAGTCTGACATATGTTTCAGAAACGATGTTTCCATCTTCTGAGACAAAGACGAAGGGTTACTAAAGCATGCCATCAATTTATACAAATATGGGTTGACATTATACCTACCCTTGGTGATAAATCGATTAGGCCCACTTGCGTGGAAAACGGGGTTGAAATATTAAGTACAGAGTTAAGTAACTCGGAGTTACAATGTTACATTAAGCCTGCGATTTCATTGCGCTAGAGAAATTTACTCTGTGTTAGGAAACCCGTTTCCATCTTTGATTTTTATAGCGTGGTAAGTCGTTTCTGTGGTTTTTATATTTAGTTCACAGAATATTATATATCTTTTGTTGTCATGTCAGTATGTTTAATGCATAGACATAAAATAACATAGACTGGTTGTGAGAAAGAGACCATTGAAATCATCATTGAAAAAAGACAGAATAGTTAAAGGCAAACCACGGTATATGAATATTTTCTTATAATTTGGCGTTTGGCAAAACCACAGAATACAAAACATGGGTTCCTTTATTCTCTGACCTTTCATGTTACTGTATTGTTTGGTTTCGTGTATTGTGTATGTGTTTTGGTGATTTGTAGACAGAATATTTAAAGGTAAAACATTTTCATTTAAATCCGACAGTCGTTACTGAATATTCTGATACTCATAAAAAAAACATCATTATTTTTATATCATTATTTGCCTTTAAGTATTCTATCCTTCATAACATCTCTCTCTCTAATGTATTCCGCAACGAACTGTGTGAAAAAGTTACGTGAGGGCCAGACCATGTTATTCTATGTCTATGGTTTAATGATAATTTGAAATTTGGATTTGATAATCTGTCGATTACGTATTTTGGTGTTTAATTGAAAAAATTAAATTGTTAATAAAAATGGAAACGAAATCCCGTGTACGTGCCGCAGACTATACGCATGTCTTACTTTGCGATATTATATCTAAATATAAAGTAATTATAGAGGCTTACTGAACCGACAATTTTTCGGGGTTACATTTACATAGTTTTAACTCTGGGTTAAGCTGTAATTCTTGAAGACCTGGGGCTGCAACCCCAAGATACTACGATGGATGTACGTCATGATTGTGAGACCCATAAACATGTATGGGGCAGTAATCTGGTACACAAAAAAAATCCAGTAAAGCACGAGAAAATCCCTTGACAATTCTGTATTCTTACATGTTGTAGCCGACTTGGTATCTTGTTGAAGAAACTCATGCAGCCATAATATCTCCCATTTTCCGTAAGTGACAGTCTATATATAAGATATAAGATATAAGATGTCATTGAATCGTCTTGGACAACTGTGATATCTTTCTGCTTGGAAGTAGTCAATGTTACAAAACAAGAACATCAAGCACTCGTAAATGTAAAGGACATAACGAAGTAGTTAGCAGGAACAATCCAAGCCACAAATTGTAGTTTTGAGGAATTTCAACTTGAAGCATCTGAGTAGGTATTCGATTTTTGATCAAATTTTATTAGTACAATAATAGATCCAACACAATTTAGACTGTTCAACCATTTATCATTACCCAACGTATATTTTTCATAGGAGCCATTAAAACTACTTGAACGTTTTACACAAATGAAAATCTTACTTGCTAAGCCACATATAAGCAGCTTAGCACTACAGCAAATACAGGGTGAGTCTTTGACCACTGCATTAATTTTAACCAAAGATTCCTCTCATCAAATGAATCACTTTTTTCATTTACCATTTTTCCAGATTCGGCTCAGGTAAAAAGTTACAAGCGCTTAAAGATTTCACAATGTCCTAATACACTCTCGCATATAAATTATCTATGACATTGTTGGCGGACGAGAATAAGGCATGGTAACGCGGTTTACAGCTTGATTCAGGATTCCAACGCTCAGGGACGGATCCATAAAAGTAGTGAAATTTCTGGAGTTTTCCATTTTAAAACATTCAATGAAGAATATCTCGAAAACGGTGCGTTTGAGGAGAAATGATGAAGAATAATATAATGTTCTAAAACGATGGAATATTTTTGAAATGACTCAAGAAAAACTTTATATGCTTTCTTTATGCCAATTTCGTTTCGGAATCAGCATACCTGCTGTTAATCTAATCACGTACGGTTGTAGCCATTAATAAATTATCGGCCATCTTGGAGAGTGTAGGAAGAACTTTTTCATGCACTTTTCACCACTCTTAAATATTTTGATTCCTATCTGCACTTTCTAATAGCAAATATTCTTCAAACTCAGCTTTCCAATGTTTCGAAAGTTTTGTGGATATTTTGAAGATGCTATCGATGTCGATACATTTTTTAATAGAATTGGACAAATTGGTATCGTTTTCAATGAATACCTTCCCAGTGGGTAGATCGTTGAGGGTATTCTTGGCGTATTCTTTAAAACACTTTTCGAAACATTGAATAGCTCCGTTATTAATTTCCTTACCAGTTTTATTATATGTACTTCTAAAGATGCATACAATAATTGTTCACATCTACACTGCAAGAAGCACAAGAAAAAACAATAAATTTCTCCAGATGTTCAAATAGAAACGAAATTTCAAAAGCATTGGGATTTAGGGGCAACAGATTTAGGTCTTCTTCAGATTTTAATGGAAAAGTTAAATTGATAAGCACTCTGTTCCGAGGAACAAGAGCGCCAAACATGGTAAATGAAAAAAGTGTTTTATTTAAAGAAAGGAATCTATTTTTAAAATTAATGTACAACTCAAATACCCAACCTGTATACTAAAACAACCAACTGTTGTTGGAAAGCGCCATTCAGAATCTGAAACAAAAGCTTACAATCTTCTTAGGAATGTTTAATTTCGCCGTCACAATGCTAATGGAAAATGGGCTTTAAGCAGGATCTTCCCGATAGAATCGATGTTTTCGTAATTCTCCGAGTAGTCATAAGGAAACTCTACCTGATTGTCCCCAAAATTGAATATTCAAATTCTCCAACAAAAGTTCCAAAGTCAGCCTTCTCTCGCTCGAATCACCTCCCATTCACCCCAAGATCTGCAAATGGAAAAGTAGGAAACATATAATATGATTCCGAAGTTTTCCTCACGGAACTGTGTTCTTTGTAGGAAGATGTAATTGAGTTATTTTAATTCTGAATTAACCGGCGTTCTGCAACTAACCAATTATACACAATAAAGTTCTGACTTAATTGGGTATTCCATGCTTAGTGTACTTCCTCAGGCAGGGATGCTGAAACGGGGGGCAATATTTTATATAAAACTATCAAATTATTTTGTGATTTGCTTCTGCGTAAGAAACAAAAGATATTTGTCAGAAACAATCAATCGAATAATGTTGCTTAAAAAATATCAATGAAACAACATCAACGAAGAAACAACTATATCGTAACGTTTCGGAGTCTATATCAGACTCCTTCGTCAGACGCTTAACGAAAAAATCTTCAGTCTCCGAAACGTTACGATATAGTTGTTTATTCGTTAATGTTGTTTCGTGGTTATTTGTTAGGCAACATTGTTCGATTGATTGCTTTTGACAAATATCTTGTGTTTCTCACGCAGAAGCAAATCACAAAATAATTTTTATTTATAGATATTTTTCAGAGTTTGGGAGAGAAAACCACGAAAGAAACCATTCAATTATTATTAGCCTAGAGGCCATTTTCGCAAGCGGAAACAATGATCACCTTTGTCTGCAAATGGAAAAGTAGGAAACATATAATATGATTCCAAAGTTTTCCCCTCGGAATTGTGTTCTTTGTAGGAAGACGTAATTGAGTTATTTTAATTCTGAATTAACCGGCGTTCTGCAACTAACCAATTATACACAATAAAGTTTTGACTTAATTGGGTATTCCATACTTAGTGTACTTCCTCAGGCGGGGACGCTGAAACGGGGGGCAATATTTTATATAAAACTATCAAATTCGCGAAATAAACGCAAGGATTATATCCTGGAGCGTCACTATCTAACGAACTTCTGCTGTAATCGCTACATCTGATGAGCATTTAATTATTCGAATCCATTTTAGAGAGTTATGCGCGAGGAAACGGGAACAAGTATAATCGAAGTTAGCTATCTTGATTCAACTTTGTCGGTCCTTAATTGTGAGTAAATCTAGAAATTATTTGCTCATTGTTCCGCTTTCCTCACTGTAGCTAGAGTTCAATCCTTATTTGAGTTAACCTGGTTTGGGACTTGTATTGTTCTACAATGGCGTTCTGGCTTTCTTGAGAAAAATTCGAGAATACTGTAATTTTCCATCGTTACAAATATACTTACACATCACTAGACCTCATTTCATCATGTATATATAATATATAAATAATATAATACAATATTTATTTCATTCATTTATTTTCATGAATAGTCCTCCATCCACTCACACCTTCCATTCGTTTCAATCATCCAGCTAACATCATACGCTCCCAAGTTCATCCCTCCGAGCATTTCCTCCAATAACACACCGCGCTCATCCAATTATACCTCACACTCAAATAGAACATGCTTCCAGTCTTCCTCTCCTCCACATATGCATCTGTCACTCTCACTGAGACCTCTTCTATACAGAAACTCATTGAAACTACCATGGCCCGTAAGAAGAAAAGCCAAATACAGACCTGGAGAGAAACACTCACTTGACTCTTGGAATGAACCTTTGGGTAACACTGCCAGTCGTACTAACATCCCATATTTTCATCTACTCTGTCTGCAGTGTGGTGCGCAGCACATCCAAAACAACCCCCAACTGACTCCACTACAAGCTCTCTATCAAACTCACTCAACGCTGCGCAGGCTGGAGCTTATGCTCCACATCAAGACCTCTCACAACCACGTCCCACGGTAACACACCCATAATAACACACATAGCCTCGGTGGACACCACACTTACACTCTTTGACATCCATTCAGAGCTCTCATCACGTAGTCGTTCATCAACGACTCATACCAAACACTCATACCATACATGACGCATGCTTGAAACATGTCGCTATATATCACATTCATAGTCTTCCTCTGCAGTCCCCAATCTCTCTTCAACACTCTTTCCATACAACCACACAGACGAACTAATTTCCCTCGCACATCTGAAAAGTGACTAGAAAACCTAAGTGCCTCCTCCACAGTCACGCATAGGTACTTCACCTTCCTAGCGTATCTCAGGGCCTTACCTTTGAGACGCACGTTGGGAGGCCTGTTCACAGATAACCTTCCTTTCACCAAAATAAATTCTGTCTTACTCGATACACTCATAATTGCCTTGGTGGCCCAGTCTGTCACGATACTCATACAGTGCGTTCCCCCCTGCTCAAGGAGATGATGACTGTTTACTCTCACCAGAATGAGCACATCGTCTGCATACGGCACAACTCCACATTCATTTTCTCTCTCTAGACTCATTTTACCGACTACTTCATGTTTTTCTATCATTCTAACCTCTCTTTCACCAAAATAACTCTTCCAAAGAGCCATTGCTCCAACCCCACCTTAAGAAGACGAAGACACCCCTGAAATCCCCAAATACAGTCAACCTTCCCCCAAAAAACCCGAACTGCCTACGCGATAGTCCCTCACACTTCTATTAACCATCAGCCTCTTCCTGGTATATGATGGTGAAAAATCCACCATCTTTTTGCCTGTGCAAATCCTGGAGTCCAGGTCTAGCCGGTGTTACCATGGTGGACCTTTACGCAAGTGGAAATTTCATCCATTGTTAATGTTATTCCACTAAAATGTGCATAATAATTATTGGATTAAACTAATTTTTGAGAATTTTTGAGGATAATCCAGTAATGTGCAACAGACCCAAATCATTCGTTTCATCCATAGCCTAAGTTAGTGATTGAAGTCCCTGGGCGATTCGAAACAATGAAATCAGTCATTGCACGTTGAATTATCGATCCATGCAACGAAATTCCATTATTGTCAGCATTGAACCGTCACCTATGCCGAAAAAATCATCCATTCTCCCATGTGTGTGCCCTCCTTCCGGCTTTCTCTACAACATATATTCAGGATAAGTAGAGCATATCAATTGGACTTTCACGAATAGCACCACATAAATCGAATATTCCAACGAGAACGTCAGCTTTTGAGAGTTGGCATTGTCGTGAAAGCTCGGGGAAAGTAGTTTTTACCTGGCCACTGAAAGAGAAGTATTTAGGGACCTTTTTGATAAAATCGGTCTCCCATTTTGAATGACTCTTCAGGATCCGACAGGATGATCTGGAATGATTTATGTTATATGGAAAGGAGGCGCTCGGTGCTGTGGATTTTTCTTTGCTATTCTTGAGGGCTTCCTGGCAGAAAGATTAATCGAAACAATCTCTCGATCTATCAAGTTCAGAGAGAATTATGATAGGAGAGTTCAAATAAGAACTGGTCTCAAAAAAGGCCAGGGATTGAACCCAACTAATTCTCTATCTTAATGAACTTGTGGTGGATGATGGTCCAACCATCCTGTTCCAACGAATTTTGGATATTTGCCTATTTCAATGGTTGTATATGAATTTATTGCAGTTCATTATACAGGGTGAGTCCTCAAATTGTACATTAATTTTGGCCAAAGATTACTCTCATCAAATTAAACCTTTTTTGACGCACTTGTTCACCTGACCAGAGTGCTCATCAATTTCCCACAAATGTCAGCAATTTTCGAATTTCTCATTTCACTAGATTCGACTCACTTATGAAGGTCAAACTTGATTTTGTCCGGCCATCCAGCCGTTAACACGATAACTCTTGAACGGAATGAGATAGACAGTTGAAATTTTCAGAGTAGGTTTGGGACATCAATATCTTGGTTAAGTTCGTAATTGGACAAAATCGGCCAGACGGTTTCGAAGTAACGAAAAAATTTTTTTTACATTACAAATGTCAAATTCAATTTTTTTTAAGATGCTGTTTCAGCATAAGAACACATTGATATCATCTCCAACTCTAACAAGCTAGCGATTTCAGAGATATGATTTTTCAAAATTTCAATAATATATCGTAGGTACTTCTATGTTTAAACAGAATGCGAATTCTATCTGTCTGTGTTCACTGTTCATACATGTCATCTCATCTACCTATAAAAGACATATCAAATTTATCTCTGCTCTAGAAAACAAAGTATGATTGAATGCAAATTGACCAATTACTTAAAAACATACTGATATGGATAAGTCAGTTTATATTGCCATACGAAAACATTTAGAGTGATTATTTTTTTATTTTCTTGTAAAAGTGATAATAATACATTATTAAATTAAGAGGTAAGTGATAACATTATATTAAACTACTATACTACTATAACAATTTACCATAATTATTTTTATTGGATATTTGAGTTTAAAAAACATAACTTGCGTAACTCGCAACCTCGCTCGCAACCTCAACTCGCAATTGAGAAACCGGCCCTAAGCTTGGCCTTCACCTTGGAATATATCAAATCTTTCAAGCTTGTTTTTTTAATTTCAACCATTCAGCTAAATCAGTGAAACTGTCCAAACAATAAACTTAAATGCACAGGGCGTTCCATTAGTGAATTTATTACCAGAGTTAGACCTATCTACAAATCTTATTATAGATATAGCCCTTTCTACTGAAGGAACATTTTCTATGTCTGAAATAGGATATAGACATCTCTCTATTGTTCTACCGGTGCTACGAAATATTTTTCTAATTGGCATGAACTGACATTTTCTTTATGGCTGTCGTGTGTTGTACAATTCATATGCAATATACAGTGTTTCCCAGCAACTCCGCACCATGAGGTACTTTTCTTTTAAATCAAAATAGCCGAATTTTATTTCGCACAAAAAAGTGCATCAAAAATAATGGAAAATGATATAAAACACGGCCAACTGCGACTTCCGGTATGAGCGGAAATCACCGCTTTGAATCAAAAATGTCAATTATCTCGGAAAATTCGAACTTTTTGTATGAAATGCTCTAAGTAAACTTGTTTGAAATTACAATTTAGATGGATGTGCAAAAATTCACTTCGAAAAACCGTGAAAATCAGGTTTTCTTTTTTTGCTTATAACTCTTTTAAAAAGAATTGAATAATCACCGAACTGAATCATTTTTGGTGACTAGACGATATTAATGTCAGCATGAAAAGCATAGAAAATATTTTTTTACTTAGTTTTTTGACATTTGTTCCAATTCTCATATATCTTTGATCATAGAAAATAATTAACTGGTGCTGAAATCGAACGATGGATATTCATGGCAAAATTCTATTTCAATGAAAAATCTAGCTATAAATTGGCAAGATTTGTATTCTTGAGATGTGAATTGAATGTGGAATTGAATGATTTTGATGGCGAAAATAGGAATAGGAACAATTTAGCACCAGAATGAAACTACTTTCGATGGAAAATTCGAACAAATGTCGAAAAACCAAGTTCCAACCAAATTTACTAATTACAATCATATTCATGCTGACACTACTATCGTCTAGTCACCGCAAAAAAATACCGTTAGGTAATTATTCAATTGTCAAAAGAGTTATGGGCAAACAATTAATAAATAAAAAAAAATCCGTTAGGTAATTATTCAATTGTCAAAAGAGTTATGGGCAAACAATTAATAAATATTTTTCATGGTTTTCCGACCTGAAATTTGGGACATGTATCTAAATTCTAATTTACACAAGTTTACTCAAAGCACTTCACAGAAAAAGTTCGAATTTTCCGAGATATTGGACATTTCTGTTTGAAAATGGTGATTTCCGCTCAAACCGGAAGTCTCAGTTGGCCGAGTGTTGTATCATTTTTTAGCATTTTTAAAGCACCAACTTTTTGTGATTAATAAAATTCTGAAATATTAATAGGAAAGAAAAGTCCCTCCTGGTGCGAAGTTGTTGGGAAGCACTGTATACTCGCAAACTTTGGCCATACCCCACTCAAACCTGCAAACTGCAACAAATAATAAAATGAAACATCTCGAACGGAATGAATTGAAGATTTGAAATTTTCAGAGCGGATTTGAGGAATGACACTTTTTGAATTTAATTTCTTTCATGATGCAGTTCTATGATAAGAATCCAAGTTTGAACAAGAGCGCCAAAAAGCTCCTGTCGACAGGAATTTCCCACCTTTAATTGACGTATCATCTAACTATATAGATGACACAAATGTTATATATGTAAATTATGACCGTGTTTGAAATAAATGATAAAGATGATGATTGAACACAGTGAAGGCGGCATCAATGACGAAGATCTTTCTCGAACTGAAAGTAGGACTCCTCAATCGAATTTAAATTAACATAGAGATCTTCTGACATCAAATGTGAACCGTTGGGATTAACCTTGAAAAATTGGTTCAAGCCCTGTGGACAAAAGTTTTGGCGCTCTTGTTCAAACTTTGACAAATCATATCTCCTAAATTATTGGTATCTGGGAATGATATAACGAACCAGAAATAGTTTTGACATTTATCTCATAGGAAAATCAGATGACATGTAAAAACACAGATCATGTAATAATTCATAGATAGAAAAATAAAGTACAGCACTCTGTGAAAGCATAGAAGTACGATTCATTATTTAGTTTCGAAAAATCAAGTCTCCGAAAGTTTTAGTTAGTTAGAGTTGAAAATTATATCAATGGATTTTTATGATGAAACTGCATTGGAAAAAAATTGAATTTGAAATTTGTGATGTAAAAAAAAATATTTCTTTTCGTTACTCTGATTGGGCCGATTTTGCCCAATAACGAACTTAACCAAGATACTTATCTCCCAAACGTACTATGGAAATTTCAACTGCCTAGCTCATTATGTTTGAGAGTTATTGTGGAAAGCAAATTTGAAAATGTTAAAAAAAAATGTATACTTTACGGCAACCCGATCAATACAAAACTTCACATGCATATAGAGGTCATCATTCTACAATTTGAAGGTAAATTTCAGATAGATTCAAAGATAGGTTTCGGAAATATTCATAAAAAATATGTTTACTAAAGACGGCCATAACTCCGAAACCGCTTGGTAGATTTTGCCCGTTAACGAACTTGTCCGAGATATTTACGCTCCAAACCTATTCTGCAAATTTCAATCTTCTTGCTCCTTTCGTTCGAGAGTTATCGTGTTAACGGCTGGACGGCCGAAAGTCCGGACAGAATCAATTTCGACCACGGATTCTTAATCAGTGAGACGAACCAAATCGTTTAAGGCCATTTTCAGCCAAAAATTCGAAAATTACAGACATTTGGGCAAATTGATAAGCACTCTGTTCCGAGGAACTAGAGCGCCAAAAACGAAGCAACTTCATAGAAATTTACCAGTGGTTCGAGGTTGCAAGCACATACTCGAAATTGTCTGGAATTCGGTCGACTCGCCTGCTTTGGGACATACTTAACTCTAGTTGAGAAAATCATGCAAATTAGTAGCCAGAACGTCACTTATAGCTTCAGTCTAATCCAGCCCTGTGTAGCTCTTCAACGAACACTCTAATTCAGAATTATTCTCAATTGTAATTGTTGTTTCACTCGTATTTTGTGATTAAGTGTTGAGAAGAGGTGACATGTCAACAGGAGACGGAGCGATCCTCAGAGCGCTTCCAGTGGGATTTCATTTAAAATTAGAAATCTTCATCCAAGTCACAATCCACCCTCGACCATGGTGTAGAGGCTCCTCTTCCTGTTTTAGCTGTTTTAACTCGATTACAAATCAGAGGATAAGATTGAGAATTCATGGAAATGGACGAATTCGTTCGTGTGAGAAGAAAATGTTCCATTCAGAGACAAATTAATTGATAATTAATGTTTCAAGGTGAAGAGGGGTGCTTCTGAGAGGATTTTAATTGCTTTCGTTGAATGAGGGATTGAATATCGGGACTTTACCCTCACTGAAGGATGTATAATGATATTTAATTTAAGGACTCTGGAAAAAGGGGAGCTAGGGGTTGATGAATCCAATTCCCACTCATACAGATTGAATAGAATCAAAACGAATGTCCACAGCATAACTTAAACTAATGAAACGCCAATTCACAAAAGAAAAAACCAAATTTCACATAAAATAAAATAATTAAAAGTAGAGAATCGGATAAAGAACAGCCTAAATTAATTCTCTCTTAAGTTTAGCTATTGACCTTTTGAACATATCAACCCCAACATTCTTCGCCACGTTGGCACAGGGACGTAGCTAGAGATGAATTTAAGGTAGGGCAATGTCAAGTAAAGAATTTTACTCGATGTGATCTGATGAATCAATTTTCATCGTACCTAAACCTCCATCTTTTTGGCGATTTAGGTCCTCGGAACTGAGTGCTTATCAATTTGCCCAAATGTCTGTAATTTTCGAATTTTTGGCTGAAAATGGTCTCAAACGATTTGGTTCGACTCACTTATCAAGAATCCGAGGTCGAAATCGATTCTGTCCGGCCGGTCCGGCCAGTCCTAGGCACGATAACTCTCGAACGAAAGGAGTTAGAGGGTTGAAATTTAGAAGGTGGGTTTGGAAAGTAAATATCTCAGTCAAGTTCGTCAATGGACGAAATCCATAAAGTGGTTTCGGAGTTATGGCTAATTTTAGTAAAAACATTTTTTATGAATATTTCCGAAACCGATTACTCGATCTATCTGAAATTTAGCATCAAATTATAGAATCATGATCTTTATACGCGTGTGTAGTTTTGTATTGACCAGGTTACCGCAAATTTTAAAATTTAAAAATTTTTTGTCTACAATAACTGTCGAACGGAATGAGTTAGTCAGTTGAAATTTTCAGAGTAGGTTAGGAAGATGAATATCTCGATTAAGTTCGTTATTGGGAAAAATAGGCCAGATGGTTTCGGAGTAACGAAAAAAACAAATTTTTTTAATTAACAAATTTCAAATTCAATTTTTATTTAAGATGCAGTTTCACCATAGAAATCCATTGATATAATTTTCAACTCCAACAAGCTAATACTTTCGGAGATATGGTTTTTCGAAATTTCAATAATGAATCGTACTTCTATGTTTTCACAGAATGTTATAATTATTCTATCTAAGCTTTATTATATGATCTGTGTTCATACTCGCACATGTCATCCTGTTCTATAAGAGAGAGTCAAATTCATTTCAGCTATTTTAATTTGATTTCTTCCCTGGTGCAGTTCTCATTCTCAGATTGCTCATTTAATCTTGATAAATAAACTATTATTTGAATTGAATTTCCTTTATGATGCAGTTCTATCATATGAATACATTGATTTAATTCCCAACTCTGAGAAACCAATACTTTAGGAGATATAATTTGTCTGTTTGAACTAGAGCGCAGAAAGCTCCTGTCCACAGGGCTTGAACCCATTTTTTTTTCACTTATTTGATTTTAACTATTGCAAATTTTGCGATCGGCCATATCATTTCCTCGAAAACTATCTACATGCCATTTCGAATTGAATGACACCTCAATGATAATTTTCGGAAAATACAAAAACATTTTGAACTAAAAAACTCTTGTTGACTAGACTAAAGGTATATTCATTATTAAATGGTTTCTTCTGTATTGGACACTTGATCCGAATTTACCATGGTAAATTCGAATTAAGAGTGTCCAATACAGGAGAATGGACAACATCATTCACCATGGTAAATTCGATTAAGGGTGTCCAATACAGGAGAATGGACAATAGAACATACGCGCAAAAGCTCCTGACTTCACGTCTGTGCTTGAACCAATTTTGTTTTACTGATATCCATGCCCTACGTACGATTCATATATTCAAATTCCGTAATCTGTCAACTTTCGTAATAGTCACTCCAACTACCAAGATACAATACAAAAGTCACTAGGATGTATAATGCGAATTTTTCAATAAATATCAAAAGTGTTCTACAAAATTCGCCTGAAATAGAGAAAATATCGTTCAATACTCGTTGCGTTCTAACACTCATGCGTTCTAATTTCGCATTCGTGTTTGAATAGGAGCCCATTCTGCAGCTTGTTTTAGAATATACTATTATATAACAGTTTCATGAGTTTATGCAGAGTAGCTCTGAAATAGTTTTTTAATATATTTATAATAAAATTATTAATATCCCCAGAATTAATAAAATAACCATTAAAAAGCAATAATTCAGTTTCATAAGTGGAATTATTTTTTAAGTTAGTTTTAAACCTCCTAATAAATAGTTAAGTAACAGTCTTATAACATACTAGCTGACCCAGCGAACTCTGTTCCGCCTTAGATGATGATTTTTATTTGTGTAAAACATCAAAGTAATTTGAATGCTTATTTATTGCCTCTAAGGCGGAACAGAGTTCGCTGTACAGTAATGATTGAAGTTCGCTGTACAGTAATGATTTATTTTCAATGATGTATCCCTCTAAAGTTTATTTTTTAACACAAATGAATGAAATTGTACGATTGTGGCATGGAAAACAGCAAGTTTGAATTGACGTTAAAAGAAAAACACCCTCTATAACACAAAAAAGTATCCTATGTCCGTTCCTGGTTCTAAGCTACCTCCCCACCAATTTTGAGCCAAATCGGTATAGCCGTTCTTGAGTTATAAGTGGAGTAACTAACACGACTTTCTTTTATAAATATAGATTTCATAATTCTGCTGTATAAACGTCTTCACTATAAATTAATAAAGGACTTTAATATAATAAATGGATATTTTGGAAGCACTGATATGATACCCATGAAATATATTACTCTCGAATCATCGGAGTAATAAGACAACTTTGCTGGTTTGGAGCTCATTCAAAATTGGTTTAATTCATATGACGATTCACCGATAACCATGAAATTCAGTAGTATACGGTGATTCAACTCAGCAAAATGTATTCATCATTTAATGAAGAGGTGATTTTAAATATTTTTGACCGTCCCATTGAACTGCCGTTTCTTTCCCCTATTAAAAAGTCATCAAGTATGGAAAAATTCATATTAATGGGCATTATACGAAATTCGAATAGAGAATTACTGTTTATTCATCTTGAGATGAAAATGACGGATCCACATCTGGCATCTTTATATGAAAATATCGCGGCAATATTAAATTCTTGAAATCCTCGCAATTTCCACATATCCGCCTCTGGTGAAGAAAACTTGGAAGCGGGCTGACGTCCCTGTTATTTATCAATTTTGAATTAACTTTCGGCTTGGCCTGGCGGAGAGCGGAAAATTTTCTCATCCGGTTCACCATATGCGAGGATAAAAATCATCTCCTCGATGGATTGAGAAAGCCAAACAGTGATTTGATTATCTGCCAGTTACAGAAAGTACGATGATAAATTGAGATATATAACTTGCACTTTCGGCTGCTTGAGTTTTTTCGATAGGGATAACCAAGATGCATAGAATACCAAGTTGTCAACACTACCTACTTATACCCGTTAGAATTCTGGTCCAAAAAATGGATATAGAATTATCAAATGTTGTTCTGCGTCAATCTGTAAGCGATGTTGACGCCAGAGTCGATTTGGCAGATTCTGACAGGCAACAAAAGTTTAATTTGATTCCACTGTTACTAGTTCGAAAATCGTTATTAACAGTTATTTACGATACGAGTTGGATACAGATATCATTAAAGCACGAATGTCAAAATTGAACAACGAGGCCGTAGGCCGAGTTGTTTAATTTAACATGAGTGCTTTAATGATATAGTATCCTACGAGTTACGTACAAAATTTTATCTACAACTGCTTGTTTTCATCCTTTCGAGAAATATTCTGAAATGATCAATTAATTCGTACTCTCAATTAAATATTCAACATGAAGCTATAGATAAAACGTTCAGTTTGTTTATGCATGGAGCAAGTCGCGTTGTGCGTTGCTATGGCTACACACATGTAACAATAACAACAGATATAAATGCCGCTTCTTCAAATTTTCATTTTATCTGAATTATATATTAAGTTTCAAAATGAGTTCAAGTGATGAACTTCCTTCTGATATAGAAAACGAAGCGCATAATGTCATAATGGATCTGGTGCCATCTACATCAAAAAAGAAATATGAAGATGCATTTGATCGATATGAAAAATGGTGTAGTGAGAAGAATTTCAAACATATAACAAGCGAAAAGGTTTTGTTGGTTTATTTCAAGGAAATGAGCGAAACACAAAAGCCCACATCACTTTGGTGTTATTATTCAATGTTGAGGACAATAATATCGATAAAAAAGAATGTCGATATCAAGAAATATCTCAATTTAATTGCATTCTTAAAACGAAAATCAGAAGGGTACAAGCCTAGAAAATCCAGGGTATTTATCAAGGAGGAAATAGCAAGATTTTTATTGGAGGCTCCTGACGAGAGATTTCTATGCATGAAGGTAACTTATCGACATTCTTCCGAGAAAAGAATTATGATGCAATAATTATTTCAGGTCATTTTGATTATTGGTCTGGCAGGGGCGTGTCGGCGGGCCGAAATCACAAACTTACTTGTAGAAAATGTAAAAGACGAAGGATCATGTTTTCATATCATCATCCCAACTTGCAAGACAAAGACGAGAAGAGAGTTTTTTGTAACGTCAGGGAACAATGAAGGGTTGAATCACGTGGAAACTATCCGAAAATATATCAAATTGAGACCAGAAAATTGCGGTCATGAACGATTTTTCATTTTTTATAAAGCAGGAAAATGCACGAAGCAGCCCGTTGGTGTGAATACCATAGGTAGTGTTCCAAGCCTAATCGCACAATTTCTGCAATTGCCTAATTCAAAGGAATATACTGGGCATTGCTTTCGGAGGTCTTCAAGTTCTCTCTTGGCTGATACAGGAGCTGATCTTTTAACAGTGAAACGACACGGTGGATGGAAATCAAATACTGTCGCTGAAGGGTATATTGAAACTTCTGAAGCAAACAAAGAATGTACCGCAACGGCAATTCTAGGTCTTAACAAGAAAGTCTTTCTCGAACCAAAGAATATTGCCTCTACTTCTAAGGACATAAGTCCAGCGACATGCACAGATGATGTTTATACTCAAAATATTTCTAGTGGAGTGTTAGGCCAGTCATCGTTCCCTATTTCGATTTCAAATTGCAAAGATTTTGTTATTAATGTGTATAATAATAATGATAATAAATAATTTCAATAATCGTAACCTGGATAATTTTCGTTTTGCAATTCTGATATACTTTGATAGGATTGTTTTTTCTGTGGTTCTCATTACAATACAAGAGTTGTAATGAATTCATTACAGCACTAGTGTGTTAATGAAGAATGTTATGACATTTTTATGAGTGTCAAATCACAGTCATTATCTGACAGTTGTAGATAAAAGAATAATATTATCAATATCAAAGATTATAGAGTAGATATACAGGGTCAGGTGTCGCCACACCGACACGGGCAAAGAGGTGATGGGGTACCATTAGGGTGTCACACTTCCTGTTGTTAAACTGTCCTCCGGGTCTTCTGATGGAAGTTAGGGATGTTTTAAGCCAGGAGTGAGTTTCCTTATTTTGCAAACATTTTAGAGACCAGTCGAGATAGAGCAATGATATTTGACGATTTGAGTAAGCAGCTCAGTACTTTGAGACACTGGTGAAATAAGTTTTTGTAACCTCCACTAAAACAAATGCTAGATGGTGGGGTTACTTTTAAAAATAAATATTTTTTTTCACGGCAACCTACTTATAATACATTAGATTCCAAAACTGCGTTCTTTTAACTCTCATTTGGTGTATCATTGGCACTTGAGGCTCAAGCGTTCAAAAAGATGTAATCAAGAGGATGACGAACACAACATTTTCGATAACAGGGTAGAGCACTACATACAGATCGGCGCTTTTCAGCTTTCCATTACCATATCTTCGAAAACTAGCGGAGGCGATTCTTCTCCACGAGATCCCATTCGCCTACAGAGAAGTATTTTTGTGAGAGGAGACTTTTGAAAGGTTATGTATTATTTTTAATTTGTTCGTTTCCTCCTCTTGTCTTTTCATTTTTCAGGTTGAGTTTCGGGTACCTTGGAGAAACCTATCCGTTTTTTGATGAGGGAATCCACATTGAAGAAATATATCCCCATCAATAATTTTAAATTTCAGCAAATTTTGTAAACAATAGTTACAAATCACCACACTCACGGGGAGAAAGGGTTTTTTGCTGAGGTTTTTCCCTAAGCTCTTGTATCATACGTCGAATTGTATGGTACCCCGTTACACCAACCTCTGCTAACACATATACAGCTCTCAGTCAAAAGAATATATATATATATATACATGAAACTCCATGAAATATTTTCAATTATGAAGGCCCCGCGGTAAAACTGTCCTAATCCTTCCCTATATATTCAGTCTCATAAGGGCATTTTTGGGGTTATTATGCTGTCGTTTCTGATACATATTTTCCGTTTCATGTTTGAAACGAACGTGAGATAGGTAGCCTTGAGGTAGTTGATTTATCAACCTAATTAGTCATTTTGGTACGCATAATTCATTGAATAAATGAAAGTTACACTAAAATACCACAAAGGATTATTGAACGTGACCAGATTGGCTTGGCCAGGATTCGGAACACATGTGATAATTTATGTTACTGTTTGATTGCTCAGATTACGTTTGATGATAAGTTGTGGAGATTTAATGTGTCATTAATTAATCGGTCGAAGCGATTATGTGATGAATGCTTTTTTATCATGTGAATATTTTCCTCCCTTTCTCTTCGAAAATTTATCATTTTACGCCTCTTTAGACTGTGATGGATCAATTCACGCTAGTATTGACAAGGAAACGAAACTCTATGCTATCATATGCGTTCATTACGTTGATATCTTCAGGCAAAAGCAATACAGGTAAAATAGTGGAGGAACACTTACTTATGTGATTACTTTATTAAATGCTGGAAATGGGCACCATTCACTTCTATGCAGTAATATAAGTTTTGCTGAAAACGTTCACGTACATTACTCAAGATTTCTGGTGTAATTTGACGGCATTCATTAATGATCCGAGTTCGCAAACGATCCAGTGACTCAGACTGGTTAGCGTGAATCTTGGAGTTCAGGTGACCCCATAGAAAAAAGTCCAGTGAAGCCAGATCAGTTGATCTGGGTGGCCACTCAATATGTCCCATTCTTCCTATCCAGGCGTGAGGAAAATTTTCATCTGAAAACTGACGCACCGGTTGAAAGAAATGAGGTGGTGCACCATCTTTGGAAAATGATCGTTTGGTGGCCATCTGCATTCTCCAATTCTTGCACGAGGGCTGGAAAAATAGCGTCCTCCAATAGGTCTGAATACATTTAGCCAGTGTGATTACCGGGTATAAAAAAGGGAACAATACCGACAGTTATGCCGGTTTACAATGCCGTTAAGGTAAAATGAACACTCACCCGAAAAACAGATATGGAACAAGTAGTTCTGATTACCTTTAAATATTTCAGTGACTACTTCACGGAGCTGGAGTAAGTGGTCGGGATCATCTTCATTCAGTGCCTGAACCAATCGTATCTTTTAATGATACAATTTATGCTGTTTCAGGATTCTCATGATTGTTGTGCGTGAAACACCAGATATAGCGGACAATTTCCTAGTACTCAAGGTCGGATCCATCGCTACATTACCTAAGACAGCCACTTCCCTCGCTTCGTCTCTTTCATGCACCCTTTTCTTGTTTCCGACTGAACCAGGAGCGTCAAATTTAGCAACCAGTTGCAACATGTAATTAGCGGATACATTTTTTCCAGGATGCCATTCGTTAAATAAGGCCACGGTTGTTCGCGCAGAGTCATTATTTCTAAAAAATGATTTTATCATTTCCACCCTTTCTTCTACGGAATACAACATTTTAATTCTACTACAAATTCACAATCCTTTGAACACACTACTTTTTTGGACAAGAAATTAATACTTTTTGGACAAAAATATAACAACATAACTACTATATAGTATATACCTTTAAAATGTGTCGGATACGAATAATATGCTGGAGATAAATTCCACATTGCCTCTTTCACTATTTTTGCTCTTATTTCATTACCGATGGATATTTTGAAGTGAAATTCTAGGGTCAGATAGTACTCGATACGATCTTCAAAACTAGTTATCGCAACACCCTTCATTCCTATTCAGTTTCCAGGGTTTGTGCTCAACCCTGTAAGGTGGTTGTTATGGGGATGAAAAAAGTGGAAAAGTTCTTCCCCCTTGAATCAGATTTTTAATGATTTTTGAGTCGGGAAATCGAGGTGTTGAGTTTTCGTTGAACACCCTGTATATAAATTAGTTGCTATTCGATTCCTTGCAGCCCTTGTCTCCATAGTGTCAATTTCGGAATTTTCTTCATCATCGATATGGGTTTCCACTGTGTCGGCGTTAATTTTAAAGGGCAGTTCTTTACTTATACGTTATTATAATTTACCTTAGTGAATTCGAATTAAGTGTGTCCAATACAGGAGAATGGACAACATAATTTACCATGTTAAATTCGATTAAGGGTGTCCAATAAAGGAGAATGGACAATACTACATACGCGCCAAAGCTCCCGACTTCACGTCAGTGCTTGAACCATTTTTTTTTCTAGTATCTTCGTTGGGAGATAATATTATATGCTATTGGAGACGAGTTGAGATTTCTTTTTGTTCAAGAATTTTTCTATAATAGATGGATCACAATCATTATTAATTGTATGCAATAGCTTTTATTGTCTCAATTTCGTTGGAGAATCTCTCTCCCGAAGGGGGTATTCAAAATGATCTGTGGATTATACAGTGGAAAGCAGCATATTCATGAGAATTAGAGTGATTTGAAATGGAAGGAATACATATCAGTGAATGTAGGTTCGCGGTAAATATCAAAGGAGAGTTTATTACCTTGGTGAAATATAGCTAAGTCCAACAAGTTGATGTTTTGATTACTTTTTGTTTTTAACTTGAAACGACTTGTGTGTTTGTTATTTATGATTTTAAGAAGAATATTTAATTGTCTGTAAATGCCAGAAGAACATGCTTATTTATATGTTATGATCTACGAATCTTTATCAGCATTTTATATGCTGATCTTTGATTTATGGTTGGGGGGCTTAATTGAGAGTTTACAGGTTGAATTGTGCTATTCTTTTGTTGATAAATTGTGTATGAAGTACATTAAGAAATTCTACAACTGAAAACCATGTGTGAATTAGATCAGTTTTGTATTCTTCGAGTTATTGAGGAAATAAGAACCAAATTTCAGATGCGTATAACTTCAAAACCGTCTAGCCGATTATGCCTATATATAAATTAAATTCAAATGTACTTTTCAGATGCCCAACCTAACCCAAAAGTTTCAAGTCACTATCTATTTTAGATCTCAGGTTATCGTGACATAAATATATTTTTTCAATAATCTTTTTAAATTTTCTAGTAAAACGATTGTTACAAAATTTCACAGGCGTACTAAGGTTCGTATTCTACAACTACGCACCAATTTTCATTTCGATCAGATTTGTATTGGTTGAAAACCAAATTATTCCTCGGGGGCCGATTATGTCACCTGAAAATTTCAAGTCACTATCTCTTTCCGTTCTCAAGTTATCGTGGCAAATTCTTCATCAGGGAGTCGAACCCAATAGTTTGAGAGCATTTTCGGCAAAAAACTCAAAAATTACAGACATTTGGGCAAAATGATAACGCGATGTTCCCTAGAACATACGCGCTAAAACTTAAATTAGAGGCATTTGGACAAACTGTTTCGCAATCCACTCAGATGACAAGCACTACAAAAAATTATAAAAAAAATTCCTTTATTGTTTGTCATGTTAGAATTCAATTTGATTTTCTCAAGTTCAGAAAAACACCCTTTACTATAAGTTAACAAGTAATCAGGATTCGCTTCTATGAAATGAGAGATGTAAAATTGCTCCTTACAACGAAGGCAAGAAGATAAGATTGTAGATTTCATTATTTGAGCGGGAATTATAAACCGTTCCCTTATCATGGCTTTATTATTATCCTGCGCTCTAGAATAGGACCGTTTCATCTATCGTAGGATTCGGTTGATCGTTACTGAAATCTCCCATTCGCGAAGAAAATTGTTGAAATTTCCAGACATAATCACGATAATAATGGTTTCCCATATCGAGACAGGTATTTTACCGGCTTTACGCATAAGTGGTTTTGGGAATTCTCCAATAGAGAACGAACCATTAATTCATAAAAATCATATCAAGCAGATCTTTCGAAGAATATCCAAGGAATTTAATAATTTTCTGAGCAATCTCCAGCGAGTAATTTATTTATTCATTTTATTTTACTTCCACACCAACACCACTGATGGTTATGGTAATTACAAATGCAGAAATACATAGAATTTCGTCACTTAACTTAAATAAAATAAATCCCTCAGGATTTTCAAGCTATCATAAAATATAGTTCCACTTTGCACAGAAGGTTCCATCTCCTTCATCATCAAATTCAAACAAAGATGGTCAATTCCAATAGCACAAAATAGAAGTTGACTCCTTAAGTTTCATTTTAATGTGATAACACTCTGTCATCGGAATCTTTGTTTTGCTCCAATCAATCATGTGATCTCCGTGGATTGTACATCCATAATATGATGTTTTTTATTTTTGTTTGTCTCTATAACTTAAATTATTCTTATCTTCTGACTTTCTTATTTCTAATGATCTCGATGTTTCTTCTGTGTACGATATACCACACATATAAGGAATATTATATTCCCTGATTTTGGATTAGATAAAACGAAACTATTAATGAAAAAAAAAATCGTATACAGGAGAAACACCGGAGACAACTAGAACTTAGAAAGTCATAATACAAGAACAACCTGAGAAAAAGACATCCAAATTTCAAAAATTGCAGAACATGTATGTACAATTGTACAATACAAGGAGCTCACATGATGGATTGGAGTAAACACCGACGATATATATCAAAAACATACAATTTTGAACAGAGAATGCAATTTCGCTAAGTGCTCGATTGGAATTGGTTGAAGAAGGAGTTGGAACTTTCTATGCAAAGTGAAACTATGTTGATATGATCAGAATAACTGTCAACAAAAATTAATTCCGAAGATTTCCGCTAGGCGTCTGAGGAAGAGTTTGATCTAGTCTCCGAAACGTTAAAAAATAGCTTTATTATCGTTGATGTCGTTTCGTCATTGTTTGTTAGGTAACAATGATCTATACATTGTTTCTGACAAATATCCTGTGTTTCTTACGCAGAAGAATTTAGAAAATAGTGATTTTATAGATATTTTTCAGAGTTTGGGTGAAAAAACCAAGAATGGAACCATTTGTGATATAAAAGACGTAATAATGAAACGCCCATGTTCATTTGGGTGCAAACAGCAGAAATATTACCTTACGCAACAAATTGAAAAATTGTGTGGAATTTGTTCCAAATTACGTCGTGAATCATTTTCGGGGGACTCATCTAAAATTCAGATCCTTCCCGTAGAATTGAGAATCCCACCGGAAGGCAACGCAACAAACCCAGAAATAATCAATACTGATTTATGCTTCCGAATCCCTCCTATGATAGCGGAACATACGGAACTTGACAATGAAAGCTGTCATCCAATGCTACCTCACCGTAAATTATCAACACACCCGTCCGCAAGGTTTCATGAATAATTTCCGTCCATCGAATGGGCTGAAAAGTGACAACTTTCCAATTCGAGAATTATTGACTTTCAGGATGAGTGTCAACAAAAAATAATTCCGAAGATTTTCGCTTTGTGTCTGACCAAGGAGTCAGATCTAGTCTCCAAAACGTAACAAAATACTTGTTTTATCATTAATGATGTTTCGTTATTGTTTGATAGCCAACATTGTTCTATACAGGGTGTCCCAAAAATACCACGCGAAAGTGACACTGGAGATAGATTGGCATTAGGTCTATCAGATAGCATCAACATGACCTCAGTAAAAGTCCGCTGGTTTTCAAGATATCACCACTTTTGTGTATTTTTTTAAAATCTCCAGTTTTTGGTCTTTTATCGCCTAGCATTGCTAGAAATTACTTCAAACTCATGTTTTTTTTTTACCTATGCTATCCTGAATAGTTGCTTTAAACAATGAAGTAATAACTTCACCGACAACTAGAACAAAATCCTGCAAAAAATGTCTAACTTGTTGTATTTTATGCCGAAGTTAAAACGTTAACTTAAGTTTGACTGACTGCTGAGAAAAAAAATTATATCAGACTGAATTGACAAATAATCGCAAAAACTGGTCCATTTCATGCCCTTTTCAAAATGATACAACACTACCAATTTCTTTTAATCAGAACCAGAATTGCTACTTATTGAAGAAAACCAAAACCCTTATCGGCTATCTCGCTCCCACATTCATTGTTTTGTAACATGGAAACCGGTCCGACTTTCACAGACTAGGGGTCTTCGAATAGTCTAGACCAGGGGTCACCAAATGGCGGACCGCGGTCCGGATGCGGATCGCGAACCTTTTTTTTTGCGGTTCATTTTTCCAGAAAACATGTATTCTTGATTAAAAAAATTCAGATAACTTTTCGTTTTATTTACTAATTATAGATATTGGATTTAGATTAACTGCTAGTCAAATTCTTATGCCATCATAATGCTATCAACGACCCGCGACAGATATACAGATTTTGTGAACGGACCTCCAATGAAACTAATTGGTGACCCCTGGGTTAGATACTAGAGAAAACTTTTTGGCGTTTGACGGATTTACTCATTTCCTAATATTTTCCGAACGGATAGAGATACAGAGGAAATAGATAAATAAATCTAAACGTCGTCCACCGACCAATCATCGGGGAAAATTTGGATATCGAGATGTGAAAATCATAGATTTCGGACGGGAAAGAAAGTGCCGACCCAAAAACATTTTTTCATGGTATATCGATACGGAGCTCGTGTCTAGTTAAATCGAGGTCGCTGATCACGAATATGCAATTAGTTTTTACCTAAGTGGCGTACTTTGGGAAAATTTTCACTTAGAGTGAAAAAATGGACGAAAATAGGTCAATTTTGGAAGTTCACACCGCCCAAAAAAATCGGAGTAAGGTGTTGTTGATTTTTGCCCTCATATATGGATCCTTTATCTACTGAATAATCCAAACAGAAAATGTCCAGGCCGTACTATTCGGAAATTATGATTTTTTTCCCAAGGGTCTGTTTTTCGGAAAATTAATTTCGCGTTATTTCCGCGGAAAATTCTCTAATGAAAAATCCGATCATATATTCGTAATCTACGGTCCCGAATTAGTAAATGACGTAATTTGCATCGAAATCGGAGACAGGTCGAATTTTGGCAATTTTTTAATACATTAGCCTTAAAAAAATCCCATTTTTCGAGAAAAACTTTTTGACGCAAAACTATGAAACGGGTACTTATTCTTATAGATTTGGGGCCGTAGATTCCGAATCTACCATCAGATATTTATTACAAAAATTTTCCGAGGAAATATCGCGGAAAGAATTTTCCGAAAAATAGACCCTCGGGAAAAAAAATCATAATTTCCGAAGCGTATGACCTGCACATATATTGTTCGGATGATTCGATAGATAAAGGATCCAAATATGATGTAAAAAATCAGCAACACCCTACTCCGATTTTTTTGGGCGGTGGAAAGTTCCAAAATTGACCTATTTTCGTCAATTTTTTCACTTTAAGTGAAAATTTTCCAAAAGTACGCCACTTAGGGAAAAACTAATTACATATTCGTAATCAGCGACCTCGATTTAATAAGACACGAGCTCCGTATCGATATACCATAAAAAAAATTTTTTGGGTCGGCACTTAGAAATATTTTTGACCCGGAATCGAAGGAAAATTTTTCTTTCCCGTCCGAAATCTATGATTTTCACATCTCGATATCCATTTTCCCCGATGATTGGTCGGTGGACGACGTTTAGATTTATGTATCTATTTTTTCTGTATCTCTATCCGTTCGGAAAATATTAGGTAATGAGCGAATCCGTCAAACGCCAAAAAGTTTTCTCTAGTATCGAACACATACAAAAATCTACAATTTTCCGATTAGGTCGACGCGGCTTTGGTTATTCACTAAATCGGGCACGCAGATCACGAATCTGTAATTAGATTTTCCGTATCTCGATTAGTTTCGGAGCAATGACGAAAAAAGTCGCAATTTCTGGCTCGACCTCCGGAAAATGGACTAATCAGTCGGATTTTTCGACATATTACCAAAATTAATCGAGATACGGAAAAACTAATTACAGATTCGGAATCTACGCCCTCGATTTAGTGAATAGCCAAAGCCGTGGCGATCTAATCGGAAAATTCTAGATTTTTGTATGGGTTAGATTCTAGACAAAGGACTCACAGCTCTGGCAATGTGTTAGTTGTTGTATGCATTTTATCAATATTTCACAGGAAATAGGTCATAAATACTTCTACAAGGGTTGAAGAATTACAAGATATTTTACTTGCAATTATCTTTTCGTGGAAAATATTAATTTCAAGGGTGAGACCACCCATGCAAAAATAAACCAGTTAACCCAAAACATTTAAGTTTTACAAGCGAGCTGCTTTGTTTAGAAATACAAATGAGCGCTTCCCAACATGTGAAGTCATGGGACGCAACAGTGGTGATATCTCGAAAACCAGCGGACTTTTACTGAGGTCATGTTGATGCTATCCGATAGACCTAATGCCAATCTATCTCCAGTGTCACTTTCGCGTGGTATTTTTGGGACACCCTGTATACATTGCTTTTGACAAATATGTTGTGTTTCTAACGCAGAAGCAATTTACAAAATGATAAATTCTTTATTTTTTAGATATTTGTCAGATTTTGCAGAAAAAATTGGGGAAGCCCTTTGACCAGGAGCTTTGTCTTGTTCTTTGACAAATCATATCTCCGAAAAGTATTGGATTCTCAGAGTTGGGAATGATATCAATAGATTCTTATTACAGAACTGCATCATAAGAGAAATTAAATTCAAATAAAAGTTTATCTATCAAGACTAAATGAGCAATCTGCAATAATTAAACCTTGAGGAATGGGCTGTTGCAACTCACACTCGGTGCATAGTTTACACAACTCGAAATACCTAAGGCAAGTATCATCCGAATGTCTAGAGCAAGGCTGGAGACAATCATTGATTGTCTCCAGATTGCGCATTTCATTCTTGATATTTCAAAGGTATAGGCTGACGAACACATTATTTTAATAGTTAATTTCATTTTTTGAAAGATTAAATATCTATTTTTTATTCTTGTTTTTCTTTATTTGAAAACTTATCTCATTAAACGACATAATATATTAATAAAATACAATCCTCTTTTCCTAATTTAACAGCTCATAACACTAACACATTAATTCTGTATTAAGACACTTAACTCAAGAACAAAAATATTTTTTTCATAAAACAGCATTTTTTTGCTAGCAATATTATGAAAATACTGTATATAGGAACATGTCTCACTACTTAAGACAGTAAAAGGTAGCCTCACTGTCCAACGAACAGTAATTTCTTTTTATGATTGCATTATCTTCTTCTTTCCTTTTGCCTTCATAAACTACATCATTAAAATGATACAATTCTAAATCTTCTGGTACATCATCCCCAATATTTATACATACATTTTTCAATATGCAATAAGTCAATATCATTTTCGGTATCAAAACAGTCTTGTATATATTAACAAATTCAAGATTCGGATACCTACTTGTTTTCCAACAGAAAATATTTAGTACGAATAATGAACAAATTAGAACAGAAATGAATTCGACATATTGTCTCTAATAGCTAAATAAGATGACATTTACGAACAGTGAACACAGACGGATAGAATTCGCATTCTGTGAAAACATAGAATTACGTATTATTGAAATTTAAAAGAAATCATATCTCCGAATGTATTAGCTTGTTAAAATTCAGAATTATATCAATAGATTCATATGATAAAACTGCATCTTAAAAAAATTCAATTGGAAATTTGTGATTTGAAAAAAAAAATCCGTTACTCCGAAACCACCAGACAGATTTTGCCCAATAACGAACTTAACCGATATATTTATCACCCAAACCCATTCTGAAAATTTCAACTGTCTAGCTCAATGCGTTTCAGAGTTATTGTGGTTACGGCCGACCGGACGTCCGGACAGAATCGATTTCGACCACTGATTCTTGATCAGTGGGTCGAACAAAAACGTTTAAGACCATTTTCAGCAAAAAATTCGAAAATTACATACATTTAGGCGAATTGATAATGACTCTGTTCCGAGACCAAGAGCGCCAAAAATCAGGAAAGGAAACTTTTAGTGATATAAATGATGTAACAATGAAACTGATGCCCCCAGTTTACGTCTGTTCATTTAGCTGCAAACAGCAGAAATTTTAAAATCGGAACAAACATCTGAAACCTTCCGCAAGAAATAGAAAAATCTGTTGAATTTATTCCAAAATACACCGTGAATAATTTTCGGGGGACTCATCTAAAATTCAGATCCTTCCCGTAGAATTGAGAATCCCACCGGAAGGCAACGCAACAAACCCAGAAATAATCAATACTGATTTATGCTTCCGAATCCCTCCTATGATGGCGGGACATACGGAACTTGACAATGAAAGCTGTCGTCCACTGCTACCTCACCGTAAATTATCAACACACCCGTTCGCAAGGTTTCATGAATAATTTCCGTCCATCTAGTGGGCTGAAAAGTGACAACTTTCCGCTATCTGTTTCAACATCACCATCTCGCGTTGCCGCAAAGCTCGAACCCCTCGAGAGGGGCGGTTCACCTCATGCCAAACGTTCGGTAAAATCTACAGTGTTTAACATAATGAAAACGGAGGTGCATGGTGACAAGCTGCCATCTGGGATTATCTCGGGGATCAACTAATCATACAGGAACTTAGCAATGAGATGAATTAATGGCCCGTCTGAGATTAAGTCAGTTGAATTATTCAATATTTGACATAAAATTTGAAAGATTACGTTCTTTATTATTATTATTATTATTTTTTATTATTATTATTATTATACTGATCCTCCTGGGTCTTCCACAAGGAGACCCCTCATAAGCTCTAAGAGCTTGCCCTGAGTTAGGAGAACCAGTTGTGTTCTGTGTAGGCTTTGTTACTGTCCTTACGCCACCTTAGGCACAGCACTGTTAATTTTTGACCCAACAGCGAATGGTGGCGATTACCGTGACTAGAAAATTTCTTTCCTAGCCTCGGAATTGAACTTGGGGCTTCCGCTCCCAAGTCAATTACTCTACCACTGAGCCAATCGCACTAATCTCTGTTGAAAAATATCTAAATACAGGTATAAAAAAATTGGTTCAAGCCCTGTGGACAGGAGCTATTGGGCGCATGTTCATCTTCCTTGTGGCCCGTACTGACCAGTAAAGAAAAAAAGCAGTATCATGTTGAATACCTTAATATTATTGATTATTATATAATAATCGATGAAAATACTGAGAGAGACCCAGGAAATTTGACACATTTTGTCTTATATCGTATACTTGAAATCGTATAGAGCCAAAATTTTGCACAATGTTGCAAAATACTACAATTGACGTTAGTACAAGTTTTTGTTGCAATCTGATGAATAGTTCACGAAAAAAAAATTTTTTTTTCGAAAAAATTAAAAGAAATATTTTTTTAAAAATTACCAACATTTCGATCATAACAGAATTTTGCCAAAAGTTGCGCGTTTATATCCTCGAACTGACTACCAAGTTTTGATTCAACATCTTCTTTAGTTCCTGAAATATCAGGGAAATAACCTCAAAATTTTAAATGTCTATAACTCCTAAACCGTCCGGCCGATTTTGCCCGTTAACGAACTTAACCGTCGCATTTTGATCAGAAACCTACCCTGAAAGTTTGAAGTCGATAGGACCTTCGGTGCTCCTGTTATCGTGCTTACGGCCGGGAAACCGGCCGGCCGGCCGGCCGGACGGCACCCAAGAATCTGACACCGGATTCGTGATCAGGGAGTCCGAATTAGTCTATTAGCCAATTTTCAGCTCGAAATTCGAAAATTACAGACATTTGGACGAAATGATAGGACGATGTTCCCCTAGAACATGCGCCCAAAAAAAAGAACACCCCGTATAGTAATGGTTTATTTTCAGCGATATATGCTCAGAAAAAAAAAAGAAAAACACCCTTACTTAAAGTCGGCAGATATACCGTTATTCGAAGTTAATATTGCGATAGAAATTGAAAAAAAAAACACGAAAAAGTATAATTCCCTTGATGGGATTCGAACCCGCCTTCCCTCGTCCGAAACCGAGATATCGACTATCGGCACTATCGGACTCCTCGAAGGATCCTCTCGATCTCCGGTATTAGAATAAAACGTCGGTACAAACCGCGGATAGATATTCTTAATTTTCACTTTTCGACATAAAATCGCCACATGGAGGTTTATTTGACGGTTTTTTACCCTTATCTTCGCTTTTTGTCAACGTTCAGTCCCGAAAACTGCCTAGAACGGCCATTTTGTTGCAAAAAATTTCCCGCACCCCGTCTAACGGATTCATTTTGACGTTTCTCAGACAGACTTTTAGCAAGGAAAGTTCCCGAGGTCGGAACTTCGAGAACTTGTATCGATTTAGTTGACATTATGAGAATTCATACATAGAATAATAATTATATCAATCTGTGAAATACGATTTACATTGAAGTTTTAAAAAATCATATCTCCGAAAGTATTAGCTTGTTAGAGTTGAAAATGATATGAGTGGATTCTTATGATAAAACTGCTTATTAAAAAAAAATTGATTTGGAATTTGTTTCGTAAAAAAAAATTTTTTTTTTGTTACTCCGAAACCATCTGTCCGATTTTACCCAATAACGAACTTAGCCGAGATATTTATCCCCCAAACCTACTCTGAAAATTTCAACTCTCTAGCTCATTCCGTTCGAGAGTTATCGTGCTTACGGCCGGCCGGCCGGACCAGCCGGCCGGACATAATGAATTCCGACCACGGATTCTTGATCAGTGAGTCGAACCAAATCGTTTAAGACCATTTTCATCGAAATATTCCAAAATTACAGACATTTGGGCAAATTGATAAGCACTCAGTTCCGAGGAACTAGAGCGCCAAAAATTGGGTTCAAGCCCTGTGGACAGGAGCTTTCTGGCGCACTAGTTCAAACAGACAAATTATATCTCCGAAAATATTGGTTTCTCAGAGTTGGGAATTATATCAATGGATTCTTATAATAGAACTGCATCATAAGGGAAATTCAATTCAAATAATAGTTTATTTATCAAGATTAAATGAGCAATCTGAGAATGAGAACTGCACCATGGAAGAAACCAAATTAAAATAGCTGAAATGAATTTGACTCTCTCTTATAGAACAGGATGAAATGTACGAGTATAAACACAGATCATATAATAAAGCTTAGATAGAATAATTATAGCATTCTGTGAAAACATAGAAGTACGATTCATTATTGAAATTTAGAACTTCATCTTAGCAGAAATTGAATTCAAACATCATAGAAGAATTTCTAAGTGCCGACCCAAAATATTTTTTTCATGGTATATCGATACGGGCCCCGAAAATCTAAAGTTTTCCGATTAGATCGCCACGGCTTTGGCTATTCACTAAATCGAGGGCGTAGATTCCGAATCTGTAATTAGTTTTTCCGTATCTCGATTAATTTTGGAAATATGGCGATAAATACGACTAATTAATCCATTTTCCGGAGATGGGGCCAGAAATTGCGACTTTTTTCGTCATTGCTCCGAAACTAATCGAGATATGGAAAATCTAATTGCAGATTCGTGATCTGCAATTTAGTGAATAACCAAAGCCACGTCGATCTAATCGGAAAATTGTAGATTTACGTATGTGTTGGATACTAGAGAAAACTTTTTGCCGTTTGACGGATTCGCTCATTTCCTAATATTTTCCGAACGGATAGAGATACAGAAAATATTGATACATAAATCTAAACGTCGTCCACCGACCAATAATCGGGGAAAATTCGTTTACTAAGATGTGAAAATCATAGATTTGGGAAGGGAGAGAAGAATTTTCCTCCGATTCCGGGTCAAAAATATTTTCAAGTGCCGACCCAAAATATTTTTTTCTTGGTATATCGATACGGGGTTCGTGTATAATTAAATCGAGGTCGCTGATCACGAATATGTAACTAGTTTTTCCCTAAGTGGCGTACTTTGGGAAAATTTTCACTTAAAGTGAAAAAATTGACGAAAATAGGTCAATTTTGGAACTTTCCACCGCCCAAAAAAATCGGAGTAAAGTGTTCCTGATTTTTTACGTCATATTTGGATCCTTTGTCTATCGAATAATCTGAACAATAAATGTCCAGGTCGTACGCTTCGGAAATTATGGTTTTTTTCCCGAGGGTCTATTTTTCGGAAATTTCTTTCCGCGATATTTCCTCGGGAAATTTTTGTAATAAATATCTGATCGTAGATTCGGAATCTACGGCCCCGAATCTATAAGAATAAGTACCCGCTCTATAGTTTTGCGTCAAAAAATTTTTCTCGAAAAATGGGATTTTTTCAAGTATTAAAAGATTGCCAAAATTCGACCGGTCTCCGATTTCGATGCAAGTTACGTCATTTACTAATTCAGGGCCGTAGATTACGAATATATGATCGGATTTTTCATTAGAGAATTTTCCGCGGAAATACCGCGAAATGAATTTTCCGAAAACCAGACCCTCGGGAAAAAAATCATAATTTACGAATAGTACGGCCTGGTCATTTTCTGTGTGGATTATTCAGTAGATAAGGGATCCATATATGACGGCAAGAATCAACAACACCCTTCTCCGATTTTTTTGGGCGGTGTAAACTTTCAAAATTGGCCTATTTTCGTAAATTTTTTCACTCTAAGTGAAAATTTTCCCAAAGTACGCCACTTAGGGAAAAACTAATTGCATATTCGTGATCAGCGACCTCGATTTAATTAGACACGAGCTCCGTATCGATATACCATGAAAAAAAATTTTTGACCCGGAATCGAAGGAAAATTCTTCTTTCCCGTCCGAAATCTATAATTTTCACATATCGATAAACGAATTTTCTACGATTATTTGTCGGTGGACGACGTTTAGATTTATGTATCTATTTCCTATGTATCTCTATCCGTTCGGAAAATATTAGGAAATAAGTGAATCCGTCGAACGGCAAAAAGTTTTCTCTAGTATCTAACCCATACGAAAATCTAAAGTTTTCCGATTAGATCGCCACGGCTGGTCCAATGGACTCCACTGGTCCAATGGACTCCATAATCCGATGTTGAAGAACACTTTTGAGAATTTCATACAGCGTGTTGAGACTCGTGATTGGTCCGAAGCTGATCGGCTGTCCTAGATAACCTGATTTCGGTATCAGTACAGTTCTGCCCTCTATCAACCGTGAAGGAATTGGTTCACGGTGAATTACTATTTCACTAAATAACCTAGCTAGGTGTTGGTGGGTAGCTGGAAAGTTGTTCCACCAGTAGTTTTGAACGCCATCCAGTCCAGGTGCCGTGAAATCATGCTTGTTCTTCAAGGCACGTGTAATCTCTTCGATTGTTATTTCAGCCAGCTCAGTCTGCTGCAGATTTTGATCATTGATCTATTATTATTTATATTAATAAAATATTCTTGGCGATTGCCTGTGCAGAGAATAGTATTGTGTGACTCTAGTTGGCCTACAGAGTTAGTATTTACATGTCATGGAGATGGTTTTCATTTTTGTCAGACAGGGATAGAATCAAGCAATTCGTCTGTATACCTGTAGGAACGTCAGTAAAGGTCATATGCACCAGTAACTAATCTCTACTCTATTATTTACCAGGGTGGAAATATAATTTCTACAGATAATAACTCCCTTTACCACGTATACCCCGCTTTTTCATTACTTACTGGATACCTGTATAATGAAATGATAGGTATGAAAATCTTAGAAGATTGATCGTACCAAGTTGGATTCAACTTCATTCAGCGAGCAAGATGAGCAGCAAAACTATGAAGTATGAAAATAAAATGAATATTTAATAAGAAAAGAATGATCTACATCATTTTTTCAAATTAATTTGGTTCTACGTAAATCGAAAAGTTGACTCAAACTTTCAGTGGAAAGAAAAATATCATGATATCTCACTCCTCGCTATTTTATCTCCTCGAGCGGCTCCTATGATAAATTCCACAGAGATTTACATAATGAAAATGGAGGTAGTTCATGACAAGCTGCCACGAGGGATTAGCCTATTGGGTATCAAAACTACCCACTTAGTTGTCTTAATATGCTGAATTATGGTCGTAAGTTATCCGGGCTTTCTGACGGAATTATGGGTAAAACAAGAAAATTTAGTTATGTCGTCGTGGGGATCCACTGGGGACTTCTTGCATTTATGAGTTGTAAGACATGAATGATAACGCGAAAACAAGTTTGCCTTTCACCCCGATTTGCCTACAAACTTGATCAATAATTCATTAGAACATTTTAACATGACAGGGAGTTTGGGGAATGTTACCCTTCAGGCCATTACATTCCGAATTATTCAGAGGTAGATGATAAAACTACACGATAGTGAAAGTTACACGAGTGGAATTAGATAGCGAGCAAAATATCCGGGATAATGAGTTTATGTTTGCTCCAAAAGTGCTTTTTGAATATTCGCGAAAACATCAATGTATAAAGCGAGATCTGAGTAAAGTTGCCTGCGAAAATTCAGAATTCTGCTCCCATCACTACAGCTGGATGAATATTTCATTCTGGAAGTATGTGTATTGGAGTTTTCGTGTATTCCTCCCTTCGCATTAATGTCTTATGGAAATCATAATTGGTGCCATACATATAGAGGTTGGATCGAAAATTCTTGTCTTCTTTTTCGCTCAAGATACCTCCTTTTCTACGTAGAACTACGATATTGGGCTGAATGAACACCTCCTACAGTGAAGGCCAGTCATCAAAACGAATATGGCTGCCAAAGTGGATTGAGGAAAGGCGGTAAATTCAAAAGTTGAATTGTAGTGGGATTTTTTTCATATTCAAACGAATTGATGCCATGCAATAATGAGATAATTTCAGTTAATAGTGCAACTATATTTTCCATTGATCCTCTATTGGGTGATATTGAATCTTAACAAAAATAGCATAATTTTCATGATACTCAAGTGATACCCTAGGACCAAGTTCCGTAAGTTCTACCACTGTGGTTTGATTAAAAATTTTCAGCACTATGTTCACATTCTGCTTTTCAGTTGATGTTGGAAATAAAGATATGTTAGTTACCAAAAAAAAAGAGTAGATGTCATTGCCATTCCTTGACCCTCTTACGGCAAAATAATGAACGTCGCCGAACATCGCTCAAGGTCTCTTCATCGCAGTGGCGCTGGTGGGATTATTTCCCTACCAGGTCTGGACCGATGGATTTAAGTTTCCTTGAACGCCTTTAGTTTCATTCAGTATCGGCTAAGTCACACTGATGATTGGTAATAACCATGAAACCCTGGGTTTGCGTCTGTCCCTGAATGATACTTTCCTCTTTGGGGAACACCGAGCGATGAGATGATTTAGCCCGACCACGTGGAATATTTGTTGATGGTTAAAATCAATAAATATTTCACCGCGTGTCTTTTATTAGTTATCGGCAAGTAGCCACAGTTCACCTCATTCAGTGTAGGTCTACCAGTTATTTCTTATATTTTTCAAAAGATGAACGGAGTCGACAGCATGAAAACGGGGTATTTTATTATCAGAAGGATATTTATATAAAATGATAAGGATTATCATATAAAATAATGTCATTCTCCTATTCTGCCAATCTCGATCTTGCAAACCTCTCCTGTCCATTGCTTCCTGAACTCCTTCCCTCCACGTTCTTCTGGGAGTTCATCTTCTTCTTTGCGGAGGAACCCAATTGAGGACTTTGAATGGCCATATCTCGTTACTCATTCTTATAACTCATTCCCTTATAGCCTTGTAGCGGTTTTGCTTCAATTGTGTCTGCATCAACATCCACTGTAGCTCTCATCACCTCATTCCTGACTCGATCCTGTAGCGTTAGTCTAGAGCAGCACCTACAATATCCAATCTCCATCGTTTTCATTTTATTTTTATGTGGCGTTGTCATTTCCCGTAAATCGGCTCCACATTAGGTAACCCATATTCTCTATTAAGGTTTTATAGATTTTTCTTTTAATATCATTCCTTAATTGTGAACTCCAAAGTAAGCCATTTAGTTGTACTCCCTGTATTATTTCATCTCGCAGGATAAGATCGCACCTGCTATTACTCACAAGAATATATTTTATTTTTGAGGTGTTTATGGTCATACCCTATATATGCCCCATCTATTTTCTCAACATATAATAAATATCTTCCTCATCTTTGGCCATGATGACCAGGTCGTTAGCAAAATGTAGAGTGGAAAGTAGGTATATATTTTTGAATCGAGTCAAAGTAGGGTTTAAACAGCGGTGGGGCTACCGGACAGCCCTGTCGGAGAGCTTTTGAGATATGAAACTCCTTAGACAGTTTGGTTCCGACCTTCACCCTTGTTGAAATATCGTTGTAGAGCTCCTTCACTGTCCTAATATATCTGGCTTACGCTATTTTCTTCCGATGTCTTTCGCAATTTAGCGATGTTACACTATCAGAAGCCTTCTGCAAGTATACAAATAACAAGTTTCTCTCTGTTCTTATTTCACCAGCTGCTTCAGGCAAAAAATGTTGTCCTCACATGAACTTCCTGCCATGAACCCATACTGCTCTTCTATGACATGTATTTCAACTTCGGTTCTGCCTTTTATTATTCTATCATATAATCTGGACACCTGAGTTGTTAACACTGAGTCCTCGGTAATTTGGACATAAATGCTAAGTTCAAAAAGTCTTTAAATGGTTTGTTTCTGGGTTTTTTTTCCCAAACTCTGAAAAATATCTATGAAATAAAAAAAATTATTATTCTGTGATTTGCTTCTGCGTAAGAAATACAAGATATTTGTCAGAAGCTATCAATCGAACAATGTTGCCTAACAAATAACAACGAAATATCAACAACGAAAAAACAACTATATCGTAACCTTTCGGAGTCTACAGGGTGTCCCAAAAATACCACGCGAAAGTGACACTGGAGATAGATTGGCATTAGGTCTATCAGATAGCATCAACATGACCTCAGTAAAAGTCCGCTGGTTTTCGAGATATCACCACTTTTGTATATTTTTTAAAAATCTCCATTTTTCGGTCTTTTATCGCCTAGCATTGCTAGAAATTACTTCAAGCTCATGTTTTTTTTTACCTAGGCTATCCTGAATAGTTGCTTTAAACAATGAAGTAATAAATTCACCGACAACTAGAACAAAATCCTTCAAAAAATGTCTAACTTGTTGTATTTTATGCCGAAGTTAAAACGTTAACTTAAGTTTGACTGACTGCTGTGAAAAAAAATTATATCAGACTGAATTGACAAATAATCGCAAAAACTGGTCCATTTCATGCCCTCTTCAAAATGATACAACACTACCAATTTTCAGACCAGAACCAGAATTGCTACTTATTAAAAAAAACCAAAACACTTATCGGCTATCTCGCTCCCACATTCATTGTTTTGTAACATGGAAACCGGTCCGACTTTCACAGACTAGGGGTCTTCGAATAGTCTAGACCAGGGCTCACCAAATGGCGAACCTTTTTTTTGCGGACCATTTTTCCAGAAAACATGTATTCTTGATTAAAAAAATTCAGATAACTTTTCGTTTTATTTACTAATTATAGATATTGGATTTAGATTAACTGCTAGTCAAATTCTTATGCCATCATAATGCTATCAACGACCCGCGACAGATATACAGATTTTGTGAACGGACCTCCAATGAAACTAATTGGTGACCCCTGGGTTAGATACTAGAGAAAACTGTTTGGCGTTTGACGGATTTACTCATTTCCTAATATTTTCCGAACGGATAGAGATACAGAGGAAATAGATACATAAATCTAAACGTCGTCCACCGACCAATCATCGGGCAAAATTTGGATATCGAGATGTGAAAATCATAGATTTCGGACGAGAAAGAAGAATTTTCCTTCGATTCCGGGTCAAAAATATTTCTAAGTGCCGACCCAAAAAAATGTTTTCATGGTATATCGATACGGAGCTCGTGTCTAGTTAAATCGAGGTCGCTGATCACGAATATGCAATTAGTTTTTCCCTAAGTGGCGTACTTTGGGAAAATTTTCACTTAGAGTGAAAAAATGGACGAAAATAGGTCAATTTTGGAAGTTCACACCGCCCAAAAAAATCGGAGTAAGGTGTTGTTGATTTTTGCCCTCATATATGGATCCTTTATCTACTGAATAATCCAAACAGAAGATGTCCAGGCCGTACTATTCGGAAATTATGATCTTTTTCCCAAGGGTCTGTTTTTCGGAAAATTCATTTCGCGGTATTTCCGCGGAAAATTCTCTAATGAAAAATCCGATCATATATTCGTAATCTACGGTCCCGAATTAGTAAATGACGTAATTTGCATCAAAATCGGAGACCGGTCGAATTTTGGCAATTTTTTAATACATTAGCCTTAAAAAAATCCCATTTTTCGAGAAAAATTTTTTGACGCAAAACTATGAAACGGGTACTTATTCTTATAGATTCGGGGCCGTAGATTCCGAATCTACCATCAGATATTTATTACAAAAATTTTCCGAGGAAATATCGCGGAAAGAATTTTCCGAAAAATAGACCCTCGGGAAAAAAAATCATAATTTCCGAAGCGTTCGACCTGGACATTTATTGTTCGGATGATTCGATAGATAAAGGATCCAAATATGATGTTAAAAATCAGCAACACCCTACTCCGATTTTTTTGGGCGGTGGATAGTTCCAAAGTTGACCTATTTTCGTCAATTTTTTCACTTTAAGTGAAAATTTTCCCAAAGTACGCCACTTAGGGCAAAACTAATTACATATTCGTGATCAGTGACATCGATTTAATCAGACACGAGCTCCGTATCGATATACCATGAAAAAAATTTTTTGGGTCGGCACTGTGAAATATTTTTGACCCGGAATCGAAGGAAAATTCTTCTTTCCCGTCCGAAATCTATGATTTTCACATCTCGATATCCAAATTTTCCTCGATCATTGGTCGGTGGACGACGTTTAGATTTATGTATCTATTTTTTCTGTATCTCTATCCGTTCGGAAAATATTAGGTAATGAGCGAATCCGTCAAACGCCAAAAAGTTTTCTCTAGTATCCAACACATACAAAAATCTACAATTTTCAGATTAGGTCGACGCGGCTTTGGTTATTCACTAAATCGGGCACGCAGATCACGAATCTGTAATTAGATTTTCCGTATCTCGATTAGTTTCGGAGCAATGACGAAAAAAGTCGCAATTTCTGGCTCTACCTCCGGAAAATGGACTAATCAGTCGGATTTTTCGCCATATTACCAAAATTAATCGAGATACGGAAAAACTAATTACAGATTCGGAATCTACGCCCTCGATTTAGTGAATAGCCAAAGCCGTGGCGATCCAATCGGAAAATTCTAGATTTTTGTATGGGTTAGAATCTAGACAAAGGACTCACAGCTCTGGCAGTGTGTTAGTTGTTGTATGCATTTTATCAATATTTCACAGGAAATAGGTCATAAATACTTCTACAAGGGTTGAAGAATTACAAGATATTTTACTTGCAATTATCTTTTCGTGGAAAATATTAATTTCAAGGGTGAGACCACCCATGCAAAAATAAACCAGTTAACCCAAAACATTTAAGTTTTACAAGCGAGCTGCTTTGTTTAGAAATACAAATGAGCGCTTCCCAACATGTGAAGTCATGGGACGCAACAGAGGTGATATCTCGAAAACCAGCGGACTTTTACTGAGGTCATGTTGATGCTATCTGATAGACCTAATGCCAATCTATCTCCAGTGTCACTTTCGCGTGGTATTTTTGGGACACCCTGTATATCAGAAGTCTGATATAGACTTAACTATTGCAATTTTTGCGAGCGGCCTCAAAATTTTCTCAAGAACTATGTACATGCCATTCCAAATCGAATGACACCTAAATCATAATTTTCGGAGCATACGCAAAAACTTTGACCTTAAATGCACTTGTTGACTAGACTTTTAGTACAAGTTGTCGGAGCTTTTTGTCCTGAAAAATTTCATTGGCTTTTTCTAATTGGTCTGCTGTTAAAAGTATCATCGCTTAAGGTGATTTTCCACATCGACATTAACACCTTCGAATCGGGAATTGTAGAGGAAATTTAAACGGGGAATGTTCAATGCACAGAGCACATCAATTAATCTGCTCTCTCCAGTTTTGCGCTTCGCACCATGCGTCAACTGTGAACCCATTTCAGTTAGCACCGAATGCGTATGAACTCCCCGTCAAAATTGTGGCAGGGTTCACCCCAAACTGCGGCCGGATTTGTATGATTGTTCATGAATAATTTCGTCGATATGGCAGCAGATGAAGGGTCGTGGATGTGTGGAGACCGAAGTGAGACACATTTTGCCTTCCGGTCAAAATCAGGCGTTTCCTTTTATCCCATTATATCAGCCCCTGTTGAAGGGCGCATATTGGGTTAGAGTACTGGAATCAGATTTAAAATTTGATTATGTTTATTCATTAAACATGTATTACAGTCGGAACGGCTTTCATGGTTCGGACAAATAGACTTCTCGCTCCATTTTATGGAGTGACATAATTTCGGGATTGGGAGTTAACGGAGTTATTACGAGATATTTCGGATGAGTAGCTAGGGATTTCCTGGGGATTATTCGGGTGAACTATGCGTAGGATTTCGGATTGGATGTTTCTAATGGTATTAAAATATATGTAGGCAGAGTTGATGCTGTTGGGACGCACAGCAACCGTTAATTACCAAAATGATATGGAAGGTATTATGAGATTTGGAGCTGGAGACGGATATTGACTGAAGTTGGTGCATGATTTTCAACGAAAAAGCCTTCGGAGTTGAACAACGAAATAATTTTTTTGGCACTCTCTTTTTTTTAATGACTTTTTTTAATTCAATTTCTTTCATGATGCAGTTCTAAAGTGAAAATTCATTGATACCATTCCCAAATCTGAGAAACCAATACTTTCGGAGATATGATATATCAAAGTTTGAACAAGGGCTCCTGTCCACAGGGCTTCCTCACATTTTTTTTTATTTCTGAGTCCAGGCATACGAAATTTACTGAATTTGGTACACATGAGTTTTAAGATATGCAGAATCTCATAGTGCTATCTGGACGTAGTTAAGCAGAAAGAATCCAACACATAAATTGTTATGTTGAGGAATTTCAACATGAAGTATATGAGTTTATGCACTATTTCTAATCTATTTTTTTTATACAATCCATCAACCCTCTAGAGACTGTTCAAGCATTTATTATTAGCGTATATTTTTCATAAAAGTCATTCAAATTACTTTAACGTTTTGCACTAATAAAAATTGGTTCAAGCCCTGTGGACAGGAGCTTTCTGGCGCTCTTGTTCAAACAGACAAATTATATCTTCAAAAGTATTAGTTTCTCAGAATTGGGAATTATATCAATGGATTCTTATGAAAGAACTTCATCTTAGCAGAAATTGAATTCAAACATCATAGAAGAATTTAAATTCAACAAGAGTGCCAAAACTTATCAATCCAAAACCAATAGACAAATTCTATCCAACAACGAACTCATTTCTCAATTATATGATGAACGATAATATATATTCTTTCCTCAAATCCACTCCAATACCAATACACCAATATTCCAGTTTTGTTTTTAGTAGAGAATATTCTGAACTCAATATTATTAACTTACCATTACCATTCCCATCATCATATGGATTGACCATCGGCAGGAAAATATCAACCAATAAAAAGTATGATATCATATTATTATTCTCATAATTCTACGATTGTTGAAATGAATTAGACAATGTCATGTCTCAGGAAAATGAGGGCGATTTCCATTGACGCGCTCGGATCACTCGGAGTCATATTTGACAGATATTTTCGGTTCAATTGGAAAGACGCAAGACATATGAGATCGATTTCGAGTGGTCCGAGCGTGTCAATGGAAATCGCCATTAGTTGACATTATAATAATTTATACATAGAATAATTATTACATTCTGTGAAAACGTAGAAATACGATTTATTATTGAAATTTTGTATATATATTTGTATATCTCCGAAAGTATTAGCTTGTAAGAGTTGAAAATGATATCCGTGGATTCTAATGGTTAAACTGCATATTGAAAAAATTTAATTTGGAATTTGTTATGAAAAAAAAATTTTTTTCTTGTTACTCTGAAACCATCTGTCCGATTTTGCCCAATCACGAACTTAGCCGAGATATTTATCTCCCAAACCTACTCTGAAAATTTCAACTGTCTAGCTCATTCCGTTCGAGAGTTATCGTGCCTACGGCCGGCAGAATGAATTTCGACCACGGATTCTTGATCAGTGAGTCGAACCAAATTGTTTAAGACCATTTTCATCGAAAAATTCAAAAATTACAGACATTTGGGCAAATTGATAAGCAATCTGTTCCTAGGAACAAGAGCGCCAAAAATCCAAGTTAGCTCATATGTGACATAGCGTTACAGCAAATATATGATGACCTCATGACAATAATCAAAAATAGGGGTCTCCTAATTTCCATTCAGAATCTGTGACCAAATATTTTGTTGCATTAATTTCGGGACAATATGTATTAAAAATCAATATGACGGACAAGTTCGTTAATGGGCATAATCGGCCCAATGGTTCCCGAGTAATAATTTTGTCTACAACCAATACTAATCCGATCGAATTGAAACTTGGTGAGTAGTTGTAGAATATAACCATAAGAACGTTCGTGAAATTTTGTGTGAATGGTATCGTTAGAAAATTTTAAAAAAATTATTAGAAAATATTATTTACGTCACGATTACCTAAATACGGAAAGAGATAACGGAACCAAATTTTCAGGTGAGGTTGAGAATCTGAATGCGCCATTTGAGATTGTTATAGGCATAATCGGCGAAACGGTTTTGGAGATATACCCATCCGAAATTTTGTTGTTATTTCCTCATTAACTCAAAAAGTTCGAAACCGATCCAATTCAAACATGGTTATTAGTTGTAGAATGGTAACGCAAAAATTCTTGCAAAATATCATGAGGATCGTATCAGTAGAAATTTGAAAAAAAATCATAGACAATTATTGAAAAAAAATCTATTTATCAGAAATTATTAATTCGGAATCGCTGAAATTTTGCGAGAGCCTTCACAACCTAACTCATTTACCAAATTTTCAGTTTGAACATGATCGGATCTATATTATTAGAAATACGAGCAGCCTGTGAGTTCAGTTGCTGGATGGGTGACCCTTGCCTCGACAACTCTCGAACGATAGGGGAAGAAGAGATAGGGACTTGTAATTTTCAGGATAGGTTGCACATATGAATGGGTGAGTTAAGATCGCTGTTGGTCATAATCGGCCCAACGTTTTCGGAGTTATAACCAACTGGAATATTATTTCCCCGATAAGTCAAATAATATAGACTCTATCGAATTGAAGCTTGATAACTAGTCGTAGAATATCGACATGAAGACGTGTGTAGAATGTTGTAAGGACCGTACCACTAGAAAATTTTTAAAAAATTACGAAAGAATATTATCTCACGATTTCTTGAGAACGGATAGAAATAGCGACTTGCAGTTTTCAGGGTAGATTGCGCATCTGAATGCAACATTTGAGTTCGTCTATTAGCATAATTGGCCAAATAGTTTTGGAGTTATATCAATTTGAAATTTGGTTCCTCAATAACTCAAAAAATACAAATCCGATCCAATTCAGTCGTAGTTATTAGTTTGTAGAATGTCAACGCGAGAATTCTTGCAAAAATTCGTGAGGATCGTAGCACTAGAACATTTTTAATAAAGCATTGAAAAAAAATTGGTTCAAGCACTGACTTGAAGTCAGGAGCTTTTGCGCGTATGTGTCCAATACAGGAGAATGGACAAGAGAACATACGCGCAAAAGCTTCTGACTTCACGTCAGTGCTTGAACCAATTTTGTTATATTGAGTAATCATTAAAGGATACTTTGGGAGGCACATTCATTATTAGAGAGATCCTTTATGGGTTTTCTCTCCCAAACTCTGAAAAATATCTATAGAATAAAATGAAGTGGGAAATCCCTGTAGACAGGAGCTTTGGCACTCTTTTTCAAACTTTGACAAATCAGATCTCCAAAAGTATTGGTTTAAGACCATTTTCATCCAAAATTACACAAAATGTGGGCAAATTGATAAGCACTCTGTTCCGAGAAAAACAAGAGCGCCAAAAAATATTATTTTGTCAATTGTTTCAGCGTTAGAAACACAAGATCAGAAGGAATGTATAGAACAACGTTAGCTAACAAACAATAACGAAGCAATATCAACGATGAAATAATTATTTCGTAACGTTTCGGAGACTAGATCGGATTCCTTCGTCAGATACCAAGCGAATGTCTTCAGAGATATTTTTCGTAGATAGCTATTCTGTTTCTTACGCAGAAGCAATTCACAAAATAATAAATTTATTATTTTATAGATATTTTTCAGAGTTTTGGGGAAGAAAACCAATAAAGGAATCATTTAATATTTATTGTTGTATAGACAGTTCAAAGCAAGAAGTATTAATATAAAGACCCCATACCGATATCACTCGAGAATCAACGACAATAGAGCCAGCAGAATTGTCGGCAGGTTATAGACGGAACGTGCAATTAACAACACCATAAAAATGCACGTTTCCATGAAGAGAAAATTGGAAAACCACTCAGATGGCTGAAATAATACGCCAAATTCTTAGACCAAAGTATTCGAGGGTCATTTACGTTTCAAAGGGAAGCGTTCAAATAAAATATTGATAGTTCTCGGTATCCCGCCTGCGTCATACAGAGTGAAGTGAAGTATACACGTACGCTGCAGATGCTTTTATGGCTCTTGAATTTCTGGTATATGTCCCTCAAACGTTGCTCCCCTGCCAGGAAAGGATGCTGCATTAAATATTTATTCTACAATCCGATTTTACGGCATGGATTTCTGCTGTTTTGCCATAAAACTTAAATAAGTGGGGTTTGTCCAATATTTACGGACACCAGGGGACAAATTATCTTTTGGTGCGCTTGTTCCTCGGAATAGAGTGCCCATCGTTTTGCCGAAATGATTGTATTTTTTGGAGTTTTTGGCCAAGAATGGAATTGAACGTTCAGTTTCGTCGAACTCATGAATAATCCGGGGTCAAATCTTCTGTTTGACTGTCGAGTCATCCTAAAGAACTCTCGCAGAGAACGAGGAAGGAAATTATAATCTCCAGAGTTGATTTGTACTCAAAATTCGTCAATTTAAATCAAACAAAATCGGCCGAATCGTTTATGGGTTACAGCCTTTTTGGCGCTCTAGTTCCTCGGAACTGAGTGCTTATCAATTTGCCCAAATGTCTGTAATTTTCGAATTTTTCGATGAAAATGGTCTTAAACGATTTGGTTCGACTCACTGATCAAGGCCAGTCCGGCCGGTCCGGCCGTCCGGCCGTAGGCACGATAACTCTCGAAAGGAATGAGCTAGACAGTTGAAATTTTCAGAGTAGGTTTAGGAGATAAATATCTCGGCTAAGTTCGTTATTGGGCAAAATCGGACAGATGGTTTCGGAGTAACAAAAAAAAAATTTACAGAATGAATGTTTTAGTGGTATGAACTATTAAATTATGAAAAGAGGATTGTATTTTATTATTATATTTTTAACTATTGGAATAATTTGTTAGTCAGCCCATACCTATTCGAATATCAGGTATAAATGGACAACCTGCTATGGTTGTCTCCAGCCTTGCTCTAGACATTTCGATGATACTTTCCTTTGGTCCGAGAAACCGAGAAACCAATGCTTTCGGAGATATGGTTTGTTAAAAATTGAACAAGAGCGCCGAAGCTCCTGCCTCAGGGCTTTTCCCCTTTTCTTAACTAATATTTCAACTTTTGAATGAAACCTATTTGATTCAATATCACTTTTTCGCTTTCATCGTATCAAAATTCCAAATTAATGTTAAATTTAAATCTTTCCGAAATATAACTTATCCTTCGACATCAGACGGTGAATCAAAATTCATTAAGTATACTCAGGAATGGGTATTTACACATCTGAATAGAAATAATTCAAAGATTGTGCCACCCCCTTTGAGAAGTGAACTCAAGCATGCTTCACAGGGTTCCGAGGTTTTGCTGTGTTTTCTGACCCTGTAGATTAGCTTTCATCACGGTCGAACTCTCAGAGAGAGCAGAAGTGGTGGGCTAAATATTTGCTGTGGTAATCGACCCTTTCTGTGCAAATTTTCTCTCAAATCGGAGGGACGTGTAATGTACCCGAGCTGTGACCCTTATCTCAGTTGGCGAGCAAAATGAACGGGAAGAGAGTCATTTTTTCCCCCAGATATTCTGAAAATAGACAGAGGTGTTTGCATGAAAGTCTCCGAAATATTTCTGTCAAATTGATGGATATGGGTTATAGTACACATCAATTCAAGGGGGATGTCTAGAGAGGAAAATGTGGATATTTATCTACTCCTATTGAATTATACATATCGATGATAAATTTAATTGAGAGTGTCTAATATAGGTGAATGGACAATGGACTCAGCTTTTAGTACGATCAGATCAGTGTTTCTCGAGTTATTGGGAAAATAAAATTTCAAATGGACTACGAAATAACTTAGCGGATTTTACCCATTAACTCATTTAACCGGTGCATTTGGAATCCAAACCTACCATGCAAATTTCAACTACCTCTCTAATTAAGTCCGTACGGCCGGCTAGACAGAATTTAATTTTACCTCAAATTCTTCGCTAGGGGTTCTGAACTAAGTGTTTGTGATCATTTTCGCTCTTGAATTCAAAAGTTACATCCCAAAATAATAGAAAAATTACTAAAGGTTCGAATTGTTAAATTTTTAGAGAAGAATAAGATTATTTCGGAAAAGCAGAACGGTTTCAGGAAGGGGAAATCTATAGAGGACGCAACTAAACAACTAGTTGAAAGAATATACGAATGGATGGATGGAATAAAGGTAGGCTTGTGCGTATTTATAGACCTAGCAAAAGCCTTCGACACCGTTTCACATACAAAAATCCTGCGAAAACTTAACCTCATTGGCTTTCGAGGAAAAGCGTACAAATTAATGAAAAACTACTTATCAAATAGGACCAAATTCCTGAGGATACATGAGCATTCAAATGAAAAGAAAAATGTTGAATATGGGGTACCTCAAGGGACAGTATTGGGACCCATTCTGTTTATAATTTATGTGAATAGCTTATTACTGATGAAAAGAAAAGAAGACATAATTAGTTTCGCAGATGATACTGTCATAATGTACGAGAATAGTAATTGGGAAAAGCTAAAACATGAAACAGAGGAAGATCTATTCGTTATAAAGCAGTGGCTTACGGAAAATAAATTAACGATAAATTTGCAGAAAACAAAATACTTATCATTCGCGGCTTACGAATCAGGACTTCCATTTATGGGCAATCTAGAAGTTGACAACGAAACATGAATCCCTGAAGCTGAAAACCTAAGATATTTAGGTATTACGATCGACCGACATCTAAAGTGGGATAAACATATAGGTAGATACTCTGTTAGCCAAACTGAGGTGTCTACTTACTAGGTTTAAATATCTCAAAAGGTACCTTGATTTGGCAAACTTGAAGATGCTATACTCTGCTCTATTTCAGTCCCAAGTAAGATATGATATAATAGGTTAGCGCAAAGTGTAAAAAAAAAAAAAAATTCAAAATAAAAAATTGGTTCAAGCCCTTGGACAGGAGCTATTGGGCGCATGTTCATCTTCCTTGTGGCCCGTACTGACCAGTAAAGAAAAAAATACTGAGAGAGACCCAGGAGATTTGACACATTTTGTCTTATATCTCCAGAAATTGAAATCGTATGGAGCCAAAATTTTGCACAATGTTGCAAAATACTACAATTGACGTTAGTACAAGTTTTTGTTGCAATCTGATGAATTGTTCACGAAAAAAAAATTTTTTTTTCGAAAAAATTAAAAGAAATATTTTTTTAAAAATTAACAACATTTCGATCATAACAGAATTTTGCCAAAAGTTGCGCGTTTATATCCTCGAACTGACTACCAAGTTTCGATTCAACATCTTCTTTAATTCCTGAAATATCAGGGAAATAACCTCAAAATTTTAAATGTCTATAACTCCTAAACCGTCCGGCCGATTTTGCCCGTTAACGAACTTAACCGTCGCATTTTGATCAGAAACCTACCCTGAAAGTTTGAAGTTGATAGGACCTTCGGTGCTCCTGTTATCGTGCCTACGGCCGGAAAACCGGCCGGCCGGCCGGCCGGACGGCACCCAAAAATCTGACACCGGATTCGTGATCAGGGAGTCCGAATTAGTCTATTAGCCAATTTTCAGCTCGAAATTCGAAAATTACAGACATTTGGACGAAATGATAGGACGATGTTCCCCTAGAACATGCGCCCAAAAAAAAATTCTACAATAACTCTCGAACGGAATGAGCTAGGCAGTTCAAATTTTCAGAGTAGATTAGGGAGATGAATATCTCGGTTAAGTTCGTTATTGGGCAAAATAGGCCAGATGGTTTCAGATTAACGAAAAAAAAACTTTTTTCAAGTTACAAATTTCAAATTTAATTTTAATTCAAGATGCAGTTTCACCATAAAAATCCATCGATATCATTTTCAATTCCAACAATCTAATACTTTCGGAGATATGATTTTTCGAAATTTTAATAATGAATCGTACTTCTATGTTTTCACAGAATGCTATAATTATTCTATCTAAGCTTTATCATATGGTCTGTGTTCATACTCGTACATGTTATCCTGTTCTATAAGAGAGAGTCAAATTCGTTTCAGCTATTTTAATTTGATTTCTTCCATGGTGCAGTTCTCATTCTCAGATTGCTCATTTAATCTTGATAAGTAAACTATCATAAGAAAACATTGATATAATTCCCAACTCTGATAAACCAATTCTTTCGGAGATATAATTTCTCTGTTTGAACAAGAGCGCCAGAAAGCTCCTATCCACAGGGCTTGAACCCATTTTTATCTACCATTTCGTTTATATACAGGGTGAGTCTTGGACCACTGCATTAATTTTAACCAAAGATTCCTCTCATCAAATGAAACACTTTTTTCATTTACCATTTTTCCAGATTCGGCTCAGGTAAAAAGTTACAAGCGTTTAAAGATTTCACAATGTGCTAATACACTCCCGCATATAAATTATCTACGACATTGTTGGCGAACGAGAATAAGGCATGGTAACGTGGTTTACAGCTTGATTCGGGGTTCCAACGCTCAGGGACGGATCCATAAAAGTAGTGAAATTTCTGGAGTTTTCCATTTTAAAACATTCAATGAAGAATATCTCGAAAACGGTGCGTTTAAGGAGAAATGATAAAGAATAATATAATGTTCTAAAACAAAGAAAATATTCTTGAAATGACTCAAGAAAAACTTTATATGCTTTCTTCTTCTTAGCGTGCCTTATCAAGTCCCCTTGACGTCGGCGATCAGCATGGCAAAACTCTCTCTATCTTGAGCTATTCTAAATAGCTGTTCTGCTTTTCTTACCCCAGTCCATTACCTAATATTCTTCAACCAAGAGGCCTGCTTCCTTCCAATTCCTCTACGTCCTTCGATTTTCCCCATCACAATCAGTTGAAGGATATTATACCGACTACCACGTAATATGTGTCCTAAATAAGCTATTTTCCTGCATTTAATATTATCGACCAACTCACGAACCGCATTTGCTCTGTCAAGGACTGCCTCGTTTGTTTGCATAGCGGTCCACGGTATTTTAAGCATCCGTCTATATAACCACATTTCAAAAGCCTCTAAGCGATTAATGGTAGATATTTTCAAAGTCCATGCTTCGACACCATATAAAAGAACTGACCATATGTAACATTTAATGCTTTCTTTATGCTAATTTCGTTTAGTTTTATGAATCCACGAGTCCATAACTAGAAAACCAGTAGAAGTAGAAAATAACTAATATTTGGAAGATATGTATCATAGTTATAGGAAACTTCACGCCAACATTCATTTTATTCGAAAAAAGGATGTCAAAGCTACAAAATAGAAAATGATTTTTTTTCAAAATTTCAACAGCCTGTATCTTTTTACCTGAGCTGAATTTGGAAAAATGTTAAATGAAAAAAGTGTTTCATTTGATGAGAGGAATCTTTGGAAAAAATTAATGCAGTGGTCAAAGACTCACCCTGTATTATAATATTTATTATAGTTATTCAGAACTAATATAAGCGAGACGAGAGAAGATAATTGATAACGAGAAGAGATCGAGACTTAAACGAGACTCAATTTTTTGGGCCTTGGCGAGACCGAGACGAGATTTCTTATACTCTCGCCTACTCTCGTCGCGTGTGGAGCCCTATTTGAGAATATCATTTCGAAAAGTAAACAGTAAATCTTGGAGACAATTTTCATTGCTACATTTTTTCCAACTTCAATATCACCCCAACCATCGCGAGATTGTTGATGCACCGATTAGTCGGCCCTGTAACATGCAGGCAGCGAATGCATATTTCCATTATTTCCGGTTACCTAGCGATCCTTCCACGCATAGTTTAATCACACCTCGATTATCGCCGAATCCACTTGTGCCACTTTCCTTTGTACCAATCGTATCGTTCACTTAATGCTGATTTATCTGTTTGGTATAAACAGCCTTTATGTCGGTTGTAATGGGATCCCTCTCGTCCCACTGATGTATCTGGATGCAGCTATACGTTAACAAGCTGGTTCTATTACCTATTCAAGCCCCACTGGTGTGGACGGGGATTCTAAAGCGGAAATAATATCCGACATATTCCTGACTCCATTTACCTGCATGCCTCGAGGATTTTGATTGCACCATTGCTTATTCAGAATAGCAATCGTGGTGTCGACGACATTGTGCTGGACATTGGTGCTTACAATGTTGTTTGACAATCCATTGTTAACACCACATCTTATGGCTGAAGTAATGTGAAGGAAATGCATCTGGTAGGCTAGCATTAGTGGCCGGTTTCAACGTCAGAAGAACGTGGTGTGGTGTGGTGTGCGGTTTAGTCGTCACTCTGTGCACTTCCGAGCATGAATAAGTAGAAATTATGCCATTGAGTCAGTATTGATTTTATACAATAGAAAGTGAAGCTTGTGTTTATGGGCGATGATAACCCCACATAAGGGTCCTGTGGTAGTCTTCGAACATTTGAAGTTCTGAATAATAATCGCTTGGATTGGCCAGATCTGGAATTGAAATAGCCTTACGAGCAGCGACGTTTTCCTTTTTGAATTCAAATATTGAAATGATCTCTAAGAAAAAGAGTGAGTATCTTTGGAAACTAGCAGAGGTGATTATTTATCAAGAGATGCATGCGGATGCAGAGAAGTAATTTGTGAGAGGGGACTTTTGAAAGATTTTGTAGTATTTTTAAAATGTTCGTTTTTCTCCTCTTATCTTTTCATTTTTGGCGCTGTAGTTCCTCGAAACTGAGTGCTTATCAATTTGCCCAAATGTCTGTAATTTTCGAATTTTTGGCTGAAAATGGTCTCAAACGATTTGGTTCGACTCACTGATCAAGAATCCGTGGTCGAAATGGATTCTATCCGGCCGTCCGGCCGACGGTCCGTTAACACGATAACTCTCGAACGAAAGGAGGAGGATTGAAATTTACAGGGAATGTCTGGAGCGCAAATGTCTTGGACGAGTTCATTAACAGGTGAAATCCACCGAGCGGTTTCGGAGTTATGGCTGTTTTTATTAAAAACGTTTTTCATGGATATTTCCGAAACCGATCACTCGATCTATCTGAAATTTAGCATCAAATTGTAGAATAATGACCTTTATACGCACGCGAAGTTTTGTATTGATCAAGATACCGCAAAGTGTATATTTTTTTTTTCAATTTTTAAATTTTGTTTCTACAATAACTCTCAAACCGAATGCGCTAGGCAGTTGAAATTTTCAAAGTAGGTTTGGGAGATACATTTCTTGCTCAAGTTCCTTATTGGACAAAATAGGCCAGATGGTTTTGGAGTAACGAAATAAGACCCTAAGACCATCTAGATTACCTTCACTAGAAGGAGGAATCTAAATCTCAGAAATCCAGTCCTAAATGAACAAACTCTGAAATGCTCCAGTTAGTGCAAAAATCTAGGAGTAATACTAGAGGGTATGCTTAACTGAAGAAAACATAAGGGAAAAATTCTTTCCAAAGCCACAGTGGCTACGTGGGAATGCGAATGGCTATTTGGGAAGACATGGGGACTGACCGGAAACAGCAATGTGGTTATACACAGCAGTAGTACGCCCCATTGTCACCTACGCATCCTTAGCATGGTGGACAAAAACTGATGAGGCCACCACATGCAGTCTATTGCAGCAACTGCAATGCATTGGCTGTGTTGCTGTCACAGGATCTAACTATACTGTTACTACAACATAGGTCATACTTAATCTATCTCCCTTGCACCTAAAAGCAAGAAAATGTAGCCTGCTCATTGCAATAAGAATTTCTCGTAGTGAGAAACTCATTTCCGGTAATTGGGTAGGACCTATGAGGTTACTGGACCAACTGGATTTAAACCTCTTGGCAAAGCCCTCAGATGTAAGGCCAACCATATGCAATTTCGGAACGCCCTTTGCAACGGTCATAAGAGACCATATGAGTGCGGTGGACCTCGTTAATCGATTGGACAATAAGTCATCCATTTGGGGTATGGATGGATCGAAATCAGATAAGAGTGCAGTTATTGGGGTATATTATCTGATACTGAGTATCTATGTGGCTTTGGGACATGAATCGTCTATGTTACAGACAGAGACACTAGCTATCTACTATTGTCCTCAAGAGTGTCGGAAGAGGAACTGCAGGGGACATACATCTAAGGTGGGTGGACCATGGAAGGCCACTCTAACGAATAAGCAGCTTTTATTCGTTCATTTATTAGATAAATAAAAGAAACGAATCATTTATAAACACTTTGTTCTATTGTGTATCATATGAATTACTTTGTTTTATTCTAGATGTAATCACTATTTCTGGAACTAAACTTTTATAAAGCTCTTCTAAACGGCCTTGTAAGGAACAAGGCTCCAAACAAAGCCAATATTATAAATCAGTCGTTCAACTTACAACTAGAATTGTAATAATCAAAATATCCGCTTTCACTAAAACCACAGAAAAAGCTCTTTCATTTAAATAAAAAATTAAATGCCTAACACATTATAATCTTCTTTAAAAAACTCAACGAACATTTCTTGAACACCATCTTATAACTAAGGATATATTAATGGAAATTATATAAGAATTATTGTAACGAGTATTACATCGATAACAAATAAGTTTTAAATGCGTTTTACAATGTAATTATAAATAGTTTTTTTTTACCTAAAGGCCAAAATGATCCTAAAAAGTCTAAGTTCAAAAATTGAATTATCCTTATGAATAATAAAATTACAATCATTGAACATTGCTTTAAGAACCGAACGGCTCGTCAAAGTAAAAACTAAGTTCACATTTTAATTAGTAAATGTTCCTAGCAAGGCCCATGTACCCTAGCAAGGCCAACCGTAAATATTTTTATTGGCCTTATAAAGAACCACCGGCTTTCATAGGAACACTGCGAATATTTTAACTACAATCGAAGCAAAATCATTATATTTAATCTTTAGTACCACAAAAAATCCTTACATAACAATATACAGTAAAAGGAATACAATAATAATGGGTTATTCACAGAAAAACTTACTTTTAGGTGAGCGCGTGATTTACAATTTGAACGTCGGCGAACGAAGTCTACGAAGCGAGGGACTACACTGACAAAATAGCAACGCGAGCGACTCGCTGCCGCGTCTGTATCCTTGAGTTAGTTGGAGCTTATTGTCAGCGGAAAAAATTTTGTCATCACTTGACTATAAATATGACTTTTTTATAGTTGGCCTTCGAACGAGCATGGCCTTCCATGGTCCACCCACCTTACATATATTATGATGGACAGCCAGGCCACACTGAGAGACCTTGAATCACCCATCCAAGGTTCCCTACTGTCCTGGGAATGCTGGAATACCAAGAAGCAACTGGCTAGAGGCAATAAGGTGACTCTCCTATGGGTGCCAGAGCACTGTAGTAATGGAGGAAATGAGAAGTTCGAGGAACTTGGGAAAAAAACCTCCAGGGTAAAACCTGCTGGACCAGAACCCTTTTGAGGGCTTGGAAAAGACCACTTTAGGACAGCGAACCAACGATGGGATCCAAATAACAGAAAAGCTCTTTGGAGAAATACTCCAGGACTTCATGGATTTGTCACCATCCCATATCAGGAAGCTCCCGCAGCTGTCAAGTTGCTGAGTTTCACGTAATAGTGGGACTGCTGATTGGGTACTGTCTGTACAAATACCAATAATTGTACAGCATGGGCTGTGTACGCATAGTGTGCAAATGCCCAGAGCTGGCTAGACTAAGACAGTTCCAAAATCTGACGACGTGGTAGCCAAGCCGCCTAAGGGTGGCGGCAGGTATGTAAACACCATTGACAATGTTCCTAGGATCGAATAAGTAGGGTTATATAACAAAATATCCTATGGGTCGCAATTCTGAAGAGCTTGGCCCGTTGTTCTGATGGTAATAATAAGAAGTACTTATGTCAGAGCTCCTGATATAGAACCTGAAAAAACCACAGTGTGGCGAAATAATTGCCATTCTTGAATAAAATAATAGTTTATTTATCAAGATTAAATGAGCAATATGAGAATGAGAAAAGCACCATGGAAGAAATCAAATTAAATCTGGCCAATTTTGCCCAATAACGAACTTAACCGAGATATTCATCTCCCTAAACTACTCTGAAAATTTCAACTACCTACCTCATTCCGTTCGAGAGTTATATCTATGTCTATGGATGAAAAGCAGTCTCACTACTCTCAGATCTCTTACTTCATGTTCAGTTCCGAAATGTAGGAATTTTCTGAGAAAAACTAATTTCGGAGCAAACAACTGAGATTATTCTCACTTCGCTCACAATTCTTCGATTGATTAGATAATGTCTCAGGAACATCATTTGACATTATGACAATTCATATTCATACATAGAATAATATCATTCTGTGACAACGTTGAAATACGATTTATTATTGAAATTTTGAAAAATCATATCTCCGAAAGTATTAGCTTGTTAGAGTTAAAAATGATATGAATGGATTCTTATGATAAAACTTCTTATTAAAAAAAATTTGGAATTTGTTTCGTAAAAAAAAAATTTTTTTTTTGTTACTCCGAAACCATCTGTCCGATTTTGCCCAATAACGAACTTAGCCGAGATATTTATCCCCCAAACCTACTCTGAAAATTTCAACTCTCTAGCTCATTCCGTTCGAGAGTAATCGTGCCGAGTATTCGGCCGAGTATTCCGGCCGGCCGGTCCGGCCGGCCGGACCGGCCGGACAGAATGAATTTCGACCACGGATTCTTGATCAGTGAGTCGAACCAAATCGTTTAAGACCATTTTCATCGAAATATTCGAAAATTACAGACATTTGGGCAAATTGATAAGCACTCAGTTCCGAGGAACTAGAGCGCCAAAAATGGGTTCAAGCCCTGTGGACAGGAGCTTTCTGGCGCTCTAGTTCAAACAGACAAATTATATCTCCGAAAGTATTGGTTTCTGAGAGTTGAGAATTATATCAATGTATTCTTATGATAGAACTGCATCATACAGGAAATTCAATTCAAATAATAGTTTATTTATCGAGATTAAATGAGCAATCTGAGAATGAGAACTGCACCATGGAAGAAACCAAATTAAAATAGCTGAAATGAATTTGACTCTCTCTTATAGAACAGGATGAAATGTACGAGTATGAACACAGATCATATAATAAAGCTTAGATAGAATAATTATAGCATTCTGTGAAAACATAGAAGTACGATTCAGTATTGAAATTTAGAACTTCATCTTAGCAGAAATTGAATTCAAACATCATAGAAGAATTTAAATTCAACAAGAGTGCCAAAAATTATCAATCCAAAACCAATAGACGAATTCTACCCAACAACGAACTGATCAGAGATATTCATTCCTCAATTCCAGTTTTGTTTTTAGTGGAGATATTCTGAACTCAATATTATTAACTTACCATTACCATTCCCATCATCATATGGATTGACCATCGGCATGAAAATATCAACCAACAAAAAGTATGATAATATTATAATTCTCATATTGATACCATTACTGGAATGAATGACAATGAGACAACGTCAAAGTTGACGTTATATCAACTCATAGAATAGCCACAGAATAATTCTATCATTGAAATTTTGAAAAATCATATCTCCGAAAGTATTAGTTTGTTAGAGTTGAAAATGATATGAGTGGATTCTTATGGTAAAACTCCTTATTGAAAAAAAATTTAATTTGGAATTTGTTCTGTAAAAAAAAATTTTTTTTTTTGTTACCCCAAAACCATCTGTCCGATATTGTCCAATAACGAACTTAGCCGAAATATTTATCCCCCAAACCTACTCTGAAAATTTCAATTGTCTAGCTCATTCCGTTCGAGAGTTATCGTGCCTACGGCCGGACGGCCGGACCGGCCGGACAGAATGAATTTCGACCACGGATTCTTGAACAGTGAGTCGAACCAAATCGTTTAAGACCATTTTCATCGAAAAATTCGAAAATTACAGACATTTGGGCAAATTGATAAGCACTCAGTTCCGAGGAAATAGAGCGCCAAAAAACCATATTCCTACTCCCCCAATATGAGACCAAAATAATTGAATTGCGTTGCCCATGATAATTGAACGTGCAGGCGAAGTAGTGAGTGCAGTTAATCTTCTTCTTCTCCATATTCCAAACTAATTATTGATCGTGAAATAAATAATATAATATGAACACACAAATATTTCAGATAATCCCTCATCCGGAGAGCCATAAACAACGTCGATATTTCGATATTATAATTTGCCTGGCCTGCCAGTACAGCAGTTCCGCCTGTAATTAATGTGTAATAAGCATCAGAATGTCTCAGAGATTACGTTCTTGAGGAGTTATGATACCATGGTAGCGTGGAGTGTCTCATTAGGTTACGTAAGCTCTTTAACGAACATATTGCTCGGTTCAATTGACAGATGAGTGGGTGGTATGAATTGGATCAACTTGAAATTGACTACGAGTACACTGCTCAAAATAACGAATAGAGTTTGCAGGCACAAATTGAGGTTTTTTGGTATTTGAAATATATTTCATTAAAAAATATTTGTTCAATTTGGGCGTGCATGAACTGATGAACAAGCACGCACAAGTTTCTGTAATTTATTTGAATTTTTTTATCGAAAATGGCCTAAAACATTATGTGGTGGAGTGATGAAGAATCCGAGGTCGAACTGAACTCCGTCCGGCCGTTCGCAAGTATTAACTCTCAAAATGAGATATACAGTTGAAATTTTCAGGGTAGGTTTGGAGGTGGGTGCGTTAATGGAAAAAATCTTCCGAGCGGTTTCGGGTTAATGCAATTGGAAATTTTGTTTTTTTCATCAACTCAAAAATACTTATTTCTTAAGTAGTTGAAAAGTGCCAAGGACTAGGGTCCTTGTGTCGTGATGCGGAAGCTTTGAAGTAGTCAGGGACTGCCTGTATGAGGTTAGTTCAGTAGCTGTTTTTCGAACAGAAAGAGATAGCGACTTGCAATTTTCGGGGTAGAGTGAGTATCCGAATGCAACATTTGAATTCCTTAATAGGCATAATCGGCCAAACAGTTCTGGAGTTATACCTACCTGAAATTTTGCTTTTATTGCTGCCTTAACTCAAGATTCAAACCTGCCATTCAGTTGTAGAATGCCAACTCGCAAATTTTAATAGAATTTCGTAAGGATCGCATCACTTAAACATTTTAAAAAAATCGTTTCAAATCATTGAAAACGAAATTATATCTCAGAAACTATCTGTCTGATATCGCTGAAATTTTGCGGTATGCTTCAAAACCTAACTGTACAGCCAAGTACCAAATTCAACATGATCAGATCTATATTGTTGGAGATCTGAGCAAAATTGAGTGAGTTCAGTAACTGGATGGGTGACCGCTGCTTCAATAACTTTCAATGGAAAGAGATAGGGATTAGCAATTTTCAGGGTAAGTTGAGCATCCGGATGAACCAGTTATGTTCATTGTTGGATATAATCGGCTTATCGGTTTCAGAAATACACCCATCTGGAATATTGTTTTCTTGATTACGCGAAAAATATAAATCTGATCGAAAAGAAACTTAGCAAGTAGTTGTAGAATACCAACAAAAAGAAGCTGAATTCTGTGAGGATCGTATAACTTGAAAATCTTGAAAAAGAATTATTTATCTCATGATGACTTGAGAACGGAAGGACATCTGAAATTAGGTTGTTATTTCCTCAACAACTCAAAAAATACTATGCCAATTCAACTAAAACATGGTTCTAGAGGGCCATCGCAACAATTTTTGCAAAATTTCGAGACGATCATATTAATAGAACATTTTGAAAAAAATCATTGAAAATCAGTGGAAAAAATTCTATGTATCGGAAAGTATTCGCCGGAAGTCACTGAAATTTTGCGAGAGCCTTCAAAACTGCCAACTCTAACCAAGTTGCAAGTTTGAACACGATTGGATCTTTAATGTTGGAGATCCGAGCAGACTTATGTTAGTTCTGATAGTCCAAAAGGAATTTAAATCTAATACTCAGTTGAATAAATACGGCAAAGGATTTATACAGTATTTTTATCCGTATATTATCAGATGTTTAGTAAATTTGAATCCGATAGAATACATATGTCAGAATTAAAAATTCTCTCATCTTAGACGATTCTCTTATTACTCATGTCCTTAAAATGGTACGAAATGTATTCATATCTTATAAAAGCTGAGAAAACGATCGTAAATTCGATTAAGGTCCTATAGAACATGCGTGTAAAAGCTCCTGACTTCACGTCAGTGCTTGAACCAAATTTTTCTAGTTATACGATCCTCACGAAATTTCTACAACTAATAACCATGTTTTAATTGGAACGGATTTGTATTTATTGAGTTATTAAAGAAATAACAACATAATTTCAGATTGAAATCACTTCAAAACCGTTCGGCCGATTATGCCTGTCGCATTCGCTTGCACAACCTACCCTGAAAATTGTAAGTTGATATCTCTTTCCGTTCTCAAGTTATCGTGAGAGGTATCTCTTTCTATTAGAAAATAATCGTAACAATGACGGGCAGGACAGAATCAAATTTGAGAATTACAGACATTTGGGGAAAATTCAAGCACGCTGTTTCTCAGAAGAATTACTAAATTCTCGCTTGAAATTTACAGCCTTCTGTGATGTTATCTCGATATCATAAAAGTGTTATCATTCAATCAAGGAATTTATGTTTACGTATGTAGAAATATAAGATGACAATTTCAATCAATTCCTCCTATGCCTATCGTGGCATTTATTCGACCGAATAAAAAACTTTGGATGTTATTGCGATTTTCACTGAGATTTTCCTCACGCGAAATCACTTAAATCGAGGAAACACGTCTGCCAATACATCTCTGACACATCCGTCCGCATTTTTCACGGTAATTCGCCGCCATTTGTCAGACTTACCGAATTTATCAATTCCCCTAACACAAAACTTTCGCTTCGGAGAATTTGTATCTCTTTGTGTCTTTCCGAGGCTTGGGTTGGGCCAGCATTAGATTTCTATCGTTCCCAGCGCTCCTTCACGATTCCTGTTCCCCCGAAAACCATAAAAGGTCTTTAGCACGTATGAGAATTCGTTCGGGCAAAGAGACTGAGTGCGAGTCGTCGACATTCTCAAGTATTTTCTTATAAAAGTTTCCGTTTCAACGGTGGTAGTAAAAGTTTAAAAGCCATTAAACCGGTGATCTTCTGTAAATAACAGAGATCTAATTATATGAGCCAAACCACGATCAGATTCTAAACAACGAATTTCGGTATAAGGCGGTTATAATGTACCTGACTACCCGGTATTCAGTAACAATGTTTTAAGAAGTTTTTGTGGTAATTGCACTCCACCACCTCGCGGATAGTTGAGGAAATGTTGGAAAGTATAAGGCTATTTTGTTAGCTGAATATTAATACTTGAAGTTTTGCGAGGAATAGTGAAGTAAGTTTAATACAGGTGGAAAATTAATTGTTTTCACTTTGTTGTTTGCAGTCGCAATTGAGGAAATTTCTTTGGGAAAATGGTTGTATCCGGAATACTTCGAGATAATTGCTTTCGGTCATAAACGGAATTTTCTACCTATTTTGGCTGTTTTTTTATCCATTAGAAATGTTCCTTATTTGTTTCTTGAACTGTACATATTTCTCCACTTTGCGATCTGATATCAAGATATCATCTTGTAGGAATATCTTTACTTTGTTAATTTTGAGCAGTATAACGTTTAGTTTTTATCATTAGTTGTTTTCCGTCTGAATTTAACTTAACGCGAATATATTTCCTCCATATTAGTTGTTTATCTCTTTAAGATTTAATGCAACGTAAAGTAATTATTTTTGCGCGTACTTTCTGGGGAACATCGCGTTATCCTTTTGTCCAATGGCTGTAACAAATTAATAAATAAATAAATTTTGTTTTCAACCCATATAGATCTGATCGAATTGAAACTTGGTGAATAATTGTAGAATATGAACCTAAGCACGTTTTGTGAAATTTTGTGAGAATCGTATCGCTAGAAAATTATTAAAAAATATTTTTGTTGTCACGATAACCTGAGAACGGAAAGAGATAGCGGCTTGAAAATTTCAAGTTACGTTGTGCATCTGAATTCGACATTTGAATTTGTTTATGAGCAAAATCGGCCAAACGGTTTTAGAGTTATAGCCATCTGAAATTTTCTGAAATTTGGTGGTTTTTTGTTCCTCATTAACTCAAAAAATACTGAACCTATTGAATTCAAACATGGTTATTAGTTGTAGAATGCCAACGCAAAAATGTTTGCAAAATTTGGTGAGGATAGCATTTGTAGAAAATGTTTAATAAATCATTTGAAATAAAAAAAAAATTCTATATATCAGTAACTATTCGTTTGAAATTGCTGAAATTTTGCAAGAGCGTTCATAACCTAACTCTACTGCCAAGTTTCAACTTTTAATACGATCGGTTAAATATTGTTGGAGATTCGAGCATTCTTGTGTGAGTTCAGTAGATGGGTGACCGTTGCCTCGATAACTTTCGAACGAAAGCAGATAGTAACTTGCAATTTTCAGGGTAGGTTGCGTATCCGAATGGGAGAGTTGAGTTAGTTTTTGGGCATAATCGGTCTAACGGTTTCCGAGTTATACCCACCTGGAATATTATTTCCTTGATCACTCAAAAAATAAATATTCGATCGAATTGAAGATTGGTAACTAGTAAGAACCGTACCCCTAGAAAATTAAAAAAAAACACGAAAAAAAAAATTGGTTCAAGCACTGACGTGAAGTCAGAAGCTTTTGCGCGTATGTTCTATTGTCCATTCTTGTGTATTGGACACCCTTAATCGTATTTACCATGGTAAATTATGTTGTCCATTCTCCTGTATTGGACACTTAATTCGAATTTACCATGGTAAATTCGAATTAAGAATGTTTGAACCAATTTTTTTAATCATTAACTGTATTCCGTATTCATTAGTTTCTTTCAATTCTGTTTGTTGAAGTAAACTTCTAATGCGACTTCCAACAAGGTTGCGTTAAATGTTTAGCGCTACCATGGAGGGGGTATGAAAGCACTGTTGCGTTAAACGTTCAACGCTCCTGGGAAGGGGAAATAGAAGGAACTAGAGCGAGAGTAAATGAAAATAGGTGACACCAAACCAGGATCGAGCAACCAATTGTGCCTTCTGCTCTAGGACCTCCCTTTCGGAGGTAAACTATGGCATCGGCACGGAGGAAGCATAAGCTACCTGTGCGATGCGACCTCAACCAGAGGATGCCATAGTTCACCTCCGAAATGGAGGTTCTAGAGCTGAAGGCACAATTGGTTACTCGCTCCTGGTGCGGTGTCACCTTAGACAGGAAAGAAATAGGACTTTATTACCAGCTGAGGTTATTATTAGTATATTCATTCTGATTAGCCTCCCTCATTGTCGAGGAGAGGCATCATCTCTAAAATCACCAGGCATAGGTAATGTTTTATCGAATAATTTTTACTATAACTTCCATTGTCTGTTCTAACTAGTCGTCACGTTCAGGAAAACTCTACGGATACGTACCTAAATCAAATCTGGACATGGGGTCGAGCATTAGGACTGATTGTGTCCCCTATTTCATTTACCTCGAACTCTTGAAGTGATTACTCTTCTGAGGAGTTGACACAAACTTGACTTCCCAATTTTCCCCAACTTTTCTGCTTGTTCACAGGATTTAATTCGAGTGGATTCGCAGGCCAACGTCTTGACGTCGATTTGGGAGGGATGCAGATGTATCTTGAAAACACGAATAATTCAGTTCAGGGTCAGATGCAGAATAAGACATCTCCGAATGAGTATAATCGATGCAGCTTAGGAAATTAATTTGAACGTGCATGGAGACCTCCCCATCAGATATTTTTTAATTATGATAAATTCAAATCGAAGTAAAACCTACTACTAGAGAATAATAATTGTAGGGTTCATATTCGGATTTCTCCGCAAATGGAGCTAGTAATCTTCCTTCTTTCCTCTCGACCCCTTCTGCGTACAACAGTATTTATGCACCTAGAAAATATAAAAGTACCTGTGCTTCATACCAAAGCCGATATACCAAACACATTGATCCCCAGCCAATTATAAGAATATTCAAATTGCGGCTATAGAAATGTGGGAAAGCCCTGTGAACATGAGCTTTGGTGTTCCTGTATGAACTTTGACAAATCATATCTTCGAAAGTATTGGTTCCTAAGAGTAGGGAATGACATCAATGGATTCTTGTAATAGCACTACATCATAAAAGAAATTCAGAAAAAGTGTCATTTAATAAATAATAGTTTAAAAAAACTAAAAAAACACGCTTTTATAGCTAACCGAACTAAAAATTAGAAAATAATTTTTAATTTCAGAGAGTTTATAATACAGTAGTAGAAGATCGAACAATCAATCAGAATTTATCACCTCAAAATAAAATTATAATAAAGTTTAAGTTATTAACAAAAGAATTCAATTCAGAGTAAACAGCGTGGGGTGCTTGATAATGTAAATGTAGCAACCATTCTATTGGCAACTATCTATGAGAAGAGAGTTATGAAAAGTAGTAAAATGCACCCCACGCTTTTTACTCTGAATTGAATTCTTTTGTTAATAACTTAAACTTTTTATAATTTTATTTTGAGGTGATAAATTCTGATTGATTGTTCGATCTTCTACTACTGTATTATAAACTCTCTGAAATTAAAAATTATTTTCTAATTTTTAGTTCGGTTAGCTATAAAAGCGTGTTTTTTTAGTTTTTTTAAACTATTATTTATTTTTCATTTTTTAGTTCGATTTATCAATTAGTTATTTGTTGACATGTGGTATTGAAATGTCTCACAAATTATTTCGCAATCTCATCATTTCATTCAAAATTTTATTAATCCTGGCGGTCCCAATAAGGATAATGGGAAACTGTTAGAACATGTTAGAACTGTTAGAATATGAGCCCAAAATGATATATCGCATGCGACAAATCGCCTTGCGATAGACAGGCTCCACTCTGTGAGATTTTGTACATGAGATACAGATAGTCCGCCGTATTCACAAATCATTCAATCTCCGTTAAGTCCTAACTGAGGTACTCAGTTAAGGATAAATTTGAATCGGAACCTCAGTTACCTAAAGTGAAAATCAACGTGAAACAGGCCAGTTTCACCACCGTTAAATACTTTAACTGAGGTTGCGATTCAAATTTATTCTTAACAGAGGACCTCAGTTAGGACTTAACGGAGATTGAATGCTTTGTGAATACGGTGGAGTATCTGTCTGCGCTTGTCGCTCATGTGATATCGCAACAGTATGAACTGCACCTGAAACATCACGTTGCAAATTGGCGGAGGTGCCCGGTATGAGATAATAAGCTATAAATAATAATCAATTTTTGTGGATAATAAGGATAATGGGAAACTGTTATCAAATTATTGCATTGTCATCGGTTCTTGATACGTATGCAAAGTTTCAAATTAATCAGACTTCTGGAAACTGGTGAAAATTAAGTTCAAAGATTCCGTTACATACATACATAGTCAGATACAACCCAAGCTAATAAAAGCGTGTTAAAAATTGGTTCAAGCCCTGTGGACAGGAGCTTTCTGGCGCTCTTGTTCAAACAGACTAATTATATCTCTGAAAGTATTGGTTTCTCTTCATCTTAGCGGAAATTGAATTCAAACATCATAGAAGAATTTAAATTCAACAAGAGTGCCAAACATAATTGATTGATCATTCAATATTGATAAATGAACTATTATTTGGATTTAATTTCTTTTATGGCGCAGTTCTATCGTAAGATATCATTGATATCATACCCAACTTTGAGAAACCAATACTTTCAGAGATATGGTTTGTCAAAAATTGAACCAGAGTGCCAAAGCTCCTGCCACAGGGCTTTCCCGCTTTCTTTAGTTATCACCAACTTGCAAAAATGTGTGGGTCAGCATCCTACAACTAATTATCAATTTCAAATTTGAGCAGTTCATTCGTTTTTGAGTTATTGAGGAAATAATAACAAATTAAACTCCGAAACTGGTTTGCCGAGTATGTCCGTTAACGAACTTCGTCGTATTCGGATGCGCAGGCTACCCACATTTGGTCAAAATTATAGTAAAAATATGTTCTATTGTCCATTCTTCTGTATTGGACACTCTTAATCGAATTTACCATGAAAATAAATTATGTTGTCCATTCTCCTGTATTGGACACTCTTAATTCAAATTTACCATGGTAAATTCGAATTAAGTGTCCAATACAGGAGAATGGACAACATAATTAACCATGGTAAATTCGATACAGAAGAATGGACAATAGAACATACGCGCAAAAGCTTCTGACTTCACGGTAGTGCTTGAACCAATTTTTTTTTTCGTGATTTTTTTTTAAATTTTCTAGGGGTGCGGTTCTTAAATTTTTTTCTTTCGTAATTTTTTTCAAATTACGGTACGGTTCTTACAAAATTTAAGACACGTCTTTATGTTGATTTTCTACTACTGGTTACCAAGTTTCAATTCAATCGAATATTTATTTTTTGAGTTATCAAGGAAATAATATTCCAGGTGGATATAACTCGGAAACCGTTTGACCGATTATGCCCAAAAATGAACTCAACTCTCCCTTTCGGATACGCAACCTACCCTGAAAAATGCAAGTCCCTATCTCCTTTCGTTCGAAAGTTATCGAGGCAACGGTCACCCATCTACTGAACTAACACAAGAATGCTCGAATCTCCAACAATATTTAACCGATCGTATTAAAACTTGAAATTGGCAGCAGAGTTAGGTTATGAACGCTCTTGCAAAATTTCAGCCATTTCAAACGAATAGTGACTGATATAGGTATAGAATTTTTTTTTTATTTTAATGATTTATTAAAAATATTCTACGAATGCTATTCTCACCAAATTTTGCGAACATTTTCGCGGGGGCATTCTACAACTAATAACCATGTTTGAATTCAATCGGTTCAGTATTTTTCGAATTAATGAGGAACAAAAAACCACCAAATTTCAGAAAATTTCAGATGGCTATAACTCTATATCTATTTGGCCGATTATGCTCATAAACAAAATCAAATGTCGCATTCAGATGCACAACCTAACCTGAAATTTTCAAGCCAATATCTCTTTCCGTTCTCAGGTTATCATGACAACAAAATATTTTTTAATAATTTTTTAATAATTTTCTAGCGATACGATTCTCACAAAATTTCACAAACGTGCTTAGGTTTATATTCTACAACTATTCACCAAGTTTCAATTCGATCAGATCTATATTGGTTGAAAACAAAATTATTACTCGGAAACCACTGGGCCGATTATGCCCATTAACGAACTTGTCCGTCGTATAGGTATGCGCCACCTACCCTGAAAATTTCAAGTCGCTAGCTCTTTCCGTTCTCAAGTTATCGTGGCAACGACCGGATGGCCAGACGGCCATACGGCCGGACGGCCGGCCAGACAGAATCAAATTTGACCTCGAATTCTTCATTGGGGAGTCGAACCAAATCGTTTGAGACCATTTTCGTAAAAAAATTCGAAAGTTACAGACATTTCGGCAAAAGGATAACGCTATGTTCCCCAGAACATACGCGCAATAAAATGTACATTACAAGAACCTCAAGTTCTTGAAAGCAACCAGTCAAATCAAATAGTTGGAAGAGAGGTTGCCCCATTCTTGCCTGTGAAATAAATCCATTTCAACGCACTCATATGTTGTTTATTTCCCACGAACCAGAACACGAAGCTTGCCGTCCATTCCTGATGTTAGTATAGAGGTTCAGCCCACATCCTTCATCCCTGAAGGCAGAGATTTATAGTCATTCATCTTTGGAACAAAAAGATTCGTATATATCACCTCTCAGACAATTTGCTTCGACCCACAAGATCTTACTGGAGGTCGGATGTTTTTTTGCTGAGTAGACGGCGAATTCTATCTGATGGCACATGGCAACATATGGGATTACTGAAATATGTCGTTTTATTCCGAAGGATGATATAATGGAGTACATCTTTGACATTCGATAGCTCGATGGCATAAAAATACTCAATGGAGAAACATTGTGTTTTATTGTTTCCTCGGCATTGACTTTTATCTTGGATAAGTCCCAATGAATTAGAGAATGCAGATTTGCCTCCATTTAAAATAAAATCGAAAGTAGGCAGTATGTTAATCTCTCGGTGAACGGTTATCGTGATAATATACAGGGTGTCTGGTGACCAGTGGAAGTCTGTTCAGGGTGAGTAAGCGGACGATTGGGGGAGTCTTAAAATAGTATTGAAAATCAATCAAAACACTGTAGATATATATTCTTTTGGAGTTTGAGCATCACATTATTTCATCTAACATTAAAGCATGTGTATGAAATTATATCTCCGAAAGTATTGGTTTCTCAGAGTTGGGAATTATATCAATGTATTCATATAATAGAACTGCATCCTAAAGAAAATTCAATTCAAATAATAGTTTATTTATCAAGATTAAATGAGCAATCATGAGAATGAGAAAAGCACCATGGAAGAAATCAAATTAAATCTGGCCAATTTTGCCCAATAACGAACTTAACCGAGATATTCATCTCCCTAAACTACTCTGAAAATTTCAACTACCTACCTCATTCCGTTCGAGAGTTATATCTATGTCTATGGATGAAAAGCAGTCTCACTACTCTCAGATCTCTTACTTCATGTTCAGTTCCGAAATGTAAGAATTTTCTGAGAAAAACTAATTTGGGAGCAAACAACTGAGATTTTTCTCACTTCGCTCACAATTCTTCGATTGATTAGATCATCATTTGACATTATGACAATTCATATTCATACATAGAATAAATAATAATATCATTCTGTGACAACGTTGAAATAAGATTTATTATTGAAATTTTGAAAAATCATATCTCCGAAAGTATTAGCTTGTTAGAGTTGAAAATTATATGATTGGATTCTTATGATAAAACTTTTTATTAAAAAAAATTTAATTTGGAATTTGTTTCGTAAAATAAAAATTTTTTTTTTGTTACTCCGAAACCATCTGTCCGATTTTGCCCAATAACGAACTTAGCCGAGATATTTATCCACTTAACCTACTCTGAAAATTTCAACTCTCTAGCTCATTCCGTTCGAGAGTTATCGTGCCTACGGCCGGCCGGCCGGACCGGCCGGACAGAATGAATTTCGACCACGGATTCTTGATCGGTGAGTCGAACCAAATCGTTTAAGACCATTTTCATCGAAATATTCGAAAATTACAGACATTTGGGCAAATTGATAAGCACTCAGTTCCGAGGAACTAGAGCGCCAAAAAGCGTCAGCAGAGGTTAGTGTAACGGGGTACCATTCAATTCGATGAATGGTACAAGAGCTTAGGGAAAACGTCAGCAAAAAAACCCTGTCTCTCCGTTAGTGTTGTGATTTATGATAATTGAAATTATTAACAGAATATGCTGAAAGATTAAATATTGAAGGGCATTTCTCTCATCACCATTGATTCCTCTTTGAATAAGCTGAGAGGTTTCTTCAAGGTACGTGAAACTCAATCGGGAAAAGATGAAGACAAAAGGAAAAAAACGAAAACATTCTAAATGGAATATTTCATGGTTTATTAAATAGATTTGAAATTCACTTCCCATTCCAAAAAAGACTCAGAAACATTATGAGTAGCCCTAAAACCATCCTGGAATCTATATATAGACAATTACTAACTAAATGATCTATGGTCTCCTCTGGTTTCACGCATTCACAACTTGGGCTCTCAACTGAGTTCCAACTGAAAAGCATGCTGTTACAACGACCATGATCCATTCTCAAGCGATTCAGAATAGACCACATTTTCCTTGGAAGATCAAACCCCGGCACTTTATTTGAAGGAAGAGAAATTAAATTTATGTTGAATAAATCGCAAGAAATCCATTCAGATCACCAAACTTACTTGTCGCTTTTATTCGAATTGAGAAAACAGTTGGACCATAAAGGATAACGTGACTTCAATCTGGGAATCTTATTGCCTGGAATATAGAAGAGAATCGGAAAAGAATTCGGAAAAGAATTAAATTTATTCCAATAATTCAAAACAGCAGTCTGCCTGCGAATGCGGGGTGGAACAATGTATGAAACTGGTAGCCAATGAATAGGTGTAGATCTAATAGTTCCAGTGATGATCCTCATAGATGAATTCTGCTGTGCATCAATATTTGCGCATGAACACTGTTAACCCAGACGGGGCAACAATATTGAGCGGTAGAAAAAACCCATTCTAAGACTGCCGTTCGAAGAGTAGCTGCATCAGCACCCCAGGAAGTACCAGCTAATTCCTGCAGAATATTATTCCTTGTTTTAAACTTCAGACGCAAGTCATCCAAATGAGCTTTAAAATTCAAAGAGGAATCCAGTCTCACTCCTAGGTGTTTAAGATAGAAATTATGTATCAAGAAAGAATCACCGAAAGCTACACTCAATGTTCTATATTTTTGACTATTGATCAAAGGATAGGAAGAAACCTCAGTTTTAATTGTATTCGGGCACAAACGCCACTCAAATAGGTAATTTTTCAGAATTTCTGAATCTGCAGATAGATTATTTTCTATACTTTGGAAATTAGAACGACGAAATGCAAGGGCAAAGTCATCAGCGTATATGAATTTTTCGGAGGAAGTAGCAGGAATATCACACATATATAAATTGAAAAGAGAGGTGCTAAAACTGATATGTGGTATATGATATATATGTCATGTGGTACTTTTTTGGCAAAGTCTTTGTATCTTCTTTACAGGCGTCCAGAAAAAAATTTTCTTTTTTGAAAAATAGTTTTCAGTATGTGCACTTTGTCATGGCTCATTTACTTTGAGACGATGGTACCTGATGAAATTTGTCACCGAATGAAAGTCGACCATTACAGTTTTGTTCATGCACAACTTTCAACCCCTTTCAAACCCCTGACATTTTTTTCTCCATTAAAGGGTTCGTAGGGGTTGAAAGATGTGCATGAACAAAACTGTAATGGTCGACTTTCATTCGGTGAGAAATTTCATCAGGTACCATCGTCTCAAAGTAAATGAGCCATGACAAAGTGCACATACTGAAAACTTCTTTGAACTAACTATTTTTCGAAAACAAAAAATTTTTTCTTGAAAATTTCTGCACGCCTGTAAAGAAGATACAAAGACCTTGCCAAAAAAGTACCACATGACCCGCTTTCCCTATTCAAAAAATTTGGAGGGTTGATGGGGATGGCACAGGGTGCAACAAAAATCCTTCAAAAATGCATAAAAGTTTGGTAAAAGTGAAACAAAATCGACCTGTTTCAGGATTTTGTTGCCAAATATTTTTCTTCTGAGAAAATGAATTTGTTCCATAATTTTGACGCGCACTCTATAATAATATTAAAATTCCAGATAGTCGGTATATAAATCGTTAAATCAACAAACGCGCTTAAGCATCTGACCTCAAGTCATTTGAAATTTGTTATTGATATCGTTGGTTTGAAAACGTTGTTGAACTGCACTCGATTTCCTCCAATATTGATAATAACCTTCCGCGTGAAACTTTGAAGTGAGGAAAAGCTGAGCATCATCTCTATTCAACTCATCATCCCTGATAGGGATCCATAGAATGCACGTTTCAGTGCAGTAAACGTGCATAACTCACTCAAATCTCCAATCAACTTCGGCTCTATTTCAAATTTCCAACTGAAGGATTTTTTTCTCGTCCACCTCGGCAGAAACCATTATTATTTAATCCTGGGACCGAAACGTGCCTAAATCCTCAATCAAACTAAACTTGGATGTGCCAGTATGAGGATTCCGGAAAAAGAATGAAAGGATTCATCTGACTAATGGAACACAGTCATTATGAGGCATCGACTGTGATAATGAAAAAAGTGTTCTGCGTTCCTTTGAGGTATGCATCTACACATGCTCTTTAAGCATTCATTCATTCAGATTCCATACTCCTGCAGCAATTACGTGACATGATATTTTCAGCGACGATTATCGGTCGTCAAGAAGTTCCATGAATGAATAGACTACTGCACTTTTCTGGAATTACTTTGTTCCGATAGAATCCAACTTCGGAACAAGGTAAAATGGAACATATCATTTCTCAAATTCCTACTAAAACTTTTTTCTCTATCTTGAAAGCAAATGTGGAACATTATTAATTATAAGTCTCATAATTCTACTATAGCTGAGGTCATTTATTTCATCGGTGACATTGCATTAGAACATACTTTGTTTTCTAGAGCAGGAGGTATTTTATATCAGGAGTAACGAATTTTGAGTAGAACTAGAAATAAATTTGACAGGTCTCTTATCGGTAGATAAGATGAAATGTATGAGCAGAATAGATACCAATATGGACGTTAATTTTCGTTCACAGCATTCTCTGAAATCATAGAATTACGATTTATTATTGAAATTATGACAAATCATATTTCCGACTGTAATAGCTTTTTACAGTTGAAGATGATATCAGTGGATTCTTATGATGAAACTGCATCATGAAAAAAATTTTATTTGAAATTTGTAATATATAATTTTTTTTTCGTTATTCCGATACCATCGATTTTGCTCAATAACGAACTTCACTGAGATATTTATCTCCCAAATCTACTCTGAAAAAAGTCTAGCTCATTCCGTTCGAGAGTTAATGTGTTAACGGCCTGCCGGCCGGACAGAATCGATAATGTCCACGGATTCATTTTCATCCAAGAATTCGAAAACTACAGGCAGTAGTATTCTGTTCCGAGGAAAAAAACAACGCCAAGAGATAAATAGAAATTTTTTCAAAAATTAAATCAAATATTTTTCTTCAAAATTTTATGTATCTACTCAGAATGTATTTGTGAGATTCCGCTGAAATTCCGCAAAAACCTTCAAGCCGAATTTTATAATCCCAATAATTCCAAATATACAGATCTGATCGAATTAAAATCTAGTACTCGGTTGAAAAATTGGTTCAAGCCCTCTGGAAAGGAGCTTTAGCGCTCTTGTTCAAACTTGAAGAATTCAATTTCCGAAAGTGTTGGTTTCTCAGAGGTGGGAATGATATCAATGAATTCTTATAATAGAACTGCACCATAAAAGAAATTAAATTCAAATAATAGTTTATTTATCAAGATTAAATGAGCAATCTGCAATGATTTAACCTCGTGGAATGGGCTGTTCAACTTTCACTCGGTGCATAGTTTTCACAACTCGAAATACCTAAGGAAAGTAGCATCGGAAATTCTAGAGCAAGGTTGCAGACAATCATAGTAGATTGTCCATTTATTCCTGATATTTGGATAGGTATAAGCTGACGAACAAATTATTTTAGTAGTTCAAAATATATTAATAAATTTATCTTCCTTTTTTTTCATAATTTGATAGTACTTACCACTAACATATTCATTCTGTATCATGAGCACGAACTCAAGAAATAATATTTGACACACAAATTTAGTTCAATATTTCAGCAGTTTTTTGCTAGCAACTTCATGAAAATACTACATACATGAACATATCGAACTACTTAAGGAAGTAAAAGGTAATATTAAACTTGGTGGTCAACGAACAGTAATTTTTTTTCATGATTCTATTATGTTGTTCTTTCCTGTTGCCTTCATAAACTACATCATTAAAATGATCCAATTTTAAATCTTCTGAAACATCATACCCAATATTTGCACACAAATTATTCAATATGCAACAAGTCAATATTACGGGGAACCAAGTTTCACAACACTAAATATTTTCAAAGTACGAATTATATAAATAAACTAGAACACGAATAAATATGACGTCTCATATAGGTAGATAAGATGACATGAATGAAAAGTGAACAGAGCAAGAACACAGACATATTGCATTCTGTGAAAACATGGAAAGAATTAGGATTATTGAAACTTTGAAAAATCATATCTCTGAAAGTATTAATTTGTTAGAGTTGAAAATTACATCAAACGATTCCTATGATGGAACTGCATCCCAAAAAAATTGGATTTGAAATATTTAATAAAAAAAAGTTTGAATTTCTTTGCCGCTTTACGGCAATGCGATCAATACAAAACTTCGCATGCATACAGAGGTCATAATTCTACAATTTGATGCTAAATTTCAGATAGATCAGGTGATCGGTTCCGGAAATATTCATAAAAAATATTTTTACTAAAAACGGCCATAACTCCGAAACCACTTGACGGATTTCGCCCGTTACCGACCTCGTCCGAGATATTTACGCTCCAAACCTACTCTGCAAATTTCAATCCTCTTACTCTTTCCTTTCGTGAGTTATCATGCGAAATTGATTTTGACCACTGATTCTTGATCGGTGAGTCGAACCAAATCGTTCTAGACCATTTTCATCCAAAAATTCGAAAATTACAGACATTTGAGCAAATTGAGAAGCACTCTGTTCCGAGTAACAAGAGCGCCAAAAAAGGCGACTTGAAGGTTCATGCAGTATTTCGTGAGGGTGAGTGAGGCGCGAATAGACAGAAAATCATGCACGCAAAAGCTCCTGATTTGTTATTAATGACAATAAATATCCGTCGAAAAGGAATGAGAAACTAAATTAGATCACACGTTGAGACATTATTGTGTTAATTCAGAACACCAACATCTCTTTCTCCGCCTCAATATCTAGGCCGCTTTAATCCGACGCCATACGAAAACGAAAGCTAAGATGAGAATCCGACACGAACATCATGTCTCGGGAACACGAAATAACTTCTCACCAAAACGAAAAATATATCTCCTTTTCCGTCTGGATAATGTTCGTCACTCTTCATCTGTGTCACCATTATGTACGATGAAAGAAGTCAATCTCCGTACCAGCAATTCTGCCTGTTCGTATTAAAAGGAACACGATTCGACAATTCCGTACGTCGTGTAAGAGAGCAGTCTTTGTGGATGATAAATTGAATTTTGAACAGCTGAGGCTTGACAATGAAATGCATTGGGCAGAAAAATCGGAAGGTTTCCTGGAAAACAAGGTGATATAGGTATTTTGCGGTTCATCATCACTACTAATGGATATATCCCACCAAAAACATTTCACGTAAATAAAGAAATCAGGATAATTCAAAAAAGTATATTTCAATTTAATATGTTTTCAATTTTATTTTAGTGAGGTCGGCTCAGTGGGAGAGCATTTGACATGGGAGTTTTCGCGTTGGCATTATACAACTAATAGCTATGTTTGAATTCAATCGGTTCTGGATTTTTCCAGATATTGAGGAAATATCAACCAAATTTCAGAGTGTTATAACACCAAAACCGTTTGGCCGATTATTCCTATAAACAAACTTAAATGTCGAATTCATATGCACAACCTAACCTAAAGGTTTCAAGGCGCTATCTTTTTACGTTGTCAGGTTATCGTGACATAAAAAATATGTTTCAATAATTTTTTAAGTAATTTCTAGTGATGCGATTCTCACAAACGTGATTGGGATCATTTTCTTCAACTATTCATCAAGATTCAATTCGATCGAATGCATATCAGTTGAAAATAAAATTATTACTCGGAAACCATTCGGCCGATTTTTCCCATTAACGAAATTGTCCTTTGTATTGGGATACGCCACCTACGCTGAAAATTTCAAGTCGCTATCTCATTCCGTTCTCAAAATATCGTGGCAACGGACGGCCAGCCGGAGAGAATCAAATTTGTCCTCGAATTATTCATCAGGTAGTCGAACTCAATCATTAGAGACCATTTTCGGCAAAAAATTGGAAAATTACAGACATTTGGGCAAAATGATAACGCGATGTTCCCCAGAACATATACGTGCAACGAAATAATATACAATATACTATACCCCATAAATGCCGAACTAATTGGCGCTCTTGTTCCTCGGAACAGAGTGCTTATCAATTTGCTCAAATGTCTGTAATTTTCTAATTTTTGGCTGAAAATGGTCTCAACGATGTGGTTCGAATCACTGATCAAGAATCCGTCCGTTAACACGATAAATCTAGAACGGAAGGAGTTAGAGGATTGATTTGCAGGGTAGGTTTGGAGCATAAATATTTCGGACGAGTTCGTTAACGGGCGAAATCCACCAAGCGGTTTCGTAGTTATGGCAGTAATGTAAAAACATTTTTTATGATTATTTCCGAAAAGTTTAGCACCAGATTGTAAAATAATGACCTTTCTACGCATGCGAAGTTTTGTATTGCCGTGAAGTGTGAATATTTTTGGCGCTCTAGTTCCTCGGAACTGAGTGCTTATCAATTTGCCCAAATGTCTGTAATTTTCGAATTTTTCGATGAAAATGGTCTTAAACGATTTGGTTCGACTCACTGATCAAGAATCCGTGGTCGAAATTCATTCTGTCCGGCCGTCCGGCCGGCCGGTCCGGCCGTAGGCACGATAACTCTCGAACGGAATGAGCTAGACAGTTGAAATTTTCAGAGAATTTTTGAGGGATAAATATCTCGGCTAAGTTCGTTATTGGGCAAAATCGGACAGATGGTTTCGGAGTAACAAAAAAAAATTTTTTTTTTTACAGAACAAATACCAAATTTTTTTTCAATAAGCAGTTTTACCATAAGAATCCATTCATATCATTTTTAACTCTAACAAACTAATACTTTCGGAGATATGATTTTTCAAAATTTCAATGATAGAATTATTCTGTGGCTATTCTATGAATTGTTATAATGTCAACTTTGACGTTGTCTCATTGTAATTCATTCCAGTAATGGTATCAATATGAGAATTATAATATTATCATACTTTTGTTGGTTGATATTTTCATGCCGATGGTCAATCCATATGATGATGGGAATGGTAATGGTAAGTTAATAATATTGAGTTCAGAATATCTCCACTAAAAACAAAACTGGAATTGAGAAATGAATATCTCGGATGAGTTCGTTGTTGGGTAGAATTCGTCTATTGGTTTTGGATTGATAATTTTTGGCACTCTTGTTGAATTTAAATTCTTCTATGATGTTTGAATTCAATTTCTGCTAAGATGAAGTTCTAAATTTCAATAATGAATCGTACTTCTGTTTTCACAGAATGCTATAATTATTCTATCTAAGCTTTATTATATGATCTGTGTTCATACTCGTACATTTCATCCTGTTCTATAAGAGAGAGTCAAATTCATTTCAGCTATTTTAATTTGGTTTCATCCATGGTGCAGTTCTAAGATTGCTCATTTAATCTTGATAAATAAACTATTATTTGAATTGAATTTCCTTTATGATGCAGTTCTATCATAAGAATACATTGATATAATTCTCAACTCTGAGAAACCAATACTTTCGGAGATATAATTTGTCTGTTTGAACTAGAGCGCCAGAAAGCTCCTGTCCACAGGGCTTGAACCCATTTTTTTTTATATTTTTAAATTTTGTTTTTACAATAAATCTCGAACATAATGAGCTAGGCAGTTGAAATTTTCAGAGTAGGTTTGGGAGATAAATATATATACATACATATATATAAGTTCGTTATTGGCAAAATAAGCCAGATGGTTTTGGAGTAACGAAAATAAATTTGTTTTTAACTAACAAATTTCGAATTCAATTTTTTTCAAGATGCAGTGTTACCATGAAAATCCGTCGATATCATTTTCAACTCTAAGGAGCTAATACTTTCGGAGATATGATTTTTCGACATTTCAATAATCAATCGTACATCTATGTTTTCACAGAATGCTGTAATTATTCTATCTATGAATTATTATATGATCTCTGTTCATACTCGTACATGTCATCCTGTTCTATAAGAGAGAGTAAAATTCATTTCAGCTATTTTAATTTGATTTCTTCCATGGTGCAATTCTCATTTTCAGATTGCTCATTTAATCTTGATAAATAAACTATTATTTGAATTGATTTTTTTTATGATGCAGTTCTATCATAAGAATACATTGATATTATTCCCAACTGTCCACAGGGCTTGAACCAATTTTTTGGTTTAGTTTTGGACATTAGGTGTATAAAGATTATCAAAATATTCGGAATTATTTTCAGATACCACTACGAAATACAAAGATTTGCAATATTCACTCTAGGAAAGTAATGGTACTAGGACAACCACTAGACAACCAGATGGTCTAAAATATTTTTGTTTTGAAGTTCCAGTATCAATAATAGTATCGTTTTTGGCACTCTTGTTCTTCGGAACAGAGCACTTATCCATTTTCCCAAATGTCTGTAATTTTCGAATATTTCGCTGAAAATGATCTTAAACGAGTTGGTTCGACTCACTGATCAAGAATCCGTGGTCGAAATCGATTCTGTCCGGCCGGCCGTCCGTCCGCCCGTCCGTCCGCCCGTCCAACCGTTAACACGATAACTCTCGAACGCAAGGAGTTAGAGGATTGAAATATGCAGGGTAGGTTTGGAGTGTGAGTATCTTGGGCAAAATCCACCGAGCGGTTTAGGAGTTATGGCCGTTTTTCAGTAAATTCATGTTTAATGAATATTTCCAAAACCGATATCTCGATCTGTCTGAAATTTAGCACCAAATTGTAGCTCGTTGCTCCGAAACCACCAGACCTATTCTGCCCAATAACGAACTTGACTGAAATATTTATCTGTCGGCCAGACCGGCCGGACAGAATCAATTTCGACCACGGATTCTTGATCGGTCGAACCAAATCGTTTAAGAATATTTTCAGCAAAAAAATTGAAAATTACAAACATTTGGGCAAATTGATAAGCACGCTGTTTCGAGGAACAAGAGCGCCAAAAACCATTTAATGATGAATTTACCTCCCAAAGTATGCTTTAATGATTACTTGAAATATCTATTTGGTCCGAACTAATTATTCATCGTATCTTACCCAGGTTCAAAACGGATGAGACTACTACATAATTAGTATATTTATCGTATATTTATCACTACTTATAAATGCGTCACTCATGAATTCTTTCCTGGAATAATATAATTACGGGTACATAAATAACTACCCCAAACAATTATCATATATCGTTAACAAATATTTGTTAAACAGGAATTCGTATCTATAGCTATTGAACTGTAATCATTTATTTTCTCATCACTGGCCAATTACTTGTCATGAATTATATAAAATCGGATGACTGCATTTTAGAGAGCAGTTACTACTCTCGATCTGTACGGGTAGGTTCTATACCCTGAACGAAAATGATATACCAGTATTCTTATATTCAGTGTCGTGTGGTAAAGGAGTTATGATATTTTTGAGTATATTTCCACATTTACTTCAACAAACAACCATGTTTATCTGGCCCCTTACAAGTTGGCAAGGAAGGAGGAGGAATTCAAAAGTACTTTGAATAAAACACTACCATGGTCCGGAGTGTCAAGAAGTGCTGATATAGAAATATCAACGTATGGGTTTGGAAGACAACAGAGATCAAATATATCCGCTAACATCAAACGCACAACAGAATATCTACTAGCATCCAAGAACTTGAACGAGGTTTCTAATCCAACTTTAGAGAAAATCAAGTAAGACCAAGAAAATGCACATCAGCATCTAAATACATCATTATCGTAGGGCTGTAAGATGTTAACCATTCTTTAATTTAGTCTTCGAAATCTACTACTTCTGTTCATTCTGATTACGCTATTTTCGCATATCAAGGTAAGTGTTATCCTTCGCCATTCATACAAAATATTATAATCTCTATTTCTACTACTATTCTTCTACTTTCTACATCGACATTCTACTCATTACTGTTGAATTGCGAAACTCACTACTTCGTATAACCAAATAGCTATTAGATTTTTAACTATTTTATGGCTTATATACTAGGCTACGTTAGTTATTATACTCGCAACATAACTCCTCACAATATCTGAATATAATATGAATTCATCAATTTTCCGTTGATTAAGAATAGCATATAATTATGTAAATGCTTGCAGACTTCACTTTGAAAATGGTTTATTGTCACAAGTTTACAATTTGAGTGTTCTCTAGTCGAGACCAAAAAGAAGACTCAAATTGTAAACTTGTGTGCACCTGAGTCGATTAAAATTTTTATGTTATAGCTGGGTATAGAGATAAATGGTAATTTGGGTTTATTTAATATCGCATTAACATCTTTTTGTGTGGATTTCCCGAGGCGTTTATCGTAAAATTTTCTTCGGTATCAAGATATTGATCTTCGTCATTTTCCATATTATAATGTTCTCAGAATAAAATGTTGGGTTTGCCCGTGGTTTAAAATGATTGTTTCTTGAATTATTTGAGTTCCTGTGCGTATTCCTTGTACTAATACTCATAGGAGTTGGTTCGGGTTGTGAAGTACCAAATGCTTCTGACCTTGTTGGAAAATGCGTAGTTACGGGCTGTGTTTTAAATTGAATGGGTTGACTGGGAAATTCAATAGGAGTAGGCCTATTTGGTATATGATTATATTGAGCAGTGTTATTTGTATTATATCTGGGGTAATAATTTCGATTTGGATTATTATAATTTGTAGTGAACCTCTGCTGTGTTTTATGAAGAGGTTTCCTCTGATTATTTTTATTTTGATTTCTCATGAAGTTCATAAAACTTATTTGAGCTTTATTGTTATCATACTTTCTACATTCGAGAAGCGCATGTTCTAATGTGGGTACTTCAAGGTTCATTAAATGTCCACAGTATTGGTTCTAATATCCCCGATTTGAATGTTAATAAGGCTTGATTACAATATGAATTTTCTTTGCAAATTCTTATATCTCTGTTTATTTCTCGAAGACTCACATGTTCTATGAGAACTTGTAGTTTATGTTTCAATTTTTCATGATATTGTTCGTACGATTCATTGAACTGTTGAAAAGTCGTGGTCAAATCATGAACTAAAAGTTCTTCAGATCTAGGGTCTCCGAATCTTTGACTGAGTGTTTCTTTTATTTCACTCCATCTAGTGCAACGCGAATTGATGAGAACGTCTCTTGCTTCGCCACATAATTTTGATTTTATTTGTTCTAGTAATAATTTATTAATAGTGCATTCTTCTCGCTTTCTGAATAGCGTTATATAATTTTCTGACTGACTTATGAAGTATGCTAGGTTTTTAGAGCCGCCTGAGTATTCCGAAATCATGTCCTTGGCCATGCTTATTTCTAAAGACGTAACTTGAGTCATTGTGATAGGATTAGAATCAGAATTAGAATTATCAGAATTTTGATTTGATCTACGAAGTGGAGATCTATCGCGAACAATATTCTGCATGTATATTATAAGAAAAATTAAGAAGGAAAAAATTTTTTGGGAAACTTACAGGAAAATCGCTATTTGCATCCTCCATAGTTGAAGACGATTTCACTGTAGTTGAAGATTTCTTCCGATAGCAGATGGTGTCCAGTGGAGATTTCTTCGAAGTTGGTTATCTTGGCCTCTTCTAACTTGCTTTGTATAAATTTGAAATATCTAGATACCTGCTCTTGTTTTTTCCTGAAATCCAAATATTCTGGATGCTCAGCATTGAAATGATCGATATATATTTTTCTAGATGTGCCGTATTTATAATCTTGTGGTATCGTCTCCGGTAGTTCAAGTCTTCAACTCTCCTAATACTATTATTTTCCATCGCTGCCATCTGATTCAATTTGATTAGTTTATAAATTGGTTGTAAACTATCGACGGTCACTTCTTGTTCGTGTCTTTGTATTTCTTCACACATAGCTCTATAATATATCAATTCACTTGATTATGTTAGCCTGTCCTGCGGTGGCGTCTCTATGCTAACCTCCGTAGATATTGGTTAATGAGCAGCAAAACTTCTTCTTTTTCTCGTTACATATTGGCCCTTAGCACAACGCCATTAACCATCCATATTCCAATTATATAGAGAAGCAAAAATTTATTTCGGTTCAGTTTTCATCATCCAAGGTTGTAGTATATGAAATGTTGACTTGATTAGATACAATTATGCATAAACATAGTACCTAATTTGATTTCAGTTTTACAAAATCCGAGAAATAATTTCTGGAAAAACTTCCTGTACTATATGCTATATTTAGAATGAATTGTTTCAATAATTTTGAATATTTCAAATATTTTATTAATTCTTGAACTGTCAATAATTATTTATGAAGAAATTCTATATATGAAGAAAATATTTTCGGAATACAATCTCTCTGCGCAGTCCCGGTGATTCAAACTACTGAGAGTCTGTCATGACAACAAAAAAGCATAAAAATTATCAGTTACAAAAAAATCCATCTCACTTTTTTAATATTAATTTTCTCGAAAATAATAGAATCAAAATAAAAAATTTGAAATAATTTCCAGGTTTGAATTGCAGGAATAGTTCTGCCCATCTGAAAATTTAGCAGAAGTTTTATGTTAGAATTCACGGGGGAATTTACTTTTATGATCTTATAGGGTCCCCTATAATTAGCTCTCAGTTTCATCTTGCACATTTTCCAAGTATACCATGTCGCCCTCTTTGGAGGTGACTTGCCAAATCCTGCTATCATAGATTATCCTATTGGATTCCTTGGATTTTACCAAGTTTTCTCGTGCAACTTCATTACTTTTCTGAATCCTTAACTTGAGCTCGTCTAAGTAGTCATCATAAGTGCACTTAAACTTACTGGGTGTTCAAAGTATAAAATGAGGTATTATACTTAACAATTCATTAAATCACAAAAAAGAGTGATCACTTTGATCCAATATCAACTATGCACAATAACAGATTTAGAATGTATGACTTACTCTTAATGACAATCGATGATGACTCCCTTCCGATACATTGAGTTCTGCTTTTAAATGGTACAGTATCAAGAAAATGACAAACTATAAATATGAATGATGGTATGTAAAGGGTTTTCCAATAAGAGGTGTTATTTTGATATTCAAACAAAAATGCCATTTTTCAATATAAAAGATCGGATGTTTATTTCATTATAAAGAAGAAGCTATGCCGTTAATAGTGGAAAATAACATCAGGCAAATGACCACCACGACCACGCTTACAGGACCATATCCTTTTAATGAAATTTTCCATAACCAAATCGCAAAGTGGCTGCCCTATGTCCTCGATAGCCTCACGAATTCCATCCTTGAGGTCTTGAATCGACGCTAGCCTATTGGCGTAGACCTTCTCTTTCACGTGGCCCCAAACGAAGAAGTCGCAAGGTGTTAAATCACAAGATCTCGGTGGCCAATTGTGATCACCTTTTCGAGAGATAACATGGTCCGGAAACTTTTCCCGCAAAAGATCAATGGTTTCGTTGGTTGTGTGGCACGTAGCGCCGTCTTGTTGGAAGTAAACGTTGTCCAGATCAATACCATCCAATTCCGGCCATAAAAATCATTAACCATCTCACGATAGCGCAATCCATTCACCGTAACTGTTGCTCCAGCCTCATTTTCGAAAAAGTAAGGTCCAATTACTTTGCCCGACCATAAACCGCACCAAACAGTCACACGTTGAGGAAAGAGAGGCTTTTCAACAATAACTCGTGGGTTTTCCGAGCCTCAGATGCGACAATTTTGCTTGTTGACGAAGCCACCGAGGTGGAAATGGGCCTTATCACTCAAGATGGTTTTTCGATGGAATTCTGGATCATTTTCATGCAGTTCAACGATCCAATCAGCAAAGACACGACGTTGCTGATGATCGACCGGCATGAGTTCTTGTGTTAACTGAACTTTATAAGCCTTAAGACCCAAATCTTTATGCAAAATACGGAGTAATGACGTTTGTGGAATGCCTAATTCCAAAGAACGAGTAGGAATGGGTTTTCTTCAACACTTTCGGCTACAGCAGCAATATTCTCGGCTGTTCTTGAGCGACGTGCACGGGTTTTATTCTTCACATAACTGGCTTGTCCCAACAGCTCGAATTTTTCCACCAATTTCTTTATTGCGGTCTGACAAGGTGCTTCACGACGACCCAAAAATGTTTTATGACCCGTCTCTGCCAAATTTTCACCATTTTTATAGTGAATTTTAATAATTTCAATGCGTTCTTGAAGCGTGTATCGTTCCATTTTAAATAATTGCGTAGTTTCTACTTGTCAAACGTCAAAAAATGACAGATTCAAAAGTGACATCTACCGAAATAGCAGGCTATTCAAAATAACACCTCTTATTGGAAAACCCTTTAGTCTGAAAGATGTCAACAGTATCAAAATGAAGTGAATGGATTTTGATGACAAATTCCTCTTCAGCAATCATTACTTATCGGAATATCATTACATAATTGCTACAAAAGTAACTACACTCTAGTCCACTACAGTTTTTGTCGTCTGACATATAATTATGTATCTCACTCAGGAAACTTACTTTTTTAAAAAGATTTATTTCAACAAGTTAGATACAATGTGAGAGTATTCTCTAGTGCAAGAGTAATAAGAAGACTAACTATCGAATTACAATGCTTTGCTTTTATATTATTGCTATGTTTACTTATTGATAGATTATTGATGATGGAATTTCACTAGATACATTAAATGATATTAGTTTGGAATCTTAATATAACACTTCTATATACAATCTTGTCCATTGGGAATCTAAATGACAATATAATTAATGATAAATGATATGGAAAGTGAGTCGCTTCTGTTTGGTCTTCTTGTAGATGTCTTGATATAACTCTTCCCTCCTTTAAGACAAGACGTCCTCGTCTTGTGGTGCCGTTGGTAACTTAGGGTATATTTTTGTCAGCGTGGAAAGTTCTGCAATGTTTTCCTCATCATCAACGACTTCCATGGTTTTTCTCCTCCACAGGGAACTGATACATCGTTTCTTTGAAACCAAGATTATGCTTCCTGTTAGGCCAACTATGAATAGAATTGTTGTTAAAAAGAAATGACCCTTCTGCATGAAAGTATGTAGTTCTATTGGGTTCTCTAGTTCTTCAGCTTCTGACTTAAGGTAACCAACATCGTTTAGGTGTTTTGACTTCAGGTGGATGAGCTGCCTTGTTTTGAAAGTTTCCGATGGGATCTTAGGTATCTGATAGGTGAAATTGCTGAATGCATTCTCAAATATGACATCGTCGATTATCACTCTTCACTGGTTATCTGATGATATTAGGTAGCTTCCATTTTACTCTTTGTAAGCAATTTGGTTTCCACAGTCTTCGAGAATTTTGGTGGACATTTTGCAAGAGAAAAGGATCTTGTTGTTTTCGAGCTGTATGGATACTCTGTATTCGTTAATGGCTTCAGTGAAGTTGCAATTTGATAATTTGTTGAGGGAACACTTTCTCTCTGTCTGTGTCTTGGTACACAGTATGTGGGTTTCGATGTGTGGGCATTGCTCTTCAGTCCATAATTCTTTCTTTGAATTGTAGAGTCTAAATTTTGCTGGTGGTAGGATGATTTGTCCAAAGCGATTTGGGATTGGATAGATTCTTTGATAGGTTAGGGATTCGGTTTGGAGGATTGGGATATCCACTATACATGTCAACGTTTTATCTATGGATACAATAACTAAATTTTTAAATTTCTATTATTTTAAAAAAGGTCTAAAATGTCAAGATCTAGTAATTGCTCTTTTTTATATATTTGTTTCAAATGATATATGATAGCTCCTAATTCAGAAGTTGAAATGATTTCTAAATTTGTGATATCGTTAAATGCTAAGGTAATTGTTCGTTGAACGCTTTTTATTATTGAAATTAATTTTTGTGACAAATAAATATTGTAAAAAATTGATTGTCCAAGATTGAATTCATTATCAATTTTATTTATGGCTTGAATCTTTACTTCTATATAAGTGAAAAAGATTTTCACTTTTAATATTTAAATGTGAGTGTTCCCATATATAAATGTGAATGATCCATGTTTGAATGGAACCCTCTTCTTTTTAATTCTCTAGCAAATATTTTATAACAAGTTTTACATAAAAATAAATTGAACTTCTTAATGCGAATATAATTTCGCCACAAACATAACTCTTCAGAATCATATTCATCACTCCAATCACGTTTACGGAGAACAAAATGTTAAGCTTTACGATCAGCGATATTCCTAATGGAAAACAAGGGGTAGTCTAGAGATTGAGGAAGATTTTTTTCAGCAGCACGTGCATCAGCTATTATACTATTCCACTTATAAAAGCTGAATTTCTTTAAAATTTCAAGGGTTACAGGTTTTGGTAAATTCAGGAAGAACACATGATGTATTGAATTAACGTTTTCAATAATCACTTTTATTGTTGATTATTGAAGATCCAACATACTACGATTCTGTAGGGTTCTTCCTGATTGAATTGTATAATATTGGCCATTCTGAAATGAAACATACATTTTTCACTCTTCCGGTAGTGGTGTCGATGTTTATGATTTTAATGAATAATTACCCCAAGGCAGAGTATCAAAAGATGCTGGAATTAGGTATCGTTTATCATCACGTCCACTCAATGCTATTTTTGATTGCTGAATCAAGTAGAGGTTATGCACAAAGGACCTGATTGTATTTTAACTTAAAACAAGCTGGGAATCTTCTTTCAGACAGCTAACATAATTTTCGAAAGTAATTTTATTTCTAATGACACAAGATTTTACGCCTTATGATTTTTTGGTGACTTTTCCTCCCTGAACCTTGAAACTATACATTTTCGCCCTCAGTTCCGCAAAATATGTAATAATTGAGCCGTTTGCCTTATCTTTCATTAAACCAGGAACCTTTTCATTGACTAATGAAATGTTGTGCACGATATATTTGGGGTAATCGCTGGTATCAAAATGAGTATGACAATCGTTTTTAATAAGTTCGTAGGGGTTGCAACCAATAATTTCATAAAAAAAAGAGTCTGTATCAATGTACATAATTTTGCAACCCCCAGGATTTTGGTGTAGCATATACTTATAATGAAAATTGTACATACAGACCTTTGATATGTCTAATATCGCCTGACCTATGTAGAGAGGCTTATTGAACAAAAGCTCATTCTTTTTAAGCTCGATTGCCATCAAATTTTCACCCAAAATTGTGCGACTATGGAATCTTGGAGATGCAAACAGATTTTTCGCTTTTAGGTTACACTTTTGATGTGCCCATCCCCTGAATCCACCAGAAAAATGATCATGATCTCTTACTATTACATCCTTATCGTTGAATCTATTTTCACAAATATGACAAGAGGTGTCAACTTCACTTGGTGCACCTGTCATTGGTTTAATGTGCTTAATATTGGAATAAACAAATGAGGCAATTTTATCTATTTCATCAGCAAACCAATCTGAGCAAGTCTCGCCGCGAAAACTAGCGTAACGTGAAAAATTATCGCACATTTCAAATAATATCCTACACTATATGGCACATGTTCCTGATACATGAATGATTCTTCACTAATTTTCTTATCACATTGCTTGAGTAGTGCCTCAAAGTCTGCATACACAATAAAGGGACATTTTTGTTTATAAACGAAATTCAACGTACTCGTGATTTGGAAAAGTTACTTTTTGATTATTTAAATTCTTACACATTTCAAAATGTTCATTAATTTTATCTGAGATGAAAAATAATTCAAGCATCTGTCGCAGATGAATTTTTTCGCTTTGAACTGGGAGAGTTGGCTAGAGATAAGTCGTGAAAGATCTTTAATCCAACAATAATGATATTTAATGTCAGTGTAGCTCATTTCAGTTTCCAAAGGCTCTGCATCTTAATCGCTCAATTTTGGGTGATATTTGTCTTGAACTAATAACAAATTTACATGATTCTGCGCGAGATGAGACTGCGTAAGCCTTAAAGGTAAAACTGTATAAAATGATCTCTTATCTTTTTCTATCAATTCCAGACCATAAACGTTCACCGAAATATTATTCATTTTATCAAATTTCTCAATTTGTGGCAATTTCATTGGCAGTTCCAAGTTTGAAGTCTTGAGTACACTCGAGTAAAAAGGATAGCTCTCAGGAAGGTTGGAATTATTTCTTGCTGGATATAGTGCGCTAACAATACTCCAAAAAAAGCATGCGTTATCGTTATTCTGAACATTAATACATGCTTTTTTTCTTGAAATTTGATCAGGTAGCTTAATGAAAGATGATCCTCCACAATTATTTCCAATTTCAAATTTATTTATTGCGATTTCTAAATAAATAATTTTGCTTAATGCCCATCCACTGCCCTTGTTGCTCATATCCTCTATATCAGTTGTAATACGTTCTATTATATGCAAATCAAACCAACTTTTCAATTCAGTCGAGGAATCAATAATAGGATTGGGAGTAGTGAAAAATTTGCGATCAACAATTTCACCACCACCATCAATATTATTTTTAAGAAAATCAGCACAAAAGGTTGACTTTACTTTCAGCATTGGCATCTGCCTTAAAATTTTTGAAATTTTGCTTTTAAATAATTGAAAATCATCATCCAAAAATGGTTTAACATCTATATGAGTTAAATTTATTGCAATCTCTGTTCTAACTCTACAGTTGTATAAAGCATTGATTGTTCGCCATGTTACACGCGAGCTACGTCTGTTACTTTGTCCTAGACCTGAACCTGAACCTGTTTTGGAAGACAAAATTTTACAAATCAACACATTCGTTTCAGTTGAGCAATTTTTGAATATATCTTACGTTTTTCACCTATAGAAATATTCAATTTTCTCAACGCTAAATTGCAGCGATGAATATGATTGTACATTACCCGTAACCAAATTTTTTCATTTAATCGAGAATAAGTTTGTTCCATTGATTTCAGAGTTTGATCAATTTTTCTTAGAGTACCTTCTAAGTTATTCATTTTTGATTCAATACACACAAGCACACTGTAAACTAGAAATGAGGATAATGATATAGAAAATTACCTTATAAACTAATAGAACTAACGTCTAATAATTTCGAATGATGCTGCTGGGTTCGTTTTGCCTGTTTGGACCTCTCCGAGGTACACTAAGTGGTATTTTCCGGAAGATATCTCAGTCGTATGGGGCCTGTACTTTTCTACCAATCTCTTTGGCAGAAATGTAACAAAATCTTTGAATATCAAGAGCACAGATTCCCCAAATTTCGATTTCACCAATCTACACTTTAGAATCTGGTATTCAAGATTCAATACTGTTTTCAGTTACATGGTGACATAGATACATTATTTTCTTTCTTAAGAATTCGCATTTATCTGGTTGAATTTGGATAACCTGTGGAATACTTCTCGGAGTCTTTGATTATGATTTTGTATGAGCAGATCCTTTTGAAGACCGGTGATGAACACGTTGAGAGCTTGTTCACGAAGGAGTTCGATGCAAGTTTTTCTTTTTTCTTTCGTGAAAGTTGGGTTTAGTGAATTAGTCAATTTGAGGTAGCAATTTTTTACTCTATTTGTATAAGATAAAACGGATTCTCTAAAATTTTGTTTACAAGAATCTAATTTCAATTGCCACTGACAGTTAGTTCTCCGATCTGAATATATTTCCAACAAAAATTTTCGGAGATCGAGCCGATTTATAAACTCCCTGTTTCTCACTATTGCTCTGGTGTTAGATGTTAGACGAGTTTTTTCAATGTGAATAGTAAGTATTTCTGTTATGGCCTTATTACTCGATTGGCTTTGTCACAGTTATCTATGAACCCGAAGAGTTTCGCTTTATTACCATCAAATCTGATGATCATATCTTTGACATGTTCAAAGGAAACGGCCATATTTGATGAATCGCTTACTTTGGTATATTTTTGGATACAAAGACATATGAGTTAGAATATTAGAAAAATAATATCGATTGTGAAAGACGCTATTGACATACAATTTGTAATTTACATTAACAAGATACTTTAATTCATATAATTATGTAAAATACTCGTGAATGTTACTTTTTAAAAAAGGTGTCTTCCCATAAATTGCAAGTATACAATTTTCAAAAAGAAAACAGAGTTTAGTACTCTCTAGTCAAAAACTAATATGCAGACGGATTTCAGATTTATAATGTTGAGAATTTATAGTGGAAACATTAATTAGAATATTGACTAAGTTTATCGAAGGAAATGTTCTAGAGAAAGGTTATTATGGGAATGTTAACTTAATGATAGTTTCTGTATATTCGATAGTTCGATATTCTGCATCTGATTGTAATGTTGATCGTTCATTATCAGTTATCTGCATTCCAAAGGGTCATTATTGAGATGCCTGGCCTTATGCACTTGGGTGGCGTAATTATATCCATAGGTTTCTTGATTTCAGTAGTCTTGTCGTTATTTCTGGTAGCAGTAGTCTTGTCCTGATTTCTGGTGGCTGCATCGCTGTCGATTGGATTTTCGAAGTTTTGACAATTTTATGATTCCTCGAGCTAGTTGCTGGATTCTTGAGGTTGTCGATATTATGGATTTATTCTTGAAGGCTGAATTCCCCTTCGTTCTATAGTAACGTTCGTTATACCATGCCACTTCTGACACCAATTTTGTGATGAGTACACTTTAGTGATTACAACGATGTGTAGAATATTAAATTTTATCAACTGAAGAACTGTATCGAATAACTTTACAGGATAGTTTTCTTAAACTTAGACTTACTTCTAGTTAGACTTATTAGTAGACTGGCTTCTGGATGCTGATATGAAGCTATTTATGTTAATTCATTATCAAAGACGGTCAGTAGAGCTATCTGTTAGATTTAACAATACACAATATTGATAGATTGTTAGTCAAGTTACATTTATCCTGTTTCGTATGGTGATTGCAGTAGATAATTACATAGAATTCTCATTAATCATATATTAGTTATTTCCAACTAATATTTGAAATGGTCCTACGTGACTCAATGAAGATGGGAAAGTTTGGTAAGAAATAACTAATACAGTGGCGTAACCTGATGGCTACTGGATAGGTACATTATAAACGTAATAGTCAAACCTTCTTCTTTATCTAATGTCTATTTCAACGTTTTCCATATATAGTTCACCAACGCTCTTTCAACGTTTTCCTGATCCAAATCTACAACGTTTTTCAAATCTAAATCTTCAACATCTCTTTCAACATTTTCACTTCTACTCTCATTACATTCAACAGGAATAAAGGCCTCAGGCATTTTCCTCAAACTTTCTTAAGCATACTAATAAGTCATTTCATTAGACATCTATTTAATTTGACACACAGATATCTATCTCCTTTCACAACTCTTTTAGTAACAAAGAGTCTCGTTAGTTTCGATTATAATTTTGTCCAATGTTTTCCTTCATTTTTCAACTCAATTCAAAGTTCAGCTTTATTACTATCAAATCTTCCCTTATTGAACCATTCAGTTTCTCAATATTTTGTAACGCTTAATCTCTTAAGGTATGAACATCAGTTTCATTATCAACAATCAACAATGGTCATCACCCAGGATCATTGTCTAAACGACATTATTAATTTCCCTATCAACATCTTAAGGAGGCTAGCTTAAATAGTTCGATTAATCCAACAACTCAGTGCTTATTGTATTCATCCCAATCTTTCTTACCAAGACCTTACGAACTACTCATAGCACGCCCCGCTTTTTCATATAATTATGTAATTTACTTGAAGTATTAACTTTTTGAAAATGTTTGTTTCGACAAGTTTCAATTATGGAGTATTTTCAAGTTCGAAACCAATAAGGAGACTGACTGTCAGTTTGCTTTGAATTTATATTATGGTTTGCGTTTATCTATCTATTGTTATGAATATATTACATAGAATTATTTGTGAGACGTTTAGCAATTGATAACTATAATGATAATGATAATGAATTTGAAAGTAAATTGCTTGTTTGAGGTTCTTGTACGTGACTGGACATTATTGGCAATGATATGATTGATAATTATTATAGTCACAATATGATTCATTATGATGAACAAGAAAGTTAATCACTTCTGTTTGGGACTCTTGTGGATGAGTTGACATAATTCTTCTCGCCTTTAAGACAAGATGTCCTCGTTTTGTGGAGTCATCGGTAGTTTAGGGTATATTGAGGACTGCAAAATGATAGATTTAGTGGCTTAACATGATGAACACTGGTTAGGTGATTTGGTTTCAATTATACTAAATAAAAACTATTATTTATTGTAGTTTTGTGTCATTTTCGTGTATCGGAGAACTATCAATGTTTCCTACAATTATCAATGGAAAATTCATGGATTCATGGTCTTTCAAAACCTATCAAGGTTAAGGTATGTTGTGACAATAAGTCTTCACTGGTACCAATGCTTCAACAAACTCAAGTAGGAATAATTGGAGATGAATCCAGTGGCTTCACAATTCTGCCAAATTCCTTAGTTATTAGCGATTATTGTGGAAACTATAATCTCACAACAAAATTCTTACTCGTCTCATCTATTCACAACAGACAAGGAAAGTTTCAACTTAGGCAGCCATTAATTTTGAAACCTTCAATCTTAGAAGCAGCTAATTTGGAGGAAGTAGTGAGTTTATCATAACAAAGAGCAAATTTTGTATACTTTGCCATCACTATTGTTAAATTAGTGAGTTAATCTATCCTGTTGGGAAGACATCATAAGACATGACATATAAGTAAAAATAAGGCCCAAATATTCTTATTGTTATAAATAACAAATGCATATTTCTGAAGAAATGGGCCTTATAGGAATATCAGGAGAAAATCAAGTAATTATCTCCTAAATTGAGAAGCATAGAGTATCCACCTGATTTGAAAATAAACCTATAATAATGTAACAATTTTATATGTGTAAATACTTTTAGTTTTAATCTTCGTCACTTCATTTGTATAATCCAAATTCTCACAAATTTGTTTGTCTTATATCTTTCAACATCTTAGAGAAATGTATATAACTATTGATCCATCAAGTCTATTATATTCGATCCAAATAGACGAGTCAGCATGCCTAACTGTATATTTAAATTGTATCATGAATTCTATCCATGTATAATATTATAGTCAATGGTAAATAAATCACTACTCCATATAATTATGATTAATTATTGTAAAAGAAAAAATTGTATTTAGACCTATGTATTGTACTATATACCTTGTCGTCACTAACTATTCCTTGTCTTGAATTATATAAAAAAAGAGGATTGTGTTTCAACAAGACAGTCATCAGCATCCATCTGAACAAGAAGTTTAAATGTATATCCCAACCCTTTGATCCACTATTATTATATCTTGTGACCAAGTTATCAATGTTGATATTGAAATAATAAAATTGAGGAGTATTTGCTTTAAATTTATAATTAGATGACCACATACACCCGATCCATCACATGTTAAATGATTAATATATTGTATGAGACGTGTCTCATTCTGTCCCTATAAAATGGATATTTCATTTATATCAGAGGGCAAAATATTATTGCATTGCTATTTTGAACACTGCTGACGTTTAAATATTCAACTCTCATAAATTGCTCTCGAAGGCAACCAGTGATGTAATAAATGTTTCCGTGAACTTCTTCTCTACGAAAACTTTATCAACAAATTATCAGCCAAAGTAGATGTAAAAGGGTTCGATTAACGGAAATGCACAAAACAACAATTTTACAAATGATTGGTTACGGATATAAAACCCGAACAATAAAACAAGTGAGTCATTGGTTTCATGAGAAATTTCAGAATTTGTCGCCTATAACCCAAGGGATGATACGTAGAATAGAAAAGCAGTTTCGATGGTTTGAGCATGTAAGGCAGATTAAAAAAGCATCTGCTAATAAATACAATGTGTGAAGTTGTAAAATTAGATATGATTCTAAACATATTAAAACAAAATAAAATGCAATCCTATAAAATTATACCTTCCCAGGAGCTATTGGAAGGATGATTTCGGAGAATTCTTGTGAACAAATGGGCATGTTGGATAACAATATTATCCAATAAGAAGTCGTTTTGTTTTCTGTTTAGTGCATTTTTTTCTCAATAAACATGCTAATTCGCAAAACTGCCCCTACTGGTCTACCGAAAACCCTCACTGGATGAAGGGAAATGTTCGAAACCATATCATATACCCCTTTTTGATTGAGGGCAATTTGAATGGCGATAAGTATTTAGCACTACTTCAATGATGTCGTTTCAACTTTGAAAAATATATATGCTGATTAAGGAAAACCCCAAGTTCCACAGAATACGATACAGTTCCAACAGGATGGAGCACCACCACATTACCAACGCAATGTCGACCCAATATTTTCAAATCGGTGGATAAGAAGGCGAGCAACGATCGAATGGCCAGCGTGATGCTTTGATCCTAACCCATTAGATTTCTCTTTATGGAAGAGAAGTGAAGAGCGTTGTGTACAAAATATGTGAAGAGCGTTGTGTACAAAACTGAGCCCCTCGATTTGAATGACCTAAAAGATCAAATAACGCTTGCGTCAAACACTCCTGATATGTTGGATAATGTTGTTTAATATTTGATCCTTCAAATAGAGTTCCGGGGTTTGATCTTCCAAGGAGAATATGGTCCATTTTGAATCGTCTAAGAACCGGTCATGGTCGTTGCAACAGCATGCTTTTCAGGTGGAATTCAGTTGAGAGTCCTAGTTGTGAATGCAGGGAAGCAGAGGAAACCATAGATCATTTAGTTAATAATTGTCACATATATAGATTCAAAGATGGTTTTAGGGCTATTCATAATGTTTCTGAATCTTTTTAAGAATGGGTAGCGAGTTTCAAATCTATTTAATGAAATATAGAATATTCCATTTTTAATTTGTTCGTTTTCTCCCGTAGTCTTTTCCTTTTTCAGATTGGGTTTCGGGTACCTTGGAGAATCTTCTCTGCTTGTTGAAGGAAGAAGCGATAATAAAGAAAAAGATGCCCTTCAATATTTAATATTTCAGCATATTTTGTTAACAATTTCAATTTTCATAAATCACAACACTAACGGGGAGATAGGGTTTTTTTGCTGAGGTTTTTTCCCTAAGCTCTAGTATCATATATCAAATTATATGGTACCCCGTTACACTAACCTCTGCTAACACTTTTTTCATACACATGCTTTATTGTTAGATAAAAACAAATTGTAATGCTCAAGTTCAAAAGAATATATATATATATATATATATATATAAATTGTATAATATTCTTCTCGACCATAAATATATAAATATATATATATATATATATACAGTCACGGCGTAAACTGGCATCCACCCATGTTAAAATCGCGGTTGAAGTGGCATCCAGGGTAAAGTGGCATCCGATATATGGATGCCACTTTGCATCAGGCCAGAAATCATCGCATATGATGTAGGGAACCCTCAGTAATTCATTGCACCTAAAATCAGCTGGACGTCACTTTAGTCGATATTTGAATGAAACAATACATCACGGTTCAGGAAGTTTCCGTTAGGCGGCGGGGCAGTAGCACACTTGTATATTGAAAGTATAGCTGGCGCACAATGTGGCCTCCCTCTAGATACATATTCAGGAAAGGTATAAAGTGGCATCTGTATTTGAATTTTTCTTACAGAGTGGCATCCACGCGGGGTTGCCAGATATACACGTGCGTGTTTTGTTGGAGCCCGCTCGGATTCTATTCAATTTTCAAGAATCGAACAGTAAGTCTTATCAGTTGGGGCAATTGATGAAAGACCGAAGAAGACTAATTAAGATGAAACAGATTAATATGTTGATTTGAGACGTCCACGACAAAAAGTGTGGAAAAGCACTGAAATGAATTTAGCTATTTAGCCTTTTTGCGATTCTAGTCAATTGCACAGAACATCAAGAAGCAGAATTATTAAAGGATACTGTGGGAAGTATATTCATTATTAAATGGTTTCTATCTGGGTTTTGTCTCCGAAACTATTATTTTGTGAATTGGTACAGCGTAAAAAACGAAAGGTATTTGTCACAAGCAATGTATCAAACAATGTTGCACAACAAACAATGACGAAAGAACATCAACGATGGAACTATTTTGTAACGATTCGGAGTCTAAATCAGACTCCTTCGTCAGACACTTAACTAAAATCTTCAGAATTATTTCGTTGATAGGACTATTCTCAAATTCGAGAATTGTCTCACTGACTGTATTTGAAAATCATTGTAAGATAATTTTACTTAGCATACGTGGAAATTTCCAAGTCCCAACTACTTTTTTGCGTGTATGTTCTGGGTAACATAGCGATATTTTTTTGCCCAAATGTCTGTTATTTTCGAAGTTTTCACCCAAAATGGTCTCTAACGTTTGGTTTCGACTCCCTGATGACGAATTTGAGGTCAAATTTGATTCTGTCCGGCCGGCCGTCCGTTGCCACGATAAATTGAGAAAGGAGAGAGATACCAACTTGAAATTTGCAGGGTAGGTGGTGCATCCCAATCAGACGGACAAGTACGTTAATGGGCATAATCGGCCCTTTGGTTTCCGAGTAGTAGTTTTGTTTTCAACCAATTCTAATCCGATCGAATTGAAACTTGGTGGGTAGTTGTAGAATACAAACCTAAGGACGTTTGTGAAATTCTCTGCAAATCGTATTCCTAGAAAAAAATTATTAAAAAATATTATTCATGTAACGATAACCTGAGAACGGAAAGAGATAGCGTCTTGAGCGTCATTTGAGTTTGTTTATAGGAATAATCGGCCAAACCGTTTCGGAGTTATGTGAATATAAATTTTGGTTATTATTTCCTCAATAACTCGAAAGATACAAAACCGATCCAATTCGAACACGGCTATTAGTTGTAGAATGCCAACGCAAAAATTTTAGAAAATTTCTGCGAGCATCGTATCTCTAGAAAATTTTAAAAAAATCATTGAATATAATTGAAATACATTCTACATATCAGAAACTATTCGTATTACATCCCTGAAATTTTGAGACAGCCTTCAGAACCTAACTCCACTACCAAGTTTTCAGTTTGAACACGATCGGATCTATATTGTTGGAGATCCTAGTAGCCTTTTGTGAGTTCAGTATCTGGATGGGTGACCGTTGCCTCGATAACTTTCGAACTAAAGGAGATAGGAACTTACAATTTTCATGGTAGGAGGCGCATCCGAATGGGAGGGTTCAGTTTCGTTTTTGAGCATAATCGGTCTAACGGCTTCGGAGTTATACCTACCTGGAATATCATTTCCTCGATAACTCAAAAAATATGGACTCGATCGAATTGAAGCTTGGTAACTAGTTGTAGAATATCGACATGTAGATGTGTGTAAACTTTTGTGAGAACCGTACCCCTAGAAAATGTTTAAAAAATTACGAAAAAAAAAATTGGTTCAAGCACGACGTGAAGTCAGGAGTTTTTGCGCGTATATTCAATTGTCCATTCTCCTGTATTAGACACTCTCAATCGAGTTTACTGTGGTGAATTCGATCGAGAGTGTACAATACAGGAGATTGGACAATAGAACATACGCGCAAAAAGTCCTTAGTTCACGTCAGTGCTAGAACCAATTTAAATAAATTCAACAATTTATGCTCAATTCCAATTGAACAGTTGGAAAAATTGCATTCTGTGTTCAACAAAATACGTTAACGTCATCAGAATCTTTGTATTACTTCAATCCATCATGTGAATGAAGGGGTCTAAATATCATATATTATTTGTTGAATTACGGTTATTGTGGATTTCAAAGAAAATTTGCAATGAGTAGTCTTGATCTTCGAAAGTAATCGAGATCGCAGCTTGATATCAGTTGAGTTGAGAAATAGGTCTGTTCTTGAAAGGTAATACAATCTAAATGTTCGATATGGTTACGTGTAAATATGTGGGTGTGAGAGCACGCAATTATCGAGAAAAATATAAAAGAGCACTAATCCTCCTAAAGTCTTACCCAAGGAGATTCCTTAGAACCTCCTAGGAGCTTGTGTGGCTAAGGAGAGTCAGTTTTGTTCTTTTTCAACTTTGGTACTCTATCCTCACGCCAACTTAGACACAGAACTGTTAATTTTTGACTCGACAGTGAATGGTGTCCACTGCCCTCTGGTTAGATCGTAGAAAAACATTTCGTGAGTCGAGTGGTCTTTCCCCTATTTCTATGTGGCTAGAAGAAATAACAAGGATCAGCCAGATCATGAACAAATTAGAGGACATAGGTATATTTCATCTTTCTGAAAAAGAATTGAAGATTGGCATTCTTCAACTAACAAACATATTTGAATTTAATCGGTTCTGTATTTTTCGAGTTATTGAGGAAATCACAACCAAATTTCAGATGGCTATAACTCCAAAACTACTTTGCCAATTATATCTATAAACAAACTCAGATGTCACTCTCAGATGCACAACCTAAACTGAAAAATTCAAGTCACTATCTCTTTCCGTTTTCAGGTTATCGTGAGATAAATGTATTTTTTAATAATTTTGTTAAAATTTTCTAGTGATACTATTCTCACAAAAGTGCTTATGTTTATATTCTACAACTCGGCACCAAATTTCAATTCTATACGATTTGTATTGGTTGAAAACAAAATTATTACTCGGAAACCATTGGGCCGATTATGTCCATTAATGAACTTGTCCGTCATATTGGGATGCGTCACCTACCCTGAAACTTTCAAGTCGCTAGCTCTTTCCATTCTCAAGTTATCGTGGCAACGGTCGAACAGAATCAAATTTGACTTCGATCATCGGGGAGTTGAACCCAATCGTTTGAGACCATTTTCGGCAAAAAAATTGAAAATTACAGACATTTGGGCAAAATGATAACGCGATGTTAGCCAGAACATACGCACCGAAATATTAAATTTAAAATGTAATACGATTGGATTTGCAAAAGTCTTCGTGTCGGTATCTTCGAACTATTGAGTTCTAAAATACAACAAAACAAAATTATTACTAGGAAACCATAGGGCCGATTATACCCATTAACGAACTAGTCCGTCGTATTGAGATGCGCCACCTACCCCGATCATTTTAAATCGCTATATCTGGACGGCCGACCGTCTGGCCTGACAGAATGAAATTTGACCTCAAATTCTGCAATTGTTAGATATCATGTTCGGCAAAAAATTCGAAAATTACAGACATTGGGTCAAAATGATAGCGCGATGTTCCCCAGAACATACGCGCAAAAAGGTCTATAGAAACATAGCGTTCAGTCAGAGAGCTGAAGCTTACATTTTTGGTAGATTTCATCTTCTATATTACATATTTTAATCTTGCATCTTCATACAGCTTTCAGGAAAATGATCAAAATGAAAACATTATTCCTCCAGCATTAACGAACTCGACGACGTACTCCGTAAACATTTTTCAAATCTACCGTGCAAACGACAAACCAACAGACTTACAGAATTGAAACTGACCACTAATTGTTCAGCAGTAAGACTAAAGTGTTTGTTATAGATCATTTTCGGACGAAATTCGGAAATTTCCGAAAAGAAAAATACCAATTCAAATCATAAGATAAAGTAAAAAGTTTTGAGGACGCCCTTTCATTTGGATCACAAGAAAAACTGTAGAAGTTTCTTGTTTCAAATAATTGTACTTTCAATAACAACATAGCTAGAGCCATTTGGCGAAATCGTTCAAATGTCAATATTCAACATATAATTCAAAAACAAAAAATCGTAAGCACTGTAAAAATTTTTGCTGAATTGTATGTAAGAATCGAAAAATATAAATTAAATTGTGGGAGTTAAAAATCATGGAAATTAATATCAAAAAATAATCAGAATCCGGATCGTAGTAATCAAGTAACCTATTGCCGTAAGACCTATATTTCTATAATTCGATGTGTGTATGTGAATGCCGCTTGAAAAGTGAGAGCATGAAAATACGTCGAATCCAATTCGCTTATCTGATACATCTAAGATAAGGAAACATCTGGCAGACTATTCTCCAACCGATCAACAATTTGTCGGAAGCCATATCGTACGCGAACCATATGAACCATTATAAACATCATACTGGTCTGCAGAAAAAAATGTAAATATCACTCCTTATCTAGACATCTATATGTTTCCATTGATGCCAAATGGTAGGAACCCACTAAGAGCGGGATCTCGATGCAATTAAGTTGGTCTATATACACAGGCGTGTATACTGCAGGATGCCACAAGGCTACAAATCTATACGGATACCAGATGGTACGCCATCGCGATATATATATATATATGTTGGAACAAATTTTTATTTGAGGTTATGATGTTGCCAAGGCTTTTGCGGTGAAAATCTACTTCATCAATATTCAGAATTTTTTTACTACATTTTATTCTCTGATATTGTGCCAAATTTGATTTTTTCTTATTTGAATTCAGCAATGAACATGAAAATGACCATTTCTGAATATAGAATGTCGAGACTATTCAAACGATGTACCAAAAGCCCATACTTCCTATTTGGAAATTGAGGGTTGTCTTTCTTAAGAGGTTGAAGGTAGGATTCGCATTTTTACGAAGAAGAATGACAATTTAAAATTGAAGCAATTTAAGTAGTTGTTATAAAAAAATTACGACGTAACAATACTGACACACGAAACCTGAATCCAAGTGTCATCTCAGATAAACAACTACCGCTTCCTTATAGACCCTCGATCGATACGAGATACGGAGCCAGAGCTTCCCCTCCATAGATGGCGCAACTAGTATCGGAATTCACTACATTTACAAAATTAAGAAGGAGGCACGTTTTATGTTGAAGTATTTTTGAGAATCTTTACATTTCCGAAAAATATTAAAGCTAATATATTATTGAAATAGAAAATTTTAATATTAATTCAATGTAATTGACAGTTTTAGTTAATTCGAAGCAATACTCTATGTTCTTAGTTTTATTCCAGCCGTTTCCAAACTCAATGAATTACACATTCAATCGACCTACACAACCTGCGCTTTTCAGAGGTTGATGGCTCGATAAAGCCATTGTCGGCAGCCATTAGATCAACAAGCAAACTGGCAGCTAAAATCGCAATGCCAACAAAGAGTGAAATAAATGAATGATACCTACAGCACATCTGATGACATACCTAATTGAAAATCGATTGCTATAGGGCACAAAATCCCTGACATATAGGTACTCGTAGATTGAATCTCGACTGTATGTGCTCTGCTGAAATCAGGAAATGTTTATCCTCAATTAACGGGGTGGCGTACATTAGTCAATGGAATTGAGTTAAGATGAGTGCTACTGGATTATAATATCAATACCATTATAAGAGTAAATATAACTGATGTCCCGACAGTGAATAGTTTTCCGTTATATCGAAAAACTCTTATATGAGGCGAGTCCTAAAGTTGTACAATAATTTTAACCATAGACTTCTTCCATCGAATGAAACACCTTTTCCATTTACAATTTTTCCAAATTCCCGAGAAAAATCAATATATTCTTGCTGAGGTCAATAAAGGGGTGTTAAATTCTCAGTGCAGGTGTGCTAGAACATTTAAGAATGCTCCAAACTTGGAAGTACCAGCCAGAGGGATTTTCTGTTAGTTATTTACAATTCTGATAAAAAGATCCTGTTGTTGAAAATACAGAAAAAGTCAGTTGAAATCCGCTGAAATTTCCACAAAGCTTCAAGCCGAACTTTATTTGCCCAATATTTTCACAAATAAAGATCTAATCGAATTGATATCTAGTACTCGATTGAAATAATTATTGAAACTTTGAAAAATCATATCTCCGAAAATATTGGATTCTTAGAGTTGGGAATAATATCAAAAAATTCTGTGATAGAACTGCATCATAAAAAATTTAATTCATATCGTAGGTCTATGACTCGCCTCATATGTTGGATTTACGTGCATCAGCAAATTATAATTAGAACATTATATGGAATCATAAAATTACAATTAACTATTGAAATTTTGAAAAAACAAATCTCCGAAAGTATTAGAGTTTTAGAGTTGAGAATGATATCAGTGGATTTTATGATGAAACTACATCTTAAAAAAAATTTAATTTGAAATTTGTAATGTAAACTTAGCCAAGATAGGTATTTATCTCCCAAACCTACTTTGGCAACTGTCTACCTAATTCCGTTCGATAGTTATCGTATTAATGGAAGGAAGGACAGCCGGACAGAATCGATTCTGACTACGGATTCTTAATCAGTGTCGAACCAGAACGTTTAAGACCATTTTCAGCCAAAAATTCGAAAATTACAGACATCTGGGCAAATTGATAAGCACTCTGTTCCGAGGAACAAGAGTGCCAAAAAGAAGCTGTGTGAGGCGTGAATAGACCTAAGAACATCAAAAGCACCTGACTTCCCGTCGGTGCTTTTGATGAATTTCTTATTTTCAAAGTAGGCCTTTGTTTCTACAAATTTTGGTAAGATATATTGGTGGAATAATATAAATATTTGTGTTTCACGAATGATTGAACAGGCTTTCAATGCACATACAGGACATTTTGGTGACTCTAAATCAGTGTTCGAAATATGACCTAACTGTATTCGTTTAAGATACAGGATGCTTTATGTATTTTATCAAACATTTTCAATCGGCAAAACTCTTGAACGCCTGCCTATGTGTAATATTCGCTCATAATGACTTGTCATAGCGCAGGTCCAGACTGTAAACATTATTTTCTTCATTCCACATCTTGCTAAACAGCGTGTACATCAAATTTTGAAGAAGTAAATTATTTGTCAGAATCTACAATGAATACTCTTTCAAACAAACCTTTCGGCCGTAATGGCACACTTCGCAACAATATTTCATGAACCATTGAATATCTGGAATTTTCAATTCATAACAAACACGGACATATGTGCTTCCGAATAATGCGTTAATACATTGAATCAATTGAATAATCTCATTCATGGTGCAATCGCTTCAGATGAGTGCAATCTGAGTTCGGTCTACTGTTGATAAAAAATAGTTGTGAAGGACTCCACTGCTTAACCACTCTTTTCACGACAATTAGCAATCAGCGCAAAATTTTATTCATCTGGGCATTGCAAACGCACTGAAGTTCCTCAAATTGAGCTTGTCCTTCATAACTATTTTTGAAAGAATTTTAAATGCCTCGTGCGAAATCTTCTCAGTATGAGGACAAGAATTTGTAAGCCTCAAGTAGCAAACGGCATGTACATTCCAGCAATATGATTTCGGTAAAATTTATCCACACTCCAAACACCATATTATTTTTGGATCGAAACATTTGTGGTGACAAGTGTGATTCGACATAATAGTAGTTTGTCATCCCACGACTCAGAGAAAATATACCCACACATTATAATAATGGCATTCATGGACCATCAACTTTCTCTTGCGACAAAAATTCCCGGTATCGGAACTAGCGAGAATAACATTCCCCGTCAGGTAGGAACCATATAGCAGACGCAGATTCATGAACCCATCGGGCAGGTATAAAGCAGGATCACCCGAGAAGGGTGGTCAGTAACAATTTGGCAAGTTACCGTTTGTACCTAAAATAAGTCTCCTCGAAATAAAACTATGTGTCCTCCAAGAGTTTCAATGATTCTCGTAAACGTCACACCCCAAACATTGTATTGTACTCATTCGAGCCCAACCCATTATTATTCTCAGAAGCCACATTGAAAGATTTCAACTGTTTAACAATTGTGTTATAGATTCGCTCAGCTGTAGTTCCAATGTTTGTTTCATCTGCATTAGTTCAAGGAAAAAATTGAACAAAGTTGAAAAATATATCTGACCCATATTTTTTCTATATTAGTCGATTCGTCAAAGAAATCTATGACGTAAGACCCTTGCGAGTGGGGATGGAGATAGCATTTTACCAAGGCACAATTCAAAGCAAGTTCAAGTCGCGGCATTTTCGAGAATAGGAGTATTGATACCTATTTGTAGCTCGACAAAAAAAAAACAATAGCTCTCGAGACGATCCAGTGATGTTGTCAACCCACAGTTATAAAATGAATATGAAACCAAGACATAATTACGGTTTCCTTTTCAGATTTGAATCATCACACTGCTACATCTACTTCCAAATGTAAGTATGTTTAATGTTCCTCGATTTTAAGTGAAGCGATTTCGAAACGAAACCGGCAGAGGATATTTCGATGTTCTTTACTGGAATCAGAATTATTCAATTACTGGAATGAATTATGCGTCCAATGAAAACTCCTATCTCGAGCTCTTCTGTATTTTGATTCATAACTTTGAATGAAATGAAGTGGTGTAGGAAATTCAGGAATATAAATCATATGGGTTGAGGAAATGGAATATTATTCTTTGTATTAAGGAAAACAAGCATATCCAAATTGAGGAAACAATAGTTGGTCGGCTTCTGCTTGGAAATTGATTTTCTGGAAAACATAATGCAATCGTAATGTCGTTCTAGAGTAGATATGGAAAGTTTGCTATTATGACAGTTCCAGTTCATAATATTGTAACGCTTTAAAAATACAGCACTGAAATTAATATTTTTATTCAATGTTTTATGAATACATTTCCATCAATTTGTCTATGAACATCAAATAATTATAAACGTGTATATTTATTTAAACAATACCTGTAATTCCATCTGTGTTTGAACTGTACATTTGTATAAAAATAAAGTTAGATTAATTATGGGAATCTGTTAAATGAAATTGTTGGTGGTGTTGGCTGATACCTGGTGGTGAGCGATTTCAATATGTGCTGAAACTAAGAACAAATGATCGCTTATGAAGAACATTCATTCCGTTTCAGAGATTCACCTGATTCATATTACTCTTGTTAAATAAAGAGGATCGGAATTTTGATTTTACTACTCCATATCGAGATTTTCCAAAGTTACCTAATCAAAAATTAATCTCGTGAAACCCTATCTAGAAGGTGAGTTTGACTGAAACGCTGTGATTTTTCTATCGTTTCCTATATCAATTTAGTTAAACTAAATAGTTAGTTTTACTTTCCACTTTCTTTGAAGTTCGAGTACCTACCTTTACCTGTTTTTGATATCAAGACCATACTTACCTGCTATCAGTTTGATCGGCCATATCGTACACGAGGCCATGTCACCTTAAGGGCCAACTTCAATCATCATCACTATCAATTCATAGTGGTTAACTGGATGAAACTCCAACCGGAGTACTTGCTAATTAACACAAAGGGGAAGATAATATACGTACAGATCTATAGTTTTGGGTAGCCAGATCGAGGAGCTTGGTTGGTTGAATTCCAGGTGTCACTTCTGTCTACTTTCTACTCACAAGTGATAGCTGGTTTTTGATAAACCGGTTACTTCGTAGTGTTTTTTTCCATAGGCGTTGAATTATGCTCCACTGATTATTCATAGTAACTAACCCCGTTGAAAGTAAGTAAAGTGTGGGGATTCATGAATGGAATAAATAAATATATCTCATATTGTACCTGTGTATTCATTATTTATAATCAATTTTACCAGCCGTTTAAACTCATATTCGTATATTTAATGGTCTGACATGAATGCTAATACATTTTTTAAACATAAAACTAATTGGCGCCCATATATAATTTTTTCCAAGAAAGAGTGGAAAATATTTCAATCACAATAAGAACCTATACCATTAGATGCCGGCCAACAGCTGTCGTTCGCTAAATGTAACTTTTTCCCAAACAATACCATTTTGAATTCAAACATTTATAAACAAATAAAAATTACTTTACAATGTAACACACATATATTTCCATACAGGAGAATAGAAGGAAACGTTTACAGAAATATTTCTGAACGGTGAAAAATAACCAGTCCAGTATGGAAAAAAAATTCCATTTCCAATTCTCTCAGTGTAGGCATTGAATTCGGGAGAAATAAGACAACACAAGTACCGAGATCCGTATTTGATCAATTATTGCATTACGCAGAATTTTTCGCCGGTTTTGTAACTTTTCTGTAACAATTTCTTCAATGGCTGCTTCTTCCTGGTAAAGAAGCGCCATCTATACATTTTCATAGTTCAAAATTTCAAAATCCTGGAATTTTTCATGTACCAAGATTAATTGATCCAACTATATCCAAATTGCACACATTTGAAATGTTGGACGGTATCATCTCCTTGATTTATAGTCTAGACAATGCGTGTTCTCCGAAAATTATAACTGAATTGTCATTCGATTCGGAATAGCATGCAGATAGTTTTTGAGAAAATGCTAACGCCGCTCGCAAAAATTGCAATTGTTATAAACAATGAAGTGAAAGAAAAGAAGAAGGTTTAGGCTTTCGCCAATAACTATTGTAAAAATGGGTTCAAGCCCTGTGGACAGGAGCTTTCTGGCGCTCTAGTTCAAACAGACAAATTATATCTCCGAAAGTATTGGTTTCTCAGAGTTGGGAATTATATCAATGTATTCATATGATAGAACTGCATCATAAAGGAAATTCAATTCAAATAATAGTTTATTTATCAAGATTAAATGAGCAATCATGAGAATGAGAACTGCACCACATTTTCAAATTTTTTTTTGACACTTTGCGGTAATCTGGTCAATACAAAACTTCACATGCGTATAAAGGTCATGATTCTACAATTTGATGCTAAATTTCAGATTGATCGAGTGATCGGTTTCGGAAATATTAATAAAAAATATTTTTACTAAAATCGGCCATAACTCCGAAACCCCTTGATGGAATTCGCCCATTAACGAACTTGTCCGAGATATTTACGCTCCAAAACCACCTTGCAATTTTCAATCCGCTCCTTCCGTTCGAGAGTTATCGTGCCTACGGCCGGTCGGCCGGCCAGACAGAATCGATTTCGCACTCGGATTCTTGATCAGTGAGTCGAACCAAATCGTTTGAGACCATTTTCAGCCAAAGATTCCAAAATTACAAACACTTGGGCAAATTGATAAGCACTCTGTTCCGAGGAACTAGAGCGCCAAAAAAACAAGTTTCGTATGACAATTGCCCAAAACAGGTTCAAAGTACCTACAAATAGTACGTATTCCATAAAACATGTATGAAAGAAGATAGGTAATAATAAAAAATTACCTTGTAATCGATCAAAAATTTCCTGATCTACGTTCACCAAATTTTCTCCTCTCTCGAACTACAGAATTATGCTTTCAATATTTACGTAATATTTTCAAACATTTTTGGGTGGGATCCCCGTTGCATCGCTAAAATACGAGTATTTCAACCCCAATATTTTTGAAGTTACAATATTCCCTTCTGTCAAGTTGACATTATGACAATTCATACATAGAATAATTATATCAATCTGTAAAATACGATTTACATTGAAATTTTGAAAAATCATATCTCCGAAAGTATTAGCTTCTTAGAGTTAAAAATGATATGAATGGATTCTTATGATAAAACTGCTCATTAAAAAAAAATTAATTTGGAATTTGTTTTGTAAAAAAATTTTTTTTTTGTTACTCCGTAACCATCTGACGGCTGGACCGGCCGGACAGAATGAATTTCGACCACGGATTCTTGATCAGTGAGTCGAACCAAATCGTTTAAGACCATTTTCATCGAAAAATTCGAAAATTACACACATTTGGGCAAATTGATAAGCACTCAGTTCCGAGGAACTAGAGCGCCAAAAAGTCAGAGTCACTTCCGGTCAAACTGAAAGTGATTTTCAATTTTTGTTTTTCCCAGTTGAAGGTTCCTTGAACGAATTGAAAATCATAAATTTTTTATCTTTTGAAATGGTTGAGATAATCCATTGGAACATGTATAATGGGACACCCGGTATAATGCATCTGTAAGTGTGTATGTGATTGAAATTCTCCTGAATGACATAACCGATTCTGATTAATTTTTGTGAGCATATTTGAGTGAGGCACGCAATTGGACCCAGTTTCACGGCAAGAAAACAATAGGAGCCAGTGTCACCACTCGGTAACAGGAAATGGTAGAACAATAAAAATTACGGAAAAATATTCCTTAAATATTGGTTCAAGCCCTGTGGACAGGAGCTTTGGCAATCTTGTTCAAAACTTTGACAAATCATATCTCCGAAATCATTGGTTTCTGGGAATGATACAAATGGATTCTTACGATAGAACTACATCATGAAAGAAATTAATTTCAAATAGACCAATTCTCCACAATAACGAACTTATCCGAGATATTCATTCCTCAAATCTACTCTGAAAATTATATTATATCAATTAAAACTCAGACAATATTGGAGATAGTCTGAACACAATATGATTATGTATGTATATTTCGTCCAATAACGAATTTCACCGAGATATTAATCTCCCTAATCTACTCTGAAAATTTTAACCGCCCAGCTCATTTCGTTCGAAAGTTATTGTAGAAACAAAATTTGAAAATTTGAAAAATTATTTTTTTAGAGGTCATTATTCTACAATTTGATGCTAAGTTTCAGACAGATCTAGTGATCGGTTTCGGAAAAATATTCATAAAAAATGTTTTAAATAAACACGGCCATAACTCCGAAACCACTAGGTGGATTTCGCCCGTTAACAAACTCGCCCGAGATATTTTCGCTCCAAACCTATCCTGCAAATTTCAATCCTCTAACTCCCTACGTTCGAGAGTTATCGTGTTAACGGCCGGTCGGACAAAATCGATTTCGACCATTCATGATCAGTCGAACCACATCGTTTAAGACCATTTTCAGCCAAAAATTCGAAAAATGTAGACAGGCAGATTGATAAGCACTCTGTTCCGAGTAAAATGAGCGCCAAAAATGAATTAATTCAACTTGTCTAACCATTTTTCGGTATTCCTGAGAGTGGAGACAATAAATCCATTATTCTATACTTTTGACGCTCTGCGCATTAAAATTATTAATTTTAGGGGCCTCCACGTAATGTATCCTTAATCGGAATGCCTATGTCAAAACCTAAATATCCACCCATTTGTACACGTCCGGAACAAAAATACAATCCCCCGCAATCACTTCGGCGCGTTCTAGAACAAAAATATTTTCACCGCCAAAAAAACCCTGAAAGAACTGCCACCACTACATGGACTGATGGAGAACCTTTACAAATTAACAGCATAAGACAGCACTAGCCGTAAAGAAGATACTTTATCTTCCGCAAATGATGACGATAATAAAGACGACGGGGAAGGAGAGTTGAACTCTATGATGTTGCTGGGGTTTAAACGGAAGGGTCGAACGATTTTCTATACTTTATTGTCAAAGCTTGAAGAACGCGATCGACGTGACGTTCGAACTGATGCGAAAAGATTTTCATGTCATGTTGTCTAAGGAATGTGGGAAATGGTCTTGAAGAATCGTAGATAATGTTGTCGGCTGTTATGAAAAAATAATGTCATCGTTTGAAAAGGAACCCCATATGATATATAAGTTCGATCGATTCATTAGAAGGTTCATTCAATAGATATCGAGTTTATCAAAAATTGGGATGAATCTAGCTAGTGGATTTATGAGGAGAAATTACATTCCGTGTTATTTAAGTTTTTTTGTCGACCTCTATATGAGAAGTCACATTTTACATACTAATTTGCGGCCTTTTGCGTACTAACTTGCGTCTTAGTGAAGGCAAGTACTTTGTGGACGAGGAAGTACCTTCTCGTCCGCAAAATTACTTTCTCGTCCGCCGTTGTCACTTTGAATACGCCATGAAACGATTCAATACAAACCTAAGTGTTTTTAAGAAGAACTGTGGTCACTATACAGGATCCAAGGCCGCCACACCGACACAGGCAAGGTGGTGATAGGGTACCATTAGGGTTTCACGCTTCCTGTTGTTAAACTGCCCTCCGAGTCATATGTTCAAGAAGTTTTTGTGCAGGGGGTTGAATAGATCGTTTCTGACTATGTTCTTTTTTGAATCGTCATTACTCAAACGTTCGGAAGAAATATTGTCTAGAATTAAAAGGTCTCAGATTATGGTGATGCTCAAGAGGCTTAAGGTTTTGTCAATCCAAAGACCTGTCGATATCAGCCTTCTGAGAAGTGATAGCGTGAGAATAAAAGTGTGCCAGGATTTAAGTGGAAACTTGAATAGTTTGGTGAATGCCCATTCGACAAAGCAGAGTCAGTCTCAAAGACATGTGGTAAAATTTAAAAACAGCTATTATGGAACATTTGCGAGAAACATCTGAAACCTGAAAAAGTGAGACAGAAGCTTTGTCGCTCTTGTTCAAACTTTGACAAATCATACCTCCGAAAGTATTCATGTCTCAGAGTTGGGAATGATCAATGGTTTATTGTAATATAACTGCATCATAAAACAAACTAAATTAAAACAAGAGCTCCAAAGTGTATCTGTTAAAAAGTTACTGCGAAAGTATTGGTTTCTCAGAGTTGGGAATGACACAAATGGATTCTTATTTAATTTATTTCATTTTATGATGCAGTGCTATTATAAGAATCCACTGATATAATTCCCAACTCTGAGTAACCAATACTTTCGGCGATATGATTTGTCAAAGTTAAAACAAGAGCGCCAAAGCTCCTGACCACAGAGCTTTCCCACTTTTTGTAGCATATTTTCTGACACCGGGCGTCACTTTTACCGATTTACGTGGCATTCTCCACCTGAAAATGAAAATTCAAAGTTACCCAATGTAGCAAATTCGAATTGCGGCTAAAATTGAACGATTCAAAGTTACCCAAGGAGTTCAGAAATTAAGTTCACGAATAAATATTTCAAAATGAAACGGGAGACGGCCACATGAAAGGCAAGGAAAATCAGTAACTCACCTGCTCAAAACCACCCGTGTATATTTAGTTTTGAATAATTAGGAAGCAACCAACTCCCGCTGACAAACGCACTCAAAAATGGCACGTGAAGGCGAAAATTCATGAAACGATAAAATCGCAACGACGAGTGATCACGTGACGATGTGAAAGCAACGGCGCTGTCGTTAACAATTTCCTTTCCTATGCTTTTCCTTTTATTTTTGACCCAACAGTGAATGTATCTATCTAGGAATTTTATATCAATCGTCTAGGAGTTCATTGAATTACTATCCTAACATTTCGTCTTTCACCTCTTTTGTTTTCAAAAACACTTTTTCTGATATTTACACACTTCATCTACAATACAACTCGAAGAAATATTTACAACTTTGATAGTATTTACTTTGGCAATTGCTGAAGTTCACCAACTACCGCAATTTACTCCAAATTTGTCATTTTTCAAATAAAATGTTCAACAAAATCTCGTATTCGCTAACCATCTGCATTCTACCGTCTTCGTCGTATCCCTGATCAGAACTGCATCTGTCACGATTTCTGGTACCCTCGAATGCTCTCATTACCCCCAGCACTTTGGCTTTCCCTCGAACTCACAGGGTAGTACGCCCAAGATGGTGTGCAACGACTGGTGATCCTCTGACTAGAACTACCCCGCCTTCGACCAATATGATTCCATGGGAAAGAACCCTCGGTTTTAAGGAAATTCCAGGAATATAGTCGTGGTTAATGTTGCACTTCAAGCGCCCTTCGAGTATTATGAAATCTAGATATATTTAGCCCGTTACCCCTGACGTCCTCGGAGACTCCAGAGAGTCGGGGTTTGGTATTAATTACTTCATCTCCTGACGGGTGGTACATAGTCTTTGGGATATTTCTAAGATAACTAACGGTATCCTAATGGGGTTGGAGTGCCACAGGGTCCAGAGAATGTCCGATTTATCCGATAATGCATCGCTTGCACCCTTAAAATATAATCCCAATTCTTACTATACACAATTAGAATTGAAATCGTTATTATTATTATTATTATTATTAATACAATTACAAGAGTAGAGGAATTAATTCCTATAAACTCAAACAGAAATAACATAAAAAAGTTCACACATTAGTAGACCTTGACATGAAAAAATCCAGGGCATTCTTAAAACCGTTGACGGTCCCAGCACTTATCACGGCACTCGGCAAACGGTTCCATGTCTCGAAGATCCTGTTGGTGAGGAAGCTGTGGCGTTGGGGGGTTCTAAACTTTTCTTTCGATAATTTAAACTGATGGCCTCTCAAATTGTTGGTATTCAGGGTATATAGGTCTTGAATACGATCACCGAAGTCACCCCGGAGCGATCGGAACGAAAATATCAGATCACCTCTCTCACGTCGTGAGAGAAAGGATGGGAGTCGAAAAAGATCGAGTCTTTCCTCGTAAGACGGACGAGTTATTCCGAAGGGGATACGAGTGACCCAACGCTGCACTGACTCAAGACGGTGTTCATCAGCACGTGTGGATGGCCACCAAACCGGGCCAGCATACTCTAAAGATGGTCTAATGAAGCTGGTGTAAAGAAGATTAAGGGTTTTGATGTCACATCCGCTAAATGACTTCTGGATGGCATATGTCAATTGTCTGGCTTTGGCTGTGATGTTAGATATATGGTCAGACCAGCGTAGATCCTCGGAGATAGTCACACCCAGGTCACAATGACTTGAAACACTTCCCAGTGTTATGCCACTGATGCAGTACTCTCTTCTTGGATTGTTTTTACCGATATGCAGTACACAGCATTTATCCACATTCAAAGGGAGCAACCATTTGTCACACCAAACACTTATTTCGTGCAGGTCACGTTGCAGGGTATCATAGTGGGTCAGTGGAAAGTTATAAATTTTAGTGTCATCTGCAAACATAGAAGATACCGATTGGAGTAATCTAGGGAGGTCAGAAGTGAACAATAAGAATAAAATAGGGCCAAGAACGGAACCCTGGGGGACACCAGATGTTGAAGGCATATCTTGAACGGAGAAAGAACGATTGACCCTAACTCGAAAAGTGCGGTTAGATAGATAAGCACCAATCCAAGCAAGAACACTTCCCCTGACTCCAAGATGAGAGAGCTTGGCAAGCAATCGACGGTGGGGGACTTTATCAAAAGCTCTGGAAAAATCGAGATAAACTACATCCACGGGCACCCCCAGGTCCCACGCCTTAGTCCATTCATCGATGCATAGAGTAAGGTTGGTAAGTGTAGAGCGACCAGATAAGAATCCATGTTGTTCTTTAGGAATAATGTCCCTGGCTAAAGCAAACCGGGTGATATGATCGGACACGATTCTTTCAAGGACCTTTGAAGCCGAAGACAGGACACTAATAGGTCTGTAATTGTGCGGTGATAGCTTGTCTCCTTTTTTGAAGACCGGTGTTACGGATGCAGTAAGCCAGTCATTAGGGAGGATAGAATATTTGAGGGAACATGAGAATATTATAGACAGGGGCAAAGCAAGGGAATGAGCGCAGCAACGGAGAAGTTTAGAAGAAAGGCCATCCAGACCAGGAGCAGTATCCTTGAGCTGAAGAAGGTATTCCCCGACGATCTCCTCGCTGGCGTCGATGTCGGAAATCACTTCAGTGATCTGAGGAAATTCAACCTCCGGAAGAGGGCCATCAGGCTCCTCAACGAATGCAGACGAGAAGACATCAGCAAACACCCCGGCCGTCTCAAGGGCATCCTCACAAAGACGGCCAGACCGATTGCGAACAGTAGGAAAACTAACTCCACCACTCATCGAAGACTTGAGGTATTTGAAAAATTTCTTCTTGTTCTTAGTAGATGCCAGTCCCCTCTCGTACTGAATTTTAGCCTGGTTTAATTTGACGGAAAAGTGGTTCGAAAAAGTACGATGATTCTTAAAATCACTGGTTGATCGTGTCCTAAGGTATCTCTGCCATAGGGCCTTCTTTCTTCTTACCATCCTCAAGACTCCACCATCGATCCAAGGTCTCGCAGTGTGGATCCTAACCAAACGAGTGGTCGTGCAGGACGTAACAACCTCGTCAATCACCCTCAAGAAGGAACACCACATTCCATCAACATCCCCCTCATCCTCAAAAATTAGAGACCAGTTTTTAGATTCTAGTAGTTCGGATGCTTTATTGTAATCGACGTTTCGTATTTCTTTGGTGGATGTAGAATTTGGACACAGGAGTCGAAATTGTATCTCCGTTGCCAAGGTGCTATGGTCGGACTTTCCGAACGGAGGGCGATAGTCAATTTTAGAAACGAGGTCGGGGTCCGTTACCAAGATGAGATCGAGTAAAGAGGGCACCTGTCCAGTTCTGAATCTTGTAGGCTGATTGACTAATTGTTGGTAGGCCGTTTTATCGATGAGGTCTGCATAGGGATATGAGGGAGAACCAAAAGGAGGTAAAGCCTTGAGGGGCCACTCGATATCCGGACAGTTAAAGTCCCCAGCTACAAAAATATTTCTGTTGTGAACTGTAGCATCCTGGAGAAATTCCACTAAGTCTGAATCACCCTGGCAAGGACGGGGGCGATAAATGCATCCAGTTAAGAGACAAAATCTGCTGTTATGAATTTTCAGAAAAGTATTATCAATACCCGACCAGTCGTAGTGAGCAGCTTCAACCTTGAAACAGTCGGTAATGGTGTTCCGTACATAAATACATACTCCACAGTGACCTACGGTTATCTTGTTGTCATCGCGATACAGGGTATAGTTTGGAATATGAAATATACTATCAGGGATAGATGGCTTAAGCCACGTTTCGGTGAAGAAGATAAGGCTTGGTTGATGTAGTTGAACATACGTTAGAATTTCAGAGAATTTAGAAGAAAGGGACTGCACGTTACTATACATTATTGGCCACACCTGGAGTCCCCCGAATCAGCTGTTAGGTCAGAGGATACGTTGGTATTAGTAGTCTGGACTATGGTTGGAGATCCTTTAACATACTTTATCGTGATGTGCTCTTCACCGTTGGACTGTCTTCTCTTGAGCTCCCTCCGCAATGAATCGAGTTCAGCCACCTGACTCTTCGTTTTGTCATCCCGGAGTAAGACATCACGAAATTCTGCACATCCTGATAGACGAGACTTATTCCTCAGCAGGCTAGAGACGACGCGAGGATTGGAAAACCTTAACCTCAGCCAAGCAGGTCGTGATCTGTCCCTGGATGGTAATCGATCGACGCTAAGCAGGCTTTCACCAGCCGATTCGGAAATAGAATTAACTATAGCCGACGCAATGGAAACATCAGCAGATCGGTCAGCACCCTCTGGGACATTGAGGGCCAGAAGATTATGGGATTTTTCAACACGCTCAAGGACCTCAGGGATGACAAGTGACTGGGGACCAGCAGACAAAAGCAACCCAGGTTTGACCTCATTTAGACTCTTAGAGATATCAGATATCTTGTCTGATAAAAACAATTGGTCACGCTGGATCGACTCAATCTGAGAGCGTTGGAGGGACAGGGCAGACTCATGGTCAGACAGGATCTTGGTATGCTGAGACAAAGTCTCGGTACATACGGAAAGCTGTTCGAGCAGGTCATTTTGGCGTTTCTCAATCCGCCCCACACTCGACGACAAATCCGCCATTCGCTCCATCAGCATGTTAAAATGTTGGATAGTCAAAGGTCCATCAGATGGTACCTGCGGAAGCGAGGGCCGAGATGGAGACGGAAATATTGGGCGTCCACCCCCCGATCCACCACGCAATGTTCGCTCGTTCGTAGTACAAACAGAACAGCACCACCCATTTGCGGTTCCCTTCAAATAGTTCAACTCTCTGTCAGTTAGATTGACGCAACCCAAGTGAAAATCATTACTACATTTAGCGCATGAAATATGCTTCTGGTTGGACGAGATAGAATTAGCGCAAACGGAACAAGAACGAGCCATGACGGAAACTGCGTATGAGATGAGAAAGGAGGATACAAATAGGACTCTTCACTTTCTTGGGCCTATAAGAAAGTCTTACACAGACGTTGGAGGGCCACGGGTAAGGAAATGGGAGATTGAATGGATCGGGGATCACCTTAACATACACCGCGCAGTGAGATAAAATGGATCGAGGATCAACGTAACACACACCGTTCACGAATCGGCGGTTACGCCTGGCGTTAAGCTAAGCGCGCTGAGCTGGGAGAATCGTCTCCACGCGCGTTGACAATCAGCGATTGTAAACAAAAACAAAAGAAAAACAACTGAAAAGGATCTCCCAAGGAAGTAACAAAATGCTGCCAATTGGATCGAAAATGTAAGATGAATCAAAAGATATTGAACTCTTTACCTTCTCACACACTAAAGTAACAACAGTACCGAGAAAAATAAAGGAACTCAAGGAGCACAAAGTTTACGTCAGTATTCTACAATATGCGAACGCGTATATCGTTATTGAAATCCTACATGTATTTGAACATGACCCTACACCACCACAAACACTCCACTGTTCAACTTTGAACCAACAGGGAATGTATGTTTTTGAATAGGAACTTACTCCACCACAGACACAGCACCGTTTATTTTCGAACCAACAGTTATTGTATGTATTTGAATAGGTTCTCACGTTACCACAGGCACAGCGAATGTATGTATTTGAGTCGAAACTGATCGTTTGAGACCATTCCCGGCCAAATGGTGGACCAATTTTTTTTGGACGTTTGTTTTGACAAGCGCCCAAGCCTCTTGCCACAGAACTTTTCCAACTTATTTTTAGTATTCTTTCAAAACCGTACCCTGTATAACTTAAAGACCTATAGAATATTGCGCATGAATCAAAAAGGCATCTGTCACTTTCTTTTTGTGTTCAAATGAGAAAAATTCTCAGCCTGTCATCAAACAGTGTTTCTTTACATAATGGATTAATCGTTTCCAATGCCTTCTTGTGGTTGTTCGCGAAAATATGGTAGATTTGTTCATCGTTTTTTTCTATGCCGCAACATAACTACTTAATTTCTCCAAGGGTCCATCGAAATTAAGAATTTCCACGGGATACCCTCGGTTCATTTCCTTCTCCTCTGTGTTCCATTCTTCTCATAATAATTATATGAATAACGACAACATTTCTCGAGCTTGGAGCGTCTTCACCGTACCGTGATGAATTCCTCATTATGCTACACAATCTCTCACGCGTTGGATAACACGCCCGGGCGGAAAATTCCCCCAGAACCGAACAACTTAGTCCTGCGCTATCCCCTAACGAAAAATATACAAACTATTCGAAGCGGAAGCCAACTTCGAAATAACAAATGAAATTATGTCAACCGAATTTGTGAAATTAGGCAGCCGCCCATGTTGAATATTCATGCGGGTAATTTTTCCACATTCATTTTTTCAGTTGAACACAGTTGGAAATCACATCGGATGACAAACTGACGGCGCATTTAACTGTTATATTGCGGGTGCAAATATGCAATTTGCATCGGATGATTTTATATTTCATATTGTAGGTATAACAACAAATATAAATATGAATATTTCATTTGTATATGCTGCTATTGGATGAGCCAAAAATTCTACCATAGAATGAGTAAATCGCGCTTATTTTGAATTGTTTTCTGCTCATTAGTCATTATCTCTATTTGACTGAATGTTCCGAATTCTGCCCGAAGTTTCTTTAGGTTATCCCAAAAAATTAATGTCATCATTTCCTGATCTATTTATAATTTCTGTAATACAGGGGGTCCCTACTTCGAGTGCCTATTAGACGTTTCTGGAGAACTGGACATATTTGAAATCTGAAAATTGGGATTATGATATTGCTTGAAATTCTCTCTAGAGCTAAAATATTTTCGGAGCCCAAGCACTTCGGGTTATACAGGGAGTGAAAATTAGTTTGATAAAAATTTTTTTTTCCAAGTTTTGCATTCCTGGTATGATCATGTATTCAATGCTGAATACATTTCTGTTAAAACCATTGTATTCATTCGAATTGTTTTCAAAATATCGAAAAAAAAAACCGAAAAAAAGTCAAATATGTTTAGTCAGTATTAAGTATGTTCATTATTCTTAGTTAAACATCCTGAACCTAAACCGTTTTTACAACATCGAAAAAGAAGAATGTAATAAGGTCATGCATCTTTTGAATTTCAGAAATATTATCACAGGGTGTTCCAAATTTTGTGTCGAAAATTGTGATCAAAAATTGGCCACAACTTCTGTTTTTCCAATTAGAACCCTATTTTTTCATGATTGCGTTGGATTTTGCGGTGAAAAATAAAGATAGTTTTTTTACATGATTATGCTCCTAAATTGAAAAAGAAACTCAAAAATTATTGAATTTAGGAGCATAATCATGTAAGAAAACTATTATTATTATGCTCCTAAATTCAATAATTTTTGAGTTTTTTTTTAATTTAGGAGCATAATCATGTCAGAAGACTATCATTATTTTTCACCGCAGAATCCAACGCAATCATAAAAAAAAAGAATTCAAATTTGAAAAACAGAAGTTATGGCCAATTTTTTTATCACAATTTTCGACACAAAATTTGAAACACCCTGTTTTGATATTTCTGGAATTCAAAAGATGCCTGACCTTTCCACATTCTTCCTCTTCGATGTTTTAAAAACGGTTTACGTTCAGGATGTTTGAAATAAGAATAATGAACATAACACTGACTAAACATATTTAACTTTTTTTCCGGTTTTGTTTAGATATTTTGAAAATTATTCTAATGAATAAAATGGTTTTAACAGAACTGTATTCAGCATTGAATACTTAATCATATCAGAAATGCAAAACTTGAACAAAACATATTTTCATCAAATTTATTTTCACTCCCTGTATAACCGGAAGCGCTTGGGCTCCAAAAATAATTTAGCTCTGTAGAGAATTTCAAGCAATATCACAATCCCAATTTTTAGATTTCAAATATGTACAGTTCTCCAGAAACGTCTAATAGGCACTCGAACTTGGGACACCCTGTATATGCAGTACATCCCAGTACTCCGCACCTACAGAAACTTTTCTTTTGTATTAATATTTCCTAATTTTATTTTACTATTTTACTTACAAAAAGTTGGTGCATCAAAATTGATTTGTGCAGCAATCGCCATTTTTGCGCGTATGTTCTGGGGAACATCGCGTTATCATTTTGCCCAAATGTCTGTAATTTTCGAATTTTTCGCCGGAAATGATCTCAAACGATTGGGTTCGACTCCCTGATGAAGAATTCGAGGTCAAATTTGATTTTGTCCGTCCGGCCGGCCGTCCGTCCGTTGCCACGATACCTTGAGAATGGAAAGAGCTAGCGACTTGAAATTTTCAAGGTAGGTGGCTTATCCCAATACGACGGACGGTTAGTTAATGGGCATAATCGGGATGTTTTGGGAGAAAATGCCAGAACAGCTCAATTTTTATTCAGAGGAGGACATATTTTGAGCACAATTGCAAGCCAAAATCTTCTCAAGTCCAGGTGTAGGGGTTTTCACCCCTAAATTCTCAAAAGAGAATAGTGGGTAAGCTATAATTCAATTGAAAGACAACTTGTCCCTCTACATGGATACTACAGTTTTCAAATTCTTAATGAGTCCTTGAAGTAGTTAAGTGATGGAATTATTTTCATTACTAGCCAAATCACTCAACCTCCGTTATGTCCCAACTTAGATCCTCAGTTAAGAATAAATAAGAATTTCACCACCGTTATATAAGTTAACTGAGGTTGCGATTCTTATTTATCCTTAACTGAGGACCTCAGTTAGGACTTAACGGAGATTGAATGATTTATGAATACGGCGGTAAGTCTAATAAGAGAGCAGTTACCTAAATGGAGCTCTAATAATTTTATCTCCAAAGTTATTCAATTATTGTGAAAGTTCAATATCATAAGAGAAATGCACATCCTGCTGTACCATTTTTAGTAACCTTCAAGAAGAACAGGATATTGTTCGATAGCTTGGTGAAGATTAACTAAAATCGAATTGTATGGTTGCCATCCATATCTATTTATTTGTCTATTTACAAGCAGTCGATTCTGCCACTATTAAAAGATTTGTTATGATAAAATTTCATGAAATAAATGTTCATTTATTACGAAATTAATCTCTGTCCATGACTCTTGAATAATCCTGTATATAAATATCAAGCATAAGTATCCATCACTCTTGAATGCTCGATATTTATATATAGGATATAAATATCGAGCATAAGTGACAAGCAATTCAATTGGAATCAGAGAACAAATAGCGGAAGGATTATTTAAAATCCTCACCGTTCTTTGGAATAATAGATGGCTGAAAATGATCTTCAGCTCTTCGTTGAACCTTTCATTCATGTGGATATGAAATACTAACGATGTCGTAAAACTTAATCCTGCAATTTTTCATTTTTAATACTCCCTTTTTCAGAGCTCCATATTCAGCACACTCTAATACTGTGGAGAAACTCAGAACTTTGCACATCATTAACCTTTCAACAGGGCCCATATCCGCTCAGTTGCCCCGTTTTGTGGTTTGGAAACGAGAAAAAATGGAGTGCTTTTAAATGAAATTATTTAACAGGAAAAAAGCATTACCTGCAACCATATACATAGATTTGCAAGGAGTGGTCGATACCATCGCATATTATTTTTCGCTTTATGGGGAGAAAAGTCGAGTATTTTGAAAGTGAGAGCTGACATGCTGAAGGTGAGAAACATTTTGTATTTGCAAGTGGCAGATGATTAACCCTTAATATCTAATCATTAAAGGATACTGTGGGAGGTATACTCATTATTGAAAGGTTTTTTTTCTGGGTTTTCTCTCCCAAACTCTGAAAAATATCTATAAATTTCACAAAATAACTATCAACAAAATAATTCTAAAGATTTTCATTAAGCGTCTGACGAAAGAGACTCCGAAACGTTATGATATAATTGTTTCTTCATTGATGTTGTTTCGTTGTTGTTTGTTAGGCAAAATTGTTCAATTGATTGCTTCTGACAAATCTTGTGTTTCTTACGCAGAAGCAAATAACAAAATAAATAATTTTTATTTTATAGATATTTTTCAGAGTTTGGGAGAAAAAACTCAGAAAAAAAAAACCTTTCAATTACCTTAATATCTACCGTTCGGACGGCTGTTAACACGATAACTCTCGAACGAAAGAAGTTAGAGGATTGAAATTTGAATGGTAGGTTTGGAGCGTAAATATCTCGAGCGAGTTCGTTAATGGCGAAATCCATCAAGCGGTTTCGCAGTTATGGCCGTTTTTTAGTAAAAATATATTTTTTCGGCAACCGTCCGGGAAGTGCCCACTTCCCGGACGCTTTTTCTTGGAGAAAGAAGCATTTCCCGGCCTAGTCCCGGATGTACGTACTTCCCGGACTAGGCCAGAAGAATCACGTCGATTTGGTCATTGTAAATATGAAAATCTTGGTAGGTATATTTTTAATAAATGAAGTTACCATAGCACTGAGAAAACGGCTGACAGTTCATATAAAATTGGTTGTCAACAATTTGCACATGAGATATTTTCTGTTCTGTTTAATTTGAATAAGAATCAAAATATATTAAAAAGAAGTGTGTCGTCTCATTGATTTGTTATTCTACACGGTTGCCGAAAAAATATTGTACGTAACACGCCCGAAAAAGGTTTTTTTGGACTCATAGACTTCTAGGACTCGCTTACGCTCGTCCTAGAATTTTGTCTATTCGTCCAAAAAACCCTATTTTCCGGACTTGTTACCTAAAATAACTATTTTCGGCAACCGTCCGGGAAGTGCCCACTTCCCGGACGCTTTTTCTTTGAGAAAGAAGCATTTCCCGGCCTAGTCCGGGAAGTACGTACTTCCCGGACTAGGCCGGAAGAATCACGTCGTTTTGGTCATTGTAAATATGAAAATCTTGGTAGGTATATTTTTGATAAATGAAGTTACCATAGCAGTGAGAAAATGGCTGACAGTTCATATAAAATAGTTAACATGTTATATTTTCTGTTCTGTTTAATTTGAATAAGAATCAAAATATATAAAAAAGAAATGTGTCGTCTCATTGATTTGTTATTCTACACGGTTGCCGAAAAAATATTGTACGCAACACGCCCGAAAAAGGTTTTCTAGGACGAGCGTAAGCGAGTCCTAGAAGTCTATGAGTCCAAAAAAACCCTATTTTCCGGACTTATTACGTTAATTACTATTATGAATATTTCCGAAACCGATCACTCGATCTATCTGAAATTTAGCATCAAATTGTAGAATCACGACCTTTAGACGCATGTGGAGTTTTGAATTGATCGGGTTACCGCAAATTGTCAAAAAAAAAAATTAAAAAATTTTTAAATTTCGTTTCTCAATAACTCTCGAACGGAATGAGCTAGGCAGTTCAATTTTCCAGAGTAGGTTAGGGAGATAAATATCTCGGTTAAGTTTGCTATTGGGCAAAATAGGTCAGATGGTTTCGGAGTAACGAAAAAAATTTTTTTTTTAAGATGCAGTTTCCCCATAAAAATCCATTGATATCATTTTCAACTCTAACAAGCTAATACTTTCGGATATATGATTTTTCGAAATTTCAATAATGAATCGTACTTCTATGTTTTCACACAATGCTATAATTATTCTATCTATGAGTTAATATATGTGTTCATACTCGTACATGTCATTCTGTTCTATAAGAGAGAGTCAATTTCATTTCAGCTATTTTAATTTGATTTCTTCCATGGTGCAGTTCTCATTCTCAGATTGCTCATTTAATCTTGATAAATAAACTATTATTTGAATTGAATTTCCTTTATGATGCAGTATTATTATGATAATACATTGATATAACTCTCAACTCTTAGAAACCAATACATTCGGAGATATAATTTGTCTGTTCGAACAAGAGCGCCAGAAAGCTCCTGTCCACAGGGCTCTAACCAATTTTTGGTATAACTCTCAGAGATTGATGGCCTAAAATAACAATAAATGCCAAATTTGAAAATACTTCGGTTCGGGAGTTATAGCTAACCAAAACTTCGCTCGAATCGATGAATCAATCTGTATCTCAGAAACGACGAGCCTTAGTCCATTTTTGATTGTTGTTTTCTGGCTCCCCTGGGTGTCATCCATTCACCATGAAACTATGTACAGTTACTCGTGGACCAGCCTGTATAGTAATTCAGTTGCAGAATGCTCAAGTTCAAGAAATTGTTCCTGATGAGGGTAAAATTTCTAAAGTCATTGAGTATATTTCCATCCTTAATGTGTACAATTCGTGAATATACCTTTAATCTGTTGAAATTTCCCGCTATGAAAAATTGAAATTAATATCTTAAACAGAAAAAAGTGAAGTTTGAGCCGGGAAGAATTTCAAATATTCCATCGACACCAAATGATCAACTGCAAAAATTGAAATAAAGTGCAGCTCGAGAAGGAAGCGTGTCGTTGTTTCCGCTGAAGAATTTCCCGATAAATTCCTCTGTGGTTCTGGAGGGTCGGAAAATGTCGAAGCGTCCTTAATTACATTGAGTAGGGAAGCTTTCCAATAATTGATCCATAAATCATATTCAGAAAATTCGATAAAACGAAAAATGTGGAAGAATAAAATTTGGATATATTCTAGCCAATCATCCGCATATTTCCAATGCTTCTTGCAGGATACAGGATCGAGCAGGACGATAATGAATATTCCCTGGATTCCATAACCCAAAATCCGATCAGAAGCAGATGGAAATAGATCTCGTATTTTCCGTTGGGTGGCCGTAGGCAAGGAAGGCCGTAACTCTTCATTCGTTCGTTTCTCATTTTTTCGGACGTTGGATTCAGTTTTTTCTTTTTGGAGGTTTTATGGTGATTAGTTGCTGTGTGAAAAATTTGCCTCTGGGTGTTTCGTTGAGTTTTATTTCATTATCGTTTCATGCGGAATAATGATATTGTGTCGTTGCCACAGGGACTACTCGAGTTTGGTAAATTCACCTTATGATTTTTGGCGCTCTTGTTCCTCAGAACAGAGTGCTTATCGATTTGCTCCGATGTCTGTAATTTTAGAATTTTTAGATGAAAATGGTCTTAAACGATTTGGTTCGGCTCACTGATCTAGAATCCGTCGTTAGATTCTTTTCTTTTCTAAAATCACGTGCTCACGTTAGACGACCAACAAACTTACAGGAATTGAGACAAAGAATATTTCTTGAATGAGAACTAATACTTGGAGAAGTCTTGGAAAGAGTGACTCAAGAATTTGTTAATAGGATGATATATTGTCTAACAGTGAGTTATTCCTCGTTTTTACAAATTTTTTGACACTAAACTCAGTCTGTATGAATTCAAAATAACAAGCTCTTCCAAAATCTGTATAAAAATATAGGGTGTCACTTTCAAATTAAAGAAGTTGATGGCATTTCCGGTTAAACCGGAAGTATATTATTAACAAAAAAACGTAAATCAGATGCATTTTGTTCCATTGCACTTACCTGCAAATTTTGATAAATATCGTTTTTTCGTTCAAAAGATATTTACTTGGTTCCATACTTTATCCCAACCCTGTATATTTCGATCATCATATGGATTAGCCAAGGGCACCTAGGATAGGGTTAATATTATATTATAATATCCTATAATTGGTCATTTTGCATTCAATCATACTTTGTTTGTTAGAACAGAAATACATTCACATGTCTGTTATAGGTAGATAAGATTACATGTATGAAGAGTGAACACAGACAGATAGAATCCGCATTCACTGAAAACACAGAAGTACGATTTATTATTGAAATTTTGAAAAATCATATCTCCGAAAGTGTTCGCTTAATATAGTTGAAAATGATATCAATGGATTATTATAATGAGTTTGCACCCTAAAAAATGGAATTCGAAATTTGTAATAAAATAATTTTTTTTTTCCTATACTCCGAAACCACGATTTTGCCCAATAATGAACTTAACCGAGATATTCATTCCTCAAATCTACTATGAAAATTATATTACATCAATTGAAACTTAGCCAATATTCCAGTTTTGTTTATACTGGAGGTATTCTGAACCCAATTTACTTACCAAAGTATATATTCTAGCTCATTGCGTTTGAGAGTTATCGTTTTAAAGGCCGGACAGCTGGAAAGAATCGATTTGCGACCACGGATTCTTGATCAGTGAGTCGAACCAAATCGTTTGAGACCATTTTGAGACAAAATTCGAAAATTACAAATATTTCGGCAAATTGATAAGCACTCTGTTTCGATGAACAAAAGCGCAACAATCATAAGAAAAATTGAAAAAAAAATTCGGACGCTAACCTCCTAGATTCTCTCAATTTAGGTATCCTTGAAAATTTTTAGCTGGTTTAACAATTTCGAATCGATTCAAATTACAAAAAACTTAATTTCAAAACACTCAGTAATGTATGTATACAGTAATTCATTCTGGATTGGCAGCAGCAAATATTTAACAGATCGTATTTTCTGTCTAACTGTACCCCAAATCAAACAATAGCATCAAATAATGTTCACTTTAGTTAGAAATTGATTACATTTCACTTTGTTCAACTGCGATAACGACTTCAATAGCCAAGTAATTAAATATTCTTCCTTAATTATGAAACGGAGGACTATATTCAAAATTAGATTTTCTCCAATTAATTTGAGGATCACATTTCAACGTAGTAAAACATTTTAATAACAAAATCCTGATACCCCATTCAGGGGATCTGGTAATTTGCTGGTGGAAAAATGACGACCCGAGGAAATTGCATTTCGTATTTTTCAGATGAAATCTCGCACTAAGTGAAATTTGGAGCTGGGAAGATGCCAGGTCAGTAATGAGAGATTCAGGATTCAAGTTCACTATGAAGGAAGGTGTTTTCATTCTTGAAAATATTCACACCATTCAAAAAATGCAAAATGGAACTTTTTACAGGAACTTTCCTAAAAATGGGTTCAAGCCCTGTGGACATGAGCTTTTTGGCGCTCTAGTTCAAACAGACAAATTATATCTCCGAAAGTATTGGTTTCTCAGACTTGGGAATTATATCAATGTATTCTTATGATAGAACTGCATCATAAAGGAAATTCAATTCAAATAATAATTTATTTATCAAGATTAAATGAGCAATCTGAGAATGAGAAACGCACCATGGAAGAAATCAAATTAAAATAGCTGAAATGAATTTGACTCTTTCTTATAAAACAGGATGAAATGTACGAGTATGAACACAGATCATATAATAAAGCTTAGATAGAATAATTATAGCATTCTTTGAAAACATAGAAGTACGTAAGATTCATTATTGAAATTTAGAAAAATCATATCTCCGAAAGTATTAGCTTGTTGGAGTTGAAAATGATATCGATGGATTTTAATGGTGAAACTGCATCTTGAATAAAAATTACAGACATTTGGGCAAATTGATAAGCACTCAGTTCCAATAAGGAACTAGAGCGCCAAAAAGTGTAATTCCCTTTCCGGTATTCCCGCCTTCTCTCGTTCCGAAACCGAAAACCCGACTGACTAGACGAACCGGCTATCGGGCTCCTCGTACGATCTTGTCAATCTCCGGTATTAGAATAAAACGTCGGTACTTACCTGGGATATACAGAGGGAGAATTTGACCACTGCATAAATTTTAGCCAAAGATTCCTCTCATCAAATGAAACAATTTTTTCATTTAACATTTTTCCAGATTCGGCTCAGGTAAAAAGTTACAAGCGTTTAAAGATTTCACAATGTGCTAATACACTCCCGCATATAAATTATCTATGACATTGTTGGCGGACGAGAATAAGGCATGGTAACGTGGTTTACAGCTTGATTCGGGATTCCAACGCTCAAGGAAAGATCCATAAAAGTAGTGAAATTTCTGGAGTTTTCCATTTTAAAACATTCAAGGAAGAATATCTCGAAAGCGGTGCGTTTAAGGAGAAATGATGAAGAATAGTATAATGTTCTAAAACGATGGAATATTCTTGAAATGACTCAAGAAAAACTTTCTATGCTTTCTTTATGCTAATTTCGTTTAGTTTTATGAATCCACGAGTCCATAACTAGAAAACCAGTAGAAGTAGAAAATAACTAATATTCGGAAAATATGTATCATAGTTATAGGAAACTTTACGCCAACATTCATTTTATTCGAAAAAAGGATGTCAAAGCTATAAAATAAAAACTGATTTTTTTTCAAAATTTCAACAGCCTGTATCTTTTTACCTGAGCTGAATTTGGAAAAATTCAGCTATATTTGAAGTTCTAATGAATGGATAGCTGTTTTGTTCTTTTTTTTTGTACAACTAATATCGAATATATCATGATAGTTATAAAAATTGTAATAACTACAATGTAAGAGGCTGAAGGACCCAAGGTCGATGGCCATTTGCGACGGTAATAAATATCTGTTATTTTTATTATTTTTTAATATTTAACAGATCATGTTAAAACTTGAAACTTGGCAGTAGAGTTAGATTCTAAAGGCTCTTGCAAAATATCAGCAATTTCAGACGAATAGTTACTGATATATAGAATTTTTTTTTTATTTTCAATGATTTATTAAAAATTTTCTACAAATGCTATCCTCACCAAATTATGCAAGAATTTTCGAGTTGGCATTCTACAAATAATAACCTTATTTGAATTCAATCGGTTTAGTATTTTTCGAGTTAATGGGGAACAAAAAACAACCAAATTTCAGAAAATTTCAGATGGCTATAACTCTAAAACCGTTTGGTCGATTATGCTCATAAACAAACTCAAATGTCGCATTCAGATGCACAACCTAACCTAAAATTAACAAGCCGCTATCTCATTCCGTTCTCAGGTTATCGTGACAACAAAAATATTTTTTATTCACTTTTTAATAATTTTCTAGCGATACGATTCTCACAAAATTTCACAAACGTGCTTAGGTTTATATTCTACATCTATTCACCAAGTTTTAATTCGATCGGATCTATATTGGTTGAAAACAAAATTTATATTCGGAAACCACAGGGCCGATTATGCCCATTAACGAACGTATTGAGATGCGCCACCTACCCTGAAAATTTCAAGTCGCTAGTTCTTTCCGTTCTCAAGTTATCGTGGCAACGGCCGGACGGCCGGCCGGACATAATCAAATTTGACCTCGAATTCTTCATTGGGGAGTCGAACCAAATCGTTAGAGACCATTTTCGTAAAAAAATTCGAAAGTTACAGACATTTGGCAAAATGATAACGCGATGTTCCCCAGAACATACGCGCAAAAACATTGTTAGGAAACTAACGCTTTTGTAGTTCAGAAATGAATGAATTGGCAGGAGATAAATTAAACAATCCTTCGCTGTTGGGAGAGGTGGGAGAGCCCATGGTGAGAGGATATAATCAAATTCCAGGGAATATTACGTTTTACCCATATGCACTCGCAGATGTTCATGCATATAGAACGCTACTTAATCATTTCTATCTTCTTAAAATGAATTTATAGGCCCCATCTTAAACTTAACCATAAAACGGGATTATTGTGTCTCATGGAGAGGCAACAGATGAAACTGTTAATAATTTGAATTTTGCGGGGAAACGGAAAGAGTTATTTATGAACTCCTTTCGGTAGAATGTGGCCATTAGCTATCTAATGAAATTCTCGAAAAAAAAAACAATTAGGCTTAGGATCCTAATGGCTCTCGTGATCCTCTTTCGAAAGACCGGGCCGCCATTTTCATTAAATCTTTTCAAAATGACAACAGGGGTATCAGTGTGGCCTTATTATTTGTTTCTCGCATGTCTGTTAGGCTATTGATAAGATGATAAGTTTAGGTTGACTCTAATAGAAAGAAATCCTTAAAGGATAGTGTGGGAGGTATACTCATTTTTAAAAGGTTTCTTTCTGGGTTTTCTCTCCCAAACTGTGAAAAATATCTATAAAATAAAAATTAATTATTTTGTGATTTGCTTCTGGGCAAGAAACACGAGATATTCGTCAGAAGTAACCAGTCGAACAATGTTGCCTAACAAACAACGACGAAACAACATCAACTAAGAAACAATTATATCGTAACGTTTCGGAGTCTATATCAGACTCCTTCGTCAGACACTTAACGAAATAGTTCAGAATTATTTTGTTGATAGTTATCCTGAAATTCGAGAATTGTATCATGGACAGCATTTGAAAATCATAGTAACATAGTTTTACTTTGCATTCAAATTTCGAAGTTCCAACTCCTTTCTTATACCTAAATACAGCCAAATATGGTCAATACCAATTGAGAAATTTGCAAAATTGCAGTCTCTGTTCAACAAAATACAAGTTGACTTCTTCAGTTTCCTTTTAATACAATGAGGTTCTGTCATCATAATCTTTCTATTACTGCAATCCATCATGTGATCTCCTTTGATTGTACATACATGTTCTGCTATTTTTGATTTCTGTATGTCTTTATTTCTCAAGTTGTTCTGACTTTCTTACTTCTAGTGGTCTTGATGTCTCTCCTGTGTACGATTTACAACGAATTCATTAATGGGTTTTGTCTTTGTTAATAAAGACCTAAGATCATTTTGTGTTTTGAAGACGGTTCTTATATTGAACTTAGAACCGATTCTTTTGATTTTTTCAGAAAGGCGACGAACATAAGGGATCACATTCAACAGATTGGGTTGCTGTTGTTGTTTGAAATAGGTGGTATTTAAACATACATCAAGCATTTCCATAATATCATTAGCATTAAATTTTGAATCTTTAATCACCGAGGCATCATTTTCTAATTTCGTTCGAACTATTTGAAGCGCCTTATTGACAGGAACGTTGGGAACAAACTGACAACATCAAAACTTACTAGAATGTCATTCTGGTTCAAATTTGAATTTTGTAGTTCTTCAAGAAAGTGTTTGCTGTTCTTTATTTGTTTCCTGTTAATGGGTTAAAAATTGAAGTGAATATTTCGCTAAATTTTGACGAGTTGTTTGAAAATATCTCTATGTAGGAATCAGTACTTAATTCAGTTGTACTGGAGACGAAAAAGGGACATGAGCGGAAGATATTCAATAAGAAATATGTCCTCTCTTCACTTGTTTCAGCATATAGAATGATTAATGAATTGTTGTCGTCTGTCTCTCAAAATAGCTAGCATATTGAACTAAAATCAGATTAGTCTCCTGGCCATTGAAGCAGTAGATCTGAATCTTGTTGAGAAACTACTTGATCAAATCCATACATTTTTCTCAGCTCAGTTTTACAACTATTTCTGTATAGTATTCGCATTTCTGGTAGTTTTCAATACGTTGAATTGGCATTCGAGATTGGTAAAGCGATCATTCAACATCTTCTTAGGGGATATTTAATTATTTTGTTTAATATTGTTTGTTAATGTGTTTCTCGGAACAGAGTGCTTACCAATTTGCCCAAATGTCTGTACTTTTCTTATGTTAGGATGAAAATGATCTTAAACCATTTGGTTTGACTCACTGATCAAGAATCCGTGGTCAAGATCGATTCTGTCCTGCCGACCGGTCGTTAACACGATAACTTTCAAACGAAATGAGCTAGACAGTTGAAATGATCAGAATATGTTTGGGATATAAATATCTAGGTTATGTTCGTTATTGGGTAAAATCGGCCTCATGGTTTTGGATAAACAAAAATTGATATCATTTTCAAATCTAAAAAATTGATACTTTCGTAGACATAATTTCTTTGAATTTCAGTATTAAATCGTAACTCGTACGAATTCACAGGATTGAAAATTAACGTCCGTATCTATGCATTTCATGATCTGTGTTCATAAATGTCGTCATTATCATCTCATCTACAGAATAACCTCAGTTACGGTATATAGCAGCTCTTGGATAGTCCATATGATGATGAAAATATATTCTTTGGTAAGATCGATAATCAAATTGGGTTCAGTATATCTCCAGTAAAAACAAAACTGCAATATTTTCTAAGTTATAATTGACAAAATATAATTTTCAGAGTAGATTTGAGGAATGAATATCTGGGATAAGTTGGCGTGATTTGAGAGAATCAGTCTGTTTGAATTTCATTTTTTTCATGATGCAGTTCTATTGTAAGAATTCATTTATATAATTTCCAGCGACCAATAATTTCGTAGATATGATTTGTCAAAGTTTGAACCAGAGCGCCAAAGCTCCTGCCCACAGGGCTTGAACCAATTTTTAGTATGCCGAACTCCCATTCATTGAATTTGGAACCCCTTAGCATCAGCCGCATTATTCAATAATGATATTATTGTCATTACGGATATCGATTGAGCTGTTCATCCCCCAGGACCAGTCTCATATAAATTCCGGATATACCCTTCACTGCTATGAAATGTTAATTTTCAAGAATGATGGCATCCAGATAGTGGACGGAGTTACCGCCCCAGAATTCGAGAACAATTTATTCAGAGTTAAATTCAACATTGTAAAGGACGACACAATAATGTTCAAGGCATAAATTACAGGAATTTGTGGACAGACCAGGCTCTCAACTGATGCGGAATGGCTGCCAAGAATTCGGCCATATATTTGAGTATTTCTGAAAGTTGCACAGGGGCAAATTCAATAATTTGAGAATTTCGGGAATGAATGTGGTGAGAATATGACTTGGTGTCTAGTTATTCATGAAATCATTCGAGGGAAATTAGAATACTCAGATAATAGAGATATGTTTGAATTTTGTACTTGAGGATAAGAATTTAGGGTAATTGTTTAGAACTAAAAAAACCGTACTGGAGAAGTGAAAAAAATTGTACTTACCAAGTTTGGGCCCCAGATTACGAAAATGATAGCGAGAAGTCTGCACCAGTCGCGACGGTTGACAGCCGAAAGTCGAATTAAAATGGCTGCCGTAAGGAAAATTAACAATGTATAAAATCGTCGATTTCGACGAAATGAAGGCTTTATTTTGCAGGAAACGCTCAGAAATTGATAATAAAATCATTTCCAACGATTATTGATTGAGAAAATAGAGGAAAACTGGCTAGAATTATGAATAACCTCACCTACCTGAATGAAACTTTGGATTTTTTTTTTGAAAAAACTAAAGGAACTGCAGACTTCTCGCTATCACTTTCGTAATCTGGGGCCCAAACTTGGTAAGTACAATTTTTTTCACTTCTCCAGTATGGTTCTTTTAGTTCTAAACAATTACCGAATTTAGTTATTGCCGAATTAACTTTGAAATCTGGGTCGTATGCATAGGCATGAATTTTTGCCATTCCCTGTCTTTGAAATTCATTGATAGTGTAGTAGTCCGGTCAATATCAAGTCAACTTCAATTACCTAAAAGAACAAACATGGACAGATGTATTCAATGTTGATGCTAGTGATGTGAATCAACAGTGGGATGCCTTCATGAATAATTTTATGCTTATGTTCAATAATAAATTTCCGAAAGAGTTAAGCAATCCAGGTCAAAAGTCCAAGCAGAGATTATACCCAAGATATGTAGCTTTCCAACAAATAAAGAGTGAACTAGACAACCTCTTAATGTAAAAGCAATCGAATAAGAAATATATCGCAATGTATTCTACCACAAAAAAAGAATAGGATAAATTGTTCATCAGAGCTAGATCAGAAAATTTGAGTGTAAGTTGCAAAAACCCATTCCACGAGGTTGAAACATTGCAGATTGCCCATTTAATCTTGATAAATAAATTTAATGAAAAATTTTTGAAGCATTGAAGCATTGAACCATTGCAGATTGCCCTTTTTTTTTAAATGATAATTTTTGAAGCATTTTTTTTGTAAACGACATTTTTTTTTAATTTAATTTCTTTCATGATGCAGTTCTATCATAAGAATCCATTGACATAATTCCCAACTCTGAGAAACCAATACTTTCGGAGATATAATTCGTCTGTCTGAACAAGAGCGCCAAAAAGCTCCTGTCCATAGAGCTTGAACCATTTGTTTATGAAATCCAACTTTCACAGTCTCATTTGAATCACCTGTCAATCAGAACCTGATCTTACCTACAAAATATCTTTTCAATATAAAATTTCATAAAACAGATCGGAGTTGTTCATTCCACTCTGCTGAATTTTTTTTCAAAAAACAATGAATACTACTCGAAATAAATAAAGGTAACGCTACTCGAAATAAACATAGAATTAATTAATCTTTAGAGGACACTCTATATATCTATAAAATAAAAAAAAATATCATATTGTCAATTGCATTTGCGTAAGAGATGCAAGAGAGGGAGGGGACCCTCCCCCCCTCCGGATCAAATCTCAAAGGGCGCCAAATTGACCGCTGATAGTTGAAAAACTATCGTATGGCCCTGTCATCTAGTCGATTTATTTATACCAGAGCCGCAGAGCGATCGCATTGTAGAAAGTTTTGTTGCTGCTATAGAGACTAGATGGCAGGAGTGGGGAATTCTTGGCCTTCCCCGGCTATACGTCAAAATCGTTCAATAAAAAGAAACATAACCTTGTACTTCTTATATAAATTATTAGTGAATAGTGAATTAGTGAATCTGAATATTCATTGAAATTTAAAATCGAAAACTCAATTTAAACGCATTTTTAAAAGTTCAAATAACTGGAGCGGAATTGTGAAGGCGTAAAAAAATATTGCTTTAATTCAGGAATTACAAAAAACTCATTCAATTGTGATAGCAGATATTTTCGAAGAATTGTTGGAACATTCCACTCTAGATAGCATTGTCACATGTCATTGCTATATAATTTTTCGAAAGTTTTAATATTTGTATGTGAACTCTTCAGATTATTCTTATCATCTCGAAACCTTGATGTATATATTTATTTTTGTCAAATACAATTCTTTTTGGTCCTGGATCTTTTCAGAGATGCAAACAATTCGTTTTCACTCAAAAACACAAATTCAGAATGCAGTCTTGTTTGTGATAGTATATTCTAAAATATGTTGTAGAATGGGCTCCTAGCGAATCTTTGAACGCATGAGTATTAGAATTGCCTTCTGCAACGAGTATTAGACGATATTTGCTCTGTTTCAGGCAACTTTTGTAAAATACTGTTGAAATTCAATTTATTGTATCTTGGCAGTTGGTGTGACTGTTGAGAAAGTTAATAGATTACTGAATCTGAATCGTACGTAGGGCATGTAGATCAGATTTAAAACAGTTTCCTAATAGCATGAATGATTCAAAATTAGCAAGAAGGAAATCTCTAGTACTATATTTTTTAATGAAAATAAAACTTCTCCACGCAACATTATATTGACAATTGACGTGTGTTCACACCCGTATAACAATTCGTTATCGATTCGTTAGAGGTAGAATATCTGAATGTCCGGTACGCTAACGAAAAATCGTTATCTGAACCAGCAACAAAACGTTATCAAAAACCTCTACTCCTTTGATACAGATCAAATAACGAAAAACTATCATCCAAACGATAAAGTTTTATTACAGAAATTCTTTATCGAACAGGTACCTATTTTGGGAGCAAGAATTAATAAGAATTACGGTGGAAAAACATAATTTTAAATGTTTTTGCGCGTATGTTCTGGGGAACATCGCGTTATAGTTTTGCCCAAATGTCTGTAACTTTCGAATTTTTTGACGAAAATGGTCTCGAACGATTAAGTTCGACTCCCCAATGAAGAATTCGATGTCAAATTTGATTCTGTCCGTCCGGCCGTCCGGCCGTACGGCCGTCCGGCCGTTGCCACGATAACTTGAGAACGAAAAGAGCTAGCGACTTGAAATTTTCAGGGTGGGTGGCGCATCCCAATACGACGGACAAGTTCGTTAATGGGCATAATCGGCCCAGTGGTTTCCGAGTAATAATTTTGTTTTCAACCAATATGAATCCGATCGAATTGAAACTTGGTGAGTAGTTGTAGAATATGAACCTTAGCACGTTTGTGAAATTTTGTGCGAATCGTATGGCTACAAAATTATTAAAAAATTATTAAAAAATATTTTTGTTGTCACGATAACTTGAGAACTGAGAGAGATAGCGGCCTCAAGTTTTCAGGTTAGGATGTACACCACAACGCGACATTTCAGTTTGATTATGAGCCTAATCGGCCAAACGGTTTCAGAGTTATAGCCATCTGAAATCTTATGAAATTTTGTGGTTTTTGTTCCTCATTTACTCGAAAAATACTAAACCGATTGAATTCAAACATGGTTATAAGTTGTAGAATGCCAATGCGGAAACGTTTGCAAAATTTGGTGAGGATAGCATTTGTAGAAAATTTTAAATAAATCTTTGAAAATAAAAAAAAAAAGTTCTATATATCAGTAACTAATCGTTCGAAATTGCTGAAATTTTGCAAGAACCTTCATAACCTAACTATACTGACAATTTTCAAGTTTTAATACGATCGGTTAAATAATGTTGGAGATTCGAGCATTCTTGTGTGAGTTCAGTAGATGGGTGAACGTTGCCTCGATAACTTTCGAACGAAAGGAGATAGGGACTTGCAATTTTCAGGGAAGGTTGCGTATCCGAAAGGGAGAGTTGAGTTCAATTTTGGGCAAAATCGGTCTAACGGTTTCCGAGTTATACCCATCTGGAATATTGTTTCCTTGATAACTCAAAAAATAAATATTCGATCGAATTGAAGTTTGGTAATTAGTAGTAGAAAATCAACATAAAGACGTGTTTAAAATTTTGTGAGAACCGTACCCCTAGAAAATTTGAAAAAAACGACGAGAAAAAAAATTTTAAGAACCGTACCCCTAGAAAATTTCAAAAAAATCACGAAAAAAAAATTGGTTCAAGCACTGACGTGAAGTCAGAAGCTTTTGCGCGTATGTTCTATTGTCCATTCTTCTGTATTGGACACCCTTAATCGAATTTACCATGGTAAATTCGATTAAGGGTGTCCAATACAGAAGAATGGACAATAGAACATACGCGCAAAAGCTTCTGACTTCACGTCAGTGCTTGAACCAATTTTTTTTCTTATATTTCTGCGTTACATCGTTCGGATATCTCAATCATCCTCTCATCTTACCCCTATTACCATTAACATATTGAATTATATTTTCGTTCCTCATTTGGATTCGAACCTGCATACCCTAGCTCCAATATTCGATCTGGCCACCACCTTACCAATCCATCCATCCACTAACCTTGTTGTAGAATATCACAAGTGCGTGCATTTTAACGACTGATTGTTGCAATGGATACAAATAATAAAATAATGCGATAATACCATAGACAAGAGATATAACTGTCGATCGGAGACTGAATATTCACGATTAAATCTTAGAAAAAAAAAAGAAAATGGAAGCTCCGCATAAAAAAATTCGTAGAAATAATGGTACTTATGAAAATTACCGTAATAATGATACGATGAAGGAATGCTGTCCAAGGAATATCAGTGTAAGAACTGCATCAGTTTATTTTACATTTTTTACTCAAACGCTGTAATCAATACTACGTATCATAATTTATTTTGATTTGTTACCACAGTTATTGAAGGCATAAAATAAACAATAACATTCCCTCCAGTGATGACAGTACCAAGCTGTGATACATAAGAGTTCACACAGGACCTGTAAGTGATTAGCTGATTACTGAGGATACAATACCTATTGCTAGTGATCTATATTTATAGTATCATGAGCTTTATTCGAATAAACTTGCCTGACCATTTTCGACCCAATGGACAGAAAGACAACAAAATATGTCCTTGTTGTGGAAATAAAAATGAACTTACTGTAATGAATGCCAAAATAACAGTACATACATAGGAAACCTATGAACAGTAGGACAATCCCGATTTCAACAATGATCTGTTCCTTTGTAGTGTGTATTAAATTAAAAAGTATTAAATATTGTAATATCATTGAATTTCAACGCGACAACGCATTACATGCGTTTGGCATGTGAGATTTATATTTCATTATTGAAAGGAAAGCAGAGAGTACACTAGAGTAGAAGCAGAGTATTTATCTGGTAGAAGTATACTATTTTTCTCTGAAAACTGTATCTATTGTCTATCGAAACATCGTGAATTTTCGATAAATATTTAATCACGGGATAGTATAGAACTTACAAAGTTTTTTGATATAGGAATATCTCCGAATATCGTTATATGTTCTTTACAGAGGGATTAAAGATAACCGTTAGCGATTTTCTTACTGAATGCGTAGCGAATAGATATCGATTATCGATACAGATATTGTTTGTAAGATCTTTACCTAGTCTTTGTTGAATTTATATATTAGGTATCGCTATAATGTATACAGATTATCTTTAAAGTTTGGATATAGATTCGATAGAGTTTTGCTTTAACTTTAAGAAAGTTATTCAGTCGTTACGATCGGATAACGAAATATTCGGACGATAACGAATTGTTATACGGGCATTTGCTAGGATCGAATTTCAGTGCTGACTACCACCACAAAACGAAAAATATAGGTAACTAGAAACAATGCGGGAGTGAGTTCATTTCAGCACTGCTTTTAGTGCTGAACTCATTACTGAAATAGAGAAAATAATTTTCATTCATAGTTATAATAATTTATAATTCATTCTTTATTAAGAAAGTAATTTATCAATATTATATACTTTATCCATATTTTTGTGTTTTCAATTTTAGTATATTTTTTCAAATTAGGGGTGCCAAAAGCCGTTTTTAACTATTGCAATTTTTGCGAGTGGCCTTAGCATTTTCTCAAAAACTATCTACATGCCATTCCGAATCGAATGACACCTCAATCATAATTTTCGGAGAAAACGCAAAAATTTTGAACTAAAAAGCACTTGTTGACTAGACTATTATGTTATTTTGTTGGGAAAATTACTCATAGAGTGAAATTCACAGCACAGAACAAGCATAAAATTATCATAAAGCTGTGATTTGATTGGTTCATTCTTGTTTCTTCTTTTGTTATAGATCATCTGTATGAACTGTTCCTTTCAACCTTCAATTTTTATCTTATTTTAATTTGTTTCTTATTTTATCTTATTCGCTGTATAAACCCGCCTTTAGTCTTGATTCCGATCGATTTCATCGATATCCAAAGTGGCATCGGGGGTCAGTGGCGTTTCGAACACGCGGGTAGAGGAAGCAACTTTGGTGTGGCCATGAAATCGCTACACTGTTCAGGGGAACAAGCACATCAACAACAGAAATCAGGATAGCTTCATTATCAAATGAATCCCAATATTTTCCACAAATCTCAACAACATTGAAAGACAAAGTGCGAGATCCTCAATTAACTTTCCGTCAACAAACCCGACATACAGCTGCTGTATTCGGCATGTTTTCTTGGAGCAAAATAAACCGACAGCGTTACAAATTATTCATGAATTCAGGGAGAATTACTCGGACGATTCATGTATGTAATTTCAGCAAAACACGATTATATTTGAGTTACACAACAATACTTCCAGGATGTTTTGCCCAAAGGATATATAACGTTGAACATGAGCAGGGACCACGATAGGACTTCATCGTGGAAATACGCGCTATGACCCGAGGGTCTGTTTTTTTATCGACGTTTCCCGCTCCAGAAAACGAAAGGGTAAGTGTGGCATAAGGATCAACAGAATTTTTCATTCTGTTGAATAATTCAGGGAAATTAATGTTTTTTTCATGAATTTCTGTACATTCAACGGGAAAGGTTTCAGAAATCAAGACTGCGGAAGGGGTCATTTTTCACATTTCAAATGGGTCTCTGGTGCGTTTGAAGGGCATAATCGAGAGGGAGGACAGGAATACGGAATTGATGAACATCGTTTAGAGGATCATTTAACTGTGAGATGCGATTTCGTTGTTACGTAATATCCCTTTTTTGCAGCTGAATATAGTTGCCCCATCTGATTTAACTGTGTTTAGGCGCAACAAATTGATTCATAGCTGAATTGAGGATCAATCGAAATAAGTGTCTTCAGGAACTAAACACATATAAATAGATATTTGAATTTCTAATCAAACCCTCAACTTAATGTGAAAAGAGGTGTTATTGAAACACTTTACGATAGAGCTAATATAATTTTATCTATTCTTGAAATCCGAATTAATAAAATTGATTTAATCAAAAAAATGGGTTCAAGCCCTGTGGACAGGAGCTTTCTGGCGCTCTAGTTCAAACAGACAAATTATATCTCCAAAAGTATTGGTTTCTCAGAGTTGGGAATTATATCAATGGATTCTTATGATAGAACTGCATCATAAAGGAAATTCAATTCAAATAATAGTTTATTTATCAAGATTAAATGAGCAATCATGAGAATGAGAACTGCACCATGGAAGAAATCAAATTAAATCTGGCCAATTTTGCCCAATAACGAACTTAACCAAAATATTCATCTCCCTAAACTACTCTGAAAATTTCAACTACCTACCTCATTCCATTCGAGAGTTATATCTATGTCTATGGATGAAAAGCAAACTCACTCCTCTCAGATCTCTTACTTCATGTTCCGTTCCGAAATGTAAGAATTTTCTGAGAAAACCTAATTTCGGAGCAAACAACTGAGATTTTTCTCACTTTGCTCACAATTCTTCGATTGATTAGATAATGTCATGTCTCAGGAACATCATTTGACATTATGACAATTCATACAAAGAATAATATCATTCTGTGACAACGTTGAAATACGATTTATTATTGAAATTTTGAAAAATCATATCTCCGAAAGTATTAGCTTGTTAGAGTTAAAAATGATATCATTGGATTCTTATGGTAAAACAGCTTATTGAAAAAAATTTAATTTGGAATTTGCCTTGTAGAAAAAAATTTTTTTTTTTTACTCCGAAACCATCTGTCCATCAGTTCTCGATCACCAAAGTAGCATTTCGCGCACTAGATACAAAAATAACTATTGTCTACGTTTCCGCGAAAAAGAACAATTTGAAAATTCCATTTAAGGTCGATGAAAAACCTCAGTAATTCTAGAAACAAAGATCAGTATAGTTGAATATTTATAAAGCCTCCTTAGCGACCCTGTTCAACACCAAATCCGCAATCATTGCAACGGACGAGAAGAAAACAATCCCATTTAATTGAAAACAAAAGTCTAAACTTAATTTAATGGCTCAGACTTTTCCGGGTACCAACGTTGGCGAGGACCGATGCTAAAGACAGATAGCTGTATCGTTTCGCAATCCTGGAACGTTATTTAATTCTTCCAGACACTCATGGGCATTGTTCAGATCCTCGGACGGCGAGTTATTTGTTTTGGGGAGCTTTGTGTCTGGAGCGATCCGCCGGCTAACGTTCTTTCGCATTTACATGTTTATAGATAACTTTTCTTATCAGAAATTTTAGTGGTTTTTTTCGAGTTGGGGTTTGTTGGCTCCATTCTTTTCTCGTTGATTACACCATCAGTGGATTCTGACTCGGGTTTTTGGCGCTCTAGTTCCTCGGAACTGAGTGCTTATCAATTTGCCCAAATGTCTGTAATTTTCGAATATTTCGATGAAAATGGTCTTAAACGATTTGGGTCGACTCACTGATCAAGAATCCGTGGTCGAAATTCATTCTGTCCGGCCGGTCCGGCCGGCCGGTCCGGCCGTAGGCACGATAACTTTCGAACGGAATGAGCTAGAGAGTTGAAATTTTCAGAGTAGGTTTGGGGGATGAATATCTCGGCTAAGTTCGTTACTGGGCAAAATTGGACAGAAGGTAATGAAAACAAAATTTTTTTTTACAAAACAAATTCCAAATTAAATTTTTTTTAATAAGCAGTTTTATCATAAGAATCCATTCATATCATTTTTAACTCTAACAAGCTAATACTTTCGGAGATATGATTTTTCAAAATTTCAATGTAAATCGTATTTCACAGATTGATATAATTATTCTATGTATATTCTATGTATGAATTGTCATAAAGTCAACTTGACAGAAGGGAATATTGTAACTTCAAGAATATTGGGGTTGAAATACTCGTATTTTAGCGATGCAACGGGCACCTCACCCGAAAATGTTTGAAAATATTACGTAAATATTGAAAGCATAATTCTGTAGTTCGAGAGAGGAGAAAATTTTGTGAACGTAGATCAGGAAATTTTTGATCGATTACAAGGTAATTTATTATTACTTATCTTCTTTTGTACATGTTTTATGGAATACCTACTATTTGTAGGTACTTTAAACCTGTTTTGGGCAGTTGTCATACGAAACTTGTTTTTTTGGCGCTCTAGTTCCTCGGAACAGAGTGCTTATCAATTTGCCCAAGTGTTCGTAATTTTGAAATTTTTGGCTGAAAATGGTCTCAAATGATTTGGTTCGACTCACTGATCAAGAATCCGAGTGCGAAATCGATTCTGTCCGGCCGGCCGACCGGCCGTAGGCACGATAACTCTCGAACGAAAGGAGTTAGCGGATTGAAAATTGCAAGGGGGTTTTGGAGCGTAAATATCTCGGACAAGTTCGTTAATGGGCGAAAACCATCAAGGGGTTTCGGAGTTATGGCCGATTTTAGTAAAAATATTTTTTATGAATATTTCCGAAAGCGAACCGATCACTCGATCTATCTGAAATTTAACACCAAATTGTAGAATCATGACCTTTATACGCATGTGAAGTTTTGTATTGACCAGATTACCGCAAAGTGTCAAAAAAAAAATTTAAAATATGGTGCAGTTCTCATTCTCATTTTTGGCGCTCTAGTTCCTCGGAACTGAGTGCTTATCAATTTGCCCAAATGTCTGTAATTTTCGAATATTTCGATGAAAATGGTCTTAAACGATTTGGTTCGACTCACTGATCAAGAATCCGTGGTCGAAATTCATTCTGTCCGGCCGGCCGTAGGCACGATAACTCTCGAACGGAATGAGCTGAAGAGTTCAAATTTTCAGAGTAGGTTTGGGGGATAAATATCTCGGCTAAGTTCGTTATTGGGCAAAATCGGACAAATGGTTTCAGAGTAACAAAAAAAAAATTTTTTCTTTACGAAACAAATTCCAAATTAAATTTTTTTTAATAAAAAGATTTATCATGAAAATCCAATCATATCATTTTTAACTCTAACAAGCTAATACTTTCGGAGATGTGATTTTTCAAAATTTCAATAATAAATCGTATTTCAACGTTGTCACAGAATAATATTATTCTATGTATGAATATGAATTGTCATAATGTCAAATGATGTTCCTGAGACTAATCAATCGAAGAATTGTGAGCGAAGTGAGAAAAATCTCAGATATGATTTTTCAAAATTTCAATAATAAATCGTATTTCAACGTTGTCACAGAATGATATTATTCTATGTATGAATATGAATTGTCATAATGTCAAATGATGTTCCTGAGACTAATCAATCGAAGAATTGTGAGCGAAGTGAGTTAAATCTCAGTTGTTTGCTCCGATATTAGTTTTTCTCAGAAAATTCTTACATTTCGGAACTGAACATGAAGTAAGAGATCTGAGAGTAGTGAGACTGCTTTTCATCCATAGACATAGATATAACTCTCGAACGGAATGAGGTAGGTAGTTGAAATTTTCAGAGTAGTTTAGGGAGATGAATATCTCGGTTAAGTTCGTTATTGGGCAAAATTGGCCAGATTTAATTTGATTTCTTCCATGGTGCTTTTCTCATTCTCATGATTGCTCATTTAATCTTGATAAATAAACTATTATTTGAATTGAATTTCCTTTAGGATGCAGTTCTATTATATGAATACATTGATATAATTCCCAACTCTGAGAAACCAATATTTTCGGAGATATAATTTGTCTGTTTGAACTAGAGCGCCAGAAAGCTCCTGTCCACAGGGCTTGAACCCATTTTTTTTATCTCAGTTGTGTTGGACATTAATTGGAAAACATTTTATATTAAATATTTCTGCCAGGAAGGACTATTCCCGATAGAATATTGAGTGTCGTATTCATAGATAAGGTATTCTTGTCTGAGTTCACTGTGGACTGATTATGGCCACACTGAGAAAAGTGGTGTTAGTTAACTGTTCTCCTGATCTAATTTTATTAGTGTCCAGTAAAATTAATGCTCTGCTAAATGAGCTTGTTCACTAATATCAAAAGAAAGTCGTTTCGTGGAAGGTGTCATTGAGGATCAGTATAAAGATTTTCTCATTTAATAAACTTTTACTGATATTCAATAAAATTTTACTAGGAAATATTAGAAATTCCTACTGGACTATTAGTTAGTAATGATTAATATATATTCACTAGCTGGTAATCAATACAATATCAGTCATCAAGATACAAAATATTACTACTGGCACAGAACATGCCACCTGCCTTGTAAACTGTCACAGTAGTGACATTTATACAATAGATTAGAGAGCGACAAAATAAGTGGGGGTTATTCCATTATGGTTCTAGGGGGTGTCCGCTTGTTGAAGTATATGTCATTTTACAAAAGAATTAGAATGGTGCTCTGTGGTTCGTTTTTTGAATTTTCGGAATTTATATTATTCTGTGTTCGAAAAGAAATATTCTTCAAAATGAAACAAAGCTTTATAAACAATAATTTCGTTATTAAAATAATTTTTACAATTGCATATGTATTAAATATTCCATTAAAGAATAAAACAAGTACATACATGCCTTACACCTTTTCGAATGTGAATATAATTTAGGTAGCAGTTTTCTAGAACAAATTCAGTAGAAATCGGTTATAGCGACATCGAAAGTACTGCATGTTTAGGACGCTATATCCGATAGTCGTTATAAGCAATGTACTATGTAGGTGTAGGGATCTCACCAGTACCTTACCCTTTAGTAGTTATAACCGGTTTCTACTGTAAGTTTGTTAGAGTTAAAAATAATATGAATGGATTCTTATGGTAAAACTGCTTATTGAAAAAAATTTAATTTGGAATTTGTTCTGTAAAAAAAATTTTTTTTTGTTACTCAGAAACCATCTGTCCGATGTAGCCCAATAACGAACTTAGCCGAGATATTTATCCCCCAAGCCTACTCTGGAAATTTCAACTGTCTAGCTCATTCCGTTCGAGAGTTATCGTGCCTACGGCCGGAAGGCCGGACCGGCCGGACAGAATGAATTTCGACCTCGGATTCTTGATCAGTGAGTCGAAAAAAATCGTTTAAGACCATTTTCATCGAAAAATTCGAAAATTCAGACATTTGGGCAAATTGATAAGCACTCAGTTCCGAGGAACTAGAGCGCCAAAAAATAGATTTTGGTATTTCAAGCAAAATATTCCGCAAAATAGTAGTAATAATTCAAATTAAATTTACTCAAGGTTATTCAATTAAATAGAAATTCTCAATTCATTATTTGATAATACTACATATCACTGACAAGAAAATACCAAGTATTTTTTGATCAGATTGTTTCCATTTAGAGGAATATGAGTACTATAACTATATTTTTTATTATAGCTGAAGAGATGCTTCCCCGTAAAATGAAAATTTTATTGGAAAAGCGTCGTAAGCGATGAAACTCCGCCAGACGATAGTGCCAAATCTGTTTCACTATTGAGTTTTCCGGCAAACATGCCGTTCAATCTGTTTACAAGAAAATCCTGATCCGAGTGATATCCCCAGGGAAATTTGTGACTTAAGTTGCCTTGAAAGCATCCATTCATAAATAATGATATCGACGAAACGACGACTGGGATGCAATGAAACGCACCAGATTGGGAAATTGGAATGAAAATTCTGGTGAAAAGGCAAGAGGAGAATCAAAAATAACCGTCGCCAGTATCTTGTAGGAACGCCGTCTAACATAATGAAATAAACGGGAGACTACAAGGAGAAAGAAAATAGAATTGCAATATTCAAGTGACATAGTAATGGAAATTCCTTTGAGTCTTTTTAGCTCGGTTTTACCGCCTTCGAAAATGAATGATTCATTAAAAGGAGTTTCGGCCGAGGCACAGTTTTGGGGAATTTTCCTCGGGATGAAAAATTCAGGTCCCTCTGCAACTACCAATAAGGAACTAACTGCCCTGTAATTCTTTTGCAGAAGTTGGAACAACATTGTACGCTTCAGTAGAGAATATCTGCTCGGGTTCAATCAGCATCATTAACTTCATGCAAATTTGGATTAAACTAATTTATTCTTCTGAATTTTTCACATGAATATTCACGCTGGGAAGGCGGTGTTCTTTGGAATAGGTAATTTAGAAATCCGACGGCATACAGTAGTTACTATTTCTTTAAATAATATACAGTGTGGAAAAGCCAAATGGAATAAATTCTGTACATGGTTACTGTATACAGTGCGCATCAAAATTATGGAACAAATTCATTTTCTCAGAAGAAAAATATTCGGTAACAAAATCCTGAAACAGGTCAATTTTCGTTTCACTTTTACCGAATTTGTTTGCATTTTTGAAGGATTTTTGTTGCACCCTGTGCCATCCCCATCAACCCTCTAAATTTTTGGCGCTCTAGTTCCTCGGAACTGAGTGCTTATCAATTTGCCCAAATGTCTGTAATTTTCGAATTTTTCGATGAAAATGGTCTTAAACGATTTGGTTCGACTCACTGATCAAGAATCCGTGGTCGAAATTCATTCTGTCCGGCCGTCCGGCCGGTCCGGCTGGCCGGCCGGCCTTCCGTAGGCACGATAACTCTCGAACGGAATGAGCTAGACAGTTGAAATTTTCAGAGTAGGTTTGGGAGATAAATATCTCGGCTAAGTTCGTTATTGGGCAAAATCGGACAGATGGTTTCGGAGTAACAAAAAAAAATTTTTTTTACAAAGCAAATTCCAAATTAAATTTTTTTCAATGAGCTGTTTTACCATAAGAATCCAATGATATCATTTTTAACTCTAACAAGCTAATACTTTTGGAGATATGATTTTTCAAAATGTCAATAATAAATCGTATTTCAACGTTGTCACAGAATGATATTATTCTATGTATGAATTGTCATAATGTCAAATGATGTTCCTGAGACATGACATTATCTAATCAATCGAAGAATTGTGAGCGAAGTGAGAAAAATCTCAGTTGTTTGCTCCGAAATTAGTTTTTCTCAGAAAAGTCTTACATTTCCGAACGGATCATGAAGTGAGAGATCTGAGAGTAGTGAGACTGCTTCTCATCCATAGACATAGATATAACTCTCGAACGGAATGAGGTAGGTAGTTGAAATTTTCAGAGTAGTTTAGGGAGATGAATATCTCGGTTAAGTTCGTTAATGGGCAAAATTGGCCAGATTTAATTTGATTTCTTCCATGGTGCAGTTCTCATTCTCATGATTGCTCATTTAATCTTGATAAAATTTTTTGGATACGAGTTGTTGTTCGAAAAATGAATAAATAACGAATAAGTATAATCTAGTTGAAATGGGAAGAAATGAATATAGATATAAAATTGCGAGGTTTGAAGAAATTATATTGGTTGGTATGAGTTTGGAATTTCGATCAGTTCTCAAATAATATCGAAAAGTACTCTACTATTCATCTGGAAAATCAACAACTTTATTTACACCTATATATATATATATATATCTATATATATATATACAGTGCGTTTCAAAAAGTACGCACCAAGAGGAAATTTTTTCCCGTGTATATTTTTTTGAAATTTTGGTTTTCGGGTTAGTTGGTGCACAAGAAACGATGGTTTTTGACATATATGCCACTGATCGTGTTACTCTGCAAACCTGTCAAACTTGACATTTTTTTCGAAAAATGACCAAAAGACGTAGAAATCAGAAATATATCAAAAAGTTTCTGAAAGAAATGTTGCTCAGAATTTCATTATATATCAAACTGCCCGCCCAATTTCATAGTGAAATACCGAAATTCTTTGATATTAATAGTTTGATGACAGCACGACTTATCTCTAGGGACAAATATCCATGTTTTAAAATCGAGCTCCTTTGTTGAGAAAACGAAATCTACGTTTCTTGAAATGTGACGTCATGAGACGTAACACTCGGGTTTAGATAAATAATAATTGTTGGCATTCTTGATGAATTTAATTTCTTTTATGATGGACTTCTATCATAATAATCCATTCTGAACTCTGAGAAACTAATAATTTCGGAGATATGATTTGTCAAAGTTTGAACAAGAGCGCCAAAGCTTCTTTCTGTCCATAAGTCTTCCCCACTTTTATAAGGTAACTTCAATTTCCTTAATATTAAATACATATGGCGAGTTTAGACGCGTAACATATGGTTCTTGTGGACTTATTTAAAAAAATTGGGACCCAAGATTCGAGGTTTTGCCGGTATCCACATATTTCAACAGTTTTACGCACCTATTTGTAGAGGACAATATCAATGTCTTGTCATTGTGGTCCTGACTCCGATCCTCCGGCCATCTTGCATGTTTAGGACATTATGGACACAGGACTGACCTTGCTGCATCCCCCGCAGTCACTGCACGCTCCTCAGTATTAATTACAGGTCATTTGGCACACAACACCCAAAAATAAACCATCTGTTTGAATAGATTCCTCGAAAATGAAAAATTGTGGGAACTGTAGGGGATTGAAAGGATTGTCAATAATAATTAAGCAAAGGGATAATTTCCCTTTAACAGATCACCCATAAGACCAATTAAAATTCTATTCGTTAGACAGTATATCCTCAGGATATGGCTCAGTTTTCCAGTGTAGAATCAGGCTCTAGCCAGGTAGGATAATTATTGATTACGGAAAAGATTACAGCTGGATAACCTTAAGTACAGTATTCTCAGCCCGATGATTCCGAATATTATTCCATATTGATATTCTGTGTAGAATTGGTTTGTTTCACATCTAGAGAGCGGTTAGTTGAATTTTAATTATTATTTTTTTTCTCTTCAATGTATTCTGAAAAATTTTATGATTTCTCTGCAATAAATGTATTATTATTATTATTATTATTATTATTATTCTAATTCCATTGTATTGGAAGTGTTTTTTTGAAAATAAGTTGATTAATAGATCCACCTCATAATCGTGACGCAATCTCAGTCTCTTTGATTTCTAATATGCTTCAACGATTTAAGAGCTTTTATGTGGGTTTCGGACGGAACTGAAACTTGAAGAGTTTAGTATTTCTTGGTCATTATTCAGCTTATTTGTAAGTTTAGATTGTCTAAATCCCTGAAAGAGCAAAACTGTTTTTGGCACTCCAGTTCCTCGGAACTGAGTGCTTATCAATTTGCCCAAATGTCTGTAATTTTCGAATTTTTGGCTAAAAATGGTCTCAAACGATTTGGTTCGACTCACTGATCAAGAATCCGAGGTCGAAATCGATTCTGTCCGGCCGGTCCATCCGGCCGGCCGGCCGTAGGCACGATAACTCTCGAACGAAAGGAGGGTTGAAATTTGCAAGGTGGGTTTGGAGCGTAAATATCTCGGACGAGTTCGTTAATGGGTGAAATGAATCAGGCGGTTTCGGAGTTATAGCCGATTTTAGTAAAAACATTTTTTATGAATATTTCCGAAACCGATCACTCGATCTATCTGAAATTTAGCATAACATTGTAGAATGATGACCTTTAATACGCATGTGAAGTTTCGTATTGACCAGGTTACCGAAAAGTGTGAAAAAAAAAAAAAAAAAAATTCTACAATAACTCTCGATCGGAATGAGCAAGGCAGTTGAAATTTTCAGAGTAGGTTAGGGAGATGAATATCTCGGTTAATTTCGTTATTGGGCAAAAGAGGCCAGATGGTTTCAGAGTATCGAAAAAAAATTTTTTTTTTAAGTTACAAATTTCAGATTCAATTTTTCTTCAAGATGCAGCTTCACCATGAAAATCCATCGATATCATTTCCAACTCCAACAAGCTAATACTTTCGGAGATATGATTTTTCTAAATTTCAATAATGAATCGTACTTCTATGTTTTCACAGAATGCTATAATTATTCTATCTAAGCTTTATTATATGATCTGAATTCATACTCGTACATGTCATCCTGTTCTATAAGAGAGAGTAAAATTCATTTCAGCTATTTTAATTTGATTTCTTCCATGGTGCAGTTTTCATTCTCAGATTGCTCATTTAATCTGGATAAATACACTATTATTTGAATTGAATTTCCTTTATGATGCAGTTCTATCATGAGAATACATTGATATAATTCCCAACTCTGAGAAACCAATACTTTCGGAGATATAATTTGTCTGTTTGAACAAGAGCGCCAGAAAGCTCCTGTCCTTAGGGCTTGAACCCATTTTTTTTTATCAAATTTTAATTTTAAGCAATATTTTTCATGTGTCCCTGTATATACCTACTTAATTTCTCTGAAGAATACATTTATTTTTTTGAGAGAGCCGAATCAGAACTGCTATTTCTTTAAGAGACGCAATTTTTTTTATTATGAAGAGCAAGTTTTATTTGGGATATGATATTTTTTAATTTGGCCTGGAATATCATTTTTCTACAATTTCATGATAGAACCCAGTTGTTCCCGAAACACTCAGATTCATTGTGTTATTTCGTGATAAACCGAAGGTAACCAGACAATCTGAATCCTTCTGATGGATGTGCTGAAGATATAAAAGGAAACCAAGTTAGAAAAGCTCTGTAACCAGGGGTCTTGGCACGCTTGTTAAAATGTATAGTCAGAGCGGTCAATCATCGAGATAGTGAACTCACCCAATGCTGCTTAGCTCCAGACAAAAAAATATTCCCAATAATTCCAAGAATGTAAATTCGACTATAAGAGAAGCGTCCTAAAAAAACAGTTTCGTAAGAGCCCATTCAAAAACATACATTTACTGTTGTTGGATTGAAAATAAACAGTGCTTTGTTGCTGCCGGCGTAAGAGCACAAATTAGCTCAATCGTATAATTTATTGTGCCAAGAGATAAAAAAACACCTGTATAGCTGTGGTTTATTTTATACATAGGCAGTACATTTTCAAGAATTTAATAATATACGAAAAAACTTAATTTGGACTCGTCGATAGCCCTTTTCTCGAAGTTATTATTTCGATATAAATGGAAAAAAAAATTAAAAAGTTCAATGATTACGCCTACGGGAATCGATCCTGGTACCTCTCTATCACTAAGATAGAGAATCAGTAAAGAATTATGTTGAATTCCGTAACTTGAAGGAATGTTATTACTGACCTTTCATACCTTGTTTTCAAATTTCTTGTTTCAGAAAAATATCATCATGTTACATATTATTCAATCAAGTTAAAATTGAGAACTTGGCTGTAAAATAAGGTACTGATATGAGTTTTGTTACTTCTGTTACAATTAGTTCGTTGATTTCATTGATTTCAATATATCTTATATTGGAATATCATTTTGCCCAAATATCTGTAATTTTCAACTTTTTTGCCGAAAAAGGTCTCAAACGATTGGGTTCGACTACCTGATGAAGAATTCAGGGTCAAATTTGATCATGTCCGTCCGGCCGTTGCCACGATAGCGACTTGAAATTTTCAGGGTAGGTGGTGCGTCCCGATACGATGGACAATTGTGTCAATGGGCATAATCGTCGCAACGGTTTCCGAGTGATAATTTTGTTTTGAACCAATACACATCCGATCAAATTGAAACTTGGTGAGTAGTTGTAAAATATAAACGTTAGGACGCTCGTGAAATTTTGTGGGAATCGTATGGCTAGAAAATAAAAAAAAAATATTAAATAATATTATTTATGTCACGAAAACCTGAGAACGGAAAGAGATAGCGACTTGAAGTTTTCAGGTTAGGCTGTGCATCTGAATGCAACATTTGAGCTATAATTATTATAAGCAGAATGGGCCTAACGGTTTTGGAGTTATACCCATCTGAAATTTGGTTGATATTTTCTCAATAACTCGAATCGATCTAATTCAAACTTGGTTATTAGTTGTAGAATGCCAACACGAAAAGTCCTGCAAAATTTCGTGAGGATCGTAGCTATAGAAATTTTTTTAAAAATCATTGAAAAAAAAACTATATGTAAGAAACTATTCGTCTGACATCTCTGAAACTTTGCGAAAGCCTTCAGAACCTAACTCATCTATGTCAAGTTCCAAGTTTGAACACGATCGGATTCATATGGTTGGAGATCCGAGCAGCCTTGTGTGAGTTCAGTAGGCTGGATGGGTGACCGTCGATTCGATAACTTTCGAACAAAAGGAGATAGGGACTTGCAATTTTCAGGGTAGGTTGCGCATCCAAATAGGAGAGTTTAGTTTGTTTTTGGGCAGAATCGGTCTGACGGTTTCGGAGTTATACCCACCTGGTATATTATTTCCTCGATAACTCAAATAGTAGAGACTCGATCGAATTGAAGTTTGGTAACTTGTTGTAGAATAGTAACAAAAAACCGGGTGTGAAATTTTGAGAGAACCGTAAACCTCGAAAATTTCAAAATATTAAAAAAAAAATTGGTTCAAGCATTGAAGTGAAGCCAGGAGCTTTTGCGCGTATATTATATTCTTAATCGAACTTACCATGGTAAATTCTATTAAGTGTCCACTACACGAGAACAATAGAATTCACCGTGGTAAATTCGATTGAGAATGTCCAGTATAGGAGAATGGACAATAGATAATACGCGCAAAAGCTCCTAACTTCACGTCAGTGCTTGACACATTTTTTTGTCCTAAACTTTTATTCGGTTCAATCATCTCATTATCTTTATTATCATTTTTATGTCAATTTAACTTTAAGAGCCTTTATATTTTTATATCTTCCTCAATCAGAAAACTGACTTCCCTCCAAACTTTATAATTTTGTATCCCTTCACTTATTATTATTACAAAATTTTGTGTAGCAGCCCGAAATCAATAGTTTGTACAATATTTTTTTCCAAAATACTCAACAGAATCAACTGTTATTGAATTAGTTTAGCATTATTTTTTCTGGTTTATAATCAGAGGCAAACACTTTGTTTTAATAAAGAGTTTCATCATCCGGAACCATTTTTAAGGGCCGTACGAATGCACAACGGTGCTGGACGGTGCATTGTTTTTAATTAATTAACGGAATTCTAAGTAACATACTTATAATCTGTTCGTTTTCTTTAAAATTTCAATAAATCGCCCCTTTTTAGGAGTTGAACGTTTCTGCAATAATTTCTATCCTGTTTAAATGTTGCTCCTCGAAAATTTTCTCTCCGGTATAATAATCTTCATCGAATATTCTAGGTACCCTTCTTCCCCTATCCTATTCGGTTAATGTTACCGCAAAATTTCTCCTTCACTCTCATTCCGGATATCATTTCGGGTTGAGAAATTAAGTCACTTCAACATTGCGCTCACGTCTTGAAGATATTGCCGTTGTTTCGTCTATGAATACGAATCACAAATCTAGACGAGAACAAGAGCAGAATAACACTCGGTTATTCCTTGGCGATGTTCGCAGTGAATTTCTCAACTTTATTTCTTGAGAGAAGTTGGCGACGCCAATGATCCTGGAAAGTTCCTTTATATTCCATATTAATGTTCGGTTGGGAATTTCGAGTTTGAATTATTCAGCCTACGCGGTGAAATATTGGTAGAATCAATATCAAAGAGGGTGATTCCGAATGATTAAATATTTTCGTCTGGGGCGTCTTACTTTCCCGGAATAATTTCAATCGTTTTGCTCCATACCGATATATGAATATTCAGTAGGAACCTTTTCACAGGGGGAAAGCACCTCCATTTTAAATACAGGATATTATTCCTTTTTACTGCTATCCCACCCAACCAGCAAAGTTGTCTTATAACTCCGATGATTCGCAACTAATATATTTCATAGGTACCTATCATACGAGGTATCATATTAGTGCTTCCAAAATTTCAATTTATTAAATTAAAGCTACGTCAACTTCATTCTGCTGTAGATAATTTTATGTACTTCATCAATTAATCCTGAGAACGTTTATACAGGAGAATTATGAAAAATGATAAAAAAACTGTTACTTAACTATTTGTTGAGAGATTTACGAGGGGTAAACCGCTAGGAATTCTGGTGCACAAGAAATTAGAATTCCATGGAATTCCTATTGAATTCCTGGAATTCCTATCAAATTCCTGGAATTCCTATCGAATTCCTGGAATTCCTATTGAATTCCTGGAATTCCTATTGAATTCCTGGAATTACTATTTAATTCCGTGGAATCCCTATCGAATTCCTAGAATTCCTATTGAATTCCTGGAATTCCTGGTATTCCTATTGAATTCCTGGAATGTCTATTGAAGTCCTGGAATTACCATTGAATTCCGTGGAATTCCTATTGAATTCCATGGAATTCCTATTGAATTATCGAGAATTCCTATTGATGTTAGAGTGCGACACCTATCGGACAATCATGTATACAGCTCCAAATAGTTGGTTTTAACCGAGGAGTAATCTGCTAGGAATTCTGGTGTACAAGAATATAGAATTCCAATAGAATTTCGAAAGAATTCCTATTGAATTCCTAATGAATTCTTATTGAATTCCAATGAAATTCCGGTTGAGTTGGAATTCTGATGTACAAATTTTTGTCAGTGGATTCCCCCTCGAAGATTTATAACTAACTTTTGAAACAATTTGACTTATAAAATTGAATTGCTCTAATACTACAAGAGTAACTACCCTCTTGTCCACTACAGTTTTTGTCGTCTGACATATGTTTCGGAAACAAAGTTTCCATCTTCAAAGACTAAAGCATGCTATTAATTTCTACACTCATGTAAGGGTTGACATTATACCCTTAGTCATAATTCGATTAGTGAGAATATTGAGTTGGTAATAGGGTTTAGATCATTATTGAGTAAAATATCTTTTCTCTTATACAATTTTATCCCTACAATCGATCGGAATATTTTCAACCATATAACGGAATTTTCTGGATTTGACTGGCCAGTTGTTAAAACGTGATATTTTGTTGTTGGCCCGACGTAGCACTTGTTGCAATCTACATATTTAATTTCATATATACCCGATTTTGACATGTCCGGAGTTTTATCGAATGTACTGTATAATTTTCCATTTGAAACGCAGTTTCATATTAACCTTCTTAAAAATATCTGGAGTTTGCTGTTTGGTTTTGGATGGAACGTGAAAGCGTGGAAAATTTTTACCATATTTTTGGCGCTCTTGTTCCTAGGAACAGAGTGCTTATCAATTTGCCCAAATGTCTGTCAAATTCGGCTCACTGATCAAGAATCCGTGGTCAAAATCGATTCTGTCTGGCCGTTAACACGATAACTCTCGAACGGAATGAGCTGAACAGTTGAAATTTCTAGAGTATATTTTGGAGACGAATATCTCGGTTAAACTCCATATTGAGCAAAATCGGCAAAAATGGTTTCAGATTAACCAAAAATTTTTTTTGTTCATTACAAATTTCAAGTATAATTTTTTTTAACATGCAGTTGCACAATAAGAATCCACTAGAATCATTGTTCACTGTAACAAGTAAGCAGATTCGGAAATATAATTTTTCATATTACTATGTTTTCACAGAATGCTGTAATTATTTTATCTGTGAATTATTATATGATCTGTGTTAATACATGTTATGTTATTTTCCTATACGAGCCTCATTCTCGTTCAACTAATTGGTTATTATTTGCGTTAGCTGGTTTGGTCCAGTTTGAAAGATAAACGCCATTAATGTCAAACGGAATTGAAAGTGTATTTCTGAACAGTTTGGTTGATGTAGGTACGTATGTAAACAATTCGAAATTTGGATTTGCTAAGTTCATAGGTAGAGTTTTTCGGTTAGTGAGCCGAAAATGAAGAGTGGAAGGAAGTCGAGCATAATTTACGAGTCATTCTCTAATTATGGAAGATTAACATATATTATTAAGTAATATTTTGGAAAATAATTATGAACCTCCAGCGAAAAAAAGATGTTGATTTCTGATTTGTTGCGGAGACAGGTTGACCCGTTTTAGGACTCCATTCATGGAAGAATGGTTATCCTATTATTTGGAACGAGATTTCCAACTAATGTACAGGTAGTTATTGCTTAGCAACACTATTTTATATTTCTTACATAAGTATTCTGCACTGATTACATTAGATTCGTTTCATAAATAAAACTGGCTATTTCTTTAATTTAATTCTTTTGAATGACACCTGAGAGTTTCGAGACACTTGTAGCCAAAATTGGGCCGTCATATAAAGGTTAGATGCAAAGGGGTGACAATTCGCTCGAGTGTGAGAAAAGCGGATAGAAATAAATAAATTAAGGAACTTCACAAATAAGTAACATAACCTAATTCCCTCACAAGTCACAAGTTACAAATGACAACAAACATATATCCGAGAATGTTTGCTTGTTTGACGTAAACAGATAGCAACCAGGTTGTTTCTGGTAGCAGACAGCCACAAATGAAAGTATTGCAAAGTGCTAACAGGCATTAACAGTTAGCTAGTGTTTGCAATCGAAAGTGAGGCTATGATATAAAATATCCCTCCTGCTCCAGAAAGCAAAGTATGATTGAAACTAAATGACCAATGAAATAACTCACACTATCGTAGAATTATGAGGATTATATGATATCATACTTTTTGGGTGAAAAGAGAATTGGATAATATACTGTGTGAGTCTTTGACCACTGCATTAATTTTAACCAAAGATTCCTCTCATCAAATGAAACACTTTTTTCATTTGCCATTTTCAAGATTCGGCTCAGGTAAAAAGTTTAAAGATTTCACAATGTGCTAATACACTCCCGCATATAAATTATCTATGACATTGTTGACGGACGAGAATAAGGCATGGTAACGTGGTTTTCAGCTTGATTTGGGATTCCAACGCTCAGGGACGGATCCATAAAAGTAGTGAAATTTCTGGAGTTTTCCATTTTAAAACATTCAATGAAGAATATCTCGAAAACGGTGCGTTTAAGGAGAAATTATGAAGAATAATATAATGTTTTAAAACAATGGAATATTCTTGAAATGACTCAAGAAAAACTTTATATGCTTTCTTCATGCTAATTTCGTTTAGTTTTATGAATCCACGAGTCCATAACTAGAAAACCAGTAGAAATAGAAAATAACTAATATTTGGAAAATATGTATCATAGTTATAGGAAACTTTACGCCAACATTCATTTTATTCGAAAAAGGGATGTCAAAGCTACAAAATAAAAACTGATTTTTTTTCAAAATTTCAACAGCCTGTATCTTTTTACCTGAGCCCAATTTGGAAAAATGTTAAATGAAAAAAGTGTTTCATTTGATGAGAGGAATCTTTGGTTAAAATTAATGCAGTGGTCAAAGACTCACCATGTATATGATGATAAAATTGGATTCATAATATCTCAAATAAAAACAAAACTGGATCGTTGGCTAAGTTTCACAGTAGATTTGAGGAATTAATATCTCGGTTAACTTTGTTATTGAGGTGAATTGGTCTGGTAGTTTCGGATTATTTGGCATTCTTGTTTTTCCTTAAATGAAACTTTTTAATTTAATTTCTTTCATCATGCAGTTCTATAATAACAATACATTGATATAATTCCCAACTTAGGAGCACCAAAGCTCCTCTACCCAGGGCTTCCCCACTTTTTGTCCTGTATTCATGAATGCAGTAGCCATCTACTGATTCATGCCCTTCTAAACGAATAATAAATGTTCTTGTGGAGAAACAATGTAAATTGATTGCTCAGAAACTATCGAGTTTAATTACTCGACTGAAGAACACTTCGAAATACGTAAAACACGAAACAGTTAAACTAACGTTAACCTCTTCGCGAAACAAATTCGACCCCACATTCACTGCAGATTACGCAGATAACGACCATTAAAGCGTAAAAGTTACTATTAGAGAGATTTATTTCGAATGTTGTACGAATATCGTTGCTAATAAATCGGTGGATGGTTGAATTTAGCTGGGGTTTATGTGAGGAAGTGAATTAGGGGAAATTACTGCAGTACTTATGGGATGGATGAATGATTGGTGGCGTCGATAGGAAAAATAAATACCGTTCCCTGTTTGTATCGATCAGGTTCATTCTTCCGGATATGGAAAATATGAATACACGAATTGGAGAAACTTGCTCTCGATTTTTGTTAATAATAATAATAATAATAATAATAATAATAATAATAATAATAATAATAATAATAATAATAATAATAATAGTATATTTAGAGCTGGACGGAGAGCCTTGGAAAAACTCAGCATAACTGGAGTATCCATCGACTATGAGCTAGTGGGAACACCTATCACGCCAACAGACCAGAGAAGAGTAGGCAGAGAGATCAGACAGGCACAACTGAAGACGTTACTCGAAGACCACATGAGTAAAAGTCTGCACTCTATATATTTCAGGAGTTTGAAAGATCAGGGCCTATCGGAGGAACTATCCTTTGCGGTTTTGAAGTTGGCTGGTCTAAAGTCGGAAACGGAGGGATTCGTTATGGCTTGTCAAGATGGAGTGATAAACACAAGATGGTATAAGAAGAACATCATGAAAGTGGACACCCAACAACTTGCAGAGCATGCCACAGTCAGCAGGAAACTGTCATGCACATCCTGTCTGCTTGCAGAGTCCACGCTCCATCAGGATACACAGAAAGACACAATGCAGCACTTCGGATTCTCTACTTCCATCTGAGAGAGGTTTATGGTATAGACAAGGAGCCAGTGCTACCATTTGTGCCTCTGGAATTTGAATCAGTCATCGAAAATGATAGAGCTCGAATCTACTGGAACTATGCTTTTCCAACAACTCGGCAGATCCATGCCATAAAGCCAGATATAGTACTGGTGGACAAAGATCTCAGGGAATTGTTTGTTGTCGAATTTTCCTCCCCCGCTGAAAATAATGTGGTGATGAAAGAACAACAGAAGAGGGAGAAATACAAGGATTTACTGTTTGAGCTGGGAACCCTATATCCAGGGTATAAAGTAAAAATGGTCGTTCTGATCATAGGATGCCTTGGCAGAATGAGAGCGAACTATGTGACAGAATTGAAGATTATTCCGGCCTGTACATCCTTGGCAGGGTTTTGGCGAACAGAATGCAGAAAGCAGTGTTGCTCGGGTCACTACGAGTGATGAGGTCCCATCAACTATGAAGGCCACTTGCAGCTCATCTCTTTTGTTAAGGGACGCTGTAAGGGCAGGACGAAGAACAGTCCAAGAAGAGTGAGAGGTTTTTTTAGTGAGTAACCAAATAACATCTGGAGTCTCACACTGCCGCTTGCGGCGCCTATAAAAGGTTTTTCCTCTTACGCGAAAAAAAAAATAGTTTATTTTACCCAACAGGAAATTTCCCAATAACAGGGTAACATATTGACAATGAATAATATGAACAATTATTCAAACAAAATTACACATTCAATGATACAACAATAAATAATAACCACCCCGAACTAGAAAAACAAATTAAACTTAAGTTCATCAGCAGCCCTGCACAATCGATAGACAGGAGCTTGCTCAAGTATGTTAGTCCGAGGTTCAGGGAGTCGAAAAGTTGATGTGGTCCTCGTTTCAATTCTTGGTACACGAATGTCAACCCTGGACAGTAGATGAGATGAATCAATTCTTCCAGTGACAAGCATTTGCGCAAATATAGCGCACTGTCGCTTCCTGCAACGTTGAAATTCGCATTTCACGCATGATCTCCGACAAATCCGCACCACGTTCAGGATACCTGCCGGTCCTTCTATATTCAGCACACTTCAAGAATTTTCTATGAATGCGTTCAAGTGATGTTAGGTGGGAACTGTATATCGGAAACCAAACCAAGTTGGCGTACTCTAACTTGCTGACGACAAGAGAAAAATAGAGAATTCTGAGGACTGAAACATCAGGGAACTCCCTGGAACACCGGAACACGAAGCCTAAATATCGACTAGCCGAAGAACAAAACTCCTCGATGTGAGGAACAAAGCTGAACGTCGAATCAAATAACACACCCAAATCGCGAAACCGATCTCCACTAGCGATAAGACAATTACCAATAGAATAATTGAAGTTGAGAGGACGTAAGCTTCTCGTGAAAGTCACCTTAAAACACTTTTGTATATTTAAAATGAGTCCATAGCGCGAGCACCAAACATTAACTAACTCCAAGCTGGACTGGAGTAGCTCTAAATCAGCAATTCCGCGTATCCTCAGGTAAAGTTTGGAGTCATCTGCATAGGCCAAGGCTAAGCAACTAAGAAGAGCCAGAAGATCGTTGATAAATATTATGAATAACAATGGTCCAAGATTAGATCCTTGCGGCACAACAGATGACAGACAAAATTCGAAAGACTTGAAGCCATTATAAAATACATGACTCATTCTTCCCTCCAAGTAAGATCTCATCAGGTCGACATTTGCTGGACTGAGGCAAAATCGATCAAGCGGTTTCGGAGTTATGGCCGAATTTGGTAAAAATATTTTTCATGAATATTTCCGAAAGCGATCACTCGATCTATCTGAAATTTAGCATCAAATTGTAGAATCTTTATACGCATGTGAAGTTTTGTATTGACCAGGTTACCGCAAAGTGTAAAAAAAAATTTTGAAAATAAAAAAAAAAAATTCTACAATAACTCTCGAACGGAATAAGCTAGGCAGTTGAAATTTTCAGAGTAGGTTAGGAAGATGAATATCTCGGTTATTCTCGTTATTGGGCAAAATTGGCCAGATGGTTTCGGAGTAACGAAAAAAAAATATTTTTTTTTAAGTAACAAATTTCAAATCCAGTTTTTATTTAAGATGCAGTTTCACCATAAAAACCCATTGATATCATTTGCAACTCCAACAAGCTAATACTTTCGGAGATATGATTTTTGGAAATGTCAATAATGAATCGTATTTCTATGTTTTCACAGAATGCTATATTTATTCTATCTAAGCTTTATTATATGGTCTGCGTTCATACTCGTACATGTCATCCTGTTCTATAAGAGAGAGTCAAATTCATTTCAGCTATTTTAATTTGATTTCTTCCCTTGTGCAGTTCTCATTCTCAGATTGCTCATTTAATCTTGATGAATAAACTATTATTTGAATTGAATTTCCTTTATGATGCAGTTCTATCAAATAGAGTTCCGTCTAAGAACCGGTCATGGTCGTTGCAACAGCATGCTTTTCAGGTGGAACTCAGTTGAGAGCCCTAGTTGTGAATGCGGGGAAGCAAAGGAAACCATAGATCAATTAGTTAATAATTGTCGCATATATAGATTCAAAGACGGTTTTAGGGCTATTCATAATGTTTCTGAATCTTTTTTAGAATGGGTAGCGAGTTTCAAATCTATTTAATAAAATATAGAATATTCCATTTTTAATTTGTTCGTTTTCTCCCTTTGCCTTTTCCTTTTCCAGATTGGGTTTCGGGTACCTTGGAGAAACTTCTCTGCTTGTTGAAGGAAGAAGTGATAATGAAGAAAAAGATGGCCTTCAATATTTAATATTTCAGCATATTTTGTTAACAATTTCAATTTTCATAAATCACAACACTAACGGGGAGATAGGGTTTTTTTTGCTGAGGTTTTTTCCCTAAGCTCTAGTATCATATATCAAATTATATGGTACCCCGTTACACTAACCTCTGCTAACACTTTTTTCATACACATGCTTTATTGTTAGATGAAAAACCAATTGTAATGCTCAAGTTCAAAAGAATATATATATATATATATATATCATAAGAATACATTGATATAATTCCCAACTCTGAGAAACCAATACTTTCGGAGATATAATTTGTTTGTTTGAACAAGAGCGCCAAGAAGCTCCTGTAAACAGGGCTTGAACCAATTTTTCTTTGCAAGCTTATTTTTACTGTCGGATTTAAATACTTGGAAATATTGGGAAATTTATTTTTTTGCTGGAGCTAAGCATCTTTGAGTTCAGTACCGGGATGGGTGACCGCTATGTATGAATTTGATTAGCGCGCCAAAGCTCCTGTCGTTTTCCACTCTCTTTGAAAAATAAAATTGACCTGTTGAACGTTTGATTTTTGCTTGAAATCATTCAATAATGCAGTTATTAATTTTGTCCAGACAGTGAATTAATATGAGATTCTCGATACACAATATTTCACAGATCAATATAGTTTAATATGTGCCCAGAGTATGCATTGCAATGCTGTGATTGCTTAAACCTCCTCAGGGGGTACCGAATCAAGAGAAGGAAATGGAGGAAAACATGGAAATCATATGTCATTAATGTATTCATCGAGTTGTATTTTATTCAATCCAATTTCCCCCACTCTTCTTTAATCTGTTTCGTTAAGGACTCTCATCGAATTTAATATTTAGATATTAAATTTTTTATTTGAGACCACAGTGTTCTTATTTATTATTTATTATTTAATTATTCTTATTTATTACATAAGACGCTTTGAGTTAGCGGAACTGTGTCTAAAATTCACTCAGTATTCAATGAAAGCTCCTGAAACCAAGTAAGTGCATTAGTTATTTTTTCCATCGCAAGATAATCACCAGTCCAATTTTCCCCCATCCGATAAAACAATGAAACAAACAATTCAAAATCACTTTGTGCCTTTTTCAGCGGTAGCGTCCAACGAGCACTTTTTCATGGAAGCTAAAAGGGTGAAATTTATGTCCGTCCTCACTTTTATATTTTTGTTTAGGTTTATTTTCAGAAAGGTAATATTTCACGAAAATTAAGTTTCCACCGTGCATGCATAAAACGAGGAACTCATCTTGGAAATCCCTGCAGGAAAATAAAGTGGAGAAAGATCCGTGAAAACTTTTTGAAACAGTTAAATTTATGCTAATGGGCAACCCAATATTGCCTCGCTGTGGCAAACAAAGGTCGGAAACAAATGTCTGACAGGCGCTCGGAGGTAGAGGCCCCTTATCAGCAATCATATCTGCGAAGTTCTAATTGTCCTATCGTGGTAACGATCGTTCAGAGATCCCCCTGGTTAAGATGGAGGTTTGAGTTTCATCGCTATACCAATTAGTAGCATCCAATCAAATCGATAATAGAAGCTGGATATTTCTTGATCCGGCAATTTCAGATAGCCCTAAGGAGATACATGTATGTAAGATGTATGTATACTCCATTCACTTTTATAAAGTCTCACGGTTGGCCATGAAAGTTTGACACATTTCACCATGTATATTTTGAAAATGTTAGGTTATAGTCATTTTCCTGTCAGATAACTACGCAACGTTGTCCTCTCTACATAGAAGTCGTAGTAATTACGTATTTTCACAATGTGAATTTACTTCAGAAAAATAATTAATTTAAGAAGATATTATGTGAGTTCAATAATTCCACAGTCCTGGCGACTATGAAATTTTTCAGATTTTGGGAGAGAAAACCTAGAAAGGAACCTTTTAGTAATGAATATACCTTTACTGATTTTGTAGATAAGAATATGTACTGAAATTTGACTAGAATGAAACGGAAATTTGAGTGAAATATCTTTCAGAAATAACAACATTTCTCCGGTTAATCAACTTCTTACAGCATTCATTTATTTTCAAGTAATGCACATAAAATTGCATTAGTTATTTCATAAACATGCACCAGTCTACGGTATTTCGCATAACTAAAAACACCTCAAGTGCAATCGCTAGTTATAAACCGGATAATATAACCATATTTAAAATTAAATCTTTGAATTTCGTTTATTCGTTGATCCCAACTAGCTATGTTGCAACAAGGTGTAATTAATCCTTCATACTATTATATTTGTGCATGGTGATCGAGATAATCCAGATTAACAAACTAGTATTAACAGAGAAAACGGTGCATATGGACGTTGATAGCGAATCGCGGCAGTTCACGTCATTTGTGCAGCAAAATAACGTTTCAATATAAATGGGCGCACACGTTTCAATGAAATAGCATCAACAACTCACACTCTTAATCGAATTTACAAATTCGATTAAGAGTGGCAAATACAGGAGAACAGATAATAGAATTCACTATGGTAAATTCAATTAAGAGTATCCACTACAGGAGAATGGACAATAGAACATAAGCGCAAAAGCTCCGGATCTGTATTGGTTGAAGACAAAATTAGTAATCGGAAACCGTTGGGCCGATTATTCCAAGTAACAAACTTGTCTGTTATATGTCACCGTCATTGACGGGCCATCAACCCCAAAAACCTCAATTTTCTATCTCATATCATGAATTGTTTTCTCATGAAATTGTTGTATATTTTTATAACTCTCTTCTATTCGAAGCGAAAAAAATCCATGCACTCATAGAAACTGAAAATCTCTCCAGCCGTTCTTCAGTTATAAAAGGTGTAAGTAATCCAACTTTGCATTATCGTTGTATACAGGGTGTCCCAAAAATACCACGCGAAAGTGACACTGGAGATAGATTGGCATTAGGTCTATCAGATAGCATCAACATGACCTCAGTAAAAGTCCGCTGGTTTTCGAGATATCACCACTGTTGCGTCCCATTTCTTCACATGTTGGGAAGCGCTCATTTGTATTTCTAAACAAAGCAGCTCGCTTGTAAAACTTAAATGTTTTGGGTTAACTGGTTTATTTTTGCATGGGTGGTCTCACCCTTGAAATTAATATTTTCCGCGGAAGGATAATTGCAAGTAAAATATCTTGTAATACTTCAACCCTTGTAGAAGTATTTATGACCTATTTCCTGTGAAATATTGATAAAATGCATACAACAACTAACACATTGCCAGAGCTGTGAGTCCTTTGTCTAGATTCTAACCCATACAAAAATCTAGAATTTTCCGATTAGATCGCCACGGCTTTGGCTATTCTCTAAATCGAGGGCGTAGATTCCGAATCTGTAATTAGTTTTTCCGTATCTCGATTAATTTTGGTAATATGGCGAAAAATCCGACTGATTAGTCCATTTTCCGGAGGTAGAGCCAGAAATTGCGACTTTCTTCGTCATTGCTCCGAAACTAATCAAGATACGGAAAATCTAATTACAGATTCGTGATCTGCGTACCCGATTTAGTGAATAACCAAAGCCGCGTCGACCTAATCGGAAAATTGTAGATTTTTGTATGTGTTGGATACTAGAGAAAACTTTTTGGCGTTTGACGGATTCGCTCATTACCTAATATTTTACGAACGGATAGAGATACAGAAAAAATGGATACATAAATCTAAACGTCGTCCACCGACCAATCATCGGGGATATCGAGATGTGAAAATCATAGATTTCGGACGGGAAAGAAGAATTTTCCTTCGATTCCGGGTCAAAAATATTTCTAAGTGCCGACCCAAAAAATTTTTTTCATGGTATATCGATACGGAGCTCGTGTCTAATTAAATCGAGGTCGCTGATCACGAATATGTAATTAGTTTTTCCCTAAGTGGCGTACTTTGGGAAAATTTTTACTTAAAGTGAAAAAATTGACGAAAATAGGTCAATTTTGGAACTTTCCACCGCCCAAAAAAATCGGAGTAGGGTGTTGCTGATTTTTAACGTCATATTTGGATCCTTTATCTATCGAATCATCTGAACAATAAATGTCCAGGTCGTACGCTTCGGAAATTATGATTTTTTTTCCCGAGGGTCTATTTTTCGGAAAATTCTTTCCGCGATATTTCCTCGGAAAATTTTTGTAATAAATATCTGATGGTAGATTCGGAATCTACGGCTCCGAATCTATAAGAATAAGTACCCGTTTCATAGTTTTGCGTTAAAACATTTTTCTCGAAAAATGGGATTTTTTTAAGGCCAAAATTCGACCAGTCTCCGATTTCGATGCAAATTACGTCATTTACTAATTCGGGACCGTAGATTACGAATATATGATCGGATTTTTCATTAGAGAATTTTCCGCGGAAATACCGCGAAATGAATTTTCCGAAAAACAGACCCTTGGGAAAAAAAATCATAATTTCCGAATAGTACGGCCTGGACATTTTCTGTTTGGATTATTCAGTAGATAAAGGATCCATATATGAGGGCAAAAATCAACAACACCTTACTCCGATTTTTTTGGGCGGTGTGAACTTCCAAAATTGACCTATTTTCTTCCATTTTTTCACTCTAAGTAAAAATTTTCCCAAAGTACGCCACTTAGGGAAAAACTAATTGCATATTCGTGATCAGCGACCTCGATTTAACTAGACACGAGCTCCGTATCGATATACCATGAAAAAAATTTTTTGGGTCGGCACTTAGAAATATTTTTGACCCGGAATCGAAGGAAAATTCTTCTTTCCCGGCCGAAATCTATGATTTTCACATCTCGATATCCAAATTTTTCCCGATGATTGGTCGGTGGACGACGTTTAGATTTATGTATCTGTTTCCTCTGTATCTCTATCCGTTCGGAAAATATTAGGAAATGAGTAAATCCGTCAAACGCCAAAAAGTTTTCTCTAGTATCTAACACAGGGGTCACCAATTAGTTTCATTGGAGGTCCGTTCACAAAATCTGTATATCTGTCGCGGGTCGTTGATAGCATTATGATGGCATAAGAATTTGACTAGCAGTTAATCTAAATCCAATATCTATAATTAGTAAATAAAACGAAAAGTTATCTGAATTTTTTTAATCAAGAATACATGTTTTCTGGAAAAATGGTCCACAAAAAAAGGTTCGCGATCCGCATCCGGACCGCGGTCCGCCATTTGGTGACCCCTGGTCTAGACTATTCGAAGACCCCTAGTCGGACCGGTTTCCATGTTACAAAACAATGAATGTGGGAGCGAGATAGCCGATAAGGGTTTTGGTTTTTTTTAATAAGTAGCAATTCTGGTTCTGATTAAAAAAAATTGGTAGTGTTGTATCATTTTGAAAAGGGCATGAAATGGACCAGTTTTTGCGATTATTTGTCAATTCAGTCTGATATAATTTTTTTTCACAGCAGTCAGTCAAACTTAAGTTAACGTTTTAACTTCGGCATAAAATACAACAAGTTAGACATTTTTTGAAGGATTTTGTTCTAGTTGTCGGTGAAGTTATTACTTCATTTTTAAAGCAACTATTCAGGATAGCCTAGGTAAAAAAAAACATGAGTTTGAAGTAATTTCTAGCAATGCTAGGCGATAAAAGACTGAAAACTGGAGATTTTTTAAAAATACACAAAAGTGGTGATATCTCGAAAACCAGCGGACTTTTACTGAGGTCATGTTGATGCTATCTGATAGACCTAATGCCAATCTATCTCCAGTGTCACTTTCGCGTGGTATTTTTGGGACACCCTGTATAAAATTCTACGCTAAGGTGTATGTGACTGAACTCCTCCTAAACGATTTAATTTTAAACCAATTTTGATGAAATTTTGTGCGTGTGTTTGGTTGGGACTCTGGATGGTTCAGAGTCACAATTGGATCCAGTGGGAGGAGCTGAAATCAGGTTATAGAGTTTTTGTTTTTTAGTATGAAATGGCGGATGAGCGGATACAGTTATTAGAACATGGACTATTTTAGGATCTCAGACACCTGGAGATGTCACTTTGACATTTCAGTTTAATTTCAAGTTCAGCCAGTATAATGCTGTTTGAACAATTGAAGATTAAGACATATTATATTGAAGTGTAGTTGATGAGGAAAGGGCTTTAAAATCTAATCGAAAACTATAATATGTGGGATTCGTTAGTTGCAGTATTGAAGTAAATATTTCAATTAGATTTAAAGAAGTTACTTATATTTATGTGATCAGCACATTACATTCTGCCAAATCAGCCAATTTCTAGTACCAAATAACGTCCAGACATGATACTAGAATTGATCAGGTTAGGATACCTAGAAATAGGAGTCAGTTTTAGATTTGGCATTGGCAATAGCAAATTGTACAAATGCAATGTCGAAAAGAAAAGATTGAATGTCAAAATGTCAAATGTCTTTTAAAATATAGCCTATCGAAAATGCGGCCATGACATCGTTTGTCCGGTCCGCTAGTATAATATATATATTCTTTTGACTGAGAGTTTTATATGTGTTAGCAGAGGTTGTTGTAACGGGATACCATACAATTCTGCGCATGATACAAGAGCTTAGGGAAAAACGTCAGCAAAAAACCCTGTCTCCCCGTGAGTGTTGTGATTTGTAGCTATTGTTCACAAAATTTGCTGAAATTTAGAAATATTGATAGGCATTTATTTCTTCAATATAGACTCCGTCAAAAATCAGAGAGGTTTCTCCAAGGTACCCAAAACTCAACCTGAAAAATGAAAAGACAAGAGGGGAAGAACGAACAAACTAAAAATAATACATAACCTTTCAAAAGTCTCCTCTCACAAATATACTCTTCTGTTGGCGCATGGGATCTCTTGGAGAAGAATCGCCTCCACTAGTTCTCAAAGATATTGATCTTAGAAATCCCTTCAATATTTGAATTCAAAAAGGAAATTGTTGCTCCTAAGGCCAGGAGGGTCTCTTTCAAAACCAGGTCCGACCAGTCCAAGTGATGATTATTCGGAACTTCAGATGTTCGAAGACCGCTATAGGGCCCATATGAAGGGCTATCATCTCCCATAGATGCATTTTTTTATAGTATAATATAAAGATATTACGCCGTTTCATACAAAATTCCTGGGGCCTTCTAGAAACAAAGATTAGAACATTTGACGAATCTCCTTTTCGATTAGACACTCTGTATATGAAATTCAGATATTTTGCATGAAAATCCTGATTAATTTAGGCCGAATGAATTAGCCCTGGTGGTTCACCAGGGTACTAGGAAACGTATGCTTATTTGAAAGCAACCCAATTATCCCAACCTAGAATACATTCATAATCCTTTGATATTCCCAATCGACCTAGTTATAAGGACGGGATTGTGAAGAGATATGATCAGAGCCGGATCGAGCGAGTGTTGAAGGGACATTCGCCGTGGGCACAAACAACGTAAGAGCACAAAATATAAAATGTTTCATTGAAAATCATGCCTTCCTTGAATATGAGCTGTATATTTCAGAGTGAAACGCGACCCGGAGCAAGTGGGAACTCTTCATCCGAATGTGTGATAATTCTCGCCTAATTGGTTGCTAGTGGCTACGTCGCTAGCTGACGCGATCACGCTTCTAAAATAGGACGCATTTGGCACTTATCGAGCACATAGTCTAGTCAAATCAAGGTTTAATCTTCTGAATAACCCAAAAGTTTTTAAATCTTGCACAGTTATGTAGGATTTCAATAAGGAATTGAATTTTGTCCTGTATATAGTTGGAGTTAAGAAAATATTCCAAGGGTGCAAATGACGCATTACCGACACATTAGACGTTCTCCCCATTATTAAAGGGTGTCTCAGCAAAAACTTGAAATTTGAAAATTAAAAAATATATACCGTAGCCGGGGGTTACTTTGAACTAGTTTTGCATTAATTCCATTGCAGCGCAAACATTTCTGCAGATATCTGAAAATGTTTTCAACCATTCGATGGCTTATTATCTCAGCTTCAATTTCCCGTTTGTACGACTCCATTATCTTCAATAGAAGTTGGTGGGGGCATATGTTTATATGTTCAGAAATAACCCCTTAAGAAGGGGTTACTTTGAACAAGAGAGCTTCTACCATAGAAAACGCCAGTCTTGGGCGCCCTGTTCATAAAAACCCCTTGAATATGCAAGTATGAGTTTTTAAAAGAATAATGTCGCCTGATAATAAGGTTTTCCTTCACGGTTTAGCTCGTGAACTCCTGGCAATGTTTATTTTTTCATCGCAATGCTCCTAAGATTGTAAATTAATTTATTTTCGCTGAGTTTACTCAAGAATGCACAAATAAACACAAAAATTATAACTTTATTGAAAATAAATACATCTCTCAAGGAGCATGGGAAGCGGTAGATACCAACTGCCACTATGTGCGCGCACAGAAGTTTTTCCTCTTCAGCTGAAAATACGGTTGGACGTCCTGGCGATTTCGCTACAATTGAGAGGTTAGCAGCTGCTGCATTTGCCTTCGCCGCCTTCTTGTACATGCAAATCGTTCCAGAGGGAAGGTTCAATCTAAAACAAGAAAATATTCGTAATTAGGAACAACAATGCATTTGACTGTGCTCTAGTCGGTACCTACGTAAACAGAAAAAAAACTACTCAGTAGAAGCAGCCCTTGATTTTCCAGCTAAACACTTTTCTACTGCCTTGGCAAGGATTTCTGTTGAATAATTTCTGTACATCCGAGCTCCCAACTTGCGAATATAAGTTCGCGGCTTGTTGGCTTGTCCCTGATGAACAAAAAGTAGACGAAGCGCGATGTTCAAAGTAACCCCTCAAAGTTCCTGTTTTTTACTCGATTAGCCATATAAAATCAACGAAATGAGTTAGAGATATGAAACAAAATAGAAAATGTTGCCAATAGATTGATAAGAAATATATAACTTACCTAAAACGGTATTTCACAACAGGATCACTGCGGCAGAGGAGGTTTGAGGATTGTTCTCAGAACAGCTGATTTCACAATTCCGATAAAAAGGCGCGCAGCGGCTCAGGTTAGCCAACCTGACAACGTTTCGCGATCGTAGCGCCGTCTACATGTAATCATTGAATGTTGAGTACCAACTAGAGGTCGCTAGCTTGTGAACTAAGCCCGCTATGAGGATTTTTGATTTTACAACGTATCTGTTCAAAGTAACCCCTTGTGTTCAAAGTAACCCCCGGTTACGGTATTTATTTAATATTTTTTAAAATTTTTTTCTACATATGTATGGAGGTAGTGATGACATTTACACATGAAACAAAATATCGGTTAAATGGACAACGTTGCTCTGTTGGCAGGTATGCACTCTTTTGATGGAATTTTGCAGTAAGGGCTGCTGGATTTGAAGAATTTGACGTGCAATTTCTTCTTCGAGTTCCTCAGTTCTCTCAGGATGGTTCGCACAGACCTTACTTTTCAAAAAACCCCAGAGAAAATAGTACAAACAAGTTAAATCACAACTTCTCGGAGGCCAGTTATGGTCTCCGAAACGAGAAATTACTCGACCTGAAAACTTGGTTTGTAACAAAGTCATTGTATCCCTTACGGTGTAATAGGTAGCGCCATCCTGTTGAAACCACATCTCATTTAAGTCAATTCTGTCTAATTTTTGCCAGAAAAGTCAACATGGCCCGGTAACGACGACCGTCGATGGTCACGGCGGCATCTTCATCATTTTGATAATGGGTTTTCACTATTAACAAACGTTCTTCCAAGCTATAACGAACCTTTTGCGTAAATATCGATTTTTTAGTTAAATAAACAACAAATATGGCTGACTCAACAATTGACAGTCAAAAATGGCGCGCATTTCGAAATTCAAGTTCTTGCTGAGGCACCCTTTATATTGATAGTGGTCTTAAACAGCTACCAAAGAACATGTAAAACCCGACAAGAGATGAAGTATACAATCCGACATCTCGACCTTTTATCGTCTCCAAGGAGGTGGAGGTTAACTGAAAATCTATATCTGGAGTTTATTATACTCCAAGATAACGATTTATAAGGGCCCTGATGCTCTCGTGAATTTTGGTGCCACTTTACAACGGATATTATCCTGGAATTGCCTCTAATTGTAAATTGGTCTAAGGCAGGGTATTTACAAACAGGGAGTTGGCAATCGTTGCACACTAATTTCAGCGTACTACCATATGAGATCGAACTAAAGCCGTGTAGGAGAAAAACGAGAGTAGGTACACTAGGGACATCAAGGGTATCGGTAGTCGGGGTAAATACGAGTTAAGAGTTCTGATTAGGGAAACGGACAGTTCGGTAGAACATAGACGATTAGCGGAATAACAGTATTTATTCCTGATACAGACAATGTTTTATTATACAAGAAACTCTGGCTTAGCCGAAATCAGAGCAAATTGCTGAAGTTATCAAACTTGAGGATTCTATGACTCGAAAATTGAAAAAAAAATCTTAAAACTATCCATATCGCTCTAACTTGGCGAGAGGCTTATATAACTTGTTTTAAAGTTCTAAATTTGAGCACGATCGAATCCATATTTTTGGAGATATTGAAAAAATATTGGGAGCCTCAAAACTCAAGAAATTCAGAACCGATCCAATTGAAACTTGCTAAATACTTGTTAAATGCGGAATGCTAATTTTTGTGAAATCTCGTCACCATTGTATCTCTACAAAAAAATATTAATAAATCATGAAAAAAAAATTCTTCAAAAATTTTTGTTTCAGTAACTACTTCAATTCAAATAATAGTTTATTTGTAAATATTAAATGATCAATCTGCCGTGATCTAACCTCGTGGAATGGGTTGTTGCAAGTTACACTCGGTGCATAGTTTTCGCAACTCGAAATACCTAAGGGAAGTATCATCGAAATTTCTAGAGCAAGGCTGGAGACAATCATAGCAGATTTTTCATTTATTCCTGAAATTTGAATAGGTATAGGCTGACGAAAAAATTATTTTAATAGTTCAAAATATATTAATAAAATACAATCCTCTTTTCATAATTTATTAGTTCATACCATATACACATTCATTCTGTATTATGAACCGTAACCCAAGAAAGAATATTTAATACACAAATGTAGATCAATATTGCAGCATTTTTAGCTAGCAACACTATGAAAATACTGTATATAGGAACATGGTCTCACTAGTTAAGGAAGTAAAAAGTAATATTAACCTCGGTGGTCAACGAACAGTAATTTCTTTTGATGATTCCATTATGTTATTCCTTCGTATTGCTTTCATAAACTATTATTATGATTAGACTAAAATGATCCAATTCTAAATCTCCTGCACAATATTTAAACAATAGTCCTTCAATATGCAAAAAGACTATATTAATTTTGGTAAACCGTCTTGTATATATTCACAAATTTCAAGGTGTGAAACCTGGTTTTCCAACACAAAATATTTATATAATAAACAAACTAGAACAGAAATAAATATGATGTCTCTTATAGGAAGATAAGATGGCATGAATGAACAGTGAACACAGACAGAATACAGACAGAGAGAATTCGCATTCTCTGATAACATAGAAGTACTATGTAGGTATTATTGAAATTTTGAAATATCATATCTCCGAAAGTATTCGTCTGTTGAGAATTAAATCAATGGATACTCATGATAAAACTGAGTCTTAAAAAAAAAATTATTTGCATGTAAAAAATTTTTGTTTCGTTATTTTGCCCAATAATAATAATAATAATAATAATAATAATAATGTTTATTCACAAATACAATACAATTGACAGAAACAATCTCAACTACAAATCCTCAAGAATAAACATTGATACCTCGCTGAGGCATATAATGCCTGTGCGCGAGTTATAAAACCTATAATAACATGTATAAACCACATAAAAATAAAACACATGATTCATTGACAACAAAATGAAAATAGACAGGTCTCAATAGTGAGTCGCGGTCGAAGTCGGTATGTCCAAACAGGGAGGTGTAGACGTATTCGGGAGTTCGGGTCTTTATCGGGTGGTAAGCGTTTTAGCTTTGCGTTTAATTTTGAAATTGGGAAAAAAATTTTGTAATATTTCAAATACAATCACATCAAATAAATTATTTTAGATACTTTAAATTAATTAAATCATCAAAAATATGTCTGTTTTTACTAGACATCCAGTTTTTTACAGAATATTTGTAACGTGGCAGTTTATTTATTTCCTTAATATCATTTGGTAACATATTGAAGAGTCTTGGCGCAAAATAAGTCGCACATCGTTGTCCAATGGTCTTTGAGCTCATTGCGAGGTAAGTACATTTACGTCGGGTAGGGTAATCATGTCGTGGAAAAAGTATATTTATATTTCTTTTGAAGATGTTTACCAGAATGTTTTGGCAGTATAACTGTCTTATGTCAAAAAAATCACTCTCCGCAAAAAGCGCATCGCTGGGGTAAATCACTGGCTTTTTCAAAATGAGTTTTATTATCCATTTCTGTATATTTTCCAACTGTTTTAAATGACAATCTGCCACACCACCCCAACCAATAATTCCATACGTAAGATGTGACTGTACCAGGGACAAATATAAAGTTTTCAACTGGGTTTCATCTAAAAAGTCGCGTAAGTACCCAAATGTATGTAGCAACCCTCTGAGTTTATTGGTTATGTTTTTAACTTGTAGATCCCATTTCAGATGCCTATCCACAATAATACCCAAGTACTTAATTGACGAGGCTTCAGGAATTTGAGTGTTTTCATCAACATACATTGGACCAAGACTCGGTAAATTATTTGTGTAAGATGTAAATGGTAGATATTTAGTTTTTTCCATATTCAGCGTTAGTTTATTCAGTTGAAACCATCCTCTAACTGCCCTAAAATCATCTTCAATTTCCTCTTTCAGCGTTTGCCAGTTTCCTGACTTGTAAGTTATGACTGTATCATCAGCGAAGCTAATTATTTTTCCCCTCGTGCTCAATGTCATCAGGCTGTTAATATATAGGGTAAAGAGAAGAGGTCCAAGCACAGTCCCCTGTGGAACGCCACAGACAACTGTCCCTGGCTCACTCAATACTCCATTGACTTCCACATATTGTTTCCTATTTTTTAAATAGCTTTCTATTATACGATGGATTCTTCCACGTAGTCCATAAAATTTAATCTTTTCCAGTAAACGCTTGTGACACACCGTATCAAATGCCTTAGAGAGGTCGATAAAGACACAAATTGCAGGTGTTTTCGTATCTAAAGCATTGTACAGTTGAGAGATTAAAGCGTGTATTGCATCCCCTGTCGATTTTTTCTCTCTAAACCCATATTGATTATCATTAAGCACCTGAAATTTACTTAAAAATTTGGTTATTCTAGTTTTTAGTATCTTTTCATAAATTTTTGAAAAAACCGACAGCAGCGATATTGGCCTATAATTTTGGGTCAATGTTTTGTCGCCAGTTTTATATAGTGGCTTAACAATTCCAATTTTGAGGCATTCTGGGAAGCATTCATCATTTAAACTTTTATTTATTAGATAAGTTAATGGATGTGAAATTTCATTTCTTACTTCCAATAATGAACTTAACCGAGATATTTGTCTCCCAAACCTACTCTGAAAATGTCAACTGTCTAGCTCATTCCATTCGAGAGTTATCTTGTTAACGGCCGGACCAGCCTGCTGGACAGAATGGTTTTTGACCACGGATCTTGATCCGTGAGTCGAATCAAATCGTTTGAGACCATTATCATCCAAATATTCGAAAATGACCAACATTTGGGCAAATTGATAACCATTCTATTCTAAGCAACCTGAGCGCCAAAATATGGGGAATACAGTAAATAAGAAGATTAATCGAAATATAACGAATACGTTCTATCTACGAAAAATACATGCTTACCGAAAAATGTATTTCTTCTAGGATGCATTTTGAAATTATGCCACAGGTGCCAAATCCGGCTCTGGATTTGATAGTAACGGGGTGCTTTGCAGTGATTTAAGCCGAAGTTAAACTACATAACATCCAGTTAGAGATAGCGAATAGGATCAGTTCGCCAGTCTTTTGATGATTTTATGACATCTCTATTACCCAGGGGATCATATGTGAGGCCATTCAAAAGCGATGATCTCGGTTAATCAGTTATGGTTTGCAGAAATGATTATGGAATTTCCTCTCATGTAGCCGCAATCTGAATAAGGCCGGGCGTACTAAATAGCTGCACAATTATTCTACATGGCAAAACAGGTTTGAACATAATATTGACTTTATTAATAATGCGCTATAATTGCACTGATTTACTATATTGGTGTGATATTTTTAAGAATAATCAATCTCTGGATCCTAACTCTGAAAGTATTGGTTTCTCCGAGTTGGGAATGATATCAATAAATTCTTATTTAATACATTTTATTTTATGATGCAGTTCTATCATAAGATTCCATTGATGCCATTCCCAACTCTGAGAAACCAATTCTTTCGGAGATATAATTTATCAAAGTTTGAACAAGAGCGCCAAAGCTCCTATCCAAGGGCTAGGTCCACAGTGTATAGGTCCGGCGTACGTCTGCAGACTATGCTGCCATTTAATGATGTTTCTTCCGGGCGTGTGTACAGTGCACGTCAAAATTATGGAACGAATTCATATTCTCAGAAGAAAAATATTTGGCAACAAAATCCTGAAATAGGTCAATTTTTGTTTCACTTTTACCAAATTTGTATGTATTTTTGAAGTATTTTAGTCGCAACCTGTGCCATCCCCATCAACCCTATACATTTTTTGAATAGGGAAAGTGGGTCATGTGGTACTTTTTTGGCAAGGTCTACGTATCTTCTTTACAGGCGTGCAGAAATTTTCAAGAAGAATTTTTCTTTTTTTAAAAATAGTTAGTTCAAAGAGGTTTTCAGTATGTGCACTTTGTCATGGCTCATTTACTTTGAGACGATGGTACCTGATGATGAAATTTGTTGCTCAATTGTTTATTACATTCGAAAACCTTCTTCAAGCCAGACACATTCGAATTTTATACGAATCATAATATGTCGACATAAACCTCGATCTCTGAACCCTATTCGTCATTTATCCTATTTGATACCGTGTCAAAATATCATGCCAACACGCCCCAAATATCCATGCACTAAGACCCTCCAAAATAATCACAAGTAAGTTTCCAATTTCGAGAGTGCATCATTACAAAACAGAATATGATATTGTCCTGCTGTGCTGTAGATGTGTTGCGCTGCACTAGAACTTTCTTCAATGTCGAATGTATGTATTTTTCAGTTTCAATTAAGGAAATAGGTACGCTTCGAAGTTGAAGCTTCATGTTTATTGAAGTTGAATCCGCTCTTTGGAGAACTTAAGATTATGGAGAACATTACGGGTAACACAAAACAATGTCGATTCTCCATCGGTTTTAGTGGTGCGCCCTGAAATGGAGATGTCGGATTATGTGGAGTACATCTGTTTTTTATTTCACCTGGTTCGTATATGGGTGGCAATTATTTGGAAGTAGTAGGAGGAATTAGAGAACCTCTGGGAAAGTTTAATGGTGCACGGGGTATTCCATTATACATTTATTGTTCGGTGCTATTATTTCATTAAAATGTCCGAGTTTGAAATGTGATGTAAAAAATCAATAGAAATTATAAAGGCAGCTTAGGAGCACTCACATAGGATCAGAAACCTTAGCGAGATCGTTGGTGTAATATTTCATTCTTTCACTTATTTGTAACACCATATATTATATTGTATACTAGCTGGCCCGCTATGAATGAAGTTTTATTATTATTTTCGATTAATTGCACATGATGTTGATCACTTGCAAAGTGAATACTGGCTATTTATAAGTTTCAAATTTGATATTGACAGACAAACACAGTTATGATACAGTCTCATAATCAATTTAAAGCTTTCTGATAAACTATATTTCTTGTTTTGTTTTGTGGTGCGTAAATAAACAAAGATGACCCGGCAAACTTCGTACCGCCTAACTTAATTAAAAAAAGCTCGGTATGAATGAAGTTTTATTATTATTTTCGATTGATTGCACATGATGTTGCTCACTTGCAAAGCAGAGATTTCCTGAAATACATGGCTATTTATAAGTTTTAAATTTGATATTGACAGACAAACACAGTTATGATACAGTCTCTTAATCAATTTAAAGCTTTCTGATAAACTATATTTCTTGTTTTGTTTTGTGGTGCGTAAATAAACAAAGATCACGGTTTTCCGACGCGTGAATACGCGACGTATAATTATCCATGCGCCATGTCCACTCATCAAAGGAAAAAGAAACGTGTCACATTATGAGAATCCATCCAAGGTAACTATTTAGTTAATGCTTTGGTTGTGGCACAAATCATTTCACTTGCGTACAATTGTGCCGTGACATAAATAATACCCTGTATAGTAATGGTTTATTTTCAATGATGTATGCCTCGAAAGTATAATTTTTAACACAATTGAATGAAATTGTACGATTGGCGCGAAAACCAGCAAGTTGCAATTGACGTTAAAGGAAAAACACCCTGTATGAAAATTTCGGGCAAATACGAGGTTAAAAGAACAAAACCATGTACGAAAATTTCAGACAAATACATTATGAGAATCCATCCAAGGTACCTATTTAGTTAATGCTTTGTTTGTGGCGCAAATCACTTCAATCGCGTACAATTTTGCCGTGAGAACAAGAACACTCTATATAGTAATGGTTTATTTTCAATGATGTATGCCTCGAAAGTATATTTTTTTAACACAATTGAATGAAATTGTACGTCTATGGCGTGAAAAAGAGCAAGTTGCCATTGACGTTAAATGAAAAACACCCTGTAGACATTTTTATATTTATTCACCTTTTAAACCTTCCCTGGACTCCCAAAAATAATTCAATATCAAAATTAGCCAAATCGTTCCAGCCGTTCTCGAGTTTTAGCGAGACTAACGAACAGCAATTCATTTATATATATATATATAGATAATCAGAGCTATCAGACCTGTCAGCTCGCCTTCCAGTTACGGATTTCTGATGAACTACGGCATACGGGATGGCTTCAAGGAGGCTACGTCTTCGCTCCTCCAGATTTCTTGACCAGAGCATTCCTTGCGTTTGTTTGAGAGTTTGAGATTACAGGCATTGAGAGGTATTTCGTAATCAGGAGATCAGGAGTTCATCCTCCTTTCCACACAATCTGTACCCGTCAGTTTCTGCTAGTCCTAATCTCATAATATCCTTCCTAAGACAGCAGTGCCCAGTGAGAAGGTGCAGCGTGTTTTTACTGAGATCCTTATACTTCTTCGATCTGACAGTTGAAAGTTGCGGAGAATTTTTTTGGTGTGATACATTCCTGAGAGAGCTCTAGAGTATACCTCTTTCAGTTCCTTCTTTCATCCAAAATTCACTTATGTAGGTGTATCTACCTATCCCACGGTAGGGTTCCGGGCCAATAAAAGGGGTTCGTGCTCCTTTCTTGGTGAGTGTGTTTGCCTCCTGATTTCCTTTAATTCTCAAGTGACCAAGAACCCAGACCAAAGAGATCCTGTTGTTCTTGCCTACTTTACTTTTCTTCGGCACTCCCACATTATATTAGACTCGATAACATGGGAGCTCAGAGCTTTAATAGTAACTTGACTGTCAGAATAGATTGCTACATCACACCTCTGATAGTTTGTTCCTATGCATCTCTCGATTGCAAATATTTCTGCCTGAGAGACGCTCATATAGGAGTCTAGCGATAGTGAGCATTTGCTGCCTGCCCATATACTCCAGCGTCAGATTCTGCATAGGTTTTTGAACCGTCTGTAGGTGGTGGATTTCCTGTCCCTGTCTTTCTCCTACCTGGCATCATAGTTCATTTCGATGCTTACTTTCTTAATCATTTAGTCACAAGGAAGATTGGATGATTAAAAAATGTACTTGGTAAGAGAGGACCAGGCTTTCTGAATTTTAATACTCTCATTACCTATTCCTTCCCAAGATATTCTGAGAATGGCTTCATTGGCCATTCTGTCTATCATTAGATAAAGGAGTGTGAGACTTGTGATATTCTCAATTGCCCTGGTAGGGCAGGTTGCCATAGCACCAGTGGTACACACACAGCCAAGCCTTTATACTTTGTTGAGGTTTTTCTATTTATTATTATTTTATTTTTGTATGCCAGACTACCTACTGACCCATACGTAATTATGGGTCTCACAATCATGACGTACACCCATCGCAGTATCATGGGGTTGCAGCACCAAGTCTTTCCGGAGTAATTTCTACATGCCATTTAAGTCTTTATTGTTTCACTAGTGGTGATTTCAACATGCTCTTTCCACAGAAGTTTACTATCTAATATATTTTTATTGTCGTAGAGGGTAACGTTGCACTGCGACCTTAAGATCTATTGTGCCCCACCGTCAGAGATGTTGATGTCATTACCATTTACAGCTCGACTTCCAGTTCCAGAGTTCTGATGAACTCCAGTATCTGGGATGGCTTCAAGGAGGCTACGCCTTCGCTCCTGTAGATTTCTTGCCCAAAGCATTCCTCGCGTTGGTTTGAGATGGCGAGGTATTCCGTAATCAGGTGATCAGGAGTGTCATCCTCCTGCCAACAGAATCTGCACTCGTCAGTTTCTGCTAGCACTAAAAGCAAGATTATAATAACATAAATAATATATTCGGAACATCAATGGGCATATACAAGGGTCGATCAACAAAATGAAGTGACAGTCCCAAAAAAAAAATCTGAACGCAACAAGAAATAAACTGGAAGATAAAAGTCAAGATAACTAATTCCACGTAAAAAAATTGGTTGAAGCACTGACGTGTTCAATCGAATTTACCATGGTAAATTCGAGTGTGTCTAATACAGGAGTATGGACAATAGAACATCGACGCGAAAGCTCATGACTTCACGTCAGTGCTTGAACCAATTTTTTTTCGTAATATTTTAAAACTGTTTTAGGGGTAGGTACGGTTCTCACAATTATCACATTTTACACACGTCTTCATGTCAACATTCTGCATCTAGTTACTAGGCTTCAATTCGGTTGAGTCCATATTTTTGAGTTATCGAGGAACTAATATTCCAGGTGCGTATAACTCCGGAAACGATGGACCGATTATGCCCATACTTAACTGTCCCATTCGGATGTGCAATCTACACTGAAAATTCCAAGTATCCATCTCCTTTCATTCGATAGTTATCGAGGCAACGGTCACCCATCCAGCTACTGAACTCACACACGGCTGCTCCAACAATATAAATCCGATCATGTTCAAACTTGGCACTTGGTTGGTACTTGGCAGTAGAGTTGGGTTCTGTAGTCTCACGCAAAATTTCAGAGATGTCGGACGAACAATTTCTGATATACAAAATTTTTTTCAATGATTTTAATAATTTTTTACAAATTTTCTAGTGATACGATCCTCACGTAATTTCGCAAATCTGCTTAGGTTTATATTCTGCAACTACTCACCAAGTTTCAATCCAATCGGATCTGTATCGGTTGAAAACAAATTTTTTATTTCATAGAGTTCGGGAGAGTAAACCTAGAACGAAACCATTTAATAATGAATATGATATATATATAATATATATATTTTGTTATGGAAAATGTTGAGGCTCTCAAAATAGGGGAAAATTGAAATTGTATTTTTCATTGAAAATCTAAATGTTCAAGAAATTGTGGGTCTGACATATAAATACCAATAAATATAATAAATTTGGTTAATTTAATGAATCCACGAAAAGTTTGTCGAGTTCTGCCAAGGACTTTCACATCTGTGATTTCTAAAAGTATATCTACAACCAGCATCTTACAATTGAAAAAATTATAAGCAAGGAAGAAGGAAAGAATATAGTAACAAGCAATCAAATCATCGTTTTCTCGACGCAAGCCATTTGGATGATTTGATTGAATAATAAAATAGTAGATATCAGGTTTGGCTGACAGTTCGAAGAAAAGGAATCCAGGGAAACGAGAAAAAATTGAATTAGACAGTAGATCTAGAATTGGAAATTGGAGTAACACAAAAAATTTTGCTCCCTATAATTATCAGAAAACTCAGTTTATTGAATGAAATAAATCATCTAATGTTAAAACAGGATATATAATAGGAAAGTATCTAAATCATATTGGATCCATTGTATCAAGAAGTTGAAGAGAGAATTCATTAGAAGAAGGAGTGATATAAGAAGTGAAAGAAGGATTAACTACGATTGGAAGGAACTTCCCAGCAAATTGGCATAGAATAAGGAATATTAGGTTAAGCTTGTTTAAGGTTAGTGTAATATAGTTTTAGAGTTTGATAATTATAGTTTCCTCCTTAGTTAATAAATTATTCTGTTAATATTTTGATATTCTTAATAATATTTTTAAAGATCATTCAAATTAGAATCCTCCCAAAATTAGCAATTTTTCAATTTGATATTGTTTGATACTGATTTATACTTGTAACGAATTCACAACATTTAAATTCATTTATTCGTATCATAACAATATATACAGGGTGTCCCAAAAATACCACGCGAAAGTGACACTGGAGATAGATTGGCATTAGGTCTATCAGATAGCATCAACATGACCTGAGAAAAAGTCCGCTGGTTTTCGAGATATCACCACTTTTGTGTATTTTTTTAAAATCTCCAGTTTTCGGTCTTTTATCGCCTAGCATTGCTAGAAATTACTTCAAACTCATGTTTTTTTTACCTAGGCTATCCTGAATAGTTGCTTTAAACAATGAAGTAATAACTTCACCGACAACTAGAACAAAATCCTTCAAAAAATGTCTAACTTGTTGTATTTTATGCCGAAGTTAAAACGTTAACTTAAGTTTGACTGACTGCTGTGAAAAAAAATTATATCAGACTGAATTGACAAATAATCGTAAAAACTGGTCCATTTCATGCCCTTTTCAAAATGATACAACACTACCAATTTTTGTTAATCAGAACCAGAATTGCTACTTATTAAAAAAAACCAAAACCCTTATCGGCTATCTCGCTCCCATTGTTAACTGCTAGTCAAATTCTTATGCCATCATAATGCTATCAACGACCCGCGACAGATATACAGATTTTGTGAACGGACCTCCAATGAAACTAATTGGTGACCCCTGGGTTAGATACTAGAGAAAACTTTTTGTCGTTTGACGGATTTACTCATTTCCTAATATTTTCCGAACGGATAGAGATACAGAGGAAATAGATACATAAATCTAAACGTCGTCCACCGACCAATCATCGGGGAAAATTTGGATATCGAGATGAGAAAATCATAGATTTCGGACAGAAAAGAAGAATTTTCCTTCGATTCCGGGTCAAAAATATTTCTAAGTGCCGACCCAAAAAATTTTTTTCATGGTATATCGATACGGAGCTCGTGTCTAGTTAAATCGAGGTCGCTGATCACGAATATGCAATTAGTTTTTCCCTAAGTGACGCACTTTGGGAAAATTTTCACTTAGAGTGAAAAAATGGACGAAAATGGGTCAATTTTGGAAGTTCACACCGCCCAAAAAAATCGGAGTAAGGTGTTGTTGATTTTTGCCCTCATATATGGATCCTTTGTCTACTGAATAATCCAAACAGAAAATGTCCAGGCGGTACTTTTCGGAAATTATGATTTTTTTCCCAAGGGTCTGTTTTTCGGAAAATTCATTTCGCGGTATTTCCGCGGAAAATTCTCTAATGAAAAATCCGATCATATATTCGTAATCTACGGTCCCGAATTAGTTAATGACGTAATTTGCATCGAAATCGGAGACCGGTCGAATTTTGGCCTTAAAAAAATCCCATTTTTCGAGAAAAATTTTTTGACGCAAAACTATGAAACGGGTACTTATTCTTATAGATTCGGGGCCGTAGATTCCGAATCTACCATCAGATATTTATTACAAAAATTTTCCGAGGAAATATCACGGAAAGAATTTTCCGAAAAATAGACCCTCGGGAAAAAAAATCATAAATTCCGAAGCGTACGACCTGGACATTTATTGTTCAGATGATACGATAGATAAAGGATCCAAATACGACGTAAAAAATCAGCAACACCCTACTCCGATTTTTTTGGGCGGTGGAAAGTTCCAAAATTGACCTATATTCGTCAATTTTTTGACTTTAAGTGAAAATTTTCCCAAAGTACGCCACTTAGGGAAAAACTAATTACATATTCGTGATCAGCGACCTCGATTTAATTAGACACGAGCTCCGTATCGATATACCATGAAAAAAATTTTTTGGGTCGGCACTTAGAAATATTTTTGACCCGGAATCGAAGAAAAATTCTTCTTTCCCGTCTGAAATCTATGATTTTCACATCTCGATATCCCCGATGATTGGCCGGTGGACGACGTTTAGATTTATGTATCTATTTTTTGCGCGTATGTTCTGGGGAACATACGCGTTATAGTTTTGCCCAAATGTGAAATTTAATTCTGTGGTGCCGTCCGGCCGTCCGGCCGTCCGGCCGTTGCCACGATAACTTGAGAACGGAACGAGCTAGCGACTTGAAATTTTCAGGGTAGGTGGCGCATCCCAATACGACGGACAAGTTCGTTAATGGGTATAATCGGCCCAATGGTTTCCGAGTAATAATTTTGTTTTCAACCAAAATAAATCCGATCGAATTTTAAACTTGGTGAATAGTTGTAGAATATAGACCTAAGCACGTTTATGAAATTTTGTGAGAATCGTATCGCTAGAAATTTATTAAAAAATTATTAAAAAATATTTTTGTTGTCACGATAACCTGAGAACGGAAAGAGATAGCGGCTTGAAAATTTCAGGTTAGGTTGTGCATCTGAATGCGACATTTGAGTTTGTTTATGAGCATAATCGTCCAAACGGTTTTAGAGTTATAGCCATCTGAAATTTTCTGAAATTTGGATGTTTTTTGTTCCTCATTAACTCGAAGAATACAAAACCGATTGGATTCAAACATGGTGAATAGTTGTAGAATATAGACCTAAGCACGTTTATGAAATTTTGTGAGCATCGAATCGCTAGAAAATGATTAAGAAATTATTAAAAAATATTTTTGTTGTCACGATAACCTGAGAACGGAAAGAGATAGCGGCTTGAAAATTTCAGGTTAGGTTGTGCATCTGAATGCGACATTTGAGTTTGCTTATGAGCATAATCGTCCAAACGGTTTTAGAGTTATAGCCATCTGAAATTTTCTGAAATTTGTATGTTTTTTGTTCCTCATTAACTCGAAGAATACAAAACCGATTGGATTCAAACATGGTTATTAGTTGTAGAATGCCAACGCGAAAATTTTTGCAGAATTTCGTGAGGATGGTTTAACTAGAAAATTCAAAAAAAAATAACTAAAAATAATTGAAAAAAATTCTATATATCATAAACTATTCGTCCGGCATGGCTGAAATTTTGGGAGAGCCTGCAGAACCTAACTCTACTGCAGAATTCCAAGTTTGAACACGATCGGATCTATATTGTTGGAGAACCGAGCAGCCTTTTGTGAGTTCGGTAGGTGGATGCGAATCGTCGTATGATATGTTGTCTATGGTCGTATTTTTGCGAGAACCTCCAAAAATAAAATATGAATGTCATGATGACATATTATTATACATATATATTCATGGTAAAATCGTGTTATTTCATCACAAATCTATAGGAGATTAGATGATAGCCCTACATTAGTGGTCAGACCTGGTTTTGAAAGAGATCCTCCTTAGGAGGAGGCAACTAAATATTGAAGGGATTTCTATGAACAAGAGTGAATATCTTTGAGGAATAGAGAGGCGATTCTTCTTCAAGAGATCCATGTGCCTTCAGAGGAGTATATTTGCGAGAGGGGACCTTTGAATTTTGCAGAAGGCTTCTGATCTTGTAAGGTGAGAGGCTCATTTGTGGATATTAAATCTCGTGATGGGTAGAAAGGAATTCTAGGCCAGTTTTTCTATCACTAATGAGAATATATCTTTATGTAATAACGGGTGATTTTTTGAGAGCTTTTGGATTTGATTTGAAAAAAATTGGTTCAAGCACTGACGTGAAGTCGAAAGCTTTTGCGCGTATGTTCTATTGTCCATTCTCCTGTATTGGACACTCTTCTTAATCGAAAAAAAAATTGGTTCAAGCACTGACGTGAATCAGGAGCTTTTGCTCTTCTTAATCGAATTTACCATGATGAATTCTATTGTCCGTTCTCCTGATTGGACCCTTTTAATCGAAAAAAAAATGGTTCAAGCACTGACGTGAAGTCAGAAGCTTTTGCGCGTATGTTCTATTGTCCATTCTCCTGTATTGGACACTCTTCTTAATCGAATTTACCATGATGAATTCTATTGTCTATTCTCCTGTATTGGACACTCTTCTCAATCGAATTCACCATGATGAATTCTATTGTCCATTCTCCTGTATTGGAGACTCTTCTTAATCGAATTTGCCATGATGAATTCTATTGTCCAGAATGGACAATAGAATTCATCATGGCAAATTCGATTAAGAAGAGTCTCCAATACAGGAGAATACACAATAAAAATCATCATGGTGAATTCGATTGAGAAGAGTGTCCAATACAGGAGAATAGACAATAGAATTCATCATGGTAAATTCGATTAAGAAGAGTGTCCAATACAGGAGAATGGACAATAGAACATACGCGCAAAAGCTTCTGACTTCACGTCAGTGCTTGAACCAATTTTCTGTATCTCTATCCGTTCGGAAAATATTAGGTAATGAGCGAATCCGTCAAACGGCAAAAAGTTTTCTCTAGTATCCAACACATACAAAAATCTACAATTTTCCGATTAGGTCGACGCGGCTTTGGTTATTCACTAAATCGGGTACGCAGATCACGAATCTGTAATTAGATTTGCCGTATCTCGATTAGTTTCGGATTTTTCGCCATATTACCTAAATTAATCGAGATACGGAAAAACTAATTACAGATTCGGAATCTACGCCCTCGATTTAGAGAATAGCCAAAGCCGTGGCGATCTAATCGGAAAATTCTAGATTTTTGTATGGGTTAGAATCTAGACAAAGGACTCACAGCTCTGGCAATGTGTTAGTTGTTGTATGCATTTTATCAATATTTCACAGGAAATAGGTCATAAATACTTCTACAAGGGTTGAAGTATTACAAGATATTTTACTTGCAATTATCTTTCCGTGGAAAATATTAATTTCAAGGGTGAGGCCACCCATGCAAAAATAAACCAGTTAACCCAAAACATTTAAGTTTTACAAGCGAGCTGCTTTGTTTAGAAATACAAATGAGCGCTTCCAAACATGTGAAGTCATGGGACGCAACAGTGGTGATATCTCGAAAACCAGCGGACTTTTACTGAGGTCATGTTGATGCTATCTGATAGACCTAATGCCAATCTATCTCCAGTGTCACTTTCGCGTGGTATTTTTGGGACACCCTGTATATACAGGGTGAGTCTTTGACCACTGCATTAATTTTAACCAAAGATTCCTCTCATCAAATGAAACACTTTTTTCATTTACCATTTTTCCAGATTCGGCTCAGGTAAAAAGTTACAAGCGTTTAAAGATTTCAAAATGTGCTAATACACTCCTGCATATAAATTATCTATGACATTGTTGGCGGACGAGAATAAGGCATGGTAACGTGGTTCACAGCTTGATTCGGGATTCTAACGCTCAGGGACGGATCCATAAAAGTAGTGAAATTTCCGGAGTTTTCCATTTTAAAACATTCAATGAAGAATATCTCGAAAACGGTGCGTTTAAGGAGAAATGATGAAGAATAATATAATGTTCTTAAACGATGGAGTATTCTTGAAATGACTCAAGAAAAACTTTATATGCTTTCTTTATGCTAATTTCGTTTAGTTTTATGAATCCACGAGTCCATAACTAGAAAACCAGTAGAAGTAGAAAATAATTAATATTTGGAAAATATGTATCATAGTTATAGGAAACTTTACGCCAACATTCATTTTATTCGAAAAAAGGATGTCAAAGCTACAAAATAAAAACTGATTTTTTTTCAAAATTTCAACAGCCTGTATCTTTTTACCTGAGCTGAATTTGGAAAAATGTTATATGGAAAAAGTGTTCATTTGATGTGAGGAATCTTTGGTTAAAATTAATGCAGTGGTCAAAGACTCACGCTGTATATATAATATGCTTAGTTAATGCAAATCAAACCTCATCGCCTATTTCAAGGCCTCGTAGAATTCTCTCGATAGACAAACCTGCATCTGGGACATCAGCGCCACCTACTCCGGCAGAGATCTAATTGATTCTAACCGCAAGAAGAAATTACTCTTTCGGCAACCTAATGGAATTGTCGAGCACAAACGAACACCCCAATTAGGTGCGAATCAACCCTTTACCGATTCGCGATCACCTGGTTCAACAATTCCGCAGCTCGTTTCGGGAATCAATTTGAGGTTTAGATGCACGGAATTGGTTGCGTTACGGTATGCATGTTTTCTTCAAGAACAAACCGATTCCCATTAATGTCGTTAATCCCGTGTAGTGGCACGCTTGTTAATAACATCGTTCGTATCCACGCAGATGTCTACGGCGACGATGGGATTTCTGTGTTTGTCCTAATTTAACTGAAATTGCAAATAAGACATGCCCGAAAGAAGCAGTCCAAATATATGATAGTATTATTTCGCGAGTGTAGGGCTTCACACGAGAGCGAGATTTTTCGGAAAAGCGAGACTAGACGAGACGAGACCTTTTGAAAAATATATGGGCGATACCAAGACCACATACAGGACAACCCTAGAGTCTTTTTTTTGGTCTCGTTAAATGTTTTCATGAATTTCTTATTCGAAATATGCATAGAGAATAATATAATTTTCAAAATATCAAATCTGGTGAACATCTTTGAAATATTTTATTGTATAAAAAAAAACTCAGTAACCAAGTATTTTTTCAGTTATTTTTATTTCAACTTGTTAACTGCGGTTAACTTGTTGTTTTGCGGTAATAACGGTTCTCTAAAGTTGCTTGGACTGTACTTTTCACATGTTCTACTTTGTTTAATATAATTCACGGTATCTGTCGTTAATTCTGGCCAATTAAATACATTTCTAGCCATATTTATCGTTTTATTCATGTCCAGGTGACCTTTGTGAAGTAACTTGATCATTGGAGCACTAAGATTTTCAGGAACAATCAATTTGCAATAAAAAAATATGATACCAGCCTCTACATATAAGAGTCCTTCATTTTATAATACAGTGTACAACTGTGAGGAATATTTTTCTCTTGAGCCCATGCATTAAAATAATATTTAAAAATTTTAAGTAATAATCCATCGTTGCTTCTCTGAATTGTAATTTTTTCTCTCCGCTCATTGGTAAATCTTTTGAAACTGAATGTAACATTTCTAACTTCTCAGAATCATAACACTGATCCAATTTTACATATTGGTTTATTCATAATTGGCATTATCTCTTTATGATAACAGTGAACATCTACTATATACTTATAAATAAACGGATGAAACTTTTGCGTACCAAAATAAATAGCAAGCAATTCTTTTTTTGTTCGACTATAATTTATCTCACTGTCATTCATGTTACGAGATGTGCATTCCACTAGCTTCAAAACTTTATTCTCATATTCTTGGAATATACAACATCCTTAGCCATTTTTAGAAGCGTCACACTGAAGAATTATTTTTTCACTTGGATCGAATGGAAGAAGGACTGGGGATTTGAATACAATTTTTTCAATTCCTTAGAACATGCTTGGATGGCCATTGCCACTCTACATTAATTCTTTGTAATTCTACTTTGTTATTTGGCTTTTTAAGTTCACAAAGTGATTTTGCACTGTCCTGATCTACCTCCATTCCTCTGCTAGATAAAATTTGACCTATAAATTTGCCCCTGTTTTTACAAAATTGAAATTTATCCTTATTAAATCTAACCCCATCTTCTCAAGCCCTTTTTAACACTTTTCTCACTGTTAAATCATGATCTTCTCTAGAATTCCCTGTTACGACCATAGGGTCATGACATATCAAAATATTTTCAATGTTGCCAAATCTCTTTTCTACCGCCTCTTCAAATAAGTCCTGGGAATTTGATAAACCATAAGGTAATACCAAATATCTATAAATACCAAATGGTGTCGCAAAGAAGAATTTCCAAGATGACTTCTCATTTAATTTCAAATGAAGATACCCTTCAGATCGAACATTGAATCTACAGTGCACATTAACGATTCTAGTAGCTTTAGCCTGTGTATCTTCAAATCCTTAGATGAGTTAGATTTACGAACTAAAATCTGTGTTTATATTTCATTATATTTTCCTCTAGGAATTATGCTGATGTTCACACCTGTATCTAATTCAACATTGAAATTATTACGTTCATCATTGAATAAGTTCATCCCATGCTTTCCTACGCCTACACCTGTCCACAGGGCTTGAACCCATTTTATTTCACAGTTTCACAAATAAACGAACCAACTACAAAACTGGACTGGATTGGAATTGGAAAGGAAGCAGCCGAACTTGGTATTTGCTCATCGACGGAGCTCGCCTATTGTAAAAGAGATTTTAAACATGTGACAGAATGTTGTTCATCTATTGGATCCGAAGATTAACAAAATCTTTTCATTTGTAAGAAGAATTATGTCCTATCAACTCCCGAATAACTCAAACAAATCAAATGCAATTTGTTCATTGTTAATAAAGCCTATATTTTGAGAGTATAAATCATGACCTGGTAGAAGTCTGACAATAGTTTATTAAAAAAAAGCAAATGTTTGTTAGATACCAGTTGAAAGTTTGTTCCCAATGAATTGTCTGCTATTTGACGATAACATTAGTTAATATAAAATACATAATGCCAATACATATTAGATATTATTAAATATCTCGTGAATAAATATTTTATTCTCTATGAATGTATGTTTCCGAAGAAATTTTTTATCAATTGATGAATATATCAAGTATAAATTTGCCGTTATAACTGTGAATAAATATCCTTCAAATTAGGACTTTAATAATAAAAAAAGTTAGATTTCTCTCAGTGTATGGCGAATCGAAAACAGCAATAATATACAGGGCTTTCTATTTGGAATATCAAAATTGTTAGCAACACCGCAGTGCTGAAAAAATTCTAAATCGATGGAGCAGTGGTTTCTAGGCAAGGAACCAAATTTTCAATAAAATTGTACTTCCCGTAGTCCGTAAAAGTCCAGGGTAACATCGACAGTGGTCTACCCTGTATAGCATGCATATTTTAAATTTGAGGGGTGGACAATCCTTCATTGCGAACGGAATGCGTACTGGTTCAATCAACTACATATACGAATTTTCAAGTCTCTAGTTCCAATCGTTATTCAAGGGGATAGTAACCCTACTCACTGGAGGTATGATTGGAACTCCATATTATAAACTTTGCAATCGATGCCAGACCCCTGAGACATGGTAACCCCCATCCATTTGGAGAGGGTAAGTAGGCCCAAAATTCAATGGAGTGTACGTCATTTTAATTACACATGTCTGCAAAATTTCAGGTTAATCTAAGTTCGAGAACCGGTTTCAAATTCAGCCGCATGATTTGCATAGCAACTACTGGATTGAAGTTTGTGGAATAAAAGAGTACCTAACGTTGCTTAGCCCCAAGGTTCATGAGAAATAAAAGGTTTTCCAATTAGAAATTTCAATTTAAATAGCCAACTATTTTGGTAGCAGTCATCCTAAGAACAGCCGTTTTTTGACAGATAGTTTCCCCAATATAAGATCAAAGTTACAATTTTGAAAGTTTCTGGTTTACCCTATTACAAAGTTCTATTCACCCAAGCTTTTTCTTATTTGCATTTGAGAACCCCCAAAACCCCCCCTTCTGGCTACGCCCTTGAGTTAATATGACTAAAATTAACCATGAATAATTAGCTACCTGGATACCCAAACAAATAATTTTACACAATGACCTTAAATCTAAAGAAATTTCCACCTAGACACCCGAACAACTAATGAGTTAAATCTAAGGAAAATTAAAGAAAAAATTGGCCCTATGGACAGGAGCTTTGGCGCTCTTGTTCAAACTTTGAATATCATATCTGTGCAATTATTGGACTCAGGGAATGATATAAATAGTTTCTTACGATAGAACTGCATCATGAAAGACATTAAATTCAAACAGACCGTCTCTAGTATCTAACCCATACAAAAATCTAGAATTTTCCGATTAGATCGCCACGGCTTTGGCTATTCACTAAATCAAGGGCGTAGATTCCGAATCTGTAATTAGTTTTTCCGTATCTCGATTAATTTTGGTAATATGGCGAAAAATCCGACTGATTAGTCCATTTTCCGGAGGTAGAGCCAGAAATTGCGACTTTTTTCGTCATTGCTCCGAAACTAATCGAGATACGGAAAATCTAATTACAGATTCGTGATCTGCGTCCCCGATTTAGTGAACAACCAAAGCCGCGTCGACCTAATCGGAAAATTGTAGATTTTTGTATGTGTTGGATACTAGAGAAAACTTTTTGGCGTTTGACGGATTCGCTCATTTCCTAATATTTTCCGAACGGATAGAGATACAGAAAGAATAGATACATAAATCTAAACGTCGTCCACCGACCAATAATCGAGGAAAATTTGGTTATTGAGATGTGAAAATCATAGATTTGGGACGGGAAAGAAGAATTTTCCTCCGATTCCGGGTCAAAAATATTTCTAAGTGCCGACCCAAAAAATTTTTTTCATGGTATATCGATACGGAGCTCGTGTCTAATTGAATCGAAGTCGCTGATCACGAATATGTAATTAGTTTTTCCCTAAGTGGTATACTTTGGGAAAATTTTCACAAAAAGTGAAAAAATTGACGAAAATAGGTCAATTTTGTAACTTTCCACCGCCCAAAAAAATCGGAGTAGTGTGTTGTTGATTTTTAACGTCATATTTGGATCCTTTATCTATCGAATAATCTGAACAATAAATGTCCAGGTCGTACGCTTCGGAAATTATGATTTTTTTCCCGAGGGTCTATTTTTCGGAAAATTCTTTCCGCGATATTTCCTCGGAAAATTTTTATAATAAATATCTGATGGTGGATTCGGAAACTACGGCCCTGAGTCTATGAGAATAAGTACCCGTTTCATAGTTTCGCGTCAAAAAATTTTTCTCGAAAAATGGGATTTTTTTAAGGCTATTAAAAAATTGACAAAATTCGAGCGGTCTCCGATTTCGATGCAAATTACGTCATTTACTAATACGGGGCCGTAGATTACGAATATATGATCGGATTTATCATTTGGGAATTTTCCGCGGAAATACCGCGAAATGAATTTTCCGAAAAACAGACCTTTGGGAAAAAAATCATAATTTCCGAATAGTACGGCCTGGACATTTTCTGTTTGGATTATTCAGTAGATAAAGGATCCATATATGACGGCAAAAATCAACAACACCCTACTCCGATTTTTTTGGGCGGTGTGAACTTCCAAAATTGACCTATTTTCGGTAATTTTTTCACTCTAAGTAAAAATTTTCCCAAAGTACGCCACTTAGGGAAAAACTAATTGCATATTCGTGATCAGCGACCTCGATTTAATTAGACACGAGCTCCGTATCGATATACCATGAAAAAAATTTTTTGGGAAATATGTTTGACCCGGAATCGAAGGAAAATTCTTCTTTCCCGTCCGAAATCTATGATTTTCAAATCTCGATATCCAATTTTCCATTTTTCCCGATGATTGGTCTGTGGAGGACGTTTAGATTTATGTATCTATTTCCTCTGTATCTCTATCCGTTATGAAAATATTAGAAAATGAGTAAATCCGTCAAACGCCAAAAAGTTTTCTCTACGGTTCTCCCCAATAACGAACTTATCCGAGATATTCATTCCTCAAATCTACTCTGAAAATTATATTATATCAATTGAAACTTAGACAATATTGCAGTTTTCTTTTTACTTGAGATATTCTGAACCCAATTTGATTATATATCTTACCAAACAATATATTACCTTAAAAGTATAATATCATATCATCCTCATAATTCTACGATAGCTGAGGTTATTAAATTGGTCATATTGCATTCAATCATAATCTGTTTTCTAGAACAGATATATGTTATGTATTTTATATCAAGGATAACGAACTAGAAATAATTTTGACATTTATCTCTCATAGGAAAATTATGACATGTAAGAACACATTCAGCATTCTGTGAAAACATATAAGTACGATTCACTATTGAAATTTTGAAAAATTATATCTCCGAACGTATTAGCGTGTTAGAGTTGAAATCAATGGATATTTATGGTGAAACTGCATCTTGAAAAAAATTAAATTTGGACTTTTTGATGAAAAATTTTTTTTTTCGTCGTTACTCCGGAATACTACTGAATTTCAGGTAGATAGTGATCGGTTTCGGTAATATTCATAAAAAATGATTTTACTAAAAACGGCCATAACTCCGAAACCGATAAATGGATTTCGCCTGTTAACGAATTTGTCTGAGATATTTACGCTCCAAACCTATTCTGCAAATTTCAATCCTCTAACGCCTTTCGTTCGAGAGTTGTCATGTTAACGGCTGGAAGGACGGCCGAACGGCCGGCCAGAAAGAATCGATTTAGACCACGGATTCTTGATCAGTGAGTCGAACCAATTCGTTTAAGACCATTTTCAGCCAAAAATTCGAAAATTACAGACATTTGGGCAAATTGATATGCACTCTGTTCCGAGGAACAAGAGCGCCAAAAACTCCAAATGGAATCTATGTGTATTAGCGAAATCAAGAGTCCTACCAGGAAAGATGTTCAGTGCATAGTTGATTCTGTGAAGATCCAATCTATTATGTAGTAAGGCAATGTTTACAGTGTGAGACTTTAAGTTGTACATTAATTTTACATGCATTTTCCTCGTCTCAAATGAAACATCTTTTTCATTTATTATTTTTCCGTATTAGGCTTTCCAGATAAGTATTTAAAGATTTTACAATGTAAACATACACCTGTGCATTTCCTTTTCCTGTTGAACACAGAAACCCTTACTGGATTCATTATTGTATAAAGATGATCATCTGGTACACGAAATTCAATGAATTTTTTTGAGAAAAATGATTTACTCACTCAAATCTTATGAAATGGTTTTGAATAATATTAATTCAGCATTTGTAAAAAAAATTCCTCAAATTCCTAAATATTAAAACACTGAACTTCATCTTGATTTTCAGTCAGTATCCACTATAATATTGTACGCAATTTCCTCAACGCCTCTTCTCACATTAACTAGATATTGTAATTCTCGTCATATGAATGATATAGAGTGCTGGATATCATATAATATCCAACCACTATATAAAATAATTATAGTCGTGATATCGTGATAGAGCATGTGGTCTACGATCGAACTCTATAGTTAGAAGGCAATCATAGAAAAATATATTTGGGATAGGTTTCAGGAAGATGTGTTCAATCCATAATTAACCACTTTCTCTGTTAAATTTAATTAGCTGATTAAAGGAATTCGGATATCAAATACTAATGTTATTAGATAAGAAAAACCTTGACCAAAACTGTCATTTAGTCAATCTGACAATCTCGCATCCACTCTGATTTAACCGAGGCATACACAGAAATGTAATAATTATTACGATATATTCTAATTCATCCAGTATTTCTATGTCTAATTGTCCATTGGGTTATCTTTAGATAGTTCGTAGTTCGTTACATATGAGCTAACTAAGAATTATAAGAAAACTCTCTTTAACAATAATTGAGTTGTCTGACCGTACGATTGGATAGGTGGAATTGATATTTCACTATGAAGTGATTATTTGTCGTTTGATCACGGAGTCTTGATCAGTTAGTCAAGCCAAAACGTTTAAGACTATTTGCAGCCAAAAATTCGAAAATTATAGACATTTGGGCCAATTGTAATGCACTCTGTTCCGAGGAACAAGAGCGCCAATAACAAGAGACTAAACCATCGGCGCAACCATGCAATGTGGAACATTTGGAATTTTTTTTTAGTTTACGGGAAAGATAAGCTTTATTCTGATGATTCTCATTAAATTCAAGAACTCGAAGAGGAGATTGATTCTCTGGTTGATGAAATATCCTCTAATGAGCGAAAATGTCATGTAGAATTTCATCAGAGGAACAAAGTCCTGCAAGGGCAGTCGAAGAATCCTTTTGGCTGATATTATTTGTCATTGTTAGTTAAAAACCTACCTCCACTGAATTAAATTAATTTGAAATTCTTCTTCTTAACAAAAAAAAGTCGTTCCCATATAATAAACTCAAATCACCAATCTGGAAACGCTGTAGAAGTGAGCAGATTCGTTATAAAGTAGTTCAGCAGTTTCCCTGTTGGCTTAAGGGATAAATCTCAAGTAAATCGGATTGGTTGCGATATCTTATAGTCGTTTTCGTTAACAAACACACTAATTCCCATTACTACGGCAACATTAATTCCTCAAGGTAGCGTGTTTCCTCATAAGACGATCGTTCTCATCCTGGAGGATTGAGATGCCGATGATGGGTTTCTTCTTTTTGTATCAGTCCTGGATTCAAATGCTATAGATTTAACCGAATGCCTCTCAGGCTTCCTGATAAGTTGGGGGAAGTTGCGTTTATTCATCAATACTCCAGGTTTTGGCTTGTCAAGGGAAAATCGAAAGGAATCTCGACAAGATGGAGGATAACTGTTTACTCTGAGGTTTTTGAGCACCTATAATGAGCTGTTTCCGTACGGTATACTTCGTAAACTATGATATCTTTAATTCCGGATACACGCAGGCTGATCAGGTCTAAGTCTAATAAAGAAACAATGTTTGGTCGAATTCGATTTCAATAATCAACATAATTTCCTTCAAGAATAATGAAATCGTTCCAGTACTTGTCTTACATTTTGATATCTTTCTTGAAGAACAATTCTCCCCTGTCCTGAATATTGGCGTTTGTTTCGATAATATTGTAACGTTAAGTTTTACCCAAGGGGCATTTGAGCATGAGATTCTAATACTAATTTCTCAAGGGAGGTTTGATTACCCCAGCAACAAGATTCCTAGTCAGGTTTTTCACAATATATTGTAGAAAGAACAAGGTGTACAATTCTCAATTTACAGTTCCAATTACAATCTCTCAAATTACACAAACTTATAACTACTTATCTTAAAAGAAATATCCATATCGTGGTACCACTTCCAATGCAATATGTTTCTGTAGTATCAGATGATCCTTTCGGTAACGGAATATGCCCCCAGTCAGCCTCGAATTGTGCTTCAGGTGTGCTTTCAGCTCCTCCACCATAAGTTAACTTTCAAGCAAATGTAGGTACAGGCAAACGTAACAGCCAAAACTTACTACAGCTTTCAGCTCCTGATTGTACTCCAGTTCAAGTCAAGCTTCAGCAAATTATTCTATTTCGAGTGCAAACAACGTGGACCCAACCAAGGAGTGTAATCTAACTCGTGTGGTCCCAACCAAGGAGTGTCGTGAATATGGTCCCAACCAAGGAGTGTAACTAATGTAGTCCCAACCAAGGAGCCAAGGAGACTAGCCAGATTAATGGCTAGGTAGGATAATAGGCCATTTACACTAGTCCAATAGCTGAGATAATCTGTTAAGACAATCCAATATTGGCTTCGTGTTAATAAGGGTAATCCACTGAATTGGATTGTTCCATCAAGTCATTCCAATGAAATAGAACTATATAAAATTTTTCGGCAATGGCATCGTAAAAATTTATAAAGTAATCGTTGCGCCCAGCTTGACAAACTATACCATGTAAAACTATAACTTAGGCTGGGCGCTGGTAACGTTGTAAAACTCATCTGGTGTCCGGCTCACTCGGAGATTTCAGGTAAAATTAAGGCAGATGAGCTGGCGAAGCAGGGGGCTTGGATACCATATATAGGTCCTGAGCCCTCGCTTCCAGTATGTTGTACCTCTGTTAAAACATTCTTCAAGAATCGTTTGGACAGGAATTTCTCCAGTGTATGGAACATGGGAGTAGGACTCAGGCAGTCAAGACTTCTCATTGAGAAACCATCGTCAAAGTCTGAAGTAAAGAAACTTCTTTCACTCGAAAGAAGAGAATTGAGCCTGGTGACTGGATTACTAACTGGTCACCAGTTCAACAAACATCTGAATAGGATGGGATTGGCCGATAGCGCTCTGTGTCGCTGGTGCAAGAGCATGGAAGAAACAGCTGAACATATTCTGTTTGACTGTAACAACCTTAAGGAATTGAGGGTCATACACCTAGGCAACCCAACACCTACGATTCCTACGGTGAGAGGGACTTCTCCTTTTAAGCTCGCGGAATTCCTGTCAGCGTGCTCTTTGGACTGAGTCTCACGAGTTTGGCAAGCGGGAAAACAATGGGCCTGAAGGCCTCAGTTCAGCCTGGGACGGCACCGCGGTAGAAGAAGAAGATGATTATTGGCTAGGCAGATTAATGGCAGAATGGGTTAATAGCCAGGCGGATTAATGACTAGCCAGATTAATGGCTAGGTAGGATAATAGGCCATTTACACTGGTCCAACAGCTGAGATAATCTGTTAAGACAATCCAATATTGGCTTCGTGTCATAAGGGTAATCCACTGAATTGGATTGTTCCATCAAGTCATTCCAATGTAATAGAACGATATCCAATTTTTCGGTAACGACATGCAGCACATACTGGTCTGTTGGGAGAATATTTTCATCGTAAAAATTTATAAAATAATCTTTGCGCCCAGCTTGACAAACAATACCATGCAAAACTATAACTTTAACAATTCTCTGTTCTGATGAACGGAATGTACATAATTACTGGTATGGAACAGAATTATTGAATAGAGTAGAAGGTCTTGAGATTGACTATCCTGATAAATGAACATTACGCATAATACTATTTGGGAGTAATAATACATCGTGATTCAGATTCCATAATTATGTAGAATATGGGTTTTGGTTATGATTTCATAGAGATTCCGTATTGAATAATTTGATGAGAAAATGCATAATAATCCTATGATGGCCATGTGGCTGGAACCGTCGATAATATTGAAACATAAATTAATTGAAACTGATGATGCTGTGAGCGGTATAACGCAGAAATATCCTCATTTGGAATTTAGATTATGCAAAACCATCACTAATTTGAAATATCATATCAAACTTATCATTATAACAATGATAACAAAGGTACCTGCTCTATCATAGAAACATTCCAACACTATTATGTTCCTATCAAGCATGAGATCGAAGATATATAAATAGAACACTGGAAAAACATACAGGGTGAGTCTTTGACCACTGCATTCATTTTAACAAAAGATTCCTCTCATCAAATGAAACACTTTTTTCATTTAACATTTTTCCAAATTCAGCTCAGGTAAAAAGATACAGGCTGTTGAAATTTTGAATAAAAATCAGTTTTTATTTTGTAGTTTTGACATCCTTTTTTCGAATAAAATGAATGTTGGCGTAAAGTTTCCTATAACTATGATACATATTTTCCAAATATTAGTTATTTTCTACTTCTACTGGTTTTCTGGTTATGGACTCGTGGATTCATAAAACTATACGAAATTAGCATAAAGAAAGCATATGAAGTTTTTCTTGAGTCATTTCAAGAATATTCCATCGATTTAGAACATTATATTTTTCTTCATCATTTCTCCTTAAACGCACCGTTTTCGAGATATTCTTCATTGAATATTTTAAAATGGAAAACTCCAGAAATTTCACTACTTTTATGGATCCGTCCCTGAGCGTTGGAATCCCGAATCAAGCTTTAAACCACTTTACCATGCCTTATTCTCGTCCGCCAACAATGTCATAGATAATTTATATCCGGGAGTGTATTAGCACATTGTGAAATCTTTAAACGCTTGTAACTTTTTACCTGAGCCGAATCTGGAAAAATGGTAAATGAAAAAAGTGTTTAATTTGATGAGAGGAATCTTTGGTTAAAATTAATGCAGTGGTCAAAGACTCACCCTGTATATGTAGTACGGTAGAGCGGTGTGACTTTGCCAACAGAGGTGACTTTGCCGAACTGTCTAATATTTTCAGTTTCATCTTATTTTTGTAAAGTTGGCTATATCTCACCGATAGCACGAATGGGAACTGTTAGCCACGGTATATCTCCATCGGTTGCGACGGTCGCAGTCGTCCAGTCGTCTGGCGTGCGTTGAATGGAGTGCTACGCTGTGTTATGTGAGTGGGTAAGTTAATAACGTCTTTATAAATGCGAAATACTAAGGGTTTTATAGAAAATAGGACAAGCGGTACATCAAAATACATTCAGCTGCTTACTTTACATGTATTTAGGGTCACGTAAAGAAAAACTTAAAGCATTTTGTTGAGAGAGTTTCTATATTTCGGGAAATTTTTCTTTTGCGGGGGATTTTGACGCATACCAAAATTTATTTTATTTTATTTTTAGACATTGCTATGGATCGTCAATACAAAGATAAGTTGGGTGCGAGGAAATATCGTAATTATACGGATGAAATACTAAACCGATTGTAGCGTTCCCTGCTAAGAAATTTGTTAAACATTATGTTGGAGAAGATATAGAAACAGATGAGGATGGGTTTGTAGTAAAATATTTGGGAAAAAGAAAAATATTTGTGTATCCCAATGTTGAGGACACATCAAACGTCAAGGGAATGTATGTTGTCACAACATTAGAAAAAACAACGTCTTCCAGGGGACATTATTATTTCCATACAGACTTAAGGTCGTGTAACATTAAATAGCTTGCATTTTTCGGATGCGTCTGCAAATGCGTCACAAATTATGAGGAAGCCGCATCGATAATTGAGTCTCTAAATGTGAATTCAAAATATCAGAGTTCAAAAATTTGGGGTAAGAGTGGTTTAAGAACAATCCTTATATTAATATAACTCTGACTTACCATTAATGTAGAAAATATTCTTGCGTTGGAATGTTCCCTGATGCTGGAGAAAACCGTAAGGACTCATCTACGAGAAATATGGGTGAAATGAGAAACACGCTATAAGTTCCACCTTGCGTTCCCCTTCCAAATAACACCTCTTTCATTTCGAGTTCAATTTGCCTGAGCCCTTTAAAAACCGTATTTGCTGTATCAAAAGGAATGAAATGAAAGCTTTCAAGTCCTTCCAAAAGGGAATGGGCGCTCTCTTAGGTCTGATTATAGTGGAACCCTCGATTATTATATTATGTTTTTACTTTTGTACTTGTACTAGTGGATTCATTATGTTCTCTGTAAGGAACAGGTTGATTGGTTTACTAGAAATTACTTCGTTTTCGAGAGAATTCTTGCCAATGTGATCATTTATTTTTGCGCGCGTGTTCCGCAAGGAACAGCGTGCTATCATTATGCCACAATGTCTGTATTTTTCGAGTTTTTTTCGGAAAATGGTCTCAAACCATTGGGTTCAACTCACTGATTAATAATCTGGGGTCAAATTCAATTCTGTCCGTCCAGTCCAGGCGTTAGCACGATAACTCTTGAACGGAAAGAGGTAGAGCGTTGAAATTTGCAGGGTAATTTTGTAACATAAATATCTCGGAGAAGTTCGTTAATGGGTAAAATCCACCAAGCCGTTTCGGAGTTATGGCCATTTTTAGTTGAAACGTTTTTCAAGAATATTTCCGAAACTGGTTACTCGAAATATCTACCACTAGGAAGGAGCCTAAAAAAAAATTAATTTTGAACTGCCAAACTGGACAAATTATTTTAGTTCAAATCCCTACGTGGAATACGAGTACCTATATAACATCTGGTGAACATAATTTCGACTTTTTTTGCGCGTTTTTCTGAATCAATTGCTATATGCACGAGGGCAACTGATTAAAATATGGACCATCAATATACATATGCATATATTTCACAAGTCAAATAGACCCCAGGGGTTTCATTGATTTGCCAAAAAAGCTAGAGCAGACGAGTTTCTGGCTTCTTGGCCGTCATCAGTACTCTGTAGCTTCTCAACAAATTCAAGTAAACTGACCCGGGTTAAGCCTCTCAGAGCCGGCTTGGTCGATCATCTCAACTGAGAGGCGTTAAGCCTCTCAGTTGGGTCAGTTTACTTGAATTTGTTGAGAAGCTACAGAGTACTGATGACGGCCAAGAAGCCAGAAACGCGTCTGCTCTTGCTTTCTCGGCAAATCAATGAACCCCCTGGGGTCTATTTGACTTGTGAAATATATGCATAAGTATATTTATTATACGAAGCCATTTATGAAGGACCCGATTGGCAGGAACGCTCTGGACTTGTTGATTTATTAACAACGGTATCGCCATTTTTCATTATTACATAGCCTTGATCAATTTCTCTACAGAGATGCGGTAAGAGCCGTCTGACTTCTTGAAGTGTATATGGAGGTGGCTGATGAGAATCCAAAGCTCTTTGTAGCTGATCGTGTTCAATGGGACTGAGGTCTGGCAACCGAGGGGGAAGGGCCAAATGTCGAATACCATGGGTTTCCAGATCTTCATCGACAATTCTTGCACGATGGGGTGGCGCAATATCGTCCAAAAATAAGAAATTTGGCCCAATAGCAGCATATAACAAAAGAATAATATTGTGAATGACTTGCTTTGTGTAAATCTGCGCATTCATGGTAGCATGAAGAACCAACAATTATGTACGTCCATTGAAACGAATGCCTCTCCAAACAGTACCTGTACCACCTCTGAACGGATGAACTTCCTGAACCGATCTGCGATTTCTGGGCACCAGAGAATAGGTCAATACCCGAACACGCTGATTATCCGAAAACACTTGTTCACACGAATTCACGTGCTCATTGGCCCATTTCAATCTAAGTCGCATATGATTTTGAGTTGGTGGACTTCTTCCCAAAAGTCATCGACCCAGATAGCACACAATATCCTATGGATATCCGTTTCAAGTCCATTTCAGGTCAGGATATCTTCGTACATAGAATGGATATCCATAAGATATCCATCAGCAGATATTAAATGGATATTCAATAGTGGATATCCTATGGATGTCCATAAAATATCCATTGGCGACAGTGAATAGATATCCTTTTCTCACAATGACGGATCTCCTATGGACATCCATAAGATAATTGGTTGTCAGTTGTCATTGTCAATTTACCCGTTAAAGGTAGAGATCCAAGGTAGATCTCTCAAATAAGGTTGAAAATGAATACAAGATGAACAATGTGCCCAATAGATATTTCAGTAGTTAAAATTAATGGATTTTTTACATTCCTGTTGGGGATTCGGAAATCGGAATCAAATATTTGATATGTCATATCATTATTAGGGTTATGTTCGACATGAAACGTTCACTGACGTTCACCGAACGCCTCCGATATTCGGCGCTATTCATTCAGTGTTTTTCTTGGGTAAGTACTGAAAAGTTGAGATAAATTTCATAAATAGCAACTTTTTAGAGCTCGCTATTATATTTGTTTATTTGAGATCATGGTTCTGTGGAATATACTCACTGATTGTTTCGGAGGAAATGATAGAAATTAATGTGAGGCCTGTCTCAAATAAGGACGAATAAGAAATTGATTCAATCTTTCTATTAGTTGATGATTTCCCGATATACACTATTGAATGACAAACAAATTTCCTATTGTAAGTATAAAATGTAGTCACTTATTTACCAAACTGATTCATGAATATTTTACGTTAAGGAATTTTACAAGATGGGAAGGAGTTTCTTATATGACTTCTTAAAGAAGTTATTATAATTGGTTGGGAGCCAAGAAAAAAAAATGTTTGGTTTCGACAAAACTGGCTGAACTATTGATGGGTGAGTTTTTCAACATACAATTCATTAAAGCACCTAGCACAATAACACTACACCACTTATATTTGTGTTTAAAATCTTGACTTTGTATAGTGTATATCAGTGAAACTCATTTGTAACCATTAAATCATTTGTCGAATTTGAGTGAGTAACCGGAACAGAGCGGTTAAGACCAATCCCTTCCTATTATAACCGATCGGTTATGTTTAGCAAGAGATTGGTCTTAACTGCTCTGCTCCGGTTACTCGCTTAAATTTGATTGTGTATTTAAAATTCCTACATTACATTATTCACATGTAGGTACCTGACTACATGAAGGAACCTTTCAAATATATTTCGGGAACAATTAGATAGAAAAATCTCATTGTTATTAGAATCTGCATGATACATTAATGTTATTATATAAGAGGTGTGCAGTATATAATTTATACCAGTGCATTACACTAAAGAATGCTAAAGACTCGATTCTTCTGACATTTCTAGTAATAATTTTTCACAGATTTTACTCAAAAAGGTTTTAAAATTTCCTGATTTTTTTGTATTCTTTAGTGACCGCAGATAAAAACCACCCATCTTCGGTAAAGAAGCCAACTGAAGTATCGACATAGGATTGGCGCAGAAGGGCAAAGGAAAGGAGCTTGTCCAGCGAAAAGAACGCAGAACTCTGAAGTGGATTATTTAACATTTTCAAATAAGTATACTTTTTTGTGTTGTGTTCATTGGTTAGAATATTATTTTTCAGTTATAAATTATTTTCAAGTACACTCTGTTTTCTTTCCAAGTAATGACATTCAAGGAATTCTTCTGTGAATTGAGCAAAATTTGTTTTGATTATTTAACAAATTGTTTCTAAGACATATATGTTCCATTTTCAAGATTTAGATCTTGTAATCAAAAGAAAGATATATTTTATCATTTCAAATGGTTTTCATTGTTCTTTCAATTTGAATATTATAGTAACGATTAAAGTAAAAAAATCTTGTCACTTTTTCATAAACTAGATTCGATATTCTTCAACTGATAAGATTCAAATATTGTTATCAAAAGGAAAGTCATTTTTGGCGTTTCTTTTGATAAAAATGTTTGAATCTTATCAGTTGGAGAATATCGAATCTAGTTTAATTTACAACGGATATCTCATGAACATATATATCGGTAACGGACATCTCATGGATATCCATAACAAATGTCTTATGGATGTCTGTAACAGATATCTTATGGACGTCGGTAACGGATATCCTATGGATGTCCGATTTGGTGGCCAACAGATATCTTTAGGATATCCATAGGATTTCCAATAACCTCCCAGGATATCCTATGGATGTCCGGAATATCCGCTACGGATATCCATAGGTCATCCATAGGACGAACCTGTGCTATCTGGGATGTAGGTTAACATCTCGACAAACTATTCCAATCGAAACCAAAACACCAGAAGCGTTCAAAAGGACTGTTGCATGATACGACAAGTACTCGAAGGCTCTCTACGGTTAGACATAGTCAGAAACCGATCTTTGAAGGAGTGGAAGATCTTGGGCGTCCACTTCTCGGTCTTTCGAGATATCGATGGACGAGCCGGGAAACTCCATGTGGCCCACCCTGTATGTATGCATAGTCCTTTGTTATTTTAGTAAGGAATTAGAAAAATTAAGTTTTGTTGCCGATTGGCAACTAAGCCAGCCCTGAAGCTAAGTGAGAGCCACAAAATATTTGTAGTTTCGCGAGATCAACAAGATTAAATGGTAAAATAAATGAAATATTGCTGGGCAGGGAGTAACAGCCGAAGAGACTAATAGTTTGAACAAACGTAAAAAAGGCTTCATCTGAAAAATACGTGACCAGAATGAACGGAATGTTTCCCATACCCAATTTTGTTTCCCCGATTTTGAGAACAAAGGATTCTTCTCATGTACGTTCATCGAGGATTTATAGATTTATCCTTAACAGAATTATTAACTTTTCTAGAGTATTAGGTTGATAAATTGAGGCTTTCCGAATTGTGGGGATATAACATTATTCTGGAAATTAGGACCCAGTTCTTTCGCTGAAACTCTTTCAGAAGTTTGGGTATTTGAAAAGTTTGGGGGAGATAGATAGCAGAAAATGTTTTGTGGGGGGTCTATGAATTTCAGGTGTTATGAGACTCAGTCCCTTGTTATCGGTGAGTATCGTGCACTGAAACTTATTTCATGAAGTACACACTTCAATGGAGGCACAGCGGTTTCAATGAAGTTTCAGGTGAACTTAATTGAAATAATGAGCTATGCTTCTTTTAACATAGAATAACATATTATTATGAAAATGAAAGGTATCCGGTGACTGTTTAGCCAAATTTCATAATATGCGAAAATGACCCCAGAAAATTGTGGACTTTTCTCAGCGGTAAACAACGCAATACCAGCACATGTCAAGGACCAATTCAGAGAGATGATATCACGTTGAATAACCACCATGACATAGCCAAGGCATTTAATTCCTTTTTTTCAAGTGTTGGACTGACACTGGCCGAAAAGATCAGGTCGCCAATAGAACAAAAGACACCTAATAGAAGAAATCCCGATCAGCTGCTATTGCAACCCGCAGGTCAGCATGAAATTATGACAGTTATAAAGACATTGAAATCTCACAGAGCACCAGGCTTGGATGGCATTACTGCTAACTTAATTAAAATGGTTGCGCAAAATATATTGACACCGCTTACACATGTTGTCAACATTTCAATGGAATCTGGTATATTTCCAACAATCCTCAAACGGAGTCTCATTAAACCAGTCTACAAATCTGGGGGGCGAGAATACTTGACTAATTACCGGCCTATATCATTGACATCAAATCTCTCCAAAATACTGGAAAGGATTATCCATAGAAGAATAACTAGATTTCTAGAAGATTGTAATATTCTGGATGAGAGGCAGTTTGGATTCCGAAGTGGTCTGTCAACACAGGATGCACTCACAAATTTAACGGGGAAAGTTTACCATTCCCTCGATTCAAGCAAACCTTGTCTATGTGTTTTTGTCGACTTGGCCAAGGCCTTTGACACTGTGAATCACGAGGAACTTCTGAGAACTCTGGACGACTATGGAATTAGAGGTCGAGCGTGGGATTGGTTTAAAAGCTACTTATCGGATAGGAGTCAGTGTGTGCAGGTTGGAGACTCTGTCAGTTCATCCTCCGCCGTTATTTGTGGTGTACCACAGGGGACAATACTAGGACCTCTGTTGTTCCTTGTTTATATAAATTCCATATTTTATCTGAACAGCAGGAGGGAATTGGTTGCTTTTGCCGATGATATTGCTGTTTTCTATCAGGCTGATACGTGGGGAGAGCTGAAGGGAGATGTAGAGTGTGATTTCACGAAAATAATAGATTTTTTTGATTCAAAGCTTTTGACTCTCAATTATGAAAAAACATGTTTTATGCCCTTTTCTGTTACTTCTGCTGGACTGCCCCGTTTCCAAACTTTATCCTTTAAGAGAGACGGATATATGTATGAAATGAAATCGGTAAGAGAGGTAAAATATCTAGGAGTTCATTTGGATAACCATCTCAGGTGGAACGTACATATTGATAGCCTTGTAAAAAGATTGCGCATGTTAGTCCCTAAATTTAAAGCCTTACAAGAGTTTTGCGACTTGGACCTTCTCAGAAGAGTTTACATTGCCTTGGTTCAGCCTCATTTGCAGTATGGAATACTGGGATGGGGTGCAGTAGTGAAAACTTACCTAAAAAGCTAGAGGTAACGCAGAAGTGGTTGATCAAGATAATTTTCAGAAAGCCTTACATCTATCCTTCGGAACACTTATACAGAGAAAGTGAAATTATGGACTTGAGAAAGCTATTTTTCTTGGCATTGTCAATCCATCAAAGAAAGAATATCAGGTCTGTAAGTTTTAACGAACATCAACATGCTACCAGAAACAGGGGAAATTGGATATCGTTTCCAAGAACGGTAAAGACAATAGGACAACGATCTCATAAGTACCTTGCACCCTTTACATACAATAAAATTCCGTCAGTTATTAAAGATACTTCTACCCTGAAAGAATTCAAAAGAAAAATTAAAAATTGGTTGAGAGTGATATCGACACAAGAAATTGTAGAAATGCTCGATATAAAAAATTCTTTTGTTCATGCTTGATTGATGAGATGAACTCTACTTGCCCAATTAAAATTAAATTGTTTTGTAAAATAAATGTCATTGGTGAGAGTCCGTTATTCGATGCTGTTGTGGGAGGGGTATTTTTTGTTTTGATTCATTTTTATTTCGGATTTTGTTTTGTAGTTTCTGATTCAGAAATTTCCCTCACAAGACATGTCCAGTGCTTGTCAATGGATATGCCTTCGGGAAAGAAATATGATGCAGATGTTTTATTTGATGGATATTGAAGAAAACAAAATTTTTGTAATAACTCTTAGCTTGCAGATTGGAGATATCTGTGATTGAATATGTATTTGTGATCGAATAAACATTTTTATTATTATTATTATTATTATTATTATTATGTAAAATAGAATTATAATAAATAAAACAGATAATAAATTTCGATTTTTTTTGCCAAAAAAGTCTTACACGATTGGGTTCGACTGATGTAGAATTCGAGGTCAAATTTGATTCAGTCACGGTAACTTGAGAACGGAAAGAAATAGCGACTTGAAATTTTCAGGGTACGTGACGTGTCCCAATACGACGGAAATTTCGTTAATGGACATAATTGGCACAATGGTTTCCGAGTAATTTTAAAAACAGAAAGAGATAGCGATTTTTAGGTTAGGTTGTGCGTCTGAATGCGACATTTGGGTTTATTTATAGGCATAAACGGCTAAACGGATTTGGAGTTATATCCATCTGAAATTTGGTTGTTATTTTCTGCATAACTCGAAACATACCAAACCGAACCAATTCAAACATGGTTAGTAGTTAGTTGTAGAATGCTAAAGCAAAATTTCTTACGGAATTCTGTGAGGATCGTATCACTTTAAAATTAGAAAAAAATCATTGAATATCATTGAAAACAATTCTATATATCAGAAACTTGGTAACTAGTAGAATGTCGACAGAAAAAATGTTTTTCGGGAGGATTGTTCCACCGGAAAATTAAAAAAGAAAAATTATTATTAAAAAATATTCTGTATTTCAGAAATCATCCGTCTGATATTGCTTTCAGTATCTAGATGCGCGACCGTGGCCACGATAACTTTTGAATGGAAAGAAAAAACCACATGCAATTTGCAGGGTAGGTTGTGCATCCAAATGTGACAGTTAAGTCCGTCAATAGCCGAACAGTTTTGCAGTCATACCTATCTGTGATTTTGTTGTTATCTCTTCAATAATTCAAATAATGAAGATCCGATCCAATCTTAACTTTGCTAATACTTGTAGAATGCCGACGCACTAATTTATGAGAAATTTCATAGGGACCGTATCGCTAAAAAAAATATAAATATTTGAAAAAAAATTAAAATGTTTCTTCAAGAGTTTTATATTTCAGAAACTATTTGTCAGATTCTGCTCAAATCTAAATCTAAAAAAGTTGAAAAAAGTGGGAAAGCCCTGTGGATAGGAGCTTTGGCGCCCTTGTTCAAACTTTGACAAATCATATCCCGAAAGTATTAGTTTCTCTGAATGATATAAGTGGATTCTTATGATAAAACTGCATAATAAAAGGTATTGACTTTAAATAATATTTTATTTATCAATATGAAATCATCTTCATTGATTTAACCTCGTGGAATTGGTTGTTGCAACTTACACTCGGTGCATAGTTTTCACAACTCGAAGTACCAAAGGAAAGTATCATTGAATTGTGTAGACCAAGGCTGGAGACATAGCAGATTCACCATGTATTTCTGATATTTCTCAAGAAAAAATATTTGCTACACATTTAGATCAATATTTGAGCATTTTTTTGCCAGCCAAATTATGAAATTTTTTATATAGGAAGATTTCTCAATACTTAAGAAAGTAAAAGGTAATATTAACCTCGGTCGTCAACGAAAAGTAATTTCTTTTGATGATTCCATTATGTTGTTCTTTACTATTGCATTCATGAACTATTTCATTAAAATTATCCAATTCTTAATCTTCTGACACATCATCCCCTATATTTATACATACACGTTATTCAATATGCAACAAGATAATATTATTCTAGATATCAAAACAGTATTGTATATATTCACAAATTCAAGATTCGGAACCTTGATTTCCAACACAAAATATGTTAAAAGTAAGAATTATAAACAAATAAAAAATATGGTTATGTAAATTCTACCTCGGCACTGAGCGCTGACTGCCGCGTTCCTAAACGGAGATCGAGAAAAGCTGATGATTATCTACTCGATCCAGGGTTCCACTACACAGGGTGAGTCTTTGACCACTGCATTAATTTTAACCAAAGATTCCTCTCATCAAATGAAACACTTTTTTCATTTAACATTTTTCCAAATTCAGCTCAGGTAAAAAGATACAGGCTGTTGAAATTTTGAAAAAAAATCAGTTTTTATTTTGTAGCTTTGAAATTCTTTTTTCGAATAAAATGAATGTTGGCGTAAAGTTTCCTATAACTATGATACATATTTTCCAACTATTAGTTATTTTCTACTTCTACTGGTTTTCTAGTTATGGACTCGTGGATTCATAAAACTAAACGAAATTAGCATAAAGAAAGCATAAAAATTTTTCTTCAGTCATTTCAAGAATATTCCATCGTTTTAGAACATTATATTATTCTTCATCATTTCTCCTTAAACGCACCGTTTTCGAGATATTCTTCATTGAATGTTTTAAAATGGAAAACTCCAGAAATTTCACTTTCACGCGTTGGAATCCCGAATCAAGGTGTAAACCACGTTACCATGCCTTATTCTCGTCCGCCAACAATGTCATAGATAATTTATGTGCGGGAGTGTATTAGCACATTGTGAAATCTTTAAACGCTTGTAACTTTTTACCTGAGCTGAATCTGGAAAAATGGTAAAGGAAAAAAGTGTTTCATTTGATGAGAGGAATCTTTGGTTAAAATTAATGCAGTGGTAAAAGACTCACCCTGAACAATAGATAGTGTATTATGTATTTGGGTAACGATTTCCGAAAAGCCCTAAGATGACATGTATGAACACAGATCGTCCATATTTATATATTCAAGAACACGATTACGGCATTCTGTGAAATCATAGAATCACGATTTACTATTGAAAATTTGAAAAACCATATCTTCGAAAGTATTAACTTCTTAGGGTTGAAAATAGCATCAATAGATTCTTATGATGAAACATATCTCCGAAAGTATTAGTTTGTTAGAGAGGATAATGAGATCAATGGATTCTAATGATGAAGCTGCATCTTAAAATTAATTGAATTTGAAATTTTTAATGTAAAAACAAATTATTTTTTCGTTATTCCGAAACAACCGCTTTTGCCCAATAACGAACTCAACCGAGATATTTATCTCCCAAACCTACTCTGAAATTTTCCACTGTCTAGCTCATTCTGTTCGAGAGTTATCATGTTAACGGCCAGGCGGCCAGCTGTACAGAATAGATTTTGACCACGGATTCTTCATCAGTGAGTCGAACCGAATCATTTAAGACCATTTTCATCCAAACATTCGAAAATTACAAACAATTGGACAAATTGATAAGCACTCTGTTCCGAGGAACAAGAGCGCCAAAAATACGTACTTCTCGAGAGTACGCGAGGAGTGAATAGACAGAAGAACAGGCGCGCAAAGAGTCCTGACTTCACGTCAGTGCTTTTTAAGATTTTGTTTTAAAATTTACCACCCTTTACTTAAAATGGAAATTGCTTACCGCATATTTCAACGATTAGTAGTTCCCAATATTATAGGAAACATTCGACACCAATCTATAGTTACTCAGCACAAATAGAGAGAATCGATGCACTTTGAGATATTAAATTTGCAGCGATTAAATTTGCACCAACCACTTACATTTATATTGCCGTGTTCTTGTTTATATGCAAGGTGTTATGAAGTCTGGGATTCTACCGCACTCCCAAGAGTCTAACCTCTCACGAGCCCTTGTTGGGACCACTATAACTTGCCTTCGGTCATGAGTGTCACTTCAGACAACGGTCTTCGGATACCTTCATTAACAATAGAATAGTAGTTTTTGGGAGTGACGAGATGAAGAGTCATATCTACCGAAATTCTAGCCTAGAGACTTTCCACTACACGTGTACTGGGTGACACTAAAATAGGAAGACCCTCAATATTTTGACAATTTTTATGCTTATCAGCAAGAATAAAATTATACATTGAGAAACGGAAATACTTGGAAGGCGAACAGAGGACACCGAGGTGGTTCTAAATATACCATATACAGGGTGAGTCTTTGACCACTGCATTGATTTTAACCAAATATTCCTCTCATCAAATGAAACACTTTTTTCATTTAACATTTTTCCAAATTCAGCTCAGGTAAAAAGATGCAGGCTGTTGAAATTTTGAAAAAAAATCAGTTTTTATTTTGTAGCTTTGACATCCTCTTTTCGAATAAAATGAATGTTGGCGTAAAGTTTCCTATAACTATGATACATATTTTCCAAATATTAGTTATTTTCTACTTCTACTGGTTTTCTAGTTATGGACTCGTGGATTCATGAAACTAAACGAAATTAGCACAAAGAAAGCATATAAAGTTATTCTTGAGTCATTTCAAGAATATTCCATCGTTTTAGAACATTATATTATTCTTCATCATTTCTCCTTAAACGCACCGTTTTCGAGATATTCTTCATTGAATGTTTTAAAATGGAAAGCTCCAGAAATTTCACTACTTTTATGGATCCATCCCTGAGCGTTGGAATCCCGAATCAAGCTGTAAACCACGTTACCATGCCTTATTCTCGTCCGCCAACAATGTCATAGATAATTTATATGCGGGAGTGTATTAGCACATTGTGAAATCTTTAAACGTTTGTATCTTTTTACCTGAGCCGAATCTGGAAAAATGGTAAATGATAAAAGTGTTTCATTTGATGAGAGGAATCTTTGGTTAAAATCAATGCAGAGGTCAAAGACTCACCCTGTATAATGGCTATGAAATTCCATTTTCAAAAATTATTATGTAATTATATGAGGATTCTGCATTTTTTTATTTTCAACGTTTTATCCCCTTTTCCATTGTTTATTACTGTTTTAATAGATTGATACTTCTCTATTCATCGTTGTTGAATAAAATGCCTATTCTGATAATTATTGCTCAGAGGCCTAAAAAATTCTTTCACTGCCACTACCACAGAGCCGCCAGAAATCTTCAATAATTGAGCGATACTCAAAAGCGCGCTTCCTCATACAAACCAAGGAATTCGGGGTAAAAATGGATTAATTATTACCGCTCTGCGAGGCAGAACGCTTCATTAACCGCAATATCGTTCATCTGAAGCGTTTTCGTGAAATTAAGGTTGAAAAATTCACCAATATCACATGTCAACACTGTAGGCTATGCAATTAAAAGTGAGCTCCAGGATATTTTATGTATTTTCTTGCAACTGAAGGTATAAGGACTGTGAAGAACCGAGCATAGATCAATAAATTTATGATTATTTGTCTCATGTGTTAGAATTTGCATGAGAATTGTTTTTGCGCGCATGTTCTAGGGAAAAGCGTGCTATCATATTATCCAAATGTCAATTTTTATTCGAATTTTTTGCCGAAAGTGGTGTAGGTTAGGTTAGGTTCGATCCACTGATGAAGAATTTCAGGTCAAATTCGATATGTTCCGAACTGTGCGACGGTTAAGTTCGTTAATGGGTATAATCGGCCAAACGGCTTCGTAGTTAGAATTTTGTTATCCCAATAACTTGAATAATACTTATCGGATTCAATTTAAACATGTTAATTAGTTGTAGGAGGCCAACACGGAAATTTTCACGATATTTCGTGAGTAGGGCTTCACACGGGACGAGAGTACGCTAGAATATAAGAAATCTCGTCTCGGTCTCGCGAATTCCCAAAAAATTAAGTCTCGGTCTCGTCTCGTTATCAGTTGTCTTGTCTCGTCTCGCTTAATTCTGAACAACAATAATAAATATTATAATATATAAAAAAAATGGTAGATAAGAATGGACCCTACCATGAAAATTGCAAGTCCCAATCAGTTATCGAGGCTACGGTCTCCTATCCAGCTACTCACACTCACACAGGGCTGCTTGGATCTCCAAAACTATAGTTCCTATCGTGTTGAAACTTGGAACTTGGCAGTAGAGGTGAGTTCTGTGGCTCTCGCAAAATATCTGCCATGTCACCGATGCCAAACGAATAGTTTCTGATATATAGAATTTTTTTTATGATTTTTTAAAAATTTTCTAGTGATACGATCCTCACGAAATTTCGCAAGGTTTCGCGTTGACTCCAAAACTGTTTGGCCGATTATGCCCATAAACGAACTCAAATGTCGCATCAAGATGCACAATCTAACCTGAAAATTTCAAGTCGCTATCTCTCTCCGTTCTCAGGATATCGTGACATAAATATAATATTTTTTTATTATTTATTTAAAACTTTCTAGTGATACGATTCTCACAAAATGTCACCAACGTGCTTAAGTTCATATTCTACAACTACTCACCAAGTTTCAATTTGATCGAATTTTTATTGGTTGAAAACAAAATTATTTCTCAGAAACCATTGCCGATTATGCCTTTTAACGAACTTGTCCGTCGTATTGCGATGCACCACCTACTCAGAAAATTTCGAGTTGCTATATCTTTCCGTTCTTAAGTTATAGTTGCAACGCCGGCCAGCCGGACATAATCAAATTTGACCTCGAATTCTTCATTAAAGAGTCGAACCAAATTGTTTGAGACCATTTTCGTCAAAAAATTCGAAAATTACGGACATTTGGGCAAAATGATAACGCGATGTTACCCAGAACATGCGCTAAAAAAAGAGGACTATATTTTCGAATAGAGCGAAAAGCGTAACTTTTGACGATTGCTGACACATAGTTTTTAAGGAAAGTAGCACCTTGTGAATCTCCATTCAACAACAGCACTGACAGATTGATCTATAAAACTAGACATGAGTATTTTTTTCGTGAAATTTTCGATTGTGTGACATTGACGATTTAATTTTCTATATCAATACATACTACAAAAATTGTCTGGGTGATGAGTACAAAAATATTACATTAATTCAGGAATTACAAAAATATCATTCAATATTTCAAAAAGCAGATATTCTCGAAGAATTGATGGAACATTCCACTCTAGATAGCAGCAGGGTAACATATGACATTATTGCTATATAATTTTTCGAATATTCGTGAACTCCTCAGATTATTCTTATCATCTCGAAAGCTTGATGTATATATTTATTTTTGTCAAATACAATTATTTTCTGGTCCTGGATCCTTTGAGAGATGCAACAATTTTTTTCACTCAAAAACACAAAGTCAGAACGCAGGGGCTCCAAAAGCCGTTTCTCCCCCCCCCCCCCCTACTCGGAAAAGCTCTTAGCTACGGCCCTCTGCGATTACTTTTAGTACTCTGTAGAATAATCGAACAAATTATTTGCCACAGAATTCATTAGTCCAGGTTACGAAAGGTCATCTACTCATTTTAACAAGGTCAACAAACAAATTGAGAGAATATATTCTTTATTATTCCTATTATTTAGATAACATTCCGATTCGCTTAGAACGAAGCTGCAGAAAAAAGCTATATTTGGTTATGGAGCTATAACAGTCAGAATTTTATATTTGGCGGAAAATTTAATAAATCGTAAACGAGAGTTATGCATCCACGTAAACAAACACGGAAGCTTTTATGATAGTCGGTCCAGATTATGAGATTGGGAGCAGTGGTTGAGTCTGCTTAGGGGTTGTTTGCATTGAGTAGATTTAATATTTAACAGTTATCTTAATGGAAAGTCCTCTCCTCCATTATTTTAATGTTCGTTCTTATAATATGCTGATGAATTTCATAAATTTATGGAAAGCAGTAAATGAAATATAACCATATAATTAGAGGTGAATTCAGAATAAAAAAAAAATTTTAAAAACCATACCCCTAGAAAGTTTTAAAAGAAACACGAAAAAAAAATTGGTTCAAGCACTGACGTGAAGTCAGAAGCTTTTGCGCGTATGTTCTATTGTCCATTCTTCTGTATTGGACACCCTTAATCGAATTTACCCTCCCCAATGTTGAGAAGAGGCAAATTGTCAACACAGTCGGAAAAAAATTCGAAGGAGTTGGAAAAAATTTCGAAGGAGTTGGAATTTCCGAAAAAATTGTTATAAAATGTGAAGGAATTTGACCGCTTGACCGGATAATTAAAGCAGGCAGATAATAGGGACGGGATAACATGGAATAACACCATGTAACCTTGTACTCATTCCTGTTGCCGTAAATTCAATATTCAATAGTTTTCGGCAAAATGTGTGTAGCAGTTTGAATCAGCAACCTGGATCCTCAACACAAATAAAAATACATAACAATCATCACAACGTAGTGTATCAAGACAACCAAACTACTAAACTAAAGAAGGGCAAGAAGAGAAATATGCGTTCAAATGTTTTGTATATTCTTAGGGCATTACGTAATAAATCTCATTTCAATGTTAAGAATTTTTACTTAAATTTATCTTTAATTTTCAACAAAATAACAATTTCAACACAAAAAGTGCCTAAGTCCAAAACTATTATTTTTTTTATGTAATAAAAGAAACTTTTTTATGTTTAATAGTGAAAGTAGACCCTTTTTCAACATATAATACAATACTATACATATTTTGATGAAAACAATTTGTGTAATATTTCATAATCAAACATAAACTTTCACACCTTAATATCTCATGATCACTTATTTGTGACTCAGGTACTTCTCGCATTGACCCCTTCAATTGGCTTTTCCACACTGTATAATTATAGTTACCTTCTTAGGTTTTCTGCCAATCTAAACGGTGGCCAGACTTTAAGATATCCAAGCTCTGCCCCTATAAATAAATCAATCGGATAAAAACGCTTGAAGAATGATCACTGGTGTATAATAGACTTCTGAATGTCTCATTAAAGGTAAACATCCACATATCCGCATCGTACGACGTAGCTATGGCAACAACGGCGTCAGCATTACCGACATTGCTGACAGTACCGACGAGCCGATTCCAGCGATCCGTACAAGTGGACGCACTTGTGCGAATTTCTATAGAAAGAATACTGAGATCCGTTTAATGCGATGTTTTGTGGTAGTCAGCACTGACATTCGATCCTATGAAATTTCAACACACGTCAATTATTGTCAATATAAGATAATCTGGATAAGGTGAAATAATTGATGAGAGGAAAGGTTTCATTTTCATAAAAAAATAAGGTACTAGAGATTTCCTTCTTGCTAATTTTGAATCATTCATGATATTAGGAAACTGTTCAATCTGATCTCCATGCTCTACTTACAATTCAAATTCCATGATCTGTCAACTTTCGTAACAGTCACACCAACTGCCAAGATACAAAACAAAAGTCACTAGGATGTATAATCCTAATTTTTCATTAAATTTCAACAGTATTTTACAAAACTTGCCTGAAATAGAGAAAATATTGTCTAATACTCGTTGCAGAAGGCAATTTCAACACTCACGCGTACGAAAACTCGCTCCTTGGTCGCTCGTTTCCGAATTTCGCATTCGTGTTTAAATATCAGCCCATTCTGCAACTTGTTTTAGAATATACTATTAATTATTGGATGAATTCTATACGTACATCAAAACGTAAACCAGGAAAATATCCCGGGTATTGAAAAATATTTACCATGAGAGATCCCAAAAGACCATTATTGGGGAACATAATAAACCAAATTTGTAATACACTTCGATCAGAACGTAATCAAAAATATTTGCTTTAATCCCTGCGATACCAGGAACTCATAATTCGACACTCATATTGGATTTTTTCCTCCACCATTCCTTCTTTCTCCCATCATTTTCCACCGCTTTGAAAATGATCATATTTACATTTCTTTATTATGGGCTGTCGAATTTCTGAGATAATTTGAGCTGTATGTTTATGTTTGATTCTTTCAGTCTTCCCTTCGCGGAAATTTATTTTATATCGATTCTTCACTGGAACAATTTATTGCGCGCATGTTTTGGGAAACAGCGTGCTATGATTTTCCGCCAAATGTACGTAGTTTTCAAAAGTTTTTTCGAAAACAATCTAAAACAATTAGGTTCGATTCAGTGATTAATAATTCGAGGATAAAATTGATTTCATCCGGTCAGCCGTTCGTTGCCACGATATCTTTTGAAAGGAAAGTTAAATTAAGTGCATTTATGGTAATAATCGACCAAACGATTTTCGAGTACTAATTTTGTTTTCAAATAATGCAGAACACATCGAATTTGCACATGACAACACGTTGTAAAATACGGACACAAAAACGTATCTATATAAAAATTCCTGAGTATTTCTAGAAAATTTTTAAAAACTTATTAAACATTTTTATGTATTTCACGATAACTTGAGAACGGAAATAGATTGCAACTTGCAATTTCAGGGTAGGTTTCGCATCTGAATGAGAAATTTGAGTTGATTAATACGAATTTTGTGGCTGTTTCCTCAATAACTCAAAAAGTACGAATTCGATCTAATTCAAACATGGTAATAGTTGTAGAATGCCAACGCGCAAATTTCGTGAGGATCGTATCTTCTTCTTCAGGTGCCGTCTCCGCTTCGGAGGTTGGCAATCATCAAAGCGATTTTTATTTTGGAGACGGCGGCTCTCTAGACAATTAAAAATATCATTTAAAAAATGCTGTAGTCTCATAAAGTATCCATCCGATATCACTGAACTGTGGGCCTTCAAAACCTAACTCTATAGCCAGTTTCCAAATTAGATCATGCTAGGATCTATATTGTTGGAGAATCCAGCAGCCTTGGGTGAGTTCAGTAGCTGGATGGGCAGCCATTGCCTCGATATATATCAAATGGAAAGGGATAACTACCAGAGATAGCTTTCCAGAGTAGGCTGTGCAGCCGAATAGGACAGTTAAGTCCGTGGTTGGTCATAATCGGCCAAACGGTCTTGGAGTTATACCCATCCTAAACCTTTTGGATATCTCCTCAATAACTCAAAGTATTCAAATCCGATCCAATTAAAACTTGGTAGGTACATGTAGAATAACAACGCTTTACTTTTCGTGAAAAATTACAGGAAAGAAATAGTTTTTGGTACTCTTGTTCCTTGGAAAAGACTGCTTATCAATTTGCCCAAATTTCTGTAATTTTTGAATTTTTGGATGAAAATGGTCTCAAACGTTTTGGTTCGACATCCTTATCAGGAATCCGTGGTGAAAATCGATTCTGTCTGGCCGGCCGTTAACATGATTACTCTCGAACGGGATGAGCTAAACAGTTAAAATGTTCAGAGTAGGTTTGGCATATAAATATCTCGGTTACGTTCGTTATTGGGCAAAATGTCGGAGTTTGCAGTACGAAAAATTTTTTTTTCTATATATCAGATTAAATTTTTTCAAGATGCTGTTTTATAATAAAAATCCATTAATATCATTCTTAACTCTTGGAAACTAATACTTTCGGAGATATGATTTTTGGAAAATTTCAATAATTAAGAAACTATCATTAAAATCCATTTTTATCATTTCCAACTCTTCCGGTAGGTTTCTCAAAGCTTTGACAGCTCTTAATTGCCAAACATTCTCATGAAATAGCACATACGTCTTTAGATATGTATTCTAAACTATTCACCAAGCATTATTGAAAGGTTTTTTTTTCTGGGTTTTCTCTCCCAAACTCTGAAAAATATCTATACAATAAAAATTAATTATTTTGTGATTTTCTTCTGCGTAAGAAACACAAGATATTTGTCAGAAGCAATCAATTGAATAATGCTGCCTAACAAACAACAACGAAACAACATCAACGAAGAAACAACTATATCGTAACGTTTTGGAGTCTATATCAGACTCCTTCGTGAGACGGAAAATCTTTAGAATGATTTTGTTGATAGTTATTGTGAAATTCAACGTTGTCACATTGACAGTAGTTGAAAATCATAGCTAATAGGTATAGTGTTACTTTGCTTAGAAATTTCCAAGTTCCAACTCCTTTTTCAATAAATTTAGCCAATACCAATTGAGAAATTTGCAAAATTGCATTCTCTGTTCATTAAAATACAAGTGGACTCCTTAAGTTTCCTTTTAATATAATCAGGATCTGTCATTAGAATCTTTGTATTACTCCAATCCATCATGTGATCTCCTTGGATTGTACATACATGTTCTGCTATTTTTGATTTCTGACAAATATCTTGTGTTTCTTACGCAGAAGCAAATCACAAAATGATTAAATTTTATTTTATAGATATTTTTTAGAGTTTGGGAGCGAAAACCCAGAAAAAAACCTTTTAATAATGAGTATACCTCCCACAGTATCCTTTAATGATTACTTATTCACCAAGTTTCAATTCGATCGGATCAGTATTGGTTGAAAACAAAATAATTTTGGAAAACGTTGGGCTGATTATGCCCATTACAGAACTTGTCCGTCGCATTAGAAGTGCCACATACCACGCTATCTTTTTCCGTTCTCAAGTTATCATGGCAACGTCCGGACATAATCAAATTTGAACTATAATTCTTCATCAGGGAGTCGAATCCAATCGTTTGAGACCATTTTAGCCAAAAATCACACACATTTGGGCAAAATGATACGCGATATTCCCCAAAACATGCCCGCAAAAATTATTATTGTGGGAAACGGAAAACAAGGAAATATATGAACATTTACAAACTGGGTCAAAAGTGGTACAGGCGTGAAGACCTAAATTTATCTCACATATAGCGTTCTAATTGAGGAGGTCATAATTGGATGCCATTCTGGGCATTTCAGTTTAGGCACTCGTTACTTATGGGAAGAGCAGCATAATCACCAGTTCGTTATATGAGCTCTTCACTCTACAACTCCGCTTCTATGATCCCAAATCCATTTACATAATGGCGTGATGAGAATGACGGAACATTTTCTGCTTGTGTTGAATCCGAAATGAAAAGATCATTCAACGCCCGCTCGAAACGTTGAAAGCGAAATGGATGAACTCTTCTGCTATTTGTTTTCGCATTTGTCTGTCCACAGGGGCGGGGCTACAAAGAGGAAAGCTGAGCCTCCGACATGAGAGAGCCTTGGGAATTAAAAAACAAAATTAGGATTTACGGATTTTTTGTTATAGAATTAATTTTTGGACTTGCCGACAAATTTGGCCACGACGCCATGATTAACCCTTAACTGGCTTGGTCAGAAATGTTAACGCTCCGTTCGTGGCAGAGTCTCTGGGACTACGGAGTGTTTGAAAGAATTTTTTCTGTTCTAAATGGCGAATTGGTTCCTGTTTCGCTGAAAAAATAATTGAAGACATACAATGGAATATGATTTAATACATAAATGAACATATCATCTGATAACAACTCAGTAAATATGACAAACAAAACAAACTCAAAAAGAACTCTAGGGAAATTAACATTAGGAATTTTCTCTTGATTCATTGGACAAGAGTGAAATGGAAGTTATTTTTCATGTGGAATATGTTACGTAGATACTGTAGTATAGAAGACCTGAGAATTAGAGGTCCTATTCATAAAGAGTAAAATACTGACAATGGTCCAAATCTCATTGAAAAAAAAAATCTGAAATTACCTCTCATTTAGCGTTTCAATGCACTGAAAACAATTTTTTTTGCAACATTGCAGACCCATCGATGTTATCCATGCCACACATAAATATTTAGTTTTCCTCTTCAATTTCGGATTACATTTAGAACAATATTTTCTCTGATTCCTGGGCAAAACATCTCCAACTTGTGATGGTGCCTGGGGTGCAATAATCAAAATTTTTAATAGTCCTAATTTCAATTCTCTTGATAAACTATTTTTCTGGGATCTTTCAACGGAAGAGTTGTTTGGCCACACCTTCAAAACGTCTAATCGTGCAAGTCATTTTGTTTGTTGATGGTTAAAATCAATAAATACAAGGCTAAGAAATTTTCTAGTCACGGTAATCGCCACCATTCACTGTTGGGTCAAAATTTAACAGTGCTGTGTCTAAGGTGGCGTAAGGACACAGCAACAAAGCATACACAGAGCACAACTGCTTCTCACTCAGTCAAACTGATGAAATATTGTTCATTCTTAATCTGTCTGAAACCATCCTAACCTAGACTATATGTGACACATCACTACGTTTATTTTTCTTCTTCTTACACTTTAATGTTTATATTATAACACCACATCACCAAACCACCCCACAACACCAGTCAGTGTAAGAAGAAGAAAAATAAACGTAGTGATGTGTGACATTTAGTCTAGGTTAGGATGTTTCAGACAGATTAAGAATCAACAATATTTTATCAGTATGACTGTAAACATTGAATAAGTGGGATTGGGATAAATTACGTTATACTTGCTGTCCTGTTCCTACGCCATCTTTGTGAGGTTTGAAACCATTTTGTTCTAGCTTAAATAGAGGTATTTTATTTCTTTGTGTTGTGTAAAAAATTGTACAGGTGATGTCTAATTTCTTTTTAATGTTTAGGCCTGAAGAAGCAGACGTTATAATCTGCGAAACGTCACCAAATAGTTTTAGAAGAGTCATATTATTTGTTACTGTCCTAGTCCCGCAATATTTTTCTATTTTATATTATTCTTGGAGGACACTAAAGTAAAGTTATATTTTTTTTATTGTATATAATTATACTGATACTCCTAGGTCTTCCCCAAGGAGACCCCTCATAAGATCTCGAAGAGCTTGAGCGAGTAAGGAGATCCAGTTGTGTTCTGTGAAATTCTGCCCAATTACGAACTTAACCAAGATACTTATCTCCGAAACCTACTCTGGAAATTTCAACTGCCTAGCTCTCTCTGTTCGAGAGTTATTGTAGAAAAAAATTTTGAAAATTTTAATTTTTTTTTTGGAACTTTATGGCAACTTGATCAATACAAAACTTCGCATGCATATGAAGGTCATTATTCTACAGTTTGATGCTAAATTTGAGACAGATCGAGTGATCGGTTTCAGAAATATTCATAAAAAACCGTTTTTACTAAAAACGGCCATAACTCCGAAACTGCTTGGTGGATTTTGCCCGTTAACGAACTTGTCCGAGATATTTACGCTTCAAACCCACCCTGCAAATTTCAATCCTCTAGCTCCTTTCGTTCGAGAGTTACCGTGTTAACGGCCATACGGACGGACAGCCGGACAGACGGCCGGACGGCTGGACAGAATCGATTTCCACCACGGATTCTTGATCAGTGAGTCGAACCAAATCGGTTAGCACCATTTTCAGCCAATAATTCGAAAATTACAGACAATTGGACAAATTGATAAGCACTCTGTTCCGAGGAACAAGAGCGCCAAGAATATGAATAGTTGAATCCTCACAAATAATATCAAATAAATAAAGATTTATTAATTGTTGATGTCTATTGATTGTGGCATTGAATTCTTCTCCTCTGAAATATTGTTAACAATTAGTTCCGGATATACCAGTAAAGTGGTCATTATTATTCCAACCAAATACCATTATCTTATTAAATTGAAGAATTTATATTATTTGAATTCAAATAGGATGAGCGTTTCTCGATTAATTATTAGTATTAATAATTCTTATATTCTCGAATAAAAATTTGGCAGCATTCATTGCACACTTTCATAATAGAACTTTTGTCGTCTGCAGTATGTTTACCAATAATGGCACGATTTATTATGCTTAAAATTATTCACAATTACAAAAACGATAACGATACATTTATTTCAGATCGTTTGACAACAATTGAGATCAACATGGACTGAATAGACGTCAACGTAAGTACAAACTCCTAGCTTAAGCTATACAGTGACCGTCAAACGTATGGAATAAAGCGTTGAAAGTTGGACCCTGCGATTTCTTAATGGTAATTGCAAAATATATCTTTACCGGAAATTATAGGCGTTTAAATTGGATCAGTAAATCCGATGGTATCAGAGGAATTTGGGGAATCAATACATCTATCCTGGCTGAGGCGAGCCTCACGCTCTACAGATGGTTCTCTGGCTCGATGTATTCGATTTCTATCCCTATTCTGGCTGTGCCGGCCCCTCGGTCGGTACCACCGCAATCGCTATGTCCCTGCATTTTAAATCTGCGATATCTTCAAAAATATTCATTTAAATTACATGCTATAAAGGGACATATTGATCAACATTAAACGCACAATGCATTTAAGGTACATAATTGGACAAGGATCAATGCTGTATTGCTTAAAATAGCTTCGTAATCAAGCCATTATTTCTCGTAGAATGTAGTTAAAGTAAACTTTCTGACGTCGAGATTTGGTGAAGCCAAGTTTGTTAACGACTTCCATATCGTCCATTTCGTACTTTATAAGCCATAATGATCCATCTGCCAAGAGTATGCCTAAGGAAAAAAAATCACTCTCATATCTCCGCACTTCCCTATTATAACCACAATGCAACTAACTCAACGACCAACCTTGCGTCGAGGTGTGAGGCTCAAATCCTGCACACTATTCACATAAGTTATCCCGGTGGGACTCTAAATAGGTAGCATGGAAGCTATGCCCGAAAGCATTCCAGATATTCACTTGACGTAGTGTTGTACCTCCGGAAGCTGTTATAATCGAACTCAGATTATATCTGAATGGTCACAAACAAGTAACTTCAATTAAACTGCCAGAATATTTGATGGTGTTCATATTCGATAATGTGGAAACCGGATAAGCTTCAGGATGATATAGAGGACAAATATTGATTCAAACTCTTATTGTTTTGCTTGTAGATTGTTGAAAGTACATCTGAAAAGCAAGTAACAAATCGTTTGCCCCAATTCAGTTTCATTCGAGTTTTATGAAAAGATGAGAGAGACGAAGGAAATTTGTAACCGAAGAGAATTGTGTTTTGGACGCGCTGAACTGCGGACAAGAAGCGAAAAAAAAGGGGGAAGCCCCGTGGCAGGAGTTTTGGCGCTCTTGTTCAATCTTTGATAGATCAAATATCCGAAAGTATTGGTTTCTCAGAGTTGCTATCAATGGATTCTTATGATAGAACTGCATCATGAGAAAAAAATTATATCTCCAAAAGTATTGGTTTCTCAGAGTTGGTAATTATATCAATGGATTCTTATGCTAGAACTGCATCATGAAAAAAATTAAATATAAAAAATTGTCGTTTAAAAAAAAATTTTGAAGTGCAAAAAAGAGCAATCTACAATGCTTCCCAAATTGTCATTAAATTTATTTATCAAGATTAAATGAGCAATCTGCAATGATTCAACCTCGTGGAATGGGTTGTTGCAACTTACACTCGGTGCATAGTTTTCACAACTCGAAATACCTAAGGAGTATCATCAAAATGTCTAGAGCAAGGCTGGAGACAATCATAGAAGATTGTCCATTTATTCCTGATATTTGAGTAGGTAGAGGCTTATGAACAAATTATTCTAATACTTCAAAATATATTAACTAACAACATTATGAAAATACTGTATATAGGAACATGTCTTAAGGAAGTAAAATGTATTATTAACCTCAGTGGTCAACGAACAGTAATTTGTTTTGATGCTTCCATTATGTTCTTCTTTCCAATTGCCTTCACAAACTACATCATTGAAGTGATCCAATTCTAAATCTTCTCAAACATATTCCCGAATTTATACGTATATATATTCACAAATTCAAGAATCGGTTATTTTCTAACTACGAATTGACCTGACTCTCATAGCTAGAAAATATGAAATTTGAACTGTGAACACATACAGTAAATACATAAAACTACGATGTATTATTGAAATTTTGAAGAATCATATCTCCGAAAGTATTACCTAGTTCGAGTTGAAAATGATATCATTGGATTCTAATGATGAAATTGCATCTTAAAAAACTTCAAATTCAAAAGTCATAATGAAAAAAAAAATTTTTTTTTCGTTACTCCGAAACCATTCCTGATGATTCGCATTTGGGGGTGCCAGCTTCACATAGCGAAGATGATGCCCTAAAAGAAGTGTTGAAAATTATGGAAAGTGGAAGATCAACAGTTGATGAATAAATTTTTGAGGACATATGGTGTTATCTTCTCAGGGCCAGGTGAGGATGAGGTATCAAAATTATTTAGGTATCTCCGAATATCATCCCTAGAAATATACAGGGTGTCCCAAAAATACCACGCGAAAGTGACACTGGAGATAGATTGGCATTAGGTCTATCAGATAGCATCAACATGACCTCAGTAAAAGTCCGCTGGTTTTCGAGATATCACCACTTTTGTGTATTTTTTAAAAATCTCCAGTTTTCGGTCTTTTATCGCCTAGCATTGCTAGAAATTACTTCGAACTCATGTTTTTTTTTACCTAGGCTATCCTGAATAGTTGCTTTAAACAATGAAGTAATAACTTCACCGACAACTAGAACAAACTTTTATGCCGAAGTTAAAACGTTAACTTAAGTTTGACTGACTGCTGTGAAAAAAAATTATATCAGACTGAATTGACAAATAATCGCAAAAACTGGTCCATTTCATGCCCTTTTCAAAATTATACAACACTACCAATTTTTTTCAATCAGAACCAGAATTGCTACTTATTAAAAATAACCAAAACCCTTATCGGCTATCTCGCTCCCACATTCATTGTTTTGTAACATGGAAACCGGTCCAACTTTCACAGACTAGGGGTCTTCGAATAGTCTAGACCAGGGGTCACCAAATGGCGGACCGCGTTCCGGATGCGAATCGTGAACCTTTTTTTGTGGACCATTTTTCCAGAAAATATGTATTCTTGATTAAAAATATTCAGATAACTTTTCATTTTATTTACTAATTATAGATATTGGATTTAGATTAACTGCTAGTCAAATTCTTATGCCATCATAATGCTATCAACGACCCGCGACAGATATACAGATTTTGTGAACGGACCTCCAATGAAACTAATTGGTGACCCCTGGGTTAGATACTAGAGAAAACTTTTTGGCGTTTGACGGATTTACTCATTTCCTAATATTTTCCGAACGGATAGAGATACAGAGGAAATAGATACATAAATCTAAACGTCGTCCACCGACCCATCATCAGGAAAAATGGATATCGAGATTTGAAAATCATAGATTTCGGACGGGAAAGAAGAATTTTCCTTCGATTCCGGGTCAAAAATATTTCTAAGTGCTGACCCAAAAAATTTTTTTCATGGTATATCGATACGGAGCTCGTGTCTAGTTAAATCGAGGTCGCTGATCACGAATATGTAATTATTTTTGCCCTAAGTGGCGTACTTTGGAAAAATTTTCACTTAGAGTGAAAAAATGGACGAAAATAGGTCAATTTTGGAAGTTCACACCGCCCAAAAAAATCGGAGTAAGGTGTTGTTGATTTTTGCCCTCATATATGGATCCTTTATCTACTGAATAATCCAAACAGAAAATGTCCAGGCCGTACTATTCGGAAATTATGATTTTTTTCCCAAGGGTCTGTTTTTCGGAAAATTCATTTCGCGGTATTTCCGCGGAAAATTCTCTAATGAAAAATCCGATCATATATTCGTAATCTACGGTCCCGAATTAGTAAATGACGTAATTTGCATCGAAATCGGAGACCGGTCGAATTTTGGCAATTTTTTAATACATTAGCCTTAAAAAAATCCCATTTTTCGAGAAAAATTTTTTGACGCAAAAATATGAAACGGGTATTTATTCGTATAGATTCGGGGCCGTAGATTCCGAATCTACCATCAGATATTTATTACAAAAATTTTCCGAGGAAATATCGCGGAAAGAACTTTCCGAAAAATAGACCCTCGGGAAAAAAAATCATAATTTCCGAAGCGTACGACCTGGACATTTATTGTTCGGATGATTCAATAGATAAAGGATCCAAATATGACGTAAAAAATCAGCAACACCCTACTCCGATTTTTTTGGGCGGTGGAAAGTTCCAAAATTGACCTATTTTCGTCAATTTTTTCACTTTAAGTGAAAATTTTCCCAAAGTACGCCACTTAGGGAAAAACTAATTACATATTCGTGATCAGCGACCTCGATTTAATTAGACACGAGCTCCGTATCGATATACCATGAAAAAAATTTTTTGGGTCGGCACTTAGAAATATTTTTGACCCGGAATCGAAGGAAAATTCTTCTTTCCCGTCCGAAATCTATGATTTTCAATTCTCGATATCCAAATTTTCCCCGATGATTGGTCGGTGGACGACGTTTAGATTTATGTATCTATTTTTTCTGTATCTCTATCCGTTCGGAAAATATTAGGTAATGAGCGAATCCGTCAAACGCCAAAAAGTTTTCTCTAGTATCCAACACATACAAAAATCTACAATTTTCCGATTAGGTCGACGCGGCTTTGGTTATTCACTAAATCGGCTACGCAGATCACGAATCTGTAATTAGATTTTCCGTACCTCGATTAGTTTCGGAGCAATGACGAAAAAAGTCGCAATTTCTGGCTCTACCTCCGGAAAATGGACAAATCAGTCGGATTTTTCGCCATATTACCAAAATTAATCGAGATACGGAAAAGTAATTACAGATTCGGAATCTACGTCCTCGATTTAGTGAATAGCCAAAGCCGTGGCGATCTAATCGGAAAATTCTAGATTTTTGTATGGGTTAGAATCTAGACAAAGGACTCACAGCTCTGGCAATGTGTTAGTTGTTGTATGCATTTTATCAATATTTCACAGGAAAAAGGTCATAAATACTTCTACAAGGGTTGAAGTATTACAAGATATTTTACTTGCAATTATCTTTTCGTGGAAAATATTAATTTCAAGGGTGAGATCACCCATGCGAAAATAAACCAGTTAACCCAAAACATTTAAGTTTTACAAGCGAGCTGCTTTGTTTGGAAATACAAATGAGCGCTTTCCAACATGTGAAGTCATGGGACGCAACAGTGGTGATATCTCGAAAACCAGCGGACTTTTACTGAGGTCATGTTGATGCTATCTGATAGACCTAATGCCAATCTATCTCCAGTGTCACTTTCGCGTGGTATTTTTGGGACACCCTGTATATCTCCTTATATTCTACCGCAGATCTAGTTGTAGATATAGTCGGGAGTGGACCAGATGATTCCTCGGGAAATGATGGGGCAAAAACATCCGCTTCGGCAGAGTTTTTCTCATTCGTACACAAATTCCCTGAAGGAGCGCGGACTATAGGAGCAGAAACTTTCGTCTTGAGGTGGTTGCACACATACTTGAAAAATTTTTTTCTGCAAACCTGGACTATTCATTTGTTTGGCTCTTAATCTTGCTTAGGTGGTTTGAGCTTGACTCCTAGATCGTTGGAGAATCTCCTGTGTTTCATGTAATCGACATCTCGCCCACTACGTGTAAAACGTTGCCAGAGGGCTTCCTTGGAACGAATTTGTTGGTAGATCAGGTGTAATACAGGGTTTGAAAAGAAAAACAATATTGTGCACAACGCGAGAATGCTTAGATATAAGCGAATTTAGTATCAAAGAGAAGAACATCCACATATTGTTGACCGAGTGATTTCGGAATACTGTCACCCAGTCCACCTCTCGGAGATCACGATTGAGTTCGAGAAACCTTGGAATTTTTTTTATTTCACTTATTTGCATGCAGTAGTAGCTGTAGTGAATTGTGTGGTGGAGGTTAAGATAACATGGTCAGGAAGTCCGAAAGGAGGGCAATATAATGAATATGGGGGGAAATAAACGAGAAGTCGACAAAGGCCAACTGACATCCAGTAAGTTGAAATCACCAACGATAATTGAAGGGATACTAGAATTAGATAATGCCTCAATGTAATCAAAAACTGAACTTTCGTGTTATGAAGGACAGGGTCTGCAAATGCATCGAAGATTCATCGAGAAAGATATGCTAGAGATCAGAAGAAATATATTGTCAATGTCTGGTGCTGCTGGAGAGTTCACCAATATAGTAAAATTGTGGCAGATTAAGGAATGAAGGTAAATGCAGACACCACCAAGACCTACAGTAGTGACACTGTCACATCTGAAGATCGATTAATCAGGGATATCACATAATGAGTCTGGTATGATCAGCTGTAGCCAGTTTCTGCAAGAAATATTATAAGAGGTTTATGGAGTATTACAAAAGTTAATAACTCACAAAATTTTTAATGGTGTAACTGTATATTTGTGTAGATGAAATTCCATTAATTCAATGGTGGAGATTTAATAATATCTATTTTTTTGAGTAGATAGAGATTTATCAATAGTAGGCCCACCTCGTATGAATTTTATTGCGATATCTTTCTGCCCCTTTGTTATGAAGACTTATATTCAAAATTTCCACATGTTTTTCAAATTGAAATAATTAATATCTCCAGAATTATAGACCCAAATGGTATTACATGTGCATAAATGAATTAAGACTCTGAAAGGGAAGGAAATAAATCCATTATTCCATACTTTTGATGCTCCCTATACAGTATACACTCGAAATTCTTATCCCTCCTTGCTTCGGACAGTCGGGTAAATAACCTTCACCGCACGATCGAATGCTTTGGAATGGTTACAAGCTCACACTTTACATTGTTGTTTGTGATCTAAAATTTCCGTAATAGCATCCAAAAGACTAGTCGGAACCGTGATGGTACAATTGTTCTTAGTGAACTTCTGCTTGAGGAGCTCCCCTATAATCTTCGAAAAGGCAGGAACTATTGATTTGAGCGTGTAGTTTTTCCGGTCATTCATATCTCCTTCTTATGGATAAGTAGTACCATCTTTGCCACCTCCAACATTTGATTGTATTCATACCAGAAAAACCATGATTGTACTTGCTTTTTATCTTCTTTAAAATATCCTCTTGCTCTGTCATGTCTCTGGGGGGTACAACATATAGTGAGATTTCGTAGACTTCGGTTTGTAGTTACGAAGCAAGAGTTGAGAGTCCATTACTGAGGACGCTCATGTTTGCGCAACTTTTTGACATTTATTACTGCCCCGAGTCTTCACTGGTCAGTTGGTTATCATTTATAGAGGTATATTTACTTCTTCCAGTACCCTGACTTATGACCTACCAGCTTCGTAACAGACAAAAATATGAGAAAATCAACAAAATGGGAATTCATATTTCGTGAAGTAGAATTAATCAAATCAAATTCAAATTCAATTAATTACAAAATTCACAGTAAAGGTGAACCGCCACGAAAAACATAAGTCGCTCTACAGAATATGAGTCTTCATATAAAACAGATTAAAATTCGACCGAATCTGAGGAAAACCAAATTAGAGAATTCTAGACTTATAATCGAATATTACTCTAAATTTCATAAGGCTCCAGCGAGATTTAATTAATTTCCGTTGTCATTATCACGGATACTGCAAGAACTTCGTGCAACTCTAAGAGCTTTAATTAGAGGTGGGGTTACGTTGTTGCCTTCAAGAGCACTTGGGATCATTTTCTGGACTGGCTTCCATTTTCCCTGTAGGTCATTTGTTGTTAACTTGGTCCACTCTCACCTGATGAACGAGCTTTTAATTCGTGTTGGGACCTGTAAAAACGATGAAAGAACTAGTAAAAAAAGCACTTAGGTCACGAGATTTGGCACGATTGTCAAATTTATAGCCAGAGTGGTCACCCATCCATTTACTGAACACGCCCAATACTGCTTGGTTTCCATGAAAAAAAAACAAGATGTGTAGAAAACTTCCAACGATGTAGATCCGATCGAGTTCAAATCTAGAACTTGGCCTTAAAATAAGGTACATATCTAATTCACACTAGGTAGGTATTTTGGAATCTGAGATTTTCAATAACCCTATACACAGCTTAAGTGATACCACTCAATTTCACAATGACTGGACTCACAGGCTCTTATGGGAGATATGTTAACATCTTCATGGCATAGACCATACATAACTAAGGTAGTTGTACTGGGTTCTAGATTTGATTTTGAGAAATATTTTTGCAGGTCTTCAGAAAAGATTACTTTGAATGATAGATCCGTTAGCTTACTGCTGTGTCTTCCAAAACCCTTCGTAGAAAGGAAATAAACAGTAGGCAGAATCTGAGGCTTCCTGAGCTATATTCGATTGCTCGGGGTTTGAGAGATTTAAATGAAAAACTCTACAAGGTTACGCAGGTTTATTACTTTGTGCACAGAAAAAACACTGTACTATTTGCATTGATAGCCTTATAATTGAAAACACTCAAATTTCATTAATCGGAATAAAGGTTCAACCGACAAAAAATAATTGCGGTGATCAATGTTGTATATTTCATTCAAATGAAGGCTTATCATCAAATTTGAATATTCTACAACTAGTTACCAAGTTTCAATTCGAACGAGTCTATATGTTTTGAGTTATCGAGGAAATAATATTCATGGTAGGTATAACTCCGAAACCGATGGACTGATTAGGCCCAAAAACGGACTCAACTCTCCAATTGGGTTGTGAAACCTACTCTGAAATTCGATGACCACCAGGTTCATTAGCAATTTAATCTCCAATTTCCAGAAACAAGCAACGAACTTCTACCAGAAGATTATTCAGAACTTCAGATATTCGAAGACCGCTACAGGACCCTAATGTAGGGCTATAATCTCCCATAAATACATGCTTCACTATCTATTATGAATTGACCTATATTATATTTTGATATGTCATCATGAATCATGACATTCATGATTTTGAAGGTTCTCGGAAATTTTCAGCGATGCGATATCGGGCTACTGCTATTACTATTATATATTAGTTTTCAATGTTTTTTTTAAATTTTCTAGTAATACGATCTTCACGAAATTTTGTAAACATTTTTGCGTCGGCATTCTAGAATTAATTACAATGTTTGAATTTAATCGACATCGTATTTTTTGGGTTATTGAAGAAATAATAACCAAATTTCAGGTTGATATAACTCCAAAATCATTTGGACGATTATGCTTATTGATGAACTCAAATGTCGCATTCAGATACGCAATCCCCTTAAAACTTGCAAGTCGCTATTTCTTTCCGTTGCTAACAAGTAGTTAGCAAGATTCAATTCGATCGATTCTAAATTTTTTGAGTTATCGAGGAAATAATATTCTAGATGGGTATAACTCCGAAACCGTTGGGCCGATTATGGCCAACAGCAACCTTAACTCTCCCAGTCAGATGCGCAACTCACCATGAACATTGCAAGTCCCTATCTCCTTTCGTTAAAGAGTTATCGAGGCAACGGTCACCCATCCAGCTACTGAATTCACACGAGGTTGCTCGGATCTCCAACAATACAGGGTGAGTCTTTGACCACTGCATTAATTTTAACCAAAGACTCCTCTCATCAAATGAAACACTTTTTTCATTTACCATTATTCCAGATTCGGCTCAGGTAAAAAGTTACAAGCGTTTAAAGATTTCACAATGTGCTAATACACTACCGCATATAAATTATCTATGACATTGTTGGCGGACGAGAATAAGGCATGGTAACGTGGTTTACAGCTTGATTCGGGATTCCAACGCTCAGGGTCGGATTCATAAAAGTAGTGAAATTTCTGCAGTTTTCCATTTTAAAACATTCAATGAAGAATATCTCGAAAACGGTGCGTTTAAGGAGAAATGATGAAGAATAATATAATGTTCTAATACGATGAAATCTTCTTGAAATGACTCAAGAAAAACTTTATATGCCTTTATATTATTTACCTGAGCTGAATTTGGAAAAATGTTAAATGAAAAAAGTGTTTCATTTGATGAGAGGAATCTTTGGTTCAAATTAATGCAGTGGTCAAAGACTCACCCTGTATAGATCCGATCGTGTTCAATCTTGTAAATTGGTAGTGGGGTTAGGTTTTGAAGGCTCTCGCAAAATTTCAACCATGTCGTATGAAGAGTTTCTGATATATAGAATTTTTTTCAATGATTTTCAATGATATTTTAAAAATTTTCTAGTAATACGATCCTCACGAAATTTCGTAATAATTTTCGCGTTGGCATTTTACAACTAATATAAATGTTTGAATTGGATCAATTCCGTATCTTTCGAGTTATTGAGGAAATAACAACAAAATTTCAGATGGGTGTAACTCCAAAACCGTTTGGCCGATTATGCTCATATACGAGCTCGAATGTCACATTCAGATGCACAACCTAACCTGAAAATTTCAAGTCTCTTTCCATTTTCAGGCTATCGTGTCATAAAAAATATTCTTTTAATAATTTTCTTGAAACTTTCTAATTATACGATTCTCACAAAATTTCACAATCGTGCTCAGGTTTACATTCTACATCTATTCACCAAGTTTCAATTCGATCAGATCACTATTGGTTGAAAACAAAATTATTACTCGGAAACCATTGGTCCGATTATGCCCATTAACGAACTTGTCCGTCGTTTCGGGATGCTCCACCTATCCTGAAAATTTCAAGTCGCCAGCTCTTTCCGTTCTCAAGTTATCGTGGCAAAGGCCAGAATCAAATTTGACCCCGAATTCTTCATCGGGGAATCAACCCAATCGTTTGAGACCATTTTCGGCAGAAAATTCGAAAATTACAGACATTTGGGCCAAATGATAACGCGATATTCCCCAGAACATACGCGCAAAAAGTGTTTTATTTGATGATAGGAATCCACGGTTAAAAACAAATGTCAACTTAAAGACTCATCTTGTCCAAGTCTAAGAAACCTGAAACACATCTGTTCTTGCTTTTCAACACATCATTGAAATACCCTGGGTGTTAATTCGCTTCTTGAACTGTATGCACAAGCATGATAATTAAACGAATCCATTTCGACACCCAAATGGCAGAACGCTTTAGACTTGTTGATTTAAATCTTTGGGCACTAATGCCTACTACCAATTGAAAACTTAACACTTACAACCAACTTTAAACGTAAAACACCTTGGATATCTGACATAGCCCCATACCTCTAGCGGCCATGTCGCATTCGGAGGAATAAATTAAACAGCAACGCTCTTCGAAAAGTCATTACTTTTAATTATCCTGCTGAGAAAACGCGATTCCAAAGTGCCCGAAAGCTCTTGGAATTTGGAGTGCTGAGAATGGAGTTGATCGTTGAAGGGGAAAGCTGATAGTCCTCATCTCGAAGTTGGCATGGGAAATATAGATTCGTTGTGAAAACTATTGTTAACTCGGACTCCGGTGAATGGTTATTTTGTAGCACTGTGCTCGTAGCTTAATTGAAGAATTATGTTTTACCATTCAAGCTTTCTGTACACATCGCAAAAATTCATGGATCCCTTCATGATTCCATGTTTTCATGTTCGAATTGAAACATTAACATTATTCGAGAAGAGAAATCGCAATACAAAATTTGAAAGACTGGCTTCTTAGTTTAGATATTCCTCACATAGAAATTAATGAGTATTTGATGTTAACCTCGGTTTGCATGGCCTTTAACGGTAAATATCATTAACTAACTTTCGGTACGACCATGGGTAATCCCTTTTTCCCCTTTTTGCACGTATGTTCTGGGGAACATCGCGATATAGTTTTGCCTAAATGTGCGTAACTTTCGAATTTTTTGACGAAAATGGTCTCAAACGATTTAGTTCGACTCCCCAATGAAGAATTCGAGGTCAAATTTGATTCTGTCCGTCCGGCCGTCCAGCCGTTGCCACGATAACTTGAGAACGAAAAGAGCTAGCGACTTGAAATTTTCAGAGTGAGTGGCGCATCTCAATACGACGGACAAGTTCATTAATGGGCATAATCGGCCCAGTGGTTTCCGAGTAATAAATTTGTTTGAAATCAATATGAATTGGATCGAATTGAAACTTGGTGTGCAGTTGTAGAATGTGAGCCTTTGCACGTTTGTGAAATTTTATGCGAATCGTATGGCTAGAAAATTTTAAAGAAATTATTAAAGAATATCTTTGTTGTCACGATAACTTGAGAACGGAAAGAGATAGCGGCTTGAAATTTTCAGGTGAAGATGTGCATCAGAACGCGACATTCCAGTTTGTTTATGAACATAATCGGAAAAACGGTTTCAGAGTTATAGCCATCTGAAATTTGGTTGTTTTTTGTTCCTCATTAACTCGAAAAATACCCAACCGATTCAATTCAACCATGGTAATTAGTTGTAGAATGCCATAGCAAAAATTCTTGCAAAATTTCGTGAGGCTAGTATTTGTAAAAAATTTAAAAAAAAACATTGAAAATTGAAAAAAATAATTCTTTATATCAGTAACTATTCGTTTGAAATTGCTGAAATTTTGCAAGACCCTTTATAACCTAACTGTTCTGCCAAGTTTCAAGTTTTAACACGATCGGTTGAATATTGTTGGAGATTCGAGCATTCTTGTATGAGTTCAGTAGATTCCGAGTTATACCCACCTGGAATATTATTTCCTTGATAACGCAAAAAATAAATATTCGATCGAATTGAAGCTTGGTAACTAGTAGTAGAAAATCATCATAAAGACGTGTTTAAATTTTTGTAAGAACCGAACCCCCAGAAAATTTGAAAAAAATGACGAATCCTTCTGTATTGGCCACCCTTAATCGAATTTACCATGGTAAATTATGTTGTCCATTCTCCTGTATTTGACACTCTTAATTCGAATTTACCATGGTGAATTCGAATTAAATCAATAAAATCAAATATTATATTATAATAAGTGATCATCATTGTGTCCAAGCACTGACGTGAAGCCAGGAGCTTTTGTGCGCATGTTCTATTGTCCATACTACTGTATTGGACACTCTTAATCGAATTTACCATGGTACATTCGAAAGTGTCCAATACAGGATTATGAACCATACAACATGCGCGCAAAAGCTCCTGACTTCATGTCAATCCTTGAACCAATTTGGTTTGATATATAGATATTTTTTCAATACATTTCAATGATTCTTTTAAAACTTTCTAGTGACTCGATCTTCACGGAATTTTGCAGGACTTTGCGCGTCAGCATTCTTCAACTCCATGTTCTATTAGGACCAGTTCAGTATTTTTTGAGTAATTGAGGAAGTAATAACAAAATTTTAGATAAAAATATAACTCCTAAACCAATTATGTTTATGTTTATGATTATGCCTATTAACAGAGTCAAATGACACATTCCGATTCGTAACCTACCCTAAAAATTACAAGTCGCTTCCACTTTCCGTTCTCAAGTTATCGTGAGATAAAAAATATTTTTTTTTATGATATTTATTTTTACGATATAGTTGTTCATGATGTTTTGTTATTGTTTGTTAGGCAACAATGTTCGATTGATTGGTTCTGACAAATCTCTTGCGTTTTTTACACAGGAGCAAATCACAAAATAATAAATTTTTTATTTATAGATATTTTTCAGATTTTTAATAATGAATATACCTCCCACAGTATCCTTTTATGATTACATTGAACCCAATGGCTTGAGACTATTTTCGGCAAAAAAATCAAAAATTACAGACATTTGTGCAAGATGATAACGCGATGTTCCCCAAAACAAGCGCTCAAAAATATCATATCTTATGAAAGTTCCAGACCATCGAATAAAGTCTTATTGTAATCCTATCACATTAATTCTGGATAATGTAAACATATTCTTTGGAGACCAACAAATCATAATATGTTGGTAAAGGTTGAAAACTTAAGAAATTAATGGATATTTCCAGCCTCCTCTAAGGAAATTATGCAGCATAAAGCTCATTCAACTGTTCCAGTTTGGGATATATTCTCCATTTCATGTTGATATTTGCATAATTTTACAAAAGAATTTGTGTATGCTCTGGAAACTTCGACGAAACACAAACTAAATTTCCCCTGTTCGGAAATGTTCCGAAGGGAACATTCGGAATATCATTACCGCTTGAAGTGAATATCGCACACGTGATTAGAAAGTCTACTTATACAAGGACGCATAACTTAAGTGTTCCGTAGAAACGAGTGCACAACACCGAAGAGATTTTCGATAGATCTTGTATGTGAGTCTTCCCCGCATTAGGTTGGAAAATATATATATTCTGAATCGAATATTCCATGAAAATTCGATTAAGAGTGTCCAATACAGGAGAACAGACAATAGAATTCACCATAGTGAATTCGATTAAGAGTGTCCAATACAGGAGAATGGACAATAGAACATACGCGCATAAGCTCTTGACTTCACGTCAGTGCTTGAACCAATTTTTATTCAAAAAATCCTATTATAAACAAATTTTTGGTTTGCGATGGGAAGTCCTGTCCTAGCGAATGTCGTTTCGAAAGGGATTATATACTCTGCTTGATATGAATCAAATTTGACCTCGATTTCTTAAACAGTGAGTCAAACTCGAGGTCGAATATAATCGTTTGACATAATTTTCGGCAAAAATTTGTAATATAAAATATGGAAATTCGCCACTCTACACCTGATTATTACTAGATCGGATCTACAGTTTTGAACATATTGTGAAAATTAAATTGCAGATGAATATATCTCCGAAATTTCTTGCAAAATTTCGAGTTATTGTTTTTGCAGACAGACGTACATAATTGAGTTTGCCTACGGATCTTTAATCCACAAATCAAATGGAATCGTTTCAAATCATTCACGATTCGAAGTTCGAAAACTACAGACATATGGGAAATTTGATACTTCTCTGGTATGAGCGCGCAATAATAATGTGATGCAGAAATTGGACATCCCTAAAATGTAAAAATATACGACTATACTAAATTATTCAATATTGTGACGCGTTTTGTCAAACATCAACTTCTTCAGACTACATCATAGTAAATTTTCAACAATAAATAATCTCCTTTTACACTACAATCAATAACCTGGACATATAGATTTTCTGTCCTCTTTCTTCTTCTTTATTCCTCTTTTAGTGAACTTTTCGTCATATTGACTGGACAGGTTTTGGAGATACATACGAATTATGATGCTCTTCTGAATTCGTAAAATTATTGCGGAAAACTGTAAAAGTTAAGAAAGTGACTTGCATCGATAGTGAGATAAAGTTCGGATATTGCTTTTGAACTTTGCTGCAGTTGCCAATTTTGTCCACGATTACGAAAAATTGTAATTTCATCATCCACTGAATCAGACTTATCTTCGAGTGCGTGCAAAAAGCGGAAACACTGTTGGATGGTGCGTTTTCTTTTGATGACAACATACGCTTTATTGTGAGGCGAGGTACAGGGGCGTTTTGATGCGAGAGGCTGGAGACTACCTTATTTTCTTTTTTGGCGTCATATTTAATCTGGTTCTATTCAAAATTCGTTACTCATGTTCTAGAAAACCAAGTATGAAAGAATGCAAAATGGCTAATGGAATATGATGACCTTGGATAACCCATATGATGATGGAAATCTATACATTGGTAAGTTCATCAAATTGGGTTGCGAATGTCTCCAGTAATAGCAAAACGGGAATATTGGCTAAGTTTCAGATGCTATAATATAATTTTCAGAGTAGATTTGAGGAATGAATATCTCGGATAAGTTTGTTATTGGGAAGAATCGGTCTGTTTGAATTTAATTTCTTCCATGATGCAGTTCTATCGTAAGAACCCATTTATATCATTCCCATAGGCCTATAATTTCGGAGATATGATTTGTCAAAGTTTGAACAAGAGTGCCAAAGCTCCTGTCCACATGGCTTGAACCAATTTTTTTTCATTTCTATCGAAATAATAACTTTGATGAATGGTAAATCTACTGAATCTACTGATCGACTGAAGTCGATCTTTCAATAACATTAAGACGTGAAATATTTCGTACCTCTATTATTATTTTATTGCTATTTCACGAATTTCAACTCCGGGTGTATTTATCTCATGGCACAATTATATGATTGAATTGATGCGTGTCGCCACACCACAACAAACAAAGCACTGTTTTTTTCGACCCAACAGTAAATTAATGTATTTGAATGGGTCCTTACGCCACCACAAACACGGCACCGCTTATTTTCGACCCAACAGAAAGTGTATGTATTTCAGTCGAAACTAATCATTTGGACCCATTCTCCTGGCTCCATGGTGCTTTACCAACTTGTTTTTCTATACAGTCATGCAAAATATTTACTACTTTTTGAACTATCTATAGTGTATCTAATCTCGAACTTTGGTGCTCGTGCTCTTCAAACACCGCGTGCTATCATTTCGCCCAAAAGTCTGTAATTTTCTCTAAAAATGGTTTGGAGCAATTAGATTCGACTCACTGATGAAGAATTCGTGATTCCGGCTGGCCGTCCACCTCTCGAGTGGAAAGAGTTAATGACTCTCAATTTTCAGGCTAGCTTGCGCATCTGAATGCGACGGTTGAGTGCTTGAGGTTGAAGTTTTGGAGTTATATTGATCTGTAATTTTGTTGTTTTTTCCTCACTAACTCAAAAATTACAAGATCCAATTGAATTGAAAATTAGATGTAGAATACCGACGTACAATATTCCTTGAAAAAAAATTTTTTTCAAAAATTTGTCAGAAACAATTTGTCAGATTTCAATGAAATTCTGCGCAAAATTTTCAAGCCGGATTATATTTTCCATTATTCTTAAAAATATTCAGTATTTCGTGAATGTGTGTGAGACGTGAATTGGCAGAAGAACATGCTTTTGACATGAAGTTCAAGCTCTCAAAGAATTTGGTTAACTAATAATGGATACTTACGATTGCGTTGATAAAATTGTAATTCACTATCTCCTGAACTATACAGGGTGAGTCTTTGACCACTGCATTAATTTTAACCAAAGATTCCTCTCATCAAATGAAACACTTTTTTCATTTAACATTTTTCCAAATTCAGCTCAGGTAAAAAGATACAGGCTGTTGACATTTTGAAAAAAAATCAGTTTTTATTTTGTAGCTTTGACATCCTTTTTTCGAATAAAATGAATGTTGGCGTAAAGTTTCCTATAACTATGATACATATTTTTCAAATATTAGTTATTTTCTACTTCTACTGGTTTTCTAGTTATGGACTCGTGGATTCATAAAACTAAACGAAATTTGCATAAAGTAAGCATATAAAGTTTTTCTTGAGTCATTTCAAGAATATTCCATCGTTTTAGAACATTATATTATTCTTCATCATTTCTCCTTAAACGCACCGTTTTTGAGATATTCTTCATTGAATGTTTTAAAATGGAAAACTCCAGAAATTTCACTACTTTTATGGATCCATCCCTGAGCGTTGGGATCCCGAATCAAGCTGTAAACCACGTTACCATGCCTTATTCTCGTCCGCCAACAATGTCATAGATAATTTATATGCGGGATTGTATTAGCACATTGTGAAATCTTTAAACGCTTGTAATTTTTTACCTGAGCCGAATCTGGAAAAATGGTAAAGGAAAAAAGTGTTTCATTTGATGAGAGGAATCTTTGGTTAAAATTAATGCAGTGGTCAAAGACTCACCCTGTATATTCCTCAAGCTATAACATTCCATTCATGTTTGGTCGAACGTTACTGTTATTAACAATTCAAATTGATTAATCGTCAATGATGTTTCTGACATCTGTGAACTAGTGCTAACTGCCTCAGGCACATGGTGGAACATCGATACACTAATTGATGTTACTTTCATACAATGCATCGTTGATTACTCATTGAATTCTGTCCAACTTTTCAGACAAATCGTCGAATTTGATTTACCAACTAACCCTAACTCATGTACCTGATCAATCCTGATTGGGGAACTTCATAATAATTAATAGGTAAACTCTGTGTTCGCAGGGTTGTTTCAAATTGGTTTTGGTGTTAAATTGTATTCGGGTGGGTGTTAATAATAAGGAATTTTCTATACCTCTACCACCAATATGAACAAATTTCTTGATTAGTAATTAAAATAATATATAATAAAAAAAAGCACTGACTTGAACTCAGTACTGTTTGGCGCGCGTGTTCACGGTGGCTAATTTGAATTGAACGATGAGTACTTCAAGCTCAATGGATAGAGCGAGCCGAAGATCTACCCAAAGGATAGTGGACACCATTCACTGTCGGTTCAAAAATTAACAGTGCTGTATCTAAGCTGCTATTAGTATAGAGTAACAAAGTTGAAAAAGAACACAACTAACTCTCCTTAGTCGCACAAGCTCCTAGAAGATTCTGAGGGATCTCCTTATGAAAGACTTGGGAGGGTCAGTATAATCATAATCATGTTTATAGCACGCGCGCCAAATGCAGATTGACTTAACAATGAAAGAAAAAGTGTAAAAAAACATTAACGTGGGGTCAATCTGCTTTGATGCGCGTGCTATAAACATGATTATGATTATACAGACCCTCCCAAGTCTTTCACAAGGAGATCCCTCAGAATCTTCTAGGAGCTTTTGCGACTAAGGAGAGTCAGTCGTGTCCTTTTTCATGATAAGTCCTTCATCGATATGATTTATACTAGCGATGAAGGACTTATCATGGGAAATCCGCTCAGCCCCCTTTTGGCAGAAATATTCATGGACAATCTAGAAGCCATCGCTAAGACACATCCTATTTTTTCCAAATTCGTATATTGGTTTAGATACGTAGATGATGTGCTCGCGTGTTTTAAAGGAACAGACCGGCAACTGAAAATATTTGTAGATTTTATTAATAGCATTCATCCAAATGTCAAATTCACAATAGAAATGGAAAATAATGGTGCAATTAATTTTTTGGATTTAACAATAACGCGGAAAAAAAATCAACATAATTTTTCAATATTTAGGAAACCATCCCATACGGATACAATCATTCATCCATCCTCGTGTCATCCATTCGAACATAAAGTCGCGGCATTTCATAGTATGTTACACCGGCTAATTAATATACCTTTATCCGAAGAAAATTATGGTACAGAATTAGAAATTATCGAACAAATAGCGGTGAACAATGGATATAACACAGAGTTAATCAGAAAAATGTTGACGAAAAAACAGTTTAGAAAAACAAATAGTTCAGTATTTCCAGAAATTAAGGATAATAATAAAATATTCAATAGCTTAACATATTTTGGTACACCGAGTCAACAACTTAAAAGGTTTCTTCAAATCCAACAGGTGAATATCTCATTCCGGACAAATAATAACCTTGCCAAACTCATAAAGAACAATAAATCGAAGAGGAATAAGGAAGATAAATCCGGTGTTTATCAATTAAATTGCGGGAGTTGTGACAAATCATATATAGGAAAAACTGGTAGAAATTTTGGCACAAGAATAAAGGAACATCATCACAGCTACAAAAACAACAAAATTGATTCAAATTACTCGAATCATTCTTTAGCAGGACATAAGTTTAACCCGGATTTCAAAATTCTACACAATTTGAATGAAGGTGCGCAACTCAATTACTGGGAAATGGTTGAAATAAATAGGGAAAAACATACGGGTAATTTAGTTAATGAACAATTAGATCTAAATTTTTCACCGTTACTCAATCTATTCAAATAGAGAAACAATTTATAAAAGCATTAGGAATGAATTATTGTTAATGTGTACGAAGAAACCAGCAGTGAAATCTCATGTAATTAGCTATAAATAAGTCTATTATGTAATTTGTTTTAAATAAGTTTCTCATGTAATTAGTTTTAATTGATTCTGTGTCCATGTCATCTAGGTATAGGGAGATAATAACTTGTTGAGAATTTAGTCTGATGAAGTCGCTGCGTCGACGAAACGCGTCACAATATTGAATAAATAAGTGTAAATCTTATATAATTATTGATTATTATATAATCATTGAGTTAATTCCATGAAAATTAAATATTAAAAACTATTCAGGTGGTGCTTTGATTTCATGGAGCAGTGTATGTTCAATAAAAGTGGACTATTTCCAAAAACAGTTTCGGGTTTACAGCTACTTGAAATAGAGAAGAGCGGAAAATATAAGCCACCGTTATGGGCCATTATGCCCGCTTATTATAGCCTGGTTGTTATGGACACTTACTTAGTTCTCAAGGTAGTTCGATGTTATTAAAAAAAATGTAATGTTGTATGAAATGTGTACATGAACTGGACTTTAGTCGACATCTCATTTTATAGATCGTTGCAATATATAAAAACTTAAACCAACAATAATATATGTACTTATAAGAAATATACAGGGTGAGTCTATGTTTTGTAGGTTAAATTTAACCGTAGATTCCCCTCATCGAATAAAATACTGTTTTTGTATACTATTTTCCCAAATTCGACTTAGGTAAAAAGGTGTTGAAATAAAAAAAAATCAGTTTTATTTTGTAGCTATAACAGGATTATTCCGAATGGAATGATTGTTGTTCTTATGTTTCATATAACAATGACACGAATTCTCCAACTTAATTTGGATTAAAAAATCACTTCCTTAAATATTAGCGGTTTTTTAATGAACATCCTGTATACACACCTACAGTAGGTCCGAATTATTTTTGATGGGAAGCTCTGCTGTATCCCGCAAACCACGTCTGTTTAGAATCCACAGGTTAAGCAGAGATACATACATTTTTGTATGGATAAAATGCCATGGCAATGCCCTGACCTTTGATAACTAAAATGGCTGAATGACAACACACTAAAAGAGCGTATTTCATGAGGGTGCGTGAGGCGTGAATATACAAAAGAACAAGCCCTTAAAGCTCCTGACTTCACATCAGTACCTTTTGGCGCCCTTGTTCCTCGGAACAGAGTGCTTATCAATTTGCCCAAAAATAAGAAAAGACTCCCGGTGAGATATTTATTGATTTCAAACATCAACAAATATTCCGCGTGGCCGGGCTAGATCACCTCATTGCTCAGTGTTCCCCAAAGAGGAAAGTATCATTCAAGAGCAGACACAGACCCCAGGGTTTCATGGTTATTACCAATCATCAGTGTGACTTAGCCAGACACCGAATGAAAACAGAAGGCATTCACGAAACTTAATTCCATCGGTCAAGAACCGGTAGGGGAAAGAACCTCACCAGCGCCACCTATGGAGAATTCTTACGAAATCCGACCCTCTGTGATGAAGAAACCTTGAGCGATGCTCAGCGACGTTCATTCTTTTGCCATAAGAGGGTCAAGAAATGGCAAAGCCATCTATCATAAACCGAACTTTATGGACTGAAAACGCCCGGTTAGTTTGGTTAGACAAACTAAAATCCAGTGAACATTAAATGAGGTGTACTGTAACTAATTGCCAAATAACTAAAAAAAGGCACGCGGTGAAATATTTATTGATTTTAACCATCAACAAATATTCCGCGTGGCCAGTCTAGACACCTCATCGCTCAGTGTTCCTCAAAGGGAAAGTATTATTCAAGAGCAGACACAGACCCCAGGGTTTCATGGTTCATACCAATCATCCGTGTGACTTAGCCTGAAACCGAATGAAAACAGTCGGGGTTGTAAAACTTGTTTCCACTGGTTGAGAACCGGTACGGGAAAGGAACCCACCAGCGCCACCTATGGAGAATCCTTACGAACTCCGACCCTCTGCGATGAGGAAACCTTGAGCGATGTTCAGAGACGTTTATTCTTTTGCCGTAAGAGGCATACAGCGACCTTTACGGACTGAAAACTGTGTCTGCTCTTGAATGATACCTACTTTCCTCTTTGGATAACACTGAGCGATGAGGTGTCTAGTCCGGCCACGTGGAATATTTTTTATGGTTAAAATCAATAAATATTTCACCGTGTGTCTTGTTTTAGTTTCAGATCAGGTTTGGGAGATGAATATCTCGGATAAATTCGTTATTAGGAAGAATCGGTCTGATGGTTGCGGAATAACGAATTAAAAATTAACAAATCAATACTTTCGGAGATATGATTTTTCAAAAGTTCAATAATTAATCATATTTTTATTATTTCATAGACTGCTTCAATTATAATTTGCTGATGTATGTAAATCCAATATATGAAGTGAGTCAAAGCCCGAATGTAATTTTTCATGATGCAGTTCCATCATAAGAATCCATTGATATCATTCCAAACTCTGAGAACTCCTGTCCACAGGACTTTCCGGCCATTAACATTTGAAAAGTTCGAAGAACTAGTAGAAATTCCAGTTGCAAGGGAGACAGACAAATACAGAAGGGAGCACAGAGAATGAAAACGACAATCTGAATTCCAGACATTACTTACCCGTAATCGATGTTCTCACGAGTCTGCGGAACTTCGTTAAATGCGCTACAAGAAACTTTTCGGCCGATACTTGAAGTTACTCCACCCATAGGATACACTCGACTGAACACCGATTCTCTCAAAGCTCAGAGGATAATTTTGCTCTGCACAGGGAACGAGAACATTTTATTTATGAATTAAGCCGATATTTTTTCCTAGTGCCGTTTATTCAGAAAATGGGGAAACTTCGTGCTCGCTGAAGTATGCCGATGGAGAAGCAACCTTTTCATTAAAAGATTTTTCTTTTATAGGGATGGAAATTCTGAGGCAGATCACGACTAGACTGGCACGAACCAAGTAAGTTTCCTCAATCGAAATTAAATCTTTATTTAATTTGTAGTTGCAAGTTCCTCATCAGCGCTAACATTCTTAAACTCATTTTTATAAGTAATTCGTTTCAGTGGCTTTAATAAATAGAGTCTCTACCAATCTGAGGTAATTGAAAATCTAAAAATGGGTTCAAGCCCTGTGGACAGGAGCTTTCTGGCGCTCTAGTTCAAACAGACAAATTATATCTCCGAAAGTATTGGTTTCTCAGAGTTGGGAATTATATCAATGTATTCTTATGATAGAACTGCATCATAAAGGAAATTCAATTCAAATAATAGTTTATTTATCAAGATTAAATGAGCAATCATGAGAATGAGAACTGCACCATGGAAGAAATCAAATTAAATCTGGCCAATTTTGCCCAATATCGAACTTAACCGAGATATTCATCTCCCTAATCTACTCTGAAAATTTCAAATACCTACCTCATTCCGTTCGAGAGTTATATCTATGTCTACGGATGAAAAGCAGTCTCACTACTCTCAGATCTCTTACTTCATGTTCCGTTCCGAAATGTAAGACTTTTCTGAGAAAAACTAATTTCGGAGCAAACAACTGAGATTTTTCTCACTTCGCTCACAATTCTTCGATTGATTAGATAATGTCATGTCTCAGGAACATCATTTGACATTATGACAATTAATACATAGAATAATATCATTCTGTGATAAACGAAATTTTGAAAAATCATATCTCCGGAAGTATTAGCTTGTTAGAGTTAAAAATGATATCATTGGATTCTTATGGTAAAACAGCTTATTGAAAAAAATTTAATTTGGAATTTGCCTTGTAAAATAAATTTTTTTTTATGTTACTCCGAAACCATCTGTCCGATTTTGCCCAATATCGAACTTAGCCGAGATATTTATCTCACAAACCTACTCTGAAAATTTCAACTGTCTAGCTCATTCCGTTCGAGAGTTAGAGTGAAATTTTCAGGTTAGGTTGCGCATCCGAATATGACATTTGAGTTTGTTTATAAGCATAATCGGCCAAAGGGTTTTGGAGTTATACCCATCTGAAATTTGGTTGTTATTTCCTTAATAACTCGAAAAATACAAAACCGATTCAATTTAAATATGGTTATTAGTTGAAGAATGCCCACACGGAAATTCTTGCAATATTTTGTGAGGATCGTATCTCTAGAAATTTTTTCAAAAATCATTTAGAATCATTGAAAAAAATTCTATATATCAGAAACTATTCATCCGACATGACAGATATTTTGCAAAAGCCTTCAAAACCTATCTCTACTACCAAGTTCCAAGTTTGAACACGATCGGATCTATATTTTTGGAGATCTGAGCAGCCTTGTGTGAGTTCAGTAGCTGGATGGGTGACCGTTGCCTCGATAACTCCCGAATGAAAGGAGATAGGGACTTGAAATTTTCAGGGTAGGTTGGGCATCTAAATAGGAGAGTTAAGTTCGCTGTTGGCCATAATCGGCCTAACGATTTCAGAGTTATAGTCATCTGGAATATTATTTCCTCGATATCTCAAAAAATATAGACTCGATTGAATTGAAGCTCGATAACTAGTGGTAGAATGCGGACATGAAGACGTGTGTCAAATTTTGTGGGGACCTTACCACTAGAACATTTTTAGAAAATTGCGAAAAAATATTATGTATCTCATGATTCCTTGAGAACGGAAAGAAATAACTACTTGCAGTTTTCAGGGTAGATTACGCATCTGAATACGACATTTAAGTTCGTTAACTAGCATAATCGGCCAAATAGTTTTGGAGTTATATCAATCTGAAACTTGGGTATTATTTCCTCAATAACTCAAAAAATACAAATTTCGTGAGGATCGTAGCACTAGAAAATTTTTAAAAAATCATTGAAAAAGAAAATTGGTTCAAGCACTGACGTGAAGTCAGGAGCTTTTGCCTGTATGTTCTATTGTCCATTCTCCTGTATTGGACACTATTAATCGAATTCGGAGTGTCCATTACAGGAGAACAGACAATAGAATTCACCATGGTAAATTCTATTTAGTGTGTCCAATAAAGGAGAATGGACAAGAGAACATACGCGCAAAAGTTCTGACTTCACGTCAGTGCTTGAACCAATTTTTTTTTCCAAATTTTTTCCAATTTTCTAGGGGTATTGTTCTTACAAAATTTTGAACATGTCTTTATGTTGATTTTCTACTACTAGTTACCAAGCTTCAATTCGATATCTTTTTTATTTATTTTCTTTCAAGATGCAGTCCTATCATAAGAATCCATTGATATCATTCCCAACTCCGAGAAACCAATACTTTCGGAGATATGATTTTTATTTTAAGTTATTGGTAAAAAAATATGAAAATTGCCTAACACTGTATGTTCATAAAAACACACTACTGATGCCTCTTGGACTAAATGATGACAATGCAAAATTTTCTTCAATACCCAAAGACCCTTGAGCGATTCCCATCAAAATAAATGAATTGCCCCAAAGTTCAACCTGTGCCTGCTCAAATCCCGTGTTCCTGAGATATTTGGCCCTATATGGACGCTGACCGGTAGCAAAGTCCGTCAACTTGCCCAATAAAACGGAAAGGCAGCGAAAATATATTCTTTTAATGCTCCGTTCGATGCCGCTATTAGAGGCCGTAGAGCCATAAGTCCTTGTTAAAACTTTCCCCGGCCCGATCCGGACCCAATGGATTATGGTTCATGCAGTGGCGTAGCTTTTAGTAACTTTGGGGTGTTTATATTCGTCACTGTCACCCTGCTTGAAGTTGTGACATAGTACGACGACAGGTGCATTTTCTGGTAGATTATCTCTCACTTTTGGCGTGCTTGTTCGCGTGAAATGAGTGCCTATCAATTTATATTATCAGAAACAAAAATGGGACAGGAGCTTTGGCGCTCTTGTTCAATTTTTGTTAAATCATATATCCGAAAGTATTGGTTTGTCAGAGTTGGAAATTATATCAATGGATTCTCATGATAGAACTGCACTATAATAGAAATTAAATTCAAATAATAGTATATTTATCATGATTAAATGAGCAATCTGCAATGTCTCAACCACGGGGAATGTTTACACTAGGTGTATAGTTTTCACTACTCCAAATACCAAAGTATCATCGAAATGTCTAGAGAATAGCTGAAGACAATCATAGTAGATTGTCCATTTATTCCTGATATTTGAATAGGAATAGGCTGTCGAACAAATTATTCTAACAGTTCAAAATATATTAAATAAACAAGAAAGAATATTTGATACACAAAATATTTCAGCATTTTCTTGCTACCAACATTATGAAAATACTGTAAATAGGAACATGTCTCACTACTTAAGGAAGTAATAGGTATTAACCTAGGTTGTCAACGAACAGTAATTTCTTTTGAAAGTATAGTTTCGGTTGAAGGAACCAATAAAAATGCTTCGATCTAGAGCTACGTTTCGACGTCTATTTTTCGTCTTCCTCAGGCTACAAAGAAATATACATACACATTATCTTGGAACTGAATTGAACAAAAGCAAATAATACATAATATGAATTACATCACAAAAAACAACAGCAACTAAATTGAGATTGCATGGAAGAAAAACACATGGTTTTTTTTTTTTTTTTTTTAACCATGTGTTTTTCTTCCATGCAATCTCAATTTAGTTGCTGTTGTTTTTTGTGATGTAATTCATATTATGTATTATTTGCTTTTGTTCAATTCAGTTCCAAGATAATGTGTATGTATATTTCTTTGTAGCCTGAGGAAGACGAAAAATAGACGTCGAAACGTAGCTCTAGATCGAAGCATTTTTATTGGTTCCTTCAACCGAAACTATACTTTCAATATTAATATCCATAGGAACGAAAATCTGTTTGTGTTAGTAATTTCTTTTAATGATTTCATTATGTTATCCTTTCCTGTTGCCTTCATAAACTACATCATTATAATGATCCAATTCTAAATCTTCTGAAACATCATCCCCAATATTTGCACATAAATATTCAATATGCGACAAGTCAATATTATTTTTGGTTTCAAAACAGTCTTGGATATATTCACAAATTCAAGACGCGGAACCTCGTTTTCTAACACAAAATATTTTCAAAGTACGAATTATATGAATAAACTCGAATAGAAATAAATATGACGTCTCTTATAGGTCGTTAAAATGAAATGAATGAATTGTGAACACAGATAGAACACAGACAGATAGAATACGCATTCTGTTGAAACATAGAAGTACGATGTATTATTGAAATTTTGAAGAATAATATCTCCGAAAGTATAAGCTTGTTAGAGTTGTAAATGACATCAAATGTGAATTCGAAATTCGTAATGTAAAAATTTTTGAAATTTTTTTTGCCCCTTTACGTTAATCCGATCAATCAGAACTTTGCATTCATTTAAAGGTCATGATTCTAGAATTTGATGCTGAATTTCAGATAGATCGATTGATCGCTGCCGGAAATATTCATAAAAAATATTTTTACTAAAAAAGGCCATAACTCCGAAACCGCTAAGTGGATTTCGCCCGTTAACGGAATCATCCGAGATATTTACGCTCCAAAACTACCATCAAAATTTCAATCCTCTAACACCTTTCGTTTGTGAGTTATCGTTCCTACGGCCGGCCGGCCAGACAGAATTTATTTCGGCCATGGATTATTGATCGGTCAGTCGAACCAAATCGTTTAAGACCATTTACACCCAAAAACATATTTGGTGCTCTTGTTCCTCAGAACAGAATGCTTATCAATTTGCCCAAATGTCTGTAATTTTCGAATTTTTTGATGAAAATGGTCTTAGATGATTTGGTTTGACTCACTGATCAAGAATCCGTGGTCTAAATCGATTCTGTGCATCCGTCCGTCCGACACGATAACTCTCGAACGAGAGGAGTAATAGGATTGAATTTTACAGGATAGGTTTGGAGCGTACATATTTCGGACGAATTCGTTAATGGCCTGTCAAACAAACGGTTTCGGAGTAATGGCCGTTTTCAGAAAAAAAAAATAGTTTTTATGAATATTTCCTAAACCGGTCACGTGCTCTATCTGAAATTGAGCATCAAATTGTAGAATAATGACCATTATATGTGTGCGAAGTTCTGTATCGATTGAGTTGCTGTAAAGTGTAAAAAAAATTGAAAATTTTTAAATTTTGTTTCTACAATAACTCTCGAACAGAATGAGCTTGGCAGTTGAAATTTAGTTGAACTCACTGATCAAGAATCCTTCATTCTCTATCCAAAAATATTATATAATGTTTTCAAGATCATTACCTAAATGAAGGAGCAAGGTCTTTTTGAAGCTGCAAACATTCACGGGGCCCCATTTAAAATGAAAACGGTTATTTCTGGTTAAACCAGAAGTGCAGTAGTAATGAAAAATATTGGATCAGATGCATTATTGCGCGTATGTTCTGGGGAACATCGCGTTATAGTTTTGCCCAAATGTCTGTAACTTTCGAATTTTTTGAAAAAAATGGTCTCAAACGATTAAGTTCGACTCCCCAATGAAGAATTCGAGGTCAAATTTGATTCTGTCCGGCCGGCCGTCCGGCCGGCCGTTGCCACGATAACTTGAGAACGAAAAGAGCTAGCGACTTGAAATTTTCAGGGTAGGTGGCGCATCCCAATACGACGGACAAGTTCGTTAATGGGCATAATCGGCCCAGTGGTTTCCGAGTAATAATTTTGTTTTCAACCAATATGAATCCGATCAAATTGAAACTTGGTGGGTAGTTGTAGAATATGACCCTAAGCACGTTTGTGAAATTTTGTGCGAATCGTATGGCTAGAAAATTTTAAAAAAATTATTAAAAAATATTTTTGTTGTCACGATAACTTGCGAACGGAATGAGATAGCGGCTTGAAATTTTCAGGTTAGGATGTGCACCAGAACGCGACATTTCAGTTTGTTTATGAGCATAATCGACCAAACGGTTATAGAGTTATAGCAATCTGAAATTTTCTGAAATTTGGTGGTTTTTTGTTCCTCATTAACTCGAAAAATACTGAACCGATGGAATTCAAACTTTGTTCTTAGTTGTAGAATGGCAACGCGAAAATGATTGCAAAATTTGGTGAGGATAGCATTTGTAGAAAATTTTTAATAAATCATTAAAAATAAAAAAAAAAAATTCTATATATCAGTAACTATTCGTTTGAAATTCATGAAATTTTGCAAGAGCCTTCATAACCTAACTCTACTGCCAAGTTTCAAGTTTTAATATGATCGGTTAAATATTGTTGGAGATTCGAGCATTCTTGTGCGAGTTCAGTAGTACCGATTTGGTGTAGCGTAAGGCTCCGAAGAAACGATCGCTCGACCCGGACTTTTGCCGTCGAGTCGAAGAAGACGAATCGATTTGTGTTTTTCCCAAATTTCGTTCTTCTAGGTTGAGCCTAAATATACTAATTCGATACAAGTTTCGGAGGTTTTGAGTCCGACGATTTTCCATTCAAAAAGTCAATCCGAGAAACGTCAGAATTAATTCGAGAGACGGGGTCGGAAATTTTCGAAAGCGAAACTGACGATTTAGGCCTTTTTGGGGCGTGAAACTTGAAGAAAATGATAGATAGCTTTTGCGCGTATGTTCTATTTTCCATTCTTCTGTATTGGACACCCTTAATCGAATTTACCATGGTAAATTATGTTGTCCATTCTCCTGTATTGGACACTTATTTTATATTTAAAACTGTAATTAGATCTTTGAAATACCATTGAATGAAGAAATTCTTGTAAGTTAACAAAATATCTTTATTTGAACAATAAAAATGCATCATTTTATTAAAATGATAGTTAGACTATCCAATTGCTTCTTTTCTTTATAATATTTTAGCTGTAAGTCAGTATAGCTTAGAACTTTTAAAGTAACGTCCTACAATATTAATTTAAATGATATTATAAATAAAAAATTGGTTCAAGCACTGACGTGAAGTCAGGAGCTTTTGCGCGTATGTTCTGTTGTCCATTCTCCTGTATGGGACACTTTTAATCGAATTTACCATGGTGAATTCTATTGTCTATTCTCCTGTATTGGACACTCTTAATCGAAAAAAAAAAATTGGTTCAAGCACTGACGTGAATCAGGAGCTTTTGCTCTTCTTAATCGAATTTACCATGATGAATTCTATTGTCCGTTCTCCTGATTGGACCCTCTTAATCGAAAAAAAAATTGGTTCAAGCACTGACGTGAAGTCAGGAGCTTTTGCGCGTATGTTCTATTGTCCATACTCCTGTAATGAACACTATTCTTAATCGAATTTACCATGATGAATTCTATTGTCTATTCTCCTGTATTGGACACTTTCTTCTTAATCGAATTCACCATGATGAATTCTATTGTCCATTCTCCTGTATTGGAGACTCTTCTTAATCGAATTTGCCATGATGAATTCTATTGTCCAGAATGGACAATAGAATTCATCATGGCAAATTCGATTAAGAAGAGTCTCCAATACAGGAGAATGGACAATAGAATTCATCATGGTGAATTCGATTGAGAAGAGTGTCCAATACAGGAGAATAGACAATAGAATTCATCATGGTAAATTCGATTAAGAATAGTGATCATTACAGGAGTATGGACAATAGAACATACGCGCAAAAGCTCCTGACTTCACGTCAGTGCTTGAACCAATTTTTATTTCATTGTACTTTCCTGCAAAGTTTCACTAATATCATCGTTTTCATTTCAAAGATATTTATTTGGTTCCATACTTCATCTCAATTCAGTATGAAACTTGAAATCTACGCCAAAATATTACGAGAGTTTGAGTGCCATGTCACTTTGAACGTCAGTTGCTTCCTCCGTAAACGCCCGAACGCATTCTACATTTTCGGTGAGTTCAATTGTTCGCTGACACCATCTATTGCGGTTCAAATCGATATTCTCTTTATTCTTCTCGATCTCTGGTTCATACGATTGTTGCGAAGAGATACATGTAGGGGAAGATTATAATGTGAAAAGCTCGATGCGTGGTTTGAAAATACTTATAATGCTCTAACCAGGCCTCAGCGTCAAATGAACAATGTTGAATGGTCCAAGGCATAATGGAAACTATTTACCCATTCTAAACAATATGATGCGCAGCGGGTTTGCCTTGTGTGCTCTCTTTCATTCATGTGAACCTGTCCCTCACAAATTTGGTCTTCCGCGCTGCACCAGCCTGTATATCGGGAACAACCGGACGTTATAATAATTTTGCATTATGAAATTGATTTTAGATCTTGTTTCCAATTATTCAGTGCTCATCTACTCCATGTACCTGCGAATAATTATCCATGGTCCATGGTCCAACAATACAAAACTCGAATTCGTAATCAAACTACAATATCTCGTTACTTTATGCATGGAAAAAAAGTATCACGTTCGTGAGCCAATCAAACAAGTTAGTCCTTGATGTTGATTATCTACACCAGGAGTGAGAAAATCGAATGAAACCGATTTTCGTCCGAAAATTATTGGGTGGAATTTTGAGCAATTAATTACTCGTTAATTATGCGCAACGGATTCATTCAACTTGAAATTTAATCGATGATCAGGGCAGGGAATGAAAGGGGTAAGGTCAATATCGTTAGCCAGGAGCAGGCCAAAATCGAGATTACAAAGGGATGAAGACGCAGCAGGGTTGGAAATATCATTGATTGGTTTTAATCATTCAAATGGATCTTCGTAAAGCACTTGTCCTTCAATACAATTTTGCGTTGAAATGTTCTTCTAATCTAACTAACGCCAACTAAGGTACCTAAACATGACTATGAATTATTCTCGAAATGTCAATAGTTAAAAAAATTCGTGAAGTTTTTAACTGTAATTTATTCATAGGCAACTAAGTCCTCCCTAGGACGTTCCTGAGAGGGCAGATTTGAGCATTTGTGGGAACTCCTACTGCAAGCTCCTAGCGAACGCCATGCGATTTAACTAATAGATATACCGCCGTATTCACAAAGCATTGTTAAGTGTTTGAATCTCCGTTAAGTCCTAACTGAGGTCCTCAGTTAAGGATAAATATGAATCGCAACCTCAGTTAACGTATTTAACGGTGGTGAAACAGGCCTGTTTTACCACCTTTACCCCTTATTGTCCCTTATTATCCCCAGTTCATCCTTAACTGAGAACCTCAGTTAGGACTTAACGGAGATTGAATGCTTTGTGAATACGGCGGATTGTCATTCAGCTAACAACGTGAGATCTTTGAGTAAGATCCATAAAATTACCTATGGAATTCTTGAACAAACCTGCTGGAGATATCGCGAATATAAGTATAATTAATATAACTAACATTATTCACAATGTGATCGCCAAAAGACTTCACAATAGTATAGTATATTCTATAACAAGTTGCAGAATGGGGTCCTATTAAAACACGAATGCGAAATTCGAAAACGAGCTACGAAGGACCGAGTTTTCGAACGCATGAGTATTGGAATTGCCTTCTGCAACGAGTATTAAACGATATTCGCTCTATTTCAGGCCAGTTTTGTAGAATACTATTGAAATTTAATGAAAAATTCGGATTATACATCTTAGTGATTTTGGTATTGTATCTTGGCAGTTGGTGTGACTGTTACAAAAGTTGAAAGATTACGGAATTTGATCGTACGTAGGAAATGAAGATTAGATTTGAATCAGTTTCCTGTTAATATAAGTACTAGCATGTATGATTCTAAATTAGCCTTATTAATTAATACCTTATTTTTTGATGAAAATAAAATTTTCCTCTCAACAATGATTACACTATATCCAGATTATATTATTGCCAATTGACGTGTTTGAAGTTTGATAGGATCGAATGTCAGTGCTGACTACCACAAAACGAAATATATTACTAGAAACAATGTGGAAATGAGTTCATTCCAGCACTGTTTTTAGTGCTGGAATGGACTCATTACAATACTGAAATAGAGAAAAGATATTTCCAATTATGTCACAATTCGTGTTAGCAAAGTCATCGCAAGTGGATGCTTAGGGGAAATGCGCCTGGTATAATCGTAACTGTGGATATTATGGGTAGAAGGAAATATTTTAGGAAACGGATATAGTAATAAAGAAATCTGTCATTGAGAGCGATGTTTGGTAGATAGAAATCGTACAGAGTGAAGCTATGACAACATCCTTCGAGCATAATTCATTTTCTGCAGAATGATAAATTTATATGTTCTACCTTTCTTAGAATTTATCTATCTTTATTGATATGTGATATTCAAGGATTTTTTTCCAAAGATCAACGTTTTTTAGAATACGAAAATATGACTTTTAGCTAGAAAAATGGCGGGATTATATCATATCTGATATTTAGGTGCGTTTTCATTTTCATCAACCTTTGCGATCAATCAGCGATAAGACCACCATTGCATCATAAAAACCTATGGCAAATACGCAAATCAATCCGATGGTTATAAATCTTGATGAATGAGTTGATTTAACGATGTGACTGCTCTGTTTCTGAAAGCTAATCAAAGAAAAAAATTAAAAAGAATAAGTCGAATCTCTTGTCAAGAAAAATTTGAACCGTTTCGCCAGTTTAAAAATAAATTAATCATGGATTGAATTTGATTTGTCTCTTATAAAGCTGACTGGGCGGATAGTAATCGTTGAAAAATTGAGATATAAAGAATTATCAAATTATGAAATAGACATTTACTAGAGCACTTTTTATTTGATTATTGATCAATTTAAAAAAATCATTTCAAACAATTCCCAAGATGTTTCATTAATACAAAATATTATCTGGGGGGTATCGAAATAGCCGGAGGAAATACCGAAGTATTTCCTCCGAATTGAATAGTAAGGTACAGGAGAACAGACAATAGAATTCACCATGGTAAATTCGATTAAGAGTGTTCAATACAGGAGAATGGATAATAGAACATACGCGCAAAAGCTCCTGAATTCACGAAAAAACAATTGGTTCAAACACTGACGTGAAGTGAGGAGCTTTTGCGCGTATGTTCTATTGTCCATTCTCCTGTATTGAACACTCTTAATGGAATTTACCAGGGTGAATTCTATTGTCTATTCTCCTGTATTGGACAGCCTTAATCGAATTTACCATGGTGAATTCGATTAAAAGTGTCCGATACAGAAGAATGGACAATAGAACATACGCGCAAAAGCTCCTGACTTCACGTCAGTGCTTGAAACAATTTTTTGATCTCACCATAACATGTTTTTCATATAGAATTTCATTACCTATGGCACTGGTACCATAATGAGCTTCCTTATGTCATCAAAATTGAGTGACATAACGTATATTATTATGATATGTCATCAGATAAATAACTATTAACAGACAACGGAATTGAATACTTAGCGTACCGCACCGTTCATATCCTCGTCATGTAACTTTACGAATGTAGTCAGGGCGAAGCTGTTCCGAGAGCTTTGAATGTTTATAGTTTATTGCCACGTTCAGGAAATTACCCTATTGAATAAGTGACTACGGTTGGGACGTTAACAATTCATTTTAAATGGGGACGATATATCTATTCAATAGAACAGTGGGGCGTTGAATTAGGATTATATATGGCTGACCTCTCGGAAGTTCGTAATTTCGGAATATAATGTTTTACTTCATCGACGATCGTCTGTAGTATTCTATGAATCAGAAGTGAAACGGCGTATGCCAGATTCCCACTGAAGGACTCTTTATATACCATAAAGTCGCGGAGTGTTCATTCAGTGAGGTTCCAGTTTCTTCATTCTGCGAAAAATGATATACTAATACCACAAGTTCAACAAGAGCTTCAATTTTGAATAGATTCATTCTATCAATCAATGCTTATATTCTTCATATTAATTTTTAATTAACCCACATTCATCATTAGAACTGAATCAAGGTAGAGTGATCTAGACAATCTCGGAGTGAAAGTCATTCAACATTATCGTAGGAGCCTCGTAGGAGCCATCGCATTGTGAAGGCTGCGATGTTTTAATGTTGATGATACCTAGGATGACCCCTATGGAGAAGTCATTGCAGTTCCCGGTTTCATCAAGAAGATATCTAGTATCGATCCATCTGTTCTCTCATGTCTTTCTCTCATTATTTATCACTTATGCGCATGCTTAGTAGACTTGTCACCGATAGTACATGGTGAATTTCAGTCGACCGCAGGGCCATGGTTTGGACACTTATACTCGGTAACAGCAGTATTTACCCGAAACTGATTCGTCCATGCACAGAATTGCCATGAATTACCTCTCAAAACCCCATAATATCAGCTCCCAACCAGACCTATGGCCGCTAGACGTAAACCATTCCCAACATAATCCATAAAACCCAAAAACAGTCACTTTTCCCATGCGCATGAGCAAACCACTCGCAGCTGGAAGTCATCTCAAAATCACATACCTCAAACAGAACTCTGATGCTACAACACCAGTGGTTCAGGAGATATCGTATCTTCGATCCAGGCATGCGCGGAGCCTAACTAAGGAGGAATAGCATCCTGTTCCTCAAAACCCAAATCCTATCAGACGAAAACTCCAGCAATTGAATCAATTTTTGAATATTTATACTTGTAATGAAAAATACCCGAAAGGAGCAGCACACATTTCAAAATTGGCCCAAGGACCTCGTTATGAACGCTACACATTGGATATTTTCTCAAAAATAGCTTGCACAATCACAGAATTGACATGAGGTGGCTCAAAATTCAGACGAATTTTGAAAGACAATTTAGAATTAGTTGCCCATTTACGTATGCTAGCGATCGCAAAATCAGTTTGTATAAATGGAACTAAACTTTTCTTCAGACATTCTTAAAACACTATGGTATTGCTTTAAAAATATACACACAAAACAAGAACTTAAGGTTGGTAAATATGTGAATTTCTTCAATGTTTGCAGCTCTGAAATTACTGCCTGAAACAAGCGCGAAAAAAGCGCGGTGTAATAGTGCCACTCATTCGGGGGGAAGTTCAATCAACAAATAGCCATGAAAATAGGCGCAAATATAGACATGAAAAAGGCATAGTGTAATAAAGGTATAAGAATAGAGACATCTGGGCAAAATAATAACACGATGTTTGTGGCATGTAAAAATCTTGTAACGAAATGCGCCTGAACCTTCCGATGTGTGGATTAACGCCAACACAGGAAGTTTGACTTCTAGTGAGTGACTTATTATTTATTCAGGAATCTCCTGAATACTTTATCGCCGTGAATTATGGCGGCGCAAATCTATCAATTCCGCAGAGTGGGGCGGCTTCGAAGGGCCGAGGATAAATGGGAATGTCTCTTCGGCCTGAATCTATTGCCTTATCAGGATATCTCCGTAGCCTCGGAGAGCGTCTTACTTTCCGGTGCCGAAATCCTCATCCTCGTTCCCCATTTACTGTATTGGGCAGACGATTTTATTTTCTCCTCAGAATTCGATTTCTCGGGGGAGACCTGAAAAGGTGAATTTCAAGTTGACCGAATACGTGCACTTCCGTCGAATTATAGTTTTGCTTGTTCGAGCGTAAGGGATTACGCTCCAAGTTTTATTCATGGGCGTAGCTGGATTTTGGGGATATAAGTACTAATAGTAGAGAAGACCGTGGGAGGTCGACCTTCACCAATTTGATAACCAGATGACACGTATTTTTTGACGCTCTCGTTCCTCGGAACAGAGTGCTTCTCAATATGAATATCCATGTGTTTGTTTTGATAGCGATCTCTACCGCTGTCTGATCGCCACCGCAGCCACGTCAGTTGTAGTGTGTAGTCCTTTAAGGACTCCACAAACTGACGGGGTCGCGGTGGCGATCAGACAGCGGTAGAGATCGCGATCAAAACAAAAACATGGATATTCATGTGGGTGCACAAACTAGCGCGGCCTGAGACGCGGCCTAAACTCAGGGTTAAGTTTGATCGCGTCGCTGGTCACCGACTTATCGCAAACGCAAGCGCGGATGCGCAGTTTGTGCAGTCCTCAAAGGAAAATCACAAATTTGTGATGCTTCAAACTGTGGAAAACCATTTAGAAAACTTGGGTTTTAAATCCATTTGAGAATAGACCTGTTGGACTATCACTACAAAAAGAAGAACAACTGATATATGTTTCATCAAGTTCCTTACAAAAGTTAAATTTTGTTGATAAATCTTCAACAAACTTCTCGACTGAGCTTCCGTACGACTACACTGTTATAAAAGCCAAAGCACTTAGGATTCTCTTGCCATTTCCAACATCTTATCTTTGTGAAATTGGATTTTCTTCACTCGCTACCTTGAAATCCAAATACAGAAATAAATTTCAAGTAGAAAATGAACTCAGTGTGGCCATCTCTAACGGATTTCATTTCATCTTGAGACTTTTGCAAATTACCAGCGTAAATTCTTCCAAAAACCAACCAACTCACTTATTAATATCGACATCGAATTTTTTCGTCGTACTTAGATCCCTTCTATTATCAACTCCAGGGAAAATCTCGAAAAACGTCCATTTACTAACAAACACGACCTTTTTCTGCTTTACATTTCCAACGGTGTCCTCATTTTGATAGAAAATCACGAAAGTTATCTAATTTAAATTCGAAATTGACATTATTCAAAGTGAAAATGTGATTCATATGTTCAACTCGATCTCTTGGAGTGAAAGTTGCAATCCCCCATTTTCTAAATGGGAAGTATGAGCGAGGATTTATCGTTTGTAAGGTCTCTTCATTCTCTATCCAAAAATGTTAGATACTGTTTTCAAGATCATTGCATAAATGATCATAAAAACAAGTTGTGAAAGCACTGTGACCAGGAGGTTTGGCATGCTTGTTCAAATTTATAGCCAGAGCAGTCAACCATCCAGGTACTGAACTCCCCCAAGACTGTCTGGCTACAGTAAAAAAAATTATTCCCTATATTTTCAAGAATGTGAATACGACTTTTGAAACACACGTCCAAATAAAACTGGTCCACTTTTTGGCCGAGAATGTTCACTGTTGGGATGAAAATAAACAGTGGTGTGTCTGTGGTGACGCAAGAACCCATTCAAATACATACACTCACTGTTGGTTCGGAAATCCACAGTGCTGTGTTTGTGGTGGCAAAAGGTCTCTATTCAAATACATACATTCACTGTTAGGTCGAAAAAAAAGTGCTGTGGTTGTGATGGCGTAAGGACCCATATGAATAGATGCATTTACTCCTGGGTCGAACCTAAGCAGTGCTTTGTTTGTGGTGGTGTAAAGATACAAATCTGTTCAATCGTACAATTGTGCCATTTCCAAATATTACCTCTTCTGCAAATTCCAAATCTTAAAGTTTATTCTCTTGAAATTTATCATGTTTACGGACGAACATAATCTAATCTGACACCAAATACTGGTTTTATATAAGACCAGTCTTGGAACAGAATTAAAAAATCACAAAAGTTGGGAAAAATAACGATGGTACGAGCGCGCAATGAAGGAAGTTCGGAGAGAAAATAATAAACTTTCTTGAGGAATCTCGAGCTTTTAATTATCCGAATCCATAATTGAAGATTTTCTGGGATGAATGTCAAGACTCAAGTATTTCATTTCATTGTAAGATATTCGCAAATTACCAGCGCAAATTCCTCCAAAAACTCGCCAACTCCTTTAATACTATCGACATCGAGTTTTTTGTCGTACTTAGATCCCCTCTTCTTATCGACTCCAGGGAAAATCTCGAAAAACGTCCTTCTACTAACAAACACGACCTTTTCCTGCTTTACATTTCCAACGGTACCCTCATTTATAACCCCGCAGTATTCGCCAGAGAGGATCGTTGTAAAGCATCAATTCTGAAAGCCTGAGTATGTGAATAAGAGGAAGCGTGAGTTGTAGGTAAGGGAAACATAGTAAATTAGGAAGCCTGGCACGAGCATGTGCTTCTGACAAGCTTATTAAAACTGCTACTAGAAATGCAACTCATAAATTGTCCCTTTGTCGTTTAGCCCGCTATACACAACGAAGGGGTTTTTGCCCCAGACGAAAAGGATATAAGCGTGACAAGGTCGGACGGTGGTCAGGCACATTCTAGCGTATATTCCTCGTTTGAAGGATACCGCAATTTGTTATTTAATACAGAAACGTAATATTCAGAATACACGCAAATTAGAAACACATGAGTTACGCGAAATGTAGAACAATAATAACGAACCATCTGTAGGGGTATAGTATACAACATAGATTTTTGCAGTCCTCCAATTGATACAGTGTGGAAAAGCTAAATTGAATAATTTAATTATTTTATTCACTGTAAAGGGGAGCCAAATGGGACACTTTTGAAGGAGAAGTCCTATTTCTGTACTTGATAGACGAAAACTGATGTCAGTATCTGAGGGCAAATTTTCATGAGAAACTCATTGGCGAAAACCGCATGTCAATATCTATCATTGGTACATAGCTACCGGGTGTTATTCGAAAATGTTCATTTTCGAAACACAAAAACATTCTCGTAGCTACTCCTTACGCAGAATTCAATGACGTTTATTAATTTTCCGCAAACGTATATTTCATGAGATATCGGTATAAAAATATTGTTATTATTGGCGCTCTTGTTCCTCGGAACCGAGTGCTCATCAATCGATTTGGTTCGACTCACTGATCAAGAATCCGTGATCGAAATCGATTCCGTCCGGCCGTCCGTCCGTTAACATGATAACTCTCGAACTAAAGGAGTTAGAGGATTGAAATATGTAGGTTTGGAGCATAAATATCTCGGACGAGTTCGTTAACGGGTAAAATCACTAAAATCCCCTAAGCGGTTTCGGAGTTATGGCCGTTTCTTGTGAACACATTATTTTATGAATATTTCCGAGAACCGATCACTCGTTCTGACTGAAATTTAACACAAAATTGTAGAATAATGGCCTTTATATGCACGCGAAGTTTTGTATTGATCAGTTTACCGTAAAGTGTAAAAAAAAAATTTCAATTTTATTTCTACAATAACTCTTGAATAGAATGAGCTAGGCAATTTTCAAATTCATTGATATCATTTTCATCTCTAACACTCTAATACATTCGGAGATATGATTTTTCGAAATTTCAATATTGAATCGTACTTCTATGTTTTCACAGAATGCTGTACTCAATTATTCTATCTATGAATTATTATAGGACCTCTGTTACATGTCATATTATGTAACATGTAATTATGTTTATAATTATTTCTGGTTCATTATTCTTGATATTAAATACACCCCCAGTTCTAGAAAAACAAAGTATGATTGAATGCAACATGACCAATGAAATAACCTCAGCTATCGTAGAATTATGAGGATGATATGATATTATACTTTTAAGATGATAAATGCCCTTGGATAATCCATATGATGATGGAAATATATTCTTTGACAAGATACATAAACAAATTGAGTTCAGAATATCTCCAGTAAAAACAAAACTGCAATATTGTCTAATTTTTAATTGATATAATATAATTTTCAGAGTAGATTTGAGGAATTAATATCTCGGTCTGAATCAGTCTGTTTGAATTTAAATTCTTGCATGATGCAGTTATATCCTAAGAATCCATTTATAGCATTCCCAGGGACCAATGACTTCGGAGATATGATTTGTCAAAGTTTGAACAAGAGCGCCAAATTTCCTGTCCATAGGGATTGAACCAATTTTTTTTTTTAAAAACAGCTCGAAGTATTATGGTTTTTAAAACGACTGAGGGTTTAATTCAAATTATTATCTATGTGAATCTATCTCTGACAGCCAACAACAAATGTTGGCATTATTTTATTTTCTCTGTCGCGCAGTCCAAAGCCTACTTATCGATGATATAAAATTTGAAAATTAAATATCTCCAACATGACTTCAGAAAAATATCAAGTATGCTATATGTTTTGAATGTTATTTCTACCGAAACATGTAGAAATATACGTGGTTCCCATCCGAAAGAAATATTTTCATACCGATATCTCATAAAATATAAGTTTGCGGAAAATTAATTAGGGCCACTGAATTCTACGTAAGAAGTTGCAACGAGAATGTTCTTACAGAAATAAAAAAATTTCAACCGAAGAAAAGTTACAGCAACATTTCGAAAATTAACATTTTCGAAATACACCCTCTAACTATGTAACGGTGATAGATATCGATATTCAAGAATTGGTTACTCATAAAAATTTGCCCCCAGATACTGACAGAAATTTTCGTCTATCTAGTACAGAAGAAGGACTTTCCCTTCAAAAATGTCAGTGTACATACTGAATACTGTTAGAAGATCACGAAAGTTATCTAATTTAAATTCAAAATTGACATTCTTCAAAGTGAAAATGTGAAACATATCTTCAACTCAACCCCTTGGAGTGAAGCTGCAACTCCCAATTTTTTAAATGGGAAGTATAGTTGGGGGAATTATCGTTTGAAAGGTCTCTTCATTCTCTATCCAAAAATATTATATGTAAACTGATTTCAAGATCATTACAAAAATGATCGTAAAAACAAGTAAAAGCACTGTCGCCAGGAGCCACACGAATTTACCTCGGTAAATTGGAATTAAGAGTGTCCAATACAGGAGAATGGACAACATAATTTACCATGGTAAATTTGATTAAGGGTGACCAATACAGAAGAATGGACAATAGAACATACGCGCAAAAGCTTCTGACTTCACGTCAGTGCTTGAACCAATTTTTTTTCAAGAAAAAATAGAATTCATAACCATAACAACTTATGCCATTATGAATTCAATACCGATTTATTGCCCTTAATTCCAATGCTTTCAAAATGTATTCTCTATTTAAACATCTGGAGAAATTTATTGTCTTGTGCTTCTCGTAGTGAAGATGTGAACCGTTATTGTATAGCTCTGTGGAAGTACGTATAATAAAACTGGTAAAGAAATGAACCTATTCAGTGTTTCGAAACGTATTATGAGAAATACGCCAAGAACGCCCTCAATGATTTATCCACTGGGAAGGTATTCATTGAAATTATACCAACTTGTCCAGTTCTATTAATAAATGTATCGACTTCGATTGCCTCTTTAAAACATCATCAAAACCTTCGACATATTGGAAAGCTGGGTTTGGAGAATATCTGCTGTTAGAAAGAGCAAATAGAAATCAAAATATTTTAGAGTGGTGGAAAGTGATGATAAAGTTCTTCCTACACTTTCCAAGATGTACGATGATTTATTAATGGCTACATCCGTACCTGTTGAAAGATTATTTTTCTGCACTTCGTTCAGGTGAACGGTACGCCAAAAATATAGTTTCTTAGGAAATAAATCTCCTGCGACCTTCTCAAAACATAAGAGCGAATATTTTTATATTCGAAGGAATTTGTTAACTGCGATAATAAATTTATGGCGGTAGCTTTTCATAGCCTCAACCCCCAAATACTTTTCGAATAAAATACGTCTGTAACAACTATAATCATAAAAATGGATAGTGGAAAGCCGTCAAAACAGGATCGATAACTGCCAATCCATCATAAAATTTTGATTCTTTATATGCTGGTGTATTAGAAATACGATTTTTCTGGGTCAGATCACACTTATCCTTGACACGGGGAATAAATTGCTCAGAATTTTCCTATGCGAACTTTTGTTCAAGCTTTTCTTGTTTTGTTTCGGTTTTATACATATTTTCTCGAGGAAAATAAATTGAATTTTTCATATTTACATATCTACTTTACGATGCTTTTGATCCCTTCGGTATTCATTTTAAAATTTTATGGTTCACATGGAGGATGGAGATATTTCGATTTCACGGAACAATGTTCTGAATATTTATATGCATATTTATATTTACTATATTATATATAGTAAATTTTCTTAGGGAATACTTCGAAATAACAGGTAGTAAGGCCCAGATCCTCCTAGATCCTTCCCCACTTCTCTACGAAATACCTTTTGATGAGCTAAAATTTTCCGTAGGTAACTCAGGTATTTAAGTTATCTTGAAATATCATTAAATAGGAATATAATTCAGAGAAGATTCTTCAAATCTCTCAATATATTATAGATGCCCCATTAAAAATTAACTTTATAATATAGCACTTTCTGAGAAAGTTTTTTTACACTGCCAGAAAGTAAAGGTTCGAACGAACCAAAATCCCACCGATTTTTTTGAAAAGGCAGATATTTTGACTTGAGAATTTTCGCTTGAAAATTAGACAAAATAAGGTGAAAAAAATAAATATTTTAAATCAAACAAATTACAGTGACTCAGAAACTGCTGCACTCGAGGACTGCAGAACATTTGTACTCTCCTTACTACCAAATAATTTGCTAGACATTTCGATTTTTTTTGTTGACCGAATCATCGACATAACTCATCGCAATTTCGGTGCACTTCCACCCTCCTGCACGCTTTAGTGCTAAAATATCTCCACCCGAATCCGCAACCATAGTGGCTCCAGTTCTGCGAAAAGAGTGGCCGGTGTATAACTCTGGGTCTTTTAAACCTAAATATTTCGCTATTTGCTTTGGGACACCACCAATAGTGTGCTGGACAGCATTAAGGGAAATGCACTTTCCATGTCGGTATGTCAAAAAAAATCTTAGGCCTTCTGTTCCAGGAGGCCGAAGATTTACATATTTTCTGTATATCATGCAGGGCTTGAAGCTGCAGCCATATCGGTTATGGTGAATCTTCTTGTTGTTAAATTTTTTGTTTGCCGCAATGTCACAATAACGTATTTTCCCATATCTTCTACATCATTCATGTTTAAGGAGAAAATTTCGTCACATCGACAACATCCAAAAATCCCAAATATTGTTACAATTTTCGCCAGCAACCACTGGTCATCAGGAGCATGTAAAAGACATTGTTCAGCCTCTTCTTTACTTAATACCTTGGCCTTTTTTGGCGTATAACGCTCATTTTTTCGTTTCAGAAACGCTATTACCTTTTGAAATCTGCAAATGACAACTAAACGTCATATTTTTCAATAAATTTTTTAAGGAAAACAAACCTGTGAACAGGGGCATTTTCTTTCATTTCCAAGCAGCTTTTCAGCATAGACCATTTTGCCCATAAAGTATTAGGGCTGAATCTAGCTGATAGTTGATTCAAGTAGACCAACAAAACATCTTCAGTTACCCCAATCACACTATTTTTGTTTTGCCACTTTTTGAAGTCGTCGTATTCTCGCTCGTACCTTGAAGCTGATTTTGCAGGTAATAAACTTGAAGCTACACTGCTGGCTGCCTCAATCATTTCTTTTGGTACATTCATTTTCGCTTTCGCCAAAACAAATGTAAAGAAAAATAAACAGACATATTCATGGCAACGCTTCCATAGCTTACGACATTTGCGACAAATTATTGAGATTTTTTTGGAATTTATCTAACCTTTTTACAAATGAGAAACAAATAAAATATAAAACAATACACGCAAGGAAACGGGTTTTACAGGCTCAAGGAGGTAACTGACTTGCCTGCGGCTCGTCAGTTATATCCTCCATTCGCCAGTAAAAACCCTCTTACCTTGCTAGTAACGTTATATACTATTCCTACTAGATACACAATGTACTATTTCAGGAAGTTTACGTATTTTCAGGGTATGGAATTGATTCAACCGATTCGAATAGAACCTAACATTTCAAATTTGACGGAAATATATGGCGCAGAGTAAACTGATTTAATTCAACCGGAAAGGATCAACATTGCTCCAAATTCATAATGGATAAATACGCCCTAGTTGTTCCGCAGCGCAACGTTAGATGGCCAAGGTTTATTTGGCTTTGTTTTCGATAGTTCGAAGTCGAACAATTTATCACTGTTGTCAAATCCAAGCGTTCATTAGATCCAATCAATAAATTCCCAAGGTGGATAAGCTTCCGTGCTCCCCTGGATGCGGAGCCTGCATTTGAAGTCTCCAGTACATAAAATATTCCTGGATATTGAACCATCAAATCCGGGACCTTTCATGTGACAATTTATTCTTCTTGATGTTATTGATTTATATGACAAATGTGATGATCTGGATTGTCGATGAATTGTTCATCTTTATTTTCGAAGGTTCTACATACATTCTACGGTTGCCTTGATTGATGAACAACATTTCCTTTTATTAGTATTCCTAAATAAATAATTAATTTTCAATTGGATTATGGACAAATAAATGTACAAAGATGTTCATGATTATGTTGGTATATACCGGGTGTCCCACGAATAACGTTTGAATATTTTTAGAAAGGAATCGAAATTCGCTATTTCGGAGTTAAGCTTTGACTAGAGATATGACTCCGAGGATGACCCCTGTAATTTTTTTGAGATTCGTGTGACTTTTTCACGGTTTCTCTTAAAAAAAAACACCAAATTTCCCTTTTCAAATGGGAAGCCCCATATTTTATAATAAAAAATTGGTTCAAGCCCTGGGGGCAGGAGCTTTGGCGCTCTTGTTCAAACTTTGACTAATCATATCTTCGAAGGTATTGGTAAGGGTTAGGAATTATATCAATGGATTCTTATGAAAGAACTTCATCTTAGCAGAAATTTAATTCAAACATCATAGAAGAATTTAAATTCCACAAGAGTGCCAAAAATTAACAATCCAAAACCAATGGACGAATTCTACCCAACAACGAACTCATCCGAGATATTCATTCCTCAATTCTATGATGAACGATAATATATATCTTTCCTAAATCTACTCCAATACACCAATATTCCAGTTTCGTTTTTACTGGAGATATTCTGAACTCATTATTAACTTACCATTACCATTCCCATCATCATATGGATTGACCATGCATCGACATGAAAATATCAACCAGCTAAAAGTATGATATCATATTATAATTCTCATAATTCTACGATTGCTGGAATGAATAAGACAATTCATGTCTCAGGAAAATAAGTTGATATTATAACAATTCATAGAAAGAATAATTATATCATTCTGTGAAAGCATAGAAATACGATATAATATTGAAATTTTGAAAAATCATATCTCCGAAAGTATTAGCTCGTTAGAGTTAAAAATGATATCAATGGATTCTTAAGGTAAAACTGCATATTGAGAAAAATTTAATTTGGAATTTTTATGTAAAAAAATTTTTTTTTGTGTTACTCAAAAACCATCCGTCCGATATTGCCCAGTAAGGAACTTAGCCGAGATATTTATCTGCCAAACCTGCTCTGGAAATTTCAACTATCTAGCTCATTCCGTTCGAGATTTATCGTGCCTACGGCCAGCCGGCCGGACAGAATGAATTTCGACCACGGATTCTTGATCAGTGAGTCGAACCAAATCGTTTAAGACCATTTTCATCGAAAAATTCTAAAATTACAGACATTTGGGCAAATTGATAAGCACTCTGTTCTGAGGAACAAGAGTGCCAAAAATAGATTCCTCAAAATATTCTGAGTTGTTGTAATGTAAAATTTTCTAATTTCCGTCTAAAAATTTGTGGCGCTGTTGCTCCTCGGAACAGAGTGCTTATCAATTTGCCCAAATGTCTGTAATTTAATAATAATAAATTATTTATTAGCAGAAGGACATAAGTTTAACCCGGATTTCAAAATTCTACACAACTTGAATAAAGGTGCGCAACTCAATTATTGGGAAATTGTGGAAATAAATAGAGAAACACATACGGGTAATTTAGTAATGAACAATTAGATCTAAATTTTTCACCGTTACTCAATCTATTCAAATAGAGAATCAATTTATAAAAGTATTAGCAATGAATTATTGTTAATGTGTACAAAGAAACCAGCAGTGTAATATTATGTAATTAGTTTTGACTAAGTCTATTATGTAATTTGTTTTAAATAAGTTTCTCATGTAAAATATCCAAACATGCTCTATACAGTCTGTTGAATCCTGATTGGTTTATCAGGATGTTATTGTTCGAGGGATCAAATGTTGAGTCCTGATTCTTTTATCAGGATATAATGATATTTCGAAGGACCCGAATTATACATCCTAATTGTTTGATCAGGGGAATGAGTAAAGGGGTGTACTTAACTTTAAGCACCCAGTAGTAATCTCGTTGAGTACTGCGTAAATTGCTACTTGCAATGAAATAACAATTACGAAGATAGGAAGTGGTGAAACATTCGAACGCATTTTTAACACAACAACAAAATATATTTTCTTGTTAACGACAATGTGATAACAAGCACGAAGTATTGTACAATGCAATATTGATACAATTTAAAGTCTTCCTTCCATATGAAAATGTATAGCAATAAGGAAGAAGTGACTACTAAGTTGCTACGAAGACAAGGCAATGGTATTGTTTCGCGACAGATCAAGAATAGCAAGGAATTCGTACACTGTAATTGTATATAAAGGGCCAGATAGAAGGAAAATAGGAGGTTCCTTCATCTGGGTAAAAAGGGGAAATATTAAAAACGATTGGGGGTTTCGAGCTTAAGACCGCCCTGATATATTATGTTACAACAATACTCTCATTTGTCGTTTATGAAAAAGGGTAGGAATGCATACTAGATGCACCAATCAGTGAACTTTTCTAGGTTGTTTAATCTTAGGAATTCGAAATCTCGAATTTCTCCCACTATTTGTACTAATTTTACTTGCTTTCTGGATATAATCTATCAGCGAAAGCGGATAGATAACTTTCACAGACTAGGGGCTTTCGAATCGTCTAGACAAAAGGAATAGCAGCACTGGCAATGTGTTAGAAACTAATACATTTTCTTACCACTTCAGCTTTCGAATGCATTTTATCAATCTTTCACAGGAAATGGCAAAATATATCGCTGAACAAAGGTCGAAGCTTAACAAGGAATTCTACTTGCAGTTATCTTTTCGTAAATGATTATTTTCAAGGGTGAGGCCATACATGGTAAACTAAAACCCAGTTAACCCAACAGACAAATATTCGCGTGAGCTCCTTTGTTTAAAAATTTGTTCAAGCACTGACGTGAAGTCAGAAGCTTTTGCGCGTATGTTCTATTGTCCATTCGTCTGTATTGGACACCCTTAGTCGAAATTACCATGGTAAATTATGTTGTCCATTCTCCTGTATTGGACACTCTTAATTCGAATTTACCATGGTAAATTCGAATTTAGTTATCGTGGCAACGGCCGGACGGCCGGCCGGACAGAATCAAATGTGACCTCGAATTCTTCATTGGGGAGTCGAACTTAATCATTTGAGACCATTTTCGTCAAAAAATTCGAACGTTACAGACATTTGGGCAAAATGATAACGCGATGTTTCCCAGAACACACGCGCAAAAAAACAATGTTGTGTTTACAAAATGTGAAGTCATGAGACCTAACACAGTCGTTCACTTTTCGGTTTCCGGCACTGTACGTGCATAGTTATGGAAACCGAGTATAGAGACTCTTTATTGTGGAAATATTATTATAGTCATTAGATCCCATAAGATATATAAGCTCACCAATCAACATTAACTTAAACATTGGATGTAACAGATTCCTTTCGAGAAAGTCTTAAAAAGTTCATTTCACAACAGATAAAAATGTTATGATCATTTCAACTCAAAACAACTCCAAAATAGATCCCATCTGAAATGAGGTTATGTCAGCGCACCAGTATATGCTTTAATGTTCTTTATTATGAACGTTATTAATGGATACTAATGGATATAGTGCCTCCCGCAATATACAGTTATTGTTCCTTAAATGGGTTATATGATTATGGATTCTGAAATGCACTTATCGGATTCTCTCATTGCAACGAACGCAATCAGAATAACAGAAAGGATGCACCTACTCGAAGCAGGATATACAAATTTATACATATACCGGGTGACCCAGTATACATGTTCTAATGGATTATCTCAGCCATTTGAAAAGATAAAAATTGAAAAACTTCGTGATTATCAATTAGTTCAAGGAACTTTCAACGGAGAAAAAAAAACTTGAAAGTCTCTTTCTGTTTGACCGGAAGTGACTCTGACTTTCTTATTTCAAGCAACACCCTGTATTCTTAATTAATTTTAATAATAATTTTTCGAATAATTGAAACACAGATGTTAGCATAATTGAAGATTTCATGGCAAACAACCCAAAAAATTAATAAATTAATAAATAATTGACCAGTAAGGCTAACGAAAGCTACGGCACATTCAATACAAGAGCTAGAAAGTGTCTAAATAAATAGAGGAATTTGCGAAAACAAATCACATTCTCATACCTCTAATTCTCTTTTATAATGAGTTCACTTCAATGTTCAATATTTTTTGTATCTATGAAATCTTTGATTCTGCTACCATCTGTTTCAGTTATTCAAAACAAAGAGTTTTCGAAGATAAATAATTGCAGAATGAGAATTTCTATCATTTGAACCATGTTCTGGAACATAGCAGTATCTTTTTGAAAAACTCTTTTGGGTAAAAAAGAAACACGGTGAAATATTCGTTGATTTTAACCATCAACAAATATTCCTCGTGAGCCGAGCTAGGTTACCTCATCGCTCAGTCTTCCCCAAAGAGGAAAGCGTCATTCAAGGACAGGCACGAATCGCGGTTTTATGGTTGTTACCAATCCTCAGGCTGGCCTAGACACAATGAATGCAAGACCTAAGGAGTTCTAGGAAATTTAATTCTATCCGTTGCGAACTGGTAGGGAGAAAATCCCACCAGCGGCACCTGGGTCGGGGAATCGGAGTTCATAAGGACTTTCAGGTGCCGCTGGTGGGATTTTCTCCCCATCAGTTCACAACGGATAGAATTAAGTTTTCTAGAAGTCCTTCAGTTGTTCATTCATTGTGCCTAAGTCACGCTGATGATTGGTAACAACCATGAAACTGCGGTTCGTGTATGCCCTTGAATGACGCTTTCCTCTTTGGGTAACACTGAGCGATGAGGTGACCTAGCTCAGCTCACGTGGAATATTGTTGATGGTTAAAATCAACGAATATTTCACCCTGTGTCATTTTTAGTTATTGGCAATTAGCCACAGTTCACCTCATTGTATGTTCTTTCGGGTAATCTGAAGTCGAAACCCTGAATTTGTGTATTGGGAAAAATAAGATGCACCACATTCCTGAAGTCATGATACTGAGAAATACAATTCATTCAACATGTATTAACGCATTATTCGGAGCCACACAGTTAAGTGTTTATTATGAATTGAAATTTCCAGATATTCAATGGTTCATAAAATATTGACGCGAAGTGTGCCATTATTGTCAATAGGCTTGTTGGAAAGAGTATTTAGTGTGGATTATGACACTTATTGAAAATTTGATGTACAGGGTGTTTTACAAGATGTGGAATAATGAAAATAATATTCTCAGTCCAGACCTGCGCTATTAACTAGTCATTATAAGCAAATATTAGGCATAGGCCTTTACTGATTCCCTGAAATTTTCATGAAGATCCATGAAGGCATTCAAGAATTATGCCGATTCAAAGTTTTTGATAAAATACATAAAACATCCTGTATCTCGTAAATGAATATAGTTAGATCATATTTCGAACACTGATTTGGATTCACCAAAATGTTCTGCATCTGCACTGAGAGCCTGTACAATCATTCGTGAAACACCCTGTATACTTCAAAGTGAGAGCACCACTTTTGTCTTACACTTGGTGCCCCCAGTTAGGTTGATCCGCCACTGGCTATATCACCATTAATTATTTCCAATGCATAACTCCGTATATTCCCAACTTATGCAGGAATCCGATTGTACGAAACTAAGGAAATCCTATTTCTCTATATAAATTCACAGACTTTTCCTAAGAGCCAACGCAGAAGTTGTTTATTCCATTTCAACAATAGTAACAATCATGAACTCGAGTTATCACGATGTAACTACGTTGCAAATTGAATTCCGACGCCATCCCACATATGGCTCCATTGTTGCAGGTTGCAAGTTCAGCCAGACTGCGGCCGCCCCATAATCCTCTCGCCGAGACCCTCATTGTTAAGCTCGCACACTCGTGCCAGTTGATAGGACTGACACGATGTCCCTGAAAGTTTAAGACCGTTATTAATCGTGCAACGGATATAGCTGGATGGGTGAGGCTGTCGACCGAAGCGGTAGGAATACCTCATACAGGAAAGAAGTGGAAGATAAATCAGAAAAACCGTCAGTGCTGAAGAAAGTTCTTGACTGAGGGGACTGATATCAACTTTAGTTTGTTTATGTTATGCATAACAAAAAATGTCAATTTTATGCTGAGCCTTTTTGGACGACTGATAATAAATATATCTTCTTAAGAACTCGGGAACTTCAGATTGAAATAAGACGTTAACCAATCGTTGGATTGTTTTTGTTTTTCTGCCTGAGAGGAAACACTTTTTATAAGCCCATTCTGAGAGGGTCCACTTCTCTCAGAAATGACTCCAGTTGTTGATTGGTTACTTACTAAAAAACCTCTCGCACGTTCCTTGGAGTAGTTCTTCGTCCTGCCTTACAGCGTCCCTCAACAAAAAAATGAGCTGCAAGCGGTACAGTGGATGGGACCTGATGACTAAAAGTGATCTGAGCAACAACGCTTTTTGCATTCTGTGTGCTAAATATAATATGTACAAAAAAGTTAAAGAGGTCACCGGTATGAAGAAAAAATACTCAAGAATACAACTAACAAATAAAAACAACCAACTAATAACATCTGACCATGAAATGGAAGAAGAATGGACTGAATATATTGAAAGCCTATTTATCGAAGAGAGAGAAGAAATCGATGACATAAAAATACATAACCCAAACATCGAAATATTGCTGTCAGAAGTGCAGAAAGCCATCAACGAGTGTAAGATCGGAAGGTCACGAGGTCCAGATAGGTTGTGCTCTGAAATGCTCCAACTATTGGACGATGAAAACGTTGCTACGCTCACCCATCTCATCAACTGTATATACGAAAGAAATTCTCTACCTCAGGAATGGCTTGAATCCACCTTCATACCAATCCCCAAAAAAGCTGGTGCCAACAAGTGTAGTCAGTATAGACTGATAAGTTTGATGAGCCATGCCCTTAAAGTGCTACTGAGGATAATAAATAAGAGAATATACAGGAAGTGTGAACTGGACATGAGTAGCGAACAGTTTGGATTTCGAGTAGGATATGGTATACGGGAAGCACTTTTCAGACTATCAGTACTACTACAGAACTGCAGGGATCTACGAAAGGACGTATATTATGCTTCATCGACTATGAGAAGGCTTTTGATCGAGTACAACACACAAAACTTCTCAAGACCCTACAGAATCTAGGATAAGATCAGCAAGATATCAATATCATAAAGAACCTATACTGGAATCAAACTGCGACTACGAGATTGAATGATAAAAACACTAGGCCTAGGCGTGCGACAGGGATGTATCCTTTCTCCCCTGTTGTTTAATGTATACTCTGACCAGGTCTTCAAAGAAGCTCTAAATAATGCGTCAGATGGCATAAAGGTCAACGGATTGATCAACACCATAAGATACGCCGATGACACGGCCATCATAGCAGATACACCAGAGGGGTTACAGAGGTTAATAGATGCCATTTCGATCACTGGCGAAACTATGGGTCTGAAAATTAACGCCACAAAAACAAAAGTAATGGTGGTAAGCAGAGCTCCGAACACACACTGTAGCGTCCGAATAAATGGTCAAGCTATAGAACAAGTTAACAAGTTCAAATATCTGGGAAGCTGGATCACTCAGGATCTGGATCCTGAAGTAGAAATAAGGCAAGAATTGAAATGGCGAGATGTGCATTTGTCAAAATGAAATCCCTGCTAACAGACTCCACACTCTCGTTGGACACTCGATACAGATTTGTGAAGACATACATCAACTCTATACTGCTGTATGGTGTGGAGACATGGACCCTGGGAGTTAGAGCAACGAACCGTTTGGAAGCATTCGAGATGTGGTTATTTCGAAGAATCCTGAAAATCCCATGGACAGACCACATTACAAATGAGGAAGTCTTGAGACGCATGGGTAGAGAACGGAAGATGTTAAAACGGATAAAAAACGGAAGACAGCATATCTCGGCCACATCTACAGGAGAGGACCAGGACGAAGAAAATGTTCATGGTTGAAGAACCTTCGGGACTAGACCAACCTAAATACACACGAACTACTAAGAGCAACTCAAGATAGGGAAAAATTTGCCATAATTGTTACCAATCTTCAGTAATGGAGAAGAGACCGAAAGAAGAAGAAGTGTGAAATCGTCAGCCAGGGATTCGCAGATCGGAATATTCTCCAATTCAGTCGAGTCGTTCGCTCTCATTCCGCCTAGGCATCCTATGATTAGTACGACAATCCTAACTGTATGCCTTGGATACAGGATCCCCAGTTCTAACATTAAATCCTTGTATTTTTTCCTCTTCTTCCATCACCACATTATTTTCTGTGGGGAGGAAAGTTCGACGACAAACAATTCCTTGAGTTCTTTTTCAGCAGGAGTATACAGGGTGTCCCAAAAATACCACGCGAAAGTGACACTGGAGATAGATTGGCATTAGGTCTATCAGATAGCATCAACATGACCTCAGTAAAAGTCCGCTGGTTTTCGAGATATCACCACTTTTGTGTATTTTTAAAAATCTCCAGTTTTCATGGTATATCGATACGGAGCTCGTGTCTAATTAAATCAAGGTCGCTGATCACGTATATGCAATTAGTTTTTCCCTAAGTGGCGTACTTTATGAAAATTTTCACTTAGAGTGAAAAAATGGATGAAAATAGGTCAATTTTGGAAGTTCACACCGCCCAAAAAAATCGGAGTAAGGTGTTGTTGATTTTTGCCGTCATATATGGATCCTTTATCTACTGAATAATCCAAACAGAAAATGTCCAGGCCGTACAATTCGGAAATTATGATTTCTTTCCCAAGGGTCTGTTTTTCGGAAAACTCATTTCACGGTATTTCCGCGGAAAATTCTCTAATGAAAAATCCGATCATATATTCGTAATCTACGGCCCCGAATTAGTAAATGACGTAATTTGCATCGAAATCGGTGAGCGGTCGAATTTTGGCAATTTTTTAATAAAAGAAATCCCATTTTTCGAGAAAAATTTTTTGACGCAAAACTATGAAACGGGTACTTATTCTTATAGATTCGGGGCCGTAGATTCTGAATCTACCATCAGATATTTATTACAAAAATTTTCCGAGAAAATATCGCGGAAAGAATTTTCCGAAAAATAGACCCTCGGGAAAAAATTCATAATTTCCGAAGCGTACGACCTGGACATTTATTGTTCGGATGATTCGATAGATAAAGGATCCAAATATGACGTAAAAAATCAGCAACACCCCACTCCGATTTTTTTGGGTGGTGGAAAGTTAGAAAATTGACCTATTTTCGTCAATTTTATCACTTTAAGTGAAAATTTTCCCAAAGTACGCCACTTAGGGAAAAATTAATTGCATATTCGTGATCAGCGACCTCGATTTAATTAGACACGAGCTCCGTATCGATATACCATGAAAAAAATTATTTGGGTCGGCACTTAGAAATATTTTTGACCCGGAATCGGAGGAAAATTGTTCTTTCCCGTCCCAAATCTATGATTTTCACATCTCAATAACCAAATTTTCCCCGATTATTGGTCGGTGGACGACGTTTAGATTTATGTATCTATTTTTTCTGTATCTCTATCCGTTCGGAAAATATTAGGTAATGAGCGAATCCGTCAAACGCCAAAAAGTTTTCTCTAGTATCCAACACATACAAAAATCTACAATTTTCCGATTAGGTCGACGCGTGGTTATTCACTAAATCGGGCACGCAGATCACGAATCTGTAATTAGATTTTCCGTATCTCGTTTAGTTTCGGAGCAATGACGAAAAAAGTCGCAATTTCTGGCTCTACCTCCGGAAAATGGACTAATCGGATTTTTCGCCATATTACCAAAATTAATCGAGATACGGAAAAACTAATTACAGATTCGGAATCTACGCCCTCGATTTAGTGAATAGCCAAATCCGTGGAGATCTAATCGGAAAATTCTAGATTTTTGTATGGGTTAGAATCTAGACAAAGGACTCACAGCTCTGGCAATGTGTTAGTTGTTTTATGCATTTTATCAATATTTCACAGGAAATAGGTCATAAATACTTCTACAAGGGTTGAAGTATTACAAGATATTTAACTTGCAATTATCTTTTCGTGGAAAATATTTATTTCAATGGTGAGACCACCCATGCAAAAATAATCCAGTTAACCCAAAACATTTAAGTTTTACAAGCGAGCTGCTTTGTTTAGAAATACAAATGAGTGCTTCCCAACATGTGAAGTCATGGGACGCAACAGTGGTCATATCTCGAAAACCAGCGGACTTTTACTGAGGTCATGTTGATGCTATCTGATAGACCTAATGCCAATCTATCTCCAGTGTCACTTTCGCGTGGTATTTTTGGGACACCCTGTATATGTCTTTATGGCGTGGAAGTGCCGAGTTTTCGAAATCGCATAAATCTAGTAGATATGAACTCTGTCATTTTCAACAACTGCTTCAATCTTCAGGGCTACATATGGTAGCACTTGTTCGTTGTCTATACCATAAGTCTACCCCAGATGTAAGTAGAGAATTCAGAGTGCCGCATTGTGTCTATCCTCATATCCTGATGGAGCATGGACTCTGCAAGCAGACAGAATGTGCATATCAGTTTCCTGCTGACTGTGGCATGCTCTGTAAGATGTTGGGGTCTCTACATTCATTATGTTCTTTGTATTCAATCTCGTATTTATCATTCCTTCTTGACAAGCCATAATAAATCCCTCCATTTCCGGCTTGAGCCCATCTAACTTCAAAAAGGCACAGGATTGTCCTTCCGACAGGCCCTAATCTTTAAAACTCCTGAAACATATGGAGTGCAGGTGTTTACTCATGTGATCTTCGAGTAGTGTCTACAATTGTGTCTGTCTTATCTTTCTGCAAACTCTTCTTTGGCCTGTCAGCGTGATAGGTGCTAATATCATGATCGATAGATATGCCAGTTATACTGAGCTTCTACAATGCTCTCTGATCAGCCCTAAGTAGGAGAGCTCCTCGGTTCCTAATTTCATGATGAGCCACCATTTTCAGAAACGGTTCTTAACTTCTCAAAATCCTTATTGCCATTTCCAACGTTTGTTGATGTTGTTGGTATTTGAAGCTTTGCAAACCAGTGCCTCCCTCCGTTCGAATTAGTTTAAACTTTTTTGAAGCGACCCACGTGAATCTTTCGCCATGGCCACCCAGATCCCCCGATCTTTCGCCCATAGAGCATGTTTGCGACATCACGGGTAGAAGGCTTGGAATTTTACCCCAGCCCCAAGGACTTTGGCAGCTCTGAGACATGAACTACAGGTATCTTGGGATAGTATCTCCCAAGAAGAAATAGACCATCTTATTGCATCAATGCCAAGACGTGTTGGGGAGTGTATAGATAATCGCATTGGACAAACATATTATTAACAAATTTATTAAACAAAATTGTAAACCTTTCGGTTTTGGCGCTCTTGTTACTCGGAACAGAGTGCTTATCAATTTGCCCAAATGTCTGTAGTTTTCGAATTTTTGGCTGAAGATGGTTTTAAACGATTTGGTTCGACTCACTGATCAAGAATCCGTGGTCAAAATTCTATTCTGTCTGGCCGTCCGTCCGGCCATCTGGCCGTTAACACGATAACTCTCGAACGAAAGGAGTAAGAGGATAGGTAGCAGGATAGGTTTGGAGCGTAAATATCTCGGACGAGATAGTTAACGGACGAAATCCATCAAGCGGTTTTAGAGTTAGGGCCGTTTTTATTATTATTATTATTATTAATACAATAAGAGTAGAGGCATGAACCTATATATACTCAATATACAAAAAAGAAAAAAGTTGATTGAAGTGAACAAATGAAAAAATAACTACATCCACAGGATAAACAAGCAAAATGAAATAAAACATAATTAAATTATAGTCGATCATAGGCATTCTTGAAGGCGTTGGTACTAGTAGCGTCGACTATGCTATCCGGCAGACGATTCCAATGATGAAACACTCTATTGGGTAAAAACCGTTGTCGTTGGGATGTTCGAAAAGTTTAATACAAATATTTTTTATGAATATTTCAAAAAAAAAAAAAATAATAACTCGATCTATCTGAAATTTTGCGTCAAACTGTAGAATAATGACTTCTATATGCATGCGAAGTTTTGTAGTGATCGAGTTGGCCTCAAGTGTAAAAAAAAAATTTTAAATCTAAAAATTTTGTTTCCACAATAACTCTCGAACAGAATGAGCTAGGCAAATGACATTTTCAGAGTAGATTTGGGAGATAAATTTCTTGGTTGAGTTCGTTATTGGACGAAATCGGCCTTGTGGTTTCAAAGTAACGAAAAAAAAATGCAATTGTTTCCGAGATGCAGTTTCACCATAAAAATCCATTGATATCATTTTCAACTCTAACATGCTAATACTTCCGTAGATATGATTTTTCGAAATTTCAATAGTGAATCGTACTTCTATGTTTTCACAGAATGTTGAATGAATTATTATATGATCTATGTTCTTACATGTCATTTTATTTTCCTATGAGAGATAAATGTCGAAATTATTTCTGGTTCTTTATTCTCGATGTAAAATACACCTTCTGTTCTAGCAAACAAATTATGATTGAGTGCAAAATGACCGATTAAATAATCTCAGTTATCTTAGAATTATGTGGATGATATGATTTTATACTTTTAAGGTGATAATATAATACCCGTGGATAATATGATGATGGAAATATATTCTTTGGTAAGATACATAATCAAATTGGTTTCAGAATATCTTCAGTAAAAACAAAACTGCAATATTGTCTAAGTTTTAATTGATATAATATAATTTTCAGAGTAGATTTGAGGAATGAATATCTCTAATAAGTTCGTTATTGGGGAGAATCGGTCTGTTTGATTTAATTTATTTCATGATGCAGTTCTATCGTAAGAATCCATTTATATAATTCCCAGAGACCAATAATTTCGTAGATATGATTTGTCAAAGTTTGAACGAGAGCGCCAAAGCTGCTGTCCACAGGTCTTGAACCAATTTTTTTTTTCTTCAAATTTCAATCAGTTACTCCTTGCTATACTATCTCAGTTTTACCAAAAAAAATTAAAATTTAAACAGGTCCTTCTGGGTGTTGCTATTTCTTTGTCAGTCAGTATAATTCCCATACTCTGAGAAACCAATAATTTCGGTCATATGAATTGTCAAAGTTTGAACAAGAGCGCCAAAGCTCTTGTCCACAGGGCTTTCCCATATTTTGATCACTATTCCAGAATTAGTCGATATTTCTACCAATCATGAACGTTTCCATCCTCGGCCAAAAATTCCAAAATTGCAGGCATTTGGCAAATTGATTGGCACCCTGTTCAGGGGAATTAATAGCCCTCCAAATATATTTGATAGATACACAAAACTCACTAACCATCGAGTGTAACACGTGATATTGACTGATCCGGAAAACACAGTAACCATCAAATGAATCGGAGCTGAAAGGAAATATTTCGCGTGTTTATTTTTCGCATGAGCGAATGGAGTGATCTGGCTTGGCCAGACCGTAAACCAAATTGGGTTAGTTATTCTCATTCTCACTCGTATATTGGATTTTCAAGTTATCTGTGAATGTAGATGTAGTGGTGATTACGATATACCGGAAGGTTTCATTGATTCCGCTGGCAGCCTGATATATAATACTTTTTACCGCGATAATTTATGGATTTGAATTTTTTTAACTTCAATTCAAAAGAAAACACTAGGGGTATAAATCTTCTGATGCGAGAATCGAACGGCAATGGGTATTGCTGATTGTCATAGGTTGTCCTCGTTAGCACGACTCTCATTTTGAATTTTATCATGTACTACACCTGACAATTCCTATTCATTGTTTTGTAACCTCCTCGTCCTCGTGAAGTCAGTGTATACCCCATCGACGATATATAGAACTCGGAAAACTAGTTTGAGCGAAAATCGTTAATTTTGAACCAAAACGTTGATTATGTCGGAAAATTTTAACTTTTTGTATGGAAAGCTCTAAGTAAACTCGTTTTAAATTGCGATTTAGATCATTGCGCAGAAATTCAGGTCTTGTAACCAAGACAAATATTTTTCCTTCTTTTACGTATAGATCTTTTAACAAGCACTGATGTGAAGTCAGAAGCTTTTTGCGTTCTATTGTCCATTCTCCTGTACTGTACACTCTTAATCGAATTTACCATGGTGAATTCTATTGTCTGTTCTCATGTATTAGGACACTCTTATTTGAATTTACCATGGTTAATTCGATTAAGAGTGTCCAATACAGGAGAACCGACAATAGAATTCACCATAGTAAATTCGATTAGGAGTGTACAATACATGAGAATTATTCGAATTTACCATGGTTAATTCGATTAAGAGTGTCCAATACCGGAGAATTGACAATAGAGTATACGCGCTAAAGTTTCTGACTTCACGTCAGTGCTGGAACCAATTTTTTTTTGCAGTTGTTTTAAATTTCATAGGAGTACGGTTTTAATAAAATTTTACACACGTCTTTATGTCGATTTTAATTTGATTTCTTCCATGGTGCAGTTCTCATTCTCAGATTGCTCATTTAATCTTGATACATAAACTATTATTTGAATTGAATTTCCTTTATGATGCAGTTCTGTCATAAGAATACATTGATATAATTCCCAACTCTCAGAAACCAATACTTTCGGAGATATAATTTGTCTGTTTGAACAAGAGCGCCAGAAAGCTCATGTCCACAGGGCTTGAACCAATTTTTTCATATTTATTTCTCTCTACTAGGTCAGAACGACTTCATTGAGGCTACAATACAAGCCGTATCCTACATGTCCTGGGGATTTAACGTAGGAACCATCGGAACACGGCACCAAATAAATCCTGGATAAGCAGGGGATTTCTGTTTCATCAGTGATTCGATATAGACCATATTGGGGTGATTATGCTTGAGCACACGGAGAATACAATTAAATTCTGGAATCAAACATTGGAGGTGGAATTAATTACAAATTTGAGGGAACCGGGATGCCAGATTTAATACTATGGCTTCCTGATTGTGAATGAAAGGATGAAGTTTCATTATCGGGAAGATTAGGGCGGACCTGTTCTAACAGTTACCTTCACATTGTTCAAATTGTTCTGGAACTCTGTTACCTTGAAAACTCTTGTTTGATATAATTTCAATCTACTTCATAAAACAGAAAATATGATTTAGACTAGAAATTGAAGTCATTAATTAGCATACTGGAGAGATTTTCATCTTTATGTTTGTTGATAATTATTTGAACTAGTTGATTACTATACACGTTTCTTTCGGCAATTTGGAAAATCATTTTTCATTCTTTATTGATGTTGATGTTGAGGAGAAAATATAAACTGGCCGTTTAATGTGACGAGGGAGCAACTGAATCAGACGAAACGGAAATATCAGAATTGGTAGGTTCTCTAAAAATTGGTTCAAGCCCTGTGGACAGGAGTTTTCTGGCGCTCTTGTTCAAACAGACAAATTATATCTACGAAAGCATTGGTTTCTCAGTGTTGGGAATTATATCAATGGATTCTTATGATAGAAATACATCATAAAGGAAATTCAATTCAAATAATAGTTTATTTACCAAAATTAAATGAGGAATCTAAAGGTGCTTATTCACTTGCAACAGAACATTTCGAACGAACCAAACACACCGTGACACGGTACTGACATTTAATAAATAAATTCTAGAAATGGACATGGTACTGACATTTAAGTGATAAATTGTAAGTTTTCTGTAAGTGGCAAGTTATATTATATGAAAATAATGTTGAAATATGTTCATAATTTTCCAATAAGCACAAAATTTCATAAATTGATTATTAATTAATGACCTATGAGAACAAACAATACAGGACATTGAATATCACAGTTAGAACGGAATCACCCATATATCGATACTACATTTGATTAAGAGTGTCCGATAGAGGTGATAACACACTAGAACATGTGCGTAAAAGCTCCTGACTTCACGTCAGTGCTTGAACCAATTTTTAAATATTATCAAGGGACTATGGATCATAATTCATCCAAGTATTAAATTTCTGAAAGAATAGGTTAAAGTATTCCATAATGCAAAAGTTCATGACAGCCGGCAATGAAAAATTATTAATTTCACGAGCCCTTGGATCTGACGTTGATGGCATACCGTAAGAATAAATGCCCGTATTTCTGTTATCCGAATATCTGGATGAACTCCAAACACCAAATTCATTTTTCACGATTATTTCCTCATATTTCAACTTCCGTTCCGCTCAAGTCTACTACACTTCAACTTCAGCAATGCACCTTTCATTTACTTCCTCCGATTTATGAAAATTTAATCAAATTTGCGTCAAATGCAGCCGTCTTGGCTTCGAAATTTGTTCGATACTTTTCGCGTTGAATCCGGATCACAAAGCCGGGTAATTTATTGCTTGTCACATCCCGAGTTATAATGTAACAGCCACCTCGATATTTGTTCTTTGATAGGCTATTATCCGCAAGGCAGACGCCGCTCTAGAATGCGGAAAGCTCCCCGCAAACTTAGATTACCTGGATTAGATTAGGTGAGGGAAATTGTGCAAGTTTTGCCATAGGTTTGTGCCATTGTAATCCTAGGTACTCTACGGAATCTCATGTCGCTTAGAACTGGTATCATACAAAATAAGTCAACTGAGATCTTCCTGGATATCACAATTATTATCAGTTTGTATGTTTATCATGGAATTTGCACACGGGTTAGAGAAATTATTCATATTCTGAAGATACATACGGAATTGATGGCTCTTATGAAGGGCTTGTTAGATTTAATCGAATTCACCATGGTTAATTCGATTAAGTGTCCAATACAGGAAAACGGACAATAGATTTCACCATGGTAAATTCAATCAAAAGTGACCAATGTAGGAGAACGGACAAAAGAACAAACGCGCAAAAGTTCTGGCATCACGTTGGTGCTTGAACCAATTTTGTTTTCCAAATTTTTTTTCAATTTTCTAGGAGTACGGTTCTTACAAAATTCTAAACACTTCCTTATGTTGATTTTCTACTACTAGTTACCAAGCTTAAATTCGATCGAATCTTTATTTTTTGAGTTATCAAGGAAACAATATTCCAGGTGGGTATAACTCGGAAACCGTTAGACCTATTATGCCCAAAAACAAATTTAACTCTCCCATTCGGATACGCAACCTACCCTGAAAACTGCAAGTCCCTATCTCCTTCCCTTCGAAACTTACCGAGGCAACGGTCACCCATCTACTGAACTCACACAAGGCTGCTCTGATCTCCAACAATATTTAATCGATCGTGTTAAAACTTAAAACTTGGCAGTAGAGTTAGGTTCTAAAGGCTCTTGCAAAATTTCAGCAATTTCAGACGAATATCTACTGATACATAGATTTTTTTTTTATTTCCAATGATAGCGTCTTGCAATTCTTAGCGTAGGTTTAGCTTCTGAATGCGACATTTGAGCTTGGTAATATGCATAATCGGCCACATGGTTTTGCAGTTTTAACCATCTGAACTTTGTTTTTTTTTCCTCAATAACTCGAAAAATAAGGATCGAATCCAATTCAAACATGGTTACTGGTTGTAGATTCCCGGCGCAAAAATTATCGCAAAATTTCGTGAGGATCGTGTACATAACTAAAAAAATTTGAAAAAAATTGTATGTACCAGAAACTATTCATCTGACATCGCTGTCACTTGCGAGAGTCTTCGAAATCTAACTCTACTGCCAAGTTCCTGCTATCATACCGAAATAAGTCAACTGAGATCTTCCTGGATATCACAATGGACAATTATTTTCAGTTTGTATGTTTATCATGGAATTTGCACATTGGTTAGAGACATTATTCATATTCTGAAGATACATACGGAATTGATGGCTCTTATAAAGGGTTTGTTAGATTTAAAAAAGCTGATTCCTCTACTTATTATCGTGAAGGGAAATTTAATTACTGTTAAGTTTTGTTCATGCTGCATAAGCAATTAGATAGATAGGTCATTCATGATATTACAGTTTAATCTGTTTCCATACTTCAAATAAATAATTAATCAAGAAGTCACACATACATCTTCACATTTAACTATTTTGAGTTCAGTGTGGACTTATTATGAACACTATAAAAGTAACTACACTCTAGTCCACTACAGTTTTTTGTCGTCTGACATATGTTTCAGAAACAAAGTTTCCATTTTCAAAGACGAAGCGTTACTGTACTAGTAACGCTTCGTCTTTGATGATATCAATGGACTCTCATGGTAAAACTGCTTATTGAATAAAATTTAATTTTGAATTTGTCGTTTAAAAAAAAAATTTTTTTTTTTGTTACTCCGAAACCATCTGTCCGATTTTACCCAACAACGAACTTATCCGAGACATATATCTCCCAAACCTACTCTGAAAATTTCAATTGTCTAGCTCATGCCATTCGAGAAATATCGTGCCTACGGCCGGCCGGACAGAATTAATTTCGACCACGGATTCTTGATCAGTGAGTCGAACTAAATCGTTTAAGACCATTTTCATCGGAAAATTCGAAAATTACAGACATTTGGGCGTATTGATAAGCACTCTGTTCCGAGGAACATGAGCGCCAAAAATCATTACTTGAAAACCATTGTGCTGACGTGCCACCTACCTTAAAAAATTCCAAGTTGTTATCTCTTTCCATTCTCAAGTTATTGTGGCAAAGGCCGGCCGGACAGAATCAAATTTGACCTCTTCATCAGGAAGTCGATCCCAATCGTTTGAGAGCATTTTCGTTAAAAATTTTAAAATTACAGACATTTAGGCAAAGTGAAAACGTGATGTTGGCCAGAACATGTACTCAAACAATAAGTCAAAAAGCACTGACGTGAAGACAGGTCGATCGAGCTGAAATTCAGTACTCGATTGTAAAATGGTGACGTGAAGGTTATTTGAGCGGATTGTGACGGATAGTTTCTGAAATATTTAAACATATTTAAAAAAACTATTTTTTTGCGCGCGTGTTCCGCAAGGAACAGCGTGCAATCATTTTGCCACAATGTCTGTTTTTTTCAATTTTTTTGCCGTTAGCACGATCACTACTATTTTGCGGAATATTTTGATTGAAATTCCGAAACCCATGCTGTCCCATCCGGGCATTTTTCGTCATACGCATGCTTAGATGGGAAGTGATTTAACTGCTGGAGTTTTCGTCTGAGATAATTGGGCTTCGGAGCAGGATGCTTTTCCTCCATAGAATCCCCTGAGGAGTGTCCGAGCATGCGTGGATTGAGGCTGCGATATCTGCGTTGAAGAATCCGAGTTTTGTGTGATAAGTGTCATTTTGAGAGGACTTTTAGCCACGAGTAGATTGCGCATGCGCAGAGGAGAAGTGGTTTTTTTTGGTTGTATGGCTCATGTTGGGTGCGGTTCACGTCTAGCTGTCATGGATTTGGTGCTGAGCCGATATTGTGAGATCTTAAAAGAATATTGAAGGCATTTCTGTGAACGGAGATGTAATTGTCGAGGAAAAAGCGTTTTCTCGAGTTGAAAACTCTGTTCTTCGGCCCTGAGGCCAATTTATAAATTACTATATTTGGAATCTCTATATCAAATTATATTCGAATTTGAAAAATAGGCGAAGAAATTGCGTTCTTGTTTCGAAATTCATGTAACCCATTTTGGGCATTCTTCGTTTCCCGCATGAGCAGACAAGAAGTGATTCAACTGCTGGAGTTTTCGTCTGAGAGGATTGGTGTTTTGAGGTGCTGGCTGCTATTCCTCCATAGAAGCCCTTGGCACAGTCTGCGCATGCGTGGATTAAAGCTGCAATATATCCTGAACCACTGGTGTTTATGATTCAGAATTTTAGGTGTGATTTTGGGAGGGCTTTAAGTAACGAGTAGATTGAGCATGCGTAGAGGAGACGTGGGTCTTTTTGAGTTATATGGCTTATGTTGTCTAGCGGTCCTGGATTTGGTGCTGAACCGATATTGTGAGGTTTTAAGAGAAATTTTATCGCAATTCTGTGCACCGACAAGCCAGTTTCGAGGAATATAGCGTTGGTTCCGAGTTGACTATCGTTGTCTATCGTAGCCCTGGTGCCAATTTAGAAATAACTATATTTGGAGGATCAATATTAAATTACATACGGATTTGGAGAATAGGCATAAGCAATTGTGTTCTCAACGGGGGTCCCATAACCACATCTATTTTCATTTCGATTTATGGTAGAGCTAATAGTCATACTATATCGATAGCCCGATTTGTGGAAGTATCTTGAAAAAATATAAAAAAGCACTGACGTGAAGTTCAGCACTCTTTGGCAGGTGTTCACGTTGGTTAATTTGAATTGAATGATGAGTGTTTCAAGCTCAGTGAAAAGAACGAGCCGAAGAGTCCACACCATAGGGTAGTGGACAGCATTCAGTGTTGGGTCATCAATAAACAGTGCTGTGTCTAAGCTGGCACAAGGATAGAGTATCAAAGTTGACAAAGAACACAACTGACTCTCCTTAATCGCGCAAGTGCCTAGAAGTTTCTGAGGCATATCCTTGGGGAAGACTAGGGAGCGTCAGTATAATCATAATCATGTTTTTAACACGTGCGCCAATTGCAGATCGACTTCAGAATGAAAGAAAAAGGTTAAAAAAGCATAACGTGGGGTCAATCTGAATTGGCGGCCTTGCTATAATCATGATTATGATTATACTGACCCTCCGAAAGCTTCCTGAAGGAGATCCCTCAGAAGCTCCTAGGAGCTTGCGCGACTTAGGAGAGTCAGTTGTGGTCTTTGTCAACTTTGTTACTCTATCCTTATGCCAGCTTAGACAGAGCACTGTTCATGTATGACCTGGCAGTGAATGGTGTCCACTACCCTCTGGGGTGGACTCGACAAACAAAGTTTTCAACAGTTTTTGATTTGTGACGCGCCTGGGGTTAATTTTAAGAATCATGACGTATGTGCGTAGATTACGAAATATGCCAATTCGTACCATTTCCAAACGGCAAACATGGCAAAAAGTGAATATGAGGGATAAAAACCGTCGAATGATATATAACGTGAAATAATGATGATATTATCATGAAATTAGAAAATTGAGATAATATCGAAAATAAATAATTCCATTCGTTCAAGTCCCGGCTTCCACCTTAGATCTGTACAGACCCAGCGTAGCGATAGTAGTAGTGCTTTGGATTCATAGTACGTACATACCGGGATCCATTCCCGTAGCCAAAATAATTGCTCTTTTTCTTGTTTTGTTTTTCATTTCTATCGAAATAATAACTTTGATGAGTGGTATATCTAAGGAATTTAAGTCGATCTTTCAATAAAATAACGTGAATAAATTCACATTATATTAGTTTATCATTTCACGAATTCAAATTCTCACATGGCAAAATTGCATGATTGAACTGATTTGTGTCCTTACGCCACCACAAATAAAGCAATGCTTATTTTCGACCAATCAGTAAATGTAGATATGTATTGGAATTGGCCATTACGCCACCACGGACACAGAACTGTTCATTTTCGAAAAAACTGTGAATGTATGTATTTGAGTCGACACTAATCGTCTGAGACCATTCAGTGGGTATGTGCTTGGACATATTATTTTATTTCCTGGAGCTAAGCATAAATGATCCTGGCCTCAGTGCTTTTCCAACTTGTTATACAAATAATTATTTGGGCTTTCATTTAATTAAATACTATTAAATTAGTAATGAAATTACCCTTCACAAAGTTCGGATATGTCAGCCTCATCTGGCGTACTTATCCAAATCGTCCTTCTCGTATACCAAACCGTTGTAATCTGAAAATTTTACCTTCTACACCGAAACCATCTGGGACGTCTGACATACTTAATGAAATTCCCCCTCATCTAAATTGTAAATCGCTCCTGATCCGATCCCAAGTCGAAATTACTCCCCAAGGATTCGTTCTCACCGATACACTAAAATTCGCATTCTTATACTTGTATATCCTGTATCCCGTTTGATTCCTCCCATTTCCCTAGGGTTTCCAGCGACATGTCTAGTTTATTATGCGTCCTCTTACAGCTCAGGTATTGATGCGCTAGAAAATTTATTTTCTTTTATGCGATTATATTCACCAAACTTCCGTATGAATTTGGAACCGATATGTTCACAGGAAATGAAATTGTGATATCGTATTACCTCAGCTATTGCTTGGTTTTCTGTTTTCATCTCGTGGTAAACGGATGAGTGAGAAACGATAGAACATATGTACATTGCTTTTCGATACGGATATGGAAAATGGAGCCTTCAGGATGAAGAAAACTGAATTTCCTGTTTCATTTACAAAATTGGTGAATACTTATTGAGATACTGTATTGAAGTTATGGCTTAGCTGCAATTGAAAACACAAATATGAGTCACCAAATGGTTCCTTCATGGGTTTTCTCCCCCAAACACTGATCAATATCAATAAAATCGAGAATTTTATTATTTTGAATTTACTTCTAGAGACACTAGATATTTTTTAGAAGCAAATATAGAACACTGTTGCTGAATAAACAGTAACGAAACAACATCAACGATAATAGAATTATTCTATATACTTTCGGAGACTAAATCAGACTGATGCATCACGGATTTGGGACGAAATAACAGCAATACAGGACGAAACTCGCCAAAATATTTGTTCTGAGTCCAAGTCCCATTCCCAATAAGTGAATGAAAATTTGAACACTTAATTTGATAATTTTTGTAAGTTGTGACACCATCAAGTGTCATTTTTGCAATAGAAATGTGATTATTTGGACTCCTCTTCTCAAAATTTGCACATGTTTTTAAAATCAAGAACATTAATTACTGAATGGTTCCTTTCTGAGTTTTCTCTGCCAATCGCTGAAAAATATCTATAGAATAAAAAATTCATTATTTCGAAAATTGTTTCTGAGTCAGAAACAAAAGATATTAACCAGAAGCAATATATTGAACAATATAAAGGGTAAAGTTCCAAAAAACACAATTTGAAATTTTAGTATACTCTTTGGCTACCCATTTCGGCTTACGCCATCCTCAGTCCAGCTTAAATAACAATGTATATCTTAATATCAATTATATCGTGATCGGTACAAGTACACACATTTTCTTACAGTTCTGTTTTGTTAGTTAACATTCATGAAAAGATACACTAACTTTTGATTTGTAATTTGTAGGTTATGTGACAGTTATACAACTCAGCGTCTTTATGAAGTTTCAAAATGTAAAAATGTTGTTTCTAACATAAATATGCAAAAATCTAATTCTCCTTTCCAGAAAGTTTTCTTCTGTTTTATCTTTGTATGTATCTACTTTTTTCGGTTGATTTTCCTAATTTCACACGTTCGATAGGAAAATCCAGCACCAGTGGTTCAGGAGATATCGCATCTTCAATTCACGCATGTGCCAACCCTCCCCAATGGATTCTATGGAGGAATAGCATCCTCCATCTCAAAACCCCAGTCCTCTCATACAAAAACTCCAGCAGTTGAATAACTTCTCATCCACGCATGCGCGCAAAGAAAAATGCCCAGAAAGTTCAGCACGAATTCAAAAAAAATTGGTTTAGCAATTCAAAGCAAAATATTCCGTAATAGTAGTAATTTTATGTTCAATTCAAGTCATGCGATCCTCACGAAATTTTTAAAAGTCTTTGCTTCAGTCTTTTTGGCGCTCTTGTTCCTCGGAACAGAGTGCTTATCAATTTGCCCAAATGTCTGCAATTTTCGAATTTTTGGCTGAAAATAGTCTCAAACGATTTGGTTCGACTCACTGATCAAGAATCCGAGGTCGAAATCGATTTTGTCCAGCCGGCCAGCCGGCTGGCCGTGGGCACGATAACTCTCGAACGAAAGGAGTTAGAGGATTGAAATTTGCAACGTAGGTTTGGAGCGTAAATATCTTGGACGAGTTCGTTAACGGGCGGAATCCATCAAGCTGTTTCGAAGTAATGGCCGTTTTTAGTAAAAACATTTTTTATGAATATTTCCGAAACCGATCACTCGATCTATCTGAAATTTAGCATCAAATTGTAGAATTATGACCTTTATACGCATATGAAGTTTTGTATTGAACAGGTTACCGCAAAGTGTGAAAAAAAAATTTGAAAATTTAAACAAAAATTTTCTACAATAAATAACTCTCGAACGGAATCAGCTAGGCAGTTGAGATTTTCAGAGTAGTTTAGGGAAATGGATATCTCGGTTAAGTTCGTTATTGGGCAACATAGGCCAGATATTTTTGGAGTAACAGAAAAAAAAATTTTTTCAAGTAAGAAATTTCAAATTCAATTTTTATTTAAGATGCAGTTCCACCACAAAAATCCATTGATATCACTTTCAACTCCTACAAGCTAATACTTTCGGAGATATGATTTTTCGAAATTTCAATAATGAATCGTACTTCTATGTTTTCACAGAATGCTATAATTATTCTATCTATGCTTTATTATATGATCTGTGTTCATACTCGTACATGTCATCCTGCTCTATAAGAGAGAGTCAAATTAATGTCAGCTATTTTAATTTGATTTCTGCCATGATGCAGTTCTCATTCTCAGATTGCTCATTTAATCTTGATAAATAAACTATTATTTAAATTGAATTTCCTTAATGATGCAGTTCTATGAAAATAATACAATGATATAATTCTCAACTCTGAGAAACCAATACTTTCGGAGATATAATTTGTCTGTTTGAACAAGAGCGCCAGAAAGGTCCTGTCCGCAGGGCTTGAACCAATTTTTTCATTTAACTATTCAGTTTCAATTCAATCAGATTAGTTTTTTCCAAGTTATCGTTACTATTTCACTCATAACAAAGTCTGACCAACCACAGGCCAAAGAGAGCTCGTATTATCGCGAAAACAACAACTGTCTTTGAATTATGTTTGGTCTTACAACACTGCTGTTTTCCGCGACTCAACCATGGATACGGACTGTTTGACAAATGATAAATATAACTTACAGACGTCAACATGAGTAATTTTTTTCGCGAATATTCTAATGAAATATCACTCGCGACTGAATTTATCTCATAAGTCTGTCTCTTATTTCTTAACTCATCTGAGTTGCTTAGAGAAAACACAACTCTTCCTTCGGACACGTAATATTTTCAAACAACTCAGATTCCTTACGAAATAAATCGACTGACTTATCATGAAAATTCAATCACTAGCGATATTACTAGAGAGAACAAAATTCTTAAATTTTTGGATTTTTTTTTGCTATAAATAGCCATTCGGTTGACACAAAACTTCGCACGCATACAAAGGTCAAGATTGTACTCTGAAAATCGCAACTCGCGGGGTCATTTCGTTCGAGAGTTATCGTGCTTAATGTCTTACGACATCATGGCAAAATGATAAAGCGCTGTGGGGTGGGAACAAGCGCGTCAAAGTGAATTAATTTGAACTATCGAACCATGTTTCGCTATTCCTGAAAGGGCAGAAAATAAACCAATATTCCAGGCTCTTGAAGCTCACTGCATCGCTCCCATTACGCTGGTTCAATGTACATATGTCACTAATTCTGCTTATTTGTTACAGGTGAACGATCTTCGGTACTGAGTCTACGAAAACAAGACATAAGGAAATGAGATGCAGAATGCCGAACCATCTCATTTTCCTGCTCCTACTCATAATCAAATTGGCATCCAGCTGCCCCCCACCATGCATATGCAAGTGGAAATACGGCAAGCAAACGGTCGAGTGCATAGATAAGGATCTCCTTATTATACCCGACGGTATGGATTCGGGAACCCAAGTGCTCGAATTTTCCGGCAACAACCTTCAGTTTCTGCAGTCTGAGAAATTCCACAGCATGGATTTGACTAATTTGCAGAGGATTCGTCTGGCACGGTGTCGTATAACGAGCATAAACGATCGCACATTCAAGGGCTTGACAAACCTCGTCGAATTGGATTTATCCGGTAACTTGCTCGAAGCGATTCCATCCGAAAGCTTTCTTGATTGTCCCTCATTAATGAAACTGACTTTGAGCTCGAATCCGATAAAGATAGTACGCAGGGCGGCCTTCAGTCATCTATCTCTCTTGAACACGCTCGAGCTGTCACGATGCCTACTCACCGACATTCAAGATGGGGCATTCCAAGGCCTTTATAGCCTGGAATGGTTATACTTGAACGAGAACAAACTGGCCACTCTCAAGGGTTTACGATACTTTCCCAACACTCTCAAAGGAGTACAATTCCAAGACAACCCCTGGAATTGCGATTGTCATTCGGTTGAACTTCAAAAATACGTGAAAGAAACGAACGCTCCAAATTCCATGGCTCCTATTTGTAACTCGCCGCAGAGGCTTTCCAAGCACAAACTGAAATCTGTTCCTCCCGAAGATTTAGCATGCCTTCCTGAGATATCCCCTACAACTTTCTTTTTGGAAGTGAGTGAAGGACGAAATATATCACTGATATGTCATACTAAAGCCTACCCTGAAGCGAAGGTGTCCTGGTGGTTCAAAGGTCAGATTATACAAAACGACACGATTGTCGCACCGGGAGTTCATCTAATTTATTTTATTGAGGAAGGGTCATCGAATAAACACAGTGAGTTGTTTATATTCAACGCAAACGAGGAGGACAATGGGACCTTTGTTTGCGCAGCCGAGAATCCGGCTGGATTGAGCCAGGCCAACTTCACGATCCGGATAGTCTTGAAGAAAGTCCATGAAGAAATCTCCTTCGAACCACAATTAGATATCGTCATAATTCTGCTCTCTACAGGAGTCGTGACCGGGGTGTTGTTGTTCTGTATTTTACTGATATCGCTCGTGAGGTGTCATAGGAATAAGCTGTGGAAGAAGAGAAATGATTCCAAGGTGGCCCTGAGTAATTCCACAAAAGATAGTTTACTCCAGGATAGCATAGACGAATATCCGGAAAGTTTGAAAGGTAGCTCAAAGTTGGCGTGTCATTACGAAGAAGAGATGGAGTTGTATAACTCCCAGTTGAAAGGCGATATTCTGCATTCCATTTCGCCAACTTCGACGTCTAATCAGGCGAGGAGTCCCTCATCGTTGAATCGCTATAATATGGAACAGAACCCGGATCTCATCAACGGAACCGACGAAGTCTCCGAGACCTGCCGGCAGCCGTCCGCTACGAAAAACCGTGTGCCGAATTGGAGGAACGAATTCGGGCTCAGTTCGCTGAATCCAATCAATCTCGTAGGGGATGCTTCGGTCGAGCAATTAAATGTAAATTGCTATAAAACCCTTCCTCATAAGAGAGAGAAACCGGGGCTGGTGAGCAGGTATTCTTTGGAAGCCGAATTTATCGCCCAACCCGGTCATCTGGAACCGTATGCGAATCTTCGGTACACCGCAGATGGTTATCCGGTCCGGACTGTCCCCTATTTCCAGCCTGCTACGATAGAGACGTGTTGTACGTCGGTTAAGTGGCCACCCTGTTTGCCCGCGGGTTTCGTGGATGCGCAAGGTGGTGTTCTGATGAAGTGCGTGAGTGCGCAGACTGAAGAAGTTGAACGCGAGATCGAAGAAGTGATTGCTAGTAGAAGTGAAGGACAAGACGACAAAGCTACCGACTTGGACGATATTGAAACTAAAGATTTGTCTGACGTAAAATGTTAGTTCCTCCGAATTAATGTACCTACTGTAATAAGTAATCATTAAAGGATACTGTGGGAGGTATACTCATTATTGAACGGTTTTTTTCTGGGTTTTCTCTCCCAAACTCTGAAAAATATCTATATAATAAAAATTAATTATTTTGTGATTTGCTTCTGCGTAAGAAACACAGGATATTTGTCAGAAGCAATCAATTGAACAATGTTGCCTAACAAACAACAACGAAACAACATCAACGAAGAAAAAACTATATCGTAACGTTTCGGAGTCTATATCAGACTCCTTCGTCAGACGCTCAATGGAAATCGTTAGAATTATTTTGTTGATAGTTATTTTGTGAAATTCAAGAATTGTCACATTGACAGTATTTAAAAATCATAGCTAACATAGTTTTACTTCGCATAGAAATTTCCAAGTTCCAACTCCTTTTTCAATAAATTTAGCCAAATATGGTCAATACCAATTGAGCAATTTGCAAAATTGCATTCTCTGTTCAATAAAATACAAGTTGACTCCTTAAGTTTCCTTTTTGCGCGTATGTTCTGGGGAACATCGCGTTATAGTTTTGCCCAAATGTCTGTAACTTTCGAATTTTTTGACGAAAATGGTCTCAAACGATTAAGTTCGACTCCCCAATGAAGAATTCGAGGTCAAATTTGATTCTGTCCGTCCGGCCGTCCGGCCGTCCGGCCGTTGCCACGATAACTTGAGAACGAGAAGAGCTAGCAACTTGAAATTTTCAGGGTAGGTGACGCATCTCAATACGACGGACAAGTTCGTTAATGGGCATAATCGGCCCAGTGGTTTCCGAGTAATAATTTTGTTTTCAACCAATATAAATCCGATCGAATTGAAACTTGGTGGGTAGTTGTAGAATATGATCTTAAGCACGTTTGTGGAATTTTGTGCGAATCGTATGGCTAGAAAATTTTTAAAAAATTATTAAAAAATATTTTTGTTGTCACGATAACTTGAGAACGGAATGAGATAGCGGCTTGAAATTTTCAGGTTAGGATGAACACCAAAACGCGACATTTCAGTTTGTTTATGAGCATAATCGGCCAAACGGTTTCAGAGTTATAGCCATCTGAAATTTTCTGAAATTTCGTGGTTTTTGTTCCTCATTAACTCAAAAAGTACTGAACCGATTGAATTCAAACATGGTTATTAGTTGTAGAATGCCAACGCGGCAATGGTTGCAAAATTTGGTGAGGATAGCATTTGTAGAAAATTTTTAATAAATCATTGAAAATAAAAAAAAAAATTCTATATATCAGTAACTATTCGTTTGAAATTGCTGAAATTTTGCAAGAGCCTTCATAACCTAACTCTACTGCCAAGTTTCAAGTTTTAATACGATCGGTTAAATATTGTTGGAGATTCGAGCATTCTTGTGCGAGTTCAGTAGATGGGTGACCGTTGCCTCGATAACTTTCGAACGAAAGGAGATAGGGACTTGCAATTTTCAGGGTAGGTTGCGTATCCGAAAGAGAGTGTTGAGTTCGTTTTTGGGCATAATCGGTCTAACGGTTTCCGAGTTATACCCACCTGGAATATTATTTCCTTGATAACTCAAAAAATAAATATTCGATCGAATTGGTGCTTGGTAACTAGTAGTAGAAAATCAACATAAAGACGTGTTTAAAATTTTGTAAGAATCGTATCCCTAGAAAATTTGAAAAAAATGACGAAAAAAAAATTTCAAGAACCGTACCCCTAGAAAATTTTTAAAAAGTCACGAAAAAAAAATTGGTTCAAGCACTGACGTGAAGTCAGAAGCTTTTGCGCGTATGTTCTATTGTCCATACTTCTGTATTGGACACCCTTAATCGAATTTACCATGGTAAATTATGTTGTCCATTCTCCTGTATTGGACACTTAATTCGAATTTACCATGGTAAATTCGAATTGAGAGTGTCCAATACAGGAGAATGGACAACATAATTTACCATGGTAAATTCGATTAAGGGTGTCCAATACAGAAGTATGGACAATAGAACATACGCGCAAAAGCTTCTGACTTCACGTCAGTGCTTGAACCAATTTTATAAAATCAGGTTCTGTCATTAGAATCTTTGTATTACTCCAATCCATCATGTGATCTCCTTGGATTGTACATACATGTTCTGCTATTTTTGATTTCTGTATATCTCTATTTCTCAAGTTATTCTTATGCTCTGACTTTCTTACTTCTAGTGGTCTTGATGTTTCTCCTGTGTATGATTTACCACAAATACAAGGAATATCATATACACAGTTTTTTGATTTCTGTTTTTCATTTATGGGTTTTGTTTTCGTTAATAAAGACCTAAGATCATTCTGTGTTTTGAAGACGGTTCTTATATTGAACTTAGAACCGATTCTTCTAATTTTTTCAGAAAGGTCACGAACATAAGGGATCACATTCAACAGATTGGGTTGCTGTTCTTGTTGATTATTCTGTTGTACTTGTTGATTATTTTGTTGTTCTTGATTATTTGTTTTTCTATCTAAATTCATGATACATGTATTTATGAATTGCCTAGGATATCCATTTTCTTCAAGAAATTTTTTGATGAAATCAATTTCATTATTTCGAATTTCAAGAGTAGAACAAATTAGGTTCGCTCTATCATAAAGTGTTTTAATAACACCTCTTTTTACACTAAGCTGATGGTTTGAATAGAAATTTAAATATCTATTTGTATGTGTCTGCTTCCTGAAGACACTCGTTTCGAAATGGTTCGGATACTTAATTATCGAAACATCCAGAAAAGAAAGCTGATTATTTTTCTCTATTTCCAAAGTGAATTTTATTGTAGGTTCCTTTGAATTTATGAAATCGAAAAATTTGCCTAACTCTTCTCTACCATGTTGCCAAATTACAAATATATCGTCAACATATCGCCACCAAGCTTTTGGTTTCAACAAATATGTATCCACAAATTTTTCTTCAAAATTTTCCATGAATATATTACTCATGACAGGTGATAAAGGCGAACCCATTGCCATTCCATAATTTTTTCGATAAAAAACATCTCCTAGTTGGAAATAGGTAGTATTCAAACAAACTTCAAGCATTTCCATAACATCATTGGTATTAAATTTTGAATCTTTAATTATCGAGTCATAATTTTCTAATTTCGTTCGAACTATTTGAAGCGACTTATCGACAGGAACATTGGGGAACAAACTGACAACATCAAAGCTCACTAGAATGTCATTTTGGTTTAAATTTGAAGTTAAACTATGTCAGCTATGATTTTTAAATACTGTGAATGTGACAATTCTTGAATTTCACAAAATAACTATCAACAAAATAATTCTAACGATTTCCATTGAGCTTCTGACGAAGGAGTCTGATATAGACTCCGAAACGTTACGATATAGTTGTTTCTTCGTTGATGTTGTTTCGTTGTTGTTTGTTAGGCAACATTGTTCGATTGATTGCTTCTGACAAATATCCTGTGTTTCTTACGCAGAAGCAAATCACAAAATAATTAATTTTTATTATATAGATATTTTTCAGAGTTTGGGAGAGAAAACCCAGAAAAAAACCGTTCAATACCTACTGTAATGTCGATATTTCCCTTGTGACAGCTTTAACGAAATATTGTAGAATTTCGTAAATCGTTTTTTATCCAACATTCATTGTAATTTATGAATTTCGTAAGTATGGATTGAAGTAGTTGAGTTGCGTTGCTCTCTTTGGAGTTATGTGCCTTAATTAGGATGGATTTGAATAATAATCAAGTAGTACCTACCTCTTCTGTATTAAGATTGAATTGAAATTGGCATGTACAAGATGAAAATTTACTCTCAAAGAGAGCATATCAGTGGCAGGACTCTTGCCAAAATTGAAATAATGCTATTTGCATTATTATTAAACTGATCCTCCTAGGTCTTCCACAAGGAGACACCTCATAAGCTCTAAGAGCTTGCCCTGAGTTAGGAGAACCAGTTGTGTTGTGTGTAGGCTTTGTTACTGTGTCCTTACGCCACCTTAGGCACAGCACTGTTAATTTTTGACCCAACAGCGAATGGTGGCGATTACCGTGACTAGAAAATTTCTTTCCTAGCCTCGGAATTGAACTTGGGGCTTCCGCTCCCAAGTCAATTACTCTACCACTGAGCCAATCGCACAATCGATGCACAGTTCAGAACTCAGGATGACTGGTACGAAGTGTGGCAAATTCAAGAGGGTACAATGTATTCCTTTATTCATGAAATTTATGTCTGTAATTTTCGAATATATGCTAAGTTTCAATGGATATAATATAATTTTCCAGAGATTTGAGGAATTAATATCTCGGTTCGTTATTGGGTAGAATCGGTTTGGTGGCTTCGGATTAATAATTTTTGGCACTTTCGTTGTTTTTAATGAATTTAATTTCTTTCATTATGCAGTTATATCATGAGACTCCATTGATATCATTTCCAACTCGGAGAAACCAATACTTTCGGAGATATAATTTGTCAAAGTTTGAACAAGAACGCCAAAGCTCCTGTCCACAGAGCTTTCCCACTTTATTTTAAGCATCCATTCAATTAAATATATAACCAAGCTAATAAAAGTTTTCTTAAACTCGCTGTTGATTTTGAATTTCGTTCACAATAATCACATGTATATCTTAAAGAAAAAGACAATAGCAATATGTTAATTCTTCAATTAATATTCAGTACCCTCATGAAACAAAGATATTCTCTGAAAAGTCGAGTAGGTATAGAATCTAATATAACAAAATTTTGCAGCTGACTATGAACATGAACAAGCGCTACAAAGCAGAGTGACCCCACTTCAGTTATGGTGACAACACCATAACTTTGGATCTGTAATAATTAATTTTATCTCGAAGAAACACATACCTATTTGTTTCGGAATGATTGAGTGATACGATGGATTAATTTGCCGACATTAACAAAATAATTTGGAGAAAAAGTTCTCATTATTTATGTTGGCATTAAATTATATTCTGTATTTATTTATAGGTAATTCTCTTAAGTAAAATACATGTGTTAAACGACTGATATTCTGAAATGTGATACCAGAATATCACCACTAGGTATTGGACTATAACTAATACATACTTCACATCAATAACTCCCATTAAATGAACTTGTATATATTCCATTCCACTAAACTGTAAATAAATGTGTAGTATTAATAAAAATAATTCCTAATGTAACAGCTATTATTTCTTTCGATTTCCCTTAGTTCATAAATGAAACTTGAAACTGCTAGATCCGACACAAAAGTGGAGGAGTTAAGAAAATGGCTATCGCTCCTCAAGTCCATTTTTGTGAAGCCTGTAGGATGCAAATCTAAATTCAAGTCGAAATTCAGTTGGCTTAATATTCATTCCTTTAGTTTTAATTCCATAATTAGTATACTTTTTCTTGCAATTTCCTTGATGAAGTTTCCCCTTCATTGAGAATCCTATCCGCAGCATAGAACAAAGTAAAATACATCTCAACAATTTCTTTGAAGTCATCGATTATTTCTTTGAATTCTGCCAAAGACATCAACTAAATGTGACTCAATTAGGAAAATACGGAAGGTTGGAGTAGACATTCGAAATTTTTTATCAGAAGATAGATTCATTGAGGTAGGTACAAGTAGTAGGTACTTTCTCGTATAATAATTACTCAGTTCTAAGCAAGACATAAAGAGAATCACAAATTAAGATTCAAAGCACTTGCAATTAATTTGGAAGATTTTCATGAGGTTGTATCTTTTTTTCCCTAGCCAAATTCACCATTTCCTTGAAATATTGCCATAATGAGAGAACGAGTTTCAATGAAGATATTGATTTCAAGGTTATTGGAAGCCCCGTATAATTGATGGCGCACTTTTTCTCCTGAACATTGTGCCTATTGACTTGCTAGAGAGTTGAAATTTGCAGCCTAAATGTACCTGTTAAGTCTAATAATGAGTAAAATCTGCATAGTAGAGCCGGAGATAAGTCATCTAAAATTTTGTTTACCGAATGACTAGGGAAATACAGCTCTAATCGAATTGAAACTTGGCAGATAGTTGGAAAATGCTGGTGGCATGAAGCCATTTGCAAAATTCAGTGAGCATCATATGATGCAGAAATTATAAAAAAAAAAATTTTCAATTCTAAACCTCAGGAACTATCCGTCAGATATCGCTGAAATTCTGCGATATCCTTCGAAATTTAATTTGGCAGTCAAGTTCTACATTTAACCCTTGATATAATCCTGGATATAGGGATATCTGAGTACCTCACAGGCAATCGTTTTCACAATATTTACGTTAGATTTCGGTTAGGTTAGGTCATGAGCCCATGATGTTTTCCATCGCATGGACGATATTAGAGTTGATTTTGAGCATCTCTTGCAGCCGTTTTATCAAGCTGTGTGCGAATATGTCAAATGCTTTCGCGTAATCCAACCATAATGTATGTAGGTCGCACTTGTAGTGTCCCGCTTCTTGACAAATTGGATAATATCTAATATTTGGAAAATATGTATCATAGTTATAGGAAACTTTACGCCAACATTCATTTTATTCGAAAAAAGGATGTCAAAGCTACAAAATAAAAACTGATTTTTTTTTCAAAATTTCCACAGCCTGTATCTTTTTACCTGAGCTGAATTTGGAAAAATGTTAAATGAAAAAAGTGTTTCATTTGATGGGAGGAATCTTTGGTTGAAATTAATGCAGTGGTCAAAGACTCACCCTGTATATACTTTGGTAAGTTAATCATATTGGGTTCAGAATATCTCCAGTGAAAACAAAACTAGAATATTGCCTAAGTTTCAATCGATTTAATATAATTTTCAGAGTATATTTGATAAACAAATATCTCGGATAAGTTCGCTATTTAATTTTAATTATTTTTTTTTATGATGCAGTTCTATTATAAGAATCCATTGATATTATTCCCAACGCTGAAAAACCAATACGAGGTATGATTTGTCAAAGTTTGAACAAGAGCGCCAAAGCTCTTGGTCCACAGAGTCCAACAGAGTCCACAGAGCTTTCCCACTTTTTTGTTTTTTTTTTGCTTGTTCGACCTTGCTTGACTGATTTTATACCCATTTGTTCCCATATAATAAACCAAAACGTATATCGAATATCCAGTTTTCCAGCCTAATTAAAACAGAAATTGGACACCATCAGTATATATAATTGCAAGCCGTAACTACACGTAATTATAGTGCGTTCATTGTGATACGAGTTTTTATTAATTGGCTGGAACGATATCCATTACTACCTATTCTCGTTGTTGTTTATTGCAGACTTCTAAACGACAAATTCGAAATGATAGGTGGATGGATCAAAATACGATAAAAGCATGAAATTGTGAATAATTAAATCAAAATTATTTGATAATGATATCATTCCGTATTGTCATAGTATCGGTTTATTATTTCCACAGAAATAATATACCTTCGAATTTGAACAACACTAAATATTTCTGAATCCCTGTCAAAATTATCGATGGTTTAAAGCACAGATATTGTATGTCCATTTTTGCCGATATGTATTAGAGTTAAGTGATATTTTGAACATAGGAAGACATATACTGCATTCACTTTTATAAAGTCTCCCGATTGGCCATGATTTTGGTCTATTACGTTTTTGTTACTAAAACACAGGCAGGTTGGCACTGCTGAAATATCATCAAGGTCAAAACAATCCGCCGCGACGTTGCCAATTTCTAGTCTCAACATAATCATAACTTAATCTTCAATCTTAGACAAGATATTATCAACGACCATTATCTTCGAATATAATGAAGAACTCTTGGCTTTGAAATGCCGAAAGTAGGAGTGATATACAGAACCGAAATCTGCAATAGTTCAACTTCATTCTGACATGTTGAACTCTCGAATGAAATGACTTAGTTTCATCACTATATTTTATTAAGGTATAAGAATGACTCGTTTAGAAGTTTTCCGAATTTACCATGGTAAATTCGAATTAAGAGTGTCCAATACAGGAGAATGGACAACATAATTTACCATGGTAAATTCGATTAAGGGTGTCCAATACAGAAGAATGGACAATAGAACATACGCGCAAAAGCTTCTGACTTCACGTCAGTGCTTAAACCAATTTTTTTTTCGTGATTTTTTTGAAATTTTCTAGGGGTGCGCTTCTTAAAATTTTTTTTTTCGTCATTTTTTTCAAATTTTCTAGGGATACGGTTCTTACAACGTTTTAAACACGTCTTTATGATGCATTTCTACTACTAGTTACCAAGCTTCAATTCGGTCGAAGATTTATTTTTTGAGTTATCAAGGAAATAATATTCCAGGTGGGTACAACTCGGAAACCGTTTGACCGATTTTGCCCAAAAACGAACTTAACTCTCCATTTCGGATACGCAACCTACCCTGTCTCCTTTCGTTAAAAAGTTATCGAGACAACGGTCACCCATCTACTGAACTCACACAAGAATGCTCGAATCTCCAACAATATTCAACCGATCATTTTAAAACTGGAAACTTGGCAGTAGAGTTAGGTTATGAAGGCTCTTGCAAAATTTCAGCAATTTCAAACGAATAGTTACTGATATATAGAATTTTTTTTTCAATTTTCAATGATTTTTTTTAAATTTTTTACAAATACTATCCTCAAAAAATTTTGAGAGTTTTCGCGTTGGCATTCTACAACTAAGTTCTATTTTTGAATTCAATCGGTTTAGTATTTTTTGAGTTAATGAGGAACAAAAAACAACCGAATTTCAGATGGCTATAACTCTAAAACGATTTGGCCGATTATGCTCATAAACAAACTGAAATGTCGCGTTCTGGTGCACATCCTAACCTGAAAACTTCAAGCCGCTCTATCTTTCCGTTCTCAAGTTATCGTGACAACAAAAATATTTTTCAATAATTTTTTTTTAATTTTCTAGCCATACGATTCGCACAAAATTTCACGAACGTGCTTAGGTTCATATTCTACAACTACTCAACTAGTTTCAATTTGATCGGATTTATATTGGTTGAAAACAAAATTATTACTGGGAAACCACTGGGCCGATTATGCCCATTAATGAACTTGTCCGTCGTATTGGGATACGCCACCCACCCTGAAAATTTCAAGTCGCTAGCTCTTTTCGTTCTCAAGTTATCGTGGAAACGGCCGGACGGCCGGCCGGACATAATCAAATTTGACCTCGAATTCTTCATTGGGGAGTCGAACTAAATCGTTTGAGACCATTTTCGTCAAAAAGTTCGAAAGTTACAGACATTTGGGCAAAACTATAACGCGATGTTCCCCAGAACATACGCGCAAAAGGCCTCACTGGTAGTCAAATGAAGGCTGGTATTTCATTGAAACCTAAGGACTCATCAAGAATGCAGACTCACATTGCGTGAGTGCTTGTTCCAATTTTTTGCCGAAAATGGTCTCAAACGATTGAGTTCGACTACCTGATGAAGAATTCGAGGACAACTTTGTTTCTGTCCCGGCAGCCGGCCGTCCGTTGCCACGATAACTCGAAAACGAAATGAGATAGCGAAATTTTCAGGGTAGGTGGCGCATCACAATACAACGGACGAGTTCGTTAATGGACATAATCCGCCCAATGGTTTCCGAGTAATTATTTTATTTTCAAGCAATATGAATCCGATCAAATTGAAACATGGTAAATAGTTGTATAGTTGTAGAATGTGAGCTTAAGCGCGTTTGTGAAATTTTGTAAGAATCACATCACTAGAAAATTTTGTATGCACTTTGTATGCCATGATATCCAGAGAACGGAAAGAGATAGCGTCTCGAAATTTTCAGGGTAGGTTGTGCATCTGAATGCAGTTCATTTATAGACATAATCGGCCAAACGGTTCTGGAGTCATAAACATCTGAAATTTGGTTGAAATTTCCTCAATAACTCGAAAAATACACGACTGATTGAAATCAAACTTTGTTATTAGTTGTATAATGCCAACGTGAAATGTACCGGTGCAACTTTTAATATTTTTGTAAAAGTAAAAGTGTAATAAATGTCGAATAATCTGTTGATGTGTGATTTCCTATGTTTGATGTAAGATGTGGATTTAAAAATTAATTCCCATCGATGTATTTAACCGCTTTGATTTTTGGGTCTTATACCACTTGTCATTTCATCCTGATGAAGTTCCGCATTTTGGTCTGAAATATAGATGTTTGAATGAAGATTGTGTGTCCTTAATTTTCGGCCCTCAATGCCGAGAATAATTTTCAGGAATATCTACGGCAATACTCCAGATATTAATTATATATTTATATAAATAATAGATTTAGTTTACTTGGGATAGCAGCAATTAACAATTAAAACTTTTTTTCCTTTTTTCTCAAGCTTCCGTTATATATTTATCACTTTTTCAAGAGACCTAAAAAGTATAACATTAAGGTATAACGAATATAAACAGTTCAATAAAGTCTTACAGGAGTTGAGGTTGAAATCAATGATGTTACAATTGTCTTTGAGAATATAAATCATAAATAGCCGAATACATATACCAAAACGCCTTTTAATCGTCAAGAGATGATAGTTTCGATTTAAATGATTGATGGAAATTCTCAGAAAACTAAGTAAGACAGCCGGCGCTGATGACAATAGGTGACAGCTTCATACTTGAATCTTGCTGTAATAAATTGGAATAAATCGCGCTTACTCCATCTATATCCTTCTTGGTGTTGATCTTGTGGTCATACTGTGCAATTCTCACCATGGTTAATTCGATTAAGAGTGTCCAACACAGGAGAATGGACAATAGAACATACGCGCAAAAGCTCCTGACTTCACGTCAGTGCTTGAACCAATTTTTTTCCATATTATGCGAAAAGTAAACTTTATAAATCACGGAAAGGATTAGAAATTGTTTTCCCCAATACGATTTCGAGGGTAAATAATTCGGCGCCTCTGATTAAGTTCAATGAATTGATTTCCTTTCTGCAACTAATCTTTGTTTCTCCTCCAACTTCAATCGCATTTACCACAATGGCATCCAGCGTCGATCTCCTTGAAACTCTAGCTTCTTGAATTCACTCTGAATCGGTGATTGAATTTGACTGGTAGGTACTTTTGTTATTCATAAGCCAAACCCGGAAAGTTTCTCAGTGTTAATAAGTATAACGAATTCCAATCCGAACTTTGAGAATCAGCACAACGAACAAAAGTTCGAGATGTTCCAATTCATTATTGATCATGAAAGTTTGGACCTCGTATTTATCATTAGTTCAAAGCAGGTAATCAGCCTCCTTAAGAAATTGATAAGAGTTTTTTCGGGAAATGAGTTCTCTTATTACGAATCATGGAAAATCCAATGGAAGTTCCATGGTGGTAATGAAGAGAATCCAGAATATAAATTTATAACATAATTACAGCATACTTTACCAGTGAGTTTTTAGGCATTTTTTCCGATAATTATGGGAACAATAGACAAAAAATTCCATCACCCATAGTTGAATCACCATCCGCATGTAGTATTGTCATTTCTAACATTATTCAGGTTCAGTGACGTTTTTTCAGTACTATTGGCTATAGAATCCATAGACTAATCCTGAAAATCATAGTATTAGCATTAATTATACAGGGTGTCCCAACGAAGATTTGATCCCCCTCCAGAACTCAGAAACGAAGAATTTCCGAAGATTTAAAAAAATACAGATCAACTTCTGTTTTGAGGGGGAGGAACTTCCATCATGAGTTTGTTCCGAAAAAAACACCCCATGGAGGTGGCATGAAACCCCAACATTTTTTAAGTAAGGTGGATATGTCGAGTGTTGGTTAGTTTGGAACAAATTTATATTCTGTACACAACCTAGTTAAAATTTTCAAAATCGGTTCGTTATTTACGAAATAATGTTAGAATTGAACTTGCTGTCAAAAGGTGATGTTGAATTACCCAAACTCAAGAACCTAAGAGTTTTGACTTTATTCATCAAAGCATAACATATTGGTGACTTATATTTCTTTCTAGATGATTATTGCGCGTATGTTCTGGGGAACATCGCGTTATCATTTTGCCCAAATGTCTGTAACTTTAGATTTTTTTGAGAAAATGGTCTCAAACGATTTAGTTCGACTCCCTAATGAAGAATTCGAGGTCAAATTTGATTCTGTCCGGCCGGCCGTCCGGCCGTTGCCACGATAACTTGAGAACGGAAAGAGCTAGCGACTTGAAATTTTCAGGGTAGGTGGCGCATTCCAATACGACGGACAAGTTCTTTAATGGGCATAATCGGTCCAATGGTTTCCGAGTAATAATTTTATTAACTTAATTTTAATAACTTGGTGAGTAGTTGTAGAATATGAATCTAAGCACGTTTGTGAAATTTTGTGAGAATCATTGGCTATAAAATTATTAAAAATATTTTTGTTGTCACGATAACTTGAGAACGGAAATAGATAGCGGCTTGAAGTTTTCAGGTTAGGATGTGCATCGGAACGTGACATTTGAGTTTCTTTATAAGCATAATCGACCGAAACGTTTGAGACCATTTTTAGCCAAAAATCTGAAAATTACAGACATTTGGGAAAATTGATAAGCCCTCTGTTCCGAGGAACAAGAGCCCCAAAAATAAGAATTTCCATTTAAGATTACAAATCTAGTATTACCATTTTGAAGAAAATATTTTGAAAATATAAGTTGGATCGAGAAACGTACAGGTACCACATTTCAATACTCCAGTTTTTTTTTTAAGCCAAGAAACGTCTAATGCGCCAAAGATTTGAATGACCCTCTATAATGACAATCAATTAAAATCTCATATTAATAATTTATACTCAGAATTCAGTTACATTTTATCTCGGATTTTATAATATTTCAGAAAAAATGTCATCCTCTTCGAAATTACGAATTTTTCATCAAGAACGATTAGAACGTCGAAATAAATCAAAATATTATACTCAAAACTCCACCAAGAGCTCTCTCTTACCGGTGCGTGAAACAGGGCCACTTCCAGAGAACTTTCTATGAATAACACCCCTTCTAGAGACTGCTTCGTAACCCCCAGATAATTAATGCTATCCAGGCAAGGGAATTAAAACGGTACATTAATTTTTTCCCCTCAAACGATAGTCCCATGGCAACTGCATAATAAATAAATCTCTTTGGTTTTATTGACTGTGAATTCTTCCTTTTGCTAGCTAGACCGACAAAGTGGTCTGTAATAATTACCCGAATAAGAATGTTCCTATGCTCCCGTACGCCCACGGGCACATATCGATCCCCAAAACCAGACCACGTCCTAAATGGCCCGCTTTCGGAGCCCCGGGAATATTTATGCTATTGGAATAATTTATCTCCACCTATAAATTTGACCGCTAAAAACTGCAAATTCCGCGTGGCCGCGATAGCAGGAATGGTTCAGATCCGATCTTGTGCTCAGCTGATGGGGTTCATTAGAATATCCATAACAACCGATTAATAAATTGGACCCCACTCCTCAATTATTTGAATTATGAAGTTTTCGTAATTTCGGAGATCATCAAAAGGTTGAAGAATCGTTTGTTCAGGTATTTTTCAATGATGTTTCGAAATTATAATTAAACAAGCCCTGTGGACAGGAGCTTTCTGGCGCTCTAGTTCAAACAGACAAATTATATCTCCGAAAGTATTGGTTTCTCTGAGTTGGGAATTATATCAATGTATACATATGATAGAGCTGCATCATAAAGGAAATTCAATTCAAATAATAGTTTATTTATCAAGATTAAATGAGCAATCATGAGAATGAGAACTGCCATGGAAGAAATCGAATTAAATCTGGCCAATTTTGCCCAATAACGAACTTAACCGAGATATTCATCTCCCTAACCTACTCTGAAAATTTCAACTACCTAGCTCATTCCGTTCGAGAGTTATTAAGGAAAAACTTTTTTTAAATTTTTTAAATTTTCAAATTTTTTTTTTTACACTTTGCGGTAATCTGGTCAATACAAAACTTCACATGCGTATAAAGGTCATGATTCTACAATTTGATGCTAAATTTCAGATAGATCGAAGGAACTTGTCCGAGATATTTACGCTCCAAAACCACCTTGCAATTTTCAATCCGCTTACTCCTTTCGTTCGAGAGTTATCGTGCCTACGGCCGATCGGCCGGCCGGACAGAATCGATTTCGCACTCGGATTCTTGATCAGTGAGTCGAACCAAATCGTTTGAGACCATTTTCAGCCAAAAATTCCAAAATTAGAGACACTTGGGCAAATTGATAAGCACTCTGTTCCGAGGAACTCGAGCGCCAAAAAAACAAGTTTCGTATGACAATTGCCCAAAACAGGTTTAAAGTACCTACAAATAGTAGATATTCCATAAAACATGTATTAAAGAAGAGAAGAACTAATGAAAACATTACCTTGTAATCGATCAAAAATTTCCTCATCTACGTTCACCAAATTTTCTCCTCTCTCGAACTACAGAATTATGCTTTCAATATTTACGTAATATTTTCAAACATTTTCGGGTGAGGTCCCCGTTGCATCGCTAAAATACGAGTATTTCAACCCCAATGTTTTTGAAGTTACAATATTCCCTTCTGTCAAGTTGACATTATGAAAATTCATACATAGAATAATTAGGTATATCAATCTGTGAAATACGATTTACATTGAAATTTTGAAAAATCATATCTCCGAAAGTATTAGCTTGTTAGAGTTAAAAATGATATGAATGGATTCTTATGATAAAACTGCTTATTAAAAAAAAATTAATTTGGAATATGTTTTGTAAAAAAAAATTTTTTTTTTATTACTCCGAAACCTTCTGTCCGATTTTGCCCAGTAACGAACTTAGCCGAGATATTTATCCCCCAAACCTACTCTGAAAATTTCAACTCTCTAGCTCATTCCGTTCGGGAGTTACCGTGCCCACGGCCGGACCGGCCGGCCGGCCGGACGGCCGGACAGAATGAATTTCCACCACGGATTCTTGATCAGTGAGTCGAACCAAATCGTTTAAGACCATCTTCATTGAAATATTCGAAAATTACAGACATTTGGGCAAATTGATAAGCACTTAGTTCCGAGGAACTAGAGCGCCAAAAAAGTGGGAAAGCCCAGTGAAATTCTCAATAACAATTTTAAGACGGAAACTTTGATGGGGATCAACTATTTAATCACTTAAATTTTCAAGAAACAAATTGTTATACAGTTATTCTATGAAAAATATCTATAGATTATTGTTTTGCCTATTAGGCAATTGAAGCAATGATATCAAGCGATTGATAGTCGCAAAAGTCATCATGCCAAAAGAATAGTGAAAGAGTTCAATGAAGAAATAATCACAACAACAATTGACAACTAGATACATGATGAAATCTTTAATTTAAAATAGAGCACTTAGTGACCAGTCTCTGTAATTCTGCAATGTGCGCAACTATTTAGGAGTTATACCAGAGAGTATACTCAAATGGAGAAAACACATAGAGAAGATGCTTTCCAAAGCTATAGCGGTAATGTTTTCCAAACGGCTACGGGGAATATAAAAAATTGGTTCAAGCCCTGTGGACAGGAGCTTTGGCGCTCTTGTTCAAACTTTGACAAGTCATATCTACGAAATTATTGGTCTCTGGGAATGATATAAATGGATTCTTACGATATAACTGCATCATGAAAGAAATGACATTCAAACAGACCGATTCTCCCCAATTACGAACATATCAGAGATATTCATTCCTCAAATCTACGCTGAAAATTATATTATATCAATTAAAACTTAGACAATATTGCAGTTTCGTTTTTACTGCAGATATTCTGAACCCAATTTGATTATGTATCTTACCAAAAAATATATTTCCATCATCATATGGATTATCCAATTATTATTATTTTCACCTTAATGGTATTATATCATATCATCCTCATAATTCTACGATAGCTGAGGTTATTTCATTGGTCATTTTGCATTCAATCATTCTTTGTTTTCTAGAATACGAGTGTATTTTATATCAAGAATAACAAACCAGAAATAATTTTGACATTCATCTCTCATAGGAAAATAAGGTGACATGTAAGAACATACATCATATAATAATTCATAGATGGAATAATTAAGTAGGAACATCATTCTGTGAAAACATAGAAGTACGATTCATTATTGAAATTTCGAAAAATCATATCTCTGAAAGTATTAGCTTGTTAGATCAGTGGATTTTTATGGTGAAATTTGAAATTTGTAATGTGATACTTCACCGATATATTTATCTCCCAAACCTATTCTGAAAATTTCAACTGCCTAGCTCATTCTGTTCGAGAGTTATTGTAGAAACAAAATTATAAAAATAAAAAAAATTTGTTTGACACTTTACGACAACCCTATCAATACAAAACTCCGCATGCATATAAAGGTCATTATTCTCCAATTTGATGCCAAATTTCAGACAAATCGAGTGATCGGTTTCGGAAATATTCATAAAAAAATGTTTTCAATAAAAACGGACATAACTCCGAAACCGCTCAGTGGATTTCGCCCGTTAACGAACTTGTCCACGATATTTAGGCACCAAAGCTACTCTGGAAATTTCAATCCTCCAACTCCTTTCGTTCGAGAGTTATCGTGTTTGTATGCGACAAACTTTAAGGGATGATTCTGTGATGAAATTAAGGTGGGTAATTGGTATAAAATGTTTTGAAGAACCTCCTTCCGGAAAAGTTACACCCATATGAAGATTAACAATAAAAATGTTTCTCTATTTCAGTATCGTAATGAGTTCATTCCAGCACTAAAAACAGTGCTGGAATGAACTCATTCCCGCATTGTTTCTAGTTATATTTTTCGTTTTGTGGTAGTCAGCACTGACATTCGATCCTATTAATTTTAACACACGTCAGTTATTGCCAATATAAGATAATATAAGATAATCTGGATAAGGTGAAATAATTGTTGAGAGGAAAGGTTTTATTTCCATAAAAACAAAGGTACTAGAGATTTCCTTCTTGCTAATTTTGAATCATTCATGATATTAGGAAACTGTTCAATCTGATCTCCATGCTCGACGTACAATTCAAATTCCATGATCTGTCAACTTTCGTAACAGTCACACCAACTGCCAAGATCCAATACAAAAGTCACTAGGATGTATTATCCTCATTTTTCATTAAATTTCAACAGTATTTTACAAAACTTGCCTGAAATAGGGAAAATATCGTCTAATACTCGTTGCAGAAGGCAATTCCAACACTCATGCGTTCTCCTATCGTTCGAGAGTTATCGTGCCTACGGCCAGGAATAATTGATTTCGACCTCGGATTCTTGATCAGTGAGTCGAACCAAATCGTTTGAGATCATTTTCAGCCAAAAATTCGAAAATTACAGTCATTTGGGCAAATTGATAAGCAGTCTGTTCCGAGGAACTAGAGCGCCAAAAAACGAAAATATTGCCTGTTTTACCCATTTGTGACAAAAATTACACTTTAAAGTAGAGAAAGTGGTGAAACTAGAGGAAAGCAGAATTTTTTTTAATATCCAGGGGGTCAGGGCCAAATAAATTAGGCCTGAGTGAGTAGCAGATGACCATACCTATCCACCATTTTCGTATTGTTCAACGTTCTGCCAAACACCCTGTATATTAAATTAGTACAGCTCTATACACGTCTCATCTCCTTTTCTCTGATTCTTATATATTGTGCAGAATTTGAAATATTACTTTCCTGTCTACCATCAAGGAAGAAGTAAAATATCAACAAACAGATCTCGCGATGCGTTGTTCTCTAAGAATGAATAATTCTCCTTCATATTCTTCAATCCCATTCTGTGACAACCGAATATATGATATTTCTTCGTTACATTACATCCGAGTAAGCTAGATCATGAAACTTTCTGAGATATCCAGAGCTTTCCAGAAAATGAAAACCTATATTCCGCTACTTACCTCATCCCATATCTTCTGATTTATAGGGCATCCTCAACATTTTTTTCCCTCTGACACAGCCGAGGACGTGGTATTAGGTCATAATTTCTGGAGGAAATTCTCAGCTCACAGTTATCAGTTCCTGTTTCAGTGCCCCTATTCATATAAATATGATTTACAATTTTTTAGGAGAAAGGATTTCTGTTGTGTTGTTTGGTTTACTCAAACTAAGTCCAGGGCCGTTTGTTTGGATTTGCGTCTCTTTATTCCGCTGTAATGGGGTAAATGTTCCCTGCAATCTCTTGAGGTATCCATGAATGGCGATGGGATGTATTTGTGGACGCTCCACAATTTATTGTCCTAGTTTCCGCAATTGAATAAAACCAGAAAAATTTTGAAAGCACTGGCGTTACTTCTGAAGATATAGGGCACTCGCTGCTTTGCCGATCAATATATTTCATTCATTTGTAATACCATATTCATAATATACTGGGTGTCCCAGTATACATGTTCCAACGAATTAACCCAGCCATTTCAAAAGATAAAAATTTTAAAATTTCATGATTTCATGATTTCATGATTCAATTCGTTCTAGGACCCTTCAACCGAGAAAGACAAAAATTGAAAGTCACCTTTTTTTTCTTTCATGATGAAGTTTTATCTTAAGAATCTATTCATATAATTACCAGCTCTGAGAAACCAATACTTTCGAAGATATAATTTGTCAAAGTTTGAACAAGAGTTCCTGTCCATATAGGGCTTACCCACTTTATATTCTTTTCGCTTTTGAATTCTTTTAAGTGTTTCGAAGAACATAAGCCCACAAAATATTATCAAAATCGATTCAATAGTTTCGGCCACATAGGGGTTTAAAAATTCTATGATTTTCAGGAAACACCCGGTATCTCAGACTAGTAGGCATAAGAGATGTTTGAGTGCCCAATTCTGACTTCTCACATGGTCCTGTATTACTGCCTGTCCGATGAGTCATTGTTAAGAAATCACCGTATATTATCTGAAGGTATCTGTTAATAAAATGACCAATTGAAGAAAATGCGCAAAAGAACACCATTTTTACTTTTATATCGGTTTACTCCTGTCTGTACCTTCAAGTTCCTCTTCCTCTTCTGACGCAAATGACACTAAAAACAACCGAACTAAATTGAAGGCTCTTAAACCGAACTCGTTATAACATCATTGTCTGATATTGATATCTCCGTTAACCCAAGCGACAAAATATAAGATTTCGTGCTATTTGTTACCGGTCTCAAGTTCGAGTTACTTCAGAACTTTTATTAGATTATTTCAACCTCAGGCAAGTTTGCTTTCCGGTTATTGAGAAAACCATTTATCTTTCCTAATTATATCAACGAAAAGTTTAAAACTTTTGGACTGTGTTTCCTGAAGTTAATTAATACTGATAAGTTGAATGGAATATTTGCCTGCAAAGGTGAGCTTGGGGGTCAAAGGATACTTTGTTGAATGCTACAGACGTCAGAGTTCATGGCTATATAATGCTTGAGGAAAGACGGGCAGTTTATTGTCGTGTCTGACGTTTCGATTTTCCTCCAATTACCATTGTGTATTTCCTGTTTCTTTATAACAAATTGGAGAAAACTGAGACCAGTCATCCGCATTTCGAAGAATATATCATTATTGTAGGGTAGGATTCATTGTACCGAATATTTGTGTGGGTAGAGGGAAACATGAACATACATTCTACACGGAAACAAAGTGCAATACAAACCTACTTCCGAAGTATATTAAACCCAGAAGGAATAATTCCTGTAACTTTATTTTTAGGCTACAAATTGGCTAAGTTTAAAACATGTACTTAATAATGGCAACGTTATATCTTTGATAATTTTTCGTGAGACTGAAATTTTATATCTCCGGATTTCGGAGAAACCGGTTAAAGAGAGCTTAATTGTACAGATAACTTTGGATATCTCGTCTCCGACATGAGGTAGTAACTGGTAGTATGGCCTTCCTGTCTCTCGCCACTCGCTCAAAATTCAGACGAAATTTGAAAAACAAGATACAGCACACTGTTTACTTGATACTGCAATCGATAAAAAATGTATTGACTGTTTGGAAATATATAGTCTTCTACCATTGAAATATAGAATTTATTTAAATTCGTACAAATGATCATTACTCCATATGATACAATATTTATTCATGAAAAATTTCATTCAATATTGCTGAAGAAATATTCATTTAATTGAAGTGAATATAGTTGAGCATTGATATAATATCGAGTAATGATTAATAAGCGGCATTAATGTTGAGTATTTTATTTAATATTAAAGTTCACTTATTAAATAATAATAAAGCTGGTAAGTATTATGCTTTCTGTTAGGCATTTTATGTTTTCATCGGATAATCATTAATAAATATTGTTTATTTTTAACCATGTGCAATAAAAATTATATTTGGACTCAGTAATAAATGTTGTTTCTTCTTTAAATTCAATATATCTGGGAACTAGATCCTCTGGACTTTTGAATATTGCTCTCAGAGGAGAGATCTATTTCATTGACTGCAAAAAATATAAAAAAGCATTATGAGTACATAAGTAAATAGACTTTTTTCATCCTTTGTAGATCTACGTTTTCTACAGAAAATTTACTATTCTACTGTTAGTGGATATTGAATTCGATCTATTCTATCTATACAGGGTGAGTCTTTGACCACTGCATTAATTTTAACCAAAGATTCCTCTCATCAAATGAAACACTTTTTTCATTCAACATTTTTCCAAATTCAGCTCAGGTAAAAAGATACAGGCTGTTGAAATTTTGAAAAAAAATCAGTTTCTATTTTGTAGCTTTGACATCCCTTTTTCGAATAAAATGAACGTTGGCATAAAGTTTCCTATAACTATGATACATATTTTCCAAATATTAGTTATTTTCTACTTCTACTGGTTTTCTAGTTTTGGATTCGTGGATACATAAAACTAAAAGAAATTAGCATAAAGAAAGCAGATAAAGTTTTCCTTGAGTCATTTCAAGAATATTCCATCGTTTTAGAACATTATATTATTTTCATCATTTCTCCTTAAAGGCACCGTTTTCGAATATTCTTCATTGAATGTTTTAAATGGAAAACTCCAGAAATTTCACTACTTTTATGGATCCGTCCCTGAGCGTTGGAATCCCGAATCAAGCTGTAAACCACGTTACCATGCCTTATTCTCGTCCGCCAACAATGTCATAGATAATTTATATGCGGGAGTGTATTAGCACATTGTGAAATCTTTAAACGCTTGTAACTTTTTACCTGAGGCGAATCTGGAAAAATGGTAAATGAAAAAAGTGTTTCATTTGATGAGAGGAATCTTTGGTTAAAATTAATGCAGTGGTCAAAGACTCACCCTGTATAATCTTGAGAAAATGGCAATAGTTTTGCGAATTTACAACGGCCAACGACATTGGCAGGACTGCCAAATCGGTGAATTATATGCAACTATTACAATCTGACAATTCTCAATCGAAATTATGACTTACCTTCTACTGGCACAGGGTGTGCCAGTCCACTTTTTCCAGAGAGGAAGAAGCCGAACTTGGTGCTTGGTCATCGACGCATCTCGCCAATTGTAATAGAGAATTTAAGCATGTGAATAATTCTGTTCATCTATTGGATCCAAAGGGTAACAAGATCTATTAATTTGTAACAAGGGATTTCTTCGTAACAACACCTGACTAACTCATACAAGTCAAATGCAGTTTGTTCATTGTTAATACTGCCTATTTTTAGTCAACAAGTGCTTTTTAGGTCAAAATTTTTGTGTATTCTCCGAAAATTATGATCGAGATGTCATTCGATTCGGAATCGCATGTAGATAGTTTATGATAAAATTCCAAGGCCGCTCGCAAAAATTGCAATAGTTATAAACAATTTACTGGAAAAAAAAGAAGGCGGTTTAGGTTTTCACCAATATCTCAAAAACAATCTGAGATAATTCAAATTTGAAAAAAGATTCAAATAGACGAAGAAATTTGCTAATAGATCCAACTGCCGGAACTGTAGGACCAATATTTATAATTTTCCTAGAGGGTTGAAAATACGTTCAAAAACGGGTAATGCGATTGATGTTTTTTTATAATTAGTATCTCCTATTATTTAGAAAATTGTTATGAGTCAATGAGTTGTTTATGAGATAATTCGAAATTTTCTTTTAAAAACATTATTGAAGCTTATAATTTTTCACTTAAGTATATTGTTGATAACAAAACAAAAATAAACTATTTTCAAATGTTCCAACGCAAAACTATTCCAAAACCTTTGAAAAATAGCTCCTCGAAAGGAAAAAATTATCAGATTAATAGTTAATAGTTCAACAATTATCGCAGTTGCAATGTTAATATTCGTGCTATTAGAAATTGTTAATTAACTAATGGATAACTAATTGAAAAGTCGCGATAAACATTTTTGTACGGATTATTGTTCACTGATCTATTCTGTAGGTGCCTCAATTTTTTAAATTTTTTATTTTCATATTTAATTAGTTTAAATAATATTTATTCTTGGAAGGTCCGAAGGGTGCGAGGCTTACGCAAGCCAGAGCACACGTTTTCGGGAGTATTTTCAAACCTCTGGGAAAATTATGAAAATCGGTCCTAGTTCCGGGAGTTGGGACTTTTGTTCGGTAAACTTCTTTCCCCTTCTTGAATCTATTCTCAAATTTGAATTAACTCAGATACTTTTTGAGATATTGGCGAAAAACCAAACCCCCTCCTTTTTTTTCACTCAATTGTTTATAACTATTGCAATTTTTTCGAGTGGCCTTAGCATTTCTTCAAAAACTATCTACATGCCATGAGACTATTCTCGGGCAAAAATTCTAAAATTATTTTTATTTACATAAAAGAGGCACTTTGTTCCGGTGGACCAGGGCAGCAAAAATGAATTACCTGTGGAGATGCCTCTCTATTCAACGCCCACATTTGAATTCCAAAATGCAAATATCGTATCTGGTTGAAAATCAAGACATCAATGTTGATGTTCATTTCAGACGCGATGTATATCATATTTCCGTCTCTGTGAAGTCCAACAATTAAAAGTTTTGGCATTCGACAAACACAGCAAAGCATACTTCGTTAATGAAGTATTTTTCATTGAGTTTTCCGGAGTTATATTCTCTGGAAAACAGGACAGCAACTAGTTAATTTGCTAATTTAATTTCATCATATCCAAAACATAATGAAAGTTTTATTTTAACAAGATATATGTTGTTACTTGTTACATGTGACACTCTCTCTCCTCGCAATATATTATCAGTTCTAAGTGGATGGATCAATAATATTAATTCAGGCTCTTTATAAATGATAGTAACATCGTTGTTGGCTTTGGATTTTCATTTGCCACTGCTCAATTCTTGTGTGCTGTTTATATAATAAAATTTCTAAACTGAAAGCCAACATTGAATTGTTGTCAATTCTTGAGATCCTTTTTAAAAATTCTTGTAAGTTCATTTTACAAATTATTTAAATCTGCATTGACTTATAATTTAAAAGAAAACACATTTATTGTGATGGCCTATTACCGCTATGGTACATTAATCAATGGTGGGATTTACTCTGTAGAGGCCTGTAAAAATGAATATGTGGCGAAATATTTTGATGTTCGGAATCTTCTCTGAAAACGTATAACAGAGGCTATAACTGTGAAGATTTGTATACGTAATAAAATTGGATGCGTTACAATAGAAACGTATTAATGTAGAATTGCCAAACTGGGCGCATATAAATTTAATTGCTGTTGTTTCTGAAAGCTAAACACTGTAAAGTAATAAGTGATGAAGAATTTTCAATTCCTCGCACTCCTCTACAGCTGGTCGAGATAGTGAATACTGCTTCATTTGAATTATTGCCAAAGAAATTCAGAGAAAAGTATGAACATGCATATAAAGGTTTTATGGACTATCGCGAAAGTAAATTGGTTTCTCAGAGTTAGGAATGATATCAATGGATTTTTATGATACGACTGCATCATAAAAGAAAATACATTAAAAAAATCATAAAATGACGAATAATTATTAAAATTTAAGGAAATAAAATCTCACAAAGTATTAATTTGTTAGAGTTCTGAATGATATCAATGGATTCTTATGATGAAACTGCATCTGGAAATTTCAACTGCCTAGTTCATTTCCTTTGTGGCTACGGCTGGCCAGACGGCCGAACAGAATCAATATTGAATACGGATTCTTGAACAGTGGGTCGAACCAAAACGTCTAAGACCATTTTCAGCAAAAAATTCGAAAATTACAGAAATTTGGGCAAATTGATAGGCTCTGTGTTCAGAGGAACAAGAGCGCCAACAACACCAGTTCTTTCTCGGAGAATGTTGCAACGGCACACTTCCTAGAACTTTGTTCAAAGTTGAAATCTTCAACATTATGGGCCTATTATTCAATGTTCAAGTCAACCCTTGCAATTAACCACAATGTAGATATATCTACATATTCAAAACTTCGTCCTGTATTGAAACGGCAAACTCAAGGTTATAGGGCAAGATTTTAACGAAGAAAGATATCGTAAAATGTATCCAGGAAGCTCCAGATAATTAAGATGATTTACAAGGTTTTAATTTCTATTTAGATAACACTTTTATTTATCCTTTGGGTGGGTTCATTATTTGGTATTTCTGCGGTGAAATGGATGAGATACTCCATATGGCTCTAGATGATCTGGAAAACCTAGAATCTAAACTTTTAATTAGCATACCTGATTCGAAGACCAACAAACCAAGATCATTTGCAGTTAGTCAGATGTCCTTGAATGTTTATCGTAAGTATTGTAGGATTTTTATCACTGTCTAGGGTATAATGGTTCTACATTTGGAATAAATACAACACTGTATGCTAATATGTACAGATTTATTTACACAGATCTACATACTTCAACTTTGCCGTCTTATTAAATACCCTCGATTACTGATGTTTCTAACAGTCTCGATACTCTATACTTGTAGTACGTTGTAAGTCCTACCTTCTAAAAAGATTTTGTACAACACTCGAATCTCTAATCAGTTTTTGTGATCGTGAATCGAGGGTAGAATAGGGGGAAGGTCGATTGTGGGCAGCCAAGTTCGATTGACGTGTGACGGTGTTCGAGGTACGTTAGAGCTGTTAAGGAAGTTGATTAATACTTAGATGAAAAACTGATCAGAGATTCGAGTGTTTTAAAATCTTATTAGACTGTAGAGACTTACAACGTACAAGTATAGAGTATCGAGACTGTTAGGGATATCAGTAATCGACGGTATCCAATGTGACGTCGAAGTTGAAGTTTGTAGATTTGTGTAAATAAACCTGTACATATTAACATACAACATATACCGCCTTATTCATACAGCATTCAACCTCCGTTAAGTCCTAACTGATGTCCTCAGTTAAGGAAAAATAAGAATCGCAACGTCAGTTTAAGTGAAAATTAACATGAAGGCCTGTTTCACCACCGTTAAATACGTTAACTGAGGTTGCGACTCTTATTTATCCTTAACTGAGGACCTCAGTTAGGACTTAATGGAGATTGAATGCTTTGGGAATACGGCGGACAGTGTTGTATTTATTCCAAAGTTTGAATGTCGAAATCATTAAAGGATACTGTAGGAGGCATACTCATTATTGAAAGGTTGACAGTTCTTGAATTTCACAATAACTATCAACAAAATAATTCTAAAGATTTTCATTAAGCGTCTGACGAAGGAGTCTGATATAGACTCCGAAACGTTACGATATAGTTGTTTCTTCGTTGATGTTGTTCCGTTGCTGTTTGTTAGGCATTGTTCAATTGATTGCTTCTGACAAATATCTTGTGTTTCTTACGCAGAAGCAAACCACAAAATAATAAATTTTAATTTTATAGGTATTTTTGGAGAGAAAACCCAGAAAAAAACCTTTCAATTTTGAATGTCGAATCATTATCCCCTACACAATGATAAAAATCCTACAATATATTTCTGTAATTTTCAGATAATAATGCGTCTTCGACTTCGTAGAGCCATTTCACATCGGAAAATTCGGAATATCTCGATAATTCACGCTAAATCTTCCACGATAAGAGATGGTCTCCCATCGCATCCATTAAATACCACTCCAACTCCTTTCTGAAGTAGTCGAGACATAAAATCGCCGATGTGGCGTAAGCTCCGGCGCTAGTCTCGAGAATGAGAGTCTCGATTCTTATCCCGCTTGGGTGACACATTAATTATGCAGAGTTACTACTAGAAAATATAATTCACCTCAAACTTATTTAAATGTCTTCTTCTCGACATTTTCATTTAATGACTTAATTTAATGGTTCTTAGTTACCTGAGATAATCTGTATTCGGAGCGAGGATGGCGAGCGAATTTCCACTCATTTTCGTGTAATATTTTTTATGCGGACTGGAATGAGCAGGGGAAATGGCAGTCTTATCTCGTTGAGGATCCAGACAATTTAAAAAAGTTGAGTGAAACATTGAATTACACTGTTTTATATTGCCTGTAAGAGTATCAGCTTAGTTACCATTACTCAAGGCGACGTGCAGTGAGGCAATTTCACAGAATTATGTCCTTTATCAAGAGTGCCATTTCTATTAAAATATTTTGATGTATGAAGCCATAAATTCGTTGTTTATTACATTAAGGAATTCTAAGGAAAAGTTAATGAAACCATCAGAGTTGCATCCTCTAGATTTCAGTGGTTCCGAATACTTGAATATCAACTATTATCCAGAGTGTTCCACATTTTGGCACGCTTGTTCTTCAACACAGTCTGTAGTTTTAAAAGTTTCGGCCGAAAATGGTGACAAACTTAATTCTGTTCGGCCGTTCGCCCGGCTGTAGACATGATAACTCTCAAACGAAATTAGTACGATATTTAGATAAAAAATTTTAATTATCCTCCGAAAATTATGATTGAGGTGTCATGTGATTCGAAATGGCATGTAGATAGTTTTTGAGAAAATGCTAAGGCCGCTCGCAAAAATTGCGATAGTTATAAGCAATTAAGTGAAAAAAAATAAGGGGCTTTGGTTTTTCACCAATATCTTAGAAAATATCTGGGATAATTCAAATTTGAAAAATGATTCAAGAAGAAGAGGAAATTTCCTAACAAAACTTCCCAACTCTCGGAACAAGGAAAAATATTTATAGTTTTCCCAATGTGTTGAAAACACTCCCGAAAACGGGTACTCCGGCTTGCGTAAGCCTAGTCCCCCTCGGACCTTTCATGAATAAAAATTATTTAAACTTATTGAATATAAAAATAAAGAATTTAAAAAATTCAGGCGTCTGCAGGATAGATAAATGAACATTAATCCGTGGTACAAAAATTTTTATTGCAACTTTTCAATTATTTATCCATTAGTTAATTAACAATTATTTTGTAGCACGAACATTAACATTGCAAGTGCGAAAATTGTTTATCTATTAATGTGAGAATTTTTTCCTTTCGTGGAGCTATTTTGCAAAGGTCTTGGAATAGATTCCCGTAGGAGAATTTGCTAATTTTCGTTTTGTCATTAACAATTTACTTAAGTGAAAAATTATAAAGCTTCAATTATGTTTCAACAGAAAATTTTAAATTATCTCATAAACAACGCATTGGTTTATGACAATTTTTAAAACAGTAGGAGATAATAATTATTAAAAATTATTTTTAAGTTGTTTCTGATCATAAGAAAACCGATAACATTAATATTATAAATTGAAGCTTTATAAGTTTTCACTTAAGTAAATTGTTGATAACAAAACGAAAATTAACAATTTTTAAAATTTTCTAATATGAATCTATTCTTAGACGTTTGAAAAAGATTTTCACGAAAGGAAAAAACTCTAAGATTAATAGTTTAACATTTTTGGACCACAGGTGCATGAATTTTTTAATTTTTTTATTTAAATTTTTAATAAGTTTAACTAATATTTATTCGTAAAAGGTACGAATGGGGCGAGGCTTCCGTAGACCAGAGTACCCGTTTTTGGGCGTATTTTCAACCCTCTAAGAAAATTATAAATATTAGTCCTACAGATACGGCAGTAAGGAATTTTTTTAGGAAATTTCCTCCAGTCGTACAGAAACATTGATGAAATGATTCTTCTCATAAATTTAATAAAAAATGGAAGATTTATCTTTATCCTTATAAAAACCATTGGTATAATAATTTGTTCGTTAAAATATCCAGTAACGTGCTAGTATGAATGTCAACGGTGAAAGTAAATTTTTCATTGCAAGACGCTTTACCTCAGTGTTCGATAGAACATTCAAACCTCCAAAACTATTCAGCTATTCACCCGCAATGAATCCGAGTTCTTCAAATGAACATAATCGCTGTATTCTCTCGAGGATGCATTTTTCGATTAAAGTTCATGAAACGGACACTGTTATTATTTTTTACTATCTGTATGTTTGACTGAATTTTTTTGCATTGAAAATACCCTATATGCACATTTTGTAACACCAATTGTTAACCTCCTCATCTCTGTTGCTCAGACTCAATTATACAGGGTGGTCCAGATCTTAACCAAGAAATTTTAACCACGTATTCTACATCAAAAATAAGCCCTAGTTTGTCATATAAACATATGTCCTGAAATGCTTCCTCTCCGAGATACAGGGTGTAAAAATTATTAGAAAGAAAAAAGTTTTTTTTCCTTTACTTCGAACATCTTCTATAAATTCGTATTTGAGTGTGGCTATTAACGCTTATTTTTTCGTAATTACACATTTTTTACAAAAATAGTCTTATTATTACGAGTATTGTTGTTATGTACCATATCAAATTTTACCGATTTGCTCGTGCATGAGAGTGTTTAATTTTTTCACTCGGAAACGGTGCCGCGTACGTCAAAAAGTCAAGAGAATGAATTTGCTTCAAATTAAATAATGATTTCAAGAATAAATTTTAGTGTTGGAAAAACCAGTGGCGTATCATTTTTTTGTCTAAAAATATTCAGTCTCGATGCAGTACGGACACCACTGGTGAAATAAAAAAAAATTTCATTCAAAAGTGACTCTTGATCCTCAAAACCTCTGTCCCAAATTTTATAAAAATATTTTAAGAAGCGTAAAAGTTATTAATAAAAAACATTTTTTTTTCTATAATTTTAACACCCTGTATCTCAGAGAGAAAGCATTTCTCGACATATATTTATATGACAAACTAGGGCTTATTTTTGACGTAGAATACGTGGTTAAAGTTTCTTGGTTACGATCTGGACCACACTGTATATTATCTAATTTCTCATAATTTTGATCAAATAGATGAAGACCTTTCATAGAATGTTATTTTCTAGAGAAAGAATAAATATTGTCGAATAGAAACCATAAATTCCAATTGGCACGATTCACGTTCTACAAAACAATAGAATAAATCAATTATGTCTTATCCACTTGAATTCCAGATGAGACCGAGCCGGGAAAATTCTATATGACGAGCGGTCGCTCGTAATCAGACACATCCAATTATCTTTTCCATGTCCCAACAACTCAGGAATTGTGGTCACATGGACGAAACTTCCATTGGACAGCATCCTCGCCACCAAATGGCACAAAATAACGTTAGGTACATCTGTGAAATGATAAGAATCCTCAATTCAATTTTCAACGAACAAAATACGACACTGGTTCGATATATCAGGTCCGCTACATTTTTTGAATTCAATTCAATGTTTCATGTAACCAATACTGTCATTTCCGGAAGTATTATTTCACAAATGATAGGAATGGATTGAAATATAGAAATATCAAATGCCCATATCATTCGAGAATCCAATATAAGTCATTGGATGTTACCTATCTCATTTCCACAGTACTGTGTCCTTTCCAAGAAATTAAATGACTTCTGTGTACGTCAGAATTCAGCGCACAGACAGATTAGTTACGGTCAAATGGGTGAAATTGATATTTATTTTTAATTATTCGTGAACTTAACTCAAACTACATATAGTATTGTTTCGAAAATACAACAAGAATTCGCACTATGCCTAATGAAGACATGTAGTCTATAAAAATGATACAAATAATTGTTTGTCTCCTCCAAATTAATAGAAACTTCGGATTTCAATGAACTTTCTTCGCAAGAATTAAAATGAAAATTCAGTTGATACCAAAATTGAACTATAATTCCTATAAAAATAACAAAACACAAATTTGGCGTTTTCTCTAGTTACAAGATAAAATAACATGTGTAAACTGAACTTAAATGCACATAAAAAGTACAAAACCTAATGACCAAAATTTAACGTTCCAAAACATCAACTGGTTTCAAAAACACATATTTTGTTCCGCGTCCTCCAGGAGTTCTTGCTCCGACCAATTATCGGGGATATCGAGATGTGAAAATCATAGATTTCGGACGGGAAAGAAGAATTTTTCTTCGATTCCGGGTCAAAAATATTTCTAAGTGTCGACCCAAAAAATTTTTTTCATGGTATATCGATACGGAGCTCGTGTCTAATTAAATCGAGGTCGCTGATCACGAATATGCAATTAGTTTTTCCCTAAGGTGCGTACTTAGGGAAAATTTTCACTTAGAGTGAAAAAATGGACGAAAATAGGTCAATTTTGGAAGTTCACACCGCCCAAAAAAATCGGAGTAGGGTGTTGTTGATTTTTGCCGTCATATATGGATCCTTTATCTAATGAATAATCCAAACAGAAAATGTCCAGGCCTTACTATTCGGAAATAATGATTTTTTTCCCAAGGGTCTGTTTTACGGAAAATTCATTTCGCGGTATATCCGCGGAAAATTATCTAATGAAAAATCCGATCATATATTCGTAATCTACGGCCCCGAATTAGTAAGTGAAGTAATTTGCATCGAAATCGGAGACTGGTCGAATTTTGGCAATTTTTTAATACATTAGCCTTAAAAAGATCCCATTTTTCGAGAAAAATTTTTTCACGCAAAACTATGAAACAGGTACTTATTCTCATAGATTTGGGGCCGTAGATTCCGAATCTACCATCAGATATTTATTACAAAAATTTTCCGAGGAAATATCGCGGAAAGAATTTTCCGAAAAATAGACCCTCGGAAAAAAAATCGTAATTTCCGAAGCGTACGACCTGGACATTTATTGTTCAGATTATTCGATAGATAAAGGATCCAAATATGACGTAAAAAATCAGCAACACCCTAGTCCGAATTTTTTGGGCGGTGGAAAATTCCAAAATTGACCTATTTTCGTCAATTTTTTCATTCTAAGTGAAAATTTTCCCAAAGTACGCCACTTAGGGAAAAACTAATTACACATTCATGATCAGCGACCTTGATTTAATTAGACACGAGCTCCGTATCGATATACCATAAAAATAATTTTTTGACCCGGAATCGAAGAAACATTCTTCTTTCCCGTCCCAAATCTATGATTTTCACATCTCAATAACCAAATTTTCCCCGATTATTGGTCGGTGGACGACGTTTAGATGTATGTATCTAGTTTTTCTGTATCTCTATCCGTTCGGAAAATATTAGGAAATGAGCGAATCCGTCAATCGCCAAAAAGTAGTCTCAAGTATCCAACACATAAAAAAATCTACAATTTTCCGATTAGGTCGACGCGGCTTTGGTTATTCCTAAATCGGGGACGCAGATCACGAATCTGTAATTAGATTTTCCGTATCTCGATTAGTTTCGGAGCAATGACGAAAAAAGTCGCTATTTCTGGCTCTACCTCCGGAAAATGGACTAATCAGTCGGATTTTTCGCCATATTACCAAAATTAATCGAGATACGGGAAAAATAATTACAGATTCGGAATCTACGCCCTCGATTTAGTGAATAGCCAAAGCCGTGGCGATCTAATCGGAAAATTCTAGATTTTTGTATGGGTTTAGATACTAGAGAAAACTTTTTGGCGTTTGACGGATTTACTCATTTCCTAATATTTTCCGAACGGGTAGAGATACAGAGGAAATAGATACATAAATCTAAACGTCGTCCACCGACCAATTATCGGGGAAAATTTGGATATCGAGATGTGAAAATCATAGATTTCGGACGGGAAAGAAGAATTTTTCTACGATTCCGGGTCAAAAATATTTCCAAGTGCCGACCCAAAAAATTTTTTTCATGTTATATCGATTCGGAACTCGTGTCTAATTAATTCGAGGTCGCTGATCACGAATATGCAATTAGTTTTTCCCTAAGGGTCTTACTTTGGGGTAATTTTCACTTAGAGTGAAAAAATGGACGAAAATAGGTCAATTTTGGAAGTTCACACCGCCCAAAAAAATCGGAGTAGGGTGTTGTTGATTTTTGCCGTCATATATGGATCCTCTATCTACTGAATAATCCAAACAGAAAATGTCCAGGCCGCACTATTCGGAAATTATGATTTTTTTCCCAAGGGTCTGTTTTTCGGAAAATTCATTTCGCGGTATTTCCGCGGAAAATTCTCTAATGAAAAATCCGATCATATATTCGTAATCTACGGCCCCGAATTAGTAAATGACGTAATTTGCATCGAAATCGGAGACCGGTCGAATTTTGGCAATTTTTTAATACATTAGCCTTAAAAAAATCCCATTTTTCGAGAAAAATTTTTTGATGTAAAACTATGAAACGGGTACTTACTCTTATAGATTCGGGGCCGTAGATTCCGAATCTACCATCAGATATTTATTACAAAAATTTTCCGAGGAAATATCGCGGAAAGAATTTTCCGAATAAAAGACCCTCGGGAAAAAAATCATAATTTCCGAAGCGTACGATCTGGACATTTATTGTTCGGATTATTCGATAGATAAAGGTTCCAAATAAGACTTAAAAAAACAGCAACACCCTACTCGGATATTTTTGGGCGGTGGAAAGTTCCAAAATTGACCTATTTTCGTCAATTTATTCACTTTAAGTAGAAATTTTTCCCAAAGTATGCCCCTTAGGGAAAAACTACTTACATATTCGTGATCAGCGACCTCGATTTAATTAGACACGAGCTCCGTGTCGATATACCATGAAAAAAATTTTTGACCCGGAATCGGAGGAAAATTCTTCTTTCCCGTCCCAAATCTATGATTTTCACATCTCAATAACCAAATTTTCCCCGATTATTGGTCGGTGGACGACGTTTAGATGTATATATCTAGTTTTTCTGTATCTCTATCCGTTCGGAAAATATTAGGAAATGAGCGAATCCGTCAAACGCCAAAAAGTTTTCTCAAGTATCCAACACTTAAAAAAATCTACAATTTTCCGATTAGGTCGAAGCGGCTTTGGTTATTCACTAAATCGAGGACGCAGATCACGAATCTGTAATTAGATTTTCCGTATCTCGATTAGTTTCGGAGCAATGACGAAAGAAGTCGCAATTTCTGGCTCTACCTCCGGAAAATGGACTAATCAGTCGGATTTTTCGCCATATTACCAAAATTAATCGAGATACGGAAAAACTAATTACAGATTCGGAATCTACGCCCTCGATTTAGTAAATAGCCAAAGCGGTGGCGATCTAATCGGAAAATTCTATATTTTTGTATGGGTTAGAAACTAGAGAAAACTTTTTGGCGTTTGACGGATTTACTCATTTCCTAATATTTTCCGAACGGATAGAGATACAGAGGAAATAGATACATAAATCTAAACGTCATCCCCGACCAATAATCGGGGAAAATTTGGATATCGAGATGTGAAAATCATAGATTTCGGACGGGAAAGAAGAATTTTTCTACGATTCCGTGTCAAAAATATTTCTAAGTGCCGACCCAAAAAATTTTTTTCATGGTATATCGATACGGAGCTCGTGTCAAATTAAATCGAGGTTGCTGATCACGAATATGCAATTAGTTTTTCCCTAAGTGGCGTACTTTGGGAAAATTTCCACTTAGAGTGAAAAAATGGACGAAAATAGGTCAATTTTGGAAGTTGATAAGCACTGAGTTCCGAGGAACTAGAGCGCCAAAATCTAAATATTGTAATTTTCATATGAATTTAAAGCAAACAAACTCTCTTCACAAAGCTCTCACTCGAAACTAAATTAGATTATTAATAATAATCCAATGAGAAAATGAGATCATTATAAGAGTGGTGAAATATACAACGCCATCTATAACGAAAAGTCGAAATTACTTTCTTGTTTGCCCAGCAATAAAGATCATTTTCACCGAGTTATCTCTCGTAATATCCCGATGACCTCGCAACTGAACCTTACAGAAGACCGGACATCAAGTCACAACGCCCGGACCGATATAATTTCCCCGGATTACGGAGTTATGAATCCGCCGCTATCCAGAGCGGAAATATTCGATTTCGATTACCGCCTCATTTTCTTATCGGTCCGAAACGAACAAAATGGCGAAATTCGGAATAAATTACCTCCCATAAAAGTTTTCCGGTAACCGGGAAAATGTACTGAGCGCGTTTCCTGAAAGTTCGGCCTTTTCTTCAACTCGGGCGGGTATTTTTACTTTTTCTTTCGCTTTGTTCTGAGCCAATGCAATTTTTTTAATCTGGACTTTTGGAGTCGATCATAAGGCATCGCTGGAAAGTTGACGAAAAATATTTCTTCCGGAGGAATAATGGTGCCTGTTCCGTCTGGAACAGCGTGCTATCATTTTGTCCAGATGTCTGTATTTTTGACCGGAAATGGTCTCAAGTAATTGGATTCGGATCCAGAGTCAAATCTAATTCTGTACGTCCGTAAGCACCATTAATCTCGAACGAAAAAAAAATTAAATTAAAAAAAAATAATTTTATAGTTTTATAGTTTTGTACTCAACTCTGTATCAAATATAATAATAATGAAAATAATTTCAACCCCAATAGTAGTCCTGAATTCAACATCCATAGTCGTACATCTACAAGTAAATAAGTCTTCACTCACACATTCTATTTCTGCTCTACAGTATTCTTGAATTTAGCGGCTTCAACTGTTCAATCTCGAATAAGTATGCATTCTTCAAGAAATCTGCGCCGAGGTGAATTTTAGTTCGACCCCCAGTCCACTACTACAAATCGACTTGTGATTTTGATTCTTGACGATTAACTTCAATTACTTCTCCCTAGCGTTTATACAGGTTTTTCATTTATATTCGTTTATACATGATTTTCTATATTTCGTTGGAATTATTGATCTTCTCCAAATATAGCAACTCGTATTGAATAGCATCAGCTGTAAAATTGAGTCAACTCCTTCATTGTCTAGATATAATAGTTAATGGTTTGTTATGAATTATCACAAAGCCTGCTCTAGTAGTTTATATATCAATTTTAAAGAGTTCGTTTTCACTGAGCCTTCGCCATTTCAGTTTTTCGCATATGTTCGGTCATCACATCAACTTTAACTAGATTTGTTTTATCATTTTGAAAATTGTCTGACTATTTCCTATGTGCTGATTTATTTAATTTTACTAGAATGTCATTCTGAAAATTAGTGTCAACGTTCAGCTTCAGTTTCATCTCTTATCAATTTAATACCTGTATAAAATGGCGACGTGCACTCAACTGATTCAAATTTTGTATGTAATTGCTTTTCTGAAAATAAAAAAAAAAAGTTCAACTCTCATTTTCAGTTTCATGAAACCTGATTGTTGGTGCACCGCGCTAGTCTGCTCTCCATGCATATATTTTCTTTTCTTAAGTACTCTCACGCAATTCTTCCCAATTAGATCATCATTGTGAACCTCCTGTTTTTCTGGTGGAATCACACTTCTCATATTTTAATAAGAATTGTTCATTGCTCTCCATCACTGTAAACGTTGTGTTTTTTGGTGATTACCTGTTCTCCATTTGAACTTATATGTATGATCATGCCTCTCATTTTTGTAGTAACAATGTACGAGTATCTATGTAAATAAATTAGTTTTAACAATTTTTCGAACTCAATCCTCTGAAACAGTTCACTGCTTAAAAATTATGACAAAATCTAACCACCCTGATTTTGAACATTTGGTCCCTCAGGCCGGATGATTGAGTTGGGTTTACATGATCATTGTTTCATCTCATAATTATGCAGGGTGAGTCTTTGACCACTGCATTAATTTCAACCAAAGATTCCTCTCATCAAATAAAACAGATATTTCATTCACCATTTTTTCAGATTCAGCTCACGTAAAAAGCTACAAGCGTTTAAAGATTTCACAATGCGCTAATACACTCGTGCATTTAAATTATCTATGACATAGTTGGCGGACGAGAAAAAGGCATGGTAACGTGGTTTACAGCTTGATTTGGGATTCCAACGCTCAGGGACGGATCCATAAAATTAGTGAAATTTTGGAGTTTTCCATTTTAAAACATTCAATGCAGAATATCTCGAAAACGGTGCGTTTAAGGAGAAATGATGAAGAATAATATAATGTTCTAAAACGATGGAATATTCTTGAAATTACCCAAGAAAAACTTTATCTACTTACTTTATGCTAATTTCGTTTAGGTTTATGAATCCACGAGTCCATAATTAGAGAACCAGTAGAAGTAGAAAATAACTAATATTTGGAAAATATGTCTCATAGTTATAGGAAACTTTACACCAATATTCATTTTATTCGAAAAAAGGATGTCAAAGCTACAATATTAAAACTGATTTTTTTTTGAAGTTTCAACAGCCTGTATCTTATTACCTGAGTCGAATCTGGAAAAATGGGGAATGAAAAAACTGTTTTATTTGATGAGAGGAATCTTTGGTTAAAATTAATAAAGTGGTCAAAGACTCACCCTGTATAGTCTGACCTACAAATCTCACCATGTCCAACTCAAAAGATAGTTTGAAGCCAGGGAAGATCAGTTCAGGAAATCTTCTCCACTCCTACTCACCACAGAGGAAAGAAGATGAAGAGGACTGTAACAATCCACAGCTTAAAAATTATGAAAAAATCTAACCACCCTGAATTTGAACAAAGATCAATCGGATAGTAGCTCGGATGAACAGGAAGAAGAAAGTGATTCCAATTCCGAATAATCGATTTGAACAATTAATTCTGTTCCCTCTGTGTGAAAATCAAATTCAAATGTACATTATAAAATATATGCATATAGTTTCCATAGGAACTGTACAACTATTATTCATTGTTATTATAGCAAAATTTCAATGGGTGTTTTACTGAATCCAAGCAAGGCGCCAGGTAATCGATTTACAGAGTGCTGCACTTCAATCGCGTAGCTAAAAGGTTTAATCACACCCGTTTATCAGCTAACAATTATTTTTATGATTTTCATATGATTAATTCTCATACAAAACAATTTCAGCCTCAGTAAAATTGTCCGATATATCCAATTTTCCATACATTAACATGCGAGCAGCTAAAAGGTTAAATCACAGATATTTCAAATTTCAAATTTTCAAATTCAAATTTAACCAACTATTTGTAAATTTTCAACTTCAGTAAAATACCACGAAAATCTATTTCTTCTTGCGAGATACGGAGACTCTCAAACTCTTAAGTTACGGAGTCGCCTCAGGTAACATACGTTGTCTTAATTTTTCTATGGAAAACTAATCTACAAGAAACTGGAAATTCTGATTATAATCACCCATGAAAATTTGACGCTAGCACCCGGACTACAAGCAATTGTATTCCTTACAGGCGACTCTTAACCGCAATCTCTTTGTTTTATTTCGACCAACGGTAAAACTAATAGCCTGACGGTATTGATGAACAGAATTGTCAAATAAACTTGAAAAAATATAAAAGAATTGGTTCAAGCCCTGTGGACAGAGCTTTGGCGCTCTTGTTCAAACTTAGACAAATCATGTCTCCGGAAGTATTGCTTTCTCAGAATTGGGAATAATATCAATGGATTCTTTCGATAGAACTACATTATAAAGGGAATTCAATACAAATAATAGTTTATTGATCAAGATTAAATGAGCAATCTGCAATGCTTTAATGCTTCAAAAATTATCATTTGAAATAATAAAGAAAGTATGATCGAAATGTCTAGAGCAAGGCTTGGCATTCCCGATATTTGAGAAGATAGGGGCTGACGAACAAATTAATTCAATAGTTCAAAATATATTAATAAAATACATTCCACTTTTCATAATTTAATAGTTCATACCACTAACATATTCATTCTGTATTATGAACCTCAACTCAAGAAAAAATATTTGATACACAAATGTAGGTCCATATTTCCCATATATCCCCCAAACCTATTCTGAAAATTTCAACCTTCAGTAATAAAGTTACATATAACACAACTGACTCTCCTTAGTCGCACAAGCTATCGTGTTCAAATTTGAAACTTTACTGTAAAGAAGGTTTTGAAGGCTCTCGCAAAATTTCAGCGATGTCGGACGAATAGTTTGTGATATATAGAATGTTTTTCAATGATTTTATATATAATTATCAAGTGAAATGATCCATCACGAATTTTCGCCAAAATGTATGTGTCGACATTCTAAAACTAACTACTATGTTTGAATTGGATCAGTTCCGTATTTTTTAAGTTATTGAGCAAACAACAACAAAATTTAAGATAGGTATAACTCCAAAACCCGATTATGCCTATTATCGAACTCAACGTACCCTAAAAATTTCAACTCGCTATCTATTTCCGTCCTCAAGTTAGACTTAGACTCAAGAAGGACTGTTGCTAGATATCGACTTTGATGATTGTGACCTCTAACATCGATGCTAAAAATATCGAACTTTGATAATAAAACATCGATGAACATCGTCCAGCACTATACTCCATTCATTTATTTAGCGTATGGCACACATTGATTTAGTTATAATTAGTTAAAATTTATTCATTCAATTTTATGAAGTCTCCCGGTTGACCATGATTTAGGTCTATCACGTTTTTGTGACGAAAACAAAGGCAGATTGGCACTCCTGAAAGATCGTCAAGGTCAAAACAATTCTCTGAGACGTTGCCAATTTCTACTCTCAACCATCAACATAATGTTCCATCATAGACAAGATATTATCACATATCGTTATCTTCGAATAATAAAGAACACTTCGCTTTGAAATTGAAAATACCGAAAGCAGTTTCGAAGAAGCAGAGGCAAAGTACATATCAGGAAGTACTATAAAGAACTGAAATCTGCAATACCAAAATTTCATCCTGTCTCGGGACATGTTGAACTCTCGAATGAAAATAGTTAGTTTCCTGTCCTATCACTATATTTTATTAACGTTTAACAGTGGTTAGTACATTTTGAAACGGGTGTATTTCAAGTTGTGCCCCTAGGTATTTGTATGTGAGGTCTTCTGTCGGCTTATTTCTTGAGAATTTCGAAAAGTGGGGAATTCCATAGGTACGTCTGCTCGGTTTGAAGTTCTGCCAGGATATTCAGGTACTTTTATTCTTTTTGGCGCTCTTGTTCCCCGGAACAGAGTGCTTATCAATTTGCCCAAATGTCTGTAATTTTCGAACACTGATCAAGAATCCGTGGTAGAAATCGATTCTGTCCGGCCGTCCAGCCATCCGTTAACACGATAACTCTCGAACTAAATAAGTTAGAGGATTGAAATTCTTAGGAAAGGTTTGGAGCGTAAATATCTCGGACTAGTTCGTTAACGGGTGAAATCCACCTAGCGTTTTCAGAGTTATGGTCGTTTTTAGTAAAAATATTTTTTATGAATATTTCCAAAACCGATCACTCGATCTATCTCAAATTTATCATCAGATTGTAGAATAGTGACCTCTATACGCATGCAAAGTTTTGTATTGATCAGGTAGCCGTAAAGTGTAAACAAAATATTTATTTAAATTTTGTTTCTACGGTAACTCTTGAACAGAATGAGCTAGGCAGTTGCAATTTTCAGAGTAGATTTCAGAGATAAATATCTCGGTTGAGTTCGTTAGTGGGTAAAATAGGCCAGGTGGTTTCGGAGTAACGAAATAAGATTTTTTTTACTCACATATTTCAAATTCATTTTTTTAAAGATGCAGTTTTACCATAAAAATCCATTGATATAAGTCTCAACTCTGAGGAACCAATACTTTCGGAGATATAATTTGTCTGTTTGAACAAGAGCGCCAGATAACTCCTGTCCACAGGGCTTGAACCAATTTTCAAATGAACTGTCACAAAGTAACGGACTACTGTATCCATTATTTTTCTTTAAAATTCCAACACTTGATTCTTGATAGTAGCCAGGTCTTTGGAATTGTTGAATTCACATAATATCTTCTCAAATCAATTATTTTTCCCAAGAAAATTCACATTGTGAAAAATACGTAATTACTACGACTTCTATGTAGAGAGGACAACGTTGCGTAGTTATCTGACAGGAAAATGGGCATAAAATAACATTTTCAAAATATACACGGTGAGATGTGTCAAAATTTCATGCCCTACCGGGATACTTTATAAAAGTGAATGGAGTATACTTAAAACGGAGTAAAATTCCCGTATCATTTATAATTCCTTGAATCAAATCACCCTACTCTGGTCATCACAAGGTCTGTTATAAAACTCAAAGGCTCAGTAATTATGCTATATACCGAAAATCACCTGCAATAAAAACTTAAATCAAAAAATTAATTTATTTGTAAATTTCACTTTGTAGAAACTTAAGGCGAACTATATCAACTATTAAATCAATTTATTTTGTATAATGATTGTTGGTAAGAACTGGGACGAAAGGAAACGTTATTTCCCAGTGACAATTTGGAACTCATCGTTGTAAACAAGGGAGAAAGTGAAGTTATGCATATATTAAGAATTCCACAGAATTAGGGTATATTCTGTGAGGAATTCTGTGGCCGGAATTGCAAATGATGTTCAGCATGCATATGAAGCAGCAAAATGAGAGGGTTTCAGAACCAATAACAACGTTGTTACAATAATTTATAAAGACCCTGTATCATGAACCTGCAACATGGACATGGACACATATCATATTCACCTGCAAATAATATTGCATTCATACAAATATTCCCCCATAATGGAAATAAAGATCTTCTTCTGAAAATAAAACGATTTTATTTATTTTACCGCAGGATCTGATTCAAAGTTTAACCATACTTCTGATATCATTCTAAGTTTCTGTCTGGAATGCGGAAAACTCCGTTATAAAATGCGCCCGAAGAAATTCAAAAGGGCATTTCAGTTATCTTTTATATAACTTTGTTAAACTTTGGCCCATATATTATTTTTGACATAAATTAAACTCAACGTTATACTTCGCAGGGCGCTCAACTTCTGACATTTTCTGGTGAGGGCTTCGGCCCGATATTGATGAATGTTTGCCTGATGTTGAGAGATATTTTATTCTTTCCGAGACGGTGAGAGAAAGGATCGAATTTTTACATATTCCAGCGATGATATACGAACCTCCGAAAGAATTATTTTATTCAGATTACCACAAATGTGAAGATGGACAATTTCCTCATTCGCGTATTAATATACTTAATGGGTATATTAATACAGGCTGTTCCTTAACAAGTGTATCAACGGCCAACTGTAGATTTCGCATGGAAAAATAACATTTTTTTTTCTCTTCCATTTTATACTCCGTGTCTTCGTTTCAGAGATACAGGGTGTCAAAATAGTATACTTTTTTCAGATTTTGCTAATATCCCATTAACCGTTTGAATTAGAGAATTGAGTTTTTGTACACACATTGTCACTAATAATAATAGCTACTTTCTTGCACTTTACTCGGTTTTATTAGAAGTGCCAGTGGCGGATATATTGAATTAGCACAAAGGTTTTACCCCCCAACTTTAACACCACTGGACAAATTTGCATTTGCACAGCAAATTCTGATGCGCCAATGTGTTTACATACAAACAGACTAATTATATCTCCGAATGTATTGGTTTCTCATAGTTAAGAATTATATCAATGTATTCTTATGATAGAACTTCATCATAACGGAAATTCAATTCAAATAATAGTTTATTTATCAAGATTAAATGAGCAATCTGAGAATGAGGAATGCACAATGGACGAAATCAAATAAAATACCTGAAATTAATTTGACTCTCTCTTATAGAACAGGATGACATATACGAGTATGAGCACAGATCATATAATAAATCATAAATAGAATAATTATAGCATTCTGTGGAAACATAGAAGTACGAGTTATTAGTGAAATTTCGAAAAATCATATCTCCAAAAGTATTAGCTTGTTGGAGTTGAAAATGATATCAATGGATTTTTAGGATGAAACTACATCATGAAAAAAAAAATTTATTTTGAAATTTTTAAGTTTAAAAAAAAATTGTTTTCATTACTCCGAAACCATCTCGCCTATTTTGGCCAATAGCGAACTTCTCCGAGACATTTATCTATCTAACCTACTCTGTAAATTTCAACTGCCTAGCTCATTCCGTTCGAGAGTTAGTATTGTAGAAACAAAATTTAAAAATTTTCAAAAATTTTTTTTTACACTTTACGGTAACCCGATCAATAGAAAACTTCACATGCGTCTAAAGGTTACGATTCTTCAATTTGATGCTAGATTTCAGATAGATCGAGTGTTCGGTTTCGGAAATATTCATAAAAAACATTTTTAGTAAAAACCGCTTGAAGGATTTCGCCCGTTAACGAACTCGTCCGAGATATTTGCTCTCCAAAACTACCCTGCAACTTTCAATCCTCTAACTTCCTTCGTTCAAGAGTTATCGTGTTAACCGGCGGCCGGACGGCCGGTCAGAATCGATTTCGACCACGGATTCTTGATCAGTGAGTCGAACCAAATCGTTTGATACCATTTTCTGCCAAAAATTCGCAAATTACAGACATTTGGACAAATTGATAAGCACTCTGTTCCGAGGAACTAGAGCGCCAAAAATGACTGACATCTAAGCGAATTCAATTAGATTTCCCTACTTATCTCAAATATCCCAAGACTTTTCCGATGTGTTTAGTTTAAATTGAAATCGAATTTCTTCAACGTGTGTAACTCGTAATTTTCGTCAGCTCATTTTCACCGCAAGCACAACGTAAATGTGTCGAGAACAACGTGATACTTCCGTTCCCCATCAATACGTTAGACGCTTTTCACCTGATTAGTTTTCCACCTCTGTTTCCAGCCCGAAGGAGCATCCGCACTAAATCACTTCAACAAACGCTTACCTCGTATTTGTTGCGGGTTCAGCCCTGGAATATTAAAACATATTATTTACTAGTTTCAAAATTTACAGCAAGCGTTGCCGTCTGAATCTACCGAATTACAGGCTAACTAAACGTTCAGTCTCGTTACCCTTTACCCTAAATCTTATTGGGATATTGAGTGATGATTCCGATTTTCAGAAGCTGTGTACTGTGTATTGAAAGAACTTTTTGTAGAGAGTTTGAACAAGTTTTTAGCGCGAAGTTCAGGTGAACTTGAGAACTGAAACAGATAGCGACTTGAAATTTTCAGGGTAGGTGGCGCGTCTCAATACGACAGACAAGTTCGTTAATGGGCATAATCGGCCCAACGGTTTCCGAGTGGTAATTTTGTTTTGAACAAATACAGATCCGATGAGATTGAAACTTGGTGAGTAGTTGTAGAATGCAAGCCTCAGTTGGTCTGCAAAATTTTGTGGAAATCGTATCACTAGAAAATTAAAAAAAAAATTATTAAAAGTTTTATTTATGTCACGATAACCTGAGAACGGAAAGAGATAGAGGCTTGAAATTTTGAGGTTAGGTTGCGCATCTGAATGTGACATTTGAATCTGTCTATAGTTAAAATCGTCAAAACGGTTAAGGAGTTGAACCCATCTGAAATTTGGTTGTTATTTCCTCAATAACTCGGAAAATACAAAACCGATATAATTCATTAGTTGTACAATGTCAACGCAAAAATTCTTGCGAAATTTCGTGAGGAATTTTTAAAAAATCATTGAAAATAATTGAAAAAAATGCTATATATCAGAAACTATTCGTTTGACATCGCTGAAATTTTGCAAGTGCATTCAGAATCTAAATCTACTGCAAAGTTCCAAGTCTGAACACGATCGGATCTATATTGTTGGAGATCCGAACAGCCTTGTGTGAGTTCGGTAGCTGGATGGGAAAGGCAAACTATGATGCTGACATATTTCAATTTTCGGGCTGATTTTTCATCACAAATCTGATAAATTCGATTAAGAATGTCCAATACAGGAGAACAAACAATAGAATTTACCATAGTAAATTCGATTAAGAGTGTCCAATACAGGAGAACAGACAATAGAATTCACCATGGTAAATTCGATTAAGAGTGCCCAATACAGGAGAATGGACAATACAACATACGCGCAAAAGCTTCTGACTTTACGTCAGTGTTTGAACCAATTTTTTTTAAATTATCTAACGAATGTTCTTCGTGAATTACACTGTATAACACTTGATACTCACATGCCTACTTGATGGTGAAATTAGCAATTCCTTGCTACTTCAAAAAATTTCGTGTCATTTAAAATTTGAATATTACACTCTGGGTGAGGAATCCAAGCCGTGTTTTACTGTTGTTATAATTACGGTTTCAAAAATAATCACCATGTACAAATACAAAAAATTATCTCTGAATTAGACTGAATTAATGATATTATTCAACAGAATCTGGACAAAATAATTCATTTCGCAACGTTAATCATTTCACATTTTCTCTTTATTCGAAACATTTGAACAAATGAGCGTATATAATTCAGATAGGATGTTCATCACCGACGCCATTTCAATTCGAACATTTTTACGATATCCGCTCGCCAAAATGAATACCATTTCATACGTATTTATGGTATAAATTTGACATATTAAATTGCTGAAAAAACATTTTCGGTATCGATACTAAATTCTGGTTACTCTCCCGAATTTCCATACCATTGAAACGACAGCATATACCGAGCATTGATATTAACAATTTTGAATAATCGAGATATCAAGTGGAGCATTCAGTTGCATCTTTTTGGCGCTCTAGTTCCTCGGAACTGAGTGCTTATCAATTTACCCAAATGTCTGTAATTTTCGAATATTTCGATGAAAATGGTCTTAAACGATTTGGTTCGACTCACTGATCAAGAATCCGTGGTCGAAATTCATTCTGTCCGGCCGGTCCGGCCGGCCGTAGGCACGATAACTCTCGAACGGAATGAGCTAGAGAGTTGAAATTTTCAGAGTAGGTTTGGGGGATAAATATCTCGGCTAAGTTCGTTATTGGGCAAAATCGGACAGATGGTTTCAGAGTAACAAAAAAAAAATTTTTTTTACGAAACAAATTCCAAATTAAATTTTTTTTAATAAGATGTTTTATCATAAGAATCCATTCATATCATTTTTAACACTAACAAGCTAATACTTTCGGAGATATGATTCTTCAAAATTTCAATGTAAATCGTATTTCACACATTGATATAATTATTCTATGTATGAATTGTCATAATGTCAACTTGACAGAAGGGAATATTGTAACTTCAAAAATATTGGGGTTGAAATACTCGTATTTTAGCGATGCAACGGGGACCTCACCCGAAAATGTTTAAAAAATTACGTAAATATTGAAAGCATAATTCTGTAGTTCGAGAGAGGAGAAAATTTGGTGAACGTAGATCAGGAAATTTTTGATCGATTACAAGGTATTTTAATTATTACTCATCTTCTTTCATATTATTACTCATCTTCTTTCATACATGTTTTATGGAATACCTACTATTTGTAGGTACTTTAAACCTGTTTTGGGCAATTGTCATACGAAACTTGTTTTTTTGGCGCTCTAGTTCCTCGGAACAGAGTGCTTATCAATTTGCCCAAGTGTCTGTAATTTTGGAATTTTTGGCTGAAAATGGTCTCAAACGATTTGGTTCGACTCACTGATCAAGAATCCGAGTGCGAAATCGATTCTGTCCGGCCGGCCGACCGGCCGTAGGCACGATAACTCTCGGACGAAAGGAGTTAGCGGATTGAAAATTGCAAGGTGGTTTTGGAGCGTAAATATCTTCGACAAGTTCGTTCGATCTATCTGAAATTTAGCATCAAATTGTAGAATCATGACCTTTAACGCATGTGAAGTTTTGTATTGACCAGATTACCGCAAAGTGTAAAAAAAAAAATTTGAAAATTTAAAAAAAGTTTTTCCACAATAACTCTCGAACGGAATGAGCTAGGTAGTTGAAATTTTCAGAGTAGGTTAGGGAGATAAATATCTCGGTTTAGTTCGTTATTGGGCAAAATTGGCCAGATTTAATTCGATTTCTTCCATGGTGCAGTTCTCATTCTCATGATTGCTCATTTAATCTTGATAAATAAACTATTATTTGAATTGAATTTCCTTTATGATGCAGCTCTATCATATGTATACATTGATATAATTCCCAACTCAGAGAAACCAATACTTTCGGAGATATAATTTGTCTGTTTGAACTAGAGCGCCAGAAAGCTCCTGTCCACAGGGCTTGAACCCTTTTTTTTTTGGTAACTTTAATGTTAAAGTATGTACTCTTCCAAAATATTCGATGAATTACTGTTTGATTACATATTTCATTATTGGCTTCAGGACTGGGCAAATAAGACGATCAATTCCTGGAAGTCGACGTTTCGATCTTGGTTAAGATCGTCTTGAGAAAGATCTTAACCAAGATAATTAATGTAATTCTTGAAAGGTTTTTTTTTGTGGGTTTTCTCTCCCAAACTCTGAAAAATATCTATAAAATAAAAATTAATTATTTTGTGATTTGATTCACACAAGATATTTGTCAGAAGCAATCAATTGAACAATGTTGCCTAACAAACAACAACGAAACAACATCAACGAAGAAACAACTATATCGTAACGTTTCGGAGTCTATATCAGACTCCTTCGTCAGACTTTTAATGAAAATCTTTAGAATTATTTTGTTGATAGTTATTTTGTGAAATTCAAGAATTGTCACATTAATTAATGTAATATTTAAATAATCGAAGTAAAAAAATTCATAAGTTTAGTTACGAACATATTGAATGAAATTCAATTGAATTCCGGTAATTCAAACACAAATTAGACAATTTATAAACTACAACTTATCAGCACAAAATAGTTTGCGAAGTCGTTTTAAATAAAGAAACATTGCCACATAAATAGTTTCACGTAGGTTTCATGGTACCATCTGGAACACAATGTAAGGGTTTTTTTTTCATTTTATTTCTCTTACAGATAAGTTTAGTATTATTGTGATATTTTTTATTGTTTATATTTTTCTATTATTAGTTTCGCAGTAAACATGATGTTAACATTTCTCAATAGAGAAATACTACCCATACTACCCCTCTACTGGGGATTGTACCAGTCTGTCAATGGGGGTTGAATAGGGTTCGCATTTATATAAAGAAGACTGACAATTTGTGTTTCAGGATGCTCAATAAATATGTAGTGTAACCAAGATAATGAATTCATTTCATTGGCTTTTCCACAGTCGATATAGAGATGGTGATTGTGTCTCGTTTGAACTCGTTTGAAGAAGAAATTCCGTATTGTATTTATTTGCCTTTGCTATTATTTTTCATGATATTTATGATTATAACGTTATTTATATTCAATATGAAGTATGTACCCTATGATCTAGCGGAAATTTCAATTTATGTGCAGAAAATCTCGGTCGCCATTGTTTGTTGAAACGAGCACGTGCTGTTCGGGAGCTGCAGAACACTGACCATTTCTCTGGATATAAAACATCCAGAAAAGCATAGAAAAGCAAGACCTGGCAACTGAATGGCCAAATTACATACCTGGGGCAATGAAAAGCCAAAAAATCAGGCCGCTCGTTAGTGTTGGATGTGTGATATATTAATCTATAACAATTTCATAAATTTGGGGGTATGCCATTCATCAGAAAGCATTATAGAGGTCGGAGTTGGCAGTCTTGCCAACTTTACGGCGGAGTTAATGTCGTTTCCACCACGAAATCACTAATAAAAATGTTATTATAGAAACGTGTTCCTACAGATCCCCTATTTCCACGTACGAGCACGCCGTACAGAGACTTTGGCAAACGACTTTTGCGCTTTTCCCGTCTTCGGATTGACACCCAGGACTGCCTCGGAAAATAATGTGAAGGATATGAAGACTTGACGTTCGTGGCCTATTTCCTCCATTGAAAATATATATCTCGGAATCAAGGATGGCGTCGAATTATTTCTTTTCACCCTTGGTTGATATTCCGATGTGTTCGCCTTTTTGACTCAACAGAAGCAATTTCCTTGATGTTGAAATTATACGTTGAACATTAAATTTACGTTGATATTCCGGAAAAACGGTAAATTAAGGAATGGTTACTTTTATGGATTACACCTTGAAGATGAAAATTCTGACTTGAAGTCAGGAGTTTTTGCGGGCATGTTCCATTGTCTATTCACGCCTCATACAAAGTCGATCGAGCTGAAATTCAGTACACGATTGTAAAATGGTGGAACGAATATATGGGCGGAATTCGAGCGGATTCACACAAACATTTTTTTTAATTTTTTCCCAGTGGTAAGGTATTCACGAAATTTCACGTAAAATAACGCGTTCGCATTTCACAAGTAATTAACAAGCTTCAATTGGATCAGATTTGTTAAGTGCTGTACAAAATTTTGCATGACAAGATGGACTGTCGGCAAAATTTAAGCTGGCTTTCATTTTTGGTCCTACGTAGCGGTTCCCGTCAGAATACATTTTACCTTCCAAACCAATACCATGAGACGGGCACCACTTGTTTGGCTCTGCGATGCATGCAACTCTTCGACCATTGACTATTTTCATATTTCACTGAATCATTTAAAAAAAATGCTAAAATATAAAAAGTGATTAGCTCAATAATCATTATGGGTATAAATTGTGTAGTTTTCCTCAGGTTTCACTGTGAAAGCAAAATTCATCTTTGCTGTGTTGAATATAATATATAAATTTGTTTACCTAGGTACATTCAGGTGAAGTTATCTATAAGATTAGGTTTCTATATGCTGTAATTGGGCTTTTGCCTGTTGTATAGAATAATAATAAACTGAAGAACGACGATAATGTCACTATTTTCGATAAATAAACGTATACCGTTTGACTTCACAACTTTCCAGTACCTTATGGAATTCCCCGAAATTTGTTTCGTAAAATATCGCGAACTCTTTTTGACTATGTTACTTCTTCTAATTCACTGATTTTAGAAAGTAGTAAATTAGACTGCCTGAATATTGAACCAAAAGTACCCTATCCAATGTATTACCATTATTTTTTTTTATGTATGTTTTATGTCTGACACATCAGACGTGGTCTAGAATCTCAAGCACCTACAAACTCATTAGTATATCGGTAATGATCTGAGACAGACCCCAAAGAACATGTACCACCACACATGAGCCCTGGCTTCTTCAGGGAGGTTGGGCTTAACCGAATGTCAGTATCTGGAGCTTATAAAACTCGAAGATAAAACGACAGGGCTCTCACAAATTTTGGTGTAACGTTAACTACGGCTATTTTGCTGAAATTGCCTTAAATTGTCGGATTTTTCCTTTGGAATCCTATTGTTTGAAGGTGAGGTATTTTCAGCCAGGGTCCCACCAATCGTTGTACACCATCTTGGGCATACTACCCTATGAGATCGAGGGAGGAGGAATTTTGGATAAAGAATTCGAGGAAGACAGTAGAATTTAGACGAGTAGCGGAATACGATTTTTTATCCCATATACGATTTTGTTGAGCACATTAAACTCTGACTCAGACGAAGTCAGAGCATACTGCGAAATTCCGTTGAAGTTGTAAATATTTTCATCGAGTTATTGTAAATAAAGTGCGAATATCAGAATCAGTGTTTTGAAAACCTAAAACGCGAACGACGAAATATTGTGATCGTAATTCAATCAACCCCTAGATGATTCGTATAAAAATCCTACATGTTCATGACAATCTCTCTTTCCTCCAAATTAGTTAAACATTTTTTCGAGCTGAAAAGAAATAGATGTTTTATTACAAAATAAATAAATTTCCCTTCAAATCTGCTGAGCGAATAAATATTTCATGTCACTCTGAAAAATTGAATAGCAGGGCCAGATGTCACTCTGGGAGATACAATTCATAATTCAGAAATGTATCCACTTCAAAGTGTCCTAATATTTACCCAATTTTTGCGTTCCCATTACTCAATTTCACAGGAATACCCGAATAACTTGCAATGGGAACAAGCGACAAATTGCGATTAATTATGAATTTCCCCGAATGCTACAAAGCAACTTTTTCTGCTCCGTCTTGGGGCCTTATTGTATTATCATTTCATAAGAATTAATGAATAATCCTGCTCCTGAACGAATTCTGGAAGTTTGGGCATCAGAACTGCAACGTTATTTGAATTTATTTGCGAAACTACTTTTCTGTTAGCATCTGTGCATGACAGAGAGACGTGAAATTAATTATTCATTTGAGATCCTTTTTTCTTGGCGGCCGGTGCTGATTTGAATGAAAAATTTGGACGAGTTGGACTTTTTCGTGAGTATCAGAGGACAACAATATTTTGCGTTTTATTTTATGCCCAGTTTTCCAATTAATTAATGTTTATGATGGCATTTCTTACTAATTGAGTGCTTGTTTTTAGTTTATAATTCAATAAACATATTGGCCCTTTACCATGAAAGGGGTTCTCCCTATTCGTTTCAACTTTCAGCTCTCTTATACTGAGTAAATTTTACGTTGATAGTATAGTGGAAATTGCAAAAAATAATACCGAGAACTGACGGCTTTTCTGAAAAGTAATTCGATGTAGACATGAGGGGTCTTTTAATGCGGAATTTTAGCCTACAAAGTTGTGTAATTATGGGTGAATTGGACGGAATTATATGGAATTATACTAACTGAAAAAGAAAATACAACACATTGAAGGAGCTGTTTAAATTTTATTTTTTCTTTGGTAAAACATAGATAGTAGAGCAAGGGGTTAATGATTAAAATTTGGAAAAAAAATGTGAAGGTTTTTCATGTAAATATTTTTTGTGACTTACATATCGTGGACGTTTTTTGCAATTTTTTTAAGTTTCACAACAAATCAGCTGTTCGAGGAGATCCAGAGTCAATGTTTAGTTGTTGTTAAAATGCCTAGAGCACGTGTACGCGGAAATTATCGCCAGCTAAGTGAATTCGAAAGAGGTCGAATGATTAGTCTACGGGAGGCGGGGTTGTGATTTCGAGAATTTGCTAACGGAAGGATCAGAAATCCAACTACTGTTATGAGATGTTGTAAAGGTTGGTTTGATAATGCCCAAAATCGAAGTAGGCACAAATGAAGTTAAAGATCGATGTCTAAGACTTATGGCTATTAGAGGCCGATTTGCGATAACTCGATCTTTGGCTGATGAGTGGTTTGGAGAACAAGGCCATCCTGTAACTGTCCGAACGGTTTACCGCCAGATGAGGTCTTTTGGACTGTGGTATTATCGACCACATCTTGTGTTACCTCTGACGTTTGAGCATCGCCGGCAACGATTATAGTGGTAGAGAACGTCAACATTGTAATGGGGAATGGCATCAGGTCGTCTTTTCTGATGAATCTCGATTCTCCTTGGGTGCACATGATAGCCGAAGAAGGGTTAGACGACGTCGGAGAGAAAGACGTGAACCTCAGTTTGATATTGAGAGTCATGTACACCGGAAAGTAGGCGTTATGGTACGTGGTGCTATTGCACTTGCAAGTAGGTGACCTTTAGTCTTAATTCGAGGTAACATGACAGCGCTGCGTTACCTCCAAGAAATGTTCTCCCTTACCTTAACCCGCCCGAGAATCCAATATTTCAGCAATATAATGCTCGATCTCATGTTGCCAGAGTTAGTTTAAACCTTTTTAAAGTGACCCATGTAAAGCTTTTGCCATGGCCACCCAGATTCCCCGATCTTTCACCCATAGAGCATGTTCGAAACATCATGGGTGGCTTAGAAATTTACCACAGCCCCCACGGACTTTGACAGCTCTGATACATGAACTACAGGTAGCTTGGGACAGTATCCCTCAAGAAGAAATAGACCATCTTATTGCATCAATGCAAAGACGTGTTCGGGAATGTATAAATAATCGCGGTGGACAAACATATCATTAACAAATTTATTAAAAATAATTGTAAACTCTCCGTTTTTTTCTTCAAATTTAAATAATTTACTCCTTGATAAACTATCTTTGTTTTAACAAAAAAAATTAAAATTTAATCAGCTCCTTCTGGGTGTTGAAGTTTTTTTCTCAGTCAGTATACATGGAATTGAACGGCATTGTAAACGAATTGAATTCATTATTGAGAGGTTTTTTTCTGGGTGTTCTCTCCCAAACTCTGAAAAATATCTATAAAATAAAAATTAATTATTTTGTGATTTGCTTCTGCGTAAGAAACACAAGATATTTGTCAGAAGCCATCAATTGAACAATGTTGCCTAACAAACAACAACAAAACAACATCAACGAAGAAACAACTATATCGTAACGTTTCGGCGTCTATATCAGACTCCTTCGTCAGACGCTTAATGAAAATCTTTAGAATTATTTTATTGATAGTTATTGTGAAATTCAAGAATTGTCACATGGCTCCGTATTGCGCATTGCGTATTAACCTGGGCGTTTTCGCTCCCCAGTGGTCAACTGCATGAGACTTCAATCCGAGTACTTGCTGATTACCACATAGGGGTAAAGAATATAAGTAGAGATCTGTAGTTTTGGGTAGCCAGAGCGAGGAGCTTGGTTGATTGATTTGCAGGTGTCACTTGTGTCTAAATTCTACTCACAAGTGACTGCTGGTTTTCTTTCAACCGGTTACTTCATAGTATTGATTTCATCAGCGTTGAATTGTTCTCCACTGATGATTCCTAATAAGGATGAAACCACGGTATGTAGCAATTCAACTTTGATGAAATCATACACACTCTGTTGATTGTGACAATTCTTGAATTTCACAATTTCACAAAATAATTATAAAGATTTTCATTAAGCGTCTGACGAAGGAGTCTGATATAAACTCCGAAACGTTACGATATAGTTGTTTCTTCGTTGATGTTGTTTCGTTGTTGTTTGTTAGGCAACATTGTTCAATTGATTGCTTCTGACAAATATCTTGTGTTTCTTACGCAGAAGCAAATCGCAAAATAATTAATTTTTATTTTATAGATATTTTTCAGAGTTTGGGAGAGAAAACCCAGAAAAAAACCTTTCAATAATGAGCATACCTCCCACAGCATCCTTTAATGATTACTTGAATTGAATTCAATTGAACAGCATTGTATAGGAATTGAAAGGCATTGTATCGGGATTGAATGGAATTGAACATGCGCACAGGTCTGCTTTTTCACGCATGTTTTTGGAGAATTCAAGGATAACGTCGATTCTGTCCGGCTGACCGTTGTCACAACAACTTTGAAACGGAAAGAGATTTTCAGGGTAGGTTGCGCATCCAAATGCGACGGTTGAGTTCGTTAATGAGCATAATCGGCCATACGGTTTCAGAGTTATACCCATCTGAAATATTGACTCCTGATTAACTCAAGAAATACAGATCTGATCGAATTGAAACTTTGTAGGTACTACAAATTTCAAATTCAAATTTCAATTTTTTTTAAGGTGCAGATTCATCATACGAATCCATTGATATCATTTTCAACTCTAACAAGCTAATAATTTCGGAGATATGATTTTTATAATTTCAATAATACATCGTACTCCTATGTTATCACAGAATGGGAATTCTATCAGTCTATGTTCTATCTGTGTTCACTGTTCATACATACAATCTTATCTACCTATGAGAGATATGTTAAATATATTGATTCCTGTTCTAAAAAAATATGATTGAATGCAAAATGAACAATTATAGTATATTAAAATTACCCCTACCCTATATGCCCTTGGATAATCCATATGATGATGAAAATATATTCAGAATATAAGTTTCAATTGATATATATGGATTTGAGGAATGAATATTTCGGATAAGTTCGTTATTTAATATTAATTTGGTTTCGTTTAAGATGTAGTTCTAATATAAGAATCCATTGATATCATTCCCAACTATGAGAAACCAATAATTCCGCAGATGAATTGTAAACATTTGTTCAAGAGCTTTCCCACATTGTCTTCCATGGATTCATCTGTCCTAACAAAGCTTAACTATAAAATTTAAGTGTTTATCTCGAGACTTTCTTTGAAATATTCTAACGAATGGTCTTCGTGAATCAGCCTGTATCGATTATGACAAATGTCTAGTGTTTCTAACGCAGAAGCAATTTCAAAATAATAAAAAATATTACTTCGTAGGTATTTTCCATAGTTGGTAGATAAATCCCAGAAAAGAACCAGATAGCGATGAATTCACCTCCCTAAATATCCTTCAGTGATTGCATAATAATTAATGAAACTGTGATTTGTCTGAAACATTCCTTCGTACAAAATTCTCTTAAATTCATTAATCTATGTTACTACGTTGTCAGAATTTTATCTCGAGAAACTCCTTCAAATGCGTTTCTTTCTCTTTAGAGCATAAATCGTGTGGGAGTCGTAACTATAATGACCCAACAAAGGAATTCAGCATTTAATGCCACATTGTTAGATTTGAACGACACCCTCAACAACGGACCCTTAGAAACAAAATACAATACTTTAAAAGCTAGGGAAGAAATTCTCCCCGACTCTCGCGAAGTGAATATCAATTTTTTTCATGCTGAAGACCGCAGATGGAGTATTCCCACGGAGTTTGGTGGGCTCGCAAGGAGGATTCTTATTTTCAGCGCGAGCTATTCCGCGATGTAAGTAAATGAAAAATGGAATGCGGAGAAATAAGTCTTTTCGGGGCCGTAAATAACGACAACGAAGAGTTATGTGTTTATCCAAGAACATTTAAGGAAAAATCGTGGTGAAATGTTCGTTGAATAGCTAAGATAGTTTGATTTTCACCGTGAATATGTCGGAATTTCTGTGCAGCTGCTAAAATGACAACATAATTCCACTTTATTTTGCAACTTACTTTTATGATACCGAATCCTGTGAACTCTAACTCTCGAAGTTGTTGATTAAAATATGATGAAACACTTTTTATAGGTACTCTATTTGATGGATAATAAACATTTATGTTGAATTTGCGGCACTTTTGCGAGCTAGTTCCGCTAGGAACAGCGTGCTATCATTTTGCCCAGATGTCTGTATTTTTGGCGCTCTTGTTCCTTGGAAGAGAGTGCTTATCAATTTTGCCAAATGTCTGTAATTTCCGAATTTTTTGATGAAAATGGCCTTAAATGATTTGGTTCGACTCACTGATTAAGAACCCGTGGTCGAAATTCATTCTGTCCGGCCGGCTGTAGGCACGCTAACTCTCGAACAGAATGAGCAAGACAGTTGAAATTTTCAGAATAGGTTTGGGAGATAAATATCTCGGCTTAGTTCGTTATTGGGCAAAATCGGACAAATGGTTTCCGAGTAACAAAAAAAAATTTTTTCATGACAAATTCCAAATAAAATTTTTTTCAATAAGCACTTTTACCATAAGAATCCATTGATATTCTTTTTAACTCTAATCTAACAAGCTATTAATTGCGGAGATATGATTTTTCAAAATTTCAAATATAAATCGTATTTCTACGTTTTCACAGAATGATATAATTATTCTATGTATGAATTGTCATAATGTCAACTTATTTTCCTGAGACATGACATTGTCTAATTCATTAAAGCAATCGTAGAATTATGAGAATTATAATATGATATCATACTTTTTGTTGGTTGATATTTTCATTCCGATGGTCAGTCCATATGATGATGGGAATGGTAATTAATGGTAGTTAATAATATTGTGTTCAGAATATCTCCAGTAAAAACAAAACTGGAATATTGGTGTATTGGAGTGGATTTGAGGACAAATATATATTTTCGTTCATCATAGAATTGAGGAATGAATATCTCGGATGAGTTCGTTGTTGGGTAGAATTTGTCTATTGGTTTTGGATTGATAATTTTTGGCAGTCTTGTTGAATTTAAATTCTTCTATGATGTTTGAATTCGATTTCTGCTAAGATGAAGTTCTTTCATAAGAATCCATTGATATAATTCCAACTCTGAGAAACCAATACTTTCGGAGATAAAATTCGTCTGTTTGAACAACAGCGCCAGAAAGCTCCTGCCCACCAGGCTTGAATTTGAAGTATGAAATGTCCCTAACATTTGACTTGATTTTGACTCAATCAGCTTAGTTCGGATCGATTTAAGACAAAAAATTCATATAAGACTAAACTTGGCTTGTATTTGGCTCACTATAAGTCAAAAAACTTGATTCAATCACTGAAGTGAAGCCAGGAGCGTTTGCGCGTATGTTCTATGGTCCATTACCTTGTATTGCACATACAGGTAAATAAAGAGACAATAGAATATATGCGCAAAAGCTCCTGTCTACAGGTAAGTACTTGAACCAATTTTTTGTTTGTTACTTTTTTTTTAAATATGTAGGGGTACGGTTCTCACAAAATTTCACATACTTCTTTATGTCTATATTCTACAACTAGTTATCAAGCTTCAATTTGACGGAGTCTATATTTTTTGAGGAAAAAATATTCCAGGTGGGTATAACTTCAAAACTGTTGGATCGATTATGCTCAAAGAAAACATTAACCCTCTCATTCGGAAGCGTAACCTACCCTGAAAATTGCGAGTCCCTATCTGCTTTCGTTCGAAAGTTATCGAGGCAACGGTTACCCATCCAGCTATTGAACCCACACAAGGCTTCTCGGATCTCCAACAATATAGATACGATCGTGTTCAAACTTGGAACTTGGCAGTAAAATCAGGCTTTGTAGGCTTTTGCAAAATTTCAATTGGATCGGTTTAGTATTTTCCGAGTTATTTAGGAAATAATAACCAAATTTCAGATGGGTATAACTCCAAAAACGGTTGGCCGATTATGCCTATAAGCAAACTCAAATGTTGCATTCAGATGCATAACTCAACCTGAAAATTTCAAGTTGCTATCTCTTTCTGTTCTCAGGTTATCGTGACATAAATACTATTTTTTAATAATTTTCTTAAAATTTTCTAGTGATACGATTCTCACAATATTTCCCAAACGTCCTAAGGTTTGTATTCTACAACCACTTGCCAAGTTTCAATTCGATCAGATTTTTATTGGTTGAAAACAAAATTATTACTCGGAAACCACTGGGCCGCTTATGCCCATTAACGAACTTGTACGTTATATTAGGATGCGCCACCTACACTGAAAATTTCAAGTTGCTATCTCTTGCCGTTCTAAAGTTATCGTGCCAACGGTGATGTTCCCCAGAACATATGCGCAAAAAGTGGGAAAGCACTTTGGACCGGGGCTTTGGCGCTCTTGTACATACATTATGAGAATCCATCCAAGTTACCTATTTAGTTAATGCTTTGTTTGTGGCACAAATCACTTCAATCGAGTACAATTGCCATGCGAAAAAGAACACTCTGTAGTCTGTATAGTAATGGTTTATTTTCAATGATGTATGCTTCGAAAGTATATTTTTCAACACAATTGAATGAAATTGTATGACTGTGGCGTGAAAGAGAGCAAGTTACCATTGACTTTAAAAGAAAAACACCCTGTAGACATTTTTATATTTATTTGCCTTTTAAACCTTCCCAGGACTTCCACAAAGAATTCAAGTCAAAAATGAGCCAAATCGGTCCAGCCGTTCTCGAGTTTTAGCGAGACTAACGAACAGCAATTCATTTATATATTAATAGTTGAATTTTCTCCTAGAGTCGAAAGGAATCCTTCATCCCATTTTCATATAAAAATTTGACCTCTGAGCGGAATGAGCCCCAGAACGGTCGCACAAAAAACATCGAAATAATAAAATTCACAGAAATCAATACTTATTCCCATCCCACCAACAAAAACAAGGTCCGGAGATGAAGCAGACGGAAAACGAGGGCTTCCAAATATGAAATATTTATGCTGTCCGAGATCCAGAATCTCCTGATATCATGCAGATTTCTAGTCTGAGATATATGACTGACATGGTCAAATTGGGTGGAGAACAGGCATGAATCAGTGTCGCTCAGGGTAATGGAGGAACGTGTGAGAAGAGATGAGATTTATCATATCAGAAACACGGCTGAACCACAGCTGCGTTTGCCGGCAAACTTTCGGTGTGCTTATTGGAAAACATTATTCCGTTTGGTCCTTATGAATCATGGCGGGAAAACGTGGAAAACAAACAAATCTCTATCATATCGAGGGCCATGTTTCACCACAGGTATTTCGAGAAAATCCAATGAAATAATTCTATATAATGATGAATTCCTGATGATGCATAACAGTATTTCAATTAATCTGATTGTTAATAATGAAGTAACAGAGCGGAAACACACTATTTTATGAATATTTAATCTCTTTGACTATCGATTTCGTTTTTGCGCACCTGTTCCGCAAGAAACAGCGTGCTATCGTTTCGTCACAATTTTACAATTTTTTTTCCAAAAATAGTCTCAATCGATTGAGTTCGACTCAATGATGAATAATCTGGGGTCAAATTCAATTCTCTCCGTCTGGTCCGGCCGTTAGCAAGATAACAGTGATAACAAGATATTTTCAGATCATAAATGTCTCGTACAAGTTCGTTAATGGGCAAAATCCACCAAGCCGTTTTGGAGTTATGGTCATTTTTGCGCGTATGTTCTGGGGAACATCGCGTTATCATTTTGCCCAAATGTCTATAACATTCGAATATTTTGACGAAAATCGTCTCAAGTGATTTAGTTCGTCTCCCCAATGAAGAATTCAAGGTCAAATTTGATTCTGTCCGGCCGGCCGTACGGCCGTCCGGCCGCTGCCACGATAACTTGAGAACGGAAAGAGCTAGCGACTTGACATTTTCAGGGTAGGTGGCTCATCCCAATACGACGGACAAGTTCATTCATGGGCATAATCGGCCCAATGGTTTCCGGGTAATAATTTTGTTTTCAACCAATATGAATCCGATCGAATTGAAACTTGGTGAGTAGTTGTAGAATATAAACCTAAGCACGTTCGTGAAATTTTGTGCGAATCATATGTCTAGAAAATTATTAAAAATTATTTCTGGTGTCACGATAACTTGAGAACGGAAAGAGATAGCGGCTTGAAGTTTTGAGGTTAGGATGTGTATCAGAACGCGACATTTGATTTTGTTTATAATCATAATCGGCCAAACGGTTTTAGAGTTATAGCAATCTGAAATTTGGTTGTTATTTCCTCCTCATTAACTCAAAAAATGCTGAACCGATTGAATTGAGACATGGTTATTAGTTGTAGAATACCAACGCGAAAATGCTTGCAAAATTTCGTGAGTATAGTATTTGTAGAAATTTTTTAAGAAATCATTGAAAATTAAAACAAAAATTCTATACCTATATCAGTAACTATTCGTCTGAAATTGCAAGAGCCTTAAGAACCCTACTCTACTGCCAAGTTTTAAGTTTTATTACGATCGGTTGAATATTGTTGGAGATTCAAGCAGCCTTGTGTGAGTTCAGTAGATGGGTGACCGTTGCCTCGATAACTTTCGAACAAAAGGAGATAGGGACTTGCAATTTTCAGGGTAGGTTGCGTATCCGAATGGGAGAGCTGAGTTTGTTTTTGGGCATAATCGGTTTAACGGTTTCCGAGTTATACCTACCTGGAATATTATATCCTCGATAACTCAAAAAGTAAAGATTCGATCGAATTGAAGCTTGGTAACTATTAGTAGAAAATCAACATAAAGATATGTTTGAATTTTTTTTAAGAACCATACCCCTAGAAAATTTGAAAAAAATTGCGAAAATTTTTATTTGTAATTACCGTACCCCTAGAAAATTTCAAAAAAATTACGAAAAAACAAATTGGTTCAAGCACTGACGTGAAGTCAGGAGCTTTTGCGCGTATGCTCTATTGTCCATTCTCCTGTATTGGACACCCTTAATCGAATTTACCATGGTGAATTATGTTGTCCATTCTCCTGTATTGGACACTTAATTCGAATTTACCATGGTAAATTCGAATGAAGAGTGTCCAATACAGGAGAATGGACAATATAACATATGCGCAAAAGCTCCTGGCTTCACGTCAGTGCTTGTCAGCCCTGTCGACAGGGCTTTCCCACATTTTTGCCACTCTAGTTCCTCGGAACTGAGTGCTTATCAATTTGCCCAAATGTCTGTAATTTTCGAATTTTTCGATGAAAATGGTCTTAAACGATTTGGTTCGACTCACTGATCAAGAATCCGTGGTCGAAATTCATTCTGTCCGGCCGGCCGGTCCGGCCGGTCCGGCCGTAGGCACGATAACTCTCGAACGGAATGAGCTAGACAGTTGAAATTTTCAGAGTATGTTTGAGGGATAAATATCTCAGCTAATTTCGTTATTGGGCAAAATCGGACAAATGGTTTCGGAGTAACAAAAAAAAATTTTTTTTTTTACAGAACAAATTCCAAATTAAAATTTTTTCAATTAGCAGTTTTACCATAAGAATCCATTCATATCATTTTCAACTCTTACAAACTAATACTTTCGGAGATATGATTTTTCAAAATTTCAATGATAGAATTATTCTGTGGCTATTCTATGAATTGTTATAATGTCAACTTTGACGTTGTCTCATTGTAATTCATTCCAGTAATGGTATCAATATGAGAATTAGAATATTATCATACTTTTGTTGGTTGATATTTTCATGCCGATGGTCAATCCATATGATGATGGGAATGGTAATGGTAAGTTAATAATATTGAGTTCAGAATATCTCCACTAAAAACAAAACTGGAATTGAGGAATGAATATCTCGGATGAGTTCGTTGTTGGGTAGAATTCGTCTATTGGTTTTGGATTGATAATTTTTGGCACTCTTGTTGAATTTAAATTCTTCTATGATGTTTGAATTCAATTTCTGCTAAGATGAAGTTCTAAATTTCAATAATGAATCGTACTTCTGTTTTCACAGAATGCTATAATTATTCTATCTAAGCTTTATTATATGATCTGTGTTCATACTCGTACATTTCATCCTGTTCTATAAGAGAGAGTCAAATTCATTTCAATTATTTTAATTTGGTTTCTTCCATGGTGCAGTTCCCAGATTGCTCATTTAATCTTGATAAATAAACTATTATTTGAATTAAATTTCCTTTATGATGCAGTTCTATCATAAGAATACATTGATATAATTCTCAACTCTGAGAAACCAATACTTTCGGAGATATAATTTGTCTGTTTGAACTAGAGCGCCAGAAAGCTCCTGTCCACAGGGCTTGAACCCATTTTTATATTAAATGCTTCATTTTAAAACAAAATTCCTGCATTGATATGAGAATTGTATTTAACTTAAAATATTTGGAACTGGTTTAAATTCAATTCTTCACAAATATTGTTTCTCATTATTTCTACTTCACACCTATTGATCAAACGAATTTCCTCCTTACTTTATATCATTTTATCCCGAGCTTTATCCAATTGAAGTTCTACATTATAACTATAACTAAAATGAAGCTGAGAATATTTCGGGATTGACTAGAAGTTATGTTCGTTGTTATAAATCAGAAAACTTCAAATTCGACTACTAATAGGATTAAATCATTGTAACCATTCAATTTTTCCGTTGAAAAACATGCTCGTTGGTATTAGAAATATTCGATATTCTGAATTATTCACGCGTATATATATTTCAATCTGGTGGGCATTTTAATGTGCACACGGAAATTATTAAATTGCGATATGCAGTGGAAATCGAGTAGCTGCGATATATTCAAATGAACTGAAACAAATGATTCATTTCCTCTCAGGCCGTGGCTTCATTCCGAGGGGTTATACAGAAAAATGAACAATTATATTTTGCACGGCAGGTTTGATGATTTGATCTGCATTTGATTTTAAATTCACAATAAAATGGCAGAGGGATGAAGCTGTGAATAAAAATTAAAAAAAAATGACCTTTTGGAATAGTAACTGTTTGAGTTCAAAGAATAACAATATCCCAAAAATTGGATTTCAATGTAAAAAATTTCAGTGAGTCATGTGGCCAGATAATGACTATATTTAAAGCACACTACCCTAAAAATGTTATAATATTTTTGATATTTTTTTGCGAATACGAAATTTAAACTGTGAGTTATCGTGAGGGAAATGGGTCATGAAAGCATATCAGTACATATACAGGGTTAGTCTTTAAGTGTTTCATTTTAACCATAGACTCTTCTCTTCAAATGAAACACCTTGTTTTTTATTGGTGTTCCACTTTACCTATTTTAAGTATGCCTCAACGTATTCAAATCGAACTTTCAAAATTATAAAAAAGCATTGACGTGAGTTAGTACTCTTTGGCACGCGTGTTCACGTTGGCTAATTTGAATTCAATGATGAGTGCTTCAAGCTCAGTGGATAGAACGAGCTGGAGATCTACCAGGGGGTACTGGACACCATTCACTTCTCTTCATAAATTAACAGTGCTGTGTCTAAGCTGGCATAGGGATAGAGTAACTAAGTTGACAAATAACACAACTTACTTTCCTCAGCCGTACAAGGGAAGACTTGGATGGGGCAATGTAATCATAATCGCGTTGATAACACGCACGCCAAAGCAAGTTGACCCCACGTCAATGCTTTTTGAGCATCATCTTTCTTTCATTGTGAAGTCAATCTGCAATTGGCGCGCGTGTTATAAACATTATTATGATTATACTGACCCTTCCAAGTCTTCCCCAAAGAGATACCTCAGAATTTCCTAGGAGTTTGTGCAACTAAGAAAGTCAGTTATGTTAGTTGTCAACTTAGTTGCTCTATCCTTATGCCAGCTTAGACATAGCACTGTTAATTTTCAAGGTAGGTTGCGCATCCAAATGGGGACGTTCGGTTCGTTATAGGGCATAAGTGGCAAAACTGTTTCGGAATCATAACCATCTGGAATATTTGTTCTCGATAACTCAAGAAATGTAGATCCGATCGAATTGAAACTTGTAGAATACCGGCACAAATATACCGGGTGGCCCACCACAAACGTGGAGCTCCCCCTTTACAGGCTACCCCTTTACAGAAAAAAAAATTAACTCTGGAATATACAGAGTGGTCATAATTAATTTTCAAACATCAACTACAAATGATGGTCGAAAATTACTGAGAAACTATCAGGTTTAGGCTCGGGTTTAGGTGTAGGAAAATCTTATGAAGATAGTTTCGAAACTAATGTTTACGGACAACGAGATAAAGAAACATATTTTAAGTAAAAAGGGCCATAACTCAGAAACCACTCGGTGGATTTGGCCCTTTAACGAACTCGTCCGACATATTCACGCTCCAAACCTACCTCGCAAATTACAATGCTTAAACTCCTTCGTTCGAGAGTTATCGTGCTAACGGCCAGCCGGACGGAAAGAATGGAATTTGACCTCGGATTATTGATCAGTGAGTCGAACTGAATCGTTTGAGAATCATTTTCGGCACAAAATTCGAAAAATACAGACATTGTGGCAAACAGATAGCACACTGTTCCTTGCGGAACACGCGCGCAATAAGAATCGAGAATACGTGGATATTCCCTTATACCCAAGTAAAAATGTACAAAAATCTCTAATCCCCAAGAAGCACCCTTCAATCCTAATCAATGGGGTCATCCATCCTCTCAAAGCGCTGCTCCTGCAAGCGACGCAACGCTCGGATTGGAAAACCTCGCTGAAAATTTGCATTCAAGTGTGTCTCCCGCCAGAAGTTCAAATATATGAATGTGACGACATGTATAAGGGTACATCAGACACAATAATAGAGCACGTTTTGCCCGAGAATACCACAATCGTAGGGGGCTTGCTGAGTCAACAACATTCGTGAAATATCGTTCTTCCCATTAGGCATTTTCCGAGGGTATTAGAACCTCTAATCACGTGTGAAAGACGGAATTCAAATGTACTTTTATTAAACAAGTAGGGTGCTTGCGCGAAAGAGATTATACACCAACTGACAAATAAACTGCAACACCGAGCTGTATAATTTTTTTTTTTTTTTGGTAAAACATAGATAGTATAGCAAGGAGTGAATGATTAAAATTTGGAAAAAATAATCGTGAAGGTTTTTTGATGTGAACATTTTTTGTTACTTACATATTGTAGTCGTTTTTTGCAAATTTTTTTAAATTCTATAACAAACCAGCTGTTCGAGGAGATCCAAAGTTGATGTTTAGTTGTTGTTAAAATGCCCAGAGCACGTGTACGCGGAATTTATGGCCAGCTAAGTGAATTTGAAAGAGGTCGAATTATTGGGCTACGGGAGGCGGGGTTGCCATTTCGAGAAATCGCTAACCGTACGAACAGAAATCCAACTACTGTTATGAGATGTTGTCAAGCATGGTTTGATAATGCCCAAAATCGAAGAAGAGTAGGCAACGGATGTCAAAGGGACAAAAATGAAGTTTGAGATCGACGTCTAAGGCTTGGCTATTAGACACCGATTTGCGACAACTTGATCTTGGTCTGATGAGTGGTCCATCCTGTAACTGTCCGAACGGTTTACTACCGGATACGGTCTTTTGGACTGCAGAATTATCAAACCCATCTTATGTTACTTCTGACGGTTGAGCATCGACGGTTGAGCATCGCCGGCAATGATTACAGTGGTGCAGAGAACGTCTCGATTCTCCTTTGGTGCACGAGATGGCCGAAGAAGGGTTAGACGACGTCGGGGAGAAAATTGTGAACCTCAGTTTGATATTGAGCGCCATGTAAACCGGACAGTAGGCGTTATGGTATGAGGTGCTATTGCATATGCAAGTAGGTCACCTTGAGTCTTTATTCGAGTTAACATGACAATGCTGCGTTACCTCCAAGAAATAGTGGAGCCATAGGTTCTCCCTTACCTTAACCGGCTCGAGAATCCAATATTTCAGCAAGAAATAGCTCGACCTCATGTTACCAGAGTTAGTTTGAACTTTTTTGAAGCGACCCATGCGACTCTTTTGCCATGGCTGCCCAGATCCCCTGATCTTTCTGCCATAGAGCATGTTTGGGAAATCATGGGTAGAAGGCTTAGAAATTTACCCCAGCGCCACGGACTTTAGCGGCTCTGATACATGAACTACAGAAAGCTTAGGATAGCATCCCTCAAGAAGAAATACACCATCTTATTGCATCAATGCCAAGGCGTGCTGGGGAGTGTATAGATAATCGCGGAGGAAAAAATATAGGAACTATCTATGTTTCAACAAAAAAAAATAAGTAATCATTGAAGGATACTGTGGGAGGTATACTCATTATTGAAAGGTTTTTTTCTGGGTTTTCTCTCCCAAACTCTGAAAAATATCTATAAAATAAAAATTAATTATTTTATGATTTGCTTCTGCGTAAGAAACACAGGATATTTGTCAGAAGCAATCAATTGAACAATGTTGCCTAACAAACAACAACGAAACAACATCAACGTTGAAACAACTATATCGTAACGTTTCGGAGTCTAAATCAGACTCCTTCGTCAGACGCTTAATGAAAATCGTTAGAATTATTTTGTTGATAGCTATTTTGTGAAATTCAAGAGAAAACCCAGAAAAAAACCTTTCAATAAAAAAAAAATTAAACTTTAAACAGCATCTTCTGGGTGAAGCAGGTTCTTTGTCTGTCAGTATATATCCGGAATAATCTATACCTCCATGTCCTGCATCCTTTATAGAATTTATGCAATGATAATAACTTCTGAAAACTTCGGGAATCGTGCATGAAAACGTGGATATTTTCCTATCCCCAAGTAAAAATGCACAAAAATCTCTAATACCTAGGAAGCACCCTTCAATCCTAATCTAATATATGAATGTGACGACATGTATAAGGGTACATCAGACACAATAATAGAGCACGTTTCTCCCAGGAATGCCACAATCGTAGGGGGCTTGCTGAGTCAACAACATTGGTGAAATATCGTTCTTCCCATTAGGCATTTCCCAAGGGTATGAGAACCTCTAATCACGTGTGAAAGACGGAATTTAAATAGACTTTTATTAAACTAGTAGGCTGCTTGCGCGAACGAGATTATACATGCTCGTTTATTGGATTTTTATATGTATTCATGCCCATCAAACGGTTTAATATGTCTGAGAGTGAGGGGTTAGATCATTTCCTCGAAGATGAGATTTATGAAGGGAAATTTCACGCTGGTTATGATGTTTCGTTTTAATTTTCTACAGAGGTGATAAAAGAGAAATGCTTTCGTAGTCTGCATCTCCTATTATAAATTCAACATGACCACTTATTTTCTCGTCCTGTAAATAACTATGTTAAGTCTTAAACCAGGTCACAATCAGTATGCCAAATGTCTGTAAATTTCGAGTTTTTTGCTAAAAATTATCTTGATTGGATGTCCAATGGAAGTTTGACGATGAAAAATTCGTTATCATATGCAGTTCTGTCAGTTCATCCGTAAACGTGATATCATTCGAAAGAAGTGATTTACATCTGCGGGATAGGTTTGAGACCTGAATAAGCCGGTTGAGAGTGAACAGGGAGGGCGAATTTTGATGTTTGTATTGTTTCCACCTGAGAACTATATTATTTATTATTTATTATTATTGATAAGGGGTTACGTTGCACCGCGACCTTGAGATCTATTGTGCCCCCCATCAGAGCTGTTTTCACCATTACGCCATCTACAGCTCGCCCTCCAGTTCCAGAGTATAAATGAACCTCAATATCTGGGAAGGCTTCAAGGATATTACGTCTTCACTCCTACAAGTTTCCTGTCCAAAGCATTCCTTTCGCTGACTTGCAATGGCGAGGCATTCTGTAACAAGGTGAAGAGGAGTTTCTTCCTCCTCCCCACAGAATCTGCACTCGTCAGTATCTGATAAACCTATTCTCATCAAATGCTTCCTGAGGCGACAGTGTCCTGTGAGGAAGCCAGTGACCAGGTGTAACTTATTCTTACAGAGATCCAGATACCTTTTGGATCTCACTTCTTTAAAGTTCCTAAGGAACTTTTTGGAATGAACCAAACCTGGAAGATTCCGCCAGAGTGTCTCTCTTTTGGTTTCCTCCTTCTCCAGAAACTCTTTCTTGTAGGTGCATTTTCCTATACCGCAGAAAGGTTCTGGGCCGATAAAAGGAGTTCGTGCTGCCTTTCTGGCAAGTGTATCGGCCTCTTCGTTCCCCTTGACTCCCGAGTGACCGGGGACCCAGACTAAAAAGACCTTATTATTCTTGCCAATTTCATTTAGTTTTCTTCGGCACTCCCATATCAACTTTGAATCGATGGCATGGGAGCTCAGTGCTTTGATAGCAGATTGACTATCCGAATGGATTGCTATGTCGCATTTCTGATATTTTCTTTCTAGGTTAATATCTGCACATCTTTCGATTGCGAGTAATTCTGCCTGGAAGATACTCAAACGGGAGCCTACCGACAGTGCGCACTTGGTGCCTGTCCCATATACCCCAGCGCCAGCTCCCGTCGTGGTTTTTGAGCCATCTGTGTACCATTTTATGGTATTTTCTTTGACAGTCTGGGTGGTGAACTCCCTTTCCCATTCTTCCTTTCTACTTATCATCGTGGTGAAGTTCTTCTCAATGCTTACTTTTTTGACCATTGCATCACTAGGAAGGTTCACTGATGGGATGTAATTAGTCAAAGAGGTCCAGGCTCTCTGACATTTAATCCTCTCAGTTCCTGTACCTTCCTTAGATATTCTGAGGGTGGCCTCATGGGCTAACTTCTCAATCACTAGTGCCCTGGTTGGACACGTTCTCATAGCTCCCGTGATGCACACACAAGCTAGCCTTTGCACTTTGTCAAGCGCTGAGAACTATAGTAGATACAAAAAAATGGAGAGGGCGTTCGCGACTCTTTTTGCGCGTATGTTCTGGGGTACATTACTGGAAATTGCATCAATTTCGATATACAGGGTGAACATTATTTCACCTTTCATCCGGCGTTATTTGATTGTACACTACATCGATGTACATAGTTTATTTGAATTCTTACTCCTACACTATTACTCTGACACTATAGATTACTGCTAATTATGACTGTTTGAAGTTTTAGAGAAATTCAATATTACGATGGATCGATATGGGAAGAATTATTCACGAAACGAGCTTCGGAGTGAATAAGAGCATGGTTACCCGCTGATTGGAGTTCTGCAAAACCCTACGGCATCAGGTTTTGATTCTCTTGAAAATTCAAACTAGAGATGGGACTTCTCGAGTGAAAATAATCGAACCTTTCGAGATATGAGAGGTTCGTTTAACTATAGATACAATTTATGGGATAGATCTGGTGCGTATTGTTCTTATTCCCGAATTTATTCTTGGGAATGTTTGGTCCATACTTTTATACCTCATTTCGAACAGCTGAAAATGAATATCGTATCGAGCCTGGTATTTATTTTAGCGGTTGAATGTAATTAAATTACACTGAATACTGTCAAAACGAGCTGATGCAACCATATTGGAGATAAGGGATAACGTAAGCATCTGACAAGAAAAGGACCAAGACGAGCAATGAGCGATTAATATCTCGAATGATCATTCGATTGTTAGAACCTCTCGAGAACCTATACATCGATTATTGATATCATTCGATTATGCACTTCTAATTCAAACTATCACTATTTATCTACTTGGTGTTGAATACGGTTGAAACTAAAATTGTCCTTGTCGTTTGTGCTGACTACCAGCGAACAAGGTTTGAAATTTATATATTGTGTCGTTCGGATGTAAAAAGATAACAAACATGCTACAAGCTGCTGGAATTATATTATGTTAATGACTACAATTTAGAGATTCTACGCAAGCAAGACCGAGTTAAAGAGCGGGAAGCTTAAACACAGGTAATTAATAATTATTATACAAATGCATTCTATTAGCATAAGTGGGGTTGCTCTCTTCGCAGTTGGCTATTCTTCTCGTTACTGGAGGAAACATTAACTCAGACATACCTACTATAAAAAGGCTTGCGTTTTGTGTCCGGTCTTCTCCATCCTTCTGTATCTAGGCTGCTTTGCCGTGGTTCATAATATTATGCTTGTATTGTATTATTATGCATGTTACCGCCGGTGGTATTTCGTTTTACATCTCCTTCAGAATTTCTGCCCGTAAACATCATTTTGTAGATATAGCCGCTGAGTTCTAGCTCGGTGATGTGAAACCTGGACGATAATATAACAATCGAAATCGTTTGTCTTCTAATCGTGGACACAGAGAAAACACTGAAATGTTATCAAAGATATACCCACTAATTCAATGATATACTCTATTACGCATTCCACGAGTAGAGTAAAACTTGCCATGGTAAATTCGATTAAGATTAAGATTAATCGAATTTATCATGGTAGATTCGATTAAGATTGTCTAATACAGGGGGACGGACAATAAAATTCTTAAACGAATTTACCACGATGAATTCTATTGTCCATTCTCCTGTAGGGTAGACTGGGTACGGTTGTGCCAGGGTACGGTAGTGACAGTCGTCATAACAGTGAAACTATACGGAATGCGGGTTAGGGTGCAAGGGGATATAGATGCGCCATGCAAGTCTCAACGCATTGTCCAGTATTGCTTCAGCCGGCGCGCGACGTGAACGCAAACAGGTTGCCACATTGCTTTTCAATCGTCAAAAGTAAGTTTTTTGATAAATTTCTTTTTATAGTTACTGTTATTTGTATGCAGATAGTCGATGTCCTATATTTTTTTGTTAGAAGTTCGATAATAGTAGTTAATTACGTGTGATAACTTTTTACGAAAATTATTCAGCAAAGTCACGGGATCGTTTGAATTCAAAAGTCTATGCTGGGTACGGTTGTGACATATGTTTTTTTCATATTTTTGCTTTCAGATGCCCAGAAAACGCTTGCGGAGACCGAGTTAATCGTACGTCGTTGTTGCGATATATTCGTAAACGTAATGAAGCCAGTGCGAATCACGATGAAAACAGCATCAGCATGGTATATGTTGCTCATAGTGAAGTATTCTCCAATGAGCAAGAACAGCAGCTATCACAATATATTACTCGTTGCGCTGAAAAATACTTTAGTCTTTCTACAAAAGAGATACGGAAGCTGGCATTTCAACTAACAACTAAATATGATATAAAGCGACCTGCTACTTGGGATGAGAATAAGATGGCTGGTGAGGAATGGTTCCGTTCATTCATGAATAGGAACCCATAACTCTCTGTACGCGTAGCTCAGGCTACAAGCCTTTCAAGAGCTACAAGTTTCAATAGAATGAATATGGAAGCTTTTTATTTCTAACAATAAAAGTGATTAGAAAAAATTTCTGTGTGTTGATGTTTGTCACTACCGACCCCAACCACTGTCACAACCGTCCTTGGGTTGTGGCCGGTTGTGACACTTTCTCTTTTTTTTTAAATAGATGCTCCACAGCGTATTTAGGAGCAATATTTTGAAGTTTTTACGCAGGCAAAAATACATAGTACGATTTAGGTTATTTTTCTTCATCATAACTAAGTATATAAACAAAATTATTGTTGATCAAACCAAAATTGTCACAACCGTACCAAGTCTACCCTACTGGACACTTTTAATCGAATTTACCATGGTAAATTCGATTAAGATTGAAATTAATCGAATTTACAATAGTAGATTCAATTAAGAGTGTCCAATACAGGAGGACGGGCAATATAATTCACCATGGTAAATTCGATTAAGAGTGTCCAATACAGGAGAATGGACAATAGAACATACGCGCAAAAGCTCCTGACTACATGTCAGTGCTTGAACCAATTTTTCTTTCAAGAATTAATATAAATCTCAGTTTGATATTTTCATTCAACTTCAGATCGATTTGATCATGATCGATTTGAAACAATAGTTTGGTTCATTTTAATTTTCCATCACCGAAAGCGAATCGTTCGATGAATTCACGAATAAAGTATCAAAGCAAAACCAAAAATTATAGATTTCCTGTTACTCCCGTCTGAAAAATAAAAGGCATCCAATCAGCTCCTTGTTAAATCGTATGATTGGGATACGTCGAAACTAACTAACTTATATATTCGTTTCGATCATGCAGGAATCAGTTTATTTTTTGTAATTGAACTACCGGATTCGAACTAGTTTCGACTAATGGGAAATTGAGTATTTCTGTTAATATTTAGGTTTATCTGTTGAATAGAGACCTTGTTGAAATAGGTTTTGATTTGAACATTTTGATTGATGGTAGTTAAATACATTTGTATATTGCACTGCTATTTGAAAACAGATATATTGAATTTGCCTATGGAAGAACATATGAAATAATTATTAATAACAGAAAATACTTGTTTTAAGTTTCAGAATATAATGGTATGTTGTTGGCATATTGCTACCATTTTGTCCGACTATCTGTAGTTTTCAAGTATTTTGGCGAAAATGCTATTAGACGATTAGGTTCGACTCATTGATGATAATTTTGAGGTCAAATTCAATTCCGTCCGTTTGGCCCGCTGGCAAGATCCGTTGCCAAGATACCGTTTTGCTTTGCAATTTTCCAGGAACGTTGCGCATCTAAATTTGACGGTTTCCTTCGTTGATGAGTATAATCGGCCAGATAAAGCCATATGAAATTTTGTTTTTATTTCCTCAATAACTCACAAATACAGATCCTGTCGAATTGGAACTTTGTATACTTTTTGCGCGTATGTTCTGGGGAACATCGCGTTATAGTTTTGCCCAAATGTCTGTAACTTTCGAATTTTTTGAAAAAAATGGTCTCAAACGATTAAGTTCGACTCCTCAATGAAGAATTCGAGGTCAAATTTGATTCTGTCCGGCCGGCCGTCCGGCCGTCCGGCCGTCTGGCCGTTGCCACGATAACTTGAGAACGAAAAGAGCTAGCGACTTGAAATTTTCAGCGTAGGTGGCGCATCCCAATACCACGGACGAGTTCGTTAATGGGCATAATCGGCCAAGCGGTTTCCGAGTAATAATTTTGTTTTCAACCAATATAAATCCGATCGAATTGAAACTTGGAGGGTAGTTGTAGAATATGAACCTAAGCACGTTTGTGAAATTTTGTGCAAATCGTATGACTAGAAAATTTTAAAAAAATTATTAAAACATATTTTTGTTGACACGATAACTTGAGAACGGAATGAGATAGCGGCTTGAAATTTTCAGGTTAGGATTTGCACCAGAACGCGACATTTCAGTTCGTTTATGAGCATAATCGGCCAAACGGTTTTAGAGTTATAGCCATCTGAAATATTCTGAAATTTGGTGGTTTTTTGTTCCTCATTAACTCGAAAAATACTGAACCGATTGAATTCAAACATGGTTGTTAGTTGTAGAATGCCAACGCGAAAATGTTTGCAAAATTTGGTGAGGATAGCATTTGCAGAAAATTTTTAATAAATCATTGAAAATAAAAAAAAAATTCTATATATCAGTAACTATTCGTTTGAAATTGCTGAAATTTTGCAAGAGCCTTCATAACCTAACTCTACTGTCACGTTTCAAGTTTTAATACGATCGGTTAAATATTGTTGGAGATTTGAGCATTCTTGTGTGAGTTCAGTAGATGGGTGACCGTTGCCCCGATAACTTTCGAACGAAAGGAGATAGGGCAATTTTCAGGGTAGGTTGTGTATCCGAAAGGGAGAGTTGAGTTCGTTTTTGGGCATAATCGGTCTAACGGTTTCCGAGTTATACCCACCTGGAATATTATTTCCTTAATAACTCAAAAAATAAATATTCGATCGAATTGGTGCTTGGTATCTAGTAGTAGAAAATCAACACAAAGACGTGTTTAAAATGTTGTAAGAACCGTACCCCTAGAAAATTTGAAAAAAATGACGAAAAAAAAAATTTTAAGAACCGTACCCCTAGAATTGGTTCAAGCACCCTTAATCGAATTTACCATGGTAAATTCGATTAAGGGTGTCCAATACAGAAGAATGGACAATAGAACATACGCGCAAAAGCTTCTGACTTCACGTCAGTGCTTGTTTGGAATTATTTAGTTGTAGAATGCTAATGAAAAACTTCTTCAAAATTTCGTGAGGATCGTATCACTAGAAAAATAAATACAAATTTTTTTTCAAAAATTGTAATCGCTGAACATCGCTCAAGGTTTCTTCATCGCAAAGGGTCGGATTTCGTGAGGATTTCCATAGGTGCTGATGGTGGGATTCCTTCCCTACCAGTTCGCAACTGATGGAATTAATTTGCCTAGAACTCCTTCTGATGACATTCAGTGTTGGCTAAGACACACTGACGATTGGTAATAACTATGAAACCCGGGTTTGTGTCTGCCCTTGAATTACGCTTTCCTCTTTGGGGAACACTGAGCGATGGGGTGTTCTAGCCTGGCTTCGCAGATATTTTTTGCCCATATGTTCTGGGGAACATCGTGTTATCATTTTGCCCAAATGTCTGTAACTTTCGGAATATTTTGACGAAAATGGTCTCAAAACAATTTGGCTTGCCTCCCCGATGATGAATTCGAGGTAAAATTTTATTCTGTCCGGCCGGCCGTCCTACCGTTGCCACTATAACTTGAGAACAGAAAAAGCTAGCGACTTGAAATTTTCAAGGTAGGCGGCGCATCTCGATACAATGGACAAATTCTTTAATGGGCATAATCGTCCGAATGGTTTCTGAGTAATCATTTTGTTTTTAATCAATATGAATGCGATCAAATTAAAACTTGGTGAATAGTTGTATAATATAAACCTGAGCACGGTCGTGAAATTTTGTGAGAATCATATAGCTAGAAAATTTGAAAAAAATTATTGAAGAATTTTTGAGAACGGAAAAAATCGCGATTTGAAATTTTCAGGTCAGGTTATGCATCTGAATGCAACCTCTAATTTCGTCTATAAGCATAATCAACCAAACGGTTTTGGAGTTATATCCATCTGAAATTTGGTCGGTATTTCCACAATAACTCAAAAAATATAAAACCCTTCCAATTCAAACATGGTTATTAGTTGTAGAATGCCAACTCAAAACTTTCTGCAATATTTCGTGAGGATCGTACACTAAAAATTTTCTAAAAAATCATTGAAAAAAATTCTATATAACAGAAACTAGTCTTCCGAAATGGCTGAAATTTTACGAGAGCGTTCAGAACCTAACTCTACTACCAAGTTCCAAGTTTGAACACGATTGGATCTATATTGTTGGAGATCCCAGCAGCCTTGTGTGAGTTCAGTAGCTGGATAGGTGACCGTTGCCTAGATAACTCTCAAACGAAAGGAGATAGGCACTTGCAATTTTCAGGGTAGGTTGCGCATCTGAATGAGAGAGTTGAGTTCGCTGTTGGCCATAATCAGCGCAACGGTTTCGGAGTTATATCCATCTGGAATATTATTTCCTCGATAACTCAAAAAATATAGAGTCGATCGAATGTAAGCTTGCTAACCAGTTGTAAAATATCGACATAAAAGCTCTGACTGGAGTCAGAAGCTTTTGCGCGCATGTTTTATTGTCCTTTTTCCTGTATTGGACTCTCTTAATCGATTGTTTATTTAACTTTCATTACCTGATCACCCACAGAAAGATTTGTATTTACGTGTGAATCCTTGACTAGCCGATGCATTTACTCAGTGGGGATTTAACGTTATTCTTCTTCCAGCCCCTGAAAGTCTACAACGCTCACAAGGGGACATTATCACCCACGTTGAGAACATATGTCCTAACCTAACAAAAATAGATCGAAGTGTTTTTCTTCCAACATGTAAGCACTCAAACCATATCGGATTAAATCACTACCTGCTTCTTCTCCATGTCGATATATTTTCTTATAAAAAGCGTACACGTGTACGCAGAAAATAACCATAGAACTTTCCCGAATGTAAAGTTCAGCATACAAAATCCTGAAAGCAGTAATTTCATTCGGACGAAACGGTATTCAAATATCGGCGATATATCGACAGGCTTTCTGGCCATTTTATTCCGAAACAAATGGCTACACCGCTTACACGGCTGGCAAGGTTGTCCGATATGTTTTCCGAGTCCGCAGGGAGAGTATCGAATTAAATTATGTGGCACAAATTTAAATAATTAACTGCTCATTTCGCCATTTGTTCCGAACGGTATTTATGTACCCTGACGTCGGGCTTGTCGTATTTTATATTTGCACTTCACCTCAATCAGAGCATCAAAGCTCTCCGAGATAATCGAATCAACCCCAAATATTGAATGTTCGACAGTTCGGTCAATATCACGTTCAAGCCAGGGGAGCATTATGGGTATTATATATTCAGTCATACACAACGCTACATATTTCAATTACCGTCGATGTAATGAAAATCCATAATGATTTCAGTATTGAAGTGAGTTTTGCGCGCATATTCTGGAGAACAGAATGGCTACTTAAATATTTTTAACCAAAGCTTCCCAATTACCAGGCTTCTTTCCAATAAAAAAAATACAAGAGGAGTGAACATGCGGAAGAAGTTAAACATCAATTGGATATTTTACTGACACTTTCAACTGACAATCCATCTCTTAAAGAGCAATATAAAAACACGAAAAAGTATTATGACCATGTATTGAAAGAAGACAAAAAGAGATCTCTTCATGAGAGAATAATAAAATCAGATTGCAAAACGAGATCCATGTGGAACATATGTAGAGAGTTAACAGGGAAGAATAGATACAGAGAACATAACACCGATGAAGATCCAACATCATTGCCTGACAAATTTAACACACACTTGATTGAGGCAGTCCAAAAACTGGTAGATAAATTACCTCATCAGACTTTCTCCTGTAATATAAAAGAGAATGATCAATCACTGTTCTTGAGACCTGTAAGTACTGAAGAACTAATCAAACTATGATCCAGCCTGAAGAACAAACGTTCAAGCGGATATGATGACATTCCTACCAGTATTGTCAAACTGTCTCTTACCAAGATAACTTCAGTATTGTGTTATATTATCAACAATTCCATGAAATTTGCAAAATTCCCTGAGCAGTTAAAATTTGCCCTTATAAAACCCATGTATAAAAAGGGAGACCGTGGGAGTCTTGACAGTTATAGGCCTATCAGCTTACTACCCGCATTCTCCGAAATTTTCGAACTGGTGATGTGCAGTAGACTGTTGGAATTCTTCAAAAAATGTAATCTATTTTCATTCATTTATTGGCTGAAAATGGTCTTAAACGATTTGGTTCGACTCACTGATCAAGAATACGTGGTCGAAGTCGATTATGTCCGGCCATCCGTACGGCCGTCTGGCCAGCCGTTAACATGATAACTCTCGAATGGAATGAGCTAGACAGTTGAAATTCCGAGAATAGGTTTAGGAGATAAATATCTCGTCCAAGTTCGTTATTGGGCAAAATCGGTCAGATGGTTTCAGAGATACAAAAAAAATTTTGCTTACATGAAAAATTTCAAACTAAGTTTTTATCAAGATGCAGTTTCACCATAGGAATCCATTGATGCCATTTTTAACTGTAACAAGCTAATACTTTCGGAGATATGACTTTTCAAATCTTCAATAATAAATCGTTCTTCTGTGTTTTCACAGAATGCAATAATTATTCTATCTATGAATTATTATAATATGAACTGTGTTGATACATGTCAACTTATTTTCCTGAGACATGATATATCAAATTTTTATATTTAATGCACATGGTTATCGATATGATGATGGGAATGGTAATGGTAAGTTAATAATATTGAGTTCAGAATATCTCCAGTACAAACACAACTGAAATATTGACTAAACTTTCAATTGATATAATATAATTATCAGAGTCGATATGAGGAAAAAATATATCGTTCATCATAGAATTCAGGAACGAATATCTCGGATAAGTTCGTTGTTGAGTAAAATTGGTCTATCGGTTTTGGATTAACAACTCTTGTCACTCTGGTAGAATTTAAATTCTTTTATGATGTTTGAATTTAATTTCTGCTATTATGAAGTTCTATCATATGAATCCATTGATATGATTCCCAACTCTTACCAATACTTTCGAAGATATGATTTGTCAAAGTTTGAACAGGAGCGCCAAAGCTCCTGCCCATAGAGCTTGAACCAATTTTGGACCTTGAAATTACTTATGGTTTTTAAACCTTAAAGATCAACACCTTATTTCGAAACACCCTATATTCGAATATTATATTTGTACTTTTACATTTCAATTCCTCTAATTTGCATTGAAATTGGCTAAATTCGGACAATAGCATGAGTCTGAAATGATAGACAGATTATGCAATCAGTTCATCCCTTCCGGATTTACACATAATCAACACCGTCAAGGGCCAACTGATGTTAAATCATATTCTTGGAATTAGTTATGTTCTGTCGGGCACACACCTGGAAACACGTTGTTAATGTTAGTATGTACCAGAATATATACATGTAGTTAACCAATATCTAGGTTACACCGATTGCGAATAATATCGAATCATGCGTTTGATTACTATGTGAAACTGAAAGAGGTTGAATGGTTGGGACGAGCCTTACTCCAAAAAGTGGGTCTACCATGTGGACAGGAGAAATTATTAGTTTCTCAGAGCTGGGAATTATATCACTGGATTCTTATGATAGAACTGCAACGTAAAAGAAATTAAATAGTTATAATAGTGTAGCGGAATCAGGGCGTTACTAAATAAACACTAGTTTTTTTCAATTTTCTATTTTTCTCATACAACACAAAACGTTTCTCAATCCTAATTCTTAACTTCTCATCATCTCAACTTCATTCTCAAAAAATCTCCCTCCAACCGTCCTAACCGTTTTAACCTAACTCCTAACCATAGAAGTCCTAGAACATAACTAACTTCATTTGGCCTTCATATTGCCTACCAACATAAAATCTACTACAATCGTTTATTTATCAAGATTAACTGAGCAATCTGCAATGATTTAACCTCGTCGAATGGCTTGTTGCAAATTACACTCACAACTCGAAATACCTAAGTAAAGTATCATCGAAATGTTTACAGCAAGGGTGGCGACAATCATAGTAGACTGTCCATTTATTCCTGATATTTGAATAGGTAAGTAGAGGCTGATGCACAAATTATTTTCAGAGTTCAAAATATATTAATAAATTACAATCTCTTTTCATAACTTTAGTCCATTTAAAACATTCATTCTGTATTATGAACCGTAACTCAGAAATAAATATTTGATACACAAATGTGGGTTAATATTTCAGCAATTTTTTGCTAGCAATATTATGAAAATACTGTATATAGGAACATGTCTCCCTACGGAAGTAGAAGGTAATATCAACCTCAGTGGTCAACGAACAGTAATTTCTTTTGATGATTCCATTATGTTGTTCTTTCCTATTGCCTTAATAAACTAGATCATCAAAATGGTCCAACTCTAAATCTTTTGAAACATCACTCATCACATCATTCTCCTGTATTGGATGCTCAATCAAATTGAATTTACCATGGTGAATTCAATTGAGAGTGTACAATGTAGAAGAATGGACAATAGAACAAACTCGCGAAAGCTTCTGACTTTACGTCAGTGCTTGAACCTATTTTTGCGCACGTGTTCCACAAGGAGCAGCGTGCTCTCATTTTGCCACAATGTCTGTATATTTCGAATTTTTTTTTCGAAAATGGTCTCAAATGATTGGGTTCGACCACCTGATGAAGAATTCAAGGTCAAATTCAATTCTGTCCGTCCATTTCGGCCAGCCATTAGCACGATAACTCTCGAACGGAATGAGTTAGAGCGTTGAAATTTGCAGGGTAGTTTTGTTTGAAAAATTTTTTTGTCTTAACACAGGACTTCGCAATATTTCACCTTATATGTTCTCCACAACAATTTGCAATATCAATACTGAAAAATATTTGTTTCCTTACAGAGGATTGTGCAATGTTTTAACTCAAATGTCCCGCACAACAATTTGCTATATCAATACTGAAAAATATTTGTGTCTTAACAAAGGATTTTGTAATATTTCACCTCAAATATTCTCCACGATATTTTGCAATATCAATGCTGAAAAATATTTGTTTTCTACATGAGGAGCGTGCAATTTTTTACTTCAAATGTCCTCCACAATACTTTGCAATATAAATACAGAAAAAGATTTGTTTTCTAACAGAGGATTCTGCATTGTTTAACCTTAAATGTCCTCCACAACATTATTGCAATATCGATACTGAAAAATATTTGTTTCCCATGAGAGGATTCTGCTATGATTCACCCCAAATATCCACCAGAACAGTTTCCACTATCAAGACTGAAAAATATTCATTTTCTGATGAAAGATTTTTAAATGTTTGACTTTAGATGTTCTCCACAACATTTTGCACTATCAATACTGAAAAATATTTGTTTCATTCAGAGGATTTTGCATTATATTGTGACGACCTTTTCTGGGGCTTGCTGCAACCTTCCTTTCCAATACTTGCTCGGGCACCAGTTGCAATTGGTTTTGTAAGGTTGCAACTCCTGGGTGATATCGGTCACTTATTTTAATACCTGGGTAACCTTTATACAGTGGAGAAGGGTTCGGTTTAATATAGGGAGGTAGCGATTAGTAGATCTTGGTTTCTTCCAGCGAACAGACTCTGATGACTCTGATGACTCAGACAATGATTTTCAATGATTTAAAAAAAAAATGTTAGTTATACGATTCTCACAAAATTTCGCAAGAATTTTTGCTTTGGCATTCTTCAACTAATAACCACATTTAAATTGGATCGATTTTGTATTTTCCGAGTTATTGAGGAAATAACAACCTATTTTCAGATCGGTATCCAAAACTCCAAAACCGTTTGGCTGATTATGCTTATAAGCACTCTCAAATGTCACATTCAGATGCCGAACCTTACCTAGAAATTTCAAGTCGGTATCTCTTTCCGTTCTCAGGTTATCGTAACATAGAAACTATTTTTTGATAATTTTTTTAAAATTGCCTATCGATACGATTCTCACAAACGTGCTTAGGCTCACATTCTACAACTATTCACCAGGTTTAAATTCGATTGGATTCATATTGGTTGAAAAAAAAAATATTACTCGGAAACCATTGAGCCGATTATACCCGTTAACGAACTAGTGCGTTGTATTGGAATGCGCCACCTACCCTTAAAATTTCAAGTCGCTAGCTCTTTCCATTCTCAAGTTATCGTGGCAACGGCCGTAGGGCCGGCCGGACGGACAGAATCAAATTTGACATCGAATCTTCATCAGGGAGTCGAACCCAATCGTAAGAGACCATTTTCGGCGAAAAAATCGAAAATTACAGACATTTGGATAAATGTTAACGCGATGTTCCCCAGAACATACGCGCAAAAAGTCCCACTAAATCCATTATCCAATTGTTATAACAAAATATCAGCATCGCTTGTTATATCCCAAGTACGCCAAGTTCAGATTAAAACATCACAATTCCAGGTAATCCTTGGAAGTGAAAAGGTTAAATTATTTTTTGAAATCCAGTGCAAATCGGCGATAATAAATTGCCAATTTCCCGTTGAAAATTTCATCGCAGCCAGACGAGCGTAGACTTGCTGCGGATGCTCAACATACGACCTTAAAAGATGATTATGAGGGAGGAGGGCCACGACGTAGTTATAGAGAGAGTTTGAGGGCTCAGCTTGACTGCCAACGTCTAACGCGATCTTTTGGGATGGTAATTTACGGAAGATAGAAGGCACATTGAGAGCTCATCAAAAGCCACGAAATTAGGACAGGACCTGCAATATCCGGCCGTTCGATAAGAACTGATTTATTTTTACCCGATAGAGTTTCAGTTCCATTGGTCATAAAAACCCTTTCGATCCTTGATATTACGACAGGAATCGGTAATGACTAAATCTCGAATTTTGGCGAGGTGACAAAAGATAAGTCTTTTACGTCCTTGGGAATTATTTATTTTAGCTGGTGCATTAATGAATTTCTGATATTGCTGTGGAAGAGATTCTGAACGAATTTAAGTTGCGATATGGGTGATTCCGTTCTAACTGTGATATTCAATGTCCTGTATTGTTTGTTCTCATAGGTCATTAATTAATAATCAATTTATGAAACTTTTGTGCTTATTGGAAAATTATGAACATATTTCAATATTATTTTCATAAAATATAACTTGCCACTCACAGAAAACTTACAATATATCACTTAAATGTCAGTACCATGCCCATTTCTAGAATTTATTTATTAAATGTCAGTACCGTGTCATGTCCATTTCTAGAATTTATTTATAAATTGTTATTTTTTTTTTGTCGTAATAAATGATTTAAACTAATTACCTCATAAATTCTAATGTTTATGATCAAACTGAACAAAATTGACACATTTTTTATTTATTGTATTAAGTAAAGCTTTTAAGATTTAAAGACAAAAGTTATTGAACCGGAATTCAATGTTAACATAAACAAAAAATGTGTCAATTTTGTTCAGTTTGATCATAAACATTGGAATTTATGAGGTAATTAGTTTAAATCATTTATTACGACAAAAAAACTAACAATTTATAAATTAATTCTAGAAATGGACATGACACGGTACTGACATGTAAGTGATATATTGTAAGTTTTCTGTAAGTGGCAAGTTATATTATATGAAAATAATGATGAAATATGTTCATAATTTTCCAATAAGCACAAAAGTTTCTCAAATTGATTATTAATTAATGACCTATGAGAACAAACAATACAGGACATTTAATATCACAGTTAGAACGGAATCACCCATATATACAGTGTGGAAGAGCCAAATGGAATAAATTCATTATCTTGATTATTGTATAATTTTATGGAAAATCCCGAAACAAACCAAATTCAAATTTTAAATTGTTATTCTTCTTCGTTAAAATGCGAACCCTACCTTCAACCCCCTTCGAAAGACAGGACAACCCCCAATTTTTCAAATAGTAAGTATGGACCTGTGATACATCGTTTGAAAGGTCCGTCCTTCTCTATTCAGAAATGTTTATTGCAAAACTCAAAATAGAAAAGAATAAAATCATGTGATCCACAAAATGCATTATAATATTCCCTCGAATATTCCCAATTATTATTACAATAATAATAAACTTAGTTGCCTTCCAGATGTGATGGAAAGAAAATAAAAAAAAAACAGTGTGTGGTACCATGAAAACTACGTAATAGTTATATATGTACCAACGACGTGAAATTGTCTATTATAGTCGAGTCTGCAATTTGCAATCCGTGGTGGAGCCGAGGATAGCAAGCAGGCGACACAATAGACAGTTTTTCGCCGAGGTGCATCTTACATTTTTTCATCGACCTCTACATATTTTTATCAATTTCGGACCTCTTGAATACTTTCACAATAGCAAATGATACATACACTTATGTTTGTATTGAACCGTATTCATAGTGACCACAGCGGACGAGAAAGTAATTTTGCGGACGAGAAAGTACTTTCTCGTCCGCAAAGTGCTTGCCTTCAATAATAGTCGATTTTACAGCCGCAAATTAGTAAGTAAAATGTCACTTCTCATAAAGCTCGAGGAAAAACCACTTTCTGTGTCAATGTTAGTTCAATTTTGAACGATTGCTCGATTAATGGAAATCCATAAAATAACAATTCTACAATTGATTGCTTACGGATATAACACCCAAACACAAAAGAAATAAAGTACCTTGTTTGATGAGAAATTTCCGAATTTGCCGCCTATAACCCAAGGACCCAATTTATTGAAAAAGGAGTTGAAGCTTGGAAATTTCTATGCTAAGTAAAACTACGTTTGATTTTCAAATACTGTAAAAGTGACAATTCTCGAATTTCCGAATAGCTATATCAACTAAAAAAAAATTCTGAAGATTTTCGAGTCTGTGTTATAGCGATTTCCATTGACACGCTCGGAGCCCTTGAAATCGATCTCATCTGTCTAATTGAAAACGAAAATATCTGTCAAATATGACTGCGAGTGATCCGAGCGTGTCAAAGGAAATCGCTATCAGACGCCAAAACATCACGAAATTTAGTTGTTTTATCGTTGTCGTAAATTTTTATTTAGCAGATATTATTTAGAGCTTGAGAGAGAAAACCCAGAAAGAAACCATTTAATAATTTATGAAGACCCTCTGTAGTAATAAGAATATAAACAATACATGAGGTACAGATGAATGTAATGGACCAGAATTTCATTCGAAACATTTTCCTTCATATTTCATATGATGAAATACCTCTAAACACATTACTAGATGAACTCATCTAGACCAATAATATCCAATACATTTCACCCCTTACTTCCGGTCTGGAGGAGCTTATTTATTAAGGGAGTGTAACATAAAATTCTCGCAGCAATAATTGCCTGTCAAACAACTAGAAGTTCTCATCCAGGCGCGTCGAAAATGGCATTTCGGAAGGTATTTATGAAGCAGGCATTACTTCAGACCGCAACTCCAAAAGGAAAACAAATATCAGCGCCGAAATGGCTCCGAGTCATGCTGAGACAACACCTGCGTCTATAGTCTGAAGCGCAGAGGAAGTATTTCGGACGTTTCCATCATGGATTTCACACCAGAAACGAAATTGAAAATACCCTTTATTGGCAGCAATCAGGAAGCGCGTGGAGCTCACTTCCCTCTTCAATTTTCCCTTCCAGATGTTCCTGCTCCTCGAAGCCATTGATTCCTGGAAACAACCGATCACGCTGATGAAACAGTATTTGTTTCTACGGAAGGAACTGAAAATCATTAGACGTAGTTCCTTTGTGAATGTAATAAATAGAGTTTGGTACATTTTGTCGAAGAATAAATGACCTTTGGAATTAGTGCAGTAAAGCAACTGTAAAATAAAGAAACAAATTGAGCATCGAAAACTTTTGTTCGTACGTGGTAAGTGCCTAAGGTTTTTTGCACCCTCGTAGGGCAGGAAAGGCAAGGCGGGGTCCTCAAGTTTTGGAGCGTTATAAGACAGATATTTTCAAATATTTTGAATATCTATATATTTAAAATTACTCTTATATAGTGCTTCCCAACAACCCCGCACCAAGAAGGACTTTTCTTTTCTATTAATATTTCCGAATTTCATTAATTACAAAAAATTGGTGCATCAAAGGTGATATAAAACTTGGCCATTTGAGACTTCCGGTTTGAGTGGAAATCACCATTTTCAAACAAAAATGTCCATTATCTAGGAATATTCGAACTTTCTCTGTGAAGCGCTTCAAGTAAACTTGTTCGAAATAACAATTTAGATCCATGTGCCAAATTTCAGGTTGGAAAACCAATTAATTTTTTTTTCTTGTAACTCTTTCAAAAATTGAATAATTACCTAATTGCCTTTTTTTTCAGTAACTAGACAACATTAGTGTTAGCATGAATATGATTGCAACTAGCAAATTTTGTTTGAAATTTGTTCTTTGACATTTGTTTGAATTTGCCCCAAAAAGTAGTTTCATTCTAGTGCAAAGTTGTTCCTATTCTTATTTTCGCCATGAAAATGGTTCAATTTCACATTCAATTCACGTCAGAGAATCCCAAGAATGCTAATCTTGGTGCAAGTTGCCAATTTATAGCTAGATTTTCGACTGAAATAGAATTTTGTCATGAATATCCATCGTTAGTTCAATTTCAATGCCAGTTACTTATTTTTTATGATAACGGACTTGTGAAAATTCGAACAAATGTAGAGTTCAAAGAAAATGTTTTTTGCGTTTCATACTAACACTTATATTTCCTAGTTACCAAAAAAAATCTGTTCAGTAATTATTCAATTTCTAAAAGAGTTATAAGCAACAAAAAATAAAATGTTTTTTGAGGTTCCCGGAATATTCCCGAACATTCACGGATGTTCCGGGAGTATCCCAATGGGACATTCCTGGAATGTCCAATTTGCCCATAATGACTTTTCCAAGTATGTTCCCGGGTTGTCCCGTGATGTTTTGCGACATTCCCAGAACATATCTTTTGTCACACATGGACATTCCAGGAACGATTTGGGAATACACTTGTGCTATTAGGGTCAGCGGCGTATGTCTAGGGCAATGAAACTGCCCGCCGAAAGCATTTCCAGTAGTCCATTCATGACCAGTCTCCATAATATTAATGGAAACACTTATCACGAATCTAGCCGAATAATTCACTAAAATAGTTGGAAAAAGCGAATCATTAATTTTAGACAGTCTTTTCAATTAATCTATTGATTTATTGAAGTTTCCTCTGGTGTCTACAATGGACGCCCTCATAAACAAAACTAAAGGATTAATATCTCGTACCTACCCACATCCAAATAATCCCTTCGTTCTGAGCTCTTTTGTCATCAAATTAAATTTATAACAAAATTCTACTCGAATTATCGTCAATGGAATAAATTTAAATAAATGATTCTGGCCATCAGAACGTATTTAATCAGCACATTGATTTATCCTTAACTAAGGTGATGGTAAAAATAATTGAATTACCATGATATTAATCAGAAATACACAAATTTCCACAGATTCGGTATAAACAATGATAAGGTAATTTATTGAAGACCTGATTATGTAAAACAATGGGGATAAATTGTTTGTATGCGTTTCACTGCATTCTATTGATTACTGTATACGTTCAAATTGAAATGGATTGAGGTATGTGAGCTGTAATGAAGTTTTCATTTACTATGATATGAATCTATTTTTTGAGGTTTCGCTTGCTCTTCCATATTAGCCTGACCAAAAAGTTGGTTCTATGAGTGATCGAACTGATAAATGAATCAAAAAAATGTGATATAACAATTATTACTACATCAGTAGGGTAGAGGGGGACAGGTTCGGACATGAGGCACCCCCGGACATTTCATGTTTAGCGCCTCCCGGTTGCTCTCGTTATCTCTAATTACACAATTTGGCAGCAGTGGTCGCTTGAACGTATACTCCATTCACTTTTATAAAGTATCCCGGTTGGCCATGAAAATTTGACACATTTCACCATGTATATTTTGAAAATGTTAGGTTATAGTCATTTTCCTGTCAGATAACTACGGAACGTTGTCCTCTCTACATAGAAGTCGTAGTAATTACGTATTTTCACAATGTGAATTTAATTCGGAAAAATAATCATTTTGAGAAGATATTATGTGAATTCAATAATTCCACAGTACTGGCGACTATGCCAATGTCTTATCTGTAGACAGAGACAATACCTTCTATTCCTCTCTGAACAGAACACTAATATATGACAATGATGACACATAGAATATATCTTATCTAGGGTATATTCTTTGTGATATGTATGAACACAGATGAAATTCATATGACATATGACAGCTTTCTTTGATTTATGGTTAAAATTTTGAAAAATCATATCTCCGAAAGTATTACCTTGTTAGAGTTTAAAATGTGATCAAAGGATTCTTATTAAATAATTGCATCTTAAAAATGATTGACCTTGTGATTTACTTATTGTCATTGCAAATGCAAGTTGCACTAGTCGCACTAGAAACTGGACACAGATAAATTCAAAAGGAAAGTCAGATGGCACTAATGGATTTCTTGGAATAGGAACATTGTCGCCATTGAACTTTCCTATCATGATAGTAGCTTCTACCAAGCTTGTAAAAACTCTTTCAACAGCAAGTCTTGTTCCGTTACACAATTTTGGCTGATTTAGGTTACGTGGCATGATGATCTGAGCCAACTTTCAGCTGCGAATTGTATGGAGGCAATCCTGGCAAATCCAACGAATTAAAGAATTCAATAGTATAATTGACGACTTCATTGGGATCGATAATGGAATCGATTGGCTTTAAAGAATATGTTTATCCATCAATTTTACTTTGAATTTTTAAATTCAATTCATCATTATCCTCATCTTTTGGCACTAAAATGGCTCGTTCACTCAGCCAAGCATGGTTTTTGTAATTAATTTTAATATCTAGGAAGACTTGGTAGACCAATCATGAAACGGTATGCATTGGAATTCATCGAGCTCACCTCCTTGTTTGTTTCTTGACCTCTAAGAGAATAATCAACATTAATAAGGAATCGAAAAATAAAAATGTTGAACAATATTACCGGCTCGATTAATGGTGACGAAGTGGTTGAAAATGCTACGAAACCTTAGTAGAAAACAATTAATGGTACATATATTTACGGACAATTCCTGGTCAGAGAGCAAATGTAGGTAATATTATTTATTGCTTCCCACTGGTTTACTGTCTCGTTTTCTGTTCCAGAAATGATTCAGATATTTTGTCAATCCAAATTAAAAAGGAACAGAAAATTTTGTTTCATTGAAGAAAATGATCTTCATTATGAATATGGTAGCTTATTCTTTAAACAAATCCAGTGTAACTACACTTATACGTGGAGACCTACTATTTTTGCTGAGGTTTTTATTTCTGTGTTCTCGTATCATAAGTAGAAATGTATGGTTAGCATTTTCCTCTGCTAATACTATCACACATGCTATATTGTTCAATATTCCGAAGTATGTAATTCTCTTTCTCAAAAGAATATATATATATGAGTATTTAATTCGAACAAATAGTCAATCTTGAAGATAAAAATGCTTCTCAATATTTGCTTAATATTTCAGCTTATTTTAATCCCAAGTTCTAGATTCAAACCCGATCGGATCTATATTACTGGAAATAATGGCAAGAAAGTATATTTTTGGCGTTCTAGTTCCTCGGAACTGAGTGCTTATCAATTTGCCCAAATGTCTGTAATTTTCGAGTTTTTCGATGTAAATGGTCCTAAACGATTTAGTTCGACTCACTGATCAAGAATCCGTGGTCAAAATTCATTCTGTCCGGCCGATCCGGCCAGCCGTAGGCACGATTACTCTCGAACAGAATGAGCTAGACAGTTGAAATAAACTATTATTTGAATTGAATTTCCTTTATGATGCAGTTCTATCATATGAATACATTGATATAATTCCCAACTCTGAGAAACCAATACTTTTGGAGATATAATTTGTCTGTTTGAACTAGAGCGCCAGAAAGCTCCTGTCCACAGGGCTTGAACCCATTTTTTTTGAATAAGTCTATGAAAATTTTGTTCTTTGTTATAACGGATCACTTATATCTACAAGTTTCGGTATTGAATCAGTGGAATATATTAATGATTGAATGAATGAGTGCATTCAAGCTCGCGTGAGTGCTTTTAATTTTTTTTGTAAGTATTTTCATGAAGACGGGAACATTTCCTGGTATTTCGTTTATTCTCTCTGATTTGTCCGAAATTCTGCAATAGATCAACATTGTTTTCAGCGGAGCACTTATTTGTATGCTCTGGACAGAAGGAAATAATGCCCGGCAGTATTTTATTTCTTGCAGAACAAGAACAGATGGAGTTTTTATACGTGAGGTCGTAAGTAATATATACGGTACGCTGTTTAGCTTTCTTTCGTAACTCTGAACTCTCGGGTCATTTGTGCCGGATAGAACCTTTCAGCTTGAAATAGTATCGTTTTACGTGAACCCAGGCAGACTTGTTATTGATTTTGCATTTCCTACACTGATTGTAACAGAATAGAAAACGTTCAATAAAGGTTTTAACTTAGGTCATAAATTTCTCTACCCTAAAATCCTATATGTTGAAGCACTTAAAGTGGGTTTCACAAATCTTTGACAGCTCCTAATTGCCAAATTAGTGCGATTCTATGCCAAATTAGTGCGATTCTATGCCAAATAGTGCGATTCTATTTTGATACAACCATCGAATTAAATCCACGATTAAGCTAATCGAAGCTTCGTGAAATCCACCATGAGTCTCCTTAATAGTCATATGGTTGAATTATAATAATATGCAGTGGTCATCGAAAGTATGGAATAATGGGTTTACTTTATCCCTTTCCAGGAATGGCGAAAATTGGTTTGTTAGGTCAAATTAATTTATTATTCAAAGAAAGCAGTTTAGTATTTTTTACCTACTGCCAGGTTTAGACGGGATACCTTGGGTTCGCTTTGCTCATACCATGGAACACATCCAAGAGCCCCCAAGGAGCTATTATTATTATTTTTTTTTTGTGTCCGCTTTAGAGAGAAAACATTTTATAGGCTTACCCTAAGCGGGTCTGCGGATCCGCTCTCTCAGGAGTGTGAGATTCCAGTTGTTGTACGCCAAAATCTCTGCCAGGGAAAAATAGGCCGGAATAATCTTCAATTCTGTCACGGTGTTCAATCTCATTCCGCCTAGACATCCTATGATTAGTGCTACCATCCTAACTTTATTCCTCAGACTCAAGATCCCCAGTTCGAACATTAAATCCTTGTATTTTTCCGTCCTCTGTTCTTCTATCATCACCATAATATTTTTGGCGGGGGAAGAAAATTCGAGACAAACAATTCCTTAAGCTCTTTGTTCAGCAGGACTATATCTGGCTTTAAGGCGTGCATCTGCCAAGGAGTTGAAATAGCATAGTTCTATTAGATGCGATTTCTGTCATTTTCAACAACAGCTTAAATCTCCGGAGGTACATATGCTTGCACTGGTTCATTCTCTATACATTTAACCTTCGTCAGATGGAAGTAGAGAATTCGGAGTGCCCCATTGTGGCTTCCCACATATCCTGATGGATTATGAACAAGCAGACAAGATGTGCATAACACTTTCCTGCTGGCTGCTGCATGCTCTGCACGTCGTTGGGGTGTACACTTTCTTGATGTACTTTTTATGCCATCTTGTATTTATCAACCCATCATGACAAGCCATAGCAAATCCCTCCATTTCCGACGTGAGCCCAGCTGACAACTCTTGCGATAGGCCCTGATCTATCACACTCCTAAAATATATGGAGTGCAGGATTTCACTCAGGTGATCTTTGAGTAGTATCTTTCAGTAGTGCCTTTCTTATCTGTCTACCTTCTTTTCTTTGGTCTGTTGCCGTTATAGGTGTTCCTGATAACTCATGAACGGTAGATATGCCAGTTATACTGTGCTTCTCTCAGGCTCTATGTCCAGCCCTAAATAGGAAAGCTCCTTGATACCTAATTTCGTGATGAGCCACCATTTTCAGAAGCGTGTTTTCACTTCTCAATATCCTTATTGCCATTCACAAACGTTAGTTGATGGTGTTGCTATTCCAAATTTTTCAAACCCCTGCCTGCATGTTTTTTTTTTTGTATCGAGTAGTTGGGATACAGGTAACGGTTCATGTTCATCACTTCACGTGTGGCTCAGTTGAGCTCGAGAATTTCATTCACTATCCAGTTAGCTAACCTGAAAGAGTAGGTGACTATCGACTGCCAAGCTTTTCGCAGCAGACACTTTATTCTTTCCGGACAGCTGTTAAGGGATCCTTTATTCATTCTCAATATTTTTCTGATAACTATCCTGACTTGTAATATCACCCGCTTCCGGCTTGACCTCGACTTCTGGGACAGCCTGCATATGAAATTGTACTGAACCCTTTTTAATGGTATCATTATTGCGTTGTAGTAATGTGAGTTTATTGAGGCACCTTCAGTACATGTTGATTTTCGCAGCCGAAGTACATTTTGAAGCACAAAAAGTTTACTTAAGATCTATCCAGAAATGTTTGTACAATTATTTATATTATTAATATTAATATCATTATGCACGAACAAAATACAAAAGCTGTAGATATTTACAGATATGCAGATAATAATTTCTATATTTCATGTGCCGGCTAGGTAACTTAATAATGTATGATATTCTCACAAGAATTTGATATTTTGTGAACTCCATTAGGAGGATTGGCACGAATCCACATCTGATGCAAACCAAAGCGGCTAGCAATATGAATCTGAACAATTCAGGAAAAGCAAATTTCTATTTGTTGTTCCAATGTACGTAAACTAAAATGGAAACCACAAATTGGATGTGTAAACCGAAAAATAACACACACAATGGCCATGAATGAATTGAACGCAGAACGTACATTCTCTCTAGACCAATTATTCTGATGGAGGTAGAAAAACAAATTCCATTCCAAACCGAAACCATTAGTTTGCCAAATATACATTTGATAAAGGAAAGGATTTATACGCGAGAGGCAATATCACTATTTTCAGTTCAGTTATTTAACTAGATTGAGTTGCTTGAATCTTTCTAGAGATGAAGATTGTACATGGAAGTTCGTTCATAATAACGTTAAATCCTCACTGAACAATGCACCCACTAACAGGGGATTGGCAATTAATACTTAATACTTATATCTTTCTAAGTGGTAAGATAACGGAAAAAATGATAAAAATTGTCTATTTAATAAATCCCCTTGATTACAAGAAGGTTACTATTGACTCGAATGATTCGCATGACTGAAACAAGACACACGGTGAAATATTTATTGATTTTAAGCATCAACAAATATTCCGCGTGGCCGGGCTAGACACCTCATCGGTCAGTGTTCCCCAAAGAGGAAAGTATGATTCAAGAGCAGACACAGACCCCAGGGTTTCATGGTTATTACCAATCATCAGTGTGACTTAGCCAGACACCGAATGAAAACAGACGGCGTTCACGAAACTTATTTCCATCGGTCAAGAACCGGTAGGGGAAAGAACCCCACCAGCGCCACCTATGGAGAATTCTACAAAATCCGACCCTCTGCTATGAAGAAACCTTGAGCGATTTTCAGCGACGTTCATTCTTTTGCCATAAGAGGGTCAAGAAATGGCAAAGCCATCTATCATAAAGCGACCTTTGCGGACTGAAAACGCCCGGTTAGTTTGGTTAGACAAACCAAAAACCAGTGAACATTGAATGAGGTGTACTGTGGCTAATTGCCAAATAACTAAAACAAGGCACGCGGTGAAATATTTATTGATTTTTACCTTCAACAAATATTTAGCGTGGCCAGTCTAGACACCTCATCGCTCAGTGTTCTTCAAAGGGTAAAGTATCATTCAAGAGCAGACACAGACCCCAGGGTTTCATGGTTATTATCAATCATCAGTGTGACTCAGCCAGACACCGAATGAAAACAGACGGGGTTCTAGGAAACTCATTTCCATCGGTCGAGAACCGGTAGGGGAAAGAACCTCACCAGCGCCACCTATGGAGAATTCTTATGAAATCCGATCCTCTGCGATGAAGAAACCTTGAGCGATGCTCAGCGACGTTCATTCTTTTGCCATAAGAGGGTCAAGAAATGGCAAAGCCATCTATCATAAAGCGACCTTTACGGACTGAAAACGCCCGGTTAGTTTGGTTAGACAAACCAAAAACCAGTGAACATTAAATGAGGTGTACTGTGACTAATTGCCAAATAACTCAAACAAGGCACGCGGTGAAATATTTATTGATTTTAACCATCAACAAATATTCCGCGTGGCCAGTCTAGACACCTCATCGCTCAGTGTTCCTCAAAGGGGAAAGTATAATTCAAGAGCAGACACAGACCCCAGGGTTTCATGGTTATTACCAATCAGCAGTGTGACTCAGCTAGACACCGAATGAAAACAGACGTGGTTCTAGGAAACTCATTTCCATCGGTCGAGAACCGGTAGGGGATAGAACCCCACCAGCGCCACCTATGGAGAATCCTTACGAACTCTGACCCTCTGCGATGAAGAAACCTTGAGTGATGTTCAGCAACGTTCATTCTTTTGCCGTAAGAGAGACAAGAAATGGCAAAGCCATCTATCATGAAGCGACCTTTACGGACTGAAAACGCCCAGTTAGTTTGGTTATACAAACCAACCGGTTCTCGACCGATGGAAATAAGTTTATTAGAACCCCGTCTATTTTCATTCGGTGTCCGGCTGAGTCATACTGATGATTGGTAATAACCATGAAACCCTGGGGTCTGTGCCTGCTCTTGAATGATACTTTCCTCTTTGGGGAATACTGAGCGATGAGGTGTCTAGCCCGGCCACGCGGAATATTTGTTGATGGTTAAAATCAATAAATATTTCACCAAGTGTCTTGTTTTAGTTATTTGGCAATTAGCCACAGTACCTACACCTCATTTAATGAATGGCATGAGCTCTTAAAATTCTGAAAAAAACTGGAATATAAGAATTACAATAAATAAGCTCAAATTTCACTATGAAAATGGACGTTTCCAACCTGGCCTTATTAAAGTTTCAGTGAAACTTCCTTATAAAGAAAACGAACGTCAAAGATAGTGATCTTGTCAGAAACTGCCGTTCTTTCAGATAATTGTGTAAAAACTGTTTCTGTAGATAATCGAACTGAAACGCAGAAAAAAATTAAAATTAAGAATATTGCGACTCAAAAAAAAATTTAAAAAAACTAGTGGTGCGTGATGTGCATTTATTGAAAGCTTTCATTGACAGATATTGCTAAATGTATAGTCATTTTGAATATATATTAAAAAGCTTTTTTACAATAAATTATACTGTCAATCACACTATTCCCAATTTACATTTGTTTAGAATTGTATGCTTCTTTTTAATTCAGTTACATACAAAAGCGTAGTCTTTGGCGCTCTTATTCCTCCTTATCGTTCATCATAGAATTGAGGAATGAATATATCGGATGAGTTCGTTGTTGGGTAGAATTCGTCTATTGGTTTTGGATTGATAATTTTTGGCACTCATGTTGAAGTTAAATTCTTCTATGATGTTTGAATTCAATTTCTGCTAAGATGAAGTTCTAAATTTCAATAATGAATCGCACTTCTATGTTTTCACAGAATGCTATAACTATTCTATCTAGGCTTTATTATATGATCTGTGTTCATACTCGTACATTTCATCCTGTTCTATAAGAGAGAGTCAAATTCATTTCAGCTATTTTAATTTGGTTTCTTCCATGGTGCAGTTCTCATTCTCAGATTGCTCATTTAATCTTGATAAATAAACTATTATTTGAATTGAATTTCCTTTATGATGCAGTTCTATCATATGAATACATTGATATAATTCCCAACTCTGAGAAACCAATACTTTCAGAGATATAATTTGTCTGTTTGAACTAGAGCGCCAGAAAGCTCCTGTCCACAGGGATTGAACCCAGTTTTCTATCTTAAGTTGTTCAGGAAAAAGACCTGCTTTCAAGCATTTAGAATTATGGTTGAGGGGTTTGCAATTTCTAAGCACAAATCCTTCACAAATATAGTTGCCATATCGTCTATGTCCGTTGTGTCTTTTGATCTAATGCTTCTGATAATAGTTTTAACCTCAAATTTAGTTGTTGCTACGAATTCAGTGAGTTTATGGTTTACAGACCTACCCTGTTGTAATAGTTCAATCGCCTCTTCCATTTAGTTAGAAGTAATATCTATATTAAGGTTGATAGTGTCACTGATCAAAGAAGAATGATTATAGGGTACATCACTATCTAGGCTGCTTTCCTGTTCTATTTCCATTTTCCTCCTTGTTTCAGTTTTGATGATTTTCCAAATAGTTTTCATTTTATTCTCAGAATGGTTTAAAATTTCTTCATTTCTAAGTTTTTTGTTTTTCTTAATACAATTCTTCACTTCTCCTTTGCATTTTTTGTATGCTTTCTAAGCATCAGTGGAACGTGACATTTTGAATATTGTATCAAGTACATCTAGTGTACGTTTAATTCCTTTCATATTTTCATCAATGTGTTTGAATTAGCTGAAGTTATATTTGATACTTTACTCTGCAGGAAACTCAAAATCAAAATTCATTGTTCAATTAAGAAGAATATATTCTCCAGCAATATCAGAATCATATTTACTTGCAAACAAATATTAAGCTCATTCAAATATTGAGTTCATTTGAAACTTTACCTCCTCCCTGTATACATACAAACCTGGTTGATATTTCTGCATCCAAAATCTGTATCAACATAGGTCATATCTCCTGAGACTTTATGTAAATCGAGTACGAATGCAATCTTTCCAGCTTATGCTTTCAGTTTTACTGCACCGGAACTGGACCCGATCCTCGGTCAAGACAAACCTTCCAAGGCTGAACAAAAACAAACACATAAAACTGACATAGTCGGGGATATTGAAACTCCATTACAAGAAACCTTATCCAGGAACGTGTTTTTGGCGGATCCTGAGGGTAAATCGTTTTCTAACTACTAGGGAACGCTGATTCCAGCTTTTATTTCGACACATATATCTTCCGCTATAAATCAAATCTCATACATTTTAATACAACATTCCAGGAGATTAGTTTTTTGTGGAGGTTGCACTTGGAATTATCTGTAACCCATTCGTCTTTTTCTTGAGGGCTTTCAGTTCCTTCTGATCATATATCATCATCGTTCTTTGTGATAGGAAATTGGATGGGTGTAAACAAATTTTCAGAAATAATCTTGGTCATTAATCATCTTATTTGCTTGTCAGTGTATTATTCTCATTATATGGCGTTCATGTCTGAAAAACTGGCCTATACAGGGTGTTTCGTTGGGAAACGGTGATTATAAAACACCGAGAAGATATCAGATATACCACATTCGTTGACTTGACAGCCCTCAACATTATTTATGTTACAATCCAAACTAAATATCTATAAAATACAAATTTTAATTGTAGTGAAAATTGCTTGTGCGTTGTAAATACTAAATATTTGTCGAAAATATTATATAAGATAATGTTGTCTAATAAACAGTAAAAAAGAAACACCAACGATAAAAAACTTTTCTGTGATGTTTCAAAGCCTAAATCAGGCCTAAATCAGGCAAAAATGTTTCCATATTATGTCTCTCTTTCAAAATTTCATCTTGTTCAAAGAATTCTTTTGAATAACTGTAATTATGGATTCTTATCGAATATCTTTCTTAATGAGGAAATAGTGAATAGTGCTGAATCAGCTAACACTGGTCTTAATTTGTGATCTTTTTTCCATCAGTTCCAAAAAGTCGTATAAGGTTGATCCATTGTGAATTCAATTAGCCTAAATAAACATATCATATCATAACTATTTTCACTTAGCTGTGCCTAATTTTAAAATTATTATTATAATATGTCTCCAATTTTTCTGAAATCCTGCCTGAAATTTCTTTTCCATCTACTTACGATCGTGTGAGTTTTTAATGTTTAACTACTGTACAAAATTGATTAAAAATTTTTAACCCAATAAGAGGTTATTGACAAGTATATTCCCAGCACAAACAGTTTAATTACAATGTATTCCCAAAACTGTTGACTTCAGACCTGTTATATTTTCAGCTTTTAAGTCCACGAGATAGGTCATATGGCAGACTAGTTGCGGGACACCCTGTATAATAGCTATGTGAAGTTTATTCCATCACGTCTGTATTTTCGTGGCAAAGTAAGGTAATCCTGAAAAAGTACATTTTACGCCGATTCAATATTTGAGCCTCAGCTAAAAGCGCATCCGAATTCTATAAATGGTCCTTGATGGGTGAAATAATTCAGATTCTCTATAAGAAGTTGCTGCAAACTTCTCATATTCAGATTGCTAGTAATACATTAAAAAGAAACCCGAATTCTGAACTCATATTTATTGAATATTTCAGATAAAAAATATCCTTTTCCGCCTGACTGATCCGGATCTCGCCGGCTATGAAACTGTTTGAAATACTGACAAGCTGCATGAATAATAATTTTCGATGCACGTCGAGCACGGTGGTATGAACAGAAATACAGCCAGCACTCCCCTAAAAAATTCAAAGTATTATATACAGTGAGTTCTCGATAGATTCTGCTTATGGTGCAGAAAAAATTCATGAAAGGACGTTTGAATTATTCAGGTGAATACATCATAGAAGAGTTTAGTGGGCATGAAAGAGTGGAAAAGAAATATAAACAGTATACTCGAAACCATGGAAAGTTCAGAATACAACCCAAGTCCCTTCTGGGACAACAGTTGAGAAAAACTGAAAGGTCACGCATTTCGATGGAATTTCAAACATTTCCGAAATTCCGAAAACGATCGTATCACAAGAAATTGGGAAAAATACCATTGAAAATCATTGAAAAAAATTATTTATATCAGTAACTATTCTTTCGACATCGCTGAAAATTTGTGACAGCCTTCTAAATCTAACTTTACTGCCAAGTTTCAACTTTGACAAGGGTGATTGTATATTGTTGGATATTAGAGCAGCATTGTGTGCCTTCAGAAGCTGGATGGGTGACCGATGCCATCCAACGGAAAGAATTAGCGACTTGCAATTTTCAGGGTAAGTTGCGCATTTGAATGTGAGAGATAAGTTCATTATTGGGTATAATCAGCCCAATGGTTTCAGATTTATACCCATCTGGTACATCATTATCTCGATGACTGAAATAATACAAGTTTTTTTTTTGTATATAATTAGACATTTGTTGAATTTCATATCCAATTGAATACATTAGTCAGAATTGAAAATTGTGTGACCTTATACGATTCTCTAATTACTCAAGTCTGTCATTAACATGGTTATGAATGTAAAATCTTATAAAATATGAGGAAATGGTCTTTAACGATGGTAAATTCGATTGAAAGTGTACAATAGAGAATAGAACATTATTTATAGCGATTTTGTCGGTTTAATGTTAAATTTTCATTTATTCTAGATATCTTGAAAAAATTTTATATGTCAGAAACTGTGCGTCAGATTCAGCTGACATTCCGCACATATAACATATAACAGCCACCATTTTACAACCGAGTACCGAATTTCAGCTCGATTGACTTCGTATGTGGCGTATGGACATATGGTCCTTTGGCTTTATGTCGGCATCGTGAAAGTAGTTACCAAGTCTAAATTCGATGGTATCCGTATTGTTTAAGTTATTGGGAGAACACATTTTCTGTTTGAACTTCGAAATAGTTGGCCAATTTTGCCCATTAACGAACTTAATGGTTGCATTCGGATGCTTAACCAACGCTACAAATGTCAAGTCTTTATCTGTACGAAATTTATCGTGGACGGACATAATCGAATTTGACCTCAGATTCTTCATCATTTAGTCGAGTCCAATCGTTTGAGACCATTTTAGGCAAAAACTTCAGAAATTACAAACGTTTGGGCAAAATGATAGCATGATTCCTCTAGGACTTGCACGCAAAAAGTGTTGGAGATTGTTGGAAATACCTTTTCGGAAGATATTCATCGAGTTGAAACTAACACGCACTTGTTCGGAACGAAGGGAAAAATCGTCACAAAAAACACGTTATATGTATAATTCAAGAAAATATCTTCAGCATGGAAGGTGAAATCCATTTATGAAATGAAATATTCATATGCTGCAAAATTGTGACTGACGTTGATACGAAAGAGAGAGCGTAATTGGAGGAAAGTATATATTCATAAAAAAATCGGAATTTAAATATCTCCATAAATTCGTGGAAACATTCCAATTTTCATTTCTCCTGCAGTATATTTTCATCATGGAACTATAAAATGAGCAACGGGAATAAATTTCATTCCATTCGATATATTTCATATTTTACGATGATATTTGTTTTCGATGTTCGTGGAAATTGAGTTTCAGAATTACGCATGTTGATTTTAGTGGTAGCAAATCGGAAAAATATCCGAACAACCTAACGATATTTTTATTTCCACATATATCCACATTTGCGACTATCTCTCTGTAGAACTGATAAAACTGACAAAGTGGATGGAATTTCCAGGATTACTGATATAGTTAAGGCAGAACTCCAAACAGAACAAAGCTTTTAATGGCTAAATTTTATTTTCGTCAGAATTCGCAGCAAACATTTGCCAGTGGCAGCTTGTCCTATGAGGTAGTGCCTCATCAATATCAATGTTTTGAAAATGACATAAATCAATCGAATATTATATTATATATAATACAGGGTGATTTAAAGCTAGAGGCGAAAAATGAAGGGACCTATAATGAATGATATTCTTGATAAATCGTAATAGTATATTCTAAACAAAGTTGCAGAATGGGCTGATATTCAAACACGAATGCGAAATTCGAAAACGAGCGACGAAGGAGCGAGTTTTCGTACTCATGAGTGTTGGAATTGCCTTCTGCAACGAGTATTAGACGATATTTTCTCTATTTCAGGCAAATTTTGTAAAATACTGTTGAAATTTAATGATAAATTAGGATTATACATCCTAGTGACTTTTGTATTGTATCTTGACAGTTGGTGTGACTGTTGCGAAAGATGACAGATCACGGAATATGAATTGTACGTAGAGCATGGAGATCAGATTTAACAGTTTCCTAATATAATGAATGATTCAAAATTAGCATGAAGGAAATCTCTAGTACCTTATTTTTTGATGAAAATAAAACCTTTCCTCTCAACAATTATTTCACCTTATCCAGATTATCTTATATTGACAATAATTGACGTGTGTTCAAATTTGATAGGATCGAATGTGCTGACTACCAAAAAACGAAAAATAAAACTAGAAACAATGCGGGAATGGGTTCATTCCAGCACTGTTTTTAGTGCTGGAATGAACTCATTACGATACTGAAATAGAGAATAGTATATTCTAAAACAAGTGGCAGAATCGGCTCCTATTCATACACGAATGCGAAATTCGAAAACGAGCGACGAAGGAGCGATTTTCGAAGGCATGAGTGTTGGAATTGCCTTCTGCGACGAGTATTAGACGATATTTTCTCTATTTCCGACAAGTTTTGTGGAATACTGTTGAAATTTAATAAAAACTTGGGGTTATACATCCTAGTGACTTTTGTATTGTATCTTAGCAGCTGGTCTAACTGTTACGAAAGTTGACAGGAACGGAATTTGATTTGAAGTTGAATCGTTGGTAGGGCATGAAGATCAGATTTAAAACAGTTTCCTAATAGCATGAATGATTCAAAATTAGCATGAAGGAAATCTCAAATACAATAAATATACAATATATATTGATAATATACTATATATTATATATTATACTATTATATATTATATTATATACAATTGTCAATATAATATAATATTATATATATATATATATAATACTATATATTAGTCATATATAGAATGGCTTGCTCCATCCTAATTCAGCCATCGAAAGGTTATACCTACCCAGAAAGGTGGGAGGACGTGGTCTGAGCAACCTGGAGGAAGCCTGTCGAAAAGAAGAGAAAAATATGTTAGACTACTTCCGCAAGAAAAACCACCCAATACACCAATTAGTTACTACTTACCAGCAAACAGCCAACAGAGCAGGAACAGCGAATCCAGAAGAAACGGGCAGAGAAAATCTGTTGGCAAAATTCGAACATAGCTGGAAAACTAAAGCACTGCACGGTAGATTTTATGCCAGCCTGCAACAAGAAGAGGTCGATAAAGCAAAGACACATACTTACCTTACGCAAAGCTACTTATATCCCCAAACTGAAGGAACTCTATTGGCTATACAAGACCAGGTGGTGCCAACAAGAACTTACATAAAGCACATCATGAAACTTCAGGTAGAAACAACAAAGTGCCGGCTCTGCAACAACTCCGAAGAAACTATCCAACATCTCTCTTCAGGATGCTCGCATATAGCAGGAACAAGATATCTGGCCCAGCATAACGAAATGGGAAAGGTAGTACACCAACTCTTATGTCTACGGGATGAACTACTGCAACACTTCACCCCCCACCACCTATATCGGCCAGAGGCATTGCAAGAAAACGAAAAAAACCAAAATCTACTGGGATCTGACAGTAGTGACTGATAGGGGAGTGGAGCATAACCGACCCGACATGGTGATCTGGAACAAGAAAGAAAAAACTGCCCAGGTTATCGACTTCGCTGTACCGCTGGATAACAACTTAGGAAAAGCATATAGGGAGAAGATAGAAAAATACGAGGCCCTTGCGCAACAGATCAAGAATATGTGGAAATTAACGTCAGTTAAAATACTACCCCTGATCATAAGCGCGAATGGACTAGTCCACCGAAAAATTGTCCAACACATAGAACAACTGAACTTGCCGCCCAACACGATCACATGGATGCAGAAGGCCGTCATACTGGGAACCGTCGGCATTGTTCGACAAATCCTCTACCCTTACTGAGTAACCGGCTAGCTGCCCTTGGCTTACGAGCCCGGGTAACTAGGGCACCAACCCACGCAAGTGTGAAGCTAAAAAAAAAAAAAAAAAAAAAAAAAAAAAAAAAGTAATATACTAAATCAAGTACAGCCAAGCAGGTATAGATCGATCGGGTCATAGGCAATTACAGGTATAAAAGTAATTAAGAGCATTGTATTGAGTAGTTCCTAGTATAGGAACATTGGGTCAGGGACAATTCCAGGTATCCATTGGGCTAATTAGATTCCGGGAAATATCTATTTTGACGATTAAGAACATATTTATCTCTTTATTCGTTGTCCTTTATCAGAAAAAAATATATCACTTAACCTGTAACGTGTATCTCAAAAACTAGAACTGATAGAAAAAATCTGGTGGCATTTTTGGAATCAGCACATTAAAAACATCTAAAATCAGATGTTAGATTTCTGGCACCAAATTTTTTTTTTTCATTTTGTTGGCCTGTGTAATCATCTTAAATTTTAATTGAGCCCATATCTTTTTATGAGTCACAGTCAACACCTGATAAGCCGCCTAAGGAGTGAGCCATACCAAATTCCCGAGTTTCAGCAGACTCCGCGTTGGAATTAAACCGCAGAAAGTGTTCTACCCGGGACAAAAAAGGGGAATCGTGTGACAATGCATCTGAGTTTGGGGTAGATAAGGAGGTTTTAAGGTTGAGAGCGAAGCGGGAACCATAACGTCCGTAGGGCAATATATTCACCATCTCTCGCATTGCAATCTCTCTTCCTTGCGGCTCTAGAGATAATGGTAATGTAATCTTGGGACAAATATAATTCTCGACATAAATCCAGGACATGTTTGTTGTTAGTCTACTTGTTTTCGGTTATTATATCATCTTGTGCAATGCATAAGGAAGCGATAAATCAATTCTTGGGTTAGACGTCGCCTTATCTCGTACTGAATATGATACAGTGAAAGTTATAGGTGCTTATACACATATTCAGCGGAGTTCTCGAATCACGCCATAGCATGTGACCAGAAATGAACGCAAGGGGTGTTTTGTGGTTACGTTAATTTTAGAAAACGAGAGATTTCTGTATTACGCTATGCTGGAATATGAATAAATGCCTCTATAATGAAATTAATATTAAATATGAGATCTTGTTGAAACACAGAGCTGAAAGTTTCATACAGTTGAGAATGTTGGTTCATTCAGTAAGTGTTGCATTAAAGGTGGTCAATAAATATGATACTACGTAGCTCTATCGAGAAAATGTTCGTGGATCCATTGGTATTAATTACACCGTAAACGGTCAATCAATCTGAGGAAATGATTGACTTAAGCGATTGAATCAAGCGTAATTGACCGTTTAGAAATCCGTTCGATGCTTAAAGCAAGGCTTGACGGTGATTGATAGAAAGTTTGAATGTTTGAATGTTGGGGATTGTTCTGGCTTATGTGGAGTACTTTACATTTTTGAGCGTTCAAAGGTAGTAACCACTCACAGGACCACCCGCACACCACCTCAAGATCACTCTGTAATTGATCAACGTTCGATGAGTCCGCGTAAAATTTGATGTCATCAGCGTAGCAGGAACATACATTTCTCAGACATGATGGGAGGTCAGCAACATATACGAGAAATAGTAGTGGTCCTAGCACAGAACCTTGTGGGACACCACTCCCCACATCAAACAGAGAAGACAAAGAGTTCCCAACCTTTAGACGAAACTGGCGCGAGCTGAGGAATTAGTCAATCCACCCAAGAGACTTCCTCGAATACCAAAAAGTTCGAGCTTGTGAAGCAGGCGTCTCTTTGGTACACGGTCGAAAGCACTGGAAAATCTAAATAAATGACGTCAACTGGTATCTTAGCATCAATCCGCTTCGCCATTCATAGTCGCATCGCAAGAGACAAGTCATGACAGATCTGCACCTCAAAAAGCTGAGCAACACAGCTTTTTGAGGCTCGTCTGGTAGGGTTCCATTACTGTAGATGAAGGATAACATTTTCTCGGAGAAAATCCTCTCGGCAATTCTGGAAACAACTGAAGGCACACTTATAGGTCGGTAGTTGGTTGGTAAGGTCTATCACCTTTCTTGAAAATGGGAGTAGTATTCGCCATCTTCCACGATCTAGGCACTACACATATTCTGAATGATAATTTGATAATTTTCATCAAAGGAGCAGCCAACGAGTCCACGCACTGCCTCAGCAACTCAGCAGGAATTTTATCCGGACCAGGAGCAGTCGATGGATCCAAACGCTTCAACAGAAAAGCTAACTCCTCCTCCGTGAACACCACAACTTCCAAGCTTGATGAGGAACGTGGAGTATTCACCGTTGGGAGAACATCATCAGGTTCAGAACTGTACACCGTCGAGAACACATCGCCCAGCACGGAAACCGTCTCACCATCATCATCACACAGCTGTCCAGTAGGAGTTCTAATCACAGGAGTACAATATTGAAAGGTTTTTTTTCTGGGTTTTCTCTCCGAAACTCTGAAAAATATCTATAAAATTAACATTAATTATTTTGTGATTTGCTTCTGCGTAAGAAACACAAGATATTTGTCAGAAGCAATCATTTGAACAATGTTGCCTAACCAACAACAACGAAACAACATCAACGAAGAAACAACTATGTCGTAACGTTTCGGATTCTATACCAGACTCCTTCGTCAGACGCTTAATGAAAATCTTTAGAATTATTTTGTTGATAGTTATTTTGTGAAATTCAAGAATTGTCAATAATGAATATACCTCCCACAGTATCCTTTAATGATTTCAGGAGTACAAACCTTGGAGTTGAGAGCTGAGCGTACATGTTTGTAGAATCTTTTTCGGCTTCCTTAGGATGCAAGTGATTGCTCATATGTCCTTTTGCCTTTGCTATTATGCTTATTAACGAACTCAAATGTCGCATTCAAATGCGCAATCTACCCTGAGAACTGCAAGTTGTTATTTCTTTCCGTTCTCAAGGTATCGTGAGATACATAATATGTTTTCGAACCTCACAAAATCTTACACACGCCTTCATGTTGATATTCTACAACTAGTTAGCAAGCTTCAATTCGATCGAGTCTATATTTTTTGAGTTATCAAGGAACTAATATTCCAGATGGGTATAACTCCTAAATCGTTATGCCGATTATGGCCAACAGCGAACTTAACTCTTCCATTCAGATGCGTAACCTACCCTGAACTGCAAGTCCATATCTCCTTTTGTTCGAGAGTTATCGAGGAAACGGTTACCTATTTAGCTACTGAAATAACACAAGGCTGCTCAGATCTCCAAAAATATAGATTCGGTCATGTTCAAACTTGGAACGTGGCACTAGAGTTAGGTTTTAAAGTCTCTCGTAAAATTTCAGCGATGTCGAACGTATAGTTTCTGATATATACAATTCCTTCAATGATTTTTAAAAAATTTTCTAGTGATACGATCCTCACAAAATTATTCAAATCTTTTGGCGTTGGCATTCTACCACTTATAACCATTCTTGAATTGGATATGATTTGCATTTTTTCGAGTAATTGAGGAAATAACAGCCAAATTTCAGATGGGTATAACTCCAAAACCGTTAGGTTGATTATTATCTATAAACAAATTCAAAGGTTGCATTCAGATACACAACCTAACCTAAAAATTTCAAATCGCTATAACTTACCGTTCTCAGGTTATCGTGACATAAATAATATTTTTTAATAATTTTTTAAAATTTTTCTAGTGATACGATTGCCACAAAATTCAACAAACGTCCTTAGGTTTGTATTCTACAACTACACACCAAGTTTCAATTCGATCGGATTAGCATTGGTTGAAAACAAAATTATTACTCGGAAACCGTTGGGCCGCTTATGTCCATTAACTGACTCGTCCGTCGTTTTGGGATGCGCCACCTACCCTGAAAATTTCAAGTCGCTATCTCTTTCCATTCTCAAGTTATCGTGGCTGGCCGGGCAGATTCAAATTTGACCTCGAATTCTTCATCAGGGAGTCAAACCCAATCGTTTGAGCTCATTTTCGACGAAGAATTTGTAAATTAAAGACATTCGGGCAAAATGATAACGCGATGTTCCCCAGAACAGACGCGCAAAAATTGCTTGCTTTTCGCCATATTCTAAAAGTAGGTGTGGCCCAAACAAAAATAATGAAAGATCTACCCTATTTTTGGACAAGGAATGACGTCTCAATTTTTTTCGTTACTATTGATTTTCACACTGTAGTTGGTCTTCAATAAAAATCAAAATATCTCAATTGTCTTTAATATTTTGTTGGTCAATATTATTCATACAATAAAGTCCTCGCACGGTCAATATTTTGCACAATCTCGATAATGCTTCAATAATATTGACCTTGTAAGGAGCACTTTAAGGCCTCTTAAATAAAATACTCCTTTATCCCACACACCAATTCTATACCTACATAAGAAAGAGCGGGTACAAACCTGAGTTCAATTCAATCCTTCTAGACCTTTCATCGTCGATCCTCCAATAAAGCAACTCACATAAAAACAACGGATTGATTCCCTACTTCCTCACTGGAAAAGCTTAATAATAGAGCTTTTCTTTGCTTGCCTAACATCTTCAGTATCCTCATTAATCTTCTCAGTAATACAATTGGAATATTTTTATCTCCCTTGCGCTTCTTTCTGGCCCGATATATGTTTCCGCATTTCTCCTTCGCTTTCGAGGCCTGAATTCTTTATCACCGATCTCCAGGCCGGAAGAAGGATTCGTTAATCAATCTAGTTGATGACTTCTGTTTAATGAGATACAAAGAAAAATATCTCAGCTCCATCCATTCCGTTGGCGATCCACATATAGTGAAGTGCCCTTAAATTTTAATTGTAGAGTTGAGAACGATAGGAGGTAGATAAATCAACTGTTAAACTGAGGATGGAAATCGATGTTTTTTTATCGATATCGATTTCATTACCACCGAAATCTATACAAGATATCATCGGAAAAACATCGAAAGGGAACATGTAACTGAAAGGTTCCTTCCTGGTTTTTTCCCCCCAGAGGTAAACTGAAACCTTCAATCGCTGAAGAAGATAACTTGGATATCGAAACGCGCTTGAGACGGTGAAATGTATTATTGTTAGTGTAGTGGTAGTGTAAACTGTCTTCAGTATAACATCAAATCTTACTTGAATGTCATTTTGGTTCAAATTTGGTAGTTCTTCAAAAAACTTTCTTATTTTCCTGTTGATGGGTTTAAAAATTATAGTAAATATTTCGTTAAATTTTGACATGAAGATGCAATAGAACTTACTATTAGTCTAAGTGGAATTAGAGTTTGGTGTATTTTTGGAAGGCCATATAAATGTGGTGGCTTACTGTAGGATGGCGTAAGTTCTATATTTGTGTCTATACGTTTTCATATGTTTTGATAAAATTTGTTTGACTTTTTTTTCTGTTATAGAAGTGGTATCTCGGTGTATCTGTTCTTATCATTAACAATATCCAAAAGTTTATTGTGGAATTCACTTGAATCTAAAATAACCGTAGCGTTCCCTATGTGAGCAGGTAATATTTTAATATTGTTTTCTTTTTGGCGCTCTTGAACCTCCATTTACCCAAATATCAAGATCAAGAATCCATGGTATAAATTAATTCTGTCCGGCCAGCCGTAGGCATGATAACTCTCGAGCAGAATGAGCTAGATAGTTGAAATTTTCAGACTAGGTTTGGCACATAAATACCTCGGTTAAGTTCGTTAATGGGTAAAATTCGCCGGATGGTTTCGGAGTAACGAAAAAAATGATTTTTTTTAGATTACAAATTTTGAATCAAATTTTTTTCCAAGATTCAATATCAATAATAGATATGATCCGTATTATTTTCTGACAAATTATAATAAACTTCTCAATTTTTTGGCCACCTTTACTTCTATGACTTTTAATTCGTTGTGTTCAATGGTCAGCTATCCATAAAAAGTTAGGTTTCATATTAGAATCTACACAACATAAATTCAATATTTTGTGTAAATTATGATAAGTAATATCTTCCATAATATAATACATGTACACTGATCTTCTGAATAAACAATCCCAAATATATATCATTCCGTTATTTTCTCCTCAAGAGTTCGTCTTTTCGAGACCTTAACATCACAAGCTGGGTTAACGAAAGTTCCAAAACGTTATAATAAACGTTTTATTAGAGGTTAGGACGTTGTCACGGCTTTCACGGTGAACACTTCGAACATCTATTTCATTCACATTCATAATTTTTTTGCGAAATTTTGTATTACATTTTAGCTTTTGATATTCTTCCAGATTCCGCTACTCAATTGATTTCGATTTTTCATATTTGATTATTGCAATAAACTTGAAAGTATCACAAGCTCATACTGTTTGAACGATTGGGGGTTGAAGGAAGGGTTCGCATTAATACTTTAAAATATAAATTTAATGTGTTACGTAATTTTCCATATACAGGGTGTTCCGTGAAGACATGCTAATATTCAAGGGGGCGATTTTTTGACTTATTTTGAGAAAAAAACTTCCTATGAACGCATTTCCTGAATATCTTAACTTTTGATGAAATTTTGAAAAGAAATAAGTTTTTTAATAATAACTTAAATAATATTGTAGACATCTTCACGAAATTTGTTACATGTCTTTTATACATCAAGGTGCATTTTGTGATGTACAAAAATTTTCATTTTCTCTACCAGTGGTGTCCATACAGGTTTTGCATAGAATATTTTTGGAGAAAAAAATACAACGTCACTGCTTTCTTTCGAAATGAAAATTACTTTTGAGATCCTCATTCATTTTTGAGCAAATTTTACCTCGTGGGTTTTCTATGTCCAACGCACGGTTTACGCTTAAAAAATAAAAATCATTTTACTTCAGGATCAATTCTTAAAAAATCTGATGCAGTGTAGAAATGTTTGTGCATCGACCGAAAGCAAAAAAAGAGATCAGATTTGTTTCAAATCAATGACAATCCAGAAAATATGTTTTCTTGTCAGATGCTCTGTCCTAGATTAAAATAATTAAATTAGAATCACCCCATATCGCACTACCAAAATTTTATCACCCTATATCTCAAAAGTTAAGACTTTTATGACATACGTTCATCACCCCCTTAAATATTAGCATGTCTTTAAGGAACTACAGTAACTAAGAAAATGAATGTATTCCATTTGGTTCTTCCATACTGTATGGAAATGTATCTACAACATCATCAACAGTCATTACTTTGTTACTTGGAATCCTAGAAATCCGAAATTTCGGATATCGATCAACAATATTCCGTGTATCATTTACTTAGAATATCATACGTGCCTAGTCATACAGGGTTGTTCAAAATCCGAGTCTTTTCCGGGACATACTTAAACGATGAAAATTGCGTTTTTTCGAATGGAAAGACCTGTATATAACAAGATTTATTGAAAGATAATTAAATTTCATTTCAAGCAAAATACAGGGTTCCCAAAAATACCACGCGAAAGTGACACTGGAGATAGATTGGCATTAGGTCTATCTATGTGACTCTATGACCTCAGTAAAAGTCCGCTGGTTTTCGAGATATCACCACTGTTGCGTCCCATTTCTTCACATGTTGGGAAGCGCTCATTTGTATTTCTAAACAAAGCAGCTCGCTTGTAAAACTTAAATGTTTTGGGTTAACTGGTTTATTTTTGCATGGGTGGTCTCACCCTTGAAATTAATATTTTCCACGGAAAGATAATTGCAAGGAAAATATCTTGTAATACTTCAACCCTTGTAGAAGTATTTATGACCTATCTCCTGTGAAATATTGATAAAATGCATACAACAACTAAGACATTGCCAGAGCTGTGAGTCCTTTGTCTAGATTCTAACCCATACAAAAATCTAGAATTTTCCGATTAGATATCCACGGCTTTGGCTATTCTCTAAATCGAGGGCGTAGATTCCGAATCTGTAATTAGTTTTTCCGTATCTCGATTAATTTTGGTAATATGGCGAAAAATCCGACTGATTAGTCCATTTTCCGGAGGTAGAGCCAGAAATTGCGACTTTCTTCGTCATTGCTCCGAAACTAATCAAGATACGGAAAATCTAATTACAGATTCGTGATCTGCGTACCCGATTTAGTGAATAACCAAAGCCGCGTCGACCTAATCGGAAAATTGTTGATTTTTGTATGTGTTGGATACTAGAGAAAACTTTTTGGCGTTTGACGGATTCGCTCATTACCTAATATTTTCCGAACGGATAGAGATACAGAAGAAATAGATACATAAATCTAAACGTCGTCCACCGACCAATCATCGGGGAAAATTTGGATATCGAGATGTGAAAATCATAGATTTCGGACGGGAAAGAAGAATTTTCCTTCGATTCCGGGTCAAAAATATTTCTAAGTGCCGACCCAAAAAATTTTTTTCATGGTATATCGATACGGAGCTCGTGTCTAATTAAATCGAGGTCGCTGATCACGAATATGTAATTAGTTTTTCTCTAAGTGGCGTACTTTGGAAAAATTTTTACTTAAAGTGAAAAAATTGACGAAAATAGGTCAATTTTGGAACTTTCCACCGCCCAAAAAAATCGGAGTACGGTGTTGCTGATTTTTTACGTCATATTTGGATCCTTTATCTATCGAATCATCCGAACAATAAATGTCCAGGTCGTACGCTTCAGAAATTATGATTTTTTTTCCCGAGGGTCTATTTTTCGGAAAATTCTTTCCGCGATATTTCCTCGGAAAATTTTTGTAATAAATATCTGATGGTAGATTCGGAATCTACGGCTCCGAATCTATAAGAATAAGTACCCGTTTCATAGTTTTGCGTCAAAAAATTTTTCTCGAAAAATGGGATTTTTTTAAGGCTAATGTATTAAAAAATTGCCAAAATTCGACCGGTCTCCGATTTCGATGCAAATTACGTCATTTACTAATTCGGGACCGTAGATTACGAATATATGATCGGATTTTTCATTAGAGAATTTTCCGCGGAAATACCGCGAAATGTATTTTCCGAAAAACAGACCCTTGGGAAAAAAAATCATAATTTCCGAATAGTACGGCCTGGACATTTTCTGTTTGGATTATTCAGTAGATAAAGGATCCATATATGAGGGCAAAAATCAACAACACCTTACTCCGATTTTTTTGGGCGGTGTGAACTTCCAAAATTGACCTATTTTCTTCCATTTTTCCACTCTAAGTGAAAATTTCCCCAAAGTATGCCACTTAGGGAAAAACTAATTGCATATTCGTGATCAGCGACCTCGATTCAATTAGACACGAGCTCCGTATCGATATACCATGAAAAAAATTTTTTGGGTCGGCACTTAGAAATATTTTTGACCCGGAATCGAAGGAAAATTCTTCTTTCCCGGCCGAAATCTATGATTTTCACATCTCGATATCCAAATTTTCCCCGATGATTGGTCGGTGGACGACGTTTAGATTTATGTATCTGTTTCCTCTGTATCTCTATCTGTTCGGAAAATATTAGGAAATGAGTAAATCCGTCGAACGCCAAAAAGTTTTCTCTAGTATCTAACCCAGGGGTCACCAATTAGTTTCATTGGAGGTCCGTTCACAAAATCTGTATATCTGTCGCGGGTCGTTGATAGCATTATGATGGCATAAGAATTTGACTAGCAGTTAATCTAAATCCAATATCTATAATTAGTAAATAAAACGAAAAGTTATCTGAATTTTTTTGATCAAGAATACATGTTTTCTGGAAAAATGGTCCACAAAAAAAAATTTCTAGCAATGCTAGGCGATAAAAGACCGAAAACTGGAGATTTTTAAAAATTACACAAAAGTGGTGATATCTCGAAAACCAGCGGACTTTTACTGAGGTCATGTTGATGCTATCTGATAGACCTAATGCCAATCTATCTCCAGTGTCACTTTCGCGTGGTATTTTTGGGACACCATGTATATTGATAACACGACACAACATAAATATAACTCGAGTATCGTTACATAAATCATGGCCCATCTACCCATTCTAATTGCTTTCCCCAACAAATTAGTAAAAATTTCAGAACTCGATTATATACTTCAACATTTTTTATATAATCCCGACAGATCCTCGAAAATTCGTGGTCCAAAACACCCAATTAAATACAGAAGCCGTCTAATAAGTTATGGAAAACATGCCCCCGTTTCCTCACAGGTTTCAAATTGGTTATTTTTCTCCGCTGAAGTGACAAATTCCATCTCGCTCCACCGCTGACAAGATGAATTCCCCACCCCACGTTATTTAACACTCAACAAGTAATTTCTTGTGAAAAATGTTTCGCGCGAAGTGAATTCATCCAGTTAGCCTAGCATATTCCTCATATTCTGAAGATGAATTAGACAGTTGCTTGGTAGTTCTATTTCCGGATGTGGGTATGCTGTGCCGGAAATACTCTGACTGCGAATTGTGAATATATTAGAGGCTTACTACTTGATATTTTATTTGTTTACGATGAATTCCGCAGAAATGCTTTAATTTTCCGAATAGGCGAAGTGTAAGTAGGGATTTCTTAATGTCAAATATAAAACGCAAACTGTAGAGAACGTTGTCATATTCAGAACTTGAAGAATGTGAAACAAACCGTCTCAAATTATCCCATATAAAATTTTTCCTCAAAGTACACCAATTCTCTCCGTTCTTCATGTTAAACGGTGAACAATTGATCGTTAAAAATGTTTCAAAAACTTTGTTTCAAGCACTGACGTCAGTTAAAGAGCTTTTGCTTTAATGTTCTGTTGTCTGCTCACATAGAGTATGTAAAAGCCCAATGGAATAATTTCATTATCTTGGTTACTGTATATATTTATGGAAAATCCTGAAACACATCAAATTTTAATTTTAAATTGTCATTCTTCTTCGTAAAAATGCGAACCCTACCTTGAACCACCTTCCAAAAACAGGTACAACGCCCAATTTATGATACATCATTTAAATGGTCTCGTCATTCTCTATTCAAAAATGTAAACACTTTATTGTTTATCACAAAAATCAAATTAGAAAAAAATAAAAGTGATCAGCCAATTTTGGTACAATACCAAAAACGAAACTGAAATACAAAATGTAGCAAAAGCATTATGAATGTTAGTGAAGTAGATGTTCAAGCTGTTCACCACGAACGCCTTGGCGACTTCCTAACCTCAAATATTTACAAAATGTCTTCCAACATTATTCAATATCTAAGCTTTGGTCGGCCCAATCGCAAACGTTATTCGGTCATTTAGATCATTCATATCAAAGAGTCTAGAAATTACTCAAAGTTGGAACGACATCATTTTGAAGTAAGTAGTGCTAAATAGTTATCGCCATTCAAATTGCCCTGAATGAAAAAGTACCTATGATATGGTATCGAACATTTCCGGCCCAAATATTGATCTTTTGAGGGAATTGCGTGTGTTCCTCTCTCATCTAGTGAGGATTTTCGGTAGACCAATAGCGGCAATTTTGACGATTAGCGTGGCCGTTGGGCGGAAAAGTTCACTCATCAGAAACAAAACGTCTACTGATTGGATAATATTGTTATAAACATGTCCGCCATTTGTTCACAAAAATAAGTTATCCTATCAAAATCATATTTCAAGAGCTCCTGGGTAGGTAAAATTTTATAGGGAAGACTTCCGGCCGTCCGTCCGGCCGGCCGTTAACACGATAACTCTCCAAAGACAGCAGCTGGAGGATTGAATTTTGCAGGGAAGGTTTGGAGCGTAAGTATCTCGGACGAGTTCGTTAACGGGCGAAATCCATCAGGCGGTTTCGGAGTTATGTCCGTTTTCAGTAAAAGCTTTTTTTTTTCGAATATTACCGAAATTGATCACTCGATCTATCTGAAATTTAGCGTCAAATTGTAGATTACAGACCTTTATATGCATGTGAAGTTTTGTATTGACCGGGTGGCTGTAAAGTATAAAAAAAAATTTGAAAAACTTTTAAATTTTGTTTCTGCAGCAACTCTCGAACATAATGAGCTAGGCAGTTGAAATTATCGTAGTAGGTTTGGGAGAAAAATATTTTGGCTAAGTTCGTTACTGGTCAACATAGGCCTGATTGTTTCAGAGTAACGAAAAAAAATTGTTTTTACATTGCAAATTTCAAATTCAATTTTTTTTAAATATAATTTCACCATAAAAATCCACTGATATCATTTTCAACTCTAACAAGCTAATACTTTCGGAGATATGATATTTATAATGTTCAATAATGAATCGTACTTCTATCTTTTCACAGAATACTGTACTTAATTTTTCTATCTATGAATTATTATAATATGATCTGTGTTCTATAACGTCATCTTATTTTCCTATAAGAGATAAATGTAAAAATTAATTCTGGTTCATTATTCTTGATATAAAATACACCTCCGGTTCTAGAAAACGAATTTTAAATGACCAATGAAATATCCAATGCTATCATAGAATTGTGAGGATGATATGATATTTTACTTTTAAGGTGATAATATAATGCCCGTGGATAATCCATATGATGATGGAAATATATTCTTTGGTGAGATACGTAATCAAATTGGGATCAGAATATCTCCTGTAAAAACAAAACTGCAATATAGTTTTAATTGATATAATATAATACGGATCGAAACGTTGACTTTTCTTAAAAGATTAGTTTATTTTGCACAGTCCTCAAGCCGCAAACTGAATTATTCCTATTCAGTCGAAGGACACGAAGAAGATATGTATGGCATCATATTCTATGACATTTAATGAAGAATATCTCGAAAACGGAAAGTTTTAGGAAGATTGATGAAGAATAATTAATTTTTTTAGAATGATTGAAGTATTCTTTAACTGATTCGAAATAATCTGCTTTCAGTATGCGAATTTCCCATAGTTTTATGAATTCGCTAGTCTATGAAGAGGAAACCAGTAGAAGTAGGAAAAAACTGTTAGTTGGAAATTATATGTCATAGATATAGAAAACTTCACACCAAAATTAATTTCATTCTGAGTAACCGTGTCAAAGCTACAAAAGGAAAACTGATTATTTTTACAAATTTCAACAGCCTGTATATTTCCTGTGCCGAATTTGGAAACATGGTGAATGAAAAAATTGATTCATTTGATGAGAGGAATCTATGGTTAGAATTAATGTACAACATAAGGACTTACGCTGTATATTAAATTTCAAAATTGATAACATGCAGACAGTTTGTAGTCTACTATCTCGCAAACATATCCAAAAAATTTATTTTAAGTTTTTTATCAAGAGTTCTCTAATGTTTCTGCTCGAGTTTTGATTCACCCTGTATATAAATCTCAACTATTGGTCTCTGCTCGACCTTTCTTCCTTGAATGACTAGTGTAGCTTTACCTTAGACTCACCCTGTATATTTTTGATACAAATATAACAAAACTCAAGGAAAAATTCTTTTATTAGGAAAGGTACATCTCATTACACAATATCTCTACTCCATTTCAACTACCTATCTACAATCCCCTACAATATTTATTTTTACAATCTTAGTTACACATTTCGAACAAATCTTTTTCCATTGTGTATAAGGAATTCATTAATTTGGGGCTTTTTTTTTCAAGTAACAATTTTCTATGGTTACATAGGGATATTTGAATTTTTGCTATATCTAACCACCATTCTAATAAGATCTACTTGATACAATCTTAATGTAATTCGATGTGATTGTGAAGATGATTTTATGGGTCTACTAACAGAAATGGAATGAGTTTGATTATGTACAACATCCGTCCTGTCGTTTACTGAGGACACACACACACTTAAATCCCATTAAAATATAAAAATCTATACTGTACAAGAACTAGGTTGACGCATTGTGAACCCAGTTGTCTCATGTCTATTTTGACACATATAGGTATTGATAGTATAGCGCTCCAATATACATATAAATTTAAATACCCTGTTGTAATACTGATGCTTTTCACAATACTTTTAGGTTAACTTGAATTTACCATGAGAATCTTTTTGAGTATGTGATTAATCTGCTGAGATATCTCAATTTGTTTCAACTTATACTAATGATACCTCTTCTCAAACTCCGTGAATGATATTTTGGGGAACCGTACTGGATTTAGATTCATCCACGGTAAGATGTTCACATTTAAAGGGATGTCTTTGTTATAAAAAGGTGGACGAGATGTCAGTCTATATTTGGGGTCAATTTTCATGAAAAACGTTATAGTGAAATCTGCTTGTCAGTTTATATCTTAGATTCATAATAATAGGTTGGACACAGATGTACATGTTATAGGTGTAGCGTTCCACCTCGCATATCTGAAATAAATAATAATTTTTGCAATAATTGGATACCTATAGTAACTGTTGGCCGCCTAGATGACCGGAACTAACGCCTATGGAATTTTATCTCCATGGAGGATTGAACTTCTTATTTGCTGATCAATGCTTCACTTCTCTCAGTCCCAGTAGATTATTATAATTAATTCGAAAATAATGATCAGAAAGGTATCGTTTGTGGAGGAGAATCTGGTCGTATAACACCTCACGTGGAGACTATTTTGTTCTAGTTTGCTTGTCATTTACCTATATCATTACTGTGTGATTTATTATTAGTAAATATATTCAATTATGTATATATGCATGCGCATAACTTCCAAACGACATCCGAATATAATAATTGTTTTTTTGTTGTGTTATTGCTAGGTCAAGTATGTTGTACAAGAAAATGATGAAAACATCGTAAGGAAAAGATCATAAAATCTCATAATATGAAGAGTTTGTAAATGAGCGAGATATAAGATAGTGGGAGAGATCTTCAATATACCTATTGACAAACATTGACAGATGGACGTTTAGTTGTTCAGCCAGCAGGTAGGCGAATCGGCAGGTGGCGCTGCAAGAGGTTCATTGGTACTCAAAAACCACTCGACCGATTTCTATGAATTTTTGTGTGTGTATTCGAGTGGGTTTCAGGGTGGTTTGGATTTGAAATTGAATTCAGAAGGTGGCACTGCAATCAGTGTATATGACGAAAATTTTGTTTGTCATTTAAATCAAGATGTTTCGCATATCAAAACATATATTCCAATGACATGCACCAAATATCATCCACCCATGACGCGAGAATTGTACAGCACAAGACAACGAGATATTCTTAAAATTTTTCATTTGATTTGTCCTGGGCAAATCGCATAAGCGCGCACAGAAAGATTCAGATATGAAACTTACGTCGAACTATATCTCTTATGTCAGTACAATTGAGGAGTTTGCTGTGAGAAGGATGCAGCTCCATTTTATGGGCCATTTTGAGTTGAATTGAACTTTTTATGGAAAAAAAATGCGCATCGACTGGTGCAAGAGCGATGCAGATCTGATGAGGAATGAATAAATTACATGCTTATATGTATTTGCCTCCTTCGTTGTTTGGTACAGGAAGGGTGCAGCTCCGAATTTGCATCTTTATGTTCCCAACGATCGTATGTGTTCGCTAGGTTTCGGGGTATTCAAGGTCATACTTCATCCACATTAAGCCGTTCGTTCCAGCTTTTTGTTGTGTTGTTAGTTCGGTTATTGCTCTCCATGCGTTGGTAATGTAATATAATCAGTTCTTCATGTCATTGCGTTATTAACCTTCAAAAAATACGAATATATGTTTATTTCAATTAAATTTTGAATATTATTACTACTTTGTGAGTTTTTCATGATTAAAATAAATTTCACAGGACACTTGTGATTGTTAAAACTTTCTTCTTCTTCATAGATTGTGGCAACTATCCATTTTTTACGCGTTTGGTGCAAGAAAGATGCAACTCCAAATTTTTTTGGGTTTTTTTTATCTCGTTTCTCAAGACACTAGCCTGTTCAATATAAAATATAATCTAAAATAGTGTCTAAGCCCATGTAATATCAACTGATATTTTGTTTTTCAGTTTTAATTAAAACCGCATTTTTTGAAGCTTTTTCACCATTTTCCTGACAATGATCGAAAATGTACCTGAATCTTCCTTGCAGCAAACTCCTCAATTCTAAAAATGAATAACCGTTTGCTGCACCTGCGCCTGACAACATCTTAGGGGTCAGCTACTATGTGTCAGTTGCCAATCAGTTTATTTGAATTTGGCAGTTACAAGTGAACATTCTGTATTCTGTTATTCATCGCATCCTAATCGGAAGGTCTAGACGCGTGAAATATTGAAAAATGAAATAATTCCAAGAACAGAACGCTGATCGTTCGGTAATCTATTGTGAAATAGCAGCTTAGAGGTTTGTGCAGAATTTCAGCGAAATCTGACAGATCGTTTCTGAAATATAAATTTCCGATATTTCTCCACCGAAGATTCTATTACAACCGAGAATTTTCTCGGTTTTATTCATTCCACAAAATAGTTCCCAATTATCAAATTCCTAAAATTTATCAAGATTTTTTAGTTTATTTCATGCTATTTGTCTACAACGATAAAGTAACTTCAGTGAGTGAAGCAGTGAAGTGTTGATAACTCTGGTAAGTAAACAGTAAGCGACCGGCCGCTTGAGCTGAGTGGGACCACATGTGGGTTCTGCATACACGGACTCCCCTCCAATTTCGCTTCATCATTCTCCTGTAACCGCTTAGTATGCTCCCACGTATCATCAACCGCTATTGAGCTATTATTAACCGCTACTGAGCAATTTGCACATCTGCTTTGACTTGCACATTTCATGTAGTTATGTTCATTAATAGCTTTGACCTACTTATTAAAATTTTTGTAAATTGTCTTTGATCTGAATTCTTCCTCATACCTAAACTACTCTGACAATGTGTATTGCTGTCGATTCGAACTTATAGAACTGTGTAAATATTGTAATCAAATTGTATATAGGCCGTTTGAATTTTATTTATATTCTCGAGCAGTGTCATAGTCTGTCCTATGACTTAGACGTATTCATATTAATCGCTTGTAGATTAGATTGAACCGAACACTTTTCTAACTGTGCGCAAGTTACCCAGGTAGTATTTGCAGTGACGGAGTCTATAATGGAGTTGCAACCTTATAAAACCTACTGCAACTGGAGCCCGAGCGAGTTGTGGAAAATCATGTTATATCCAACCTCAGAAAAAGTCGTCATAAAGTAACACGTTGAATGTCTGATTATTTCATCCTGTATTTTTCAAAGTGCCTGATTATATTCAAATTGGAGTTATTGTGAGAAAGCAGAGAATTTGAGAAATATTTCGGTTTCAATGTAGATATTGTATTCGTTCCTAGTCCGTTTTAAGGTACCCACTATCCTATTCAATGCGTATTGTATCATGGAATGGAATAAATTTTAATCTCTTGATATATGGCATATTACTGATAATATATTAGCTCTGAATTTCTTAAGAGCAGTTGACGAGCTTCTAAGTTTTTAACTGCAGTGTCAAATAATACAGCATATCTCCCCTCCTTTTCTACGCCCATTAAAGTGAAAGAAATATTTTGTGTTCACGTTCAAGGTGAACTCATACATAGAACAAGAGCAAATGTCCAAAAGTTAGCTATTCCGGTCCTGATTTATATAACTTCAGAAGGGGTTAATATGCAAGCGGTCGAAACGAGTCATATATCTGCCAACTATTAAATCTGTCAGTTGATTTCACTAAATATCCGAAAATCACCCAGTTTGTCCAAAACAAAGAACCTCAGGCAATTTCGATATGATTTCACCTTGATGATTATGGATTCCGTTTGTTGCATTCTTCCGGGACAACCTGTTTAGTGACCTTTATTCGAATAAATCAAAAGTAACATGTCGAGTCCATTTGAGATGATCTCTATATTGAAGCAGAAAACGTTGATAGTAATCTGCGGGTCCAGCAATCTTTATCTCTTATCCAAGCTTCAATCTACTCAAACGACAGATGGTTCTCCGCCATAACCTTCATCGGGACTCGGAGTCAGGACATTGTCCTCATTACCCGCCGAAAAATCACCCGCTTCCTTATCGTCTCCGAAATCTTCATCACAACCGTCCGTCTGAGCACTGGCACAACGCTTCTCCACGACTAACGACTTCCCCATATTCACATCTTCAGACAATCCCATATTGCCCTTATTCACAGCGCGACAACATGACGGAACAGCAGAATCGCTTCTGAAACTGTCCGGTGGCGAAGAAGACAAAGAGTCGTATTTATCGAATCGGACCGGATACCCGTCGGCCGTATACCGGATATCGCCTTGGAAATGGTCGTAAGACGTCGCCTGCGTCGACCGGGATAAAAATTCAGCTTCGCGTGAGAAACGCGCCGCCGGATTAGCGGCCGAATGATATTTCATCCGGTTATGGGGAAGGGTGCGATAAAAATTCTCGTTAACCCGTCGCGGGATCCTCGGTAGCCCGAAATCGCCTGGATATCCCTCCGAATCCAGCATTCGACATGCCGTCTCGTCCACCACTTTGCCGGAGGAATCCGCCGATCGCAAGGTAAGACTGCCATGATCGCTTCCGGAGAACCTGCGGATGTGACCGTCTTCCCCATCGCCGTTCTCCCTGTATCCCATTATCTGGGCCCCGTTTATGATGTCGGGGTTCTGTTTCAGCTGGTATCTAATGAGGGACGAGGGACTCCTTACGGGATTCAGCGTCAGTTGACGGCATATCGGTTTTCGCTCGCACGGCGGGTGTATCGTTACATTATCCGCACATGTTGACGTCGACGTATTGTTTACCTTCGCCGAATACATCGTAGATATCTCCAAGCTGTCTGGTATGATCTTCACGGTATTATTCTGATTAACCGGGCTGAGCGTCTCTGTTTTCACCTTCTGCCTATGCCGACGCTTCCGCAAACACTTCAATATTAGCAGTAGGATGATTAATACCACCAGGGAAACTGCGGCCGCAATCGCTATAACTATCGCTACCAAATACTCGAACTTTAATGAAACAATTATCACTACCGGTTCCTTCTTCAGCATAACCCTTATCGTGAAATTCGCCTGGGATTTACCGGCAGCGTTTTCCGCATTACAGATGAAGGTTCCGTTGTCATTCACATTCGTGTTGAATAGATATAATTCACTCTTTTTGTTTTCTGTGCCTTCCTCCACGAAATACACGAGGTGAAGTCCAGGTGCTACCAGAGAGTTATTCTGGAGAATTTGTCCGTGGAACCACCAGGATATCTTGGCTTCTGGTATCGCCTTCACGTTACAAACTAAAGAGACATTCTTTCCTTCACTTAATTCCAGGAAGAAAGTTGTAGGTGAGATATCAGGAAGGCACGCCAGATCAGAATCCTTCAACGACTTGATACTCCGTCCCTCTAACCTAGTTGGACCAACGCAGACAGGTTCAACAGAAATAGACACCCTAGAACTTTCAAGCCAAGAATATAAATCGTCGATATGGCAGTCGCATTCCCAGGGGTTATTGTACAGATCCACACCTTTCAGGGTCTCAGGCAGCGTTCGTTTTCCTTTAACGTGAGTAAATTTATTCCCGTCCAAATATAACCATTCGAGACTCTGAAGCCCCTCGAATGCCCTTTCGTGTATGTCGGACAATTCGCATTCGCTGAGTTCCAGAGTGGCCAAGTAAGTCAAGTGGTTGAAGGCGAACTTTTCCAATCTTCTTATTCGGTTTAGTTTCATGCTGAGCCGCATCAGAGACGAAATGTCGCCGAAGATGGCCGTGGGGATGGCTCCGAGTTGGTTCTCGGATAGATCCAATTCCACCAGGTTCGTTAAATCTTTGAAAGCGTGGTCCTCTATCGTTGAAATTGAGCACCGGGATAGATACACGCGCTGCAGATGCACCATCTTCTTGCTAACGAAGAGTTCGTTTCTGAGTACTCGGAGTTTATTGCCGGAAAATTCTAGAACTTGAGTGGCGGTATTCAAATTATCCGGAACTTCCTCCAGGTCTTTGCTGATACATTCCACTGTCTGCTTTCCGTTTTTCCATTTGCATGTGCAGAATTGCGGACAATCCGGGTTGCCGTCTATGTTGCTGAAGGATGTTGTGAGTAGTATCAGAATTAACTGAACGGATTCAAGCTCCATTACCGACGAGTTTTCACTAGAATTTGCAGGTCAACGTAATGCATCTGGTCCTGAAATAAAAGAAAATGTTGTTACTACCAAGAATAACTCATTCCCATCATTTATAAATAAATTTTGGAATTCTGATAATGAAATCAGCATACAGTATACAGTGGAAATAAAAGATCATGAGGCAATGTATTTTACTGAATGGAATTCATCAAGTAGAATTAATTCATATTCCAAAAGGTATTTTGTAGATATAACATGCTGTATATCATGTGTTCAACATAAAAACGCTCATTTATGTGATTTATATAATTTATACAGGGTGAGTCTTTGACCACTGCATTAATTTTAAACAAAGATTCCTCTCATCAAAGGAAACACTTTTTTCATTTAACATTTTTCCAAATTCAGCTCAGGTAAAAAGATACAGGCTGTTGAAATTTTGAAAAAAAATCAGTTTTAATTTTGTAGCTTTGACATCCTTTTTTCGAATAAAATGAATGTTGGCGTAAAGTTTCCTATAACTATGATACATATTTTCCAAATATTAGTTATTTTCTACTTCTACTGGTTTTCTAGTTATGGACTCGTGGATTAGCACATTGTGAAATCCTTAAAGGCTTGTAACTTTTTACCTGAGCCGAATCTGGAAAAATGGTAAATGAAAAAAGTGTTTCATTTGATGAGAGGAATCTTTGGTTAAAATTGATGCAGTGGTCAAAGACTCACCTTGTATATCTACAGACTTTTCTAAGCTAATTCTCTCCCATACCAATGTTTAAAGCTGAGCTATTTGTTGATAACTTTTGCAGTTTTCGATTTCAGTCGAAATTCTGTCATTTCGTCATTTTCCAGTTTTATATCATTTATATTTTCTGTGATGTTTTTGTAGGCGTACTCATTAGAATATCACTTTATATAGACTAAAATGTGGAAAAGCCCTGTGAACTGGGGCTTTGGCGCTCTTCTCCAAACTTTGGCAAATCATATCTCCGAAAGTATTGGTGTCTCAGAGTTGGCAATGATATCAATGGATTCTCATAATAGAACTGCATCATAAAAAAAGCTAAATTACAAAAAGAGCTTCAGAAAGTGTCTATTAAAAAAGTGCCAAAAATTAATATTCCGAAACCACCAGAACGATTCTACCCAATAACGAACTTATCCGAGATATTCAGTCTAGGCTCTGAAAATTATATCACCTATATCAATTGCAACTAAGCCAGTATTCCAGTTTTGTTTTTACTGGAGATATTCTGAACCCAATTTTCATTATATTATCACCTTGAAAGTATAATATCATAATCATCCTCATAATTCTACGATAGCTGAGGTTATTTCATTGGTCATTTTGCATTCGATCATACTTTGTTTTCTAGAACAGAAGGGGTTTTTGAATCATGAATAACGAACCAGGCATAAAGTTGACATGTCCCTTATATGAAAACAAAATGACAGGAATGAATACAGATCATATAATAATTCATTGATAGAATAATTAAGTATTGTGTATTCAGCAATCTGTAAAAACATAGAAGTACGATTTATTATTGAAATTTTGAAAAATCAAATCTCTGACATTTAAAAAAAAATTAATTTGAAATTTGTAATGTTAAAATTTTTTTTTTCGTTTTCGGAAACCGTCTGGCTGATTTGGCCCAATAACGAACTTAGCCGACTTATTTATTCTATTCTGACAATTTCAACAGTCCAGCTCATTCCGTTCGAGAGTTTTCTTGTTAACGGAGGGCTGACCAAACAGCCAGAAATAATTGATTTTGACCACGGCTTATTGATCACTGAGTCGAACCAAATCGCTCAAGACCATTTTCTTCAAAAACTCGTAAATTACAGACATTTGGGCAAATTGATAAGCACTCTGTTCCGAGGAACAAGAGTGCCATAAACAGAAAAATGTATCCAAGCTTCCACGTCCCATCCGAAAACAAACAACAAATTCCAGGATATTTTTAAAAAGGTTAATATAGAACTCACTTTGCAAACTTCCTAAAAAATTGAACAACTTCTAGGAAATACATTCCATAAAACTCCGGACATGTTGAAATCGGTTATAAAATGTTTAGATGGCAACAAATGCTATGTCGGACAATCAACCAGTAATATTCTCACATGTTATAAAAATCATGCGGTACATATTCGGAACAAGAGCACCGAAAATTACGACTAAGGTGTCACTGAATTCGGAATGGCATGCAGTTTTTGAGAAAATGCTAAGGCCGCTCGCAAAAATTGCAATAGTTATAAACAATTAAGTGAAAAAAAAGGAGGGGCTTTGGTTTTTCGCCAATATCGCAAAAACTATCTGAGATAATTGAAATTTGAAAAAAGATTCAAGAAGAGGAGAATATTTCCTAAGAAAAAATCCCAACTCCTGGAACTAGGATCAATATTCATAATTTTCCTAAAGGTTTGGAAAGTACTCCAGAAAACGGGTACTCCGGCTTGCGTAAGCCTCACGTCCTTCAGACCTTTCATGAATAAATATTATTTAAACTTATTAAATATAAAAAATTGAAAAAATCAGGCATTTTCAGGATAGATCAGTGAACAATAATCTGTGATCCAAAAATGTTTATCGCGACTTTTCAATTATTTATCCATTAGTTAGTTAACAATTTTTTGTAGCACGAACATTAACATCGCAAGTGCGATAATTGTTGAAGTATTAATCTGAGAATTTTTTCCTTTCTTCGAGCTATATCTCAAGGGCTTTGAAATAGATTTCTCTTGGGAAATTTTAAAAATTGTTAATTTTCGTTTTGTTATTAACAATTTACTCTAGTGAAAATTATAAATCTTCAATTACGTTCCAAAAGAAAATTTTAAATAATCTTATAAACAACGCATTGGTTCATAAAAATTTTTCAAACAATAGGACATAATAATTATTATAAATCATTTCTGAGTAGTTTCTGATCATAAGAATACGGATCAATAGTAATACTATAAATTGAAGCTTTATAATTTTTCACTTAAGTAAATTGTTCATAACAACGAGAATTAACAATTTTTGAATTTTACAATAGGAATCTATTCTAAGACCTTCGAAAAATAGCTCCACGGGAGGAAAAACATTCTCAGATTAATAGTTGAGCAATTAGTGTACTAGCAATGTTAATGTTCGTGCTACAAAAAATTGTTAATTAACTAATGGCTAAGTAATTGAAAAATTGCGATAAATATTCTTGGACCGCGGATTATTATTCATTGATCAATCCTGCAGGTGCCTCAATCTTTCAAATTTCTCATTCTTATATTTAATAAGTTTAAATGATATTTATTCATCAAAGGTACGATGGGGGCGCGGCTTGCGCAATCCGGAATAATCGTTTTCGGGCGTATTTTCGACCCTCTGGAAAAATTATAAATATTGGTCCTACAGTTCCGAAAGTTGGGACTTTTTTTCAGGAAATATCCTCTTCAATTTGATCTTATCTCAAATTTGAATTATCTCAAATAGGTTTTGAGATGTTGGCGAAAACCTAAACTTCCCTTTTTTTTTGTACTTAATTGTTTATAACTATTGCAAATTTTGCCAGCATCCTTAGCATTTTCTCAAAAACTATCTGCATGCCATTCCGAATCGAAAAATACTTCAATCATAATTTTCGGAGAATAAGCAAAAAGCCTAAAAAGCACTTGTTGACTATACTATTAGTAACTATTCGTCTCAGAATAAGGAAACTTCGTTTCCGAAACGAATGTCGGACGATTTGTAGCGGTCAAGAGTATAGATACTACTGTAGTGTTTCTCATGAAAATAAGCCATCAGTGTTCGCCCACCTGGTGCAGACATAGTACTTCCTCTTCGATAGTTTCCAATTTTGCCCACCATTTACAGTCACTCACCGGACACCCTGTATAGTGAATTGTTTTCAACTGATAATCAACGTAGTTGGGAAACCCTATCTGAGCAATTTTCTAGAAAGAGTCAAATACTTCTATCTAACTTTCTCGCTTACTCACAGACAACCCACATGCGCACTCTATTCTAATATTTCTAAGTTCTCAAAGATATGCGGATATAATAGGACCTTTGACATGGGAAGGAGAAGAGATGTATCATAATAAAATAAAGCAAATATGGTCATGTATATCCCACAAACTTCAGTGTTTCCTTCCTTTGTAGAGTTTCGAAATATGCGAATTGTAAATTCAATAAGGAGCTTATGGGTATTTCCGGCAAGAATAGGGAAATCGATACGAGACCCCGATAAAATCAGCTACTCGGAATTGAAGGAAACGAGAAAGCGTCGGAAACAATATAACAAAAGTCATAACGAGAGTTCGTTAAAGGCGCCGAAAGATTCAAGTAGAACGCTGTTGAAGTTTTTCCGAAAATTTATTTTATTTGTAAATCAGACCGATCTCGGGGGAAGGGTCGGGTCCACTCCAGAATGCAAACAAGACCTAAACTTTTTCAGCATTTCATCTGAGTCAGGACGAACTGCAATTTTCAACGTTGCCTCTGGGAGTCATGGAGTCAGCAAATAGATATTTTTATTGTTTATGAGGAACCAGAGCACGTTCAGAGTTGCGTCAACTGAATATGCAATAGTGGGTAACTTGTGTTTAAATAAGCTTTCGAAGCTTTTCGCTTCTTTATGCAGGAGATAAATCAGAATACTCAGCGGCGTTGAGGGTTTTCTGAGTAAGAAACTTTCCAGAAAACAAATCTGGGCTATGGTGTATCGAATTCTAATAAGCTGCTCCTGTCCTTCCACTGCAAAAACTTGGTTTCTATAGCTGTTATTTTTATTTCATTATTTTGTTATCAATATACAGGGCACAAAAGTTTTTAGGATGTTAAACTTTGACGAAATTTAAGGGAGGTGTTCCTTAAAATTTTATATTTGAGCCCCTTCTCATCCAGTTATGGCTCTTTGAAATTGTGTAAGGCCCTGGACAATAAATATATTTGTTACCAAGACTTTATTTGACACCAGCTACAACTTATATTAATTAATATTAACACATTCAGTTTTCTTAATAATGATTACTATGAATACATTCGACAGCAACCTACTAAAATGTTTTAACTAATCATAACGTCCATAAATTTATCTGAAGGTAGTGTGAAAAATATTTTATTTCTTGTAGTCAAAGAAGAAGAAGTTTTCACACTAAAAAGTTATTTTTGTGCTCTTGAATACATTTTTCAATTTGAAAATCGTTGAAGCATCAAAATGTTTTGATACAAAATATTACAGGGGTTGATTTTGTTACCTCTTCGTGATTGAATTTCGGCATTGAAAAGAATTGCCAAAAGGTGACATTTAATTAGCGTTAGCAGAATGCGAAATGTAATTCTTCCTAATTATTCTATATAGAAGTTTTTCAATAAAAAGGTAGGAAAGCCCTGTGGACAGGAACTTTGGCACACTTATTCAAAGATTATTAATCTGCAACTGCCTGACCGATTCTACCCAATAGCGAACTTCTCCAAATATTCCTTCCTCGAATCTACTCTGAAAATTATGTTATATCAACTGAAACTTTGCGAATATTCCAGTTTTGTTCTACTGTAGATATTCTGAACCCAATTTGATTAACCAAAATATATATTTCCATCATCATATGGATTATCCAGGGGTAATATATTATCACTCCAAAATTATAATATCCTATAATCCTCATAATTCTATGATAGCTTAGGTTATTTCATTGGTGATTGTACGTTCAATCATACTTTGTTTTCTAGAAGTGGATGGGTATTTTATATCCCTATAGTAACATATTTAGAATAGAATCAGAAATAAATAGGACATGTCTCTTATATATATTTTATATATATATATATATATATTCTTTCGACTGAGAGCTTTATATGTGTTAGCAGAGGTTGGTGTAACGGGGTACCATACAATTCGACGTATGATACAAGAGCTTAGGGAAAAACCTCAGCAAAAAAACCCTACCTGCCCGTGAGTGTTGTGATTTGTAACTATTTTTCACAAAATTTGCTGAAATTTGAAAATATTGTTAGGCATTTATTCCTTCAATATGGACTTCTTTGTAAAAAAACGGAGAGGTTTCTCCAAGGTACCCGAAACTCAACCTGAAAAATGAAAAGACAAGAGGAAAAGAACGAATAAACCAAAAATAATAAATAACCTTTCAAAAGTCTCCTCTCGCGAATATACCTCTCTGCAGGCGCATGGAATTTCTTGGTGAAGAATCGCCTTCGCTAGTTCTCAAAGATATTGTTCTTAGAATAACCTTCAATATTTGAATTCAAAAAGGAACATGTTGCCTGGAGGGTCTCTTTCAAAACCAGGTCTGACCATTCCAAGCAATGATACTATTTATTATTGATATTTAAGAAAATCATATATCCGAAAGTGTCAGCTTGTTAGAGTTGAAAATGATATCAGTGAATTGTTATGAAGAAATAGCACGTTTAAAAAATGTTATTTGATATTTGGAATGTAAAAAAAATTGTTTTCGTTACGCTGAAACCCTCAGGCTGATTTTGCCCAGTAAGGAATTTAACCGAGATATTTATCTCCCAAATCCACTCTGAAAATTTCAACTTCGTAGCTCACTCCGTTCGAGCGTTATCGTGTTAAACGGCCGGCTGTAGTCGATTTTAACCACGGACTTGATCAGTAAGTCAAACCAAATGATTTTTCTTTGTGATAAAATGTTTCGTTCAGTTTATTTACGTTTCTTCAATGTGGATAATTATAGTCATTTATTGATGAAGAAATGGAAGTTCTGACATATTAATCATTTCCATCAGTGTGTGGAACTTTTCGGACATTACAATATTCTCAAATGACAGTTGGACAAGTTAATCTCAATTCTCAATGAAAAAAAATTGGTTCAAACACTGACATGAAGTCAGAAGCTTTTGCGCGTATGTTCTATTGTCCATTCTTCTGCATTGGACACCCTTAATCGAATTTACCATAGTAAATTATGTTGTCCATTCTCCTGTATTGGACACTCTTAATTCGAATTTACTATGGTAAATTCGAATTAAGTTTCCTTGATATGTAGCCTTGTCATTTGAGTGACATACGGACGGTTTCTGGACATACTTTTATATTTCATTGATTTCCAAATCTGCACCAATTTGTGAAACCCAAGTCAAGGATTGTGTCCTAATAAGGCCAATAAAGCGTTTGAATTGTTTGCTTTAATCTTAAGTGCTCTGCCTGCAGCTGGTCTATGTCTCTTATCTATGCCATTTTTTATCCTCTTTATTGTCCCATATCTGCACTTTTTCCGAGTTCAGTCAATTGCATTAATTTTCTAACGTTTTGAAATCCTTTTCTACACAAATATTCTACCTGTTTTCTTTCTTCTGGTCGCGACATTATTTCATGAATTGTATGCCGGTTGATAATCGACAATATCTGACAAATAGTGTTGCCATGCAACTTTGGCCGTAGCCGACTATCTGCACAACCTATTTTATACATTACTCTTGTCATAGAATGTTACAAAAAGGAAATATATTAAAATTATGAAAAATAATAAATTCCGAATACTTTCTAGACGGACTATGTCTGAGTCCGATCCTGGTTCCGTCCGGAAATAAGACGTTCTGCCATTCTTCTATCGTCCAGTTTTGGTGCTCCAGATTTCTAGCTAATCGATCGATTTTGTTTTGTCTGGATAGTTGTGGAAGTCTAAAAAGTCTCATCAAACGTCATTTCCTAACCGTTTTTACTGATACGCTCATTTCCGTGGTTTGTCGACATTGCCTTTCAAGTTCTGGACGACATACTTTTAGATTTTTATTAGTTGTCATTCGAGTCGAAAAAACAGTATCTCTGCTGGAATAAAACACATTGACGACTTCGTATTCATCCATTCTTTCTCTTTCACTATTCTATGGATCTTCACTAAGTTTTTACCCTTTCCAAATACACACTTCAAGCGCCAAAGCTCTTTGAGGAATACCCTGCTTCAATGAAGCAGTAATATATCACCTCATTTGATAATCCCGGAAGTCTCAATTTGTCCAATTGTTCGAGAATACCACAAAGAACAAAATTTACGATGACGTTCCTGAAATCAAAAATCGAACTTACAGCAAATAACGCAAAGGGATACAAGCATTCTTATAATTTCGAATCATTTTCGAATAGATCATAATTTGGCAGAGTTGCAATTTCTTCCCAAGCTTCCGACATAAAATCATAAAGAGAAGGACGCTCTTTCATTATTGCAATTATCTTCGCTTCCAGGTTTTCCGAAAGAATTGAGTCTGCACACTATACAGTAGCCACTTTTCTGTAATGGGCTTATTTTAAGAAATTGGTTCAGCACTGGCGTGAAGTCAGGAGCTTTTGCGTGCTTGTTCCATTATCTGTTAGCCTCCATTGGACACTCTACTACGAATTTAGCATCGATATACAGGGTGAGTCTTTGACCACTGCATTAATTTTAACCAAAGATTCATTTCATCAAATGAAACACTTTTTTCATTTACCATTTTTCCAGATTCGGCTCAGGTAAAAAGTTACAAGCGTTTAAAGATTTCACAATGTGCTAATACACTCCCGCATATAAATTATCTATGACATTGTTGGCGGACGAGAATAAGGCATGGTAACGTGGTTTACAGCTTGATTCGGGATTCCAACGCTCAGGGACGGATCCATAAAAAAGTGAAATTTCTGGAGGTTTCCATTTTAAAACATTCAATGAAGAATATCTCGAAAACGGTGCGTTTAAGGAGAAATGATGAAGAATAATATAATGTTCTTAAACGATGGATTATTTTTGAAATGACTCAAGAAAAACTTTATATGCTTTCTTTATGCTAATTTCGTTTATTTTTATGAATCCACGAGTCCATAACTAGAAAACCAGTAGAAGTAGAAAATAACTAATATTTGGAAAATATGTATCATAGTTATGGGAAACTTTACGCCAACATTCATTTTATTCGAAAAAAGGATGTCTAAGCTACAAAATAAAAACTGATTTTTCTTCAAAATTTCAACAGCCTGTATCTTTTGACCTGAGCAGAATTTGGAAAAATGTTAAATGAAAAAAGTTTTTCATTTGATGAGAGGAGTCTTTGGTTAAAATGATTGCAGTGGTCAAAGACTCACCCTGTATATCGTTTTCTCAGCTTTTATAATATGTGGATACATTTCACACCATTTTAATGAAAGACTTCAGTAGAGAATCGTCCATGATCACAGAAATTTTAATTTTGTCATAAATATTATATTGGAATTGAAATACGAAAAAACCTAATTCTCAAGAAACTCCAGGATACGATATTCACGAAATTCCGCGAAAATTAGTGTGTCGACATTCTAGTAGTAATCACTGAGTTTTAATATGATCAGATTTGTACATTTTGAGTTATAGAGGAAATAACAAGAAAAATTCCGATGAGTATAACTACAGAATGAATTGTAAAAGCGGCCCCTTCACCTGCAGTTTTTCTTGACTTCCGATGTCACGCTCCTTCACTCCACTGCAAACTCGAACGTGAAGTTGGTAAAAATCTAAATCTAAATTCCCGGCGCGACAAATTCAGAGGAGTCATCGAAAACTGCACGTAGAGGGACGATTCTCCCGATGCTTCGACTAGAGATAAGAACATTCCAATTGACTAATAACAAGTGGAACAGAGATAGCTGCTTTATGCACTCTGACGGTGTTTTCGTTAAGTTTGAACATATTGAAATTATTCAATCTTCAAGCTGATTTCGCGTGACACATTCCTGTAATCAATACTTATTCATGTAATAATGAAAAATTGGTTCAAGCACTGACGTGCAGTCAGAAGCATTTGCGCATATGTTCTATTGTCTATGCTTCTGTATTGGACACCCTTAATCGAATGTACCATGGTAAATTATGTTGTCCATTCTCCTGTATTGGACACTCTTAATTCGAATTTACCATGGTAAATTCGAATTTACCATGGTAAATTCGAATTAAGAGAGTCCAATACAGGAGAATGGACAACATAATTTACCATGGTAAATTCGATTAAGGGTCTCCAATACCTAAGCATGGACAATAGAACATACGCGCAAAAGCTTCTGACTTCACGTCAGTGCTTGAACCAATTTTTTTTTCGTAATTTTTTCCAAATTTTCTAGGGGTACGGTTCTTACAAAATTTTAAACACGTCTTTATGTTGATTTTCTGCTACTAGTTACCAAGCTTCAATTCGATCGAATATTAGTTTTCTGAGTTATCAAGGAAATAATATTCCAGGTGGGTATAACTCGGAAACCGTTAGACCGATTACGCCCAAAAACGAACTCAACCCTCCCTTTCGGATGCGCAACCTACCCTGAAAATTGCAAGTCCCTATCTGCTTTCGTTCGAAAGTTATCGAGGCAACGGTCACCCATCTACTGAACTCACACAAGAATGCTCGAATCTCCAACAATATTCAACCGATCGTATTAAAACTTGAAACTTGGCAGTAGAGTTAGGTTATGAAGGCTCTTGCAAAATTTCAGCAATTTCAAACGAATAGTTACTGATATATAGAATTTTTTTTTTTTCAATGATTTATTAAAAATTTTCTACAAATGCTATCCTCACCAAATTCAGCAAACATTTTTGCATTGACATTCTACAACTAATAACCATGTTTGAATTCAATCGGTTCAGTATTTTTCGAGTTGATGATGAGCAAAATTTCAGACAATTTCAGATTGCTATAACTCTAAAACCGTTTGGCCGATTATGCTCATAAACAAACTGATATGTCGCGTTCTGGTGCACATGTTAACCTGAAAACTTCAAGCCGCTATCTTATTCCGTTCTCAAGTTATCGTGACAACAAAAATAATTTTTAATTTTTTTTTTTTTTATTTTCTAGCTATATGATTCGCATAAAATTTCACAAACGTGCTTAAGTTCATATTCTACAACTACTCACGAAGTTTCAATTCGATCGGATTCATATTGGTTGAAAACAGAATTAATACTCGGAAACCACTGGGCCGATTATGCCCATTAACGAACTTGTCCGTCGTATTGGGATTCGCCACCCCCTCTGAAAATTTCAAGTCGCTAGCTCTTTTCGTTCTCAAGTTATCGTGGCAACGGACGGCCGGTCGGACAGAATCAAATTTGACCTCGAATTCTTCATTAGGGAGTCGAACTGAATCGTTTGAGACCATTTTCGTCAAAAAATTCGAAAGTTACAGACATTTGGGCAAAACTATAACGCGATGTTCCCCGGAACATACACGCAAAAATGGCGATACCGTTGTTAATAAATCAACAAGTCCAGAGCGTTCCTGCCAATCGGGTCCTTCATAAATGGCTTCGTATAATAAATATACTTATGCATATATTTCACAAATCAAGTAGACCCCAGGGGGTTCACTGATTTGCCGAGAAAGCAAGAGCAGACGCGTTTCTGGCTTCTTGGCCTTCATCAGTACTCTGTAGCTTCTCAACAAATTCAACTAAACTGACCCGGGTTAAGCCTCTTAGAGCCGGCTTGGTCGATCATACCTAATCGCCCACGCCACCTATGAGACAAAACACGGAAATCAGCCTCTCCCCACCAGTGAATATTTGAAGCGTGAAATCATATGAATTCATATAATTCTCAATGAACTCCGAATTAACTATGGTAAATTCGATTGAGAGTGTCCAATACAGGAGAACAGACTATAGAATTCACCATGGTAAATTCGATTAAGAGTCCCCAATAAAGAAAAATGGACAAGAGATCATACGCGCAAAAGCTTCTGACTTCACGTCAGTTGTTGAGCCAATTTTTTTGCTAATAATTTATCACGATGATTTATGTTTCCAGAAATTATCAATATGTACTTTCCAGCATAGTTTGAAGTGAGCATCCTTCTTCTTCTCATTGTTTCTAGCAACTTTAGACTTACATCCTTGAACTGCCTCTATTCAACAAGATTCAATCATGTCGACTCGTTCGTTACACCGTTACAGTGCACGTTTCCTCCCGAACTTTTATAATTAATCGATATTGATGAATATGCAAATTTTCGCCTCGTAAAATGCAATATCGAAGTAGTTTGGCACTACGCTCATACAGGAGAACGAGTTCTGGGACTTGAATGTTGTACAAGACTGGGAAGTTCTTGAATAAGTTCGAGGATTAGCGAAGAATGGCGCCCTCTCTAAAACTAGTAAACAAAACTTGATGGTATTCGGAGATTCTGTTCATTTCAGTCATGACACGTGACTTGTTTTCATGAAAGGAAATGGATGAATACCGTGTAGAGCATCGTTACGCTGTACTGATGTGTTGTAACAGGATGAAAGAAGAGATCCAGTTGTATAAGGATAATTGTTGTCATTCAATTGTTCAGAATTGCTGTAAGCATAATGAGATGTATTGTCTATAATAATGGAGGAATTTTATTGATGTTGAAAATGTGTCTGTGTAAGCAATGTTGAATTAATCATCTGCTATTATAGTTCTTGTATGTATTCAACATTTCCCAATACATTTATGAGATAAAATTAATTTTGAATTATTTCATGATTGACATTGACGTACGGAAATTATCGATGATTGTATCGTTATAAACATACCGTTTATTAGGGAAGTATCGGATAACTTCAATATAAATTTGAATGTGAACATTGCGAATGGAATTATTGATTTCATTTCACCCAAATGTCTGTAATAATTTTCTAATTTTCTATTTGTAATTCCAATTACGGTAATTTTCTTCTTACGCCCTAAAAATCTAGCACTCCTAATGTTGTTCAGAAATAACGAATAATTTAACACAGTAATTGAAACATTTCAACCGGGTATTTTTCTCTAAACGAGCTGAAGTCATTATCCTCATTCCGACCTAACCACAACGTTCATTTGTATCGACTGAAACGGAAACATTGGGAGCTGCGAAGAGAACAATGTGAAACACATAAATCTTCGGGATTTGAGATGTTTCGCCGAAATACATGGGCCTTGTCTTGAAGCCGTTGAGATTCTTGCTGAGTATTTGTTTCTGAATTACTCCATTTGACTGATGTACACTCCTTTCGCAGAGTTTTCAAAGGGCGAATTTCTCGAGTACAAATTAACGAAATTCTCCATTTAAGAATTACGTTATCATTCTGATAAAAATAAAGGCTAGAAAAAATTTAAAAACACATCACGTCGAGAGATTAAGTTAGCTAGTTTATTAAATGTTCAATATAATTTATTAATTTGTAACATCGTATCCTGAGTGGGGGATCAACCTAACTGAGGGCCCCAAGCGCAAGATAAATTTAGGGCGCATACTTTGTAGGATATAATGTATGCAATATAATATAAATGAGTTGGGATAATATCCCAACACATTTATATTATATTTGTATACATTATATCCTACAACTTATGCGTCCTAAATTTATCTTGCGCTTGGGGCCCTCAGTTAGGTTGACCCACCACTGTGGATAGGGCGTTACAAATTAATAAATTATATTGATTATTTTTTGACGCTTCTTAAAACCAATGGAATGGTTCTTTATTTGTCACAAGGGTAAGTTTCAATCAATTGTTAATGTCATCATTATAGTGGGAATAAATCTCTTGTGATTATTCTATGGAATAATCACTGTGGCTTTTATTTGCCTAGCAAATGTCAGATAGTTGTCAAAATAATTACCTAATTGTGTCAACGCGATATATAAAAACTGCACATGCGTATAAAGGTCATGATTCTACTGTCTTCTACAGTCTGGTGCTAAATTTCAGATAGATCGAGTGATCGGTTTCGGAAATATTCATAAAAAATATTTTTACTAAAATCGGCCATAACTCCGAAACCCCTTGATGGTTAACGCCCATTAACGAACTTGTCCGAGATATTTACGCTCCAAAACCACCTTGCAATTTTCAATCCGTTAACTCCTTTCGTTCGAGAGTTATCATGCCTACGGCCGGTCGGCCGGCCGGACAGAATCGATTTCGCACTCGGATTCTTGATCAGTGAGTCGAACCAAATCATTTGAGACCATTTTCAGCCAAAAATTCCAAAATTACAGACACTTGGGCAAATTGATAAGCAATCTGTTCCGAGGAACTAGAGCGCCAAAAAAACAAGTTTCGTATGACAATTGCCCAAAACAGGTTTAAAGTACCTACAAATAGTAGGTATTCCATAAAACATGTATAAAATAATAAATTACCTTGTAATCGATCAAAAATTTCCTGATCTACGTTCACAAAATTTTCTCCTCTCTCGAACTTTGGAATTATTCTTTCAATTTACGTAATATTTTCAAACATTTTCGGGTGAGGTCCCCGTTGCATCGCTAAAATACGAGTATTTCAACCCCAATATTCTTGAAGTTACAATATTCCCTTCTGTCAAGTTGACTGGCAATTCATACATAGAATATACATAGAATAATTATATCAACCTGTGAAATACGATTTACATTGAAATTTTGAAAAATCATATCTCCGAAAGTATTAGCTTGTTAGAGTTAAAAATGATATGAATGGATTCTTATGATAAAACTGCTTATTAAAAAAAAGTTAATTTTGAATTTGTTATGTAAAAAAAAAAATTTTTTTTTATTACTCCGAAACCTTCTGTCCGATTTTACCCAGTAACGAACTTAGCCGAGATATTCATCCCCCAAACCTACTCTGAAAATTTCAACTCTCTAGCCCATTCCGTTCGAGAGTTATCGTGCCTACGGCCGGACAGAATGAATTTCGACCACGGATTCTTGATCAGTGAGTCGAACCAAATCGTTTAAGACCATTTTCATCGAAATATTCGAAAATTACAGACATTTGGGCAAATTGATAAGCACTCAGTTCCGAGGAACTAGAGCGCCAAAAATGGGTTCAAGCCCTGTGGACAGGAGCTTTCTGGCGCTCTAGTTCAAACAGACAAATTGTATCTCCGAAAGTATTGGTTTCTCAGAGTTGAGAATTATATCAATGTATTCTTATGATAGAACTGCATCATAAAGAGAATTCAATTCAAATAATAGTTTATTTATCAATATTAAATGAGCAATCTGAGAATGAGAACTGCACCATGGAAGAAACCAAATTAAAATAGCTGAAATGAATTTGAAGTATGAACACAGATCATATAATAAAGCTTTGATAGAATAATTATAGCATTCTGTGAAAACATAGAAGTACGATTCATTATTGAAATTTAGAACTTCATCTTAGCAGAAATTGAATTCAAACATCATAGAAGAATTTTTCTAAGTGCCAACCCAAAATATTTTTTTCATGGTATATCGATACGGGCCCCGAAAATTCTAAAGTTTTCCGATTAGATCGCCACGGCTTCGGCTATTCACTAAATCGAGGGTGTAGATTCCGAATCTGAAATTAGTTTTTCCGTATCTCGATTAATTTTGGAAATATGGCGAAAAATACGACTAATTAATCCATTTTCCGGAAGTAGGGTCAGAAATTGCGACTTTTTTCGTCATTGCTCCGAAACTAATCGAGATACGGAAAATCTAATTGCAGATTCGTGATCTGCTTGCCCGATTCAGTGAATAACAGCCGCGTCGATCTAATCGGAAATTGTAGATTTTCGTATGGGTTAGATACTAGAGAAAACTTTTTGCCGTTTGACGGATTCGCTCATTTCCTGATATTTTCCGAACGGATAGAGATACAAAGGAAATAGATACATAAATATAAACGTCGTCCACCGACCAATAATCATAGAAAATTCGTTTATTAAGATGTGAAAATCATAGATTTGGGAAGGGAAAGAAGAATTTTCTTCCGATTCCGGGACAAAAATATTTCTAAGTGCCGACCCAAAATATTTTTTTCATGGTATATCGATACGGGGCTCGCGTATAATTCAATCAAGGTCGCTGATCACGAATATGTAATTAGTTTTTCCCTAAGTGGCGTACTTTGGGAAAACTTTCACTTAAAGTGAAAAAATTGACGAAAATAGGCCAACTTTCCACCGCCCAAAAAAATCGGAGTAAAGTGTTCCTGATTTTTTACGTCATATTTGGATCCTTTATCTATCGAATAATCCGAACAATAAATGTCCAGGTCGTACGCTTCGGAAATTATGGTTTTTTTCCCGAGAGTCTATTTTTCGGAAAATTCTTTCCGCGATATTTCCTCAGGAAATTTTTGTAATAAATATCTGATCGTAGATTCGGAATCTACGGCCCCGAATCTATAAGAATGAGTACCCGATTCATAGTTTCGCGTCAAAAAAATTTTCTCGAAAAATGGGATTTTTTTAAGGCATATGTATTAAAAAATTGCCAAAATTCGACCGGTCTCCGATTTCGATGCAAGTTACGTCATTTACTAATTCGGGGCCGTAGATTACGAATATATGATCGAATTTTTCATTAGAGAATTTTCCGCAGAAATACCGCGAAATGAATTTCCGAAAACCAGACCCTCGGGAAAAAAATCAAAATTTCCGAATAGTACGGCCTGGACATTTTCTGTTTGGATTATTCAGTAGATAAGGGATCCATATATGACGGCAAAAATCAACAACACCCTACTCCGATTTTTTTGGGCGGTGTAAACATTCAAAATTGGCCTATTATCGTCCATTATTTCACTCTAAGTAAAAATTTTCCCAAAGTACGCCACTTAGGGAAAAACTAATTGCATATTCGTGATCAGCGACCTCGATTTAATTAGACACGAGCTCCGTATCGATATACCATGAAAAAAATTTTTTGGGTGGGCACACTATGTTTGACCCGGAATCAAAGGAAAATTCTTCTTTCCCGTCCGAAATCTATGATTTTCACATCTCGATAAACGAATTTTCTACGATTATTGGTCGGTGGACGACGATTAGATGTATCTATTTCCTATGTATCTCTATCCGTTCGGAAAATATTAGGAAATGAGTGAATCCGTCAAACGGCAAAAAGTTTTCTCTAGTATCTAACCCATACGAAACACTAAAGTTTTCCGATTAGATCGCCACGGCTTTGGAGAATTTAAATTCAACAAGAGTGCCAAAAATTATCAATCCAAAACCAATAGACGAATTCTACCCAACAACGAACTCATCCGAGATATTCATTCCTCAATTCTATGATGAACGATAATATATATCTTTCCTCAAATCTACTCCAATACACCAATATTCCAGTTTTGTTTTTAGTGGAGATATTCTGAACTCAATATTATTAACTTACCATTACCATTCCCATCATCAGATGGATTGACCATCGGCATGAAAATATCAACCAACAAAAAGTATGATATTATATTATCATTCTCATATTTATACGATTGCTGGAATTTTTGACAATGAGACAACGTCATGTCTCAGGAAAATAAGTTGACATTATAACAATTCATACATAGAATAATTATATAATTCTGTGAAAACGTAGAAATACGATTTACATTGAAATTTTGAAAAATCATTTCTCCGAAAGTATCAGCTTGTTAGAGTTAAAAATGATATGAATAGATTCTTATGATAAAATTGCTTATTGAAAAAAATTAATTTGGATTTTTTTCTGTAAAAAATAATTTTTTTTTTGTTACTCCGAAACCATGTGTCTGATTTTGCCCAGTAACGAACAACTTAGCCGAGATATTTATCCTCCAAACCTACTCTGAAAATTTCAACACTCTAGCGCATTCCGTTCGAGAGTTATCGTGCCTACGGCTTGCCGGCCGGACGGCCGGACCGGCCGGACAGAATGAATTTCGACCACGGATTCTTGATCAGTGAGTCGAACCAAATCGTTTGAGAACATTTTCATCGAAAAATTCGAAAATTACAGACATTTGGGCAAATTGATAAGCACTCAGTTCCGAGGAACTAGAGCGCCAAAAAATGGTTTCAAGCCCTGTGGACAGGAGTTTTCTGGCACTCTAGTTCAAACAGTCAAATTATATCTCCGAAAGTATTGGTTTCTCAGAGTTGGGAATTAAATCAATGTATTCTTATGAAAGAACTGCATCATAAAGGAAATTAAATTCAAATAATAGTTTATTTATCAAGATTAAATGAGCAATCTGAGAATGAGAACTGCACCATGGAAGAAATCAAATTGAAATAGCTGAAATGTATTTGACTCTTTCTTATAGAACAGGATGAAATGTACGAGTATGAACACAGATCATATAATATAGCTTAGATAGAATAATTATAGCATTCTGTGAATACATAGGAGTACGTACGATTCATTATTGAAATTTAGAAAAATCATATCTCCGAAAGTATTTGCTTGTTGGAGTTGAAAATGATATCGATGGTGAAACTGCATCTTAAATAAAAATTACAGACATTTGTCAAATTGATAAGCACTCAGTTCCGAGGAACTAGAGCGCCAAAAAGTGTAATTCGCTTTCCGGGATTTGAGCCCGCCTTCTCTCGTTCCGAAACCGAAAACCCGACAGCCTAGACCAACCGGCTATCGGGCTCCTCGTACGATCTTGTCGATCTCCGGTATTAGAATAAAACGTCGGTTCTTACCTGGGATATATATTTTTAATTTTCACTTTTCGACATAAAATCGCCATATGGGGGTTTATTTGACGGTTTTTTACCCTTGTCTCTCTAAGTCGATTTTGACGTTTCTCGAACCAACTATTAGCAAGGAATTAGACAATGTCATGTCTCAGGAAAATAAGTTGACATTATGACAATTCATACATAGAATAATTATATAATTCTGTGAAATCGTAGAAATACGAATTATTATTGAAGTTTTGAAAAATCATGTCTTCGAAAGTATTAGCTTGGTATAGTTAAAAACGATATCATTAGATTCTTATGATAAAACTGCTTATTGAAAAAAATTTTATTTGGAATTTGTTTTGTAAAAAAAAAATTTTTTTTGGTACTCCGAAACCATCTGTTGGATTTTGCCCAATAACGAACTCAACGAGATATTTATCTCCCAAACCTACTCTGAAAATTTCAACTGTCTAGCTCATTCCGTTCGAGAGTTATCGTGCCTCCGGCCGGACACAATGAATTTCCACCACGGATTCTTGATCAGTGAGTCGAACCAAATCGTTTAAAACCATTTTCATCGAAAAATTCGAAAATTACAGACATTTGGGCATATTGATAAGCACCCAGTTCCGAGGAACTAGAGCGCCAAAATGGGTGAAAATTATCGGTTTATGATAGTTTTATTGATCTTTTTTAATTTGAAAATTTGTGAATCAAAAAATAATCTAGTCAAATATAACTGGCGAGTTCCATGAATTAGAAAATAATTTCACAGATTTTGTTCAAACTGGTTGCCATTTGGAAATAGCTACTCGAGCCCTGCGGGCTCTCGTGACTATTGCCTGGCAACAAGTTTTCAAAAAATCTGTCAAATTATTTTCAATTCATTCTCACTCTCTTGCTATATTATTACTGAACATTTAATGGACTAGCTAGCTTAATCTCTCGATGTGTAGTGTTTTTAAATTTTTCCTATCCTTTATTTTTATCAGAATGATACCATAATTCTTAAATGGAGAATTTCTTTAATTTAAACACATTAAAGAAACTCAATGAAAAATTATATACGATTTACACTTATTTATTCAATATTGTGACGCGTTTCGTCGACACAGCGACTTCATCAGACTACATCATACTGTAAAGAAAGACACACCTCGAAATATTTATTGATATTAACCATCAACAAATATTTCATGCTTATTTCCACGTCTTTATCTTGATTTTCTTCTACTTGTTACCAAGCTTCAATTCGATCGAATCTTTATTTGTTGAGTTATCAAGGAAACAATATTCCAGGTGGGTATTACTCGGAAACCGTTAGATGGATTATGCCCAAAAACGAACCTAACTCTCCCATTCGGATACGCAACCTACCCTGAAAATTGCAAGTCCCGATCTCCTTTCGTTCTAAAGTTATCGGGGCAAAGGTCACCCATTTACTGAACTTACACAAGGCTGCTCGAATCTCTAATAATATTTAACCGATCGTGTTAAAACTTCAAACTTGGCAGTAAAGTTAGGTTCTAAAAGCTCTTGCAAAATTTCAGCAATTTCAGACGAATAGTGCCTGATATATAATTTTTTTTTTCAAATTTAAATGATTTTTTAAAAATTTTCTACAAATACTATCCTCACGAAATTTCGCAAAACAATCGCATTGGCATTCTACAACTAATAACCATGCTTGAATTCAATCGGTTTTGTATTTTTCGAGTTAATGAGGAACAAAAAACAACCAAATTTCAGATGGCTATAACTCTAAAACCGTTTGGCCGATTATTCTTATAAACGAAATCAAATGTTGCATTCAGATGCACAACTTAACCTGAAATGTTCAAGCCGCTATCTCTTTCTATTCTGAGGTTATAGTGAAAAGAAAAATATTGATTAATAATTTTTTAAAAATTGTCTAGCGATGCGATACTCACAAAATTTCACAAGCGTGATTAGGTTTATATTCTACAACTATTCACCAAGTTTCAATTCGATCGGATCTATATTGGTTGAAAACAAAATTATTACTCGGAAACCATTGGGCCGATTATGCCCATTAACAAACATGTCGTCCTATTGGGATGCGCCACCTACCCTGAAAATTTCAAGTCGCTAGCTCTTTCCGTTCTCAAGCTATCGTGGCAACGGCCGGACGGCCGGCCGGACATAATCAAATTTGACCTCGAATTCTTCATTGGGGAGTCGAACCGAATCGGTTGAGACCATTTTCGTAAAAAAATTCGAAAGTTACAGACATTTGGGCAAAATGATAACGCGATGTTCCCCAGAACATACGCGCCAAAAGAGACAACTCATGGAGAGTGCCACTTGAATATTAACTCATATCTTTCCAGAGGAGTGAAAACAACAACTAGGTGAAACGTGAGAGAGTTCGCGAACATTCTCGGTTTTCCCTCCGAGTACGCAAAGCCTTGAAGCAATTAACACCCAAAAGTTCCTTGTTCGTTTTCGTTGCTAAAACGGGCAACAATCGCAACAGCCTGGCAGAAGAAAGCTTTCACGTCCTTCATTCATTAGAAGTTCTCATCCGTCTCATCTTTATTCAGATTTATCCCCCACAATAGCAATCGGACCTTTACGCATGATAAACACACACTCTCATCCGTTTTTCCGCACTGGGGAGATGTTTTCTAGTTGAACCCACTGAATCAATTCGTTTCATGGATAGTCGAATCGGCATCCAGATGATATGCCTCTCGGAATTTGGAACCACTCGAATCATTGGGTATCTGGATCCTTTCTTCCCATTGTACGGCCGCTAGGGAGATTTTAGGGGTTTATTTTATGGGGCGGCTGTGTTCGGAATGATGCATATTCATCGGAATGAAATTTTTTCGCTTGGAGTGAAACGAACAGAGAAGGAAAGATATGTGTTCTGTGGCTGAGGAAATATGGAAGGGGTTAGCGATGATTGGTGGATATTTATGCACTGAAAGAAATATTGGGGTTGATAATGAATGTAACACATGGATCAATAATTCCCGAGACTAACAATGAAAACAACACTTTTTTTTTGCAAATTTTTTTTTTATTCATCAACATAATCACCTTTTAGGGTGATACAATCGTTCCAACGCTTTTCAAATTTTTCAATACCATGTTTATAAAAAAAGTTATCTTTCGCTTCAAAATAAGCTTCAGTTTCAGTGATGACCTCCTCATTTGAGCCAAATCTTCTTCCCTGGAGCATTTTCTTAAGATCAGCAAAGAGCCAGTAGTCACTAGGGGCTAAATCTGGCGAGTATTGGGGGTGGGGAAGCAGATCAAAGCCCAATTCGTTCAATTTTGCCATTGTTTTCTTCGACTTGTGGCAGGTTGCATTCTCTTGATGAAAAAGGATTTTCTTTTCTCTGCATGTGCGGTCGTTGTTTTGCGATTTCCTCCTTCAAACGCACCACCAAGTCAATATAATAATCACTGTTGAGATTTACCTTTTTCGAGGTAATCAATGAAAATCACGCCATGCGTATCCCAAAAAACTGACGCCATGACTTTGCCAGCTGACTGCTGCGTTTTCGGACGCTTCGGACGGCTTTCGCCAGCTGTGCGCCACTCAGATGACTGCCGCTTCGACTCTAGAGTGTAGTGATGTATCCATGTTTCGTCCATGGTCACGTAACGACGCAAGAAATCATTTTGGTTGCGAGTAAATAGCGATAAACAGCTTTCTGAATCATCGACTCGTTGCTGTTTTTGTTCCATCGAAAGCAATCGCGGCACCCACTTGGAAAAAACCTTTTTCAGGCTCAATTTTTCATGAAGGATAGTAAATACACTTCCATATGATATCTGTGTCATCTCAGCAATCTCACGGAGCTTCACTTGACGATCTTTCATTATAATTTTTTTCACTTCACTCACATTTTCCGGTGTAACGGCTTCCATAGGTCTACCCAAGCGTTCCGCGTCATTTGTGTCGGTACGACCACGTTTAAACTCAGCAAACCACCGACAAATCGTTGCTTTTGATGGAAAAGTGTCCAGGTAACATTTTTCAATCCATTGTTTCGCTTGCACGGTGTTTTTACCCATTAAAAAAAAAATGTTTTATCAGAACCCGAAACTCGGTTTTTTCCATTTTTTTAAACAAACTACAAAACGACTTTACCCCAACCTCGATAACTCAGCTGTTTCTGATCCGATCGACTTAAAATTTTGACACGTTTCAAGCAAAGGTTAGTGCTCTAGAAAGACCTGGTTACTGGTTTACTACGAGCGCCATCTCTGGGTTAGTCTCGGAACTTATTGATCCATGTAGTATTTATGAATTGCCTCGGATGCCATTTTCTTCAAGAAATTTCTTGAAGAAAATGGATATCCGAGGCAATTCATAGATAAATGTATCATGAAATTAGAAAGAAGAGCAAATAATCAAGAACAACAAAATAATCAACAAGTACAACAGAATAATCAACAAGAAAAGCAACCCAATCTGTTGAATGTGATCCCTTATGTTCGTGGCCTTTCTGAAAAAATTAGAAGAATCGGTTCTAAGTTCAATATAAGAACCGTCTTCAATACACAAAATGATCTTAGGTCTTTATTAACGAAAACAAAACCCATTGTTTGATAGTTATTTTGTGACAATTCTTGAATTTCACAAAATACTATCAACAAAATAATTCTAAAGATTTTCATTAAAAGTCTGACGAAGGAGTCTGATATAGACTCCGAAACGTTACGATATAGTTGTTTCTTCGTTGATGTTGTTTCGTTGTTGATTGTTAGGCAACAATGTTCAATTGATTGCTTCTGACAAATATCTTGTGTTTCTTACGCCGAAGCAAATCACAAAATAATCAATTTTTATTTCATAGATATTTTTCAGAGTTTGGGAGAGAAAACCCAGAAAAAAACCTTTCAATAATGAGTATACCTCCCACAGTATCCTTTAATGATTACTGCTAATTCTAGTCTGCTTTCTAAATTTTAGCTCTCTAGAAATTCGGGAGGTCCCTAGAGGTTTTGAAAATTATTTCAGCTAGAACATACAATCGAGGAAAATGTAACCTAGTGTGTATCATGAGTGTATTAACTACATTATATTGTGTGCTCTCTTGTGTTTTATAGACCGAAACTATATGTTTGGAGATACGTCGAATCATTGAGGGTGTGGAATTCGTCTAATTCTCTAATTCTCTTGTGCAGAATCACGTTGTGAAACAGGTCTATTACTGAAAACTGATTACTGAAATACGTGTTACCGATTTCATGGGGATATTTAGTCATCTGTTGGTTCTGATATTTATCGATTTCCCTTCAAAATGACCAGAGCAGTTCAATGAGTTAGCCGAAGCCTATAAAGCGAACAATACCCATCATTCAGCATCTCCTAACAAAACCGAATGAATGGCAGCTGACTGAATCATTTGGACCGTTCCAAGAAGAATTTAAACGAACTGGAAACTCCATTCCGGAATTTTCGCTGCGAGCCGGCATGTTCAATGTTTTTCCGACTGTCCATCGATCAATCACGCCCAAACGTGAACCAATAATTTGGCGGTCACATGAAAAAAGAACAGTCGGAAATCCAGCGCAATACAACGATTCCAGTGTTGACCGAACCTTGAAAATGTTCGACATGGACAAAATGAAAATTCTGTGCAGGGATTTATTTTATTTCTTCGTTATTCATCAGCATATCGTATTGAAACAATCGCTTCAGTTAGTGAACAAACAAACAGGGAAATATCAGGAATGAATATACCACTCAAAACAATAAAGGAAACATAACAGAAATTAAAATTTCCATTGATCTTTAACTAGCACTGTTCGTATCGGATTTGAAAAAGTGGGAAAGCTCTGTGGACAGCAGCTTTGGTGCTCTTGTTCAAACTTTTTTGACTGAAAATCGAAGAAAAAATTTTTTTTTATTTGTTTTGAATTTTGATTTTTTGTCTAAGAATGGCTCAACGTTTACGATTGTAGATGAACATTACCCATTATACACATCTGCTACAAGTCTAATGAAACGGAAACAAAAAAGATGTGTCACAAATCCAAGAAATAATTTGATTACATTCGCCCTGAACAACAAATATATTATTAAAAGGTTTCTTTCTGGGTTTTCTCTCCCACACTCTGAAAAATATCTATAAAATAAATATTAATTATTTTGTGATTTGCTTCTGCGTAGGAAACACAAAAACTGTCAACAAAATAATTCTAAAGATTTTCGTTAAGCGTCTGACGAAGGAGTCTGATATAGACCCCGAAACGTTACGATATAGTTGTTTCTTCGTTGATGTTGTCTAGTTGTTGTTTATTACGCAACATTGTTCAATTGATTGCTTCTGACGAATATCTTGTTTTTCTTACGCAAAAACAAATCACAAAATGATCAATTTTTATTTTATAGATATTTTTCAGAGTTTGGGAGAGAAAAACCAGAAATAAACCTTTTAATAATGAGTATACCTCCTACAGTATCCTTTAATGATTACTTGAAATAAATATATTAGTGTAATCTTCATTTATATAATTCAAACGTGGAGCCATTACAAGACAACTGTCAACAATAGAAACAACAAAAAAGATTTTATATCTATGCTCTTAGAGTTTCATAAAAATGTATACATAATTTGCTCCCAAGCAACATTTATTTCAGAATATCTTAAAAACTATTGTTCGATAAAATGTACTGAAGACCTTTATTTTTCTGCGCATACACAGAGAAGCTATGCTAACTTGTACGCCACCTTGCGATTAAGCGTTGAAAGAGTGGTAAAAAGCCCAATTATGCATATTTTATGTATGAGATTTTTAGTGAAATAATTTATTGTTTTGAGTTCTACCTTCTGTTGAAATAAGTTGGTTGAAGCACTGACGTGAAGTCAGGAGCTTTTACGCGTATGTTCTATTAGCCATTCTCCTGTATTGAACACTCTTAATCGAATTTACCATGGTGAATTCTATTGTGTGTTCTCCTGTATTGGACACTCTTAATCGAATTCACCATGGTAAATTCGATTAAGAGTGTTCAATACAGGAGAATGAACAATAGAACATACGCGCAAAAGCTCCTGACTGCACGTCAGTGCTTGAACCAATTTTTTTTTTCGTGAAGTCAGAAGCTTTTGCGCGTATGTTCTATTGTCCATTCTCCTGTATTGGACACTCTTAATCGAATTTAACATGGTGAATTATATTGTCTGTTCTCCTGTATTGGACACTCTTAATGGAATTTACCATGGTGCATTCGATTAAGGTATACTATTTATCCATATCAAAAATTGTCAGTACCTATATTGGGAAAAAGCGGTATATACGAAATATATTGCGATGAATGCACTAATTTCCATATAAATACCGGACACGTTTCATAAATGATGGGGTTGATGAGCATAAAAAATATTACAAAATAAAATATCAAATGACTTCGCAGAACAGTGCATACAAGAATATCATTCCAAATGTTTCACCAAAACAGAAATGTTATATTCATAGAATGACAGCGAAATGTTACAATGGTTAGAATCCATAAAAATTTCATACACCAACGGACAAAATCTGCCTATTGGTAATGAACAACTACAATTTCAAACATCCTTAGTCCTCCCATATGTATGTAAAGTATAAATTACCAAAGCTCATTCTATCCGCCATTGAAAATTTGATGAAATCCGGAAAATATATTATAATTATCAACAACATAATATTATATTACTTACAATGAGTCCAGTAATTTTATGTAGTAGATTTCAAAATGTTTCTCCAGTAATTTAAGGAAACTCAATATCCCGTTTCTGGCGCTCTAGTTCCTCGGAACTGAGTGCTTATCAATTTGCCCAAATGTCTGTAATTTTCGAATATTTCGATGAAAATGGTCTTAAACGATTTGGTTCAACTCACTGATCAAGAATGCGTGGTTGAAATTCATTCTGTCCGGCCGGTCCGTCCGCCGGTCCGGCCAGCCGGTCCGTCCGCCGGTCCGGCCGGCCGGCCGTACGCACGATAACTCTCGAACGGAATGAGCTAGAGAGTTGAAATTTTCAGAGTGGGTTTGGGGGATAAATATCTCGGCTAAGTTCGTTATTGGGCAGAATCGGACAAATGGTTTCGGAGTAACAAAAAATAAATTTTTTTTTTTACAAAACAAATTCCAAATAATTTTTTTAATAAGCAGTTTTATCATAAGAAACCATTCATATCATTTTCAACTCTAACAAGCTAATACTTTCGGAGATATGATTTTTCAAAATTTCAATGTAAATCGTATTTCTACGTTTTCACAGAATGATAGAATTATTATGTGGGTATTCTATGAATTGTTATAATGTCAACTTATTCTCTTGAGACATGAAGTTGTTTCATTCGAGCAATCGTATAAATATGAGAATGATAATATAATATCATACTTTTTGTTGGTTGATATTTTCATGCCGATGGTCAATCCATATGAGCATTGAATATGAGGAATGAATATCTCGGATGAGTTCGTTGTTGGGTAGAATTCGTCTATTGGATTTGGATTGATAATTTTTGGCACTCTTGTTGAATATAAATTCTTCTATAATGTTTGAATTCAATTTCTGCTAAGATGAAGTTCTAAATTTCAATAATGAATCGTACTTCTATGTTTTCACTGAATGCTATAATTATTCTATCTAAGCTTTATTATATGATCTGTGTACTCGTACATTTCATCCTGTTTTATATGAGAGAGTCAAATTCATTTCAGCTATTTTAATTTGGTTTCTTCTATGGTGCAGTTCTCATTCTCAGATTGCTCATTTAATCTAGATAAATGAACTATTATTTGAATTGAATTTCCTTTATGATGCAGTCCTATCATAAGAATAAATTGATATAATTCTCAACTCTGATAAACCAATACATTCGGAGATATAATTTGTCTGTTTGAACTAGAGCGCCAGAAAGCTCCTGTCCACAGGGCTTGAACCAATTTTTTCTATTTTTTTAGCAATATGATCCCCACAAAGTTTCGTGTAAACCATAGATTCAACATTCAACATTGTATAGTTAAATGCCAAATTATAATTCAACCGGCTCTGTAGTTGGGATATTATTGCAAAAGCCAATTTCAGATTCACTGCTGAATATTCGAAGAATGCCACTTACCGATAAAAATATTCGGATTTCTGTTCTATTTCACGAACACTTCAATTAATACAATTCCTAGAAGGAAAATAATAATGTACAAGAGAAAATTCGTGGAACGTCTAAGAAACTGATTCTTAGAATCCATACACTTTGCTTGATCCATTACAGAAGAAAATAATTATCTTCTTGGAAATTAAGGTGTACACCTTTCAGATCGTATCCACATAATGTTCCTTTTTCTTATCTAGAAATTGACATCCTTAGAAATCGCTTGCCTCCGTAACATATGGTATTAGTGAAAATGTACGCATTATTTAAAATTGGATACAAATTTAAACCATCTTTATTCAATATTCCAGATCGTGCTCATTTAGGTTATGAAGGCAAAACTTGAGCAATTTCAAACGAATAGTTACTGATATATAGAATTTTTTTTTTCAATAATTAATTAAAAATTTTCTACAAATGCTATCCCCACCAAATTTTGCTAACATTTTCGCGTTGGCATTCTACAACTAATAACCATGTTTGAATTCAATCGGTTCAGTATTTTTCGAGTTAATGAGGAACAAAAAACCACCAAATTTCAGAAAATTTCAGATGGTTATAACTCTGAAATCGTTTGGCCGATTATGCTCATAAATAAACTGAAATGTCGTGTTCTGGTACACATCTCAACCTGAAAACTTGAAGCCGCTATCTCTTTCCGTTCTCAAGTTATCGTGACAACAAAAATATTTTTTAATAATTTTTTTAAAATTTTCTAGCCATACGATTCGAACAAAATATCACGAACGTGCTTAGGTTCATATTCTACAACTACTCACCAAGTTTCAATTCGATCGGATTCATATTGGTTGAAAACAAAATTATTACTCGGAAACCACTGGGCCGATTATGCCCATTAACGAACTAGTCCGTCGTATTGGGATGCGCCACCCACCCTGTAAATTTCAAGTCGCTAGCTCTTTTCATTCTCAAGTTATCGTGGCAACGGACGGCCGGACAGAATCAATTTTGACCTCGAATTCTTCATTGGGGAGTCGAACTTAATCGTTTGAGACCATTTTCGTCAAAAAATTCGAAAGTTACAGACATTTGGGCAAAATGATAACGCGATGTTTCCCAGAACATACGCGCAAAAACAACATACCTACAATGCTCTTTCAGAACTGTTGTGGCAAGATTTCATGTAAGATGTAACATAATAGAAACTTCAGGAGACGAAATTTCGATTCAAAGGCTCCCTTTGATCGCCCCCTTATAGTTAAGTTTCTCTGTATCTTGGCATCTGACGCCACCCCTGATGTTTACTACGGATTAGATCCGACCTTACTCAAACTCCCCGTGTAATGAATTGGACCGTTTCGCCCCTGTCAAGCGCACTGTTTAACACCAAACACGGTCACCAACTGAAATTTTCAACAATGGACCAAATTATTAGGGCATGTTCGATTGACTATCGGTCCCGCCATACGCCATGAATTATGGCCAGAAGTCTCGCAGTTTCGACTTTCACGGAGTCGGAAGTCCATATTCAATTTGGAGAATGGATTTTAACATTCGATATGCGCGGCCGGGAATAATGGAATTTGTTTAGGGAGGGTTGAGTCGGTCAGAGATTAATTGTATTGGTGAAGAGGGTGTTGGGCATATAAATAAGTCGGCCATTAGGGGGGTATTTATGTAGAACGAAGATGACCGGAGTTCAGAGTGATCTGTTAGGCTGATGAAGGCCGCCGTTATTGATAATGGTGGTCGTCTGGAGTATTTCGGAGGGACCGGAGTAATTGGCCAGAAATATTTGCTGTTCTCATCCATCTTCTTGGAGTACAGTTGTACTGGAATCTGCATCGGATCCTTCTGTTGACTTTATCTCATAGCTTGTGATGATTGTATTCTTGAATACATTTAACACCGTGTTTTTAGTCAGACAAAGGTAACTCAATTGTTTATATTGTACAACTATCCACCAAGATTCAATTCGATCGGCTTAATATTGGTTGAAAACAAAATTATTACTCGGAAATCATTAGGCCGATTATGCCCATTAACGAACTTGTCCGTCGTATTGGGTTACGCGAACTATCCTGAAAATTTTAAGTCGCTAGCTCTTTCCGTTCTCAAGTTATTGTGGCAACAGGACATAATCAAATTTGACCCCGGTTTCTTCATCGGGGAGTCGAACCCAATCGTTTGAGACCATTTTCGGCAAAAAATTCGAAAGTTACAGACATTTGGGCAAAATGATAACGCGATGTTCCCCAGAACATATGCGCAAAAAGGGAAACGAGAATCATTTTCATTGAGGTTGCTCTGAGAGCGGTTTTTGACAGATCTTGGTGGGAGTCGGTAAACTCACTTCGAGCGCTCCGAGCGTGTCAATGAAAATCGCAATTAATCAAAAATATCTACATTTTGTGAAGTCATCGTATTATTGGGAATACTTTATATTTCAAGCCTATCCCTAGACTCTTTCGATGTTTTTTGGCGCTCTAGTTCCTCGGAACTGAGTGCTTATCAATTTGCCCAAATGTCTGTAATTTTCGAATTTTTTGATGAAAATGGTCTTAAACGATTTGGTTCGACTCACTGTTCAAGAATCCGTTGTCGAAATGCATTCTGTCCGGCCGGTCCAGCCGTCCGGCTGTAGGCACGATAACTCTCGAACGGAATGAGCTAGACAGTTGAAATTTTCAGAGTAGGTTTGGAGGATAAATATCTCGGCTAAGTTCGTTATTGGGCAAAATCGAACTGATGGTTTCGGACTAACAAAAAAAAATTTTTTTTTTTTACAGAACTAATTCCTAATTAAATTTTTTTCAATAAGCAGTTTTACCATAAGAATCCATTCATATTATTTTTAACTCTAACAAACTAATACTTTCGGAGATATGATTTTTCAAAATTTCAATGATAGAATTATTCTCTGGCTATTCTGTGAATTGTTATAATGTCAACTTATTTTCTTGAGACATGACGTTGTCTCATTGTCATTCATTCCAGTAATGGTAGAAATATGAGAATTATAATATAATATCATACTTTTTGTTGGTTGATATTTTCATGCCGATGGTCAATCCATATGATGATGGGAATGGTAATGGTAAGTTAATAACATTGTCATTCATTCCAGCAATCGTATAAATATGAGAATTATTATATAATATCATACTTTTTGTTGGTTGATATTTTCATGCCGATGGTCAATCCATATGATGATGGGAATGGTAATGGTAAGTTAATAATATTGAGTTTAGAATATCTCCACTAAAAACAAAACTGGAATATTGGTGTATTGGAGTAGATTGGAGGAAAGATATATATTATCGTTCATCATAGAATTGAGGAATGAATATCTCGGATGAGTTCGTTGTTGGGTAGAATTTGTCTATTGGTTTTGGATTGATAATTTTTGGCACTCTTGTTGAATTTAAATTCTTCTATGATGTTTGAATCCAATTTCTGCTAAGATGAAGTTCTAAATTTCAATAATGAATCGTACTTCTATGTTTTCACAGAATACTATAATTATTCTATCTAAGCTTTATTATATGATCTGTGTTCATACTCGTACATTTCATCCTGTTCTATAAGAGAGAGTCAAATTCATTTCAGCTATTTTAATTTGGTTTCTTCCATGGTGCAGTTCTCATTCTCAGATTGCTCATTTAATCTTGATAAATAAACTATTATTTGAATTGAATTTCCTTTATGATGCAGTTCTATCGTAAGAATACATTGATATAATTCTCAACTCTGAGAAACCAATACTTTCGGATATATAATTTGTCTGTTTGAACTAGAGCGCCAGAAAGCTCCTGTCCACAGGGCTTGAACCCATTTTTTATTTATTAGGCGCTAAAGATATATCAAACATGCAACCGAGGGTCTGCAAATATACGAGAAAACTTCCGCCTTCGTTCACATCTAGTTGAACAGGGACGAACGTTGCTTATTTGATATTCAAAAACGAACCCATGAACCGACTCCCATCTCAATTGTCACGGGGTGGAAATGCGGATATAAACAGAGCTAATGTAATACGACAACAAACTGTTTGCGTTCAGTTGCTTAATTGTGAGTGAGTTGGCTCCTCATTATCAATCATATCACGTATTTCGGAAATTGTCAACAGCGGGAAGATTTGTCCGACTGTGTCTGAACCAATGTAGGAATGATTAAATGCTGAAATATCGGTCTCAATTATGCAACGAGCCATTTTGTAGGAATTAACAATTCGTAATCATTTGTTACAAGTACTGCTCTTCCAAATTGAATATACAGGGTGAGTCTTTGACCACTGCATTAATTTTAACCAAAGATTCCTCTCATCAAATGAAACACTTTTTTCATTTAACATTTTTCCAAATTCAGATGAGGTAAAAAGATACAGGCTGTTGAAATTTTGAAAAAAAAATCAGTTTTTATTTTGTAGCTTTGACATCCTTTTTTTTAATAAATTGAATGTTGGCGTAAAGTTTCCTATAACTATGATAGATATTTTCCAAATATTAGTTATTTTCTACTTCTACTGGTTTTGTAGTTATGGACTCGTGGATTCATAAAACTAAACGAAATTACCATAAAGAAAGCATATAAAGTTTTTCTGGAGTCTTTTCAAGAATATTCCGTCGCTTTAGAACATTATATTATTCCTCCTCATTTCTCCTTAAACGCACCGTTTTAGAGATATTCTTCATTGAATGTTTCAAAATGGAAACCTCCAGAAATTTCACTACTTTTATGGATCCGTCCCTGAGCATTGGAATTCCGAATCAAGCTGTAAACCACGTTACCATGCCTTATTCTCGTCCGCCAACAATGTCATAGATAATTTATTTGCGGGAGTGTATTAGCACATTGTGAAATCTTTAAACGCTTGTAACATTTTACCTGAGCCGAATCTGGAAAAATGGTAAATGAAAAAAGTGTTTCATTTGATGAGAGGAATCTTTGGTTAAAATTAATGCAGAGGTCAAAGACTCACCCTGTATAACTCTAACACCCTGTATCTCGGAGAGGAAGCATTTCTCGACATATGTTGATATGACAAACAAGGACTTATTTTTAACGTTGAATAAGTCGTTAAAATTTCTTGGTTATGATCTTAACCACCCGGTATAATATACCGGGTGGTATATCCAACTGCATTGAAATATTTCCAACTGCTTCGAAAATTTTTCCGACTCCTTCGAACATTTTCCAACTCCTTCCAAATTTGTCCAACAGCTTCGAAATGTTTTTCAACACCATCGAAATTTTTTCCAACTCCTTCGAAATTTTTTCAATTGTGTTGAAAATTTTTCAACTCCCACAAATCCCCCTCCTTAGGGCTGTGCCTGCTCATATCTCCAACAATATGAATCCTATTGTGTTCAAGTTTGGAACTTGGCTTTAAAGTTAGGATTTGAATGATTTTCAATAATTTTTTTAAAATATTCTAGTGATACGGTCCTCAAGATTTGTCAAATATCTGCACATCGGCATTCTACAACTAACAACCATGTTTCGATTGGATCAGATTAGTATTTTCTTTAGTTTTTGAGGTAAGAACATCCAAATTTCAGATAGGTATAATTCCGAAACTGTTTGGCCAATTTTCCCTACGAACGAACACTATATGTCGCAAATGGATGCGCAACCTACCGTGAAAATTGCAAGTCGCTATCGCGTCTCGTTATCAAGATATCGTGAGATTATTAAAAAAAAATTGATAATTTTTTTTTGATTTCCTGTAATACGTTTCTCACAAGAATTCACAAACGTATTCATATCGGTATTCTACAAAGTTTCAATTTGATTGGATCTGTATTGATTGAATCCAAAATTTGCACTCGGAAATCGTTTTGCGCATTATCCATTTACTAACATGTCCGTCTTATTAGACGTGCCACCTACCCTGAAAATTTCAGGTCGCTATCTCTTCTCTATTCCGTTCTCAAGTTATCCGGCAACGGCCGGACGGGCGAACAGAATCAAATTTGACCTCGAATTCTTCATCAGTCCAGAGTCCAACCTAATTGTTTAAGACCATTTTTGGCATACATTTGGAATATTTCAGACATTTGGTCAAAATGTTCCCCAGAACATGCGCACAAAAAAATAATATTTGATACGAGATGACACGCTGATGCTAACTGGAAACACTTAAATCAAACAATAAAGCTTTTGCCTATCACTGCCTTTGCACTTGTCATTCAACGCCAACTATGATTGGGACAATAATTCCTGAACTATAATCGCACATTAATATATTCATGGATTTCACAATTTTAGCCTTTCATGCTATATGAGATATATACCAAATTTGTCATATTAATTCGGAAACTCGTAGGTGTAATGAGAACATTTCTATAATGAATCTACTGTGCATTAGCCTGTGTTTAATCTTTGGATAAACCAAAGCCGGAAATATCTGGAGTAATTTTAGGGATATCTGTACGGTTTTTCATCCCCTCCGAGAACTCTAAATAATCCCCCTAGATCTATTGCGTTCCAGATTAATTTTCCATGACATTGCACAATTTGAGATTACAAATAGTTTGAACTATACGAACAGCGCAGGATTATATAGGGTTTCCTCCGAAACTACGCTGATGTTACGGAAATAAATGTAGTATATGGACGGAGCCTTGGAAAACTATTAATCGAGTAACTATTCCTTTCAATTGTTTCAATTCCAAAATTTTTATGACAATTCCAAGTTGTGCAACAGTGTCAATTACATTTCATCATTCGAAGACAAATTATTCACCAGTGTTTTCCGAAATGTATACCCTGTTCCACGAAGGAAATGACAAAAATGATATGAGAGTAGAAGGCAAATATGTTAATGAAAAAACTTTGACAAATCATATCTCCGAATGGATTGATTTCTCAGAGTTGGGAATTATATAATTGGATTCTCATGATGGAACTGCATCAGAAAGGAAATTGAATTCAAATTATAGTTTATTTAGCAAGATTAAATGAACAATCTGCAATGATTCAATGCTTTAATGCTTCAAAAGTGTAAGTAAAAAAAACAACAGTGATTAATCAGAAACCACTGTTTGTACCTAATAACGAACTTACACGAGATAATTATTCCTCAAATCTACACTGAAAATTATATTATTTTGGAGCGTAAATATCTCGGACAAATTCGTAAACAGGCAAAATCCACCAAGCGGTTTCGGAGTTATGGCCGTTTTTAGTAAAAATATTTTTTATGCATATTTCCGAAACCGATCACTCGATCTAACCGAAATTTAGCATCAAATTGCAGAATACAGACCTCTATATACATGCGAAATTTCGTGTTGGCCGAGATGCCGTAAAGTGTAAAAAAAAAATTTTTAATTCTCAAATTTTGTCTCTACAATAACTCTCGAACAGAATGAGCTAGGCAGTTGAAATTTTTAGGGTAGGTTTGGGAGATAAGTATCTTGGTTGAGTTCGTTATTGGGCAAAATCGCCTTGGTAGTTTCAGAGTAACAAAAAAAAATTTTCTTTACATTACAAATTTCAAATTCAATTATTTTTAAGATGCAGTTTTATCATAAAAATCCATTGATATCATTTTTGACTCTAACAAACTAATACTTTCGTAGATATGAGTTTTCGAAAATAAATACTGAATCGCCCTTCTATGTTTTCACAGTGCTGTACTTATTTTTTCTATCTATGAATTATTATATGATCTATGTTTGTACATGTCATCTGATTTTCCTATGAGAGATAAAAGTCAAAATTATTTCTGGTTTCTTATTCTTCATACAAAATGAACCTCCTGTTCTATAAAACAAAGTATGATTGAATGCAAAATTACCAATGAAATAACCTCAGCTATCGTAAAATTATGAGGATGATATGATATTATACTTTTAAGTTGATAATATAATGCCCGTGGATAATCCATATGATGATGTATATTTCCATCATCATATGGATTATCTACGGGCAATATATTATCACCTTAAAAGTCTTTGGTAAGATACATAATAAAATTGGGTTCAGAATATCTCCAGTAAAAAGAAAACTGCAATATTGTCTAAGTTTTAATTGATATAATATAATTTTCAGAGTAGATTTGATTAATGAGAAACCCAGATAAGTTCGTTATTGGGGAGAATCGATCTGCTTGAATGTTATTTCTTTCATGATGCACTTCTATCGTAGGAATCCATTTATATAATTCCCAGAGACCAATAATTTCACAGATATGATTTGTCAAAGTTTGAACAAGAGCGCCAAAGCTCCTATCCACAAGGCTTGAACGAAATTTATTTTATAGATATTTTTCAGAGTTTGGGAGGAAAAATCCAAGAATGGAAAAATTCAGTAATGAATGCAACTCCCCGAGTATCCTTTAATGGTTTCAACCTAAAATAGAATTTTTTTCACTTTATTAATTCCGCCGCAATTCCATATTCATGATCTTCATCAGAACGCATGGTTTCTATTGAAGACCTTAGACAAACTATATTTATTCATAATGCTCTCAGTAGATATTCACCGTTATATTTTATATTCTTTTCATAGTCAGCACGCTCACTTCAGATCAAAGGATTTTTTCTCCTTATCGATCTCAATGGCTTTCTAACGCTATACAACCTACGAGGGGAGTGTTTTCACTATGAAATGTATATCAAAAGTAAGGCCATATTCTAAATAAATCAAAAACGTTCTCGATATATCCGCACAGGAATTCTGATGGAAATTTTTTTCACATAGATGTACTGATATGTACAGATTTATTGGGAATTCTAACGAAACCAAAATACTGGCATAACGAGCTTCCATACACAATTAATTCTACGATAACAGTCAACAGAAACCATTTTGAGGGGTGGAACTGTGGGGAACAGAGCTGGTTAATGTCAGATGTACTGAATTCTGAATTTCAATTAGTTTATGTGAATTAATTTGGATAAACACTCACATTAGCGTGAAATATATGCTGCAGGTTCACATCAGTTTTATAGTTTTTGGGTTCATTTGCATATAACAGATTCAGCGGTTGGTTTAGTGTGTTGCATTATTTCTTTTTTCAGAATTGGAAGGTGTTTGTTGATTCAACACAGCAATGTCCCTTCCAGATTCCGAATTAACCTCTGATCCCCACGAAGATGCAAAGACCTTTATTTTTATGCGATTTTCGACGTCAGACATGATCCCGAAATATGGCCCTCGAACGAGAATCGAATTTGAAATATTCAAACATTCCGTTCCACATATACGGCCCGGAGTTCTGGGGTGTTCGATCCGATTTTTCCGGTCAGATTGGAAAATGTGGAGTTGTTGTTTACGTAGTCCAGAGAAAAGCTGTTGAAAAGTTAATACCCGAAATTTCAGCTTTTTAGGATTTCAAGCAATGAATTTCGAATTGAAGCTATGTTTTGCAAAAAAGGGAAGTAAATCAACTAATTACTCGAAAACCGCTATAGATAGTAATACGACGGATCGAAAACGCAGTAATATACAGGTTGTTCCATTTGAAAAATCAAAGTTGTTAGTACGTTTCGATATAAATGGAAACACCGCAGCGCTGAAACTATTTTAGATCGACAGAGCAGTGCTTCCTAGCCAAGGGGCCAAATTTTTAATAAAATCGTACGTTCTGTTCTCCGTAAAAGTCCAGGGTACCATCGACCGTGGCCCACCGAGTATATTGCCGTTCAATTCCATGTAATTCTATATAATTCCATGCAATTCCATATAACTCTATCCTATTCACCCACAATTCCACAATTTAATACACTAAAATTCCGCAGTGAAAGACCTCTCGGAAAACCCAGAAAGAAACTATTGAGTACTAAATAATAATAATGATAATTATTATTATTACCTATCACGTCAACAGATCAAAGAATAGTAAGCAGAGAGATAAGACAGGCACAACTGAAGACACCACTCGAAGATCACATGAGTAAACACCCGCACTCCATATATTTTAGGATTTGGATTTTGAAAGATCAGGTCCTGTCGGAGGATTAATCCTCCGGCTTTTGGTAGTCAGCAGGGCTCAAGTTGGAAACGGAGAGATTTGATCTGACATGTCAAGATGGGGTAAATACAATATGATATAGAAAGTACCTAATGAGAAAACACCTCAACAACGTTTTGACCATGCCACAGCCAGCACTAAACTGTTATGCACATTTTATCTGCTTGCAGAGTCCATGCCGTGATATTTCAACAAATCGGTAGATCCACGCCATGAACTCAGATATAATGCTTCTGGCCAAAAAGCTCAAGGAATTGGTTGTTGTCGAATTTTCCCCCTCTGTTGAAATTGTGTGATGATGAAAAGAGGACCAGAAGAGGGAAATACACAAGGATTTAATGGTCGAACTGGGGATCCTGCATCGAAGGCATAAAGTAAGGATAGTCGTACTGATCATAGGATGTCTAGGCGGAATAAGAGTGAACTACGTGACAGAATTGAAGATCAGTCACACAGAATGTAGAAAGCAGTGTTTCTCTGATCACTTCCAGTCTTTAGGTCCCTTCAACTGTGAAAGTCCCTTGCAACTCATCTATTTTGTTGAGCGACGCTGTAAGGGCAGGACGAACAACTACTCCAAGGAATCTGCGAGAGGTTTTTTAGTGAGTGCCCAAACAACCACTGAAGTCTCACTCTCCTAAGAGAGCAGACCTTCTCTGGGTAAGTCTATAAAAGGTTTATCATCTCATACAGGCAAAAAAATTAAAGATTTAAATAATTATAGTCGTCCATCATTAGGCCTAGTAAATTTCTTCAATACCATTTTTGGCTCAAAATTTTCCACATATAATTGGTTGGCTAAAATAATAATTTTCTGGTAACAACGTGGAAGAAGAATTTCGTGAAACATTTCACCTGAAATCAACAGTAAACACAAACTTCCTCGATCACATTTCGAGGTGTTTGTTCATTCAACACAGCAATGTCCCTTTAACCCAGATTCCGAATTAACCTCTGATCTCCACGAAGATACAAAGACCTTTATTTTTATGCGATTTTCGGCGTCAGACATGATCCCGAACTCTGGCCCTCGAACGAGAATCGAAATTGAAATATTCAAACATCGTTCTTTGATCCGGACATTCTGTTCCACATATACGGCCCTGAGCTCCGGGGTCTTCGATCCAATTTTTCCGGTCGGATTGGAAAATGTGGAATGGTTGTTTACGTAGTCCAGACAAAAGCTGTCGATAAGTTAATAGTGCGGGATCCGGCAAATAGGACCCGACGGATCAATACAGTACCTACCGGAGCATCTGTGTGCTGGGTGAGCTGTTTATTCAATGCGGGGGACATCCCGAATTATTGTGTTGGAAGATTGGACTGGAAATCTCCTTTTCACGATTCAGACGTCTTCAGCCAACACAATTTTCCACTCAGGTTACATTTTCTGGGGATGCGGACGGATGTGGAAGAAGGTGTTATAATAAGAGAGAAGGATCGATTGCAATAAGGCGGGCTCCTCACGATGAGATGTGATGATATTGTGCGCATTCTATCAGTACCTCCGTGCCATGTTCTCATATCTTCGCCACATCAATATTTATTGAGTTTCAAAAATCGTTATGTAGGATTTTGTACGGATACTTAATAGTGATAGAAGAAATATACATTCAAAGGAAAATTCTCAAAAAGCACGGACGAATTCGATCGGATTTATATTGGTTGAAAACAAAATTATTACTCGGAAACCATCGGGCCGATTACGTCCATTAACGAACTTGTCCGTCGTATTGGGATGCGCCAACTACCCTGAAAATTTCAAGTCGCTAGCTCTTTCCGTTCTCAAGTTATCGTGGCAACGGCCGGCCGGACAGAATCAAATTTGACCTCGAATTCTTCATTGGAGAGTCGAACTAAATCGTTTGAGACCATTTTCGTCAAAAAATTCGAAAGTTACAGACATTTGGGCAAAATGATAACGCGATGTTCCCCAGAACATACGTGCAAAAAATACAGGCCAGGAGTCAGAAATTTTGATTTGAAATTCTGAGATTCGAGAATTGTCACATCGACAGTATTTGAAAATCATAGCTAACATAGTTTTACTTTGTATAGAAATTTCCAAGTTCCACCTCCTTTTTCAATAAATTCAGCCAAATATGGTCAATACCAATTGAGCAATTTGCAAAATTGCATTCTCGGTTCAATAAAATATAAGTTGATTCCTTAAGTTTCCTCTTTATTGAACAGAGAATGCAATTTTGCAAATTGCTTAATTGATATTGACCATATTTGGCTGAATTTATTGAAAAAGGAGGTGGAACTTGGAAATTTCTATACAAAGTAAAACTATGTTAGCTATGATAACATAACTTTTGTGAATAAAGTTATGTTATGATTTTCTGATACTGTCAATGTGACAATTCTCGAATCTCAGAATAACAATCAACAAAATAATTCTGAAGTTTTTTTTCGTTAAGCGTCTGACGAAGGAGTCTGATATAGACTCCGAAACGTTACCATATAATTAGTTGTTTCTTCGTTGATGTTGTTTCGTTGTTATTTGTTAGGCAACATTGTTCGATTGATTGCTTCTGACAAATATCTTGTGTTTCTTACGCAGAATCAAATCACCAAATAAGAATTTTTACATTTTATAGATACTTTTCAGAGTTTGGGAGAGAAAACCCAGAAAGAAACCATTCAATGATGAATATACCTCCCACAGTATCGTTTAATGATTACTTAGATATTCTTAGATTCTTCTCCACGAGATCCCATTCGCCTACAGAGAAGTATTTTTGTGAGAGGAGACTTTTGAAAGGTTATGTATTATTTTTAATTTGTTCGTTTCCTCCTCTTGTCATTTCATTTTTCAGGTTGAGTTTCGGGTACCTTGGAGAAACCTATGCGTTTTTTGACGAGGGAATCCACATTGAAGAAATATATCCCCATCAATATTTTTATATTACAGCAAATTTTGTAAACAATAGTTACAAATCACCACACTCAAAGGGTTTTTTGCTGAGGTTTTTCCCTAAGCTCTTGTATGGTCGAATTGTATGGTACCCCGTTACAGCAACCTCTGCTAACACATATACAGCTCTCAGTCAAAAGAATATATATATTATTTTGATGTTGAAAACTTTTTTACATCTATATGCATCTTCTACTAGATATAATGTATGTTGATTATCCGTCAGTATACTGAATGTTTTTCTATTTGTAATTGTTCGATGATGTTGATCGGACTTAGGTGCCATAGATAGGCATTCTCCCCAGGATAAGTTTCAAGTATCGGTACACGTCGTCTATATCCTTGGAGCTTATCTTACTTCTTCTATTTGCAAGGCTGGAAATATAATTCCTATAGTATTCTCATATATCGATATTTTTCAGTCAATCACATTATAAATTCAATAGGGAATCAGATTCATAGCAACGAATTAATCGTTCACTTAGATAATATCATCATTGATTTATGTAGGTACTTTCCGGGAAATCCATATATATTCTGTTATGATAAAGGAGCTATTCAGTGTATAATTCTGATTATTCATTTCATCGTTGATCTCCACTTGCATTAAGAAATCGCCTGTAATTTGGCGATGTGTTACGAAATTGCTGAAATTTTTTTTTTAATTTTTAAATTTTTTTTTTAAATTCTTATAAAACTTGAACGAAGATTCTCAAGATGCTATTCCTCACTTAAATACCCTATTCCAACACCGTGACCCGACGAGTAAGAGAACCTTCTCTGTAACTGTATGTGTAGAGTGTTGTGATATACGTTATTTTCTATCTCAGTAAAATTTCATTTAACTTTTATCTTTTGATTAGTTTAGAACTAAAATAGGCTTTCGGGTTCGTGAGTGGACAGAATCAGCTCAGTGAAGCTAAAAAGTTGAATTTTATTTCACCAATATTTTGAAAAATGAATGCACAAACAAAGATATAAACGGAGGCAGGTGATATTTTCAGGATTATTGCCTTTATGCATAAAAAGCATCAGAAGAGCAGTATAATTTTGGAATAATTACAAGGGTAATAGCATCGTAAACAGAAAATATGCAAGCGAAAATTACATCGGACCAAACCATGGTAATGAAGTCATCATATTCCATTTTCCCTGCATCCATTATAGTAACGTCATTTCAACAATACTCAATTATTCGTAAAATATTCCCATGAATTACAATCCTGCGTTAAATGTCCCAGATAATTTTGTATTCCAGCGTATTGCCATAGAAAAGTTTAATTCGTTCTTTTCCATTTTTCCTTCTCCTTCGGAGTAGGCTATTTCTCCAGAATATGAAAATAGGCACAGCAGAATTTTATATATCAACTAGCGGACCGGACAGACGTTCTCCTGCTCGAACGTTTGTATCCTGCTATCAGCAGGATCAGCAAACGGTTTTTTGAATATTTAAATTTTTTATATACTTCATTCTAAGTGACATTTCATATGAGAGTGACTTTTCAATCTTTTCCATTAAAAATTTGTGAAAGTGGTGTAACTCAAAATATACAGGGTGATTCAGGAAAAAGGTTCGTTAGAATATCTCAAAGAAAGACTCGAGATAGGCACTTGAAATTTTATTATTGAGCTTTGTTAGAAGAGATGAATTCTTGGAAGAAGTCTCATATTCATTTGACTTCCTATTTCACCGGATATTATACCAACTTTCGTTTTTGCGCGTATGTTCTGTGGAACATCGCGTTATAGTTTTGCCCAAATGTCTGTAACTTTCGAATTTTTTGACGAAAATGGTCTCAAACGATTTAGTTCGACTCCCCAATGAAGAATTCGAGGTCAAATTTGTTTCTGTCCGGCCGGCCGTCCAGCCGTCCGGCCGTTGCCACGATAACTTGAGAACGAAAAGAGCTAGCAACTTGAAATTTTCAGGGTGGGTGGCGGATCTCAATACGACGGACAAGTTAGTTAATGGGCATAATCAGCCTAGTGGTTTCCGAGTAATAATTTTATTTTCAACCAATATGAATCCGATCAAATTGAAACTTGGTGAGTAGTTGTAGAATATGAACCTAAGCACGTTTGTGATATTTTGTGCGAATCGTATGGCTAAAAAATTTTAAAAAAATTATTGAAAAATATTTTTGTTGTCACGATAACTTTAGAACGGAAAAAGATAGAGGCTTGAAATTTTCAGGTTGGAATATGCACCAGAACGCGATATTTCAGTTTGTTTATGAGCATAATCGGCCAAACTGTTTCAGAGTTATAGCTATCTGAAATTTGGTTGTTTTTTGTTCCTCATTAACTCGAAAAATACTGAACCGATTGAATTCAAACATGGTAGTTAGTTGTATAATGCCAACGCGAAAATTCTTGCAATTTCGTGAAGATAGTATTTGTAAAAAATTTTTAAAAAATCATTGAAAATTGAAAAAAAAAATCTATATATCAGTAACTATTCGTTTGAAATTGCTGAAATTTTGCGAGAGCCTTCATGATCTAACTCTACTGCAAATTTTCAAGTTTTAACACGATCGGTTGAATATTGTTGGAGATTCGAGCATTCTTGTGTGAGTTCAGTAGATGGGTGACCGTTGCCTCGATAACTTTCGAACGAAAGGAGATAGGGACTTGCAATTTTCAGGGTAGCTTGCGTATCCGAAAGGGAGAGTTGAGTTCGTTTTTGGGCATAATCGGTCGTTTGATTTCCGAGTTATACCCACCTGGAATATTATCTCCTTGATAACTCAAAGAATAAATATTCGATCGAATTGAAGCTTGGTAGCTAGTAACGATACGAGAACGGGACTTAATTTTTTGGGAATTGGTGAGACCGAGAAGAGATTTTTTATACTTTCGCCTACTCTGGTCTCGTGTGAAGCCCAAGTAATTATAAAATCCTATAATTGGTCATTTTGAATTCAATCATACTTTGTTTGTTAGAACAGAAATACATTTGACATGTCTGTTGTAGGTAGATAAGATTACATGTATGAACGGTGAACACGAGCAGATAGAATTTGCATTCTGTGAAAACATAGAAGTACGATGCATTATTGAAATTTCGAAAAATCATATTTTTTAAAATGTTAGCTTGTTTGAGTTTAAAATAGAGTAAAATGCAATAAATTCTTGTAATGAAACTACACCCTAAGAAAAATTGAATTGGATATTTGTAATGTAATAAAATTAGTTTTTTCGTTACTCCGAAATCATCCGGCTGATTCTGCCCAATAACGAAGCGATATATTTGTCTCCCAAACCATCTCTGAAAATTGCAACTATCTAGTTCATTCCGTCCGAGAGTTACCGTGTTAACGGATGGCCGGACAGAATCAATCTCGACCACGGACTCTTGATCAGTGAGTCGAACCTTTTTGGTTTAAGGCTGTTTTCAGCCAAAAATTGATATGAAATATGTATGTTCCCTATTAGCCCGTCTTTTCGTAGCAACCTTATTGATGTCTGTTTTTTGTTTTGCTACTTATGTGAAATAGCAGAAGCACTTTTCAAGTTGTGACCGGAAGGGAGAATATCGTCGAATGGCAGGACAACTACTACCGGGTTCAGCTAGTCCTTGATTAATATAATCGCCGCCCAAAATGCATCTATCCCAGGTCGTTTCATAAGTTGAAGCACGAAATCTACATAACTCTGTTCGGACAGACTTTGTTAAATGAGAATTGTTTAATACTCAGCTCCAAGTCAGGCTTGACTTCCACGGCCTTCAGGATACAGATTTGTCGGCTATCAGATGCAGAACCGATCCTGCTCTCTTCCGAAAATTAGACGTTTTCACATTAATTTATCGTGCAGTTTTGGTGCTCCAAACGCCCATCTAATCAATCGATTTTGTTTTATTTGGATAGCTGTGAAACTCTTAATTGCCTCCTACTACACAATTATCTGGCACGAAGTAGATTCCTAATCGTTTCCACTGGTACTATTATTCCCGTTTCTGGAAGAAATTGTTCTTGCAGTTTAGAGGAGTTTCCGCATTAATATGTTCTAGTTATGTGAGTTTAAAATAGTGGGTAAGTCCTGTGAACAGGAGCTCTGGCGCTCTTGTTCAAACTTTAACAAATCATATCTCGGAAATTATTGGACTCTGGAAATGATATAAATGGATTCTTACGTCTGAATCAATGTTCCAAATATGTCTTAAGTACAGGGTGTCTCATTTAAAATTTCCACCCTCAATAACTCAACAACGAACCAGAATTTGTGAAAACACTCAGACAAATCGATTTTCGATGACAGAGGTTCATGATCTGGGATATAATTTTTTTTTCTACTAGCAACCCCCTGGAGAGGGTTGCAACCCCATCAGGAATTCGAATAGGGAAAATGGGTAGTTTTGTAGCACAAATGTATGCATGTATTGACAATTGTATAAACCTGCAGTTTGTGTTCTTATAAAGTGAATATTCACAAAGTTACAGGGTGTTTTTTATGGAATTATAGTACCGATAAAACTAAATGAAACAGAGATGTTCTAATTGATCGTATAATTTCTATTAAAATAAAAATATTTTAATAAAAAAGTATTAGTAAAATTTAGCAAAATTTCTCACCATTAGATTGCATTAAAAACCGTGATTATCTTCTGTTAGAATTTTCTTTCAATAGAAATCATACAATAATTCCATAAAAAAACACCCTGTAACTTTGTGAATATTCACTTTATAAAAACACAAACTGCAGGTTCATACAAATTCGAATCCATGCATACATTTTCACTACAAAACTACCCACTTTCTTTATTCAAATTCCTGATGGGGTTGCAACCCTCTCCAGGGGGTTGCTAGTAGAAACAGGCTTTGTATCCCAAATCATGTCTTCCTGTCATCAAAAATCGACCTGTCTGAGTATTTTCACAAATTCTGATTCGTTGTTGAGTTATTGAGGGTGGACAATTTTAAATGAGTACTGTATATTAGTAATTGATTTACAGGGGGTTTTTTTGCATTTCATCATAAACTTCCACCTGGTTCTTGCATAGATTTAAAGATGATTAATATTCAGTTCTAGTTAAAAAACTTATCTAAACAAGTGCGAAATCCCTGTGGACAGTAGCTTTGTCGCTCTTGTCCACACCTTGACAAATCATCTCCGAAATTATTGGTTTCTCAGAGTTGGGAATTATATCAATGGATTCTTGTAAGAGAACTGCATCATAAAAGAAACTAAATTGAAATTAAATAATAAACTTATCCGAGATATTCATTCTATTCTACTCTGAAAATCTTCTCTGAAAATTATATTATATCAATTCAAACTTAGCCAATATACCAGTCCTATTTTCACTGAAGATATTCTGAACCCAATTTGATTAACTTACCAAAGTATATATTTCCATCATCATATGGATTATTATATTACCACCCAAAAAGTATAATATCCTATAATCCTCATAATTTTAGGATAGCTGATGTTATTTTGCATTCAATCGTACTTTGATATCTAGAACAGAACATATTTTATATCATCCGTAAGGAATTTTGAAAAAACCCGAAATATGTATAGCATGTCTCTTATCGGTAGATGAGATGACATGTATGAACACAGATCATGAAATTCATAGATTCAAATACGGATGTTAATTTTCGATTACAGCAGCTTCTGCGAATTCGAAAAGAATAATGATTCATTATTGAAATGATATAAATGGATATAATGATGAAACTGCGTCGAAAAAAAATATTTAATATGAAATTTGTAATGGAAAAATAAATATATTTTTTTCGTTACTCCGAAACCATTTTGCCCAATAACAAACTCAACCGAGATATTTATCACCCAAACCTACTCTGAAAATTTAAACTGTGTAGCTCATTACATTCCAGAGTTATCATGTCGATCCTAGATCAGTGAGTTGAATTAAATCGTTTAAGGCCATTCTCATAAAAAAATTCGAGAATTACAGAAATTTGGGAAAATTGATAAGCACTCTGTTCCGAGGAATAAGAGCGTCAAAAAATGTGTCCGAATGATACTGGAAGAATTCATATAAATAAAATTTTCTGTATTGCAAATAATAATTTTATGCTCAACAAACAGTGTTCAAGCTTTATCGCCCTTGATGAAAAGAAAAGTTTGACGACATACTTTCCTCCGTCAAGAATAAGATTCTACACGATCCATAATAACCCGGACAAATGTAACATTGTAAAAGTGCCCGAATTTTCCTTGTGAGTTCCGCAGGCGGAAATTCCTGGAATTTTCGCTAGAGCCAGGTAAGATTTCGCACGATCTAAACCTTTTCTCAGCTTCATTATGTTCTAGATCTATCCGTAGCATGTTCCCGTGATATAATGGTCGAGGAGTTGCATGACCTACCGGAGTTCAATCTCCTGCGCCACCTCCTGCATCGCATTTACACACAAATCCCGATTCTTTTGATTTGGCAGAAACCTCTCCAACATTTATCGATTGGCCGGAAGGTTGATGCTTCCAACACTTTGTCTATTCGAGTAGAATGGACTCGCCATTGTACTCTTTCATGTGAATTCATGAATCATCAAAAACACAATGCGAACAGGATGCCGTATCAAAAGTCACCTTTTTGCTACGAAACAATTTGAATTGAAACACTGCAATGGATCTTTGAGAGACATAGCCACCAAATATGTTTGTGTTACCAATTTGTCGGAGTTTTGTTTTATTTGGATAATATTTCAAGTCAAGTTGAATTGAGATACTTTTGTTTCGAGGATGGCTATCTCAGACACAATACCATTCCTCAATATATTCGGTTGAGTTTGAAATCGATTTTTAACATTTCATATCCAGGTCATCAATATAAATTTATTACTGAAAAGTATTTACCTAAAATTTTCAGCCACCTAGAGTTGCGGGTTTGAACCCTAGCACAGACAACAGTTATTTATTCGCATAAAATTCATTGAGATCTACATGGATTGTCGTCCCAAAATATAACCCCAAGCAGAGCTTTCAACGAACTTCTAACAAAGCATACCATGCTTTATTTTAATGAGCAATTCAAGCCAATTATCGAGCATCCACTATCTCAGGTAGAAGTTCCGCTACAGATTTGTGAAATTAATATCCGAGCAGAGATTTATGGACAGGAGCAGTGAACGAAAATTCATGCATAGTGGTTGAAGTATTCATGACAATACAGTTCATATCCTACTATGTTGGCATTCAACGAATGATAAATCAGCCCGAACCTAGGGAAATAAAATGTTGGCAGTGTTTCAGATACCAATAATAATATTGTTCATGATTTGTTCATTAATTTCACCAGAAAAATATGCTCATTGGTTCGAAGCACTGTTTCAATAAATAATCGTAATATTATGATTTTTTGAATTTATTTTCGTTCATGATGCAGTTCTATTATAAGAATCCATTGATATCAGTCCCAGCTTTGAGAAATCAATACTTTCGGAGATTTGATTTCTCAAAGTTTGAACAATAGCGGCAAAGCTCCTGTCCACAGGGCTTCGCCACATTTTTGGTGCTCTTGTTCATCGGAACAGAGTGCTTAACAATTCGCCGAAATTTGTGTAATATTCGAATTTTTGGATGAAAATGGTCGGACGATTTGGTTCAACTCACTGATCAAAAATCCGTGGTCAAACTCGATTCTGTCCGACGGGTCCGGTCCTGCCAGTCTGGCCGGCCCTCCGTTAACACGATAACTCTCGAACGGGATGAGCTAGATAGTTGAAATCTTCAGAGTAGGTTGAGGGGAAAGATATCTCAGCAACTTCGTTATTGGGCAGAATCAGCCTTATAGTTTCGGAGTAATGAAAAAAAAAAAATTTTTACATTACAAATTTCAATTTCAATTATCAGGATGTTAGGAACCTCAGTAATAGACGATATCATATGTATATTTGATAAGGACGGCAACAATCAAAAGTGTAGACAAGAAAAATTATCCCCAAGACGACAATAAAAATCCTACATAATTCAAATTGGCCCTACGTCTAAAAAACAGAGGTTCGAACATAATGTTTTTCTTAAATATATTAATGGGAAGTTTATTTTAGAAATATAATTTTATTCATTTTTCCCATAATTTGACCTCCTATAAATTGAAGACAAGGAAAATAATAAGCAGTCATTGTGTTCATGCAAATGTAACTATTTTATAGTGATTTGAATAAAATTATATAAATTCTTACCAAAAACAACCATGTGAATGACTAAGTCTAGTCCTTGTCTGGGCTGTTATTCTGTTGTCTGGAACAAATGAAACGAAATAATAATTTAAGACAATTGCTTCCATATGTAACTATTAATTTTTTGATTAGCACAGAAGAGACTTTCGTGGAATAGCCATTATATAATCCATTCACATAATATCGCTCTATAATTCTAGACGCCTTTGGTTGGCCTAATTCATTAAAATAATAACCTGCAATAATTACGAAAAAGGAAACTTAAGGAATCAACTTGTATTTTGTCGAACATAGAATGCAATTTTGTAAACTGCTCAATTGGAATTGACAAATATTCGGCTGAATTTATTAAAAAAGGAGTTGGAACTTCTGTGTCTCAAATACTGTCAAAGTGAAAATACTCGAATTTCAGAATAGCTATATCAACCAAAAATAATTTTGAAGATTTTCGTTAAGTGTCGGACGAACGAGTCTCTTTTAGACTCCGAAACGTAACGGAATTTAGTTGTTTCATCGTTGATGTTGTGTCGTTATTGGTTGTTAGGAAACATTGTTTGATTTGTTGATTCTGACAAATATCTTTTGTGTTTTACGCAGAAGCAATTCACAAAATAATATATTTTTATTCAACAGATATTTTTCAGAGTTTGGGAGAGAAGACCCAGAAAGAAGTGAATGTACCTCCCACAGTATGATTTAATATTATTGAACTAGATTTATGTTTTAAAAAATTATGAAGCGGTAGATACTGCACTATGAAGCAATTTAAATTTAATTATTTTAATCAAGAACAGAGCATATGACAGAAAATATATTTTCAGGAGTCTCATTCATTTGTGAAAAAATTTGATCTCTTAATTTGCTATCGATTTTTTTCGATGCATAAGCATTTCTACACCGCATCTGATTTTTGAGAAATTGATCCTCATCTCCATCGGACAAAGAAAACCCATGAAGTCAAATTAGCTCAAAAATGAATGGGGATTTCAAGAATAATTTTTGTTTCAAGAGAAAGCAGTAGTGTAGTATTTATTTCTCCAAAAATATTCATTGCAAAACCCGTATGGACGCCACTGGTAGAGATAATGAAAATCTTTGTTCATCACTAAATGCACTTTGATGCATAGAAGACATGTTTCATATTTTCTAAAGATGTCTAAAATATTATCTAAGTTATTAATAAAAAACTGATTTTTTTCAAAATTTCATAACCTTGTATCTCAAAAGTTAAGACCTTTAGGTCATAGGAAGTTTTTTCTCAAAATATGTCACCCCCTTAATATTAGCATGTCTTTAAGGAACACTCTGTATAACAGATCTGCTGTAGGTTCATTAGTGTACATGGTTATAATTCGGTGGAATTTATTGATCATTTTGCACAAATGTCTGTAATTTTCGATTTTTTTCTCGAAAATGATCTCTAACGATTGGATTCGACTCCTCGATGAAGAATTCGAGGTGAAATTTAAATCTTACCGGCTGGCAGGCCAGCCGTTGCCACGATAACTTGAGAACGGAAGGAGCTAGCGACTTGAAATTTTCAGGGTAGGTGCGTATCCCAATACGACTGACAAGATCGTTATTGGGCATAATCCGCCCAATGGTTTGCCTAATAATTCGGTCTTTCAACCAATACTAATCTGATCGAAATGAAACTTGCTGAAAAGTTGTAGAATACAAACCTTAGCCCATTCGTGGAATTTAGTGAGAATCGTATCACTAGAAAATTTTAAAAAAATTATTAAAAGATATTTTTCATGTCACAATAACCTAAGAACGGAAAGAAATAGCGACTTGAAATTATCAAATAAGGTTCTGTATCTGAATGCGGCAAAACGGTTTTGGAGTTATACCCATCTGAAATTTGGTTGTTATTTCCTCAAACTCGATTAAATTCAAACATGGTTACTAGTTGTAGAATGCCAGCGCAAAAATAGTTGCAAAATCTTGTGGGGATCGTATAACTAGAAAATTTTTAAAAAATCATCGAAAAATAATGTAAGGAATTCTATATATCAGTTACTATTCGTCCGATATCGTTGAAATTCTCCGAGAGCATTTAGAACCTGAATCTACTGCCAAGTTCCAAGTTTGAACATGATCGGATATATATTGTTGGAGATTCGAGCAGACTTGTGTGAGTCCAGTAGATGGATGGCTGACCGTTGCCTCGATAACTATCGAACAAATGGAGATAGGGACTTGTAATTTTCAGAGTATGTTGCTTATCCAAATGGGAGAGTTGAGTTCGATCACGGGCATAATCGGTCCAACGGTTTCAGAGTTATACCACCTGGAATTTTATTTTCTCCATAACTAAAAAAATTATAGACATATTGGTGAGTATAAAATTTTGTTAGAACTGTACCCCTAGAAAATTTGAAAAAAATTACGAAAAAAAAGACGTGGAGTCAGAAGGAGATTTTGCGCATATATTATGTTCTTATGGGTTCTACATAGAAAATACGTGCAAGAGCTCCTGACTTCACGTCAGTGCTTGAACCAATTTTATTAGGTCATACTTTCATACCGTAACCGGGGGTTACTCTGAACACAAGGGGTTACTTTGAACAGATACGTTGTAAAACCAAAAATCCTCATAGTGGGCTTAGTTCACAAGCTAGCGACCTCTAGTTGGTATTCAACATTCAATGATCACATGTAGACGGCGCTGCGATTGCGAAACGTTGTCAGGTTGGCTAACCTGAGCCGCTGCACGCCTTTTTATCGGAATGGTGAAATCAGCTGTTCTGAAAACAATCCTCAAACCTCCTCTGCCGCAGTGGTCGTGTTGTGAAATACCGTTTCAGGTAAGTTATACAGGGTGTCCCAAAAATACCACGCGAAAGTGACACTGGAGATAGATTGGCATTAGGTCTATCAGATAGCATCAACATGACCTCAGTAAAAGTCCGCTGGTCTTCGAGATATCACCACTGTTGCGTCCCATGACTTCACATGTTGGGAAGCGCTCCTTTGTATTTCTAAACAAAGCAGCTCGCTTGTAAAACTTAAATGTTTTGGGTTCACTGGTTTATTTTTGCATGGGTGGTCTCACCCTTGAAATTAATATTTTCCACGAAAAGATAATTGCAAGTAAAATATCTTGTAATACTTCATCACTTGTAGAAGTATTTATGACCTATTTCCTGTGAAATATTGATAAAATGCATACAACAACTAACACATTGCCAACTGTGAGTCCTTTGTCTAGATTCTAACCCATACAAAAATCTAGAATTTGCCGATTAGATCGCCACGGCTTTGGCTATTCACTAAATCGAGGGCGTAGATTCCGATTCTGTAATTAGTTCTTCCGTATCTCGATTAATTTTGGTAATATGGCGAAAAATCCGACTGATTAGTCCATTTTCTGGAGTTAGAGCCAGAAATTGCGACTTTTTTCGTCATTGCTCCGAAACTAATCGAGATGCGGAAAATCTAATTGCAGATTCGTGATCTGCGTACCCGATTTAGCCGCGTCGACCTGATCGGAAAATTGTAAATTTTTGGGTGTGTTGGATACTAGAGAAAACTTTTTGGCGTTTGACGGATTCGATCATTACCTAATATGGTACGGATAGAGATACAGGAAAAATAGATACATAAATCTAAACTTCGTCCACCGACCAATAATCGGGGAAAATTTGGTTATTGAGATGTGAAAATCATAGATTTGGGACGGGAAAGAAGAATTTTCCTCCGATTCCGACCCAAAAAATTTTTTTCATGGTATATCGATACGGAGCTCGTGTCTAATTGAATCGAGGTCGCTGATCACGAATATGTAATTAGTTTTTCCCTAAGTAGCGTACTTTGGGAAAATTTACACTTAAAGTGAAAAAATTGACGAAAATAGGTCAATTTTGAAACTTTCCACCGCCCAAAAAAATCGGAGTAGGGTGTTGCTGATTTTTTACGTCATATTTGGATCCTTTATCTATCGAATCATCTGAACAATAAATGTCCAGGTCGTACGCTTCGGAAATTATGATTTTTTTCCCGAGGGTCTATTTTTCGGAAAATTCTTTCCGCGATATTTCCTCGGAAAATTTTTGTAATAAATACCTGATGGTAGATTCGGAATCTACGGCCCCGAATCTATAAGAATAAGTACCCGTTTCATAGTTTTGCGTCAAGAAATTTTTCTCGAAAAATGGGATTTTTTTTAAGGCTAATTAAAAAATTTCCAAAATTCGACCGGTCTCCGATTTCGATGCAAATTACGTCATTTACTAATTCGGGGCCGTAGATTACGAATATAAGATCGGATTTTTCATTAGAGAATTTTCCGCGGAAATTCCGCGAAATGAGTTTTCCGAAAAACAGACCCTTGGGAAAAAAATCATAATTTCCGAATAGTACGGCCTGGACATTTTCTGTTTGGATTATTCAGTAGATAAAGGATCCATATATGACGATAAAAATCAACAACACTTTACTCCGATTTTTTTGGGCGGTGTGAACTTCCAAAATTGACCTATTTTCGTCCATTTTTCCACTCTAAGTGATAATTTTCATAAAGTACGCCACTTAGGGAAAAACTAATTGCATATTCGTGATCAGCGACCTCGATTTAATTAGACACGAGCTCCGTATCGATATACCATGAAAACTGGAGATTTTTAAAAAATACACAAAAGTGGTGATATCTCGAAAACCAGCGGACTTTTACTGAGGTCATGTTGATGCTATCTGATAGACCTAATGCCAATCTATCTCCAGTGTCACTTTCGCGTGGTATTTTTGGGACACCCTGTATATTCGTTATCAATCTATTGGCAGCATTTTCTTTATTGTTTCATATCTCTAACTCATTTCGTTGATTTTATATGGCTAATCGAGTAAAAAACAGGAACTTTGAGGGGTTACTTTGAACATCGCGCTTTTGTCTACTTTTTGTTCATTAGGGGCAAGCCAATATGCCGCGAACTTATATTCGCAAGTTGGGAGCTCGGATGTACCGAAATTATTCACCAGAAATCCTTGCCAAGGCAGTAGAAAAGTATTTAGCTGGAAAATCAACTATCAGGGCTGCTTCTACTGAGTGAGTATTTTTTCTGTTTACGTAGGTACCTACTAGAGCACAATCAAATTCATTGTTGTTCCTAGTTACGAATATTTTCTTGTTTTAGATTCAACATTCCCACTGGAACGATTTGCATGTACATGAAGGCGCCGAAGACAAACGCAGCAGCCAGGGGTTCACGAGCTAAACCGTGAAGGAAAACCTAATTATCAGGCGACATTATTCTTTTAAAAACCCATACTTGCATATTCAAGGGGTTTCTATGAATAGGGCGCCCAGAACTGGCGTTTTCTACGGTAAACGCACTCTTGTTCAAAGTAACCCCTTCTTAAGGGGTCAATTCTGAACAAATAAAAATATGCCCCCACCAACTTCTATTGAAGATAATCGAGTAGTACAAACGGGAAATTGAAGCTGAGATGATAAGCGATCGATTGGTTAAAACATTTTTCAAATATCTGCAGAAATGTTTGCGCTGCAGTGAAATTGATGCAAAACTTGTTCAAAGTAACCCCTGGCTACGGTACGAAGTTTTTTCTTAAAATAAGTCACCCCATCAAATATTAGCATGTAATATATTGATCATTTAATGAAAGAGCGCGATAGAGCTAGCGAAGTCCCGTGAGTAGTTTTAATTTTTCTTCTCTATAGTTTGAGCAAGATATGCCCGATTCCAATTAGAAACATTATCGGAAGTTCGGAAATACCTAAGCCGGATATAGAGTCTGACAAAGAATTTATTCAAATTCCGACAATATATTTCGTACCTCCAAATTCTCGGAAGACAACTTGGGACGGCATACCAAAATTTCCGCTACAAGCTATCGACGAAATAAAGCACGAACTCCGCTACACAAGGCGATTCCATTCCCCAGATGTCTGCAGTCCCCAGTGTGTTTGTTATGGAGTCTTTCAGTGGATATTCCACCACTGCTTTAAATTCTCATCGAAGCAAACGTATCTACTGACAACAAATTTCAATTTGTCCCAGCTTCTGCTTTTAGCCGCTCAGAAAGTCTGGAAGCTGTACTTCAATTACGGGCAAATCTAGTAATTTTTTTGTTAGAGACGTGTACTGTGAAAGCTGATTGAGTTACATGTTTGGATTCATGAACTGAATGTGGAGTAGTTCAGATGCCGTAAATGCGCCCCACCATTTTGATCCGGAAGCCGGTGACATCAAAAGACCCTGATTGGAGTAATGGAAAATTTCTGTTCGAATTTATATATTTATTCGAATAAGATAAAATTTAACAGATGAATCTAAATTATGTGTGTTTGAATTAATGAGCATTACCTTTACAATATACAGGAGTCCAGTGAGAGAGTCTATATTATTATTATTATTATTATTATACTGATCCTCCTGGGTCTTCCACAAGGAGACCCCTCATAAGCTCTATGAGCTTGACCGAGTTAGGAGAACCAGTTGTGTTCTGTGTAGGCTTTGTTACTGTGTCCTTACGCCACCTTAGCCACAGCACTGTTAATTTTTGACCCAACAGCGAATGGTGGCGATTACCGTGACTAGAAAATTTCTTTCCTAGCCTCGGAATTGAACTTGGGGCTTCCGCTCCCAAGTCAATTACTCTACCACTGAGCCAACCGCACTATACCGCACAACCGCACTATAGTTCAACCCTGTTTAGAACAAGCCATTGATACCATGAATCCAGTGGAATTAATTTACTTGGCCCTTCGTTTTGGCTATACAACGTGTTTTAGAGTATTTCCGAAAAATTGTGTGAGCCATACGAAAACTATTGATTCGAATTGATTCAAAGCCAGTCTCAGAGATCCCCATATTAAGACAAAGTAAAACCTAACAAAAAATTGGCTCCAGTAAGAAACTTTTACGCGCAAGTTCTATTCACCACGATATGAATACTTTTCATACCATTTCAATGACAGACTTGAGTAGGTAATGATAGAAACGTCTATGATCGCAGATCTATTGATTCTGACATATACAGGGTGAGTCTTTGACCACTGCATTAATTTTAACCAAAGATTCCTCTCATCAAATGAAACACTTTTCTCATATAACATTTTTCCAAATTCAGCTCAGGTAACAAGATACAGGCTTTTGAAAAAAAATCAGTTTTTATTTTGTAGGTTTGGCATCCTTTATCGAATGAAATGAATGTTGGCGTAAAGTTTCCTATATCTATGATACTATATTTTCCAGATATTAGTTATTTTCTACTTCTACTGGTTTTCTAGTTATGGACTCGTGGACTCATAAAACTAAACGAAATTAGCATAAAGAAAGCATATATAAAGTTTTTCTTGAGTCATTTCAAGAATATTCCATCGTTTTAGAACATTATATTATTCTCCATCATTTCGCCTTAAACGCACCGTTTTCGAGATATTCTTCATTGAATGTTTCAAAATGGAAAACTCCAGAAATTTCACTAATTTTATGGATCCCGAATCAAGCTGTAAACCACGTTACCATGCCTTATTCTCGTCCGCCAACAATGTCATAGATAATTTATATGCGGGAGTGTATTAGCACATTGTGAAATCTTTAAACGCTTGTAACTTTTTACCTGAGCCGAATCTGGAAAAATGGTAAATGAAAAAAGTGTTGCATTTTATGAGAGGAATCTTTGGTTAAAATTAATGCAGTGGTCAAAGACTCACCCAGTATATTCTACTGGAATCAAAATTCGTTGAATAATATACTAAGAACTAACGCCTCAAATAACTTCAGGATGCCATATTCACGAAATTCCACGAAAATGAGTGGTTTTGCATTTTACAAGTAATGACTTAGATGAGCATAACTCCAAAACCATTTGGCCGGTTATGGGAATTAACGAAATTAAATGTCGCATTCGGATGCGCAACCTCTACCCTTGAAATTGCAAGTCGCTATCTCTTTTCGTAACCTAAAAAAATATTTTTTTACAATTCTTCTAAAACCTTATTGTGGTAGGATCCTCACAAAATTTTGCAACCTACCCTGAAAATTGCAAGCCCCTATCCATTTTCGTTCGAAAGTTATCGTGGCAACGGTCACCAGCTACTGAACTTGCACAAGGATGCTCGGATCTCCAACAATATAGATCCGATGGTGTTTAAAATTGAAACTAAAAACTAAAAATTTTCTAGTGATACGATCCTCACGAAATTTTGCAAGAATTTTCGCGTTGGCATTCTACAACTGATAGTCTTGTTTGAATTGTATCAGTTTTGCATTTTTTGATTTATTGAGGAAATAACAACCAAATTTCAGATGGGTATAACACTAAAACCGTTTGGCTGATTATGCCTATAAATGAACTGAAATGTTGCATTCAGTTGCAAAACTGAAAATTTCAAGTCGCTATCTTTTTTTCGTTCTCAGATATCATGACATAAATAATATTTTTTAATGATTATGTCATAGGTTTCTAGTGATACGATTCTCCCAAATTTCACAAGCGTCCTTAGGTTTGTATTCTACAACTGCTCACCATGTTCCAATTTGATCGGATAAGTATAGGTTGAAAAAAAAAGATTACTCGGAAACCATTGGGCCGATTATGCTCATTAATTGTTTATCATATTGAGATGCGCCACCTACCCTGAAAATTTCAAGTCGTTATCTCTTTCCATTCTCAAGTTATCGCGGCAACGGTCGTACGGCTGGCCGGACATATCCAAACTCGATAGTTAATCGAAAACCTACAAGGAAACCAGAGTTCCTATCAATTTACATAACTCCCTCTAATTTTCAAAATTTTTGCCTAGAATTGTCTCGACAGATCAGTATCGACTCATTGATGAAGAATCTGAGGTAAAACTTAACTTTGGTTGACCAAAGTGCCGAAAGGCTTTCTTCAGACCAGGAGACTACACCATACATAAACTAACCCCTTTGTATTACAGTCCATAGCAGCGCCAACTTACTTGCATTCCACCATAGTGGTTTTATTCTTCGAAAATATCGATACGAATATTCGAATAAACATCATTCATAGCCATTTTACGTAGGTTCTTATTTTCAGAACTTCCAGATACATGCATTATCCCGGTTTTGTCGTTTGAAGTACTTCACAACTCGTGAAAACGGGGCTTCCATAAAATAACAGATAGATTCACGGTCATTTAGATACCGCGCTACATACTGCAAAGTGCAATTTTTATTGCCCAGGAACGGGGCCAACCAATGTTTATTCAAACGGACAAGCTTCGTTGGACGTAACAGAATCATGCAGACTGTGCGGCGCTCAGTCAGAGTCGGGGGAATATTCATCCAACTTCCAATCTCTCTTCTGACTCCCGAACGACCCCAGTTCAAAGTAATATTCATTAGCGGCCATGCGGTCCTCAGATAAAAAGCATCAAGCTGTGATTCATTCTACTTCGTTTTTATTTCCGGGCTATAACGAGGATGCTGGGAGAGTGAGTTGTATCTATTGTTGTTTTTAGTGGAATACACGGAACGCGAGGACTCAAACCTGAAGCTAACGACGATATTTTGGGCCGTTGGTTTATTTGGTTAGTTACGGTTATAGTTCCTTTCAAATTGAATCTAGGCTAGAAAGAAAAGCTAGTAGTTAACCATGTTCTAAACTCCTCGCCAAATAGTAGTCACTCTAATTATTTTCAATCGAGATTATACTGAATATCCAGAAGGCAAGTTGCCAATTTAAAACAGAGATCTATTACACACATCGCCAAACTGGAGCTCTATAAGTTTGTCAAAACGAACCAATAATATTTCAACGAGGGGTAAACCGCTAGGAATTCTGGTGTACAAGAAAGTAAAATTCCATGGAGTTCATATTGAATTCCGAGTAATTCATATTGAATTCCGAGAAATTCATATTGGATTCGAAGAAATTCCTATTGAATTCCTGGAATTCCTATTGAATTCCTGGAATTCCTATTGAATTCCTGGAATTCCTATTGAATTCCTGGAATTCCTATTGAATTCCTTGAATTCTTATTGAATTTCTGGAATTCCTATTGAACTCCGAGGAATTCCGCAGAATTCCTATTGAATTATTGAGAATTCCTATTGATGTTAGAGTGCGACACCTATCGGACAATTATGTATACAGCTACAAATAGTTGATTTGAACCGAGGGGTAAACCGCTTGGTGTACAAGAATATAGAATTCCAAAAGAATTCCTATTGAATTCCTAATGAATTCCTATTGAATGCCAATGAAATTCCGGTTGAGTTGGAATTATGGTGTACAAATTTTTGTCAGCGGTTTCCGCCTCGTATTTCAATAAAGAAAGGAGCTGAAAAAAATTGGTTCAAGCACTGACGTGAAGTCAATAGCATTTGCGCGCATCTTCTATTGTCTATTCACCTGTATTGGAAACTTAACCCATTAATACCCAGTGTATGATGTATCATACACAAAACACGTTCCCTTTCGAGGGTATGTTGATATTGATTTTCGTCACACCTGGCTATGTATGATTACGAGAAAAAGGTTCATATTCGTCTAATACATATTGCGATTTCAGTTTATCTGCTGTAACTTGAGTGTAAAATCATTTTTGAGTTGAAAGTGTGGTCATAATTCTAGGAAATGAATTTGAGGTAAGTTTGAGGTTACAAACCTTCGTCAAACCAATTAGTAGGAAATGTTGATCGGATTATCATTACTGAAATGGTAAAATTTAGCACCAATAAATTTATTCAAATTGTTTTTCGACGAAAGTTTTATAAATAAAACTAGCTGACCCAGCGAACTCTGTTCCGCCTTAGAGGCAATAAATAAGCAGATTTTAGAAAAAAAAACACCCTGTACAGTAATGATATTTTCAATGATGTATCCCTCTAAAGTTTATTTTTTAACACAAATGAATGAAATTGTACGATTGTGGCATGGAAAACAGCAAGTTGCAATTGACGTTAAAAGAAGAACACCCTGTATGGAGATTTCGGACGAATACATTATGAGAATCCATCCAAGGTACCTATTTAGTTAATGCTTTGTTTGTGACACAAATCACTTCAATCACGTACAATTGTGCCATGAGAAAAAGGACACCCTGTATAGTAATGCTTTATTTTCAATGGTGTATGCCTCGAAAGTTTATTTTTAAACACACATGACTAAAATTGTAGGATTATGGCAGGAAAAACAGCAAGTTCTAAATGACGTTAAAAGAAAAACACCCTGTATAACACAAAAAAGTATCCTATGTCCGTCTCCTGGTTCTAAGCTACCTCCCCACCAATTTTGAACCAAATCGGTATAGCCGTTCTTGAGTTATAAGTGAAGTAACTAACACGACTTTCTTTTATAAATATAAGAGAGAGAGAGAGAATTAACTTTATTAGCATACGACCGAAGTCTTCCAGCCTTAAATATAAGATTTGTCTTGAAACTAAGAATTATGCTGATCTAAAAGGATTTCATAACTTTCATGTCACGCCTGCAGAAATTTATATATACTCGGTGATAGTTCTCTAGTCTGGATACAGTCCAGTTCCTAAAAGGCGCTCTTATTGGGAAACTCGACCTGACACCAATAAGCCATTAGTGAGCCAATGTCAAGAAATAAGTTTGAAAATATCCAACGCTTCTTAAACTTCAACAATAACTCAAATATTGATAAGAATTGGTTCAAATTCATTTCAGCTAATTTAATTTATTTTATGGTGCAGTTCTATCATAAGAACACATTGATATCGTTCCCAACTCTGAGAAACCAATACTTTCGGAGATATGATGTGTCAAAGTTATTATTGTAAAATATGAATATGGAAAAAAGTTTCTTGCGAAACAAGGTTTAGGGCTGGCTTTTTCTACCCCTTTCAATAATAGAGGGAAACCACCGAAATTATTTCCTAATGTCTTCTCGCCCGCATAAAATATCTGCTTGATTCCATTCTTCTCAGTTTTTTTATTTTTGCGCGTATGTTCTGGGGAACATCGCGTTATAGTTTTGCCCAAATGTCTGTAACTTTCGAATTTTTTGACGAAAATGGTCTCAAACGATTAAGTTCGACTCCCCAATGAAGAATTCGAGGTCAAATTTGATTCTGTCCGTCCGGCCGTACGGCCGTCCGGCCGTCCGTCCGTCCGGCCGTTGCCACGATAACTTGAGAACGAAAAGAGCTAGCGACTTGAAATTTTCAGGGTAGGTGGCGCATCTCAATACGACGGACAAGTTCGTTAATGGGCATAATCGGCCCAGTGGTTTCCGAGTAATAATTTTGTTTTCAACCATTATAAATCCGATCAATTTAAAACTTGGTGGGTAGTTGTAGAATATGAACCTAAGCACGTTTGTGAAATTTTGTGCGAATCGTACGGCTAGAAAATTTTAAAAAAATTATTAAAAAATATTTTTGTTGTCACGATAACTTGAGAACGGAATGAGATAGCGGCTTGAAATGTTCAGGTTAGGATGTGCACTAGAACGCGACATTTCAGTTTGATTATGAGCATAATCGGCCTAACGGTTTTAGAGTTATAGCCATCTGAAATTTTCTGAAATTTGGTGGTTTTTGTACCTCATTAACTCGAAAAATACTGAACCGATTGAATTCAAACATGGTCATTAGTTGTAGAATGCCAACGCAAAAATGTTTGCAAAATTTGGTGAGGATAGCATTTGTAGAAAATTTTTAATAAATCATTGAAAATAAAAAAAAAAAATTTTATATATCAGTAACTATTCGTTTGAAATTGCTGAAATTTTGCGAGAGCCTTCATAACCTAACTCTACTGCCAATTTTCAAGTTTTAATACGATCGGTTAAATATTGTTGGAGATTCGAGCATTCTTGTGTGAGTTCAGTAGATGGGTAACCGTTGCCTCGATAACTTTCGAACAAAAGGAGATAGAAACTTGCAATTTTCAGGGTAGGTTGCGTATCCGAAAGGGAGAGTTGGGTTCAATTTTGGGCATAATCGGTCTAAGGGTTTCCGAGTTATACCCACCTGGAATATTATTTCCTTGATAACTCAAAAAATAAATATTCGATCGAATTGAAGCTTGGTAACTAGTAGTGGAAAATCAGCATAAAGACGTGTTTAAAATTTTTTTATTAAATATTTAAAACTGTAATTAGTTCTTTGAAATACCATTGAATAGAGAAATTCTTGTAAGTTAACAAAATATCTTTATTTGAACAATGAAAAAATATCATTTTTAAAAAATATCATTTTATTAAAATGATAGTTTGACTATCCAATTGCTTATTTTCTTTATAATATTTTTGCTGTAAGTCAGTATAGCTTAGAACTTTCAAAGTTTCAATGTTTCTTGAATTATAGACTTTACAGAATAAAATAGGTAGGTATACTTCTAATAGCTTAGAACTTTCAGAGTAAGTTCCAACAATATTAATTTAAATGATATTATAAATAAAAAAATTGGTTCAAGCACTGACGTGAAGTCAGAAGCTTTTGCGCGTATGTTCTATTGTCCATTCTCCTGTATTGGACACTCTTCTTAATCGAATTTACCATGATGAATTCTATTGTCTATTCTCCTGTATTGGACACTCTTCTCAATCGAATTCACCATGATGATTTTTATTGTCTATTCTCCTGTATTGGAGACTCTTCTTAATCGAATTTGCCATGATGAATTCTATTGTCCATTCTGGACAATAGAATTCATCATGGCAAATTCGATTAAGAAGAGTCTCCAATACAGGAGAATGGACAATAGAATTCATCATGGTGAATTCGATTGAGAAGAGTGTCCAATACAGGAGAATAGACAATAGAATTCATCATGGTAAATTCGATTAAGAAGAGTGTCCAATACAGGAGAATGGACAATAGAACATACGCGCAAAAGCTTCTGACTTCACGTCAGTGCTTGAACCAATTTTATGGAAATCATTGAACACTGCTTTTCGGGTGCCATCTTTAGGGTGCTATAACTAAGCAGGGGGAGCTCACAAAAAATTATATGAAATACACACCCTATTTTTGACAAGATATCACCACCTAATTTTTTTCGCAACGATTTATATACAGTCATACAGAATATTAAAGGACGTTATTCTTCAGGTCATTTATGATGAATTTGGTCATTTAATATGTTCTCCGAAATTCGAACGTTATTTAGGTATTGAATTTTAAAGTTTTTTTCCTAGGGTCCATTTTTTATTTATCTAATTATAAGGGATGCCAATTAATAAAAATGATCAACAAAAACGGCACCTACTACTAACAGCTTGAAAAGACTGCTTCACAAATGTGAGAATTGAATAATTTTCACTGAATGTTATTAACTTTGAAGCGCTTTTTTTGAAAATAATGTATGGAAGTTATTCTGAAGATGCTTTTAAAAACTTACTCGTCTCTTCAGCTGTCCAAGAAGGTATAACACTTGCTATTAAATAGGTAAACTATTGACCAAATTACAGTTAAGGTAGTATAGAGGGTACATTTTTAGTTTGATGTAAAAGAAGCTGATCATACGTAACTAAGACAAAAATAAACGGAACAATAATGTTATAACTCTTGTTCGACATGATCACCACCATTTCTTACACAAATTATCATAGTCCTTTGAAATCCCTTTTCACAACAGAAGAAGGTTCTGAGTGCCTATTAATTGAGGATGGTATTCATTTCGATGATAACTACACTGCTCAACAATTGATAGGGATCACTTACTTTTTCTAAATTTATTTCTGAATTATTCGCTCCATGATTATAAATTTAGTCAGATATCAAAGTATTTTCAGTTGATAATATGGTTCACTTGAAAAAAGAATGAAAAAATGGAAAGTTGGAGAGAAAAAAAGACTTTATTAGGAACACTCAAAATTCTGTGTTTGAATAACATAAAAATTTTATGATGACACCACAAGAAGGCTGAAGTTTCGGTTAAGCTAGTACCTAGTTGGCCCCCCACGAGCTCGTCTCAAGCATTCTACCCTACGAGGCATACTTTCAATCAAACGATTTATAAAATTTTGGGGCAAATTCGTCCAAATATCCCGTAAAGCGTTAGAAAGGTCCTCCAGGTTATTGATCGGTTGTTCTAAGGTTGACAATTGTCTAGACATCTCAGACCAGACATGTTCGATGCAATTCATGTCTGGAGAGCGAGCTGGCCAGTCCATCCTATCAATAGCATGAGTTTCTAGCGCTTCATTAACCAGACGACTACGGTGTGGACGGGCATTATCGTCAATTAAAATGAAATTCTCGCCCAAGGCAGCCGCAAACGGAACAATTATGGGTTCAATAATCATATCGTGATATCTCTGGCTGGTCATTGTGGTGTTCTGCAGAACAACCAACTCTGTGCGTTGGTTCAAACAAATGCCTCCCCATACACATATAGAACCTCCGCCAAAAGCTGTTGTGGGTACCATAAACTGTTCTGCATACCTTCGACCTCTTTCCCTCCAAGCAAGAATACGTCCATCGGAGTTGACCAAACGAAATCTAGACTCATCCGTAAATAAACATCGGCTCCAATCTTCAACTGTCCAATTGCGGTGCTCCTCAGCCCATTGCCGTCGATGAACCCGGTGTTCCCTATTCAAACGGGGATGTTGTACCCTCCTACGTGCTCTCAAACCACGAACATGTAGTCGTCGTCTTACAGTCTGGTTCGAAATTAGAACTCCTGTTGCAACTCTCAGTGATCTATTGAGCCGCGACGCCGGGTAAGTGGGATTTCTCCTAGCATTGAGGACCAAAAGACGATCTTGGGCAGCTGTTGTACTGCGCTGCCGACCTCCCCCATGAACATAAGCTACTGAGTCGTTTTGGATGAACCTATTCCAAGCCCAACTCACGACACTTTGCGAAACATTCAACCGCCGGGACACTTCTCGCTGGGACAAACCTTCCTGTATCCACCGTATGATTTGGTCCAGTTGCACAGGAGCCAAACGTCTTCTCGGCATGACTGAGAAGCTAATATTGTTCTCATTTCTTCAATTATTGTCACCTTATGTGTTTGAACGAGAGAAAAAACAGATTTAATAACAAATACCACATTGCTTTTCACTCCACATGTAACAGCCTACAGATAATAATCGATTTTGTGAACAAGAGCCGATGAAGTGAGGAAAAATTTGATATAATCAACTCAAAACATCTTAATTTTTCCTTAGAGAACATATAATGTACAGATATTCACGAGATAACTTGAAAAAAATACAAATGAAGAGAAGTTCATAAGTGATCCCTAGCAATTGTTGATCAGTGTATTTTCAATTTATCTATGTTTCTTCTGTGGTAGATGTATTTTCCGTCCTCTTCGACAATTTTCTGTAAAAACGCGACTTGGCTTGGGTTTTTGGACCTTTGCATCTTTTAACTTTGTGGCGAGGCTTGTGACTGGCAAATGACGCCGATTGTAAATGTCGATATTCTGAGACCGAGGATTATTGATGCAGCTGAGGAAATGGGGTGGAGAGTGAAAAGTAATTTGAGGAAACGAATGAGATATTGTGTGAGAAATGATGACGGCCATGTCGAACAAGAATTATAAAAAAAATTGTTCTGTTTCTTTTTGTTTTATTAACGTATTATTATCTTCTTTTACCTCAAACTAAAAATGTATCCTCTACTACCTTAACTGTAATTTGGTCAATGTTTCGCATATTTAATTATAAGTGTTATACCATTTTGAATAGCTGAAGAGACGAAGAAGTTTTTAGAAGCATCTGCAGAATAAATTCCATACATTTTTTTTAAAGAAAAGCGCTTCAAAGTTAAGAGCATTCAGTGAAAATTCTTCAATGCTGACCTTTGTCAAACAGTTTTTTTAAGCTGTAGTAGGCTAAGTTTTTGTCGATCCTTTTCATTAATTGACATCCCCTCTAACTATATATGTAAAAGAATCGGATCCTCGGAGCTCTAGTCCTAGAAAAAATCAATAAAAAAATAAAAAATTGGGTTCAAGCCCTGTGGACAGGAGCTTTCTGGCGCTCTAGTTCAAACAGACAAATTATATCTCCGAAAATATTGGTTTCTCAGAGTTGGGAATTATATCAATGGATTCTTATGATAGAACTGCATCATAAGGGAAATTCAATTCAAATAATAGTTTATTTATCAAGATTAAATGAGCAATCTGAGAATGAGAACTGCACCATGGAAGAAACCAAATTAAAATAGCTGAAATGAATTTGACTCTCTCTTATAGAACAGGATGAAATGTACGAGTATAAACACAGATCATATAATAAAGCTTAGATAGAATAATTATAGCATTCTGTGAAAACATAGAAGTACGATTCATTATTGAAATTGAGAACTTCATCTTAGCAGAAATTGAATTCAAACATCATAGAAGAATTTTTCTAAGTGCCGACCCAAAATATTTTTTTCGTGGTATATCGATACGGGCCCCGAAAATCTAAAGTTTTCCGATTAGATCGCCACGGCTTTGGCTATTCACTAAATCGAGGGCGTAGATTCCGAATCTGTAATTAGTTTTTCCGTATCTCGATTAATTTTGGAAATATGGCGAAAAATACGACTAATTAATCCATTTTCCAGAGATGGGGCCAGAAATTGCGACTTTTTTCGTCATTGCTCCGAAACTAATCGAGATATGGAAAATATAATTGCAGATTCGTGATCTGCGTGCCCGATTTAGTGAATAACCAAAGCCGCGTCGATCTAATCGGAAAATTGTAGATTTACGTATGTGTTGGATACTAGAGAAAACTTTTTGCCGTTTGACGGATTCGCTCATTTCCTAATATTTTCCGAACGGATAGAGATACAGAAAATATTGATATATGAATCTAAACGTCGTCCACCGACCAATAATCGGGGAAAATTCGTTTATTAAGATGTGAAAATCATAGATTTGGGAAGGGAAAGAATAATATTCCTCCGATTCCGGGTCAAAAATATTTTCAAGTGCCGACCCAAAATATTTTTTTCATGGTATATCGATACTGGGCTCGTGTATAATTAAATCGAGGTCGCTGATCACGAATATGTAACTAGTTTTTCCCTAAGTGGCGTAATTTGGGAAAATTTTCACTTAAAGTGAAAAAATTGACGAAAATAGGTCAATTTTGGAACTTTCCACCGCCCAAAAAAATCGTAGTAAAGTGTTCCTGATTTTTTACGTCATATTTGGAGCCTTTGTCTATCGAATAATCCGAACAATAAATGTCCAGGTCGTACGCTTCGGAAATTATGGTTTTTTTCCCGAGGGTCTATTTTTCGGAAAATTCTTTCCGCGATATTTCCTCGGAAAATTTTTGTAATAAATATCCGATCGTAGATTCGGAATCTACGGCCCCGAATCTATAAGAATAAGTACCCGCTTCATAGTTTTGCGTCAAAAAATTTTTCTCGAAAAATGGGATTTTTTTAAGGCAATGATTAAAAAATTGCCAAAATTCGACCGGTCTCCGATTTCGATGCAAGTTACGTCATTTACTAATTCGGGGCCGTAGATTACGAATATATGATCGGATTTTTCATTAGAGAATTTTCCGCGGAAATACCGCGAAATGAATTTTCCGAAAACCAGACCCTCGGGAAAAAAATCATAATTTCCGAATAGTACGGCCTGGACATTTTCTGTGTGGATTATTCAGTAGATAAGGGATCCATATATGACGGCAAAAACCAACAACACCCTACTCCGATTTTTTTGGGCGGTGTAAACTTTCAAAATTGGCCTATTTTCGTAAATTTTTTCACTCTAAGTGAAAATTTTCCCAAAGTACGCCACTTAGGGAAAAACTAATTGCATATTCGTGATCAGCGACCTCGATTTAATTAGACACGAGCTCCGTATCGATATACCATGAAAAAAATTTTTTGGGTCGGAACTTAGAAATATTTTTGACCCGGAATCGAAGGAAAATTCTTCTTTCCCGTCCGAAATCTATAATTTTCACATATCGATAAACGAATTTTCTACGATTATTTGTCGGTGGACGACGTTTAGATTTATGTATCTATTTCCTATGTATCTCTATCCGTTCGGAAAATATTAGGAAATAAGTGAATCCGTCGAACGGCAAAAAGTTTTCTCTAGTATCTAACCCATACGAAAATCTAAAGTTTTCCGATTAGATCGCCACGGCTTTGGAGAATTTAAATTCAACAAGACTGCCAAAAATTATCAATCCAAAACCAATAGACGAATTCTACCCAACAACGAACTCACCGAGATATTCATTCCTCAATTCTATGATGAACGATAATATATATCTTTCCTCAAATCTACTCCAATACACCAATATTCCAGTTTTGTTTTTAGTGGAGATATTCTGAACTAAATATTATTAACTTACCATTACCATTCCCATCATCATATGGATTGACCATCGGCATGAAAATATCAACCAACAAAAAGTATGATATTATATTATCATTCTCATATTTATACGATTGCTGAAATGTATGACAATGAGACAACGTCATGTCTCAGGAAAATAGGTTGACATTATAACAATTCATACATAGAATAATTATATAATTCTGTGAAAACGATTTACATTGAAATTTTGAAAAATCATATCTCCGAAAGTATTAGCTTGTTAGAGTTGAAAATGATATGAATGGATTATTATGATAAAACTGCTTATTGAAAAAATTTAATTTGGAATTTGCTTCGTAAAAAAAAAATTTTTTTTTTGTTACTCCGAAACTATGAGTCTGATTTTGCCCAGTAATGAACTTAGCCGAGATATTTATCCCCCAAACCTACTCTGAAAATTTCAACTCTCTAGCTCATTCTGTTCGTGAGTTATCGTGCCTACGGCCGGCCGGCCGGACGGCCGGACCGGCCGGACAGAATGAATTTCGACCACGGATTCTTGATCAGTGAGTCGAACCAAATCGTTTGAGACCATTCTAAAATTACAGACATTTGGGCAAATTGATAAGCACTCAGTTCAGAGGAACTAGAGCGCCAAAAAAGAGAGATTTAAAAAAATCTTTAAAATTCGATATCTCAATAACGATGAAATTTTGAAAAACATATTATAGGACCAAATTCATCAGAAACTACCTGAATAATAACGTCCCTCAAAATTCAGTACAACTTACCCTGTTTTCCTGTAGACACAAAAGACAGACCAAAATAGAAGAATATTGAACTATTACTTTCAACTGACTGGATTCACAGGAACACACGCAACAGCAAAAAACAATGAACAGGAATCCTCATTGTTTCAAGTATGGCGATATCGGTGAAGCTTCCATCGCCCAATTTCTGCTCGCCAGGACGAGTTTCCGCAGTTTTCGAGGAGTGGAAATCCTGGCTGACAAAAGAGTCCTTTCAAGAATGACGAAGTGGAGGGTGCCATCAGGTTTTCAAAAGCGGGAAACCGAGTCGTTGACCCCGAACGTACTGTACTCAGCTGTAATTAAAGTCTTCCTAAATATGTAGCAGGAGAGCTTTCGAGCCCGGCCGCAGATGTCTGGCTAAAGCGATAAGAGTTGCACTATGGGCCTTAATTGCGCCTACTTGTAGTATTATTCCTTGCCACAATGTTTCCGAGGGAACTTGGCGTTAATGTCAGATACGAAAAATTTTAAATTGTCACTAACCTAGGAAAATGCATCGTAAGGATGTAATGGTCCCTTCCGGTAGATAATTCGCGAAATATTCAAGCAATGTGAATGTCAATGTCACTCCGATTATTCAACAAGAAGTCCGGTATTTTGGTCTGTACTATACGTTTTCACAGAATTATATAATTATTCTATGTATGAATTGTCATAATGTCAACTTATTTTCCTGAGACATGACATTGTCTAATTCCTTGCTAATAGTTGGTTCGAGAAACGTCAAAAACGACTTAGAGACACAAGGGTAAAAAACTGTCAAATAAACCCCCATGTGGCGATTTTATGTCGAAAAGTGAAAATTAAGAATGTATATCCCAGGTAAGTACCGACGTTTTATTCTGATACCTGAGATCGACAACATCGTACGAGGAGCCCGATAGCCGGTTGGTCTAGGCCGTCGGGTTTTCGGTTTCGGAACGAGAGAAGGTGGGCTCAAATCCCGGAAAGGGAATTACACTTTTTGGCGCTCTAGTTCCTCGGAACTGAGTGCTTATCAATTTGCCCAAATGTCTGTAATTTTTATTTAATATGCAGTTTCACCATTAAAATCCATCGATATCATTTTCAACTCCAGCAAGCTAATACTTTCGGAGATATGATTTTTCTAAATTTCAATAATGAATCGTACGTACTTCTATGTTTTCACAGAATGCTATAATTATTCTATCTAAGCTTTATTATATGATCTGTGTTCATACTCGTACATTTCATCCTGTTCTATAAGAAAGAGTCAAATTCATTTCAGCTATTTTAATTTGATGTCTTCCATGGTGCAGTTCTCATTCTCAGATTGCTCATTTAATCTTGATAAATAAACTATAATTTGAATTTAATTTCGTTTATGATTCAGCTCTTTCATAAGAATACATTGATTTAATTCCCAACTCTGAGAAACCAATACTTTCGGACATATAATTTGTCTGTTTGAACTAGAGGGCCAGAAAGCTCCTGTCCACAGGGCTTGAACCCATTTTTCATTTTTACATATGATATAATATAATAATAATAATATATGATATGACATATGTTACACATGTTTTACATTTTATGCAGCGGTGTGATTTTTCTGAAATGCTCTGATTATAAGCATACTTCAAGATAGCCGAGGAAAAGTTTTAATTAATGGATTTAGTAAAATTAAATAAATTTCTATTATTGAACAGTTTCCCTGTTTCTAACCCCATTAAATCTACTGCGAAAGCTTATTATTCACAACCAATGAACGTAAGTTCTCATTATATTCAAGAAGTAGTTTGAAATTTAACAACTATGCGATGTCTTTCTTTTCCGTAAAGTGCATAAATGCCCTCTAATTACACCCAGGCGGAAATTAAAGATATAAATTTTAATGGGCGAGTCAGCTCCACTTTATATTTCTTCACATAAGTAGGAGACGCGTCCTGTTTTAGCAAAAAGATTATAATCGCAAAGTTGGGGTTTTTAATTAAATTTATTCCAGTTGCTCCGTTATAATTTTAATAAGTGGAGATTTGTGTTGCTATGCAAACAATGTAATATGCAGAGATTGCGTTTATTTTTCAATTTTCATTGTGGTGCATTCCATGGTTGCATATGTCAATATTTTAGTATTGGTGGGTAGATATTTTACTTGAGATTATTCAATTCTTTGGAAGCAGAAGGACATTCGTGAGAGATGGAATTTGAAGTGCAGATTTTAAACTAGATAAAGATCATTATCGGACTATTGGTTACGAAATTTTCAAAATTACTGAAGTATGGTTAGGAACTTCAGTGCACTGGTTCGTGTTATGGTCAATATATATCACTGATTTGAAGAATCGTTTATGATAATGAAATGCATGTTATTCAGAGATCAGGGTGATTAATTGGGAAATGTGCATAACATAAAGACAGATGGAGGACACCGAGGTGCTTCTAAATAACCTATAATTTGTGTGTATATCTTTCTTTTTAGCCAAGTTACAGGATTTGCTATTACTTGACCAATTTTTTTCAATTAATAACTTATGAACCACTGAATTCATTTTTATGATATTTCGATCGTATTTTCCTTTTCCAGTGTAGTGGCTTAGAATTTCAGCAGTTATAGTGAAAATGACATTTTGAATTGAAATGTTATTCTATAACCCACAAAACTCAGATCTGTCAGACTTGAAACCTAATAATCAGTTGAAAAATGCTGGAAATTTTTTTTTCGAAAATTTTATATTTCAGAAACTATCTGTCAGATTCCGCTGAAATTCTGCACAATCATTCAAGCCACCATTTTACAATGAAGTACTGGATTTCAGCTTGATTGGTTTCGGATTTCAGCAATTATTGTGAAAATAATATTTCGAACTGGAATATTATTTTCTCAATAACTCGAAAAATGCAGATCTGACGATCTGAAACTTGTATATTAGTTGTAGAATGCCCGAAATTTTGTGAGGATCATATCAATAGAAAAAAGAAATTTCCCCAAAGGTTATATCCAAAACTATCTTTTATAATCCGCTGAAATTCTGCGAATACCTTCCAGCCAACAATGAAGTACTGGATTTCACCTACATCGGCTTTGTATTTGAGGAATGATTGCAAAAAAACAATCGAACTGGTATTCAGTTCTTCTGAAATTTCAAATCATGTGAATCTCTGAATTGTAAAAACACCTCCATGGCCGAGATGGAGGTGGCCTGCCCGCACGATAAGTAAGTATGTAAATATTTATTTAAAAAATCATCAACTCAACTACAACAACGAAATACCTCCATCAAACATAGTACTATCAATTTACAAAAACTTCAGTATTCCTGGATAAGGTTATAAGTTGTTGTTGTGAATCTTATAAAAAATAGCAGTATCTTCATGAAACTCAAGTGATGTCCTAGGAACAAGTTCTATAAATGCCACCACTTTGGTTTGATTAAAAATTTGTAGCACTAGTTTCGCATACTGCTTTTCAAATTGGTGTGAGATATAAGGATATGGTAGATCTATCAGTTATTTCTTATATTTTTCAAAAGATGAACCAATTCGACAGCATAAAAAAGGGGTCTTATATTATCAGAAGGACGTTTACATAAAATACAAGAATAATGTCATTCATCGCATCTCAGTCGCCATATACTCCTATCCTCCCAATCTCGGTCTGGCAATATTTCTCCTATCTATCGCTTCCTGAACTGCTTCCCACCACGTTTTTCTGGGTCTTCCTCTTCTTCTTTGCGGAGGAACCCATTTTAGGCATTTAAATGGCCATCCCTTGTCACTCATTGTAGCGTTTTTGCTTCAATTGTGCATCTAATATCTCCATCAACACCCACTCCAGCTCTTATCTCCTCATTTCTGACTAGATCCTGTAGCGTTATTCTAGAGCAGTGCCTCCAATATCCAATTTCAATTGCTTTCATTTTATTCTGAAGTTGCGTTGCGTAATTTCCACCCCTCGGCTCCATATTATATACTCCATATTCTCTATTAACGTTTTATAGATTTTTCTTTCAATATTATTACTTATTCGTGAACTCCAGTTGTTTCCTAATTGATCTTCCAAAGGCAATCCTCTTCTTTATTTCCATTTCACTGGATCCGATTATTGTGACGGTGTCTCCGAGACAGACACATTCATCTACTCCTTGTATTATTTCATCTCGCAGGATAAGATCTCTCCTGTTATTATTGGCAACAATATATTTTGTTTTTGATGTGTTTATGTTCATACCCCACTCTATATGCTCCATCGAATTTCCTCAACATATAATAAATATCTTCCTCATCTTCACCCATGATGTCCTGGTAGTCAGCAAAGTGTAGAGTGAAAAGTATATATTTCCTATTAGAATTCCCATATTTCAACATTTTCCTCGCTAATCTGTCAGATCGAGGCAAGGTAGACCTTGAATATAGTTGGGACTACCGGACAGCCCTGTCAGAGACCTTTTCAGGTGCGAAACTCCTTAGACAGTTTGGTTCCCACCTTCACCCTCACTGAAATATCCATGTAGAGCTCCTTCACTGCCCTGATATATATCTGGCTGTCACTATTTTCTTCCAAGGTCTTCCACAATTTAGCAAGTAGTACACTATCATAAACCTTCTGTCTATAAAAATCAAGTTTCTCTCTTCTTTTTTCCACAAGCTGCTTCAGGCAAAAATTGTTGTCGACGCAGGATCTACCTGCCCTAAACCCATTCTGCATCTCTTTTACATGTATTTCATCATCTATTCTACCTTTCATTATTCTACCATATAATCTGGACAATAAGTCCTCGGTAATTTGGACATACTTTACAATTACCCTTCTTAAGTATGTTAAAAATATAAGTATGTTTATACTCATTAGTGAATCGAGGACGTTTAGCAAAAGCAGATATTGCTTTTCTCATAAACGTATATTGATCTGTTACAGCTACCAATAACTCAAAGTTGAATCTTACAATCCGCAGATTGAAAGATTATCGTCCAATCAGTCTTGTCCCAATAATCACTAAAATTTGCGAAAAAATAATTCATGAAAGAATTCTCAATTTCTCCTTGGCCAACGGCATTATACCAGAAAATCAGCATGGATTTCTACCAGGCCGCTCTGTGATCACCAATCTCTTGGCATGCGTTGTTGACTGAAGCAGGATGTTGGATGCCCGTATCCCCGTTGATGTTCTCTATCTCGATTTTTCAAAGGCATTCGATCGAGTACCCCACAGACGTCTCCTGCTGAAACTCGAGAATCTTGGAATTCGTGGTGACCTTCTTCTGTGGACAAGGGCCTTTCTCTCGAACAGAAGTTTCCGTGTTCGTGTTGGTGACTGCGTATCTTCTTCAAGAGGCGTTGTGAGTGGTGTCCCCCAGGGTTCCGTACTGGGTCCTCTTCTCTTTTTAATGTTCACATCGGATCTTCCTTCTACAGTGAAGTCAATGTGTTCGTTGTTTGCTGATGATGCCAAGATTTACGGTGATCCGTTTACCGCGTCTCGTGTTATACAGGATGACCTCGATGCCATCCTGATATGGTCCGATACCTGGATGATTCTTCTCAATCTGGACAAATGCAAGGTACTTCACCTTGGTAAAAACAATCCAAGACACATCTACCACTTGTCCCATCACATTGTTGAGTCAGTTTCATCTCCCTGCGATCTCGGAGTAACTATGACCCAGGACCTGTCTTGGTCAGAACACATTGTGGCTGTTACCAACAAAGCCAAGAGAATGCTCTACCTAATCCAGAAGACTTTTCGACGTTGTGACTCTCATACCTGCAGTATTCTGTATTCCACTTTTGTTCGACCCGTCCGGTCTGGGCACCTGTTCTATCCCGTGATGCCAATCTGATCGAGTCAATCCAGCGAAGGACTTCTAGGATACCATATGGACCTGTGAGACCAACCTACGAGCAGAGAATATCTGTGATGCATCTTACTACCTTCGCAACTCGCCGCTTACGAGGAGACTTGATCATAACATATAGAGCCCTCCACCGGATATTCAGTGCAGATCTTTCCTCCTTGTTCTGCCTGAATTCTGACACCCGTCTGCGAGGTCACAATCTGAAATTGTCATCGGTGAATAGTTTCAAGAACTCTTTGGACAGATGGTTCGCGAGTGATGCTTCATGAATGTTTATCTCTCTGCTTGTCTTGTAGTGAATTTTCTTTTTCTTTCTCTTCTGTATTGTTTATGACAATTCTTCTTTGTTAAGTTTGATTTTTTCTTGAGTTTATAGATTAGTTTCAACTCTACTGTAATTGTAATAATAATAATAATTATAAATTTTCTTTGAAATGTATTCAAATCTAATGCATTTATAGTTTTCATTGGTGCAACGTGAACTACATTCTTGTATGGAGATGTTAGTCTATTATCATAAATGCACATGCACTGGTAGCTCGTTCCGCAGAATTACATACCGACAACTTAATTTAACCGTAGAAACGTTATTCACTAAAAATAGTAGGCATCTCCACTTGAAATTTTCAACGGTGATTTGAGCTTTCACAATTGACAAATATGTAAGTGATTCATTCAAATCTCTTCGTCATTGGCAACTGATACAATCATCGTAAATTTCATCTAATACATCTTTCAAATCGATGTAACAACGGACAACTTACTATGTAGAGAGTAGATAAAAGATTTCATAAGTTCACTAAAGAAGTGTAGGTAATATCTAATCAGTTGATAAAGCAAGCCGGTGTAGATATAGCAGACATTCTTATTTCCTTTGAAGCCAGCATATTTGTAGCTCGAATATCAATTTACGACAAGTCGTTACTACTGTAAACCTACGGTTCGTAGGAAAGGAAACGCGGATCGGAAACAGGCTCATGTTGATAGACCCAAACGAAGCTATTTAACTTAAAACATTTCGACGTTAATCTAACTGAGCCCCCGCCGTACAGCACATGTCTTTGACAACTAGGTTATTACGTTTCTGATTTAAGTGCAGGTCTAGCAGCAGGTTACCGACTAAGAACAAACGATAAATTCTCTGGCGGAATCCGCGCTTTGTGCTTTGTGGCTCTCGGTTCTCAAGCCTGGGCCTGTAATAAACTTTGTAACAGGGAATATGTCCGACGGTTACGTAATCGAATTTCGGGCAACTATTACGAGAACGAAGAGTTGTCAACTGCTGTATAATTAGCGGGAGGAGATTTATGTGCAACTTGTGAGATTTCTTCGCACCTGCGGAGCCTGAGGGGTCAACATTATCCCGGGATTGGAGAAGGGTTTCTATATTTTCCGTAGTTTAAACTAGTCTACAGTTAGGGTGGAAGTTTTAAATTTTGGATAGAAATTGCATACCGCTTTATAGTCTAGTAGTGCATTATAAGAAAATTATTCAAAAGAAAAATTGGTTCAAGCCCTGTGGACCGGAGCTTTCTCGCGCTATAGTCCAAACAGACCAATTATATCTCCGAAAGTATTGGTTTCTCAGAGTTGAGAATTATATCAATGTATTCTTATGATAGAACTGCATCATAAAGGAAATTCAATTCAAATAATAGTTTATTCATCAAGATTAAATGAGCAATCTGAGAATGAGAACTGCACCATGGAAGAAACCAAATTAAAATAGCTGAAATGAAATGGACTCTCTCTTATAGAACAGGATGAAATGTACGAGTATGAACACAGATCATATAATAATAGATAGAATAATATTAGCATTCTGTGAAAACATAGAAGTACGATTCATTATTGAAATTTAGAACTTACCTTAGCAGAAATTGATTTCAAACATCATAGAAGAATTTAAATTCAACAAGAGTGCCAAAAATTATCAATCCAAAACCAATAGACGAATTCTACCCAACAACGAACTCATCCGAGATATTCATTCCTCAATTCTATGATGTCGATAATATATATCTTTCCTCAAATCTACTCCAATACACCAATGTTCCAGTTTTGTTTTTAGTGGAGATATTCTGAACTCAATATTATTAACTTACCATTACCATTCCCATCATCATATGGATTGACCATCGGCATGAAAATATCAACCAACAAAAAGTATGATATTATATCATAATTCTCATATTTATACGATTGCTGGAATGAATGACAATGTTATTAACTTACCATTACCATTCCCATCTTCATATGGATTGACCATCGGCATGAAAATATCAACCAACAAAAAATATGATATTATATTATAATTCTCATATTGATACCACTACTGGAATGAATGACAATGAGACAACGTCAAAGTTGACATTATAACAATTCATAGAATAGCCACAGAATAATTCTATCATTGAAATTTTGAAAAATCATATCTCCGAAAGTATTAGTCTGTTAGAGTTCAAAATGATATGAATGGATTCTTATGGTAAAACTGCTTATTGAAAAAAAATTTAATTTGGAATTTTTTCTGTAAAAAAAATTTTTTTTTTGTTACTCCGAAACCATCTGTCCGATTTTGCCCAATAACAAACTTAGCCGAGATATTTATCCCCCAAACCTACTCTGAACATTTCAACTGTCTAGCTCATTCCGTTCGAGAGTTATCGTGCCTACGGCCGGACTGCCGGACCGGCCGGACAGAATGAATTTCGACCACGGATTCTTGATCAGTGAGTCGAACCAAATCGTTTAAGACCATTTTCATCGAAAAATTCGAGAATTACAGACATTTGGGCAAATTGATAAGCACTCAGTTCCGAGGAACAAGAGCGCCAAAAACACTCCGATGAGGTGATGCTCTGAAGATTGTTACTGTGTGTATAAGGTTGTATAGAGTGAGAGTCAAAAGTATGGAATAATTGATTTATTTCCTCCTATTTAGGGAATATGGATAAATGGTTCAATATGTCAAATTATTTTATATTTGGCGCTCTTGTTCCTCGGGACATAGGGGATTTTTAAAATAAAAATTAATTATTCTGCGATTTTCTTCTGCGTAAGAAACACAAGATATTTGTCAGAAGCCATCAATTGAACAATGTTGGTAAACAAACAACAACGAAACAACATAAACGATCTCGTAACGTTTCGGAGTCTATATCAGACTCCTCCGTCAGATGCTTAACTAAAATCTTTAGATTTATTTTGTTGATAGTTATCCTAAGATTCGAGAATTGGGTAGCAACAGCGAATCTTAGAATAACTATTAACAAAACAATTCTAAAGATTTTAGTTAAGCGTCTGACGAAGGAGTCTGATATAGACTCCGAAACGTTACGATATCGTTGATGTTGTTTCGTTGTTGTTTGTTTGCCAACATTGTTCAATTGATGGCTTCTGACAAATGTCTTGTGTTTCTTACGCAGAAGCAAATCGCAGAATAATTAAATTTTATTTTTTGATATTTTTCAGAGTTTGGGAGAGAAAATCCAGAAAGAAACCTTTTAATAATGAGTATACCTCCCACAGTATCTCTTAATGATAACTCATCTGATATCAGCAAGATATGGACATTCAACTCGATTTGATGCTTCGAGCCACCTCCAGTTTATCCCTCCCAATGACAGGCTCAATGACACTGGAACAGACAGGAGTCGAAAAGAAAGTTCATTATTGTGTCCTTCAAAGATTCCAAAAAAAAAACCACAAAGGAAAAGGCATTAGCAGGCTAATGTAACAAGAGAACTGATATTCGTAAAACGATACCACGTGAATGGAAGAGAAGCAGCGTCGGACACTGCGCCTGGCGGGGTATCGCGAAACAATTTCCCCGGTGCTCAGGTGCAAAGAAATGCCCTAATTATTTGATTCTATCCGGACAGAATGAATTGAATGCACGGAACACAAGTAAATTGGATAATTTAAACGGAAAGGCAAAATGATCAACGAATTCTTACCAGATTCGAACAAATTTTTAGTCACTATTATTTTCAACTAGGAAAAATCTACCACGGAATTCATTCGGGTGTTGAGTATGACGTACAAATAATCATTAAAGGATACTGTGGGAGGTATACTCATTATTGAAAGGTTTTTTTTGGGCTTTCTCTCCAAAACTCTGAAAAACATCTATAAAACAAAATTAATCATCTTGTGATTTGCTTCTGCGCAAGAAACACAGGACATCTGTCAGAAGCAATCAATTGAACAATGCTGCCCAACAAACAACAACGAAACAACATCAACGAAGAAATAACTACATTGCAACGTTTCGGAGTCTATATCAGACTCCTTCGTCAGACGCTCAATGAAAATCGTCAGAACCACCCTGTTGACAGCTATTTTGTGAAATTCAATTTTTGTTTTAAAGATGTTTTTCAGAGTTTGGGAGAGAAAGCCCAAAAAAATCATTTCAATAATGACGTACGAACTTTATTATAATGATTCGGAAATTATTCCGAATATTCTGGGCGATTTACAAACATTTTCGAAACGTATGATACTCGAAATACTACCAAACAGTGTTATAGATTGCAAAAGGTGTGGTAGTAACGATATTTTAGTATGTTGTTAAACTTGGGGCCCTAATGGAAGATCCAAGGTTTCAACCTTAAGGCGCATGCGCTGGAGCCGTGAATTTTAGGTACAAAAATTTGTTTTTGGTGCTCTTGTTCCCCGGAACAGAGTGCTTATCAATTTGCCCAAATGTCTGTAATTTTGGAATTTTTGGCTGTAAATGGTCTTAAACGATTTGGTTCGACTCATTGATCAAGTTTCCATTGTCAAAATCGATTCTGTTCACCCGGCCGGCCGTCCGGCTGTTAAGACGATAATTCTCGAACGGAATGAGCTAGACAGTAGGTTTAGGAGACAAATATCTCGGTTAAGTTCGTTATTGGGCAAAATCGGGTGGTTGGGTGGTTTCGGAAAAACAAAAAAATTTTTTTTTTTACTTTACAAATTTTACATTAAATTTTTTTCAAGATGCAATTTTATCATAAGAATCCATTTATGTTATTCTCAACTCTAACAAACTAATATTTTGTGAGATATGATTTTTCAAAATTTCTATAATTATTCTCAATTCTATATGATTTCATAGAATACTCTATTTATAATTTCCTGATTTATGTAAAGCCAGCATGAGATGATTCATGGAACTAAGTTTTGAATTTAATTAGGAAAATTCTTGAGAATTGACGCACAGAAGCCAAATTAAAAATGTGGGAAAGCCCTGTGGATTGGAGCTTTGGTGCTCATGTTCAAACTTTGACAAATCATAACTCCGAAAGTATTGGTTTCTCTGAGCTGGAAATGATATCAATGGATTCTTGTTTAATTAATTTTATTTTATGATGCAGTTCTATCATAAGATTCCATTAATATCATTCCCAAATCTGAGAAACCAATACTTTCGGAGATATAATTTGTCAAAGTTTGAGCAAGAGCGCCAAAGCTCCTGTCCACATAGCTTGAACCAATTTTTTTGATAATAACAAAAAAACCGTAGCATTCACGACAAAAGATGTTCTATTCAAAATTGAATAATACAAAAGTTCCTACATTTTTTGTTGAAAAGATTTTTTTGTAGCACACATATGTTAGGTATGCACTGATGGTGCACTATTTAAAAATAATGCGGAAACTTCATTTTGGTTAAGTTTTATCTAATTTTTCTGATTATATGGATATAATTATATTTTACATAATAATAAAAAAAACTAAAAACCACTTGAATATTATTATTCAACAGTATTATACTTTTCGTAAAGAAAGTTGAAGGCGAAAGTGTACCGCGTTTATTTTTATTTAAATTCAATTATGATTTTATAGCTATACAACTATTAATTTCTACTACATTTTGGTACGTTTCGAAGGTCTGGGTTGGTTATTGTTAGTGTCCTGGTATAAGTTGTCTATGTACTGGACGTAATTATGGTATGTAGCCTGAAAAAGGTCGCCATCCTCGTCCTCAATTTCGATGCGGATTTCAGAATTATTTTCCCAAGATTCTATGTTGCAGAAGCCTCATACTACCGAACATTTAAGTCCAGCCTTTCGGCAGCTGCATCCAGTTTTTGGCGCTCTAGTTCCTCGGAACAGAGTGCTTATCAATTTGCCCAAATGTCTGTAATAAAATTGTCTAGGTATAAGGGATAAAACTCATATGTCGCTAAATTCTTCCGAAATGTATCCCTCGTCAGAACTCAGAGCTCGTCTTTACCCCGACTGCCGATATCCTTGATGGCCCTCGAGGTACCTAATCCTTTTACTTCCCACACTTCGGCTTTCCCTCAATCTCATAGGGTAGTACACCTATGGTGGTGTGCAGTAATTGGTGGTTTCCTGGTTGAAAATACCATAGACACCATAGACCAATAGGACTCCACGGGTACGATCCGAGGGCTTGAGGAATTTCCAGGAATGTAGCCGTTGTTACCTTTCTACCAGAATGTATGAGATCCCTGACGTTTTATCTTCGAGTATTATAAACTCCAGATACAGATATTTGGTTAGCTCGCCGTTCATCTTCTGTCAGGAGTACATGTTATTTGGGATATGTCCATGATAATTACCGATATACTAAAGGGTTTTGGGGCGATCGAGAGTCCGGAGAACGTCTGATGTGTCAGTAATACTTCGTTTGCACCCTTCAAATCTTATCCTAATTCTAACTGTACAGGGTTTTCCCAAAGGCGAGTAATTTTTTTAACAGAAGGTAGAACCCTTCAAAATAAATCATTTTAGCAGAAACTAAACGTTGCATGTCCAGGAACGGTTGTTTCTGTTCCCATGTTCTCTCTAGGGCTTTTACAGAAAACTAAATGGACGTACAACGTTAGGTTTCCGCACAGACAAGTATTGCTGATTTCTATGCAACCTTGAGATAACGCGTTTAGAACGGTTCAAAGCGTGGGGTGAAAATTCGTGGAATCGCGTGTTACAGAAAACCTAAAAACCAACCAAGATAAATGTCTAAACACTCAAATTGAGTCCAAACTAAGTTATCATCCTATGTTCGAGAGCTTATTGTAGGAACAACACCCCAAAACAAGAACAAGAACGCATCAACCACGCTTGTCAAAGTCGAAGGGAACCATGTCGTTTTTCAGACCACCAAGATTGTTAACCTCTAAGCGTAAATTTGAAGATTTTCAAGGAACTGATGAAGAATAATTGAGTTGCATCATTTATCCCCTATATTGGGTAAATCTGAAATGTTTACAGTTCTGGCCATATTATTACGACATGTAACCCTAATCTTTCTAACAATTAAGCTCAAACACATGCAAACACATTGTTTTTTATGAGTGTATGAAAATAATATCCTCTTCTGGGGCTCCTGAATATTCCTTGAGGCGGAACATGTACAGCTACTCATAAAAATAAATATTCATTAATTACAAACATTTTATTCACTTCATACTATTTATAATGGACTATTGCCAAGTGATTGAGAACATAATTTTGGAGAATCGGTAGGCAGCCTGTAGAGGTGAACAAGCGCGACAAAATCTGGAATTACTTATAGCAACGAAACCACTTCGATTCCTTTGTGACTATGAACGAAAACGAAGAAGTCACTTTATTCTCCCACTGAAACTGAAATCTAATATTGGAAATTGCAGGTTAAAAACCTCAGAACAAATCCGCATTCCCAGGACGCTATATTGCCGGAGAAGAAGCGTCTGGATTGTTATTGCCGCGCCAGTACAGAACGAAAAATATCAGGAATTTATGCAAGGCATCCACTTCTTTCGCCAGTTAGTTTCACACACAACAAGGCATTCAGTATACGTGACAACGTCTCCATTCCCTGGAGGGTGGGTTCATACCCCAACCCCTACCAGGCGATGCAGCTTTTGAGAGCTATTTAAATGCAGTTCGGCACCGTTATGAATACAGATACGCCATTATCGAGTTAGAGTGGGAAGTTTCAGATGTGAAAATGGGGAATAAAACTGGTTGTTGAATAGAGTTGGTTGGAAATGTGCTCATCCGGGTATCCGAAAACATTCATATGAATCCGAAACCCGACAGGACTTGTCTGTTCTTGGATTACTAGGCGACAATATTGGAGTTATGATGCAGGTGGGTTTTATTGTTATGCGCAAGAATATTTTTGGATGCAAAATTTGCTATGTCCAGCACAACTTAACATAATATTCCCCCCATATCTCATTACTATGAAATACTCGTTTTTCTACTATGGATAAGTAATTGCGTACGAGTACATATTCTCTACATTTTTCCGCGTATGTTCTGGGGAACATCGCGTATCATTTTGCCCAAATGTCTGTAACTTTCGAATTTTTTGACGATAATGGTCTCAAACGATTTGGTTCGACTCCCCGATGAGGAATTAGAGGTCAAATTTGATTCTGTCCGGCCGGCCGGCCGTTGCCAGGATAACTTGAGAACTCAAAGACCTAGCGACTTGAAATTTTCAGGGTGGGTGGCGCATCGCAATACGACGGACAAGTTTGTTAATGGGCATATTTGGCCCAATGGTTTCCGAGTAACAATTTTGTTTTCATCCAATATGAATCAGATCGAATTGAAACTTGGTGATTAGTTGTCTAATATTAGCCTGAGTACGTTCGTGGAATGTTGTGAGAATCGTATCGCTAGAAAATAAAAAAAATAACCTGAGAACGGAGAGAGAAAGCGATTTGAAATTTTCAGGTTAGGTTGTACATCTGAATGCGACATTTGAGTTTGTTTATAATCATAATCGGCCAAACGGTTTTGGAGTTAAACCCAGTTGTAATTTGGTTGTTATTTATTCAATAACTCAAAAAATATGGAAGCGATCCAATTCAAGCATGGTTATTAGATGTAAAATGCCAACGCGAAAATTTCTGCAGAATTTCGTGAGAATCGTATCATCAGAAAATTTTTTAAAAAATTATTGAAAATTATTGAAAAAAATTCTATATATCAAAAACTATTAATCCAATATCACTGAAATTATGCGAGAGCCTTCAGAATCTTACTCGACCACAAAGTTCTAAGTTTGAACACGATCAGATATATATTGTTGGAGATTCGAGCAGCCTTGTGTGAGTTCAGTAGATGGATGGCTGATCATTGCCTCGATAACTTTCGAACGAAAGGAGGCAAGGACTTGGAATTTTCAGGGTATGTTGTGTATCCGAATGGGAGAGTTAAGTTCGTGTATGGGCATAATCGGTCCAACGGTTCCGGAGTCATACCCACCAATATATTAATTTTCATTGGCATGAAAACTTGCTTTTAATGCAGAAACCTTACAATTTAGATATAGGAATATTATACAGGCTGTCCCAAAAATACCACGCGAAAGTGACACTGGAGATAGATTGGCATTAGGTCTATCAGATAGCATCAACATGACCTCAGTAAAAGTCCGCTGATTTTCGAGATATCACCACTTTTGTGTATTTTTTAAAAATCTCCAGTTTTCGGTCTTTTATCGCCTAGCATTGCTAGAAATTACTTCAAACTCATGTTTTTTTTTTTACCTAGGCTATCCTGAATAGTTGCTTTAAACAATGAAGTAATAACTTCACCGACAACTAGAACAAAATCCTTCAAAAAATGTCTAACTTGTTGTATTTTATGCCGAAGTTAAAACGTTAACTTAAGTTTGACTGACTGCTGTGAAAAAAAATTATATCAGACTGAATTGACAAATAATCGCAAAAACTGGTCCATTTCATGCCCTTTTCAAAATGATACAACACTACCAATTTTTTTTAATCAGAATAAGAATTGCTACTTACTAAAAAAAACCAAAACCCTTATCGGCTATCTCGCTCCCACATTCATTGTTTAGTAACATGGAAACCGGTCCGACTTTCACAGACTAGGGGTCTTCGAATAGTCTAGACCAGGGGTCACCAAATGGCGGACCGCGGTCCGGATGCGGATCGCGAACCTTTTTTTTGCGGACCATTTTTCCAGAAAATATGTATTCTTGATTAAAAAAATTCAGATAACTTTTCGTTTTATTTACTAATTATAGATATTGGATTTAGATTAACTGCTAGTCAAATTCTTATGCCATCATAATGCTATAACGACCCGCGACAGATATACAGATTTTGTGAACGGACCTCCAATGAAACTAATTGGTGACCCCTGGGTTAGATACTAGAGAAAACTTTTTGGCGTTTGACGGATTTACTCATTTCCTAATATTTTCCGAACGGTTAGAGATACAGAGGAAATAGATACATAAATCTAAACGTCGTCCACCGACCAATCATCGGGGAAAATTTGGATATCGAAATGTGAAAATCATAGATTTCGGACGGGAAAGAAGAATTTTCCTTCGATTCCGGGTCAAAAATATGTGTGCCGACCCAAAAAATTTTTCAAGGTATATCGATACGGAGCACGTGTCTAGTTAAATCGAGGTCGCTGATCACGAATATGCAATTAGTTTTTCCCTAAGTGGCGTACTTTGGGAAAATTTTCACTTAGAGTGAAAAAATGGACAAAAATAGGTCAATTTTGGAAGTTCACACCGCCCAAAAAAATCGGACTAAGGTGTTGTTGATTTTTGCCCTCATATATGGATCCTTTATCTACTGAATAATCCAAACAGAAAATGTCCAGGCCGTACTATTCGGAAATTATGATTTTTTTCCCAAGGGTCTGTTTTTCGGAAAATTCATTCCGCGGTATTTCCGCGGAAAATTCTCTAATGAAAAATCCGATCATATATTCGTAATCTACGGTCCCGAATTAGTAAATGACGTAATTTGCATCGAAATCGGAGACCGGTCGAATTTTGGCAATTTTTTAATACATTAGCCTTAAAAAAATCCCATTTTTCGAGAAAATTTTTTTGACGCAAAACTATGAAACGTGTACTTATTCTTATAGATTCGGTGCCGTAGATTCCGAATCTACCATCAGATATTTATTACAAAAATTTTCCGAGGAAATATCACGGAAAGAATTTTCCGAAAAATAGACCCTCGGGAAAAAAAATCATAATTTCCGAAGCGTACGACCTGGACATTTATTGTTCGGATGATTCGATAGATAAAGGATCCAAATATGACGTAAAAAATCAGCAACACCCTACTCCGATTTTTTTGGGCGGTGGAAAGTTCCAAAATTGACCTATTTTCGTCAATTTTTTCACTTTAAGTGAAAATTTTCCCAAAGTACGCCACTTAGGGAAAAACTGATTACATATTCGTGATCAGCGACCTCGATTTAATTAGACACGAGCTCTGTATCGATATACCATGAAAAAAATTTTTTGGGTCGGCACTAAGAAATATTTTTGACCCGGAATCGAAGGAAAATTCTTCTTTCCCGTCCGAAATCTATGATTTTCACATCTCGATATCCAAATTTTCGCCGATGATTGGTTGGTGGACGACGTTTAGATTTATGTATCTATTTATCTATTTATGTATTGTCACGAGTATGAAACAAGAAACTCTGATATTTTTCTCATTCCCAAACATAGAACACATAAATTTGAATGCTCTCCATTATATCAGAGTATAAAATTGTATAATCATTTACCATCATCAGTTAAGTCGTTGAATGTAATTCAGTTCAGGAGAGAGGTTAAGGGTATTCTCACATCGAAATGTTTCTACTCGGTGGGTGAGTATTTTTCCGATCTTTTGATTTGAACAACTATGTATATGTACCCAATTGCTAAATGCATTTTCTTTTTATGACATGTCCTATACACTGTTAGTTGTGTCTTACAGGATCAATAAAGAATGTTATGTTATGTTATGAATGTTATATGTTATTTTTTCTGTATCTCTATCCGTTCGAAAAATATTAGTTAATGAGCGAATCCGTCAAACGCCAAAAAGTTTTCTCTAGTATCCAACACATACAAAAATCTACAATTTTCCGATTAGGTCGACGCGGCTTTGGTCATTCACTAAATCGGGTACGCAGATCACGAATCTGTAATTAGATTTTCCGTATCTCGATTAGTTTCGGAGCAATGACGAAGAAAGTCGCAATTTCTGGCTCTACCTCCGGAAAATGGACTAATCAGTCGGATTTTTCGCCATATTACCAAAATTAATCGAGATACGGAAAAACTTATTACAGATTCGGAATCTACGCCCTCGATTTAGAGAATAGCCATAGCCGTGGCGATCTAATCAGAAAATTATAGATTTTTTTATGGGTTAGAATCTAGACAGAGGACTCACAGCTCTGGCAATGTGTTAGTTGTTGTATGCATTTTATCAATATTTCACAGGAAATAGGTCATAAATACTTCTACAAGGGTTGAAGTATTACAAGATATTTTACTTGCAATTATCTTTCCGTGGAAAATATTAATTTCAAGGGTGAGACCACCCATGCAAAAATAAACCAGTTAACCCAAAACATTTAAGTTTTACAAGCGAGCTGCTTTGTTCAGAAATACAAATGAGCGCTTCCCAACATGTGAAGTCATGGGACGCAACAGTGGTGATATCTCGAAAACCAGCGGACTTTTACTGAGGTCATGTTGATGCTATCTGATAGACCTAATGCCAATCTATCTCCAGTGTCACTTTCGCGTGGTATTTTTGGGACACCCTGTATATTGCTTGAAACGAAATTTAATTATCTTTCAATAAATCTTGTTATATACAGGTCTTTCCATTCGAAAAAACGCAATTTTCATCGTTTAAGTATGTCCCGGAAAAGACTCGGATTTTGATCAACCCTGTATGACTAGGTACGTATGATATTCTAAGTAAATGATACACGGGATATTGTTGATCGATATCCGAAATTTCGGATTTCTAGGATTCCAAGTAACAAAGTAATGAATGTTGAACTGAAGCTATGTTTGGCACAAGAAAGAAAGTAAATCAATTAACTACTCGGAAACCACTAGAGGTAGGGATGATGTAGTTGCTACTGAATTAATCAGGAGGCTACGGCAGATCGAAAAAAGCAATAAAATCTAGGGTGATCCAATTGAAATATCAAAGTTGTAAGTACTTTTTTAGATAAGCGGCAACACTGCAGCAATGACAATATTCTAGATATATGGAGCAGTGGTTCCTTGGCAAGGAACCAAATTTTCAATTAAATCGTATCTCCCGTTCCGCGTATAAGTCCAGGATACCATCGACCGTGCCCCCCCTGTATACTCGTATTTCTTCGATATATTCACTATTTCTAAATGCATCATTGTGAACCTTAATATTTTATCAATAAAGTCTGGGAACGTTCTTTGTAACGCTAAAAAGTAATGATAGCTCTCAACCACTCGTGAGCATGATGAAAACTGCCATAAAACACAAGCAAAACTTTCCTTTGTTGTAGAAGTGCAATTTCAATTCTACGCGACTGCATTAATGTATTACTGAAGCCTTTGTCTTCACAGGAATACAATATGTATACAGAAACTGCGGGTCTTAAAATGGGTTCAATGAATCCTCAAGTATTGTTAGGTTCAGCTATTTTATGAAACGTGTGGTTTCCGGCTCAGGACTAGCTCTCCGAAAGAGGAAGCGTTTAGTTGAAATCGACCACTTGTCGAATACATGTCAGTAAGTGCGAACTATTGAAATCATAATACTCTCGTTTATATAGAACTGAGGATATATTCTAAATATACAAATATAGTGGAGCCTCGAGGTAAGAGGCAAAAGCGGCAACGCTCGAATAGCCCACCCATTGAAAACTGCATGAATCAGATTAATTTCCATAGCACCTGCTCGTCTGCATTAGAAGTAAACAAAACGCTTTTGATGCACGATTTCAAATTCTGAAATTATATCGAGACTACCCTCTCCAATGTACCGCGCGCGGTAGCTCGTTCTAGATCGCAGTACTAGATGCGTTCCCATTTGATATTAGACCAGGGTCGAAGCATTTACAGATGGTAAAAATTAAAACAAAATTATAGTGGAATGAAACCCATTGGAAAAGGAAGAGAATATAACAAAAATTATAGTAGAAATAATTCACGGGCGATCTAAGTTCGGGAAGGGGAAGGTGGTGAGTTTTTAAGGGTAAACAACGGCTTACCTCGATTTCCGGCAAAACTTCAAGTCCTATGGCAAAGTTGTAGGTGATAAGAAGATCTACAACTATTCTGTTCACACTTTTTTCACATAACCTCAGAATGTATGTGAAAAATTCAAATAACCACGTTTTTGGTTTTTAATTTTTATATTTCACAAAAAAAGGTTTTTTTTCACCTAATTTGGTAAAAACTTACCTTTTTATGTCCCAAATACACTGTAATTTTTTGGATTTAAATTTTTTTTTTCACCTTAATTTGACTCAATATCGAAAAAGTACCCAAATTTTCAATAAAAAATTCTTACGTCAAAATAACTGCTTTTTGGCGCTCTAGTTCCTCGGAACTGAGTGCTTATCAATTTGCCCAAATGTCTGTAATTTTCGAATTTTTCGATGAAAATGGTCTTAAACGATTTGGTTCGACTCACTGATCAAGAATCCGTGGTCGAAATTCATTCTGTAGGCACGATAACTCTCGAACGGAATGAGCTAGACAGTTGAAATTTTCAGAGTAGGATAAATATCTCGGTTAAGTTCGTTATTGGGCAAAATTGGCCAGATTTAATTTGATTTCTTCCATGGTGCAGTTCTCATGCTCATGATTGCTCATTTAATCTTGATAAATAAACTATTATTTAAATTGAATTTCCTTTATGATGCAGTTCTATCATATGAACACATTGATATAATTCCCAACTCTGAGAAACCAATACTTTCGGAGATATAATTTGTCTGTTTGAACTAGAGCGCCAGAAAGCTCCTGTCCACAGGGCTTGAACCCATTTTTCAGAAAGTAGGTGGGCTTTTTGTTCATTGGAGTCTCTACTTCCTGGTGGTGTAAAAACACTATAAGTTACTACGGTATATTTTCTCGGAAAAAAATAAGTTAATAAAATTAATATTTAATTAGACATCCACAATATTTTGAGAAAGTTGTAGAATCTTCTATAAATTATAAGTGTAGATGATGCCTTTTTATTTGTATTTTAAGATAACTAGTATACCTGAGTAACCTACGGATAATTTTAGCCCATCAAAAGGTATTTCATAGAGAAGTGGGGAAGGGGCTATGAGGGTCTGGTCCCTACTGTCTGTTACTTCCCATACTCCTTTTTGGAAACATTGTGGGTTGTACCTGTCTTTCGAAGGGGGAAGAAAGTAGGGATCGATTTTACGAAGGAGAATGACAATTTGAAATATGTAGTTGACGATTTTCAATAAATATGAATAGTGATCAAGAAGATGAATTTATTCCATTCGGCTTTTCCACACGGTATGATTTTTTGCGCGTATGTTCTGGGGAACATCGCGTTATCGTTTTGCCCAAATGTCTGTAATTTTCGAATTTTTCGCTGAAAATGGTCTCAAACGATGGAGTTCGACTGCCTGATCAAGAATTCGAGGTCAAATTTGATTCCACGATAATGATATCTCATTCCGATAAGCAATAGCGACTTGCAGTTTTCAGGGTAGATTGTACATATGAATACAACATTTGAGTTCGTTAACCAGCATAATCGGCAAAATAGTTTTGGAGTTATAACAATCTGAAATTGGTTTTTATTTCTTCAATAACTCAAAAAATATAACTCCGATCCAATTCAATCACGGTTATTAGTTTGTAGAATGCCAACTTGAAAATTCTTGCAAAAATTCGTGAGGATCGTAGCACTAGAACATTTTTAAAGAAACTTCGAAAAAAAAAATTGGTTCAAGCACTTGTCCATGGACAAAAGAACATACGTGCAAAAGCTTCTGACTTCACGTCAGTGCTTGGACCAATATTCAGTAGTTGTTTCAAAGTAAGAGTTCAAGAATATAATATATTCCTTAAAATTTTTAATTTTGATTCAATAATTCAATTGAGAAATAAATCAATCGTTCCGTTTTAAATGTGTTACACTTCGTCTTATTCACCCAGTTGATTAACAACTTATTTCAAACGAATCACATAGTGGAAATTCCTCAAAAGCTATTCCATAATGCTCCTTTATTAGTCCAAATTGTCCTGTTAGCAATTGAACTCAAGACGGAATCAAGCCAAATCGTTACGACTCAGATTTTCAGCCACAAAGCACGAAGGACTCATTATTTCTGCATTTCTTCGATTCCGAAATTATTACAGCAATTTCCCCTGTAGCCTTCGTAGGAAGTAAGGTGAAATTGGCCTGCTCTCAGTCATAAATTCGGTCTGCTGAATTTTATGATGTGGAATAATGTGATGATATCTGTATATTTCCTCGAAGCCTATATTTCGGCTCGTTATAATACCAATAATTAACTTCATTAATTACCTGCGGCATTTGAATTATTAGAAGGGATTATTGCCTCGGTGGCTCATTTGGAAAATCATAGGAATGTATCAGTTTAAGGTACTCAAAGTAGTTCGATCAATTGATCAGATGAGAGTCTGACTAATAGTATTAATTAATTGAGATTTTGGCGTGTTTATAGAAATAATGAAATAATCGGTATAACTAGATAGTAGCAATTATATTATATTATTACTATCATTAACGGATTTACTGGAGCCACTTACCCGCAATATATTATACAGTATCACTTGACGAAACATATTAAAATATTATTAAAGTTAAAACAAAGAAATTTCAAAAAGCACGGACGTGAAGTCAGGAAAATTACGCGAGAAAAATTGAAAACTTCGTCCATTCTAAACCAACCTGACAGATGTCGAATGGTTTGATTGGTTGAAAGAAATTGAAAATCTTTCGAAAAATACCAACTTTCCTGACGTCGATTTCGAATATAAACGTTTCGAGAAGAAAAAACCCACATAGTCCATTGAGTGGATAGAACTTTCGACATAAACTCACCAGCAAGTCCTACTTTTGAGAGTGCATCCATATCACTCTACTTTTCGACTATCCAATTTGTCCCGATTCGGAGTCCGAATGTGAACGAAATTTCTTTCGTGAATCTTTTTTAATAGATATAAAAATTTCATCTACAGCTTTCGCTTCTTACTGTTCCATAGTTTCGTTCGCGTGCTTTGACAGCGCTGGAAACGTTCCTCGAATTAAAAAAATGGGTTCAAGCCCTGTGGACAGGAGCTTTCTGGCGCTCTAGTTCAAACAGACAAATTATATCTCCGAAAGTATTGGTTTCTCTGAGTTGGGAATTATATCAATGTATACATATGATAGAGCTGCATCATAAAGGAAATTCAATTCAAATAATAGTTTATTTATCAAGATTAAATGAGCAATCATGAGAATGAGAACTGCACCATGGAAGAAATCGAATTGAATCTGGCCAATTTGCCCAATAACGAACTTAACCGAGATATTCATCTCCCTAACCTACTCTGAAAACTAGCTAGCTCATTCCGTTCGAGAGTTATTGTGGAAAAACTTTTTTTAAATTTTCAAAATTTTTTTTTTACACTTTGCGGTAATCTGGTCAATACAAAACTTCACATGCGTATAAAGGTCATGATTCTACAATTTGATGCTAAATTTCAGATAGATCGAACGAACTTGTCCGAGATATTTACGCTCCAAAACCACCTTGCAATTTTCAATCCGCTAACTCCTTTCGTTGGAGAGTTATCGTGCCTACGGCCGGTCGATTTCGCACTCGGATTTTTGATCAGTGAGTCGAACCAAATCGTTTGAGACCATTTTCAGCCAAAAATTCCAAAATTACAGACACTTGGGCAAATTGATAAGCACTCTGTTCCGAGGAACTAGAGCGCCAAAAAAACAAGTTTCGTATGAAAATTGCCCAAAACAGGTTTAAAGTACCTACAAATAGTAGGTATTCCATAAAACATGTATGAAAGAAGATGAGTAATAAATAAAAAATTACCTTGTAATCGATCAAAAATTTCCTGATCTACGTACACCAAATTTTCTCCTCTCTCAAACTACATACATAAAATACGAAGCAGACCATTTTTGATTACCTTTTAGGTAGCTATAATATTTGGAATAGCAGGAGCCTGTCGACGAGATGAGCTTGTCCGAATGAAAGTTCAGGATATAGAAGATTTCGGTTAGAAAATACTGGTAAAAATACCAGAAACAAAAACAAATAGACCTAGATCATTTATCATTAATGAAACCTTTTTGAATGTTTATAGAGAGTACGTATCATTTAGGCCTAATGATTTTGAAAATCCTAGATTTCAAAAGCCACGGAGGATGGAAGTCTTCTACTCTGAAGAATATATTGACGAATCACTCAATAATAAAGTAGAAGTGTGCTAATAAAATATTCAACACCCCTGCCTCGACTTCAAATGAAAATGATCGAAACGAGATAAACCAAACAATTAGCCATGCAGCTTCAACGTCTATAAATTCTCGTTGCCCTCCAGTACAATTTACAAATTGTACAAACTGTACAATAAATGTAAATATTAACAGCAATTAATTTGTGTTCAAGAATATCGTTATAAATTAGATGTTTCTTTTATTTCTTTCGTAACAACTTTATCAATATACAGTTAAAACCATACTTTGTTTCATTTTATTGTAATAATCCATTGTAACATTACCGCACGCTACAGCAGTGCGGTAAGAATATTATCGCACTGTTATTTTCTAATTGCTTAGCAACTGCCCACTATTCTGGAATATTGAGCTTTGCGCATAGAAAACCGGTCAAAATAGTGTCACTTTTCCCACGATCGAAGAAAAACATAATTATTATATTATATCATTATTGTTATATTGAATTCAATACGAGTATGGTGAAATATGAATATTTAGTCACACCTGTCATTTTTTAATGGGATACATTCAATATTTCGATACTTAATGATCCAATCTTTTGCCACTGGCAACCGCATGGATGATCGTTTCGTTGATAATAATTAACGCTGACACTGCGCATTGAGCCATAGCACGATTCCATTTCCTGGCATGGTTCCCCCCAGCAAATTATTCCTCCCGAGTATAATTTGGAATCAATAGTTTGAATAACGAAGAAAAGAGAAAAACTTAGGGTGATGAAGAATGGAAGAGTTGATGGAATCTAAAATAGATCTCTTTGTTATACTCTCGACATTATGCATAATGGATTATGAACTATCAGAAAATTCCGAAAGTTTCTCTGACAAAAAATTTAAATGCTTTTCATGTCGAATAAGTTAGTCTATTAGTTATAAACGGGAGATGTACCACAAATTGGATGAAAGTATATTTTAAACTAAAATGAAGGAATTGTTAGCTTCGACGTTGCTGAAGTACATTTTTTTAATAATCCTTAGCGTTCTGAAAATGAACAGTCATTATCAAGCAGAGTCGGAAATGAACGATAATTAAACACTAACATATTCCAAACAAAACACAGATATCTTCTTCTTGTGGTGCCTATCCATTACGAATGTTGGCGATCATCATGGCGAAGCGTCATTTGTCAACTGCTGCACGGAAAAGGCCAACTGTTGTTGTATTGTACCATGTTCTTCAGCCATGATATTCTTCGTCTACCGGGCCCTCCTGCCCTCAACCTTGCCCTGCAGAATCAGCTGCAACAAGTCGTTTCACTGGCTGTTTCTTATTATATGTCCGAAATATTCCAGCTTGCGAGTTTTTATTAAGAGAAGCAGCGCCTTGTATTTATTTATTCTTTCAAGTACCCTAAGATTGGTGACATGGTCGGTCCATGGGATTGTTAAAATATTCCGATATAACCATATCTCAAAAGACTCAATTCTTGTACAGGAAGCTTCAGTTAGCACCTCAATAGTCTGATCTTAGTTGGTAGTGACATACCGTGGAACTTAAGCAATCTAGACATCTTCAGAAATGCAGCTCTGACCTGTTGGTTTCTTGGTTGCCCTGTCTTGAAGTAGCCAACTAGCAGAAACACGTGTTGGCAGGTACCAGCAGAATGATTTTTCTGTGCTCCTTTTGCGGAATTACCTGTTACATTCTCACTTGAATATCATTCTCCGCATTATCCATATTTCTATATTTCATATTCTCAGGTTGAGGTCGCATCGCAAAGGTCGCTTATGCTTCCTCCGTGCCGATACCATAGTTTACCTCTGAATCGGAGGTCCTAGAGCTGAAGGCAAAACTGGTTGCTCGCTGCTGTTGTGGTGTCACCTATTTCCATTTTTATTTCTATCCTTTCCTTGGTTTCTTGGTTGCCCTGACCTGAAGAATCCAAGTAGCAGAAACACGTGTAGGCAGGTACCAGCAGAATGATTTTTCGCTGCTCCTTTTGCGGAATTACCCGTTAAACCTTCTCACTTGAATATAATTCTCCACATTATCCATATTTCATATCCTCGATTTGAGGTAACATCGAAATGGTTGCTTATGCTTCCTCCGTGCTGATGCCATAGTTTACCTCTGAATTGGAGGTCCTAGAGCTGAAGGCAAAACTGGTTGCTCGCTGCTGTTGTGGTGTCACCTATTTCCATTTTTATTTCTATCCTTTCCTTGGTTTCTTGGTTGCCCTGACCTGAAGAATCCAATTAGCAGAAACACGTGTTGGCAGGTACCAGTAGAATGATTTTTTCTGCTCCTTTTGCGGAATTACCCGTTAAACCTCCTCACTTGAATATAATTCTCCACATTATCCATATTTCATATCCTCGGGTTGAGGTCACATCGCAAAGGTTGCTTATGCTTCCTCAGGGCTGATGCCATAGTTTACCTCCGAATTGGAGGTCCTAGAGCTGAAGGCAAAATTGGTTGCTCGCTCCTGTTGTAGTGTCACCTATTTTCGATTTTATTTCCATCCTTTTTTTTTATCTGAAGAAGGCAACTAGCAGAAACACGTGTCGGCAGGTACCAGCAGAATGATTCTTCTGTCTTCCTTTTGCGGAATTACCCTTTAAACTTTCTTACTTGAATACCATTCTCCGCATTATCCAAATTTCTATATGTCATATCCTCGGGTTGAGGTCACATCGCAAAGGTTGCTTATGGTTCCTCCGTATTGATGCCATAGTTTACCTCTGAATTGGAGGACCTAGAGCTGAAGGTAAAATTGGTTGCTTGCTCCTGTTGTGGTGTCCCTTTTTTTCAATCTTATTTCCATACTTTCCTTGGTTTCTGGTTGCCCTCTCTGAGGAAGGCAACAAGCAGAAACACGTGTCGGCAGGTACCAGCAGAATGATTCTTATCTGCTCCTTTTGCGGAATTACCCGTTAAACCTTCTCAATTGAATACCATTCTCTGCATTATCCATATTTCTATATTTCATATCCTCGGGTTGAGCTCACATCGCAAAGGTTGCTTATGCTTCCTTCGTGCTGATGCCATAGTTTACCTCCGAATTGGACGTCCTAAAGCTGAAAGCAAAATTGGTTGCTCGCTTCTGTTCTATTTTCAATTTCATTTCCATACTTTCCTTGGTTTCTTGGTTGCCCTCTCTGAAGAAGCCAACTAGCAGACACACGTGTTGGCAGGTACCAGCAAAATGATTCTTATCTGCTCCTTTTGCGGAATTACCAGTTAAACCTTCTCACTTATACAGGGTGAGTCTTTGACCACTGCATTAATTTTAACCAAAGATTCCTCTCGTGAAATGAAACACTTTTTGGGCGCATGTTCTAGGGGAACATCGTCCTATCATTTCGTCCAAATGTCTGTAATTTTCGAATTTCGAGCTGAAAATTGGCTAATAGACTAATTCGGACTCCCTGATCACGAATCCGGTGTCAGATTTTTGGGTGCCGTCCGGCCGGCCGGCCGGCCGTACTTCCGGCCGTAGGCACGATAACAGGAGCACCGAAGGTCCTATCAACTTCAAACTTTCAGGGTAGGTTTCTGATCAAAATGCGACGGATAAGTTCGTTAACGGGCAAAATCGGCCGGACGGTTTAGGAGTTATAGACATTTAAAATTTTGAGGTTATTTCCCTGATATTTCAGGAACTAAAGAAGATGTTGAATCGAAACTTGGTAGTCAGTTCGAGGATATAAACGCGCAACTTTTGGCAAAATTCTGTTATGATCGAAATGTTGGTAATTTTTAAAAAAATATTTCTTTTAATTTTTTCGAAAAAAAAATTTTTTTTTCGTGAACTATTCATCAGATTGCAACAAAAACTTGTACTAACGTCAATTGTAGTATTTTGCAACATTGTGCAAAATTTTGGCTCTATACGATATCAATTTCTGGAGATATAAGACAAAATGTTTCAAATTTCCTGGGTCTCTCTAAGTATTTTCATCGATTATTCTATGAACTCTTTGAATTCCACCGAAAACAAATTCAAAGACATAAACATAAAGAATCAAGTCATAGTTTAGACGTCGAAAGAAGGACGATGTTGATCGACTTGAAAAGGTACCTATTTCAAGAAATGCAATAATGAAATGCTTAATTTATGGATATAATATTATCTAAGTATTGTTGGGACCGGGCAGTTGGAAAATTTTTTAATAAAAAAATTTGTACCGACGTTAAATCAAGCATTCTACACGAGTGTGCAAAATTTCAGTTCGATACGATCTCAATTCCAGAAGATATTGCTTAAAATTCACATTCCAGCGTGTTTTGACGTTCTATGGTCACAGAAAATCGTCACAAAAATCTATTTACCTCATTTGACGGCTGTTTGTCAAAACAATTAATTCCAATAATTGATGTCAGATTTCCTACATACCAAGTTCAAACACATTTTATTATATGGAAAACACTTATTATGATCATGTTCTACAGGAATTGATACTAAATAGAAGCTAGATGAAGATTATTGTAATGGAAAATTTGTGTTCCAGAATAATATTAAGGTATTCAACATGATACTGCTTTTTTTCTTTACTGGTCAGTACGGGCCACAAGGAAGATGAACATGCGCCCAATAGCTCCTGTCCACAGGGCTTGAACCAATTTTTTCATTTACCATTTTTCCAGATTCGGCTCAGGTAAAAAGTTACAAGCGTTTAAAGATTTCACAATGTGCTAATACACTCCCGCATATAAATATCTATGAAATTGTTGGCGGACGAGAATAAGGCATGGTAACGTGGTTTACAGCTTGATTCGGAGTTTTCCATTTTAAAACATTCAATGAAGAATATCTCGAAAACGGTGCGTTTAATGAGAAATGATGAAGAATAATATAATGTTCTAAAACGATGGAATATTCTTGAAATGATTCAAGAAAAACTTTATATGCTTTCTTTATGCTAATTTCGTTTAGTTTTATGAATCCACGAGTCCAAAACTAGAAAACCAGTAGAAGTAGAAAATAACTAATATTTGGAAAATATGTATCATAGTTATAGGAAACTTTACGCCAACATTCATTTCATTCGAAAAAAGGATGTCAAAGCTACAAAATAAAAACTGATTTTTTTTCAAAATTTCAACAGCCTCTATCTTTTTACCTGAGCTGAATTTGGAAAAATGTTAAATGAAAAACATGTTTCATTTGATGAGAGGAATCTTTGGTTAAAATTAATGCAGTGGTCAAAGACTCACCCTGTATATAATATATATAATATTATATTATGAACAAAATTCCTAATATTATGGAAAACTGCAAGAGATATTGCAAATTCAATTCGTGCATTCCATATAAATTAGAATATTGCATTAAATATTTGTATCACCTGATTTCACCCTTTTAGATGGGCCGCATTATACGTTATCAGACATTCCAAATTGAGTGGGTAATAGGTAAATTGATTCGATTCACAATACATTACGTAAACACGGACGTGTGGTCCTTTCGACCCCTCAATATTTGTGGAACCTGATATTTCGATATTTGATCTCAGTAATCAACTAACTGCATTCGCAGATGTATTTGCACTGAACGATTGAGAGGTACATCAACCCCTACCCGTCATGGCCAGTGAGAAACATTAAATTTGAAACTTGGACAAAGTTAATTTGACTCCTCGTCTGTGGTTAAACGTTGAGAACGAGGAAAAGGGACATTTTCGAAAATACATTATTGGCGTTCTAGTTCCTCGGAACTGAGTGCTTATCAATTTGCCCCAATGTCTGTAATTTTCGAATTTTTCGATGAAAATGGTCTCAAACGATTTGGTTCGACTCACTGATCAAGAATCTGTGGTCGAAATTCATTATGTCCGGCCGGTCCGGCCGGCCGGCCGTAGGCACGATAACTCTCGAACGGAATGAGCTAGACAGTTGAAATGTTCAGAGTAGGTTTGAGGGATAAAGATCTCGGCTAAGTTCGTTATTGGGCAAAATCGGACAGATTGTTTCGGAGTAACAAAAAAAAATTTTTTTTTTTTACAACACAAATTCCAAATTAAATTTTTACAATAAGCAGATTTATCATAAGAATCCATTCATATCATTTTTAACTCTAACAAGCTAATACTTTCGGAGATATGATTTTTCAAAATTTCAATGTATATCGGTATTCTATGAATTGTTATAATGTCAACTTATTTTCCTGAGACATGACGTTGTCTCATTGTCATTCATTCCAGCAATCGTATAAATATGAGAATGATAATATAATATTATACTTTTTGTTTGTTGATAGTTTCATGCCGATGCCGTCAATCCATATGATGATGGGAATGGTAATGGTAAGTTAATAATATTGAGTTCAGAATATCTCCACTAAAAACAAAACTGGAATATTGGTGTATTGGAGTAGATTAGAGGAAAGATACATATTATCGTTCATCATAGAATTGAAGAATGAATAATATCTCGGATGAGTTCGTTGTTGGGTAGAATTCGTCTATTGGTTTTGGATTGATAATTTTTGGCACTCTTGTTGAATTTAAATTCTTCTATGATTTTTGAATTCAATTTCTGCTAAGATGAAGTTCTAAATTTCAATAATGAATCGTACATCTATGTTTTCACAGAATGCTAAAATTATTCTATCTAAGCTTTATTATATGATCTGTGTTCATACTCGTACATTTCATCCTGTTCTATAAGAGAGAGTCAAATTCATTTCAGCTATTTTAATTTTATTTCTTCCATGGTGCAGTTCTCATTCTCAGATTGCTCATTTAATCTTGATAAATAAACTATTATTTGAATTGAATTTCCTTTATGATGCAGTTCTATCATAAGAATACATTGATATAATTCCCAACTCTGAGAAACCAATACTTTCGGAGATATAATTTGTCTGTTTGAACTAGAGCGCCAGAAAGCTCCTGTCCACAGGGCTTGAACCGATTTTTCTAATATTTATGTAACACGACTTAATCCTGAAACGAGTACGGGAGAGCTGCAAGACTTTTAATTAACATCAAGGAAACCAGAAATATACACGTCATTCAAAATTACCCCAATATAGTCTAGTCAACAATTATTGCTTCTTGGGTAAAATTGTTTGCGTATTTTCCGAAAATATGACTAGGGTGTCATTCGATTTGGAATGGCATGTAGATAATTTCTGAGAAATACTCAGGCCGACCGCGAAAATTGCAATAGTTATGAGCAGATAAGTGAAAACAAATGAAACAAGCACTGTGGACAGGAGCTTTGGCGCTCTTGTTTAAACTTTGACGCATCATATCTTCGAAAGTATTGTTCTCACAGAGTTGGGAATGACATCAATGTATTCTTATGATAGAACTGCGTCATAAAGAAAATTCAATTCAAATAACAGTTTATTTATCAAGATTAAATCAGCAATCTGAGAATGAGAACTGCACCATCGAAGAAATCAATTTAAAATACCAGAAATGATTTGGACTCTCTTTTGTAGAACAGGATGACATGTACAAGTATGAACACATATCATATAATAAATCCTAGATAGAATAATTATAGCATTCTGCGAAAACATAGAAGTACGATTCACTATTGAAATTTCGAAAAATCATATCTCGGAAAGTATAAGCTTGTTAGACCTATTTTGCCCAATAACGATCTAAACCGAGATATTTATCTCCCAAACCTACTCTAAAAATTTCACCTGCCTAGCTCATTCTGTTCGATAGTTATTGTAGAAAAATATTGAAAAATAAAAAAAAAAATTACACTTTAAAGCAACCTGATCAATACAAAACTCTGCATGCGTATAAAAGTCATAATTCTACAGTTTGGTGCTAAATTTCAGATGGATCGAGTGATCGGTTTCGCAAATATTCATAAAAAATGTTTTTACTAAAAACTGCCATAACCCCGAAACCGCCTGCTGGATTTCGGCCATTAACAAACTCGTTCGAGATATTTAAGCTTCAAACGTACTCTGAAAATTTCAATCCTCTAATTGCTGTCGTTCGAGAGTTATCGTGTTAACGGACGGACGGCCGGCTGGCCGGACAGCAGGACAGAATCGATCCCGACCACGGATTGTTGATCAGTGAGTCGTGCAAAATCGTTTGAGACCATTTTCAGCCAACAATTCGAAAATTACAGACATTTGGTCAAATTGATAAGCACTCTGTTCCGAGGAACAAGAGCGCCAAAAAGAAGGAGGTTTGTTTTTTCGCCAATATATCAAAAGCTAATTGAGATTTTTAAAATTTGAAAAAATATTCAAAAAGAGGAGGCTATTTCATAAAAAAATGTCATAACTCAGTGAGTCGAACCAAATCGTTTAAGTCCATTTTCATCGAAAAATTCTAAATTTACAGACATTTGGGCAAACAAGAGGAGCAAGAGCGCCAAAAATGCGAACACATTGTATAGATGTGTGTACCAAATGTTTATGCAGGAATAGACAGTGAAAAGACAAACTTTCTTTCAGAATTGTTTCATTCGTATGAATGTCTGAAGTTCCATTTGGGGGGCAATGCCGTTTCATATGGGGGGAAATTCAGACAGTGCAAGCAGAAATCCTAAACTGTCATTTCATAAGTTTCCCGAAGAGAATAATATATCTTCCGTTAGTTTAATCCCCTAACATGTAGCGAAGCGAAAGTTACACTATAATGAGTCTTGGATGATTAAACCGGAAGAGAAATAACAATTCCGCAGGGCTTTCACACGGGACATCCATTAGCCGTGTCTCTGGAACTATTTCGCGTACAATTCAAACATTTCAAAACGAAATCATTTTGAAAGTGAAAAATATTTTCTCTTTTTCAGTATCGTAATGAGTTCATTACAGCACAGAAAACAGTGCTGTAATGAACTCATTTTTGCGTCGGTATTCTACAATTAACTGCCATGATTGAATTGGATCAGATTTGTATTTTACGAGTTATTGAGGAAATAGCAACCAAATTACACATTTATTTCCAAAACCGTTTGGTCGATTATACTCATTGAAAACCTCAAATGTCGCATTCCGATTCGCAACCTACCATGAAATTTGAAAGTCACTAATTTTTTCCTTTCTCAGGTTATCATGAGGTACATCTTCTATATACAAATGTATATAAAAATGAATTGCTGTTCGTTAGTCTCGCTAAAACTCGAGAACGGCTAGATCAATTTGGCTAATTTTGGTCTTGAATTATTTGTGGAAGGCCAGGGAAGGTTTGAAAGGTGAATAAAAATGTCTACAGGGTGTGTCTCTTTTAACGTCAATGGCAAATTGCTCTTTTTCACGCCATAGTCGTACAATTTCATTCAATTGTGTTGAAACATTATAATTTCGAGGCATACATCATTGAAAATAAACCATTACTATACAGAGTGTTCTTTTTCTCACGGCACAATTGTACACCATTGAAGTGATTTGTGCCACAAACAAAGCATTAACTAAATAGGTACCTTGGATGGATTATCATAATTTATTTGTCCGAAATTTTCATACAGGGTGAATGATATTTAATGAAATGAATGAAAATAAACCATTACTATAAAGGGTGTTCTTCATATCACGGCACAATTGAAGTGATTGGTGCCACAAACAAAGCATCATTAACTAAATAGGTACCTTGGATGGATTCTCATAATGTAATATTTCTGTGTTTCCTTTGATGTGTCGACATGGCTCATGGACAATTATACGTCGCGTGTTCCCGCGTCGGAAAACCATCATCTTTGCTTATTTACGCACCACAAAACAAAACAAAAGTACAGTTTATCAGAAAGCTTAAAATTGATTAAGAGTCTGTATCATAACTGTGTGTGTCTGTCAATATCAAATTGAAACCTTATAAATAGCCAGTATTTCAGGAAAACTCTGTTTTGTAAGTAAGCAACATCGTGTGCAATTAATCGAAAATAATAATAAAACATTCATACCGAGCATTTCTTTTTATTAAGTTAGGCGTTACGAAGTTTGCCGGGCCAGCTAGTAATATTTATAAATAATTTCATTTTAATATTCTATTGATACGATGCTCACAAAATTTCATTAAATTATTTTCGTAAGTATTCTGCAACTAGCTACCAAGTTTCAATAAGATCAGGTCAGTATTGGTTCAAGACAAAATTAGCACCAGGAAACTATTGGGCTGATTATGCCCATTAACGAACTTGTACGATGTAATTGGACACACCAACTACCCTGAAAACTTCAGGTCGCTATCTCTTTCTGTTTTCAAGTTATCATGGCAACGGCCAACCGGCCGGCCATGACAGATGGACAGAATCGAATTTGTCATTGGAATCTTCATCAGTCAGTCGAACCTAATCATTTGGGACTGATTTCGGCAAAATATTCGAAAGTTACAGGCATTGTGGCAAAATGATAGCACCCAGCTCCCCAGAATATGCATTTTAAAATTTCTAATTAATCATATCCTGGACAGAAATTATTCGGTCAGCCAATTCACCATATATTATTAAACATATTGAATATGTTATAGAATACTTTTGAATCATTACACATACCCCTTTATTGAACACTTGGACTAACTTATTTGAAATTACCATCGATATAGGCCGTTTTCTCAGCTTTTATAAATATATGATTACAATTCGTACCATCTTAATCAAAGACTCAACCTATCCTGCAAATTGCAAGTAGCTATCTCCTTCCCTTCTCAAGTTATCGTGAGATGAATAATATTTTTTAATAATTTATTTCAAATTTATTAGCGATACGATACTCACAAAATTGAACATACGTCTTTAAGTCTGTATTCTACAACTACTCACCAAGTTTCAAATCGATCGGAACTGTATTGGTTGACAACAAAATTATTAATCCGAAAAGGTTGGGCCGATTATGCCCATTAACGAACTTATCCGTCGTATTGGAGCGCGCCACCCACCCTGAAAATTTCAAGTCGCTATTTCTTTCGGCATCGTTTGAGACCATTTTCAGCGCAAAATTCGAATATTGCGGACATTTGGGCAAAATGATAAACCGGTGTTCCTCAAAAAATAAACGCAAAAATCAGTGAAATATACCTAATGATTGTTAAATGAACGAGTTAACCCAATCTACCGACGTCAAGTTGTTGCTTTTAAAGATTATAAGAATAATTTGTACAGAATATTATTTGAAGGTATATTTTTCCTCTCCAAATTTTCAACTGTATCAAAATCAAGAGGCTGAAAGTAGTTTAAAGTATCATGAATTTATTTCCACATCCGAACTTGTTAATTTGTATTCGTAAACTGATCTCAAATATATATCCTTGAAACTAAAACTTCAAACATGAAGAAACTCGAATTATCCTGTATATTACCTACGAGTAACGTAATATTCATATTTATTATGAATGAACTCCAGTGAATGAGGGGGTTCCTCAACTTCTTGTTTATTATCGCTCCTATATATTAATGACGTTGAACGACGAGGTGTTAAAGATTAAGTAGATAGAAGCTCCAAGTATAAAGTTTCATGCTGAATCAAAATGATTATACAACTGTTTTCCACGAACAAACATTGTTAATGAGTATAAAAGTTGGTACACTTGTTCTGAAGGAAGTTCGAAAATTACAAGTGAAAATAGTAGGAAATTTCAACTGAATGAAAGGATAGAGAGGAATGTTTAGAGATCCTATTGGTTTATGAAGTTGATCCTAATTATTTCCCTCTTCATTTCTCTAATGTTCTCACAAATTTTACCACGGTCCGATTAAACGATTCAAATAAGAGTTTATTTATCGAGATTAAATGAGCCATCTGCAATGATTTAACTCGGTGGCATGAGTTGTTGTATCTTACACTCGGTGCATTGTTTTCACAACTCGAAATACCTAAGGAAAGTATCATCGAAATGTCTAGAGTAAGGCTGGAGATAATCACAACAGATTGTACATTTATACCTCATATTTGAATAGGTAAGTATTATCAAAGTAAGAATTATATAAACAAATTAGAACAGACATAAATTTTACATATATCTTATAGGCAGATGAGATGACGTGAATGAACAGTGAACACAGAGATAGAACACTGACAGAATTTTGAAAAAACATATCTCTGAAAGTATTAGCTTTTTAGAGTTGAAAATGACATCAATGGATTCTTATGATGGAATAACATTTAATCAAAACTGAATTTGAAATTAGTAATTTTTTTTTTTTCGTTTCTTTGAAACCATCAGGCAATAACGAATTCAACCGAGATATTTATCCGTTCATTCATTCCGTTCGAGACTTATCGTACCAACGGCCGGCTGAACCAGCCGGCCGTACAGAACCGATTTTGACCGAATCGCTTAAGACAATTTTCGTCCAAAAATTCGATAATTATAGACATTTTTAGGGCAAATTGATAAGCACTCTGTTCCGAAGAACAAGAGCGCCAAAACTGATACAAGAAAAGAAAATGGTGGAAATTGGAATGCCCTGAATGTATAATATTATCAGAAACAAAGTCGAAGAAATGTAACATTTGTAAAGGGAATTATGATTGGAAAAGGAATATTTGAAAGAAGAATTGAATCATTTCAAATACACATGTCACAAATGGCGAACATCAATATACGGATTGTAAAATGATTGTATAAGAATCAGGCAATCTATACTTCTGAAGGATTGTCTAATATTTCAGAAATTTTTATTTTTTTTTATTTTTAGGGGTACAATTTCCCGAATATTTCACAGATGTCCTTATGTCGATATTCTACAACTAGTTACCTAGCTTCAATTCGATCGAGTCTTTATTTATTGAGTTATCGAGGAAACAATATTCCACGTGGGTATAACTCCAAAACCGTTGGACTTAACTCTCCCTTCGGATGCGCAACCTACACTGCAAATTGCAAGTTCCTAGCTACTTTGGTTTGAAAGGTATCACGGCAATGGTTACCTATCCAGCTACTGAGCTACATGGCTTGAAAAATTTCAGCCATGTCAGACGAATAGTTTCTGATATATAGAATTTTTTCCAATGATTTTCAATGACATTTTTTTAATTTCTAGTGTTACGATCCTCACCAAATTTCGCAAAAATTTTCACGTTGGCATTCTACAACTAATAACCATGTTTGAATTAGATCGGTTTTTGCATTTTTCGAGTTTTTGAGGAATTAACAACCATATTTCAGATGGGTATAACTCCAAAAGCGCTAAGTCAGTTACGCCTATAGACAAACTCAAATGTCGCATTAAGATGTACAAGCTTACCTGAAAATTTCAAGCCGATATATTTTAATAATTTTTTTTCAAATTTTCTAGTGATACGGTACTCATAAAATTTCACTAACGTTCTAAGGTTTGTATTCTTCAACTACTCACCAAGTTTCAATTCGATCGGATTTGTATTGGTTTGAAAACAAAATTATCACTCGGAAACCGTTGGGTTGATTATGCCCATTAACGAACTTGTCCGTCTTATTAGGACAAGCCACTTACCCTGAAGATATCAAGTCACTTTTTCCGTCCTCAAGTTATCGTGGCTCAACGGACAGAATCAAATTTGACCTCGAATTCTTCATCAGGGAGTTGAACTAAATCGATTGAGACCATTTTCGGCAAAAAAAATCGAAAATTACAGACATTTGGACAAAATGATAACGCGATGTTCCTCAGACCATACGCGCAAAAATTTATTGAAAATCATTGAAATTCTTTATTTCAGGAAGTATTTTCCCGACTTCGCTGAAATTTTGCGAGAGCCTTCAGAACCTAAATCTACTACCAAGTTCCAGGTTTGAACACGATCGGATCTATAATGTTGGACATTTGAGCAGCCTTGTGTGAGTTCAGTAGCCGGATATGTGACCGTTGCCTCGATAACTCTCGAACGAAAGGCGATAGGAACTTGCAATTTTCAGGGTATGTTTCGAATGTGAATAGGAGAATTAAGTTCGCTGTTGGCCATAATCGGCCCAACGTTTTCGGAGTTATATCCATCTGGAATATTATTTTTCGATAACTCAAAATATAAAGACTCGATCGAATTGAAGCGTGCTAACTAGTTGTAGAATATCGACATAAAGACGTGAGAGAACCGTACCGCAAGAAATTTTAGAAAAAATAACGAAAACAAAAATTGGTTCAAGCTCTGACGTGAAGTCAGGAGCTTTTGGGCGTATGTTCTATTGCGCATTCTCCTGTATTGGACACTCTTAATCGAATTTCCCAAGGTAAGTTTCGATTAAGAGAGTGTCCAAAACAGGAGAATGGGCAATAGAACATACGCGCAAAAGCTCCTGATTTCACGCGATGTTCCCCAGAACATACGCGCGAAAACTGGGAGCTCCTAATATGACAGCTACTGAAATATCGAGCTATTCGGTATGAAGCCACTAATTTTAAAACCCCGCACAAGAAGAATTCTTGTGTAATTAAGGGATAGTAAGAGGAAGATCTGAAGTTTAAATAATTTGAGAAATTTTTGTGGGAAATACACTGATCAACAATTGCTAGGGATCACTTATGAACTTCTCTTCATTTGTATTTTTTTCAAGTTATCAGGTGAAGATCTGTACATTATATGTTCTCTAAGGAAAAATTAAGATGTTTTGAGTTGATTATATCAAATTTTTCCTCACTTCATCGGCTCTTGTTCACAAAATCGATTATTATCTGTAGGCTGTTACATGTGGAGTGAAAAGCAATGTGGTATTTGTTATTAAATCTGTTTTTTTCTCTCGTTCAAACACATAAGGTGACAATAATTGAAGAAATGAGAACAATATTAGCTTATCAGTCATGCCGAGAAGACGTTTGGCTCCTGTGCAACTGGACCAAATCATACGGTGGATACAGGAAGGTTTGTCCCAGCGAGAAGTGTCCCGGCGGTTGAATGTTTCGCAAAGTGTCGTGAGTCGGGCTTGGAATAGGTTCATCCAAAACGACTCAGTAGCTTATGTTCATGGGGGAGGTCGGCAGCGCAGTACAACAGCTGCCCAAGATCGTCTTTTGGTCCTCAATGCTAGGAGAAATCCCACTTACCCGGCGTCGCGGCTCAATAGATCACTGAGAGTTGCAACAGGAGTTCTAATTTCGAACCAGACTGTAAGACGAGAGCACGTAGGAGGGTACAACATCCCCGTTTGAATAGGGAACACCGGGTTCATCGACGGCAATGGGCTGAGGAGCACCGCAATTGGACAGTTGAAGATTGGAGCCGATGTTTATTTACGGATGAGTCTAGATTTCGTGTGGTCAACTCCGATGGACGTATTCTTGCTTGGAGGGAAAGAGGTCGAAGGTATGCAGAACAGTTTATGCTGTTTATGGTACCCACAACTGCTTTTGGCGGAGGTTCTATATGTGTATGGGGAGGCATTTGTTTGAACCAATGCACAGAGTTGGTTGTTCTACAGAACACCACAATGACCAGCCAGAGATATCACGATATGATTATTGAACCCATAATTGTTCCGTTTGCGGCTGCCTTGGGCGAGAATTTCATTTTAATTGACGATAATGCCCGTCCACACCGTAGTCGTCTGGTTAATGAAGCGCTAGAAACTCATGCTATTGATAGGATGGGCTGGCCAGCTCGCTCTCCAGACATGAATTGCATCGAACATGTCTGGTCTGAGATGTCTAGAAAATTGTCAACCTTAGAACAACCGATCAATAACCTGGAGGACCTTTCTAACGCTTTACGGGATATTTGGACGAATTTGCCCCAAAATTTTATAAATCGTTTGATTGAAAGTATGCCTCGTAGGGTAGAATGCTTGAGACGAGCTCGTGGGGGGCCAACTAGGTACTAGCTTAACCGAAACTTCAGCCTTCTTGTGGTGTCATCATAAAATTTTTATGTTATTCAAACACAGAATTTTGAGTGTTCCTAATAAAGTCTTTTTTTCTCTCCAACTTTCCATTTTTTCATTCTTTTCTCAAGTGAACCATATTATCAACTGAAAATACTCTGATATCTGACTAAATTTATAATCTTGGAGCGAATAATTCAGAAATAAATTTAGAAAAAGTAAGTGATCCCTATCAATTGTTGAGCAGTGTAATAAACATGTTTGTGAAACGTGTATCATCTCCACTTAATCTATTTGTTCTCAATAAATAATTTCGTATTTTCTTTCCCTGGATAGTAGAATCCACCAAACGACGTCAAGTGTCGCAGCCACAATCTGTAGCAGAGAGCTGTCGTTACCACATGACCCTAATGCAATATCATCATTTATGATCGATTTTTGCTTGAGCGCACACATCCGATGCTTCTTCCATGCCGAGGGCCTCGGGTGTCTGTCACGATATTCCCGATACAGGGACAGGATATTACTCCTAGTGCGCAAAATACCGAATAATTCTCAGCTTCGTTTCAGAAATATCTCCTGCACGGAATAAAGATGGGTTCTGGTGAATGCTTTTATCGGAGCTTTTCTAAAGATAATATCTCAATCTATTCGATGTTTTGGAATGCAAAATTCTTCATTGGATACCAAGTATAATCTGAAAGTGTTCATGCTATTTGTGCGCACCTGTTCTAAGGCGATAACTTTCTAATTTGGCAACATGGTAGAGAAGAGTAAAAAAAATATTCGATTTCATTAGACTCTGTAAAAATGCATGATAAATTATCACCAAAGTATCAGTTCACATAAACTTTTTAATTTTGGCAAAGATAAATATCAGGTATCTAGTTTTTTGGCGCTCTAGTTCCTCGGAACTGAGTGCTTATCAATTTGCCCAAATGTCTGTAATTTTGGAATATTTCGATGAAAATGGTCTTAAACGATTTGGCTCGACTCACTGATCAAGAATCCGTGGTCGGAATTCATTCTGTCCGGCCGGTCCGGCCGGCCGGTCGGCCGTAAGCACGATAACTCTCGAACGGAATGAGCTAGAGAGTTGAAATTTTCAGAGTAGGTTTGGGGGATGAATATCTCGGCTAATTACGTTATTGGGCAAAATCGGACAGATGGTTTCGGAGTAACAAAAAAAAAATTTTTTTTTACGAAACAAATTCCAAATCAAATTTTTTTTAATAAGCAGTTTTATCATAAGAATCCATTCATATCATTTTCAACTCTAACAAGCTAATACTTTCGGAGATATGATTTTTTTAAATTTCAATGTAAATCGTATTTCACAGATTGATATAATTATTATTCTATGTATGAATTCTCATAATGTCAACTTGACAGAAGGGAATATTGTAACTTCAAAAATATTGGGGTTGAAATACTCGTATTTTAGCGATGCAACGGGGACCTCACCCGAAAATGTTTGAAAATATTACGTAAATATTGAAAGCATAATTCTGTAGTTTGGTGAACGTAGATCAGGAAATTTTTGATCGATTACAAGGTAATTTATTATTACTTATCTAATAAACTATTATTTGAATTAAATTTCCTTAATGATTCAGTGATATCATTTAACAATATGATCAATATGTTTTTCCCATCTCATATTAAAATCAGAGTATGAACCCAAGTATTTGTGATAATCAACCTTTTTCAGTATTTGATGACCTATATTAACATTCAAATTTTTTGGCACACTATCACAGTAGTTACCATATGTTATATACAGGGTTACAGGGTAAGTCGTACTGAATATTGAAGGACGTTATTATTCAGGTGATTTCTGATGAACTTGGTCCTATAATATATGTTCTCCGAAATTTCACCGTTATTGAGATATTGAATTTAAAAGATTTTTTTTAGTGCCTCATTTTTAGGCTATTTTATCGAATTTTTCTAGGATAAGAGCTCCATCAATCCGTTTTTTTTATGTATCTAGTTAGAGGGGATATCAATTAATAAAAATAATCAACAAAAACTGCACCTACTACTAACAGCTTGAAAAGACTGCTTGACAAATGTTAGAATTGTCACTGAATGTTTTTAACTTTGAAGCGCTTTTCTTGAAAAAAATGTATGGAAGTTATTCTGCAGATGCTTTCAAAAACTTTTTCGTCTCTTCAGCTGTTCAAAAAAGTATAACACTTACTATTAAATAGGCAAAATATTGATCAAATTACAGTTAACGTAGTAGAGGGTACATTTTTAGTTTGAGGGAAAAGAAGCTAATGATACGTAAATAAAATACAAAGAAACAGAACGATATTTTTTTAACTCTTGTTCGACATGGCCGCCACCATTTCTCACACAAATTATATCATACTTTTTTTAAATCACTTTTCGCAACAGAAGTTTGCCTGAAGAAGGTTTTGTGGGCCTAATAATTGAAGATGGTATTCATTTCGATGATTTCTATTTTCGATTTATCTATGTTTCTTCTGGTAGATGTATTTCCCGTGCTCTGCGACAATTTTCTGTAAAAAGGCGACTTGGCTTGGGTTTTTGGACTGTTGCATCTTCTCACTGTATGTCGAGGCTTGTGACTGGCAAATGACGCCGATTGCAAATGTCGATATTCTGAGATTATTGATGCAGCTGAGGAAATGGGGCGGAGCGTGAAAAGTAAAAAAATTATTGTTCTGTTTCTTTTTGTTTTATTCACGTATTATTAGCTTCTTTTACCTCAAATTAAAAATGTACCCTCTACTACCTTAACTGTAATTTGGTCAATGTTTCACATATTTGAGAGCTAGTGTTGCACCTTCTTGAACAGCTGAAGATATGAAGAAGTTTTTAAAAGCATCTGCAGAGTAACTTCCATCATTTTTTTTTAAGAAAAGCGCTTCAAAGTTATAAACATTCAGTGAAAATTCTTCAATTCTAACCTTTGTCATGCAGTCTTTTTAGGCTGTTAGTAGCAGGTTCAGTTTTTGTTGATCAGTTTCATTAATTGACATCCCCTCTAACTAGATACATCAAGAAACGGAACCTAGGAGCTCTTGTCCTAGAGAAAACTGAAAAAAAATCTTTAAAATTCAATATCTCAATAACGGTGAAATTTCGGAGAAATTCAGAATCAAAAACTACCTGAATAATAACATCCTTCAATATTCAGTACAACTCACCCTGTAACCCTGTATACAGTCTTTTCAAGATTTAACGATAGTTTATTCTGTTTAAGCTATTTTGTCACAGTTTCTTGATCTCTTATCAATCTCACTCGCGCCTTCTCCCACGTGTCATCACTCGAGATGATGACGGTGTCATCTGCGTAGGATAAACCAGATTATTATTTTTGCGCGTATGTTCTGGGGAACATCGCGTTATCATTTTGCCCAAATGTGAAATTTAATTCTGTGGTGTCGTCCGGCCGTTGTCACGATAACTTGAGAACGGAAAGTGATAGCGACTTGAAATTTTCAGGGTAGGTGGCGCATCCCAATACGACGGACAAGTTCGTTAATGGGTATAATCGGCCCATTGGTTTCCGAGTAATAATATTGTTTTCAACCAAAATAAATCCGATCAAATTTAAACTTAGTGAATAGTTGTAGAATATATACCTAAGCAAGTTTGTGAAATTTTGTGAGAATCGTGTCACTACAAGATTTTAAAAAAATTATTAAAAAACATTATTTATGACACGTTAACCTGGGAACGGAAGGAGATAGCGGCTTGAAATTTCCAGGTTAGGTTGTGCATCTGAATGCGACATTTGAATTGGTCTATAGATATAATTGGCCAAACGGTTTTGGAATTATAGCCATCTGAAATTCGGTTGTTATTTCCTCTATAACTCACAAAATACGAAACCGATATAATTCAAACATGGTTATTAGTTGTAGAATGCCATCGCAAAAATTCTTGCGGAATTTCTTGAGGATGTTATAACTAGAAAATTTAAAAAAAATTATTGAAAATAATTGAAAAATATTCTATATATCATAAACTGTTCCTCCGGCATGGCTGAAATTTTGGAAGAGCCTAATTATGCTGAAGGCATCAAAACTTAATTTTGAATTAACCACACTTTCTGATCTTGTAAGGTGAGAGGCTCATTTGTCGATATTAAACCTCGTGATGGGTAGAGAGGAATTTTAGGCCAGTTTTTCTATCACTAATGAGAATATATCTTTATGTTTCACCTGTTTCACCTCAACACCTTTAGATCTATCAATGTGCATTTATTGGTTAAGAATAAGTAATTGAATATCACTAGAATTCAATTGAATTTCATTCAATATGTTAGTGACTAAACTAACAGTAAAGTAATTTTCTTTACTTTGATTATTCAAATATGACATAAATTCCAGTAATATTTTTCTAGAATAATTATGTATTCTTCTCCTAAAGAAGAATTGAAGGTAGACAATAATGTGTTAATTTTTTCATCATTGCTTTCTATCCTGACTTCACGAAAAAAAAATTGGTTCAAGCACTGACGTGAATTCAGGAGCTTTTGCGCGTATGTTCTATTGTCCATTCTCCTGTATTTGACACTTTTAATCGAATTTACCGTGGTGAATTTTATTGTCTATTCACCTGTATTCGAATTCACCATGGTGAATTCGATTAAGAGTGTCCAATATAGGAGAATAGACAATAGAATTCACCATGGTAAATTCGATTAAGAGTGTTCTATACAGGAGAGAATGGACAATAAACATACGCGCAAAAGCTCCTGACTTCACGTCAGTGCTTGAACTAATTTTTTAGTTAATAAGAGAACAATTATTAGGTTTTTAATGATGTGAAATTGAAGTTGATTGCCATCTATCGAAACTGAGCATCCACTACATAAAGACCGAGTCAAACAAATATTTGTGAGAGTGTGATTTCAACCAACCGAAAAAGATCATTTCGCTCAAGAACTGTACTTGAAACCAAAGAGAGTATAAGAATTTCAGATAATTGGAAGTCTTCGCAGTTCTTTCGTGAAAAGCTCGAGAGCAAAAAAGGGATCAAAATCGCATTTCCAACCAGGAACGTACCCTAGCACGAGAAAACGATGAAGATTCAGTGGAGAACCATCAGTTTGTAACGTTATCACGTCAGACCACTCACTCAGAAAGAAATGCTGGGGATAATTCGCTCCACAGAGGCGAACAATGTTAACTTCAAACACTTGAAAGTTTCAGTTTCGTGGTTTATTTCAGGCTGTTTCTCCCCAGCGGAGAAACTTACATGTTGTCCAGTTGTTACTAACGTAGCGGATATTCCTCTATTGTTTGCCGACTTCTTATTCGAACCAAAAATCAATTTCTACCAACTGGACTGACTATCACTCACAATCCTCATTGTTGGACCGGCCATTGTTGTGAACTGCGATACAGAATGCGTTCGCAACAACTGACGCAAAAAGTTTCGTTGTGTTGAAGAAGGATTAAATTGCTACTTGTTGGGAATGGTTTGAGGGAAATATATTTGTTCAAGCTGAAGATATTATCTTGTAGAATATTGTGCGATTCTGCGAGAAAGCTAGGGCTTCACACAAGACGAGAATAGGCGAGAATATGAAAAATCTCGTCTCGGTCTCGCCAATTCCCAAAAGATTAAGTCTCGTTCAAGTCTCGGTCTCCTCTCGTCTCGCTTAATTCTGAATAACGATAATAAATATTATAATATATAAACGAAATGGTAGATAAAAATGAATAATTTTGCAAAGCTATATTAATTTCACTCTTAAACAAAATTATTCGTACATGTACATATTTTTAAAATTTTAAACACAGCCTCTTTCAAATTACTCGATGACCATGAATTCAAACATCATCTTTCAATGATTTACGTGTTTTTGCCATGATCATACCTGCTGTGGAAAATAATCTTTCAACAGGTACGGATGCAGCCATTAATATAATCCATCGGCCATCTTGAAATGTGTAGGAAGTTTTTCATGCACTTTCCACCACTCACCACAAATAAAATTTTATTTTTATTTGCTCTTTCTAAGAGCAAATGTTCTTCAAACTCAGCTTTCCAATGTTTCGAAGGTTTTGTTGATGTTTTATAGAAGTTATCAATTTGCCCAAATGTCTGTAAATCTGGAATTTCTGGCTGAAAATGGTCTCAAATGAATTGGTTCGGCTCACTGATCAAGAATCCATTGTCAAAATTGATTCTGTTCGGCTGGCCGTCCGTCCGTCCGGCCGACCGTTAACACGATAACTCTCAAACGGAATGAGCTAGACAATTAAAATTTTCGGAGTAGGTTTAGGAGATGAATATCTCGGTCGCGTTCGTAATTGGGCAAAATCGGTGAGGTGGTTTCGGGATAACAAAATATTTTTTTTTTACATTACAAATTTTCAATTCAAATTTTTTCTAAGATGCAATTTCATCATAGAAATCCATTGATGTCATTTTAAACTCTAAAAAACTAATACTTTCGGAGATATGATTTTTCAAAATTTCAATAATTATTCTCAAATCTATATGGTATCATAGAATACTCTTATTATAATTTCCTGATTTATATAAATCCAACATGACATGAGTCATAGATCTACATTTTGAATTTAATTACGAAAATCCTTGAGAATTAACTCACAGAAGCCAAATCGAAAAAGTGGGAAATCCCTGTGGACAGGAGATTTGAAGCTCTTGTTCAAACTTTGACAAATCATAACTCTGAAAGTATTGGTTTATCTGAGTTAGGAATGATATCAGTGGATCATTATTCAATTTATTTCATTTTATGATGCAGTTCTATCATAAGATTCCATTGTTATCATTCCCAACTCTGAGAAACCAATACTTTCGGAGAGATAGTATGTCAAAGTTTGAACAAGAGCGCCGAAGCTCCTGTCCACAGGGCTTGAACCAATTTTTTAATAGAATTGGACAAATTGGAATGGTGTTCAATGGATACCTTCTCAGTGGGTGGATCATTTAGGGTATTCTTGTCGTATTCCTACTTGTCGAAACATTGAGTAGCTTCATTTCTCATTTCTTAACCAGTTTTATTATATGTACTTCCACATATTATGTATACAATAATTATTGTTCACATCTTCACTACAAGAAGCAAAATGAAAAACAAAAAATTTCTGCAGAGGTTCAAATAGATACGAAATTTTAAAAGCTTTGGGATTTAGGGGCAATAAAAGTTGTCCGTTAAGTATTGAATTCATAATGGGATCAGTTTTTATGGTTGTGAATTCCACTTTTTCTTGAATAATAATCTCAATTATGGCAAGGTCTTTAAAACATTGTATATTCCTAGAACGATCGATGTGTAATATAGACAAAATATATTGGTAATTATAGTGGAAACTCTTCATATTCAATTATTTTATGTGGGTGTAGAAAAAGGTCGAGTCATATTTAAGAAAAGTGTATCTGTAGTAAGTAAGACGATCTTCCAGGTAGATATTTTCGAGGCCAAAAAACCCTTTCAATAGTATACACGTTCATCAGTAGTTTATAGACACATATACTCAACCGAGAGTAAAACATCGATCTTGAAAAAAACACATACAAACCTAAAATATCAAAATCTGCAAGGATGGATATTTATGATAAGAGATACGTTGCAATAAGATGTTATAAGAACAGTTAATAAGTTGAAATTTTAAATCCGTACATATCTATGCTGTAATAGTTACTTAATCAAAAAATGTTCACTGCAATGTACTACGGTCACTTGTTTAGAAAGAAAAAGATAGTAGAAACTTGATAAAATCAATCAAACACTGATAGAGATAATCGGAGTTTATCTAAATAGAAAGTGAACTTTTCTGCGAAATTGGCAATGTATTTAGAAGGGCTCGATTCTTGTATGAAATTTTCGAAATGTTTCATATTTGCATTAATTCATTCTCGTAATGATATCTGTGCTACCAAAGACGATTTAGGCACAAATGCCTGAAAAATTTTTCATAATAATTCCTCTTCGTTACGTAGAACGACAAAGTGCTGTCGTATATATAAAACATAACTTTTTTATTCAGTTAATGTGACCTGCCTCGAAATTAAATCACCAGAATGCTCAACGTGACGTAATTGAAATTTTTTCCATTTCCCCGCTTACTTTAGATGCTTCAGCAGGGATTAGACGTGAAATCCCAAAGATGATATCGCGAATTATACAGAACCGGCTCGGTAAGAACCTTGTTTTCGACAACAGGACTGTCGGGGGAATTGCATAATGTAAATTCAAATTTTCGTGATGGAACGTGTGCAGACTGAGGTTTACGACGGCAAATACTACGCATGCTGAATAGATTTAATCACGGGATATGTTAGGAGGCGTGATAAGGTTCACGCACACTACGGATATGATGAGAACTGCCGGAGGTGCTGTTTAGTTTGCGTTTACACAGTTTCACGCAAAGTAAACGAAATCCTACCGAAAACATGGTGAACAGAAACTGGGATGCCATAGTTACCATAATAATGAAAAATGGCGATACCGTTGTTAATAAATCAACAAGTCCAGAGCGTTCCTGCCAATAGGGTCCTTCATAAATGGCTTCGTATAATGAATATACTTATGCATATATTTCACAAGTCAATTAGACCCCAGGGGGTTCATCGATTTGCCTAGAAAACAAGAGCAGACGCATTTCTGGCTTCTTATTGGCCTTCATCAGTAGGGTGGACTGGGTACGGTTGTGACAATTTTGGTTTGATCACCAATAGTTTTGTTTATATACTAGTTATGATGAAGAAAAGTAACCTAAATCGTACTATGTACTTTTGCCTGCGTAAAAACTCCAAAATGTTGCCCCTAAATGCGCTGTACTATGTGGAGCATCTATTCAAAATAAATAGAGAAAGTGTAACAACCGGCCACAACCCAAGGACGGTTGTGACAGTGGTTCGGGTCGGGAATGACAAACATCAACATACACAGAAATTGTTTTTAATCACTGTTATTGTTAGAAATAAAAAGCTTCCACATTAATTATATTAAAACTTGTAGCTCTTGAAAGGCTTTTAGCCTGAGCTACGCATACAGAGAGTGATGGGTTCCTATTCATGAATGAACGGAACCATTCCTCACCAGCCATCTTAATATCATCCCAAGTAGCAGGTCGCTTTATATCATATTTAGTTGTTAGTTCAAATGCCAGCTTCCGTACCTCTTTTGTAGAAAGACTGAAGTATATTTCAGCGCCACGAGTAATATATTGTGATAGCTGCTGTTCTTGCTCATTGGAGAATACTTCACTATGAGCAACATATCCCATGCTGATGCTGTTTTCATCGTGATTCGCACTGGCTTCATTACGTTTACGAATATATCGCAACATTCTGGGCATCTGAAAGCAAAAATATGCAAAAAAACATATGTCACAACCGTACCCAGCATAGACTTTTGAATTCAAACGATCACCGTGACTTTGCTAAATAATTTTCGTAAAAAGTAATCACACGTAATTAACTACTAATATCGAACTTCTCACAAAAAAATATAGGACATCGACTATCTGCATACAAATAACAGTAACTATAAAAAGAGATTGATCAAAATTTACTTTTGACGGTTGAAAAGCAATGTGGCAACCTGTTTGCGTTCACGTCGCGCGCCGGTTGAAGCAATACTGGACAATGCGTTGAGACTTGCCTGGCGCTTCTCTCTCCCCTTGCACCCTTCCCCGTACTCCGTATAGTTTCACTGTTATGACCACTGTCACTACCATACCCTGGCTCAACCGTACCCAGTCTACCCTACTCTGTAGCTTCTCAACAAATTCAACTAAACTGAACCGCGTTAAGCTTCTTTATATTGTCGGATGTGCGACTAAGGAGAGTCAGTTGTGCTCTTTTTCAACTTTGTTACTCTATCCTTATGGCAGCTTAGATACAGCACTGTTAATTTTAGAACCGACAGTGAATGGTATCCACTATCCTTCGGTAGATCTCTGGCTCTCTCTATCCACTGAGCTTGAAGCTCTCATCATTCAATTCAAATTAGCCACCGTGAACACGCGCGCCAAAGAGTACTGACTTCACGTCAGTCTGTCTTTCTCACCTTTTCTCACTTTTCTTAACCAGATACGTTTGAGTGGGTAGTTCGTATTCGTAATTGAACCCGGTAGGTGGCACCGCAATCGGGTTCTAGGTATTTTTTAGAATTACGTGTTTGAGTGGGTCCCTGGATAACTTGAAAATTCCATTGTCCTGGTAGGAGGCGCTGCAATCGGATTCTAGTTATTTCAAGATATTTCGCATTTGGAAATAAAATTGCAACCGCAATAACCGATTTGGCGCAGGCGAAGTTGCGTGAGTCAGCTAGTATCCTTATAATTTTAAATATCGCAGCCATCATAAATGAGATTCCGTTAATCATCAGGAGCAAACGGGATCAAGGATGAAAAACTCAAAATTTTATGGATTTCTTGATGGCGAGATTGGAGGCAAATAGATCGAATACCAAGAGCGCCAAAAAATGAGCAGAATATTGCTTACCTCAATTTTGTATTGAAGGATCTTTCAAAAAAATGCTTTCTTTCGGATATATCCAAAACTGCAGAGATATCCGAAATTTTGACAAAATGTGTAAAAAAAATTTATTCAGATTCGTCATCATTGACACAAAAACACTGAGAGAATTAATAACTCGAAACTATTGCAAAAATTTCCTGTGATAAACCTAAAATGCCTAGCTTTCAGAATGCACTGATCGAATCAGGAGAGCCCAATAAACCTCCAGATCGCAATGCACCAAACTATTCCTATCCGACTAAATTAATCAGTTGAACAAGATGCCCGCTTTTTAAGAAGTAGATCCTTCCATTCAGAGAGAATTCCAAATGATGAATCGAAAAACGTACAAAATATTTAACAGTAACCTTCAAACCCCTGCTCCCGACAACAGATTACAATTCAAAGCTCATCCGATCTGAAATTCAATGAACATCTGGCAATATTTCGATCGTAGCACTCTCTGGAAATCGTATTTCTTGATTAAAATCAACAGTAAGCGAATCTGCCGAATCAATAATTCCGAAACAATCGGCATCAGGGCCCTTTTCTCCGCTTCCGTTCGTTGATTGACTCGGTAATGAATTCACGTTGTCCGCCCACGCCTTTCCGAAATAAGAGGGTAAATCCCCAACAAAAATATCTGAATCAGACTCGAGAGGTGAAAGTATGTAAATGAGTATCCCTTTTTCGCGTTGTAATTTGGCTTTCTTCATATTTTATATTGGCGGAACTGGGCGATTCGGAAGAATGGATACAAAAAGCTACGATAATTCGAGGAGATTGAAGGCATTTCCGTGAATGGAACAGATAATTCTCGAGTGGAGGTGTGAATATCGGCTTTTGCTCGTATTTTCTCCGGCTTAGGGCTGTCTTTTCACAATTCGGCCCTTCCGGATGTCTATTGTACTCTATGAATTATATCAATATTTCTTTTGTAGTTGTATGAATACTAGCGGAGGAGACAGACGTGATCCCGCTCGAACGTTGGATTACCTGCTATAGGCGGGATCACGATACGTTTTTTCACATTCGAATAAACTATATTCAGGGTTGCGTTCGATAATTATTCCGTAGAGTATGCAACGATATTGCATGTCTATAGAGAAATGAAGGGACGATACGCCTCTGTTTTAATGCCTTGCGTCAATCAAAGCGCGCCGAACACAAGCACAAGGCTGCGCTTAGAGTATCGGCGTCTTCATTTTTCATTCTAGAAGTTCTTTCTTCTTATGAGTGGAAGATTTACGAGTTGAATTATCGGCGAGAATTGTGCTGAAATTCTCGATGAGTGTTTAATTTGATGATATAATAATTCAGAATCCCCACCAGGGAAGGAAAGTTAATTTTGAAATCATAGTTTTTTCTGTGTCATCCATTTTGTTGTAGCAATCTCAGATTTGGTAAATTCCGTAGAAGTTGTTTGATATTCTGAACAAAACTTCGGTTATTATCTAGAACATTTCATAACTGGAAAATTGTTGTTTAAAAATCACTCACCTACTACTTTTGGGTCGTAGATTGCGAATCTGAAATCCAAAAAGGCCGGTTGTTTCTAGTTTTTACAAAAAAAATTCCGAAAATTTCGGAGGTAATCTCACTTAATCTCGTTACGATGTTTCAAACTGTTTTACTGGTGAATATTCACCATAAGTGATATTTTGTTGATTCCTCAATCATTTCTTGTCAATATAATTGCTGAAAATGGATCAAAATTAACATTTCCCATAGTGTACAAGTTGTTGTCATTTTATGATTTACATATAATTTCGAATAGGTTTTGCAATGTTGCCGGTGTGACTTCGTTCGCGGTGTCACAACTCAACCCATAGCACATAGATTATGGTTTTGATTCTGTCGAGTTCCTTTCTTCTCAAACTATAATTGACTACAAACCATGGAGATATATATTGTTTGTGCAATATATCAACGCTATTCCCTTCTTCTTAAACTTCCGTTCCTTTCTGTTTTAGAATTCGATATGGTGCGTTGTAATGTGAGATTGGAATTTGAGAAAATGTAAACTGAACTTATCTAAAATAATCTAACCTTTTTAGGTTCGCAGTTCGAGTTTTGCACAAATTTTCGGGTCAGCATTCTACAACTAATTACAAGATTTAAATTTGATCGGATATGCATTTTTTGAGTTATTGAGGAAATAACAACCAACCCATAGATGGGTTTAACTCCGAAACCATTAAGGAAACTTAACCGTCGTATTTGGAGGCTCAACCTACCCCGAAAATTGCATTTCGCTATCTCTTTTCGTTCGAAAGTTAACGTGGAAAAGGACGGAAAATACAAACATTTGGGCAAAATTATAGCATGCTGGAACTACTGAGAACTATGGTTTCATTGTCATTTTTATTTGGTGGATTTTATCCTTTTTATACCTTTCTGTAGTGAATGAAATTGAATTCAATTCCTTATTATCATAGACGGAGTTGTTTTCATTATTCTTAGTTCTTACCTACTTTTGTGGGAAATACTCATTGAATAAACCACTGAAAATTTTCATAATTTGCTTCCACTGTTCATTGACTTCTTCTCTTACATTATACACTGAGGTCCAATTTTCACTCTGATTTTCCTCATAAAGTTTTCAATTGATTCTTTCCCGAAAAATCTTTGGTTTCAGGATTCTTGAAAGCTCCAAAACTCAGTTTTTGGGTTGTATGATCAGATATTACACTGTTAATAATTTCTACCTTATGATCTTTTATGTTTTTGATTGAGTTATCTATGCATAGTATTGAGGCGTTTTTCTAGTAGATTAAAAAAAATTAGGTTCTGTATCAAAAGTTTGCAACATCAATATAAATTCACTTTTAGGTCCAAAATCCCCCTCCTGCAGTAAGTTAATATTGAAGTCACCTGCAGTGATTAATGTTTTATCTTCAGCAACGATCATTGATAGAAGTTTGTCCATCTGCTCAAAAAAATATATGGTAATTGTCTACAGAAAGAACGCATAACAAAAAAATATATGGTTATTGTCTACTTCATTGTCTACAGAAAGAACGCATCATTCACATGACAGATTTTTCCACAGGGTGTTCAAAAGTTCAACTTTAGATACATAATTTGTTATATACCTACCACAAAATCGTTTAAAAATTTTCGCAATCACAATAATCGAGCATGCACATAATGCAACTATGAATTGACATCAAAATCATCTAAGTCGATGCAGAAATAAAAGATAAAATTAACTTTGAAGTCTGAGAAATCAATGTCCGGCTAAATTTATGGGCCATTGTATATTCAGATATCGAACGACATTTTCATCATGCCTTCTTTCTGTGAAATACTTGGTGATTCCATATAAGTTTGGTTGTGTATTCGGATATATACGGGTTCCCATTCGATCTCATATATCACTAACTCAGACTAATGAAAAACAATACATAAAAGCCAGTCCAGTAACTGAAGGTGAAGCACTCCAAGTAGCATTTCCCATTTCGCACAAACGGAGCGAATCCTACTCCCAAATAGTCCTTATCGATTTTCTATCAAATCTGGAGAAAATAGGAACGGCTTCGAGAGAAAATGACGCAGTTATCCTGAGATACGACAACTACAACCCGACCGATATTATTTGGAACGTTCAGCTATCTACGTCGACAGTAATATTGGACGCTAACGAAATATCATTCGATATCCGCAGCACTCTCCCTTACGATCCAAATTTTCATTATCTGCCGATGTCACATTACCCGACGTCTTTCTTTACCCTCCAGAAATTAACACTGTTTTTGTACCCTTAGGCACCTACTAGCATAGCTATGAGTTATGGAGGGAGAGTTTATTATTTAGCTCCCAATATGACTCCATTTGTAACATTTGGATAACATATATTGGATGGCATCTGAAAATATAACAAGTTGGGATAAAAGAAATATCCATTATTATAGGAATTACATTCCCAACCAGATTCATTTACTGGGGTAGATGACGGTTACCGACTTTCTTACTGATAACTTCAACGTATTTGTGGATTCTATGCCTGTCTGAAGAAAACCAAAACTGTCGCCATGACAAATACTAACCACCATTAAGCTTTCTAGAGTTACAGGAAATCGCTAAGAAGATATTAGTGTTAGTTGTCACAAAAATTTTGAACCAACACGTATCATGCTTCATGGGAGACCAATTTAGTGGAACTTTAGTGCCACTTTGATGCTGATTTGGGCCATTATTTTTTAGTATAAATGGCGCATCCCTTCTATTTTTAAGTAGGAAAAAATTGGCTGTGTTTAGACAAATGATTAGAAAAAATAATTTAATGAAGATTCTCACCAACATCAACCTCAATTACTGTCTTCTCTCTACCTTTCAGATACGTTATAAGTATTAAGGTACTAATAAATAATCTTTCAAATGCCCATCAATTCTTCTACAATTTTAACCATCCGTCATGAAATTCAATTTCTAGGCGAAGCACCGTCTGCTCCGTATGTTCGTTATCTTCTGAAAAATGTGAAAGAAACTGGCATCCTCATCGATAAACCAAAGCGTGAAAAGCGAAAATGAGTGCGTACACCCGAGAATATTGCTGCTGTGGCAGAAAGTGTGCGTGAAGCGCCATCAACATCAATTCACCGTCGCTCTCAAGAATTGAACATTTCGGAGACATCATTTAGACGAATTTTGCATAAAGACCTTGGTATGACATAATACAGAGTCCAATTGGTTCAGTAGTTGAAGCCAACTGACCATCCAATGCCATTTCGCTTCGCTAAGTGGGCCTGCGATCGACTTACAGAAGATGCCGATTTTGCCAAAAAAATCATCTTTTCAGATGAAGCTCATTTTGATCTTGGCGGGTATGTAAACAAGCAGAATTGTCGCATTTGGGGCACCGAAAACCCGCACGCATACATTGAAAAGCCGATACACCCAAAACGACTCTCTTTTTGGTGCGGATTTTGGTCCAGAGGCATAATTTGGCCATTTTTTTTTTTCGAAAATGAGCAAGGAGTGGCCGTTACAGTCAATGGCGATCGTTATCGGGCCATGTTGAACGAATTTTTGTTCACAAAAATTGAAGAGGAGGATATTGGCAACATTTGGTTTCAACAGGACGGCGCTACGTGCCACACAGCCGAAGCTACACTCGATGTTTTGCACCCTGTTTTTGAAGATCGCATTATCAGCCGCAGAGCTGATGCCGTTTGGCCACCTCGGATCTGCGATTTGACACCGTTGGACTATTATTTGTGGGGTGCCGTCAGAGATAAGTGTTACGTCAACAAGCCAGAGACAATTGTCGCTTTAAAGGACAATATTCGTGAAGCCATTGGTGAAATACAGCTGCACACAATCGATAATATGCTTAAAAATTGGACCGATCGTGTAGGCTACTGCATGGCGAGCCGAGGCAGCCATTTGAATGAAATTATTTTCCATTATTAACCGGAAGGATTGTACTTTCAAATAAAAAAAGAAATTTGAGAAAATATTCAGTAGTTTTTTTTATTGCATTTTCAAAAAAAAAAGTTATTTGGTGGACCCTTTATATTTGAGGAACTATCACCCCGTTATATTCAACAGATTCCATAATGGATCCATAAATATTGGTCAAAGCGACTGCACCGTATGTTCAAAAATAATAGTTTAAAAAAACTAAAAAAACACGCTTTTATAGCTAACCGAACTAAAAATTAGAAAATAATTTTTAATTTCAGAGAGTTTATAATACAGTAGTAGAAGATCGAACAATCAATCAGAATTTATCACCTCAAAATAAAATTATTATAAAGTTTAAGTTATTAACAAAAGAATTCAATTCAGAGTAAACAGCGTGGGGTGCTTGATAAATTAAATGTAGCAACCATTCTATTGGCAACTATCTATGAGAAGAGAGTTATGAAAAGTAGTAAAATGCACCCCACGCTTTTTACTCTGAATTGAATTCTTTTGTTAATAACTTAAACTTTATTATAATTTTATTTTGAGGTGATAAATTCTGATTGATTGTTCGATCTTCTACTACTGTATTATAAACTCTCTGAAATTAAAAATTATTTTCTAATTTTTAGTTCGGTTAGCTATAAAAGCGTGTTTTTTTAGTTTTTTTAAACTATTATTTATTTTTCATTTTTTAGTTCGATTTATCAATTAGTTATTTGTTGACATGTGGTATTGAAATGTCTCACAAATTATTTCGCAATCTCATCATTTCATTCAAAATTTTATTAATCCTGGCGGTCCCAATAAGGATAATGGGACAAATCGCCTTGCGATAGACAGGCTCCACTCTGTGAGATTTTGTACATGAGATACAGATAGTCCGCCGTATTCTCAAATCATTCAATCTCCGATAAGTCCTAACTGAGGTACTCAGTTAAGGATAAATTTGAATCGGAACCTCAGTTACCTAAAGTGAAAATCAACGTGAAACAGGCCAGTTTCACCACCGTTAAATACTTTAACTGAGGTTGCGATTCCAATTTATTCTTAACGGAGGACCTCAGTTAGGACTTAACGGAGATTGAATGCTTTGTGAATACGGCGGAGTATCTGTCTGCGCTTGTCGCTCATGCGATATCGCATCAGTATGAACTGCACCTGAAACATCACGTTGCAAATTGGCGGAGGTGCCCGGTATGAGATAATAAGCTATAAATAATAATCAATTTTTGTACATAATAAGGATAATGGGAAACTGTTATCAAATTATTGCATTGTCATCGGTTCTTGATACGTATGCAAAGTTTCAAATTAATCAGACTTCTGGAAACTGGTGAAAATTAAGTTCAAAGATTCCCTTACATACATACATAGTCAGATACAACCCAAGCTAATAAAAGCGTGTTAAAAGAGCCGAACTCAAAGGTGTATCGACGATTTGGAAGCTGTGAAATTAGTTGATCGAAAATAAAATAAGTCATGTTCACAAACCTAATCATTTATAGAGTCACTCAATATACGCATTCGCGAAAGCCATTATGAAGAGTACAGTGTCGCTTTAATCCGGTTTCCCGAGTATCGGATATCGGATTACGGATGCCCGGCTTTCAAATTAATTTTTCAATCCCATCGCTGGTGCTAGATAAACTCGATTATTTGGTATTTTTATTGTCAGTCGAACGATTTCTCTCTTTCGCATCATTCAACCTAATTTTAACCTAACTACTGAAGCTATTTGTCGCGTATTTAATTGATGTATGGGATCATTGGTCATCAGTACTGGGTCAACATGGTTGTATTCAGTTATAACATAATATGACATATGAAGTTTTACTTTCGGTTATAGTATTCTTGAATTTATTTCGAGCTTTTTTTGTTGGTCTTATTGTGTAGCTTGTATTAGTCTTAAGGTTTTTCTATTGATATTATTGTGTACTTTTTACTTGGTTCCTGTTCTGTAATTGGAAATCTTTTTTTTTTCTGTAGAACAGTGTAAATACATAAATAAATAAATAATATGAGCACCACTAGCTCAACGGTCGAGCATTTGAATAAGAAACGTTAGGTCCTGGGTTCAATCCCGAACCAGAAAATAAATTTCCGAGTCAGGCGGTAATGGTAACCACATTAAAAACGCATACGCAAAACACAGCCAATTCTCTTAACTCAAACAAGCTCTTAAGAGCTTATGAATAATCCCGTCAGAAGAGCTGGGGGGTCAGTATAATGCTCAAAATATATTAAATGAATTTATGTCATGGCAACGGATTTTGACTATTTTATGGGAAATTTGTGAACTTATAGTCTAGTCCAAAAGTGCATTTTGGGTCAAAATTTTTGGAATGGCATGTAGATAGTTTTTGAGAAAATTTTAAGACTGCTCGCAAAAATTGCAATAGTTATAAACAATTAAGAGAAAAAAAAAAGAAGGCAGTTTTTCACCAATATCTCAAAAACTATTTGAGATTAGTAAAATTTTAAAAAGATTAAAATACAGGAGGGTTTGGTTTTTCGCCAATATCTCAAAAACTATCCAAGATAATTCAAATTTGAAAAAAGATTCAAGAAGAGGAGGAAATTTTCTAAGAAGCTAAAAAGCTCCAACTCCCGGAACTAGGATCAATATTTATAATTTTCCCAGAGAAATACTCGGGTACTCCGGCTTGGGTAAGCCTCCTTCAGACCTTTCATGAATAAATATTATTTAAACTTATTAAATATGAAAATAAATTTTTTTTAAAGATTCAGGCGACTGCAGGATAGATCAATGAACAATAATCCGTGGTCCAAAAATATTTATCGCGACTTTTCAATTAGTTATCCATTAGTTAACTAACAAATTTTTGTTGCACGAACATTAACATTGCATGTGCAACGCCACCTATGAAGAATCCTTATGAACTCCGACCCTCTGTGATGAAGAAGCCCTGAGCGATGTTCAGCGACGTTCATTCTTTTACCGTAAGAGGGCCAAGGAATGGCGACCCCATCTATCTACCAGTTCTCGACCGATGGTTATAACCCAACTAGCAATTTTATATTTTATTATAGTTGTGGAAACGTTTTCAACCAAAATCTTGGGGCAACTTTAATATGACAGCGTAGGTATGAATGGTGAATCCTAATTACTTTTGTAATCCCCAAATTAAAAACTTCCAGCGCGTCATCAAATTCCATCAGGAACATCCCAACGAAATCAGATGAGGTCGTCAAAACCCTCCACCACCCCTAAATTATATGAAATTCTGGAACACACCATTTCCACCTGCGACATCCCGATAATTGCGTTAATCCCCATCTCCGCGGTCCCGAATTGATGACATCTCCCCCCTATCCCCTAAATCAAATGGAAAGTGCGTCCTCTCCAATAACGGATCCAGCTCGCGTCATTATACCGTTCAACAAATTCCGAATTTCGTGTTTCCGTCCGAACCGCTTAGACTCGTCTCCACTTCCGGGTCCTATTGGAAGAATGCACCCTTCCCTTTTTCATCTTTCAGTTCCACCCCAACGGTCGGATGCTCCTGATATTCCTGATTGTTGGCGTCCCCGATGTCGCGTAATTTCGTTATCTTCGACTGGATGGACTCATCTCTGAAGGAGGGATGAATGCGTGGTTATAATTCAATTGTGCTTCCTGTTTTTCGTGTACTCTTTGGGGACGGAGGGGATCTGAATGATGACGAGGCTGACTTTTATGTTACCAGTTTATTATAGATTCAAATATTGCGGATAAAGGTTCATATCAACCATGACGTAGCGTTTTTAGTTCAGAACGAGACATTTATTTGCGCACTACTTTCAGGGTTTTTATTTGATCAAATATACAGGGTGTGGGGTGAGTGAGTGTACTTAGAGTAGAACAAGCCATGTTGACTTGGAATCCAATAATATATTATTAACTGGGCCATTCTTTTTGCGCACAGGTTATGTGGAATTTCGATTATCATTTTTCCCAAATGTTTGTAATTTTTGAGTGTTTTGCATACAATGTTCTTAAACGATTGGATTCGACTACCTGATGAAGAATATGGAATTCTGCTTGAGGCGAAAATGAATTATTACTTATGAAATATTTTTAAATGATCGCATTTCATACTAACCATTTCAAAATTTTTTCAAAAAAAATTGATAAATTCGAATTAAATTATGTATTAATGAAAAACTTCCCCGAAGAACACTGAGTTCATGTCAGTTCATTTTTTATTACTAAGAGAAAGAAAATACTTAATACCTAAGTTTCATAATATAATACTTTTTTTTTTTTTTAATGCTTGTGGCTTTTACTTGATGCAAATCCATATTAACTCAATGAAAAATTATATACGATTTACACTTATTTATTCAATATTGTGACGCGTTTCGTCGACACAGCGACTTCATCAGACTACATCATACTAAATTCTTAACAAGTTATTATCTCCCTATACCTAGATGACATGGACACCGAATCATTTAAAACTAATTATATGAGAAACTTAATTAAAACAAATTACATAATAGACTTATTTAAAACTAATTACATGAAATTTGACTGCTGGTTTCTTCGTACACATTAACAATAATTCATTCCTAATGCTTTTATTTATAAATTGATTCTCTATTTGAATAGATTGAGTAACGGTGAAAAATTTAGATCTTATTGTTCATTAACTAAATTACCCGTATGTTTTTCCCTATTTATTTCGACCATTTCCCAGTAATTAAGTTGCGCACCTTTATTCAAATTGAGTAGAATTTTTAAATCCGGGTTAAACTTATGTCCTTCTGCTAATAAATGATTCGAATAATTTGAATTAATTTTGTTGTTTTTGAAGCTGTGATGATGTTCCTTTATTCTTATGCCAAAATTTCTACCAGTTTTTCCTATATATGATTTGTCACAACTCCCGCAATTTAATTGATAAACACCGGATTTATCTTCTTTATTCCTTTTCGATTTATTGTTTTTTATGAATATCTCATTCCGGACAAATAATAACCTTGCCAAATTCATAAAAAACAATAAATCGAAAAGGAATAAAGAAGATAAATCCGGTGTTTATCAATTAAATTGCGGGAGTTGTGACAAATCATATATAGGAAAAACTGGTAGAAATTTTGGCATAAGAATAAAGGAACATCATCATAGCTTCAAAAACAACAAAATTAATTCAAATTATTCGAATCATTTATTAGCAGAAGGACATAAGTTTAACCCGGATTTCAAAATTCTACACAATTTGAATAAAGGTGCGCAACTTAATTACTGGGAAATGGTCGAAATAAATAGGGAAAAACATACGGGTAATTTAGTTAATGAACAATTAGATTTTTTCACCGTTACTCAATCTATTCAAATAGAGAATCAATTTATAAATAAAAGCATTAGGAATGAATTATTGTTAATGTGTACAAAGAAACCAGCAGTGAAATTTCATGTAATAAGTCTATTATGTAATTTGTTTTAAATAAGTTTCTCATGTAATTAGTTTTAAATGATTCCGTGTCCATGTCATCTAGGTATAGGGAGATAATAACTTGTTAAGAATTTAGTATGATGTAGTCTGATGAAGTCGCTGTGTCGACGAAACGCGTCACAATATTGAATAAATAAGTGTAAATCGTATATAATTTTTCATTGAGATAATACTTTGTTGTTGTCATATTATAGGTTTCGGGTTTTGTCCCATTTTAAATAGGGAAATACATTTTACATGTGCAGAAAAACTGAGACGCTAATGATGTTCATATTTCCATTCATTGTATCATTTCCTTAAATAATAAAGACCTTCTCAATATGTTTCAGAATAGAACGAATTTTGAGATCGTTAGTTTTATCATTGTATATAGAATATTCTTTATACAATGGTTTGATAGAAATTTGTTTCGCTGCAGTCTATTTCTCATCCTCCAATGATGCGTATGAGGAATGCAGGTTTGCTAGTTTACATGTTTCTAGAATTGAATGCAATTTTATATAACAATTTGCAGAGAATATCCTCATTTCCATCTAAAAGTGCTTAGTGCTCGAAGAATCGAATTACTTTTATAAAGTGCTTAGTAATCGCAAGCCAAAAATTCGAAAATTAAAGACATTTGGACAAATTAATAAGCACTCTGTTCCGAGGAACAAAAGCGCCAAAAAGGTCATCAATCCATAAACATGAACACATTCATTCCACATTTTCAAATCATCAACGTTATATCCCGAAAGTGTCAAGAGATCCATTAATACGCCCCTGTTGAAATCTGATTTCATGTTCTGGAAAGAAGGATTACACCTACACGACGCACATGGGAGATTGTTGGGCTTACGCCACCCACAAAAGACAAACATTCCGTTAACTCATCGGGTTTAATTTCCATAATTTTGACAGAAACGCGGATGTGGATTACTTCCGAATCCATTATCAGTAGTCCTGTTGGTATGCATATTCAGATAACTGGGTGTGATATATTGGTCCACGGGGGAAAAACAATTCCCCCAAAAGAATAGGGGCAAGGTATTAAACGTTTTAGTCGAATGCCAAGTTCAGAATTTATGATATTAATAACTGAATTATGTCAGCTAGGTAATACCGGGGACTCGTTAATATTGTATGTAAATTAGCGAATTTTTTTTCCCGAATATTGCTTGTGACACTTGCAGAATTTCAGTCGGAATAGGATAGCGTAAAATGTAAAACACACTTGGAGGTGAGATCCCAAAGTTTCCTTAGGGAAAAATGCTTCCCGCCTAATAATCTTTCATTCAGACAGCTTGTTCGGTGCTGAATAACTTATATTTTCTATTCAGCCTAGAGGTTTAAATATTTTACATCAATCTGAATGAACAATAGAGGCAATGTTTTAGTACAAAATTATTAATGATAGTTCAGTCTAGAAGTTTAAATATTTTGCATCAATTAGAATGAAAAATAGAGGCCAATATTGTAGTACAAAAGCATTAACAATAGTTTGTCGACGATTAATATTTCATCAGAAAAGAAGGCTTGCAAGTTCATGCAGTATTTCATGAGGGTATGTGGTGCGTGAAAAGACAGAAGAACATGCCTGCAGAAGCTCCTGACTTGGACGTCAGTGCTTTTGAAGATTTTTACGTGCATGTTCTCGGGTACATCGTGATATTTTTGAAATTGATCGGAAACAGATAGTGAGGGTAGGCGGCGAGTTCAAATACGACTGACAAGTACGTTAATGGACATAATCGGCCCAACGGTTTCCTAGTGATAATTACCAATTACAGATCGAATTGAAACTTAGTAGCTATTTGTAGAATACCTACACAAAGATGATTCTGAAATTATATCAGAAAATTAAAAATAAATTGTTTCAAGTACTGACGTTAAGTCCGGAGCTTTTGCGCTATTGTCCATTCCCCTCTATTGGACACTCCTAACCGAATTTACCATGGCGAATAGGTCTTCACACGAGACGAGAGTATAAAACATCTCATCTCGCTCTCGCCAATTCCTAAAAAATTCAGGCTCGTTTAAGTCTCGTTCTCGTCTCGTTATCAGTTGTCTCGTCTTGTCTCGCTTAATTCTGAATAACCGTAATAAATATTATAATATATAAACGAAATGGAATATAATAATGAATAATTTTGTAAAGCTATTTTCATTACGCTCTTATACAAAAATATTTGCACAAGTACATATTATTTTTGGCGCTCTAGTTCCTAGGAACTGAGTGCTTCTCAATTTGCCCAAATGTCTGTAATTTTCGAATTTTTCGATGAAAATGGTCTTAAACAATTTGGTTCGACTCACTGATCAAGAATCCGTGGTCGAAATTCATTCTGTCCGGCCGGTCCTGCCAGCCGGCCGGCCGTAGGCACGATAACTCTCGAACGGAATGAGCTAGACAGTTGAAATTTTCAGAGTGGGTTTGGGAGATAAATATCTCGGCTACGTTCGTTATTGGGCAAAATCGGAAAGATGGTTTCGGAGTAACAAAAAAAAAAATTTTTTTTACAAAGCAAATTCCAAATTAAATTTTTTTCAATAAGCAGTTTTACCATACGAATCTAATGGTATCATTTTTAACTCTAAGAAGCTAATACTTTCGGAGATATGAGTTTTCAAAATTTCAATAATAATTCGTATTTCAACGTTGTCACAGAATGATATAATTATTCTATGTATGAATTGTCATAATGTCAACTTATTTTCCTGAGACATGACATTATCTAATCAATCGAAGAATTGTGAGCGAATTGAGAAAAATATCAGTTGTTTGCTCCGAAATTAGTTTGTCTCAGAAAAGTCTTACAATTCGGAACGGAACATGAAGTAAGAGATCTGAGAGTAGTGAGACTGCTTTTCATCCATTGACATAAATATAACTCTCGAACGGAATGAGGTAGGTAGTTGAAATTTTCAGAGTAGGTTGGGGAGATAATATATCGGTTAAGTTCGTTATTGTGCAAAATTGGCCAGATTTAATTTGATTTCTTCCATGCTGCAGTTCTCAATCTCATGATTGCTCATTTAATCTTGATAAATAAACTATTATTTGAATTAAATTTCCTTTATGATGCAGTTCTGTCATAAGAATACATTGATATAATTCCCAACTCTGAGAAACCAATACTTTCGGAGATATAATTTGTCTGTTTGAACTAGAGCGTCTAGAACGGATATATAAATCGGACCTAATAAAAACTCTGTAATTACCAGTAGAATGCCGAAACACAAATTTTCGGGGAATTTCGTAAAAATTGTATCCTAGACTTACTCGAGGCGTAAGTTTTATCGTTTTTCAATATCAATGGAACATTTGTGAAAGAATTAAAAGATATGAGGTCATAGATTCTCTGGTTACTGAAGTATGTCATTAAAATGGTGTTGAATGTATTCATATATTATAACAGCTGAGAAAACGGTACATATCGATGCTACATTCGATGAAGACCAATTTATTAAATGAAGCAGAAGTGGCACAGAGTTTGAGTTTTGTCGACTTCGTTTGAGGGGTGAATAGACAATGGATCATGCACGCAACAGCTCCTGACTTCACGTCAGTGCTTTTTAAGATATTTTCCTATAAATCAAAATGAAATCTATAATAGAAAAATCCTTCAGATACTGGACCTCATGGGATTTCAAGTTTACTGATTGACGGCGATATAATTATTTCGGATATTCATCACCCTCTCCTTGGACCTGATGACTATGAATGATCCAATTTGTCCATTATTTAAGAACGTGCAACCCCTGCGACCGCATCGCGACACACGACCAGTTACTAATGTCCGAATATATTTCAAGGCAGCATAACGAATTCTACCCCAATTACCCTTCAATTAACTGATGCACACAAGTCCTCGACCTTCGCTATTTATCCGAATTACCAATTCAAATTCGGAAAGAAACTCTCCCTCATAAATTCAGACATACACCCCAAACGTCGACGGCGACTTTCACAAATGAATTCAATTTATTAATCACAAAGCATGCCAGGCATAAAATGGATGCGAGTCGTCGAGGCCAGAGACGTATCGGCAGGATTTAAGATGGCTTTGTTAGAGATTTTGCGGAAAGGGGAGGAAATTTAATCACTGGATCTTAAGATTTCCGGATGAATAGTTAGATTATATAAATTTCTAAGGTAATACTACAGGGTTGGTAAGGCACTCGTTAATGGAGTTCAGGTTGACTTAAAAATTAAATTTAGTTAAGATGAACGATATTATATTGAACCTCTTCTGGAATTCAGGGGCGACAAAAAACGATAATCTGCCCTGGAAAATTCACAGTAAGTTTCGCAGTACGCTCCGAAGTCAATTAGGAAACTGCGAATTTTACACGAAGTTTTATTATATGCCCAGAATTAAGTTCCATGTTTTATCTACTCCTATTAAATTATATATTTATCATTCAATTGCTTTCATTCAACTAATAGTATCCGTAAACCAACAACGTGAGCTATAATAATTCACTACTATTATGGTAGTGAGTTATACTAGTGAGTTAAGATAACTCACGTTGTTTGTTTACGGATACTATTAATTAATAAATTGGTAAATTGGTAAATAATTCAAAGAATAGTAGTGAGTTATAATAACTCACTGCTTTTCTTTGAATTATTTACCAGTCTAATATCAAGATGATTCTGTGCTCCTGTCACCTGAATAATTTTGACGTTTTCAAATTAAGTTGCTACCTAATTACCGTGAATATTTTGCTGAAAACGATGAATTCAGACAGTGAAGATGAATTATTTTGTACTTCTCCAGAAATAAGAGAAGCACCTTAATTTAACCATAGAGAATTTATTACCCGAAAAATCCCAAAACAAGTAAACAGTTAGTCACAAAAATTTTCAAGCTTGATGTAGCAGTAAAAACACTTATTTATTTATTTATTTATTTAAATCAACGTGTCTCGGCTACTAGGCCATTGACACAGGGTACAATGTTTGATTTTTCTATGAATTACAGATATAGTTGTACTATATTGATCACAAAGCATGCCGGGCATAAAATGGATGCGAGTCGTCGAGGCCAGAGACGTATCGGCAGGATTTAAGATGGCTTTGTTAGAGATTTCGCGGAAAGGGGAGGAAATTTAATCACTGGATCTTAAGATTTCCGGATGAATAGTTAGATTATATAAATTTCTAAGGTAATACTACAGGGTTTGTAAGGCACTCGTTAATTGAGTTCAGGTTGACTTAAAAATTAAATTTAGTTAAGATGAACGATATAATATTGAACCTCTTCTGGAATTCAGGGGCGACAAAAAACGTTAATCTGCCCTGGAAAATTCACAGTAAGTTTAGCAGTACGCTCCGAAGTCAATTAGGAAACACTGCGAATTTTACACGAAGTTTTATTATATGCCCAGAATTAAGTTCCATGTTTTTATCTACTCCTATTAAATTATATATTTATTATTCAATTGCTTTCATTCAATTAATAGTATCCATAAACAAACAACGTGAGTTATAATAACTCACTAGTATAACCCACTACTATAATAGTAGTGAGTTATAGTAGTGAGTTATTATAACTCACGTTGTTTGTTTACGGATACTATTAATTAATAAATTGGTAAATTGGTAAATAATTCAAAGAATAGTAGTGAGTTATAATAACTCACTGCTTTTCTTTGAATTATTTACCAGTCTAATATCAAGATGATTCTGTGCTCCTGTCACCTGAATAATTTTGACGTTTTCAAATTCAGTTGCTACCTAATTACCGTGAATATTTTGCTGAAAACGATGAATTCAGACAGTGAAGATGAATTATTTTGTACTTCTCCAGAAATAAGAGAAGCACCTTAATTTAACCATAGAGAATTTATTACCCGAAAAATCCCAAAACAAGTAAACAGTTAGTCACAAAAATTTTCAAGCTTGATGTAGCAGTAAAAACACTTATTTATTTATTTATTTATTTAAATCAACGTGTCTCGGCTACTAGGCCATTGACACAGGGTACAATGTTTGATTTTTCTATGAATTACAGATATAGTTGTACTATATTGATCACAAAGCATGCCGGGCATAAAATGGATGCGAGTCGTCGAGGCCAGAGACGTATCGGCAGGATTTAAGATGGCTTTGTTAGAGATTTCGCGGAAAGGGGAGGAAATTTAATCACTGGATCTTAAGATTTCCGGATGAATAGTTAGATTATATAAATTTCTAAGGTAATACTACAGGGTTTGTAAGGCACTCGTTAATTGAGTTCAGGTTGACTTAAAAATTAAATTTAGTTAAGATGAACGATATAATATTGAACCTCTTCTGGAATTCAGGGGCGACAAAAAACGTTAATCTGCCCTGGAAAATTCACAGTAAGTTTAGCAGTACGCTCCGAAGTCAATTAGGAAACACTGCGAATTTTACACGAAGTTTTATTATATGCCCAGAATTAAGTTCCATGTTTTTATCTACTCCTATTAAATTATATATTTATTATTCAATTGCTTTCATTCAATTAATAGTATCCATAAACAAACAACGTGAGTTATAATAACTCACTAGTATAACCCACTACTATAATAGTAGTGAGTTATAGTAGTGAGTTATTATAACTCACGTTGTTTGTTTACGGATACTATTAATTAATAAATTGGTAAATTGGTAAATAATTCAAAGAATAGTAGTGAGTTATAATAACTCACTGCTTTTCTTTGAATTATTTACCAGTCTAATATCAAGATGATTCTGTGCTCCTGTCACCTGAATAATTTTGACGTTTTCAAATTCAGTTGCTACCTAATTACCGTGAATATTTTGCTGAAAACGATGAATTCAGACAGTGAAGATGAATTATTTTGTACTCCTCCAGAAATAAGAGAAGCACCTCAATGTAACCATGGATAATTTATTACCCGAAAAATCCCAAAACAAGTAAACACTTATTCACAAAAATTGTCAAGCTTGATGTAGCAGTAAAAACATTTATTTATTTATTTAAATTAACGTGTCTCGGCTACTAGGCCATTGACACAGGGTACAATGTTTGATTTTTCTATGAATTACAGATATAGTTGTACTATATTGATCACAAAGCATGCCGGGCATAAAATGGATGTGAGTCGTCGAGGCCAGAGACGTATCGGCAGGATTTAAGATGGCTTTGTTAGAGATTTCGCGGAAAGGGGAGGGAATTTAATCACTGGATCTTGAGATTTCTGGATGAATAGTTAGATTATATAAATTTCTAAGGTAATACTACAGGGTTGGTAAGGCACTCGTTAATGGAGTTCAGGTTGACTTAAATATTAAATTTAGTTAAGAAGAACGATATTATATTGAACCTCTTCTGGAATTCAGGGGCGACAAAAAATGTTAATCTGCAGTTCTATCTTAAGAATACATTGATATAATTCTCAACTCTGAGAAACCAACATTTTCGGAGATATAATTTGTCTGTTTGAACTAGAGCGCCAGAAAGCTCCTATCCACAGGGCTTAAACCCATTTTTTACTTTTTCATTTTTTTCTATTTTGAATGTTGTAATCAACATGAAAGTTATAACATTTCTAAATAGAGAATGACGTGAGATTTCAAACGTTGTTTCACAAGCCCATAATTCCTATTTGGAGGTTGTACCTATCTTTCGAAGGGGGTAGGGATTGCATTTTTACGGAGAAGAATGACAATTTAAAGTTTGAATTTGACGTATTTCAGGATTTTCCATAAATATGTACAGTAACCATGATAATGAAAATATTCCCTTTGGCTTTTCCACACTGTATTTACCAAATTACATGTTTTAGTCACCAGAAATATTATTTTGTACATTTACATCCTTCATAGTTACTCGATTCGAATGAAAGTCAACAGATCAGGAACTGAAGAGGTGGTTTATACTTGTTCCACAATAATGTCATGAGATTAACAGAGGTGGGATGTTCATTCGAGAACCGGAAAATTGATTCCTACATTTTTGAAATTATTATCTGGATGAATTCTTCCCAAACGAAATTATTGAAGAGAAAGTACTTATTTTCAACCGTCTCAGTGAATATCCGCCAGAAATTGTTTCATTTCGAGGTATTCAGTTTCCGGTAACCACTAAACCCTCTGTAACCCGGTGGAAATCAGGGGATTTCACTGAGTTTGTGGCGGCTAGGACAAAGAGAAATTCTCCTGAGGAATCCCAAGCCCTGCTGGGATCTGTCAATTATTTTCACGGACACCTTTATCCCTCTGGTATCTGAATCCTTGTATCCTTTCCTTCTGGACTCTTAGTTTCGGAATCCCTTCATCATTATCTATGTCGTGGAGGAATCTATACGGTCAATTTGTGAATATCAGTTCGTTGTCGCTAAGTAGTGAAGAATACTTCATAACGACTCATATGAATATGGAATGTAATTCTCACTGTAAATAAGTTCAAATTATGTAAATTGATTACATTATCTACAACATCAAACATAGTTTAAACAAGTAATCATTAAAGGATACTGTGGGAGGTATATTCATTATTAAATGGTTTCTCTCTGGGTTTTCTCTCCCAAACTTTTGTAATTTGCTTCTGTTGCCTAACAAACAATAACAACAACGATGAAACAACTATATCGTTACGTTCAAGAATAACAAACCAAGAATAATTTCAACATATTTCTCACAGGAAAATAAGACGACATGTAAGAAAACAGATCATATAATAATTCATAGACAGAATTATAGAGTACAGCATTCTGAGGAAACATAGAAGTACGATTTATTATCCAAATTTTGAAAAATCATATCTCTGAAAGTGTTAGCTTGTTATAGTTGAAAATGATATCAGTGGTTTCTTATGGTGAAATTGCATCTTAAAAACACTTGATTTTGAAATTTGAAATGTAAAAAAGATTTTTTTTTCGTTACTCCGAAATCATCAGGATGATTTTGCCCTAGATATTTATCTCCTAAGCATACTCTGAAAATTTCAACTGTCTAGCTTATTCCGTTCGCGAGTTCTCGTGTAACGGAGGGCCGGCCGGACTGGCCGGACAGAATCAATTTTGACCACGGATTCTTAATCAGTGAGTCGAACTAAAACGTTAAAGACCATTTTGATCCAAATATTCGAAAATTACAGACATTTGGGCGAATTGATAAGCACTCTGTTCCGAGGAACAAGAGAGCCAAAAAATCGAGCAATACGGTATGTTATTAGCTTCCTAATACTTCTGAACAATGATTTAAATATAGCAAAAGGAATTCTTCCAATCTTCTAGTACAACCCTGGCAGAGTCGAAAATAAGTTTATAACAGGCCCGTTTAAAATTGCACCTATTTATTCCGAAAATACTCGACATCAGCCATATCGAACTGCTGTTGCTTAGGCGTTTCCTGAGCAGCGATGAGAAATTAGCTAACTTTTCAACAGATGTGTAGATGCTGAATTCATTTCGATTTATACTACAATCCTCGAGAGGCTTCATTTAATTTGAATTAAATCTCATTCCGTCAACCGCTTAAGAAGTTAAAATCGCCAGAGGCGGAGCCTGACTAAAGAGGCGCATTTTTATATACGTTTATGAAGTAAGCGGGGTTAATTGCTGAAAATCTGATTAGTCCTAAATGATTCCGAGCTAACTGCTGGCTGAAAGGGGATTCAGGATTCTTCAAAATTACTGCAAAATTTTTACAATAAAATCAATATTTCCTAGTTAGAATATTGGTATGGGTCCTCTCTATTTGTGTATATTCGTGATCTCAACACTATATTTATGTGACTTTAAATAAGAAGTTTTTCAGGATAGCCATTTAAATATTCGACAATAAATATTTCTGTGTTTCTATATAAATTGAGGTGTAAATTAAGATATGTTGCAAAGGACGGATAGTACATAATAGTTAGGACCACATCAAGTGTTTTGTCCTCCCCCTTTTTCATGTTTTAACGAGATATCTAGCTTTATACAGAGTGGGCCATCTATTGGTACGTTTTTAAAAATGCGACCAAAAGAGTATGCATTGATATTTTTTATTGATTTTTTTGTTGTTGTAAAGCTAAAAGTATCCCCGTCAAGATTGAGAAACGATTTCATTCATGTGGCTCCCTCTATTGGCCTCACAGTATGCCATTCTGTCATCCCAATTAGTGATGACATTTTGAACTACCTTGGCGCCAATTTCTCTCAAAACAGTCGTCATGTTGTTTTTCAAAGCTGGAATTGTCTCTGTATTATCCGCATAACATCGGTCTTTAACGGCACCCCACAGGAAAAAGTCCAGCGGTGCCAAATCGCAGCTACGCGCAGGCCAATTGACATCTCCTGAACGGCTGATTATGCGGTTGTTCAACTTGTTGCTCAGAAGGTCGATCGTAAGTCGGCTTGTATGGCATGTGGCGCCATCTTGTTGAAACCAAAGGTCGTCCACATTCATAGCGTCGATTTTAGGCCATAAAAAGTTGGTCAACATGGCTCTGTAGCGTTCGCCATTGACGGTAACGGCGTTGCCAGCATCATTTTCAAAGACAAATGGGCCAATTATGCCACCACTACAAAATCCACACCAAACTGTGACTCTTGGAGGATGCATTGGTGTGTCTACGATTGCGTGTGGCTGTTCCGAACCCCAAATCCGGCAGTTTTGCTTGTTCACATATCCGCCGAGATGGAAATGCACTTCGTCCGAAAAGATGATTTTTCGACCATAATCGACGTCATTATTGAGCTGGTCTATGGCCCATACAGCGAACTGATATCGAAGCGGATGGTCATTTGCTTTCAACTCCTGAGTCATCTGAATCTTGTAGGCGAATAATCCGAGGTCTTTGTGCAGTATTCTCCTCTGGCTGGTGCGACTAATGCTCAGTTGCTGCGATCAGCGTCGAGTTGAGGTCGTCGGATTCTGCCTCACACTTTGGGCCACAGCCTCAATATTCTCGGGTGTGCGCACTGCCGGGCTCTGGGATCAACTCTATCATCCACCAACATCCCATTCTCACGAACTTTCTTCTTCAAGTTGCGTAGAGCGCCTTCGGTGGGTGCTTTATCACGACCCATATTTCTTTTCAAAATTAGCACAGTTTCGTCGACACACCACTGACTTTGAAACTAAGTTTTTGAAATTTCAAAACGCTCTTCAAGAGAAAACATGTTGTTTCGTGCCGCGGACGGTATAGCTAATGAACTGTAAAAATTTCGGGTCTGTAGCTCGTTTGCCGTTGTCATACGACGAAATTCAAAAACGTACTAACAGATGGCCCACCCGTTAGTACCCAAAAATTTTATGTTAAATTAAGATATTCTACAGTGTGTTTCACGAATGATTGTACAGGCTTTCAGTGAAGATGCAGGACATTTTGGTGACTCTAAATCAGTGTTCGAGATATGTCCGAACTATATTCGTTTATTATTATTATTAAGAGATACAGGATGCTTGGATGACTGCATGGATGACTGCATGGATGACTGCATGGATGACTGCATGGATCTCCATGAAAATTTCAGGGATTGAGTATGAATGAGAATATTAATTTGTAGCAGTTGTCAGCTCTTGAGAGCGAATATCTCACAGATTTTTTAGTTTACCTGCCATAGTTGTAACTCACTATTCAAAATAATTAATTTTCAAAATTAATATTTTTTTGTTTCTATGTGAAATCTTTGATTCTCCTACCATCTGTTTCAGTTATTCAAAACAAAGAGTTTTCGAAGATAAATAATTCGAGAATGAGAATTCCTATTATTTGAACCATGTTTTTGAATGAAGCAGTATTTTTTTGACAAACTCTTTTGGGTAATCTGAAGTCGAAACCCTGAATTTGTGTATTGGGTGAAATAAGACGCACCACATTTCTGAGGCCATGATACTGAAAAATTCAATTCATTCAATATGTATTAACGCATTATTCGGAGGCACACAGGTCCGTGTTCATTATGAATTGCAAATTCCGGATATTCAATGGTTCAAAAAATATTGTTGCGAAGTGTGCCATTATTACCAATAGGTTAGTTTGAAAAAGTATTCATTGTAGGTTCTGAGAAAAAGGCCATTTCTTCAAAATTTGATGTACAGTGTGTTTTACAAGATGATGAATAAAGTTAATAATTTTCTCATTCTGGACCTGTGCTATCAAGTAGTGAAACATGTTCCTGAATACAGTATTTTCATAATGTTGCTATTAAAAAAATGCTGAAATATGGATCTACATTTGTGTATCAAATATTTTTTCTTGTGTTAAGGTTCATAATAGAGAATTAATGTGTTAGTGGTATAAACTATCAAATCTGCTATAATTGTCTCCAGCCTTGCTCTAGACATTTTGATGATACTTTCCTTTTTATTTCAATTGATGATTTTTGAGGTATTAAAACATTGAAGATTGCTCATTTAATCTCGATAAATGATCTATTATTTGAATTGAATTTCCTTTATGATGCAGTTCTATCATAAGAATCCATTGTTATCATTCCCAACTCTGAGAAAGCAATACTTCGGAAATATGATTTGTCAAAGTTTGAACAAGAGCGCCAGAGCTCCTGTCCACAGGGCTTGAACCAATTTTCATTCAATAAACAAGCTCTCGAAACTACGCCAATGCTTTCATATTCTTTTTGGCGCACATGTTTACTCATTCGTTTATTGGGCGAACCAAAATGTCAATGATTTCACTGAAATCCTAACAATCTCTTGGACTGATATATGGCACATTTAAGTTATGCCGAGTTGAGGCGATACTGAGCCCTGGCATTATTCAAGAGTCGATCTAATCAAGTTATCAGAAACCTGTATTCATCTGCCCCACATAATGCAAAGAACAGCTCCTCTGAGGATACTGCATAGTCTCAAACTCGGGCAACTTTCCTTTCTATAACCCATTTAGATAATAAGGTTTGCTATGTTCAAGATGATTCAAATCTGAATTTGCAAACGGCACTATGCTCGAAGGAAACCAGTCACTGCAGAAGAGAGAAATTTATGTCCTCTTGTTCTATGCTATATCATCTCAAGGATCTGCTATAACGCCCTCGAGGAAATTGATTTTCAAGAGGGGCTTCTGGAAAATCAGTCAATGAATGAAGTTGAGAGCTTAAGAAGATGAAGCTGATACTTTATATAAAAGTCGTTTATTCCTTTGCGGAAATAGACAAATTATCGTGAGAATATGATTTGGGGGCGGGTGTTCCTTAACTGAACAGGGTAATTTTAAAGGTCATCATACATTGTAATAAGAGATGATTTCATTCATCAAAATAAACAATAGCACACTACCCAGTTTTTGGACAGTTTGGTTTCACTTCGAATGGACTGCTAATTTGACATACGGTTTCATTAAAGTTATATAATATACAGGGTCCTCCATGAAGACCGTTCGTTAGAATATTTCAAAGAAAGATAAACACATAAAATTTTATAGTTAAGCTTTGTTAGGAGATATGAATTATTGGAAACAATTTCAGCTTCAATCGAATCCTGGTTTCACCGGAAATGATACCAACTTCAGTTTTTTTCGCGTATGTTCTGGGGAACATCGCAATATCATTTTGCCCAAATGTATGTAATTTTCGAATTTTTACCAAAAATGGTCTCAAACGATTGAGTTCGACTACCTGATGAAGTTTTCAAGGACAAATTCAACTCTGTCAGGCCGGCCCGCTGTCGGTTGTCACGATAACTTGAGAACGGAATGAGATGAACGACATGAAATTTTCAGGGTGGGTGGCGCATTCCAGTACGACGGACGAGTTCGTTAATGGGCATAGTCGAACCAATGGTTTCCGAGTAATAATTTTATTTTCAACCAATATAGATCAGATCGAATTGAAACTTCCTGAATAGTTGTAGAATATGAACTCAAGAACGTTCCTGGAATTTTGTGGGAATCGCATCACTAAAAATTTTTAAAAAATTATAAAAAAATATTTTTTATGTCACGATAACCTGAGAACGGAAAGAGATAGCGTCTTGAAATCTTCAGATCAGGTTGTGCCTCTAAATGCAACAATTGAGTTTGTTTATAGGCATAAGCGGCCAAACGGTTGTGAAATTTCTGAAATTTGGTTGTTATTTCCTCAATAACTCGCAAAATGCAGAACCGATAAAACTTGGTTATTAGTTGTATAATGCCAACGCAAAAATTTTCAAAAACTTTTGTGAGGATTGTATTACTAGAATTTTTTTAAAAAATCATTGAAAATTATTGAATAAAATATCAGTAACTGTTAATTCGACATCACTAAAATTTTGCGAGATTCTTCAAAACCTAACTCTACTGCCATTTTTCAAGTTTGAACACGGTCGGATATACATTGTTGTTGATTCGAGCAGCCTTGTGTGAGTTTAGTAGATGGATGCCTTGATAACTTTTGAACGAACGAAGAAAGGGAGTTGTAATATTCAGGGTATGATGCGTATCCGAATGGGAATTTTGAGTTTAATTACGGGAACAATCGTTCTGACGGTTTCAGAGTTATACCCACCTGGAATATTATTTCCTGGATTTCTCAAAAAATAAAGACTCGATCGATTTAGAGCTTGGTATTTAGTTGTAGAATGAAGACATAAAAGACGTGTTTCAAATTTCATAAGAACCATACCACTAGACATTTTTAAAACGATATAGAAGAATGAACAATATAATTTGCCATGGTAAATTCGATTAAGAGTGTCCCATACAGGAGAATGGACAATAGAACTAACGCGCAAAACCTTCTGACTCCACGTCAGTGATTGAATCAATTTTTTAAATGTAATACCCAGTTTTTCATTGATAATTAAATAATTCATTGAATTATATATTGTTATAATGTATCACTTGCATATTATTCCCAGAAAATTTGTATGAAATCTGAAAAAACCCTTTAAATTTCCTCAAATAGGGCTTCATTCCAATGTTAATAACTTGTAGATTTTCGGATGAAAATTCTAAATGTAATACCCAGTTTTTCATTGATAATCAGATTACCCATTCTACATTGTTTTGATGTCTTAATTTCATATTATTCTCAGAAAATTCATGTGAAATCTGAAAAAACCCTTCAAATATTCTCAAATCTGGCTTCATACCAATGTTAATAACTTGTAGATTTTTTCATAAAAATCCCTAATTTTCTAGTTTCTATCAGAAGACATACCAGTGCCTCTGCCTCGTTAATTAAAAATTAAATTGAACATAAAGGGTGTTTCTATTTCAATGTCAAAGTCAGTCATGACAAATACTTTAAGAAGGAATGAAGAAAAAGATGCCCTTCAATATTTAATATTTCAGCATATTTTGTTAACCATTTCAATTTTCATAAATCACAACACTAACGGGGAGATAGGGTTTTTTTGCTGAGGTTTTTTCCCTAAGCTCTAGTATCATATTATATCAAATTATATGGTACCCCGTTACACTAACCTCTGCTAACACTTTTTTCATACACATGCTTTATTGTTAGATACAAAACAAATTGTAATGCTCAAGTTCAAAAGAATATATGTATATATTATATACTACTGCTCAAAAATGCTTATTTCCCGAGATATTTGGTGAGTTAGGCAGTTATTTTTTAACGTAGATTCTAGGTGACCATTAAAAAAATGGGTTCCCATTTGAAAACAATGAGATGTGAGGTTTTTGTTATGACTGACTTTGACTTGAAGTAGAAACACCCTGCATGTTCAACTGAATTTTTAATTAACAAACAAAAAGCACTGGTATGTCTTTGATAGAAACTAGAAAAATAGTATTTTTTATGCAAAAATCTACAAGTTATTAACATTGGAATGAAGCCATATTTGTGAAAATTTTAAGAGTTTTTTCAGATTTCACACGAATTCTCTGAGAATAATATGTAATTGACGCATCAAAAAAATGTAGAATGGGTAATCTGATTATCAATGAAAAACTGGGTAGGTATAACATTTAAAAAACGAAATCTGGTATGATTTCCGGTGAAAGCGGAAGTCGAACGAATCTTAAATTTTTTACAAGAATTCATCTTTCCTAACAAAGCTTAACTATAAAATTGCAAGTGCTTATCTCGAATCTTTCTTTGAAATATTCTAACGAAACGTCTTCACGAATCACCCTGTATGTTTTGTACTTAAAACAGCTAAAGATATTAGCCACGCGTTGGGCGCCAATAGGTCTCTTGCATGCAACACGAAATACCATATGTTTATGTTTTTCTGAATCTACTTCAATACCAGATAATCATATACGCCCTCATACACTTCCATAATTTATAAAATTTGAATATTTCGGTATTGAAAATCGGTAAATCAAGAAGCAATTTCGAATGAGGTGAAACGCTTCTGACTCGTTGCTATGACAGATGACGTAATCAAAATTTACCATCTTCTTGTTACAGCCAATGCTGACTCTGAGCCCTTTATAGGGAGCTGTGTTACACAGGAACAAAGAGTGAAACGAACACGAGAAGAGAGTGAGAGTAGATATGACGGTTTACGTCACGGCCTGGCGCCAATTTTCGGTCGTTTGAACAGACATTATATGCAACCAAATTTGATTCATCGTTTTCTCGATGAAAATTTAAACTTTTGACGGTGGTTGAACTTTTTTAGTATTCTTGGATATAATAACCGATTCCAATAATTAAAATAATTCATGCAAGAGACCGATTGATATGAATTCTATATCTGCATGTCCATTCGTCAGTGCTTCGGATCGCGGGGATATCTTTAGACATCCCTTTTACCGATTATCTCAGGCAGCATAAATACGAATTAACTTCAAAGGTTGATCTGCTGGCCATCATGTTTTATTGTCTTTCTGTCAGACTAGTCTGATTTCGACTGGACCCTCAAAGATAGTGGAATACCGGATATTGTGTAATTTCAGAATAGAAAACTAACTCATTCAATGTAGACAGTTAGCCAGCATCCTGCGATATCAGCTCGGAATTTCAACAGCTCATGGAACACGTCTGTACCTATTGTCTTAACACTGTCAACTTGAATCTATTGTATACTTGTTCGAGTGATCTATAACTGGTTCTGGATGGTTAGTTAACAAGCATTGTCAATGCTGATAGGTGATTGTTTCCCACCTCCCTCAGTGCCCAAATAATTTTCTGAATAAAATAAATCTCCCGAATTACGTGCCAGAGGATGAAAATCGCTCTTGTTCCTCGGAACAGAGTGCTTATTAATTTGGCCAAATGTCTTTAATTTTTGAATTTTTGGCTGAAAATGGTCTTAAACAATTTGGTTCGACTCACCGATCAAGAATCCGTGGTCGAAATCAATTCTGTCCGGCCGAAGGCATGAAAACTCTCGAACGAAAGAAGTTAAGAGGATTTACATTTGCAGAGTAGGTTTGTAGCGTAAATATCTCGGACGAGTTCGTTAACGGGTGAAATCCACCAATCGGTTTCGGAGTTATGGCCCTTTTTAGTAAACAAATTTTTTATGAATATTCCCGGAACTGATCACTCGATCTATTTGAAATTCAGCATCAAGTTGTAGAATAATGACTTCTATATGCATGTGAAGTTTTGTTTTGATCGGGTTGCAATAAGATATCAAAAAAAAAAAATAAATTTTTAAATTTCGTTTCTACAATAACTCTCGAATAGAATGCGCTAGGCAGTTGAAATTTTCAGAGTAGGTTTGACAGATAATTATCCCGGTTGAGTTCGTTACGGGACAAAATTGGCCTGATGGTTTCGGAGAAACGAAAAAACAAATTTTTTTTACAACACAAATTTCAAATTTATCTCCTTTTAAGATGCAGTTTCACCATAAAAATCCATTGATATCATTTTCAACTCTAACAAGCTAATACTTTCGGAGATATGATTTTTCGAAATTTCAATAATGAATCGTACTTCTGTACTTCTTATGTTTTCATAGAATTATGTGCTTATTGTATCTATGAATTATGATATGATCTGTGTTCTTACATGTCATCTCATTTTCCTATGAGAGATAAATGTCAAAATTATTTCTGGTACACACCTCTTGTTCTAGTTTTTTATAAGATCATTTTTGTAGCATTTTTGTTAAACAAAACTTTTTTTAAATTTAATTTCTTTCATGCTGCATTTCTATTATAGGAATCCATTGATATAATTCCCAACTCTGAGAAACCAATACTTTCGGAGATATAATTTGTCTGTTTGAATAAGAGCGCCACAAAGCTCCTGCCCACAGGGCTTGAACGAATTTTTTTCTGTTAACTTGTGTGAGTGTGTAATGTTCTGATTATGAAAAGTTCTCGATTTTACCTGGATTTTCTATTGTTAAGATTTTCTTGGAAATATAATAATAATAATGATAGTGCGCTGGTTACATGGCGTTATCATTTAGACCAGATGTAAATAATTTTCATTTTCGAATATTAAAAAAAAAATAATGAAGGATTGTTATGAAGTCTGCTTTGGTGCGCTTGTTAAAATCAATAGCCAGAGCGGTCATCCATCCAGGCAAACTTGCCAAGGTTGCTTAGCTCCAAGAAAAAATAATATTTCCAAGAATATTAATCTGACTGTATAAACAAGTGCCGAAAAAAAAACTGACCCACACTGTTTTGCGTTTTTTCTATATTTCTCTAATATAATATTGTACAAATATACAGGGTGCCCCAAAAATACCACGCGAAAGTGACACTGGAGATAGATTGGCATTAGGTCTATCAGATAGCATCAACATGACCTCAGTAAAAGTCCGCTGGTTTTCGAGATATCACCACTTTTGTGTATTGTTTAAAAATCTCCAGTTTTCGGTCTTTTATCGCCTAGCATTGCTAGAAATTACTTCAAACTCATGTTTTTTTTTACCTAGGCTATCTTGAATAGTTGCTTAAAACAATGAAGTAATAACTTCACCGACAACTAGAACAAAATCCTTCAAAAAATGTCTAACTTGTTGTATTTTATGCCGAAGTTAAAACGTTAACTTAAGTTTGACTGACTGCTGTGAAAAAAAATTATATCAGACTGAATTGACAAATAATCGCAAAAACTGGTCCACTTCATGCCCTTTTCAAAATGATACAACACTACCAATTTTTTTTAACCAGAACCAGAATTGCTACTTATTAAAAAAAACCAAAACCCTTATCGGCTATCTCGCTCCCACATTCATTGTTTTGTAACATGGAAACCGGTCCGACTTTCACAGACTAGGGGTCTTCGAATAGTCTAGACCAGGGGTCACCAAATGGCGGACCGCGGTCCGGATGCGGATCGCGAACCTTTTTTTTGCGGACCATTTTTCCAGAAAACATGTATTCTTGATTAAAAAAATTCAGATAACTTTTCGTTTTATTTACTAATTATAGATATTGGATTTAGATTAACTGCAATGAAACTAATTGGTGACCCCTGGGTTAGATACTAGAGAAAACTTTTTGGCGTTTGACGGATTTACTCATTTCCTAATATTTTCCGAACGGATAGAGATACAGAGGAAATAGATACATAAATCTAAACGTCGCCCACCGACCAATCATCGGGGAAAATTTGGATATCGAGATGTGAAAATCATAGATTTCGGACGGGAAAGAAGAATTTTCCTTCGATTCCGGGTCAAAAATATTTCTAAGTGCCGACCCAAAAAATTTTTTTCTTGGTATATCGATACGGAGCTCGTGTCTAGTTAAATCGAGGTCGCTGATCACGAATATGCAATTAGTTTTTCCCTAAGTGGCGTACTTTGGGAAATTCTCCACTTAGAGTGAAAAAATGGACGAAAATAGGTCAATTTTGGAAGTTCACACCGCCCAAAAAAATCGGAGTAAGGTGTTGTTGATCTTTGCCCTCATATATGGATCCTTTATCTACTGAATAATCCAAACAGAAAATGTCCAGGCCTTACTATTCGGAAATTATGTTTTTTTTCCCAAGGGTCTGCTTTTCGGAAAATTCATTTCGCGGTATTTCCGCGGAAAATTCTCTAATGAAAAATCCGATCATATATTCGTAATCTACGGTCCCGAATTAGTAAATGACGTAATTTGCATCGAAATCGGAGACCGGTCGAATTTTGGCAATTTTTTAATACATTAGCCTTAAAAAAAATCCCATTTTTCGACAAAAATTTTTTGACGCAAAACTATGAAACGGGTACTTACTCTTATAGATTCGGGGCCGTAGATTCCGAATCTACCATCAGATATTTATTACAAAAATTTTGCGAGGAAATATCGCGGAAAGAAATTTCCGAAAAATAGACCCTCTTCAAAAAAATTCATAATTTCCGAAGCGTACGATCTGGACATTTATTGTTCAGATAATTCGATAGATAAAGGATCCAAATATGACGTAAAAAATCAGCAACACCCTACTCCGATTTTTTTGGGCGGTGGAAAGTTCCAAATTTGACCTATTTTCGTCAATGTTTTCACTTTAAGTGAAAATTTTCCCAAAGTACGCCACTTAGGGAAAAACTAATTACATATTCGTAATCAGCGACCTCGATTTAATTAGACACGAGCTCCGTATCGATATACCATGAAAAAAATTTTTTGGGTCGGCTCTTAGAAATATTTTTCGAAGGAAAATTCTTCTTTCCCTTCCGAAATCTATGATTTTCACATCTCGATATCCAAATCATCCCCGATGATTGGTCGGTGGACGACGTTCAGATTTATGTATCTATTTTTTCTGTATCTCTATCCGTTCGGAAAATATTAGGTAATGAGCGAATCCGTCAAACGCCAAAAAGTTTTCTCTAGTATCCAACACATACAAAATCTACAATTTTCCGATTAGGTCGATGCGGCTTTGGTTATTCACTAAATCGGGTACGCAGATCACGAATCTGTAATTAGATTTTCCGTATCTCGATTAGTTTCGGAGCAATGACGAAGAAAGTCGCAATTTCTGGCTCTACCTCCGGAAAATGGACTAATCAGTCGGATTTTTCGCCATATTACCAAAATTAATCGAGATGCGGAAAAACTAATTACAGATTCGAAATCTACGCCCTCGATTTAGAGAATAGCCAAAGCCGTGGCGATCTAATCGGAAAATTCTAGATTTTTGTATGGGTTAGAATCTAGACAAAGGACTCACAGCTCTGGCAATGTGTTAGTTGTTGTATGCATTTTATCAATATTTCACAGTTAACCCAAAACATTTAAGTTTTACAAGCGAGCTGCTTTGTTTAGAAATACAAATGAGCGCTTCCCAACATGTGAAGTCATGGGACGCAACAGTGGTGATATCTCGAAAACCAGCGGACTTTTGCTGAGGTCATGTTGATGCTATCTGATGCTGATGCTATCTCCAGTGTCACTTTCGCGTGGTATTTTTGGGACACCCTGTATATCCGATCGAGTTCAAATCTAGAGTAAGAAATAAGGTTTTGAAGGATCCCGTAAAATTTCATATCGAACGAGTACATAGTTTCTGAGATAAAGAATTTTTTTTTGTATTTTTCTGTTCTGGGGATCATCGCGTTATCTTCAGAAAATTTTTAAACAATTATGGAGAAATATTATATATATAACTTGAGTATGGAAAGAAATAGTGACTTCCAATTTTCAGTGTGGGTTGTAAGTTCTTTAATAGGCATAATCTGAAATTTTGTTATCATATCCTGTATATCTCAAAATAAACCAATCTCATCCAATTAAAACTCGTTTATCACTCAAACATTTCGTGAATATCGTTCAAATATTTAATATTTCAGAAACTATGCATAAGAATCAGCAATAGTTCCGCGCACAACATCAAGTGCCGAATGTCATTACAATCTAATAGACGCGTGAATAGCCAATGGAATGTGCGTGCAAAAGCTCTTGACTTCACATTAGTGCTTTTCCCAGTGATATTTCCAGTGTCACGATCATCACTGAATTTTTGAAATATTTTCGCATACGTATTCTACAGCTAACTACCAAGTTTGAATTCGACCAAATCTGTATATTTCGTGTTAATGAGGAACCAATATTTCAGATGCGCTTAACTTCGAAACCATTTGGCCGATAATACTCATAAACGAACTGAACCGTTCGATTCGGATGCCCAACCTCCCTGGAAATGGCAAGTCACTATCTCTTCCGGTTTGGAGTTGATCGTTGCATCTGAATTTGACCTCGAATTCAATGAGTCGAACCTAATCGTTTGAGACCATTTTAGGCAAAAAATTTAAAAATTACATCTGGACATAATGATAGTACGCTCCTCCCTAGAACATGCGTGCAAAAACGATAGAGGAATACTTTAATTCATTGAAAATATAATCGATGGAGTATTCGCTTCCTATTCGCTAGCAAATATTAACCAAAACACAGGTACAAACCGAAATAAAACTCAAAACGAACCCTATGCCCAATTTACAATCTATGTCGTTCCGTGCAGTGCATTTCAGTTCTCCGTGTCCGTTGGTTGCAGTTCGTTCGTTTGTCGAGGCTCAATTTATATAAACCCAGAGTTCTCAGTTCGGCGTCGTTGCCAAAATGTCAGTGCGCCTTACCTTTCTGGATTATTTCAATGAGAGCAGCAACACAAATCACAATCAGCTGATCACAGCGTTTCCTCATGTGCCAAAATACAAGATCATGATCGACCAACAAGCGAACAGCAATCGTAACTGAACGACGAACATAAAATATGGGCATCTTTCGAACTGCAGCCGACAACGACCAACGGCGACCAACAGCACGACGAAAGTTTATATATGACTCCGTTTGAATACGTTGGTTCATGTTGAACTCAACTGCGCGGAACTGAACTGCATTGAAAGACAGAGTTTATAAATCGGTCTTAAGCCTAACGGTTTCATTCGGTTCGGTTCGTTTTCGGTTTCTATTCGGTCGCTGGCGACCAGTGTGGAACGGTGCTCCGCTTTAGATCCGGTACCGAATAGAAACTGTACAGCGCCAAATAGTCCCTCGACACGAATAGGTTTCATACGGTTTCAATCAGGTCCGATTTCGTGATCAGGAAACACAGATCAACCGAGAAGTTCACACAAACACGGTTTAGTTTCAGAAGAAAGTAAATAAATATTTAAATATGTGTTCTGTGCTTTTAATTTAACCTCAAAGCGAGGAGATGATATCTTTCAATCAATCTTTTCCAAATTGTTTACATGCAGATATTAAACTAAAAACCTATCTTCGGGATTTGTTGATTTCTCAGTATACAGGGTGAGTCTTTGACCACTGCATTAATTTTAACCAAAGATTCCTCTCATGAAATGAAACACTTTTTTCATTTAACATTTTTCCACATTCAGCTCAGGTAAAAAGATACAGGCTGTTGAAATTTTGAAAAAAAAATAGTTTTTATTTTGTAGCTTTGACATCCTTTTTTCGAATAAAATCAATGTAGGCGTAAAGTTTCCTATAACTATGATACATATTTTCCAAATATTAGTTATTTTCTACTTCTACTGGTTTTCTAGTTATGGACTCGTGGATTCATAAAACTAAACGAAATTAGCATAAAGAAAGCATATAAAGTTTTTCTTGAGTCATTTCAAGAATATTCCATCATTTTAGAACATTATATTATTCTTCATCATTTCTCTTTCAACGCACCGTTTTCGAGATATTCTTCATTGAATGTTTTAAAATGGAAAACTCCAGAAATTTCACTACTTTTATGGATCCGTCCCTGAGCGTTGGAATCATGAATCAAGCTGTAAACCACGTTACCATGCCTTATTATCGTTCGCCAACAATGTCATAGATAATGCGGCAGTGTATTAGCACATTGTGAAATCTTTAAACGCTTGTAACTCTTTACCTGAGCCGAATCTGGAAAAATGGTAAATAAAAAAAAGTGTTTCATTTTATGAGAGGAATATTTGGTTAAAATTAATGCAGTGGTCAAAGACTCACCCTGTATACAAGAAAATGAGGGGTTTAGCAAATCTTGATGTGGATCGACTGATTTCTGCAGTACACCTAAACTAGTGCTGTGTTTTGAATGACTTTGATGAATTTGGCTTTGCGAAAAATTGGGAATGCAACTGAGCCTGCAAATGAACCGTGTGTTAAACGTGTATATGTGAAAGGGTCTCTGTCACGTGATAAAATGTCGCAAGAGAGATCTCTATCAAGATTTCGTGAATAGGGGCCCAGGGCGAGATATGAGAGATTCGTTTAACGATCGATATAATTTATGGGTGGCATCTAGTGCATATTAGTGTTCTCGAATTTATTCTTGGGAATTTTAGGTTCATACTTTCATGCCTCATTTCGAATAGATGAAATATGGCAGGGAACCCGGCATAATCTTTGATCGGTGAAACGAACTAATCAAGTGATAAAATGTAAATAATGAATATTGTTGAAGCGAGCCGAAGGAAACTTATCGGAGATTCGGGATAACGAAAGCAGCTCACGCACTAGGGACAGGATACGTGCATCGAGCAATTAATATCTCGAGTGATCAGTCGATTATTGAAACCTCTCGCAAACCCATATATTGATTATTGAAATCATTCGATTAAGCCCAACTCTAGTTGAAACTGAACCGAATGGAACAGTATGTATGTGAAACAAGCCTAAGGCAATATATCGCTAGGAATATTGCACATGAGGATTTCACATGAATAGGCTTCGTTTTCCGGCCCTGCATTCATCAACTGTCGTTGATTCACGTCGCGCAAGTCCTCTCGGCCTCAAAAAATGTAGAACGAAGTCCCGCTCAACCTTTTATTTATGGCTGAATTGCGGACTTCGAAATGGGCGCCACAAATCAAAACCGTGATAAATGTGACATCAGATAAACCGTATTTTTCAGTACGAGGCTGAATGAAACCAGGGATATCTCAATTTCAGCATTATTATGTGTTCCCGCGTATGTTTAACATGAAACCCGTTCATTGAACAGGCGGACACAGGGTTATTGTATGTTCGTCATTACTTGAACAAACATCATGCTAAAAAAATGTTCCTTTGAAAAAAGTTATCATATCCGCCCTGAGATCGTAAACGTTTTTGCAGTTGCTGTTGCTCCATGTTGCTCCATTAACCCTTCGGGAACTGAATAGATTTTTTCGCCAGCGTTTAAATTCGAGGAACTTGATTCTACTATAAATAATACCATGAAGATCAGCAAATGGTTGTGCGGGCCTAATTATCCTCTAAGAGCCGTTCCATTAATGGAACACTGGTCCTTCAGGGTGTGAATAATGAAATGAAATGTTGAGATATATTTTTGGCGTTCTTGTTCCTTAGAACAGAGTGATTATCAATTTGCCCAAATGTCTGTAATTTTCGAATTTTTGGCTGAAAATGGTCTTAACGATTTGGTTTGACTCACTGATCAAGAATCCGTGGTCGAAATAGATTCTGTCCAGCCGTCCGTCCGTCCAAGCATCCGTCTGGCCGTTAACACGATAACTCTCGAACAGAATGAGCTGGACAGTTGAAAAATTCTAGAGTAGGTGTGAGGGATAAGTATCTCGGTTAAGTTTGTTATTGGGCAAAATCGGTATAATAGTTTCGGAGTAACGAGATAAAATATTTTTTTTTACCTTACAACTTTTGAATTAAATTTTTCTTAAGATGTAATTTCATCATAAGAATCCATTGTTATCATTTTTAACTCTAACAAGCGTTTGGAGATATGATGTTTAGTTTCAATAATACATCGTAAGTTCGATGTATTCACAGAATGTTAACACAGAATCTGTCTGTGATCACTATTCATAAATGTCATTTTTTCTAGCTATTAGAGATTGTCAATCCGTAGTTGCTATTTCCTCTTGGAAAGGAAGTATTCGATTCTTGAAATTGTGAATATATACAAGACTGTTTTGTTTGTAATGAACCGTATCATGCCGTATTCATAGTGACCACAGCGGACGAGAAAGTAATTTTGCGGACGAGAATATACTTTCTCGTACGTAAAATGTCACTCTTCATAGAGGTTGACGAAAAACGATTTTTTTTCAATGTATTATGTATAATAAACGCAATACGAATAGAACCAGTCCAACCAAAACATCCATTCGCGGTACACTCTTGTCTACTAAATTTTGTCGTCTGACACATGTTTCGGAATCGATGTTTCTATCTTCTGAGAAGAAGCGGTACTAAAGCCAGCTTTCAATTACTAGACTCAAATATGGGTTGACATCATACCCTTAATCATACACCGATTAGTGAGAACAATGAGTGGTTACTAGGGATTTAATCATTATTGAGCTATAAATGTTATAATACTTTAAATCATAATCTTAAAATTATCATTATACTGCTGATCCGAACGACTACATTCAGAGTTGAATTCATTATTTATTTTCCCCAAAACAGCGAATATTTTATCAGAAACTTATCCAGAGAATATCGCTGCAGCGTCAAACTTAAGATTTATCGTCTACTGAGAATAACTGCATTTACAGAATTGTCACACTTCCAACGTAACCAAACCAATCTTGAATTGCAGTCACGACTCGGTTCTCGAAATGAAAATTCCGAAGGGGTTCAAGTGATATTTTTATTCATAATTCTTCAGTCGTGATCAGGAGCCAAGTAGCCGTATTTTTTGTGATTGTTTTTCACTCTATTTCGATTTAAATTTCCCTGAGCTTAGGCCAAAGCTAAAATTCTTGTACAAAAAAAAAATTATTTTTATTAAAGTATCAAGGCAGTATATTCCTGCTTTACTTAGTGCTAGATTTTTTTTAATTTTCCGCGTCTTTCTGGATCGACACTCATTTGCCAGACTATACCAGTTTCACTTCCCAGTAAACAGCACGGAGTAGGGATGAGAAAAAAGCCGGTCTCCTGTCTTACTCACTTTTCTTAACCAGATATGTGTTTGAGTGGGTAGTTCGTATTCGCAATTGAACCCGGTAGGTGGCGCCACAATCGTATTCTAGATATTTTTTAGAATTACGTGTTTGAATTGGATTACTTGGAAATTCAATTGTCCCGGTAGGAGGCGCTGCAATCGGGTTCTAGGTTTTTTAATTAAGATATTTCGCATTTGGAAATAAAATTGCAACTGCAATAACCGATTTGGCGCCCTCGGAGTTGCGTGGGTCAGCTAGTTTCTATATAATTTCAAGATAACAGACTTCGAATTTTATATCAAGAATCTTCTGAAAAGACGAGAGTCTTAATCAACTGTTAATAATTAGTAACAATCAATAAGAAACATAACTCTCCTTTCCTCGTGCAGTCGGTTAAAAAAGTGTTTGGCGTCTCCGTCAAATTGGAGTTCACAGAATTACCGAGAATTTCGTACATTTTGTCACAGAGTCACCTCATCAAACGAGAAAATACGAGTATGATTCGCCCTGATTGCAAGAAAATTATTTCACGGTTAGGTTCCAGAAATCCCGGAGATAATGGCTGATAATTACTGATCACTCGAAAAAGCAAACCTGGCACCTGGAATTAGCGACATCGACAACAGCACTCCAGCGTTGACAAATTGCTGTAATCAATTTTCGAGAGGATCGGGAAATGGAAGTTTGAAAAAGTTGATTGGACGATTTCACCCCAACAGCGTGGGGTCGATCTGATTTTAACGGGGTCATCTTCTGAAATATGGAAATCGAAACTGATATCCAGCTGGCTGATTCCGCAGATAGATATGCAATTATTCTGTTTAGGTATTCATTGGAATAGTCGGAGTTGACTGTGCGGCTACGGAAATAGAATCCACTCCCGGTTTCACGGGAATTTCGACATCGTGTGGGTATTCTCGAAGTTAAATCGGTCATCCACGATCAAAAAAAGAGTACGAATTTATATAAAGAGTATTTTGATATTTCTTTTACAGGGTACGTATTTGAGTTGTACGTAAATTTCAACTATAGATTCCTCCCATCACTTGTATGTAAGTATGTAAATTCTCGAACAAACAGAGCCCCAAAATAGTAACCCCCTATTTGGGGAGGTTTGAACATGGGCTCAGCACAGTAAGGCTATGCACCCAATCTCGGTAATATTCTTCGTCGTATATCCTGGTGTCCCTGGGGCCAACGGGAGTCTCGGATGATCCGATCACCAGGAATGTTATAATCTCGTGTACGATCTTGACAATCGTTCCAAATTTTCACAAATTACAATAACACTTATCACATTTAATAATCTTAGTCGTTCTTATTAATATATTTTTCAATTTTATACTAAATTTTGGAGTTCCAAACTGGGACGCGGGGAAAGTAGACATCCCGCCGTAACGACCATTTTGGAACTGCTCCCATCACTTAAAACACTTTTTTACGCGTATGTTTTGGGGAACATTGCGTTATCATTTGGCCCAAATGTCTGTAATTTTCGAATTTCTTGACGAGAATGGTCTCAAACGACTAGGTTCAACTCACTGATGAAGAATTCGAGGTCAAATTTGGTTCTGTCTGGCCAGCAGGCCGTTGCAACGATAACTTGAGAACGAAAAGAGATAGCAACTTGAAATTTTCAGGGTAGATGTGGCATCCGAATACGACGGACAAGTTTGTTAAAGGGCATAATCGGCCCAACGGTTTCCGTGTAATAATTTTGTCATCAATAAATACAGATTCGATCGAATAGAAACTTAGAAGCAAGTTGTAGAATACAAATACGATGACGTTTGTGAAATATTGTGTCGCTAAAAAAATTAAGAAAATTATTAAAAAATTTAAGAACCGTACCCCTAGAAAATTTTTAAAAAATCACGAAAAAAAAATGGTTCAAGCACTCCTGTATTGGACACTCTTAATTCGAATTTACCATAGTAAATTCGAATTAAGTGTCCAATACAGGAGAATGGACAACATAATTTACCATGGTAAATTGGATTAAGGGTGTCCAATACAGAAGAATAGACAATAGAACATACGCGCAAAAGCTTCTGACTTCACGTCAGTGCTTGAACCAATTTTTTTTTCGTGATTTTTTTAAAATTTTCTAGGGGTACGGTTCTTGAATTTTTTTTTTCGTCATTTTTTTCAAATTTTCTAGGGATACGGTTCTTACAAAATTTTAAACACGTCCTTATGTTGATTTTAGAACTTCAATATTCTTCCCCACTTGAATTTAGCTCTGTGAATTCAACCCAAAACATAGTCACTTAAATAGCTTGGTTGCTTGCGGACTCTCTCAGTCCGACGTTGAACTGGTGGAGCTGGTTGATCTTGTGGATGATGGGATCTTGGACTTCAGATGGCGATCAGATATGGGAAACCTAAATCTTGATGGAGGAGGCTGTGGAATCTGCAAAAACACTTGCTTTTTTGGAACAAGGGACGATATGAGTTGATTAATGTGTCGTTTTAGAGAGCGCCCTGAATCTAATTCAACCATGTAATGGTATTGACCCAAATCCTCGTCGCCAACTTGTTGTGTCCAATAAATGACTCATGTTCACGTTTAACTCTTTAATATGCACACTTCGTGAAATAATGACTGGACTTAAAACATAAAATAATTGATATTTGTGCTGTGCTTCCTCACAATACCTCACGACCACGTTCTAATAATAATTATAATAGTAATAGTTCTTCCGGGAATGGTATTGATCAAAACTCGGCTGACCGAAGAACTTGAGAACACTAGATAGGATTACATCTGACTAGGAGCCCTCGATATAGAAGAGAACATGGCTTTCGGAGGAAACAGAATCAATTGTAAAGTTCTTCTCAATAATAATTCCAAGAGATGAATATTACGAGGGATAGTTGAAACTGAGTGAGTCAGACAGACAGACAGACGACATCAAGAATACAAAAACGAACCGGGCATACAGAGAGGAGCTGAATAATTCCATAATGAATATGGGAAACCCTGCGCTAGGAAGATGCTATTACAATGATTAATTATGATGAGAGCAATTATATGTTCTTACTGTGCTCAAGATAGTAGAGAAATGCAATGCATGCTTTGTTTCGCTCCGAATAAGTAATATAGTTTAATTAGTTCAGTAAGAAACGGTACGTGTTCATATAATGATTTCAGAATTCCATAAATTTATGCATATTTGCAACCCTTCCAAACATCACGAGAAGAAAGGAGAGTCGGTTGAATAATCAAACATTTGAAGAAAGCGGTATGGGACTACTCGTAGAATCACGGGATTTTAGCTCACGATATTATGTCTCATATTTAACAACGGGGTTGTTGCCGATTCCCGACCATCTAGTAATTATATTCTCATCCCCTTCAAATGTTTAAATACTGCTCCTGAACATTCGGATATGCAGGAAGTTAATATATGGGTTTCTATAATGCATATTAGAGACTATATTCTCCATATTCAGTCCTATATTCTGAATAGGTCCACATTCGTGGTCGTCAATGGACGACATTCAAGAATTCCTTGGAGTGGATCAAAGATCCACTCAAAGTTCCGCAAAGATTTCATCGGGGGCCCCTGCTATTTTTAATTTTTTGCACGTATGTTCTGGGGAACTTCGCCTTATAATTTGCCCAAATGTCAGTAATTTTAGATTTTTTGCCGAAAATGGTCTCAAACGATTGAGTTCGACTACCTGATGAAGAATTCGAGGACAAATTTGATTCTGTCCGTTGCCACGATAACTTGAGAACGGAATGAGATAGCGACTTGAAATTTTCAGGGTACGTGGCGCATTCCAATACGACGAATAAATTCGTTAATGGGCATAATCGGCCCAGTGGTTTCCGAGTAATAATTTTATTTTCAACCTATATAACTCCGAAACAAATTGAAACTCGGTGAATAGTTGTAGAATATAAACTTGAGCACGTTTGTGGAATTTTGTGGGAATCGCAGAAGTAGAAAATTTCAAAAAAATTATTAAAAAATATTCTTTATATCTTGATAACCTGAGAACGGAAAGAGAGGGATTTGAAATTTTCAGGTTGGGTTGTGCATATGAATGCAACATTTGAGTTTGTTTATAGGCATAATCGGCCAAACGGTTCTGGAGTTATAACCATCTGAAATTTGGTTGTTATTTCCTCAATAACTTGAAAAATACAGAATTGATTAAATTCAAACGTGGTTATTAGTTGTATAATGCCAACGCGAAAATTCTTACAAAATTTCGTAAGTATCTTATTAATAGAAAATTATTAAAAACTCATTGAATATTACTCAAAAAAAATCTATATATCAGTAACTATTCGTCCGACATCGCTAAATATTTCGAGAGCCTTCAAAACCTAACTGTACTGCCAAGTTCCAAGTTTGAACACGATGGGATATATATTGTTGCAGATTCGAGCAACCTCGGTAACTTTTGAAAGAAAGGAGATAGGGACTTGAAATTTTGAAGTGTTGAGTTCGATTACGGACATAATCGGTCTGACGGTTTCAGAGTTATACCCACCTGGAATATTATTTCCCCGATAACTCAAGAAATATAGACTCGATAGAATTGAAGCTTGCTAACTAGTTGTAGAATATCGAAATAAAGACGTAATTAGAATTTCATAAGAACCGTAACCCTAGAAAATTTTTAAAAAATTATGAAAAACAAATTGGTTCAAACACTGACATGAAGTCAGGAGCTTTTGCGCTTATGTTCTATTGTCCATTCTCATGTATGGTAAATTCGATTAAGGACCGATTTTCTCAAACTCTCCGTACGTATTTGTCAACTACGTGCTCGTTAAATTTATTGATCCCCTTTAAAGTAATAAAATCTATTCATGTTCCGCAGATGTTTCTCATATTTGCAGATCACTTCGTATAACTAAGAGGCGAATACACATTTACAGATTACTTTCATTTCGGTATAACTACTTGACAGTTTACAGATAGGTGAATATATCGGCCCTAAGAATGTCCAATACAGGAGAATGGACTATAGAACATACGCGCAAAAGCTCCCGACTTCACGTCAGTGCTGGAACCAATTTTATTAATAATATTTCCAATTGCTTTCGATATACCAAATTTGTGATGTACGCAGAATTTCTTTGGTAATACGGGGTTTTAAAGACTGCATTATAGTTCAGGAAGATTTAATCGGACTTCAGGAATACTGCAGATAAAATTGTATCTTCCTGATTTTCCAAAATTGTTTCACTTAATTTACTTCCGGCACAATCCAGAGAAAAGTATGAACTTGCGTACCAACGCTTCATGGATTTTTGCAGAAAAAACAACCGTGTATCCTTTTCTGAGGATGTACCGATGGCGTATGTTGCTGAATTGGCAAAAACAATGAAATCTTCGACGTTGTGGGCACATTATTCCATGCTCCGATCAACTTCGTGTGTTAAAAATAATATTAATATTGCCCAGTACCAAAAACTGAGAGAATTTTTATAACGTCAAGCTAAAGGATACAAACCGAAAAAATCCCAGGAACAAGTTTCGAAATTCATTTTAGAGGCCCCAGATGAAATATTTTTATCGACGAAAGTAAGTAGATAAAGATAAAATAGTATTACTTAAAATACATACAATACGTTGGGTCGAAACGAGATAAACCAAACAATTAGCCATGCTACTTCAACGTCTAAAAATTCTCGTTGCCCTCCAGTACAATTTACAAATTGTACAAACTGCACAATAAATGTAAATATTAAGAACAATTAATTTGTGTTCAAGAATATCGCTATAAATTATGTTTCTTTTATAACAACTTTATCAATATAAAAATTAAATCCATACTTTGTTTCATTTTATTTTATTGTAATAATCCATTTGTAACATTACCGCACGCCACAGCAGTGCGGTCAGAATATTACCGCACTGTTATTTTCTAATTGCTTAGCAACTGCCCAATATTCTGGAATGTTGAGCTTCGCGTATAGAAAACAGGTCAAAATAGTGTCACTTTTCCCACGATCGAAGAAAAAATTAATTAAATTCAGACTGAAAATAAATAAGTGAACATAATTTTGCCCCTTCAGTTCCCGACAGAACATGATGTTCTCATTTCCATCTAAGTGGGACCTCACTTTCTCTAACCAGCATCCTATCTATATTAAAATCACTAGAAATTCAGGACAAGCCATGATTTCATATCTCTGCGTCGCATTCGAAAACTAAAAGTTTTCGATCGCAAACTCCAACGCTCCAGTACTAAACTTCTAATTTACTTCCTTGGTTCTTCTGCGTTCAAAAATTCAAATTCGCGGTGCAGTTATAAATCAGTTTACAGGGAACCATGATGAGTTTCGTAAAGTAATTCCAAGTGCAATAATAGGGTTCGGAATACGAATATACTCAGGAACAATCCTTCATTTATTTCTCCTGTTTGTTGCCTGTGTATCGTGAAACATAAGGACTTGAATATTTCCTACATATGAAGGGATCCAGGATATTGTATATTGTTACTTCTGAGTAAAATTCCCAGTGTCCTTACCTTGTAACGGTATAAAGCCCCGTCACTTTTTTTAACATTACCTTTTTACCTTTTTAGTTTATTTCAATCATACAGATAGAATATATTCGGCATTCATTCCTTATATCTAGCTTCGTGGTTCATGATACCCCTTGTTACTAGGTGGCAACCAATGAGAAACACGTGTACTTTATTTTGACACCTGATGCACAGTTTATTGATATTAATTAATTTTCAGCCTGAATTAGAAATCTCTTATGAATCCTTATTTATTTTCCACATTTAATATTTCAATATATTATAGAAATCATTTAGGTATAATTTTGTTCAATACCGTGAATTTATCGTTTCAATTCTGTGCGCCCAGAATTTTCTGTGATCATTCAATTGATGGTATTGCATGCTCTCGAGTTATTCGCTCTTTACGTTAGAAGGTCTGGAGTGAGTGACTTCTTATAACGCTTCTCGTAAGATTTCTTTGATCTCAATAGTTGAAATGAATGAAATGACGAATTTCTTAATAGTTTGCGTGATTATTTGTAAAGATATACGTCAAGCTGACGGTGACTTATTTAAATATGTTTTTCTGATGTTGAAATTGGTATTAGTAAATTAACTTACGTGATGATTTGAATTTAGTTTTGCACGACAATTTTGTTAAAAAATAATGTAGAGTACTATGTATTCAATTATTTCGATTACAACTGATTTTTGCGCGTATGTTCTGGGGAACATCTTGTTATCATTTTGCCCAAATGTCTGTAACTTTCGAATTATTTGACGAAAATGGTCTCAAACGGTTTGGTTCGACTCCCCAATGAATAATTCGAGGTCAAATTTGATTCAGTCTGGCCGTTGCCACGATAACTTGAGAACGGAAAGAGATATCGGCTGGAAGTTTTCATGGTAGGATGTGCATCAGGACACGACATTTGAGTTTGTTTATAAGCATAATCGGCCAAACGGTGTTAGAGTTATAGCCATCTGAAATTTGGTTGTTTTCTTCTCCTCATTAACTCGAGAAATAGTGAACCAATTGAAATGAAACAAAGTTTTTAGCTGTAGAATGCCAACGCAAAAATTCTTGCAAAATTTCGTGAGTATAGTATTTGTAGAAATTTTTTAAGAAATCATTGAAAATTGAGCTATTAAATTTTAAATTATGAAAAGAGGATAGTATTTTATTAATATATTTTGAACTATTAAAATAATTTGTTCGTAATCCACTATCTACTCAAATATCAGTAATAAATGGAAAATCTGCTATGATTGTCTCCAGCCTTGCTCTAGACATCTCAATGATACTTTCCTTAGATATTTCGAGTTGTGAAAACTATGCACCGAGTGTAAGTTGCAACAACCCATTCCACGAGGTTGAATCATTGCAGATTGCTCATTTAATCTTGATAAATACATTTAATGACAATTTTTGAAGCATAAAGGCATTGAAGCATTGTAGATTGCTGTTTTTCTATTATAAGATAATTTTTGAAGCATTCTTTTCAAACGATACTTTTTTTAAATTTAATTTCTTTCATGATGCATTTATATCATAGGAATCCATTGATATAATTCCCAACTCTGAGAAACCAATACTTCCGGATATATAATTTGTTTGTTTTTTTCTTGAAAGATAATTTTTGAAGCATTTTTTTTATACGACACTTTTATAAATTCAATTTCTTTCATAATGCAGTTCTATCATAGGAATCCATTGATATCATTCCCAACTCTGAGAAACCAATACTTCCGGATATATAATTTGTTTCTTTTTTTCTTGAAAGATAATTTTTGAAGCATTTTTTTTAAACGACACTTTTATAAATTCAATTTCTTTCATAATGCAGTTCTATCATAGGAATCCATTGATATCATTCCTAACTCTGAGAAACCAATACTTCCGGAGATATAATTTGTTTGATTTTTTCTTAAAAGATAATTTTTGAAGCATTTTTTTTAAATGACACATTTTTAAATTCATTTTCTTTCATGATGCAGTTCTATCATAGGAATCCATTGATATAATTCCCAACTCTGAGAAACCAATACTTCCGAATATATAATTTGTTTGTTTTTTTCTTGAAAGAAAATTTTTGAAGCATTTTTTTTAAACAACACTTTTATAAATTCAATTTCTTTCATAATGCAGTTCTATCATAGGAATCCATTGATATCATTCCCAACTCTGAGAAACCAATACTTCCGGATATATAATTTGTTTGTTTTTTTCTTGAAAGATAATTTTTGAAGCATTTTTTTTAAACGACACTTTTATAAATTCAATTTCTTTCATAATGCAGTTCTATCATAGGAATCCATTGATATCATTCCCAACTCTGAGAAACCAATACTTCCGGATATATAATTTGTTTCTTTTTTTCTTGAAAGATAATTTTTGAAGCATTTTTTTTAAACGACACTTTTATAAATTCAATTTCTTTCATAATGCAGTTCTATCATAGGAATCCATTGATATCATTCCCAACTCTGAGAAACCAATACTTCCGGAGATATAATTTGTTTGATTTTTTCTTAAAAGATAATTTTTGAAGCATTTTTTTTAAATGACACTTTTTAAATTCAATTTCTTTCATGATGCAGTTCTATCATAGGAATCCATTGATATCATTCCCAACTCTGAGAAACCAATACTTTCGAAGATATAATTTGTGTGTTTGAACAAGAGCGCCAAAATGCTCCTGTCCACAGGGCTTGAACCAATTTTTTCAATAAAATTCAGCACAGGTTTACAACACTATGGACTACTGACACGATCGTGAATAGATGTTAAAAAAATCGCAGCCGCGTATTGAAAAAAATTGGATATTCCTGTTTAGTTCATATTCAGCCTGTATATGCATTTCTGAAAACAAAGTCATTGGGTTAACGCCAAATTATCATAACAGTAATCTCAAAATTCGGCACATGTAGAATGTAGAAGAAGTTTTGAGAACATATGTTTAGAAGAATTGGATTCTGAACAAATCAACCAAATATGACTTGATACCGGAGGAATATAAATATTTTTGAATTAATTTTATGAAAAATATTTGTACTACAGAACATTTTTTGGTATTCAGTGGAATACACTCGAAATCAATAGAAGTGTCAGGAGATTCAGCACTATTCGCTATTTGCTCATAAATAAATAAATACAACTTCGTTGATGTTGTTTCGTTGTCATTTGTTAGGCAACATTGTTCCATTGATTTCTTTTGACCAATATCTTGTGTTTCTTACGCAGAAGCAAATCACAAAATAATTAATTTTTATTTTATAGATATTTTTCAGAGTTTGGGAGAGAAAACCCAGAAAAAAAACCGTTGAATACTATAATAATATACTCTATAAAGACACGCACAATTGTGACTTGAAAACACCTCGTATTTGTATTCGTAGATTCAAGTAGATATTGGTGTGAATATAATATATTTTATATGATATGTAAGCAGCGAGATTAATTCATCAAAAGTTTCGATAAAATCCTAGCATAATACGAACCGTAAACTAAAACTCCACCAGAGACATTTATTTATGTTTTTGAGAAATGTTCAGTGATATACTTCGAAAGTTGTAAGTGGTCATGGTTAGGGCTTCACACGAGACGAGACTAGGCAAGAGTCAAAATCTCGCCTCGGTCTCGCCAATTCCAAAAAATTAAGTCTCGTTTAAGTCTCGTTATCAGTTGTCTCGTCTCGTCTCGCTGCATTCTGAATAACGATAATAAATATTATAATATATAAACGAAATGGTATACAATAATGAACAATTTTGTAAAGCTAAATTTATACGCTCTTATACAAAAATATTTGTACATGTACATATTATTTTTGATTTTATTAACTGATAATTTCAACTTTTAAATTACTCGATGACCAAGAATTCAAACATAATCACGCTTGCATCACATTGCCATGATCATACCTGCTGTGGAAAATAATCTTTCAACAGGTATGGATGTAGCCATTAATAAAGCATCGGCCATGTTGGAAAGTGTAGGAACAACATTTTCATTACTCCCCACCACTGTAAAATATTTTGATTTCTATTAGCTCTTTCAAACAGCAAATATTCTTCAAACTCTGCTTTCCAATTTTTTTAAAGTTTTGTTGATGTTTTAAATAGGCCATCGATGTCCATATATTTTTTTAACAGAATTGAACAATTTGCTATAGTTTTCAAAGAATAACTTCCCAGTGGGTAGGTCATTGATAGTGTTCTTGGCGTATTCCTCATAACACTTTTCGAAACATTGAATAGCTTAATTTCTTCAACAGTTTTATTATACGTAGTTCCACATATGTATACAATAATTGTTCACATCTTCACTACAAGGAGCACAAGAGAATAAATTTCCCCAGATGTTCAGATAGAGACGAAATTTTCAAAGCATTGGGATTTAGGGGCAATAAAAGTTGTCCGTAAATTATTGCATTCATAATGGCATCCGTTTTTAGGGTTGTGAAAAATAGGTCATAACGAATTAATAATCCTCTAAAAAATCGTGTATTTCTAGATGCATAATATAGACAAAATATATTGGTAATTATAGTGGAAACTCTTCATATACAATTGTTTTCTCTGGGTGTTGAAAAAAGTCGAGTCGTATATAAAACTTCATACAAAAAATGTAACGAGACCAAAAACGAGACTCTCGGGTTGCGCTGTATGTGGTCTCGGTATCGCCTATAATAATTTTGAGATGGTCTCGTCTCGTCTCGTCTCGCTTTTACGAGTCATGGTTTCAACTCATTAATACTTACCATAGACAACTTAAAATTCCATGAGCACCGATTCAAATTTCATATCAAAATGCCATTACAGAATTCACCAATCTACGAACAATACCTCTCTCCGTCAAATGTCAAATTTTGACGTTATTAGATCGAAATCTCAGCGCCACGACACGAAACACATCTAATTCGATTTGTGCGATATCGTAACGTATTTCGCATGGCACGCTAGATATATCGGTGGCAAAGTCATGCGGGAACTGAACTGAGGACGCTCTCGAATATAATCGGTGAGACGACGCCAACCGACGCCCTTCAGGATTAAACTCGGGCAAAACTACGGCGCCGGTTCAGTTCGGACCTCACCATCGAGATGTTTCCCTCACGATATAGCGATAGGGGTCGCTCAGTGAGCCAGTGGTATCAATCGTGCATGAAAAAATTTGAAGATATGGGGAATGGGAGCTGATTAATGACGGGTCCAGGAGATCTCATCTCGGCGTCTTCGTCTGATTTGATGTCAGGTCACGTTGCTGCACTAATTATGCGTGTGAGAGAGCAAGGGCGACTCGAATATGAATTTGATGGAATATCGTGAAGACCGACATTCCACTGACTTCCTGAGGACGATAATCGACACCATTCGCTGTTGGGTCAAAAATTAACAGTGCTGTGCCTAAGGTGGCGTAAGGACACAGTAACAAAGCCTACACAGAACACAACTGGTTCTCCTAACTCAGGGCAAGCTCTTAGAGCTTATGAGGGGTCTCCTTGTGGAAGACCCAGGAGGATCAGTATAATAATAATAATAATAATAATAATAATAATATACTGATTCACCATAATGACGTGTAGGGCTTCACACGAGACGAGAGTAGGCGAGAGTATAAAAAACCTCGTCTCGCTCTTGCCAATTCCCAAAAAATTAAGTCTCGTTTAAGTCTCGTTCTTGTCTCGTTATCAGTTGTCTCGTCTCGTCTCGCTTAATTCTGAATACCGATAATAAATATTATAATATAAAAATGATATGGTATACATTAATGAATAATTTTGTAAAGCTATATTTATTACGCTCTTACACAAAAATATTTGTACATGTACATATTATTTTTAATTATAAACACTGATAATTTCAACTTTTAAATTACTCGATGACCAAGAACTCAAACATAGTCACGCTTGCATCACATAATTTTTTAATGATGTACGTGTTTTTGCCATGATCCTATCTGCTGTGGAAAATAATCTTTCAACAGGTACGGATGTAGCCATCAATAAATCATCGGCCATCTTGGAAAGTGTAGGAAGAAATTTTTCATCACTCTCCACTACTGTAAAATTTTTGGATTCCTATTTGCTCTTTCTAACAGCAAATATTCTTCAAACTCAGCTTTCCAATACTTCGAAAGTTTTGTTTATGTTTTAAATGGGCTATCAGTGCCGATAAAATTTTTAATAGAATTGAACAATTTAGTATGGGGAATACCTTCCCAGTAGGTAGATCATTGAGGGTGTTCTTGGCGTATTCGTCATAACACTTTTCGAAACATTGAATAGCTTCATTTCTTTGCCAGTTTCATTATACGTAGTTCCACAGATGTATACAATAATTGTTCACATCTTCACTACAATGAGCACAAGAGAATGAATTTCTCCAGATGTTCAGATAGAGACGAAATTTTCAAAGCAATTGGATTTAGGGGCAATAAAAGTTGTCCGTTAAGTATCGAATTCATAATGGCATCCGTTTGTATGGTTGGGAATTCTATTTTTCTTGTAAAATGATCTCAGTTATCGCAAGGTCATAACGAATTGATAATCTTCTAAAAAATCCTGTATTTCTAGAGCGATCGATGCATAATAAAGACGAAATATATTGGTAATTATAGTGTTTACTCTTCATATTCAATTGTTTTCTGTGGGTGTTGAAAACAGTCGAGTCGTATATAAAACTTCATACACAAAATAATTTAACGAGACCAAAAACGAGACTCTCGTGTTGCGCTGTATGTGGTCTCGGTATCGCCTATAATAATTTTGAGAACATCTCTTCTCGTCTCGTCTCGCTTTTACGAGACAAGAACGAGACGAGACGAGAACAATCTCGCTCTCGCGTGAAGCCCTAATGAGGTGGTGGAGAAGAAAGAAGGGATAAATAAAATTTTCACCATGTCACCTTTCTTGGGTTTCACACGAGAGCCGGATTGTTCTCGTCACGTTTCGGAAACGCGAGATGAGACGAGACGATTTGGAAAATATTTTAGGCGATACCAACACCACATACAGCGCAACCCGAGAGTCTCGTTTTTAGTCTCATTTGTTTTTTTTTATGAAGATCTTATTCGAAAAATTAGAAAAGGTCTACATCATATGCGTTAACGCATATGATACAAATCACAACGAACCAATATTTTTGAATATCAATTGATTTATTTGCGTTCTTGTTAAGAATTCACAGCCCATTACATGTCTGACTCAGTTTCTCGGCTAAATAATCGATATGGAACGAAAATTTTGATGTTTCATAAATCATAATCCCTAGGCATTTGATGTGGTCGGAAAAGACAACTACTTCCTGTCCAAGTCTGATAGTGTAAGGAGTGGTCAAGGATTGATTTGTCCTGAAGAGAACAGCATTCATATTGTCCGTAATTAAAATGAGTTTAGAGTTCCTGAACCATTCCACAGCTCCCTCCATTATTGAGCATCCCATTTTCGTAATTTCAGGAAAAGTTGCTTCATTGGGCAGTAATGTGCTATAATCAGCATATTTATTATAGATGCATTGTGGTCAGCAAGCATAGAATAATCATTGAAATAGATCAGAAATAGGAGTGGACCTAAAACACTTCCCTGGGGCACCCCCTAGAGGGATATCTCATTATAACACAAAATATAAAAATCCGATCCAATTAAATCTGGGTAATTACTCGTATAATCCCAGCGCGCTAATTTTCGCGGAATTTCGTGAATATCGTATCCTAAAATTACTTGAGTCGTAAGCTTTTTCGTATATTATTAGATATTTAATGATATAATACATATGTCACAATTAAAAATATCTTATAAAAGCTGAGAAAATGGTCTATGCCGATAGTTATTTCTATTCAGAGTGTCCAATAGCGGCGAGTAGAGAATAGAACATGCACACAAAAGCTCCTGACTTCATGTCAGTGCTTGAACCATTTGTTATGACTAAGGGGTGCATCAATTTATTTATTTATTAGCCTGTCACTGAAATATCAACGAACTCCGTATAATTTGTTTGCCCAGACTCAACTTTTAACATTAAAAATTGGTTCAAGCCCTGTGGGCAGGAGCTTTCTGGCGCTCTTGTTCAAACAGACAGATTATATCTCCGAAAGTATTGGTTTCTCAGAGTTGGGAATTATATAAATGGATTCTTATGATAGAACTGCATCATAAAAAAAATAAATTACAAAAAGAGCTCCAGAAAGTGTCTATTAAAAAAAGAATGCCGAAAATCAATATTCCGAAACCACCAGAACGATTCTACCCAATAATGAACTGCATCATAAAGGAAATTCAATTCAAATACAGTAGAATCTCAGTAATCCGGCACCATTAAAAACCAGAGTGTGCCGGATTATTGGAATGTTCGGATTACTGGATTGTATAGAAAAAAAACATAATATGTAAATGAAAGTTTTCTATGACTGTATCATATCTCACAATGATATCGAGTTAACTAAATAAACTTTAATTGAGGTCTGTTTATGTGCAAGTCGTAATCCTTGTTTGAAAACCTTTTCGCGCATGTTTCGAAGAATTATAAGATCTTTAGCAGGTAAGCCGTGTTCTTCAGCCCATGTTATGCAGGTATTGAAACAATTGAATGCTGAATCTGTATTCTGATAAATTTTGTAACCAATAGGCAATAGGTAGATCATCGTCAGGATCCCATTCTTCTAATTATGGTGATACAACAAGGTGTAGGTCATAGCTTTTAATATGATGAGGGGCGAGGGAGGCAAGGGCGGAGTGTGCCGGATTATTGGACGTTTCGGTCTATTGAAGTGCCGGATTAGTGAGATTCTACTGTAATAGTTTATTTATCAAAATTAAATGAGCAATCTAAGAATGAGGACTGCACCATGGAACAAATGTACATGTACGAGTATGAACATAGATCTTATAATAATTCATAGATAGAATAATTATAGCTTTCTGTGAAAACAAAGAAGTATGATTCATTATTGAAATTTCGAAAAATCATATCTCCGAAAGTATTAGCATGTTGGAGTTGTAAATGATATCAATGGATTTTTATGGTGAAACTGCATCTTAAAAAAAATTGAATTTGAAATATGTAAGTTAAACAAAATTATTTTGTTCGTTACTCCGAAACCATCCGGCCAATTTCACCCACTAACGAAATCAACTGACATATTTATCTCTCAAATCTACTCTGAAAATTTCAAATGCCTAGCTTATTCTGTTCGAGAGTTATTGTGGAAACGAAATTTGAAAATTAAAAAAAAAAAATTATACTTTACAGCTACCCGATCAATACAAAATTTCGCATGCGTATAAAGGTCAATATTCTACAATCTGATGATAAATTTCAGATAGATCAAGTGATCGGTTTCGGAAATATCCATAAAAAATGTTTTTACAAATAATGGCCATAACTCCGAAACCGCTTGGTGGATTTCGCCCGTTAACGAAATAGTCCGAGATACTTACGCTCCAAACCTACCCTGAAAGTTTCAATCCTCTAACACCTTTTTTCGATAGTTTTCGTGTTAACGGACGGCCAGCCGGCCGGACAGAATCGATTTGACCACGGATTCTTGATCAGTGAGTCGAACCAAATCGCTTGAGACCATTTTTGGGCAAAAATTCGAAAATTACAGACATTTGGGCAAATTGATAAGCACTATCTTCCCAGGAACTAGAGCGCCAATAAAAATATTCAATCCTTCGAAAAGGTTGGGGTTCATTAATTCTAGTCCATACGAAGAATGGAAAAGTAAAAAGGAAATATTCCGATCCTCCGTATATTATAGAATAATTTCCGTAAAAAAAGAGGAATCCGTTTGGATAAAAAGCGGCAGTTGAAAGAAGAATGTGTAGTTGCTCCTCACTCGTTAGAGTCCCGAAAAAAACCTGGAAGAATCTCCCATAAATTTTGTTGTTTGTATCTCACGCACGGATCCCCTAATGTTCTCCTGAATAAGAAATGAATAACAAACAAGAATTCAGGATGTCTTATTGACAGAACATCCTCGAACTCATGCCAGCTGAATTTTTCAGGGATATTTGAGTAAGAACGTTCACAGCAATCGATTTCTATATCGAAATAATGATCGAACCCTTCGAAGGAAACAAGATAATGTATTATCAAGGAATAGTAGAGTATGTAGTTGAATTGATATTGTTTATTCTAAACGGTTCTACTGTAACGGTTCAATAATTCCAAACACATTAAGAGCGATATATACAGTGAGCGTCAGATTTAAGGAGAATATGGTATTTATTTTCTCCCCTTTCAGGAATACCGAAAAATTGTTTGACAGATTAAATACATTTATTTGGGCTCGTGTTCCTCGGAACAGAGAGCTTATCAATTTGCCCGTAATTTTCGAATTTTTGGATGGAAATGGTCTTAAACGATTTGGTTTGACTCACTGATCAAGAATCCGTGGTCGAAATCGATTCTGTCCAGCCGGCCGTCCGGCCGACCGTTAACACGATATCTACCGAAAGGAATGAGCTAGACAATTGAAATTTTTAGAGTAGCTTTGAGACATAAATATCTCGGTTAAGTTCTTTACTGGGCAAAATCAGCAAAAAAATGTTTCCGAAGTAACGAAAACATTTTTTTTTTACATCACAACTTTTGAATTGATATTTTTCAAGATGCAGTTTCATTATAAAAATCCATTGATATAATTTTCAACTCTAACAAGCTAATACTTTCGAAGATATAATTTTTCAAAATTTCAATAATACATCGTAGTTCTATGTATTCACAGAATGCGAATTCTAAATATCTGTGTTCACTGTTCATAAATGACATCTAGCTATTTGAGAAATGCTAATTCGTAGTTTGAAAATATTTTCTGCTGGAAAACAAGTATCCGATTCTTGAATATCGCGGAAAGAATTTTCCGAAAAATAGACCCTCGGGAAAAAACCATAATCCGATCTGGACATTTATTGTTCGGAGATTACAGATTCGGAATCTGCGCCCTCGATTTAGTGAATAGCCAAAACCGTGGCGATCTTATCGGAAAACTTTAGATTTTCGTATGGGTTAGATACTAGAGAAAACTTTTTGCCGTTTGACGGATTCACTCATTTCCTAATATTTTCCGCACGGATAGAGATACATAGGAAATAGATACATAAATCTAAACGTCGTCCAACAAACAATAATCCTAGAAAATCATTTATCGAGATGTGAAAATCATAGATTTCGGAGGGGAAAGAAGAATTTTCCTTCGATTCCGAGTCAAAAAGTGCCGACCCAAAAATTTTTTTTCACGGTATATCGATACGGAGCTCGTGTCTAGATAAATCAAGGTCGCTGATCACGAATATGGAATTAGTTTTTCCCTAAGTGGCGTACTTTGCGAAAATTTTCACTTAGAGTGAAAAAATGGACGAAAATAGGTCAATTTTGGAAGTTTACACCGCCCAAAAAAATCGGAGTGGGTGTTGATGATTTTTGCCGTCATATACGGATCCTTTATCTACTGAACAATCCAAGCAGAAAATGTCCAGGCCTTACTATTCGGAAATTATTTTTTTTTTCCCAAGGGTCTGGTTTTCGGATAATTCATTTCGCGGTATTTCCGCGCAAAATTCTCTAATGAAAAATCCGATCATATATTCGTAATCTACGGCCCGGAATTAGTAAATGACGTAATTTGCATCAAAATCGGAGACCGGTCGAATTTTTGCAATTTTTTAATACTAATTAGCCTTAAAAAAATCCCATTTTTCGAGATAAATTTTTTGACGCAAAACTATGAAGCGGGTACTCATTCTTATAGATTCGGGGCAGTAGATTCCGAATCTACGATCAGATATTTATTACAAAAATTTTCCGTGGAAATATCGCGGAAAGAATTTTCCGAAAAATAGACCCTCGGGAAAAAAAAACATAATTTCCGAAGCGTACGATCTGGACATTTATTGTTCGGATTATTCGATAGATAAAGGATCCAAATATGACTTAAAAAATCAGGAACACTTTACTCCGATTTGTTTGGGCGGTGGAAAGTTCCAAATTTGACCTATTTTCGTCAATTTTTTCACTTTAAGTGAAAATTTTCCCAAAGTACGCCACTTAGGGAAAAACTAATTACATATTCGTGATCAGTGACCTCGATTTAATTAGACACGAGCCCCGTATCGATAAAGCATGAAAAAAATTTTTTGGGTCGGCACTTTGAAATATTTTTGACACGGAATCGAAGGAAAATTCTTCTTTCCCGTACGAAATCTATGATTTTCACATCTCGATAAACGAATTTTCTACGATTATTGGTCGGTGGACGACGTTTAGATTTCAGTATCTATATCCTATGTGAATATATGCAGATTGTTTTGAAACCGAAAATAACATTGACTGGTTGCATATTGAATAATTTATGTATAAATTTGGAATTAACGATTTCAAGATTGAGAATTGGACCATTTTAATGATGTACTTTAAGAAGCCAATAGGAATGAAGAACATAATGGAATCACTTTACTGTTCGTAAAGCATGGAGGTAAATATTACATTTTACTTTCTTAAGTAATGAGACATGTTCCTATATACAGTATTTTCATAATGTTGCTAGTTAATATATTTTGAACTATTAAAATAATTTGTTCGTGAGCCTCTACCTACTCAAATATCAGGAATAAATGGATAATCTGCTATGATTGTCTCCAGCCTTGCTCTAGACATTTCGATGATACTCTACTTATTAGTAGATATAGTATAGTATAGTATAGTATATGGATTATACTGATAATGATAATTTTTAAAGTATTAAAGCATTGAAGATTACTCACTTTATTTTGATAAATAAGCTATTATTTGAATTGAATATCCCTCATGATGCAGTTCTATCATAAGAATCCATTGATATCATTCTCAACTCTGAGAAAGCAATACTTCGGAGATATGATTTGTTAAAGTTTGAACAAGAGCGCCAAACTCCTGTCCACAGGGCTTGAACCAATGTTGTCCTATTCTATAACTGAATGAGGGAGTAATGACATCATCATGATGACGTGTGACGTATTGATGATAGTCACTATTTTTGGCGCTATTACTCCTCGGAAAAGAGTGCTTATCGAATTGCCCAAATGTCTGTAATTTTCGATTTTTTTTTGGTCTTAAACGATTTGGTTCGACTCACTCAGAAATGAATCCGTGGTCTTAATCGAATCTGTTCCCATACCTGTACAACCGCAAGGAAGAGAATTTTTGGCAGACCTTATAAATTCGTCAGGAATATATGGAGGATCCAATTTGGGGAAATAAATCAGGACAACATTCACCGCACCGAATATAGGATTCTGGGTTCAAATTTTCAATTAGGCCTTTCGATTCCTCTGAGTTATGGATCGAATTACCTTGGCCTCGGTTTCCTGTGTTGGACAGAAATAACAAGCGGCTGCCAAAGACGTGTCTATTGAATTCTCTTCGTACGTGGGATTTTCTTCCTGTTCGAAAAATGTAAACCGCCTACACAACCACAAGATACCCGTAAAACGCCACCTCTCTGACCACAGAGGCATGTCGTGGAAATAACAACATTACTGATAAGATTGGCATTCTTCTTCGTGAATGTGATGTAGTTAGGTCCTTTTAATACGAAATATCAGTACAACCAAAAATCCTGATGAAAAATTTCAACCTTCCATTCAACAAGATGTTTTACTGTGGAGTAGGTAAATACTATAAGTTCGGAAAAATTGAGACAAATTTCGGAAAAAGTAAAACCAATTTCAGAAAATTTTCAAAAACGGCTTTACTTTTTTCGCAGTTGGTTTTAACTGTTCCAATATTGGTTTTACTTTTTCTGAAATTGAGCTTAAAAACGTAAAGATGATGTGAATGATATCCATATTTGCGGAAGCTCAAATATATTTCAAGACGACAATGCCCAAAACATAGTCCCGCAACAGCTGTGTAACCAAGCTATAGCGTATTCAAGATTCCAGATATTTGGCGCGCTTATATCTCGCTCAATAATTTATGCTGGATTTAACGCCATAAAGCCGAGACATTTACTCCTAAACCTACTCTGAAATTTTCAACTGTCTAGCTTATACCGTTCGAGAGTTATCGTGTTAACGGAGGGCTGGCCTCACGGCCAGACAGAATCAATTTTGACCAAGGATTCTTTATCAGTGAGTCGAACCAAATCGTTTAAAACCATTTTCATCCAAAAATTCGGAAATTACAAGTATTTGGTTAAATTGATCAGCACTCTGTTCCGAGGAACAAGAGCACCAAAAACAAAATCACACCAGTTTTCAGCGCAGTGTCAACCAATTCTTTTCGAATATTGTGAGCAGATATGATTTTGACAGTCAAAACCTATATTTGAAGTCCTCCTTTTCAGTTTATAGAAACACAATTAACAGTTTTTCTTCTATCTCAGCTCGTTTTTCTGGTTTACCGAGTATAACTGAAATGGAAGGTGTTACATTTTTTATTGGCGCTATAGTTCCTCGGAACTGAGTGCTTATCAATTTGCCCAAATGTCTGTAGTTTTCGAATTTTTCGATGAAAATGGTCTTAAACGATTTGGTTCGACTCACTGATCAAGAATCCGTGGTCGAAATTCATTCTGTCCGGCCAGCCGTAGGCACGATAACTCTCGAACGGCTAGACAGTTGAAATTTTCAGAGTAGGTTTGGGAGATAAATATCTCGGCTAAGTTCGTTATTGGGCAAAATCGGACAGATGGTTTCGGAGTAACAAAAAAAATTTTTTTTTTTACAAAACAAATTCCGAATCAAATTTTTTTCAATAAGAAGTTTTATCATAAAAATCCAGTGATATCATTTTTAACTCTAACAAGCTAATAGTTTCGGAGATATGATTTTTCAATAATAAATCGTATTTCTACGTTTTCAAAGAATAATATAATTATTCTATGTATGAATTGTCATAATGTCAACTTATTTTCTTGAGACATGACATTGTCTAATTCCTTGCTAATAGTTGGTTCGAGCAACGTCAAAATCGACTTAGAGAGACAAGGGTAAAAAACCGTCAAATAAACCCCCATGTGACGATATTATGTCGAAAAGTGAAAATTATGAATATATATCCCAGGTAAGTACCGACGTTTTATTCTAATACCGGAGATCGACGAGATCGTACGAGGAGCCCGATAGCCGGTTGGTCTAGGCCTAGGCCGTCGGGTTTTCGGTTTCGGAACGAGAAAAGGCGGGCTCAAATCCCGGAAAGGGAATTACACTTTTAGGCGCTCTAGTTCCTCGGACCTGAGTGCTTATCAATTTGCTCAAATGTCTGTAATTTTTATTTAAGATGCAGTTTCATCATTAAAATCCATCGATATCATTTTCAACTCCAACAAGCTAATACTTTCGGATATATGATTTTTCTAAATTTCAATAATGAATCGTACGTACTTCTATGATTTCACAGAATGCTATAATTATTCTATCTAAGCTTTATTATATGAACTGTGTTCATACTCGTACATTTCATCCTGTTCTGTAAGAAAGAGTCAAATTCATTTCAGCTCTTTTAATTTGATTTCTTCCATGGTGCAGTTCTCATTCTCAGATTGCTCATTTAATCTTGATGAATATACTATTATTTGAATTGAATTTCCCTTATGATGCAATTCTATCATATGAATACATTGATATAATTCCCAACTCTGAGAAACCAATACTTTCGGAGATATAATTTGTCTGTTTGAACAAGAGCGCCAGAAAGCGCTTGTCCACAGGGCTTGAACCAATTTTTAATTATTTTTTCAAATTCTAAATCCAATACAGTTACTACTCACGCCCGTCAGACTTAAATTATTAAATCACAAAATAAAATCGGAAAGCGGGTAGAACCCACGTGCCAATTCAAACCATCGGCAACTTATGATTAAGCATTCCTTATCGGAACTCTCGAGGTAAAGCCTCCTGGATTATTATGCGATCCGAAGAATAGCCTTGAAATGATGAATCTGTGTTCAGTAGCATCCCTATTCATTCCCTTCCACTCACATCAACCATCATTTACTCCCACAATATATTTCCGCTAACTGACATCGACAGGTGCCGAAGATTTATTTCATCGCGTATCAATGATATTCCAGGTGCTGGATGTTGCTTGTAGGTATATGTGGTTTTCTATAAATAAAACATTCTTAGCAGATGATATATTTAGCGTAGCTGCACTTTCCTTACGCAGTAATATACAGGGCCTTTCTTGGTGAATTTCTATACATTCGTTAACTAGAGATAGAACAGTCATAAAAACCTATTAATTATTAAACTTATAACTATATAGCAATGACGTTCTGAGTGGCTGTTCCCTCTGAAAGTTGCGAAATGTGTAGTTCTGCATGTCAGTAAAAGTAATCATTAGCGCTTCACGCGAGAGCGAGATTTTTCTCGTCTCGTCTCGTTCTGGTCTCGTAAAAGCGAGACGAGACGAGACGAGACGAGACGTTTTCAAAAATATTATAGGCGATATCGAGACCACATACAGCGCAACACGGAGTTTCGTTTTGGTCTCGTTAAATTTTTTGTATGAAATTTTATATATGACTCGACATCCACAGAAAACAATTGAATATGAAGAGTTTCCGCTATAATTACCAATATATTTTGTCTATATTATGCATCGATCGTTTTAGAAATACACGATTTTTTAGAAGATTATTAATTCGTTATGACCTTGCCATAATTGAGATTATTTTTCAAGAAAAAATAGAATTCACAACCATAAAAATGGATGCCATTATGAATTCAATACTCAACGGACAACTTTTATTGCCCCTAAATCCCAATATGTACTTTGAAATTTTCATCTACATCAGAACATCTGGAGAAATGTATTATTTTGTGCTCCTTGTAGTGAAGATGTGAACGATTATTGTAAACATCTGTGGAACTACGTATAATAAAACTGGTAAAAAAATGAAGTTATTCAAAGTTTCGAAAAGTGTTACGAGGAATACGCCAAGAACACCCTCAATGATCTACCCACTGGGAAGGTATTCTTTGAAAACTATACCAAATTTTTCAATTATATTGAAAAATGTATCGACATCGATAGCCTGTTCAAAACATCAACTTTCGAAATATTGAGGAATGAATATCTCGCTTAAGTTCGTTATTTAATTTTAATAAAGTTCCTTTTATGATGCAGTTCTATTCTGAAGTAGAAAGAAATAATATTCTGCAGAAATTAGCTGGTACTTCATGGGGTGATGATGCAGCTCTTCGAACGGCAGCCTTAGCCTTGGTTTTTCTGCCGCTGAATATTGTTGCTCAGCCTGGTTTAATAGTGCTCATACACAAAAAATTGGTTCAAGCCCTGTGGACAGGAGCTATTGGGCGCATGTTCATCGTCCTTGTGGCCCGTACTGACCAGTAAAGAAAATAAAGAAAAAAAGCAGTATCATGTTGAATACCTTAATATTATTCTGGAACACAAATTTTCCATTACAATAATCTTCATCTAGCTTCTATTTAGTATCAATTCCTGTAGAACGTGATCATAATAAGTGTTTTCCATATAATGAAATGTGTTTGAACTTGGTATGTAGGAAATCTGACATCAATTATTGGAATTAATTGATTTGACAAACAGCCGTCAAATGAGGTAAATAGATTTTTGTGACGATTTTCTGTGACCATAGAACGTCAAAACACGCTGGAATGTGAATTTTAAGCAATATCTTCTGGAATTGAGATCGTATCGAACTGAAATTTTGCACACTCGTGTAGAATGCTTGATTTAACGTCGGTACAAATTTTTTTATTAAAAAATTTTCCAACTGCCCGATCCCAACAATACTTAGATAATATTATATCCATAAATTAAGCATTTCATTATTGCATTTCTTGAAATAGGTACCTTTTCAAGTCGATCAACATCGTCCTTCTTTCGACTTCTAAACTATGACTTGATTCTTTATGTTTATGTGTTTGAATTTGTTTTCGGTGGAATTCAAAGAGTTCATAGAATAATCGATGAAAATACTGAGAGAGACCCAGGAAATTTGACACATTTTGTCTTATATCTCCAGAAATTGAAATCGTATAGAGCCAAAATTTTGCACAATGTTGCAAAATACTACAATTGACGTTAGTACAAGTTTTTGTTGCAATCTGATGAATAGTTCACGAAAAAAAAATTTTTTTTTCGAAAAAATTAAAAGAAATATTTTTTTTAAAATTACCAACATTTCGATCATAACAGAATTTTGCCAAAAGTTGCGCGTTTATATCCTCGAACTGACTACCAAGTTTCGATTCAACATCTTCTTTAGTTCCTGAAATATCAGGGAAATAACCTCAAAATTTGAAATGTCTATAACTTCTAAACCGTCCGGCCGATTTTGCCCGTTAACGAACTTAACCGTCGCATTTTGATCAGAAACCTACCCTGAAAGTTTGAAGTCGATAGGACCTTCGGTGCTCCTGTTATCGTGCCTACGGCCGGCCGGCCGGCCGGCCGGACGGCCGGACGGACGGCCGGACGGCCGGACGGCCGGACGGCACCCAAAAATCTGACACCGGATTCGTGATCAGGGACTCCGAATTAGTCTATTAGCCAATTTTCAGCTCGAAATTCGAAAATTACAGACATTTGGACGAAATGATAGGACGATGTTCCCCTAGAACATGCGCCCAAAAATTGATGCACAGCTGATATCGTCTATGGGGATCATCACTGGAACTATTAGATCTACACCTATTCAGTGGTTGCCAGTTCTTTCAAACATTGTCCCGCCCCACATTCGCAGGCAGACTGCTGTTTGAAATTCTTTGAATAAATTTCATTATTTTTCGAATTCATTTCCGATTCTCTCCTACATTCCAGACAATAATATTCCCGGATTGAAGTCACGAAACACTTTATAGTCCAACTGTTTTCTTAATTCGAATAAAAGTGATAAGGAAGTTTGGCGGTCTAAATGGATTTCTTGCGATTTATTCAACAAAAATTTAATTTCTGATCCTTCAAATAGAGTTTCAGGGTTTGATGTTCCGAGGAAAATATGGTCTATTCTGAATCGTCTAAGTACGGTCATGGTCGATGCAACAGCATGCTTTTCAGGTGGAATTCAGTTGAGAGCCCTAGTTTTGAATGCGGGGAAGCAGAGGTAACCATAGATCATTTAGTTATTTATTGTCGCATATATAGATCCATGGATGGTTTTAGCGCTACTCATAATGTTTCTGAATCTTTTTTAGAATGGATAGGGAGTTTCAAATCTATTTGATTAAATATAGAATATTCCATTTTTAATTTGTTCGTTTTCATCTTTTGGGTTTTCCTTTTCCAGCTTGAGTTTCAGGTACCTTGGAGAAACTTCTCTGCTTGTTGAAGGAAGAAGCGATAGTGAAGAAAAAGATGCCCTTAAATATTTATTATTTCAGCATATTTTGTTAACAATTTCCTTTTTCATGAATCACTACACTAACGGGGAGATAGGGTTTTTTAGCTTAGGTTTTTCCCTAATCTCTAGTATCATATATCAAATTATATGGTACCCCTTTACACTAACCTCTGCTAACACTTTTTTCATACACATGCTTTATTGTTGGATAAAAAACAAATGTAATGCTCGAAGTTCAAAAGAATATATATATATATTATAAGAATTCACTTGATATCATTCCCAACTCTGAGAAACCAATAATTTCGTGAGGTGAATTGTCAAAGTTTGAACAAGAACGCCAAAGCTCCTGTCCAAATGGCTTTCCCACCTCTTTAATACAGGGTGTTGTTTCGAAGTTGAATTGGAATAATTTTTTGTCATTACGGACCCTGTTTTTTGGTTGTGATATCTAGGTAGATCATTTTGACTCTGATTCAGTAACATGTTTACCAAAAATTCACAAAAATATACAAATTGGTTTTAACATTATGGCTACAGCAAAAAATTGGCAAAGTAGAATGGTTGCCCAACCAATAAATTTGGTATATCTAGCACCGCCTCGGTTTTCTCTATTCATTCACTATTTCCGTTTCCCAATGGAACACACTCTTTATTTCACCACAGAAAAATATGAGCCTATCATTCTTTCCGCACTCACATCATGCATGTCGTCGCGTATTATCTCTCTATGGGAATAATATTCGTGATATCTGTACGGATTTCACCGTCATAATTGGAGGTGACAGATAACCACGAAATTGGAATCGGGAGTTCAATTTGAATCGATAGGATTTTTTATTGCGGCACTGATTACACCTTTATGACAGAAAATAAATTCATTTCAGATCGAACGAATTGGTTTCCATCTTGTTTATTCACGAACGGCAATGGAAAATTGGAATCCGAGATATTTATTTTCCCGGAAATATATTGGCGAATTTTCTCTATACGAATTAATTTTTATGTAATGATTATTTCCCATATGTGGATCTCTTAGTTGCTCAGAACTCGTGGAAGATTATCAAATATTTATGGGCCATTCTATGGTTCTATTGAGTAATCATTAAAGGGTACTTTGGTGAGTTGAATTCATTACTGAATGGTTCCTTTTTGGGTTTTTTTCCCAAACTATGAAAAATATCTATAAAATAATTCTGGAATGCAGAACAACTGTCAACGAAAAAAATAATTTAGAAGATTTTCACTGAATAAGGAGACTTATTTATTTTCTAGAAAATGGATACAAAGAGGTTAAACCCAAAAATGCACCCATCAAAATTATAGAAACAAATCAAATATGAAGTGTCTACAGAAATGTACAGGAATTACAAAAATCTCATACATAAATTAATTATAGATAATTAAAGATTTACGATCAGAAAAAAATTAGTGCGTGGCGTCCTTCTTCGCGGAAGAAGTGAAACTTCGTAATGTGGAAATGGAAATAGGAAGGGGTAGAACACAAGCGCATGCTTTAGAGTGCCACGCATTCACTCTTGCTCTGTCTCTTTCTATTTCTCCTCCCCAGGAGCGTTGAACGTTCAACGCAACAATACTTTCATACCGTAGCGTTAAACGCTTAACGCAACCTCGTTGGAAATCACATTAGAAGTTTCACTTCAAAAAACAAGTAAATTACATAATGAATCTTGTGAATTAAAATAGAACAATGTAAAGTGGAAATTAAAATAGGAAGGGGAAGAAAACTGCGCGCATGCGTTCGAGTGCCACGCATTCACTCTCGCTCTGTCTCTTTCTATTCCTCCTCCCCAGGTGCGTTGAACGTTTAACGCAACGGTGATTTCTTACCACCCCATGGCCGCGTTAAACATTTAGAGCAACCTTGTTGGAACTCGCACTAGAAGTTTCACTGCAGAAATTATGGTACAATTCTTCTTCAATGTAAACAGGGACAATATGAATAATAAGAATCTGAACGAGAACTCAACTCTAAAATATTTTTTTTTGCAAAATTTCAACGATATCTGAAGGATAGTTTCTGACATACAAATTGTCCATTTGTCCATAATTTTGCCAATATTTGCTAGTGATTGAAGCCTCACTAATTTTTTCTGGATTTATTGAGGAGAAACAATTTAGATGACTACTAGTGAGCCAGCAGATCTACCTAGCCATGGATCCACCTATAGCCAGCAGATCAGTTAACCGGTAGATATACATAGCCAGCTGATCTACTTAGCTGATACATCTACTTAGCTGGTAGATCTATATAGCCAGCTGATCTACATAGCTAGCTGATATACGTAGCCAGCATATCAATGAACAGGTAGATCTACATAGCCAGAAGATCCACGGAACAGGGATTCATCCGATAAAGATACATATACATAGCCAGGCCATCAAAACGTGATCATTCAAATTATCAATTTTATTTTCAATATTCAATATCAATACTAAACTGGTTAATTCAGTCATCATCAACTCTTCTTGCATTAAAAATATTTGGATATTATACCGCAATTTGAACTGAGTGAGCCCAGAGCAGTAATCCAATTGTAAGAATTGTTGTACATTTCAAGAAACTTTTCGGAATCTATTCACCAGGAAAAATTCATAGATTATTCAACAACGCAACATACTGGTTTTATGCATCGATATTGAATTCGTTAAATTATGATCACAATTTTATTATACGGTATCCATGAGTGTCTTTTGAGAAATATCGTGTTTTTCGGCATAAATACTTCAGATTTTATATGCTAAACATATGCTTAGGTTTTGGATCGCATTCTCCTTATGAACAGGTCTTTCTTCCTGAATAATAATAGAATATTTTTCTCAAATGCCATCTACAAATTAATGTTCTTACAAATAACCTCCAAAGTAATATAGGGACAAAATATTGAGGGGTTCTTTTTGAAATTTAAGATATATGTTCGCATGATTATTACCTACCGCGTAATCTTTATATCTTATTCCGATCTTACCGTTCAAAGATCTCTTCCTGCCTTTGGAATTCCTTCGGGAATGCAATTGGTCTAACTAACTGGCAAAATATCATCTAATATGTTGTTTAGCCGATACGGAATCCATGATTTAACCATCTCTAAGCGAGTCAGCCAAAATTCTGTGTGGTTGGAATTTCGAGAGGAAAGTCACTTTCTGCGATCTTAATTCCAAGAAACCAGAATTTTTTATTGAAAAAAGCGAGTCGTACTCTAGTCCTTTATTCTTCGGTCTTTCCGTTCCTACTCAAATATCCTCCCGACCTTCACCGACCAGGCCACGCATAAAGGCTTCTTTTTTCACCTTTAACAAAAAACAACGTCTTTGCCCGACTTCACGATTTTTTTTCAAGTAGACGCCACGTTTTTCGACCGAGAAGGAAGAAAGTCCCGCATAGAACCGGCCTTGCTCTCTCCGACGGTACCTCCGTTTTCGTCCCATTTTCACGAACGTAAACGGGAAAAATCTTCAAAAAATAGCCTTTTTCGAAAAAAGTTTCTTTGATCTCCTTCGGTGGTCGGTCCTTATGTCAAGATTTCTTTTAGTATTATTAATAACGCCAAAACTATTCGACGGATTCCACCAATTGAGGAAATTGGTGGAATCCGATGCATTTGGACTCCAAACCTTTGCTGCGAATTTTTATAGTCATATAATTTGAGGGTTATCGTGCGTATAACTATAGCCAGACAAAATTGAGTTTGCCTTCGGTTTCATCATGAAGTGCATCATGAGACGAAACTAAAGGCTTATAACCATTTACGCAACAAAATCGAAGAAATATGTGTAAATTGATTGGCACCCTGTTTAGGGGAGCAAATACACCAAAAAAAAGCATTCGTTGGTAAAATGATTGCATCCTGTTACTAGCTCGTGAAAAGATCACGGCTTATTTCAACAACCAGTATCTGAGTATGGCCTAAAAATTAATATTTTTATGAGACAGAATTTAATACTTCCGTTGGTATTCTCTCCGGATCTTTCATGATTAAATACCCTTTCAGACAAGTCGAACTGGGAGAGCAAAAATTTAATAAAGAAGTTGGGAGCTTGATTGGAGCTCCGAAAACTTTCGGGTTAATAAAAGCGGACTTTATGTTCGACACAAATGATTATCAAGACTTCGAAATAGTGGTGTTGCCTTATTTCAGTAACTCGACTAATACGGATTCGCCTGCTTATACTGCATTTAGCTGACATGGCTGTTGTGAACAGTGTAATGAGACTAAGTTGTTCGGCCCAACTGTGGAAAATCTATCCTGTTCGTCCAGACGGTATATGTAGGGAAACAATTTTAATCAAATTATAACAACGTTTTCAGAACTCCTATTGCCATTGCATATACTAGAAACTCTTTCTTCTTCTTTTGGTATACTAACTGACAAAGAAACTGCAACTCCCAGAAGGAGCTGTTTAAATTTATTTTTTTTTGGTGAAACATAGATAGTACAGCAAGGAGTAAATGATCAGAATTTGGAAAAAAAATCCTGAAGGTATTTTCATGTAAACATTTTTTGTTACTTACATATTGTAGTCGTTTTTTGCTAATTTTGTAAATTTTACAACAAACCAGCTGTTTGAGGAGATCCAAAGTCGATGTTTAGTTGCTATTAAAATGCCTAGAGTACGTGTATGCGGAATTTATCGCCAGCTAAGTGAATTTGAAAGAGGCCAAATTATTGGTATACGGGAGGCGGGGTTGTCATTTCGAGAAATCACTAACCGTACGAACAGATATTCCACTACTGTTATGAGATGTTGTCAAGCGTGGTTTGATAATGCTCAAAATCGAAGAAGATTAAGCACACGGACGTGGAAGGGGCTCAAATAAAGTTCAAGATCGACGTCAAAGACTTATGGCTATTAGAGACCAATTTGTGACAACTTGAAATTTGGCTGATGAGTGGTTAGGAGAACAAGGCCATCCTGTAACTGTCCGAACGGTTTACCGCCGGATAAGGTCTTTTGGACTGCAGCATTATCGACCCCATCTTGTGTTACCTCTGACAGTTGAGCATAGCCGGCAATAATTACAGCGGTGCAGAGAACGTCAACATTGGAATGTGGAAAGTCTTCAGGTCGTCTTTTCTGATTAATCTCGATTCTCCGTTGGTGCACATGATGGCCGAAGAAGGGTTAGATGACGTCGGGGAGAAAGACGTGAACCTCAGTTTGATATTGATAGTCATGTACACTGGACAGTAGGCGTCATGGTATGGGGTGCTATTGCACATGCAAGTAGGTCACCTTTAGTCTTCATCAGAGGTAACATGACAGCGCTGCGTTATCTTCAAGAAATAGTGGATTCATATATTCTCCCTTACCTTAACCGGCTGGAGAATCCAATATTTCAGCATGATAATGCTCGACTTCATGTTGCCAGAGTTAGTTTAAACTTTTTTGAAGTGACCCCTGTGAATCTTTTGCCATGGCCACCCAGATCCCCTGATCTTTTGCTCGCCAATAGATTATGTTTGTGACATCATGAGTAGAAGGAATAGAAATTTTCCCCAGCCCCCATGGACTTTGGCGGCTCTGATAACATGAGGAGCTACATGTAGCTTGGGATAGTATCCCTCAAAAAGAAATAGACCATCTAATTGCATCAATGCCAAGACGTGTTGGGGAGTGTATAGATAATCGCGGTGGACAATCACATTATTAACAATTTTATTAACAAAAATCGTAAACCATTCGTTTTTGGGCGTATGTTCTAGGGGAACATCGTCCTATCATTTCGTCCAAATGTCTGTAATTTTCGAATTTCGAGCTGAAAATTGGCTAATAGACTAATTCGGACTCCCTGATCACGAATCCGGTGTCAGATTTTAGGGTGCCGTCCGGCCGGCCTTCCGGCCGTAGGCACGATAACAGGAGCACCGAAGGTCCTATCGACTTCAAACTTTCAGGGTAGGTTTCTGATCAAAATGCGACGGTTAAGTTTGTTAACGGGCAAAATCGGCCGGACGGTTTAGGAGTTATAGACATTTCAAATTTTGAGGTTATTTCCCTGATATTTCAGGAACTAAAGAAGATGTTGAATCGAAACTTGGTAGTCAGTTCGAGGATATAAACGCGCAACTTTTGGCAAAATTCTGTTATGATCGAAATGTTGGTAACTTTTAAAAAAATATTTCTTTTAATTTTTTCGAAAAAAAAATTTTTTTTTCGTGAACTATTCATCAGATTGCAACAAAAACTTGTACTAACGTCAATTGTAGTATTTTGCAACATTGTGCAAAATTTTGGCTCTATACGATTTCAATTTCTGGAGATATAAGACAAAATGTGTCAAATTTCCTGGGTCTCTCTCAGTATTTTCATCGATTATTATATAATAATCTCAATAATATTAAGGTATTCAACATGATACTGCTTTTTTTCTTTACTGGTCAGTACGGGCCACAAGGAAGATGAACATGCGCCCAATAGCTCCTGTCCACAGGGCTTGAACCAATTTTTTTTTCTTCAAATTTCAATCATTTACACCTTGCCTAGATAGTATCTGTGTTTTACCAACAAAAAATTGAAATTTAAACAGCTCCGTTTGGGTATTACAGTTTCTTTGTCAGTCAATATACATCAGTTCAGAAAATAAATCTAGGATTCATATCAAATTGTAGCCTGAACTGGAGAAAACACGTAGGCGCAATTCTTTCCACAGCCACAGCAACTATAATTTTTTTTTGTCCACTCGAGAGGAAAAACCTTTTATGGGCCCGCCCTGAGAGGGCCCGCTTCTCCCAGGAGTGTGAGACTACAGTTGTTGATTGGTTACTCACTAAAAAACCTCTCGCACGTTCCTTGGAGTGGTTCTTCGTCTGCCCTTACAGCGTCCCTTAACAAAAGAGATGAGCTGCAAGTGGCCTTCTTAGTTGGGACCAGATGACTTGAGGTGATCCGAGTAAGACCGCCTTCTGCATTCTGTGGATTAAATCCTAGGCCAGGGATTTGCTGACCGGAATAGGCATCCTATGAATAGTATAACCATCCTGAATGTTTGCCTTGGATACAGGATCCCCAGTTCAAACATTAAATCCTTGTAGTTTTTCCTCTTATGTTCTCACCACATACATTTATGCAGAGGAGGGAAATTCGACGATAAACAATTCTTTGTCTAGCAGGAGTATATCTGGCTTTGTGGCGTGGACCTACCGAGGTGTTGGAATCACATAGCTCCAGTATATGCGAGCTCTGTCATTCGCAACAAATTCTTCAATATCCAGAGGCACGTATAGTAGCACTGGTTTGTTGTCTATACCATAAACCTCTCTCAGATGGAAGTGGAGAATTCGGAGTGCCACATTGTATCTTTCCACCTATCCTGATGGAGCATGGACTCTGCAAGTAGACAGAATGTATATAATAGTTTCTTGCTGGCTATAGCATGCTCTGCATGTTGTGGGTGTGTCCACTTTCATGATGTTCTTTTTATACCATCTGGTATTTATCACCCCATCATGACAAGCTAGAATAAATCCCTCCGTTTCTGACTTGAGCACAGCGGACTTCAAAATGGCGAAGGATTATTCTTCCGACAGGCCCGGATCTTTCAAACTCCTGAAGTATATGGAGTGAAGGTGTTTGCTCATGTGATCTTTGAATAGTGTCTTCAGTCTTTTATACCTGCCAACTCTTCTTTTGTATGTTGGCGTGGTAGGTGTTCCTGCTAGCTCATGGTCGATGGATATTTCAGTTATACTGAGCTTCTCCAAAGCTCTCTGACCAGCCCTAAAAAAGAAAGGTTCTTGGTTCCTAATTTCATGATGAGCCTCCATATTCAGAAGCGGGTCTTCACTTCTTAAAATCCTCATTTCCATTCCAAACGTTTATTGATGGTGTTGGTATTCCAAACATTGCAAACCTCTGCCTCCTTGCGTGCTGGAAGCTATAGTCTTTGAATAGAGCAGTTGGGATGCAGGAAATTCCTGTTCATCAATTTACGAGTGGTTCTGTCTAGATCGAGAATTTCCTTTACTGTCCAGTTAACTATCCCAAGTGAGTAGGTGATTATTGGGGCTGCCAAGCTGTTCGTAGGAGATACTTTATTTTTCCCGGACAGCTGTGATCTCCTTATATCTCGGATCTACTTTTTGTAGCTAGCTGTTAAGGCATCACTGATTTGGGTTGTCTTCAATGCACGTCGTTGTTTCATCCTAAGGAATTTGTATGTTTCTTCCTCTTCGAGGTGTGGAATGCTCATTCCCCCCACTAGGTTGATGTCTCCTCCTGTTTCTTCAGTTTTTCCTCTGCTTAGATGAAAAACAGCACATTTGTCCAAATAGAATGACATTTCTATAGCTGAGGTGTATTCGGTAACGATATTCAGTTGAATTTGTTGAGAAGTTACAGAGTACTGATGAAGGCCAAGAAGCCAGAAACGCGTCTGCTCTTGCTTTCAAAATCAATGGCAAATCAATGAACCCCATAGGGTCTATTTGACTTGTGAAATATATGCATAAGTATGTTTATTAAACGAAGCCATTTATGAAGGACCCGATTGGCAGGAACGCTCTGGACTTGTTGATTTATCTACAAAAAGTACGCATGGAGTTTTCAACAGTCGAGGCAGATCAGACCTATACATCAAGAAGAGAACGGGGCCCAGGACTGATTCCTGCGGGAATTAATTCATCAATTCAATGATTCCTCGCACCAGACGGAAAAATATAACCATATCTTCCCTGATATAGTTAAATATTGGTTACGAATGTATGCTGAGATTCCAATAATATTTGAGTACGAAAACTTTTAGATGTTTTGGAATGTGCCTATAAGATCCATTGGATTGAAAGTATTCCAATTAAAGAGTTTTCATAGCCATGAATCTTCGATCTCTACTGGTTATATGAAATAAGAAGCAGTGAAATGCGTAATCTCCTCCAGATTAATTAGATTTTACGATTGTAATTTTGAAATTATCTATCATGGAAATTAATTGAAAATCTGCCGTCGCTCGTCAAGAATTAATTACAGAAGTTCACTGTTGACTCCGTCGATATGAAAAGACTAGGTTGTCAACTATCGGAAAAACGCGATAATCGGCAAACTTCACGAAACCCGTAGGAAAGAATCTGTGAGTTTACCCTCGGCCCCTATCATTATTACTTTCCAACAATTCGTGATACTCGAAAGAAGTTTCGTTATCCTATGAAAAGGCAACTCGGAATTGTTGACCTAAGTTGAGACGTCATAGCTTCTGGAGGAAGAACCATTCCTGAGATAAAACAGATATACTGGTTATTGGCTACATATAGGGTGGCCCAGAGATGCTCACATGGTCAAGAACTTTGTTTTCATCCAAGTTATCCACTTGATTTTTTTTCAAACGGCAGTGTTGTGCATGTAATTGGGAATTTCCAAAACTCTGGTGGCGAGATTCGGCAACTAACCAAGCTAGTAATGAGCCAACGTATTGCACGTGTTCGAGTTTAATTGTTCAGTATATCTTGTCTATGTTCAGTATTCGTCAGTAAACTTTTGTTTGAAAGAAAAATTCTAGTTGAAATAGTGAATATTATCCTGCCTAATATGTCTTCGACCAGAAACGACTATTGTTGTGTGCCTCAATGCAATTCATTGGCGAAAAAAATGCCAAAATGTTTAGGTTTGAGTTTTCACTTCTTACCTCCGGAAAACCAAATATAAATATTGGAAATGCGTTAGAAGGATAACTAATAGACCGAAGAGTACTTAACCTGGAACTACATCAACATAATCTTCAAACAGAGGACAAGGAGGTACCTCGAAAGAGAAAGGAATGTGTAGATGACGTTTGCTGTGCTGAAAAACCTCAGTCAGAAGAAAAAATAAACATCACCAGCACTCTTGAGTTAGTTAAACAGCAATCATAATGTTAGTAGTAGACTTGGTTGTGTACATTGTTACCAGACCACTTAACACTTGTGATCTTAGTGTTATGCTTGATACATCCGATATATACCTACCTACCTACTTTGAGTGATATCCTCATAAATAAACTAGAAAACATCATGCACCTGAACTTAATACATCAGTAATATGTTTACACCTCCTCCGTGCACCGACTCATAGAATATACCATACCTTCTATTTTAAGTTTACCATTCTCCCCATTGATGGACCATCAATTATATGTGGTACTGAATTAAGGGCACTACTTTGTAAACATAAAGAACCAATGTCTATAAAACTGGGACCACAATTTGTTTTGTCACACACGATTGCATGATCTATATTTAGAACCTCTTCTCCTTCTACAAGGACTCTAGAATTAGAAGTTGAAGCTCCTATGTACTCCAGAAACTCTAATAAACTGAGTCCCTTCTTAATCATTCGCAAATAGTAACTGAAAGGACTTTTAAATATAATGTAAGTTTGACAAACATATATGAATATACTTACTTTACTGGTTGTAGTCTTTATATCAATCAAGTGCCATAAAATTAGTTATATAATGATCAACATTTAAATATATATCACAAAGTAATCCAACAATGATCTCAAGTCAATTATAATTTAAATTTTCCATGAAATTTTCGGTCAAACTTCGTCGATTGGCCTGCCCAATACGAGATTGTTTAAATTTATTACTAGCTTGGTTAGTTGCCGAATCCCGCCACCAGAGTCTTGGAAGTTCCCAATAGTAAATTCGGCTGCAAGCACCAATAAGTTTATCTTTGGCATTCAAAATCTGGGATTTGTCCAATTCATCTGAGCTGAATTTACTTGATTTCTACATAAAAGCTATCAGCAACAGCTTGATAATTTCCGCAGTTTAGAGTTTTCAATAGCCTCTAGAGAAAACCAATACCTGCACTGTTCAATGTCTCAAGAAACTGATGAGTTTCTTAACACTCCAGTTGTTGAATGCATTTTGAAACATTTTTCTGAAGTCTTTTACAGCAAGTGGGTCATAAAATAAATATAATATAAATCTTTGTTGAATAAATCGCAAGAAATCCATTCCGACCGCCACATTCCTTGTCACTTTTATTCAAATTACAAAAAAAGTAACCATAAAGAGTCACGTGACTTCAATCTGCGAATTGAAAAGAATTGAATTAAATTCTAAGAATTTGAAACATCAGTCTGCCTACAAATGTGGTGCGGGACCATGTTTGAAAGAACTGGCAACCAATGGATAGGTGTAGATCTAATAGTTTCAATGATGATTCTCATAGTTGACGTGCATCAATTTTTTGCGTATGGGCACTATTAAACCAGATGGCCAACAATATTCAGCGGCAGAAAAGAACAAGGCTAAGGTTGCCGTTCAAAGAGTAGCTGCATCAGCACCTCATGAAGTACCACATAAATTCTGCAGAATATTATTTCTTGTTTTAAACGCAAGTCATCCAAATGGATTTTGAAATTCAAAGAGGAATCTAGTTTCACTCCTAGGTATGTAGGATTAGAATTATGTCTCAAAATAGAATCACCGAAAGTTACACTCAATGTTCTATATTTTTTATGATTGTTCGAATGGAAGCAAGGAACCTCAGTTTTATTTGGATTCAGTCACAAATGCCACTGAAATAGGTAATTTTCCAGGTTTCTGAATCTGTAGATAGATTATTTTCTATACTTGGCAAATCAGAATGATGAAATGCAAGGGTAATGTCATCAGCGTATGTAAATATCTCAGAGGAAGTAGTAGGAATATCACACAGGTGTAAATTGGAAATAAGTGGTGTTAAAAATGAATCTTGTGGGAGACCATTATTCAGACTTTTGAAATTACTACTATTATTATCAACAAAAACACGAAACCTTCTACCTGTCAGCATACTTTCGAGTAAACGATCCATTTTTCCACACTTTAAACTAGTATAGAGTTTTAAAATCATAATAATAAATATATAAATAAATATATTAAGAGGTAGGTTGAAACGCAGGATAAAACCGATCGTGATAGGTGAACTTTGATGGCTGCAAAGATTTCCAACACTTTCGTTCACAGAATAAAACTCAGCATTTATAATGTCCTGAGATTACATCTTTCATGTGTATAAAAGATTGTGTTCTAATTCATTACCATTCAACAATGAATTTATGCCTTCAATCCATCATGATAAAAATTTCACCCCAATAAATTCAACTATAAACTATGAATTTCCATTTCAGGTTTAATCCACAGAATTCCTCCATGCTTTCATCGCAAGACACAAAGGGGTCTAAATCCAAGCAGGCGAACGTAGATATACTGGAGGAGAGAAAGAAATGGCCGGATTTATCTTCATTTTATTGTTAAGTTTATCGCTACAGACGTGGCAAACTCCGAAGACCCTCCACATCCCACGGAACATTTGTAACCACAAACCCTTTTATCAAAATATACAGCGGTCATAGCGAAGACCAACGCTGGGTGAAATTTTATATGTCGCAGCTATCCTGATACCCGACAGACTCTGATAAATATGGACCATGAATCAATGTGAATGTAATATTGAGAATTTGTCAAATAGATATAGAAAATTGCATGATCGTAGATAAGATATTGCGATCGTTCAGATTTATATATCTCAAACAATATAGAAGGATAAGGTTTTCTTCAGATAATGTTTTTTACACAGGAAATCTTCATACTGAAAATGTCTGTATTGATCAATGCTTCAGTCGTAAACGGCTTCGAAACATAAAATTTGCTCTACTAATGAGGAAGTCATTTAAATAGGTCTCTTGAATGTAACACGAAATATCACATATTTATGTTATTCTGAATTTACTTCAACACCAGATCGTCAGGTATACCCTCATACTCTTTCATAATTTATAAAATTCGAATATTTCGGTATTGAAAATCGATAAATCAAGAAGCAAATTCAAATGAGATGAAACGCTTCTGACTGGTAGAAGCGTTGCTATAACGGCTGACGTAATCAAAATATACCATTTGCTTGTTACAGTCAATGCCGACTACGAGCTACTACTACTATGATTCAATAAGAAAGTATATATGTATGCATAATATATTAGAGAAACACTGATAATTTTAGAGGTTTCTAATGTGATGTCGTAAATAAACACATTTTTTGAGCTCACATTGCAAACGCTGGTTGAACCCTACGAGATAGATCTAAATAATGTAGTACGGTATGGTACACCTTAAAAAGGTCTACAAAAAAGTCTGCAATGGTATACTTCTATCTCTTAAGGATATCCCACAATAACCAATTTTATCCTTTACATTCTACGAGAAATAATGGCTTGATTACGAAGCGATTTTAAGCAACACAGCATTGATCCTCATCCAATTAAGTACCTTAAATGCATTGTGCATTTAATATTGATCAATATGGCCCTTTACAGCATGTAATTTAAATGTTTGTTTTCGAAGATATTGCGGATTTAAAATGCAGGGACATAGCGGTTGCGGTGGTGCCGACTGGGGGCCGGCACAGCCAGGATAGGGATAGTAATCGAATACAGAGAGCCAGAGAATCATCTGTAGAGCGTGAGGCTTGCCTCAGCCAGGATAGATGTTTTAATTCCCCGAATTCCTCTGATACCATCGGATTTACTGATCCAATTTAAACGCCTACAATTTCCGGTAAAGCTATATTTTGCAATGACCATTAATAAATCACTGGGTCCAACTTTCAACGCTAGAGGCTTATATTTGAGCGTTGATTGTTTTTCACATCGCCAATTATATGTTGCTCTTTCAAGAGTAACCTCTAAAGAAAACATGTTTGTATTGTCTAATGACAAAAATGCTGTGAACGTTGTATATGAAGAAATTTTGTTGTATATTTAGTATCAGCATTTCAACCGTGCGAAGCCAGGGCGGGCAGGTAGTATCATATATGTGAAATTGTAATCGATTTTGTGTTAATATTTTTTCAGGAATTTGCTTTGCCCATATTGTGTCATGTAACCTGTTTTGAATGCTGCATGTGGGAATGTTATTTTCTTATTTCCAGATATATTTTTTGAGTATATAAATTATATTGCTTTTTTCGTTCATTTTTAATTGTTTTCCACCTTTAAACTGGGGAATTATCGTATTTAGATAGTGTGCGTACTCTTGAGCATAACTGTGCATACTCTTATATATGCATAAGAGTACGCATTCGTGGATACCCAGAAAAAGTTGAATAACTTTTGTTAATATGCTATTTGGATGTGTGATGCCATGTAAACATGTTCTTCAATGTTCAAGTAAGACTCACAGATATTGAACTTTATCCACTAAGTGTGTACTTTTATACACACTGGCCCAATGCAATTGTGCTGCCAACTCAACAAAAATTATTTTCGATTTTTTCAAAATTAATCAATATCTTTCGATTTTCAACGACTTGCGGAAAAATAGTATATAATAATAATGAAAATCTTCACAGTCGTCCAGGAATGTTAGCCATTTCCTACTCGGTAAACAATGTACTATTTTTTGAAATGGGAAAATTTGCAATCGCTCGTATTTTCAGCAGCAAATTACTGTGTTACGTAAAGGAGGTTTAGAATTCAAACTTTAGGGTGATTTCCTTAATTTAAATAATTGTTCGAGAACATATAGAAATTCTCCAGAAGCGTAGTGGAAATGATAATATGTATTCAAGTGAATTTTCCGACGAGTCCTCCGCAACCCATAATCTATTAATGCTTGAGCCACTGAGGTGTATCCCGGTCTAAATGTTCCCATAAAGTTTCAGAGTAAACTGAATTAATTAGCTTAAACAGCTACAAGGAGAATATATCTCTATCATTTATAATTTCTTGGTGTTCAGAAAGTTTCTTCCTTCTTAGCACAGAATCTATTTTTCTTATTTTTATCGACCCATCTCACTCAGTAATTTCTGGGGTGTAAATATTGATCTGACCTCTATTATTAACCACTCATTATTCTCACTAAATGGTGTACAACTAAGGGTTTAATGTCAACCCATACAAGAGTGTAGAAATTGATAGCAACCTTTAGTATTAGTATCGCTTCGGATCTGAAGATGGACACATTGTTTCGGAAACATACTTCAGACGGCAAAATTTGTGGTGGACAAGAGTATAGTTAATTTTGTAGTATAACATTCGATTCATCGAGTGTATGCAGAAAATGTTTGCACCGTCACTCCATTCTTCAAACAAAATTTGAATACTGCTTTCAACAATTCATCCCATATGTCCCTTGAGAATTTTGTTAACGTTTGTCCGTAATCTTCGTAGATCGTTCGAGAGGAGGATAATCGTTCTCAGAACTAATTATTAGGTTCAAACGTTGATAATTACAACGGAGAAATGCTTACTTGATCATGAAACATGTAATTTGCGCTTCTCCCGCAACTAGCAGAATTTGCTGCTTCAAATTAGTTCTGGAAGTCGGTCTGGCCGATCAGAGTTATTTCGTTGGGTCGTTGCTGGAGTAATTTGGAACTTAGTCAAATAACAGCCAGCGGATTGGATTCACTTTAACTACGTTTTGATAGGAATCGATCGATTGGGGCTGCCCAAACCAATTATTACTTCTAATGGTTTTGAAACAACTTGATGCGCATTGTGTAACTTGAGTGTAAAATTATATATACAGGGTGTTTCATCAACATTTAGAACAAAATCAGAATATGAAACTCAGAGCTATATGGAGTCGGAAATTTCCTGTGGTCCTTTGTCCGGAAGTGCTCCGTTTACAAGATACATGTTTCGCAGAATGTTTCATCTGCTTCCTCAGGCCTAAAGGAAGCAGATGAAACATTCTGCGAAACGTTGCCAAATGTAAATACCATATAAATCCAGTTTGGTTTGTTTTGTCCCAAATCCCACAATTTACAATTGAATCAGATTTATCATGGAGGACACTATTTTGAACGATTATATTCATAAGTATATTAATTATACGAAGCCATTATGAAGACCCTATTGGCAGGAACGCTCTGGAGTTGTCGATTTATTAACAACGGTATCGCCATTTTTCATTATTATAGAAACCATTTAATAATGAATATACCTCCCACAGTATCCTTTAATGATTATCTAAGGATGTTGTTGTGAAACTGAGACCATGCGTCAACCAAATCCTCATATATTCCTGAATAAATTATCTTTACGGTCCCTTGAGTACTTTCCACAGAGAATTTAAAAAAATAGCTTAAATGGTACCCTTACAAAATCACGATGGTACAGCAACTACTACCAATAGATATTCCTCGTCGCCAAAAGTACTGCTATTGGATTCTAAATAATCTTAATGTCGACAGATTATTGGACATGGACAATAGAACATAAGCGCAAAAGCTCCTGACTTCACGTCAGTGCTTGAACCAATTTTTTTTAATAAATTTGTAAATAATGTGTTTGCCCACCGTGATTATCTATACATTCCCCAACACGTCTTGGCATTGATGCAATGAGATTGTCTTTTTCTTCTTTAAAGATACTATCCCAAGCTAACCTGTAATTCATGTATCAGAGCCCCCAATGTGCGGAGGGGCTGGGGTAAATTTCCAAGCCTTCTACCCATGATGTCCCAAACACGCTTTATGGGCAAAAAATCGGGCGATCTGGGAGGCCATGGCAAGAGATTCACATGGGTCGCTTCAAAAAAGGTTAAACTAACTCTGGCAACATGAGGTCGAGCATTATCTTGCTGAAATATTGGATTCTCGAGCCGGTTAAGGTAAGGGAGAATATATGGCTTCACTATTTCTCGAAGGTAACGCAGCGCTGTCATGTTACCTCGAATAAAGACTAAAGGTGATCTACTTGCATGAGCAATAGCACCCCATACCGTAACGCCTACTTTCCGGTGTACATGACGCTCAATATCAAAATGAGGTTCACGCCTTTCTTTCCGACAACGTCTAACTTTTCTTCGGCCTTCATGTGCACCCAAGGAGAATCGAGATTCATCAGAAAAGACGACCTGTTGCCATTCCACATCCCAATTTTGACGTTCTCTGTACCACTGTAATTGTTGCCGGCGATGCTTAACCGTCATATAGGTAGCACAAGATGGGGTCGATAATGCTGTAGTCCAAAAGACCTTATCCGGCGGTCAACCGTTCAGACAGTTGCAGGATGGCCTTTTTCTCCTAACCGCTCATCAGCCCCGAATTATCGCAAATCGGTCTCTGAGAGCCATAAGTCTTAGACGTCGATCTTGAACTTCATTTGTGCACCTTCGACGTCCGCTGCCTACTCTTCTTCGATTTTGGTCATTATCAAACCACGCTTGACGACATCTCATAACAGTAGTTGAATTTCTGTTCGTACGGTTAGTGATTTCTCGAAATGACAACCCCGCCTCCCGCAGACCAATATTTCGACCTCCTTCAAATTTACTTATCTGGCGATAAATTCCGCGAACACGTGCATTTCAGCAACAACTAAATGTCGACTTTGGATCTCGGCGAACAGCTGGTTTGTTGTAAAATTTAAAAAAGTTGCAAAAAACGTCTACAATATGTAAGTTACAAAAAATATTCACTTGAAAAAACCTTCCCAATTTATTTCTCCAAACTTCAATCATTTACTCCTTGCTATACTTGTATCTTGGAAACGAAGCGTTTCCGGACATATATTCATTTGGACAATTCATAGTTAAATGTTGTGAGGAATCACCTCCTGAAGATTGTCAAAGTACTTTTCAATCACCCTGTATGAAATACTTTTCATCCATCAAATATACGGGTCAAGGTCGTTTCCTAACCGCCCAACTAGCAAAAATAATTTTATAAAGGTTGTAAGAACTGCTATACAGCATATCTTATAGAAACGTGAAAATCTTATAATGTGGATATAAACCACTATACAATGTCTTTACAACCAAAAAGGGCCCCACTTTACACAACTGTTCAGTTCTTTTAGGACATCCTTTAGTAAACTACACAACCGTTTTAGGATGTCTATATAACTATTGTATAGCAGTACTCTTATTCTGCGGTTTAAGAGTATTTAACGGACACATATAGAACTACTAAGAAAGTATTTTATAATGCAGACAGAATAGCTAATACAATCATTTTGGTTTCTACCGTTGAAATTCGGAATAGAATTATCACAAGAATATTTTATTAGGTATGTGTAAACGTTCGCGTTTGACAGAGGAGTAAGATCCAATATCAGGCATTATTATGGCGGTGGGTGATGGAGATGGGACCTGTTAATCATATTGAAAATATTGAAGACCTATATCGCTACTGTGGGGGCCAAATTTATTTGCGCAGCTAACTTTTCTGACAATATATATATATTTTGTTGGTAAAAAATTAAAGCGCCTCAGTTTAGCGTACATTTTATTGGTATTATTGAAAAATGAAAAATAAAAAAAAATGTTTTATTTGTTGAATTTTCAACTTAAAACAAAGCATGTATTGTGGCTGTTGTAAAAGCGGAAAAAATCTCATATTTCTTTAAAAAATCTATTTTTATTTTACCCCTTTTTCGTTTCTATATGATTTTTTCACAATGGCGGCGGTTTCTGAACAGCCGAACGTTTAATAAATATGGCGTATAGGGTAGAATACAAATTAGATACCTTATACAATGATTCTGTTTTCTTCTGAGCTGTATACGATATTAAAGTTTTATTATGTTGTTTAATGCAGCGCCATAAAATTGTTTTTAACAGTCTCAGGAATCATGGTGCAGTTTGATTCTTGACCACTTTTAACTGTTGCCAGATTTAATAATATATTCAAAATATTTTCCCACAGCATTTTGTTTATTACAGAAATAATAGGTAGATATTTATATAAAGGATGAGGATTGGACCAAGAGTATAGTGAGTGGTCCAACACATTGTGTGCAAAAAGTACACGTCACTGTTTTGCATAAAGCGCGTAGGCTACACAAGATTTTTTTGTGATAATTATTCAGTTATTATTTAATAAAAGTTGTTTTCTTAGTAAAAATAAAGAGATCTATCGCAATATTGTGTTTGTTTATATGACGAAACTCTCTTTAGCACAAGATTACTGTTAAAAGTTAAAATTAACCCTTTATGACAATCCGTGTCAAATATATATGACTTTTCATGATTGAATTGCAAAACATACATTGTAGGTGCATTTAGAACATCTTGAACTACAAGATGTATCATAATAAAATAAAAAGTCTGCCTATTTATTGCTACTGATTTTATGTATGTCGGAAAAACTACTAACTGCCAAGCTAGCAACACTGTACGTTAGATTTCCGTGTTATCCTTTAGCGCGTTGGCAAACTACATAATAGAACAGAATTATCGCTTAACATGCATTCGGTGCGACACTAAACAATTATTTAGTTATATTGTGTTTGGAATAATTTCTTTATACAGATTCTTTCCAAGCGTGAACTAACCTCAAATTATTGGATTTAAATATACCGGTATTCATATATTTGAAAGATGTTCAAGATAGTAGAAACCGAGGAAAATAATAGAAAAGAGTTGACGATTGTTCCCACAAACTGGGAAACGAATCAGACGTTTCCACTCAGATATTGCCGAATTCATTTCGTAACCGAAAACTGCTAGAAAACCCGCGTAATTTTTCTATTACTATTGGGTTATGTTTATATGTTTGTAGGTAAATGTAGATAATTTTATAACGTAGAATATGAGATAAATTTATTCCTATCCACATTTTTATTCTATAAGGTCTTCATAAGAGAGAATAATGTTTTAGTTATAAGATGATTATAAAATAGTTTTATATCTATTGTGTAGTGTTTAACTTCTGCGTAAAGCAACAATCTTATTACTTTTCTTAAAGAACTCTAATACAACTATTTATACAGCTTCCTTTATAACCATCTTTTAACGTCGCTATTATAAGTAATACAATAGCCATGCAACCGTATTCTAATCTGTATAACACTGTTTTAAAATTATTTTATAGGAATTTTATAGTACGTTATGCAACAGTTATAAAATTTGTCGTATGATATGAGTTGTGAGAACGTATATACAACAGCATTATAGAAATCCATCTATTTTATGATCAAATTGTCGTATTGAGACGCTTAAAAAAATATGTTATCCTTTCAAGCGGCGCTATCCGACAGTTATGAAACCATTTCGTTCTTTTAGGGGTCTATTTTGCTAGTTGGGCGGTTCCTCTACTATTATATTCAGCAGCTATACGTTGTGGATTTTGGATGCAAATATGGAAACAGAAGGTCCACAACGAATATAATTCCTCAGAATACCTACCCGGTAATCTTGTGAGACCAGCTCCAGAAGCACTTCGAGGAAATTATCGAACTGCAATCCTCGAGTTCCGGCGTCTTTCGAACGCTGTTCTATTTGCTCAATTTTACAACGTAGCTGGCATAATCGTTTCGTATTGTTATTATCCCATTTGATGCAGTGAAATGATCCTGATGTATTTACGTTTTCGCTTGTTTCAGACCAATAAAGACTACTCAAGTCGTTCGTTCAAAAGACCAAGATATATTATATTTTGTCTTCTGATATTTATTCAACGGATACCTATATTGATTTGATATTATGATAGCTCTCTTCCTATACATTTTGATAATAGAAACTTGGTTTGTATAAAGCTACTAAACATTTCTTCACGGCGACATACAGGTATCGTCATTTTTGGCTCTCTTGTCCCTCAGAACAGAGTGCTTATCAATTTGCCCAAATGTCTGTAATTTTCGAATTTTTGGCTGAAAATGGTATCAAACGATTTGGTTCGACTCACTGATCAAGAATCCGTGGTCAAAATCGATTCTGTCCGTCCGACTGGCCATCCGTTAACACGATAACTCTCTAACGAAAGGAGTAAGAGGATTGAAATTTGAAGAGTAGGTTTGGAGCGTAAATATATTGGACGAGTTCGTTTACGGACGAAATCCATCAAGCGATTTCGAATTTACCATGGCGAATTCGATTAAGAGTGTCCAATACAGGAGAATAGACAATAAAATTCCCCATGGTAAATTCGATTAAAAGTGTCCAATACAGGCGAATGGAAAGTAGAAGTGGAAAGTAGCGCAAAAGCTCCTGACTTCACGTCAGTGCATGAACCAATTTTCTTTTCGTGAAGGCAGGATAGAAAGCAATGATGAAAAAATTAACACATTATTGTCTATCTTCAATTCTTCTTTAGGAGAAGAATACCTAATTATCCTAGAAAAATATTACTGGAATTGATGTCATATTTAAATAATCAAAGTAAAGAAAATTCTAAGTTTAGTTACTAACATATTGAATGAAATTGAATTCCAGTAATATTCAATTACTTATTCTTAACCAATAAATGCCCATTGATAGATCTAAAGGTGTTGAGGTGATACATAAAGATATATTCTCATTAGTGATAGAAAAACTGGCCTAAAATTCCTCTATACCCATCATGAGATTTAATATCGACAAATGAGCCTCTCACCTTACAAGATCAGAAAGTGTGGTTAATCTAAAGTTATGTTTTGAAGCGTTCAGCAAAATTTCAGCGATATCATATTAAAAATGATACATAACCTTTCAAAAGTCCCCTCTCACAAATATACTCCCGTGAAGACACATATAGATCTCTTGAAGAAGAATCGCCTTCTCTATTTCTCAAAGATATTCACTCTTGTTCATACAAATCCCTTCAATATTTATTTGCCTCCTCCTAAGGAGCATCTCTTTCAAAACCAGGTCGGACCGCTAATGTAGGGCTATCATCTCCCATAGATTTGTGATGAAATAACACGATTTTGCCAAGAACAACGCGCAAAAATATGTCTTCATGACATTCATCGTTTTGAAGGTTCTCGCAAAAATACGACGATTCGCATCCAGCTACCGAACTCACAAAAGGCTGCTGAGTTCTCCAACAATATGGATACGATCGTGTTCAAACTTGGAACTCTGCTGTAGAGTTAGGTTCTGAAGGCTCTCCCAAAATAGTTTTTGATATTTAGATTTCAATTATTTTCAATAATTTTCTTGAAATTTTCTAGTTATACCATCCTCACGAAATTCCGCAAGAATTTTCGAGTTGGCATTTTACAACTAACCACTATGTTAGAATTATATCGGTTTCGTATTTTTCGAGTTATTGAGGAAATAACAACCAAATTTCAGATGGGTATAATTCCAAAACCGTTCGGCCGATTATACCTATAGACGAGTTCAAATGTCGCATTCAGATGCACAACCTAACCTGAAAATTTCAAGCCACTATGTCCTTTCGTTCTCAGGTAATCGTGTCGTAAATAATATTTTCTAATAATTTTTTTAAAATTTTTGGTGACACGATTCTCACAAAATTTCACAAACGTGCATAGGTTTATATTCGACGACTATTCACCGAGTTTAAATTCGATCGGAGTTATTTTGAGTAAAAAAAAAATTATTACTCGGAAACCATTGGGCCGATTATACCCATTAACGAACTTGTCCGTCGTATTGGGATGTTCCACCTACCCTGAAAATTTCAAGTTGCTAGCTCTTTCCGGTCTCAAGTTATCGTGGTAACGGCTGGACGGCACCACATAATTAAATTTCACATTTGGGCAAAATGATAACGCGATGTTCCCCAGAACATACGCGCAAAAATGATGAATTCGACCATTCATTTTGGAAGTGAAATCCATCTAACCCCGACAATTTAATTGGTCTTTTCAGAATGTGATCCGAATTCAATTCCGATCGGATTGAAACTTGTTACCTAATTGTAGAATATCGACATAGGACAGGACAGGATTGTATCACTACATCATTTTTTAAAAGTTATTAAAAAATATTCTTTATCTGCAATATAGCAGAATTTTTGAGAGAGCCTTCTAAACCTAAGTTCCACATTTGGAGACGATCCTCTCAATTGTTAGGGTTGTTAAAAAATTGGTTCAAGCACTGACGTGAAGTCAGGAGCTTTTGCGCGTATGTTCTATTGTCCATTCTCCTGTATTGGACACTCTTAATCGAATTAAACTTTAAGTAAGCTTGGGTGAGTTCAGTAATTGGATAGATAGGTAACCGTTGCCCCGATAACTTTCGAACAGAAGGAGATAGCAACTTATCATTGCTCGTTATCAATTACTACTTGAATGTCTGTAATTTGCGAAATTTTTGCCAAAAATAGACTCAAACGATTAGGTTCGACTCAATGATGAAGAATTTGAGGTCAAATTCTATTCTGTCTGTCCGTAATGCTGGCTTTTGCCACGATAACATTCAAACAGAAGGAAATAGCACCTTTTCAGGTTAGGCGTTTTTGGAGTTATACACATCTGAGATTTTGTTGTTATTCATCAATAACTTAAAAAGAAAAGATCTCATCCAAGTTAAACCAAGGTAAGTACTTGTAGAATGAACTAAAAAAAATTAAAATGTTTCTGCAAGAGTTTTATTTTTCAGAATCAATTTATCAGATTCTGCAGAAATTCCGCACCATCCTTCCAGCCAATTTTTTTTTCAAAGTTTCAAATATACAGATCAGATGGAATTGAAATTCCATCGGCATGTAGGTTCATGCAGTATTTCGTGAGGGTGTGTGAGACCTGAATAGATAGAAGAAAATGCGCGCAAAAGCTGATGACTTCTCGTCAGTGCCTTTTACGAATTAGTTGATAGATACGAAAGTTTTATTCGAAAGTGCTGGCCACAGAAAAAAAATGGGGAAGAAAATTATGACCAGGATCCCTACCGAGAGAATGAGCATTCAAATATGACTTCTCGTTAAGTTTCAGTATTCTCTATAATACAAATTAGGTACTTGAATAAAGGAAATATTTTCAAAGGGTAGCTTCCGTCCTCTAGTTATCTAAATGAGCAAATAGGAGAAGTGTTTGCAGTTTCCTACAGGCTTTTCCCACGTTTCCCTCGAAGCTTATTCGCTGTTTTCATAGATGGCGACCGTCTTATGAACCGCAAAAAGGTTAATAAAATGAGCTTCATCACCAAACCTGTGAAATTTATGTAGTAAAAACATTTCAATCTGCCCAATTTGATATACATTTGATTTGGGAGATTTGACAAATAGCAAATAAAAATAGTAGGTACCTATTTCCTCCAATGAATAGAATTCTACGATTTAAAAGAATTCTGCAGATTCAGGAATGCTGTTCTAATTATTTTGAAGTATTCTACTATATTGTATTGAGATTTGAGTTTTGCGCCAGCTGTTTTTGTTTTTCAGAAGTAGTTCAACGTAATGATCTTCCTTGAGGGAAACGATATCCAGGTTTCTAGCAAACACCAATTGGAGATAAATCATCCTATTCTACGTTTAGCCTTTTAGATTCTCGATTAATTTAATTTTCAATTTCATGAAAGGAAATAGGTACGTATTGGTGAGTTGTTTCCATAGAGAAATTACTATACCTACGATTTTCCTCCGAAATACATAAATGCATTAACATAGCGTATTGAACTCTACAGCGAACGGATAATTGATATTAAAGATACTATAATACAATTATTTGTACCGTTCCATTGTTTCAAACGTGAATTGTCTAGAGATTGGCACAAAAGCCTATTTAAATCATGAATGTGGATCTAGTATAATAATAGTTATTCTAGGGAACATCGTGCTATCACTTTGTCCAAATGTCTGTAATTTTCGAATATACAGGGTGGACTACGGTCGATGGTACCCTGGACATTTAGGGAAAACGGGATTTACGACTTCATTGAAAATTTGGTTCCTTGGCTAGGGACCACTGCTCCATCGATGTATGATTTGCAGCGTTGTGGTGTTGCCGCTTATATCAAAAAGTACTAACAACATTGATATTTCAAATGGAACACCGTAAATATTATTGCTTTTTTCGATCAGCCTTAGCCTCTTGAATATTTCAGTATCTTTACTTTCTTTTTGCGCGTATGTTTTGGGGAACATCGCGTTATCATTTTGCCCAAATGTGTGTAATTTTCGATTTTTTTGCCGAAAATGGCCTCAAACGAATGGGTTTGAGTCCCTGATGAAGAATTCGAGGTCAAATATGATTCTGTCCGTCCGGCTATTGCCATGATAACTTGAGAACGGAAACAGGTAGTGACTTTAAATTTTCAGGGTAGGTGGCGTGTCCCAATACGACAGACAATTTCGTTAATGGGCATAATCGGCCCAACGTTTTCTGAGTGATAATTTTGTTTTGAACCAATACAAATTCGAGCGAATCGAAACTTGGTGAGTAGTTGTAGAATACAAACCTAAGGACGTCGGCAAAATTTTTCGAGAATCGTATCTCTAGAAAATCTTCTTAAAAATTATTAAAAAATATTATTTATGTGACGATAAACTGAGAACGGAAAGAGATGGCGGCTTGAAATATTTAGGTCAGCTTTTGCATCTGAATGCGACATTTAAATTTGTCTAAAGGTATAATCTGCCAAAGGGTTATGGAGTTAGACCCCTCTGAAATTTGGTTGTTATTTCTTCAATAACTCGAAAATTACACAACCAATATAACTCAAACATGTTTATTAGTTGTAGAATGCCAACGCGAAGATTCTTGCGGAATTTCGTGAGGATTGTGTCACTAGAAAATAAAAAAAAAAATCATTGAAAATAATTTGAAAAAACTCTATCTATCAGAAATTATTCGTCCGACATCGCTGAAACTTTGCAAGAGACTTCAAAACCTAACTGTACTTCCAAGTTCCAAGTTTGAACACGATCGGATCCATATTGTTGGAGATCCGTGCAGCCTTGTGAGAGTTCAGTAGCTGGATGGGTTAATCACTGAAATTTTGCGAGAACCTTCAAAACAATGAATATCATGATGACATATTAAATTATAAGATCAAAATTCGAGCCGATTTTTTCATCACAAATCTATGGGAGATGATAGCCCTACATTAGGGTCCTGTAGCGGTCAGACCTGGTTTTGAAAGAGAGGAGGAGTCAACTAAATATTGACGAGATATCTATGAACAAGAGTGAATATCTTTGAAAAACTAGACTGGTCAAGAGATCCATGCGCCTACAGAGGAGTATATTTGTGAGAGAGGACTTTTGAAAGGTTTATATTATTTTTAATTTGTTCGTTTTCCTCTTGTCTTTTCATTTTTGCGCGTATGTCCTGGCATCTGTTATCATTCTGCCCAAATTTCTGTCTTTTTCGAATTTTTCGCTGAAAATGGTCTCTTACGAATGGGTTCGACATCCTGATGAAGAATTCGAGGTCAAATTTGATTCAGTCCATCCGGCCGGCCGACCGTTGCCTCGATATTTTGAGAACGGAAATGGATAGCGACTTGAAATTTTCAGGGTAGGTGGCGAATCCTAATACTATGGGAAAGTTCGTTAATGATCATAATCGGTCTAATTTTTCTGCGTATTAGTTTTGTTATCTACCAATACAGATCAGATTGAATTGAAACATGGTGATTAGTTGTAGAATACAAACCTAAGGACGTTTATGACATTTTGTGAGAATCGTATCAGTAGAAAATCAAGAAAAATTAAAAAAAAATTGGTCCAGCACTGACGTGAAGTCAGAAGTTTTTGCGCGTGTGTTCTATTGTCTATTCTCCTGTATTGGACACTCTTAATCGCATTTACCATGGTGAATTCTATTCGGAGAGTCCAATACAGGAGAACCGACAATAGAGTTCACCATGGTAGGTCAAATTGAGAGTGTCGAATACAGGAGAATGGACAATAGAACATACGCGCAAAAGCTTCTGACTTCACGTCAGTGCTTGTTTGGGCAAAACATAGCTTCAACATTTGCTTAGTTACTGCCTTCCATTAGAATGATTTTTCAATTAACTCTCCGTTAATAAATTCGACAATACTTTACAATCGATGCCAATTGTTAAGTTATGATAAATTATATGTTCTATGACATTTCTTTGATAGCTAAAACAAAATGTACCATAATAATCCCATTGGCATGAAAACTTGCTTTTAACCCGAAAACCTCACAATTTAGGAACATATTATATGGTTTGATTGGTTCTCTTTCAATACATCTTCTCTATCCGTTCGGAAAATATTAGGAAATGAGCGAATCCGTCAAACGGCAAAAAGTTTTCTCTAGTATCTAACCCATACGAAAATCTACAATTTTCCGATTAGATCGACGCGGCTTTGGTTATTCACTAAATCGGGCACGCAGATCACGAATCTGCAATTAGATTTTCCGTATCTCGATTAGTTTCGGAGCAATGACGAAAAAAGTCGCAATTTCTGGACCTACCTCCGGAAAATGGACTAATTAGTCGTATTTTTCGCCATATTACCAAAATTAATCGAGATACGGAAAAACTAATTGCAGATTCGGAATCTACGCCCTCGATTTAGTGGATAGCCAAAGCCGTGGCGATCTAATGGGAAAACTTTAGATTTTCGTATCGGTTAGATACTAAAGAAAACTTTTTGCCGTTTGACGGATTCACTCATTTCCTAATATTTTCCGAACGGATAGAGATACATAGGAAATAGATACATAAATCTAAACGTCGACCAATAATCGTAAAAAATTCGTTATCGAGATGTGAAAATCATAGATTTCGGACGGGAAAGAAGAATTTTCCTTCGATTCCGGGTCAAAGATATTTTTAAGTGCGAACCCAAAACATTTTTTTCATGGTATATCGATACGGAGCTCGTGTCTAATTAAATCGAGGTCGCTGATCACGAATATGCAACTAGTTTTTCCCTAAGTGGCGTAGTTTGGGAAAATTTTCACTTAGAGTGAAAAAATGGACGAAAATAGGTCAATTTTGGAAGTTTACACCGCCCAAAAAAATCGGAGTAGGGTGTTATTGATTTTTGCCGTCATATACGGATCCTTTATTTACTGAATAATCCAAACAGAAAATGTCCAGGCCGTACTATTCGGAAATTATGATTTTTTTCCCAAGGGTCTGGTTTTCGGAAAATTCATTTCGCGGTATTTCCGCGGAAAATTCTCTAATGAAAAATCCGATCATATATTCGTAATCTACGGCCCCGAATTAGTAAATGACGTAATTTGCATAGAAATCGGAGACGGGTCGAATTTTGGCAATTTTTTAATAAAAAAATCCCATTTTTCGAGAAAAATTTTTTGACGCAAAACTATGAAGTGGGTACTCATTCTTATAGATTCGGGGCCGTAGATTCCGAATCTACGATCAGATATTTATTATAAAAATTTTCCGAGGAAATATCGCGGAAAGAATTTTCCGAAAAATAGACCCTCGGGAAAAAAACCATAATTACCAATGCGTACGACCTGGACATTTATTGTTCAGATTGTTCGATAGATACAGGATCCAAATATGACGTAAAAAATCAGTAACACTTTACTCCGATTTTTTATGGCGGTGGAAAGTTCCAAATTTGACCTATTTTCGTCAATTTTTTCACTTTAAGTGAAAATTTTCCCAAAGTGTGCCACTTAGGGAAAAACTAATTACATATTCGTGATCAGCGACCTCGATTCAATTAGACACGAGCTCCGTATCGATATACCATGAAAAAAATATTTTGGGTCGGCACTTAGAAATATTTTTGACCCGGAATCGAAGGAAAATTCTTCTTTCCCGTCCGAAATCTATGATTTTCACATCTCGATAAACGAATTTTCTACGATTGGTCGGTGGACGACGTTTAGATTTATGTATCTTTTTCCTATGTATCTCTATCCGTTCGGAAAATATTAGGAAATGAGCGAATCCGTCAAACGCCAAATAGTTTTCTCTAGTATCTAACCCATACGAAAATCTACAATTTTCCGATTAGATCGACGCGGCTTCGGTTATTTACTAAATCGGGCACGCTGATCACGAATCTGCAATTAGATTTTCCGTATCTCGATTGGTTTCGGAGCAATGACGAAAAATGTCGCAATTTCTGGCCCTACCTCCGGAAATTGGACTAATTAGTCGTATTTTTTGCCATATTACCAAAATTAATCGAGATACGGAAAAACTAGCACAAAGCAACTGGTATGATATACAGGTCATTGCATTTGAAAAAACGCACTTTTTATCAGTATTTTTCGGAAAAGCCTCGGATTTTGAACAACCCTGTATGATTAGAGACGCATTTCATTAAACGCGAATTACACGCGGGATATTGGTAATCCATATCTGAAATTTCAGCCCTCTACAGGATTCTAAATGGTACCGAAGTAATGAATGTTTGATTGAAACTATATTTCGCACAAAAATAGAAGTAACTAAATCAATTTGTCGAAAACTGCTAGAGGTAGGATTGAAGATACAGGATTAATCAGGAGGCTGCCACGAATCCAAAAAAGCAATAATATACAGGATGTTCCATATGAAGTATTAAAATTTATAGTACTTTTTTATATAAGTGACAACACCGCAGCATTAAAAAATATTATAGATCAATGGAACAGTGGTTCCTAACCAAGAAACCAAATTTTCAATGAAATTGTACTTCCCGTTCTCCGTAAAAGTCCAGAGTTCCATCGACCGTGGACCACCCTGTATTGCTGGAAATGGTATCAAACGGTTAGTTTCGACTAACTGATTAATTCTAACGATTCTGCCAGCCGTCCGTTGCCACGATAACTTCTTAACAGAAAGATATGATAAAAAATGCAACGGTTAAGATCATTAATGTGCATAATTGTCCTTACAGTTTCGGAGTTATGCCCATATGAAATATAGTTTCCTCAATAAGCTTCACGCAGCCATTCTGCAATCGAGTACCAGATTTCAGTTCGATGAGCTCTGTATATTAGCAATTACTGTAACTATTTCACTCATTTCAAAATCTGACCAACCACAGGCCAAAGGCATCTCGCATTATCACGAAAACACTCTTTGAATTATGATTGGTCTTACAACTTTGGTGTTTTCAAGGACTCAACCATGGATACAGACGGTTTGACAAAAGATGAATATACATTTAGACGTCAACATGAGTGACTTTGTTCGTGAAATAGTCTAATGCAATACCACTAGTGACTGAATTAATCTCATAAGTATTTATGTCATTTCTTAACTCAACTGAGTTGCTTAGAGCAAACATTTCAAGCCGCCATTTTATACATAGCCTACATGTATGATACGATTTGTCAAAATTACATTGAATCTATAGCAATTTGCTTCTAAGATATTTCCATGATTGACTTAATATTCATCTATACTGTAATAAGCCTTTCTCATCAGCATAGGCCAGTCTCCTGGATTCCTCCTAGCTTTTGGTGGAGTATATCTCGAAAAAGGTGCGTTTTACGAGAAATGATGAGGAATAATTGTTCACTGTTGGTTCAACTCTTCCACAACGTATGGCATTAAGAACATATACTCATCATTAGATTTGATGTGATCCTTGCTATCATTCGTTGAAACATTACTTTGCATTTCCTGATGAGTTTTAAAGAAAAAGTTATTGAATTTGTTTGCTAAAAAAAATTTAATGCTTGTGGCTTTTACTTGATGCAAATCCATATTAACTCAATGAAAAATTATATACGATTTACACTTATTTATTCAATATTGTGACGCGTTTCGTCGACACAGCGAATTCATCAGACTACATCATACTAAATTCTTAACAAGTTATTATCTCCCTATACCTAGATGACATGGACACGGAATCATTTAAAACTAATTACATGAGAAACTTATTTGAATCTCAGTTTATCACAGCAGTTGTAGACCCCAAGTCCGAAGACTTAAAAGTCAGACGAAATGGTGGACGACTGAACTGAACGACACCAGACGCGAAACAAGGCGTCTTTTCAATAGGGCCATGAGATCAGGCCTAGTGAAGGACTGGGATGATTATAAATTATCCCTGAAAAAATACAAAGGACTGATTAGGCGGTCCAAGCGCGAATCCTGGAGAAGCTTCTGCAGTGGTATAGAGGAAGCACCAGAGGCCAATAGGCTTAGGAAGGTCCTCTCTGTGGGAGGCCCTCCAAGGATTGACTACTTGACTCTTCCTAGTGGGGAGAAGACCTCCTTAGAGGAAGATAGTCTAAGACTACTCCTGAAGGCACATTTTCCGGGATTTAGAGAGAATGACAACACACAGGGTGAAGACCATAGACGAGCTTCAAGTGAGGATTGGAAGTTGGCTTCACTTGTGGTAACACACTCTCGAATTCGCTGGGCTGTAAGAGAATTCGAGCCTTATAAAGCAGCGGGGGAAGATAGCATATTTCCGGCACTTTTGATTAAGGGCTTGGAGCTGCTGACACCCCCACTGCTTCATATACTCCGAGCGAGTCTAGCCCTAGGACACATACCAAAGTCCTGGAGAAAGGTGAGGGTTGTGTTCATACCCAAGCCTGGAAAGTCGTCATATACTCAGACGAAAAACTTCCGACCAATAAGCCTCTCCTCCTTTTTAGTCAAAACGCTGGAGAGATTGGTTGAACGATATATCAGAGATGGAACCTTAGTGGCTAGCCCACTATATCCAACTCAGCATGCCTATCAGATGGGCAAATCAGTAGATTCTGCTCTTCATTCAGTGGTCAGCTGCATCGAGAGCGGACTACATTATCGAGAGTGCACTCTTGCTGTGTTTCTGGACATAGAGGGTGCATTCAATAATACTGCATTTGGAGCTATGCACAATGCACTAACCAAACATGGGGTTCCTTTTGCAGTCGGTCGATGGGCAGGATCCCTTTTAAGGGACCGCAGCATAGTGGCTCGTCTAGGCAGCTCAACCATTAGGGGAACACCAGGCAGGGGATGCCCACAGGGTGGTGTTCTCTCTCTTCTGTGGAATCTGGTCCTGGATGGGCTCCTGGTTGAGCTGGCGGGGGCTGGCCTAAAGGTTGTAGCCTATGCAGATGATCTCGTGATACTAATCAGAGGTAAACATCCAAATGTCGTCGCTGATCTTATGCAGGATGCTCTGTGTAGGATTGAGCGATGGTGTTTGAATAACGATATTACGGTTAATCCTGAAAAAACAGAGATGGTCCTCTTCGACAGGAAGAGGGGGCCCTGTAACATAAGACTACCAAGTCTGTTTGGAGTAGGGCTCAATCTAACAGAGCAAGTTCGATATCTGGGTGTGATACTGGACCACAAACTACTGTGGAACAAACACATTGAGAAACAAACAAAAAAGGCCGAGATGATCTTTTGGTCTACTCGGAGAGTAGTGGGAAATGGATGGGGCTTCAAACCACACATTATTCACTGGTTGTATACTGTGGTGGTGAGGCCTATCCTAACCTACGCATCATTGGTGTGGTGGACTTCTTTGAAGAAGTCATATATCCGCAACAAATTGACAAGAACTCAGAGAAAAGCTTGTTTAAGCATCACAGGTGCTCTGAGATCTACTCCAACAACAGCTATGGAGTGCCTGCTGGGGCTACCTCCCCTGCATCTTGTAGTTGAGGAGGGGGCTATGAAGACAGCTTTAAGAATCTGGGAACAGGGACAGTGGCGTGACAGCGGAATGTTTAGGGGACACGCGAGGGCACTCAAGAAGGTGGAGGATGATGATGCATCTCTCCTCCGGAGGAGTGACCGTGCAGGCTCCTTATTCGCCTTTAACGAACCCTATAGGGTGATTGTTCCTGATAGAGACCAATGGGATACAAGGAGTGATCTCCTTAAACCAGAGGGGCCCACATGGTTCACAGATGGCTCTGTAACGACTACAGGGACAGGTGCAGGCATTGTGGGACCTCGAGTGAGCATGTCCATCCCTCTCGGGAAGAACTGCTCGATAATACAGGCAGAACTATACGCTGTTCTTGTCTGCGCGCTGGAAAACATCCGACTAGGATACTCTGGCAAGTACATATATATATGTTGTGACAGTCAAGGAACGTTAAAATCCCTATCTGATGTGAAGATAAACTCCTACTTAGTAGGCGAATGCAGGAAGGCTCTGCGAAGGCTGGGCGCTGGTAACGTTGTAAAACTCATCTGGTGTCCGGCTCACTCGGAGATTTCAGGTAATGTTAAGGCAGATAAGCTGGCGAAGCAGGGGGCTCGGATACCATATATAGGTCCTGAGCCTTCACTTCCAGTATGTCGTACCTCTGTTAAAACATTTTTCAAGAATCGTTTGGACAAGAATTTCTCCAGTGTATGGAACATGGGAGTAGGACTCAGGCAGTCAAGGCTTCTCATTAAGAAACCATCGTCAAAGTCTGAAGTAAAGAAACTTCTTTCACTCGAAAGAAGAGAACTGAGCCTGGTGACTGGATTACTAACTGGTCACCAGTTCAACAAACATCTGAATAGGATGGGATTGGCCGATAGCGCTCTGTGTCGCTGGTGCAAGAGCATGGAAGAAACAGCTGGACATATTCTGTTCGACTGTAACAACCTTAAAGAATTGAGGGTCATACACCTAGGCAACCCAACACCTACGATTCCTATGGTGAGAGGCGAGAGGGACTTCTCCTTTTATTATACTCGCGGCATTCCTGTCAGCGTGTTTTTTGGAATGAGTCTCACGAGTATGTCAAGCGGGAGAACAATGGGCCAGAAGGCCTCAGTTCAGCATGAGACGGCACCGCGGTAGAAGAAGAGAAGAAGAACTTATTTAAATTATTTTAAATAAAGTCCCTATCTCCTTTCGTTCGAAAGTTATCGAGGCAACGGTCACTCATCTACTGAACTCACACAAGGCTGCTTGAATCTCCAACAATATGTAACCGATCGTATTAAAAATTGAAATTTGGCAGTAGAGTTAGGTTTTAAAGGCTCTTGCGAAATTTTAGCAATTTCAGACGAATAGTTACTGATATATAGAATTTTTTTTTTCAATTTTCAATGATTTTTTTAAAATTCTCTACAAATACTATCTTCACGAAATTTAACAAGATCTTTTGCGTTGGCTTTATACAACTGATAACCAATGTTTGAATTAAATCGAATTTGTATTTTTCGAGTTAATGAAGAACAAAAAACAACCAAATTTCAGATGGCTATAACTCTAAAACTGTTTGGCCGATTATGCTTATAAACAAACTCAAATGTCGCATTCAGATGCACAACCTAACCTGAAATGTTCAAGCCGCTATCTCTTTCCGTTCTCAGGTTATCGTGACAACAAAAATATTATTTGATAATTTTTAATAATTTTCTAGCGATACGATTCTCACAAAATTTCACGAACGTGCTTAGGTTTATATTCTAGAACTATTCACCAAGTTTAAATTCGATCGGATCTATATTGGTTGAAAACAAAATTATTACTCGGAAACCATTGGGCCGATTATGCCCATTAACAAACTTGTCCGTCGTATTGAGATGCGCCACGTACCCTGAAAATTTCAAGTCGCTAGCTCTTTCCGTTCTCAAGTTATCGTGGCAATGGCCGGACGGCCGGCCGGACAGAATCACATTTAACGACGAATTCTTCATTGGGAGTCGAACCGAATCGTTTGAGACCATATTCGTAAAAAAATTCGAAAGTTACAGACATTTGGGCAAAACGATAACGCGATGTTCCCCAGAACATACGCGCAAAAACTACAGACACTTAGACGAAACGATAGTCATTCTATTCACCTGAACAGCACACCAAAAAATATACCGCTTTCCTGAAAGTCATGGAGAAAGTGGAAATACCTCACAATAAAATCTCTATCAAATGGAAAACATGCTTCCGTAAATTCTAAAGTCCATTTTGATATCCTTCAAACAATTCCCCGTGTACAGACGACAGGATGACAGACCGGAATAATTGATCAAAAAGCACTTCGGTGTACTAAACCCACAAAAATAGAAGATTCATCTACGCCTGACCTCTCTCTTTAAACAATAATGTAATCAATTTGACGGATGACACCTAGAATCCTCCATCACGACGCGGCAAGGTATTATTGTAGTGAATTTGCCAGAATGCATCTGACAGGTTCGTGTTCTTCATATAATGGTGGGTACTTCGGTGTCGGTGATCACAATACTCCAAACGATTTTACAGGTATTTCTCCTGATCTGGATGCGGTTGAACGTCAGCGAAATCCAATTCGACAACCAACCTATTGCAAATTCATCTCGTTTGTCTTTCCATTTCGATGGCCGAAATAATGATGTTCCAGCCCTGAAAAAAATATCCATTTTATTCATTACTCGTTAAATCGCATCCTGTTTGATCGAATTGTCATTGAATCGAAATAGTCGTGTGTTATTTGCTATGATTGGGATCCAATGGAATGAAACGTTGATGAAAATGGAAAAAAAATGAATTGAGGCACCATAAATTTCCACTGTGAGTTTTTTTCAGTAGGCAAGTTTATTTCTCATTAAATCGTTAGGTCCCGCTAAAGCCATTTACGATTTACGAAGTTGTTTGCTATATACTGAATTACCCTCCTGTTGAATATGGGATGGTTTCTTTCCAATTACTCAATCTGTTGATGTCATAGAGGGATACAATTCCTCGGAACTGTTTTGATTGGTATGAATATTATACAGGTAGTTTCAAGAATAACTGTAAATGCATTCAGTGCATTTCCTCTTGCTCTTCACCAGGTGCTGACGGTTTTTCTGCCAGATTGCTTAAGGAATGTGCTCATTCTGTCACGCTCCCCCTTTCTATAATATTTTCAACCCCTTCTGAAACTTCCTGTCTCCCGTCTTGTTGGCGAACTGCTTGAGTTACGCCCATTTTCATAAAAGGGGACAAGTGGAACGCTGACAACTATCGTCCCATCAGTCAGGTTCCGATAGTAGCGAAGATTTGTGAGAGGATTCTACTGGATGCAATTCTTTCTTTTGCATGGAGTTACGGGATAATCCCATAGTGCCAACACGGTTTTCTCCCAGGCTACTCAGTCATTACAAATCTCCTTGAATGTGTCAACCCATGGTCGATGTCCCTTGACAAAGGTATACCAGTTAACGTTATTTATCTCGACTTTTCTCGTGCTTTTGACAGTGTGTCCAATATGCGCCTCGTGCAAAACTGGAGCATCATTCGTGGTCGTCTTCTTCTGTGGATCGAGGTGTTTCTTTCGGACCGCACTTTTCAGGTTCGTGTTGGGAATCCCCTGTCTTCACCTCGAATGGTTGTGAGTGGAGTTCCTCAGGGATCAGTGCTGGGTCTCGTGTTGTTTCTGCTGTGTATCTCAGACCTGCCGTCTCATGTTCGGTCACACTGTTCGCAATTTGCCGATGAGACTAAAATTTTTGGGAACCCTACCAGTGCCAATACCCTTCAAGCTGACCTGAACTCTATCGCACGTTAGTGTTAAAACTGGCAGTTAACTCTCAACAGTGACAAGTGCGTTGTTCTTCATATGGGAGCCCGCAATCCATGTCGACCGTACTGCCTCAACGGAAGTCCCACTCCAGTTTCACGTAGCCACTGTGATCTAGGGGTGTTCACAACGGACAGCCTGAGTTGGTCGGATCATATTCTCCAGACTGTCAATAAAGCCAAGAGGTCCTTATTTTTGATCTAGACGGCTTTTGGCAGGTGTCACCCTTCAACGTGCGCGGCTATCTATCAGATGTATTTCCGCCCCATCCTTGACTTCGCCGGTCCCGTTTGGAGCCCGGTTCTAGCCCGAGATTTGTCGCTGCTCGAGGGTTTACAGCGCTGCGCAACTCGTCTACCTTACGGTGTTTCGCACCCTTCCTACGATGAGAGACTCTTAATAATGAACTTACATACGTTTGTGGACCGAAGGACTAGCATTTGCGCGTATGTTCTCTTGTCCATTCTCCTTTAGTGGACACTCTTAATCGAATTTACCATGGTGAATTCTATTGTCTGTTCTTCTGTATTGGACACTTCGGATTTACCATGGTAAATTCGATTAAGAGTGTCCAATGCAGGAGAACAGACAATATAATTCACCATGGTAAATTCGATTAGGAGTGTTCAATACAGGAAAATGAACAATAGATCATACGCGCAAAAGCTCCTAACTTCACGTCAGGTGCTTGAACCAATTTTTTTTCGTGAAGTCAGGGGCTTTTGCGCGTATGTTCTCCTGTATTGGACACCCTTAATCGAATTTACCATGCTAAATCCGGAGTGTCCAATACAGGAGAACAGACAATAGAATTCACCATGGTAAATTCGATCAAGAGAATTTGCCATGGTAAATTCGGAGTGTCCAATACAGTAGAACAGACAATAGTATTCACCATGGCGAATTCGATTAAGAGTGTCCAATAAAGGATAATGGACAAGATAACATACGCGCAAAAACTTCTGACTTCACGTCAGTGTTTGAACCAATTTTTTTTTCAATGATTTTTAAAAATTTTCTGGTGCTTTGATCCGAAATTTTGGAAGAATTTTCGCGTTGCCATTCTACAACTAATAACCATATTTTAATTGGATCGGTTTTGTATTTTTTGAGTTATTGAGAAAATAACAACCAAATTTCAGATTGATATAACTCCAAAACAAATTGGCCGATTATTCTAGTTAACGAACTTAAATGTCGTATTCAGATGCCTGATCTACCCTGTAAACTGCAAGTCGGTATTTCTTTCCGTTCTCAAGGAATCATGAGATACATAATATATTTTCTAAAAATTTTCTAGTGGTACGGTCCTCACAAAATTTTAGACATGTCTTCATGTCGATTTTCTACAACTAGCTTCAATTCGATCGAGTCCAAATTTTTTGAGTTATCGAGGAAATAATATTTCAGATGGGTATAACTCCGAAACCGTTGGGCCGATTATGGCCAACAGCGAAATTAACTCTTCCATTCAGATGTGCAACCTATCCTGAAAATTGCAAGTCCTTATCTCCTTTCGTTGGAGAGTTGTCGAGGCAACGCTCACCCAAGGAAGGTGAGCTACTGAACTCACACAAGGCTGCTCGGATCTCCAATAATATAGATCCGATCATGTTCAAACTTGAAACCTGGTAGAAGAGTTAGGTTTTGAAGGCTCTGACAAAATTTCAGCGATATCAGACGAATAGATTCTGATATATAGATTTTTTTTCAATAAAATTCTATGATTTATTAAAAATTTTCTAGTTATATGATCCTGACAAAAATTTGCAAGAATTGTCGCGTCGCCATTCTACAACTAGTAACCATGTTTCAATTGGTTAGGTTCAGTATTATTCGAGTTATTGAGGAAATAACAACCAAATTTCAGATGGGTATAATTCCAAAACCGTTTTTCCGATTATGCCTATAAACGAACTCAAATCGCGAATTAATATTCTAACCCTTACCTGAAAATTTCAAGTCGCTATCTGTTTCCGTTCTTAGGTTATCATGACGTAAATGATATTTTTCAATAATTTTTTTAAGATTTTCTAACAATACGATGTTCACAAAATTTCACAAACGTTCTTAAGTATATATTCTACAACTAATCACCAAGTTTCAATTTGATCGGATCAATATTGGTTGCAGACAAAAATATTACTCGGAAACCGTTGGACCGATTATGCACATTAACGAACTTTTCCGTCCTATTGGGATACGCGACCTACCCTCAAAATTTCAAGATGCTATCTCTTTTCGTTCTCAAGTTATCGTGGCAACGGCCAGCCGGCTGGGCTGCCGGCCGGCTGGACAGAATAAAATTTGACGTCGAATTATTGAACAGGAAGTCGAACTCAATCATTTGCGACCATTTTCAATGAAAAATTCGAAAATTACAGACATTTGGGCAAAATGATAACGCGATATTCCCCGGGACATACGCGCAAAAAAGACACAGGTGAAATATTTATCGATTTTAACTATCAACAAATATTCCGCGTGGATGGGCTAGATCACCTCATCGCTCAGTGTTCCACAAAGAAGAAAGCGTCATTGAAGGGCAGACACAAACCCGGGTTTCGTGGTTATTACCAATCATCAGTGTGACTTAGCCCTTGAATGACGCTTTCCTCTTTGAGAAACACTGATCGATGAGGTGATCTAGCCCGGCCACGCGGAATTATTGTTGATGGTTAATATCAATGAATATTTCACCGTGTGTCTATTTGCACTTCAACAGAATTATTTCCTCATCAATTCTGTAGAATTTTGAATGATAAAAAATTAACAACTTGAAATCATTAGGTTTTGCAATAGCGTACTTATTTTTTGAAAGATTTCAGTGTTTACGACAAAATCAAAATTGGCAAGGCACAGAATATCTGGCAGGTCTCGATGCTACCCTCCTTTTTGGAACTCTTGTTCCTCGGAACAGAGTGCTTATCAATTTGCCAAATGTCAGTAATTTTCGAATTTTTCGCTGAAAATGGTCCCAAACGTTTTGGCTCGACACACTGATCAAGAATGCGCAGTCAAAATCCATTTTGACCGGCCAGCCGTAACCACGATAAGTCTCGAGCTTTGGCTATAAATTTGAACAAGCGTGCCACAGCACCTGGCCACAGTGCTTTTCCAACTTATTATCATAGAACCCAAATTCTAAGTGAGTAATAGAATACCATCGACACAGTGGAGTTCATAAGCCAAATTCTAGAACATTCGTGTTTTGGCCCAAATTCAGAGACCTCAGACAATGGAAAGACAGGAAGAAAATATCACGAAGGATCCAAGAATATAAGACAACATGGAATAATTATTAACCTGCAATTCAATCGGCCTTAATTATTTCAATGTTCTCGAGAGACATCGAGGAATCCCATAAAAAGTAACTACGAATTAACGACCTTCCAAATCTCGGCAACAGCTTACGTAACACCCTTGAACTCTGGAAGTGATAAAAGCATATCCGGAAATGGCACCGAAGACGTTCTACTTTTCACATGGGTTTTCTCGTTTATTCCGGGAGGTGGCTACAGGCCACGACCCATTCAGAGCCGGCCATTACCCCGGAATAATTTCCGCACGAAGCAGATTGAGATTGCTTTATTTGGCCGTGTACACATTTGTTTGTACTGGCGCAAAAAGGTCTTTCTCAGCTCCGGGTCGGTCTGGCATTAGTATGCGATGGGCGTTACATATTTTATATCTTTTGCGGGGCACTCTGAGACACGGGGGCTTTATTGGGGCACCCAGAACGACCCAGCCTCAACCGAACTACTCATTCGGGTTGACCATCGTGTTATTGCTTTCCGGTTTACGGTATAAATGGCAATTGTTAGTTTTGGGATTCGGTTCACACAGTTCTATTCATTCTATGTATGAGGACAGTGGCGTGCTGTTTTGAAGTCGAAGAAAGAGTTTCTCCTTTTTGATCTAGAAAAATGGGTATATTTTCTAACCTCTCTCCTTTTAAAATGTCTGCCCGACTAGCTAGGGAGGCAATGAAAACAATAAGGCTTCCAGGGATATTAGTTAAATACTGATACACAACTGGTTTTCAATAGTTTTCATAGATAAAATCCTTTAATCACAAAGGGCAGCACTTAGCTTAAATCTTCCAAACAAAATTGAAGGGATTCTTCGTGGATCTGCGAACTGGAACTCACGAAGTAGGGGTCAAACCTCAGGAAGGTGGTCCGTCGGCTCTTTAACAGGGCCAAAAAAGATGGTCACTGACAGGGGTACTCTGAGATGCTGACTCAATACAACAAGGAGATTAGGAAGGCCAAGTGGCTCAACTTTCAAGCCTTCTGTGGAAATATCACTTCCACTACCACTGTGGCCAGACTGCAAGAGGTCATGTCAAGAGAGGGAAGTAATCCCAAAATGTCGTTAAGAAGTCGTATGGGTCATACACGGAAGGGGAAGAAGAACGATCGATCGTTCTTCACAAGACACACCTTTCCAAGTAGTGAACCTGTTACGAACACTGAAACAGCAGTAAATTACACCAAAAACTCCCTCAAGCAGGATTGTGACATTGCTAAGATTATGTTCACAAGGCAACGCAACGGCTAGAATTGGCAATATACACGTTTCAGCTTTATAAGTCACCAGGAGTGGAAGGGATATTTCCAGCAGTCCTGCAGAAAGGTATGGAAGAGATTCTTCCCATCTGTTGAGGATCATCGGAAGCAGTTTAGTCTTTGGTAAATATTCTATCACTTTCATGTGTTCCACCCCCGAAATAACACTCTATAACATATAAGGCTATGGAAGAACCCATAATAGGCATGTTTGGCTGCTAGTTTTCCTGTATTTGGTGCTTTCTTCTAATGATGTAGGTTGCCATTGGTAACCTTTTCACAAGGTCATCTATATGCACTCGATAACTCAGGTTTGGTTGGATGTATATACCTAAAAACTTGCTCGAATCATTGCTTGGGCGGATCTCAAATGATAGATACTGAGTTTTTTCCTTTTTCATTTTGAAAAAGAGATGGAATGAAATAGAGATGGAATGAAATCTGACAGAAATCATGTAGAGCTACAGGAGATAATGGCGGATTATGACTTACACCCTACAATTCTTCAAGGGTGTCATTCATAATCCGCCATTATCTCCTGTAGCTCTACATAATTTCTGTCAGATTTCATTCCATCTCTATTGAAATCATCGGAAATACACAATTCTTCAAATTCAAGTTCACCATTATGTATTTCATCAAGACATGCTCCCATATTTGTCAAAAAAATTTCTTATGATCCCTTCGGTGGTCCATATAATCCAATCAATACCTTTTTTCGACTTCTTTCTATATCACCCTCTTGGGAGTACTTCTCCACGAAGTGCAATTTTTAGGCCCTCTCTGTAAATGATGAGGACACCACCATATCCCTTGGTTTTAGAAAAGTTTGCACCTAACATGAAGTTATGCAGTGCCAGCTGTTCTACATTTATATTTGACAGCCAGGGTTCTGATACGACTCCGATTTTTATGTTTTTACTTCCAAGATATTTTCAAGTTGTTCTATTTTATTTTTAATTGATTGTACGTTCAAGTTTAATATATTAACTGCTTCTTTATTTCTGCCTTCTGCCTGCTGGCAAAAAAACTTAAATCTTCTAACGCTCACACCTTGAGGCCAGAATTCGAGATTGCTGATTGTTTCCAGCAAATTGAAGTCGATTCCAACCTTGAAGAATCTGCTCGAACTCTCCTCGTTCGAGATTTCTTCTATTATGTTTTCTTTTCCTGGAAAATTTTCTGAAAGGTAATTTGAAACGTCATCCTTTGTACAATTCTTATTTATTGTCTCTACGTAAAACCAAGCTTTTCATTCAACTGATTGTAGTGCTCGTTTTGTGCTCAAATTTGTTCCCTGAATTCTTAGCTTATTGCCGCTCTTGTTCCTCGGAACAGAGTGCTCATCAATTTGCCAAATGTCTGTATTTTTCGAATTTTTCGATGAAAATGGTCTTAAACGATTTGGTTCGACTCACTGATCAAGAATCCGTGGTCGAAATTCATGCAGTCCGGCCGGACAGCTAGACAGTTTAAATTTTCAGAGTAGATTTGGGAAATAAATATATCGGCAAAGTTCGTTATTAGGCAATATCGGGCAGATGGTTTCGGAGAAACAAAAAAAGATAATTCTTTTTACATAACAGATTCCAAATTTATTTTTTTTCAATATACAGTTTTACCATAAGAATCCATTGATATCATTTTTAACTCTAACAAGCTAATACTTTCGCAAATATGATTTTTCAAAATTTCAAAAATAAATCGTATTTCTATGTTTTCACGGAATGATATAATTATCCTATCTATGAATTGTTTTAATGTCAATCAATTTTCCTGAGACATGACATTGCCTAATTCATTTCAGCAATCGTAGAATTATGATAATTATAATATGATATCATACTTTTTGTTGGTTGATATTTTCATGCAATGGCCAATCCATATGATGATGGGAATGGTAATGGTAAATTAATAATATTGAGAATATCTCCAGTAAAAACAGAACTGGAATATTGGTGTATTGGAGTATTGGAGTGGATTTGAGGAAAGAATATATATTATCGTTCATCATAGCATTGAGGATTGAATATCTCGGATGAGTTCGTTGTTGGGTAGAATTCTTTAATTGGATTTGGATTGATAATTTTTGGCACTCTTGTTGAATTTAAATTCTTCTATAATGTTTGAATTCAATTTTTGCTAAGATGAAGTTCTTTCACAAGAATCCATTGATATAATTCCCAACTCTTACCAACACCTTCGAAGATATGATTTGTCAAAGTTTGAACAAGAGCGCCAAAACTCCCGTCCACAGGGCTTAAACAATTTTTTTTTGAAGATTTTGTGATCCAACGAGATTCTGTGCTCGCAGTAGTCAAATTTGTGTCAACGTAATTTGAAACAGTATCCTGCACTCTTAAGCCACCATTATACAGCCGGAATGTCTCTCTGAATTCATACTCTTATTTCATATTATTAATTCAGAAAACATAGAATTACATGCTAATTTACTATTCTCCTCACACATCTGATTTTCAGCGTATTGATTTCTAGATTTTGCAAGCTTCCAGAATTCAGATTATGAAGTAAGAATATTAATTCAGAGATAAATTCCGGCCGCATAAGGCCGGCCTTAATCGATATCTATTCAAACCTGGCTTCAACTTGGATTCCGATCCGCTAGCTGTCGCTGTTGCTCCCCCATAGAAAGTACTACCAAGGGGAACAGTTTCCTGTACTTCTGAGTTATGGTTGTTTTTCTTTTCGACGAGTTTATTTATATTTCCTACAATTGGTAACTCTGTATCCGATGTCTTCTCGATAATGGATTTTTGTTGTTGTTTATGTGTAGCCTGCTTAACCTCCAATCCAATAGTATTCTTCTTCGACATTTCAATAATCAATTCCTGATCTTTAGGCCGTTTTTCTGGATGATAAATTAGCTTCTCACCTAGATTTAGTTTTTCTTTTCCGGATTGGTCCTGTGTAATACCCTCTTCTGTTTCGTTCTGGGACTGTCCATCCCGATTATTCTCTACATTCAGGTTTTCCGGTTCTTGTATTTCATTGAGTGCCGATAATACTTGTACACTAATTTTAACATTATTTGGCAACCTTTTGAATATTATATATTCTATAAGTGGGATGGTTTAACGGGTAATTCCACAAAAGGAGCAGAGAAAAATCATTCTGCTGGTACCTGCTGGCACGTGTTTCTGCTAGTTGGCTTCTTCAGGAGAGGGCAACCAAGAAACCAATGAAAAGATGGAAATAAAAGAAAATAGGTGACACCACACCAGGGGCGAGCACCCAATTGCGCCTTCAGCTCTAGGACCTCCATTTCGAAGTTAAACTTTGGCATCGGCATGGAGGAAGCATGAGCAACCTGTGCGATGCGACCTAAACCCGAGGATATGAAACAAAGAAATATGGATCATGCGGAGAAATATGTATATAAGTGGGATGGTTTAACGGGTAATTCCCTTTTGCGGAATTACCCGTTAAACATTCCCACTTAATATATATTTCTCCGCATGATCCATATTTCTATTATATATTCTATTAAATCGTCTTTTTTGCACTTATTTAATCCGCCTGCAATTGCACTGTGTTCACTTCTGCTATCTTGTCTCATTGGCAAGCACCTACATAAATTTACTAATATTTCTTGAGAGTATAGGGATTCAATTATACTCTTTTGTAGGAAGCTATTTCTGTTGAATCACCTCTCTACGATTAAATTAAAATTTCTTGGGGAACTCCGCCTATGTACTCATTCGTTGACCATTGGCTGCGTCTATTCAGCACTTCCTGAAAACACTCTTCACTTTGCCAGAAATTGTTAGCGATTTCGGGAGGACCAAACAGAAGCCACTTGTCCACTGTAAACGTGTTTGTCACATTTGCACCGTAAAAGTTTTCAGCTATGAAGTTGGTGCCGTCCCCTACGTGCCCCGGAAACTCAATCATTTTATTACGAGCTCGCTTTTGAACGCAAATAATGCTTGGTCCTTCTTGCATTCTCCGCCAGTCAGTCGCCCAATGAGGCAGTATTACGAGGAGAGAAGCAATAAGGAGACTGAAGGCTGGAAGTTTTGTCTGGATTAATTGTTGTGGCGATCACGAAGCCAGTTTATGTTTTGTGGTAAAGTGTTTGGTCCATACAACAAAATCACGGAGAAAAGTAATTACTTTCCGTATATTGAGAAAACTCATAAAATTTCAGAATTATGTAACAGGAAAAATAAATGCAATTTTACTTTTTATAGCTTAAGTTTTGAGGTATGTGCGGTGGTTCAGTGAGAATTAATTGAAGCCAATTAAAAGTTATTGGATAATTCTAATCGCACCAAAAACATTTCATGTAAAATTCATTGTTAATACTCGGAAGAAACTTTCACAAGTATTCCTTATATGCATGATTTTTGCGGGAAAATGGTCAAGAACGCTTTAGAGCGGGGTTGAAGCCTTCGAAAATGGTTAAATAATATAATAAAGCAAAAATGAAAGGAAAAATAATTTACGGATGATCTGAGGTCGGGAAGTGTGGAGTGTAAGGGTAAAAATAGTTCAAGCCCTGTGTACAGAAGCTTTGGCACTCTTGTTTAAATGTTAAAAATGATATCAATGGATTCTTATGATAGAACTGCATCATAAAGGAAATTCAATCCAAATAATAGTTTATTTATCAAGATTAGATGAGCAATCCTCAATGCTCCAATGCTTCAATAATTATCATTCAAAATAATAAGGAAAGTATGATCGAAATGTCTAGAGCAAGGCTAAGCTCTCGTTATATTTGAGAAGATAGGGGCTGACGAACAAATTATTTTAATGGTTCAAAATATATTAATCAAATACAATCCACTTATCATAATTTAATAGTTCATACCACTTACACATTCATTCTGTATTATGAACCTCAACTCAAGAAAAAATATTTGATACACAAATGTAGGTCCATATTTCAGCAATTTTTTGCTAGCAACATCATGAAAATACTGTATATAGGAGTATGTCTCACTGCTTAAGGAAGTAAGAGGTAATATTAACCTCAGTGGTCAACGAACAGTAATTTGTTTTGATGATTCCATTATGTTCTTCTTTCCTATTGCCTTCATAAACTACATCATTAAAATGATCCAATTCTAAATCTTCTGAAACATCATACCGAATTTATACATAAATTATTCAATATGCAACCAGTCAATATCATTTTCGGTTCCAAAACAGTCTCGTAGAAAATATTTTCAAACTACGAATTGACATGTCTCTAATAGCTAGGTAAGATGACATTTATGAACAGTGATCACAGACAGATTCTGTGTTCACATTCTGTGAGTACATAGAACTACGATGTATTAATGAAATTTTGAAAAATCATATATCCGGAAGTACTAGCTTGTTAGAGTTGAAAATGATATCAATGGATCCTTATGATAAAACTGCATCTTAAAAAATAATTGGATTTGATGTGATGTAAGAAAGACATTTTTTTTTTCGTTAATCTGAATTTTGTCCAGTAACAAACTCAACCGAGATATTTATCCCCCAAACATATTCTGCAAATTTCAACTATCTAGCTCATTCCATTCGAGAGTTATCGTGTTAACGGCCGGACGGACAGAATCGATTTTTACCATGGATTCTTGATCAGCGAGTCGAACCAAATCGTTTAAGATCATTAGTTACAAGGACTCAAATACCTCGGAAACTGTTGATTTTCGGTTATCAATAAAAATGGCTGAAACGACAGCAAATGATCCATATTAACACCTCCTCCAAGGTTCACGTACAGTTTGGAATAACCCTGTATGAATATATAGATACACACTTACATCCTGAATAGTCAATTTCATCAAAATGAAAATCGATTGTCATTTGCGACGATTTAAAGTGAAGTTTCTCGTCAACGGACGAAGAATTTCTTTTAAAATAAAATGTGCAATTAATGACGAAACGATACCTCAATAATGTGTTCAAAGCGTGCTAACAACTCAAAATTGAAATAGTTTGATCAGAAATACCCCCTTCATGCTCCGAAACGTCCAATTTTCCTGTAAAATTCTCAGACTCCTCAATTAGGAGGCACGTTGAAGAGCCCTCGGGTCCCCAATCCAATAAAGTTGGTAGAAGGGTGTTGCGACAGTACAAATACGGGGTTAATCCTCCCCCAGGCATTATTAGACGCTATTTCCTATTGCACACGAGAAAAGAGCAGTTCTCTGTTTCTTTGGACAGAGGTGAATTGGGGCATGCAGGTAGAATGTGAGGAATTCTTTTGTATTAACTAGCAATTGAAACAGGCCTTAGACTGAAATGAGCAATTTAAAATGAGGTGTCTCTATATCAGAGACGAATTCGTTTGAGTTCAATTATCATGTTAATCCCGTTTTTCTCGCTCATACCAGGGTGCTATTATTTGCCATATGTCTGATATTTTCTGATTTTGGGCGTAAAATGGTCTCAAGCCATTCAATTTGACTTATTGATAAAGAATCCGTAGACAAAATAAATTATGTCCGACCTATGAAAGTCTGTCCATAAACAACATGAATGCTAAAATAAGAACTTAGTTACATTAAATTTGTGGAATATTTGTAACAGTATAATCCTGTTGCTTCTATAATGTAGCTTGCGGTTTCATTCCATTAGTTTCAGGCAATACCCTTAATTTTTGTATCTTCTCAATGCCTTTCGCAGTATGCAGGGTTTGGATGAATTATAGAACCACGTTCTAACAGATATTTTAGACGCATTTCTGGATTATATCCCTGTCTGAAGAAGTCCTAAAACATCCCCACGATATCGAATATTGACTTGGGAGGCACCTGGAATGCACTTAAGTCGTCTAGAGTGGCAGACTACTTTTCGTCGAACAGGAAAACAATAATACCATTTCCATGTTTAGATATCACCTGAATCTGGGAAGTGCCGTCGTTGGCGATCACTTCTTAAAAGTTAATAACGCTCCCGTTATCATTCCCATGAAACCCGATTGATTCTAGTGATTTAGCGCAAGGTAGATTATCTACCAGTCAGCGTACACCACTACCGTGCTAGTACAGCCCTTAGCTCATGGAAGGGGTTAAGAAGGTGGACGAAAGACGTTAGAGGTGTTAAGGAAGTTGATTCCTGCTTAGACGGAAAAACTGATTCGAGGATCAAGTGTTGCAAAATACTTTTATACGTACCGAGACTGTTAGGAACCTCAGTAATCGTATTTGGTGTGACGGCGAAGTTGAAGTTTGTGGAAGTTGTGTAAATAAACCTGTACATATTAGCATACAGAGTTCTAGTTATTCCAAAGTGTAAAAGAAGAATCATTATGCCCTAGACAATGATTGAAAATCCAATAATAATCCTATATTAACATTTATTCCCAATTCATCACTATATATTTCTGGGATGTAGCTGAATCAAGTAAGGTAGGCCTTATTTGGTCACACTCAAAATTAATCAACAAAGGTGTTATCTTTGAAGCCATCTGACTCATAAGGTTTCGTTCCTTCAATGGATTGGAACTCGAGGGGTCTGTTATTCGTACGACCGGACGCCTAATAGGCCATCTCCATTGTTAGATATAATCTATTAATCTTTATAAAACTTTAAATAAGTCAAAAGCAATTCAATGAATATGGAAAAAACGAATAAAGTATGATAATTTAGTAAGACTTGGCATTGCAAAACACAATGTTTTGCCCTACATCAGCTGATTTCTATCATTGCATCTCACTCTTATGTCGGAGTCAATGCCTCTCTCTGTAAGCTCTTCTTCTACTCATTATTAGATCATTGCTATGGAGTTCGATCATCGCTTATTAGTGTTATGTGCCGTGATTTATATTGAGGTTGGAATTGGAGTTAATTTCGAGTATCATTGATATATAGGATATTTAAGGATTTTTTTAAATAGAAGATCATGAAATTGTGTATATTATTATAGTGGAAACAATTGGGTAATGAAGTATCGAATGGATAGCATAGGTATCAAGTTAAAGTTCACTGTTTTAATATTCAAAAATTGAAGAAATTTTTTGCTGGAAATGTTGCATGAAGGGCCAAATCATATTAATTGAGTGAGTAAATAAGTTTTCACAAACAAATTCAGTGAATTTCAAGCATCAGATGATACAGAATTGGTCAATATACAATACGAGTCAGATTGAAAGTAATCTGTGATCATCGTACGGAGAAAATTCAGGGGAGTATCAGTAAAGTCTTCAACCGCTTATCACTTTTTACCTGAGCCGAATCTGATAAAATGGTAAATGAAAAAAGTGTTTCATTTGATGAGCGGAATATCTGGTTAAAATTAATGCACAACTTAAGGACTCACCCTGTATATCCGTAAAATAGACTGGAAATCAAATGGCATCCATTCAATTAGCACCCGTAATCCTTTCCATCCCATTCTGAATGGGATAAAATATATATTATGGGATTGAACGTTTGACTCAGTCGAGTCCCGGCATTCGATCGGGATAGGCTACGTGGCATGCAAATCCCTTGTTCAATTTAGCAGTAAAATCCGGAGTTTTCCTTGGTGTGCAAACTTTATGTAGAAACTTCTTGTGTAAAATATTTTATCGAGAGAAATTCGCTGCCGTTAGCAAAATAATAAAACGGCTATATGTTCTTTCTGTCTTTATATGATCTGGAATGAAATGTCGAAGTCATTGATAAGGCCATATATGCCAGGGTTCTGGTTTTATCGGGTATTCATATCATCAATATATCTTTGTGGAGAGTAAGTGCCCATCAAAGAGTTCCTGAATATTATGGACCAGTAAAATAGATGAGAAAATTGCCAAAAGACGAAAGAATATTTATGTAGGCATCAATTTTTTCCGGTCCTCAAATTATCCCTTGCATCATAATAGTTGTTCTGGTTCCTATCTGTGATACAAAAATCAGTGCTTAAAGTTTCAATTAAGAGGAAAATCATCTCAAGGAGCAGCAACTATTGAGTTTGATTTGATTGATTTGATCTTCGTGGAAATTCATTCTCAATAAATATTGACTAAAATAATCATTAGAGGATACTTTTTATTCACTAAATGGTTCATTCCTAGGTTTTCTCTCCCAATCTCTAAGGAATACCAATAAAATAACAAGCACAAGTCATGAGCTTTTGCGCATATGTTCTATTGTCCATTCTCCTGTATTGGACACTCTTAGTCGAATTGACCATGGTAAATTCTAATGTTCGTTCTCCTGTATTGGACACATTTAATCGAATTAACCATGGTGAATTCTAATGTCCGGTCTCCTGTATTGGACATTCTTAATCGAATTTACCATGGTAAATTCGATGAAGTAACTAAACTACTCATGTAGTAAATCATCATAATATTTATGATAGTTAGATGGAAGAGTCTTTTTAATTTTCTGCAATCCCTCAAACTTCCGGAGAGTGATTTTATGTCGGTTTTGGTTCACTTTCGTTAAATCACTAGTCTCACAAGAATGAAACCATGAAAACCTTCGATGTGGTAAAGGTTTCCATTTATCCTTATCCTTAACTTAAGTTTTATAGAGAATGGATCCATGCTTTCATAATGAAGAGTCCGAATGTAAGTCACCTTAGGATCCAAACGGAGGCCCAAATAGGATTCAGCCCTGTGGGTTACAAAGCAGTTTTTCGAGCACGGCTTTCCTACGGAATTGAAACGTAATATTTACCTTATTTATTTTGCTATAAGGAAGGTTATCATCTAAACTTTATAACCAGCTCAAAAAATGAAATTGACCAAAAAATGGACTTAGCAGGTTAACGAATTAGGCCGACGGAATATCTCATTTTTGCGCGTATGTTCTGGGGAACATCGCGTTATAGTTTTGCCCAAATGTGAAATTTAATTCTGTGGTGCCGTACGGCCGTACGGCCGTCCGGCCGTTGCCACGATAACTTGAGAACGGAAAGAGCTAGCGACTTGAAATTTTCAGGGTAGGTGGCGCATCCCAATACGACGGACAAGTTCGTTAATGGGTATAATCGGCCCAATGGTTTCCGAGTAATAATTTTGTTTTCAACCAAAATAAATCCGATCGAATTTAAACTTGGTGAATAGTTGTAGAATATAGACCTTAGCACGTTTGTGAAATTTTGTGAGAATCGGATCGCTAGAAAATTATTAAAAAATTATTAAAAAATATTTTTGTTGTCACGATAACCTGAGAACGGAAGGAGATAGCGGCTTGAAAATTTCAGGTTAGGTTGTGCACCTGAATGTGACATTTGAGTTTGTTTATGAGCATAATCGTCCAAACGGTTTTAGAGTTATAGCCATCTGAAATTTTCTGAAATTTGGTAGTTTTTTGTTCCTCATTAACTCGAAGAATACAAAACCGATTGAATTCAAACATTGTTATTAGTTGAAGAATGCCAACGCGAAAATTCTTGCAGAATTTCGTGAGGATGGTATAACTAGAAAATTAAAAAAAAAATAGTTGAAAATTATTGAAAACAAATCTATATATCATAAACTATTCGTCCGGCATGGCTGAAATTTTGGAACAGCCTTCAGAACCTAACTCTACTGCAGAATTCCAAGTTTGAACATGATCGGATCTATATTGTTGGAGAACCGGGCAGCCATTTGTGAGTTCGGTAGCGTAGTGGTAGCCAAGTGTAGCGGATGGGAATCGTCGTATGATAATATGTAGTCTATGGTCGTATTTTTGCGAGAAGCTTCAAAAATAAAATAAAAATATGAATGTCATGATGACATATTTTCGCTCGTATATTATGGGAAAATCGTCTTATTTCATCACAAATCTATGGGAGATGATAGCCCTACATTAGTGGTCAGACCTGGTTTTGAAAGAGATCCTCCTTAGGAGGAGGCAACTAAATATTGAAGGGATTTCTATGAACAAGTGTGAATATCTTTGAGAAATAGAGAAGGCGATTCTTCTTCAAGAGATCCATGTGCCTTCAGAGGAGTATATTTGCGAGAGGGGACTTTTGAAAGGTTATGTATTATTTTTAATATGATATCGCTGAAATTTTGCTGAAGGCTTCTGATCTTGTAAGGTGAGAGGCTCATTTGTGGATATTAAATCTTGTGATGGGTAGAGAGGAATTTTAGGCCATGTAGGCCACTAAGGCCCACTTGCACGAATGCGGGTTATCTAATTAAATCCGGATTAACTCTAAACCTAGGGTTAAATTGATAATAGGTCTTGCACCTTCAAGAGTTAGAGCCTAACGCTGGGTTAAAACTATAAAAATTTAACCCGGCAAAATAGCAGGGTTAAATGGCTAAGTCCAGGTTAGTCATGTAAAAATTGACATTTCTAATTTAAATAGTTTCGATTTGTGATGAATTTCTGGTAAATAATAAATATTAGCAGTGATCGGTAAATTGCTTGTGTGGTATTTTTGAGAATGATTCATGATTAATGGATATACTACAAACTACATTCTGATCTACGCATGCGCATGCGCCCCGTTTTAACCTCAACATCGAATCTGAAATCTGAAACGTAAACAAAATATTCTCAATCCACGAAGTACGAACGAGTATTCCTTCCGTTGAAAATAATCGAGATTACCTTGTATTTGAAGATTGGAGGAATCTAGAAATATTGTTTACGTATGTGAAAGAAATTCCAAATTATGGAGAACTGTGGAAAAGTTGTTCAGAAAGAAGATATCTGGTATATGTCCTTCAGGATTTCTGGCTAAAAATCAGCAGTAAGTAATAGAAGTGAATTGAATGAATTACTTTACTCAGAGAAATCCAAGTCTTAATATTTCCTTTCAGGTTGGAATGAATTAAGGTCCAGTTGACGTAGAGCAAAAAAGTAATGCTTTTCGACAAATAGAATGCATGAGTTACTCTTGGAGTTACTGCAGATAGAATTCTTAAAAACAAGGTATATGGAACTTAGTCGATTGAATATTTGTGAAGCTTAAGTATATCTCATGAGAAAATTTAATATTGATAAGAGGCAACCAAGATGACATGAACACTAAAATTTTTAAAGTTCAAAAGTGGAATAGCTAAGAAGAAAATCTAGTGTTTCTATTCAAACAAATCTGTTTTCCTGATATCATGGGTCTCTTACGATCCATCATCAGGGTGTTTGGATGCCAGCGTGTACCTATATACACTGCTCAACAATTGATAGGGATCACTTACTTTTACTAAATTTATTTCTGAATTATTCGCTCCAAGATTATAAATTTAGTCAGATATCAGAGTATTTTCAGTTGATAATATGGTTCACTTGAGAAAAGAATGAAAAAATGGAAAGTTGGAGAGAAAAAAAGACTTTATTAGGAACACTCAAAATTCTGTGTTTGAATAACATAAAAATTTTATGATGACACCACAAGAAGGCTGAAGTCGGTTAAGCTAGTACCTAGTTGGCCCCCCACGAGCTCGTCTCAAGCATTCTACCCTACGAGGCATACTTTCAATCAAACGATTTATAAAATTTTGGGGCAAATTCGTCCAAATATCCCGTAAAGCGTTAGAAAGGTCCTCCAGGTTATTGATCGGTTGTTCTAAGGTTGACAATTGTCTAGATATCTCAGACCAGACATGTTCGATGCAATTCATGTCTGGAGAGTGAGCTGGCCAGTCCATCCTATCAATAGCATGAGTTTCTAGCGCTTCATTAACCAGACGACTACGGTGTGGACGGGCATTATCGTCAATTAAAATGAAATTCTCGCCCAAGGCAGCCGCAAACGGAACAATTATGGGTTCAATAATCATATCGTGATATCTCTGGCTGGTCATTGTGGTGTTCTGCAGAACAACCAACTCTGTGCGTTGGTTCAAACAAATGCCTCCCCATACACATATAGAACCTCCGCCAAAAGCTGTTGTGGGTACCATAAACTGTTCTGCATACCTTCGACCTCTTTCCCTCCAAGCAAGAATACGTCCATCGGAGTTGACCAAACGAAATCTAGACTCATCCGTAAATAAACATCGGCTCCAATCTTCAACTGTCCAATTGCGGTGCTCCTCAGCCCATTGCCGTCGATGAACCCGGTGTTCCCTATTCAAACGGGGATGTTGTACCCTCCTACGTGCTCTCAAACCACGAACATGTAGTCGTCGTCTTACAGTCTGGTTCGAAATTAGAACTCCTGTTGCAACTCTCAGTGATCTATTGAGCTGCGACGCAGGGTAAGTGGGATTTCTCCTACACGGAAAGAAATCTATTCTCGAACTAAGTGAATAATATTCGATTGAAGTAAACGATAGAGTCATATATGAGCAAGAATATGATGTAGTTGATTCAAATATACTTTATTCTCAGAATTCGAATAAACTAATTGTTTCGTCTGAGTAGATCATATACTTGAATTTAATAAATTACGTTTTATTGATTCAAGAATATTTAAATATTCCGTGAAAGTATAGTAAAATTGTTGAAATGAGTATTTAGAATATTTCGTACAAGTGAAACATTGTTTCAAAATGAATTATTTTACATCTTAATATCAGTGGATTCTTCGTTTGAAGGAAAGATACCAAAAACTTGAATGAACGTAATAAATTTACTTAATCCAAAATTACGAAAATGTTGAAATGAGCATATCATATTTTCAAATCGAAACTTATTTAATACTCGTCTTTAGAAAACAATTTTTGTGAAGTAAATCATAACTTCAGATTTAGTTTTCGGTCCATTTGCAAGAAATAAATACCAGTTTCATTCAAACCACTTATATTCTCACTCTGAACCAATGAGAATTCTGAATATTCAGTTTGAATTTAGTATGTTCTCAAGAGGAAAAATTGGATTTCTTCATATTAGTTTTTACTCTACTCTGTAAAAATCAATCTTATACTTAATTCGAAGACTAATTATTCTCTTACCGAAGAATGAATGTATGTTGAAATAAGTAATTTATAGTATCAATTGAAAATCTATTTTATGCTTGTTCTGAGGACATAGAGATATTCGTTAGAATTAAGTTTGAGGTTTTACTATGAGAGTCAGTTCAATCTTTTGAATTATTTGAAGACTGCCCATTGCTATGATTTTAGAATAAGGATTATATTTATGAAACGAGGTTTACATTATTCGAAAACACATTTATTATACTTCTAAAAGAAACATGAACAAAACAAAAATATAAAGAAGACAAATCAATGAGAACAAATATAAAAAAATGCTACTGAGTTATTCAACAAATAAAACAACCTGACTAGGTACAAAGAATCACAATAATATTAATCAATAATTAATAATAATAATAATACAATTATTATAATTGAGCTGGGAAAAAAAGTAAAGAAAATGAACATTCCATTCCATGCACAAAAATCATAATCCTATAAAAGAATAGGTATATTATCACATATTTGATCACTTAAAGATTCGTTAATATTCTGGACTATCAACATAAAAAGTAACATCAGAAGAGCCACAAATAACAAATTTTTCTAATACTACCAAAGAATGAGTCAGGCGAATTATGTTTTAGTAGTGAGCTACTTACATTTATTTACTATCTACAAAGGATGGAAAATGTGACGGACGATTCGTATATGAATTCGCGATCCCGAATATGTCAAGACTAACTAGAGTAACTAGAACGAAGAAAGGGTTCAATATATGTATGATGGAAATATGCCATTCAGCAGAGTGGCCAGACTGGGGATGTCCCTGTTCTTTTAGCATTTGGTTGTTTTGGGAACTCCTGGATCTGAACGTATAACTCCTCCCTTCCCAGAAGTTGCGTCACGGGGTGAAGACGGTTTTGCTGGTTTGTTGGACGGCCGCTTCCGGTTCCGGTCCTGCAGAAAATATTAATGATGAAAAAAACAATATTTACAAAATTCCAATAAGTTCTCCATGAAATGACTTTTCGGTTGTGATTCTTCCATGATGGGCCGAATTTCTAAATTTCAAAATATTGAACTAAATTTTATTTAAACAGTTGGAAAAAATTAAAAATAATTTTGATAATAATTATGTTTTCAATATTTTCATATCATATCAGTAAATTTTCAAAATGATGGATGGACTTCGATACATTTATCAATTTTTGGCGCTCTTGTTTCTCAGAACAGAGTGCTTATCAAGTTGCCCAAATGTCTGTAATTTTCGAATTTTTGGCTGAAAATGGTCTTAAACGATTTGGTTGGACTCACTGATCAAGAATCCATGGTAACAAAATCGATTCTGTCCGGCAGGCCGTCCGTTAACACGATAACTCTCGAACGGAATGAGCCAGACAGTTGAAATTTTCAGAGTAGGTTTAGAAGATACACATCTGGGTTAAGTTCGTTATTGGTAAAAATCCATTGATGTCATTCCAAACTTTAACAAACTAATACTTTCGGAAATATGTTTTTTCAAAATTTCAATAATTATTCTAAATTCTATATGATTTCACAGAATACTCTAATTATAATTTCCTGATGTATATAAATCCAATATGAGATGAGTCATAGACCTATGTTTTGAATTCAATTACGAAAATTCTTGAGAAGTGACACAAAGAAGCCAAATTGAAAAAGTGGGAAAGCCCTTTGGACAGAAGCTTTGGGAATGATATCAATGGATTCTTATTTAATTGATTTTATTTTTTGATACAGCTCTATCATGAGATTCCATTGATATCATTCCCAACTGAGAAATCAATACTATCGGAGATATAATTTGTCAAAGTTTGAATAAGAGCGCCAAAGCTGCTGTCCACAGGGGTTTCCCACATTTTTAATAAATGACTCATTACATCGCATCTATATCCCTGCAGGCATTTCTCATGTGAATTTGAAATCCGATGAAATAAGTTTCAAACAAAAGTTACTCCTTCTATATGAATAATGAGAATCTGCTCTTAAGAATATGCCTTTCTATTTAAAAAAATCAAGTTGATCTTGTAATAACCTTGCAGTCAAGTTTAAAGAAAAAGTCAATTTTTTTTCCTTTATACCTAACAACTTTCACTTGAAATATTTTAGTTAAAGTACAAAGTTTCTGAGATAATTTACCGTCTCAAGTTGAAAGCCGCACCCTGTATATCTCAAAAGCATCGAAGAAAATTGATGAAGGTTAAAACAAATGTGGGAAAGCCCTGTAGACAGGAGCGTTGGCGCTCTTGTTAAAACTTTGACAATTCATATCTCCGAAATTATTGGTCTCTGGGAATGATATAAATGATTCTTACGATAGAACTGCATCATGAGATGAATTAAAATCAAACAGACCTTCTCATAGGAAAATATGATGACATGTAAGAACACAGATCATATAATAATTCATAGATAGAATAATTAAGTACATCATTCTGTGAAAAACATAGAAGTACAATTCATCATTGAAATTTCGAAAAATCATATCTAAGAAAGTATTAGTTTATTAGACTATAAGATCAATAAATTTTCATGGTGAAATTGCATCTTAAAAAAAAAACGAATTTGAAATTTGTAATGTAAAAAAAAAATTTTTTTTCGTTACTCCAAAACCATCCGCCACTTTTGCCTAAAAACGAACTCAACCAATATATTTATCTCCTAAACCTACTCTGAAAATTTCAACTGCCTAGCTCATTCTGTTTTGAGAGTTATTGTAGAAACAAAATTTTGAAACTTAAAAATTTTTTTTTTACACTCTACGGCAACCCGATCAATACAAAACTTCGCAAGCATATAACGGTTATTATTCTACAGTTCGATGCTAAATTTCAGACAGATCGACATATCAGTTTCGGAAATATTCATAAAAAATCTTTTCACTAAAAACGGCTATAACTCCGAAACCACTTGGTGGATTTTACCCTATGATGAACTGAACAGAGATATTTATGCTCCAAACCTACCCTGCAAATTTCAATCCTCTTGCTCCTTTCGTTCGAGAGTTATCGTGTTAAAGGCCAGCCGGCCGGACAGAATCGATTTCGACCACGGATTATTGATCAGTGAGACGAACCAAATCGTTTAAAACTATTTTCAGCCAAAAATTCGCAAATTACAGACATTTGGGCAAATTGATAAGCACTCTGTTCCGAGGAACAAGAGCGCCAAAAATCGTGTTCTGAAAAAGTGGTATTCTCAATGAAAGAGGATAAGAATTTTTGGTAACGAATCATGTCGGAAATTTAAAAGATGAGCACCAAGACTACTAATGGTGGGTTTCACGAAGCTTCGATTAGCTTAATCGTGGATTTAATTCGATGGTTCTATCAAAAATGAACTGAAAATCGACATAGAATCGCACTAATTTGGGAATTAAGAGCTGTCAAAGCTTCGTGAAACCCGTTTTAAGAGTATTATTTGAAGACTCAAGAGAAAATAGATTTGTGGTTTGAAACGTATAAGATTATACCAGAATTCATCTTTTTCTTCTGAATCACAATATAAATTTGAATAAATACTGGACTTACCTTGAAATATCCTTATAACACTGTCCGAGCATCCCCATTCTCTCATTAAGTTTCACATATTTAACCAAACAATATTAAAACCTTTTCTGAAACACTAAGCAAATTAACTCCTTAAAAGACGCGTTACGAACAACTCGAATCAAGTCAAGAGTGATATACCCTTTCGCGAACCGCATAGATCTCGTAGAGGGCGCTTTTCAGTATATTGCTGAATAATTTACTTGAATCTAGTGGATGCAGGAATTCATATACTTGGAATACGATAAAAATGATCGCAGGTGGATTAGGGAGTTTTCATTGGCTAACTAGTATAGTATATTGCTAAATATTACACTTGAATCAAGTGAATGAAAATTTCATTAAGATAACTAATGGTTTCACTCAAATTTGATAATCAACGAATTGTTCAACAACTTTCCTCTCTCTCTTTCAATATTACGGAATTCCTAAATAACAGGAATATTTTCCAGAATGTAACAGATTTGATGATCTTTGTTGAGTCACTTCGTGTGATGATTTTCTCTCTCTAATAGTTTTACTTCACTGGGGTGTAATATTGTATTATAAATCGATTTGGAAAAAGATATACATACGAACTGGGGACCCAGTTCGTGACTTCTCTGATATGATATTCATTTTAGAATATCTTTCCATTAGAATCATTGCATTCGTCGAATTAGTTTTTGAAATATCGAAATAAAAATGAAAAAAAAATTTGGAACTGCGTTGTCGGTATTATCTTCGTTATTCCTACACTCAATATCTTAAGTATAAAACGTTTTCACGTCTTCGAAGTAGAAAAATGTGTGAATAGTGAATTTTGAAAAACTCGTCACAGGGTGTTCCAAATACTGTGTCAAAAATTAATTAACATTAAACTACGTCCTGCAAAAGTTTCAAATTATAAGATTAGATACACCTGTCAATCATAAATTACTAGAATATTTGATTTTCTATGGTCACAGATTATTGTTAGGGCGATGGATTCATAGGAATCAATGTGCATTGAATGAAATTGACTCTACGCATAACGTGAAGTACAAAATCTCGAATAACTTTCAAAATATTGATTTTGAAGGCATTATCTCTTCATGGAACTATCGGTATTCTTCATTGTTGAATCCAAAAGTTATGGCAAATTCTCATCACCATTTCTGACACAATATGTGAAACACCCTGTGACGAGTTTTTTGAATTTCATATGATGCATAATATATCCACATTCTTCTTCTTCTAAAACGTAAGATATTGAGCAGAGGAATAAGGAACATAATAGTAGCAATGCATATGTACATTTTTTTTCAGTTTTTTTTCGATATTTTAGAAACAATTCGAATAGAAAGATATTCAGAATTGAACAATGGTCGATTTGATCTGTTTTGGCTGAATATGCTGGATAAATAAAATAATGAATAAAAAATACCACATACATAAAAGTGATAATTCCAAAATTCAATTCATAACTTCATGTTATGTTTTAGTAGAACTTATTATTTCAAGAAAACCAACTCCTTGGATATATAATATGGAATAAGGATGCTGCAATTCTCGAACTAAGAGTATTATATTTTCGAATTTAAGATATCATATAATTACCTGAAATATAGAAGAACTCTCGAATTGATTGAACTGAATGGTTTGAAATGAATTGATCATTTACTTGGATAGAGAAGTTCATTCTTCAATTAAGTATAAGTTTTTGAAGTAAAATAAATTCATTCCAAGTATACAAATTTTCCCTTTATACTTGTTCCAATCCAATATATACTCGAAACAACTCGAATATTCCAAGAATATCTTGATTCTTGGTTTGATAATAGATTTCTTTCCGTGTAGCATTGAGGACCAAAAGACGATCTTGGGCAGCTGTTGTACTGCGCTGCCGACCTCCCCCATGAACATAAGCTACTGAGTCGTTTTGGATGAACCTATTCCAAGCCCGACTCACGACACTTTGCGAAACATTCAACCGCCGGGACACTTCTCGCTGGGACAAACCTTCCTGTATCCACCGTATGAATTGGTCCAGTTGCACAGGAGCCAATCGTCTTCTCGGCATGACTGATAAGCTAATATTGTTCTCATTTCTTCAATTATTGTCACCTTATGTGTTTGAACGAGAGAAAAAAAACAGATTTAATAACAAATACCACATTGCTTTTCACTCCACATGTAACAGCCTACAGATAATAATCGATTTTGTGAACAAGAGCCGATGAAGTGAGGAAAAATTTGATATAATCAACTCAAAACATCTTAATTTTTCCTTAGAGAACATATAATGTACAGATATTCACGAGATAACTTGAAAAAAATACAAATGAAGAGAAGTTCATAAGTGATCCTTAGCAATTGTTGATCAGTGTAATAGGCATTTTTAACGAAACATTTTAATTTTTCTAATTGCAGAATATTTAAAAATATAGGAGTAGAAGGCGATGCAATATAACATGTGTGTAGGTATATATTATGTATATTGTTTTCCCGTGGAACTTCAGGTATATGTTTCTTAAATGCTTGTTGCTTAGCATGCTTAACAATGAATACCTCTGAAGAACAGATTTTACTAATATTATAATAGAATGGCTTGATAATTCAACGCTAACTTTGAAAATGATGTATCCTAGTGTTGCGGAGGAAAATCCAAGTATATTTTACAACGAGAAGTAGTATATAAGGAAACGGAGAAAGTCAGTTATCATATTTTAATAATAATCTATATACAAGTATTTATCCTCCCTGCAGTGTTTCACGAATCCTCCATGATTATGTGGGCAGCAGTGGTCCAAACTCGAAAAAATGTATTGCATGCTGCTTGATGTAGTATTGAATTTTCAAAATGAATGTTATTCTTGATCTCTCTTGAAGTAAATAATCGAATATGTTAATAGAGTTTTATTCGAAATTATTTCCTTTGTTTGTATTACGGCTTCAGTGAGGTATACAAATTTTTTGTTCACTGAGGGCTGATATATTTTACGACCTGTAAACTGTCAAGTAGCCTTACCGAAAGGAAAGTAATCTGTAAATGTTCACTTTAAAGGGGATCAGTAAATTCAACGAGCACATAGTTGACGAATACTTTACGGAGAGGTTGAATAAATCGGCCCTTAGTAGATAGTATAAAACAATTTATAGATTGGTATCTAAATAAATGAATCTTATTTTCACAATAACTCTTTTCCCCTAACCCATGAAAACAAATTTTCACAGACAATTTACATGAATCATTAGCTTCAAACGTTCATTATCTTGAAATACAAATGAATAAGTGGAAATTTAATTTTAATATTTCAATATTGAATGGAATATTTAGAGTTTATCTATAATTTCAGATATCTCATCTCATCAACGAGTGACAAAAGTATTGAAATTGATTATGCATTAAACGATGTGTTCAAATGTCAAATTATTACCATATTCCATATCGACAGACATTCTTGTAATGATTATGAAGAATTAAAAAGGTTTGATGGCTAATATAAAAATTTGTTCAAGCACTGACGTGAAGTCAGGAGCTTTTGCGCGTATGTTCTATTGTCCATTCTTCTGTATTGGACACCCTTAATCGAGTTTACCATGGTAGGGTGTCCAATACAGAAGAATGGACAATAGAACATTGGTTCAAGCACTGACGTGAATCAGGAGCTTTTGCTCTTCTTAATCGAATTTACCATGATGAATTCTGTCCGTTCTCCTGATTGGACCCTTTTAATCGAAAAAAAAAATTGGTTCAAGCACTGACGTGAAGTCAGGAGCTTTTGCGCGTATGTTCTATTGTCCATACTCCTGTAATGAACACTCTTCTTAATCGAATTTACCATGATGAATTCTATTGTCTATTCTCCTGTATTGGACACTCTTCTCAATCGAATTCACCATGATGAATTCTATTGTCCATTCTCCTGTATTGGAGACTCTTCTTAATCGAATTTACCAAGATGAATTCTATTGTCCAGAATGGACAATAGAATTCATCTTGGTAAATTCGATTAAGAAGAGTCTCCAATACAGGAGAATGGACAATAAAAATCATCATGGTGAATTCGATTGAGAAGAGTGTCCAATACAGGAGAATAGACAATAGATTTCATCATGGTAAATTCGATTAAGAAGAGTGTTCATTACAGGAGTATGGACAATAGAACATACGCGCAAAAGCTCCTGACTTCACGTCAGTGCTTGAACCAATTTTTTTAATTTGCTCGTTTTTTCCTCTTGTCTTTTCCAGATTGAGTTTGGGGTACCTTGGAGAAACTTCTCTGCTTGTTCAAGGAAGAAGCGATAGTAAAGAAAAATATGCCTTTCAATATTTAATATTTCAGCATATTTTGTTAACAATTTCAATTTTCATAAATCACAACACTAACAGGGAGATAGGGTTTTTTTGCTGAGGTTTTTTCCCTCTTCTCTATAGTACCATATATCAAGTTATATGGTACCCCGTTACACTAACCTCTGCTAACACTTTTTTCAGACACATGCTTTATTGTTAGATAAAAAACAAATTGTATTGCTAAAGGTTCGAAAGAATATATATATACAGGGTGTCCCAAAAATACCACGCGAAAGTGACACTGGAGATAGATTGGCATTAGGTCTATCAGATAGCATCAACATGACCTCAGTTAAAGTCCGCTGGTTTTCGAGATATCACCACTTTTGTGTATTTTTTAAAAATCTCCAGTTTTCATGGTATATCGATACGGAGCTCGTGTCTAATTAAATCGAGGTCGCTGATCACGAATATGCAATTAGTTTTTCCCTAAGTGGCGTACTTTATGAAAATTTTTACTTAGAGTGAAAAAATGGACGAAAATAGGTCAATTTTGGAAGTTCACACCGCCCAAAAAAATCGGAGTAAGGTGTTGTTGATTTTTGCCGACATATATGGATCCTTTATCTACTGAATAATCCAAACAGAAAATGTCCAGGCCGTACTATTCAGAAATTATGATTTTTTTCCCAAGGGTCTGTTTTTCGGAAAACTCATTTCGCGGTATTTCCGCGGAAAATTCTCTAATGAAAAATCCGATCATATATTCGTAATCTACGGCCCCGAATTAGTAAATGACGTAATTTGCATCGAATTCGGAGACCGGTCGAATTTTGGCAATTTTTTAATACATTAGCCTTAAAAAAATCCCATTTTTCGAGAAAAATTTTTTGACGCAAAACTATGAAACGGGTACTTACTCTTATAGATTCGGGGCCGTAGATTCCAAATCTACCATCAGATATTTATTACAAAAATTTTCCGAGAAAATATCGCGGAAAGAATTTTCCGAAAAATAGACCCTCGGGAAAAAAATCATAATATCCGAAGCGTACGACCTGGACATTTATTGTTCGGATGATTCGATAGATAAAGGATCCAAAAATGACGTAAAGAATCAGCAACGCCCTACTCCAATTTTTTTGGGTGGTGGAAAGTTCGAAAATTGACCTATTTTCGTCAATTTTATCACTTTAAGTAAAAATTTCCCAAAGTACGCCACTTAGGGAAAAACTAATTGCATATTCGTGATCAGCGACCTCGATTTAATTAGATACGAGCTCCGTATCGATGTACCAGGAAAAAATTTTTTTGGGTCGGCACTTAGAAATATTTTTGACCCGGAATCGGAGGAAAATTCTTCTTTCCCGTCCCAAATCTATGATTTTCACATTTCAATAACCAAATTTTCCCCGATTATTGGTCGGTGGACGACGTTTAGATTTATGTATCTATTTTTTCTGTATCTCTTTCCGTTCGGAAAATATTAGGTAATGAGCGAATCCGTCAAACGCCAAAAAGTTTTCTCTAGTATCCAACACATACAAAAATCTACAATTTTCCGATTAGGTCGACGCGGCTTTGGTTATTCACTAAATCGGGCACGCAGATTACGAATCTGTAATTAGATTTTCCGTATCTCGATTAGTTTCGGAGCAATGATGAAAAAAGTCACAATTTCTGGCTCTACCTCCGGAAAATGGACTAATCAGTCGGATTTTTCGCCATATTACCAAAATTAATCGAGATACGGAAAAACTAATTACAGATTCGGAATCTACGCCCTCGATTTAGTGAATAGCCAAAGCCGTGGCGATCTAATCGGAAAATTCTAAATTTTTGTATGGGTTAGAATCTATCAAAGGCCCCACAGCTCTGGCAATGTGTTAGTTGTTGTATGCATTTTATCAATATTTCACAGGAAATAGGTCATAAATACTTCTACAAGGGTTGAAGTATTACAAGATATTTTACTTGCAATTATCTTTTCGTTATAAATATTAATTTCAAGGGTGAGACCACCCATGCAAAAATAAACCAGTTAACCCAAAACATTTAAGTTTTACAAGCGAGCTGCTTTGTTTAGAAATACAAATGAGCGCTTCCCAACATGTGAAGTCATGGGACGCAACAGTGGTGATATCTCGAAAACCAGCGGACTTTTACTGAGGTCATGTTGATGCTATCTGATGCCAATCTATCTCCAGTGTCACTTTCGCGTGGTATTATTGGGACACCCTGTATGTATATATATATATTTGAGTAGTAAGGACTGTTGACTGAACGATAGACGAAAATATCATAAATAATCTAACGGCAATATACATAAAATTCAACGACCTTTCGGCGAATATCAATAAAGCGAAACTACACACATGCTCCAACGATCGGCGATAAACACCGGCACGGAATGGGCGAAAAATATTTATAATCGCAAACTGCCGAAATTCGAACTCATTCTGTTCGTTCTAAGCGAATTTAGTATCGGGCGCAGACGTCAACCCTTCGGGGACCTTTTATTGGCCTTTTCGATGCGACGCCAGATTTTCCGAACGGTCCGTCGTGCCCTTAAATTATTTCCAATGAATAAATGGAAACATTCGAAAAAACATTAGCCCGTCAACGACGGCCTGCTTCCTGTGTTCCGCCGAGCATTTGACGGAATTGAATTGGTTGCATTCAAGTTAATTGGTCTGCAATCTGACGAGCGTTTTTACGCTTTGTTGTCTCGATTACGTGCTGTGAAGTTTGGAGGAGAGTAAGTTATGGACTGTGCCCGCTGTGTGCAGCTTTATTTGGGGAATTTTTAACTGACTTGGAATACGGCCGTCTGCTCCATGAATCATTCCGCGAATTACACGATTTTGATAGGATTAGCTGGAACGCAGGATGGCGGATTTGTAATTGTCGATATGTTGGAAAAATACTGGATTCTGGATATGTCCGAATTCCGCAACCGAAGTTCGGGTTCCACTGTGTAACGGAATAATTTCCCGTTTACACATTTGCTCATTATTACATTCAGATCAGGGTTTTTGGCGCTCTGGTTCCTCGCAACAGAGCGCTTATCAATTTGCCAAATGTCTGTAATTTTCGAATTTTTGGCTAAAAAAGGTCCTAAACGATTTGGTTCGACTCACTGATCAAGAATACGTGGTCGAAATCAATTCTGTCCGGCCGGCCGTCAACACGATAACTCTGGGTAGGAATGAGCTAGACAGTTGAAATTTTCAGAATAGGTTTGGGAGATAAATATCTCGGCAATTCGTTATTGGGCAAAATCGGTTAGATGGTTTCGGAGTAACAAAAAAAAAATTTTTACATTACAAATTTCAAAATAAGTTTTTCTTAAGATTATGACCATAGGAATCCATTGCTGTCATTTTTAACTCTAACAAGCTAATACTTTCGGAGAAATGATTTTTCAAGATTTCAATAATAAATCGTACTGTGTTTTCACAGAATGCGATAATTATTCTATCAATGAATCAATATAATATGATCTCTGCTGATACATGTCAACTTATTTTCCTGAGACATGATATGTCAAATTTTGATTTTTAATGTCCATGGTTGATCCATATCCAGTTTTTTTCAATACCTATACCCTTTTCATAACCTTTCGGTCATTTATAAGATATTGAGTTTCAAATTATAAAACGAACAATATCATATAAAACACCGAAAATGGTGTAAATTTCAACTAAATAATACCTACACCCCGATGGTTTAAAACGCATCTGATTCTGTCTTAAATAACACTGACAAAATATTGCACACGCACTAGGTCAGTGCAATTTCACACTGAACTGAAGTTAAATCACACTAAACCAGTGCTAAATGCACTACGGTACTTGTGCTAAACCACATTGATCTAGCGCTACCTCACACTCATCTGAATGATGAATCTCAATCGCTCTGGTGTGGAAGCTGATTACTTATTATGACAGAAAATACACCTGAAAGTCGGTGTTATTTCGGATGGTGCGAAAGAACACTGAAAAGATCAGGACCTCTAAGGAAGTCAGGACGGTGTTAGCGGGTGTTGGCCGGTGTTGTAAAATTTCTTAGAGTGTAGATTTGAGGATGCTCCAGGTTGTTTCCATGTCTTCTATTCCAGAGGTGTTTTGATTTAGTTGGTTTTCCATTTCGATTTGGTACTTATTTCAGGGTTTTCAAGTGTACTTATTTTCCATTTATACTCTTGATTCTGAGACGCATTGTTGTCTGTACTAGGAAATGGTCGGATAATTGTTTGTGACAATTTTTAGCTGCAAATTAGCAAAATACAGATAGTGGCTCTGCTGCGGGTGAAAAAAAATCAGTTACATCATAAGACAAAAAGCAACTATCATTCGTTATACTGTTAGGAAGGATCCTAATAATGTGAGTATGTCAGAAGAACTTTATGTGGTGCCGTCTATCGACCAACAACAACCATATATCCTACGAGAATACAGCGGAATACAACGCGAAATTAATTTTCCGTTCTCCAGCCGACCGCCAATTTTACTTCCAAAGTTACACAATACATAATTATACAGCGTGCAGCGGTGATTCATCAAGAAGCTGTATTTGCTTAATAAATGCCTGTCGCCGGACCGAAAGTGAAACTCGTGATCTGCCAGCTATTTGAACGGACCAAGTTACCCAGCGAATTAAATTTTGCTACACTTGACCAACGTATCGCAGAATACAGCCTCCCGTGACCTGGGAGTAATTAGATCTGATGTCCGCAGGCGGTTTGATCGGGCCACTTGACCGGTGCTTCTGAAATTCGTGACTTACTAATTGTCAACGTCGAGGGGTTGAACCCGCAGCGTTTGCGGGGGGTGAAACATTGGGGTCAATCGACCTGATATATGGCTTGAATCTGAACTACGCTGGAAGCTTATTTGAGTGTGTTTCGATAAAGTTATACGGATATTTTGGAAATGAACTTGGCAGAAGGGTTCGTTGCTTTCCATTGAGTGATATTTTCGGATAAGCGAGCAATAGCAGAGCTGAGCAGAAGCATTGTGCTTAGTGCTTGTAAATGTGCCTGAAGCCTTTTTTGCTCCCGACTACTGTGCTCCCGGGCACTTTTTAAAAGCAGTGCTTAGTAATTCAAGCACTTCATGAAAAGGCTTAGTGCTTAGTAATCCTTTAAGTGCTCCCGAGTACTTCCGAGGATTACTAAGCACTAAGCCTTTTCGAAATCTTGTCGTAACACGAATAGACGCTGGTGCGCTGCGGTCGGAGGAGTTAATGAGTACCAGATTTATTCGATATATGCATTCAAATTTCTATCTAATTTACAATGCTAAATTGCTTATGAATACAATCACATTAGGAAATAATGCTGCCCGACTTCAGCGGATTAAGTTTTTGACATTTTGAGAAATTAAAAAAAAACTGAACTTCATGTTGACCAATTCGAATTCAATTATGTATTAATAAAAAAATGCCCCAAAGAGCACTGAATTCACGTCAGTGATTTTTTGTATAATAAAGGGAAAGGAAATACTTGGCTAAGTTTCATAATATGTATAATACTATGTTGTTGTCATATATGTTTCGGGTTTTTTGTCCCATAGTTAAATAGGGAAATACATTTTACATGTATAGAAAAAAACTAAGACGCTTATGGAATTCATATTTCCATTCATTGTATCATTTCCTTAAATAGTAAAGACCTTTCCACTCGCCTTTTCAATATGTGTGAGAATAGAACGAATTTTGAGATCGTTAGTTTTATTGAAATTTGTTTCGCTGCACTCTATTTCTTATCCTTCAATGATGCATATGAGCAATGCAAGTTTGCTAGTTTACATGTTTCTCCAATTGAATACAATTTTATATAACACAATGCCTACATAGAACGAAACTGATTCTTCTCACTCGCACAAGCTTTTAAAAGCTTATGAGGGGTCTTCTTGGAAATCCTTCGAATGTCATTATAATATTAATGTATTTTAACTCACTAGTTAAAATATTAACAAAGAAAATATTGGTCACGAACATATCGATAATGGGTCTGATGTACAGGAAAGTGCACTGAGTAAATCTGAATATTTTGTCCGAGATTGGATTTACTTTTTCCGAAATTGTTTTTTTTTCCGCAATTTTTTCACCTTTTCCGAAATTTCTTTTTCTTTTTCTGAAATTTGATTTATATTTTCCGAAATTGATTTTACTCATTCCGAAATTGGTTTCACTTTTTCCGAAATTGCTCTTAATTTTGTCGCTCTTGTTCCTCGCAACAGAGTGCTTATCAATTTGCCCAAATGTCCGTAATTTTCGAATTTTTGGCTGAAAATGGTCTTGAACGATTTGGTTTGACTCACTGATCAAGAATCCGTGGTCGAAATCGATTCGGTCCGGCCGTCCGGTCGTTAACAAGATAACTCTCGAACGGAATGAACTAGACAGCTGAAAATTTCAGAGTAGGTTTGAGGGATAAATATCTCGGTAGAGTTCGTTATTGTGTAAAATCGGTCTAATAGTTTCGGAGTAACGAAAAAAAATATTTTTTTTTTCATTACTCTTGAATTCAAATTATTTTAAGATGCAGTTTCATCATAAGAATCCATTGGTATCATTTTCAACTCTCTAACAAGCTAATACTTTCCGAGATATGAAGTTTCAAAATTTCAATGATACATCGTAAGTTCTATGTATTCACAGAATCTGTCTGTGTTCACTGTTCATAAATGTCAACTTTTCTAGCTATTAGACATTTTCAATTTGTAGGTTGAAAATAATTTCTCTTTTGGAAAAGAGGTAGCTAATTCTTGAACTTGTAAATATATACAAGACTGTTTTGAAACCGAAAATAATATTAACTGATTACATACTAAATAATTTATGTAAGAATATTGGGGATGATGTTTCAGAAGATTTAGAATTGGATCATTCTAATGATGTAGTTTATGGAGGCAATAGGATAGAAGAACATAATTGAACCATCAAAGGAAATTACTGTTCGTTGACCACTGAGGTTAATATTACCTTTTACTTCCTTAAGTAGTGAGACATGTTCCTATATGCAGTATTTTCATAATGTTGCTAGCAAAAAATACTGAATTATGGATCTACCTTTCTGTGTCAAACATTTTTTCTTGATTTAAGGTTCATAATACAGAAAAGAATGTGTTAGTGGTATGAACTATTAAATTTTAAATTATGAAATTAAAAGAGGATAGTATTTTATTAATATATTTTGAACTATTAAAATAATTTGTTCGTAATCGACTACCTACTCAAATATCAGGAATAAATGGACAATCTGCTATGATTGTCTCCAACCTTGCTCTACACATTTCGATGATACTTTCCTTAGGTATTTCGAGTTGTGAAAAATATGCACCGAATGTAAGTTTCAACAACCCATTCCACGAGGTTGAATCATTGCAGATTGCTCATCTTGATAAATAAATTTAATGACAATTTTTGAAGCATTTTTTTTAAACGACACTTTTTTTAAAATTTTATTTCTTTCGTGTTGCAGTTCTATCATAGGAATCCATTGATATAATTCCCAACTCTGAGAAACCAATACTTTCGAAGATATAATTTGTCTGTTTGAACAAGAGCGCCAAAAAGCTTCTGTCCACAGGGCTTAAACCAATTTTTTTTTAATTGAACCTATGATGTAGAGTTCAAGTAGTATTAAGTACAACGATTAAAATATTAGTATAGGTACAACTATCTAGTTATATCCGGCTTCCCAAGAAAGTTACTTGAAGTAACCAATATTGAATATCATAAATTATGTAATTCTCTTCGAAAAGAAGAATATGCAATCATCGTTATGGCACAAATTGTAGGTTAGGTGCAGTAAGAAAGAACAGAAATAATGTTCCCCTTGTTATTCAATAAATTATTAATTTTCACCATTTCCAATTTAATTTTAGAGTTATCAAAAATATACGAGGATAAGAGATAAGAGAGGGTATAAATTATCCTATTAATTCATTTATCGTATGATCTCAATGCGGATAATCTGCAGCTGACACAAGGAAACAATGTTATTTTCCATGAGAGAACACAGTAGGTGGGAGATTCCTGAAAACCCGTGGGAAACCAACTCAAAGGTTTTATTGATTAACTTCCTTTACGTCCGTAAACCATTAATTCCACTGAAACTGCTCCGACCCTCCGAATTGAACTACACGCCACTTTTTTAATGAAGTGATTCTTCAGAATTTAAGGTGCTCTCCTTGGAACTTTCGATAGTTACATTTGGTGATGGAAATCATTCCTTCGAAACTAAGTGCGATTTGGGGAATGGGCATAGTGATGTCAAGCCTCTCTGAAACCAATATACAGTGGGTGAATATATGGTGAAATGTAATTGCAACAAACAATTCTACATTGATACAATGTGAGTTTAAAAAAAAATCGATAATGCTCTGAATTGAAGTCAGGAGTTTTAGAGCACTATTGTCTATTCACGCCTCAAATACCTTCAAGAAATACTACATGAACCTTCAAGTCGTCTTTATAGCGCTAATACGTGAAAAAATGCATTGGGCATGAACTGAGTTGAAATTTTGGAATAAGTGATATGATAATTAAAAGGTTTTATCTGAGTTTTCTCTCTCAAACTCTGAAAAATATCTATAAAATAATAATTAATTATTTTGTGATTTTCTTCTGCGTAAGAAACACAAGATATTTGTCAGAAGCAATCAATTGAACAATGTTGCCTAACAAACAACAACGAAACAACATCAACGAAGAAACAACTATATCGTAACTTTTCAGAGTCAATATCAGACTCCTTCGTCAGACGCTTAATGAAAATCTTTAGAATTATTTTGTTGATAGTTATTGTGAAATTCAAGAATTGTCACATTGACAGTTCTCAAAAATATTATACCGCAAACAACAACGAAACAACATCAACGAAGAAACAACTATATCGTAACGTTTCGGAGTCTATATCAGACTCCTTCGTCAGACGCTTAATGAAAATCTTTAGAATTATTTTGTTGATAGCTATTATGAAATTCAAGATTTGTCACATTGACAATTCTCAAAAATATTATACTGCAAACAACAACGAAACAACATCAACGACGAAACAACTATATCGTAACGTTTCGGAGTCTATATCAGACTCCTTCGTCAGACGCTTAATGAAAATCTTTAGAATTATTTTGTTGATAGTTATTGTGAAATTCAAGAATTGTCACATTGACAATTCTCAAAAATATTATACCGCAATTTCAAGCGAGTGAGCCCTAAGCAGTAATCTAATTGTAAGAATTCTTGTACATTTCCAGAAACTTATCGGAATCTATTCACCAGGCAAAATCCATAGGTTATTCAACAACGCAACATACTGGTTTTGTGCATCGAGATTGAATTCGATTAATTATGATCACAATTCTGCTATGAAAATCGTGAAATAATAATCAGTGATACATTTCTTTAAGAATTCTATCTATGAAAAACTATCCAGCTTTTGCAAAAATGTACTTCAATTTCAAATAAAACAATTGAATGGTATGATAATCCTCAAGAATTCCATTATTGCATTGATTAATTTGGAAAAGCAAAAAATCTCAAAGAGTAAATGGGTACGTAGAATACATCTACTATGAAATGCCTGATAGCCATGAATGTCTTTGGAGAAATATCGTGTTTTTCGACTGAATACTTCAGATTTTTTATGCTAAACCAATGCTTGGGTTTTGGATCGCATTCTCTTTATATACAGGTCTTTCTTCCTGAATAATAATAGCATATTTTTCTCAAATGCCATCCACTACTGAATGTTCTTACACATAACCTTCGAAGTAATATGGAGACAAATTATTGTGGGTTTCTTTCTGAAAAGTAATATATATTTTCGCATGATTATTACCTACCGCGTAATCTTTATATCTTATTCCGATCTTACCGTACAGATATCTCTTCCTTCGTTTGTAATTCCTTCAGGAATGGAATTGGTCTGAATAACTCGCAAAATATCATCTAATATGTTGTTAAAACGATACGGAATCCATGATTTAACCATCTCCAAGCAAGTCAGCCAAAATTCTGTGTGATTGGAATTTCGAGAGAAAAGTCACTTTTTGCGATCTTAATTCCAAGAAACCAGATTTTTTGTTCGAAAAAAGGAAGTCGTACTGGAGTCCTTTATTCTTTGGTCTTTCCGTTCCTACTCAAATATCCTCCTGACCTTTGCCAACCAGGCAACGCATAAAGGCTTCTTTTTTCACCTTTAGCAAAAAACGACGTTTTTGCCCGATATTACGTTTTTTTTTCAATAGATGCCACGTTTTTCGGCCGAGACGGGAGAAAGTCCCGCATAGAACCGCCCTTTCCCTCTCCGACAGTACCACCGTTTTCGTCCCATTTTCATGAACGTAAACGGGAAAAATCTTCAAAAAACAGCCTTTTTCGAAAAAAATTTCCTTGATCTGCCCCGGTGGTCCTTATGTCAAAATTTCATTTAGTATTATTATTTATAGGCATAAACGGTTTTGCAGTTATATCCACCTGAAATTGGGTTGTTCGTTCCTCTATAACTCGAAAAATTCAAGACCTATCCAATTTCAACATGGATATTAGTTGTTGAATGCCAACTTGAAAATACTTGCAAAACTTCTAGAGAATCGTATCACTACAAATTTTCTTAAAAATCATTGAAACAAATGTATATATCAGAAGCTACTTGTCCGACATGAAATTTTGCGAGAGCCTTCGGAACCTATCTCTACTATCAAGTTCTAAGTTTGAACACGATCGGATCTATATTTTTGTAGATACGAGCAGTCTTCTGTGAGTTCAGTAGCTGGATGGATGACCGTTGTCTCGATAACTTTCGAACGAAAGGAGATAGGCATTTGGAATTTTCAGGTTAGATTGCGCATCTGAATGGGAGGGTTGAGTTCGTTTTCGAGCATAATCGGTCTAACGGAATTATACCAACTGGAATATTATTTCCTCGATAACTCAAAAAAAAAAATAGTTTCGATCAAATTGAACCTTGGTAACTAGTTGTAGAATATGAAGACGTGTGTAAGATTTTGTGAGGACCGTACCACTAGAGATTTTTTAAAAAATTACGAAAACGAATATTGGTTTTAGCACTGACGTGGATTCAGGAGCTTTTGCGCGTATGTTCTATTGTCCATTCTCCTGTATTAGACACACTTAATCGAATTCACCATGGTGAATTCTATTGTCCGTTCTCCTGTAGACAAGAGAATTCACCATGTTAAATTCAATTGAGAGTGTCCAATACAACCTCAACCTCACATCTGAAAGCGTTTTTAGGAGGTCATCAATGACCAGTGGCCATAGTATGGGGATAGACAGACCCCCTGTAGATATGCCTTTCTCAGCTTCCTGGTGAGGCAATGAAGAGCAGGGATTATCGATTTACAAGCTCGGTACGCATGTTGATATTTCTGCATAGGAAGCTTGGATAATAGGCCCGATCTGATATATTGATCAATAATCTTTTCCATCATATTCAAGAGTAAGGAGGGGACATAAATTTTTGATGACGGGCTTTTAAAGTTACAATATTGGTTCAAAGGACAGAGGAGAAGCTCTTCCTTTCATCCCACACAACATCTGACGAATGCGTCGGACGAACTACACTTAGTACAAGAAAAACATTAAGCACGACAAAAGCTGGTTTATCCAATTAGACGTTACGTCTTACTAAGACCGGGGCCTCGAAAACTTTTCAACTGAGAACATAATATGAATACGATTACCTGAAAGCAGGGTCTACAGCATTTACCTAATCAATAAAACCTTCAAGTTTCCACCGCCTTCTCCGCTATTACCCAACCCCCCGTTCACCCGCTCAAAATAACAAGGCCTTATTATGTGTGCTCCTGCTCCTGAATTATTAAATTACGAATCGCAAAGCGACACTTTTTGGTCTCGTTCAAAATCGAGTAGGCCAGGGCTCAAAGTACAATTAAGGCCCAATATGGCACTGGCAGATGATGAAATTCGTGCATGTACTTCCCGGTGAGAATTCAATTTGTGGAATGGAAAGTGCCCCAGCGATTCCGAGTTTTAATTTTGACGCGGCAAGTTTGTTTCACACCCGAACCAGGCGAGGGGTTCTGAAGAAGATTACTGCGTGTTAGCTTCACAGTGTAGTGATTTCGGGAAAAAATTGGAATTAGTGGTGTCGGGGTCGGATTCAATTTGTGGTGGCTTTTCAACATGACGTTATGTGAATATTCCAAATTCAGCTGAATGTGTTAATTTAGTTTTAGATCATATTTTCATTTCAAATGATTCAGCTGTTACGAAAATAAAATGGGTTCGAGCCCTGTGGACAGGAGCTTTCTGGCGCTCTAGTTCAAACAGACAAATTATATCTCCGAAAGTATTGGTTTCTCAGAGTTGGGAATTAAATCAATGGATTCTTATGAAAGAACTGCATCATAAAGGAAATTCAATTCAAATAATAGTTTATTTATCAAGATTAAATGAGCAATCTGAGAATGAGAACTGCACCATGGAAGAAATCAAATTAAAAAAGCTGAAATGAATTTGACTCTTTCTTATAAAATAGGATGAAAATGTTCGAGTATGAACACAGATCATATAATAAAGCTTAGATAGAATAATTATAGCATTCTTTGAAAACATAGAAGTACGTACGATTCATTATTGAAATTTAGAAAAATCATATTTCCGAAAGTATTAGCTTGTTGGAGTTGAAAATGATATCGATGGATTTTAATGGTGAAACTGCATCTTAAATAAAAATTACAGACATTTGGGCAAATTGATAAGCACTCAGTTTCGACGAACTAGAGCGCCAAAAAGTGTAATTCCCTTTCCGAGATTTGAGCCCGCCTTCTCTCGTTCCGAAACCGAAAACCCGACTGACTAGACGAACCGACTATCGGGCTCCTCGTACGATCTTGTCGATCTCCGGTATTAGAATAATACGTCGGTACGTACCTGGGATATATATTCTTAATTTTCATTTTTCGACATAAAATCGCCACATGGGGGTTTATTTGACGGTTTTTTACCGTTGTCTCTCTAAGTCGATTTTGACGTTTCTCGAACCAACTATTAGCAAGGAATTAGACAATGTCATGTCTCAGGAAAATAAGTTGACATTATGACAATTCATACATAGAATAAATATATAATTCTGTGAAAACGTTGAAATGCGATTTATTATTGAAATTTTTAAAAATCATTTCTCCGAAAGTATTAGCTTCTTAGAATTAAAAATGATATCATTGGATTCTTATGGTAAAACTACTTATAGGAAAAAATTTAATTTGGAATTTGTTATGTAAAAAAAATATTTTTTTTTACTCCGAAACCATTTGTCCGATTTTGACCAATAACGAACCGAGATATTTATCTGCCAAACCTACTCTGAAAATTTCAACTCTCTAGCTCATTCCGTTCGAGAGTTATCGTGCCTACGGCCGGCCGGCCGGACAGAATGAATTTCGACCACGGATTCTTGATCAGTGAGTCGAACCAAATCGTTTAAGACCATTTTCATCGAAAAATTCGAAAATTACAGACATTTGGGCAAATTGATAAGCACTCAGTTCCGAGGAACTAGAGCACCAATAAGAAAACCTTACGTGTTACAACTTTTTGCGCGTATGTTCAGGGGAACATCGCGTTATCATTTTGTCCAAATGTCCGAACGATTTGGTTCGACTTCCTGATCAAGATTTCGAGGTCAAATTTGATTCTGTCCGGCCGGCCAGCCGTTGCCATGATAACTTAAGAACGGAAAGAGATAGCGACCTGAAATTTTCAAGGTAGGTGGCACATCCCAATACGACGGACAAGTTCGTTAATCGGCATGATCTTCCAACCCAATGGTTTCCTTGTAATAAGGTTGTCTACAACCAATACTAATCCGATCAAATTGAAACTTAGTGAGTAGTTAAATAATATAAACCTTAGGACGTTTGTGGAATTTTGTGAGAATCGTTTAGCTAGAAATTAAAAAAAAAATAATTAATAGTTAATTATACCTACAACAAGTGAGTTAAATGAATGTTTATTCATGAGAAGAAAGTTTAACCCACGAGCCCGTAGGGCGAGTGGGTTAATTTCTTCGAGTGAATAAACATTTTTAACTCACGTGTCGTATACAAAATTTTATCCCATTTTGATGAAATTTCAAATAATGAATACTTTTTAGAGGAAATATTAGGTATAATTCAAATTCATAACTAGATTTCCCTTCGATCGATGGTTGCTAGGGCACTACGTAATTAATTGTTTGCAAGTGTCAATGAAAATTATAGAACCGTCAAAGAATTTTTATTTCGATTAAATGTTGAGCGGTGACGACGAGGTTGTAGTTCCTGAGTGCATTATTAAGACCATTTTCATCGAAATATTCCAAAATTACAGACATTTGGGCAAATTGATAAGCACTCAGTTCCGAGGAACTAGAGCGCCAAAAAGCCAAAGGTGTCAACGAAAAAATAATTTTGTCGTAATTTTCCGAACAATCCAAGAAAGTTAAGTCGTCGTCTTCATGGTCCTACTATTCGCAACTTAAGAAAATGTTGGCTCTGAAAGAAAAAATAGACATCGGCAGATTTCACAAGTCACCGCCTTTTTGAAGCAACATTCCACTACGTTGCACTACAAATTTTTTAAAAACAAAATTGGTTCAAGCACTGACGTGAAGTCAGAAGCTTTTGCGCTTATGTTGTCTTGTCCATTTTCCTGTATTGGACACTCCTAACTCTTGTTACATTTATAAAACCCCATTTAATGTTACAATATCTGATGTGTAATGAAAGGAATGATAAAAGAATTTTGTAAGCGTTTACTAATCAGTCAAAAAAGTACGTACCAGGAATTGGTCAATTAAACACTAACTTTTAGTCTGTTCATTATTTATCCAAATTTATTTTTTCGCCTTCAAAGTCGGCTACTTCCGAAACAATACACCATCGAATAATCCAATCATTGAAATCCAAAATTTTTCAAACGCATATTTCGGAATGGACTCCAGTTCTCGCAGCAAATTCACTTTTATGTCTTCTATGAACTAAAAATGGGTACCTCGAAGTGGCAGTTTTAGTAGGGAGGTTATTCGATGAACTGACATATATGATCACTGTAAACAAACTAAATGACATATGATGCTCAAACTCCACCATAATATGGAATGGAAGACAAGTGTGCCAATCTATCAACAAAAAGAAATTTAAAAATCTCTTCCGGCGTGCTCTTTAGATTATCAATTCCCGGTACTTCCATGACTGAATTTATATTGACTTTATTTAATTTTACACCTATACAACGTATCTTACATTTGAGAAAAACACAAGGATTAAAAGCATTTAACACTTTTATGGAAAAGCTTCTCAAGTACATACATAAAAACCTCCTCGTAGTGTCTGCATGAAACTCTAAACAGGGTTTTTGCAATTAGCCACGTTTGGAATAAAGAATGTACGCAGACTACTAATGTTTTGAGTGGTCCTCAACGGGGGGCTTGGTTGGTTGAACGCCAGCTGTCGCTTCTGTCTACTTCTTACTCAGAAGGGATTGCTGGATTTTGATTAACTGGCTTCCTTGAAGTGTATTTTTCATCAGCGTTGAGTTCTGGATCACTGACGATTCCTAATACGGATGAAACTACGTTATTTTGCTATTCAATGGTGATGGAATTACACTTTGTGGATTGTCTCAAATGATTTCATATATCCTCTTGCTTTCAAAATATTCATATGTGATTGAAAATGCAACTTCTGTGCATAATTAGAATAAAACATTATATAGGTATATCATTTTATTGAAAATTTTTATATTCTATATAATATATTTAAATATCTTTGGGGTAGTGGACAGAGTTATCCAAAGTTCTTCAAATTTTGATGTTTTCTTTTGTAACCCTAAAGTGCAGTTTTAGAAGCTATTACATGTTGAAATTCAAAAATAAGAATTTTCGTTTTACCCTAGTGCACAACTGAAGATCCATGTAAGATATTTTGATAGAAATATAATTCCTATACATATAACTATAACTATTTTCTCAAAACAGCCAGAACTGATTAGGCGCATTCGCATTCGCTAGTTGTTCGGATCACAACCAAACTCCACAGGACAAAATTGCGAGCAAAATTGTCTAGCTGGTTTGGATGGAAAAGATACATACACACATCGGTGTCTATACAGTGTGTCCTAGAATTCAATGTCAATCCAGAAGCGGGTGATAGGCGAAGACATAATATTTATAAGGCAATAAGTATCCTGAATTCTTTTCTAAATTGGTGCCTAATATGTTAAGCCGAAAGGTCCCTTTTTGGCGCTCTAGTTCCTCGGAACTGAGTGCTTATCAATTTGCCCAAATGTCTGTAATTTTCGAATTTTTCAATGAAAATGGTCTTAAACGATTTGGTTCGACTCACTGATCAAGAATCCGTGGTCGAAATTCATTCTGTCCGGCCGGTCCGGCCGTCCGGCTGTAGGCACGATAACTCTCGAACGGAATGAGCTAGACAGTTGAAATTTTCAGAGTAGGTTTGGGGGATAAATATCTCGGCTAAGTTCGTTATTGGGCAGAATCAGACAGATGGTTCCGGAGTAACAAAAAAAAATTTTTTTTTTACAGAACAAATTCCAAATTAAATTTTTTTTCAATAAGGAGTTTTACCATAAGAATCCATTCATATCATTTTGACTCTAACAAACTAATACTTTCGGAGATATGATTTTTCAAAATTTCAATGATAGAATTATTCTGTGGCTATTCTATGAATTGTTATAACGTCAACTTTGACGTTGTCTCATTGTCATTCATTCCAGTAATGGTATCAATATGAGAATTATAATATTATCATACTTTTTGTTGGTTGATATTTTCATGCCGAAGGTAAATCCATATGATGATGGGAATGGTAATGGTAAGTTAATAACATTGTCATTCATTCCAGCAATCGTATAAATATGAGAATTATAATATAATATCATAGTTTTTGTTGGTTGATATTTTCATGCCGATGGTCAATCCATATGATGATGGGAATGGTAATGGTAAGTTAATAATATTGAGTTCAGAATATCTCCACTAAAAACAAAACTGGAATTGAGGAATGAATATCTCGGATGAGTTCATTGTTGGGTAGAATTCGTCTATTGGTTTTGGATTGATAATTTTTGGCACTCTTGTTGAATTTAAATTCTTCTATGATGTTTGAATTCAATTTCTGCTAAGATGAAGTTCTAAATTTCAATAATGAATCGTATTTCTATGTTTTCACAGAATGCTATAATTATTCTATCTAAGCTTTATTATATGATCTGTGTTTATACTCGTACATTTCATCCTGTTCTATAAGACAGAGTCAAATTCATTTCAGCTATTTTAATTTGGTTTCTTCCATGGTGCAGTTCTCATTCTCAGATTGCTCATTTAATCTTGATAAATATTTTAGAATTAAATTACATCAATCGCGTGTCATTGAATCAGCGTACGGCATGATCAATTTACTCCTTTCATTCTTTCAAAGTTTTGGGTGAAACTGAATTGAAGAAGATTTAAAAGAAAACGTATTTGAAAAAGAAAGGAGTAGGGCTTTACACGACGACTCTTCTCTTCTCTTCTCTTCGCTTCTCTTCGCTTCTCTTCGCTTCTCTTCGCTTCTCTTCTCTTCTCTTCACTTCGCTTCTCTTCGCTTCTCTTTGCTTCTCTTCTCTTCTCTTCTCTTCTCTTCACTTCGCTTCTCTTCGCTTCTCTTCGCTTCTCTTTGCTTCTCTTCGCTTCTCTTCGATTCTCTTCGCTTCTCTTCGCTTCTCTTCTCTTCTCTTCGCTTCTCGAAGCGAAGAGAAGCGAAGAGAAGCGAAGAGAAGCGAAGAGAAGCGAAGAGAAGCGAAGAGAAGCGAAGAGAAGCGAAGAGAAGCGAAGAGAAGCGAAGAGAAGCGAAGAGAAGCGAAGAGAAGCGAAGAGAAGCGAAGAGAAGCGAAGAGAAGCGAAGAGAAGCGAAGAGAAGCGAAGAGAAGCGAAGAGAAGAGAAGAGAAGCGAAGAGAAGCGAGGAGAAGCGAAGAGAAGAGAAGCGAAGAGAAGCGAAGAGAAGCGAAGAGAAGCGAAGAGAAGCGAAGAGAAGCGAAGAGAAGCGAAGAGAAGCGAAGAGAAGCGAAGAGAAGAGAAGAGAAGAGAAGCGAAGAGAAGCGAAGAGAAGCGAGGAGAAGCGAAGAGAAGAGAAGCGAAGAGAAGCGAAGAGAAGCGAAGAGAAGCGAAGCGAAGAGAAGAAAAGAGTCTCGAGACGAGACTAGACGAGATGAGAGAAAAATATTCTAGGCGACACCGAGACCACATACAGCGCAACTCGAGAGTCTCGTTTTTGGTCTCGTTAAATTTTTTTTATGAAGATTTTATTCGAAAAATTATAAAAAGTCCACATAGAGATCAATACATATTTTACAAAATATCAATTCTTGTTAACCAACTATCTATTCGAAATTAATATTTCGCCCAATTTCAATTGTCTGTAGTAAAAAAAATTTAAAGTCTAGCTTACCTAGTAACTTTGAAAGATGTAGCATTCATTAAGGTTTTCAAAATTATAGATACCTTGCTAGTAATGAAGCTAGTTTCACAATAATATTTTTGTAAAGAAACCAAGTTTTGGTCAAATTTTTCTTGTTTACTATTTCTTAGGAGTTTTATACTAAACATAAATTTTTGGAATGTAAGATATTACATTACAACAAATATTCAAATTGCTTTCCCTTGGTCGCAACACAAAATCTGGAAAAAATCGCAAATATCACTCAGCTCTTGCGCGCATGATCTTCTGTCTATTCACGTCTCAAATAATACCCTCACGAAATACTGAATGAACCTTCAAGGCTTCTTTTTTCAACTGATTACTAGATTTCAATTCCATCAGATCTGTATTTTTGAAAATATTGGGAAAATTAAATTCAGTGGACTCTGGCCAACAGTTTCTGAAATATTTAATTTTTGGTGAAAAACTCAAATTTTTTTTGAGGCTTATTTTTTTCGCGCGCATGTTCTGGGGATCATCGCGTTATCATTTTGTCCAAATGTCTGTTATATTAAAATTTCGTGCCGATTATGGTCTCAAACGATTGAGTTGGACTACCTGAAGAAGAACTTGGGGACAAATTTGATTCTGTCCGCCCGTCCGTTGCCACGATAACTTGAGAACGACAAGAGGTAGGGACTTGAAATTTTCAGGGATGGACAAATTCTTTAATGGGCATAATTGGCTCAATAGTTTCCCAGTAATAATTATGTCTTCAACCAATAAAATTCGATCGAATTGAACCTTGGTGAGTAGTTGTAGAATATATACTTAAAGATAAAGACGTTTGTGAAATTTTGTGTGAATTGTATCACTAGAAAATTAAAAAAAAATCATTGAAAAAATGCTACAAACTATTCGTCCGACGTCGCAGAAATTTTGCGAGAGGTTTTTGCCAGAACCTAACTCTAATACCAAGTTTTAAATTCAAACAGGATCGGTTCTATATTGTTGGAGATCCGAGCAGCCTTGTGTGAGTTCATCAGTAGCTGGATGGGTGACCGTTGCCTCGATAATTTTCGAACGAAAGGAGATATTGACTTGAAATTTTCAGGGTAGATTGCTCATCCGAATGGAAGAGTAAAGTTCGTTGTTGGGCAAAATCAGCTCAACTGTTTCGGAGTTATACCCATCCGGAATATTATTTCCTCGATAACTCAAAAATTATAGACTCGATCGAATTGAAGCTGGCTAACTAGTTGTATAATATTGACATAAAAACGTGTGTAAAATTTTGTGAGGACCATACAACTAGAATAAAAAAAAAATTACGAACAAATATCCCACGATACCTTCAGAACGGAAAGAGATTGCGACTTGGAATTTCCTGGGTAGGTTTACGCATGCGAATGCAACATTTAAGTTAGTTAATGGGCCTGAATGGCCAAATTGTTATGAAGTTATGCTCATCTGAAATGTTATCGTTGCATCCAATAATGATTACTGTGAATTAGATTGAGCATTGAATGAACGTGCGCATTTGAGCACCTAACTGCATGTGAATGCATTTGAAATTACTGATAAGGAAAGTATATACTTTATAATAGGGAAGTGATAAAACTTTATGTGTTTGAATTCTGCTTGCTTCAAAGAGACAAAACAGAAAAATTTGGACGAATGGAAAAATTTTTCTCGCTATATTCCAAAGGTTCATTACTCAAAAATAAACGAATAAAACAGATCTTCCTCCGTTGTCCGGACAGATATATCTGAATAGCATTCGTTTTAACCGTTACAAATTCTAATCCCTCGGACCGAACACGAAAAAGACGAACAAAATATGGCCGCGGTAGATTTGCGGCGATATGTAAATATAGATCCACATCCTGACATGCATCCCCCGCGAATAAATAACGCAGTATCTGCAATAACCCCAAAAGGAGACCCCCTATCGGGTCTGGTTTCACCCTAATCTTTCGGAACAACCAGACATTCGTACTTTCAATTTCTATTTGTATCAACCGGATCCTCTGAATCCGTTCGACTACTCTATCGAATTTATTTAAATCCACCCTCCTAGCCGCGCTCAGAATCGAAGGCATGAGATCTATTACGGGGGATTCGTGGAAGTTGGGTCTTGATTTTCGAATTGGACGGGTTTTCTGTGCCGTTTACGATCGCGTTCCGAGGCGGGATAAGGATTCCTCGCCGTCGCACCGAGGAACAAAACTCATATCTATAGTGAGATACGAGCGAAGTCTATTGGTAAACTGGAAATAATCAAAACGAATAACAGCTCACAATTTGGTGGAATGGAAACGAAAAGCTGATTTTACTCTTTGAAATTGAGACTGATGTCTGAACTTGGTTGACAGATTATTCCTGGAGACGAGACACGATTTATTCAGTGTCAGATTAGCCGCTTAATAAGATTTAGAAGTTGACCGCCGTGGGTGTTTCTGTGCACACACAAATTTGTCAACTTATAACGTCACAACCAGCAAAGTTGTCTAATAACTCCGATGATTCAAGACTAATATATTTCATGAGTATCATATCAGTGCTTCCAAAATAACAATTTATTATATTAAAGCTACATAAAGTTCATTCTGTTATGGATAATCGAAGTACTTTTTGGCGCTCTAGTTCCTCGGAACTGAGTGCTTATCAATTTGCCCAAATGTAGGTAATTTTCGAATTTTTCGATGAAAATGGTCTTAAACGATTTGGTTCGACTCACTGATCAAGAATCCGTGGTCGAAAATCATTCTGTCCGGCCGTCCGGCCGTAGGCACGATAACTCTCGAATGGAATGACCTAGACAGTTGAAATTTTCAGAGTAGGTTTGGCAGATAAATATCTCGGCTAAGTTCGTTATTGGGCAAAATCGGACAGATGGTTTCGGAGTAACAAAAAAAAATTTTTTTTTTACAAAACAAATTCAAAATTAAATTTTTCTCAATAAGCAGTTTTACCATAAGAACCCAATGATATCATATTTAACTCCAACAAGCTGATACTTTCGGAGATATGATTTTTCAAAATTTCAATAATAAATCGTATTTCAACGTTGTCACACAATGATATAATTATTCTATGTATGAATTGTCATAATGTCATTTTATTTTCCTGAGACATGTCATTATCTAATCAATCGAAGAATTATGAGCGAAGTGAGAAAAATCTCAGTTGTTTGCTCCGAAATTAGTTTTTCTCAGAAAAGTCTTACATTTCGGAACGGAACATGAAGTAAGAGATCTGAGAATTTCAGAGTAGGTTAGGGAGATGAATATCTCGGTTAAGTTCGTTATAGGGCAAAATTGGCCAGATTTAATTTCAATTCTTCCATGGTGCAGTTCTCATTCTCATGATTGCTCATTTAATCTTGATAAATAAACTATCATTTGAATTGAACTTCCTTTATGATGCAGTTCTATCATAAGAAAACATTGATAAAATTCTCAACTCTAAGAAACCAATACTTTCGGAGATATAATTTTTCTGTTTAAACTAGAGCGCTAGAAAGCTCCTTCCCACAGGGCTTGAACCAATTTCTTTCTAGTTGCGACATTATTTCATAAATTGCATACCTCTTGCCAATCAAAATATTTGACAAATAGTGTTGTCATGCAACTTTGGCCATAGCCGACTATCTGCAAAACCTACATTATACATTACTCTTGTCTTAGAATGTTGCAAAAAAGAAATATATTAAAATTATGAAAAATAATTAATTCCGGATACTTTCTAGACAGACACTCCGCCGTATTCACAAAGCATTAAATCTCCGTTAAGTCCTAACTGAGTTCCTCAGTTGAGGATAAATAAGAATCGCAACCTCAGTTAACTTATGTAACGGTGCTGAAACAGGCCTATTTCACGTTGATTTTCACTTAAACTGAGGTTGCGATTCTTATTTATCCTTAACTGAGGACCTCAGTTAGGAATTAACGGAGATTTAATGCTTTGTGAATACGACGGTATATAATTGAAAGGTTTTTTTCTGGGTTTTCTCTCCCAAACTCTGAAAAATAACTATAAAATAAAAATTAATTATTTTGTGATAAATATAAATATTACACCCTTGACGAAACTTTATACTCATGAACATATCACAAAATAATTAATGAAAATTTATGTGAGTATACCTCCCACAGTATCCTTTAATGATTACTTACGGCGGTATATGTTTCAGTTGAAATTTAACGTGGAATAATTAATCCTAATGAATACCGAGAACATAATAATCCGCAAGTCCGTATGAACCAAAAGTTACACCCTTGACGAAACTTCATACTCATGAACATATCTGCGCATTTTTCCCATTACCGTGCAGAGACTATGAAGCCATTCACAAGAGAGAATGTACAGGCGTTGCTTCTCATATCTATCGATCTTCACTCCCAAGCCTCGCAAAAATGAGCTTTTCTAAGCCTAATAAAAAGCATTGATGAAAACGGAAAACAACAAAGATAGTAATCTACCCGAGCAAATTTACATAACACTCACGCAAAATACACACCGCTATCATGCGAATGTTTATATGCATATTGGCACGTCAATGAATAAACAGAACAGAAACGATAATAGAGAAGATTTAGAGGTAATATGAAGAGCGGAGTGCTTCATACGATGCTTTTAGAGCTTTTACTAACAGTCACCTCATTTATGGTTCAGAAATTATTCATATCTTTAATCTGTAGACTGATGATATCTTTGTGTACGCTAACTAGGAATGACCACACAGAATTGCACTATCCCGATTTTGTTCACTGAGGGAATACATAATATCGCTCTGCATTTCCGAATAGCTGCAGGCCTTGTTGAAGACCATTTTATAGTGGAGGTGAAACAGATATAGGATGATGCAACATGATATCTCTGATATGTGTGGAAGACTTTTATCAAGATAGGTTAATATCCGATGAAGGAGCGTATTCTATGAGAAGAAAGACAGTGTGTGTATAATGTAATGATCAAAATTCAGAACTGCGTTATTGAATGTTCTCAAGCAAAACCCTCGGACAGGTCAATTTCAGTTTTTGATCAACCACCTTTTGGCATGAAAATTTTACTAAGGATATCATTTATTGGCGCTCTAGTTCCTCGGAACTGAGTGCTTATCAATTTGCCCAAATGTCTGTAATTTTCGAATTTTTCGATGAAAATGGTCTTAAACGATTTGGTTCGACTCACTGATCAAGAATCCGTGGCCGAAATTCATTCTGTCCGGCCGGTCCGGCCGGTCCGGCTGGCTGGCCGTAGGCACGATAACTCTCGAACGGAATGAGCTAGACAGTTGAAATATCTCGGCTAATTTCGTTATTGGGCAAAATCGGACAGATGGTTTAGGAGTAACAAAAAAAAAAATTTTTTTTTACAAAACAAATTCCAAATTGAATTTTTTTCAATGAGCAGTTTTACCATAAGAATCCAATGATATCATTTTTAACTCTAACAAAATAATACTTTCGGAGATATGATTTTTCAAAATTTCAATAATAAAACGTATTTCACAGAATGAGATAATTATTCTATGTATGAATTGTCATAATGTCAACTTATTTTCCTGAGACATGACATTATCTAGTCAATCGAAGAATTTTGAGAATAAAGTGTATTCTTCTTTATGATGCATTTCTATTATATGAATACATTTATATAATTCCCAACTCTGAGAAACCAATACTTTCGGAGATATAATTTGTCTGTTTGAACTAGAGCACCAGAACGCTCCTGTCCACAGGGCTTGAACCCATAATTGTTTTCAGATATTATCAGAAAAGAGTATTTATCTCTTACTTAAACTCGATTAAGATATTATATTCTGTCATGGAGTACCTGCTGGGTTGGATAGACTGTTTCGAGTCCAAGGTAAAGCATTTATGATCTTGATAACTTGAAATATAGAGACGATTGCAGATTTTCATTTATGAGGGAGGGTTTCTTGACTCTGCTAGGCCTTTTTGTGTTGGAAACACATATTCAGATAAAATAAAATTCATGTTGTTTATTTATGGAGCGCTCTCCAAAATAAAATCACAACTGATGGTCTATCACACTATCCAGTAGCTTAGATAGGAAATCCTGCACACGAGTACCACGGTAGATCTTTACATTCTGTTTATTCTGTGATTTAAAAATTGGACGAATTCCCAAATTCTTTCAATGTTCAAATTCTTTTCTATTTAAAATCATTATGATTTGTGCTATTGACATCACTTTTCCTGGGTTGGGTGCTTGAAAATATTCGGATGACAAATGTTGAGTCTGACACGAAAGGGATAGGTAAATATTTTCTTGAATGGCTCTACTAAGTCACTGTGCTAATTTTCCATGATATGTAAGTTGATTTGATACTGCTGAAAAGTAAATATATTTACAATCCCCTTCTATTAACTGAAAAACCTGTTGAAAACTTATTTTTTTCCATTTTGATGGAAATAAATTGTCTATCTATCTATATGATCCAATATAATGCAGCTCCTTATTAAAAATAAAACCATGGAATTAAATATCGTATATACTCTTCGATTCCATACTACTTGAATCATCTCAAATGATAGTACATATAAATTTAAACTTTGCATGCTGCACAATTTCAAACCAGAGAAAGAATGTCGACATTTATCGTCGCATATCCTTAATGATAGCAGCAAATTGCAGGGAATTTATAAAAGCGAGTACATTACAGTATCAAATTAGGAACACTGAGTGGTAATGGTCTCAATTAATCAAATCCTTTCACGAGAAAGAATTTTAAAATCCCTGAAAAATGTCGACTTTAGAAAAGTGTGGGATGCCCGATAAATAAAAAACCTAATGAGAAGTGATGTGGGTCGAATTCATTTTGAATTCAAGTTTCGAAGAGACGGTTGGTTAAATGACCAACATGGCTTTATTTGCGGTAGATCAACAGCTACTAACCTTACTTGCTTCACACAATCTATTGCTAACAGTTTTGATCAGTCCTCCCAAGTAGACGTATTATATACTGATTTCTCTAAATCCTTTGACAGGCTTGATCATGGCATCCTTCTTCAAAAGCTTAGTCTCTTTGGACTATCAAACAATTTTGTTACCTTTTTCTTATCTTACCTGTCGTCAAAGCAGCTGTTTCTTCAGTATAATGGATTTAAGTCGTCGAAATTTGTTGCAACGTCGGGAGTCCCGCAGGGATCTGTCTTGGGTCCGCTGTTATTCAATATTTTTGTGAATGACATTTGTTGCAATATGAAATGCAATGTTCTTCTTTATGCAGATGACTGTAAATTATTGAGTAAGATTACAACAGCAAGTGATTGCCATATTCTTCAAGAAGATATCTCAAAGTTGAGTCAGTGGTGTGAAAAAAATCTTTTAACACTGAATTTTTCTAAGTGCAACATAATGTCTTTTGCTCGTAAGAAGAACTCAATTTATTTCGATTATAACATAAATAATAATAAAGTCAACAGATGCACTGAGTTTAAGGATTTGGGTGTGACTTTTGATGAAAAATTAACCTTTGCCGCACACGTAAATAACATAGTTTCCAGTTCTTAAAAAACTATAGGTTTTGTAATTAGAAATTCCAAATGGCTTTCTCAAACTGAAACAACAATGATCTTGTACAATACCTTAGTACGGTCAAAACTAGAATATGCCAGCGTAGTTTGCAATCCGGGATACGCGTCTTATATAAAAATTATTGAATCGGTGTCCTTTATTGGACACTCTTAATCGAATTCACCATGGTGAATTCTATTGTCTGTTCTCCTGTATTGGACACTGCGAATTTACCATGGTAAATTCAATTAAGAGTGTCCAATACAGGAGAAAAAAGTCCAATAATCTGTCGATGTCAAGATTATTCAGGAATCAATAGCAGAACTCCAGGCGACGTGAAATATATATTGGTAAGATTTGCTATACCATCGTTATCTTGTAAAGGTAAAAATTGTTTTTTTTTTCAATAATTTGTGGTAAGTACTCAAGGGGACACCGGACTATGAAGAAAATTATTCAGGGATATTTGAGGATTTCGTTAAACTCGTTTAAACTCATTTTATGAAGCTGAAAACAATATTTTCTATGAGGTTCTCTTGACATGGCTTAGTTATTATATTCGATGAATAGAAAATGATGAATGTTCATTGCTGAGAACGCCCACCCTATTCTCGAAAAGTGTTTCAGATTTTCATTTCTATGTATCAAACAGTATTGAAAGAGATTCGCTCATTTCGTTGAATTGTATAGTTGTTAGTTAAAACTGCCTCATCTAGCGTCCTTGAATTTCAAAGTAACACATGATTACGAACTCATAAATGTTGATGTTACTACTGATTTGTTTACAGATATTTACGATACTCGTTTTAATAGGTCGTCAATGTATACCGTGGCTGTTTACCCACGCTCCGTCAATGATTGATGTCGTAGACCTAGAAATTAATATTTCATGGTTACTGAAAATCAATATTATTTATCACCGAAGATTTACCCATTAGGAATTTGACGTACGTTAATGATTATAAATTGTTAGGGGGTAGGAATAATCTGCAGAGGTATGATGTGATAATGTTGGAAAAGGTTTCGAAGTGATTGGATATTTATTTGATGTACACGTAAATACTCGATTGTCAATCTCTTCCACGGAAATATGAGGTTCTCCTTCGTGGGGACAGGTTGCTCAAATTTAATTGATATAATTTATCTAATGTAAGGCAAAACTTAAATTTATTTCGGGACAATGGGATGAAACTAGAAATACAATATCTTAGAGAGAGAGAAATCAACTTTATTGATCTTGCAATCAATTGGCTATCGACCGCAGTCTTCCAGCCATACAATATCTTAATTGTACATAATTTGTTATTTATGAGTAAAGAATAACTCATTCCATTTTTAGGAAGGAAGCCTCCATAGCGAAGCTCGTTTCAAGTCGGCAAAACATAGTAACTTAGTTTTTCAGGCATAAAATTTTTGAATTTCTCGCTTTCAAGATACGTGTCGAATAGTCTATTAAAGAATTCTAAAAATGTCTCTTCACGAGGAGGATAGATTCAGAAATAATTCGTCGAAAGAAATACATAGTGAAATTGCCTCTGAATACTGAGAAAAACTAGGACAACTGTGTGGAACTAGTTTATGGAATTTCTGCTTAAGAAAAACTACACATCCGATAGAAAAAAGACTCCAGAAAGACTTGCGAAAATATTAGAGGACTCTATTTTTAATATGAAAAAGAAAAACGGCGAAGACTATAAAGAAACCTTTGTAAAGTCTTTATGGAACACCATGGCGCAGATGATTCAAGATTTTCAAAGAATATGATAGAATGGTCGATCCATTCCAAGGTTTAGTTTTTAAATCATCTCGTTTGGCTAGGGATTCAAAGCGCAAAATGATGCAATCTTTACCAGAAAACACGTGAAGTCAGGAGCTTTCATGCGCATGTTCTTTTGTCTACTCACCTCTGTTGGACACTCTTTATCGAATGTAGCATCGATATAATATAGGTACCCTTTTCTCAGCTTTTATAATATACTAGCTAACCCGGCGAACTTTGTTCCGCCTTAGAGGCAATAAATAAGCAGATTTTAGATTTTATTTTACACGTTTGTCATAAAATATAGATAATATATGTTGAGTCACCGTTACAATATTGGTAGGTTTTTTTCTGGGTTTTCTCTCCCAAACTCTGAAAAATATCTATGAAATAAAAATTAATTATTTTGTGATTTGCTTCTACGTAAGAAACACAAGATATTTGTCAGAAGCAATCAATTGAACAATGTTGCCTGACAAACAATAACGAAACAACATCAACGAAGAAACAACTATATCGTAACGTTTCGGAGTCTATATCAGACTCCTTCGTCAGACGCTTAATAAAAATCTTTAGAATTATTTTGTTGATAGTTATTTTGTGAAATTCAAGAATTGTCACATTGACAGTATTTAAAAATCATAGCTAACAAAGTTTTACTTCGCATAGAAATTTCCAAGTTCCAACTCCTTCTTCAATACAATACAATCCCTTTTTGTCTCAATAATAGAATGTTAATTGGACGTAGTTAAGCAGAATGGATCCAACCCACTAATCGTAGTTTTGAGGAATTTCAACTTTAAGTATATGAGTATATACACTATTTTTTTATCTAATTTTATTGGTACAATATATCCAATCCTCTAACTATAGACTGTTCAACCATTTATCATTAGCCTAAGTATATTTTTCATAGAAGTCATTCAAATCATTTTAATGTTTTACACAAAGAAAAATCCAAGTTAGCTCATTTGTGACATAGCACTATAGCAAATATATTCAAACTGAGCCGGGATTTCATTGGGACGTTGTCTGCAAATGGTCAAAAATTGATTTCACAACAGATCGTATATAAAACTAATTTTTACAATCTGTGGGTTGCACGTTTTCTGCTTAACTACGTCCAATTAATCATAATATATCAATTGGCAACATTCAAAGATAATCGATGCCGTATCTGAGGTCGCGTAATGTTCAAATACATTATGAGAATCTATCTGAGGTACCTATTAAGTTAATGTTTTGTTTGTGGTACAAATCACTTCAATTGCGTACAAGGGTGCCATGAAAAAAGAGCACTCTGTACAGTAATGGTTCATTTTCAACGTTGTAGGTCTCGAAAGTATATTTTTCAACACAAATGAATGAAATTGTACGATGATGGCATGAAAAACAGCAAGTTACAATTGACGTTGAAAGAAAAACACCCTGTATGAAGATCTCTGACAAAAAAGTATCCTATGTCCGTCTCCTTGTTCTAAGCGACCTCCCCACCAACTTTCAGCCAAATCGGTACAACACTCCTTGAGTTATAAATAGTGTATCTAAAACCACTTTCTTTTATATATTTATAGTTCGAAGATAATCGATGCCGTATCGTCCAACCCACAAATTATCAAAAATTAGTGGTCCATGCCGCAGTCGTACAAGGATTATAATACAAGGATTTAATGTTCGAACTAGGGATCCTGTATCCGCAACATAAGATTAGGATAGTCGTACTAATCATAGGATGCCTAGGCGGAATGAGAGTGCACTACGTGACCGAATTGATGATTATTCCGGCCTGCAAATCTCTGGCCGAGGATCTAGCGCACATTATGCAGAAGGCGGTGTTGCTCGGATCTATTCGAGTCATCAGGTCCCATCAACTGTGAAGGCCGCTTGCAGCTCATCTCTTTTGTTAAGAGACGCTGTAAGGGCAGGACGAAGAACTACTCCAAGAACCGAACGAGAAGTTTTTTAGTGAGTAACCATTCAACAACTGGAGTCTCATACTCCTCAGAGAAGCCGACCCTCTCGAGTGAAAAAAAAATAATTTTTACTTCAAAAATTAATTTAATCAACCAACATTTACCAATTTATTATTTCAAACACGTTGATTTTCCCATGAATTGTTGTTTTTTTTTTGGCTTCCTCAAACGTTCGACATATTTTCTCGTGAAATAGTCATGCCGAAAAAAACTCGAGATGAAATTTAAGCAGGAAATATTTCTCTCTTGTAATATTCAAGTTTGTTGCTTTTCCACAATTTCGCTCATGACATTTTTTCCCAAATCACTCTCCTACGACTCGTAATTTTGATACAAATGTCATTCACGCAATTGCCGAGCAACAATCTTTCATATTACAATCGAGAAATTGTGCAGGAAAAATTTAATCTTTTTGATTTTTTTTTATTTTTCGACCAAAAATCAAGCATCATCATATGTGCGTGGGATCAGCATAGTGTCAATAGAAAACATTTGTTTTGAAATTTATACTGTTTCTGGTGGTTAGAGTGAGTGCTTTTTCCTCTCGATAAGACGATTTATCGAATGCGAATTCTCTTCAAACTGGACAATTTCCGTAATCTTTCCTTATGCTTATTAACTTTCCTATAATACTAATCTTAAACATATCAACTCTATTCTCCGAATGCCTTCACTCTAAATTCCATCAACAAATTCTCATTTCACTGTGCTCATCCATTCGGAATCTTGAATGATATATAGTGGTGTGATATCATAGATTATCTTCCAGAGTCCTGACGAGGGTATCCTTGATTAATTATTGCTAAAACCGACTATGCAACATCCAGTTAATATCCTGGGTCTAAATATCTCCAGCATCGGCAAAACTTTTCACCACCAGCATTATATCTTCATTTCGACACTCCACGCCTTTCAGATTCTGTATACATATTTCAGTATAAACTCCTGAACTTTTCCAGGTGCACAACTGGAGCTGGATGCAGATTCCATAGTTAACTTGAAAATTGGAAATTTGCGAAGGAGGCGAGATCAATAATGGAATTTTCATTCTGGATGTATCTCATTTCTAAAATATTTACATATGTTTGAAAAGTTTCAGAGTGTACTGCTCAGGAGGGAAATGGCATAAATTAGATCGGTTTCCATGGATATCGAAGAACTGAAATTCATTCTGCGAGATAATTCATACATATACTAGCGGACAGAACTGAGCTTAAGCATTGTGCTTAGTTCTTGTGAATGTGCTTGAAGCCTTTTTGTGCTCGCGAGTACTGTGCTCCCGAGCACTCCTTAAAACCAGTGCTTCGTGCTTAGTATTTGGAGCAGTTCATGAAAAGGCATAGTGCTTAGTAATCCCTTAAGTGCTCCCGAGCACTTCCGAGGATGACTAAGCACTAAGCCTTTCCGAAATCTTGTCGTAACACGAATAGACGCTGACGTGCGGTGGTCGGAGGAGTTAATGAACACCAGATTTATTCGATATATGCATTTAAATTTATATCTTATTTAAAATGCTAAATTGTTCATGATAACAATCACAATAGAAAATAATGCTATCCGATTTCTGCGGATTATATGTTTTACATTTTGAGAAATTAAAAATAAACTGACTTAATGTTGATCAATTCGAATTAAATTATGTATTAATAAAAAAATGGCCCAAAGACCACTGAATTCACGTCAGTGCTTTTTTATTATCAAGGGAAAGAAAATACTTGGCAAGAAAGTACTTGGTTTCATAAAAAAACCTTTTAATAATGAGTATACCTCCCATAGTATCCCTTAATGATTACTTATAATACTATGTTGTTGTTATATAGGCTTGAGGTTTTGTCCCATTTTTGAATAGGGAATAGTATATTCAAAGACAAGTTGCAGAAAGGACTCCGATTCAAACACGAATTCGAAAACGAGCGACGAAGGAGCAAGTTCTCGAACGCATAAGTGTTGGAATTGCCTTCTGCAACGAGTATTAGACGATATTTTCTCTATTTCAGTCAAGTTTTGTGAAATACTGTTGAAATGTAATTAAAAATATTCGGATTTTACATCCTAGTAACTTTTGTACTGTATCTTGGCCGTTGGTATGACTGTTACGAAAATTGACAGATTACGGAGTTTGAATTTGAATTGTACGTAGGGCATACAGAGCAGATTTGAAACAATTTCCTTATAGCATGAATGATTCAAAATTAGCAAGAAGGAAATCTGTAGTCCTTATCCTTACATACATAGAATAAAACAAAGTCGCTTCCCGCTGTCTGTCTGTTCCTATGCATGCTTAAATCTTTAAAACTACGTGAAGGATTTTGATGCAGTTGTTTTAAATAGATAGAAAGGTTTACATGTATAATACATGCATAATATATTCGAGAAACACTGATAATTTTAGAGGTTTCTAATGTGATGTCGTAAATAAACACATTTTTTGCGCTTACATTGCGAACGCTAGCTGAACCCTACGAGATAGATCAAAATGATGTAGTAAAGAATGGTACACCGATCGTTGGAATTTTTGAAATTTTGAGCAACATCTTCACCAATATGGATATGGTTCCCCGATCGTTGTAATTTTTGAAATTTTAGCAACATCTTCACCATTATGGATCCGATCAACTCAAATCTAGAACTCTAATGTATAATAAGGTTTTGAAGGATCTCCTAGAATTTCAACGATATCTGATGGATAGTTTCTAAGATACATAATTTTTTTTTAGTTTTGCAGCCATCCTTTCCTCTCAAATTTTGAATAAATCTGCGTGTCATAATTTTTCATCTGATGACCGTGCTTTGATTCGATCAGATTAGTATTTTTCTAGTTATTGCGAAAACAAAATTTCAAATTGCTATAATTCTGAAACAGCTGGGTAGATTTTGCTCATTAACGACTTCAACCGGCGCATTTGGACTACAAACCTTCCCGAGAAATTTCAACGCTCTTACTCGTTGCGTTCGAGCATAATCGTACTTATGGCCGGACGGATTAATTCTGACCTCGGATTTTTGATCAGTGAGTCGAAGCCAATCGATTAAGACCCTTCTCTGCCAAATATTCGAAAATTGAAGACATTTGGACAAATTATAGGTACTCTGTAAATAGAAAAGCGTGCCAAAAAGCAATCCCAAAAAGACTTGGTATTCTCTTGAGCTGACAATCGGCCGGACAAGCCGCTTTGGACCATTTTCGGCTTAAAATTTGTAGAAAACTTACCTTTGAATAATACGATAGAGCCCTTTTAAGAACTCGCCACAGAAAGCATCTAATAAACAATGGCATCTTCAATAACATAAGAATTTTAATGTTTGCACCCTTGTAAGTCGTAGACTGAAGATTTGTTTTACTGGTGTAGATGAAGTCGAATGACGTTCGATAATTCAGACATATTTCTGAATTATATCCCGGTCTGAAGAAAACCTAAAACATCCCGATGATATTGAATATTAACTCTGGAGGTGCCTCGAATGCACATATGTCGTCTAGAGTGACAGACTAATTTTCTTTGAACAGGAAACTGATAATACCATTTCCATGTTTAGATGTCACCTAAACCTTGAAAGTGTCTTCATGGAAGAGCAAGTTCTTGGAAGTCAGTAACAAGTATTGCAAGGTAGAGGATCTACCAATCACCTTTAACCACTACCGTGGTAGTACAGCCCTACCTCAGGGAAAGGGCTAAGAACGTACTAGTTGCTTGACCCGAGGGACAATTGGAAAGAAGGTCGATTTTGGGCAGCCAAGGGCGATTGACGTATGACGGGGTTCGAGGAACGTTATACTTGTGAACGAAGTTGAATTCCTGTTTGGACGGAAAAACTGATTAGACATTCAACTGTTGTGAAAGCTTATTAGATGTGAGAGAAAACACTGTTAATCTTAGTAATTGACGGTGTTTAATGTGACGGCGAAGTTGAAATTTGTAGAAGTTGTTTAAATAAACCTGTACATATTAGCATGTGGTGTTCTATTTATTCCAAATTGTAAATGTAGAATCATTATCCCCTACAAAATGATAAAAATTCCACAAAAAAATTAATGTAATAATACGCATATGCCATTCCAGCGCTTCCATATCAGAATTTCACATCCGACTCCAATAAAAATCGTCTTCTACGAAATGGAGTCGACAGCGTCATCCACCATCAAGAGCATTCAATTTGACGTCGGCCAAGACTGTTCCATTCACATAATTCTATTATACTCTAATACCAGCCGGAATGAAGATGGTCGTACGTCTTCCCCTGCGTTCACCGTCAAAGGCAGTCATGAATTGGTTCTTATCAGCCGAATCCCACACTGAAAGGTCCACAAATCTATCGGTTCTTAGTTAATAACGGAGTTATCATTTGAGATAACGCAGCAGGTAATGAAACTGTCCTGCTTAAAAGGCCTCCGTAATATAAAGTGCTACATTATTCCCATGCAGATTTGGAGATTACACTTTGAGTTAGCTATAATTTATGGGATGTGCATAAATGCAAAGCCCATGAACCCGTTCAATTTGTTGAGTGAATCGATACGGTAGAGTATTTGTGTGTAATTTAGTTGTTAATTTCTGTTCATGGGGCCGTGAAAACAGCCCACATGCGACATTCTTCAAGATTCATTTGACTGAGTATTTGAACAGTTGTTTTACTGCAGAGTGGTGAATTATTTGGTCCAGTGACATCAGGAATTGGCCAAAGAACGGTAAATCAGTTTTCGTTTGAAAAATATCTACAAACTCCGAGGGGGAAACCGCTGACATGAATTTGTACACCAGAATTGCAATTCAACCAAAATTCCGTTGAAATTCTATTGTAATTCTATTGGACTTTTATTGGAATCCTATTGAAATTTTATTGAAATTCCATTGGAATACTCACGAAAACATATCTTGAAAATATGGAGACTATGGCCCCTAATGACACTCGCATGAGAAGAAAAATTCAATATGGTAATGGGAAGTTGTGTTCGTGACATTCTTTTGAAAACATATTTGTGACCGCTTGAGCCCCAAGTGTCAACGATACACCAAATGAAAGGTAAAAGATCACAGTTTTGGAATTTATTTTATTATTAATACTTTACCGTGAAAAGAAAATTATTTTAAAAAGTATACCCACCCCTACCATTTGTTTCAGTGGGAGTTACAAAAACCTATGTTACGAGGGTTTCAAAGTACTCGAGCTGCTTACTCAAACCATCAAATGTTATTGCTCTATCTCAACCGGTCTCTAAAATATTTGCAAAATAAGGAAACTTAACCATGGCTTAAACCATCCCTAACTTCCATCAGAAGACCCGGAGGACAGTTTAATAACAGGAAGTATGACCCTGTAATGAAAAGTTAAATTTGGGTAATCAATATGGATTCATAACATGGAACAATTTTAATTTAGGCTCGAGAACACACCAGTATTATTGAACCCAACAAATCATCAGGTGATACATAAAGTATACTCGTGTTTGATGGGTTGCCATTTAATAACAACGGGTATGATGAACCACGAATTTAAGAATATAGCCGAATATATTCTACTTGTTTGATTGGAATTGACAAAGAAGTGATGGGTTTTATTCCGGTACAAAGTTTTGAGCGTGTCTCAAATCTCTCGCAAAAAAAATCTACCAACTTACAATAATGATTTCACCTCTATTAAATATCTTCTCGCTGATTTTTGGCGCTCTAGTTCCTCGGAACTGAGTGCTTATCAATTTGCCCAAATGTCTGTAGTTTTAGAATTTTTCGATGAAAATGGTCTTAAACGATTTGGTTCGGCTTACTGATCAGGAATCCGTGGTCGAAATTCATTCTGTCCGGCCGATAACTCTCGAACGGAATGAGCTAGATAGTTGAAATTTTCAGAGTTGGTTTGGGAGATAAATATCTCGGCTAAGTTCGTTATTGGACAAAATCGGACAGATGGTTTCGGAGTAACAGAAAAAAAAATTTTTTTTTTAAGTAACAAATTCCAAATTAAATTTTTTTCAATAAGGAGTTTTACCATAAGAATCCAATGATATCATTTTCAACATTTGTACGTTTTCACAGAATTATATAATTATTCTATGTAAAAATTGTCATAATGTCAACTTATTTTCCTGAGAAATGACAGTTTTCTGGCCTGAAAGTTGACGAAAAGCGAATATAAGGGTAAAAAACACTAAAATAAACCCCCATGTGGCGATCTTATGTCGAAAAGTGAAAATTAAGAATATATATCCCAGGTAAATACCGACGTTTTATTCCAATACCAGAGATCGATGAGATCGATCGAGGAGCCCGATAGCCGGTCGGCCTGACCCGTCGGGTTTCGGAACGAGAGAAGGCGGGCTAAAATCCCGTAAAGGGAATTACACTTTTTGTTGCTCTAGTTCCTCGGATCTGAGTGCATATGAATTTTTATTTAGGATGCAGTTTCACCATTAAATTCCATCGATATCATTTTCAACTCCAACAAGCTAATACTTTCGGACATATGATTTTTCTAAATTTCAATAATGAATCGTACGTACTTCTTTGTTTTCACAGAATGCTATAATTATTCTATCTAAGCTTTATTATATGATCTGTGTTCATACTCATATATTTCATCCTGTTCTATAAGAAAGACTCAAATTCATTTCAGCTATTTTAATTTGATTTCTTCCATGGTGCAGTTCTCATTCTCAGATTGCTCATTTAATCTTGATAAATAAACTGTTATTTGAATTGAATTTCTTTCATGATGCAGTTCTATCATAAGAATACATTGATTTAATTCTCAACTCTGAGAAACCAATACTTTCGGAGATATAATTTGTCTGTTTGAACTAGAGCGCCAGAAAGCTCCTGTCCACAGGGCTTGAACCCATTTTTTCCCCCGAAATTCCAGTCACTTTGTTTAAAACTTCCGGATACATCTTCATCAAACAGAAACTCCGTCCAAATCAAACAGCACAAGAGCAAATAATTCTCAGCGTTTGGTTGCCAGAGCAATTCATCACGTTTAGAAAACCATAAAATAAATAACAATTACAGCGGCAACCTCGTGAAATTTCCAAAACTGGCACCACGAAGCACGTCATATGTGCAACCAGGCTAGCGACGTTTCAGGTGTGCGGGTAAATTCATGAATTTCTGAAATAATTTCATATTCGGCTGACGTCCATTTACATATTTCAGTAATTAAGTTAGTCCTGCTCTTGGAATGAAGATATAAAATATTGCAACGTTAGTTAATTTACATATTTGTTAAATAATTCCAGTGTCTTCATTATTTATTATGAATGATAAGAAATTTATGTTTTCCGTTATTTATCGTGTGCTGGACTTGGAGTTGATGAATATATCTGCATTTCTGTCCTACAAGAAATTCACAAATAGCAACTTGGAAGCTAATCCACTATACAGATGGAAATTTCGAATTATATTTACTTAGATATTTCATGACATCAACGAGAAATTTTATGTTGTAGGACAAAATAAGTATTGGCAATATTAATTGGATATACAGGGTGAGTCTTTGACCACTGCATTAATTTTAACCAAAAATTCCTCTCATCAAATGGAACACTTTTTTCATTAACCATTTTTCCAGATTCGGCTCAGGTAAAAAGTTACAAGCGTTTGAAGATTTCACAATGTGCTAATACACTCCCGCATATAAATTATCTATGACATTGTTGGCGGGCGAGAATAAAGCATGGTAACGTGGTTTACAGCTTGATTCGGGATTCCAACGCTCAGGGACGGATCCATAAAAGTAGTGAAATTTATGGAGTTTTCCATTTTAAAACATTCAATGAAGAATATCTCGAAAACGGTGCGTTTGAGGAGAAATGATGAGGAATAATATAATGTTTTAAAACGATGGAATATTCTTGAATTGAGTCAAGAAAAACTTTATATGCTTTCTTTATGCTAATTTCGTTTAGTTTTATGAATCCACGAGTCCATAACTAGAAAACCAGTAGAAGTAGAAAATAAATAATATTTGGAAAATAATTATCATAGTTATAGGAAACTTTACGCCAACATTCATTTTATTCGATAAAAGGATGTCAAAGCTACAAAATAAAATCTGACTTTTTTTTTAAATTTCAACAGCCTGTATCTTTTTACCTGAGCTGAATTTGGAAAAATGTTAGATGAAAATAGTGTTTCATTTGATGAGAGGAATCTTTGGTTAAAATTAATGCAGTGGTCAAAGACTCACCCTGTATATTGTGAGATATTTATTTCTGTAGATAATTAATTGAGCAGCACAACACTTAAAACAACCAAGCACACTCAACGATTGCAAATCGAGTCTATCAGAGTATTCTATACCTTCTTCGGCGTAAATCGCGCATCCACCATGATGACTGCTTCCTCTGCAATAAGAAGACGCTAATATGTATCCACCGGGAACATAGTTTTCCAGCTCCTCATACGATTCCCAATGTTCAGTAATACATGCTATATTGTCATGGATCCGCAGCACACGTTCTAAGTTGAGGAACCGACCCTGAGAGCTGGAATCCCGAATTAAGCTATCAACCACGTTTCCGCATCATTTTCGCTTTCACCATCAATGTCGTAGATAATTTATAATACATTATCAATGTCATAGATATACAGGGTGAGTCTTTGACCACTGCATTAATTTTAACCAAAGATTCCTCTCATCAAATGAAACACTTTTTTCATTTACCATTTTTCCAGATTCGGCTCAGGTAAAATTTACAAGCTTTTAAAGATTTCAAAATGGGCTAATACACTCCCGCATATCAATTATCTATGACATTGTTGGCGGAAGAGAATAAGGCATGGTAACGTGGTTTACAGCTTGATTCGGGATTCCAACGCTCAGGGACGGATCCATAAAAGTAGTGACATTTCTGGCGTTTTCCATTTTAAAACATTCAATGAAGAATATCTCAAAAACGGTGCGTTTAAGGAGAAATGATGAAAAATGATATAATGTTCTAAAACGATGGAATATTCTTGAAATGATTCAAGAAAAATTTTATATGTTTTCTTTATGCTAATTTCGTTTAGTTTTATGAATCCACGAGTCCATAACTAGAAAACCAGTAGAAGTAGAAAATAACTAATATTTGGAAAATATGTATCATAGTTATAGGAAACTTTACGCCAACATTCATTTTATTCGAAAAAAAGATGTCAAAGCTACAAAATAAAAACTGATTTTTTTTCAAAATTTCAACAGCCTGTATCTTTTTACCTGAGCTGAATTTGGAAAAATGTTAAATGAAAAAAGAGTTTCATTTGATGAGAGGAATCTTTGGTTAAAATTAATGCAGTGGTCATAGACTCACCCTGTATAATCAATTTTAAACTCTTCATACACTTGTAACTTCTTACCTGAGCCGAATCAAGAAATGTGGTGAATGAAATGAATGAAATATAGTGTTTCATTTGATGACGGGAATATATGGTTAAAATGAATGTACAAACTAAAGACTCACCCTGTATATGGATCGCGAAACATTTCGTGAAAAATTTCTTTAAATATCACCTGCATGATATACCTTAAACTATTGGTTTTCAATACTAATTTCCATAAATATCTAACTTGGATAAATATTCATCATATTTCGAAGATAATCCGATTTTTCTGTCGTAAAAATTGTTGAATTCGGAAGAACCTTCCAAGTTCCACTTGTATGGGAATCCTGATTTATTTATATTAAGAAGTTCTTTTATTCTGCCGTATCTTCGCTGCAAAATCCCCCATCCTATTTTCCACGTGAACATTCCCATTTCATTCATGAGTTTCGAGATATAACGCCATGAAACCGATATATGGCCCATTGAATATGAAAAGGATACACGGAAAAAATCGACTACTCACTTTCCCAGCATTCCGAATGGAAATAAATTTCGTGAAAATCCTAGGGATTATGCCTGGCAGATTAGGGCGATGCCCAGAAGAATTATGCACCTGACGGGTTTTTTCACATCAATTCTGATAAGTGAATCATCCTCTAAACGGCCGACCTCTTCGTCGAAACCCCAGAAGGGGACACGCCGTAGCAGGTGGAAGTTTGGATGCAAACAGGGTGATGAAAATATTATCGAATTATTGGATTCGATTTCCATCTTGGTGTTTTCGATGGTGAGAGGAGTTCTGCAAAATCGTGGAATTAGCTTTTACCCTGGCTTCTTGCTCCGGCTTATCATCTACGTAGTCAGTATTTAATATTCTTGGCGCGCCTATCGTTTTTCCTAAATATCTGTTAATTTGAAATATTTGGCCGAGGGGTTATATATTGTATATTGTTGTAGGAGGTAACGTTGCACTGCGACCTTAAGGTCTATTGTGTCCGCCCGTCAGAGTTGTCAATGTCATTACCATCTACAGCTCGCCATCGAGTTCCAGAGTTCTGATGAACTCCAGTATCTGGTATGGCTTCAAGGAGGCTACATCTACGCTCCTGTAGATTTCTTGCCCGAAGCATTCCTTGCGTTGGTTTGAGACGGCGAGGCATTCCGATCGAATTCAAACATGGTTGTTAGTTGTAGAATCACAACGCGAAAGTTCTTGCAAAATTTCGTGAGGATCGTGTCTCTAGAAAATACATGAAAAATCATTGAATATCATTGAAAAAAATTCTATATATCAGAAACTATCCATTCGACATGGCTAAAATTTTGTGAGAGCCTTCACAACTTAACTCTACTATCCAGTTCCAAGTTTAAACACGATCGGAGCTTTGTTGTTGGAGATCTGAGCAGCCTTGTGTGAGTTCAGTAGCTGGGTAGGTGACCGTTGCCTCGATAACTCTCGAACGAAAGGAGATAAGAACTTGCAATTTTCAGGGTAGGTTGCGCATCTGACTGGGGGAGTTAAGTTTGCTGTTGGCCATAATCGGCCAACGGTTTCGGAGTTATATCCATCTGGAATATTATTTCCTCGATAACTACAAAAATATAGACTCGATCGAATTGAAGCTTGCTAACTAGTCGTACCGCTAGAAAATTTTAAAAGAATTACGAAAACAAAATTTAGTTCAAGCACTGACGTGAGGTCAGGAGCTTTTGCGCATATGTTCTATTGTTCATTCTCCTGTATTGGAAGTCTCAATCGAATTTACCATGGTAAATTCTATTGTCCGTTCTCCTGTATTGGACACTCTTGACCCTGAACTACTATCGTGGGGTCAAATTTGACCCCACTCGCTAAATTTCACTGAATAATTTCGCGCAGCTTTGAACTAAAGCGTTGGCATTCTGTGTATTCCCACACTTAAGTGCATCGTTTGATTTGCCGTTTAGTGTTTCAGTTTCATTCCAATTGATCGGAATATATTTGAATTTGGGGTCGGATTTGACCCCACGATAGTAGTTGTGTAATTTTTTTTTGGTAATTACATCAGAATAAATAATGATTTCGTGAGCATTGACGATGTACGGGACTTCCAAAAAGTTTTCGAGTATTTATAATCTATAAGGGATGAACCAGACGATGTTGAGGCTAGCAATGACCTTATTGTCCTAATAGCATTGACACTGACAATGAGAGCGAACACTCTCATGATACAGCGTCTGTAATTAGTAAGGAATATCTAAATATCTATTATCGGAAGACGAGGTTGTTTCTGCAACACACCATGAAGTTTCTACGAACTATTAATACGGACCAAACTGATATACATAAGTGGTCTCAAAAACTTCTTGCAACCACAAAAGTCCTATCTCACTAAATATGTAAGGTCAAAAACATGGTCGTTATTTCTTTTGTGTTAAACTTTTTGTTCCAAATTTTCTTTCACATGCAGAAGCCATACTATTTTCAATTAGAAAAACTAGAAAAAACATTTCAATTTCTCTTTTTCATTATATTATGGATCAATCAATCAGTTATATCTATTTTTGGTTGAAAATAAAAGGATATTTTCATTTTCTTCACACATGTCAAAACAATTGAAAAATAAATTTTTCAAACCTCATTGTTATGTTCTAAAAACCTATTGAAGGATCCGAAGTAAACAGAAACAACAATATCAAGCACTATAATTAATTTACGACTAAGTAGTTAAGAGGGTAATTTGTGATCCCACGATAGTAGTTATGTTAGTGTGAATAAGCCATAGTAGTTGGGGGTTAATCGAATTTACCATGGTGAATTTCGCTATAATTTGTTTATATTTGGATATAATGTCGTAAATTAAGACGCTATCTCAATGCGTATAGTTTAAATTTTTATTAACAATTTAAATTCTTCATTTAAACACCATAATACGAAATAGACAGATTATCAAATTCAAATTATCATGAAACAAACTGACTTGGCAACAAAAGATAATAATAGTATTCTGTGAACTATAGTAAAAACCACAGAAACGCCTAAAAACGGTATGAAAATCAAAGATGGAAACAAAGTTAATTTTCTCTAGCGTATTGAAATAGCAGGGTTGAAAATGTAACATTTTAACCTCGAGTTACTTAGCTTTGTCCTCAATATTATATTTATATATTTTTAAAAAATTGTTTCTAGTGATTCGATATACGAAAGATTCGGCAAAAATTAACACGTGGGCAGTCGACATGTAAATCCCGAGTTCTATTTCGATCGGATCTGTATATTTTAAGTTATTGAGGAAATAACAAAATAGGTTGAGATGGGTATAAATCGAAAAATTTCACTGTCATATTCAGATGCGCAACCTACCTTGAAAATTGCAAGTCACTATCACTTTTCTTTCGAATATGATCGTGGCAACGGTCACCCATGCAGTTACTGAACCTGAAGAAGTCTACTCAGTTCCAAGTATTTTTTCAATATCTGCACCATTATATATCTGATAATGTTCAAATTTACAACGTGGCTATATAATTAGGTTTTCAACAATCGTGCATTTTTGCGAAATCAGTCAGATATTTTCTGAAAAACGGAATATTTTTTATAAATTTTTTAAATTACGATCTTCAAAAATATTCTTATATGTCTTTGTGCCAGCATTCTGTAACTAGTTACCAAGTTCCAGATCGATTAGATCTGTATTTTGTTTGAAAACAGAATTTCAACTCCGAAAGCGTTAGACGGATTATTCCCATTGATTAATTCATCCGTCGCATTTGGATTCGCAACCTAAAAATCGCTATCTCTTTCGATTCAAAAGCTTTCGTGGCAACAGGCGGCCCTGCAGAATTGAATTTCGCCTAAAATTCTTCATCAGTGGGTCGAAACTAATCCATCGAAACCATTTTCGGCCAAAAATTCGAAAATTAGAGACATTTGGGCAAAACGATAGCATGCCGATTCCTAGAACATGCGCGCAGAAATTGTGCATACGCATTCTGTTTATATGAAATGAATGAGCGGTCTACATGACTCATCAGGTTCTCCCCTAAACCATAATCCCTCATGAAAATTCTGATAAATGGTGAATCACAAGGGGAATTGCTGGTAATCATTTCTACTCATTTATATTCTCAAAGGGGCTGCAAGACAATTTCATCAAATATCTTTATTGATAGAGATATGGCCACTGAAAGATAGTCTACATTTAATCATCAATAATATCTCTTAAAACCAACCACCTGTAGTAGGAAAGTAGTTACCAGTTCCAAATATAATATTCACAATAATTGCCAAAATACAAAGTAGATATCCGGTGCTGAAACGTAAAATAACGGCATGAAGGTTTGTGTCGAATTTCAATGTAATCTAACAGATAGAGACACACGGTGAAATATTCATTGATTTTAGACATCAACAAAAATTTCCCATAAGCCAGGCTTGTCACCTCATAGCTCAGGGTTCCCCTGATCAGGAAAGCCTCTTTCAGGGGCAGATGCGAACCGGTTTCATAGTTATTACCAATAGTCAGCGTAACTTAGCCACACTGAATGACAACCTGGAGGAGTTCTAGGAAACTCAATTCCATTCGTTGCGAACTTATAGCGAGAAAATCCCTCCAGCGGCACCTATGGGAATCCTTACGAAATCCAACCCTCTGCGATGAAGAAACCCTGAGCGATGTCATTCAGTGTGGCTGACGATTGGTAATAAACCATGAAACAGGTTCGTACTTGCCCATGAATGACGCTTTCCTCTTTGGGGGACCACTGAGCAATGATGTGCCCTAGCTCGGCTCATGGGGAATCAATGAATATTTTACCGTATGGCTCTTTTAGTTATTGGCAAGTGGCTAAAGTTCACTTCATGATAAGGGGTTTCGGTAATGCGACGTGATCCTTTAACGAGCTTATACTAGACATCATTTGTAACGATTTGAGTTCAGTGAACCATGGTCCAAAAGTCTATGGTTACTGAGAAATATTGATATTTCGACTTTTTTCGACTTATCATCGAAAACAATTAATAGAAGTAAGGATATTTTGAAAGCTGATGAGATAAGGATCAATTCCAAACAAAATCCTTCACCAAAAATTCGAACAACTTGAAAAATAATGGCAACAATTGTTTTACTCTTAAAATTTTTATGAAACAATTGCATTTTTCTCAAAAAAATTATGATTAACTCTGTGTACAAATAAGTGGAAAAATATTGCGTGGAGTCCTTTCGCGTGGAAGAAGTGAAACTTCGGAATATGGAAATGAAAATATGAAGGGGTAGAAAACTACGCGCAAGCGTATGAGTGCTACGCCTTTAATCTCGCTGTGTCTCTTTTTATTCCTCCTCCCCAGGAGCGTTGAGCGTTTAACGCAACAGTGCTTTCATACCCCCTCCATAGGAGCGTTAAACGTTCAACGCAACCTTGTTTGAATTCGCATTAGAATGTATGAAATGTATTCAGTGCATTGAAACGCTAAATGAGTGGTAATTTTCAATTTTATTTCAATGAGATTTGGACCATTGTCAGTATTTTGCTCTTTATGGATAGGACCTCAAATTCTCAGTTTTTCTATACTACAGTATCTACGTAACATATATTATTCTATATGAAGAAAAACTTCCATTTCACTCTTGTCCAATGAATCAAGAGAAAAATCCTAATGTTAATTTTCCTAGAGTTTTTTTTTTTTGAGTTTTTTTTGTTTATCATATTTACTGCTCATGGATGAAGTGAGTAGGAAAACATAACGAAAGATCCGAATATTTGTGAAATAGAGTATGAAATAACGATAAAACCAGAAATCTCTAGTGATATTGCAATATCTACAATGAGTGATACATCTGGAGTTCGATTCGAGATATATCAACTCACAGATGTTCCTGTCTATATCTCTGTCACCCCAAAATGGGTCTGGATTCATTGATGGCTTCAGCAGCGGATATATAAGCGGCATAAATAGAGCGAATCTACATAAAATGTGATGGAAGTAGGACATATCATGTGAATACCTCTTCACCACCGTGAACGATGACGCTTACCACTCTTCACTATGACATTTGATATATCCCCTCTGGAATGGTGGAAGAGGAAAGTTGTGTTCATGACAAGTTATCACTCTGTACTCACGCGATGATTAAACAATTATATCTCAGCGCTTCAACCCAGCCATGTTTTTTACATCCTACAAGTGGTTCAACCTAAGCGCTGAAATCCAATTTCGCAGACAAACAAATTCAATTTGTCATAACAGTGATCAGAATAGGGTTTTCTGTTGCGTATCTCGTTCAGCATTGGTTTCGGAGTTATTTATTTATTTATGGAGTATGGAATAACGGCAAGGATAGGAAGTATTGGATTATGTCTACAGCACGAATTGTGAGTGGAAGGTTGGGTTGACAAACAGCGTTGGCGTAATGTACCTAAACTCAATCAACAAAACCAGATCAAATAGACTGTTGAGTGTGCCACTTGGCCAGAGTGGAATGATTTTTTGATGCACCTGACGTTTGAATTATAGAATGTCTGTTCGTGTGGGTCCCAACTAGTCATGTGAAACACTGATGTGTTTAATATTTAGTGAACTGAACCCGTATATACCAGACTTACATCAAAGAGCGGATTTATCCAATTGTTATAACTATTACAATATTATAACATTATCCGATAAATATTTTGCATCATATCCAATTTTGAGGAAGCAGTATATATTTCTAAATTCTTGAAAATTAATGTTCTAAGGGGCAGGGTAAGAATTCTATCAATTTCCTAATTAAATCAGAAGTATATCGATTGGATTGTTGAAATTGTTATAAGTTCGAATATTTTTTGTTTTTGCTGACACACAAGATGTGTGTCTATTGAATGTTTCCTACCTGTTGGATCCTGATTGTTTCATCCGGATATTATGGTTCGAAGGATCAAATGTTGAATTCCGATTTTTGTATCAGGACATAATGTTATTTCCAAGGACCAGAATTATACACCCTGATTGTTTTGTCAGGGGGATGAGTAGAAGGGATATACTTATCTTTAAGCACCCAACAGTAATTGCGTTGATTACGGCGTAAGTTGTTACTTGCAATAAGATAACAATTACGAGAAAAGGAAGAGGTGAAAGATTCGAACGCACTTTAAACAAAACTACAAACTGTATATTCTTGTTACCGATAATGAGATAACAAGCACGAAGCAATTGTACAATGCAATATTCATACAATCTAAAATATTCCTTCTATATGACAATGTATGGCAAGGAAGAAGTGACTACATATTTGGAAGGAGAACTAAATGAGTATTAGTTTCGCGACTGAACAAAATATACGTAATGTTTCTTGCACTAAGATATGCAGCAGTACTTGTAGTAGCTATTGTAGAATTTTTGGTAGTAGTGTAGTAGTGAATTATTTCATTGTAAAATGCATATAAAAAACCAGATACAAGAAAAATATGAGGTTCTTTCATCTGGGAAAATCGGGGGAAATATTAACAATGATTGGCGTTTCGATTTTAAAACGGCCCCTGATATGTTACAACAATACTCTCATTTGTCGTTTATGAAATAGAGTGGGAATGCATACTAAATTTCCGATGCCAGCACCAATGAGTGAACTTTTAGGAAAAATCTTAGGAATTCGAAATCTCGAATTTCTCCCACTATCGGGACTAAACTTCACTTGCTTTCTGCATATAATCTAGCAACAACAGCTGATAGATAACCTTCTCAGATTAGGGTCATAGCGTCTAGATAAATAGAATAGCAGCACTGGGCATGTGGTAGAAACTTGTTAAGTTTTCTTACCACGTCAGTAAAAGAATGCATTTTAGGATTCTTTCACAAGAAATAGGCAATAAGTCGCTCAACAGAGGTCAAAGCTTAACAAGGAATTCTACTCGCAGTTATATTTTCGTAAAAGTATTATTTTCAAGGGCGAGACCACACATGGTAAACTAAAACCCAGTTAACCCAATAGACAAATATTCACGTTTTACAAGCGAGCTCCTTTGTTGAGAAAAAAAATATCTGCGTTTCTCAAAATGTGACGTCATGAGATGTAACGCTACCCATCAATACCGACTAAAATCCAGTTCTCCAGTCCCATAGAATCTACCTGATTCCGTTCCATCTCCGAGATTCCTGTAGCTTTTATGTGGTCTATGAATTACGGGCGGAATATCTGGCCGAGAAATAACTGATCCTTTGTAAAGCCACAATGTCAACCTAATTATGAATTGTGTCAGGTCATTAGAATTAGGCCCTTTCAAACGGACGGAGCAATAGAAAGAAATAGGGCGGACGATGAAATTATCATTGGAGACGGGAAAGCGACCTCAATTTTCCGGCTCGTTGTGTACCTAAGTGATGACGGGCTAGAGCCTCGACTCTGCGATCTGAAGCCCCTTGAGGGGATAGAGAGTTCACCCACAAGTGGATAGCAAAGCCGAAAGATATAAGTGCAGAGGCGTAGCAAAGAGTATTATTCGCACCGGGTAGAATGCTTTGGGTGGTCGGGATTATTACATGGTTGGTCTGCGTTGGAAAATGGCATTATATCGGGTTGACATCCGTGGCTGTTGACCGTGAATAAGTTCACCATGACCTGGATTAAGTTGCCTTTAACCAAAATATAAATGAGGAAGAAAAAGTTATTCTACCATATTATTAGCAACAGAAGTCGTGGAATCTATAAAATTTTTCATTTATTTTTGGCACGCTTTTTCACTCGAACAGAATGCTTATCTATATGTCTAAATGTCTGTAATTTCCGAATTATTAGTAGTGATGTGACCTCTTGAGTGAAAATAATCAAACATTTCGATTATTGAAACATCTCGAGATATCTCGAGATATTCTGAAAAATGTGAGTGAATTCATTCGAATGATTCTCTGTCGTCTATCATATGGCATCCAGATGAGAAATCACTCGACTCGAGCAAGAATTGATTGAAATTAAATGAGATACGAGATATCTCGTACTCTTAATTCGTTCGTATACGTTCTGAATGTTTTGATATTTCGAAGTTCCTTTGGCGGCGTATAAGTATGAGATATGTAAGGTTTCTTTAACAATCCATCGAATTTATGGCTGCCATCTGGATTCTGGGTTCTGGTATAAATTTATTTTTTCTGTTACTCCAAAACCACCTGGCAGATTTTGCCCAATAACGAACTTAACTGAGATATTTATCTCCCAAACCTACTCCGAAAATTTCAACTGTTTAGCTTATGCCGTTCGACAGTTATCGTGTTAACGGCCGGCCGGACATAATCGATTTTGACCATGGATTGTTCAGTGAGTCGAACCAAATCGCTTAGCACCATTTTCAGCCAAATACTCGAAAATTCCAGACATTTGGGTAAATTGATAAGCACCCTGTTTCGAGGAATAAGAGCGCCAAAAAATGAGCAATGAAATAATCCGAGCTAATGTAGAATTATGAGGATTATATGATATCATAATTTTTGCGTGATAATATGCCCTTGGATAATCCATATGATGATGGAAATATATACTTTGGTAGGATACATAATCAAATTGTGTTCAGAATATCTCCAGTTAAAACAAAACTGAAAAACTGGCTGAGTTTCAATTGATATAATATCATTTTCAGAGTAGATTTATGGAATGAATATCTCAGATAAGTTCGTAAATGATGGGTAGAAATGGTCAGGTGGTTTCGGATTAATAACTTTCAGTGCATTTCAATTTAAGTTCCTTTATTTGAATTTAATGTCTTTTATGATACAGTTCTATCATAAGAATCCATGGATATAATTCCCAACTTTGAGAAACCAATACTGTCGGATATAATTTATCAATGTTTGAACATGAGTGCCAAAGCTACTATCCACAAATCTCTCCCACTTTTTTGTGAATATGGTCAGAATTTGATATGTCTTTTCATGAGTCAGTCAAAGGGTTTCAAAATTTCAGCCCGACATTAAAATATTTGGACAAAACGAGGGACAAAATTACATCGTCCTGGAAAGAGGTCGCAAAAAGTACTGTCAATTCTCTTCTATATGCTCATAAAATACCGTCAGATATACGAAACAATCCTTATAAATCCCGGAAAACAATATTAAATTTGAACATTCGTTCCAGAATGTTATTCAATCTGATCTATTAGAGGTAGATAGTATCAATAATTACTTTGAACATTCTCTTCAAAAGATCCTATGAAACTTCCAGCACAACAGATTCATAATAGCACTGAAAGATTGAATCCGAATACAAGTGGATCATTTTCAGTTACGTCTGTTACGGGGTAAGTTCAATTTTGCAGTTCAAAGACTTTTGTTATTGACATAAATGCTCCTAAGCTGAAGCCCTCTGTAGCCCGTGTATCGGTCGGTAATTGCTAATATTGCAAATGACTGTATTGGACAGATTCAATTTCCTGATTTATCGTTCGACCCAGTCCTGCGAAATCAACTTGTAAAGATTTATTGATATGCAAAATAAGTTCTCACCTTTGTAACAGGAGAACAGGCGATTCGATACGAGATAGATGCATAATATAATGCATAGTAGGGACACTCTTTGACATTTTTTCGGCCGATATACGGTCTAAATACTGTTAAAGTACAAGGATATTGTTCTACTTCAGTTTTGGCCGATAGATGACAGCACTAATAATTTTACCGATATTTCAATTCAAATTTAATTAAATTCGAAGCTTTTTTTATTCCTGTTCCTTGTTGAAAGTCGTACAATGTGCTGAAATTTCATAATTTTAGTATTGCTATTTTTGGCGCTCTAGTTCCTCGGAACTGAGTGCTTATCAATTTGCCCAAATGTCTGTAATTTTCGAATTTTTCGATGAAAATGGTCTTAAACGATTTGGTTCGACTCACTGATCAAGAATCCGTGGTCGAAATTCATTCTGTCCGGCCGTCCGGCCGGCCGGTCCGGCCGTAGGCACGATAACTCTCGAACGGAATGAGCTAGACAGTTGAAATTTTCAGAGTAGGTTTGGGAGATGAATATCTCGGCTAAGTTCGTTATTGGGCAAAATCGGACAGATGGTTTCGGAGTAACAAGAAAAAAATTTTTTTTTTACAAGGCAAATTCCAAATTAAATTTTTTTCAATAAGCTGTTTTACCATAAGAATCCAATGATATCATTTTTAACTCTAACAAGCTAATACTTTCGGAGATATGATTTTTCAAAATTTCAATAATAAATCGTATTTCAACGTTGTCACAGAATGATATTATTATTATTGTATGAATTGTCATAATGTCAAATGATGTTCCTGATACATGACATCTAATCTATCGAAGAATTGTGAGCGAAGTGAGAAAAATCTCAGTTGTTTGCTCCGAAATTAGGTTTTCTCAGAAAATTCTTACATTTCGGAACGGAACATGACGTAAGAGATCTGAGAGTAGTGAGACTGCTATTCATCCATAGACATAGATATAACTCTCGAACGGAATGAGGTAAGTAGTTTAAATTTTCAGAGTAGTTTAGGGAGATGAATATCTCGGTTAAGTTCGTTATTGGGCAACATTGGCCAGATTTAATTTGATTTCTTCCATGGTGCAGTTCTCATTCTCATGATTGCTCATTTAATCTTGATAAATGAACTATTATTTGAATTAAATTTCCTTTAGGATGCAGTTCTATCATATGAATACATTGATATAATTCCCAACTCTGAGAAACCAATACTTTCGGAGATATAATTTGTCTGTTTGAACTAGAGCGCCAGAAAGCTCCTGTCCACAGGGCTTGAACCCATTTTTTATTTAAATTTTTTCTTAGTTATTAGTGTTCTATTTGTTTTCTTCTTGGTTTTTGTCGATAAGAATGGCGACTTGCTAGTGGTAGGAAATGGAAAATTTTCTCAGCTTTTATAAGATATTAAAATACATTTCGTAATTCGTATTTTCGTAATGGTGTTCGGTAAGTGGCTTGTATTGGGTTGTATGGCTTATGTTGGGAGTGATTTGCGTCTACTGGTCATGGATATGGTGCTGAGCCGATATTGTGAGGTCTTAAGAGAAATTTTATGGCAATTCTGTGCACCAACAAGTCAGTGTCGAGGAAATAGAGTTATTTACGAATTGAATTGTCTATCTCCTAGCCATGAGGTGAATTTATAAATACAGTGGACTCTCGATAAGTCGAACTCCCAGGGACCATAAAAAACTGTTCGACTTATCTATGGTTCGTCTCACCAAACGTTCGAGTTATTGAGGTGAGAGTTCGACTCATTGAGGGAAAAACTCGCGTATTCACGACATCAACAGTGGTTAATGAGAAATAAGGGTTGATGACAAGTGTCTTCATTGACCCTAGCACTTTCACCTAACGAGGTTCTCCCAGAAATTCCGTATATTTTTTTGAAATTACGTAGCCAACCACAACTCGCTGTAAATTCGTGGCCTAGGGAAGATGCGAACATCTGAATGCCGAGGCAATTTCTGACGGTACCGGTGGACTGATTTTCCTTTAACTCTGAGGAAGCGAGGATATTAACTTTAGTTTTCATGATAGATGACAATTCGGATTTAGGAATTCCGAACTTGTTAGCGATAAGGGTTTTACTTTCTTCTCCTTTACTTCCCGAATGAGTTCGAGTTCATCTGATCTTGAAGGTATCGAAATGTATATGAGAAAGGATATTTTACTCAATAATGACCTAACCCCTATCAACAACCCATTATTCTCACTAATTGGTTTATGACTAACCCCCGGTTTCTGAAAGGCTGGTCAAAGTTAAGAGAACTGCTAATGTCAAATAAGTCCGTGTTTATGCGCTTTGCGCAACTCAGATTAGGGCTAACAAGAGATTGATCACTGATTAGTTAACATTTGTGTTGATCAGCCTTTCAGAAACCGGGGGTAAGGGTGTAATGTCAACCCGTACTGGAATGTAGAAATTGATTGCATGCTGTAGTAACGCTTCGTCTTTGAAGATGGAAACTTTGTTTCGCTATTTCAGTATCGTAATGAATTCATTTCAGCACTAAAAACAGTGCTGGAATAAAAAATAAGGTACTAGAGATTCCCTTCTTGATAATTTTGATAAATCTGATAAAATTTTCAGTTTTCGCGGATCTATGACTAAAACGCTCGCAGCGCACGACATCTCAATAAACAAATAAAAAATAAATTGAACAATGTACTAAGCGATTGAATAATACATATGATGGCTACCAAATGTGGTGATTCGTTTGCATACCGAATTCGTTCCGGTTTCATTCCTTAGATCAAACAGTTCGACTCATAGAGCAGATAATGGCTAGGAGTACGACTGATAGAGGTGGAGGTTCTCTCGTGGACCCTTCCAGTAGTTCGACTCATGTACTAGACTCTTTACTCTCAAGAACTCTGTTCGACTCATTGAGGTGAAAGTATACAGGGTTAGATACCCATGAATTGGGACTGGAAAAAATGTTCGACTTATCTAAGAGTTCGACTTATCGATGTTCTACTTATCAAGAGTTCACTGTAACTATATTTGGCAGATCTATATTAAATCACATTCGTATTTGGAGAATAGGCGTAAGCAATTGCTTTCCCAACGGCGGTCCCGTAAAAGCATTTTTTTTATTTCGATCTACGGTAAAACTAAGGCCAGACTGCATCGATAGTCAGATTTGTCAAAGGGACTCGAAAAAATATGAAAAAGCAGTGACGTGAGGTTTGTACCCTTTGGCGCGCGTGCTTTTACGTTGTCTAATTTGAATTGAATTAGGAGTATTTCAAACTCAGTGGATTTAACAAGCCGGAGATCTACATAGAGGTTAGTGGATACCATTCACTGTTGGGTCATAAATTATGAGTGCTTTATCTAAGCTGGCATAAGGATAGAGTGACAAAGTTGACAAATAACACAACTGACTTTCCATAGTCACACAAGCTCCTAGAAGCTTCTGAGGTATCTCCTTGGGGAAGACATGTGGAGGTCAGTATAATCATAATCATGTTTATAGCACGCGCGAAGAGTGGATATTGACATCATAATGAAAAAAAAAGGCTAAAACTGCATTGACGTGGGGTCAATCTGCTTTGGCGCGCGTGCTATAAACATGTTTATGATTATACTGACCCTCCCAAGTATTTCCCAAGGAGATACCTCTGAAGCTCCTAGGAGCTTGTGCGACTAAGGAAAGTCAGTTGTGTTCTTTGTCAACTTTGTTACTATATCCTTATGCCAGCTTAGACACAGCACTGTTAATTTATGACCCGACAGTGAATGGTGTCCACTACCCTCTGGGTAGATCTCCGGCTCGTTCTATCCCCTGAGCGTGAAACACTTATAATTAAATTCAAATTTAGGGCTTCACATGAGACGAGAGTATAAAAAATCTCGTCTCGATCTCGCCAATTCTCAAAAAATTAAGTCTCATTTATGTCTCGTTCTCGTCTCGTTATCAGTTGTCTCGTCTCGTCTCGCTTAATTCTGAACAACGATAATAAATATTATAATATATAAATGAAATTGTATACAATAATGAATAATTTTGTAAAGCTATATTTATTACGCTCTTAGAAATATTTGTACATGTACTTATTATTTTTAATTTTAAACAGTGATAATTTCAACTTTTAAATTACTCGACGACCAAGAATTCAAACATAATCACGCTTGCATCACATAATCTTTCAATGATGTATGTGTTTTTGCCATGATCATACCTGCTGTGGAAAATAATATTTCAACAGGTACGGATGTAGCCATTAATAAATCATCGGCCATCTTGGAATGTTTAGGAAGAACTTTTTCATCACTCACCACCACTGTAAAATATTTTGATTCCTATATGCTCTTTCTAACAGAAAATATTCTTCAAACTCAGCTTTCCAATATTTCGAAAGTTTTGTTGATGTTTTAAATTGGTCGATACATTTTTCAATAGAATCAAACAATTTGGTATAGTTTTCAAAGAATACCTTCCCAGTGGGTAGATCATTGAGGGTGTTCTTGGCGTATTCCTCATAACACTTTTCGAAACATTGAGTAGCTTCATTTCTTCACCATATTATACGTAGTTCCACAGATGTATACAATAATTGTTCACATCTTCACTACAAGGAGCACAAGAGAATACATTTCTCCGGATGTTCAGATAGAGACAAAATTTTCAAAGCATTGGTATTTAGGGTCGATAAAAGTTGTCCGTTAAGTATTGAATTCATAATGGCATCCGTTTTTATGGTTGTGAATTCTATTTTTTCTTGAAAAATAATCTCAGTTATCTCAAGGTCATAACGAATTGATAATCTTCTAAAAATCGTGTATTTCTAGAACGATCGATGTATAATATGGACAAAATATATTGGTTATTATAGTGGAAACTCTTCATGTTGAATTGTTTTCTGTGGGTGTCGAAAAAAGTTGAGTCGTATATAAAGCTTCATACAAAAAATTTAACGAGACCAAACGAGATTCTCGTGTTGCGCTGCATGTGGTCTCAGTATCGCCTATAATATTTTTGGAAACGTCTCGTCTTGTCTCATCTCGCATTTCCGAGACGAGAACGAGACAAGACTATGTTGATCTCGCAGAATTTCAGCGGGATCCCGCATTTGCGGGATCCAGCATTTGCGGGATTGGATTTCCAAATCCCAATTCTATATGATTTCATAGAATACTCTAATTATAATTTCCTGATGTATAAAAATCCAACACGAGATGAGTCATGGACCTACGATTTGAATATAATTACGAAAATAATCGAGAATTGACGCACAGAAGCCAACTTGAACTTGAAGAGGGAAAGCCCTGTGGCGTTGGCGCTCTTGTTCAAACTTTGACAAATCAACTCCGAAAGTATTGGTTTCTCCGAGCTGGAAATGATATCCATGAATTCTTATCCAATTTATGATGCAGTTCTATCATAAGATTCCATCGATTTCATTCTCGGTGAAACCAATACTTTCGGAGTTATGAGCGCCAAAGCTCCTGTCCACAGGGCTTTTCCACTTTTTCAATTCGGCTTCTGTGCGTCAATTCTCAAGAATTTTCGTAATAACTTTAATATTTGTTTCAATCCAAAGTTTTCCACACTTAAGAAAATAGCACCTTTCACCATTCCTTTACTAAACAGCCTTTACAGTCCTCCCCAACTTAAATACGCAAATGGAAGAACATTGTCGGGTCCATAAATCCCGGACATCATCATCTAATACTGACGGTAATGCCTCAATCAGCCCTCAATAATCTCCCCCTCGCCGTTGTTCTTCTCTTCTCAGCGCATTTGTCTTATCAAGATTAATTCATAAACTGATAAATTCGTCCTCAACGCCCATAAAACTAGCTGATAACACATGTTTTTGCATTTTAATAACGCTGGTTTCCAACATTGAATATTTAGAGAACATTTTTATGGCAGTCAAACGCTGTTTGATAACATTTACGGTTTGATATTTCCCAACGGAATGGAAAATGAATATTCCGAATTCTCTCTGAGCCCCGCTTAATCTGCTTAATTGGAGAAGACTGCATTGACCATTTGTTCGTGAACGAAATTTCATATTCCCCCATGTTTATCAGTTCGACGGTGTAATTACCCTGTGGGAAGATCATTCGTATTGATATTTCAATGAGAAGGTTCTAATAATTATGGTTATTATAAAAGTTAACCGCGATACTAAACTTCCTGATGATGCAGAATGGGGATAATATAGATGTTTGAAAGGTATATTACGTATATATACGATTCAGTTCGCTTCCAATAGAACAGATAAGGACATTGCATATCAATAATTCCGAATATACATTTTCAATGCGAATGTTATATTGCATGATTAATACATGCCAGGAATTGAACGAGTGTCATTACTTTGTAACGTGCCAATTGTCCACTTGTAGATGATTGTCGAGCATGAGAATCTACTTCTAATATATCTAAGGGTGGGAGTCTAAACCGGCGTAATTTGGCAACAAAACTCACTCCCAGGTTTTCACAATATACTGGGTGAGTCTTTGACCACTGCATTAATTTTAACCAAAGATTCCTCTCATCAAATGAAACACTTTTTTCATTTAACATTTTTCCAAATTCAGCTCAGGTAAAAAGATACAGGCTGTTGAAATTTTGAAAAAAAATCAGTTTTTATTTTGTAGCTTTAACATCCTTTTTTCGAATAAAATGAATGTTGGCGTAAAGTTTCCTATAACTATGATACATATTTTCCAAATATTAGTTATTCTCTACTTATACTGGTTTTCTAGTTATGGACTCGTGGATTCATAAAACTAAACGAAATTAGCATAAAGAAAGCATATAAAGCTTTTCTTGAGTCATTTCAAGAATATTCCATCGTTTTAGAACATTATATTATTCTTCATCATTTCTCCTTAAACGCACCGTTTTCGAGATATTCTTCATTGAATGTTTTAAAATGGAAAACTCCAGAAATTTCACTACTTTTATGGATCCGTCCCTGAGCGTTGGAATCCCGAATCAAGCTGTAAACCACGTTACCATGCCTTATTCTCGTCCGCCAACAATGTCATAGATAATTTATATGCGGGAGTGTATTAGCACATTGTGAAATCTTTAAACGTTTGTAACTTTTTACCTGAGCCGAATCTGGAAAAATGGTAAATGAAAAAAGTGTTTCATTTGATGAGAGGAATCTTTGGTTAAAATTAATGTAGTGGTCAAAGACTCACCCTGTATATGTCAGAATTTAAATTCTTGGATATTAGACGATTCTGTAACTATTCAAGCCCTCAAATTGTTACCAAATGTATTCATATCTTATAAAAGATCTTTTTTCAATTTGCCCAAATGTCTGTAATTTTGGAATATTTCGATGAAAATGGTCTTAAACGATTTGGTTCGACTCACTGAGCAAGAATCCGTGGTCGGAATTCATTCTGTCCGGCCGGTCCGGCCGGCCGGCCGTAAGCACGATAACTCTCGAACGGAATGAGCTAGAGAGTTGAAATTTTCAGAGTAGGTTTGGGGGATGAATATCTCGGTTAAGTTCGTTATTGGGCAAAATCGGACAGATGGTTTCGGAGTAACAAAAAAAAAAATTTTTTTTACGAAACAAATTCCAAATCAAATTTTTTTTAATAAGCAGTTTTATCATAAGAATCCATTCATATCATTTTCAACTCTAACAAGCTAATACTTTCGGAGATATGATTTTTCAAAATTTCAATAATAAATCGTATTTCAACGTTGTCACAGAATGATATTATTCTATGTATGAATATGAATTGTCATAATGTCAAATGATGTTCCTGAGACATTATCAAATCAGTCGAAGAATTGTGAGCGAAGTGAGAAAAATCTCAGTTGTTTGCTCCCAAATTAGTTTTTCTCAGAAAATTCTTACATTTCGGAACTGAACATGAAGTAAGAGATCTGAGAGTAGTGAGACTGCTTTTCATCCATAGACATAGATATAACTCTCGAACGGAATGAGGTAGGTAGTTGAAATTTTCAGAGTAGTTTAGGGAGATGAATATCTCGGTTAAGTTCGTTATTGGGCAAAATTGGCCAGATTTAATTTGATTTCTTCCATGGTGCTTTTCTCATTCTCATGATTGCTCATTTAATCTTGATAAATAAACTATTATTTGAATTGAATTTCCTTTAGGATGCAGTTCTATTATATGAATACATTGTTTTATTATAAAAGTAAGATAATGTTATATATTAATGCTAGTTGATGTGTTTTTGTTTTGTTTACCCTATTTTAATTTATTTTTGTAGTAAAAGCGTGGATGCTATGTATTTGACATTACTCTGTTTGTATCTCTTATTGCGAAATAAATAAAAATAAAATAAAAAGCTGAGAAAATGGTCTATATGGATGGTAAATTCGATTAAGAGTGTCCAATAGAGGTAAATGAAGAATAAAATATGCGTCAGTGCTTGAACCAATTTTTTCATTTCACCATGAATTGAATTTCATAACAACAATCCTTCAAATTTATTCAGTTTGCCAGACTTACCGTGCGCTGCGGCCAAATATATAGTTGAAGAGGACATTCATTCTGGGTAATGTCAATAATTATATTGCACGAATACGATTAAATCATGGAAGATGCGATCTGATCGAATCAAATATTCCAATTAATCGTTAAATCCGAATTTCTAAGAAATCCCACCAAAGATTTTACGGGATCTAACAGTTGGTAGGGCAATTCACCCACAGGCGCTTCTGAACTTATATTTGTCTTAATAATGTTACCACTGGTGTTCACAAAGGTGATTCATAAAATCGTTATGAAAAAACTTGGAGAATTTTCATGATTGACGATTATCCTTTATGATTTCCAGGATTTAATGGTTGTAATTTTTGAGGGGGAAAAGTTTAGTAAACTGACTTCTAACGCAGAAGCATAGCACTCTTCTTGTTATACATGGATTCAGAAAAAAATAGGTCATTCAAATTTTTCCAGAAAAAGGTACGTTCAAATGATTTTGTTTTTCATCTTTCATGTTGTGATTCAACTTATATTTGGCATTTTGAGTATGTTGCTTCGGGTAACACAAGATTTTTGTCACGCATATCCATTCTTGGTGCGCTTGTTTGATCTCTTCATTTATTTGGAAAGGGAAGTTTCGTATAATTCCATAACTTAATTTCGTGTATGATATTGTTAACGCAACAAGGTGAATATTATTGTACTTAATCCTCATTTTCTAATAAACGTATCAGAATTTACGAATCCATTTTCAATATATAGAGCACCATAGGGTCTTAAAGTTGTTCATTAATTCTGACTACGGCTTGAAACGAAACGAGAGTAGGCGAGAATATAAAATATCTCGTTTTGGTCTGCGGGATCAACATAGCGGGATTTTCCGTGCGGGACCTGCGGGACTCAATATTAAAATTCTGTATTCGACAATGAAAGCGCAAACGTCCCAGAAAAGAAAAAGTACTTTTTCGTCCGCTGTAGTCACTATAAATACGGCACGATACGATTCAATACAAACATAAGTGTCTGTAAGAATAACTGTCAGTCACTGTGGTCACTATGAATATGACATGATACTGGTCAATACAAACATGTGTATATGAGAATAACTGTCATTTGCTATTGTGAAATTATTTGAGAGGTCCAAAATTCATAAAAGTATGTGGAGGTCAACGAAAAAATGAAATATGCACCTTGGCGAAAAACTGTCTATTACCTCGCCTGCTTGATATTCTCGGCTCCTCCTCGGAAAGCAATTTGCATGCCCGACAATAATAGACAGTTTTTGGTCATTGGTAGAATAACTATTGTAATGTTGAAAAATCATATCTCCGAAAGTATTAGTTTGTTAGAGTTTAGAATTATATTAATGGATTCTTGGATTCTTATGACAAAATTGCATCTTAAAAAAAATTTAATTTAAAAGTTGTCATTAAAAAAAAAATTATAATGTTACTCCTAAACCTCCGATTTTGCTCAATAACGAAATTAACCATGATATTTACCTCCTTAACCTACTCTGAAAATTTCAACTGTATAGCTCATTCCCTTCGAGAGTTATCGAGTTAATGGACGGCCCGCCAGACAGAATCAATTTTGACCATGGATTCTTGATCAGTGAGCCCAACCAAATCGTTTAAGACCATTTTCAGCAAAAAATTTCCAAAATTACAGACATTTGGACAAATTGATAAGCACTCTATTCCGAGGAACAAGAGTGCAAAGAAGATAGCGACTTGAAATTTTCAGGGTAGGTGGCGCATCCAAATACGACGGACAAGCTCGTTAATGGGCATAATCGGCCCAACAGTTTCTGACTAATAATTTTGTCATGAACCAATACAGATCCTATCGAATTGAAACTTGGTAGCAAATTGTAGAATAAAAATACGAAGACGTTTGTGAATTTTTTAAATAATTGTTTCGCTAGAAAATTTTTAAAAAATTTTTGAAGAATATTATTTACGTCACGATAATCCGAGAACGAAAAAAGATAGCGTAAAGTTCTTATAATGAATGACTATAGACTTTATATAAATAATATTCAAGATGAAGTAAAGATTCACCCTAAGAGCTTTTGGAAGTATATTAAAAATTGTAAAAATTGGTTCAAGCACTGACGTGAAGTCAGGAGCTTTTGCGCGTATGTTCTATTGTCCATACTCCTGTAATGAACACTATTCTTAATCGAATTTACCATGATGAATTCTATTGTCTATTCTCCTGTATTGGACACTCTTCTCAATCGAATTCACCATGATGAATTCTATTGTCCATTCTCCTGTATTGGAGACTCTTCTTAATCGAATTTGCCATGATGAATTCTATTGTCCAGACTGGACAATAGAATTCATCATGGCAAATTCGATTAAGAAGAGTCTCCAATACAGGAGAATGGACAATAGAATTCATCATGGTGAATTCGATTGAGAAGAGTGTCCAATACAGGAGAATAGACAATAGAATTCATCATGGTAAATTCGATTAAGAATAGTGTTCATTACAGGAGTATGGACAATAGAACATACGCGCAAAAGCTCCTGACTTCACGTCAGTGCTTGAACCAATTTTTTTTTCGATTAAGAGGGTCCAATCAGGAGAACGGACAATAGAATTCATCATGGTAAATTCGATTAAGAAGAGCAAAAGCTCCTGATTCACGTCAGTGCTTGAACCAATTTTTTTTTTCGATTAAGAGTGTCCAATACAGGAGAATAGACAATAGAATTCACCATGGTAAATTCGATTAAAAGTGTCCCATACAGGAGAATGGACAACAGAACATACGCGCAAAAGCTCCTGACTTCACGTCAGTGCTTGAACCAATTTTTTATTTATAATATCATTTAAATTAATATTGTAGGACGTTACTTTAAAAGTTCTAAGCTATACTGACTTACAGCTAAAATATTATAAAGAAAAGAAGCAATTGGATAGTCTAACTATCATTTTAATAAAATTATGCATTTTTATTGTTCAAATAAAGATATTTTGTTAACTTACAAGAATTTCTTCATTCAATGGTATTTCAAAGATCTAATTACTGTTTTAAATATAAAATAAGTGTCCAATACAGGAGAATGGACAACATAATTTACCATGGTAAATTCGATTAAGGGTGTCCAATACAGAAGAATGGAAAATAGAACATACGCGCAAAAGCTATCTATCATTTTCTTCAAGTTTCACGCCCCAAAAAGGCCTAAATCGTCAGTTTCCCTTTCGAAAATTTCCGACCCCGTCTCTCGAATTAATTCTGACGTTTCTCGGATTGACTTTTTGAATGGAAAATCGTCGGACTCAAAACCTCCGAAACTTGTATCGAATTAGTATATTTAGGCTCAACCTAGAAGAACGACATTTGGGAAAAACACAAATCGATTCGTCTTCTTCGACTCGACGGCAAAAGTCCGGGTCGAGCGATCGTTTCTTCGGAGCCTTACGCTACACCAAATCGGTACTACTGAACTCGCACAAGAATGCTCGAATCTCCAACAATATTTAACCGATCATATTAAAACTTGAAACTTGGCAGTAGAGTTAGGTTATGAAGGCTCTTGCAAAATTTCATGAATTTCAAACGAATAGTTACTGATATATAGAATTTTTTTTTTTTATTTTTAATGATTTATTAAAAATTTTCTACAAATGCTATCCTCACCAAATTTTCCAAACATTTTCGCGTTGCCATTCTACAACTAATAACAATGTTTGAATTCCATCGGTTCAGTATTTTTCGAGTTAATGAGGAACAAAAAACCACCAAATTTCAGAAAATTTCAGATTGCTATAACTCTATAACCGTTTGGTCGATTATGCTCATAAACAAACTGAAATGTCGCGTTCTGGTGCACATCCTAACCTGAAAATTTCAAGCCGCTATCTCAGTCCGTTCGCAAGTTATCGTGACAACAAAAATATTTTTTAATAATTTTTTTAAAATTTTCTAGCCATACGATTCGCACAAAATTTCACAAACGTGCTTAGGGTCATATTCTACAACTACCCACCAAGTTTCAATTTGATCGGATTCATATTGGTTGAAAACAAAATTATTACTCGGAAACCACTGGGCCGATTATGCCCATTAACGAACTTGTCCGTCGTATTGGGATGCGCCACCTACCCTGAAAATTTCAAGTCGCTAGCTCTTTTCGTTTTCAAGTTATCGTGGCAACGGCCGGCCGGACGGCCGGCCGGACAGAATCAAATTTGACCTCGAATTCTTCATTGGGGAGTCGAACTTAATCGTTTGAGACCATTTTTTTCAAAAAATTCGAAAGTTACAGACATTTGGGCAAAACTATAACGCGATGTTCCCCAGAACATACGCGCAAAAATGAAGGAACCTTACCTAGTAAAATGTTTTATAGTGATTCAGTTGCCAATAACGGAGAAGAGATATGTGGATTGTTTGCATCGTTCTTAAAAAGTGTTTATGAACCTTATCAGCAACTTTATAACGTGTACAATCAGGTGGGTAATGCGAATATCATCAGTTCCTTATTTTTCACACCTGAAATGATCTGTGTTAGAGTTAAATCGCTTGATGCAAATAAGGGAGCTGGATTTGATGGTTACCCATCTTACTTTGTTAAAAATTGTTGCCAAAGCTTAAGTTATCCACTATCTAAATTGTTTAATAAGTCCATTAGAACTGGGACATTTCCGAATCTGTGGAAAACTGCATTGTTAATACCAATCTGTAAAAACTCTGGTAGTGAGAGTTTAGTTGACAATTATCGAGGAGTCAGCAAGTTGTCTGTATTCAGCAAAATATTTGAAAGTATTGTTTTAGACAATTTGTTTCATAGTTTGAAGTCGTTGATTATCGAGTATCAGATTGGATTTTTCCCGGGGCGTAGCATAGAAACGAATTTGACTTTGTACTCGGAGTTCATTTCGAGAGCTTTATATAAGAGGATACAGGTTGATTCACTCTACACAGACTTCAGTAAAGCATTCGACAAGGTTAATCACAACCTCCTTCTATCTTCTCGTGCCCGTGTCGGTATATTTGTTGATGGTTAAAATCCATGAAAATTTCACCGTGACGTCAACTATGAAACAACTATCTCGTAATGTTTCGAATTCAATATCAGATTCCTTCGTCAGATACTTAACGGAAATCTTCAGAATTATTTCTTGTTGATAGCTGACATGTGACAGTGTGACATTCACAGTTTTTGGAAACCATAGTAACATAGTTTTACTTTGCATAGAAATTTCTCAAGTTTCAACTCGTCTTCTGATAAATTCAGCCAATTCAGTTCAATTCCAAATGAGCTATTTTCAAAATTGCATTCCCTGTTCAACAAAATACAAGTTTACTCCTTAGGTTTGAGATGTAATCAGATTATGTCTTCAGAATCATTGTATTACTCCAATCCATCATGTGATCTCCTTGGATTTTACATACATGGTCTGCTATTTTTGATTCCTGTATCTCTGCCTCTATTTCTCAAGTTGATCATATGTTCCGACTTTCTTAGTTCTAGTGGTCTCGATGCTTCTCCTGTGTACGATTTACCACAAATGCAAGGAATATTATACACAGTGTTTTCATTTCGTTTTTCATTAATGGGTTTTGTCTTTGTTACATACCTACCAAAAATCATTTTATGTATAGTTCTTATATTGAACTCAGAACCGATTCTTTGATTTTTTCAGAAAGGCCACAAACATAAGAGTTCACATTCGATGGATTGTGTTGTTCTTCACGTTGATAATTCGGTTGTAATTGTCTGCCATTGTTGTGCCGTGCCAGCATAGAGGTGAGTAGTTGCTCTTATGTTCTTGTATATATTCTATTAGTATACGTGAAATTGACGGTAAAGTGACACTGTTCAAAATAATGAAGTAATTTAATTTTTGTTTACAATATCGGTTATTTACGATGGAGTGATTTCTACATAACCTAAGCAAATTTGAAATTCGTCAAAAAATACGTTCGGTTGAAACTCATTAAGGGATACATCATAGTATCCGATAGTTTGAAAAAAATAACATTTTAGCTATTTTCCATTGTTTGTGGGTATAGACCAACGAATTTTCCGAATTTCAGGTCTGTTCCGTTCGAAAGGTTGAAGTTCCGCCATTATTATGTCGACATTTAAAATTGTTGCAAACGACACGTTTACGATGGGCTTGGAGGACATCATAGCCATTTCATCCGACTGATTAGTCCATTTTCCGGAGGTAGAGCCAGAAATTGCGACTTTTTTCGTCATTGCTCCGAAACTAATCCTGATACGGAAAATCTAATTACAGATTCGTGATCTGCGTCCCCGATTTAGTGAATAACCGAAGTCGCGTCGACCTTATCGGAAAATTGTAGATTTTTTTATGTGTTGGATACTTGAGAAAACTTTTTGACGGATTCGCTCATTTCCTAATATTTTCCGAACGGTTTAGAGATACAGAAAAAATAGATACATAAATCTAAACTTCGTCCACCGACCAATAATCGGGAAAAATTTGGTTATTGAGATGTGAAAATCATAGATTTGGGACGGGAAAGAAGAATTTTCCTCCGATTCCGGGTCAAAAATATTTCTAAGTGCCGACCCAAAAAATTTTTTTCATGGAATATCGATACGGAGCTCGTGTCTAATTGAATCGAGGTCGCTGATCACGAATATGTAATTAGTTTTTCCCTAAGTGGCGTACTTTGGGAAAATTTTCACTTAAAGTGAAAAAATTGACGAAAATAGGTCAATTTTGGAACTTTCCACCGCCCAAAAAAATCCGAGTAGGGTGTTGCAGATTTTTTACGTCATATTTGGATCCTTTATCTATCGAATAATCTGAACAATAAATATCCAGGTCTTACGCTTCGGAAATTATGTTTTTTTTCCCGAGGGTCTATTTTTCGGAAAATTCTTTCCACGATATTTCCTCGGAAAATTTTTATAATAAATATCTGATGGTAGATTCGGAATCTACGGCCTCGAATCTATAAGAATAAGTACCCGTTTCATAGTTTTGCGTCAAAAAATTTTTCTCGAAAAATGGGATTTTTTTAAGGCTAATGTATTAAAAAATTGCCAAAATTCGACCGGTCTCCGATTTCGATGCAAATTACGTCAGTTACTAATTCGGGGCCGTAGATTACGAATATATGATCGGATTTTTCATTAGAGAATTTTTCGCGGAAATACCGCGAAATGAATGTTCCGAAAAACAAACCCTTGGGAATAAAATCATAATTTCCGAACAGTACGACCTTTACATTTTCTGTTTGGATTATTCAGTAGATAAAGAATCCATATATGACGGCAAAAATCAACAACACCCTACTCCGATTATTTTGGGTGGTGTGAACTTCCAAAATTGACCTATTTTTGTCCATTATTTCACTCTAAGTGAAAATTTACCCAAAGTACGCCCCTTAGGGAATAACTAATTGCATATTCGTGATCAGCGACCTCGATTTAATTAGACACGAGCTCCGTATCGATATACCATGAAAAAAATTTTTTGGGTCGGCACTTAGAAATATTTTGCAGATTTTAGGGTAGGTTGTGCATCTGAATGCGACATTTGTGTTCATTAATAGGTATAATCATCTGAACCGTTTTGGAGTTATACCCATCTGAAATTTGGTTTTTATATCCTCAATAACTCGAAAAATATAGAACGGATCCAATTCAGACTTGGCTACACTCTTAAACGAATTTACCATGGTGAATTATATTGTACGTTTTTCTGTATTAGACACTCTTAATCGAATTTACCATGGTGAATTCGATTGAGAGTGTCCAATACAGGAGAATGGACAATAGAATAAACGCGCAAAAGCTTCACGCCAGTGCTTTTTCATCATCTCTTTCGGATTCCTTTAAGTGGCTCAAAGACAAGGAGCTTGCAAAATATTATCAAAATCGATTCAACAGTTTCAATTTATAGTACCTTCAAAATTATAGGATTTCAGGAACACCCTATATATTAGAAACTAGTAGGCGTAAGACATGTTTGAGTGCCAATTTATGACTCCTCATATGCTCCTCTATTACTCCCTGCCTCATGGGTCATTGGTCAGAAATCACCCTGTATTCATTGGCCTAATTTCATTCAAAATGAAACAGATTGTTTGCTTTTATATAAGGCGCTCTGAGTAATAGTGGTCTTAGCGCAAAATATTCATCATAGAGAAAAGAGCAAAATAAAATTTTGCACAATTTTGAAGATTGATCACGTAATTTTTACAGGCAATTTTATAAGTTTTTAATCAATTGGGTTTCGAGTGACTCTTAGGATATTGTACATGGCACAATGCAGAAGTCAGGTGGGTCAGTATTACTTCAGCAAATTTGAATGGACTATGTGTTCAATGTGGATTTATGTGCGACATCTTGTGCTATATGGTCCCAATAGGCTTGGGTAGGTATTGCATCAGAAAATTTGATTTATTTGTGGGTTGTTCTTGCTTTACCGCCTTATACTGTCACGAGCCACCCCTGATATAAAATCAGAAAAAAATTGCCATCATGGAATTTTCTCGATTTTATTGAACGTTCACCTGCTCTGCAGATTTATTATAACTTCATTGTGTATCGTTCGAGAACTAATCCGCTGAAATTCCTTCTAGCTGCACCATATCGTTTTCAACGTACATCAGCAAATTTCGTTGAAAATCAATTTCATTATTTGCTGATTTATCTCGAGTTCTCTGTTGAAGCCAAGAACCTAAAGCAATTCTCTGCTCTCTTGATATCGTAAGATCCAGATCATGAAATAGAGATTTTTCAAGAGAACATAATAATGTCATATTAAATTTTATAGGTACAATTCAATTGATGGATCTGTGTAACATCAGGAAATTATTTTCAGGGAGGGTATTGTGGAATATGACATAAGTCTGCAGATGTTTTTGCGCGCTGGTTCTGCCAAGTACAGCGCTATCATTTTTACCAGACTGATTTTTCGGATTCTTGGCAGAAAAAGGTCTCAAACGATTGGACTCACTGAGAAATAGTTCAGGGTCAAATCCAATTATGTCCATCGAGCAGTAAGCAAGATAACTATAGAACGAAAGGAATTAGAAATATGAAATTTCCAGGGTAGGTTTCAGGGATAAATACCTCGGTTAATTTCGTCAATAGGCAAAATCTGCACAATGTTTTCTGAGTTATAGCAATGTCTGTAATTTTCGAATTTTTGAATGAAAATTGTCTCAAGCATTTCGGTTCGAATCAATGATCAAGAATGCGTGGTCAATAATCGATTCTGCCAGTCCATCCATGCGGCCGTTCGGCCATCCATTGCTGATGTATGTAAATCCAACATTATGAGGAGAGTCATAGACCTACGTCTATGATGCAGTGATATCATAAGAATCCATTGATATCGTTCCAAACTCTCTCGGTGTATTGCACAAAGCTTTGACAGCTCTTGAATGCCAAATCAGTGTGATTCTATTGAAATTTCCAGTTCATTTTTGACGCAGCTACCCAATTAAATCCACAATAAAGCTAATCGAAGCTTCGTGAAATACACCATGAGGAGGCAATACTTTCGGAGATATGATTTAGCAAAGTTTGAATAATTACTTGCTAGTAAATCAACAAGTCCAGAGCGTTCCTGCCAATTGGGTCCTTCAAACATGGCTTCGAATAATTAATATTCTTATGCATATATTTCACAAATCAAATAGACCCCAGGGGGTTCATTGATTTGCCGAGAAAGCAGCAGGTCAGTTTAGTTGAATTTATTGGGAAAGCTACAGAGTACTGATGAAGGCCAAGAAGCCCGAAACGCGTCTGCTCTTGCTTTCCCGGCAGATCAATGAACCCCCTGGGGTCTATTTGATTTGTGAAATATATGCATAAGAATATTAATTATTCGAAGCCATTTATGAAGGACCCGATTGGCAGGAACGCTCTGGACTTGTTGATTTATTAACAACGGTATCGCCATTTTTCATTATTATACTTGATAGTAGTTTGACAAGAGTGCCAAAGCCCCCGTCCACAGAGCCTTCCCACTTTTGGCGCTCTTGTTTAATATCTGATCATCAAAACAAAGGCTCAAAAACAGTCCAGTCTTTTACATCGAAATTATTTTTAGCACCTAATTGATAATCATAGTTTTAATTGAAATCAGACAATTATTTCGAGAATTATGGGGAATGTTTTGTTTTTGGCGTTCTTGTTCCTCGGAAGAGAGTGCTTATCAATTTGCCCAAATGTCTGTAAGTTTCAATTTTTCGGATGAAAATGATCTTGAACGAGTTGGTTCTGCTCACTGATCAAGATTCCGTGGTCAAAGTTGATTCTATCCGCCTGGCCGGCCGGCCAGCGCTCCGTTAACACGATAGCTCTCGTACGGAATGAGCTAGAAAGTTGAAATTTTCAGAGTGGGTTTAGCAGATAGATATCTCTGTTGAGTTCGTTATTGGGCAAAATCAGACATATGGTTCCGGAGTAACGAAAAAAAAATAATTTTTACATTACTAATTTCGAATTCAATTTTTTTTTAAATGCAGTTTCACCATAAGAATCCACTGATATAATTTTCAATTCTAACAAATGTATCCGCTGCTTACGTTGTACAACTGGTCACGAAATTTGACGCTACTGGTTCAGTCGGAAACAAAGAGGGTGCATGAAAGAGACGAAGCAAGGGACGTGGCTGTCTTATGTCATGTAGCAATAGATCCGACCTTGAGTTCTAGGTAATTGTCCGATGTGTATGGTGTTTCACATACAATAATAGTGAGAATCCTGAAGCAAAGTAAATTGCATCCTTATAAGATATGATTGGTTCAGGAACTGAATGAGGATGATCCCGATCGCCGACTCCAGTTCTGTGAAGTGGTCAGTGAAATGATCAACGATAATCAAAACTACTTGTTCGATATCTGTTTTTTAGACGAGTGTTCATTTTACCTTAACGGCACTGTAAACCGGCATAACTGTGAGTATTGGTCAGATAATAATCCAAGATTAGTTGGTGAGGTGCATACGCAGCGTCTCCAAAAATTAAATGTTTGGGCAGGTATTTATGGAAATCACATAATGGGCTCTTTTTATACGTGGTAATCTCTCTGGTCGAATTTATTCAGATCTATTGGGGAACGCTGCTTATCTAGCCCTCGTGCAAGTACTGGATAATGCAGAAGACCATCAAACGATCATGTTCTTACAAGATTGCGCACCTACTCATTTCGTTCAACCAGTGCGATAAATCTTAGATGAAAATTTTTCTGATACCTGGATTGGAAGATGGGGACATATTGAGTGGCCACTGATCCGGCTCCACTGGACCTTTTCATATGGGTTCACCTGAAGTCCAAGATTTACGCTACCCAGCCTGAGTCACTGGATTGTTCTCGAACTCGGATCATTAATGAATGCCGTCAAATAACACCAGAAATCTTGAGTTATGTATGTGAACGTTTTCAGCAAAACTTATATTACTGCATGAAAGTGAATGGTGCCATTCCCATCATTTAATCAACCAATCACTGAAGTAAGTACTCCTCCCCTATTTTACCTGTCATTTCGTTATCGATGGAAATTTTGAAGCGAAATTTTAAAATCATATAGTAATCTATAAGTATTTCAGATTGAAATTCCTCCGGAACTTTGATACTGTCAGATCCAAGAAATACTTGGACATCAGTAAGAACAAGCTGCACCTCCTCAGTGGCTTCCTCACAGGGCACTGCGGCCTCAGGAAGCATATGATGGGATTAGGGCTAACAGAAACTCGTCAGTTTCTGCTCTCGTCAGTGCAGATTCTGTTGGGAGGAGGATGAAAGTCCTGATCACCTGACAACGGAATGCGTCGCCATCTTAAACCAAAGCAAAGAACGATTTGGGCAAGAAATCTGCAGGAGCGAAGACCTAGCCTCCTTGAAACCATCCCAGATATTGGAGTTCATCAGAGCTCTGGAACTGGAAGGCGAGCTGTAGTTGGTAATGACATCGACAGCTTTGAAGGGGGAGCACAATAGACCTTAAGGTCGCAGTGCAATGTTACCCCCTACAACAATATACAATATGTCCCTTCCCCTATTGAAAATCAAGGGGTTGTGCTCACCCCCTATAGGGGGTTGCAGTTACGGGGATGCAGAGAGCAGAAAAGTTGTTCTCCCTCGAATCGACGGATCCGAGCGATTTTCTACATTCTCATTTAAACGCCGGAAAATTGAGGTGATAAGTTTTCGTTGGACCACACTGTATATAATATATACTGGGTGTTCCTTAGAGACATGCTAATATTTAAGAGCGTGATTTTTTGACTTATTTTAAGAAAACAACTTCCGATGAACATATGTCTCAAAAGTCTTAACTTTTGAGATATTGGGGTGATAAAATTATGAAAAAAAATATAATATATATAATATATAACATATTTATGAAATTCAGTACATGTCTTCTATTCATCAAGGTGCATTTTGTGATGTACAAAAATTCTCATATTCTCTGTCCAGGGGCGTCCATACGGTTTTTGCATTGAATATTTTTGGAGAAAAAATACGACGCCTCTGCTTTCTTTTGAAATAGGAATTTCTTATGAGATCCTCATTCATTTCTGGGCAAATTTGATCCCAAGGGCTTTCTTTGCCTGGCGCAAGGTTTCCGCTTGAAAAATAAAAATTGGTTCAAGCCCTGTGGACAGGAGCTATTGGGCGCATGTTCATCTTCCTTGTGGCCCGTACTGACCAGTAAAAAAAAAAAGCAGTATCATGTTGAATACCTTAATATTATTGATTATTATATAATAATCGATGAAAATACTGAGAGAGACCCAGGAAATTTGACACATTTTGTCTTATATCTCCAGAAATTGAAATTTTATAGAGCCAAAATTTTGCACAATGTTACAAAATACTACAATTGACGTTAGTACAAGTTTTTGTTGCAATCTGATGAATAGTTCACGAAAAAAAAATTTTTTTTTCGAAAAAATTAAAAGAAATATTTTTTTAAAAATTACCAACATTTCGATCATAACAAAATTTTGCCAAAAGTTGCGCTTTTATATCCTCGAACTGACTGCCAAGTTTCGATTCAACATCTTCTTTAGTTCCTGAAATATCAGGGAAATAACCTCAAAATTTTAAATGTCTATAACTCCTAAACCGTCCGGCCGATTGTGCCCGTTAACGAACTCAACCGTCGCATTTTGATCAGAAACCTACCCTGAAAGTTTGAAGTCGATAGGACCTTCGGTGCTCCTGTTATCGTGCCTAAGGCCGGAAAACCGGCCGGCCTGCCGGCCGGCCGGCCGGACGGCACCCAAAAATATGACACCGGATTCGTGATCAGGCAGTCCGAATTAGTCTATTAGCCAATTTTCAGCTCGAAATTACAGACATTTGGACGAAATGATAGGACGATGTTCCCCTAGAACATGCGCCCAAAAATAGTTTCACTTCAAAATCAATTCCTCAAAAATCTGATGCGTTGTAGAAATGTTTGTGCATCGACTGGAAGCAAATTAAGAGATCAGATTTTTTACAAAATGAATAAGAATTCATAATTCTTGTCGAAAGCTCTGTTCTTGATTGAATAAATTAAATTAAAATGGTTTCATATCGCAGTACCAAAATTTTATCACCCTGTTTCTCAAAAGTTAAGACTTTTGAACATTCGTTCATAGGAATGAAGTCAAAGAATCAATATTAGCATGTCTTTAAGGAACACCCTGCACTGGCTACAGTCATGATCTTGATCGAAATGAAATGAAGTGAGTGTTGCAAAGTCATCAGTGTTTCAGCTCTTCGAAATGTAGGGTTCCTTACAATAAAACCCAACTTTTAAAGTCCTACTCTGCAGCTTCTGGAGGTGCAAACACTGCGTGAGCAAAGCTTATAGGAGAAACACCCCGAATTTACGAACAGCTAAGTATGGCCTAAGCAAGAAAAGGAGATTGATTGTGCGTTGTCGTGAAGTATTATTATTGACCGTCTGTTGATGAACAGAGTAGCGTTTCTCACGCGAACAAAACGCTACTCCACTACTTCTTTCCACCACTCGAAGCAGATTCATCACGGAATATAATTCGGTTTTCGGCCAAAAGTTCCGCACTTTACCTTTAAGGAAAGTGCTTTTTGTTTCGCCGTCGGAAAAGTTAGACACAGGTTTTCGCGGAGAATCATTTTATGCGAATATCAAATCTGTGTTTGACAATGTAGATGGAGTTGGGGCTTAATCAGGAACGTGAATGGCATTCTGGTTAACATTCTACTTCCAATTTTCTACCCACCGAGGTAGATGAATTGCCTTCATCTGCTTTTTATTCTTCGGTACAAGAGTTTGTTCTGCTGAAATTATGGGACCTTGGAACTTTGAGAATATAATGGGCTTTGCACTTATTACCCTCATCCTTATTGACATTTGTAGGGAGTTTTCATCTTCATGGCGAATAATTTTCATTATATCTAGTTTTCCTGTTTTATAGACAAAAACTCTTAAAATTTCAAACAATGGAATTTTATGATGGAACGAGAACAATTCTTACGTTGCTTCAATCCCATCATACATATTTCAGTTCATCTGGAGAAAATTCTTCACTTTTTGGCGCTCATGTTCCTCAGGACAGAGTGCTTATCAACTAGCCCAAATGTCTGTCATTTCAGAAGTTTAAGCTGAAAATGGTTCGATTTGGTTTGACTCACTGATCAAGTAACCGTGGTCGAAATCGATTCTGTCCGGCCGTGCGGCCGTCCGTTAAGACGATAACTCTCGGATGGAATGAAATACACAGATGAAACAGAGTAGGTTTGGAACCTAAATATCTCGGAAAAGTTCGTGGTTTCGAAGTAACAAAAAAAAATTTTTTTTTTACATTTCAAATTTTTAATTCTATTGTTTCAAGATGCTGTTTCATCACAAAAATCCATTGATATTATTCTCAACTTTATCAACCTAATATTTTAATAGTCATAAATTCTTTCCTCGTACAATTTTAGTTTTCAAACAATACAGATCGAATCGAATTGAAACTTGGTAATTAGTTGTTAATTGCTGATACAAATACGTAATACAAATGCGAAATTTGTTGACGGTCGTATCACTTGAAAATAAAAAATATATATATTTCATCCCGATTGGTATGAGGCGTAAATACACAATGGAACATGCGCGCTAAAGCTCTCGAGTTCACGCCTGTAATTTTTTTTCTAATTTTTGGCGACATTCTGCTTAATTTTGAAGGAAAAATACATTCACCTCTTTGAATTGTTGTTATATGTATAAATCAGAAAGGTGATTGTGCCATGCAATATGAAATTTTTAAATCGGTTTTTCCTAGGTTTTCTCTCCCAAACTCTGAAAAATATCTATTAAATGAAAATTTATTATTTTATGATTTGCTTCTGCGTAAGAAATACAAGATATTTGTCCGCAGCAATAAATCGAACAATGTTGCCTAACTACTACTAAATTTCGTAACGTTTCGGAGTCTAAATCAGACTGCTTCCTCCATATGAAATGTTGGAAATTACGAAATTTATATTTTGTATCCTTCCTTGAGAGAAATGGGAAGTTGATTTATTTTGTACGCTATCAATTCAAAATCAGATAATAGGGCTCTCATTACTCCAAATAATTTCTCTGTATTGGGACGACCTATGAGACAAAACAAGGAGTTGAATTTGTTGGGAAGCTACAGAGTACTGATGAAGGCCAAGAAGCCAGAAACGCGTCTGCTCTTGCTTCTCGGCAAATCAATGAAATCCCCTTGGGTTTATATGACTTGTGAACTATATGCATGAGTATATTAATTATACGAAGCCACTATGAAGACCCTATTGGCAGGAACACTCTGGACTTGTTGATTTATTAACAGATTGGGTTTCGGGTACCTTGGAGAAACTTCTCTGATTGTTGAAGGAAGAAGCGATAATGAAGAAAAAGATGCCCTTCAATATTTAATATATCAGCATATTTTGTTAACAATTTCAATTTTCATAAATCACAACACTAACGGGGAGATAGGGTTTTTTTGCTGAGGTTTTTTCCCTAAGTTCTAGTATCATATATCAAATTATATGGTACCCCGTTACACTAACCTCTGCTAACACTTTTTTCATACACATGCTTTATTGTTAGATGAAAAATTAATTGTAATGCTCAAGTTCAAAAGAATATATATATATATATATATTAACAACGGTATCGCCATTTTTGGCGCTCTAGTTCCTCGGAATAGAGTGCTTATCAATTTGCCCAAATGTCTGTGATTTTCGAATTTTTGGCTGAAAATGGTCTCAAACGATTTGGTTCGACTCACTGATCAAGAAATCAAGGTCGAAATCGATTCTGTCCGGGCGTAGGCACGATAACTCTCGAAATGAAGGAGCTAGAGGATTGAAATTTGCAAGGTGGGTTTGGAGTGTAAATATCTCGGACGAGTTCGTTAATGGGCGAAATCCATCAATGGGTTTCGGAGTTATGACCGATTTTAGTAAAAACGTTTTTTATTAATACTTCCGAAACCGTACACTCGATCTATCTGAAATTTAGCATCAAATTGTAGAATCTTGACCCTTATACGTATGTGAAGTTTTGTATTGACCAGGTTACCGCAAAGTGTCAAAAAGAAAATTTGAAAATTTTTTAAATTTCTTTCTACAATAACTCTCGAACGGAATGAGCTAGGCAGTTGAAATTTTCAGAGTAGGTTAGTGAGATGAATATCTCGGTTGAGTTCGTTATTGGGCAAAATAAGCCAGATGGTTTTGGAGTAACGAAAAAATAAATTTTTTAAGTAACAAATTTCAAATTCAATTTTTATTTAAGATGCAGTTTCACCATGAAAATCCATCGATATCATTTTCAACTCCAACAAGCTTATACTTTCGGAGATATGATTTTTCGAAATTTTAATATTGAATCGTACTTCTATGTTTTCACAGAATGCTATAATTATTCTATCTAAGCTTTATTATATGGTCTGTGTTCTAACTCGTACATGTTATCCTGTTCTATAAGAGAGAGTCAAATTCATTTCAGCTATTTTAATTTAATTTCTTCCGTGGTGCAGTTCTCATTCTCAGATTGCTCATTTAATCTAGATAAATAAACTATTATTTCAATTGAATCTCCTTTACGATGCAGTTCTATCATAACATTGATATAATTCCCAACTCTGAGAAACCAATACTTCAGGAGATATAATTTGTCTATTTGAACAAGAGTGCCAGAAAGCTCCTGCCATCATTCTACAATTTTATGCTAAATTTCAGAGGTAAGTATTAACTACTGACTTTTCTAGGAAAAATCTGCTATCTGAAAGAATTAACAATTTCTTGACAAATTAAAATCAATGTAATTAACATAAAAAACACATCAAATGTTTAGGTGCTTTGAGTTACAAGTGATAATATTAACTTTGTGATCTCGCGCCCCGGACTCCCCTAATTACGAAATCATGGCACGAAATCGACCGGTGCATTTCCCAAGGAAAACTTTCCTGCAAATTTCAAGTATTCTGATCATTGCATTAACGAGCGTACAACAGTTTCTGACGTCACGTGTTTGCTTTAAATTTTCCCCGAATGATTCTTCTTTAATCTCGGAGAAAACAAATCAGAACACATCGAGAATCATGGATCGCTTTCAAATTCATTTCGCCAGATTTATGGGGATATATCTCGATACAAAATGAAATTCATTTCATATGGCATGCAACCGAGAAGGAATTCATCTGAAAATACATACAGAATTGGAAAATAGTCGAGGTTTGCTGATATGCGTTTACTCAAACCCGCATGACATGTATTTACTGCATCCAACATGTCCTACCAGACACTCTGGGTTTTTGTCCGACAGGCATGGCGAGATGTACTTTAAAAGTATCAGATACTCAACTGAAATTAGGGTATCGGATACTTCAATGTGAAAGCTATGGATACTTGTATACCGCGGATACTTGCTTTATATTTCAAAATGATTTTCGCCATCTAGCGGTTATAACGATACATACCCTTCAATATTGTACTCAGCGGCGAATTCGGTAACGTTTCCAGTTCTCTCAGAAGACGTTAACATACTTGATGGTTTTATTTAACTATGATGAAGTTATATAATAATATAATATTATTTAATTTTAATCTTTTTGGCGCTCTTGTTCCTCGGAACAGAGTGCTTATGAATTTGCCCAAAGGTATGTTATTATCGAATTTTTGGCTGAAAATGGTCTCAAACGATTTGGTTCGACTCACTGATCAAGAATCCAAGGTCGAAATCGATAACCGACCGTAGGCACGATAACTCTCGAAAGAAAGGAGTTAGAGGATTGAAATTTGCAATATGAGTTTGGGGCGCGAATATTTCGGACGTGTTCGTAAATGGGCTAAATCCATGAAGCGGTTTCGGAGTTATGGCCGTTTTTAGTAAAAACATTTTTTATGAATATTTCCGAAACCAATCACTCGATCTATCTGAAATTCAGCATTAAATTGTAGAATTATGACTTTTATACGCATGTGTAGTTTTGTATTGATCTGATTACCGCAAAGTGTAAACAAGATTTTTTGAAAATTTTAAAAAAATTTTATACAATGACTCTCGAACGGAATGAGCTAGGCAGTTGAAATTTTCAGAGTAGGTTCGGAAGATGAGGTTCGTTATTGGGCAAAATGGGCCAGATGGTTTCGGAGTAACGAAAAAAATTTTTTTTTAAGTAACAAATTTCATATTCAATTTTTATTTAAGATGCAGTTTCACCATAAAAATCCATTGATATCATTTTCAACTCCAACAAGCTGATACTTTCGCAGATATGATTTTTCGAAATTTCAATAATGAATCGTACTTCTATGTTTTCACAGAATGCTATAATTATTCTATCTATGCTTTATTATATGATCTGTGTTCGTACTCGTACATGTCATCCTGTTCTATAAGAGAGAGTCAAATTCATTTCAGCTATTTTTATTTGATTTCGTCCATGGTGCAGTTCTAATTCTCAGATTGCTCGTTTAATCTTGATAAATAAACTATTATTTGAATTTAATTTCCTTAAGATGCAGTTCTATCATAAGAATACATTAATATATTTCACAACTCTGAGAAACCAATACTTTCGGAGATATCATTTGTCTGTTTGAACAAGAGCGCCAGAAAGCTCCTGTCCACAGGGCTTGGAACATTTTTTTTTCAGAAAATGCAGCATATATCTATGGGAAATGATAGCCCTACATGAGGGTCCTGTAGCGCTCTTCGAACATCTGAAGTTCTCAATAATCATCGCTTGGATGGTCAAACTTGGTGTTGAAAAAACCCTCCCGGCTCTATGAGCAACACATTTTCCTTTTTGAATTCAAATATCGAAGGATTTCTGAGAGTGAATACCTTTGAAAATTAGCGGAGGTGATTCTTCTACAAGAGATGCGGTTACAGCTGAGTATATTTCTGAGACGGGACTTTTGAAGGCCATGTATTATCATTATTTCGTTCGTTTTTCCCCTCTTGTCTTTTCATTTTTCAGGAATTTTTGGGGAAACCTCCCCATTTTTTTACGAAGGAACCCATATTCGAGGAATAAATGCCCATCAATGTTTAAAATTTCAGCTTATTTTGTTAACAAGTTCAATATTTCCAAATCATAACACTCACAGGGAGACAGTTTTTCACTGATGTTTTTTCCTATAATCTCGTATCATGCGTCGAAACTGGACTAATTATTTCAATTTGAATTCCTATACAGAATATATAACATCTGGTAAGCATACTTCGACGTGTTTTTTGCGCGTTTATCAGACTGGATGCGATATGTACGAGGGCAACTGATTAAAATATGGATAATCAACTAGAGGATTGGGGTGGAGAATGCTTTTCCTCCATTGAATCCCCCGGTGAGGTTCTGCGCATGCGTGGATTCAAGGTGCGATATCTCCAGAACCACTAGTGTTGGAGAATCGCAGTTTTTTTGTGAGGTGTGTGAGATTCTTTCGTTCTAAGAAAGAAATTGGCTCTCGCGAAATTTCAGCCATGTCGGATGAATATATTCTGATATTTTGATTTTTTTTCAATGATTTTGAATGATTTTTTAAAATTGTTTTAGTGATACGATCCTCACGAAATTTTGCAGGAACTTTTGCGTTGGCATTCTACAACCAATAAACATGTTTGAATCAGATCGGTTCTATATTTTTTGAGTTATTGATTAAATTACAATAAATTTTCAGATGGGTATAACTCCAAAACCGTTTAGCCGATCATTCTTATGAATAAAATCAAATGTCATTCAGATGCACAACGTAACCTGAAGATTTCAAATCGCTATCTTTTTCCGTTCTCAGGTTATCGTGACATAAAAAAAAATTTTAATAATTTTTTTTTATTTTCTAGAAATACGATTCCCACAAAATCTCACAAACATGCTTAGATTTATATTCTACAACTATTCACCAAGTTTCAATTCAATCGAATTCATATTGGTTGAAATCAAAATTATTACTTAGAAACCTTTGGGCCGATTATGCCCATTAACGGAACTGTCCATCGTATGGGAATGCGCCACCTACCCTGAAAAGTTCAAGTCGCTAGCTCCTTTGGTTCTCAAGTTATTGTGGCTTCAGCTGGACGGCCGGACGGTCGGACTGCCGGACGGCCGGCTGGACGGAATCCAAACTGACCACAAATTCTTCATCGGGGAGTCGAACGAAATCGTTTCAGACCATTTTCGTCAAAAATTCGATAGGTACAGACCTTTGGGCAAAATGATAACGCGATGTTCCCCAGAACATACGCGCAAAAACAGCCATAAGTCCGAAACTGCTCGATGGATTTCACCCGTTAATGAACTCGTCCGAGATATTTACGCTCCAAACCTACCCTGCAAATTCCAATCCTCTAACTCCTTTCCTTCGAGTGTTATCATGTTAACGGCCGGCCGGCCGGTCAGAATCGATTTCGACCACGGGTTTTTGATCAGTGTGTCGAACTAAATGGTTTAAGAGCATTTTCAGCCAAAAATTCGAAAATTACAGACATATGGGCTAATTGTAAAGCACACTGTTCCGAGGAACAAGAGCTCCAAAAATACTGCATAAAGCTGCTCACGACAGTAAGATCTCACAATTCAAATAATGGATAGTTCAGACAAATATCCTCGGTCCCAATTTCCATGAAGCGGTGTGGGGGAACCAAGCCATCGTTGCATTGTTCGCCAGTTGGCGATTGTTCCCGATTAAAGTGCGTAATGTTTCATATTTCAGGCCAAAAGTAAAAAATGTAGCTCCACTGAATTTGGGAGTATCATCATACGGCCACGAATAATTATATTCCGATGTAATCATGAATACTGTTATTGGCTCATGCTTCAAAATTAATGTTTTCAATTATTTTTAGTTATTTAACATTTATTGAAAGTAATTCAGTAAATGGGTAATTTTCGCCGAAACAACCGGTATCGAATGAGCCACGTTCAAGTGACACATCATTTTCATTAGGATTTTCAGTTGTACTGTTTGTATGATGTTATAAAACGCAATGTGGTTGAATATTGACTCCATTTCACCAATTTGTGAGACCATTGCCCGAAGCAGACCCCAGAAAAAAACAAATACGAGCAAAGAAGTTGTTGTGTTTTGATATACAGTCCCCAGAAAGATGTACTTATTGTAGAACAATGTAAAAAAACACCAAAATTGGAAAACCAAAAGGTAGAAAAGTGCAGAAACAAAGCAAATTTTTGAAACCTCCTCAGAGTCTGATGAGGAGAATCAATCTGTTCATAAAATTAATAAAATGGTCACTAAGAAGAGTAGGAAGAAGAATGTAGAAAATACACAACTTTCATCAGGCACTGAATTTGTTTATTTACATACAATGAGGTGAACTGTGGCTAATTTTCAATTACTAAAGTAGACACACGCTGAAATATGCATTGATTTTAAGCATCAACAAATATTCCGTTTGGGCTGAGCTAGGTCACCTCATCGATCAGTGCACACGAAAGAGGAAAGCGACATTCACAGGTAGACTGCTGCTTCATGGTTGTTACCAATCATCAGTGTGACTGAATGAATGAATAAACGAAGGAGTTCTAGGAAACTGATTATCTAACCATAAAATAAAAAAAAATATTTTTGAATTGCTTTTGCGTTAGAAATACAAGATATTTGTCAGGAGTAATCTATTGAACAATGTTGCCAAACAAACAATAACGAAACAACTAATATGTAGGAATTCTTATATTTTCACCCTTGTAAATAATAAACTTAAGATTAGTTTTACTGGAGCAGATGAAGTTGAACGACGTTCGAACAGATATTTTAAACGCATTTCTGCATTATATCCCTGTCAGAAGAGATCCAGAACATTCCCATGATATCGAATATTGAGTCTGGAGGCACGCCGAAGGTACTTAGCCGTCTAGACTGGTAGACTTCTTTTCTCTGAAGAGAAAGTGTTCGATGTTAGCTGTCACCTAAATCTCAGAAGGGCCTTCTTGTGTCTGCGGTTCTTGGAAATCAGTGATGCTCCTGATATTGCTCCCACGCAAACCCGTTGGTTTCAGCGAAGTAGCGCAAGGTGGAGGATCTGCGAATCAGAGTTGAGTACTACCGTTGTGGTACATCCCTTAGCTCAGAGAGAGAGAGAGAGGGGAGGGATATACCAAGGGTTAATCGAGGAGAACGGGGAAAGTAAGTTCGAGGGGTGCTGCGGAGCACGAGAGACGTTGTGAAGGAAGTTGATTCCTACTAAGACGAAAGACTGATTAGAGGTGCGAGTGTTTTAAAAGCTCATTAGACGGCAGAGACTTAAAACGTAAAATCATAGAGTATCGAGACTGTTAGGAATCTCAGTAGCCGACTGTATTTAATGTGACGAAGAAGTTGACGTTTGAAGAAATTGTGTATATAAACCTTTACATATCAGCCTACAGTGTTGTATTTATTCCAAGGTGTGAATATAGAATCCTTATCCCTAACAATGATACAAAATCCTACAAATATCTTGTATTTCTAACGCAGAAGCAACTCACAATAATGGCTTCGTATAATTAATATACTTATGCATACATTTCACAAGTCAAATAATCCCCAAGGAATTTAATTGATTTGCCGAGAAGCAAGAGCAGACGCGTTTCTGGCTTCTTGTTTTCCCATTTACTCTTTGAAAACGCTAAACAGCGTTCATTACCATGGGAAGATACTGTCTGAGCTCTGCGGGACTCGTTTCTCGATTTAAATCCAGCAAATGGTGGCTATATGATTTCACGCTTCACATTTTCACTGGTGGGGAAAGGCTGAATTCCTTGTTTTGTCTCATAGGTGGTGTGGGCATTTATGTATAATCGACCAAACCGGCTGTGAGAGGCTTAACACGGTTCAGTTTAGTTGAATTTGTTGGAAAGCTACAGAGTACTGATGAAGGCTAAGAAGCCAGAAACGCTCTGCTCTTGCTTCTGGCAAATCAATGAAGTTCCCTGTGGTTTATTCAGCTTGAGAAATATATGCATAAGTAAATTAATTATAGACCCTATTGGCAGGAACGCTCTGATCTTGTTGATTTATCAACAACGCTATTGCCATCTTTCATCTATCATCGTACGACACCTTGAGTACTCCTTCAACATCTACAGATATCAACGCCTCTCTAAACCGAGAATTGGTTATAACCCCAAATTCCTGACCCATGAAATGTAAGGTTTATGACGAGTTATGTGATAATAATGTGTGATTATGGGTTTGTGATTTTGCTACATTCAGTGAAGACCACAGATCTGTATAATAATATATGTATAAGGTGTCGCATATTGTGAACTTAGGTACCTAAGTAAGTACTAAGTTGATTTTTTTTGTGAAATTAGTATTCTAGTATAATTTTTAATATTTTATATATCGAGCAAATGGTGGCATATGATATCACGCTTCAAATTTTCACTGGTGGGAAAGGGCTGAATTCCTTGTTTTGTCTCATAGGTGGTGTGCGCATTTTTGTATAATCGACCAAACCGGCTGTGAGAGGCTTAAAACGGTTCAGTTGAATTTGTTGAAAATATATATATATATATATATATATTTAAAACTGCTGAATTTTTCAAGCCTATTCTGAAAATTAAATTAGGAGATTCAATGAGATCATTTCATTCCTTCATGAAAATCCGAATTAAATAATGGAATGTTTCTGGTACCTACTATGGAAATGTTACATTATATTACCTAATGTTGTCATTATTGTAAAACCATCCCATAGAAAGAGCATAATAATGAGTATCGTACTATATTATCTTCATATACTTTTTATAAAGCTGTAACGTTATCGTAATTAAACACATTCTATTTAGTTTTATTATACAGCTTCATTATTCTTATGAAATCGAAATCAATTTTTCCTCTGAACCATCCTATTGAATCCATGAGAAACATTAATTTCCACTATTAAAATATACTACTCGTTTATAATGAAATTTAGCCCAGTAGGTGAATGCTTCGAATCACTGTCGCCTATTTATTAGGAGAAGATCATTGCTTTTACAGTTTTTCCTATTGTGGTAATGAGAATTCTTTCTCAGTGTAGTGTTGTTGAATCCATAATACGAGAGGGATCATTTGGGGACCTAAACGAAATCGTATCTCATATCTTCGTCAGTAAGAAAAGTAGACAACACATCAATTGGAAATGTCGAAATACACACACGCAGAAAATTGGAAAAATTTCATCTTCCATTTATCAGATCGCGCTCACGGCTGAGGACTATCGATTATCATAGCAGTCGACGTCGACACATTTCTTCTCGCATCTGTAAATATGAAGAATGGTCTCGATAACTTTCCCCGAGTATAACATGTATTGGAACTTCTTCTCGACCGTCTGGTCCCTCCCTCGCTCTCTTTCTTCCTTGCAATTTCCTTGAATATATTTTCAGCCGTCAACCTCAGAGTTGACTTCCCAACAATTTATTTTGTACCCCCCGAGTGTTTTCCTTATAGTTTTCCTTTCAATATTTCACATAAAATTCCGTTTCAGCGCGGCGCCCGGAAATCTGAAAAGTTTCGATCTTTCAGAGATGATATGTGTTACAATTTTTTGCCCCAATAAATTGTATTTTTTACGATTGTGGGAGTTATTTTTCTGTTTTGGCTTTGACGTGAAAGATATTGGATTGCTGGAGATGAATCTACTTCTCTGAGGCTCACGACAAAGTTATTGGAAAGGCATTGAATGAACTGCGGCAAAGTCAAGGATCTCAAAGGTTTATCGTATGAGAAATTCTTAATAATAATTGTCAGAATAGAATATTAGCACATTTTTTACCGAGTAGGAAATGCCTAACGTTCCTGGACAACTATGAAGATTACTTAGTCGAGGTGCAAGCCGAAGACTTGGTAACACATAGTCCAGGAATGTGGCTTTTCCTACGACGTAAACATATTACTTTCCAAAAATCGTTTAAAAATCGACAAATATTGATTAATTTTGAAAAATCACGAATAGTTTCATTCAAAATTAAATGTTGCTTTGAAATCTATTTATAAAAATGATTTGCTGTTCGTTTGTCTCGCTAAAAGTCGAGAACGGCTGGACCGATTTGGCTAATTTGGTCTTGAATTATTTGTGGAAGTCCAGGAAAGGTTTAAACGGTTAATAAATATAAAAATGTCCATAGGGTGTTTTTCTGTAAACGTGAATCTCAACTTGCTCTTTTTTATGCCATAGTCGTACAATTTCATTCAATTGTGTTAAAAAATATACTTTCGAGTCATACATTATTGAAAATAAACCATTTCTATACAGAGTGTTCTTTTTCTATCTGCTTAATCGTACGCGATTGAAGTGATTTGTGCCACAAACAAAGCATTAACTAAATAGGTACCTTGGATGGGTTCTCATAATATATTTGTCCGAAATTTTCATACAGGGTGTTTTTCTTTTAACGTCAATTGCAACTTGCTGTGTTTCACGCCAATCGTACAATTTCATTCAATTGAGTTAAAAAATATACTTTTGAGGCATACATCATTGAAAATAAGCTATTACTATACAGGGTGTTGTTTTTCTCACGGCACAATTGTACGCGACTGAAGTGGTTTGTTCCACAAACAAAGCATTAACTAAATAGGCACCTTGGATGGATTTTCATAATTCATATGTCATACAGGGTGTTTTTCTTTTAACGTCAATTTCAACTTGCTGTTTTTCGCGCCAATCGTACTATTTCATTCAGCTGTGTTAAAAATTATACTTTCGAGGCATAGATCATTGAAAAAAAACCATAACTAAAACCATCATTCCGTAGAGAACAAAAAAAAAATATCTTTTTCAATTCCATACCATATTTTATTCTGTTTAACCAACGAATGGTTTTAAATATCGATTTAATCTGAATAACTGTTTTTGGCGCTCTTGTACCTAGGAACAGAAATTTGTTTTCCATTACAAATTTCAAATTAAATTTTTTTAAGATGCAATTTCATCATAAGTATCTACTGATATCATTCTAAACTCCAACAGACTAATACTCTCGGAGATTTGATTTTTCAAAATATCAATAATTAATCGTAATTTTATGACTTCATAGAATGCTCTAATTATAATTTGCTGATGTATGTAAATCCAACATATGATTTGAGTCACAGATCTACGGTTTGAGTTTAATTTCTCATGATGAAATTCTATCATAAGAATACATTGATATCATTCCCACCTCATTGATATATGATTCTTCAAAGTTTGAATATGAGGGCCAACGCTCCTATCCACAGGGCTTTCTCACATCTTCAACATCCTCTGAAACTGACAATGACTCTCTCGTATTGAAAAATTATTGAAGAACAAATGAACAAGCAATATAAGTTTGATTTTAGTATCGAATTTTTATTATATGAATTTCTTCGGGAATTAAATTGCTCTGGATAATTGGCAATGTATATTATGTTGTTAAGTGAATGTTGACATGCTGTTGAATGTTGACATGCTGTTGACGCATCGACTTGTCAAATACAACATCGGTCTGCCACTCGGAAAAACGGAAATAAATATGCTAATAGGCAGACATGAAATGTCCAGATTTTTTCACTTAGTTTAAAGATTATTCGATCGACCCATGGAAGTGTATTTTACGTTCCAAATATCAACTGATTCTACTGGGTGGTTCAAAAGTTATAAGCAATTGAAAATATTGGCGAATACATAAATCACCCTGTATCTTGGCTATGGAGCTGATTCGACCTATCATATACAGGTTTTTTGGACCCGTTTGGAGTAGATGTACCTCAGGTTAACGTATGTTCCTTTACCAATGAAACACCCTGTATGTTGATACATGTCAACTTATTTTCCTTAGACATCACATATCAAATTCATTTCAACTATCGTAGAATTATGAGGATTACAATATGATATCATAATTAAATGCCCATGGTTAATCCATATGATGATGGGAATGGTAATGGTCAGTTAATAATATTGAGTTCAGAATATCTCCAGTAAAAACAAAACTGGAATATTGGCTGAAGTTTTAATAGATATAATATAATTTTCACAGTGGATTTATGGAAAGAATATATCGTACATTATAGATTTGAGGAATGAATATCTCGGATGAGTTCGTTGTTGGGTAGAATGGGTCTATTGGTTTTGGATTAATAATTTTTGGCACGCTTGTTAAATTAGTATTCTTTGATGATGTTTGAATTTAATTTCTCTATTTCAGTATCGTAATGAGTTCATTACAGCACTAAAAACAGTGCTGTAATGAACTCATTTCCGCATTGTTTCTAGTTATATTTTTCGTTTTGTATGGTAGTCAGCACTTACCTTCGATCCTATCAAATTTCAACACACGTCAATTGTCATTATAATATAATCTGAATATGGTGAAATAATTGTTGATAGTTTCCTCTCAACAAGTTCTGTTTTCTTAAAAAAATAAGGTACTGGAGATTTCCTTCTGACTAATTTTGAATTATTCATGCTACTAGAAAACTATTTTAATTCTAATCTCCATACCCTTCGTTCGATTCAAATTTAAATTCCGTATTCTGTCAACTTCCGTAATAGTCACACCAACTACCAAGATACAATACAAAAGTCACTAGGATGTATAATCCGAATTTTTCATTGAATTTCAACAGTAACAAAACTTGCCTTAAATAGAAGAAATATCGCCTAATACTCGTTGCAGAAAGCAATTCCAACTCTCATTTGATCGAAAAGTCGCTCCTTCGTCGCTCGTTTTCGAATTTTGCATTCTTGTTTCAAAGAGAGTTCTATCATAAGAATCCATTGATATCATTCCCAACTCTTACCAAAGCTCGTGACCTCAGGGCTTTCTCACTTCTTAATTTAATCTTAGAGCTGAAAAGCATTCCGCGTGAAGATTTAATTTGAGAAACATTTGGTAAAATTTAAATCAAGACTGATACTCTTTCAGGGTGTTTGGTTTAGTTTGAAAGACGGACAAATTTATCGCCATTTAATCTCCAAATTAGAACAAATAGATATTTTCGAAGGCGCACCTAAAAGCTCCCTTCTCCTTAAATAGTATATAACGTTACTAGCCAGGTAAGAGGGTTTTTACTGGTGAATGGAGGATATAACTGACGAGCCGCAGGCAAGTCAGTTACCTCCTTGAGCCTGTAAAACCCGTTTCCTTGCGTGTATTGTTTTATATTTTATTTGTTTCTCATTTGTAAAAAGGTTAGATAAATTCGAAAAAAATCTCAATAATTTGTCGCAAATGTCGTAAGCTATTGAAGCGTTGCCATGAATATGTCTGTTTATTTTTCTTTACATTTGTTTTGGCGAAAGCGAAAATGAATGTACCAAAAGAAATTATTGAGGCAGCCAGCAGTGTAGCTTCAAGTTTATTACCTGCAAAATCAGCTTCAAGGTACGAGCGAGAATACGACGACTTCAAAAAGTGGCAAAACAAAAATAGTGTGATTGGGGTAACTGAAGATGTTTTGTTGGTCTACTTGAATCAACTATCAGCTAGATTCAGCCCTAATATTTTATGGGCAAAATGGTCTATGCTGAAAAGCTGCTTGGAAATGAAAGAAAATGCCCCTGTTGGCAGGTTTGTTTTCCTTAAAAAATTTATTGAAAAATATGACGTTTAGTTGTCATTTGCAGATTTCAAAAGGTAATAGCGTTTCTGAAACGAAAAAATTAGCATTATACGCCAAAAAAGGCCAAGGTATTAAGTAAAGAAGAGGCTGAACAATTTCTTTTGCATGCTCCTGATGACCAGTGGTCGCTGGCGAAAATTGTGACAATATTTGGGATTTTTGGATGTTGTCGATGTGACGAAATTCTCTCCTTAAACATGAATGATGTAGAAGATATGGGAAAATACGTTATTTTGACATTGCGGAAAACAAAAAATTTAACATCAAGAAGATTCACCATAACCGATGATGGCTGCAGCTTCAAGCCCTGCATGATATACAGAAAATATGTAAATATTCGGCCTCCTGGAACAGAAAGCCTAAGATTTTTTTTGACATACCGACATGGAAAGTGCATTTCCCTTAATGCTGGCCAGCACACTATTGGTGGTGTCCCAAAGCAAATAGCGAAATATTTAGGTTTAAAAGACCCAGAGTTATACACCGGCTACTCTTTTCGCAGAGCTGGAGCCGCTATGGTTGCGGATTCGGGTGGAGATATTTTAGAACTAAAGCGTGCAGGAGGGTGGCAGAGCACCGAAATTGCGATGAGTTATGTCGATGATTCGGTCAACAAAAAATCGAAATGTCTAGCAAATTATTTGGTAGTAAGGAGAGTACAAATGTTCTGCAGTCCTCGAGTGCAGCAATTTCTGAGTCAACAGATGGTTCATCATCATCAGTATCAACTCTTTCATCATCAAAAATCTGTGTTACTGGAAATAACAATTGTACCATGATTTTCAACATATATGACGGTAAAACAAAATTTTCTAATGTAAATAATACTACTAACTTGTAAAAATTTTGCAAGTTAACCGTCAGTTTAACAAGTTAGTGACTTGATAAAATAAACTTTCTTGATTAAAATTGTGTTTTTGTAAACTGACGTTTACAAATGAGAAACAAATAAACGAAATTTCAATGAACTATTCGTGAATTTCAGCTTTCATATCCCTCAGTCCGTAGGAGAAAAGTGGGCCAATAATCGATACCGATACGGATGAGTTTCGTCTGCATCTACAAAATTTCCACGAATAAAACAAAACAAACCAGAATCACGTTATACCGATACTGAACTGGGAATCTTCTGGATACGTCGTAAAATTCATATATAATTTCATGTTAAATTTCAATAGAGCAGCGTTATCAGTATTTTATGACTCCACTGCGACTAGGGTTATGTTTTACTATTTTTATGTATTTGATGATATTGAAATGGAATGTTTACTGTATTATCGGGTAATTTGTTTCTGCTGTAGTCATGCAATATATTCTTAGCTTTGGGCTGGGGCAATATTTGGGAGTAAATGGGGCACTGTCAGGACTCTATGGTCCACAAAGGAAACAAAGGTCAGGGGTTATAGGGCTCGTTTTTGGCGCCATTTTTGCGCGTATGTTCTGGGGAACATCGCGTTATCATTTTACCCAAATGTCTGTAACTTTCGAATTTTTTGACGAAAATGGTCTCAAACGATTAAGTTCGACTCCACAATGAAGAATTCGATGTCAAATATGATTCTGTCCGGCCGGCCGTCCGGCCGTTGCCACGATAACTTGAGAACGAAAAGAGCTAGCGACTCGAAATTTTCAGGGTGGGTGGCGCATCCCAATACAACGGACAAGTTCGTTAATGGGCATAATCGGCCCAGTGGTTTCCGAGTAATAATTTTGTTTTCAACCAATATAAATCCGATCGCATTGAAACTTGGTGATTAGTTGTAGAACATGAACCTTAGCACGTTTGTGAAATTTTGTGCGAATCGTATGGCTGGAAAATTATTAAAAAATTATTAAAAAATATTTTTGTTGTCACGATAACTTGAGAACGGAAAGAGATAGCGGCTTCGAGTTTTCAGGTTAGGATGTGCACTAGAACGTGACATTTCAGTTTGATTATGAGTATAATCGGCCAAACGGTTTTAGAGTTATAGCCATCTGAATTTTTCTGAAATTAGGTGGTTTTTTGTTCCTCATTTACTAGAAAAATACTGAACCGATTGAATTCAAACATGGTTATTGGTTGTAGAATGCTAACGCGGAAATGTTTGCCAAATTTGGTGAGATGGTAAATTCGAATTAAAAGTGTCCAATACAGGAGAATGGACAACATAATTTACCATGGTAAATTCGATTAAGGGTGTCCAATACAGAAGAATGGACAATATAACATACGCGCAAAAGCTTCTGATTTCACGTCAGTGCTTGAACCAATTTTTCTTCGTAACACAGTGCTCATAAATATGCCCAAATGTCTGTAATTTTCGAAATTTTTAATGAAAATGGTCTTAAACGATTTGCCTGGACTTCTTGATCAAGAATCCATGGTCAAAATCGATTCTCTCCGACCGTTGACACTATAACTTTCGAACGAAATAAGATAGACAGTTAATTTTTTCAGAGTTGGCTTGGGAGATGAATATCTCGCTTGAGTTCGTTACTGGGCAAAATTGGCCAGGTGGTTTCGGAGTAACGAAAAAAATTTTTGTGTTACATTACAAATTTTATATGAAATTTGTTTAAGATCATACGAATCCATATGTTAAGACCATTTTCAACCAAAAATTCGAAAATTACAGGCAATTTGGGCAAATTGATAAGCACTCTGCTCTGAGGAACAAGAGCGCCAAAAAAGACAAAAAGTGGAATATTCATCGATTTTAACCATCAACAAATAATCCCCGTGAGCCGGGCTAGACCACCTAATCGCTCAGTTTACCCTTGAAGAGGAAAGCGTCACTCATGGGCAGATACGGACCGTTTCATGGTTATTACCAATCGTCAGCGTAACTTAGCAACACTGAATGACAAACGAAGGAGTTACGAACTCTGACCCTCTGCGATGAAGAAACCTTTAGTGCAAGAGGGTCATGGACTGCAAGGCTGCCAACCTATATAAGACCATTAAGAACTGAAAACACCCTGTTTGGTGTGGATAGATAAACCACAAACCAGTGAACATACAATGAGATGAAATATAGCCAATTGCCAAAAACAATGGTTCAGGCACTGACGTGAAGCCAGGAGCTTTTGTACGTAGGTTCTATTGTCCATTCTTCTATATTGGACACTCTTAATCGAATTTTTTGTTCTATAATTTTTGAAGCATTTTTTTTAAACGACACATTTTTCAAATTTAATTTATCTCATGATGCATTTATATCTTAGGAATCCATTGATATAATTCCCAACTCTGAGAAACCAATACTTTCGGAGATATAATTTGTCTGTTTGAACAAGAGCGCCAAAAAAGGCTTGAACAAATTTTTTAATTGTCACTTGCACACCGATTTTTTATTCTGGAAAATATTGACAAGATGGGATCAGGGACCCCTGTGGGACTAGGGGCCCTATGCTTAAGCGCACTAAAATCCGCCACTGTTTGAAGTATTTGAAATGAGCAAACTGAGGGCTGCATTTGTAGCTAGGTAAGGCAACAATAATGATAATAATGTTTCATTGATTCTTCAGGACACAGCTATGTGTATGTGATAAGTAAGTAAAGATATTACAATATTAATTTACAACAGTTCCAATATTACAACTTGTTGAATTTATTTTCAGTACCATTAGAATTTGTCAATGGTCTACGAATGAGATCGGAGTAGTCGCGAGAAGATGACAGTAGTTGTGGTTTTGTTTTAGATAGAACTGTCGAAGAATAATTAGAGATAGATTCTTTGGTAGAAAATTAGAAATTGTATATTGTATATTGTATATTATTATACTGATTCTCCAAGGTCTTCCCCGAGGAGACCCCTCATAAACTCTGGAAGAGCTTGAGCGAGTGAGGAGAACCAGTTGTGTTCTGTGTGGGCTTTGTTACTGTGTCCTTACGCCACCTTAGGCACAGCACTGTTAATTTTTTGACCCAACAGTGAATGATGGCGATTACCGCGACTAGAAAATTTCTTTCCTAGCCTCGGGATTGAACTTGGGGCTTCCGCTCCCAAGTCAATCGCTCTACCCCTGAGCCAACATGAATCAATAAAACGCATTGGTGTATCTATAAATCCATCAATCAGTTATTAGTCTTCCTAGTTATCGAAAGCCCTCAACTGAATAGAAGCACTTTTGCAGTAATAAGTGCTCAATTTCATTTTTGAATGCTTGTTCAAAGGGGGCAAATGATAAAATAATCGTATACTTTGACGTAATGGAGATCGTTCGAAACTGTTAGTCTGATTAGGAACCCGAAGCACCTGTGAATTACGTGTTCTATTTTCATTAGAACTTGCAAAGCTTTTCCCATTAGCTTCATTATCCTCACCGTATAGGTGACAATTGAGTATGTATTAATATATACAAGGGAGTGGCATTAATTTAACGGCAATGAATATAGGTTGACATAATGCTCGATGGTTCATATGGAAAACATTACGAATTACTCTTTTATGTGTAACAAAAACTCTAGAGAATGAATTATAGCCTCTGCAGAGTAAAATATTGTATGGAATATGACAGTAAATAAGGCTGTAATAAATATCAATGAGAGAAATAGGTGGTATGGAGGAAATCCTCAGTCTATTCATTGCGGAAAAAGCATTATTTATTTTTTTGCATAACAAAGGAAAACTCTATCATGTCATGATCACTAAGGTGACAACCAGCAACCCCAACCGAGTACAAGAAGGGGCATTCGTTATAACATGATCCAGCAGAGCACTTAATCGTGTGGGCTGGCGCACGATTTGTGATAGACCAAAGATATTCAATATAGCAGGGACAATAAGCAATGTAATTTTTCTGCAAATCAACACTCGGTTCACCTAGTGACAATTTATATGGAAATTGAGATAGATAAATGCATCAAGCGCCAAATATCTTCCAAAAGTAATTACAAATTTAGCCGATGATCAATGTTTGGTTGTTTATATATTACACAAAGTAAAATTTTTGTCTTACTTTTAGTTACAACTAGTGGCCAGCAGATCTACCTAGCCAGTAGATCTACATTTTTCCAGTAGATCTACATTTTTCAGGTAGATCTACATTTTTTCAGTAGATCTACATTTTTCCGGTAGATCTACATTTTTTCGTTAGATCTGCATTTTCAGGTAGATCTATATTTTTTCGGTAGATTACATTTTTCCGGTAGATCTACATTTTTCCAGTAGATCTGCATTTTTCCAGTAGATCTACATTTTTTTGGTAGATCAATATAATCGGTAGATAAATTGAATCGGTAGATCAATTGAAACGGTAGTTCAATGCCATCTAACGGGTCCTGTTGTGATTCTGAGAATCATTCACACACGAAAGTCTCATCGACATATGTCAAGAGTTTTTGAGTTGCTAAAAACCGAATATAGCGCTACCTACCGAATCGTATTGTGAACGTAAGGCCTTCCGAAACACAATCACAAAGATTCATCAAAAACGGTATAGTCATCTTTGAGTTCCTGTAAACCGATTATAGTGCCACCTACCGAGGAATATTGTGGATCTGGAACAGTCAGATGCACACACAAAGCTTCATCGAAATCGGCTCAGCCGTTCTTGAGTTTCTATAAACCGAATACAGTGCCACCTACCGGTTACCTATTGTGACCCTGAGACACACGCAAACACGCACACAATGTTCTATCAAAATTGGTCGAAACATTTCTGAGTTCCTATAGAGCATTGCCAGCGCCACCTACCGGATGCTATTGTGAAGCAAGGACACCGAAAGACACACACAAAGTTTCATTAAAATCGGTCAAGTCGTTTCGGAGTTGCCCTTTTTTTAAAAACACCCCGTATAGCAGCTGTTATCTTTTCGTAGCGGTTTTACAGTGTTGAGAATTCCCTTTGCGATAGATCTCTAGAGGTGACATTTTACCTAAAACACCCTGTATAGTTAATTTTCTGCTTAATGTTTGAATATTTTAATTTTAATGCAAAAATCCGTCCGATCGAACGGATATTCATTAGAGATTTCGTAACTTAACGCAAAGATCCAAATCCCAAGACACGTTTACTGGAGTACGCTCCATTTTCGGCAAAAAAAACAAAAATACAGATTTCCGACCAAAATGATGCTATTCGTGCAGAAGCAATCGAGCAAAAAATGTTCTACTTCATCAACCAATTAATGTCACCTCATCTGAGTGGAGAATTCAATATCATGCTATATTCCAAGAAATTGCTTTATAGAGAAGCAGACTCTGGAACATAAAATATCTGCCATTTCCTAGACTGCATCAGTTTCAATCTCGGGTGAGTAGCGTTCAATATCACTGATATTTCACATCCGTTCGAAATCCAGTATGTTCGTGAATTGAGTTAAAGTTTCGTAGGACGGACGTACAGGAAGAACTTACGCCGTTGAGGGGCCATTGAAATCTCTAACCACAACTATGCAGCTACGAATTTCCGGGACTGCGAATGGCGAGAATGGGAAATGCTATATTTGACATATAAAGTTTATGGACTCTTGACGGCAATGGTCGCCATTTGCAGTTATGTAGTACTTACATCGAATAACCTGAATATTTGATTACACAGTGTGTAACAGGAATAAGGATAGGTACTAAGAGTAATTTGAAATTCATTAAATTTCCTTTTACGGTTATCTATTTCAAGTCACCCCTTCGGGAACGTGGGATATACAGGGTGAGTCTCATGTACATTAATGTTCACCATTGATTCCTCTCCTCAAATAAAGCACTTTTTTCGTCAACCTCTATGAAAAGTGACATTTAACGTACTAATTTGGGGCTGTAAAATCAACTATTTTTGTAGGCAACCACAAACAATTTTTAGTCTGCTGTGGTCACTACGAACGAAAGTGTCAGTCGCTGTGGTCACTATGGATATGGATTTGATATAGATCAATACAAACATAAGTGTATATCAGAATAACTGTCATTTGTTATTGTGAAATTATTTAAGAAGTTTGAAATTCATAAAAGTATGTAGAGGTTGACGAAAAAATGTAATATGCAACCCGGCAAAAAACTGTCTATTGTCTCGCCGGCTTGCTATATGCAGCAATTTGCAGGCACGACTATAATATGCAGTTTTACGTCCTTGGTACATAAATACTCGTAACTATTTTCATTTACCGTTCAATTTTGCTTTTGTAGCTTTGACATGGTTATTCAAAATGAAATTAATGTTGGTGTGGAGTTTGCTCTAACTATGATACATATCTCTAATAAACAGTTTTTTCCTACATCCACTGGTTTGTTCGTTATAGACTCGCGAATTCATAAAACTATGAGATATTAGCAAAAAGTAGGCAGATGGATGTTATCTTGAGTATTTTCAAGAATACACAATCATTTTGGAAAATTTATTCTTTTTTTTCGCGTATGTTCCGGGGAACATCGCGTTATCATTTTGCCCAACTGTCTGTAATTTTCGATTTTTTTGCAGAAAATGGTCTCAAACGATTGGGTTCGAATCCCTGATGATGAGTTCGTGGTGAAATTTCATTGTGTCCGGTCGTCTGGCCGGCTGTCCGTTAGTGGCAAAACTTTCAGGGTACAGTCAAGTTTGCTAATGGCATAATCGGCCCAATGGTTTCCAAATAATAGTTTTGTTTTAAACCAAAATAAGTCTTATCGAATTAAAACTTGGTGAATAGTTGTAAAATACAAACCTATGGAAATTTTGTAAGAATCCTATCCCTAGAAAATTAGGAAAAAAAATTATCAGAAAATATTATTTATGTCACGATCACCTGAGAACGGGAATAGATAGCTACTTGAAATTTTCGGATAGGGTTTCGAATATAAATGGGACATTTGAGTTCGTTTACAGGCATAATCAGCCAAACGGTTTTGCAGTTAGACCCATCTGAAATTTGGTTGTTATTTCCTCAATAACTCGAAAAATACGAAACCGATCCAATTCAAACACGGTTACGAGTTGTAGAATGCCGACGCAAAAAATTTTGCGAAATTTTGTGAGGATCGTATTTCTGGAAAATTAAAAAAAAATCATTGAAAATTTTCTATAGATATATCAGAAAGAATTCGTCCGACATAGCTTAAATTTCGCCATAGCTTTCAAAACCTAAGTCTTCTGCCAAGTTCCAAGTTTGAACGTGATAGGATCTAAATTGGTGGAGAGCCAAGCAGCCTTGTGTGAGTTCTGTAGCTGGATGGGTGACCGTTGCCTCCATAACTTTCGAACAAAAGGAGACAGGGAATTGAAATTTTCAAGGTGAGGTGCATATCATAATGGGAGGGTTAGGTTCATTTTTGGGTATAATCGCTCCATCGGTTCCGGAGTTATACCCACCTGGAATATTATTTCCTCGATAATTAAAAAAAGATAGACTCAACCCGAGGAGGAAACCGCTGACAAATATTTGAACACTAGAATTCTAACGAAACCGGAATTTCATTGGAATTCAATGGAAATTCATTATGAATTCAATAGGAATTTTTTTGAAATTTTATCGGAATTCTATTTTCTTGTACACCAGAATTCCTAGCGGTTTACCACTTGGTTAAAACCAACTATTTGGAGCTGTATACATGATTGTCCGATAGGTGTCGCACTCTAACATCAATAGGAATTCTCAATAATTCAATAGGAATTCCATGGAATTCAATAGGAATTCCACAGAATTCAATAGGAATTCCAGGAATTCAATAAAATTCCAGGAATTCAATAGGAATTCCTCGGAATTCTACATCCTTGAACACTAGAATTCCAAGCGGTTTACCCCTCGACTCAATCGAATTTAAGTTTGGTAACTAGTCCTTATGTCGTTATTCTACAACTGTTGTAGAATAACGACATAAGGACGTGTGTGAAATTTTTAAAGAACCTTACCCCTAGAATATTTTTAAAAAAATTGCCATAAAAAATATTGGTTCAAACACTGACATGAAGTCAGTGCTTCAACCAATTTTTTTTATCATTTCTCTTGAAACGCACCGTTTTCGAGAAAAGTATGATTGAATGTCAAAGCATCTGATAAAAATTCTAGAAATTTAACTGATTCTATCAATCCGGACCTGAACTAGAATCACAGATGATCTGTGCTCAAATAAAGACATAGAAAGAGGTAGGATAGTAACCCCCTTATCTTACATAATATTAACACAAATGAATTGGTTATATATTCACCTTCAAACGGAATAAGTTATCAAGGTAATATAACTTAAAATTGTCTTATAACCAAATTTCAATTTCTTGATAAATGATTAGTTCATAATTTCAGCTTGTCTGTGAATTGTATTATTTATCATCATAAAAGGTAATCATTTTTCAAATATCTAGATAAGATGACATTTATGAACAGTGAACACAGACAAATAGAATTCGCATGTTGCGAATACATAGAACTACGATGTAATATTGAAATTTTGAAGAATCATATCTCCGAAAGTATTAGCTTGTTAGAGTTGAAATTGATATCAATAGATTTTTATGATAAAACTGCGTCTTAAAAAAATTTAATTCAAAAGATGTAATGTAAAATAATTTTTTTTTCGTTACTTCGAAACGACCTGATTTTGCACAATAACGAACTTAACCAAGATATTTACCTCCTAAACCTACTCTGAAAATTTCAACTGTCTTGCTCATTCCGTTCGAGAGTTATCATGTTAGCGGAGGTTCGGCTGGACAGGACCATGGATTCTTGATCAGTGAATCAAACCAAATCGTTTAAGACCATTTTCATAAAAAAATTCGAAAATTACAGACATTTGGGCAAATTGATAAGCACTCTGTTCCGAGGAACAAAGCCGCCAAAAACGTAATTGGGGTGAAAAATATTTGGAAAACATATTATGTTGATTCCTATGGGACAAACACAAAACCCTCGAAATTTCTAAACCATGAACACTACAGTTTCTGTTCCTCGGAATATGTGCGCAAAAAAAATTATTGACTTTCAAATTCCAGATTGATCGATGAGCAATCCATATAATTCAGCATGGATCTTCCACATCGACTAGTCGATAATATTCATAAAATAAAAATACAGAGGGAAACAAGAGTCCTCTAGAATTCACATTTCCCCAAGCACCCTCTACGAACATTTTCGATGACAAAAAGGAATAATCAGATGCATCATTAGTGCGACGCTAGTGAAATATAAATATCCTCACCTTAAATTGATACTTCCGAATAATATCCAATAATGAGGCTTGTTTACTTCGGCGTTATCTCATTAGGACCCCCTTAGCTGCACATGTGCAAGAGGCCCCTTTTTATAACAATATCTGTCGACATTTTGTTATCAATCTCCCTCGGCGGCTTAGCCTTTATCCGGAATTATCCCTCGTCCAGTATCCTAGAGCCTGGACCGGGATAGCTTTTACGTCGAACTAGCAGTTTTAATGGATTCTAGTAACGATTCATTAAATCGAGATTTTCGACTCTTTTTGAGGCGGTTCGCTAATGGGATTAGTTGTACTTTTCAGCGGCTTGTGATTCAACCCCCATTAAAATTTAACGTGGGTAGATTCGTCTCCAAACTCCCCCTCCTCGCGGGATGTGTTAACTGTGATCTTGGAACACATGAGTTCCGAAAGATTAAATCTCCAGATGGTTTATCCTACCATATTCATTGCCATTTGAAGGAAAACGCAAAATGGCAAATGCGCAGGATATAAAGTTCTCCTTGTGAGTTTTTTGGCGCTCTAGTTCCTCGGAACTGTGTGCTTATCAATTTGCCCAAAGGTCTGTAATTTTCGAATTTTTCGATGAAAATGGTCTTAAACGATTTGGTTCGACTCACTGATCAAGAATCCGTGGTCGAAATTCATTCTGTCCGGCCGTCGTGTCCGGCCGGCCGGCCGGCCGTAGGCACGATAACTCTCGAACGGAATGAGCTAGAGAGTTGAAATTTACAGAGTAGGTTTGGGGGATAAATATCTCAGATAAGTTCGTTATTGGGCAAAATCGGACAGATGGTTTCGGAGTAACAAAAAAAAATTTTTTTTTTACAAAACAAATTCCAAATTAATTTTTTTCAATAAGCAGTTTTATCAAAAGAATCCATTCATATCATTTTTAACTCTAACAAGCTAATCTTTTCGGAGATATGATTTTTCAAAATTTCAATGTAAATCGTATTTCTACGTTTTCACAGAATGATAGAATTATTATGTGGGTATTCTATGAATTGTTATAATGTCAACTTATTCTCTGAGACATGACCTTGTTTCATTCCAGCAAACGTATAAATATGAGAATGATAATATAATATCATACTTTTTGTTGGTTGATATTTTCATGCCGATGGTCAATCCATATGATGATGGGAATGGTAATGGTAAGTTAATAATATTGAGTTCAGAATATCTCCACTAAAAACAAAACTGGAATATTGGTGTATTGGAGTAGATTTGAGAAAAGATATATATTATCGTTCATCATAGAATTGAGGAATGAATATCTCGGATGAGTTCGTTGTTGGGTAGAATTCGTCTATTGGTTTTGGATTGATAATTTTTGGCACTCTTGTTGAATTTATATTCTTCTATGATGTTTGAATTCAATTTCTGCTAAGATGAAGTTCTAAATATCAATAATGAATCGTACTTCTATGTTTTCACTGAATGCTATAATTATTCTATCTAAGCTTTATTATATGATCTGTGTTCATACTCGTATATTTCATCCTGTTCTATAAGAGAGAGTCAAATTCATTTCAGCTATTTTAATTTGGTTTCTTCCATGGTGCAGTTCTCATTCTCAGATTGCTCATTTGATCTAGATAAATGAACTATTATTTGAATTGAATTTCCTTTATGATGCAGTTCTATCATAAGAATAAATTGATATAATTCTCAACTCTGAGAAACCAATACTTTCGGAGATATAATTTGTCTGTTTGAACTAGTTTTTACGCGCATTTTCTGGGGAACAGCGTGTTACAATTTTTTGACCAAATATCTGTAATATTCATATTTTTGCCAAAAATGGACTCAAATGATAAGTTCGACTCACCGATGAAGAATCTGAGGTCAAATTTGATTCTGTTCGGCCGTTACCATGCACGATATCTTTCGAACGGATAGGGATAGCAGCTTGAAATTTGTAGTGAGTCCAAACGCTACGAAAAAGTTCGTTTATGAGCATAAAAGGGTTTCCGAGTACTGATCCTGTTTTCAACCGAAACAGATCCGATCGAATTGAAACTTGGTAACAAGTTGTAGAATACTGAAATAAAGACGTAAGTATCACTATAAAATTAAAAAAATATTATTCAAGAGAAAGAGTTAGCGACATGCAATTTCAAGGATATATTGCGCATCTGAATGCGATATTTGAGTTTCCCAAATATCATAATTGTTATAACTGTTCTACCAATCTGAAATTTCGGTGTTATTTCCTCAATAACTCGGTGGTTAACTTCGTTATTGGGATTCGACCAAACGGTTTCGGAGTTATTACCAGTGGGTCGAACGTAATCGTTTGAGAACTCTAATATTTTGAAAATTACAGACATTTGTAAAGATAATAGCACGCATTGCCCTAGAACATGCACACAAAGATAGGCAATGTAATGGGTATAACAGAGTCCAGCAATCCGTTCAAGAATGTTACAATCACCTAATGCCAGAAACAACGATCTTTCAATGCTATGCCTTCTTCCACTGGTCAGATAGAATTCGATACCCTTGTCCTTAATTTTATCGGCTGTGTTGACCTAAAGCAACACCGTAACATAACCTCAGCTCCCATTTTCCGCATATTCAGTCATAACGTCTTATTCAAACCCAAACTACCACATATATATCACTCCTTACGGAATGATTGCTATGCAAATGAACTGATCCGGAATCCTAAACTCCAAACTGACACGCACAGTACGGCTGTTACCGAATAAAGATTGTGTAATTCGACGAAAAAGCCGACAATGGAAGACATGTATATGACATAGTGCGTAATAAGAAACGTCGTGGCGTTGAAACAGGCTGACGAGGACGGCGAAAGGACATCGTACGTATATAACCATCTCCAGCAGCCGCATTCGGTTTTTGCGGCGAGGGCTGCGGCAAACGAGCTAGTAATGTTCACGCTGCGCATCTCTCAGAAGGAGCGGGAGCCACTAATGTGATATTTATGAGTCTTTATCGGATCTGGGGCCTTCAACGATGTTCTCTATGTGTACTATTATAAACATTAAGGCTTGTTTCGTTCTCTGCCGCCGTAACGATTTTATTTTCTATCCATTTCCTTTCGTGTATTGTGGTAGAAAGGACGGGGCGGGTAATCTATCTTTATGAGACGTCCACCATTTGCACCAGAAAAAAGACGGGAAGGTCTATGCTGCCTCGTGGTTTTTGTCAAGGGTGAAATGAATTTAGCACAAGTAGAGTGTAACTGACACACGAATAATAAAACACTGTAACTTGAGGCATTATCCTTGACTCCGAAGATTTATCTGTTTCGTGAAGGCACATGCATTTCTGTCGAGAATTATAGGGTTCTTCAGAGGATTTATTAATCGAATGCAGGCGGTTGTTTCGATGAAAAACAATGTTCTATCAGCTAACGAATATATTCAGGATATATTCCCATAACTGCGTAAGAATAAATACCGGTGAAGGTATGTATACATGGTGTTTCCTAATATATCTAAAATTTTATGCATATACAGGTGCCAGGTAGTCGCAGCATGACTGATCATTGACCATAATTGTAGAGGACAGGTGTCGCATAATTATCTGTATGAATTACCGATATATAACTTACAATCACACGTACATAGAAACAATTTTAGGTAGAGCAACTTATATAATACAACTTAGCTTGAATAACATATCAAGTTTGAGAGCATTGACGTTGAATTTCTAAATGTTATATTACAGGTGATAGCCAGAAAGAAAACTTATTTTTGGACCGAAGCAAATTATACAGACATTCAGATACAGTGCCTGCATAAACAAAAAGTATCGTTTTGTACAGGGTCCGAGGCTACCACACCGACACGGGCAAGGAGGTGATGAGGTACCATTAGGGTGCCACACTTCCTTTTGTTAAACTGTCCTCCGGGTCTTTTCATGAAAGATATGGGAAGTGGATGATAAGTATGAGTATATGTATAAGTGTAAGTATATATATATAAGTATATTTGACATCAATAATCTACATGTCACGTAAAAAAATATATATATACAAATATCATCTACTGAGAATCTCCTCAATAGAATATAATGTTTATTTCTGGTGTTGAAATTGTGGAATTCCATGTTCATTGGAAATAATATTGTATTATTGTGGACGTAGTTAACACATTATCTAGGGGGAAAATACTTGCTCTAAACTTGAAATGCCAAATCCTTGTCGAACAATCAGGTATTTCTCGATAGCAACACTCCACTTTTTTTTATGGTCACGACTATGCAATATTCCAAGGTATGTAAATCCTCACACAAATGTAATTCTTCAAAAGGACATCGTCCCCAATTTGGTAGCCGAAAATGTCGCTTCTTATATTCCGCTTTCTAACGAGTGAGAATTTCAGTAACGAAAATAAACCAAAAAACCAGATATTAGATGACCAAGATGAGGAAATTCACCGGAGGAAAAGGATATAAACAATAACTTTCTCCATTTCAAGTGGTTGGTATTTCAAGCAGGATGCTGCAAAAGCTACCGCAGGAACCTACCTAATGTGTACCAAGAGCCTTAACCACCCTATGAGATGAATTTTATGAAAAAAAACATGCTCCGTAACACCATTCAGCATCGATAGTCTGATGCTGAGATCTTTCTCAAGAATAATTTAATAGAGTGTTCAGTCAAGCGCCGCACCTTCCGCACCAACTTCACTCTTACTCCACATGCACCTGAATATTGTTTCTCTATTTCAGTATTGTAATGAGTCCATTCCAGCACTGAAAACAGTGCTGGAATGAACTCATTCCCGCATTGTTTCTAGTTATATTTTTCGTTTTGTGGTAGTCAGCACTGACATTCGATCCTATCAAATTTCAACACACGTCAATTGACAATACAATATAATCTGGATATACTGAAATAATTGTTGAGGAAAAGCTTTATTTTCATTAAAAAATATGGTACTAGAGATTTCCCTCTTGCTAATTTAGAATCATTCATGCTATTAGGAAACTGTTTTAAATCTGATCTCCATGCCCTACGTTCGAATCAAATTCAAATTCCGTGAGCTGTCAAGTTTCGTAACAGTCACACCAACTGCCTAGATACAATACAAAAGTCACTAGGATGTATAATCCGAGTTTTTCATTAAATTTCAACAGTATTTTACAAAACTTGCCTGAAATAGAGAAAATATCGTCTAATACTCGTTGCAGAAGGCAATTCCAACACTCATGCGTTCCAAAACTCGCTCCTTCGTCGCTCGTTTTCGAATTTCGCATTCGTGTTTTAATAGGAGCCCATTCTGCAACTTGTTTTAGAATATACTATTCCCGATCTGATCTCCCGATCTGGTTTACAGTATTGATTCGCAAAAAATTGATGCACAGCTGAATTTATCAATGGGAATCATCCCTGGAATTATTAGATCTACTCCTATTCATTGGTTAATAGTTCTTTAACACATTGTCCCGCTCACACTCACAGGCATACTACCGTTTTTAAGTCTTGGAATACATTTCAATCTTTTCCGATTCTCTCCTGTTCTACCACTATTGTGATATTCAGGAGTCTAGAGAGTAACCGACACACGGATAATAAAACATTGTAACTTGAGGAATTATCCCAGACTCCGAAGATTTATCTGCTTCGTGTACATGCTTTTCTGTAGAGAATTATGGGGTTTTTCAGAGGATTTATTAATCGAATATAGGCAGTGGTTCCGATCAGAAACATTGTTGTAACGACTATATTATTGATTATGTAGTCCCATTACTGCGTTAGAGTAAATGCCGGTGGAGGTATTTATACATTGTGTTTCCTAATAGATCTAAAGTATGATGCATATACAGGCACTCGCAGTTCGATTGACAATAGTTGTAAGGGGACAAGATTCACAAGAATAAGGGGCATACAAAGCCAACCCACTCTTCATCATATATTCTTGAGATATCCACAGATCTACCAAAAACACCACGTCAGTTGACGTCCTTTCTTTAAATCGCGACCATCGAAATGCAATACAAGCACAGAATCTATGCATAGAGCGTTTCTATGCGAACATAAGACGGTACTTTAATTATGATTTTATGGAGATAAAAATTATTGCTATGTATTTAAATCGCTGAATTATATTTGTTCTCTGTTCAAGAACGTTGTTGAATTTCTGCAATTTAATTACGAGCTTATTTTGCGACAGGACATTACGAATGATTAATGAGTAGGTCAACGTCTATTGCGTGAGTCTTAATAATGCTAAAGCGATCATATTTCATCGGAATATTCAATTCAATTTCTATTCCCAAAAATATGGTTTCACTTCAATCCACAACCGAATAAATTCTCGGGAATAATAGAATTGCCGACAAAGTGAAACGCCAGAGCTCTTGCTACGTCTCAGTCGTATCCCAGAAAAAGATATTGCATCCACTGTAAATACAACAATCCATGAATAGAATTCTTTCTCCCTTTCAGGCCTACCCCATCTTGATGAGGGGTGAGTTCAATTCACGAAGGCAACGGAAGATGATGAAAGCTCTCGAAATTAAATTGTCGGCATTATAAAGGAATAGGTTGTGACAAGTTGCGGAAGCTTGGCCATCAGGGTTGCTCCCTAATGGGATTTTTCACGTTGAACCCCATTTTCTTGGAGAATATACCATTTCGAACTGACAGCAGAGAGAGTGCTCCCTCTTAACGTCATTTCTCGGCTCCATGATAGAAAGGGGACATGTGTGACACCATGTATATACAACCTTCATCCGCCGAGAGAACTAGAAATATTTAGAGAAATGTCGCATTAAATGTTCAGTAGGTATACCGAATATTTCAGTTTTAAAGTGAGTTTTTGGGTGAAAATGAACGTGATACATGAAATATTCAAGAATAACCTATTTCAGTAAAATAATAAACCAGCTTGTACCTATAAGCTCCCTCTGACCAAAAACTTGCATTTTTCAAATCGTTGAAGTTGTCTTCGTATATTTTCTTTTTGAAATACATATTTATTCAGGAATTCAAAAAAATGATAAAGTGGCAGTCTTTCACATGAGAAAGATTTTTTTGGATAGCTAACTATTCTCCATTCATTGTTTGTAACTTGTGAGACTGTTTCCAGATTACTATCAACATGTTCGCCAAGTTTGGGTATTGATATATCTCATCATTTTTCTCATTTTCAAACTAGTTTGTCTGTCATTGCCTGTCATCTCAGACAACATGATATGAACTTGAACATAGAGAGATAAGAAATATGAATGACATCACAGAACACTAATAATAATGACCTATGCAAACATCATCATGATTACCTGAATTCTTTCGAGTCACGTCAAACAACAAAAACTGTTGACAACTTTTTTGGTCGAATGTAAGAACAATGGACCTGGACACCCCGATTTTTGGAATTATTCGATATTTTGGCAATATCTTCACCAATATAGATCCGATCGAATTCAAATCTAGAACTTAACTGTAAAATAAGGTTTTGAAGGTTCTCGTAAAATTTCTACGATATCTGAGTGATAGTTTCTGATTAAATACCAATTCTTATATCCTTAATCTAATCAGGCTAAGGATGGCTTAACTTAGAGCACCCAATTTAGTATAATATTGAAATGAAAACAAATGATGGATATTGTTTGAAATTTAGTTTGAAGTTCATTGTTTCAGCAGTGGAATTTTATTTAATGATGCATTATAATAGGCATAGGCATTGAGTGAGTTAATAAGTTTCCCCAAAATAATTTATTTGAATTTCAAGAATCTGATCAATCGGTTTCTTTTGTTCTACAGTAGATTTCAGTAATAGTTCTCTATGTTGAACAGTGAAATGTAGTAGAGTATTAGCACATTTTGAATCCTTAAACACTTGTAACTTTCCTCCTGAGCCGAAGCTGGGAAAGTGGTAAATGAAAATAGAGTTTTGCATGATGAAATGAATCTAGTGTACAACTTGAAGACTCACGCTGTATATAATAAAAATGTTAACATGCTTTTATATTCTGAAAATGAAACAAAGTGTCTCCTCGCCCTTGATACTTTGACAAATAATAATACCAAATAATTAATTTCTGCAGAATCGTCAATCCGCAGAGCGATATTCTTCATTCGGAACATTGGATACCAAACAAGGGATATCCGAACTCGATTACAGACAACAAATCATGACGATCTCAGTTTACGTTTGTCAATAAAGCAACGGAACACCATGTTGGTCCAGCGTAAAACAGACAGAAGCCACGGACCCTGCTGGAATGAGCTTTCTTGTGCTGACTGTGGTGCAATTGGAGTATTATGCTACCAACAATCGATATATCATCGTGGTATAGACGATTCGTTTTAGATTTATGTGTTGTGTTTGATTTCAATTGAATTTATTTTGGCTCATTGTTTGGTGATTTGATGATTTCACTCAGACTGCCCGACTGATCCATTATTTCCTCAAATAATAGCATTTCGAAATCGAGTGGCTAACGTGGGAAAGCTCCGTGTACAGTAGCTTTGGCGGTCTTGTTCAAACTTTGACTAATCATATCTCCGAAAGTATTGGTTTCTCATAGTCGAGCATGATATCAATGGATCCTAATTTAATTTAATATATCTTATGATGCAGTTCTAGCATAAGAATCCATTAATATTATTCCCAATTGTGAGAAACCAATACTTTCGGAGATATGATTTGTCAAAGTTTGAACAAGAGCACCAAAGCTCCTGTCCACAAGGCTTTCCCACTTTTTGGTGCTCTTGTTCCTCGGGACAGAGTGCTTATCAATTTGCCCAAATGTCTGTAATTTTCGAAGTTTTGGAGGAAATGATGAGTCGAACCAAATCGTTTAAGACCAAGAGCGCCAGAAAGAGGAAAATACAGAAATATAAATAAATTATTCCTGTGGTATTTTGTCCATTGACTCTCAGTTATATGTTCTACCATCACCTATATGTGACCGAGTATTTAAAGAATGGTGTAATTTGAGAGGAATCAATATGGTGCGCATTTTTCTGAACGATACTTTCTTGACACTTGAATCTCATGTTTCCGATGTGCTTATTCACCTAACAGAGTGCCTATCAAATTACCCAAGTATCTGTTATTTTCGAATTGTAGGCTGATAATGGTTCCAAACGAGTAGTTTTTAATCACTGATGAAGAATCGGAGATAAAATTTAATTCCGTCCAGCCAGCCGGTCTTCAGTAGGTACGATTATTCTTGAACACAATGAGTTAGAGAGTTGATATTTGCAGGAAACTTTTGTTGTCCAAACGCGTTGGTTGAGTTCGTTTATGGGCAAAATTTGTCTAGTGGTTTTGGAGTTATAGCCATCTGATATTTTGTTATCCAAATAATTCGAAAAACATTGATCTGACCAAATTTAAGATCAGTAGTTTGTTGAAAAACACCCCAACGGAGACTTGAGCAAAATTTCGTGAGAATCGTTCTAGCAGAAAATTTAAACAAATCTCAGAAAGCATCCTCAGAAATCGTTGAAATTTTGCAAGAGCTTTCAGAAATTTTACAGCAAAGTTCTAGATTTAAACTTGTAATGAAGTCATTTTTATAATAGAAGAGCAATTAGAATAAACGATTAAAATTAAAATCGATAATTGATATCTACCTATCGCTGGTCAAGACGAGATAAATATGGTACTTATGGACTTGTATCAACGAATTGGTACTTTTGTTTTTAAAATACTGTATGAAAAATACTTCTCTTTAAAAATAAAATACTCTTATACTTCTTAAACTTTATATATTTTGATAGTAAAATGGCAATTTGAGCAAGAGATTAAATATTTTGTCAGTGAAAAATCAAGCTCTATTTGGACATTATCGCATTTCTTTAGCGGATTATTTTTTTTAGTTTTTATAACGCTTGATGTATAAAGAACAACATTTAAATGAATAAGCATACAAACAAAATGTGCTGGTAGTAAAATAAAACCTTTTCCGATGCAAGTGCATTTAATCAAAGATTATTGTTGCTTGTTACTAATGGTAACTCAATGGAATATATTTATTTGACTTATAAGACCATAAAAATAATTATTCAGAATTTGATAAATAATATCTCCGAAAGTATTGGTTTCTCAACGTTGCGAATGATATCAATGGATATTTATGATAGAACTGTATCTATCATAAAAAATTGAATTCAAAACGTAGGTCTTTGACTCACCTCATATGTTGGATTTACAAACATCTGCAAATTATAATTAGAGCATTCTATGAAGTCATAAATTACGATTTATTATTGAAATTTTGAAGAATTGTATCCAAATGCGTTAGTTTGTTGGAGTTGAGAATGATATCAATGGATTCTTATGATTAAACTGCATCTTAAAAATAGAGCGCCAAAAAGAATTCATTTGAATTTGTAATTTAAAAAATATTTGTTTTTCATTTATCCGAAACCACCAGGCTGAATTTGCCAATAACGAACTTAACCGAGGTATTTATCTCCCACACCTGCTCTGAAAATTCAACTGTCTAGTTCATTCTGTTCGAGAGTTATCGTGTTAACGGTCGGCCAGCCGAAAAGAATCAATATTGAGGGATTCTTGATCAGTTATTCGAACCAAAACGTTGGAGACCATTTCCAGCCAAAAATTCGAAAGTTACAGACATTTGGGCCAAATGATAAGCACTCTGTTCCGACGAACAAGAGCACGAAAAATGTTAAAATCTCAAGTAAAATCCAACATTTTCAACCAAAATATCATGAAGGGATTTAAGTTTCCAGAGATTTCAATATGAAAAAATGTGGGAAAGTGCTGTATATTGTATATTATTATATTGATCCTCCTAGGTCTTCTCCAAGGAGACACCTCATAAGCTCTCGAAGAGCTTGAGCGAGTAAGGAGAACCAGTTGTGTTCTGTGTAGGCTTTGGTACTGTGTCCTTACGCCCCTTAGGCACAGTGAGTTAATTTTTGACCCAACAGTGAATGGTGGCGATTACCGTGACTAGAAAATTTCTTTCCTAGCTTTGGGATTGAACTTGGGGCTTGGGGCTGTGGACAGGAGCTTTGATAAGCACTCTGTATATACTCAGGAATGTACGTGGAATACAATTTTTGGCACCCTTGGCCAAAAAGCGTAGCTTTTCCAAGATATAACGGATGTAGATATCTCGTATTAAATATTTTATGTTTCTAACACAAGTATATTTGAAACGCCTAATCTCTGGTAGTCTATAGATATCATATAGTCCCGTAGTATACGGTGTTACAAATCAGTAAAAAAATTATTATATTGATAATTGAATTAACGAGTACGCTGAGGCTTCTGACGCAAGCTGATTGCTTTCAAAATCAATATGTGCTATAAAGTACTCAAGGGCTAAATTCGACTCATTGAAACATCCCACAAAATATTGATTTACTGAGAAATATTTAATTTTAGATAAAATTAATGCATTGAACACCGCATTGATTTTCATAATATGACAACCGAGTTCAAATTCTGTAAAAATCACTGTTACTGTGACGTAGATCATGATGATACATTTCAGAATAAACATCTACGTAAATTTCGTATTCGATCCTCCATTCTCAATAATCCCTTATTGTCTACTCCAACGAATAAACGCAAAAAGCGCTTCGATAATAACCCCGAACAACCTCCCCCGAATCAGCACTTTATACCAATATCCTATAAGATTACTTTCATTAACCCTTTTTTGCACCAATAAACTTATATAAGCATAAATGCGAAATGCCTAAACCGACCCATATAAATTGCTAATCCGATTGCCTTTTACTCAAAATGTTCACTTTGGTATTTTCAATTTGGATTCATTTATATGCAAAATGACCACCCATTTTGAATACGAAAATTCCTTTGTACTTGTTTGGAATTAGGGTATTTGCGTTATACCTCAGAGAAACACTCATCAGCAGACATATTTTTGTCTAATATGAAATGGGAATATGGAAATTTCTGACGATAATCTTTCTGCTATCAGCCATGGAGTATATTGGAGATTTTAGCTTTTTCAAAAAATCAAGATGTCTTTGACATCGGGAGTTTTGCATAGTGCTACATCTAGAAGATACATTTCTTGAACTTCACTGGCATCAACTAAAATGTTTAAATATCACTTTTTACAAGGGGTTTCGTCGGTCATTAATCCACATTGTCGGTGTTCTTCGTTCCATTTCAAATATAACCTATTACATTACTATATAAATAAGAAGATGTTCAACTTTCATCAGTCGACGAATATACGAATAGAACAATTATATCCAATCCTATGGATTGAGAAAGAAATTAACATTCGAAACATTCGAAACTAGTGAAGTGAATCTGTCAAACTTTTGAACTCTATTAATGTTTCTCAGTGTTCCAAAATAATATAAATACAGCAGGAAAAATTCATAGAAACGAAAAAATCATTACCGATCATTGACGGTCGGTTTCTTAGGACAATTAGATGTGTACCTCTTCTACATATGTCGAGTCATAGAAAATATTTTTACCATCTCGATACGAAAATTCAAGAATTTTCGATCATCATCATCTGATCGTATTGGGATGCGCCAACTACCCTGAAAATTTCGAATCACTATCCCTTTCCGTTCTCAAGTTATCGTGGCAACGGCCGGATGGCTGGCCGGACAGGATCGAATCTGATTCTTCGGAAGTCGAACCCACTTGTTTAGAAAATTACAGATATCAAAATCTACGTGCAAAAATGAGGAAAAGCTCTGTGGACAGGAGCTTTGGCGTTCTTGTTCCAACTTTGACAAATCATATCTCCGAAAGTATTGTTTTCTCAGAGTTGGGAATTATATGAATTAATGAAAAGTTTATTCAATATTCGATATACAACTATCATAATATAATAAACGAATAACTGTGACTTATTATAATATCAATGGATTGTTATGATAGAACTCTATCATAAAAGCAATTATATTCAAATAAGTGTAATATAAAAAAAAACAAGTTCCGAAATTTATCAATCCGAAACCACCAGATGGATTCTACCCAATAACGAACCTATCAATGATATTCGTTCCTCAAATCTATAATGACATTAATTATATTATATCAATTGAAACTTAGCCTATATTCCAGTTTTGTTTTTGCAGGAGCTTTTCTGAACCCAATTAGATGGATCATCCAAGGGCATTATAGTTGTTATTGATGAGCACCTTGTATACAGGGTGAGTCTTTGACCACTGCATTAATTTTAACCAAAGATTCCTCCCATTAAATGAAACACTTTTTTCATTTACCATTTTTCCAGATTCTGCTCAGGTAAAGAGTTACAAGCGTTTAAAGATTTCACAATGTGCTAATACACTCCCGCATATAAATTATCTATGACATTGTTGGCGGACGAGAATAAGGCATGGTAACGTGGTTTACAGCTTGATTCGGGATTCCAACGCTCAGGGACGGATCCATAAAAGTAGTGAAATATCTGGAGCTTTCCATTTTAAAACATTCAATGAAGAATATCTCGAAAACGGTGCGTTTAAGGAGAAATGATGAAGAATAGTTTAATGTTCTAAAACGATGGAATATTCTTGAAATGACTCAAGAAAATTTTTATATGCTTTCTTTATGCTAATTTCGTTTAGTTTTATGAATCCACGAGTCCATAACTAGAAAACCAGTAGAAGTAGAAAGTAACTAATATTTGGGAAATATGAATCATAGTTATAGGAAATTTTACGTCAACATTCATTTTATTCGAAAAAAGGATGTCAAAGCTACAAAATAAAAACTGATTTTTTTTCAAAATTTCAACAGCCTGTATCTTTTTACCTGAGCCGAATTTGGAAAAATGTTAAATGAAAAAAGTGTTTCATTTGATGAGAAGAATCTTTTGTTAAAATTAATGCAGTGGTCAAAGACTCACCCTGTATATTGATATAATTCCCAACCCTGAGAAACCTATACTTTCGGAGATATATCTTGTCTGTTTTAATTTTAATTTTTGTACTGATATTGGAAACTGAATATTCGATGTGCTAAATAATATGGAAAATAATATTAAAAATTATTGAATTAAGAACATATTATTTCAATGTTAGTAAGTCTATGTTCTGCTGATTAATTGAAATCAAAGTTGAAATCAGAATATATTTCATAATAATACATCGCCGAACGTCAAATAGAAATTTGACGTTGGAATAAAAGGAAATTGGTGAAAAATTGAGCCTCAAGAAAACCCGAAAGTATTCGATGAATATCCAATAAAAATGACATTAATAGAGGTGTCCCAGGAAACAGCTGTGTTCCTACAGCGCCATCCATCAAAGACATGAAGCAAGGGGGGTGACAAAGTGTGCAAACAGGGTTGGGAGCGCAGCTCTGGCCAACGCTATTCATCAAATACTCAATACTCGGTCTGGCCTCGCTTATCAGCCTGTCGGGAGTCTTGTATGGGCCTTCTTGTCTGATATGCTGCCTCGACCGTTTATTAAAATTGAATAACCTTTCCGCTTCGACCCGATATCCGGGTTTCGAACGACATAAGGGCAACTATAGCAGTTCAAAATTGATTCCACAATAAGGTCCACTGAGCAACAAAACCCGTGGAACATCATAGAGGCACTTTAATTTTGGTTCTTTATTTTATTTAGTAAAACAGCAAGAATTTGTTCTATATTACTTTCCTGAAACCAATTCTCTGCATTTTATCTGTTTACTATCAAGTTAAAAAATAAATTTGACTGTGTTCTCGGAAATTCGTAACTGTATGATAATAAGGAGGTTAGAGTCAAAGCAATAATTGGAAAATATTTATTCTTGAACTAGTCATCTATATATTATTTGATCACATATGATAGGATCAAAAGACGTTGGCAATTGGCAAGTTTATATAGGTGCACAATAATGAAATGGAAAAACCTGTCTTAACCGATAACGAAAAGAAACATGCTCCTAGTTTTTCATTACCATTATATGGGAATCTTTGTTACCCAATAGTAAGATCCTTCAAAAAACACACAAACATAGACATTATGTTTAAGGCAAAGAACTGCCTTTACGATAACCCGTTGAATCCCTAAGGTTAGACTATAAACTTGGAATGGTACTTAGAGGCATAGGAAAAACTTTCAGAGCTCTGAGAACAGGAATTTCAGAACATGTGAGAAATTACAAGAATAAAAGCTTATTTGGACGACATCTGAAGTTTAAGTAATAATTAAATTGTATTTTAGGGGGTAAATTCATTACAAAATGGTTTCTATCTCAGTTTTATCTCCTAAACTCCGGAAAATATCAAACTTCACGTCAGTACTTGAACCAATATCTTTTTACAGGGTGTTTGGCAGAACGTTGAACCTACGTAAATGGTGGATAGGTGAGGACATCTGCTTTTCACTAATTTATTTGGCTCTGGCACTCTGGATATTTATATTTTTATTCTTTCTTCTAATTTCACCACTATCTTAACTTTAAAGTGTAATTTTCATTTGCAAATGGGCAAAACAGCCAATATTTCAGTTTTTCTTTCATCTCTAACGTTGGCCGATTCATATAAAATTATTGCTTCATTCAGATGTTAGCTAGAAAAAAAGTTATGAGTCCTCAAACTTACAGAAAGATGTAGAAAATACTTTAATCTTAACTTCAACTTGCATTAAAAAAAAACAAAAATTTATTGAGCAGTTTCCATTCTAGCAAAACATCCCTATAGTGTGTAACGTTTCTAATGGTGTGTAATTTGCTTTTATAAAAAAACCTTTAAGAGTTATTTCACAATTTTATCAAGTAGGCAATTTTCGACGAATCTCTACCGTTACGGAGAGTGAAATATTTCGCAGTTAATACTGCAGGGTTATTAAAAATTAACTGAGCTACGGCTTGCCAGTAGCAGTCGTGCAAATTGACATTTCACTATTCCCTTGGGATGGTTACACAGAGCAGGTAGAAATGATTAATTAAATAAATTATTTAATTGTTTCACGAACCTAACTGGTACAGCTATTTTCTTTGTAATTGATTCAAGAACTTACATAATTTCAATCGATCATTTAATTTTTACCAACCTTGCATTATTGAATTTCTCAAAACATTTCACTCTCCATAAACGTAGAGTTTCGACGAAAATGAAAACTTGATAAAATTATGAAATAACTCTTGGAGGTTTGCTTTTATAAAAGCAAATTACATACCCTTAGAAAGGCCACACACTAGGGATATTTTGCTAAAACTCCTCAATCATTTTTTGTTTGTTTTTTAATGCAGATTGAAGTTAAGATTTAAGTAATTTTTAAATCTTTCTGTAAGTTTGGGAACTCATAACTTGTTTTCTAGCTAATATCTGGATAAAGCAATAATTTTATGAGAATCTTCCAACATTAAAGATTGAAGAAGAAGTAAAAATATTGCCTGTTTTGCCCATCTATATTTATAACAGAAGGTCGTGTTAGTTACTCCACTTATAACTCAAGAACGGCTATACCGATTTGGCTCAAAATTGGTGGGGAGGTAGCTTAAAACCAGGAGACGGACATAGGATACTTTTTTGTGTTATACAGGGTATTATTCTTTAAACGTCAATTAAAACTTGCTGTTTTTCCTGCCATAATCGTACAATTTTAGTCATGTGTGTTTAAAAATAAACTTTCGAGGCAAACACCATTGAAAATAAAGCATTACTATACAGGGTGTCCTTTTTCTCATGGCACAATTGTACGTGATTGAAGTGATTTGTGTCACAAACAAAGCATTAACTAAATAGGTACCTTGGATGGATTCTCATAATGTTTTCGTCCGAAATCTCCATACAGGGTGTTTTTCTTTTAACGTCAATTAAAACTTGCTGTTTTTCCTGCCATAATCGTACAATTTTAGTCATGTGTGTTTAAAAATAAACTTTCGAGGCATACACCATTGAAAATAAAGCATTACTATACAGGGTGTCCTTTTTCTCATGGCACAATTGTACGTGATTGAAGTGATTTGTGTCACAAACAAAGCATTAACTAAATAGGTACCTTGGATGGATTCTCATAATGTATTCGTCCGAAATCTCCATACAGGGTGTTCTTCTTTTAACGTCAATTGCAACTTGCTGTTTTCCATGCCACAATCGTACAATTTCATTCATTTGTGTTAAAAAATAAACTTTAGAGGGATACATCATTGAAAATAAATCATTATTGTACAGGGTGTTTTTTTGCACAATTGTACGTTATTTATTGCCTCTAAGGCGGAATAGAGTTCGCTGGGTCAGCTAGTATTCCATAAAAATCACACTTCAAAGTTAAGATAGTGGTGAACCTAACGAATGTTAGGCAAGTAACAAAATCAACCCCAAGGCGATTGATATAAAAATCTTACATAAATGTATGTTAAAATTAAGGGTAATGATCTTACACGTAATTAGGGAACAGCCTGAACATCAATTCCCCGTGTTCCATAAATGATTTACATAATTGTGCATTGATAACAATTTTATCCACAATGGTCATATGTTACATTCTCCATAGGAGATACTCTTTATGAACCTCCTAGATCCATGTCCTAATTGAGATGCATACAGCTGAAGTTTCCTCGTGAATGAACCACACGTCATTCGCGCTCCGGAGACATACCGCGACTTTGCAAAATGTAAATTGGGGAGAAACTCGATGGTTTCCCCAATCTTTCAACAGAAATGATTTACAACTTCTCGCGACACCAGCAAAATCCGGAGAAATCTCGGAGGTTGATGCATTCGTTTATTTCGAAATACCTCTGTCACCATCATATCTACAAAAGTAACGGCGCGCACGTGATATATTTTTCTTTGTCAATCCTCGAAAATTATAGCTATGCGTAGGAAGAACTAATGGACCCAGAAAGAAACCATTTATAAGAACTAATGGTATTTATCGATGGTTATACCGTTGCGGATTAACAATTTTTAGCGTGCTGTTCACATGAATAGTTCTGCAAGAACCTTTCCTTATTTTACAGTTAAATTCTAGATTCGAACTCGCTTTAGGAAAGCTAACCACTAGTAATCGTAGATGAAAGGACTAGTAGAGACCAAAGTTTTGGAGCAATCCACAGAGTGTGTATGATTTCATCAAAGTTGAATAGCTACATACCGCGGTTTCATCCTTATTAGGAATCATCAGTGGAGCACAATTCAACGCTGATGAAAACAACACTACGAAGTAACCGGTTTAAAGAAAACCAGCAATCACTTGTGAGAAGAATGTAGACACAAGTGACACCTGGAATTCAATCAACCAAGCTCCTCGCTGTGGCTACCCAAAAACTACAGATCTCTACGTATATTCTTTACCCCTATGTGGTAATCAGCAAGTACTTGGATTGGAGTCTCATGCAGTTGACCACTGGGGAGCGAAAACGCCCAGGTTAATACGCAATGCGCAATACGGAGCCATAAGAAGAGAATAACGCTTTAGGAAAGCTAACCACTAGTAATCGTAGATGAAAGGACTAGTAGAGACCAAAGTTTTGGAGCAATCCACAGAGTGTGTATGATTTCATCAAAGTTGAATAGCTACATACCGCGGTTTCATCCTTAGTAGGAATCATCAGTGGAGCACAATTCAACGCTGATGAAAACAACACCACGAAGTAACCGGTTTAAAGGAAACCAGCAATCACTTGTGAGTAGAATTTAGACACAAGTGACACCTGGAATTCAATCAACCAAGCTCCTCGCTGTGGCTACACAAAAACTACAGATCTCTACGTATATTCTTTACCCCTATGTGGTAATCAGCAAGTACTCGGATTGGAGTCTCATGCAGTTGACCACTGGGGAGCGAAAACGCCCAGGTTAATACGCAATGCGCAATACGGAGCCATAAGAAGAGAATAACGCTTTAGGAAAGCTAACCACTAGTAATCGTAGATGAAAGGACTAGTAGAGACCAAAGTTTTGGAGCAATCCACAGAGTGTGTATGATTTCATCAAAGTTGAATAGCTACATACCGCGGTTTCATCCTTACTAGGAATCATCAGTGGAGCACAATTCAACGCTGATGAAAACAACACTACGAAGTAACCGGTTTAAAGGAAACCAGCAATCACTTTTGAGTAGAATTTAGACACAAGTGACACCTGGAATTCAATCAACCAAGCTCCTCGCTGTGGCTACCCAAAAACTACAGATGAAAATACAGAAATAAAATATAGAAAAATCACAAAAAAAGAATGGACCAGTTTTTTTGGAGGGTTGTTTTTATAGTCAGATTTATATTTTTGGAAACATTGGGAATATATTTTTTCCTGAAGCTGAGCAGCCTTGGGCGATCTCGGTATCTGGGTGGGGGACCACTCTGGCTATAATTTTGAAAGGGTGCGCCGAAGCTCCTCGTAACTGTGCTTTTCCAGCTATTCACAGTGCGATTTGTTCATGGTCTACCATGTTTTGGCTAAGTAAGATTTTAATTCCATGTTCACCATCAATGTCATTCCAAGGTCAAGTTCAGAAGTTCAACTGTTTACGATTCCATTTTGGCAGCATAAATACATTGAAAGTCAATGTAAACATGCAGTTTTAGATAGTCTAGCAGATTAGAATTCTACCACTTTAATGTTTGAATTTGACCCACTGTAAATAAATTATAGATGGATAATAGTAAAAAAAATAATAATCACGATTTTATAATGAATGAAACAAAAAAGTGTAAAATAAATTCTGAGGATGGACGAAAAATGTGAGTATTATTTAGAAAAAAACGTGGGGTAATCTATGCCATATTTTTTATGCCTTACACAGATCACTAATAGTTTCCTTAATTTCAATTATATCCTGACAATGAGAATAGGGAACAGTATGAAAACTACGAGTCTCTTTCTCCTGACTTAGGAGCCCTCGCAAAATCCTCTTTTTCATATCAATATCCCCGGTAGGTTCCACACCACGAATTTTAATTTCATATATCAATTCAGTATTTTTCAAATGATTAGGATTAAAACTTAATCAAATACAGTATAGAATAATTGGAGAAAAATAACTAAAATCACTATAACGGCAAGTTATTATTATACGGCAAACGTATTTCGACGCTCTATTAATATAAACGGAAAAATATAATCAAAAAGAAGAAAGGTCGTTGAACTAAAAATAATATGGAAAATATATATATAAATGCCCCCCAGGACCAAATATGAGATATTGAATACCAAACTCTGGCGGATCAAATATGAAGCAAAAACTATATTTTCCACTAAGCAAGATTTAGATGAAGATGAAGAAAAGGAATTTTCAAGCTAAAGCTTTTTTCGAGCCCCACGTTGGGCGCCAATTGTGTACAGCTAACTCACACGTATGCCTATCGGCTGCTCAATTTGATGCGGTGAGGGGTGGGCCGTAGTGTATGAACTTAACTTGAATTATGTTGGGCGCCAGGTTCACCGAAGTAAACCAAATTATTTATAATATATGAAAAAAAAAACAAAATCTTGCTCAGAGTTATGACAGTAGAACAAAAAAAAATTATACAAATTTATTAATATAACATATTCATATGAAATACATGCTGAAGCTGAAGGCTATAAAAGATGAAAACTCAGAACATTTACAAAGACATGAATTATCTGATCTTTCTATTCTTAGGACTCCAGACAGAAATCGGAAAATATTAATTAATTGGAAATATAATTTCAGATAATCTCACGTGGTCTCCAAGGTTCTCAAAAAAAATGATGGATGCTCAATTCGAACGTTCAGATCTTCGGACAAATTTGGAAAAACATAGACCAATGTTCTTTCGTAGATTTCAGATCAGTTAAGTGGATTCTCGTTTGGAATTTGCGGATCTCCAGACCAAATTTGGAAAAGGACTTCAATCTTCTGTAGTAGATTTCAGTTATTGCAGAATCCGGTTGTAGTTTCAAGGATCTCGTTATCAACTTCTTTCGACGTTTCTAGAACCTTCTTTGGAAGTCAATCCATACTCGAGCATGCGTAGAGAAAAGAAAAGATCAGGAATTAATTCTATAAAAAAAATAGAGATTCGAATATGTTCTGTTTCAATTTGATATGTACACAGGAAGAAAACTATGAAATTTGTAGAAAAAAAAATATGTATAAGAAAAAATATACAAAAGATATTATACAAAAAAACAGTGAATATTTTCCGGAAAGTCAATTAAGAAAAAAGTACCCCTATTATAATTATATTATTCAATGAATATATCATATATGATCCGAAAGAATTTTAATTATAGGAAAGAGCCAAGATACAGAAAAGGAATCACAGCAAGAAAGCAAATTTGAACCTTCTGGTGACTTTCCAAGTAAGATAAATCTTGGGCACACTGATGGCGTGCCAGGAGAAAAAAATTAAAGGAAAAAATATATATAAATATATGAATTATTATAAATCATAATTAATTGTAAGGAAAAAGAAAGATAGAATTATTAAATCAAGTGATTTAAAGAAATGATTAACGGTATTATCTAAATATACTCAGCCAATAATGTCACCAGAAAATAAACACATTAACTTTCCACCTGTTTTCTCTCCTCCAAATCTAAATCAAAAAGTGATCAATTCGTTAACGAAATGAACGACCCTTTCTTCATTCGGAAAACATCGATTTCGGTACCGATTCCAATCGATTATATCGATTTCAAAAGTGACATCGCGGTTCAGTGGCGTATCAAACACGCGAACAAAAGAAGTAACGTTGGTGTGTCCATAAAATCGCTACAATTTTACTCATTTTATTTGATGGTCCAAGGTTGTGCTAAACTACAATTTTCAGAAAATTTTCTTTTTCTATTCTCCTCATGTTTCAGAGGTTCATTAACTCTGAATGAACTATTCTTGTTGCATTCTCCAGACATATTCTGATTGGATTGAACAACATGGACCGTTTTCATGCTGTATTAGCTGGAAGTGGTAACTGATTCTGATTTGCATTTTCGGCCACTTCATCAGCTATTGCTGAAAAAGCAGTTTGTGGTGCCTTGGCATTAAACGTATTACTGGACGTCCTTCCTGAGCCCAATCATTACTATATTCATTTTGAGGACTCACATGATATGCTATTGTAGTTAACTTTTCATCAGTTAATGTCCTTTTAATTTCTGCTTTATGTCTTTCTTGCGATATATTCAGAACATTACTAGTTTCTCTCAATAATTTTCGTTTATCAGAATTTAGAGGTCTTTGAGCTCTCAAAGCAGAAACTAATTGAGAATAAGCTTCTAATTCCAAATTTCGTAAGCTTTGTATAGATTCATCCTTCCCCGCAATAACGGCCACATATTAAAAATTCAATGCAATGTTAATTTTGACCAATGGCAATAATTATTCTCACTTTTTGACAGTTTAAGAAACTGGCTATAGTTAATTCGTCAGAAAAATAGGCGTGTTTCAATCTGAATAATAGCTCCTCATATCATTCAACAAATAAACGCTTACATAAATAATGCCAAAAAACTTCATTCGAATTTATTAGTGAGGGTCTGTGATTGAAATGGATATATACATAACATTTTCATTGTGCTGGTGTTGATGAAGGGTGGCATTCCCCACGCAAAATCCGTCAGCCGTTCTCCCTCTGAAGATTTTTTCGGAAACTACTAATGGAATATTCATAGGAAATTGAGGAAAATGCGACATTCAATCTGCGAGGTTCTCATCCTTTTTGAATAATTGAAAGGGTTCACAAATGTGTGCAAATTAGTGTAGGTGTGCCAACATGTAACACCAAACCCAACGTACTTTGATGATCTATGGTTGTTGGTTCACGTGTTGCGAAGATTGTGGAAATGAAGAACAGTTCAAGAATATTTTGATGGGTAAATAATTCATGAAGGCACTGGAGCTTAAGCGTACTCGTTTGTGTAATCATCATTATGTTATATTAAGAGGAAAATATTTCAAAATTGGCCATTACACATTCAAATTACGCTAATGGAATATCTATAGATTTGTATGCAGTTCACATTTGAATTATTTACAAGGTGCTTTAGGATTAATGCAAATAAATTTGGATGTAGGTTCAGAACTTCAAAATAAGTAGAAAAGTTCGTAAGAAGGTATGTCCGGAAACACTTCATTGAAGAGCAACGTTGCTTCAAATACGACAACTTGATGATGGATTTATTCTTGTTTTTTTAAGGCGGGACAAATATAGAAAAAGTAAATTTTACAAGGGTATTTCTCACTCAATATTTCAGACATCTCCCATAGCTAAAGAGAGTTGAAATCGACAACCCTTATTTTATTTTCCACCATATCTTTCCACAGAGCTCAAATATTGTCATCAGAAATTCATTAAAAAACACTGACGTGAAGTCAGGATTTTGCACGCATTGTCTATTTACTCCTCATAGAAACTCGATAGAGCCGTAATTCGCTACTTGAATGCAAAATTGTAGCTCGAAGGTAGGTGCTTAATTTCAGCTGATTCTGACAGTTTTTGAAATATGAAATAATAATGAATAAAAAAATATTTTCTACTGATATGATTTTTAGGAAATTCGTTCCTGGTAGTGCATATATTGAGTAGGGTTTACAGGTTTTAACATACAGAATAATATTGTGCGTTAAATACTGAAAATCTCTCACAAATATCTCTTTTCTTTCAGGAAATATTTCACTTCATATTAGACCTGAAAATGCTCTTGTTATGCTTTAAAATGGCCTAAATCAGTTTAGATGGATTAAAAATATCTTGGAATATGTCATCATGAGAATTCGACAATTATCGTATCAGTAATAAAATATTCGCATATTCATAAGAGATCATTTTAAATTGAATTGATCGATATTGAACCCAATATCTCCTCACTTGGAATTTTGATGAAATTGTTCGTTCTTTCGATTAAATCATAAATGTCAAGTCTATGAATTCACTGAATTATAGTATTTCTGTTCTTGAAGTATAAGGATTTGTTGAATCTCATTTTCAACCCATAACTTGTAATATTACTTAATAACATTACGAACTTCCTCTCATTCATTGGACAGAAATCAGTAGACATTTCAAAATCTTTATTCTGTATGAATCGAACTCGTTGAACTAGAGGAATGACGTGTTGGATCGGAACTCCATGTCGCTAAGATTTGTTTTATTGTTGAAACACTAATTTTAAAATTTTCATAATGGCACACAAATACCGCAGTAATGAATATTTAATGGAAGCTATCTTTGCACAATTAAATAAAGGTTCAAAAAAATTTAGATACACGTTTATGTAGATGACCGAAAGAAGTAGAATATATTTCTTAATAAATTTTAATTAATAGTATCGTCATTAACAAAAAATGTATTTCATTGTAAAAAAGCTTAGGGTGCTTGATGTCAATTGCTTTGTGTATTTTATTGACAGATAATAGTAAAAGTTGAGTAGTTTTGGATAATCTCAAAAAGCAATCCACGCTTTTTACAATGAAATAGCATTTTTGTTAATCAAACAATTCATAATTCAAATTTAGTGAAAACTATTTTCGACCTTTTTAGTCGTGTTTTTAAACTTTTTTCAAATTGTTCAAATTCTTTTTCGATATTTTAGTTCAGCTATCTACAGAATCGTGTTTTATTCCTAACCATTAATTATCTTTACTTTCTTAGTGTTGAAACGATGATAATTTGGTCGCAACCAATTATCGGGTTTATTTTTTGTGAAAACGAGTTACGAGGTTGTTTCATGAACTATTTCGTATCCAACAATTTCATCTAAAGCATCACCGTTAATGGGAATTTTTAGTCAACTTTGAGCAATCAAGTTCTCATGTCCGAATACCCAACATAGACCTCCCGGGGTTGAATACTGCATAAGCTTGTCCAGCGACAAATAGTTAAGAACCTAGATAAATGACTGCAGGATAAACTGTGCAGTAGGGTGGGTCAAAAAAAATCGAATATTTTTTTTTTTACAAGTGAGACGGAAAAATGGGTTGCTAGACACCTTAATAAAATTCTCACCAAGCATAAGCTCTTAATTTTAATAGGAAGATCCTCCGCATCGCAGTTTTGTATTTTTTTCTCAGTCCAATAGAAAAAAATTCATATCTCATCATTTATCTATTGAACAGCAAAATGTTCCAAAAGAATTTTTTAGGAAATTTAATGCTCTACAAAAAAGGTATCTTATATTTTTGCCGTAAACCTCACCATTTGAAAGATATTAAGGATTTAATTTTGATTATTTCAAGACAAATTTCATTTTTGGTTATGAATTTTATAACTCGACAATAAATGACTTTTACAAAATGCGCAATACCAATTTTTATAGGAAATTAACTGCTCTATAAAAATGGTTTCTTATGTTTTGGCAATGAAATTAACGGTTCGAAAGATATTCATCATCAAACTTTCATTGGGTTTCACAAAGCTCTGACAGCGCTTGATTGCCAAATTAGTGCGATTCTAATTCGATTCCCAGTTCATTTTTGACGGAACCATCGAATTAAATCCATAATTGAGCTAATTGGAGCTTCGTGAAACCCACCTTAAAAATGCTGTAGAAATAAATGTATACAAACCAACGACAACATAACGATAAAGGAAAAAGTAGGTGGCGCTAGTTCACAATTCAAACAGATGAAATAAAATACAAAACAAAAATTCTCTAGAGGAGAAATTTTCCCTAGGATCGTGATTTCTAATGATTAAAAATAAAATGTTTAGAATAATTGAAGAAAAATTTTGATAATTTTGAAAATATAACTCAAATAATACTTATATTAATGACAAGAAATGAAATTCATATGAAATTTATAAATTAAATTGAAATTTTTCGAATATCTAATCAAAATCTTTTAAAATCCGTACACATGAAAGTTTGATGATGAATATCTTTTGAACGGTTAATTGCATCGCCAAAACATAAGAAACCATTTTTATAGAGCAGTTAATTTCCAACAAAAATTTGTATTGCGCAATTTGTAAAAGTCATTTATTGTCGAGATATAAAATTCATAAACAAAAATGAAATTTGTCCTAAGATAATCAAAATTAAATCCTTAATATCTTTCAACTGGTGAGGTTTACGGAAAAAATATAAGATGCCTTTTTTGTAGAGCATTAAATCTCCTAAATAATCCTCTTGGAACATTTTTCTGTTCAATCGATAAATGATGAGGTATGATTTTTTTTCTATTGGACTGAGAAAAAAATACAAAACTGCGATGCGGAGGACCTTCCCATTAAAATTGAGAGCTTATGCTTGGTGAGAATTTTTTTAAGGTGTCTAGCAACCCATTTTTCCGTGTCACTTCTAAAAAAAAAAATAATCGATTTTTTTGACTCACCCTACTGTGCAGCATTGCATTTTGTGTACAGTTGATGCCCATCTCAGGATCAATGACAACATTCGTCGATTGTTACAAATTTCAAAGGCTTAAGGCTGCAATAGCTACATCGTTGCATTTTGTGGACAGTGGATACCCATCTCAGGATCAATGGACAACATTCGTCGCGTCGGTTGTTACAAAATGGCGAAGGCGCAGGGCTACCAGAGCTACAGCCTTGCATTTTGAGGACAGTTGATGCCCAACTCAAGCTCAATGCCAACATTCGTCTTTCAGCGGTACCATAGCTATATTTCCCAGGAAACTGTATGTACATTGGTGCAATTAAATGTATACTGTTTGTTCCAAAATCGATACGGACTGGCTGTATACTTATCAAATCATATACTTACTCTTGATCCCGGCAAAAACGTGTCCAGATATTCTCCTTGAAAAATCCTATATTTTCATTCCTAAACTCTTTGACAAGTCCATATTAGATTATCACTCGAGCTCCCAAAATATCTCTTTACTTTGAGACGACCTTCTTTTTTATTAATTGGTACCTATTAACAGCAACGGTTGCTACAAAATGGCGAAGGTGTAAGTTCTACAAAGGCATCATAACAAGTAGGAAATGCACTGTGGCCAGTAGGTTTGGTGCGCTGTTCAAATTTGTAGCCAGAGCCGACACCCGTCCAGGTACTCAACTAGCTCAAAGCTGTTCAGATCCAGGAAAAAATAATATTTCCACGCCAACTCTTCCATTTAGGAGCAGTATCATTACATTACCTTGGGTTAAAAGATAAGTACAAAAATTCTAGAAGCAATACAAGGAATAAGAAACAAGAAAAAGGTACGAAAAATAGTTATTATGTTGCTATAAAAGTGTTCAACACATTAACACATAGTCTAAAACTGTTGAGGACAGATAGAGCAAAAATAAAGAAGACATTAAAAAGTTTCATAATAGAAAAATATTAGTTGGTATTCTCGTTATTATTTAAAAAACGTCTTGTATATGAGACTAGTAGTGTGTAATTCTGATTTATTAGAATTAAGGTAGTTTTAGGTTGGCCAGCCTATGTACAAGTAACTAAGTTTACTTCTGTAGGACTATTACATCTAATATTGTACGGGTGACCAGTTCACCTCGAAACTTCGTTAATATTTTGGTTAATATTGAATAAATAATTAATAAATAACAAATAAATAATAAATATAAGTCGGACAGTAAACACTAATGACAAAAAAAATTGTCCAAACGTCTAGTTTCGACTCAAATACATACCATTCACTGTTGGGTTGAAAATAAACAGTCTGCGGTTACACAAGAACCCTCTCAAATAAATACATTCACTATAGGTTCAAAAATAAAATGTGAACTCGTTGTGTTGGCGTAAGGACATATTCGAATACATACATTTACTTTCGGGTCGAAAATAAACAGTACTTTTGATGTGGCGGTCTAATTTATAGCATTGGTTTCCCAAAGTTAGAATTCCAAAAGAATTAGAAACAGAAATGAATAAGATACGTAACAGTGGAAAAAAATCATTTATTTAAAGAAGGACCCCCAACCCCTACATTCATTTTAGTTGAGGTTACAAAAAATTATTTCACCTGGGTTTCAAAGAAGTCGAGCTGCTTACTCAAACCGTCAGATTTCATTGCTCTATTTTAACTGGAAATATTTGCAAAATAAGGAAACTCACCGCTGGCTTAAACCATCCCTATAACTTCCATCAGAAGACCCGTAGGACAGTTTAACAACAGAAAGTGTGACACCCTAATGGTACCCTATCACCTACTTGCCCATGTTAGTGTAGCGGCCTCGGACCTTGAATTTATATTTTACACTCATACGATCCTCACAAAATTTTTCATTAGTCTTCATTTCAGTATTTTTGGCGCTCTAGTTCCTCGGAACTGAGTGCTTATCAATTTGCCCAAATGTCTGTAATTTTCGAATTTTTCAATGAAAATGGTCTTAAACGATTTGGTTCGACTCACTGATCAAGAATCCGTGGTCGAAATTCATTCTATCCGGCCGGACAGAATTATATAATTATTCTATGTATGAATTGTCATAATGTCAACTTATTTTCCTGAGACATGACATTGTCTAATTCCTTGCTAATAGTTGGTTCGAGAAACGTCAAAATCGACTTAGAGAGACAAGGGTAAAAAACCGTCAAATAAACCCCCATGTGGTTATTTTATGTCGAAAAGTGAAAATAAAGAATATATATCCCAGGTAAGTACCGACGTTTTATTCTATATTCTAATACCGGAGATCGACAAGATCGTACGAGGAGCCAGATAGCCGGTTCGTCTAGGCCGTCGGGTTTCAGTTTCGGAACGAGAAGGCGGGCTCAAATCCCGGAAAGGGAATTACACTTTTTGGCGCTCTAGTTCCTCGGAACTTAGTGCATATCAATTTGCCCAAATGTCTGTAATTTTTATTCAATATGCAGTTTCACCATTAAAATCCATCGATATCATTTTCAACTCCAACAAGCTAATACTTTCGGAGATATGATTTTTCTGAATTTCAATAATGAATCATACGTACTTCTATGTTTTCACAGAATGCTATAATTATTCTATCTAAGCTTTATTATATGATCTGTGTTCATACTCGTACATTTCATCCTGTTCTATAAGAAAGAGTCAAATTCATTTCAGCGATTTTAATTTGATTTCTTCCATGGTGCAGTTCTCATTCTCAGATTGCTCATTTAATCTTGATAAATAAACTTTTATTTGAATTGAATTAACTTTATGATGCAGTTCTTTCATAATAATACATTGACTTAATTCCCAACTCTGAGAAACCAATACTTTCGGAGATATAATTTGTCTGTTTGAACTAGAGCGCCAGAAAGCTCCTGTCCACAGGGCTTGAACCCCATTTTTAACTAACAACCTTAATTCGATCAGATCAGTTTTTTCAAGTTACTACGCTAAAAACAAATATTCAATTTATATCTTCTGTTCTCTGTATCACCGTCTACGGATGATCTTATAATAATAGTTGTCTATATCATCGTTTCAATGAATCTAATTTCGAAAATTTCCTTTTCGTGAAGTTGGATAGTCTTCTGTCTAGTGACGCCCCACACACCCTCATGAAATACTGCATGAACCGTCAAGCCATATTTATTAAACCGAGTACCTACTAGTTTTCAATGCAATCAGATCTGTATATTTGAAAATATTGGGAAAAGTATTCGCCAAGTTTAAATTGGATCGGATTCGTATTTTTTGAGTTATTGAGTAAATAACAACAAAACTTCAGATAGGTATAACTCCAACACCTTAGGTCTGTTATGCCTATTAGCGAATATATCTGCCGTATTCTACTCTGAAAATTGCAAGTTGAAATCTCTTTCCGCTCAAATTGTTATAATAACGGTCTCCATTCCACGTGCTGAACTCGCCCATTGCTGCACGGTTTCCAATATTTTCTCAGTAATCTCCAACTATACAGTGCGCGTCAAAATTATGGAACAAATACATTTTCTCAAAAGATAATATTTGGCAACAAAATCCTGAAACAGGTCAATTTTTGTTTCACTTTTACCAAATTTTATGCATTTTTGAAGGATTTTTGTTGCACCCTGTGCCATCCCCATCAACCCTCTGAATTTTTTGAATAGGGAAAGTGGGTCATGTTGTACTTTTTTGGCAGGGTCTTTGTTTCGTCTTTACAGACGTGCAGGAATTTAAAAAACAAATTCTTTTTTGAAAAATAGTTAGTTCAAAGAGGTTTTCAGTATGTGCACTTTGTCATGACTCATTTACTTTGAGACGATGGTACCTGATGAAATTTGTCACCGAATGAAAGTCGACCATTGCAGTTTTGTTCATGCACAACTTTCAACCCCTTTAAACCTTCTCATGCCCCCCCCATTTTTTCTCCATTAAAGGGTTCGTAGGGGTTGAAAGTTGTGCATGAACAAAACTGTAATGGTCAACTTTCATTCGGTGACAAATTTCATCAGGTACCATCGCCTCAAAGTAAATGAGCCGGCTGATCATCAACAACGTCGTTTCTTTGCTGATTGTGTCGTTGAAATGCATGAAAGTGATCCAGAATTCCATCGAAAAATTATCTTGAATGATGAGGCCCATTTCCACCTTGGTGGCTTCATCAACAAGCAAAATTGTCGCATCGGGGGCTCGGAAAACCCAAGAGTTATTGTTGAAAAGCCTCTCTATCCTCAACGTGTGACGTGTGTTTGGTGCGGTTTATGGTTTGGCGGAGTCATTGGACCTTACTTTTTCGAAAATGAGGCTGGAGCAACAGCTACGGTGAATGGATTGCGCTATCGAGAGATGATTAATGATTTTTGATGGCCGGAATTGGATGGCATTGATCTGGACAACGTTTACTTTCAACAAGACGGCGCTACGTGCCACACAAGCAACGAAACCATTGATCTTTTGCGGGAAAAGTTTCCGGACCGTGTTATCTCTCGAAGAGGTGATCACAATTGGCCACCGAGATCTTGTGATTCAACACCTTGCGACTCCTTCTTTTGGGGCCACGTGAAAGAGAAGGTCTACGCCAATAGCCCAGCGTCGATTCAAGACCTCATAGATGGAATTCGTGAGGCTATCGAGGACATAGGGCAGCCACTTTGCGATTTGGTTATGGAAAATTTCATTAAAAGGATATGGTTCTGTAAGTGTGGTCATGGTGGTCATTTGCCTGATGTTATTTTACACTATTAACGACCTAGCTTCTTCTTTATAACGAAATAAACATCCGATCATTTATGTTGAAAAATGTTCGTTTTATTCTGGAAGCCAAGCTACCGAGTGCAGTACCTGGATGAGTGATCACACTGGCTATAAATTTGAATAAGTGTGAAGAAGCCAATGACCTCAGTGTTTTTCTAACTAGATTTAATAAGAGGATTTTTGTCTTTCACGTCATATAATCAAAGCATTGTATTTTGCTTGTGTTCATAATCATTATCATAGCAGTCACGAAACGCAAATTATGGGGCAAATAATCCACCAATCAAGTGCATTGTATCCAAGTCACAATGGATGTCAATAAAAACAGCTGGTGATTCAAGTTCCTGTCAGAAATTTTGAGGAATATGAGATTTCTTCGACACTCGAGTCCCCCGCTATTCGAACTCGTTTGATGGCTTTCGATCGATTCAGAAATTGCGTGTAAAAGCTTTTTTATAAGAGCCCTTTTCCCTGGCAGATTCGAACGTTAATACTGCTTTCTATAAGGTTCGCCTTTGCTGCTCCCATTTTCTAAGTATATTTCGTTTTCGATGATCGATCTATATGCTCTACCACCTGTTCGACCCGTCTTTGATAAAAATATGAAAGCAAAATACTCCTCAGTCCCCAGCACGAATCGTTTTATCCAAATAAAAATAATTGTGTGAATTTTTTCACAACTGCTCAATTGGGTGATGCTTGCATTTACCATTTTCCTACCTGCTCATTCAAATTTAAAATTTTCGCAGCACTGAACAGGCATCTGAATATTTAATGGACCTGAAAAAGTACATTATGCTACAATATTTATTTTTTATAGCACCAGTCAAACCTACGGAAAAGATGACGCCCTAATTGGATTGACTGTGATAAGTGTAGACTGATGGACTGATGGTCCGGAATGATGGAAAATTTTTAATATTAAATAATAATTTTTGTCAGAGTGGTCTGACTGATGCCTGACTGAACGTGTGTTCAACATCTATCAGTGATCATTCTGATATCAGTCACCATTTGGACAGCGATGAAGTGTTATGTATGTTTTTGATATCAATGTACAAATGAATGATATTTATGGATGGTCTATAAATTAATCGATCTTCCTGTGTCTACTACTTCTTCTTCTATCCTTTACGATGTGCTGAGCTTTTTCTATGTCTGCTATTGTACCGACGCATATACATGATGAAGTGAATATATGGATGGTGCGGTGAAGAATATTTAAGTAGGAAGATTGAGTGGGTAATTCTCCAAAAGGAGAAAAGAAGAATCATTCTACTGGTACCTGCTGACACGTGTTTCTGCTAATTGGCTTCTTCAGGACAGGACAACAAAGGAACCAAGGAAATTATGGAAATAAAACTGAAAATAGGTGACACCACGACAGGAGCAAGAAACCAATTTGTTCCTTCATCTCTAGGGCTTCCAATTTGGAGGCAAATTATGGCACCATCGGCACGAAGGAAGCATAAGCAGCCTGTGCCATGCGAACTCAACGGAGGATATTCTTATTAATAAAATTCACGTGCCACAATGTTAGTTACCATACTCCTTCGAAATGGTTTGACCGATTTTTATGAAATTATATATGAATTATATGCATATTCAGTAGGTCTGAGAATCGGCTACATAATATAATACTGATAAGGTTTGTCCACCCCTAACAGTTATTGTTTATTTATTGGAGAATTTTATTTCTTTCTATTTTGTTATAATGGTGCATAACAAAATACATACAACCCTAAATTTCCACATTTCTTTCACCAACCCCTATTTTTTAAAGGTCATTTTAGTAATTACTCAATTTTCATCCCGCTCGTTAACTGATCAATTATCACTTAGTAAGTTATCCTAGAGAAAGAGCTAATTAAAACCAAGTCGCCGTAATTTTTGTGAATGTTTTTCACTCTGTTTAGATTTATATTTCCCTGAGCTCAAAGCCAAGCTAAAATTTTTGTACAGAAAAAATATTTATTTTTATTAAAGTATCAAGGCAGTTTATTCCTGCTATAATTAGTGCTAGATTTTTTTACTTTCCGCGCTTTTTCTGGATCAACACTTATTTGCAAGACTTTACCGATATCACGTCCCAGTAAACAGCACGGAATAGGGACGAGAACGAAGCCGGTCTCCTGTCTGTCTCACACCATAAGCTTTCTCTTACTCCCTACACAATTTTCAGCGATTATTATTGTTTCTGCATCAATCGTAGTGGTGGCACATATACTTATCGTTTTACCTTGTTAGTGCAACTCTCATGTTAATTATATTCTCATAGTAAATTTATCGTCAATTTATTTTATTTATTCCCATTTTTTATTCATAAGATTAACCAGATATGTGTTTGAGTGGGTACTTTGGATTCGCAATCGGACCTGGTAGGTGGCGCTGTAATCGGGTTCTAGGTATTTTTTAGAATTACGTGTTTGAGTGGGTCCCTGGATAACTTGGAAATTCAATTGTCCTGGTAGGAGCCGCTGCAATCGGGTTCTAGATTGGGTTTTTTAAGATTTTTCGAATTTGTAAATAAAATTGCAACTGCAATAACCGATTTGGCGCAGGTGAAATTGCATGGTTCAGCTAGAGAAATATAAAAACATTTTTATATTTCATATCCTCGGGTATAGTTCATGCAGAATGCTCGGCAAGGTCAATTTTAGTTTTTAATTATTCACCTAATGGCATTCAAATTTAAATTGTGACGCTATTAATTTTTGCCGAGCGACGTCATAATTTTATTTCAAATGAATAGCACATATTTGTTTTGCTGCTTTATTATACGGTGCAACTTTCCCAAATGACGGTGTTACTATAGATAATAATTTTTTTGTGTTATTTTCTGATAAAAATTGTATCTACCGTAGGTATGGAATCTACGATAGGTACCAATATTTCACACATCATTTGGTTAAGTTGTAAGTGATGTTTTCCGTAAGTTGATCGATTGGGGATAAACTGGAAGCCTATAATAGGTACCATCACAGGTAAATTATGTTTATGTACTAGCCAGTTTCGAGGAAGATACATAGTTACAAATCCTACACAGAAACAAACTGACTGTCCTAACTTGCCCAAGATACTAAGAGCTTCGGAGAGGTCTCCTTTGGGAACACCTAGAAGAGTCAGTATGATTACAATCATGTCATAAGCAAATAAACCAAAGCGAATTGACTCCACTGACCAAAAAGTAAAAAGTAAAAATCTAAAAGAGCACTGACGTGAGGTCAATCTGCTCTGACGCACTTGCTAATGATTATGTAATGCACTCATTGTTCAATTCAAATTGGCTAACGTGAACAAGCGCCCATAGAGTACTGAATTCACGTCGGTACTTTTTTATATCTCCTGCCAGGAACGGTTCATAGAAAAGACGAGAACCGATCAATATACGCATAAAGTTTACCCTTAATGAATGAGGATTTGAGATTAATTCGAGTAGAAGCGGTTGCCTGCCTAAAATTTCCTCAAAAATATATTGTCCACATTCCATACGTATGTCACAGAATGTAAACTATAAAAATGTTCCTACTTATTTTTCATAAAAATATCAATGAAATTAATGTAGTTATGGTAAATATCTTTTATTTCTTCAAATTTTAACTATCCTTAGTTCAAAGGTTACACACTCTCAGAACCTTTCTTCTTGAAATCACCTAAGACTTCACACCCCTCCGGATCGACATCTCATTCAGAAACACCCTGTTTATTGTAGGCACATTTTCATAGAAAAACATTCGGAATACTTTTGAGACAACAATTTTTCGGAGATTGTTGATATATGTTGAATAGCTTTTCCAATGAATACTTTGTTAGGAGTTAGTATAATATTATAATGTCCTGTTCCTTCATATTCTCACCAAATACCAGTCGAATAGTAGGCACAAAATGGATTACCAGAAACGAAATATTTTCACATCAAATAGATGGATTGAAAGCCGACCGTTATGGAGCAGAATTTACGATCGCATTTGGTAAGGGTTCTTGTAAAAATGCTTTTACACGCAAATACTGCATCGATCGATTGCTTCAAACGAGTTCGAACGTTAGTTCAACTGGAATGATGAGGAATGCTCAAATCCCTCAAAAGTTCTGATAGAACTTGAGCACCAGATATTTTCCACGGCATTCGTTGAGATTGGGGTAATATGTTTCCTTGATAGTTGTTCCTAACAAAGAATATTCGTTTTCGAAATAGTTGTATAGGTACAGCAGGGATGGCGAAAGGGAAAGGCTTGGAGGGCTAAAGTTCCAGGTCAAAGCCTTTATGGTATTCACCTAAGGATACATTTATTTAGATTAGAGACAGCGATTGTGACTAGGATTATGGCATCATTGAACAGTCGAATAATCAAATTGCAACTGTGCTTGGCATCCCTGACTGTGACACCTGGAGATGGATCTCCATGTTCCACAGGGGACTGTCTATCCCCACTATTGTGGTCCTCGTTTGATCCGGAGGTCAGACCACTTATACCAGATGGGTGAGATACAGGCGAGCCGTATGTCAAGGAGACTCGCTCATCCCATTATTGTTCTACCGTCAACAACTAAGTTGAGTGCAAGCAGAATAGGGTTAAAGGATGGGCCACCAGGTAGAAGAGAACATCTGGTCTCACGTCTCCTCTACATGGACGCCTTAAAACTATATGCTTCTTCCAAGGCAGAACTACAATAACTACTGAATATCGTTGCCGAATACACCTTAGCAATAGGAATGTCATTCGATTTGGACAAATGTGCTGTTTTTCATCTCAGCAAAGGAATAACTAGAGAAAGAGGAGAAGATATCGACTTAGAATGGAGAATAAGCATTCGAAACCTCGCAGAGTAAGGAACATACAAATTCCTTGGGATGCCACAATGAGGTGCACTGGAGAGTACCCAAATCAAGGATTCCTTAACATAAAGCTACAAGAGGAAACTACGACATATAAGGAAATCACAGCTGTCTGGTAAAAACAAGGTTTTTGCTACGAACAGCTTGCCAGTCCCAATAGTCAACTACTCTTTAGGGATAGTTAACAGGACAGTGAATGAAATTCTCATAAAGTGATGAATATGAATCGTGGCCTGACTCCCAACTGCTTGATTTAAAACATATACCTTCCACGAATGCAGGGTGGCTGGGTTTTACAAATTTTGGAATACCAGCACCATCAACAAAGGCTGGATATGACAATAAGGATATTGAGAAGCAAAGACCTGCTTCTGAAAATGGTGGCTCATCACGAAATTAGGGACCAAGAGATCACATGAGAAAACACCTGCACTCCATACATTTCAGGAGTTTGAAAGATCAGAACCTGTCGGTAGAATTATCCATCGCCTTTTTGAAGTCCGCTGAGCTCAGGTTGGGAACGGAGGGATTTTTTATGGCTTGTCAAGATGGGGTGATAAATAAAAGATGGTATAAGAAGAAATTCCTGAAAGTGGACACCACAACAACGTGCAGCATGCCACAGACAGCAGGAAACTGTTATTCACGTTCTGCTTGCAGATTCCATGCTCCATCAGGATATGTAGAAAGACAAAATGCGGCACTCCGAATTCTCTACTTCTATCTGACAGAGGTTTATAGTATGACAATGAACCAGTGCTTCCGTATGTGCCTCTTGAGATTGAAGCAGTTGTTGAAAATTATAGAGCTCACATCTACTGAAACTATGCGATTTCCACAAATTGGCAGATCCACGCCATAAAGCCAGATATACTCCGGCTGAGCAAAGAACTCGAGTAATTGTTTGTCGTTGAATTTTCTTCCCCCACAGAAAATAATGTGGGGATGAACAGAGGAGGAAAAAATACAAGGATTTAATGTTTGAACTGGAAATTCTGTATGCAACGCATATGGTACGGATGGTCGTACTAATCATAGGATGCCTAGGCGGAATGAGAGCGAACTACGTGACCGAATTGAAGATTATTCCGGCCTACAGATCTCTGGCAGAGGATTTAGCGCACAGAATGCCGAAAGCAGTGTTCCTCGAATCACTTTGAGTCATCAGATCCCATCAACTGTGAAGGCCGCTTGCAGCTCAACTCTTTTTTTAAGGGGACAAAGTAAGGGCACGAACGTGCGAGATGTTTTTAAGTGAGTAACCAATCAACAACTGTTCGTTTGGGATATACAGGCTGATGTTCATCTTAGGAGTGAAATTTCACAGTTCAATAACTCTTCGCCTAATCGACCGAATGATTTCAAATTTTGAAGATTTGTCACCCTTTACTATCGCCTTCCTTCGATATTTCTGAAATCGAATAAATCAGATCCGCACTGGGAAAATTTTAAACTTCTCCTATTTTCATGAATATTGGATCACCCTGTACATGAACGTTATGATTTCTTTTCGTTATCGTAACCATAAAGAATTAATTCATAATAAAAATTCCAAATCTCAGCTTGGCATCAATCAATGGCAGTGATCAATAAACATTCCCTTCAATAAATCTTGAATTTATAGGAAAAATTATTATTATATATATTATATTTATTATTATTAAGTCCGAGAAGTTCAGAGTTCAAATCATCATAGTTGCCCTTTCTGAAATTCAACCTATACGATGAGGTATACCTAAAATAATTATGAACACCGATATCAAACAAAAATTCTATTGCAGAATGATTACGTTTTGCAACTGGTTGTGAAATTTGACGCTACTGGTTCAGTGGGAAACAAAAAGAGGGTGCATGAAAGAGACGAAGCGAACGAGGTGGCTGTCTTAGGTCATGTAGCAAGAGATCTGACCTTGAGTACTAGGAAATTATCTGATATATCAGGTGTTTCACGCACAACAATCATGAGAATCCTGAAACAACATAAATTCCATCCGTATAAGATACGATTCGTTCTGTGCAGACCACAGCTTAATTTTCCACTAATTTCATATCACAGAAAACCCTTTCAAAAAAATGGCGAAATTCTTACATAATATATGGATGCTTGAATGCTACAACGATTTCTACCCTGAAAGCCGCATTATATAAACCGAAATACACGAAGGCCTTGTCCTTTATTCAAATCTGTATTTCGGTAAGATAGCATTTTTCCTGGGACTCATAGAGGGGGTATTAAGGAAATATCAAATGTATATTTGAGAACACTGCAGTTTACCTTTCCAGATAGAATTTTCCCGGATATAAGAGAGACCCAAAGAGCTTACGAAAGCGTTCGTACAGAACAACAGTTCTTATTCAGATCCCGTTGCATCAGAGTATATCCTATAAAATATTTGTCGACACGTTTGGTCCGGTATGTATTCTTTCTGCGATGTATATAGCTATTAAATGGACTCATAGATTTATGTGTTAAATCCACTAGTTAACCACCTCCATGAACTAACCTCCGTCACGGATCTTTGGCACGCATATGTCCCTGAAAAAAAGCCTATCGATTCATCAAAATGTTTGTATTTTTCGAATATCGGTTACTCACGAAGGACATTATTTAGAGTTGACATTTGCAGGGTTGATCCACGAAATCAGAATGTCAACGTGTGAAGATGTGCCATATGATCGCGCAGCGAATCCGAGTTTTTCGGAAATTTCGGATCATATTTGCAATTATTGCAATCGAAAAGTGGGTGAATACATCAAATACATCAAGTGCGATGAAATCTTTCATCCCTCATGTCTTATCAAAGCAGGAAGTAGGAAAAATACTACCTGCCACCATGTAGTATTGGAGGAAGATCAAACCTATGACGAAACTTTTTTCAAGATGGAAAACTAGATACTCCGTATAGAAATTGTCCAGTCAATCCTGGAAGCAGCTAAAAGTAAGAATTCTATATATTATTTGAAGGATAAGATCTCCGGTCTTGAAAAACAATCAATAACATGTAAAAACATCAAATTAAAAACCTGTCACCACAACTACTCAAGATAAGGTAGCAGCCCCCGCCACTGTCGCCTACAATTCTGTGATGAAGAGGAATTGAACTGTTGGGAGTAACGATTTAAATTCATATAAAAATATGTCTTTCCCGAGCTCTATTATGAAAGAACCTGACAAACAATCAAGAATGGGTTACAGTTGAAAGAAGGAAAGGAAAACAAGAATCAAGATATAGTAAGAAAATATGTTATGGAACGGAAACAAATAATATGGATAATCTAATTAAGGGAACTAAGGCGTTTGATTGTGTGGAACATTGAAGACTGCTATAGATTCTTGTTGACCCTGGTATATTATTTTTTATTATTATTATTGATAAGGGGTTACGTTGCAACGCGACCTTGAGATCTATTGTGCCCCCCATCAGAGCTGTTCTCACCATTACGCCATCTACAGCTCGCCCTCCAGTTCCAGAGTATAAATGAACCTCAATATCTGGGAAGGCTTCAAGGATATTACGTCTTCACTCCTACAAGTTTCCTGTCCAAAGCATTCCTTTCGCTGACTTGCAATGGCGAGGCATTCTGTAACAAGGTGAAGAGGAGTTTCTTCCTCCTCCCCACAGAATCTGCACTCGTCAGTATCTGATAAACCTATTCTCATCAAATGCTTCCTGAGGCGACAGTGTCCTGTGAGGAAGCCAGTGACCAGGTGTAACTTATTCTTACAGAGATCCAGATATCTTTTGGATCTCACTTCTTTAAAGTTCTTAAGGAACTTTTTGGAATGAACCAAACCTGGAAGATTCCGCCAGAGTGTTTCTCTTTTGGTTTCCTCCTTCTCCAGAAATTCTTTCTTGTAGGTGCATTTTCCTATACCGCAGAAAGGTTCTGGGCCAATAAAAGGAGTTTGTGCTGCCTTTCTGGCAAGTGTATCGGCCTCTTCGTTCCCCTTGATTCCCGAGTGACCGGGGACCCAGACTAAAAAGACCTTATTATTCTTGCCAATTTCATTTAGTTTTCTTCGGCACTCCCATATCAACTTTGAATCGATGGCATGGGAGCTCAGTGCTTTGATAGCAGATTGACTATCCGAATGGATTGCTATGTCGCATTTCTGATATTTTCTTTCTAGGTTAATATCTGCACATCTTTCGATTGCGAGTAATTCTGACCCTGGTATAAGAGACAATCGATTAAAGTTGAAGGATAGCTATCTTACATATCGTAAGCAGATAGTTGCTATGGAAGTTAATGGTGAATTATTCATGTCAGACACAAGTGAGACTGTTATGGGTGTGCCTCAGGGAAGTATTGTAGGACCGAACATTTTATCATCTATACAATAAGTTACCTAAGGCAAAAGTTTCAGCAAAGCATTCTATGTTTAGGCTATCGAGAATCGTGTAGGGGTTTCTTCAAATATAATAACATAAGTAATCATTAAAGGATACTGTGGGAGGTATACTCATTATTGAACGGTTTTTTTCTGGGTTTTCTCTCCCAAACTCTGAAAAATATCTATATAATAAAAATTAATTATTTTGTGATTTGCTTCTGCGTAAGAAACACAGGATATTTGTCAGAAGCAATCAATTGAACAATGTTGCCTAACAAACAACAACGAAACAACATCAACGAAGAAACAACTATATCGTAACATTTCGGAGTCTATATCAGACTCCTTCGTCAGACGCTCAATGGAAATCGTTAGAATTATTTTGTTGGTAGTTATTTTGTGAAATTCAAGAATTGTCACATTGACAGTATTTAAAAATCATAGCTAACATAGTTTTACTTCGCATAGAAATTTCCAAGTTCCAACTCCTTTTTTAATAAATTTAGCCAAATATGGTCAATACCAATTGAGCAATTTGCAAAATTGCATTCTCTGTTCAATAAAATACAAGTTGACTCCTTAAATTTCCTTTTTATAAAATCAGGTTCTGTCATTAGAATCTTTGTATTACTCCAATCCATCATGTGATCTCCTTGGATTGTACATACATGTTCTGCTATTTTTGATTTCTGTATGTCTCTATTTCTCAAGTTATTCTTATGCTCTGACTTTCTTACTTCTAGTGGTCTTGATGTTTCTCCTGTGTATGATTTACCACAAATACAAGGAATATTATATACACAGTTTTTTGATTTCTGTTTTTCATTTATGGGTTTTGTTTTCGTTAATAAAGACCTAAGATCATTCAATAATTGTAATAACATACTCACCATTTATGGTTTATACATATACAGGGTGTCCCAAAAATACCACGCGAAAGTGACACTGGAGATAGATTGGCATTAGGTCTATCAGATAGCATCAACATGACCTCAGTAAGAGTCCGCTGGTTTTCGAGATATCACCACTGTTGCGTCCCATGACTTCACATGTTGGGAAGCGCTCATTTGTATTTCTAAACAAAGCAGCTCGCTTGTAAAACTTAAATGTTTTGGGTTAACTGGTTTATTTTTGCATGGGTGGTCTCACCCTTGAAATTAATATTTTCCACGAAAAGATAATTGCAAGTAAAATATCTTGTAATACTTCAACCCTTGTAGAAGTATTTATGACCTATTTCCTGTGAAATATTGATAAAATGCATACAACAACTAACACATTGCCAGAGCTGTGAGTCCTTTGTCTAGATTCTAACCCATATACAAAAATTTAGAATTTTCCGATTAGATCGCCACGGCTTTGGCTATTCACTTAATCGAGGGCGTAGATTCCGAATCTGTAATTAGTTTTTCCGTATCTCGATTAATTTTGGTAATATGGCGAAAAATCCGACTGATTAGTCCATTTTCCGGAGTTAGAGCCAGAAATTGCGACTTTTTTCGTCATTGCTCCGAAACTAATCGAGATACGGAAAATCTAATTGCAGATTCGTGATCTGCGTACCCGATTAAGTGCATAATCAAAGCCGCGTCGACCTAATCGGAAAATTGTACATTTTTGGGTGTGTTGGATACTAGAGAAAACTTTTTGGCGTTTTACGGATTCGATCATTACCTAATATGGTACGGATAGAGATACAGAAAAAATAGATACATAAATCTAAACGTCGTCCACCGAACAATAATCGGGGAAAGTTTGGTTATTGAGAAGTGAAAATTATAGATTTGGGACGGGAAAGAAGAATTTTCCTCCGATTCCGGATCAAAAATATTTCTAAGTGCCGACCCAAAAAATTTGTTTAATGGTATATCGATACGGAGCTCGTGTCTAATTAAATCGAGTTCGCTGATCACGAATATGTAATTAGTTTTTCCCTAAGTTGCGTACTTTGGGAAAATTTACACTTAAAGTGAAAAAATTGACGAAAATAGGTCAATTTTGGAACTTTCCACTGCCCAAAAAAATCGGAGTAGGGTGTTGCTGATTTTTTACGTCATATTTGGATCCTTTATCTATCGAATCATCTGAACAATAAATGTCCAGGTCGTACGCTTCGGAAATTATGATTTTTTTCCCGAGGGTCTATTTTTCGCAAAATTCTTTCCGCGATATTTCCTCGGAAAATTTTTGTAATAAATATCTGATGGTAGATTCGGAACCTACGGCCCCGAATCTATAAGAATAAGTACCCGTTTCATAGTTTTGCGTCAAAAATTTTTTCTCGAAAAATGGGATTTTTTTAAGGCATATTAAAAAATTTCCAAAATTCGACCGGTCTCCGATTTCGATGCAAATTACGTCATTTACTAATTCGGGGCCGTAGATTACGAATATATGATCGGATTTTTCATTAGAGAATTTTCCGCGGAAATACCGCGAAATGAGTTTTCCGAAAAACAGACCCTTGGGAAAAAAATCATAATTTCCGAATAGTACGGCCTCGACATTATCTGTTTGGATTATTCAGTAGATAAAGGATCCATATATGACGACAAAAATCAACAACACCTTACTCCGATGTTTTTGGGCGGTGTGAACTTCCAAAATTGACCTATTTTCGTCCATTTTTTCACTCTAAGTGATAATTTTCATAAAGTACGCCACTTAGGGAAAAACTAATTGCATATTCGTGATCAGCGACCTCGATTCAATTAGACACGAGCTCCGTATCGATATACCATGAAAACTGGAGATTTTTAAAAAATACACAAAAGTGGTGATATCTCGAAAACCAGCGGACTTTTACTGAGGTCATGTTGATGCTATCTGATAGACCTAATGCCAATCTATCTCCAGTGTCACTTTCGCGTGGTATTTTTGGGACACCCTGTATAGATCGTTGATATTCTTCTGTAACCATCAATTTGAGTCCCATAGAAATGTAAATGCTACTAGAAGCATGTTTCCACATTATTATGTGCCATCTTACAAGACCGCATTAAGAGAAAAAAGTGTTGAATGTATGGCAATAACTCTATTCAATATATTATTAATTGTAAACCAAATAATATTTGTGAGTTCAGAGAATTTTGTAAAAAGTAATGATTTTGTATATGTGATGATGACATGTTCCATTTTTACACCTTTTTGTAATATTCTGGAGTGAATAAATATTATTACTATTACTAAAATCCAAATAATACGGTTAGGGGGCAAAATCCGCCAAAACTGTTCCACCAAAGAGCTCTACGTCTTTGTCTTTATTCTACAACTAGTTAACAAGTTTCAATTTGATCGTATATGTATTGGTTGAATGCAAAATTTGTACTCGGAAACCGTTTGGCTGATTATGCCTATTAACAAACTTATCCGTCGCATTTGGACATGCCACCTACCTTGAAAATTTCAAGTCGCTATCTCTTTCCGTTCTCAAGCTGTCCTGGCAGCGGCCGGCTGGCTCACCGAACAGAATCAAATTTGACCTCGAGTCCTTAATCAGTGAGTTTAACCTAATCGTTTGAGACCACTCACGGCAGAAAATTCGAAAATAACAGACATTAGGGCCAAATGATAACGCAATGTTCCCCAAGACATTCTCGCAAAAACTACCTGACACTAATGATCAACTGGTATTTCCGTTATGGCCACTGCTTTGATCTGTATGTAGATTATATCTTTGTGTACTCAGATTTGAAGATAGGATGAAACCAGAAACATCTAATGTCAACAGCATAGTATTAGGTGTATTGTGAAACAATATACATGAATTTCTTTACTTCAATAATTTTTCAAATTTTATATTTGAACGCTCAATAAATTAATCGAAAACAATCTCATAGTATTCACATAAGCCTGATCCGCAAAAATTAGGCATCCAACTACATCAGCCATAAATCCCTCACAATGACATGGTATTTTTCCGCAATTGCACCTATTATGAGTGATTTATCTCCCACTTACAATTCGAAGGACATAAAAGATGAAAAACAATGATGGACATCCACCGGATACTCGCGACAACGATGGAATCTGGCCATAAAATTGACGCAGGACATAAATCAATTCGAAGCCGAAATCTCTGGAGTCGGCACAAGTAATAATGAAAAATTCATAATATATATGTGGGAGGAATTCTATGGAAGCCTCGAAAGATGATATAAGATAGCCTACGATGATTTAATAGGTCTGAAAGCTCTTCAAAGACAATTAATTACATTCAGGTTCTTTCAGGAGCAAATGAAGTACCCCCTCTTTCGTTTGAGACGGCTTTTAAGACGCCCTTTGTAGTTGGTTAGAATTCTCAATTCGATCTGGAAGGAGTCATTATATCGGTCCCATATATTTTTTTTTAAAGTGCCTGCTCTCAACTCCTCTTGAAATGAGAGACAATACGTTACCTCCCATATACAGGCTGGTTCTTACTTATATGCTGGAACTCCCAGGGCACATTTTCAGACTATGTTAGCACTAACCGGATGAATATGATGAATTCCAGTGGTGTTTCAAGGGAAAATCTATGAAATAATATGTACGGAAAATGTACGCTACATTGCAAAGTAAGTAGCTCAGAACTAATATTTTGAGGATGCTTGTGGCTTTTACATAATGCAAATCCATAGTATATATTCAATTAATTTTGTTGTGTTATGCAGCTCTTATGGTGTTGCTTAATTCTTGTTCAATCTTTTCCAACTGTTTTTCCCATAAAAATAATTTATCACAAGTACCTCAATTCAACTTACGAAACCAGATTCATCTTCTTTTTTTTTATGAATAACACTGAGGCTGTTTCTTATCCGAAATGAAATTTTTACCTGTTGGTTTTGAAGAATCTCTTCAATTGGGTGAACCGGTTTGCCAAAATATCTTGAAGGTTTGAATTTTTAATTTTGACGCTTAATTATATTTTCTGATCTGTATGATATCAATAGTTTACCGCTATTAGTTTGATGACTTCTACTTATTTATCTCTTTATTTCTGAAATCAACAAATAACTTTTTCGTCGATCTCTATGAAAAGTGACATTTTACGTACTAATTTGCGTCCGCAAATTTACATTCTTGTCTGCTGGGGTTACTATGAATACGGCATGATACGGTTCAATTGAAACAAGTGGCTGTAAGAATAACTGTAAGTGCGGTGGTCACTATGGATACGGTTCAATACAAACATAAGTGTATGTGTCATTTGCAATTGTGAAATTATTTAAGAGGTCCGAATTTCATAAAAATATGTGGAGATCGACGAAAAAATGTAATATTCGCCTCGGTGAAACACTGCCATTTGCAGACTCGATTGTGATAGACAGTTTGGCGTCCTTGGTACATAAATAACTATTAATTGTCAGTCTGTTCGCTTTAAACAAACGACTACATTATCTATGTATCTATTTGGCAAAAATAGGATGTTTCTTAGCGATACCGACGGAAAGCGTCAGAATATGCAATAAACAAATGCAAATCATGTTTAATTTTTCATTTGAGCTATATATAACTATCTTGTTTTCAACTTTGTGCCGTAACATACATTATTTTCGAATATTAAAAATTAAGCACTCTGCATGTAGCAAAATATTATTAGAGAAACGTGAGTAAGTTAGTTAGCATGAAGTTTATTCTTGGTCCAATTCAAGTTTGAGAAGTTTACAATAGTGGATGATACTAATAAAAAGTAATGGCATTTCAAAAAAGTATAAAAAAAATGGTTCAAGTCCTGTGGACAGGAGCATTGGCGCTCTTGTTCAAACTTTGACAAACCATATCTCCGAAGTATTGATTTCTCAGAGTTGGGAATGATATCAATGGATTCTTATGATATAACTGCATCATAAAGGATATTGAATTCAAATAATATTTTATTTATCAAGATTAAATGAGCAATCTTCAATGCTTTAATACTTCAAAAATCATCATTAAAAATGATAAGAAAAGTAAGACTGGAGACAATCATAGCAGATTGTCCATTTATTCCTGATATTTGAGTAGGCAGAGGCTCACGAACAAATTATTATCTTTTCATAACTTAATAGTTCATACCACTAACACATTCATTCTGTATTATGAAACTTTACTAAAGAAAAAATATTTGATACACAAATGATGATCCATATTTCAGCATTTTTTGCTAGCAACATTTTGAAAATACTGTATATAGTAACATGTTTGATCTTACGTCCCTAAAACCAATTCAACTTTTCAATAAAAAGTCAGATGATGATCTTATTTTGAAAGATACCTCGTGAAGGATTTTACTTTCGAAAAAAACGATGATTCCAAATAGAGAAAATATGTAGATATGTAGAGCAGAGATACAGATTTCGCCACGAATATGTGGCGCCATATAAGTGTCAGACCCTCAACTTATTAGTCTATTTAATAGCTATTTTTCCCTATATGACATTAATATATCTTCAGTTGGTCATTGGTAAAGGTCCACAAGACCTGAATTTATCCATTTTAATTCTCTAATTTCGAAAGACAATTGTCAATGGTTAACAGATCATAGTTATTGGATTATTTATACTTAGTGCAACGTTTATCATGAAAAATGGGTTCAAGCCCTGTGTACAGGAGCTTTCTGGCGCTCTAGTTCAAACAGATAAATTATATCTCCGAAAGTATTGGTTTCTCAGAGTTGGGAATTATATCAATGTATTCATATGATAGAACTGCATCATAAAGGAAGTTCAATTCAAATGATAGTTTATTTATCAAGATTAAATGAGCAATCATGAGAATGAGAACTGCACCATGGAAGAAATCAAATTAAATCTGGCCAATTTTGCCCTATAACGAACTTAGCCGAGATATTCATCTCCCTAACCTACTCTGAAAATTTCAACTACCTAGCTCATTCCGTTCGAGAGTTATATCTATGTCTATGGATGAAAAGCAGTCTCACTACTCTCAGATCTCTTACTTCATGTTCCGTTCCGAAATGTTAGACTTTTTTGACAAAAACTAATTTCGGAGTAAAAAACTGAGATTTTTCTCACTTCGCTCACAATTCTTCGATTGATTAGATAATGACATGTCTCAGGAAAATAAACTGACATTATGACAATTCATACATAGAATAATTATAGCATTGTGTGACAACGTTGAAATACGATTTATTATTGAAATTTTGAAAAATCATATCTCTGAAAGTATCAGCTTGTTAGAGTTAAAAATGATATCATTGGATTCTTATGGTAAAACTGCTTATTGAAAAAAATTGAATTTTGAATTTGTTCTGTAAAAAAAAAATTTTTTTTTGGTACTCCGAAACCGTCTGTCCGATTTTGCCCAATAACGAACTTGGCCGAAATATTTATCTCCCAAACCTACACTGAGAATTTCAACTGTCTAGCTCATTCCGTTCGAGAGTTATCGTGCCTACGGCCGGACGGCCGGACCGGCCGGACAGAATGATTTTCGACCACGGATTCTTGATCAGTGAGTCGAACCAAATCGTTTAAGACCATTTTCATCGAAAAATTCGAAAATTACAGACATTTGGGCAAATTGATAAGCACTCAGTTCCGAGGAACTAGAGCGCCAAAAAATAGGAGATATCCTGAACTATTCAACCCTTCATTAAGAACAGAAAACATCAATACCTAGGTACTTACATAAATAAATTTAATTCAGAACTATAAATTGCTTCTAATTCAATTCAAGTAGACAGTATAAAAACGCTGAGCGAGTTTCGAAAGTTAAATGCCAATTCCAGAGTTCGTATTGTTTTCCGAAGACAAAGCTTGGCCATACTCCGCCACATAATCTATAAATCGGCTACCATTTTCCCCTCACCTTCCATAAAATCCAGCTTGTGATTAATTCCCCCAAGACCGCAAATTAAAGCTACGAATAGACCTCTACATTCGGAATTAATCGTCAGTATTGGAGTCGATAACCAACCCAATTAATCGCGAAATTCAATGTGCGCTTCGACGTTGCCTGGTTCAGAAAATGATAGATTCGATTCTGAAGCGAAAACCGCAACAATGATCGTCTATTTTGTATATATATATATATATATGTATCACATAATTAGTTTGAGTGACCGGTAATTATAGAATACTAATTAGGGGTTGTAATTATTTTGCATTTAATTCTATGAAATCCCTTAGGGTACTAATTTCCTGCTGGGGATATGCAACGTTACATGTTTTTCTGCATGACAGATTTTCATGCTCGGTAATTATTTGTGAAGCTGAAATTTCAGGCCAGTACTCTATTTGTGTAGAAATTAGATTCTGTTGGGGTCTTCTTCAACCTAAGAACTGAATAAATTTGAGGGAAATTCGATGAAGCTTTGGATATTCGCCAATGTATTCATCTCAGATTCATCCTTCAAGAGATGTGTCGGAAAAAAAGATAAATCACTGAAAATTTCGAATTGACCAGTTTCATCATTAATTTATTATCCTCTGTATAATCTGCCATAATATAATTAATATTGAATAGCTAATTATTTAGAGTTTCGTTCACTCAACCAGGAATATAATTTCCATTCCCCAATGAGAACGGAGTAAGAAAATTGGTTCAAGCCCTATGGACAGGAGCTTTGGCAGTCTTGTTCAAACATTGACAAATCATATCTTCGAAATTATTGTCTCTGGGAATTATATAAATGGATTCTTACGATAGAACTACATCATGAAAAAAATTACATTCAAACAGACCGATTCTCCACAATAACGAACTTATCCGAGATATTAATTCCTCAAATCTACTCTGAAAATTATATTATATCAATTAAAACTTAGACAATATTGCAGTTTTCTTTTTGCTGGAGATATTCTGAACACAATTTGATTACGTATCTAACCAAAGAATATATTTCCATCATCATATGGATTATCCATGGGCATTATATTATCACCTCAAAAGTAAGATAGCTGAGGTTATTTCATTGGTCATTTTGCATTCAATCATACTTTGTTTTCTAGAACACGGGGTGTATTTTATATCAAGAATAAGGAACCAGAAATAATTTCGACATTTATCTCTCCAAGGAAAATAAGATGTAAGAACACAGATGATGAAATGAATAAGATGACATGTAAGATGATCATATAATAATTCATCTCCGAAGGTATTAGCTTGTTAGATTGAAAATGATTTCAGTGGATTTTATGGTGGAACTGCATCTCAACAAAAAATGAATTTTAAATTTGTATTGTAAAAAAAATTTTTTTTTTCGTTACTCCGAAACAATCAATCCGATTTTACCCAATAACGAACTTCACTGAGATATTTATCTCCGAATCCTACTCTGAAAATTTCAACTGTCTAGCTCATTCCGTTCGAGAGTTATTGTAGAAACAAAACAAAAAAATTTAAAATAACTAAAAATGGCCATAACTCCGAAGCCGCTCAGTGGATTTTGCCTGTTAACAAACTCGTCCAAGATATTTAGGCTTCAAACCTAACCTGAAAATTTCAATCCTCTAACTCCTTTCGTTCGAGAGTTATCGTGTTAACGGCCGGCCGGACAGAATAGATTTCGACCACGGATTCTTGATCAGTGATTCGAACCAAATCCTTTAAAACCATTTTCAGCCAAAAATTCGAAAATTACAGAGATTTGGGCAAATTGATAAGCACTTTGTTCCGAGGAACAAGACCACCAAAATGTGGGAAAGCCCTGTGGAGAGGAGCTTTAGTGCTCTTTTTCAAACTATGACAAATCATAGCTCCGAAAGTATTGGTTTCTCTGAGTTGGAAATTATATCAATGGATGTTTATGACAGAACTGCATCATAAAAGAAATTGAATGAAAATAACAGTTTATTTATCAAGACTAAATGAGCAATCTGCAATAATTTAACCTCGTGGAATGGATTGTTGCAACTTACACTCGGTGCAAAGTTTCCACAATTAGAAAAACCTAAGGAAAATATCAGCCGAATGTCTAGAGCAAGGCTGCAAACAATCATAGCAGATTGCACATTTATTCTTGAAATATTAATAGGTATAGGCTGACGAACAAATTATTTTATTAGATCATTTCATTTCTTTGAAAGATTAAATATGTGTTTTATATTCTTGTTTTTCCTTATTTGAAAACTTATCTCATTATACGACAAAATATATTAATGAAATACAATCCTCTTTTCATAATTCAATATATTATACCACTAATACATTGATTCTGTATTGTGAACCTTAACTCAAGAAAAAATATTCGATCCACAAATTTAGATCTATATTTCCGCATTTTTGTTACTAGCAACATTATGAAAATACTGTATATAGGAACATGTCTCACTACTTAAGGAAATAAAAGGTAATATTAATCTCAGTGGTCAACGAACAGTAATTTATTTTAAGGATTCCATTATCTTTTTCTTTCATAATGCCTTCATAAACTACATAATTAAAATGACCCAATTCTAAATCTTCTCAAACATCATGCCCAATGATTATACATAAATTATTCAATATTATTTTCAGTATCAAAACAGTGTTGTATATTTTCACAAATTCAAGTTTCGGAAATTTGTTTTCCAACAGAAAATATTTTTAAAGTACGAATTATAAACAAACATGACCAGAAATAAATTTGACATGTTTCTAATAGTCTGGATAAGATGACATTTATGATCAGTGAACTAAAATGGAACACAGACAGATAGAATTCGAATTCTGTGGAAACATTGAAGTACGATGTATTTTTTGACAATTCATGTCTCCGAAAGTATAAGCTTGTTAGACTTGCGAATGATATCAATGGATTCTTATGGTAAAACTGCATCTAAAAAAAATTGATTTTGAAATTTTTAATGTAGAAAAAAATGTTCTTTCTTTACTCCAAAACCAAACTGACAAACTTAACTGAGATATTTATTTCCCAAACGAATTCTGAAACATTCAAATCACTAAGTCATTCCGTTCGAGAGCTATCGTGGCTATGGCTGGCCGGACGGACGGACGGCTGGGAAGAATCGACCTCAACCACTGAAGAGTGGGTCGAACCAAAACGTTCAAGACCTTTTCAGCCAAAAATTCGAGAATTACAGACATTCGGGCAAACTGATAAGCACTCTTCTCCGAGGATCAAGAGAGCCAAAAATCTCAGGAAATGGTTCCCAAATAGGTTTGTCTCACTAATTTCTCAAAAAATTATTGTATTTCTGTACAGAACACAATGAGAGATATCTGAGAGAAGTGAGATTGCTTTGCATCAGGCTTAATTGTCTCACTAAAGGGCCACAGTTAAAACTATAACTTTCAAAATTTCAAACATAATACATTAGCTAATGGTAATTAAATGGACACCTTCTGGCAATTGAATGTCCATGAGTCAAAGCGACTTCTAAATTCCATGCATGTGGAAAACATCAACTCAAATTTTGGAAGAATTGTCATGACATAATCGGTTTCAATTAATGGTGTGCAACGACTACTTTTATGCGTTGATCGAAGCGTTAACATATCGAGATAATTTGATAACATTCCGAAACTAGATGTATCTAATTATCGTTACCATTATTGCACAAGCAGGAGCAAAAGATACGATAATTTCCTTGTTTCTAGCACTATATTTACCCAAACCAACGAAATGGGTAATTCTCAACTATTCATCGTATTGCAAAGAATATAGTACTTATTATGTATATCTGAACTCAATCATTTCGTCGTTTCGTGCTTTATGGAGCACTACTGATTGTCTAGGTTACAACAGTAATATATTGAAATTATTGCTCTGTAACTTATAGAAAATCGTTCTTTTGAATTACATATTCTCATCAAGTATCATGATTGGAAAATAAACTTTCAAATTTATGCCAAATATTAAATAGTTACGATGTGTTGATTAGTGAAGTCCTCTCTAATCAAGATGATCATCGAGAATTATTGTAAATTCATACAGTTATTTTTGGGCCTGCAAATGTTCTATGGTTAAGGTTTAAAGATATAAAGGATAGCAAATGGAAAAACAAATACAGTGATAGCACTGACGTAGCGTAAGGAAAACCAGCGCGTTCGTTCATTGAATGATAAAAAACAATTATTTATGAATGAATGAGAGTTAAGAGGAACTACAAAGGGTGTCCCAATGCAAATTTAACCCCCAGAACTCAGAAATGAAAAATTTTCGGAAATCTTAAAAGAACAGGTCAACTTCTGTTTTGAGGGGGACTAACTTCCATCATTAGTTTGTTCCGAAAAAATCACCCCCACGAAGGTGACATAAACCCCTAACAATTTTTGAATATGGAAGAGATCTTGAGTATTGGTTAATTTGGAAGTTATTTACGTGTTGTAAACAACCCAGTTAAAATCAAAATCGGTTCATTATTTAAGAACTAATGTTACAATTGAACAGTTGAGGCGACCAAACCGCACCCGTTGATAAAAATGGAAGACGAAAAAGATGTTTCATTAAGCATGAGGAATCTACAGTTTGACGTTGAGACACATATGTAGGGACACCCTGTATATCGTAAGCTTCAAAGGTGTGGAACAATGGATTTATTTTCTCCCCTTTCAGGAATATCAAAAAATAGTTACCCGTCATTCTTAATTTTCTACCATTTTCCGTTATCATGCAGTGGCGTCAAATATATATTTTTCAAATTGCAAGCCACCGTTACTGAATAACTGAATATCTTCTAATTGTTAAGAAGTGGCAGCAGCAATCTCCAAATTATTTTAATTATTCCAGCAAGTCGTTTTTGTAGTATTCAAGTCAAGATAAACCGTTTTTTATCCTTAAAAACCCACCCCCTTCCCGTTCCCGAACTCAGATCGCCCGTGAATTATTTTTCTATTATTCTTGTTATATTCTCTTCCTTCTCCAACGGGTTTCATTCTACTATAATTATTTTTTCACTTTTTATCATTTTTAAAGGCCTCGACCCTGGTCTATATTAGAATATTTCAATTTGAAATTTAATCGTAGATTACATCCTTGAATTATTAATATGCAGTTAAGGAACATCATGTATAACTTAATCATAAACATAAATTTTCATTTTATCTGCAAATAATCCTTGATGGTCATTTCCCTTGTCTGTTATTGCCACATTTCGGGTTCTATGCGGGAGTTATGGATATAATAATATTCAATCTATTCGTATGTTTACCTCTGATATTTATAGCGTGGTCCGATATTGGTACAATAAGCGGTTATCATTTCGTTGACCTCGAGTGTGTGGAATCTGGTCCATTTTATTCTTTTGTTGTGTACAACGAATCCAGTGGAACTAACGATAATAGCAACCCTTTGCCAGATTCAATGTTTACGTCAATTGCAGCTGTTAATTCAATTGTAATTGAATATTTGATTATGCTTATCTCGAAACATTGGATTGTTTCAATATGTTTAGATCAGGCATGCAATAATGTATACTGACTGACAAAGAAACTGCAACACCCAGAAGGCGGTGTTTAAATTTTATTTTTTTTGGTAAAACATAGATAGTAAATAGGAGTAAATGATTGAAATTTGAAGAAAACAAATGAATAGTTTACATTTTTTTTTTAATAAATTTGTTAATAATGTTTATGTCCACTGCGATTATCTATACACTCCCCAACACGCCTTGGCATTGATGCAATGAGATGTTCTATTTCTTCTTGAGGAATACTATCCCAAGCTACCTGTAGTTCATGTATCAGAGCCGCCAAAATCCGTGGGGGCTGGGGTAAATTTCCAAGCCTTCTACTCATGAAGCCCGAAACATGTTCTATGGGCGAAAGATCGGGGGATCTGGACGTTCATGGCAAAATATTCACATGGATCGCTGCAAAAAAGTTTAAACTAACTCTGGCAACATGAGGTCGAGCATTCTCTTGCTGAAATATTGGATTCTTGACCCGGTTAAGGTAAGGTAAGGGAAAACACTATTTCTTGAAGGTAACGCAGCGCTGTCATGTTACCTCGAATAAAGACTAAGGGTGACCTACTTGCATGTGCAATAGCACCCCATACCATAACGCCTACTGTCGAGTGTACATAACGCTCAATATGAAACTGAGGTTCACGTCTTTCTCCCCGACGTCGTCTAACCCTTCTTCGGCTATCATGTGCACCCAAGTAGAATCGAAATTCATCAGAAACGACGACCTGAACCCACTCCACATTAAAATGTTGACGTTCTCTGGACCACTGTAATCATTGCCGGCGATGCTCAATCGTCAGAGGTAACACAAAATGGGGTCGATATTGCTGCAGTCCAAAAGACCTTATCCGGCGGTAAACCGTTCGGACAGTTACAGGAAGGCCTCGTTCTCCTAAACACTCATCAGCCAAAGATTGAGTTGTCGCAAATCAATCTCTAATAGCCATTAGTCTTAGACGTCGATCTACAACTTCGATTATGGGCATTATCAAACCACGCTTGACAACATCTCATAACAGTAGTTGGATTTCTGTTCGTACGGTTAGCGATTTCTCGAAATGGCAACCCCGCCTCTCGTAGACCAATAATCCGACCCCTTTCAAATTCACTTAGCTGACGATAAATTCGGCGTACACGTGCTTTCGGCATTCTAACAACAACTAAATATCGACTTTGGCTCTCCTCGAACAGCTGGTTTGTTGTAAAATTAAAAAAATTTGCAGAAAACGACTACAATATGTAAATTACAAAAAATGTTTCTTTTTCTCCAAATTTTAATCCTTGCTATACTACCTATGTTTTACCTAAAACAATTCAAAATTTGAACAGCTCCTTCTGGGTGTTGCAGTTTCTTTGTCCGTTAATATACAGGATGAGTTTTTGACCACTGCATTAATTTTAACCAAAGATTCCTCTCAACAAATGAAACACTTTTTTCATTGAACATTATTTCAAATTCAGCTCAGGTAAAAAGATACAGGCTGTTGAAATTTTGAAAAAAAATCAGTTTTTATTTTGTAGCTTTGACATCCTTTTTTCGAATAAAATGAATGTTGGCGTAAAGTTTCCTATAACTATGATACATATTTTCCAAATATTAGTTATTTTCTACTTCTACTGGTTTTCTAGTTATGGACTCGTGGATTCATAAAACTAAACGAAATTAGCATAAAGAAAGCATATGAAGTTTTTCTTGAGTCATTTCAAGAATATTCCATCGTTTTAGAACATTATATTATTCTTTATCATTTCTCCTTAAACGCACCGTTCTCAAGATATTCTTCATTGAATGTTTTAAAATGGAAAAATCCAGAAATTTCACCACTTTTATGGATCCGTCCCTGAGCGTTGGAATCCCGAATCAAGCTGTAAACTACGTTACCATGCCTTATTCTCGTCCGCCAACAATGTCATAGATAATTTATATGCGGGAGTGTATTAGCACATTGTGAAATCTTTAAACGCTTGTAACTTTTTACCTGAGCCGAATCTGGAAAAATGTTAAATGAAAAAAGTGTTTCATTTGAAGAGAGGAATCTTTGGTTAAAATTAATGCAGTGGTCAAAGACTCACCCTGTATAACTGAAGCCTCGTATGACATTTGTCAACATAACCACACATACCAGATCCACACATACCAGATCCTCAAACGACAACATGAATGCCTTGATAATCCGATATGGACGCTACTTGGAATTTACAATTTTCCTTTTCACTCGAAAATTCGATACCTAATTGAAACGAATTTTTCTAAGATTCCCTAATCGAATCGATTAGAAGTGAAATAAACACAACGAACAATAGTAAAAGGTCCAATTCGTTGACGATCCTATTTATTTATATTTGGTAAGCTTCTTTCAATTCAGAATGGATACCGTACCTTCTATTCCACTTGTTCACAAAGTCTGTGAATGCTGAAAGTCATTTCGAAGTTTGCCCCGGAGTTGAGAAAAGTGTCTAAACGATCTTCTATCAAAGTAAAAGAAATATTATCGTTGATTGTGGAAATTACAGGGTGATTTTCAGTTAAACCATACAATAAGATAATTTTCACCCAAAAATTCGAAAACTACAGACATTCAGGCAAATTGATAAGAACTCTGTTCCAAGGAACAAGAGTGACAAAAATAATAATTTCAAATTGTGTATTTTTCATTAGTTCCATGTAAAAAAAATATATTTTTTAATTATACTGGATTGATGGTGAAATAATTCTGTTATACCATTCAACTCAATTGGACGAAATGTTTGAATGTTATCTTGGAAACTTTAGCTGTAATCATGGGAAGTATTTGGAAAATGCAATAAGATAACGGACAAATGCATACAGCGTGCCAAAAAAGTAACGTTACTCGTCAATAATTCTTGTACGGAAAATTATTAAGGAAAGTCCTTGCATCCGTCGATTTTCGATTTCAAACGCAATTTATCCTGTACTTTTTATAATTTGATATTTCTCACCCCCTACGCCCCGCACCCTATGACTTTATTTTTTCTAATGGGAATAAATGGATACATCAAATAAACGTAATTTTATTGCCTTTCAGTGACGTGGCTAGAAGAAGAATCGGTTGTGCCGTTTTTGTATTAAAAAGTTAGGAAATAGTTCACAATTTGTGATTGCAGAGTACTGCAATCATCCCATTATTCTCTCAATAATTAATACTGAGCGAAATCCATGAATCCATGGATTTGTAATTTCGAAACCAGTTCTCCCTATGGTTTTTTGAATTTGAAATCTCTCACCCGTTACACTCCGCATCCCTTTACTGTTTATCCACATAGGAATATACGGATTGTGAAATATCAAATGAAAGGACATCCGATTGCACATTGAGCGGTGTGACTGAAAAAAGAATTTGTTAAGCTAATTTTTCATTTCAAAATTGACAATTTGTGATTGGTGTCAGGTTCTTATTCTTGAAATAATAAATAAATGAGAAATATCCTACTACCCACCTAATTCTATTTTCAAAGTTTGAGAAATGCAGACAGTTTTGAAGTTAGGGTTTATACCCTTAACCGTCAACAATTTTTTTCTATTTGAATAATATTGCTTGTGATATATCGCATCAAAGGTCATCCGATGACCAATTCAGTTATGAGAACGTAAATAAAATATTACCTTAAAATTCGTGCAAAAAAATATTAAGATGACAAGAAAAATTTATACACGAACTGAAAACAGCTAAACATTAAAGGATACTGGGTTTTCTCTCCCATTGTTCAATTGATTGCTTCTGACAAATATCTTGTGTTTCTTACGCAGAAGCGAATCACAAAATAATTAATCTTTTATTTTATAGATATTTTTCAGAGTTTGGGAGAGAAAACCCAGAAAGAAACCATTCAATGTTGAGAACAGCTGCGAATGAATGTATTATATCACAAATAAAACAATAAACAGCCAAGAATGGTGGTGTAGCTTCCACACAAATGAAGCAGTTCTCGAAAAAAAGTGAGGAGGTCCAGAAAAGCTTTAGTTTTTGTTGAAAAAATATTCTTTCGTCAATCTAGCAGATCAACAAAAGATGACAAAATGTATGGTATTGTTTTAGTTGCTAACTGATCTCTCTAAGGCGAATAATATCATATTTCCCGAGATTTGTACATTCGATATGTTCAATTGACTGAAAAGCAGCGAATAAAAATCTTGATATTTCTGAGACATGGGTATCGCAAGCGGACCTATGAACAAGTGTGCGAAATTTTTAATGAGCGTTATCAAGACAGAAATCCTATAAGTAAAACTACTGTTTGTCGGGTGGTTAAACATTTCGAACACACTGGAAATGTTAAAAACTCTCCAAAATCTGGTAGAACTTCAACTACGACATGTAGCGATAAGGCCCTCGATATTTTACTTTCCATAGAAGAGATGGTGCGCCTCCGCAATATGGAATTGAAGTGAGGAGGTATCTTGATGGCACATTTCCTGAGAAATGGATTGGCAGGAGATAATCAGTTGAATGTCCACCCTGATCCAGATAATTTGGAAGACCTGCAACTTAAAATTCAGAGAGAAGTCGGAAGAATACCAACTGCTGCGTTGAATAATTCATTGACGAATTTCGAAGAACGGCTTGCATCTTTTCAAGCAGTCAACGGTGTTCCATTCGAACATTTAACACATTCAAATTATTTTCCATCCTTGAGTAGGAAACATAATAATTTTCCCTGTATAACCATTAAAGACGAATCTTGTGCATGGTTAATGAAAATATTTCCTGATCGAAGTGAAATCTCCGTCGTCCACACGTCTAGGGCAGGCTCCTACTGGCTGTGTTGATTAGTTCAATGTAGTAGCTAGAAAAATAAACTTGGGACCCCTTTTTAAATGGAAATCAAGAGGTTTTATGGTGCCTCAGGAACAACGAGTTGAAAACCCACAGGTTAATATAAATCGGTGAACCACATAGACTGAAAGTTCGCCATTTTCCTCCCGCATAAGTCGAATTCCCAACGGAATAAATTCCTCTCTTCCTCATTTTAATCCCTATTTGAATTCACGGTCTCGTTCGTTGTCCCCTTCGGCAAATACCACAATGCAACGAAGTATATCGCGATTATTGAATTTTTAACTCAATATCCGTGGTAGTGGTTTGCGTATTTCAGCAAAATTATGACTCAGATTAGGATATCAAAACCTGTGGGGATACTCGGACTGTGGCACCGGCGGGAATCGAACCTTAACAAAAGAAATTTCGATCATTGTTTGAAGGGGATTTGCATATGTTATTTCGGATATAACTGCTTCGGTATGACGTTTTATTGATTTCAATTGTGGAAGACTTCGATGAAATTCCGCATTGATTTTCGTCTAGTTTTTTTGCTCTCTGTAACTAGGGATCGTATAATTCACATGTCGATACATTATTAATACAAATTCGACAAAATTCTGTACACTGAAATTGAGGTAATGGAATAAAATATGTAGATTCTTCAGCCCTGAAATATTTTACTAAAAGAAAACATCTATTAGCAAAAATGATGGAATCTCACAAATATATATACAAGGTGAGTCTTTGACCACTGCATTAATTTTAACCAAAGATTCCTCTCATCAAATGAAACACTTTTTTCATTTAACATTTTTCCAAATTCAGCTCAGGTAAAAAGATACAGGCTGTTGAAATTTTGAAAAAAAATCAGTTTTTATTTTGTAGTTTTGACATCCCTTTTTCGAATAAAATGAATGTTGGCGTAAAGTTTCCTATAACTATGATACATATTTTATTAGTTATTTTCTACTTCTACTGGTTTTCTAGTTATGGACTCGTGGATTCATAAAACTAAACGAAATTAGCATGAAGAAAGCATATAAAGTTTTTCTTGAGTCATTTCAAGAAAATTCAATTTTTTTAGAACATTATATTATTCTTCATCATTTCTCCTTAAACGCACCGTTTTCGAGATATTCTTCAATGAATGTTTTGAAATGGAAAACTCCAGAAATTTCACTACTTTCATGGATCCGTCCCTGAGCGTTGGAATCCCGAATCAAGCTATAAACCACGTTACCATGCCTTATTCTCGTCCGCCAACAATGTCATAAATAATTTATATGCGGGAGTGTATTAGCACATTGTGAAATCTTTAAACGCTTGTAACTTTTTACCTGAGCCGAATCTGGAAAAATGGTAAATGAAAATAGTGTTTCATTTGATGAGAGGAATCTTTGGTTAAAATTAATGCAGTCGTCAAAGACTCACCCTGTATATTCGAATCACCTATACAATTGATAGAGTATCCCAAGGTACGGCCGAATATTAATAAAAACTGACAGACTTCAGTAGAGAATCGCAGAATCGCAGAATTTTCCGACATATGTATTCTAGTGGAATTCAAATACGAAAAAACTTACGCCTCAAGTAACTCCAGGATACGACATTCATGAATGTCCGCGATAATTAGTGAGTTGGTATTCTGCAAGTAATGACCGAGTTTTAATTGGATCAGATTTGTATATTTTGAGTTATGGAGGTAACAATAACAAAATTCAGATGAGGATCACTCCAAACCAAATTAGTCGTTTAGGTATGCCAATTAACGAACTGTTACCCTGAAAATTTCAAGTCGCTATTTCTTTCCGTTCTAAAGTTACCGTGAGATACATAATATATTTTTGTAGTACGGTCCTCACAAAATTTCACATACGTCTTTATGAGGATATTCCTCAACTGGGTAGAGTTATCGAAAAAAAAATTTCCAGATGGGTATAACTCCGAAACCGTCTGGTCGATAACTCAAATGGTCCATTCAGATGCACAACCTACCGTAAAAATTGCAAGTCGTAATCTTTCTTCGTTCTCAGTTTATCGTGACATAAGTTATAAGTTTTCTAGTGCTACGATTCTCACAAGATTTTACAAACGTCTAAATGTTTGTATTCCTACAACTACTTACCAGACGAGAAGTGATTTAACTGCAGTTTTTTTTGAGTTATAACGTTCGCAAATAATACAGCTGACTCTCCTTAGTCGCACAAGCTCCTAGGAGCTTCTGAGAGATCTCCTTGGGGAAGACTTGGGAGGATCAGTATAATCGTAATGATGTTTATAGCACGCGCGCCAAATTCAAATTGACTGTACAATGAAAAAAAAAAGGTTAAAAAGCATTGACCTAGGATCAATTTGCTTTGGCGCGCATGCTTTAAACATGATTATGATTATACTGACCCTCCAAAGTCTTCCCCAAGGAGATCCCTCAGAAGCTCCTACGAGCTTGTGCGAACAAGGAGAGTCAGTTGTGTTCCTCGTCAATTTTGTTACTCTATCCCTATGCCAGCTTAGAAAGAGCACTGTTAATGTTTGACCCGACGGTGAATGGAGTACACTATCCCTGGGTAGATCTTCGGCTCGCTCTATCCACTGAGCCTGAAACACTCATCATTCAATTCAAATCAGCCAACGTGAACACGCGCACTTAAGAGTACTGAATTCGTTTCAGTGCTTTTTTATATGTTTTCGTTTATTATTAGATATTTAACGAATTTCAATTCCATAAGAATATATATGTCAGAATTAAAAGTTCTTAATCATAGACGATTATCTCATACCTCAAGTCTGTCATTAAAATGGTACGAAATAATGCATATCTTATAGAAGCTGAGAAGGCGGGATATATTAATGGTAAATTCCATTAAGAGTGTCCAATAGAAGTGAATAGACAATAGTATATTCACGCAAAAGCTCCTGACTTGACGTCAGTGCTTGAACCAATTTTCCCGTTCTCATTCATTTGTCCCTATTTCGCAAAAGCTACTGTTTTCTAGAAGTCCGCAAAACTAAAAGCGAAGCCCGACGAGGAAAATGATATAGTAGAAACTCCACGGGAATTCCTATCAACGGGACTACTTCAGCAAATCAGACTTGGGTTCATTTGTTGGAATTCAATTCCTCTAACAGTTTTACTTTCATAGTTCAGACTCATCGGAGAGGATTCGCTCGATTGCAAGAAAGAAATCCGCAATCAATTGCTTTCCGTCGTAAAAATGATAGATTTTTCCTAATATCGTTAAGGTTAATTCGGTTAACTACACTGACCCGGCCAGCTACGGCTACTCTGGACTCTTCAGAAATGAAAATCACGTAGTATAAAAGTTAGTTCAACATATAATATAACATATAATGCCGTTACAGCCAACACGTAAGAAGTTCCGGGTAGTTTGGGGAATTTGAAACCTTCCTGGAGTGGTATGAGAGCTCGCCGAACGCAATTGATTTACCGGAAGACGATAAGGTTTCTGTTGAACATTCAATTTTCCAAGTGAAATTGGATGTTTGGGTTCAATTTGAACTATGAGTGCAGTGATTCTTCATACAGTTTAGACATTGGAGAATAACTCCGCACAGAAACATACGGCAAGTTCGCTCCCGGTCGAATTGGCTGAAATTTTATTACTTTGCAGTGGGATGCATCATAAGGAATATTGGGAAAGACCTTTGGGCAGGAGCTTTGGCTCTCTTCTTCAAACTTTGAAAATTCATCTCCAAAAGTATTGGTTTCTCAAGGTTGGGAATGATATCAATGGATTCTTATAATGTATATGTATTGTATATAAATATATTCTGTTGATTGTTAGCTTTGTATGTGTAAGCAAGGTTGGTGTACCGGGGCACCATACAATTCGACGTATGATACAAGAACTTAGGGAAAAACCTCAACAAAATACCCTGTCTCCCCGAGAGTGTTGTGAAAAAACTAAAAATAATAAATATCCATTCAAAAGTACCCTCTCACAAATATACTACGCTGTAGCCACATTGGATAACTTGAAGAAGAATAGCCTCCGATAGTTTTCAAAGATATTTACAATTATTATTAGAAATCCCTTCAATATTTGAACTCTAAATGGAATATAATGGATTCTTATAATATAACTGCATTATAACAGAAAATAAATTAACTCAAATCTACTCTGAAAATTATATTATATCAATGGAAATTTAGCCAATATTCCAGTTTTTTTACACTTCACTACTTACCAAATTATACATATATTACTATCATCATATGGATTATCCAAGGGCATATAGGATAGCGGTAATTATAATATTCTATAATTGGTCATTTTGAATTCAATGATACTTTGTTTGTTAGAATAGAAATACATTTGACATGTCTGTTATAGGTTGATAAGATTACATATATATACAGTGAACACAGACAGATAGAATTCACATTTTGTGAAAACATGGAATTACGATGTATTATCGAAATTTTGAAAAATCATATCTCCGAAAGTGTTTGCTTATTAGAGTTGAAAATGATATCAGTGGATTCTTAGGATGAAACTGCATCTTAAAAAAAATAATTTCGATATTTGTAATGTAAAAAAAAATGTTTTTTTTTTTGTTACAACGAATCCATCTCGCTGATTTTGCCTAGTAACGAACTTAAACAAGATATTTATGTCCCGAACCTACTCTAAAAATTTCAACTATCTAGCTCATTCCGTTCAAGAGTTATCGTGTTAACGAACGTCAGGACAGAATCGATTTCGGTCAAGGATCAGTGAGTCGAACCGAATCATGTATGACCATTTCGGCCAAGAATTCGAAAATTACAGACATTTGGGCAAATTGATAGGAACCCTGTTCCGAGGAACAAGAGCTCCAAAAACGTACATACTGGATCAGAAATCTCAGATTGCCATTATCACCAATTTTGATCCAGCATACATCTGTAATAATATAATAGTAATAGTATATAAAGTGAATTAATAAAAAAGTTTTATTGGAAAATCAAATTCATTTATTCAAACAGAAAAATATTTTATTCATTTCTGGATGTTTTAAAACTTAATTCAGAACATTTGAATAAACAATATTTTTTGTTTTTCCATTTTCAGCATAAGTAAACAAACGGCTCGGGGTTTTTCATTTTCGACCGTTAATTTTCTGCTTAATGTTTGAATATCTTGAGTAATTTCAATGCAAAAATCCGTCCGATCAAACGGATATTTATTATAGATTTCGTAACTTGATGAAAAGATCCAAATCCCAATATACGTTTACTGGAGTAACGCTCCTCTAAGTTTTTCATTGGGTAAAAATGAGAAGAAAAATTAAGAAGAAGCTATTTCGGACGCTCTGAGATTCGATATCGCTGTCCCGCGAGGCTCGCAAGGCTCGGGAGCTATAAATTCCCAATTTACCATGGTAAATTCGAATTAAGAGTGTCCAATACAGGAGAATGGACAACATAATTTACCATGGTAAATTCGATTAAGGGTGTCCAATACAGAAGAATGGACAATAGAACATACGCGCAGAAGCTTCTGACTTCACGTCAGTGCTTGAACCAATTTTTCTATTGAATTTTCCTCAAATCCTACCTAAAAACCATGTTGTCCATTCGCTAATAAGAACTAAATTTCATTTCACAATTCTCTTATCCCACGGATCTAATTTTCCTCCAAGCCGGGAAATTCGTGAGGAAACAATCTACCTTATCCCGAAGGACAAAATTCATACGTGAGGTGTAGGAAGGATCGTACCACGTAGCTACCTCTGACCCATATCAAATTATCTGCCGCACTCTAGACGGAAAAACAGTGCGCAATGTCGGCGCACCGCTACATTTGTCGTATTTCCATAATTCGCGGCTCCCAGAAAAATATTTCATCATTTGTAAAAGTCTTTCCGGATAAGGAGAACAGAACATATATTCATTTTCTTGGGAGTTCGCACTGGGATGTTAGCTTTTGCCTTAATAACTTTGAGCTAGACATTTGGAATTTATGGTATTACATTTTAACTCAAGTGTTAAGGAGGGAATCATTTTTTCCCCGCCATTTCGTATTACAAGGTTTCATTCTAAAAGAAGAAACAATAAATCTTTACGAGATTTTCTCGGATCAATATACCTACAGTGTGTGGATAAAGTGGGGAACTAAATTCATAACTGTGTTATTGAATGTTTTCAATCAAAACCTCGGACAGAGGTTAATTCTAGTTTTGAATTAACCACCTTATGTCATAAACATTTTACTTATGACGTCATTCATTTATATAGAGTGACGTCATATTTTTTTTAATGAACCCCAAGTTTTCCATGCTGCTTCATTACACAGTGCAACTTAATACAAATATGGTGTAAGAAATTGTTACCCTAGATAACAATTTATTTTAAACAATAATCCGCCCAATAATCCGCACGTTACCTATTTTATAGGGGATGATCGTTTAACTCCAGTCACTGAACAACGTGATTTGGGTCTGACCATCTCCAGTGACCTAACTTGGACTGTTCATATTGCTTCTGTGATAGCCAAAGCCCGCCAACTGACATATTTGCTGCAGAAGACTTTCCGAGGCTCGGACAGGGTGGTTTGTAAGCTTCTATACGAGTCCTTCGTTCGTCCGGTCATGGAATACGCAGGATCAGCATGGTGGACTGCTCTTGTATCGGAGATTAATTCCATCCAAAGATGGAACACAAGAATCCCTTACGGATCCTCTCGACCTGATTATGAGACCCGACTCAAACTCGCAGATATGATTTCGTTTTCTCATAGACGCGACAGGGGTGATCTCATATTCACATACAAGTCCATGAAGGGAATTTTCGGACCACAGGTACAAGCTATATTTCAGAAGAATACCAACAATCTTCGGGGTCATGGCTGCAAGCTTGCAAAGGAGAAGTTTAGAACTACTCAAAGACAGCTATTTTTGAGCAACCCAGTGTTTGATTTATGGAAGGGGCTTCCGGCTTCGGTTGTGGACAGCGCATCGACAAATTCGTTCAAGAATAGCTTGGACAGTCTGAGTCGTATTCAACACCGGTTGAGCTGATTCGAAGGCACCGATTTGATTTTTTTTTTGCTGACTATTTGGAGTTTATATTGAGTTTTCAGTGTTTTTATTTTCTTTTCAATATGATTTGTGAACTAATGATAAGTCTGTACATTGGTCCATTTTTCGTAGTTCTTTTGGAGTTTAAAGGCATAAGCCTCTACTCTTATTTGTATTTTAAATAAATAAATAAATAAATAACACATTTACTGTAAGAAAAAAAAATGAAACCTACACGGAAGAAAATCTTTATTCAAACAAAATTGATTACAAATATTAAATTGTGTCCGTTAACCATTTGGCACTGACCGATACGAGTGTACACACTTTGTACACTTCGCTCAAGGAGTTCAGGAGTAATCTGCTCCACGAGTGAATTGTTTGCCGCAATTCTTCTAAATTATTTGGCCAACGAAATAAACCTTTGATTTTAAATATCCTAAAATCAACGGGGGTCAATTCTAGGGAAACCTGTGGTCACTCAATACGTCCTCGACGTCCTATCTACATTCCAGGAAATGTTGGGTCAAGATATTGACGGACGTTTATTCCAAAGTTGTAACGGTAAAAAATCCTTACGCGGTTTTCGTATTTATGCAACCTGTGATGTTATATCCAGTGCTGTTTATGGCTTGGGCTGAAGACCCTATCTAGTGAAATTTCTTGGCACGGGCTGAAGTAAAACCATAGTAGAATTTTTTCGGAGTAAGAAACTTCGTTGTTACGTTTTTTGGCGCTCTAGTTCCTCGGAACTGAGTGCTTATCAATTTGCCCAAATGTCTGTAATTTTCGAATTTTTCGATGAAAATGGTCTTAAACGATTTGGTTCGACTCACTGATCAAGAATCCGTGGTCGAAATTCATTCTGTCCGGCCGTCCGGCCGGCCGGTCCGGCCGGCCGGTCCGGCCGTAGGCACGATAACTCTCGAACGGAATGAGCTAGACAGTTGAAATTTTCAGAGTATGTTTGGGGGATAAATATCTCGGCTAAGTTCGTTATTGGGCAAAATCGGACAGATGGTTTCGGAGTAACAAAAAAAAATTTTTTTTTTTACAGAACAAATTCCAAATTAAATTTTTTTCAATAAGCAGTTTTACCATAAGAATCCATTCATATAATTTTTAACTCTAACAAACTAATACTTTCGGAGATATGATTTTTCGAAATTTCAATGATATAATTTTTCTGTGGCTATTCTATGAATTGTTATAATGTCAACTTTGACGTTGTCTCATTGTAATTCATTCCAGTAATGGTATCAATATGAGAATTAGAATATTATCATACTTTTGTTGGTTGATATTTTCATGCCGAGGGTCAATCCATATGATGATGGGAATGGTAATGGTAAGTTAATAATATTGAGTTCAGAATATCTCCACTAAAAACAAAACTGGAATTGAGGAATAAATATCTCGGATGAGTTCGTTGTTGGGTAGAATTCGTCTATTGGTTTTGGATTGATAATTTTTGGCACTCTTGTTGAATTTAAATTCTTCTATGATGTTTGAATTCAATTTCTGCTAAGATGAAGTTCTAAATTTCAATAATGAATCGTACTTCTGTTTTCACAGAATGCTATAATTATTCTATCTAAGCTTTATTATATGATCTGTGTTCATACTCGTACATTTCATCCTGTTCTATAAGAGAGAGTCAAATTCATTTCAGCTATTTTAATTTGGTTTCTTCCATGGTGCAGTTCTCAGATTGCTCATTTAATCTTGATAAATAAACTATTATTTGAAATGAATTTCCTTTATGATGCAGTTCTATCATAAGAATACATTGATATAATTCTCAACTCTGAGAAACCAATACTTTCGGAGATATAATTTGTCTGTTTGTTTGTCGAGAGGCTGCATGCCTAATACTAGCTATTCAAAGTTACTATTGGATTGAGATCCCTATATTGACTACTTCGTGAGTTCTAGTTCGAATGACCCACATTAGTCACCTGGAAGGATCCACAAAGGATACCTTCAATTTTGTGTGGAAGTTTCAAGCTGAGTGCTGCCTTTGTGATCAATGGAATCTACTTATTAAAACCTTCTTTAATAAATAAGTGGTGAGGAGCCCATCTTGTTGCAACCAAATACCCTACACATAGCATTCAACCATGCGTTGTCTTAAATACAGATTGTCATTGCAAAGAAAGTATCTCATATTGTTGAAAGTTGCCAGTGCAATCTCTATTCGGCACCTTAAGGTACCTATTGGAACTTAGAGACATGTTCGATTTGGCCTCTAATAAGTTCTAGGGTAGGTTTGCCTGCCCAATATCATAAATTTGGTCTTTCCTATATTGATTTTCAGACCTTGTGTCTCTCTTATTTTGATGCCGAGGTGTAATAATACTTCCAATGCTTCCTTAAATATTCGATCAAAGTATAATTTGAAGAGTAAGGGTCACCTTGTCTTACCCCACGTTGTATTTTAATATGGTTTAATATTGCCTATTTTTACCTGTGCCATCTGATTCCAGTATAAATTTTTAGTCATTCGAATATTTCTATCATCTATTCAAACCCCCTGTAGTATATCAATAAGTTTATCGTCCTGTATGCGGTCAAAGGCTTCTTCGTAATAGATAAAACATGCAAAAACATCTGATCACGGCATTTTTAGATGAGAAGATTCATTCCAAAAAATTCTAAATGCGTTCCGAAAGCGTTTCTGAGGCTGAATTGAGAATCATCAAGATTTTTCTCACATCTACGTCCGATGTGAGCATGAATTATCTTTGGAAATGCTTTGAGCATGTGGCACATGAGGCTGATGATTTTTAGGTAGGCGCTGAAGGTTGATGATAACCAGTCAGATGGAATTTTACCTGTCTCATAGATATTCTTCAGACGATATTCTATGATTAAGCAATTTCAATCTACGCTGGCATCAAGCTCTCCTCCCTCGATCCCCAAAAAAAGCGTTTTCAGCAATTCATCCGTCGCAGCAGCCCGTAGTCAGCTCCTATGATCCGCATATCAGAGCAAATATTTCCTTTCTCAACTGCGGAAATTGCAAAGGGTAAGAATTTACTCAATCACAGCTCGATTCTAGACCTTCACAAATTTGAAATGAAGCACAAAAATCGATCCACTGCGTTAAACACTTGCAGTCCTTTCCGAGATGGCGTCAGACGATATTCTATGATTAAGCAATTGTAATCTACGCTGGCGTCAAGCTCTCCTCCCTCGATCCCCAAATAAAGCGTTTTCAGCAATTCATCCGTCGCAGCAGCCCGTAGTCAGCTCCTATGATCCGCATATCAGTGCAAATATTCCCCGAAACTTACAATTCATCCAGAATTGGTCTATTATGAAAACCGTCGGTGCGTTCAAAACTCGTCTACGTTTCTAAGAGCTGATTACCGGAGTGGCAGAATATCCCGGAACGTTATTTTGGCTCTTGTCGGACCGTTCGCGAGCGACAAGGACGGCGACAGCAGGAGACCATTCAACCGGATCGACAAACACGACTGCCTGATTTTTATCTCTTTGTACTTACATTTCGCCGAAGTGCTTGTTCCAAGGCAGTCCCGGGTTATGAACTTTGCGTGTGTATTTTGGAAGTTTACGCCGAAGTGGAACAGTTCGGATAGCTTTCGCCCCGCGGCGGCTTTCTGGGATTATTGCCATGTGTGGGGATGAAGCTTTGATAAGAATGGATTTCGAGAATATTTTCCGGGAAACGTGCGAGTTTTTAGCTATACCGGGTGTCCCAACGGTGCTTATTGGCTCGTTTTGTCGATAATCCTTGTACTGGGTGATTCATTTGGAAATGTGCCTACGGGAAAAGATGAAGTAAACAAAGGAGGTCCTAGATAACCTATATTTTATGGGTATATCGTTCTTCATAAACTTTTCTGCGAATTAATAATTGGTCTCTTTATTTGTCCCGACCTTCTTCAACTTTTCGACTTATATCTACCGCCTAGGAGAACTAGAATTAGTAATTTCCTACAAATAAGGAGGTTAATAATGAAAAATGGCGATAACGTTGTTGATAAATAAACAAGTCCAGAGCGTTCCTGCCAATAGTGTCTTCATAATATCTTCGTATAATTAATATACTTATGCATATATTCCACAAGTCGAATAAACCCCAGGGGATTTCATTGATTTGCCGAGAAGCAAGAGCAGACACCTTTCTGGCTTCTTGGCCTTCATCAGTACTTTCTAGCTTCCCAACAAATTCAACTAAACTGAACTGTGTTAAGCCTCTCACAGCCGGCTTGGTCGATTATGCATAATCACCCACGACACTTATGAGACAAAACAAGGAATTCAGCCTTACCCACCAGTGAATATTTGAAGCGTGAAATCATATGCCATCACATTCGCTCGATTCTGATTTAGAAACGAGTCCTGCAGAGCTCAGACTGAATCTTTTTAATCTTCCTATAGCCATGAACGCTGTTTAGCGTTTTCATAATATAATAATGAAAAAAAATCACTGACGTGAAGTCAGTACTCTTTGGCGCGTGTTCACGGTGGCTAATTTGAATTGAATGATGAGTACTTCAAGCTCAGTGAATAGAGCGAGCCGGAGATCTACTCAAAGGATAGTGGACACCATTCACTGTCGGTTCAAAAATTGACAGTGCTGTATCTAAGCTGCCATAAGGAAATAGTAACAAAGTTGAAAAAGAACACAATGACTCACCTTAGTCGCACAAGCTCCTAGAAGATTCTGAGGGATCTCCTTGGGAGAGACTTGGAGGGGTCAGTATGATCATAATCATGTTTTTAGCATGCGCGCCAAAGCAGATTGACCCCACGTCAATGCTTTTTTACACTTTTTCTTTCATTGTTAAGTCAATTTGCATTTGGCACTCGTGCGAAAAACATGATCATACTGACCCCTCCAAGTCTTTCCCAAGGAGATCCCTCAGAATCTTCTAGGAGCTTGTGCGACTGAGGTGAGTCAGTTGTGGTCTTTTTCAACTTTGTTACTCTTTCCTTATGTCAGCTTAGATACAGCACTGTTAATTTATGAACTGACAGTGAATGGTGTCCACTATCCTTTGGGTAGATCTTTGGCTCGCTCTATCCACTGAGATTGAAGTACTCATCATTCAATTCAAATTAGCCACCGTGAACACGCGCGCCAAATAGAACTGACTTCACGTATGTGCTTTTTTATTTTTGCATTTTCAAAAACAAAAGTTATTTGGCGTACCTGATATTTTATAGAGATGCATTTTATTTTTCTTTGATATGTTTAGAATCTGACATTGAATGTTGTGGAGGCATCTCTACTCGATGTATATGTATTTTCTTACAAGTCAAGCATCAGTTCCTCACACAGTGTATTAGCAGCTATTTTACGTATTGTCCCTTGGGTTATAGGAGGTAAATTCCGAAATTTCTCATGAAACAAGTGACTTCCTTTTGTGTTCCGGTGTTAGCTCCGTAATGAATCATTTGTAAAATTGTTATTGGCTGAATTTCCTTCAATACAACCATTAATCAAAATTGAAGTTAATGAAATTCAAACACAAATTAGACAATTTATGAACTTAAACTTATTAGTACAAAACAATTTGCGAAGGCGTTCTAAATAAATTAACATTGCTACAGAATCTGTTTTACGTAGCTTTCATGGTACCATGTGGAAAACACGATGGTATGTTTTTTTTTTTCATTTTCTTCCTACCACATCTTGAAGGAAATAAGTTTAGCATTATTGTAATAAGATTTAAGAATATTATAATGAATTTCGGTAATCACATGATTTTACTCTTTTCTATTTTGAATTTTGCAATAAACGAGAAAGTGATTTGAATTTGATATGTTTCGAGATTTTCCATGAATATGTACGGTAACCAATATAATCAATTTATTCCATTTGGCTTTTCCGCACTGTATATGCTGTAACAGTAACCTATATCTATCAGCTAAATGTGAGAGAAAACGTAAAAACAAACCAATTACAATGTTTTCACCATATTTTTGGTGCTCTGGTTCCTCGGAACAGAGTGCTTATCAATTTGCCCAAATGTCTGTAATTTTCGAATTTTTGGCTGAAAATGGTCTTAAACGATTTGGTTCGACTAACTGGTCAAGAATCCATGGTCAAAATCTATTCTGTCCGGCCATCCGGCCGTTAACGCGATAACTCTCGAACGGAATTAGACAGTTGAAATTTTTAGAATAGGTTTGAGGGATAAATATCTCGGTTAAGTTCGTTATTTGGCAAAATCGGCCTGATGGTTTCGGAGTAACGAAAAATATTTTTTTTTTACAAAACCACTTTTGAGTTCAATTTTTCTAAGCTGCAGTTATATCTCAATAATCCATTGATATCATTTTTAACTATAACAAGCTAATACTTTCGGAGATATGATTTTTCAATAATACTGTTCATAAATGTCAACTTATCCAGATATTAGAGACATGTCAATTCGTAGTTTGAAAATATTTGCTGCTGGAAAACAAGTATCCGATTCTTGAATTTGTGAATATATTGATATGCGATATGCATTGTAGCATTCCTTAACATAGATGTGAATGCCCTCATACTCAAGTCAGGGCTTTTCCTGGAAGCGCCGGTCAACGCTCAGCACTTTTGAGCAGTCAGCATTATATTCCATACTTTCCTGCAGTCCGAATTGAAAGATTATTAATTCATTATTATTCAGACCTGCATAGAATGAACTTGCTTCAAAAATAAAGCTGTTTTTTTTAAAAGAGATCTTAGAGTGGATTTTTGTAAATATATACAAGACTGTTTTGAAAACGAAAATAATATTGACTGGTTGCATATTGAATAATTTACGCATAAATTCGGGATGATGTTTCAGAAGTTTTGGAATTAGATCATTTTAATGAATATGAAGGCAATAGGAAAGAAGAACATAATGGAATCATCAAAACAAATTACTGTTCGCTGACCACTGAGGTTCATATTACCTTTTACTTCCTTAAGAAGTAAGATATGTTCCTATACACAGTATTTTCATAATGTTGATAGGAAAAAATGCTGAAATATGACAGTTGTGTATCAAATAATTTTTCTTGAGTTAAGGTTCATGATACAGAATGAATGTGTTAGTGGTATGAACTATTAAATTATGAAAAGAGGATTGTATTTCATTAATATATTTTGAACTATTAAAATAATTTGTTCGTCAGACTCTACCTACTCAAATATCAGGAATAAATGGATGATCTCCTATGATTGTCTACAGCCTTGCTCTAGACATTTCGATGGTACTTTCCTTATAATTTTAAATCATAATTTTTGAAGCATTAAGGCATCGAAGATTATTTATTTAATCTTGATAAATAAACTATTATTTGAATTGAATTTCCTTTATGATGCATTTCTATCATAAGAATCCATTGATACCATTCCCAACTCTGATAAAGCAATATTAATACATAATATATAATTATATGATTTGCCAAAGTTTGAACCAGAGCGCCAAAGCTCCTGTCCACAGGGCTTGAACCAATTTTTAAATCTTAATACCGGTATTCCTCAAATGAATTAATTTTGTCCATGCTTATGCTGCATTCATCAGATATAACGGTTAGAGATGTCATGTCTCCAGCTATAAATATTCGGTTCATAGCAGGCTGCTTTTATCACTTTCCGATGTCTGATTTCCACCTGGATTTGTTCTCATACATCAAAAATTTCTTGGAGTCCCCCATGTTTAGTGCCCACATTAAACCGTCCCCATGAATTTTCTGGACTTCCTTTTTCCCTATATCCTTGTAATAATTCATCGTCTTTTCTTGGGGCTCTTACTTTTACACAGTTTGGCCAATTCGCAATGTTTTATTGGGGCAGCTATGAATTCACTGTGAGCGCCAAAGTATGGAATAATGGATTTAGTTTCTCCCATTTGAGGAATATGGAAAAATGGTTTCATATGTCAAAGTAATTTATTTTTGGCGTACTTGTTCCTCGGAACCGAGTGCTTAACAATTTGCCCAAATGTCTGTGATTTTCGAATTTTTGGCTGAAAATGGTCTAGAACGATTTGGTTTGACTCACTGATCAAGAATCCGTGGTCGAAATCGATTATGTCCGGCTGGCCGTTAACACGATAACTCTCGAACGGAATGAGCTAGACAGTTGAAATTTTCAGAGTAGGTTTGAGGGATATACAGGGTGTCCCAAAAATACCACGTGAAAGTGACACTGGAGATAGATTGGCATTAGGTCTATCAGATAGCATCAACATGACCTCAGTAAAAGTCCGCTGGTTTTCGAGATATAACCACTGTTGCGTCCCATGACTTCACATGTTGGGAAGCGCTCATTTGTATTTCTAAACAAAGCAGCTCGCTTGTAAAACTTAAATGTTTTGGGTTAACTGGTTTATTTTTGCATGGGTGGTCTCACCCTTGAAATTAATATTTTCCACGGAAAGATAATTGCAAGTAAAATATCTTGTAATACTTGAACCCTTGTAGAAGTATTTATGACCTATTTCCTGTGAAATATTGATAAAATGCATACAACAACTAACACATTGCCAGAGCTGTGAGTCCTTTGTCTAGATTCTAACCCATACAAAAATCTAGAATTTTCCGATTAGATCGCCACGGCTTTGGCTATTCTCGAAATCGAGGGCGTAGATTCCGAATCTGTAATTAGTTTTTCCGTATCTCGATTAATTTTGGTAATATGGCGAAAAATCCGACTGATTAGTCCATTTTTCGGAGGTAGAGCCAGAAATTGCGACTTTCTTCGTCATTGCTCCGAAACTAATCGAGATACGGAAAATCTAATTACAGATTCGTGATCTGCGTAACCGATTTAGTGAATAACCAAAGCTGCGTCGACCTAATCGGTAAATTGTAGATTTTTGTATGTGTTGGATGCTAGAGAAAACTTTTTGGCGTTTCACGGATTCGCTCATTACCTAATATTTTCCGAACGTAGAGTTACAGAAAAAATAGATACATAAATCTAAACGTCGTCCACCGACCAATCATCGGGGAAAATTTGGATATCGAGATGTGAAAATCATAGATTTCGGATGGGAAGAAGAATTTTCCTTCGATTCCGGGTCAAAAATATTTCTAAGTGCCGACCCAAAAAATTTTTTTCATGGTATATCGATACGGAGCTCGTGTCTAATTAAATCTAGGTCGCTGATCACGAATATGTAATTAGTTTTTCCCTAAGTGGCGTACTTTGGGAAAATTTTTACTTAAATTGAAAAAATTTACGAAAATAGGTCAATTTTGGAACTTTCCACCGCCCAAAAAAATCGGAGTAGGGTGTTGCTGATTTTTTACGTCATATTTGGATCCTTTATCTATCGAATCATTTGAACAATAAATGTCCAGGTCGTACGCTTCGGAAATTATGATTTTTTTTCCCGAGGGTCTATTTTTCGGAAAATTCTTTCCGCGATATTTCCTCGGAAAATTTTTGTAATAAATATCTGATGGTAGATTCAGAATCTACGGCCCCGAATCTATAAGAATAAGTACCCGTTTCATAGTTTTGCGTCAAAAAATTTTTTCTCGAAAAATGGGATTTTTTTAAGGCTAATGTATTAAAAAATTGCCAAAATTCGACTGGTTTCCGATTTCGATGCAAATTACGTCATATACTAATTCGGGACCGTAGATTACGAATATATGATCGGATTTTTCATTAGAGAATTTTCCGCGGAAATACCGCGAAATGAATTTCCCAAAAAACAGACCCTTGGGAAAAAAATCATAATTTCCGAATAGTACGGCCTGGACATTTTCTGTTTGGATTATTCAGTAGATAAAGGATCCATATATGAGGGCAAAAATCAACAAAACCTTACTCCGATTTTTTTGGGCGGTGTAAACTTCCAAAATTGACCTATTTTTGTCCATTTTTCTACTCTAAGTGGAAATTTTCCCAAAGTACGCCACTTAGGGAAAAACTAATTGCATATTCGTGATCAGCGACCTCGATTTAACTAGACACGAGCTCCGTATCGATATACCATGAAAAACATTTTTTGGGTCGGCACTTAGAAATATTTTTGACCCGGAATCGAAGGAAAATTCTTCTTTCCCGTCCGAAATCTATGATTTTCACATCTCGTCATCCCCGATGATTGGTCGGTGGACGACGTTTAGATTTATGTATCTATTTCCTCTGTATCTCTATCCGTTCGGAAAATATTAGGAAATGAGTAAATCCGTCAAACGCCAAAAAGTTTTCTCTAGTATCTAACCCAGGGGTCACTAATTAGTTTCCTTGGAGGTCCGTTCACAAAATCTGTATCTGTCGCGGGTCGTTGATAGCATTATGATGGCATAAGAATTTGACTAGCAGTTAATCTAAATCCAATATCTATAATTAGTAAATAAAACGAAAAGATATCTGAATTTTTTTAATCAAGAATACATGTTTTCTGGAAAAATGGTCCGCAAAAAAAAGGTTCGCGATCCGCATCCGGACCGCGGTCCGCCATTTGGTGACCCCTGGTCTAGACTATTCGAAGACCCCTAGTCTGTGAATGTCGGACCGGTTTCCATGTTACAAAACAATGAATGTGGGAGCGAGATAGCGATAAGGGTTTTGGTTTTTTTTAATAAGTAGTAATTCTGGTTCTGATTAAAAAAAATTGGTAGTGTTGTATCATTTTGAAAAGGGCATGAAATGGACCAGTTTTTGCGATTATTTGTCAATTCAGTCTGATATAATTTTTTTTCACAGCAGTCAGTCAAACTTAAGTTAACGTTCTAACTTCGGCATAAAATACAACAAGTTAGACATTTTTTGAAGGATTTTGTTCTAGTTGTCGGTGAAGTTATTACTTCATTGTTTAAAGCAACTATTCAGGATAGCCTAGGTAAAAAAGAACATGAGTTTGAAGTAATTTCTAGCAATGCTAGGCTATAAAAGACCGAAAACTGGAGATTTTTAAAAAATACACAAAAGTGGTGATATCTCGAAAACCAGCGGACTTTTACTGAGGTCATATTGATGCTATCTAATAGACCTAATGCCAATCTATCTCCAGTGTCACTTTCGCGTGGTATTTTTGGGATACCCTGTATATCTCGGTTAAATTCCTTATTGGGCAAAACTGGTCTAATAGTTTCGGAGTAACGAAATGAATTTACATAACCTGATAAGTGAAACTAAGCCTCATCACTAAAAAAAGTTAAGTCTAATAATATATCGACGTTAAGATTATTTAGAAACCAATAGCATAGTCAGTACTCTAGGTCTACGTGCAATATCTATTGGTAGGAGTTGCTATACAATCTTTATTTCGTAAGGGTAGAAATTCAGTTTTTTTCCAATAATTTGTGACAATTACCCAAGGAAACACCAGGCTTCAAAGATAATTTATTCAGGGATATTTGAGGATTTTGTTCAACTCGGGTTCTCAGTTCATCAACAACTTCTTAAAAAACTTGAGGTCCTCTTGTCGAATTTCCCTTGTTAACGTTTCCATTATGCATCAATCTATTTATAACCGCTATGATGTGGTCTTCCATAAAAGATTCTAGAATCTGAACATCAAGATATTTGGCCTGATATTAATTTTTACAGGCCTCGACAGAGTAAATCCGTTCACCATTGTTTAATGTACCATTGCGGTAATATGACATCACAATTAATGTGTTTGTTCTAAATTATAAGTCATTGCTGATTTTAATAATTCGGAAACTGAATTTTCACGAATTTCGAAAAGAATTTTGAGAATTAACAATAATTCTATATTGGCTGTAGTTTACAAATTCTATAATATCAACAGAACACAAGAGGTGAGAAGTGGCTAGTAAAAATCCAAAGCCAACTGCGATGTTAGACTCATTTATAAAGACCCTGTATAATAAATTGATGTTGAGGCGTATTGTCCATTAATAATTTAAACTCTTATTTTTGGTTTGAAAAACGGCTGATCTGTTGATTCGTGTAGGAAGGAGCCATCCGCAAAGGATCACAAAACATAGTTATACTGATTTAAAAAATCCTCCTCAAGGTAAAAAAATAAAGGTATAAAATAGCCATTAAGTGACATGCTAGGTTATGCCCTGTTGGTTACAAAGATTAAGGGATTTCGAGTCAAAAGTGCGTTCACAATAAAAGAACAAGAAGTCAGATTAGGACACCAAACTTTCTTCGACATGAGTTTTTCGAAGCAAAAACTTTTATTCAGATTCTATACGCCAACCCTAGGGTCTTCTGTGTTACAAGCAAGTTGTACGTGACTGGAATTGATATAAGCTTCGAATATTCCATTGACAATGTAATATCACCCTCAGGGAGTATTTCTGGAAGTACTGTAGGAACAATGGCGGGGCATTTATATGGAACGAATTGTTTTTTAGAACCGAATGGAATTACCGGGTCATTAGGATCTGTTTTCAGAATTCCCTAGAAAAAAATGGGCGGTTTAGGCGGATATTCAAGGGGGAAAATGGTGAAAGAATTCATGATTTACATATTATCTCCATTCGTATTCTAGTTTCATTTTCATCTACTCTGTAATATATTCCAGAAAGAGAGCATATCTTTTGGAAAATGACGTCAAGTGGTTCGAATTTTATTGATTCTTGATAAACGATATCAGGTTTTCGCTAATCACTGGGTGAAATATTTTGACAAATCATTTAGGGAAACAATATACTTGGCTTAAGTTTCATAACATAATACTATGTTGTTGACATACATTGTGGAATGGAATAAATTCATTATCTTGGTTACCATGAATATTTATGGAAAATCCCGAAACACATAAAATTCAAATTTTAAATTGTGATTTTTCTTCTTCATAAGTGCGAACCCTACATTCAAAACACAACCCCAATTTTTCAAACAGGAAGTATGGGCTTGTGATATATCGTTTGAAAGGTCACGTTATTCTCTATTCAGAAAGGTTATTTGTTTCATGTTTATTGCCAAACTCAAGATGGAAAAGTATTAAATCATGTGATTACCGAAATTCATTAAAATATTTTCTCTAATATTCGCAAATCTTATTACAAAAACTACCTATTTTCCTTTAAGATGGGATATTTTCCTTTAAGGTGAGATAAGAAGAAAATAGAAAAAAAACAAATCATTGTGTTTTCCAGATGGTATCATGAAAACTACCTACAGCACTGTTGGTTTCTTTAGAACGCCTTCGCAAATTGTTTTGTGCTGGAAAGTTGAAGTTTATGAATTGTCTAATTTCTGTTTGAATTTCATTAACTCCAATTTTGAATAATGGTTTGATTAACGGAAATGCACCCATGAGTCACTTGTTTTATGATTTCCGAATTTACCGCCTATAACCCAATGGACAATTAGGTAAAATAGAGCAGTTTCGTGAGTTTGCGCATGTGAGGCAGATTAAAAAGCAGCTGCTAATATACTGCATGAGAATATGAAATATGATGCTCGACTTTGAAGAAAATCCACATACTTCAAGAAAAGATGCCTCTACAAAATTCAATGTCAGCCATTCATCGATTCTAAACATAAAGGGTTTTCCAATAAGAGGTGTTATTTTGAAATGCCCGCTATTTCGGTAGATGTCACTTTTGAAGCTGTCATTTTTTTGACATTTGACAAGTAGAAACTACGCCATTAATAAAAATGGAACGATACACTCTTCAAGAACGCATTGAAATTATTAAAATTCACTATAAAACTTTCGAATTTACCATGGTAAATTCGATTAAGGGTGTCAAATACAGAAGAATGGACAATAGAACATACGCGCAAAAGCTTCTGACTTCACGTGAGTGCTTGAACCAATTATTTTTTTCGTGATTTTTTTGAAATTTTCTAGGCAAATGGTATCAATGGATTCTTATCCTCGACACTTTTTGATTTTAATGTCTATAGGATTCCTACTTCTCGTTTCTGAAAAATTCTTGTTCTTTGATAAAATGTGTTATTTTGGCGTTTTTCAAGAATTATTTATTATTTAACAAAATCATGATGATTATTATTTGTCGATATAAATAAGTGGATACTGTTTGGGTCTTTCTTGTTTGTATCCCGTGTAGGAATTAATGAAAAAGTAAATAGTATTTAATTGTTTTCTTTTTTATTACGTACTCCACATTCTATTGTATCAATTTCACTGGTAAATGAATTAAAACAACCTTAATCTTTGATTGTATGGTATTCTGGAGAACATATAATCAACTCCATGAACATCTTCAACTCCTTTTTTCTGAAAATTGATAGGAATCTCAAAATTGATTCAGTGTGAGGAAATCCTATTTCTGACGTCGGTTTCCGACAGCAAAAATAAGCGCGTGTAAAATGGAATCCGACAGAACCAACCAGGTGTTGCACAAAGGCTTACAGCGTCTTATGTCGGCTCTTTCAGCCCTCACGACCCGTTTGTTAATGGAACCATCTACAACTTCAACCACCGCGTTTATAAGCATATCTCACAATGTATAATATTGCAAATTATATACTACAATACAAAATCATATAAGCTCAATAATATATAGGGGTTTCCACTTTTTTGTAGAATATTCAGCTGATGTAGCTCCGTAAACGTTTCATATTCAATCTACAGTTTCCGGAATTTTACCGTTCTTAGTGGCACTATTTAGGATAATAATTATCTTCTTCGTGTCCTTCGGCTAAATAGAAATAATGGGTTTGTGTCTTAAGGACTGGGCGAATCAAACAAATAACTTCAGATTATCCACGTTTGGATCCAAGTTCGGATTTGACTGAAACAATTAATTGTGTAAAAATCGACTTTGACATGAACATTATCAGCAATACATTGGTGCAAAAAATATATTTTTCAACGTTTGCTAATATCGTAATAGATCGTGTGATCTCTGTTGGTGTTCAAAAGTTAACTTTCATCATTCCTTTCCTGAAATTATATGTCTATGTGACGGGTTAACATACCAAAAGAAACAAGCACAGACGTGAAGTCAGGAGCTTCTTCGCGTATGTTCTATTGTCCATTCTCCTCTATTGGACACTCTTCATCGAATTTACCATGGTGAATTCTATTGTCATTTCTACTGTTTTAGACACTCGTAATCAAATTTATCATGTTCTATTGTCAATTCTCCTCTGTATTGGAGACTCTTAATCGAATTTACCATGTTCTATTGTCCATTCTCCTGTATTAAACACGAATCGAATTTACCATGGTAAATTCGATCTAGAGTGTCCACGAATTGAATTTGCCATGGTAAATTCGATTAGGAGTGTCCAATGAAGTAGCATGGACAATAAAACATACGCGCAAAAGCTCCTGACTTCACGTCAGTGCTTGATCCAATTTTTTTTTCGTGATTTTTAAAAAAATCTCTAGGTCTACGGTTCTCACAAAATTTTAAATTCACCTTCATGTCAATATTCTAAAACTAGTTACCAAGCTTCAATTCGATCTAGTCTATAATTTTAGGGTTATCGAGGAAATGATGTTCCAGGTGAGTATAACTTCGCTACCGTCCTAAAACAAACTCAACTCTCCAATTGGGATGTACAACCTACCCTGAAAATTGCAAGTTTCTTTCTTCTTTCGTTGGGAAGTTATCGAGGCAACGGTCATCCATCCAGCTACTGAACTCACACAAGGCTGCTCGGATCTCCAACAATATAGATCTGATCATGTTTATACTTGGAACTTAGTATAATTAGGTTTTGAAGAATTTCGCAAAATTTCAGCGATGTCGAACGAATGGTTTCTTATATATCGATTTTTTTTCGATGATTTTCAATGATACTCTAAGAATTTTCTATTGATACTATCCTCACGGAATTTCTCTTGAATTTTTGCGTTGGCATTCTAAAACTTATAACCATGTTTGAATTGGATAGGTTTTGTATTTCTCGAGTTATTGAGGAAATAACAACAAAATTTGAGAGGAGTACAACTCCAAAAACATTTGGCCGATTATGCCTATGAACAAACCCAAATGTCCCATCGATATGCACATAATACCCGGAAATTATATGTCACTATCTCTTTCCGTTCTCAGGTTATCGTGACATAAATAATATTTTACGATAATTTTTTTTTTCTGGCGTTACGATTCTCACAAAATCTGACGAACGTTCTCAGTTTTGCATTCTACAGCTACTTTCGTGTTATATATAATATTTTTTAAAAATTTCTATAAAATTTTCTAGGTATATGATTTCCACAATATTTCAGAAACGTCTTTGTGTCAGTATTGTACAACTGGATACCAATTTTTAATTCGACCAGATCCGTATTGGTTGAAAACAAAATTAGTACTCAAAAACCGTTAGGCTGATTATGCCAATTAACGAACTGTTCGGTCGTATTTGGATGCGCTTCCTAACCTCCAAATTTCAAGTTGCTATGTCTTTCCTTTCGAAAGTGATCGCGGCAAAGGCCAGCTGGCCGGACAGAATAAAATTTGACCTGGAATTCTTCATCAGTGAGTCGATTTAGAATTCATGTCATGTTTTATAATCAGAGAGTTTTTTCGAAAAATACATATATGGCGTGAACCTATATTTCTCATAATTTTGGACGAAACTAGTTTCATCGATTTTTTCACAATGAAGTGATTTTTTGTGTATATTCGAAAAATAGGAGCTGATGGACATGTGGGTTCTTGTGGACCAACTACACTCTTTTCTGGAATGTTCCAGTTTCCCTTATCGTAGAGAACATATTCTTCATTATATCAACCAGAAACAGAATATAGCTCGAATAATTACCAACTATTAACTCAAATGGCTTAATTTGCTCGAAAAAATTTAAATGATTGATCTACCCTGTCACATAAAACAAATAATATTATGATGGATATGCTTTCGATAGAGACCCCTTAAACTAAGTGAGTAGTGCAGGATGCAGGCAAATTCAAGTTGACGAGATGGTACAGATGGTGGTTTGGATGTTGGCTTATTAGACCGTAGTTCCTATAGAGATCGTCCCAAACAAGGTGCACCATAGTTTAACAATAAGACCCTTTACGCAGGGATTAAATCACAATGAGAAATTCAACTTTGAAGCGGCAAGCTGTTGGTTCTCGTGAAACAATAATGTCATTCGGCGCATAGTTGTTCAGGAAATGAACAAAAACTTCGAATGAAAGGAATCGAATTCAATTGGTTCCATTTCTTCTCTTCGCGTAAGAATTGAAGTATTTATCGTCAAATTTCAGAGACAAAACACGGGAGTTATGTCCTTGATCTCAACTGACAAAGAAACTGCAACACCCAGAAGGAGCTGTTTAATTTTTTTTTTTTTTTTGGTAAAACATAGATATTATTGAAAGGTTTTTTTCTGGGTTTGCTCTCCCAAACTCTGAAAAATATCTATAAAATAAAAATTAATTATTTTGTGATTTGCTTCTGCGTAAGAAACACAGGATATTCGTCAGAAGTAATCAATTGAACAATGTTGCCTAACAAACAACAACAATGTGACAATTCTTGAATTTCACAAAATAACTATCAACAAAATAATTCAAACGATTTTCATTGAGCGTCTGACGAAGGATTCTGATATAGACTCCGAAACGTTACGATATAGTTGTTTCTTCGTTGATGTTGTTTCGTTGTTGTTTGTTAGGCAGCATTGTTCAATTGATTGCTTCTGACAAATATCCTGTGTTTCTTAAGCAGAAGCAAATCACAAATTAATGAATTTTTATTTTATATATATTTTTCAGAGTTTGGGAGAGAAAACCCAGAAAAAAACCTTTCAATAATGAGTATACCTACCACAGTATCCTTTAATGATTACTTAAAACATAGATAGTATAGCAAGGAGTAAATGATTGAAATTTGAAGAAAAAAAACGAAGGGTTTACAATTTTTTTTTAATGAATTTGTTAATAATCTGTTTGTCTCCCGCGATTATCTATACACTTCCCATCACGTCTTGACATTGATGCAATAAGATGGTATATTGGCAAAAAACGACTACAATATGTAAGTAACAAAAAATGTTTACATGAAAAAACCTGCACGATTTTTTTTTTCCAAATTTGAATCATTTACTCATTGCTATATCTACTATCTATGTTTTACAAAAAAAAATTCAAAATTTGAACAGCTCCTTCTGGGTGTTGCAGTTTCTTTGTCAGTAAGTATATAACATAATAAAATTGAAATGTTCAAGAGGGACCTGAAGGAAAATCTGAAAATTAAATTTAAAATTTCCCTCCGAGATTAGGTACATACTCAATGTTGTATTATGATTTCTGAATTATGAAAAATCATTTACAGGGTGGTCTACGAGTAACTGTAAAAATTATTCTTGTCCTACATAAAGAAAGAATGCATCCGTACACTATTTGGAAAAGGTTCAAACCTTAGAAAAAGGAGATGAAATCCAGAGACTGCGAATTTGCAGATGGGTACCGTGAAAAGTTCTGATGCTTAGGAAACAAATTTTATTCACAGACGAGACCCAATTTACAAGAGATAATAATAAAATAATATAAAGTGGGAAAGACTTATGGACAGGAGCTTTGGCGCTCTGGTTCAAACTTTGACTAATCATATCTTCGAAAGTATTGGTGTCTCATAGTAAGGAATTATATCAATGTTTCTTGTGATAGGAATGCATCATAAATGAAATTAAATTCAAATAATACTTTATTTATCAAGATTAAATGAGCAATCAACAATGCTTCAATGCTTTAATGCGACAAAAATTGTCATTTAAAAAAATGAGCAATCTAAAATGCTTCAATGCTTTAATCTTCCAAAAAATGTAATTTAAAAAACAACAGTCCCAAAAATTATTAATCTGTAACCACCAGACCGTTTCTGCCCAATAACGAACTTATCCGAGATATTCATTCCTTGAATCTACTCTGAAAATTATATTAAATCAATTGAAACTTAGTCAATATTCCAGTTTTGTTTTTACTGGAGATATTATGCATCTAATTTTGTTAACATACAAAGTATATATTTCCATTATCATATGGGTTATCCAAGAGCTATCCCTAATACCTGAGGTTGTTTCATTGTTCATTTTGCTTTGAATCATATACGTTGTTTTCTAGAACAGGAGGTATCTTATATCAATAACATTAAATAGAACTAGAAATTAATATGACATCATAATCATGCCATATAATGGTAAACAGACGGTTCAGAAATCAATATAAGAGCTGGCGATGGAATATATGGGGTAGGCACCAAATTCTCACTATCATACTGAGAGAACTGTTTATTTATAAATAATAAAGATTATTTATATTAAATGAGCCTTTTATTCAATATATGGCGTAATAAATATTTATTTGTCCTAAATAATGGATTTATTTGTGTTTGAAAAATAAGTATATATTGGTGAAAAATAAATATATATCAATTATTAATATAGAATTTATTCATAGATAATGAAGTTTATCACTGCATCAAAAGGGTTTATTATAATAAATAAATGTTATTAATGAGAAAAAAATATTTCTTTTCAATCAATATCAATATTCCCATAATAAACAAAGATATATTTATATGTAGATTTATTTCAGAAATTAATATTTACTATGAATAAAGAACAATTCACTACAGGAAAATTGTATATTTTTATTAAATAATTAGTTATGTACAGTAACTGAATATTTTTTTCGAGAAAGAAATTAATTTTTCAAATAAATATGATTATATAGTTGAATGTAAACTGAGGTATACATATATTGCAAAAAAGAATTACTTTCTAAAATTTATATAATAACAATTCCCATATGATATTTCGTGGTAGTTTTCTATGTAGTCTTCTTTCTTGATCTCTGTGGGTGCAGAATTCAGCCAAAATCTCGATGGTATGTAACTACCAACCAGTTCGAAGAATTGCGAAGTTTGCGAGTTTCTAGGGTGTCTCATGTTTTCACTATCACTATAGGGGTGATGCATTTACTGGAAAAAAATAAAAAAAAAAAACATTTTACCTTCAAAAATTTTTGCAAGTTTCATATCATATTCATATCCGTATTCAGGTTTTTCAACATTTCAATATGAAAAACTAATAGCATTGAAATAACAAACTAATTTTCTGGAAAATATAAATATTCAAAAATAAGTTTCACCATATTTTCGAGAATGATATCAAATGGATTTATATATTTTTTTAATAAACACATATTAACAACTTTGATTAATCGTAAAGAAACATTTACATTCTCAAGTGAATTTGACCGAAAACTCCAGCAAATAGAAATCCATTATCAAGAATTCCTTATTATCAATGACCTGAATTTGTTGCAGCAGGTGTTTCATTTTCTTATATTTGAAGTTTTCTTAAGAAGAACTTCATATTTTTGAAAAAAAATATATTTACGTAATATTTATATCATGCAGTATCATTGAGCAAAATATTTTAATAATCGGTGTCAGTGCTTAAGCTAATCTAAATTAAAAATTTTTTTATGAAAATTAAGCCTTACCTTCGAATGTACTTTTTGAATGACTCAAATCATTTTGAGGCAAAAATGTCCTAACAACCAACAGACGAATTAAAGATTACTAAATGTGACTGATCGCTGTATTACAAAGTTTTCAGATTCGCATTTCGTTATAATGGCCAATGGGGTGGGGTACGTCGAACTACACGGTCAGGATGCGAGCTATTATAGACACTTATTCAAGTATAATCAAGATTTATTATTAATCTTGCTTCAATCATAATTCAATAATGTTTGTTTGACAGAAATAAGGACAGTTTTTACTTCAAATAAGATTTGTTTGGTGGAAATGAATTATTTGTTTATAGTCAATAATATTGTTGAACATGACATTTCTGGATTACATTTATTTACTGTTAATAAACCAGTTTGGTTATTAATAATTCTTGCCCAAATAAATGGCATATTTCTGAGAAAAAAGGTTCATATCAAGTTGTTCTAACTATTAATAATATTTATTAATAATTAATAAAATTTATTTATGACAAATAAAACTGTCGCAAATAAAGAATTATTAATTATTAACCCTAACATTTCTCTCAGTGCACTAGGCTCCAATCTGAGAGTCTTCCTGACTGCTTGGTATGAACATAAGAGTGGCGGGAAAATACCCCTAAAAAATAAATTACTTTGACATATCAAAGGATTCTCTGATAATTCTAAAAGGGGAGAAAATAAATCCTTTATTCCATACTTTTGACGCTTACCGTATATAAATCAGGAATATATCTCAGCTCGAATATTTGTTGATATTTAATGAATAAACGTGTTGTGAATTGTTGTGAATATAAATAGATTCATATGCTTTTGAATAAAGTGTGGAACAGCTATTTTTCCAACATACCTTCGTTAAACATACAGCTTCACAAGATGCCGTTTGACTAAACCCAATTCCAGTAACCACTCCTACAAGAATAATGTTCTTGTATAGTTTGGACCTAAAAACTCCCCGTCAAGAGATATCAGTCCTAAATAAACTGAAATGGCCGTACAAAAATACATTAGATCCTTGTGGAACGTCGGCGGAGGTCCTGTTGATGTAGGTCGACCCCTGAAAACAGAACACGATATAGAAAATCCTTTGTTCCTTTTTGCCAAAGAGGCCCAGTTCGTCTATGAGTGTGGACAGCGCAACATTATTCCTATTCAAACATTGTAGAAAATGATGAAAGGAAAATAGGTCGATAACTTCGGTCGGCGGCACTGATGAAATTTTATATTTCCGTGACCTTGGTCCTCGGGGAATATTGAAGGAATTTCGTTGTGAATAATGATCGATGCTTCGAGTTTGATGGCACTGATTAATGTCTCATTCTTTGAAGGTTTCTTAATAACGTGACGAATTTCCGCCACTTCCTATTCTTCTGCATGATGAATTTGTTTGAGAACTGCCAACTTGTTGAATGTAATTTGATTGAGTAGATTATTAAGTTAAATATTTTGTCAGCCGGTGTACTAGTTCAGTTTCCGGGAGCACGCACCAAGATGGTATGACTTCGCAATGGTCTCAATCGATTCTATTTGACTTAATTATTATTAGGGTTACTTTGGCACGTGAATTAATTACTACAGGGTGTCCCAAGTTCGAGTGCCTATTAGACGTTTCTGGAGAACTGGACATATTTGAAATCTGAAAATTGGGATTATGATATTGCTTGAAATTCTCTACAGAGATAAATTATTTTCGAAGCCCAATCATTTCCGGTTATACAGGGAGCGAAAATAAATTTGATGGAAAATTTTTTTTCCAGTTTTGAATTCTTGATAAAATAAATCCCCGATAGCAGGCAAAACCCGAATCATCACAGAAAATTCTGGTTGCACAGAATTTGAATGATAAATTCACAATATTGATCAAAATTACACCGAAATGATTTCTATAATATATTCAAATATTAAATGGGGGAAATCAGTACGGATTCATAAGACGAAACATTTCTAATTTAGACTCAAAATAAGACAACGATTTCAAACCATAATGTGACCTGCAATTCTCGTTCGATGCATCACGGGTTGCAGAACTAATAAATCGGCGTGACGGGTTATATGCCGTTACACAGTAACGAAACAACATCAACGATAAGACAACTACTTTGTAATGTGTCGGAGACTAAATCAGTATCCTTCTTTAGACACAAGTGACGTCAAGTATGTCGAGGTTTCCGACCTCATGTTGGCATACATGTTAATTGTGTTACAGTTATGTTAATTTCGTCATTATTTGTAGACTATTTGGAGGTATTTGATACTGCTGTGGGTAATTGATAAACTAGTTCAATAAACATAAAAACTAATTGTTATACTTGGGAAGATTGCAAAATATCGATTATTCAGTCTTATTAGAACCAATGGTGTACTTACATGTGAGATAAAAATAAACCTTCTTCCTTGATACCCCCGACACTTTTACTAAACCCTCTGCACGTATAAACTCGAACCGAGACTCAAATTAATTCCGTTGCTATGTAGAACATCACACAGCAAGTGAAAATCTTTTTTTGTTGACAGCTATTATTCTGAAATTAGAAATTTATCACAGTGACAGTCTTTGAAAGAAACATAGCAAAATGTTCCACTTTGGCTCAGGGGTAGAGCGTTTGACTTGGGAGCGGAAGCCCCAATAACTAGTGGTTGGCTTTCCTAAAGTTTTGGAGTAATCCACAGAGTGTGTAGGATTTCATCAAAGTTGAATAGCTACATACCGTGGTTTCATCCTTATTAGGAATCATCAGTGGAGCACAATTCAACGCTGATGAAATCAACACTACGAAGTAGCCGGTTTAAAGAAAAGCAGCTATCACTTGTGAGTAGAATTTAGACACAAGTGACACCTGGAATTCCAACAACCAAGCTCCTCGCTGTGACTACCCAAAACTATAGATCTCTACGTATATTCTTTACCAATGCAGTTAGTTGATTTATCACAGCCTACCACTTGACACATGACTAATGAGTTTACAGATTGTTCCCAGAATTTAAGACTCTGTAGTTCTCAAAATAATAGAGATAAACTAACACATGCATACATATTCGAAATCAGGAGAGTAATACCTAGCCAAATATAAAAAAAATATATAGAGTGTTTCATTAAAAAAAAATTAAGTTGCACTCAATATCTTGTCCACCCTGTATATATTTCAATTCGCGAAAACGTCCTAAAAAAATCAGTTGATTTCGTACAACTTTTGTACAGAACATTTTATTGTATCTCCATTTGTAACAAAGTTGAAAGGGGGGGTCAAATTATAGTGGGAAACCCGGTACATACATGTTCTGATATTTTAGATTTTTGTATGTCGCTGTTCCTTAAGTTGTTCTTAATTTCCGACTTTCTTATCTCTATTGTTCTCCATGTTTTTTCTGTATATGATTTAACACAAATACAAGGAATATTATATACACAGGCTTGGATATTTTTTTATTAATTGGTTTTGTCTTAGTTAATAAAGATCTAAGATGATTTTATTTCTGATCCTCCTGATTTTTTCTGCACACACATTTAATAGATCGGATTGTTGTTCTTGTTAGTTATTCTGTTGAATTTGATTAATAGTTATTATATTAGAACCTCACCTATGCAGATTGATGAGAGTTGTATTTATTAATTGCCTTGAATATCTGTTATCTACAAGAAATTTTTGGCTGAAATCAATTTAATTATTTCAAATTTCATGAGTAGAAAAAATTGGATTAGCTACCATAACTTTCGAATGGAAAGAGTAAGTGACCTGAAATCTCCAGGGTAGGTTGCGCCTCCAAATTTAATGTAAATTTTGTTTATTGCGCATAATCGGTCAGATGGATTTGGAGTTATACCCATCTGTATTTTTATTGTTATTTCCCTAATAACTCAGAAATTACTGAATTGATCGAATCGAAACTTATTAAATGGCGATTTACAATTTTTTTTTAAATTTCGTGAGGATCTGAAAAGGAAAAAAAACAATTTTTAAAGAATAATTCCAAATTAATCTTCAAAAATCTTATGTTTCAGAAACTATCCTTCAAATTTCGCTCAAACTCTGCAAAAACCTTTAAGCAGCTATTCTTACAATAGATCACGTGATTTCAGCTAGATCAGCTCCATATTTTTTAAATTATTTCAGTTTAAAATTTAAATTCAGTTGATTCACGTACTAGAGGTTCCTTTATTCATACTCAACTTCATTCGGTATTTCGTGAGGGTGTGTTAGGCGTAAATAGAAAATTAAGCAAGTGCTCAAAAGCTCCTAACTTTAGGTCAGTGCGTTTTAGGAATTTTATATGTTATAGTTTCAGCGTTTTTCATAAAATAAATCATAAATATATTGCAGGCCGGTTCACCGTCCACTAATTCAGCCATATTGTGTCAAGGTAATTGAATTATTCGCAAATATACTCCCTCTTCTATTTTAGAATCAAATTCTCAAAAATGATTATTCCATGAACTCTCGCTCTAAAAGGTTACATATTAATCGAATTTTCTAAAATTAAAAATCAAACATACTGTTTTAGTGGCTGCGTCCATGTACTCTATATTTCAAACCAATTCCGACGGAAAGTGTTTCGATTTATCCAGACGGAAAATTAGTTTTATTCGTTTTCATATATTTCAGGGAATAATTTTCCGAAGCTATTCCATGAAAATCGATTTTTGGCATTTCCATTAAAAATTTATCGGTTGAATTGATTTTGCGAGCCCAAATAATGAAATGAGTATTTGTTAAATTCAATCTGTAGTCCATACTTTGATCCATCCAGTAGGCTCCAATATTAATTCGGAGATTCTAGTGTATTTTTGCATTGATAACGTCAGGAATCAAATAGCGAATTGCGTTCGGCGTATACTGAAATTTTGACACATTACTTTTCAAGATGAATACGTACTCCATTCACTTTAATAAAGTCTCCCGGTTGGCCATGAAAGTTTGACACATTTCACCGTGTATATTTTGAAAATGTTAGGTTATAGTCATTTTCCTGTCAGATAACTACGCATCGTTGTCCTCTCTGCATAGAGGTCGTAGTAATTACGTTTCTTTCACAATGTTAATTGAATTCGAAAAAATAACGAATTTGAGAAGATATTATGTGAATTCAACAATTCCATAGACCTGGCGACTGTCGAAGAAAATGTTTACTCTGTTGTGTTACTAGAAATATTTCACGTATACAGGGTGAGTCTTTGACCACTGAATTAATTTTAACCAAATATTCCTCTCAGCAAATGAAACACTTTTTTCATTTACCATTTTTACAGATTCGGCTCAGGTAAAAAGTTACAAGCGTTTAAAGATTTCACAATGCGCTAATAAAATCCCGCATATAAATTATCTATGACATTGTTGGCGGACCAGAATAAGGCATGGTAACGTGGTTTACAGCTTGATTCGGGATTCCAACGCTCAGGGACGGATCCATAATAGTAGTGAAATTTCTGGAGTTTTCCATTTTAAAACATTCAATGAAGAATATCTCGAAAACGGTGCGTTTAAGGAGAAATGATGAAGAATAATATAATGATCTAAAACGATGGAATATTCTTGAAATGACTCAAGATAAACTTTATATGCTTTCTTTATGCTAATTTCGTTTAGTTTTATGAATCCACGAGTCCATAACTAGAAAACCAGTAGAAGTAGAAAATAACAAATATTTGGAAAATATGTATCATAGTTATAGGAAACTTTACGCCAACATTCATTTTATTCGAAAAAAGGATGTCAAAGCTACAAAATAAAAACTGATTTTTTTTCGAGATTTCAACAGCCTGTATCTTTTTACCTGAGCTGAATTTGGAAAAATGTTAAATAAAAAAAGTGTTTCATTTGATGAGAGGAATCATTGGTTAAAATTAATGCAGTGGTCAAAGACTCACCCTGTATATAATCATACCTTAGGTATGTTTGCATGAATACCGGACTCCAACCTTGAGTTTTCATTAGCCCCTCACAGCTGTGTGTTAGGCAACACACAACATCAAAATCGGTTCACTGGCTGTTGATGTACACTCTTTGAAACAAATTACATCTCATCCAGCGAAACTACTGACGAAGACGATCGATAAAGGGGTTTTCACGTTCGGCCAATCAGGAGAAAGCACAGAACACTAACTAGCAAGTGGGCGGTTCTTCGATGGGTTGCTTCGTCGATGCAGTAAAGTTCGATGCAGTAGAGCGCCTGTGCAATGAGTCTTCCTTGTAGTAAGGCGCACCGGTAATTCACATCATTTTCGAGATATTAATAATATTTGGATAGAAATATATCACCCTGTTCAGGGAGAAAAATAATTATTAAATACTGAAGAAAATTCAAATTCAACTGATGAAAATCTGTTGAATTAATTACCAATATCGCTTTATAATGAAATCACATTGACGCAATCTCAAATATTCAGGTAAAAGGTAAAAACTAGTTTATGATAATTCATAATATGTAGAATAAAATATAAGAGATTCCTTAACGTCGTTGTTTGGTGTTTCAGGTTTTTATCTACTTCAGGACATACATGGAAGAAATTTAAAGGAAGCTCTAAAAAGGCATCGTTATGATAACGATATGCAAACGGTTCAAGTGTGTGAACGCATAGAGGTGTCCCCCATCCTGAAATGTAAATTTGCACTTTTCAACATCCTGAATCGCGTGAAAACTCACCTAAAACCTTCTACAAATATTTATTCGAGATTGAGGTTCCACCATGGCATCCCCAGAGTTCCCAATACCAGTTTTATTTCCCCAAAATCGACGCCTCACCGATAGATATTTGCGGATAAGAGCAATTTCAATTAAAATCCCCGGATGCTTCTCGGGAAATTCTTCATCGATTTCATCGTGGTAACAAAATTTAACGGAGATTATTTTCTGACACTTTCAACAGGAGATTGTTTTCCGTCTATATATCGAAAAACCTATCAGAAAAATGTGCAAACTTCATATGACTATCAGTTCTGTAAGATGGTGGTTGCAAGAGTATCTTATACCAAAGATTAGAAAATACCAGAATTATTATACATGATGAAAAAGATTCACGTGTATTTCCAGATAATTGTTGAGTTATGCCTAGTCCAATCAAGGACAAAACCGGTCTACTCAGAACGTCTTGAGAACGGAAAAAGAAAGGAAATTTCAATTATAGAATTATTCTGTGGCTATTCTATGAATTGTTATAATGTCAACTTTGACATTGTCTCATTGTCATTCATTCCAGTAATGGTATCAATATGAGAATTATAATATAATATCATACTTTTTGTTGGTTGATATTTTAATACCGATGGTCAATCCATATGAAGGGAATGGTAATGGTAAGTTAATAATATTGAGTTCAGAATATCTCCACTAAAAACAAAACTGGAATATTGGTGTATTGGAGTAGATTTGAGGAAAGATATATATTATTATCGTTCATCATAGAATTGAGGATAGAATATCTCGGACGAGTTCGTTGTTGGGTAGAATTCGTCTATTGGTTTTGGATTGATAATTTTTGGCACTTTTGTTGAATTTAAAGTCTTCTATGATGTTTGAATTCAATTTCTGCTAAGATGAAGTTCTAAATTTCAATAATGAATAGTACTTCTATGTTTTCACAGAATGCTAAAATTATTCTATCTAAACTTTATTATATGATCTGTGTTCATACTCGTACATTTCATCCTGTTCTATAAGAGAGAGTCAAATTCATTTCAGCTATTTTAATTTGGTTTCTTCCATGGTGCAGTTCTCATTCTCAGATTGCTCATTTAATCTTGATAAATAAACTATTATTTTAATTGAATTTCCTTTATGATGCAATTCTATCATAAGAATACATTGATATAATTCTCAACTCTGAGAACCCAATACTTTCGGAGATATAATTTGTCTGTTTGAACTAGAGCGCCAGAAAGCTCCTGTCCACAGGGCTTGAACCCATTTTTTAATTAAAATAAAACTTTTCCTCTCAACAATTATTTCACTATATCCAGATTATATCGACAATTGACGTGTGTTAAAATTTGATAGAATCGAATGTCAGTGCTGACTACCACAAAACAAAAAATATAACTAGAAACCATGTGGGAATGATTTCATTACAGCACTGTTTTTAGTGCTGTAATGAACTCATTTCGATACTGAAATAGAGAAAGTGTATTTTCCGCATTCAACTGCTTGACCATACCATGCGGAAAGAACCACTTTCCGCATTTATTAGAAAAATTACCACATTGGGAAACCTTACTGACATGTTGGATCACATGTTTCCTATTGTCCTTTTCTTTCAGACAAAGGTGTACACAAACAGTTCACGTGTCTTGTCTTATTTATATCCTCGTACAGATGTTGAACTACAGGCACGTGGCCAATAAGAGGAATTTCTGCTAAATCCCTATTTCTATTTCTGGTATTCCCGTGAATTCCTCAGTATTTTATGAAACCACCGGACAAAAACATCTGCACATCCAAATGACACGACGCCCCATCATTGGGGGACCATTCCATAAATCCTCGTCAAAAGATTAGAAATGCCTCTCGAATCCAAATACGGGAAACCACGTACTCGCAGGATCTGAGAGCCATCAGGAATCCTCGTACAAGATGCCTCCCCATCCAATAATGCGGGGTTCGACCCCAACCCCTAACTTTGTTAACTAACCGTGAAGAGCTCGTCCGGAATTAAAAATAATATTTGTGAATCATCTTTGTGTGTGTCATTACTGAGATTCATGCTCATTTCCGCCAGAGAGGGTGAAATTTCTTGGCAACAAAGAACCCCATCATGTTTTCGGATATGACGTGCGGAGTACTTCCATCAGTGAATGTCACGCTCCGCTTCTTTTCATCAATTAAACTCTACTGAAATGGTCTGAAAGTCCATTTCCAATTTGTAACTTCGATATCATCACGATATTTGATTATGTGTTATCCTCAACAATTTTGTATTTAATATAATTTGCATTATGGAATAACTATGTTATTTTTCTGAGCTCGGATAATAATAATAATAATAATAATAATAATAATAATAATAATAATAATAATAATAAGCTTTATTTCTTCTACAGGTAAAAAGAACCCAATTACAGAAAAAAATTACAAAAAAAAAAAAAATGTTATGCTACAAATAAACGATAATTAGTTCGTACAATTCAGGTATCTTTGCTTTATTGTTCTCAAAGTGTCATGGAAAATATCACATGTCCCACAAAAATTATTGAACAAATAACACATATGTTGCACAGGTGCTCGAAGCATACAATTATTTCTACGTGGAACTAAATAAAATAAAGGTCTAGTTCTCATGTTGGGCCTTGGTACATAAAAATTAACTTTCTCTAGCAGATATGGACAATCAATACTACCGTGAACGAGATTGTACAGAAAAGAAACTGCCTGCAATCCGCGCCGATCAGCCAAGGACACAGCACCAAATCTGTTTAGGAGCACAGCATGGTCAGTACCTCTCGGGGGATAAACACCATCTTCTCTATAAGAGAGAAATTTATAAAATCTGCGTTGTACTGACTCCAATCGCTGTTTATGACGCGAATAAATAGGATGTAGCGAGATATTCTAATATTCTTCAATGGCATACATAATTATTTAACGTAATTGATTGAGTAGATTAAGTGATCATAACATGTCCGTAATTTTCGAATTTTTGACTAAAATTTGTATTAAACGATTTGGTTCGACTCACCGATCAAGAATCCGTGATTGCTCATTAAACCTTGTTATTTTGACCTTCAGACTTTCTCCACTCAAACGGCTTCAGCCCAATACTACTTGTTAGAAATGAGTTACTATACCATCTATGTTTACCAGAAAAAAAAAATTAAAATTTAAACAGCTCCTTCTGGGTGTTGCAGTTTCTTTGTCAGTAAATATATTTCGTTCGGTCCTAACCTAACCTTTTGGCGTGTTTATTGTTTACAGGTACCGTTGATTCAGATGAACAATATCTCGTCAATAATAATAGGGAAGGATATGTGGAATGATACTTATAATTATTGATATTCAACGTATTCAACGCTATGGAGAAATTCGTTTTATATTCACTATTGGGGATAAATAGAAAATAATTCAGAGATCAATACAGATCATGGTAAGCCTATACTCATCAATTTCCCAAATGTTATTATAAGAATAAATTACCTTGTTGTTTATTGTTTGAATTGCAGGTGAAACTATTTCTAGCTCATGCGAAGATCAGCGCGTATCTTTCGCGAGTAGGGTCATAATTATTCAATAAATCCTCCAATATTTGATTTAACCTGTTCCGAAATCCTCTTTCGTGTAAGAACCAATAAACCGAATCGTTCGGATCCGGTGAGAACACGCACCGAAAATCGTAACAGATATCAATTTAACAGATGGCCTAAGTGGGACCATTTAAATTCCACAGGGAAGTAATCGAACCGCACCTTCTTTAGTTGTTGAGGTGATTAGTTAAATTAACTTGGGATAGCCCAATTTCCTTACGTTCCACTTGAGACATTTCCCAATTGCCTTCTTCTTTTCCTTCGCCGAAGAGAAAATTAGGTAGGCACAGACAGTTTTCTTCTCTTCTCTGGTCATGTCTTTCAGATAATCGTTTCCACATGACGAATCAAAATATATCATATCGAGCCATTCTTTCGTCTGGCAGATTTATTCTCCTAAAGGTTCGTTTTGCTCGGAATGACTGTCACGATTATCGTTGAAGGATAATCGTTGACCACTACTGCTGTGTGTTTCTTATGCTGGGGCCACACTTGTAGGCGAACATTTTTATGACTTTATCGCGATGAAAACATCGCGAAGTTTTCGTTGCGGTGTTCTTGTCTACAAGCAGAGGCGTTCTATTATATGTCGTTGAATAATTACCTACGGTAGAGCGGTGTGGCTTTGCCAATGGAAGTGACTTTGCCAAACTGCCTAATATTTTGAGTTTCATTTTATTTTTGTGAAGGTGGTTACCGACAGCACGAATGGAAACTGTTAACCACGGTATATCTCCACCGGTTGCGACGGTCGCAGTCGTTTGGCGTGCGTGCTACGCTGTGTTATGTGAGTGAGTAAGTTTTTAGCGTGTTTATAACTGAGGAATACTAAGGGTTTTGTAGAAAATATGACAAGTGGTTCATCAAAATACATTTAGCAGCTCACTTTACAGGTATTCAGGGTCACGTAAACAATAACTTAAAGAATTTGGTTTAGAGGGTTTCTATATTTCTGAAAATTTTTATATTATTGCCCTTTTGCGGGGGACTTTGCCACATACCAAAATTCATTTTATTTTATTTTTAGACACAACTATGGGTTGTTGATACAAAAATAAGTTGGGTGCGACCATAGATAAGAGAGCCTACTCTAATCAATGGGTACGAGGAAATATCTTAAATATACGGAGAACTGTTATTTGAATTTAATTTCCTTTATGATGCAGTTCTTTCATAAGAATACATTGATTTAATTCCCAACTCTGAGAAACCAATACTTTCGGAGATATAATTTGTCTGTTTGAACTAGAGCTCCAGAAAGCTCCTGTCCACAGGGCTTGAACCATTTTTTTGTTCTCTAATCTCGAAACATAAAAGGCAACTCACGTATTTTGATACCATATTTCATGATCTCCTTCTTTATTCAATATTGAAACGATCTGATAGAGTTTTCACATGCCCTGCAGGGAAATCAGATCAAATCGGATGTCTTTCAAAATTCATCCTCTTGTTCCGGAAAAATCAGCTCAAACGTTGAAGATAAACCAGTCATGCCTGGGAACTCACAAATATGATTGCTTTTTTCTTCATCCGAAATGCATAATACCCCTGCAACTACTGCGGTGTATGAATAATCATAGGGATGGGATGAAACAGAAAAACAGTAGACGGACGAGTTAAAGCCTCCTTGCATATTTATGGACTTGAATGGAAGCGTTCTTATGGCCGTTCAGGAGATGAATAAATGAATTGCATAGTGCCGGTCCTAATGATGTGGCCCCATGGACTAAAGGAAATGTATTATCCACCGTAGTTGTCGAGATGTTTTCAAGAAAGAGGCGAACTTCGGCGGATGTAATTAAAATAAGAGCGAGGACCGCACAGGACCGAAGCCGCTCTTTTTGGATGATCTTTAGTATAACGGATTACTGACATTATATCACTTGGACAGAAACCACCTCGAATGCCAAAAATGAAATGAAAAAGCCAGAATCTCACCTCTCGGTTACGTCCTCTGTCAGTTCACCATTAAATATAATTTTTCTACAGTAATGCTTTACGAATCGGAAAACTGTTGAAAATTGATGAATTCCCTTAGCCCCTACAATAAAGGGCTTCAACAGATATTACCTAAAGGCGCGTCCAGACTATGCCGATCGGCACCATTCGGCCTGTGCCGATCGGTAAAGCCACATAAGTGTGGACGCGTCTTTCGGCCTTGCCGGCCCGAACCGAATCATGCCGCTTCCAACCCGAATCAGCACGGTCTGGAAAGTCGAACCGAATGAAAACAAAATTCACAATGTGGACGTGACGACCGGCTTCAGTTCAGAGGCAGTCTATGAAGGGCGATCTCGAGTTAATCTGTACGCGTTCATTTGTTTGATGACTTTTTAACGTTGAAATGAAGTGGACGGATGATCAAACTAATAGAAATGTATCGTGTTCGTCCTCAATTTTGGGATAGTACTACTTGGATATATAAAATAAAAATCGGAGACACGATGCAATAACTGAAATTGAGGTGTCATTTGGAATGGATAGGTTGGAGGTCGCTTTTCGAGTGAAAGAAAAAAGATATTAACAGCAAAAGAACTGGCATGGATGCCGAAGAATAGCGTCATCATTCAAAATTTTTATTGAAATTAAATTCCTTCACTCCTTCAGTGCTAGAACAAAACTGAGTCGTTCGGCATCATTCGGGACGTCTACCCTGGAAAACCAGTCTGGACGTTATGCCAAACCGAACATGACGAACCAAACATGCCACCTGGTATTGGCCTGGTTTTCCAATAAGTGGTGTTATTTTGATATTCAAAGAAAAATGCCATTTTTCAATATAAATGATCGGATGTTTATTTCATTATAAAGAAGAAGCTATGCCGTTAAGAGTTGAAAATAACATCAGGCAAATGACCACCACGACCACGCTTGCAGGACCATATCCTTTTAATGGAATTTTCCATAACCAAACAGCAAAGTGGCTGCCCTATGTCCTCGATAGCCTCACGAATTCCATATTTGATGTCTTGAATCGACGCTGGGCTATTGGCGTAGACCTTCTCTTTTACGTGGCCTCGAAGGAAGAAGTCGCAAGGTGTTAAATCACAATATCTCGGTGGCCAATTGTGATCACCTCTTCGAGAGATAGCACGGTCAGGAAACTTATCCCTCAAAAGATCAATAGTTACGTTGATTGTGTGGCACGTAGCTCCGTCTTGTTGAAAGTAAACGTTCTCCAGATCAATAACATCCAATTCCGGCCATAAAAAATCATTAATCATCTCTGGATAGCGCAATCCACTCACCGTAACTAGGCTTTTCAACAATAACTCTTGGGTTTTCTGAGCCCCAGATGCGACAATTGTGCTTGTTGACGTAGCCACCGAGGTGGAAATGAGCCTCATCACTCCAGATGATTTTTCGATGGAATTCCGGATCATTTTCATGCTTTTCAACGACCCAATCAGCAAAGACAAGACGTTGTTGATGATCGGCCGGCTTGAGTTCTTGTGTTAAGTGAACTTTATAAGCCTTAAGACCCTAATCTTTATGCAAAATACGGTGTAATGACGTTTGTGGAATGCCTCATTCCAAAGAGCGACGAGGAATGGACAAACCTGGGTTTTCTTCAACACTTTCGGCTACAGCAGCAATATTCTCGGCTGTTCTTGAGCGACGTGCACGGGTTTTATTCTTCACATAACTAACTTGTCCCAACAGCTCGAATTTTTTTCGATCAAATCCGTATCTTTCGAATTCCACTCTGGGGATTTTAACCATTAACGATGTTAGCCGAGTTATTCATGCTGCCAACCCAACCTTCAAGTTTTAACTCTCTAACTCATCCTATTCGAGAGTTATCCTGCCTACGGTCAGCCGGGTTGACACACAGATGTTGGTTTGAAAGCACAATCTTCATAAATACGAAATTAAACCTTCAACACCAAGGTCAGCCAAAAATTCGAGTATCACGGACAATTGGCGAAATGATAGCTTGTAAGGAAGAACAAGCACGCCAAAAACTACGAATATGTTATGTGTTTCGTAAATTTCCCTCCAAGTTTACGTGACATGAATATGTATAAGTTTTGATTCAAAGTTTGTTAATTATTAGTGATAAATCATGCCTCATTTTCAGATCGACCCCAGAACCCCTACAGTTCAAGTTCCGCCCCTGGGTTATATTAATATTCCATGATAAATGGTCCAAATTTCGGAGTTCATGATACTGATCAGAATATTCTCATTGGCTTGGTGGAAATAAATATGAAATTAAATAAATAAATGCAACTGTTTAGCACGCTCAGATTGAGTTTCTAAATATTAATCCATATCATACAACAATTAGAATACAGAAGGAAAATATCCGTTTCCCCAGCAGTTATCCAGTAGGAAAGCTACTGAATGAATTTCCACTCTTTTCTGCTTTTCCGCAGTAGCCCCCTTGGGATATCATGTTGACGTTTGTTTCCTCCGTATAGTCAAAGTACAATGGGGGACCGTTTCAAAGGTTATAGCTCGTTGGAGATTCCACTTCTTCTTTGGCGTTTAAAGAAAAACAGGGTAAGTTAATGCTTCATCGTGACATGCTACAATTTATTTTCGACTTCGTCATCCCGCAGAGAGGAAAGACCATTAAATTTGTAGGTCGTGGAACGTACGAGACATATATGAGTAACGAATTATCTCGAGAGATTATTTGATCAAATCTTCTTGTGCACTGGTGTTAATTGCTTTTAGTTATTCTTTAGATGAAGCCATTAATAACACGAATAGGAAAATTGTGGCTGCATCGCTATCCAGAAAACAATGAGCAGATTAACATTAAACATTTGCTTATGTTATACAGAGTGTTCTATAAACTTCAATACATATCTGCATTCAAACGATCATTTATAACATTTACTGGTATCAAATCGTGGTTGAAAATTCCACTACAAACGTTGACACTTAAACGTTCCTGAAATCGTTTTGGTATAATGGCTTGTAGATTTTGCAATGTCCACACATGTTCGTTATGATTGTTGTTGATATGTAACGTTCCTTTTTTAATCCAGGCAGAGGTTTGTTTATGTTTTGCTTGCGATAAATTTGTCAATTGTATTGTCAGTGAATTTGAGGTTGAGTCTCAGTGTTGCCAATCGACATATAGGGAGTTGTATTCAAAGAATCGGATGAATTGACAATATTGTTTCATTTTGAAATCCTGAAATTTTGTGAGAGTCGGCGTCGATGAGATAAGATCGTCCATTTTTTGGAGATGCAGCAATTAGTTGCGCGCATTTTCTAAACTTTGTAAGAATTATTGGAGTCTTCTTAGATATATTTGGCTGCGAAAATCGAATTAAGAGTGAGGGTTACATTGGTTTGATTTGGAAAGATAACAGGTAACTTTCACTTGTCTCGAAAGAGGATTTAAACCTTTTGCAAATCCAAGTTGACCACGTATGATCTTGGTGACTTTGACAGGTATGTGTTAAATGTTCTATTCGCGTCATTTCTAGTAGAATCAACTCAGGTTGTAATTATTTTTCTGTTTCCAGAACATTGCTGTGTATTTGAAGAATTATTTGGTGGAGGCACGGCCAGAGTTAATTCTGAAGCCAACTTATATAGGATAACTCCGACTACCAGGGTATGTACGAATTGTATAAATATTAGATAACAACGAATAACTTGTCTGTTTGATATTCTGATAACCGCAATTGTTGTGCATTTGGGAGACTCATTTATTTCTTATCTGAGAGGAGTCACTTATGGTTTCTTTTATGTCATCAGGGTTTTTATGTCAGGAAGAGTAGAACTGAGGCATTCGAGTATATACAAGGTGGTCCATAAGTAACGCTGTGAGACATCCAACGGAGTGTTGCAGATCCAAAGTATATACAAGGTGGTCAGTAAACAACGCTGTGGGACATCCAATCGAGGGTTGCAGACTACGAGCACCGAGAGAAAGAGGACAGTATTGCGACACCATCGACGTAATACTACGTTCAGGAATAGGAATAGCCAGCACGCAAGTTATTGGAAATAAATCTCGAAACATATCTTATACCGGCTATATACGACTTGAACATATTATCATCAATTATATAAATTATTATTGTTGTAAAGCAGAAATTTGGGAAAGATTTGTGTTAATCATATATGATCCTAGATAAGAAACGTGGATGCCCCTGAGCTCAAGCGACGCGTATGTGAATCAAGGAAGAATATCTACGTACAATTTCCGCCACCCTTATTCAGGGTTTCACAGTAGTTTTTTTGTTGAATCTAAAGATCAGGGTTGTAAGCTACTGAAATAAATTGTTTGTTTTTAGCGTGAATATTCTTTTGGTAAATTTAGGAATTATCTCTTTCTGTTCTCAGGTTATCGTTACATAAGTAATATACTTTAATAATTTTTTAAAAATTTTCTAGTGATACGATTCTCACAAAATTGCACAAACGTAATAAGGTTTGTATTCTACAACTACTCACCAAGTTTCAATTTGATTAGATTAGTAATGGTTGAAAACGAAAGTATTACTCGGAAACCGTTTGGTCGATTATGCCCGTTAACGAACTTGTCCTTCGAATTGGGACGCGCCACCTACCATAACAATTTAAAGTCGCCATCTCTTTTCGTTCTTAAGTTATCGTGGTAACGGCCGGCCAGACGGCCGGCCGGACAGAATCAAATTTGACCTCGATTTCTTCATCAGTGAGTTGAACTTAGTCCTTTGAGACCATTCTCGGCAAAAATATCGAAAATTACAGAGATTTGGGCAAAATGATCTGTTTAACCTGTTTAACTCATTTATTATTTTTCATTACAGTTTATTACACTGCACAAAATTTTCAACGACTATTAGTCTTGATTTCAGAGAGATAAGAGAATAATTTTTGTTTCTGATTGTCAAACTATGTGAACAAATTTCGTCCAACAGCATCAAACTGTTTTATAACGATTGAAGAATCTGATATTAGAAAATTCCGGATACAGCCCTGTATCCTTACTCACTGAGGCGCTTAGAAGACATCTCGACTTCCCCCCCTCACCCATCTTATCCTTTATGTTCATGTTCATTCTCTTCATTCTTTATTCGACTTGCATCGTTCTACCGGATGCACAGCGCGGTGACGGCGGCAGGTAGAAATTCCTCTTTTGGACGTGACGTCCTGAATGAGAATATCCATTATTTGTAAATAATTACTTTTTACAGGACGTATCGTGAAATTATTCTAGCCGAAGGAACTAATGGGACATTTCGACATTGTGTTGTCATCTACCTCACTGTGAGGGTCCACTGACCACGGCTCTCTGAGATCTGGCACCGGAAATTGTAAAAATTCGTTTGTCTATTTCACAGTTATTCGGGCTGAATAAATCTCGATTATCTTTGCTCATGTTTGATGAAATTTCTGATTACCAAGTGGTACTAAGCATTAATTTCAACTTTGAAACGGCGCATTACAAGGAATCTTGCATTATGTTTGAAAACAATTCAGAGATCTTTGTAAATAAAATACTCAACTATATGCAGTGATCTTAATATTCTGAATTTTCGACCTTTTTTTGGGTGAGGTAAGGTAGCACCAAACTTCTCAGTTTTTTGCTCGCATGTATCGCTAGGAACAACGTGCCATCATTTTGGCTAGATGTCTATATTTTTGGAATTTTTAGGAGAAATTAAATTTGCAGGCTAGGCTTGGAATACAAATATCTTGGCTTTGTTAATGGGTGAAATTGGCCGAGTGGTTTCGGATTTATGCCCATTTTGAGCTCAAGCTTTTTTGCACTTATGTTCTGGGCAACATCAGCATATAATTTTACCCAAATGTCTGTAATTTTCGAATTTTTTGCCGAAAATGGTCTCAAACGACTAAGTTTAACTCACTGATGAAGAATTTGAGGACAAATTTGATTATGTCCTGCTGACCGGCCGTCCAGCCGTCCGGCCGGCCGTTGCCACGATAACTTGAGAACGAAACGAGATAGCGACTTGAAATTTCCAGAGTAGGTGGCGTGTCCCAATATGACGGACAAGTTTGTTAACGGGCATAATCGGCCAAACGGTTTACGAGTAATAAGTTTGTTTTCAACCATTACTAATCTAATCAAATTGAAACTTGGTGAGTAGTTGTAGAATACAAACTTAAGTACGTGTGTGAAATTTTGTGAGAATCGTATAAATAGAAAATTAAAAAAAAATTAAAAAATATTATGTATATCACGATAACTTGAGAAAGGAAAGAGATAGCCACTTGAAATTTTCAGGTTAGGTTGCGCATCTGAATGCGACATCTGAGTTTGTTTAAAGGCATAATCGGTTCTGGAGTTATACCCATCTTAAATTTGGTTGTTATTTCCTCAATAACTGGAAAAATTCAAAACCGATCCAATTCAAACATGGTTATTAGTTTTGAAATGCCTACGGAAAAATTCTTGCAAAATTTTGTGAGAATTGTATCACTAGAAATTTTTTAAAAAATCATTGAAAATCATTGATAACATTTATATATATATTTATATATCAGAAACTATTCATTCGACATGGCTGAAATTTTGAGAGAGCCTTCATAACCTAACTCTACTACCAAGCTTTAAGTTTGAACACGATCGGATCTATATTGTTGGAGATCCGAGCAGCCCTATGTGAGTTCAATAGCTGGATGGGTGACCGTTGCTTCAATAACTCTCGAACGAAAGGAGATAGGGACTTACAATTTTCAGGGTAAGTTGCGCATCTGAATGGGAGATTTACGTTCGCTGTTGGCCATAATTGGCCCAATGGTTTCAGAGTTATACCCATCTGGAATATTATTTCCTCGATGACTCGAAAAATATAGACTAGATCGAATTGAAGCTTGCTAACTAGTTGTAGAATATCGGCATAAGGAGGTGTGTAAAATTTTGTGAAGACCGTACCACCTTCAAGCACTGACGTGGAGTCAGAAGCTTTTGCGCGTATGTTCTATTGTCCATTGTCCTGTATTGGACACACTTAATCGAATTTACCATGGTGAATTCTATTGCCTGTTCTCGTGTATTGGATACTCTTAATCGAATTTACCTTGGTCATCTTATTTTCCTATGAAAGAAATGTCAAATTTATTCCTTGTTCGTTACTCATAAGCCTTAGGTACTTTCGTTCAAACTAACTAGTTACTGTTTGCGGTAGCTGTCATTTGGTCCAGTTTGAAAGATAAACGTCATTAATGTCAAGTGGAATTCAATATGTATTTCTGAACAGTTTGGTTGATGTACACATGTCAACAATTTAGAATTCGGATGCGCTAAGTTCATAGGCAGAGTTTTTTCGTCAGTTAGTCGAAAATTAATAGTTCAAGAAAGTCGAGCATAATTTACGATTCTTCAATTTTGGAAGATGAACATATATTATTAAGTAATATTTTAGACAATCGTTATGAACCTCCAGCGAAAAAAAGATGTTTACTTTAGATGTGGAGCGGAGAAAGGTTGACCCATTTCAGGACTCCATTCGTGGAAGAATGGTTATCCAATTATTTAGAACTGGATTTCCAACAGGTAATGTACAGAGAGTTATTCCTTAGTAACACTGTTTAAGATTTCCTACATGAGTATTCTGGTTTGAGTTCTCTCTGTACTGATTATATTTGATTTGTTTCATAAACATGACTGGCTATTTCATTTACTCAATTTTTCTGAATGCCTCCTGATAGATTTGAAACACTTTTAGCCAAAATTGAGCCGTCATATAAAGATAAGATGAAAAGGCGTTAGAATTCGCTCGCTAGTATGAAAAACGCTGATAAAAATAAGTAAATTAAGCAAACTCATAGATTAGTAACATAACCTAATTGCCTCACAAATCACAACGTACAAATGACAGCGAACATATATTTGAGAATGTTTGCTTGTTTGACGTAAACAGATAGCAACCAGGTTGTTACTGGTAGCAAACAACCACAAATGAGAGTAATGCAAAATGCTAACAGACGTAAACAGTTAGCTAGTGTATGCAATAGAAAGTAAGGCTCTCCTGTTCTAGAAAGCAAAGTATAATTGAAACTAAATGACCAATGAAATTGGGTTCCACCCCTTGATGTTCGTCCGGCCGTTGCCACGATAGCTTGAGAACGGAAATAGATAGCGACTTGAAAATTTCAGGGTAGGTGGCGCTTCCCAATACGACGAACAAGTTCGTTTTTGGGCATAATCGGCGCAATGGTTTCCGAATAATAACTTTGTTCTCAACCAATACAAATCTGATCAAATTGAGACTTGGTGAGTAGTTGTAGAATACAAACCTAAGGACCTAATTTTGTGATAATCGTATGCATTAAAAAAAATTATTAAAAAATATCATATATATCACGATAACCTGAGAACGGAAAGAGAAAGTGACTTAATGTTTTTCAGGCTCGGTTGTACAACTGAATGCGATATTTGAGTTTACTTGTGGGCATAATCGTTCATAATCGGTTTTGGAGTTATACCCTTCTGAAATTTGGTTGTTATTTCCTCAATAACTCTAGAAATACAATAACGATATAATTCCAGCATGGTAGTAGAATGCCAATGCGAAAACTCCTGCGAAATTTCGTGAGAATGGTAACACTAGAAAATTTAAAAAAATCATCAAAAAATATATATCAGACACTATTTGTCCGACACCGCTGAAATTTTTCGGTAGCCTTCAGAACCTTAGTCAAGTTCCAAGTTCGAACACGATCAGATTTATATTGTTGGAGATACGAGCAGCCTTGTGTGAGTACAGAAGTTGGATGGGTGACCGTTGTCTCGATAACTTTCGAATAAAACGAGATAGGTACTTGCAATTTTCAGGGCAGGTTGCACATCCGAATGGGAGAGTTAAGTTAGTTAACTCTTAATCGAATTTTCCATGGTTAATTCGAGATTGTCCAATACACGAGTATGGACAATTGAACATGCGCGCAAAAGCCACTTCACGTCAGTGCTTGGACCAATTTTGAATAGAATTTCAAGAATATAAGACTTATATTGTGTTTCCAGAACCCTCAGAAGTGTATAACACAAACATTTGAATATAATTTGATAGAAAATAAGTGAATTAATATAATTATCATAATAATATATATTAATAATCAATCAATCAAGGCACATACCTACTAGCTGATCCAAAATTACTATAATTCAATCAGAAAATGGAGAAATATTTAATTGTACCACTCCACATTCTGACCTGTTTAGAGAAGAAGTTTTTTTGCGCGTATGTTCTGGGGAACATACGCGTTATAGTTTTGCCCAAATGTGAAATTTAATTCTGTGGTGCCGTCCGGCCGTCCGGCCGTCCGGCCGTTGCCACGATAACTTGAGAACGAAAAGAGCCAGCGACTTGAAATTTTCAGGGTGGGTTGCGCATCCCAATACGACGGACAAGTTCGTTAATGGGTATAATCGGCCCAATGGTTTCCGAGTAATAATTTTGTTTTCAACCAAAATAAATCCGATCGAATTTAAACTTGGTGAATAGTTGTAAAATATAGACCTAAGCACGTTCGTGAAATTTTGTGAGAATCGTATTGCTAGAAAATTATTAAAAAATTATTAAAAAATATTTTTGTTGTCACGATAACCTGAGAACGGAAGGAGATAGCGGCTTGAAAATTTCAGGTTAGGTTGTGCATCTGAATGCGACATTTGAGTTTGTTTATGAGCATAATCGTCCAAACGGTTTTAGAGTTATAGCCATCTGAAATTTTCTGAAATTTGGATGTTTTTTGTTCCTCATTAACTCGAAGAATACAAAACCGATTGAATTCAAACATGGTGAATAGTTGTAGAATATAGACCTAAGCACGTTTGTGAAATTTTGTGAGCATCGAATCGCTAGAAAATTATTAAGAAATTATTAAAAAATATTTTTGTTGTCACGATAACCTGAGAACGGAAAGAGATAGCGGCTTGAAAATTTCAGGTTAGGTTGTGCATCTGAATGCGACATTTGAGTTTGCTTATGAGCATAATCGTCCAAACGGTTTTAGAGTTATAGCCATCTGAAATTTTCTAAAATTTGGATGTTTTTTGTTCCTCATTAACTCGAAGAATACAAAACCGATTGGATTCAAACATGGTTATTAGTTGTAGAATGCCAACGCGAAAATTTTTGCAGAATTTCGTGAGGATGGTATAACTAGAAAAATAAAAAAAAAATAATTAAAAATAATTGAAAAAAATTCTATATATCATAAACTATTCGTCCGGCATGGCTGAAATTTTGGGAGAGCCTGCAGAACCTAACTCTACTGCAGAATTCCAAGTTTGAACACGATCGGATCTATATTGTTGGAGAACCGAGCAGCCTTTTGTGCGTTCGGTAGGTGGATGCGAATCGTCGTATGATATGTTGTCTATGGTCGTATTTTTGCGAGAACCTCCAAAAATAAAATATGAATGTCATGATGACATATTATTATACATATATATTCATGGTAAAATCGTGTTATTTCATCACAAATCTATAGGAGATTAGATGATAGCCCTACATTAGTGGTCAGACCTGGTTTTGAAAGAGATCCTCCTTAGGAGGAGGCAACTAAATATTGAAGGGATTTCTATGAACAAGAGTGAATATCTTTGAGGAATAGAGAGGCGATTCTTCTTCAAGAGATCCATGTGCCTTCAGGGGAGTATATTTGCGAGAGGGGACCTTTGAATTTTGCAGAAGGCTTCTGATCTTGTAAGGTGAGAGGCTCATTTGTGGATATTAAATCTCGTGATGGGTAGAAAGGAATTCTAGGTCAGTTTTTCTATCACTAATGAGAATATATCTTTATGTAATAACGGGTGATTTTTTGAGAGCTTTTGGATTTGATTTGAAAAAAATTGGTTCAAGCACTGACGTGAAGTCAGAAGCTTTTGCGCGTATGTTCTATTGTCCATTCTTCTGTATTGGACACTTAATCGAATTTACCATGGTAAATTCGATTAAGGGTGTCCAATAAAGGAGAATGGACAAGAACATATATGCACAAAAGCTCCTAAATTCACGAAAAAAAAAATTGGTTCAAGCACTGACGTGAAGTCGAAAGCTTTTGCGCGTATGTTCTATTGTCCATTCTCCTGTATTGGACACTCTTCTTAATCGAAAAAAAAATTGGTTCAAGCACTGACGTGAATCAGGAGCTTTTGCTCTTCTTAATCGAATTTACCATGATGAATTCTATTGTCCGTTCTCCTGATTGGACCCTTTTAATCGAAAAAAAAATTGGTTCAAGCACTGACGTGAAGTCAGAAGCTTTTGCGCGTATGTTCTATTGTCCATTCTCCTGTATTGGACACTCTTCTTTATCGAATTTACCATGATGAATTCTATTGTCTATTCTCCTGTATTGGACACTCTTCTCAATCGAATTTACCATGATGAATTCTATTGTCCATTCTCCTGTATTGGAGTACAGGAGAATAGACAATAAAAATCATCATGGTGAATTCGATTGAGAAGAGTGTCCAATACAGGAGAATAGACAATAGAATTCATCATGGTAAATTCGATAAAGAAGAGTGTCCAATACAGGAGAATGGACAATAGAACATACGCGCAAAAGCTTCTGACTTCACGTCAGTGCTTGAACCAATTTTTTTTTCGATTAAAAGGGTCCAATCAGGAGAACGGACAATAGAATTCATCATGGTAAATTCGATTAAGAAGAGCAAAAGCTCCTGATTCACGTCAGTGCTTGAACCAATTTTTTTTTATATTATGTTTCGATATAATTCTATTAGAAGTTCAGTTCGAATTCAAATGGAAGTCAATGCCGCCTACATATTTCAAATAGGTGAGCTACCTGCCACGTGCCAAGTCCACCTCTCTTACGCCTATGCATGAAATTTATCACCCCAAAATGTCAACACAAGCTGCAACGTATCTAGCTCTGACGAGGGTTAGGATTTCATCCTTAGTAATAAAAAATTTAGGTTATTGGGGAGAGAAGTCTTTGGTGCTTCGACATTTGGTATATAATTCAAGAGGTTAAATTTCGAGTATCTCGAACAATAATGATTTGTGTTCCACTTGGTTTTGAATATTGAATATGAGTGACCTTTCACTCATATCAAAATCTGACCAACCACAGGCCAAAGGCAGCTCATGTTATCGCGAAAACATCAACTGTCTCTGAATTATGACTGGTCTTACAACTTTGCTGTTTTGAACGACTCAACCATGGATACGGTGTTTGAAAAATGAAAAATTTAAATTACAGACGTCAAAATGAGTCACTTTTTTCGTGAAATAGTCTAATGAAATACCACTCGCTACTGAATTTTCGCGATAAGTCTGTCTTTTATTACATATCTCAACTGACTTGCTTAGAGCCACTTTACACTATGCAATATTGGTGCAATGCAAGAGCAATGCAATGTGAAATGACCCAATGGCGCATGCGTGACGGCAATTCTCTCATCAGCTGATGCAACTTTTAAAATTAGAGGTGGTGAAATTTTTCATGCAATTATTTGGCAATTCTGGATTGTTTTTTAGTGACTTTAATGGAAGCCAACATGAATATGACATGATCAAATTCACTAGGTGTTTGACTTAACCTATCATTCGAAACTTTTTTTCAGCTCTATCTATTTTCATCAATTTTATATTATCTCATCCTCAACCTCTTTTCGAATATGCATAGGTAAAACAAACACCCTGTATATAGAGACGTATATGCATCAGATCATTCAACTAAATCCTTGGCATTCGAGTTCATACCTGTCACATATCACATGAAATGACATCTTTTCAATGTGACTGTCTTTTTTTGTGCTGTGGCTGTTGCTGGATCCATGGAGAGTGAGTCAGAGATGATTCACTCACTGTAGACTGGTTCAAGGTTTTACACTAGGTTCCGTTAATATAAACAGCTGAGGTATCATACTCCTAATACACTGGCCGTGAAAATTATCTCTTCGTGGGTATTTTGATGTTAACTTCACCGTGCTATCATTTTGCCGAGATGTCTGTATTTTTGGTGGAAAATAGTCTCACCTGTCTCACCTGTCGAGACAAGTAAAATTTCATTGAAAACAGACCTGTAGGAGCCTCAAAAAATTTGTGAAAATTCTTGATTCCGAATAGATGCCTACAAATTATTAGAGTTGCTTTCAATATGAATCATAATGTTAACTTATCGAATTCGGTTCCTACATGTGCCTTATCTGATCATTTTGTTCGCTTTCATATGTATGAGGGAATTAACTTGACTATGGACGAAAAGTGAAAATTCACTTTGATTCAGTTTGAAGCACTCATTCAATTCAAATGGGTTAACGTTAACAGGCGCGCCAAAGAGACATTCATACGTCTGCCACTGATATTTTGCATTCATAATTGAGTTCCATGGTGAATAGATGATACCCAGGCGAGCCAGAAAGTAACAATTAAATATGGGCTGAGGGTTATCGTTTCTGAGGGGTTACAGGGTCATTTAACGATTTGAGCAAAATTTTTGTTTACTATAACTCCCAAACAGTATTATATTCAAATTTGGCACTCATTGTCATCCCAGGTCATCAAACTATGCACTTGAACTACCCCAAAAAAGTGCAGACCAGGACTCAGATATTTTGATTTTTGCTTTACGCTCTACTAAAACACCCTGTACATGAAATATTAAGTAGTCTTTTATATCTTCGGACTATCCATAGATTCCTCCTTCGAATTGGGGTTTTCATTAGAACAGCTCACAGACCATTCATTTTTGGCCCTCTTGTTCCTCGGAACAGAGTGCTTATCAATTTGCTCAAATGTCTGTAATTTTCGAATTTTGGGCTGAAGAGCTACATATAGAGTACTTACAAATAGCACCTTTGGAAAAAGAATATACGTAGGGTTCTATAGTTTTGAGTGCCTGCAATGGGGATCTTGGTTGGCTGAACGTCAGGTGTCACTTCTGTCTACTTTGTACTCAGAAGTGATTGCTGGATTTTGCTGAACCGGCTTCTTCGTTGTGTATTTTTCATCGGCGTTGAATTGTGCTTCACTGATGATTCCTTATAAGGATACAACCGCGGTATATAGCTATTCAACCGAATCCATACTTCTATCTGATAGGCATATCCACCATCGTTAGATTTTCCGGGCTTGCATTTTCAGTTCCAGTCTATCATCGTGAACGTTGAACTGTAGATCTTTCGGAACGGAAATCCGCCATGCAAATCCAGAAACCAAACTTCCCAAGAACTTCGCTGTCATGTAATAAAAAATAAACTTTATATCGTGGCCGACTTATCGGGAAAACATTGATAAATTAATTCCAAATTGCGGCTGTCCGGTCGATAATTCATAGTTATGACCTGCAATAACGGACAATCTGCACGGTAGGGTAGGTAAGGTAGTAGAAGTCCTTTTCGAAATGAATATAATAATCCAAGTTTATACAAACGGGTTATTCAGCGCCACCGCACGCGAGCTAGGAACAAGTAAAGATCAGTTGTAGTCAACGGGTTGGCGTATAGCGTGAGAGTTTCTGCATTAGAATATGTTAAAAATACCGCCCGCCCTTTTTCAGAAGAACCCGGCACGTATTCGCTCTCGGATACCGGCATAATTTTATATTTAGCTTCGGTGCTTGTGCTGAATTCAGCGGAGTTCCCCGATAATGGGATCGATTTTCAGCATTCGAGTACATTTCGTAGTTTGTTGCGTTTTATGCACGTCGAAAACTCGACAATATGAATTATCCCATCGTTTACCGGGAAGAGAAATGTGCCAAACTACAAGCTGGATACTTCTGCAACGACAATTTTTGGAATAAAATGATGGACTATTTATGAGTAGTATTGACATAGAGCTGTGGTTAGGCGCTCGGCTCGTAATTTGATGAACTGTGAAGCTGGGTTTATAAACTTTTGTCGTGCTGTTGTTCGCCGTTGGCCGTTCTCGGCTGCTGTCGGCTGCAGTTGAAAACATGCCCATGTTTTATTATCGTCGTTCAGTTACGTTCGCTGTTCACTTGTTGGCCAATCATGATTATTTGTGTTTTGTCACGTGGGGAAGAGCTCTGATGACAAGTATCAGCTGATTGTGATTTGTGTTGCTGCCCTAATTGACATCACCCAGAAAGGTTAGACGCACTGGCATGTCGCCAACGACGCCAAACTGCGAATTCTTGGTTTATGTAAATTGACCCTCGAACATCGAACGAACTGCACCCAACAGCAACGTCGAACTGAACTGCAATACACGACAAACGACAGATAAATCGTGCTTAAAGCCCGATTTATAAACTCAGTCGTTCTGTGCAGTGCAGTGCAGTTCCTCGCAGTTGCGTTCAACATGAACCAACGTATTCAAACGGAGTAATTTATAAAATGTTGTCGTGCTGTTGGTTAAAGTTGGACGTTGTCGGCTGCAGTTAAAAAGATGCCCATGTTTTATGTTCGTCGTTTAGTTGCGTTCACGGTTCTATTCTGGGCCAATCAAGAACTTGCATTTTGTCACGTGCAGAAGCGCCGTAATGACAAGTATCAGCTGATTGTTATTTGTTTTGAAATTTGGAATCAATTTTAAAAATTGGTTCAGGCCTTGTGAAGAGGAGCTTTGGCGCTCTTGTTTAAACTTTGACAAAAGATATCTTCGAAATTATTGGTCTCTGGGAATGATATAAATGGATTCTTACGATATAACTGCATCATGAAAGAAATTAAATTCAAACAGACTGATTCTCCCCAATAACGAACTTATCCGAGATATTCATTCCTCAAATATACTCTGAGAATTATATTATATCAATTTAAACTTACACAATATCGCAGTTTTGTTTTTAATGGAGATATTCTGAATCCAATTTGATTATGTATCATACCAAAGTATATATTTTCATCATCATATGGATTATCCACGGGCATTATATTATCACCTTAAAAGTATAAGATCATATCATCCTCATAATTCTACGATAGCTGAGGTTATTTCATTGATCATTTTGCATTCAATCATACTTTGTTATCTAGAACAGGAGAGATGAATTTTATATGAAAAATAACGAACCAGAAATAATTTTGATATTTATCTCTCATAGGAAAACAAGATGACATGTAAAAACACAGATCTCATCATCATATCTAAAATCATAGCCAAAATAATTAAATACAGGATACTGTGGAAATAGAATTACGATTTATTATTGAAATTTTGAAAAATCATATCTCCGAAGGTATTAGCTTGTTGGAGTTAAAAACGATATCAAATGATTTTTTAGGGTGAAACTGCATCTTAAAAGAAATGTTTTTTCCATTAAAAATTTCAATTTCTTTTAAGATGCAGTGTGAAGTTAAGTTAATAAAACGCAATACCCAAGTTCGAACATACGCGCATGACTCTACGGATTATAAGCCAGAGTTGGTGTTGTCAATTCTTCCGGCCTGCACTTCTGTAAGAAGTTTATATCATAGTGAAGCTATCGCATAATAGATCGCCCCACAATCACATCATATTAAGGCAGAAATGTGTATAAGTTACACTTACCCCGAATGTATACTTACCCCGGTGTACCTTATGGGTTTAGGTGTAGTCAGAAGCGTCAAAACATGACAATTTTAAATAATTTTTTTTGCCAGTAAATCATTTTAGTTTATTAAAGTAAAAATATGGTATCATCAAATAAGGTTTCGACTTGATTTGACAGAAAAAAAATTCAATAATTCTTAAAGTAATGGCTGTTTGTGTTCATCCAGTTCCGACCGAAGCTCCTTGCGATGACCATCACTTATTCTTGGAGATTCATCAAAAATCAATCGGAAAAAAAAAAATTGTTTCATTAATTGATAATCTTGTGCCTGATCGGAGCTTTATTTTTCTTTTAAATTAACTAAATGGCAGTCTCAGGAAAATTTTGTCCATATTTTCGGGAAAAAACCAACAGTTAATAATTTATAAAAATTCGAAATTAAAGGAAAAAAAATCCTTCGATCAGGCATGAGTCTCTCATGTTCTCGAAAAGCTGTATAAATTTCGTTAGAATCTTAAGAGCGGTTTTCGAGCTACAGTGGTCACCAGTTGAAATAACGTAGTTTTGAGAAAAACGCATTCGAAGTTTTACACTCAATTTACGTATTATTCAATTACTTACAGAGTATTCTATTCCTGAGCCATATAATAGTTCTTCAGCCGTTGCGGCAGCCTCCAAAATATCTATTTGATGTTGTCTACGTATCATTCTACCTTATGGAGTGTTGTCGTTAGCACTTAGCTGCTAGCTACCCGCTCTCACCCAGAGCGCCTCAGAGCCCGTGGCTAATTATCGAATTACCCGAAAAGTATTTGTCGGATTTACTTCAAATTTTCAGAGAAAATTTCTGAGATATTATGCTTTAAGGAAATGAAAAAAAAAGATTTTTTGAAAAAACTGACTACACCTAACCCCTTAAGTGGAAATTTGAACAATTTCGTTTGACTATCTATCAACAGAAATTGTGTCAATGGAAAAAATAATTGTACTCCTATAGCCGGGAGCTTATCAGTCCCCATCCCCAGGATAATACATGCTTCAGAATGTATTATCCTGCAATCTCTCAATCGACAATATCCGAGCACATCACGAGAGCTCACAAAGAAACTGCAATTCCCGTTCATCTTGTAGAATATTCTGCTGTGTACTGTATTTTACCTGCCATCGTATTTCGTGAGAGCCATATTGATTTTCAGCATTCGAACACACTTTCAGTGCAGTTGTATTTCACCCACGTCGTTGAATAAACATTATTAATTTGCGAATAATTCTCTGGCGTGTGAATTGGGTCAATAGTCCCGGTAATGTATCGATTAAAAACTGAATTTTCAATAATTTCTGTAGCCGAGGGATCTGATATTTATCGAGACTGTGTCAATTTCAATCGCATACGATGTAGCCTATTTTAGTATTCCACATAAATATTTGATCAGACATCAAGATCGAATTAGGGTATATCTTGGAAACAGAGCGGTTATTCCGATAGCGATACACGTAGTTTCGTTCGTACCGTCAACGTGGAAAGTATTGACTGATGGATTTATTTTCTCCCTATTCAGGATTATCGAAAAAAGGTTTGATAGGTCAAAGTCATTCATTTATTCATTTTTTTCGTTCTATTACAAATTACAATTTAAAACATGTATCTATGGGAGATGATTGCTTCGAACATCTGAAGTTCTGAATGATCATCGCTTGGACTGGTCAGACCTGGTTTGGAAAGAGATCCTCCTAAAGTTTTTGCCTTTTTAGCTAAATGTTTCTCTGATTGAAGTTTGAGAAACGCACGTAATTTTGAATAATTCTCTATCTTGATTCGATTATTTATGTTGAGTGTGCTTCTTAGCATGGCGTAGAAAGTCCATAGAGATCAAAAGAACATTATCTGTAAACGATGACTTATGTTTTTACTGCTACACCAATCTTGAAAATTTTTGTATACAACTTTATACTTGTTTTGGGATATTTCGGGCAATCAATTCTGTATGGTTACATTAGCTGCTTCTCTAATTTCTGGGGAAGTACATAATAATTCATACTCACTATCTGAATTCATCTTCTTCAGCAAAATATTCACGGTAATTAGGTTTCAACTTAATTTGAAAACGTCAAAATTATTCAGGTGACAGAAGCACAGAACCACCTTGATATTAGACTGGTGAATAATTCCAAGAATAGAAGTGAGTTATAGTATAGTGAGTTATTATAACTCTGTTTGTTTACGGATACTATTAATTGAACGAAATCAATTGTATAATGAATATATAATTTAGTAGGAGTAGATAAATATTTATTACGCCATATATGAATAAGGGACTCATTTAATATGAATAAACTTTATTATATACAGGGTGAGTCTTTGACCACTGGATTAATTTTAACCAAAGATTCATCTCATCAAATGAAACACTTTTTTCATTTAACATTTTTCCAAATTCAGCTCAGGAAAAAAGATACAGGCTGTTGAAATTTTGAAAAAAAATCAGTTTTTATTTTGTAGCTTTGACATCCTTTTTTCGAATAAAATAAATGTTGGCGTAAAGTTTCCTATAACTATGATACATATTTTCCAAATATTAGTTATTTTCTACTTCTACTGGTTTTCTAGTTATGGACTCGTGGATTCATAAAACTAAACGAAATTAGCATAAAGAAAGCATATAAAGTTTTTCTTGGGTCATTTCAAGAATATTCCATCGATTTAGAACATTATATTATTCTTCATCATTTCTCCTTAAACGCACCGTTTTCGAGATATTCTTGAATGTTTTAAAATGGAAAACTCCAGAAATTTCACTAGTTTTATGGATCCGTCCCTGAGCGTTGGATTCCCGAATCAAGCTGTAAACCACGTTACCATGCCTTATTCTCGTCCGCCAACAATGTCATAGATAATTTATATGCGGGAGTGTATTAGCACATTGTGAAATCTTTAAACGCTTGTAACTTTTTACCTGAGCCGAATCTGGAAAAATGGTAAATGAAAAAAGTAGTTCATTTGATGAGAGGAATCTTTGGATAAAATTAATGCAGTGGTCAAAGACTCACCCTGTATAAATAAACTATTCTCTCAGTGCAGCAAGTAAGTCTTTGAATGGTAACGGAATCTGTTTTGGATCTAATTCGATTCATTCAATCTCATCCTTAGCATTGAATTATGAAGCACGCTGGTATAACGAAGAGGCTCAAACGACACTTTACCATCGGCCTATACAGTTCGGTACTCCTAATCTTCTTATCCTCCCATTATTTGCACATGCTTAGCCCAGGTCCACATGCGAACTCCGTCTCTCACCCAAACAACAGAAGGCATTTACCTGTCTAATAGCATTTCTTTAGGATACGGGGCTTTATACAAACAAATTAGTGTAAAAGTGTCCCGGGTCAGAAACTTCTTTCATGGCCCGAAGGTTACTATTTAACGCCGTACCATTGTGTAGATTCACGGAATAAGCAACTCAATAGAAAACCTGACGGTGCAGCGCCATTCACACTTTTTTTGAATGAACGAGACTGGCTCTTTCAGTAGAGCAGGTAGGTCGGTCTGATGGATTAATTTCAGGACCGGATGAGGGACATATGGCTTCGGTGAAGCCCTTGGGTGGCCGCGGTCATTACGGACAGCGCGACGTCTGCTCAGCCGAAATATGTTCCATCATGCGAGCTGTAATTATCCGGCGTAATTTCACAGATGTTTATGGGGTTGGAGTCTGCATTCCTACCAATTTGACACAAGCTACCTGAAAACCGGACTTGGCGGAAGGAATGAACTGATTATCTGAAGAGGCGGAATGGTAGAATAAACAGTAAACACCCTATATACACACTGAGAGAAGTATTTGCTTGATATTATCGAACATGCTTTGCAATTAATAAATAATGTATAGGCCATATGGACAACTAAAGACTTCTTCTATCGAAATATAGAATTTATTTAGATTCTTACAAATGATCATCACTTAATATAATTCAACATTTATTCAGGAATAATTTCATTCAATATTGCCGAAGAAATATTCATTTCATTGAAATTAATATAGTTGGGTTTTAATAAAATATCGAGTAATAATTAATAAGCAGCATTAATGTTGAGTATTTCGTTTAATATTAAAATTCGCTTATTAAATATTAATGAAGCTGGTAAGTGTTATGTTTTCTGTTATGCATTTTTTGTTTTCATCTGATAATCATTACCTAATGAATATTGTTTATATTTAAGAATGTTAATAAAAATAATATTTGAATTCATTAATAAATAACGATTAAAGTAGCATGTGACAATTCTTAAATTTCACAATATCTATCAACAAAATAATTCTAAAGATTTTCATTAAGCGTCTGACGAAGGAGTCTGATATAGACTCCGAAACGTTACGATATAGTTGTTTTCTCGTTGATGTTGTTTCGTTGTTGTTTGTTAGGCAAAATTCTTCAATTGATTGCTTCGGACAAATATCTTGTGTTTCTTACGCAGAAGCAAATCACAAATAATTAATTTTTATTTTATAAATATTTTTCAGAGTTTGGGAGAGAAAACCCAAAAAAACCTTTCAATAATGAGTATACCTCCCACAGTATCCTTTAATGATTTACTTTATTTCCGCTAAAACGTGTTCATTTTCATAACAATTGTTTCGTCAATTACATCTTGACTTTTTCAGTATGGTAACAGTTACCATACTCACCTGAATAAGTGAAGATCAAGATGTAATTGACGAAACAATTGTTGTAAAAATATACAAATTTTAGCGGAAATAAAGTGTTTATTTTAATCGTTCATAATGAATTTCCTACAGATAAAGACCAAAACAATCAAAAATTCAATCTAATTTCAATACTGGGAACTAGATCCTCAAAATCCTCTGGACTTTTGAATATAACTCTCAGAAAAGAATGATATATTTTATTTGCCGCAAAAAGTATAAAAAAGCATTATGAGTACATAAATAGACTTGTTGCATCCAAAGCAATTCACTTTCGGACTGTTGCCAGATCTTCTTTTTCAACAGAACATTTACCATTCAATTATTAGTGGATATTGGATTAGGTCTATTCTACCGTTAAAAATCTTGAGAATATGGCAACAGTGATTAAAATTAACAACAGCCATATTTTTTGAGGTATTGAGGAAATAACGATTATGCCTCCCAACGAACGATTATGCCTCTCAACAAACTCAAATGTCGCATTCAAATGTGCAACCTATCCTACAAATTGCAAGTCGCTATCTGTTTCCGTTCTCAAGTTATCTTGAAACAAATAATATGTATGTTTAAGTAATTTTCTTTTAATCTGGTTTTGCGATACTGACAAAATTTCACACACGTCTTTATGTTGTTATTCTACAACTAGTAGGCATATTTCAATTTGATCGGATCTGTATTGCTTGAAAATAAAATTTTTAATCGGTAACCGTTGAGCCGATTTGACTCATTAACTAACTTGTCCATCGCGTTTGTCAAGCCACCTACCCTGAAAATTTCAAGTCGCTATCTATTTCCGTTCTCAAGTTATCGTGGCAACGGTACGCATGCAACATGGCAACATGCACGCAAAAGGTAAAATTTTCGTCCCGAAGTATGCAAATTTCAATAATAGAATTGAAGACTCGTTCGCTTGCCGTATGCCACCTATGGCAAAAGATCGGAACCACTGCAGGGAACATTCATGAACGTTGGGGGTTAAAATTAAATGAAAATATTTGGCATGGATCTAAGAATATGTAATTCCGTTGCAATGATTTATCAAAATATTTTTACTTAAAGGTTATACAATCAGTAGCTCGGGAAGAGAAATATGGGAAGAAGGTAAGATAACTAGTGCACCTACCTACTTTCAAATGGATATATTTTATTTAAAACATTTATAATTGATTATCAACACCGTTTCCTGTAACTAAAGGCCTCCGACAGGGCTGTTGTATTTCCCCTACCTTATTCAAGATATACAGGGTGAGTCTTTGACCACTGCATTAATTTTAACCAAAGATTCCTCTCATTAAATGAAACACTTTTTTCATTTAACATTTTTCCAAATTCAGCTCAGGTAAAAAGATACAGGCTTTTGAAAAAAAATCAGTTTTTATTTTGTAGCTTTGAAATCCTTTTTTCGAATGAAATGAATGTTGGCGTAAAGTTTCCTATAACTATGATACATATTTTCCAAATATTAGTTATTTTCTACTTCTACTGGTTTTCTAGTTATGGACTCGTGGATTCATAAAACTAAACGAAATTAGCATAAACAAAGCATATAAAGTTTTTCTTGAGTCATTTCAAGAATATTCCATCGTTTTAGAACATTATATTATTCTTCATCATTTCTCCTTAAACGCACCGTTTCGAGATATTCTTCATTGAATGTTTTAAAAGGGAAAACTCCAGAAATTTCACTACTTTTATGGATCCGTCCCTGAGCGTTGGAATCCCGAATCAAGCTGTAAACCACGTTACCATGCCTTATTCTCGTCCGCCAACAATGTCATAGATAATTTATATCCGGGAGTGTATTAGCACATTGTGAAATCTTTAAACGCTTGTAACTTTTTACCTGAGCCGAATCTGGAAAAATAGTAACTGAAAAAAGTGTTTCATTTCATGAAAGGAATCTTTGGTCGAAATTAATGCCGTGGTCAAGGACTCACCCTGTATATTAAAGAAGCGCTCACTAAATGGAAGAAAAAATGCTCGGGTATGGGGACTCCATTAGAAGATACGACTATTTACAGTTTACAATTTGCAGACGACCAAGCAGTGATAGCAGGAGACCGGGATGACTTGGAATATATGATTCGTAAGCTGAAGGAAACTTATGATGAATGGGGATTGACCATGAACATTCAAAAAACCAAGTACCTGAGCATCGGTACCCAGGGCCATAACTTACAACTGAGTGGTACTGAGATTATAGAAGCCTCTGATAGCTACAAGTATTTGGGAATAACATTCGATAACACCGGAACAGATGATAGAGAAATAATAAACAGAAATATACAGGCAAGAAGAACCATTGGATACCTTAATGGGATACTATGGAGTAAGCAGATAACAAGACGCAGAAAATATAATATCTGTAACGCAATAATTAAGAGTAGCTTACTTTATGGATCCGAAACTTGGAGAATGACGGAAAAGAACAAAATAATGCTGGAGGCAACAGAGATGGATGCACTGAGACGATCTGCGGGAATTTCACGTTTGGATAGAGTGAGAAATGAGGATGTTAGACAGCTTATGGGACAACCAGATACTGTAATTAAGGATATAGAACAAAGGCAGCTCTCTTGGTATGGCCATGTGCAGCGTATGCCTGATTACAGACTGCCGAAACAGGCAATGAACTGGATTCCACATCACAAACGAAAACGGGGAAGACCTAAAACTTCATGGAACCAAGGAATACAGAAGGCGATGAGTATCAGGAGCTTGCGTGAAGGCCAATGGGAAGACCGAAGACAGTGGAGTCTAGATATCGGACAACGTCGAAGAACGTTTTAAACCGAAAATATACAGGATGAGTCTTTGACCACTGCATTAATTTTAACCAAAGATTCCTCTCATCAAATGAAACACTTTTTTCATTTACCATTTTTCCAGATTCGGCTCAGGTAAAAAGTTACAAGCGTTTAAAGACTTCACAATGTGCTAATACACTCCCGCATATACATTATCTATGACATTGTTGGCGGACGATAATAAGGGATGGTAACGTGGTTTACACCTTGATTCGGGATTCCAACGCTCAAGGACGGATCCATAAAAGAAGTGAAATTTCTGGAGTTTTCCATTTTAAAACATTCAATGAAGAATATCTCGAAAACGGTGCGTTTAAGGAGAAATTATGAAGAATAATATAATGTTCTAAAACGATGGAATATTCTTGAAATGACTCAAGAAAAACTTCATATGCTTTCTTTATGCTAATTTCGTTTAGTTTTATGAATCCACGAGTCTATAACTAGAAAACCGGTAGAAGTAGAAAAAAACTAATATTTGGAAAATATGTATCATAGTTATAGGAAACTTTACGCCAACATTCATTTTATTCGAAAAAAGGATGTCAAAGCTACAAAATAAAAACTGATTTTTTTTCAAAATTTCAACAGCCTGTATCTTTTTACCTGAGCTGAATTTGGAAAAATGTTGAATGAAAAAAGTGTTAAATTTGATGAGAGGAATCTTTGGTTAAATTTAATGCAGTGGTCAAAGACTCACCCTGTATATATATATAATTGAAAATTCATAAATTTTGCGAGAAATGTGTAGGCTTTTCCTACTCGCAAGTGGAAATGCTGCCAGATTTATTTAAATATTCATTAGTTTCATTGAACTATGCCGTTTCTCTATATTTATGTCCATATCCGATATTTCCGAATTTTCAGCATTGATTTCTTTATGACTTTGGAACCACAGCAAGTATTATTGCGAAAATCTTCAGATTAAACATAGGTATACCAGTGATACGAGTGGTGTCTCAAATATAAATCAATACATTTTAGAGAATAGTATATTATTTCATACAGAAGAGAGGTGAGACTTTTCACAGCATGCCTGAGTTTAATACCCTTATTACACTATGCCTTTCATTCGATTTTTTTTCATCGATTTGCCGACCCCCTGGGGCTATTTGACTTGTGAAATATATGCATACGTATATTAATTATACGAAGCCATTCATGAAGGACCCTATTGGCAGGAACGCTCTGGACTTGTTGATTTATTAATTTATTTGATGATGAAGTTCTATCATAAGAAAACATTGATATAATTCCTAACCTTGAAAACCAATACTTTCAGAGATATGATTTGTCGAAGTTTGATCAAGAGCGCCAAAGCTCCTGTCCAAAGGGCTTTCCCACTTTTGTATTCCGAACAGCTACAATTTATATGTACAAATCCTGAAAATACTGAATTCAAAAGATTATTTTCTCTTGTTACTGCGGTACCATTTCTATCGAAACGCCCTTAGTATCCATATATTCAGCAGAACGCGAAATGTTATCCGAACAAGAATGAATCATTTTCCTGCCAACCAGCTCAAAATACCAAATATATTCAAGTCACAGCTTGTCGGCGTCAGTGTGAGTCACCAGCTGTGCTCACCCTCATCTGCATGCCGTTGAGTCCGTCTCTGCATTGTTACGTCCCAGCAATCAAGCGTATCTGTGAAGGAACGTTTCTGATTTATTGGCCAGAATGCAAGTCAACTTTTCTCACCTTCCGGACCCGAATGTAGGTACACGTAAATTGTATATTCCGAGCAAAGTGGGTAGACAACGATACAACGCCTCGTCTACTGAATCAGGATGACGAAGGATTGTGGTATGACACACATCAGAAATGTCTACAGATTTTATCTGAATAGAAATAATTTTCAGGCATAAATGGAATCTATTGATAGTTATTTAGTCCACTTGTTGATTAACGATCAAGATTTTTGGCGCTCTTGTTCCTCTGAACAGAGTACATATCAATTTGCCCAAATGTCTGTAATTTTCGAATCTTATGCTGAAAATGGTCTTAAACGATGTGGTTCGACTCACTGATCAAGAATCCGTTGTCGAAATCGATTCTGTCCGGCGTCCGGCCGGCCGGCCGTCCGTTAACACGATAACTCTCGAACGGAAGGAGTTAGAGGATTGAAATTTGCAGGGTAGGTTGTTGGGCAAAATACGACGAATGGTTTCGGAGTAACAAAAAAAAAATTTTGTTTAAACTTGCAAATTTCAAATTCAATTATTTTTTTAAAAGCAATTTCACCATAAAAATCCATTGATATAATATTCACCTCAAACAAGCTGATACTTTCGGAGATATGATTTTTTTAAATTTCAATAATGAATCGTACTTCTATGTTTTTTTGGCGCTCTAGTTCCTCGGAACTGAGTGCTTATCAATTTGGCCAAATGTCTGTAATTTTCGAATTTTTCGATGAAAATGTTCTTAAACGATTTGGTTCGACTCACTGATCAAGAATCCGTGGTCGAAATTCATTCTGTCCGGCCGGTCCGGCCAAACGGCCGGCCGTAGGCACGAACACTCTCGAACGGAATGAGCTAGACAGTTGAAATTTACAGAGTAGGTTTGGGAGATAAATATCTCAGCTAAGTTCGTTAGTGGGCAAAATCGGACAGATGGTTTCGGAGTAACATCATTTTTAATTCTAACAAGCTAATACTTTCGGAGATATGATTTTTCAAAATTTCAATAATAAATCGCATTTCAACGTTGTCACAGAATGATATAATTATTCTATGTATGAATTGTCATAATGTCAACTTATTTTCCTGAGACATGACATTATCCAATCAATCGAAGAATTGTGAGCGAAGTGAGAAAAATCTCAGTTGTTTGCTCCGAAATTAGTTTTTCTCAGAAAAGTCTTACATTTCGGAACGAAACATGAAGTAAGAGATCTGAGAGTAGTGAGACTGCTTTTCATCGATAGACATAGATATAACTCTCGAACGGAATGAGCTAGGTAGTTGAAATTTTCAGAGTAGGTTAGGGAGATGAATATCTTGGCTAAGTTCGTTAATGGGCAAAATTGGCCAGATTTAATTTGATTTCTTCCATGGTGAAGTTCTCATTCTCATGATTGCTCATTTAATCTTGATAAATAAACTATTATTTGAATTGAATTTCCTTTATGATGCAATTCTATCATATGCATACATTGATATAATTCCCAACTCTGAGAAACCAATACTTTCGGAGATATGATTTGTCTGTTTGAACAAGAGCGCCAGAAAGCTCCTGTCCACAGGGCTTGAACCCATTTTTTTAGAATTAATTTTCGTTGTATTTCCCTCATGCATTGATATAATTCCCAACTCTGAGAAATCAATACTTCCGGAGATATAATTTGTCTGTTTGAACAAGAGTGCCAAAAAGCTCCTGTCCACAGGGCTTGAACCAATTTTTTTCTATTACAATTCTCACAAAATTTCACAATCGTCCTTGTGTCAGTATTCTACAACTAGCTACCAAGTTTCAATTCGATCGGATTTGTATTGCTTGAAAACAAAATTATCACTCGGAAACCGTGGGACTGACATAATCAAATTTGACTTCGAATTCTTCATCAGTATATCGAACCTAATAGTTTTAGTTAACCATTTGGGCAAAATGTAACGCGATGTTCCTCAGAACAAATGCGCGTAAAAACATCTATTCTGAAGACGTATTTTACTTGATACGGTTACAAATTTTTTTTCTGCATCCATAATTTTTTTTTGGATTCCGTATTATTATTATAACAATAACCTCGAGATACTGGAGCTATGGATGAGTGTTTCATTAACTTTCATGTACCTACAGGTTTTTCAGAATGTAATACGGGATTCCACAAGTTACAGATTAACCCGTCCACTCAACATGTAAGTTCTGAGTTATTGTAGATTCTGCAAAGAATTGGTTCATCACAAAAAACTTCACCAATTTTTGTCCACACATAACAAAGAAAATCTTTTCAATAATCTCTATAAAGGCAAGTGTTCTCATTCAGAAAGACCCTTCTTTGCTTTCCAGTCAATAAAATGAAGTCGTTCGTGAACGATAGGAAGGTAAAATCATGATTTAAATTATCAACACGTTAGGGTGAGGATATGACTCACTCCCTGCTAGTTCACGTACCGCTCCTGCATACCGCAAACCAGATGAGTATCACATTTTAAAGCTGTTGCCTCTTGCAATATTTAACAAATAGTAACTCGATGCCACTGAACGGATGTAGCTTCCATGTATTGTATGTTAAATCTTCACGAGCGGTCACAGTCAGCTGCAATATTTCCACCCTTCGTCAACGTCCATACCAAGATGCATAGAATAACAAGGTGTCGACACTCCCTGCTAATTCCTGTTAAAATTTGCGGCCGAAAAACGGACATAGAACTGTCAAATTACGTACTTTGTATTCTACTTCACTTTATTAACGATGGTGCCGCTAGAGTCGATTTCGAAGATTCTGACAAGCGACAAAGTTCACTTTCCACAGTATCTAGTTCGTAAACCCAAATTAAAAGACTATAATGAAGCAGTTTATTGAAAAATCAATTCTTTTTTTGATTAATCGGACATCTGTCCGGACATTATATGTAAACTTCATTTGTTTGGAACAGAAATTTCATCTTGCCAAGACATATGACGTCAAATAAGGGATTTATTAGTGAAGGAGTTTCTTTGGAACATTTTGAATGGATCTGTAAATGAAGAAATCTGTGAAATCATTATTTTTTCATTACAAATGATCACATCCAATGTCATTAGTATATAAGAATTTAATTTATGTACACTGCGCAAAAAAATATTCGCGCATTCTGAAAATCTCAATTTTAATGAAAGTTAACTCTACATTGACTTTATAACTTATTTTTTCTTCAAACGTCAAAAAATGACAAGGTTCGCGCATTGACAACAATATGCGAAGTGACCCTTTTTTTCATTTTCTTTCGTTACCATGACACCGTGCGCGAAGTAGTGTGCGAAATACCTATTTCGCACACTGCATGTAAACTATATGGAATTTTTATATTTTAACCTTTATGTTCCTCGATTTCTCCGGTGAAAGATTTAAAATTACCGAATTGGCCGCATCTGCCGAGTTAGGTGAGGTACTACTTACATCATCGTCGCTCGAAATTTCCATTATTTCACAGTCATAAATATCACGCACGAAATTGACGCGAATAAAAAGTCACTCCAAAATAATTATCAAGAACTGTCACTTTGAAATAATGGTCAACAAATGCGATTTTATTTCCATAGTTACAGCAATTACTTGATTTGGAAAAACAGTTTAAGCCAGTTCCATACTATTTTTCATATTAAGGTATGCATGTTACTTTTTTAGAACAACATTTTTGGAGTTTGTAGAAAAAATTTTGTTTGCATCTCATGCGCGAAATACTTTGGTGATCTCGACTATTTTTTTAACTCGGCTGCGCCTCGTTAAAAAAAATCAGTTCTCGATCACCAAAGTAGCATTTCGCGCACTAGATACAAAAATAACTATTTTCTACAAACGTCAAAAAATGACAAGGTTCGCGCATTGAAAACAATATGCGAAGTGACCCTTTTTTTCATTTTCCTTCGTTACAATGACACCGTGCGCGAAGTAGTGTGCGAAGTACTTACTTCGCACACTGCATGTAAACTATATGGAGTTTTTATATTTTAACCTTTATGTTCCTCAATCAAACAAACAAATGCCATTTTATTTTCATAGTTACAGTATTTACTTGATTTGGAAAAACATTTTAAGCCAGTTCAATACTATTTTTCATATTAAGCTATGCGTATTACTTATTTTAGAACAATATTTTTGGCGTTCGTAGAAAAAATTTTGTTTGAATCTCATGCGCGAAATACTTTGGTGATCTCGACTATTTTTTTAACTCGGCTGCGCCTCGTTAAAAAAATTAGTTCTCGATCACCAAAGTAGCATTTCGCGCACTAGATACAAAAATAACTATTTTATGTTCTCTAGGTAAGGTTTTGAACGAAACAAGACTCATTAAATGGAAGAAACAGAACATACGGGCAAAAACGTGATATACCTAAATCATGGCCAATCGGGAGACTTTATGAAAGTGAATGGAGTATAGGTACACTGGAATATAAATTGGAGCTATGAATTCAATCCTATTAAATTTTCGTTACCAAGGAACGGTCAATTAACCGAATATGACGTTTCATTCATGCTGAAAGTATTTTCCAATTTACTTCAATCGAATTTGAATTTAAATGAAAATGCATGAATTCAATTTCGAGAATAAAATGCATCAGGATTACTAGAGGTGATTTCTTCAGGAAGGAAAGTGAGAGAAATTACTGCCCTCAGATTTCCCATAGCCGATGATTATCAAACTTCGAAACATTCATGGAGGCACCACGTTAATTACACAAAGATTGCACTATTCACCGTAAAAACAGAAGGAAAGAATCCGAAGTCAGGAAGAACATTATCTTGAATTTAGCTAGACAAAATCCGACAATCTCCACGAGAATGATATTGAATCATCCTAACGTGAATAAAAGCAATTCCGCTACATGGAGAGTTCTAAGGAATGGAGACCAAGCGTATCATCTACAAGGATCTCAACCGCTAGAAGAAGTAGATTGCAACAATAAAAAATTGGTTCAAGCACTTACGTGAAGTTGGGAGCTTTTGGTGGCATATTCTCTTGTCTATTCACGCCTGATACGAAGACTCAATCGAGCAGTTCATGAAACGTAAAATTTTTCAAGATAGCTGAAAAAAAAAATTCAGCGTTTAACCGACAAACTTACTGTTAATAATGTTCTATTCACCTCTATTGTACACTTTTCTTCGAATTCACCTATGCTATAGACCGTTTTCTCAGCTCTTATAAGATATGAATACATTTCGTACAATTTTAATGACCGACAAGAATAATGAGAATCGTCTATGATCACAGAATTTTTCATTGTGATATATGTATTCTATCTGAATTGAAATCTAATGATATAGGAAAAAACCTTACTTTTCAATTAATTTCCGGATACGATATTCACGAAATTCTTTGAAATATTTTGAGTTATAGAGGAAATAACAACAAACATTCAGATGTGTATAGTTCCAAAACAAAGGGGCCGATTATGCTTATCAACGACAACGACCTTAAATATCGCATTCGGATGCGCAACCTACCCTGAAAATTGCAAGTCGCTAACTCTTTTTGTTCCTAAGTTATCCTAAGATACATCATATTTGTTCATAATTTTTTTTAAATGTTTTTGTGATACGATCCTCACAAAATATCACATACGTCTTTACGTCGGTATTCCACATTTAGTAATCAATTTTTAATTCGATCGGATATGTATTTTTTGAGGTATCCAGAAAATAATATGCCAGATAAGTAAGTTACTCCGAATTGGTTGGGCCGATTATACCCAACAACAAACTTAACTCTTTCATTCGGATGCCCATCTTACCCTGAAAATTTCAAGTCCCTATCTCTTTCCGTTCGAAAGTTATCTTTGCAACGGTCCCCCATCCAGCTACAGAACTCACTCAAGGCTACTCTTATGTCCAACAATATGGAGCCGATTGTGTTCAAGTTCTTGGAACTTCGCGGTAAAATTAAGTTATGAAGCCTCTCGCAAAATTTCTGCGATTTCGGACTGATAGTTTCTGAGAAATGGTAGCTTTTTCAATGGCTTTCAATAATTTTTTAAATTTTAGAGGGGTACGATCCTCACAAAATCTCTCAATAACTAAACAACTAATTACCATGTTTCCATTGGATATAATTAGTATTTTTTGAGTTACTGAGGAAATAACAACAAAATATCAGATAGGTATAACTCCGAAACCCTTTGGCCAAGTATTAACAAACTCAAAGGTCACATTCAGATGCCCAACCTTCCCTAAAAATTGCAATTTGCTACATCGTCCCGATCACAAGTTATCGTGTGATAAATAATATTTTTCAATGATTTTTGTTTTATTTTTTGGTGATTTTTTTCGTATATTTTTGTCAAATTTTCTAGGGGTACGGTTCTTAAAAAATTTTAAACACATCTTTATGTTGATTTTCTACTAATAGTTACCAAGCCTCAATTCGATAGAATCTTTATTTTTTGAGTTATCGAGGAAATAATATTTCAGGTGCGTATAACTCGGAAACCGTTAAACCGATTAGGCCCAAAAACGACCTCAAAACTTCCATTCGGATACGCAACCTACCCTAAAAATTGCAAGTCCCTATCTCCTTTTGTTCGAAAGTTATCGAGGCAACGGTCACCCATCTACTGAACTCACACAAGGCTGCTCGAATCTCCAACAATATTTAACCGTTCGTGTTGAAATTTGGCAATAGACTTGGGTTCTGAAGGCTCTTGCAAAATTTCGGCAATTTCAGACGAATAGTTACTGATATATATATAATAATACAGCTAATAACCATATTTAAATTCAAACAATTCAATTTCAGATGGCTATAACTCTAAAACCGTTTGGCCGATTATGCTTATAAACAAACTCAAAGGTCGTGTTCAGCATATCTTAACCTGAAAACTTCAAGCCGCTATTTCTTTCCGTTCTCAAGTTATCATGACAACAAAAATAATTTTTAATAATTTTGTAATAATTTTCTAATAATTTTCTAATAATTTTCTAATAATTTTCTAATAATTTTCTAGCCGTACGATTCGTACCAAATTTCACGAACTTGCCTAGGTTCATAGTCTACAAGTACTCACCAAGATTCAATTCGATCGGATTTATATTGATTGAAGACAAAATTATTACTCGGAAACCATTGGGCCGATTATGCCCATTAACGAACTTGTCCGTCGTATTGGGATGCGCCACCTACCCTGAAAATTTCAAGTCGCTAGCTCTTTCCGTTTTCAACTTATCGTGGCAACGGCCGGATGGTCGGCCGGACAGAATCAAATTTGACCTCGAATTCTTCATTAGGGAGTCGAACTAAATCGTTTGAGACCATTTCACTCGAAAAATTCGAAAGTTACAGACATTTGAGCAAAATGATAACGCGATGTTCCCCAGAACATACGCACAAAAATTGGAAAAGACTGACGTTTGGGCAATTTAATAGGTGTTGTGTTCAGGGAAACAAGCGAGCCAAAAACGATGGCAAAAACTCAACTGTCTTTTTCCTCATGACATTTAGACCACATTCCTGGAGGTAGGGGCAGAAGGGCAGTCGAATAATCGATGATCCATCGCGTGTAATCTGTTAACTTTTGAGCTGGTTCATCGTGCTTAAATACCTCCCATTGTTAACCGTATATAGGCAGCGATTCCATTTACAAATCCGTGAAACCTAAAAATGGCTTGAATACTACGGAGTACGTAGATGTTTTGCGAATCGGAATTTTGCATTTATTTGGTAATGAACGTATATGTTTTCCATTCCGATTAACGAGGCGTTGATGAGGGTATTTAAAGCGTATGTCGAAATTCCCGGAATCCCACCGTAGTTTATTATTCCCAAATAATGAACCATATGATTCTAATATTTTAAAACCCCCTATTGTGACGGCAGGAGCTTAACAGGCTCCTTCATTTGATGATAAATATATAGTGACTGACAAAGAAAGTGCAACACACAGAAGGAGCTGTTTAATTTTTTTTTTTTGTGATTCATGGATAGTATAGCAAGGACTAAATGATTGAAATTTCAAGAAAAAAAAAAGAAGGGTTTACAATTTTTTTCAATAAATTTATCAATAATGTGTTTGTCCACCGCGATTATCTATACACTCGCCAACACGTCTTGGCATCGATGCAATAAGATGGTCTATTTCTTCTTGAGGGGTACTATCCCAAACTACCTGTAATTCACATATCAGAGCCGCCAAGGTCCGTGAGGACTGGGGTACACTTCCAAGCCTTCTACCCATGATGTCCCAAACATCGCGAAAGATCGGGGGATCTGGGCGACCATGGCAAAAGATTAAAATGGGTCGCTTCAAACAAGTTCAAACTAATTCTGGCAAAATGAGGCCGAGCATTATCTTGCTGAAACCTGCCTTTTAAAAAAATTCTGGACTTTGTTGTTTGTTTTCGGATGAAACTTGAAAGCGTGTTGATAATTTTCTGCACTAGTTGATGACTATACCCGTTTCTTTCGGCAATTTGCAAAATCATTTTTCCTACTTTCTTGGAGTTGATAGGCTTAGCGGAATATTAAATAACCGGTTAACGGGAAAAAAAAGCTGGCTATTTTATGTGACCAGGGAGCTGCCGAATCAGACGAAATTGTTCACATAAATTAAATTAATTGAAAAATGTTTAATAGATTTGGAGCCATATGATATTGAATGTTTTTTTAATATCTGAATTTGGTTTCTATTTAATATCACAATTCGACTTGTGTAAACATTGCATATGGTAAAACACCAATAAAGAATCTAATATCTCAGCGGGTTTCTCTGTAAAATGGCAAGAAATAGTATTTCCTCAACGATATTCTTGCATCGTATTAGAAGTCGAAATATATTTTATGCTAAGAAAATTCCATTAATTGGATGAAACTGTTCTCTCAGTGCAGGTAAAAACTGGAATTTCGAAAAGCACCGTAAGACATAGGGCAAAAAGTAAGCCTCCCTCACAAACTACTGGCTGTCGAACACACAAATGATGTGCCTGGTCCCTTTCTGTACTTATGCAATCATGCAATTATCACCAATCACACATTGAAGGGACATCGGTTTGGAAACTGAGTGATGACACATTGGAAGCCTATAATTTCTTTTGATGTATTGTTTGAAGAGCCATCAACTTCGGCGCCGCTAATATCGGGCATAAGTATAATTATGGATCAAAAATACACTTTGGACATCGACATAATAAAGAAGACAACTTTTCTCACGCTTCGTGTTTTCTGCCTTTATGATTCATTATTAAATTTTATTCAAAAATTAACTTCAATTGTGTATATATTTAACAATTGAATAAGAAAATATCATGAAATAGAGGGGAAAAATTAATAAACCAGTGGGATAGATCTACAAAGTTACAGGATCTCTATATTGATGCGAAGTGTTTTAAGAGGTGGTTCTTTAGTTTAAGTTAATTTGGATCTTTTAGATACATTTTTGTGCTGAACATCTTTCTCTCCTATTTACTGCTCTTTGATATTTTGGGAGTGTTTTTGTGTTTATGGAATATCTTCTGTATCGGACAATTGAGAAGAATGAAATATGGCAGACCACTCAACAATTTTTGTTGTTCCGAAATGTTATAACAAGGTTTCGAAATAATCAACCCCTAAAATACTCTTCAGCTAAACTATTTGATGCTTCAACATTTCAAGAATTGAAAAAATTTTGTGAAAAGAAATATTCAATACGATTTTTTGTTGTTTTTCTATTAAACTTAGCTTCTTTCCATATGATCACACAAAGAAGATATAATTTGTTGAAATAATTAAGTAATGGTATTTAATATGCATATGGAAAAACTACTACTGACATGGCATCAGGAGCTTGAGTGGTCTCCTTTATTGAAAGATCGAAAAAAAATTGTGGAATTCATATAGCCGGCATAATTAATTCTCCTCAAATTTGAACACCTTTTATGACTGTTGGTGTTCATCTAAAATTTCAATACGGATTATTGACACACTGTGATTAATAACTATTGTTTGCAAGTATTCAATCGTTCGCAATAATAATATGTAACTATTTTACATAGGTACTAGCTGACCCACGCAACTTCGCCTGCGCCAAATCAATTATTGCGGTTGCAATTTTATTTCAAAATGTGAAAAATTAAAAAAAAAACCCTAGGACCCGATTGCAGCGTCAATTGAATTTCCAAGTTATCCAGGGACCCACTCAATGGGTGTAATGTCTATGAAGAGCTTTATAAAATGTTTCTAATGACAAAATTATTTTATAAAATGTGCCAATTTTGGGTTTATATATGTTGTATAAACGTATTGAAAACAATTTAGCGACTAAGAATGTTTAATAAGATTTTGATTGAAAACGTTTCCACACTATTATAAAATATGAAATTGCTAGTTGGGCTTTTAGGCCAAAAAATCAATTTTCGGGCGTGTTGCGTACAATATTTTTTCGGCAATCATGTAGAATCACAAATCGATGAGAGGACACATTTCTTTATTATACATTTTAATTCGTATTTGATTTAAACAGAACAGAAAATATATATATATATATATATTCTTTTGACTGAGAGCTGTATATGTGTTAGCAGAGGTTGGTGTAACGGTGTACCATACAATTCGACGTATGATACAAGAGCTTAGGGAAAAACCTCAGCAAAAAACCCTTTCTCTCCGTGAGTGTGGTGATTTGTAACTATTGTTTACAAAATTTGCTGTAATTTAAAAATATTGATGGGGATATATTTCTTCAATGTGGATTCCCTCGTCATAAAACGGATAGGTTTCTCCAAGATACCCGAAACTCAACCTGAAAAATGAAAAACTCAGAGCAGATGCGAAATAACGAAAATATTCCAATCAATTCCATCGCAATTTTCGAATAGAATTCCAAAGTTCATCAGGAAACATTCACAGATTCCTTTCATTAAACAAAAAAATAATCATTGACGAAATTAAAATCGTGAAGCACTTCCTATATAATGTCTTCTTAATTATGCATTCCGCTCTGCTTGAAACCCATCCAGCCCACGTTATAAAAATTCAAGTTCACTGCATTTAATATGCCGACGTCCGGAAAAAAAAAACACCTTACAAGATCGACTCCGAAATTAATTCAAGCAATGGGCGAGCACGAAATTCCAACCATGAGAGTCAACCTATGTATTATCTACCCACTCTTTCCGCCCACGTTACACATTTGAATCTTATGAATTTACGGACACAATGGTCGGGAAATTGAAAAGAGGCGCAGGTAAAGGTACGCACAATGGTTAAATTCCGTACGGGATCTTCGATATAAAGAACGACGAAAACTGAATGAGGCCGTCTGTGAAGATATCCGTACCCGATACCTCAAATTTCAGATGTATTTTGGCGATTCCCTTTCAGTAGCCGAGAAGTAAAAATCAGTACGGTTGTGATGCGGTTTCACACTTCCCAACTACTGCGCAACTACAAGAATGAGGGCTGAGGAGGACAGAGAGAGAGGGTGCGTGAGAAGCCGAAGAGAGCGGTTTCGTCGGAATCAGGCCTTAGTCAGTGATCGGCCGTCTAGATAGCATGGTTGGTCGCGATAAAACCAAATAATATAATTAAATTCGTCGCTTAACTCCGACTAAATTTTATTATCCGATTAAAACGCGGCGGTCGAAAAATGGCGCGATGAGGAAATGAACCTCCTATTTAGACTTTGAGTGAAGTTCAAAAAATGTTGTGGTGCGTAAAGAGTTTTCACCTCTTCTTCCTCCTCTTCGTGATGGATTTCCTTCAACAGTGCGGAAGTATTAAAGACCACTGTCCCGGTTCGTGTACCTGCAAGTGGAAAGGTGGAAAACAAACTGTTGAGTGCGTCGAACGCGGTTTGATAATGATCCCCGAAAATGTGAACGTTGAAACTCAAGTTCTAGACGTCTCCAACAATAATCTACAGATTTTACCGCGCGAAACCTTCTCGCGATCCGGCATTACGAACCTTCAGCGAGTGTTCTTCAGGAACTGTCGTATCGGCCAAGTGGACGAGTTGGCCTTTTCGGGCTTGACAAACCTGGTGGAACTCGACATTTCCTTCAACCTCTTGACGTCTATCCCTTCGAAAAGTTTCAACGGAATCCCGTTTTTGCGTGATCTGAATCTCGCCAATAATCCCATTTCGAAAATTGACGGTAGCGCTTTCAAGGCCACACCTGGACTGATAAAACTCGACCTATCGAACTGTGAAATCCAAACCATCGCCCCGAGGGCGTTCGACGGAATTGAACTGTTGGAATCGCTCAAATTGAACGGCAATAAACTTTCAGAACTTCGGCCCACGACTGTGCAGAATCTACAACGATTACACGGTGTTGAGTTACACGACAACCCTTGGAATTGTGACTGTCGTTTGCGATCTGTGAAAGAGTGGATTATGAAGTATAATATACCGTATTCCGAGCCGCCAATTTGTAGCGGAGGTCCTGAAAGGGTGATCCACAAGACGTTCAACGATTTGAACATTGACGACTTCGCCTGTAAGCCTGAAATGCTTCCAGTGGCTAGACACATCGAAGCTGTTGCTGGAAATAACGCCACCCTTACTTGCAGAGCCAACGCAGTTCCTCCGGCACAAATGAAGTGGTATTGGAACGGTAGATTACTCGTCAACAACTCTGGATTCAGTTCGTACCATCGAATATACATCTTCGAGGAAGGAAAACAGGACAAAATAAGTAATCTCATCTTGTCCGATGCCCATAAAATTGACAATAATGAATTTTACTGCGTAGCGGAAAATCGCGCCGGTAATGCTGAAGCAAATTTCACATTGTTCGTTTCGGCGAAGAACGGTGGACTGATGGAGTTCCTCAAGGGACAGTTAGCTAGTTTAAGTGCTGTTCTTGTGATTTTAGTTCTCTTCATTCTCCTAGTGGTTTTTGTGCTCATCCTACGTTTAAGAACTCTCACTTACACTGAGACTAAAACTCCGGGACAAATAGAAGTAGTGACGGTTGCTAATGGACCCATCCGTAAATCAGCTTCTAATTTGAGTTCTCCACGTCAAGAAACGTCTTCGTTCAGTGATAAAAAGTCAGGTGATTTGAACTTCTGTAACCCAGTTCAAAAACCTCCTCGATGTGCCGATCCCGTCTATCCTACTTTACATTTCAACGGAGGATCTGTGCTGCCTGCTTCTACGTATACGTCACCCTCTCCGTCAGGGAACAATCCCGACCTTATCAACGACACCAAGCTTCAAGGGAGTGGAGAATTACCCTGTGATACCAGTAAAGACTGTTTTGTAGACGATTTCACAGAGAGACCGGCTAGTGGGGAGTACAGCAGAAACGCCGATTCCCTCTATCCTTCAGGGCTCTGGGAAAATGCTGAAGCGGAGATCCATGGCCGACAACCATCCAATTTTTGTTCATCTCAACACTACGACGATAAAACCCCCATTATAACAGATGGTTCAAGCACTTGTGGATCAGCGGAGGAACTTCAGTATCGAAGAGGCTATCCAACAGATTATGGACTTCCAATTGTGAACCCTGCTTTGGACGTTGGTATCCCAACTCCAAACGCAAACACACTGAACAACTTCCCAGTAAACGCTAAGACATTGAGGGTGTGGCAAAAGGGTGGAGTGCCAGTCCTGCCACCAGTTTCAGCGCTCAAAAGGGCCTTTAGTAGTAGTAGGAATTCACCAGATGAAGGCTACCAAGAAGGGTGCGGAACAGATGTATAAAAGCTGTGTGTAAATCCAAATATATCCAAGTAAACCAAAGACTGTTCGTTCCTAGTTAAGTTAAATTATTCAAATTAATTAGTTGCTCATACTATTAAATCAATCCCAGTGCTGTGAGATAAATTGTAGACAAATTATCATGTTTGTGATAAATGATATCTTAAAGGAATACTCCGAATATAATGTATATTATTGCTATGCCTAAAGCGAATTCAAGATGTTAAATGGAGAAATATGGTCTAAGACTGAGAAATATTCAATACATAAATGAATATTGAATATAAACGGGTTTTTATGTTCAGAATATTTTTACTCCAAGTTATAACGATAGTTATTCTATATTTAATCCATCATATCATAACTTAGTTCACCAGCATATCAAATACGTGACTAACTTTTTCATATTTATGATAATGTGAACGATGATGAGAAAAATATCTGAATATACCCAACCATATCGACAATGAGAACAAAATTGGCAATTACAGTTTGTAGATATATGTTAAAGATGATTGAAAATTTTTTTCTCCGAACTTTTTATATCTCGATTCATAAGATAGAGTAATCGAAATTTGTAATTTATTTTTGTATAATTGTAGAGAATTATTATTAGAGGCTGGTATACAAAACTTTATTGTACGTTTCATTGTGAATGTATGTTTGAATTAATACTAATCCAATCCATGTGGAAAAACTGAAAATTATATATAACAACCCAGTATTATTAATAATGTTACCAGATTGTAAATATTATGGGGTAAATGTAAAAACGAGTAAATCTTCTGTTAATATATTCTTGAGATGTTTATCTATTCAACCAATTCTACCTATTTTTATCATTCTAGTAAGATTATTTACTTCCACAATCATTCTATTGATGTGAAATCGGATTTTGATTCACCGGGTGTAATTTGCATTCCAAACTGATAAGATTTGCATTTAATTAGTAAACGGTATAATCACCTAATCTGCATATTCTTGAGCAAACTTATACGAAGCTGTAGCTATAAGTTACAACCTTTGAAAAAGTCATAATTTCGAAATTCGCTGCCCTTGTCTAGCTAGTTGAGTATATGTTCAAGAAAATATTTCGCAATTCTCATAACAAAATATAGGGTCGAATTTTGAATATGCATATCTCGATAACCTTTTAGTCTTGAAGAATTTCGATATTTTGATAGTGCTCAGAGTTATCTTCAGTTGTTGTTTGATATCAGTCTATTATTATAACCTCTGGGATTAAGCAGTGATCAAATGTTTTCAATAACGACTGAAACTTTCGAACCGTTCTAAATAAAACATGAACTAAAAAATCGAGAAAATGAGAAAAAATCCATACGCTGTCCAGATAGTTAATACGAAATATTATATTATAGAAATAGCTATATCTAGTAGTGATGATTAACACTACTTTTTTACCGGATTCAATAACATGAATTATGGGTTATTCGAATTAGCTTACATTCATTAGTCATTCTGAAAGTTCATCAATATGTTTACAATAAGGAACTTTTCTGTAATTTAATTTGTTATTTATCTGTTTATGGTTATTTCTGACTACTCAATACGAATCATTCAATCGAAATCGACACATTGTCATCGATGGACAGCTTTGATATTTCGAACACGTAAGTATTTCCTACTTGCATGTGAGATAATATAAATTTTTGTTGTTGTCCATCCAAGATGGCGAATAATTATTATTGCACAAACTAAAGATGATTCTTATGATATGATGATACTGAGACTCATAGATCTAATGAGAAATACTGAGGAACACTATAAATAGATGTGGATTGGTTCGCAGGAATTTGGACTATGTTTATTTTTAGTTCTTTATTTAGAAATTCCGCCAACGTTTCGGACACAGATCGTGCCTTCTTCAGGGCTAAAAATGTACAGTAATAAGATATACAGGTTACATATGGTCAACTATCAACTTATAAAATTCTGAGAATAAATAACAGTTACAAAAGAAACATAAGCGAAATGATATTTATCAAGTTGAGCAAAACAGTTAATTTCCGAGAAGACGTTAACGTACTTAGCATGACTTATATCAACATCCTGAAACAAATAAAACCTATTGATACAGGGCAGAACATGATCAATGTAACTGGCTAGTTATTCACTCATACTAAGGCCAATACAAAAATCGATATAATTCTGAACACAACAAATCTTCCTATATCTGTCATTCATATATAACGATAACCCCAATTTTAGAGTCTCTATGATGAACCTTGTAGCGTGGATATTTTGTCCGATTACTGAAAAGACTAATATCACAATTGTTGAGGGATTCTCTTTTGAAAAGAAAGAAATGTATGTGGTTGATCACAAGGAGAATACACATCCTTTTGACGAAAGTTATATTATCACTGGACAAACTAACTTTTCCAACATAATTACATTGACAGTCGAATATTTCTTGCGGGAGAAAGAAGGTAATGATAATGAAACAATTGATATCTGTAAACAGTTTTGATGTATTTGTTGTTGATTGATTTTAGTAGTGATAGTTACATTAGTTTTTGATAAAACCTTTTTTTTTTTTAATTTTAGAAGTTGATAGTTGAACATATGTAACCTGTAAATATCTTATTACTGTACATTTTTAGTCATGAAGAAGGCACGATCTGTGTGCCGAAACGTTGGCGGAATTTCGAAATAAAGAAATAAAAATCAACATAGTCCAAATTTCTGCGAACCAATCCACATCTAAAATATGGACGAAAATACACACATAGACTATAAATAGAATCCATCCACTTACTAATGTAAATTGAGAAATCAAGATAGGAGAACTTCAGATAGTACCTTCTAATAGTATATCAATGGAGGCAAATTATATAGTCACTCGTTTGAGAATAAGGAAATAAATTTGGTATTCTAAGTATTATCGAATGCATCGTTTGTGTTTCTTCAGGAAGAATGAGATATTGTCAAATGTTTGAGAAGACGAGTTTAATGTTGTTCCACTACCATTTGTTTAGGAGAAGGCTTATGTTATTGGAGTGAAGTATCCCACCCACACTGAGATAACAGTTTATTTATAAATAATAAAGTTTATTCATAATTAATGAACCCCGTGCGATTGGCTCAGTGGTAGAGTAATTGACTTGGGAGCGGAAGCCCCAAGTTCAATTCCGAGGCTAGGAAAGAAATTTTCTAGTCACGGTAATCGCCACCATTCGCTGTTGGGTCAAAAATGAACAGTGCTGTGCCTGAGGTGGCGTAAGGACACAGTAACAAAGCCTACACAGAACACAACTGGTTCTCCTAACTCAGGGCAAGCTCTTAGAGCTTATGAGGGGTCTCCTTCTGGAAGACACAGGAGGATCAGTATAATAATAATAATAATAATAATATTGAAAACGTTTCCACAACTATTATAAAATATAAAGTTGTCAGTTGAGATGTTTCCGCACTGGTCCAATAACCTTCAGAATCTAGTTTTGAAGCACACTTTTGAGAATTTTATATAGGGTGTTGATACACGTGATTGGGTGGCAGTTGTTCAGCTGTCCTAAATTACCTATTTTCGGTATAAGTACAGTTCTGCCCTCTACCAACCATGAAGAATTGGCATCACTTATATTAGTGATCTTCGGCTAAAGTTGTGGCTCTTTGTTGTCGTACGCTGCAGACCCAGTAATAACATATTGATTTCATGCCTGATGAAAAACCTCATAATTAATTATTCTTCGGAGTTGTCCTTCTGTGTTCCAACGCACCAATTGCTCAAGTTGAACCGGTTCATCTGAAATGTTTTCATCCTTGAAACACATTTTCATATGTACTCTTCAGCAAAAATTGAAAAAATCGACCAGAAGTAGTCCCCACAATGAATTGTGGATTTCATGTTGCATTTCGGCATGAAAACTGTGATGTTTTTGACTGTCTCGGATCAAAGCCCAAATTTTCTAACACAATCTATGATATGAATAAGTTTGAATTAAACAGTATTTTCAATCGATATGATTTTCGCTATCGTTATGATTTAAAATGCTGAACCGGAAGTCTATCGCCTCAAAATATCTGAGACGGGGTCATTTAGAAGCCTGTGCCTTCGGGAATTATCACGTTGACCTTATTTGCTGCATCTGAGATTCGTTTATTCCTTAAAATGCAGTTTGGCCCCATACCCATAACAGCGGTAGTTACATCAGAATTATAACCAGCTCTTTAAGTGGTTCTCGGCTCCACTTAAACCCGAATTGTTTTGACAAAAGCTTGGCGTAGGTTCTGAATCACCTCCGAAACTTTCCCGTGCCCCGCTCTTCGAGAGAATTTAATGAAAAATCGATCGAGAGAACTTGAGCTCTATTATCTAAATGATTCCATATAGTTTTACGTTCACGGCAAACCTAGAATTATACCCGAGGCTAAGTTATTTCTCTTCCCGTGAACAGGTGTGAAGAGCAATAAATAATGGTTATGGCGAAATCTATTTTCTCGAATTAAGCGGCCCATTGTCATCAGTGTTATCCGCTGCCATTATTTCCTGCCTTCACAGTTCTTTAGCTCCATAGCAGTTATAATGTGAATGGTGTATTTAAAATTCACGCTATAACTGCATAATAATAATCATTATCTTGTTTCCCGTTGGAAAATGAAAAAACATTTGTCCACAGGAAATCAGCAATTCGCTAAGCTATTGGCTGGTTATGAAGAATGGACATTTATCAGGTTTGCGTGCGTAGAATTCTTCATTCTTAGTTTCAGTCACTGCGTGCCATTAAAAATTCCATTAATTGTACGCCATGTTAAGTTATTATACATCTGGCGAATAGGAGAAGGTAATTCAAATAGTTATCTAATTCTGATATCTTCATAAACTCTCTAACTTGAATGGAATTCAGTCGATCGAAGACAGTTTTTGTCTTTTAAATATGCTCCAACAGGTCAATTTTTAATATGAATTCCGCTCTTTTTGGCGCTCTTGATCCTCGGAACAGTATGCTTATCAATTTGACCAAATGTCTGTTATTTTCTGATCAAGAATCCGTGGATGAAACCGATTCTGTCCGGCCGTCCGTTAACACGATAACTCCCGAACGGAATGATCTAGACAGTTGAAATTTTTAGAGATGGTTTGGGAGGCAAATATCTCGGTTGAGTGCGTTATTGGGCAAAATCGGCCAAATGGTGTCGGATTAACGAAAAATAATTTTTTTTACATTACAAATTTCGAGTTAAGATGCAGTAAGACTGCATCTTAAAATATTCATAAGAATCCATTGATATAATTTTCAATTCTAACAAACTAATATTTTCGGATATACTATGATTTTTAAAAATTTCAATAATACATCGTACTTCTATGTTTTCACAGAATGCGAATTCTACCTGTCTGTGTTCTATCCGTGTTTACTGTTCATACATGTAATCTTTGATTAGGGAAGAGAGGGGATTCCGTATGACGTACTACAGAACGCTGTCGATCTGAAACCAAAACTTTGGCAGTTTGGTGGACTCTAAACGAAGTGGTGGACGTGTGTTTCTTGTGTTTATCTGAGCGTTTACAGATTGTTTTTTAATAAAGCTGTGTTACACATAATGGTAGGATGTCCATCTTAGGGCTGTGAAAGCCACAGCAGGAAAAAAGAGCTAGGTTCTGTGGTCATGTGGTGGGCATTTGGATTCAATGTCAGGGAATATACTATCAGTCCTCTCTCTTCTATAGTCTAAGCATGTAATCTTATCTACATTGGTAGTCTTTCTTGATATCGAGTGTGGCCATTCCTCGTCCAGTGTGGGTTGTCTGTCCAGTGAGGACAGACAAAGGAGACAATTTTAACAATTTGTCTCACCATTTAGCGATTTGTCACAAAAAAAATACCTACTTTTTCTATGTATACAACATTTCTGTCTATTAGATCTATAATTTGTTCGCAAAACTGGAGTCTTCTTTCTGGATCATCGTCGTTGAGTTCCTGGAAGATTGCAATTTGATAGGAATTCAATTTCTGTGTTTTAAGAATTCTTGTCACTGCGGACTAGCAAATTGCGAGCTCCCTAGCTACCTGAATTTTGGCGACATGAGGCACTCTGAAAATAATCATTTAACTCTCGCATTAGCATTTTTTTCAAATAATTTCAATGATTTTTTAATTTTTTTTTAGTGATACCATTCTCATAATATTCCACAAACCTGCATAGGTTTATATTCTACAACTATTCGCCAAGTTTCAATTCGATCAGATTGGTTGAAAACAAAATTATTGCTCGGAAACCATTTGGCTGATTATGCCCATTATCGAACTTTTTCGTCGTATTTGGATGCGCCACCCACCCTGAAAATTTTAAGTCGCTAGCTCTTTCGGTTCTCAAGTTATCGTGGCAACGGCCGGCCGGCCGAACTGAATCAAGTTTGACGTCGAATTCTTCATTAGGGAATCGAACCCAATCATTCAAGAACATTTTAGGAAAAATATTAGAAAAATACAGGCATTTAGGTAAAATGATAACGCGATGTTCCCCAGAACATACGCGCAAGTACTATGAAAGTTACTGAATAACTGAGCTCATAATTTGTAGAATAAATCAACAAAAACATTGCTTAAACTTATACAGGGAGATTTATTTTGCATCCATTTATTTTTGCATGAAATGAGTGATTATTTGGTATACGGATGTAAAAAATAATGTTTTATTATGTTCCTGTTTTTGGCGCTCTTGTTCCTCGAAACAGAGTGCTTAAATGTCTGTAATTTTGGAATTTTTGGCTGAAAATGGTTTAAAACGATTTGGTTCGACTCACTGATTAAGAATCCATGGTCAAAATTGATTCTGTCCTGCCGTCTGTCCGTCCGTTAACACGATATCTCTCGACGGAATGAGCTAGACAGTTGAAATTTTCAGAGTAGGTTTAAGAGATGAATATCTCGGTTGAGTTCGTTATTGGGCAAAATCGGACAGGTGGTTTCGGGGTAACAAAAAAAAAATTTTTACATTACAAATTTTAAATTGAATTTTTTTCAAGATACAGTTTCATCATAAGAATCCACTGATTTCATTCTCAACTCTAACAAACTAATACTTTCGGGGAAATTATTTTTCAAAATTTCAATAATTATTCTCAATTCTATATGATTTCATAGAATACTCTAATTATGATTTCCTGATGTATATAAATCCAACATGAGATGAGTCATTGACCTACGTTTTGAATTTAATTATGAAAATTCTTGAGAATTGACGCACATAAGCCAAATTGAAAAAGAGGGAAAGCCTTGTGGACAGGAGCTTTGGTGCTCTTGTTCAAACTTTAAAAAAATCATTACTCCGAAATTATTGGTTTCTCCGAGTTGGGAATGATATCAATGGATTCTTATTTAATACATTTTATTTCATGATGTAGTTCTATCATAAGAATCTATTGATATAATTCTAAACTCTGAGAAACCAATACTTTCGGAGATATAGTTTGTCAAAGTTTGAACAAGAGCGCCAAAGCTCCTGTCCACAGGGTTTGAACCAATTTTTTTTTCATTTTCGCTCTCAGAATTGTTTTAAGTGTATCAATGGCGATAAGATTGCAGAAATATTATCAAAATCCTTTCAACAGTTTTGGACTTATACGGGTTTGAAAATTGTATGATTTTCAGTAAACAACCTGTAAGAAACAAGTATGCATAAGAGATGTTTGGGTGCCCAATTCGGACTCCTCATATGGTCCTCTATTACCCCCTGCCTGATGGGTCATTGGACAGAAATCTCCCTGTAGAAGTTTGTGCTATGTTTTCGGTCATTTATTTTCCAAATTTTAAGCTCAGCTACACAGTAACTTCCATAGTTTTTTTTTCTGTGTAGCTAGTGAAATTTACTAGAAAATTAATTGACTGATTGACTTTCATAACCGGACCACTTATAGATAGTTTGTAACGTGTGAATCCCTGGCTCGACCGGGGATATGTTCACTTGAGATTTAATGTCATAACTTGTACCAGAACGACGAACATTCAGTTTGAACTAATATCCAAGTGGTAAGGTATCCGGAATATTAAATCGAGTTCGAAATTCTGAGCAATTACTGAATGGGACACCCATTTTAACGACTCGTACAAGTTATATTCATGTCCGAAATTCAGGTCACCGTTCGACTTCAGCAAGTTGTCGTTTCGAAATACGTGAGGTTGACACATACGACACATCCTTCGTGTCATTATTCAGACGCTGTACGAGTTTAGCGCCAATAGTAGACTTCCTTTCCCGTCGTAGCCAAATGAGAGGGTGCCATAATTACAATTATTATAAATCTACTTCGGAGAAATTTCCCTGGCTGCAAAGTTGTCATTTGCCGCCTCAGTTTGAAATCGTGGCACATAAATTTCGAACGTAGACCGACTCTTATCTGTCAAGTGGATACGATGTACGTTTATTGTGTTGTCATTCTGGGTATCTGATTATACCCCAAAGCTCCGTGCTTTTAACTACTTCAGTTTTATCGTGCTCACCTCAGCACTGAACTTTAATTATCGCCTTCTCTGCTGGAGGTTCAAACAAAGAACGCTGCGAATTTTACAGGAATATTTAGTGTTTCAAATTCGGAATATATCTATTCCTTCTATTTCTGGCTATATGCCCAAAAACATACATTTTCTCTGTCCTTTTTGTGGTACTACCCGCTAACCTATTTCTATCTTCATTCTATCTAGATGTCTATATTTTATGAAAGTCGCTTATGCTTCCTCCGTGTCGATACAATAGTTTTCCTCCGAAGAAGATAACCTTGAGTTGAAGGTACAAATTGGTTGCTCGCTCCTGTTGTGTTTTCACTTTTGCTTTCTGCCCCTTTCCACCTTTTCTTTGACATTCATGGTTTACTCGCCCTGAAAACATCAACAACAAGCTTTTTGACGTACTTGTTTTACTGAACAAAATATCTATTAATATTACCAAATTTCTATAATTTTCGAATTCTAAATCGAGAATAGTCTCGAACGGTTAATTTCGACCCACTGATGGATACTCCGTGGTCAAACTAAATTATGTCGAGGCATCCGGTTTTTCGTCAGCACGATTACTGTCTAAGGCAATGGTAGAGATGAAATTTTCAGTGTATGTTTGCAGTCCAAATGCGCAGGTTAAGTTCGTCAACAGGCAAAAATCACCGAGTTATAACTCCGAAACCGAGTTATAAACATGTGAAATTTTGTTTTCTAACTGACTGGAAAATACTGATCTGACAGAATTAAACTTCTGTGGATTTATTGACTAGAAAATAAAAAAAAAATTAATTCTTCATGTCCGAAAATATCTGTCAGATATCGCTGAAATTCTGCAAGAGCCTTCAAAACCTAATTTTACCACAAATTTCTTGATGTAAATTCCAGCGAATCTATATTGTTGGAGATATGTTGCAGTTTACTGGTCCACTTTATTATACTCGAAGAATAAAGTTGTCGATGGCTTTTGATTTTTGACTTGAATTCGAATGAATTTCATTATGATGTATTTAGAAATATCATTATTAAATGGTTTCTTTCTGGGTTTTTTCTCCCAAACTCAGAAGAATTTCTGTTAAATAAAAATCTGTTATATTGTGAATTTATTCTGCGTAATAAACAGAAGGTATTTGTCACAAGCAATAAATCAAACAATGTTGCCTAACAAACAATAACGACACAATATCAACGATGAAACAACTACATTTCGAAAATTTTCACAGTCTTAATCAGACTCCTTCGTCAGAAACTGAACGAAAATCTTCAGAATTATTTTTGGTTGACAATTCTCGAATTTCAGAATAGCCACAGCAAATTTCGTAACGTTTCGGAGTCTAAATCAGACTCCTTCGTCAGACGCTTAACGAAAATCTTCAGAATTTCTTTTTGTTGAACATTCTCGAATTTTCGAATAGCTACATCAACAAAAAATAATTCTGAAGAGTTTCGTTAAGTGTCTGACGAAGGAGTCTGATTTAGAATCCGAAACGTTACGAAATTTAGTAGTTTCACCGTTGATGTTGTGTCGTTATTGTTTGATTTATTGCTTCTGACAAAAACACGGAAAAGAAGGAAAGGCATGCTGTTTCCCAGAACGTTTTCGCAAAATGCTGATGACAAATATTTTTACTGTTCAAATTTCTATAATATGAAGGGTGCTTGCCAAATTTCGAAGGTCAAAACCTTGAAGGGGAAAAGGCTTAGAACAAAAAATAATGTGAAAGACTCCCCATGATTTCCATCGACCAACAACTTTTGCATCAACTTGGAAACACCCTGTATATCAGTGCTTTTCCTCATATTATTTTTCTTATTGTGTGCGTGCTGTCCCAAAATCAGGAAGATCCGACTTTGATGATTGCTACGATATATTTGATATCTTTTGGATATCACAATATCCAGAAACAGCCCTTCTGTGGATCCTACAATATTTCATACAAATATTTGAATATATTCATCACTGCAGATAATTGCGAAAATATATAATGTGGAAGAGCTAAATGGAATAAATTCATTATCTTGTTTACTGTAAATCACTGCCAGCAAAGTAACAAAGGCTTTAATGGTGTGCAGGTAAGACTTGGGGCTGCAACCATAAGATACTGCGATGGATATACGTCATGATTTTGAGACCTATAATTATGTATGGAGCAGTAATCTGGTACTCAAAAACAAGCCAGAATAGTACGAAAAACCCTCGACAAAGTACAAAGGCTGACCTGTGTGTGTATCACGGGAGCTATGGAAACCTGTCCTACTAGGGCACTTGAGATTATCACAAATCTCCCACCACTTCATCTAATGATAGAGAAAATGGCCCACAAAGCCATTCTTGAATATCTAGAAAATGAACAGGTTAGAGATTATTAACTAGTTCAAACAGACAAATTATATCTCCGAAAGTATTGGTTTCTCAGAGTTGGGAATTATATCAATGTATTCATATGACAGAACTGCATCATAATGGAAATTCAATTTAAATAATAGTTTATTTATCAAGATTAAATGAGCAATCATGAGAATGAGAACTGCACCATGGAAGAAATCAAATTAAATCTGGCCAATTTTGCCCAATAACGAACTTAACCGAGATATTCATCTCCCTAAACTACTCTGAAAAAAAACTACCTACCTCATTCCGTTCGAGAGTTATATCTATGTCTATGGATGAAAAGCAGTCTCACTACTCTCAGATCTCTTATTTCATGTTCCGTTCCGAAATGTAAGAATTTTCTGAGAAAACCTAATTTCGGAGCAAACAACTGAGATTTTTCTCACTTCACTCACAATTCTTCGATTGATTATATAATGTCATGTCTCAGGAACATCATTTGACATTATGACAATTCATACATAGAATAATATCATTCTGTGACAACGTTGAAATACGATGTATTATTGAAATTTTGAAAAATCATATCTCCGAAAGTATTAGCTTGTTAGAGTTAACAATGATATCATTGGATTCTTATGGTAAAACAGCTTTTCGAAAAAAATTTAATTTGGAATTTGCCTTGTAAAAAAAATTTTTTTTTTGTTACTCCGAAACCATCTGTCCGATTTTGGACAATAACGAACTTAGCCGAGATATTTATCTCTCAAACCTACTCTGAAAATTTCAACTGTCTAGCTCATTCCGTTCGAGAGTTATCGCGCCTACGGCCGGCCGGACCGGACGGACGGCCGGACAGAATGAATTTCGACCACGGATTCTTGATCAGTGAGTCGAACCAAATCGTTTAAGACCATTTTCATCGAAAAATTCGAAAATTACAGACATTTGGGCAAATTGATAAGCATTCAGTTCCGAGGAACTAGAGCGCCAAAATGAAAGATATAACAGAATAGAGAATAACGGGACCTTTAAAACGATGTATCACAAGCCCCTACTTCCTATTTGAACATTTGGGGGTTGTACCTGTCTTTCGAAGGGGGTTGAAGATAGGGTTCGCATTTTTACGAAGAAGAATGGCAAATTAAAATTTAAATTTGATATGTTTCGGGATTCTCCATAAATATTTACAGACACCAAGATATCATTGCACTTCATCATGAATATAATCCGTTGAGAATTTCATTTAATATTTTGGATTTTAGTCCACAGTCATCCGAAGTTGCAACTGCTCGATATAATTGGTGCAAAACCCCAGTCATATTATTAATGGTTACCGTATCACTTGATCCACTCGAACTATCTGCATTCCGTCCTTTATGACTTGTGTGATATCTGATTAAGTACGAATATGTTGGCTAGGGTCGCAAATCCAATTCGAACTTGCAACCGAGCATAAGGTTACGGCACAAGTGCAACACCATCAGAAACGTACATAGAAACCCCATTACTAACGGTAGAACAGTTTTCAAGTATCAACTCGGCATTATTCGGGCAGATTTGATGTTTGTGATGGAATTCCTATGAATTAGGTACATGGCGCGCTCCGGCTCAGCTGTAGTAAGAAGATAGTTGATAATAACGGCGTATACAGGCGTTTCAGGATAACGGCTGAAAAGTTGAAGGGGTGATTATTATTATTGACATCCTGTGGGATTAAGGATATACATATTGTAAGCACATTACAACACAAGTGATGTTGCGAGCTGTGTGCACGTGCCAGAATTACCAGTGAAAAAAATTTTTCTTGTATTTCGTGCAGAATATTTATTTATATAATCATAGCAGAGCGCTTTCGACTATTGCAGTCATAATCGGTGCTTACCTGGGAGTATGTAATTAGACTGGTAAAAGTAATCATTAAAGGATACTGTGGGAGGTATACTCATTATTAAAAAGTTTATTTCTGGGTTGTCTCCACCAAGCTCTGAAAATATCTATATTTGTCAGAAGCAATCAATTGAAAAATGTTGCCTAACAAACAACAACGAAACAACATCAACGAAGAAACAACTATTCCGTATCGTTCCGGAATCTATATAAGACTCCTTCATCAGACACTTAACGAAAATCTTTAGAATTATGAGGTTGATAGTTATTCTGAACTCCGAGAATTGTCACTTTGACAGTATTTGAAAATCATAGCTAACATAGTTTTACATAGCATAGAAATTTCCAAATTCCAACTCCTTTTTCAATAAATGAAAAAATTTAAAAAAATGATTAATGAAAAAGGAGTTGGAACTTAGAAATTTCTATGCAAAGTAAAACTATGTTAGCTATGATTTTCAAATACTGTCAATGTGACAATTCTCGACTTCTAGAATAACTATCAACCAAATAATTCTAAAGATTTTCATTAAGCGTCTGATGAAGGAGTCTGATAAACTAGACGTCATACTCGTTGCGATTTGGAGCGTACGATTTGGAAAGAACGATTCACGCGATCGGAGTGCAGGAAGTATATACCGACATATCGCGCGTCGCTGACGTCATGGAGGCAAGTTTGTGTAGTTCTCATTTATATTTATATTGATTTGGACCATTATTTTTTGTATAAATGGCCCATTCCTTCTATATTGAATTATAAGTAGATACCTGAAGAGTCTAGGGAAAAAAATTGGCTCAGTTATAGACAAATTATCGAAAAAAAGGAATTTAATGAAGATTCTCGCTTACATCAACCTCAATTACCTTTTTCCTTCTACCTTCCAGATACATACGAGTACTTTATAAGTTATTAAGTACTGATAAATAATCTGTAAAATACCCATAAATTCTTCTACAATTTTAATGAGTTTCAATTTCTAGGCCTCTTCAATTTAATATTCGTTGGGGAAGTAGAGAAGCATCCCGGGGACACCAGGGATATTCGAAGTGGGATGCTAATGAAAGGCGTGGAAAAATGTGGATAATTGTTCGGGAGTTTGGTATTTATTCCCCCAAGAACTTGAAATAACTCAAACCAAATTCCAAAAATCTAAGACCTGTGGTTGGTTAAAACTTTTGTATGTTTCATTGGATTATATATAATTGTATGTATTTGTTTTAAAAAAACGCTACTTAAATTATGATTACTTACAAATTACATTAAAAAAGTGTGAGTCCAACATCATTTACTTGTTTTATTCTATACTGGTATATTGAATACACATGAAATTGTTAAAATTATGTTGATAAAGAAATTATTGTTTATGAAGATTTGTTTCATTTTGAAGTATTTTTCCTTTCGAATCATTTTAAATTTTGAGAACAGAATGATAAACATTCCGAGAATTCAAAATTGAGGGAATCACAGAGTATCATTGTAATTATATCCTAAAATGACATATACTTCAACAAGCGGACACCCCTTAGAACCATAATGGAATGTACCCGCTTATTTTTAATCTCTCTAATTTATGGCATAAATGTCACTACTTTTGTGCACAGTGTACAAGGAAGCCAGCACTTCTTATGTTGTATTCTGTGGTCGTAACTAACCAAGTAAGGAAGTGAGGTTATGTGGAATGTAAAAGTTTCGCGCTTCAATGAACTTCCGGCATGAATTAAATTTATTCTGTGAATAAAACACTGAAAGATAAATCAAAGCCCTGAATGACAGATCGCTAAAATTGCCGATGCGATTCGGATCGCTACAAATATATGCCGGTCGACCCGTGTGCGTCGGCTCTTAAGGATATTAGAGACTCAATCAGTCTAAGGACATTGTGCAACAGTACCGCCGTTCAGAATCTACCAATTACACAGCCAGATTATTATAACAAGCCACAAGAGCTCTGACATTTCCGTCATTAATTACCATTCTTTTGTCTGGGTAAATCGAAAAATCGATCGAGAAGCTCATCTAACCAGAAGTACAGCGGCAAGAAAAATTTCTTTTTCCCCCAATTAATGTCCTATTATAAAATCAAAACAGTTTGCATAATTAATCGTTTCCTTCCCTCGATCTCGATTCATCTCAACCACAAAAGCCGACCATCGTCATTAACTCCGCTTCTCAGCCAACGATTTGCTCTGTATAATAAGCAAATTCTTTCGGGATTCACCAAGTGGATTTTTTTCAGGACAACGGCCATTTCTCGGTCAACCAGAGTATTCTTCAGAATGCTTGAATTATTGCTGAGGACGTTCAGATGCTTCGAGACGACTCTAAACAGCTCCGAATTCCCGTGAAAATTTGGTCATTTCCGCTGACAGTCAGTGCTTGGAATTAAAGCGGATAGTTTGAATTGTTATTTGAAACAGAACTCGACGCACGTTTGATCTTTTCACGGCTTAATGGTTGAAATTATTCGTGGATGAATTTTGTTCAGTAGAAACTCTTTTATATTCTGTAATATGAAATGTTCAACAATATGATGAATAATTTGCTTATCATGGAAGAACTAATAATCATATCGAAAAAAACACTTAACTTAAATCAACAAGTCCAGAGCGTTCCTGCCAATAGGGTCCTTCATAAATGGCTTCGTATAATTAATATACTTATGCATATATTTCACAATTGTCTAGATTTTCTGATTAGTCTGAGCTAAATAGATTAGAACTGAATCTGTCAAAATGTAAGGTTATGAGTTTTTCAAGAAGGCAAAAAGAATATCACTATTGTTGGATATCTGAGCAGCATTGAGTGAGTACAGTAGCTGGATGAGTGACCATTGCTCCTTTGTTAAGGGACGCTGTAAGGGCAGGACGAAAACTACTTGCGAGAGGTTTTTAAGTAAGTAAGCAAATAACAATTGGAGTCTCACACTCCTGAGATAAGTGCGGACCCTCTCCGGGTAGGTCTAAAACAGGTTTTTCCTCTGAAGCGGACAAACAAAAATATTTCATGAATGGGCGAACATTACCATTATCACTTTTTTGTTGTTTTGTTGAATGGTGCAGTGCAGGATTGTATTCGCACATTGTAAAATATTTGAACTCTTTTAACTTTTTCCCTGAGCCGAATACGTAGAAATGGTAAATGAAAAAACTGTTTTGCTTCATGAAAGAAATCTAAGGTTGAAATTAATGTACAACTTTAATACTCACCCAGTAATATCCTCCTTTCATTGCCATTATTTCAGACTTGTGAATGTATCAAATATCAGGATTCAATTCCGTTTAATTATAGTGTGAAAGGAACCAAGAAAATAATTGGAATCATAAATTTGAATTAATTGAATACTAATGAGAATATTATATACTTAAATCACAACGATTTTTATAAATGAAATATATCATTAGCGACATAATATCCGGCGAAGCTGGTCGAATCAAGGATCGGACGTCGTTCAAACGTTATCATAACTGAAAATACCGAATTGATATGTCAATCCGTTGTCATTTCATTCAAAACTTACTGAAACCCTATTATTCCACTGACGCTTCTCTGGGGAAGCAGAAATGAGTTTTCCTCTGCATTTATAGATATTTACTTCTTTGACTTCCGCATCCAACGGAGTAATTATCAAACAGATCAGATATCGATTGGAATTAATTGGATCTCAAGTACTTATTCATATCTCCTCAAATTTCTACCGACTCTTTTTCCTAATTCGAAATTTGCAGATCGATTTCATATTTTAGAGCCTTGGGGTTATGAAATTGAATTCAAACCAATTAATCCAGTACACATTTCGTTTTCGTTAAGATCTAGCACTGAGAAATATTCTAATAATATTAGTAAACTTGACACTAACCTTTTTGCGCGCATGTTCTAGGGAACTTTGTGTCATAATTTTGTACCAATGTCTGTAAGTTTCGATTTTTTTGGTCTCAGACGATTTGGTTCTCTGTTGTAATATGTTGGCTCGAAGTTATGTGCGGAATTTCGGCTGACAAGATTACTAATGTTTCATTCACCTCTATTTGACACTCTTTATCGAATTTAACATGGATATATAGACCGATTTAACAGATTTAACGATTTGACAGGTTTGCAGAGTAACGCGATCAATGACATATTTGTCAAAAATCATCATTTATTGAGCACCAACTTTCCAGAAAACCAAAATTTCCAACAACTATACAAGCGAGGAAATTTCCTCTTGGTGCGTACTTTCTGAAATGCACTGTATGTAAATAAACTGTTCTCTCAGTGTGTGTTCCAGGCTAGTTCTAAAGGCGACTCGTTTTTGGCGCTCTAGTTCCTCGGAACTGAGTGCTTATCAATTTGCCCAAATGTCTGTAATTTTCGAATATTTCGATGAAAATGGTCTTAAACGATTTGGTTCGACTCACTGATCAAGAATCCGTGGTCGAAATTCATTCTGTCCGGCCGGTCCGGCCGGCCGGCCGTCCGGCCGTAGGCACGATAACTCTCGAACGGAATGAGCTAGGGAGTTGAAATTTTCAGAGTTGGTTTGGGGGATGAATATCTCGGCTAAGTTCGTTACTGGGCAAAATCGGACAGAAGGTTTCGGAGTAATAAAAAAAAAATTTTTTTTTTACAAAACAAATTCCAAATTAAATTTTTTTTAATAAGCAGTTTTATCATAAGAATCCATTCATATTATTTTTAACTCTAACAAGCTAATACTTTCGGAGATATGATCTTTCAAAATTTCAATGTAAATCGTATTTCTCTGATTGATATAATTATTCTATGTATATTCTATGTATGAATTGTCATAAAGTCAACTTGACAGAAGGGAATATTGTAACTTCAAGAATATTGGGGTTGAAATACTCGTATTTTAGAGATGCAACGGGGACCTCACCCGAAAATGTTTGAAAATATTACGTAAATATTGAAAGCATAATTCTGTAGTTCGAGAGAGGAGAAAATTTTGTGAACGTAGATCAGGAAATTTTTGATCGATTACAAGGTAATTTATTATTATTAATCTTCTTTTATACATGTTTTATGGAATACCTTCTATTTGTAGGTACTTTAAACCTGTTTTGGGCAATTGTCATACGAAACTTGTTTTTTTGGCGCTCTAGTTCCTCGGAACAGAGTGCTTATCAATTTGCCCAAGTGTCTGTCATTTTGGAATTTTTGGCTGAAAATGGTCTCAAATGATTTGGTTCGACTCACTGATCAAGAATCCGAGTGCGAAATCGATTCTGTCCGGCCGGCCGACCGGCCGTAGGCACGATAACTCTCGAACGAAAGGAGTTAGCGGATTGAAATTCGCAAGGTGGTTTTGGAGCGTAAATATCTCGGACAAGTTCGTTAATGGGCGAAAACCATCAAGGGGTTTCGGAGTTATGGCCGATTTTAGTAAAAATATTTTTTATGAATATTTCCGAAACCGATCACTCGATCTATCTGAAATTTAGCACCAAATTGTAGAATCATGACCTTTATACGCATGTGAAGTTTTGTATTGTCCAGATTACCGCAAAGTGTCAAAAAAAAAATTGAAAATATGGTGCAGTTCTCATTCTCATGATTGCTCATTTAATCTGGATAAATAAACTATTATTTGAATTGAATTTCCTTTATGATGCAGTTCTATCATATGAATACATTGATATAATTCCCAACTCTGAGAAACCAATACCAGATATAATTTGTCTGTTTGAACTAGAGCGCCAGAAAGCTCCTGTCCACAGGGCTTGAACCCATTTTTTACTATTAACAAGCTCTGACATCTACGACAATCTCATTCGCTCATATGAAGGATCAAATTTCTTTGATATTACGGATAAGAATAAAATAATATTTCATATGAAAGAAAAGGCAACACTGAGTCAACTCTATGACTGTCTCGATCACGGTTCAGTGAAACGTTTGAGAGCCAGCGCAATCAACCAGATGGAAGAAAGAACAAAATCTCCGTGTCTTTTCCCGTCTGGTGCTCAGTTTAAAAAATGTCAGCGTAATAACAGTGACGATCCATGTTGCTTTGTCCCAGGCTGCTGGCCTGGAACAGGAGTTATATGGAACACTTAGTCGAACGAATTGCCGTACTTTCAGTTTTTACTGATGCACAGATCTCGTTTTCTTGACCGCGAACCACCGAGAAAGGTCCCTCCGACGTCCCCTTCTCGTACTGTGAATGGACTATGCGCCCGGGGAGAATTGCAGGGTTGGTCTGCCTTCAGATTGATAAATTTTGATAAATTCCCGTTTCGAGTTCGGTCCATCCGGATGACAAATGCGATCTGGCGAGTTGGAAAGATTACGTTTCACGTGTATGCGGGCAATTTATATGGCGGATAACTTGTGCCAATTGCAATAGTGGAATATTGCCGTATAGGAATATGCCTTTGAGTCGTTTACCGAAGGTTTATCACATCTGGTTTCAAACAGTACAACGAAAGTACGAGGCCTACAATGTATGTGTTGAGAATACAAAAAATAAACAAGCGAATTTGACGAAAAATACTTTTATTGATTTTCAAAATAATCGCCTTTAAGATCTATACTCTTTTGCATTCGATTGAACCATCCTTCAAAGCATTTTTTCCAGTCGCAACATGATGGTTCTAGAACATGCTTTGAAGGCTTTAACCGCATCTTCGAGCGATGAAAATCGTTGTCCACGCTCATTATTTTTAATTACTGGGAATAGGAAGAAGTCATTCGGTGCCAAGTCGGGGCTGTAAGGCAAACGACCCATCAATTCGATCTTTTATGTGTCCAAATACTCGTTTGTTGCATGTGGTGTGTGTAAGCTCACATTGTCATGATGAAAGATGATTCGTCGTTTTGGGTTTCTTTCTCTCAATTTACTGCAAACTCCAGGCAAACAAATAGTTGTATACCACTCTGAATTAACGGTCGTTTTATTTTCGAGAGTCACAGTTGACACCGGACCAGTTTTCGTGAAGGAGAGCGCCACCATTTGCTTCTTAACACTTCGAGGACGAACAACTTTTGTCGGTTTTGCTTCACATTGAAACACCCAAACTGTCGACTGGCCTTTTCTTTCTGGCTCGTATGAATAAACCCACGATTCGTCACCTGTGACGATGTTGTATACCGCTTTGGATGTACCAGTTTTATTTTGAAATCATTTTACGGCAGCAATCGACTCAAGCAATGTTTTGAGCATCATTCAACAAATGTAGAATCCAACGCGCACAGAGCCTCCGAACACAAGAATGTTCGTGCAAAATCTCATGTATGCCAGTCATACTAATGCTTAAACATCTAGGTATATATTTACTGGTATATCACATGACGATCTTCTTCAAGTAGGTCTCGCACAGCTTAAATCTTTTCCGGCAAAACGACTGATTTTGGAAGACCTTCACATTCTTCAACTTCGTCCGTGAGCAAACTACGTCTACGTTTGAATTCAGTGTACCAGCGATATTGATTGGCTTTAGATGGTGCTTCATCGCCAAAAGTTGAATTTTGTTGATAGATGCCAGAGCTGTGCCGAGTTCTGAAGAAAGGTGCTTCGAGCCCTAAGCACTAAGCACTCAATAAAAATGATCCTGAGCCCCGAGCTCAAAGCACTGCGTTTTCACAAAAGGCTTGCGATTACTAACCAATACGTTCGGAGATATGAGTTTTCAAAATTTCAATAATACGTCGTACTTCTATGTTCCATCTGTCTGTGTTCATTGTTCATACATGTCATCTTATTTGCCTAAGGGACATGTCTATTTTATTTCTTTTCTAGAACACAAAGTATGATTGAATGCAAAATGTCCAATTATAGGATTCGATATACCTATATTATATAGCCTATATGCCCTTGGATAATCCATAGGACGATGGAATTATATACTTTGGTAAGTTAATCATATTGGGTTCAGAATATCTCCAGTGAAAACAAAACTGGAATATTGGCCAAGTTTCAATCGATATAATATAATTTTCAGAGTAGATTTGAGGAATGAATATCCCGGATAAGTTCATTATATTTAATTTTAATTTAGTTTCTTTTATGATTCAGTTCCATTATAAGAATCCATTGATATTCCCAACTCTAAGAAAGCAATACTTTCGAAGATTTCTAATTTGTGCTTTTACTCCTTTTGTCTTTTCCTTTTCCAGATTAATTTCCGGGTACCTTGGAGAAACCTCTCTGCTTATTGATGGAAGAATCGATAGTGGAGAAAAATATGACGTTCGATATTTAATATATCAGCATGTTTTCTTAAAAATTTCAATTTTCATAAATCAAAACACTAACGGGGAGACAGGATTTTTTTTGCTGGGGATTTCCACAAGCTCTAGTATCATACTCTCCGCCACACTCACCTCTGCTAACACTTTTTTAGTACACTTGCTTTATGGTTAGATGAAGAAATGTAATATTCTAAGTTCAAAAGAATAAGCAAATATTTTTGTATCGTTGTGAATGCACAACCGATGAAAAAAATGGGTATACTTAACCTTAAGCACTCAGCATTAATCTCGTTGGTTGCGGCGTAAATTGTTACTTAGAATTATATAACAATTACAAAGATATATATTTTAAGATCATCCTGCTTACAGTTTGTGGATGACACTAAACTGTACAACAATCCTTATCATGCTCCACAATTAGATAGACATTATTTGCACTAGTCAATATAATAAAAAAGATGAAAAATCACAGTATATAGTCACATACACAAATATATATATACATTTATACGTATATAGTATACACATATGAAAATCTCAAAAAGAATATACCTAATATTAAATATAACATAATAATAAATTTATCCCAACACAAATAAATGCCCTCAGAGGTATTATATAGTATCACAGTATAATATCACAGTTTAAAAACTCATTTATGTTGTAAAATGCAGCCCTAATTAAAAAATTTCTTACCGCTTTTTTGAAAATATCAAAAGAAATGTTCTTGTATTTTTCTGGAACTTTATTATATAGTTTTATCGACATATAAGATAAGACATGTTCTCGTATTGTTCTGAAACTTTATTATATAGTTTTATCGACATATAAGACGTGCCTTTCTGAGATAACAATCTACAAAATCTACAAAAATCTGGTTTTAAAACATTTCTTCCTCTAGTGCCATACTCGTGGCTGCTTCCAATCTGAATTTATTAATGTTTGTTTTTATGGCAGCGTACTAATGCTCCTAAAATATAGAGACAAGGAGAGGTCAAGATGTTGAGCTCAATAAATGCGGATTTACAATTTTCCCTGTAATTCAGACCAGCAATCAGTCTGGTAGCCCTTCTTTGGAGAGCAAAAATTCGATGACGAGAGGAACAGTTTCCCCATGCCATATCTCAGGACCGATTCAATCAGCGAAAAATAGACCATCCTCAGCACTTTACCCGATAACATATTTGACATGGACTAGAGTAAAAATATATTTCCGGTCAATTTTGCAGCCAGACGGCCAGCGTGGAGAACCCAACGGAGGGAGGCATCAACAACCACAACAAGAACTTTGTAGACCCGCCAATATCTAGGTCATCAGTCTTCTTCAGAGAAAATATCAATTCAACAGTTTTCTCTGGGTTTGCAACTAGCTCATTTGATGCAAACCATTCAAAGGCTCCAACCCGAGCAGAAGCACTCTCCTCCAACACCTTAACCAAATCACCTGAACTCATACAAATAATTGTGTCATCACCAAATAGGATACTATAGAATATATTTAAAAAAATTTGAAGGTCATTTATAAAAACTAAAAACAATACAGGTCCAAAAACCGACCCTTGTGGAGCACCCAATGAAATTTTCTATTCGTCAGACTAGTCATCATTATAAAATACTGTTTAAGTTCTATCTGAGTGATAAGAAGCGATAAGAGCACAACTGTTCCCAGCGCATCCATACGCATCAAGCTTTCCGAGCAGAATAGAGCTGGAAACGCAGTCGATGGCGTTTGCCAAGTCCAAGAACAATGAAAACGACCATATACCGTCCTCAAAAAAACTCAGAGTATGATCAATAAAACCTAGAACTGCGTCCAATGTACTTCTCCCTCTTCGAAATCCAAATTGGGCATCACTAAACAAATTGTTTGTTTCAAAATAGTGCACTAATTGAGAACAAAGTAATTTCTCGAAAACTTTCGATATAACTGGCATAAGAGATATTGGCCTATAGTTTTCCACCTGTTCAACATTATCTTTCTTAAACAGTGGAATGGTTTTAGAAATTTTGAGACAACCAGGATATGTATTGATGACAATTCATAAGTTGAGGAATTTTGTCAGTGGTACCACAAGATTATTTATGTTTTTTTTTTTTCATCAACACTGAGAAGAAACCATATAAATCCGTACTAGTACTATTTTTCAGTTTCACTATGGCATCTCTCACATCGTTAAAAGGAACCCCAGAAACATAAAAGGGTCTTTTACCCTTAACCGAGATCAAACTTATGTGATCATGAACTTTATTCGATATTACCTTAATGGTTTATTTTGCAATCGATGTGAAAATCATTGAAATCTCGAGGAGATATTGGAGGGTTTTGAGTTTTCTTCATAGTGTTTCTCTTATTATTGATTATATTCAACATTATACGAAAATGAGTGTAAGAGTTCTTTATAATTGTATTATTTTTGCCTATATTTGCCTGCTTTATCTTATATTTATAAATTTTCTTCAAATTATTACCAGCATTGAGGAGTTCAATAGTTTGGTAAAATTCATATATATCATTTAACAGCTTTAAGCGATTGCGTATGTCATGTAATTCTGAATAAAACCCGTTCACTCCCCCGCCACTTTTCCTGGCCGTGATTTTCCTTGAGGGAAAAGAAGTTTAAAATGAATCAGTTAAAATTTTATTGGAAATGTTGCAACGTTCATCAAGATTTGTACCGTCGTCATCTATAAAATCTCGTGAAAGACCACACAAGATGTTATGAAAAGAGTTTAAACCTCTCTGAGTCAAAGGGCGAACTCTTCATGTCACATCAACTTTAGGATTCTCCTCAGTCTCAACATCCACAATAACCACCTGGGCTCTGAGATCGGAGAATTCAAAATCCATAACTTGGGGAACTGAAACTATCAACCGAAAAATTGTCAAATTATCTATACAATTTGAACCTCTTGTGGGCAATGAAACACAACGAACAAAGCCATTTGAGGCCAATAAGTCACTAAACAAGACGCAGTTTATGTTAGGGGCATTAAAATCGTCTAATATAACTACATTTTCACGCCACGGCTTTGGCTATTCACTAAATCGAGGGCGTAGATTCCGAATCTGTAATTAGTTTTTCCGTATCTCGTTTAGTTTTGGTAATATGGCGAAAAATACGACTAATTAGTCCATTTTCCGGAGGTATAGGGCCAGAAATTGCGACTTTTTTGTCATTCCTCCGAAACTAATCGAGATACGGAAAATCTAACTGCAGATTCGTGATCTGCGTGCCTGATTTAGTGAATAACCAAAGCCGCGTCGATCTAATCGGAAAATTGTAGATTTACGTATGTGTTGGATACTAGAGAAGACTTTATGGCGTTTGACGGATTCGCTCATTTCCTAATATTTTCCGAACGGATAGAGATACAGAAAATATTAATACATAAATCTAAACGTCGTCCACCGACCAATAATCGGGGAAAATTTGTTCTTTAGGATGTGAAAATCATAGATTTGGGAAGGGAAAGAAGAATTTTCCTCCGATTTCGGGTCAAAAATATTTCCAAGTGCCGACCCAAAATATTTTTTTCATGGTATATCGATACGGGGCTCGTGTTTAATTAAATCGAGGTCGCTGATCAAGAATATGTAATTAGTTTTTCCCTAAGTGGCGTACTTTGGGAAAATTTTCACTTAAAGTGAAAAAATTGACGAAAATAGGTCAATTTTGGAACTTTCCACCGCCCAAAAAAATGGGAGTAGAGTGTTCCCGATTTTTTACGTCATATTTGGATCCTTTATCTATCGAATAATCTGAACAATAAATGTCCAGGTTGTACGCTTCGGAAATTATGGTTTTTTTCCCGAAGGTCTATTTTTCGGAAAATTCTTTCCGCGATATTTCCTAGGGAAATTTTTGTCATAAATATCTGATCGTAGATTCGGAATCTACGGCCCCGAATCTATAAGAATGAGTACCCGCTTCATAGTTTTGCGTCAAAAAATTTTTCTCGAAAAATGGGATTTTTTTAAGGCTAATGTATTAAAAAATTGCCAAAATTCGACCGGTATCTGATTTCGATGCAAGTCACGTCATTTACTAATTCGGGGCCGTAGATTACGAATATATGATCAGATTTTTCATTAGAGAATTTTCCGCGGAAATACCGCGAAATGAATTTTCCGAAAACCAGACCCTCAGGAAAAAAATCATAATTTCCGAATAGTACGGCCTGGACATTTTCTGTTTGGATTATTCAGTAGATAAAGGATCCATATATGACGGCAAAAATCAACAACACCCTAATCCGATTTTTTTGGGCGGTGTAAACTTTCAAAATTAGCCTATTTTCGTCCATTTTTTCACTCTAAGTGAAAATTTCCCCAAAGTACGCCACTTAGGGAAAAACTAATTGCATATTCGTGATCAGCGACCTCGATTTAATTAGACACGAGCTCCGTATCGATATACCATGAAAAAATTTTTTTGGGTCGGCACTTAGAAATATTTTTGACCCGGAATCGAAGGAAAATTCTTCTTTCCCGTCCGAAATCTATGATATACACATATCGATAAACGAATTTTCTACGATTATTGGTCGGTGGACGACGTTTAGATTTATGTATCTATTTCCTATGTATCTCTATCCGTTCGGAAAATATTAGGAAATAAGTGAATCCGTCGAACGGCAAAAAGTTTTCTCTAGTATCTAACCCATACAAAAATCTACAATTTTCCGATTAGATCGCCACGGCTTTGACTATTCACTAAATCGAGGGCGTAGATTCCGAATCTGTAATTAGTTTTTCCGTATCTCGTTTAGTTTTGTTAATATTGCGAAAAATACGACTAATGAGTCCATTTTCCGGAGGTATAGGGCCAGAAATTGCGACTTTTTTCGTCATTCCTCCGAAACTAATCGAGATACGGAAAATTTTTCCAAAATCATCCAAAAATACGATCTATTAGTTTAATTGACGAAATTTCGCAACTAGTTTCAATGGAGAGTTCATTCAGGACATCACATCAAACATGACTTACAGATGAACGACAGAGAGTTATCACACCTCCCCTAATCTTTCTACTTCTACTGAAGTGGTGTCCTATTATCCAACTCTGTAGAGAAAATGATGCCACTTCTTCTTCAGACATCCAGTGTTCGGAGAGACCAACAATTTGTAGATCCTTCAATTTGTCCAGAAAAACCTCCAATGCTCCCTTTTTCTCGGAAACTTCTTGAGTATTCAGATGGAAAACACTGATTCACTTTCCGATACGATATATCAGATTATTCCCTGATTCAGTCAGTCTTGGATGCATTATCACGCTGGTCAGAGGATTGGCTGCTCAAGGTCAACCTTGTCAAATACGTTTTCCTTCACGTTGAAAAAAAAAATGGTTCAAGCCCTGTGACATTTGGGCAAATTGATAAGCATTCTGTTCCGAGGAACAAGAGCGCCAAAAATGTATAAGGTGCTTCATTCATTGTTAAAATTGAGAAAATTAATAAATCATCCTGTATTTTGGTAATAAAGAGCGATAGACCCATAAAGTAAAAGTTTTTTAGAAGCACCCCAGTGCCCTGCATATACCTTACTGTATGCGCATTTCCCAATGAATTACCCTGTAGAGCTATTGTTTCCTAGGAATTCATCCTGGATTATTTATAGAAACCTTATGGGCAATTATGTAGATATAGGCCCTAGGCCATCAAAATACATCTTCAAAAGTAATCTCGTTCTTCTCTGAAATTACATCTTTTTAACGTTCCTTGGTTAATAAACAATAATTCACTAAACACTGAGGATAGATCTCATGCAACGTCCAGTGTTCGTTTAATTACACGTCAGAACAATGAAGAGCAGGAGTGTGGAATTTTGTTATAAGATGAGCATGATGTTACCATGCGAAAATTAATGGGGTAGAGATCTAATTAAACAATCGTAAGGTTCTGAATGATAATGGAAAGTTTAACGATTCTACATAAGGACTAGAAATCAGTGGCGCCGATTCTAGCACGTCTCAGAATCGTTATTTCTTATTGCTCAGAACTCCGACTCTTGTTTCATTCATTCGTCTAGGGTGGTCTTCTAATGTTAACTTGCTCGGTTGCAGCTTCAGATTTAAGTTGTTTCAACGAGAGGGCGTTTGCCTTTCCGAGCGTTTGTATATTTCATGATTTGAGTAGCGCTACTGCTGATTCATTGAAATATGAGTATATTATGACTATTCAGTGCAATTTTCTCATCTTAAAATTACGTTGGGTTTAATAAATTTCATAATTTGATTTCAGATAACGATCATTTCTGCTATTATTCTTTCAACTTACTAACCTGGCAGACGACGTCCTGCCATATATGAATGAAAAAAAATGGTTCAAGCACTGACGTGAAGTAAGGAGCTTTTGCGCGTATGTTCTATTGTCGATTCTCCTGTATTGGACACTCTTAATCGAATTTACCATGGTAAATTCGACACTCGACACTCGACAATCGAATTTACCATGGTAAATTCGATATTGAGTGTCCAATACAGGAGAATAGACAATAGAATATACACGGAAAGGCTCTTGACTTCAAGTCAGTGCTTGAACCAATTTTGTTTTTCGTTATTTTGAAAAATTTTCTAAAGGTACGGTTCTCACAAATTATTATTTATTTGTAATTTTGAAAAATTTTCTGGGGGTACGGTTCTCACAAAATTTCACACACTCCTTTATGTCGATATTTTACAACTAGTTACCAAGCTTCAATTCGATCAAGTCTATATTTTTTTAATTATCGAGGAAATAATATTCCAGGTGGGTATAACTCCGCAACCGATGGACTGATTATGCTCAAAAAGAAACTTATCTCTCACATTGGGATGTGCAACCTACCCTGAAAATTGCAAGTCCCTATCTCCTTTCGTTCGAAAGTTATCAAGCCAACGGTCACCCAAGCAGCTACTGAACTCACATAAGGCTGCTCGGAACCAGAGCTGTGCCAAGCACAGAAGAAAAGTGCTTCAAGTCCTAAGCACTAAGCACTCAATAAAAATGATCACGAGCATCAAGCACAAAGCACCGAGTTTTCACAAAAGGCTTGTGATTACTAAGCACAAGGTGCCTCTGGAGATTGAAGCAGTTGTTGAGAATGACAGAGCTCGCATCTATTGGATCTATGCTATTCCAAAAACTCGGTAGATCCACGCCTTAAAGCCAGATATACTCTGGACAAAAAACTCAAGGAACTGTTTGTCGCCGAATTTTCCTCTCCCCCAGAAAATAATGTGGTGATGGAAGAAGAACAGAACAGCTCATCTATTTTGTTAAGGGACGATGTAAGGGCGGGACGAAGAACTACTCCAAGGAACTCCATTTTTTTAGTGAGTAACCAATTAAGAACTGGACTCCTGAGAGAATTGGACCCTCACAGGGTAATCGTATAGAGGATTTTACTTTCGAGCGGAAAAAAATATATCTTTATACTGTATCTAAGGCATAAAGTTAGGATGGTCGTACTAATCAGGATGCTTAGGCGGAATGAAACCGAACTAAGTGACCGAATTGAGGATTATTCTGGCCCGTAAATCCCCGGCCGAGGATTTGGCGTACATAATGCAGAAAGTGGTGATGCTCGGATCACTTCGAGTGATCAGGTACCATCAACTATGAAGGCTGCTTGCAGCTCATCTCTTTCGTTGAGGGACGCTGTAAGGGCACGACGAATAAGGAACGAGTGAGAGGTTCTTTGGTGAGTAACCAATCAACACACCTGAGTGGAGCGGACCCTCTCGGGGTAAGACCAAAATAGTTATTTTCCTAACAAGTGCGGAAAGTGATACTTTCCCGCACGCGACTGCCGTTGACCAGAACGACGCGAAGCGGAGTTCGGGCAAGCAGTCAAGTGCGGGAAAGACACTTTCCGCACGAGTTAGGACAATATTTTTTCTACGACCGCATAAAGATTCAAAAAGCACATTGAAAATACTTATTTTATTTCAACATACAAAACATTTCATGAAAATCGACTATTTATTTATTTACTATTAATATTAATGTTGAAAACACAATTTGTTGCATTCTGCAAATGCGTCAGAATAGCCGGTCCAGAGTAATTTGTTGGTGGTAACTGGCTTTTAAGAGTAACACTCGTTGATTGCAACGTGCATGAAGATGACGGAGACGGCATCGGTTGCAAGTTGCCAGTACCAGAAAGAATTTTATTGGAAATGGTATTTTTCTGTTCTACAGAGTCCTCCGAATAACCCTCAGCAACAGCAGTTTACTTCCAGCCTCCAAGACGTTTTATGTTGGTTATCCCTTCGCCTGAATCTGCTAGAAACTTTGCCGAGGATCGTCTAAAACTGTGACCTGTGTAACGTTCTGGGTTAGGTAGGCCTAAGTAGGAAGCGATCTCTGCTGGCATTTTACCGAATGTGTTTATGCCTACGCACTGAACAGAACATTTGCCTTTTTTGTAATTGATAAAAAAACGACGGTGCGTGGTGGTAGGAGGCCGTAAATTTGCATACTTTCTATAGAGCTTCAAAAAGGTTCCATTATTTATGTCTTCAGATATAACAAAGGATCTTGAGGTATGGTTTTTCGAATCGGAAATTTTCCCAATAATTAGGTTTCCTTTATCTTGAATATCGTCAAGCGTGATTTTCAGAAGCTCCGCTCTGAGAAGAGCACTGGCTAAAGCAAAAATGGTACCTACTTTAATCATAAGATATATCTCATCAGGGGCTAGCATAAACTTGGATATGTCTTCTTTGGTAAAAATCTGCGCTTTCTGTGGTCGGAAACCAACATTTTGCTTTTTTAGGAACGATGTCAATTTATGAAACTTGCTTATGTCCAGGTTTTGTTTTATTTTAACTAAACGTTTCACCATCGAGTAACGCGACCGTAGGGTATTGGATTTCAGTACCTTACTCAGCTCGGAAAAATACGCCAAAAAAACCTCTTCTCTGAAGCTATTCACTCCTTTTTCCTTACACCAGTTTAAAAAGTGGTTGTATTGCTGTTCGTATCTTTCTCGTGATTTACTTGGTAACAGGTCTGAATTTACCTCATCTGCGGCCTTTAATATTGCTTCTGGGAGTTCTTCGTCTGACGAATCCATTAAAATATGGCTTTTATTGAAAGTAATTTGAAAATGCCAGAATCGGGCACTTCGACAACGCTTCGATTTGAAACTTTGACGTCTTGATGAAAACTTGGTTGCCATAATAAATCTTTGGTTACCACACCAAACCATTTGACTCAGCTTAGTTTGATTGTTATGAAAAATGTATAGGGTATATAAAAGTATCGCAATTTATTCATTCCAATGAATGAAAAATAGTCTGGGTTAGATTGAATTTTAAAACTTATATTAGTTTGAATAGTAATATGCAGGTGAAATCCATGAAATGTACATTCAATAACGATAAATTGACATATTTTACTTTCCCGCACTAGTGCGGGAAAGTGAGTTTTCCCACACTAGTGCGGGAAAGTGACACTTTCTGAACTAAATGAGTGCGGGAAAGTGGGTTAAAACGCACGGCCGTAGAAAAAAGGTTTTTTCTCTCGAGCAAAAAACAAAAAAAAATCTATATTACCAACTTATAAAAATTAAATTTTGCTCATATATAGTAAGGGCGAGATTCTATTTGTATGTAACAATAAATAAAATATATATTTGGAAATTAAGACAAATCTGCTTTTCCATCTAACCTAACACCTAAAAAGAAATAATAATATTGTCAGTGCCTTGCTTCATAGCTGCGCTTCATAGTGTCATCAAGCAGCGTCAACTCTGTACGTCCATTGAAACAAATACCTCCACAAAGAGTAACTATACCATCTCTGAACGAATGAACTTCATGAACCAATCTGCAATATCAGGGCATCAGATGATGGGTACATACCCGATCACGCCGACTGTCCGAAAAGCGGTGTCAGACGAATAGTTTCTGATACATGAAATTTTTTAAGAATTTTCTAGTAATACAATCTTCACAAAATTTCTCAAGAATTTTCGCGTTGGCATTCTGCACTGAGAGAAATCCAACTTTTTTTATTAATGAAGCCCTAATTCTAAGGTTATTTATTCACAGTTATAACGGCAAATTTATATTTGATATATTCATTAATTGATAAATTATCATTGGGTTTTACGAAGCTTCGATTAGCTTAATTGTGGATTCAATTCGATATCCGATCAATGATATTTGTTTATGTTAAAGTTTGTAGAAGTTTTTATATTATTTATATCATAATCATATGTTTCTATTCAGATAATGGGGGGCAGTTTTCCGATGAGACGCTACTGGACCCATAATTCACTATAATTATCTCTCGCACTGATTATTTCGCTTCGCGGTGTTGCTTCACATCCTCCGAGAAATATAATAAAAAATCTATTTGTTTCTCTGTACGCAGCCAAGCGTTTCTTCGAGGCCAAAGGAAGTCTAGATGAGCAGTGAGATTTTTAATGGTCCTAGTAAGATTAGAATTTAATGGCTGCGTATTGGGGATTCTCGTTTTTTACCAACACCACTACTTTGAATTAAACTAGCTTAATGGCCAGCTTGGATATTCATCTAATTGTGTGAAAATATTAGGCTTCATCCAAAGTGAATCAACAAGTGATTCCAAACGATCGCGGAGCTGAATGATTATAATTAGGAGAAAATTATGGATATATTTACTTCGAATGATAATAGTAAATATGCACCTATAAATCTCACTACCGTACAACGTTGTGACTTTGCAATACTTCTCATAGTAGTACTAGGTTCAACTCACTGAAGAAGAATTGAGGACAAATTTCATTCTGTCCAGCCAGCCGGCCTTCCGGCCGGCCGTTGCACGATAACATGAGAAGGAGAAATTACCATGGTAAATTATGTTGTCCATTCTCCTGAATTGGTGTCTCCGAATTTTTTGAAATTTTCTAGGGGTACGGTTCTCAAAATTTTTTTTTCGTAATTTTTTTCAAATTTTCTAGGGTACGGTTCTTACAAAAGTTTAAACACGTCTTTATGTTGATTTTCTACTACTAGTTACCAAGCTTCAATTCGATCGAATGTTTATTTTATGAGTTATCAAGGAAATAATATTCCAGGAGGATATAACTCGGAAGCCGTTACACCGATTATACCCAAAAACGAACTCAACTCTCCCATTCGGATACGCAACCTACCATGAAAATCGCAAGTCCCTATCTCCTTTCGTTCGAAAGTTATCGAGGAACGGTCACCCATCTACTGAACTCACACAAGGCTGCTCGAATCTCCAACAATATTTATCCGATCGTGTTAAAACTTGAAACTTGGCAGTGGAGTTAGGTAATAAAGGGCTCTTGCAAAATTTCAGCATTTTCGAACGAATAGTTACTGATATATAGAATTTTTTCTTCAATTTTCAATGATTTTTTAAAAATTTTCTACTAATACTATCCTCACGAAATTTTGCAAGAGTTTTTGCGTTGGCATTCTACAACTAATAATCATGTTTGAATTCAATCGATTTAATATTTTTCGAGTTAATGAGGAACAAAAAACAACCAAATTTCAGATGGTATAACTCTTAAACCGTTTGGTCGATTATGCTCATAAACAAACTGGAATGTCGCGTTCTGATGAAAATCCTAACCTCAAAATTTCAAGCCGCTTTCTCTTTCCGTTCTCAAGTTATCGTGACAAATATATTTTTTAAAATTTTTTTAATGATTTCCTAGCTATACGATTCGCACAAAATTTCACAAACGTACTTAGGTTCATATTCTACAACTACTCGCCAAGTTTCAATTCGATCGGATTCATATTGGTTGAAAACAAAATTATTATCAAGTCGCTAGCTCTTTTCTTTCTCAAGTTTTCGTGGCAACGGCCAGACAGCCGGACGGCTGGCCGGACAGATTCAAATTTCACCTCGAATTCTTCATTGGGGAGTCGAACTACATCGCTTGAGACCATTTTCGTCAAAAAATTCGAAAGTTACAGACATTTGTGCAAAATGATAACGTGATGTTCCCCAGAACATACGCGCAAAAAAATACATACAATTCTGTTATGGTTACTCTGAGTCACTCTGTTTATTAATTTTTAAAATATTCAGGGTATTGACAAAATTATTTATATGAGATAACAAGAAAATAGAAATTAATACCTATAGAAATATAATGTATGCCTCAATTCCCGCTAACTTTCAAGTTAAATAATATGGTACAATGCATTGATATTCTCCGTTAATATCCACAGCTTCATTGCCTTTTCAGATGGAGATCCATGAAAAATTCAAATAGGAAATTGACCTTTCGGTAAGCTGCTAGGCATCACGAATGTGTATAAATATCAAATTGAATTCAAACGGTTATGCCCAACTTCGAACTCATAAAATATTGAAGAATATTTGTCTTTTATATCCACTATGTTCACTATCATATAGGTAGTTTTCAAATATTATACTTCAAGTTTTTTGTTCTCTCAAAATGAGGAAACTCTTCCAACTTCCGTCTGAAATTATTAACGTTTTGCAATGAGAATAATGCTCGACCGCTATTGCTTCTATCTCCGTTATGCGTGACAAGCTACTCATGAGTTATTTGAGCATATCATGCTACTGCAGTAATAATATTAGCGGCATCTTAATTGTGGAGCTAATTTTATGCAATATTACTAGATTAAGAGATATTCAGACTACCATTTCTTTCATCTCAACCATTGCGAATTACGAGGAACGTTTTTAGAGAAGTATCTTGCTCGAAAGCTTCAAACAAGAAGAACGAATAAATCCCCGATAGTTTGCGATACCCACCAATCGTATTACCACAGAAAATTTTTGTCGCACAGAAATGAAATGATAAATTACTGGTATTAAACAAAATTATACTCAAATGATTTCTGAAATATATTGAAATATTAAATGTGCAAAATCAATACGGATTCATAAGACAAAAACTTTCTAATTGTGACTCAAAATAAAACAACGACTTCAAACCATAATGTGACCTTCGTGACCAGCGTTTCCCTTGGAAACATCACCTCGAAGCAAAGAAAACACAAATAAACATTAAGATCCGACAAATGTACTGGCCCATTGGCAGAACATCCGAACTGACCCTCCAAAACAAGCTGACCATATACAAAGCTTTAATCAAACCAATATGGACATACGGAATCCAATTTTGGGGATGTGCCAAGAAATCGAATATTCAGATTATCCAGAGACTTCAGTCAAAAATACTGCGAGAATTGACAAATACACCCTGGTACGTCTCCAACCTCACCATCCACAATGATCTGAACATACCATATATCACAGAAGAAGCTGAAAAATACTAGAGAAGATACCATCAAAAATTAGAAGGACACACAAACTAACTTATTGGTCAACTTGCTGAAAATCCCTTAGAAATTAGAAGATTAAAACGAACCTGGCCAAACGACTTGACTTGAATTTGTATAGAATGAAGCCTTCAAATGTTTAATGTCTTCCTATCACCACAACCTACATAATATTTACTTAATACTTGCGTAAGGTAGATTGTAAATTTCAATAAAGAGAAAAAAAATCTCTCTACTGATGAATCGGATTTATATTGTTGGAAGTATTTTGAAAATATTATTTTTCCTAGAAGCCAAGCTACCTTGCACCGGTTGAGTACCAGGATGGGTGACCGCTTTGGCTATATATTCTAAAGAACTGACCTAAGCTCACGACCTGAGTGCTTTTCCAACTAGTTATTATTCAAGTTTCAAAACTAATCTAATGGAAGTCGATAATTCTGAATAAAATATTTCGAACCCAACTTCATAATGAAGTTTGCATGGCAGTCATGCTGCATCGAAATGCCGGAAACGTAATGGCCGAATAAAAATTGTCTGTTTCAGTACGGCCCTAACCGCTGATAATATAGTTCCACCACATATTTCAGTCCCCGTTCATTTCCAGCGAAAATTCAGTATCACGTGGAAAGTATATTGTGCAACAACGGCGTAAGGATTGCTTTTAAAATGAATTTTAAGCATTAATTTGCACATCCCGGCTCCAGGAATATGTCCATTATCAAGTTCATAATCGCGTTAGCGCCAGCAATTGGGTTCACCGTTGAAATTTATAAACTGTAGCAGGAGCGCGGAGGCATCGTGACACGGAAAGTTGGAAGGGGGACCAGAGAATGGAATTCGAGCCAAAATCTATAAATCTTTGGCTCTTGGAACCGGCTTGTTCTGTTGTTAGTGTTGATGAAAATCGTAAGTTTAATCGCTTCTCCCCCCCAATGAACTATTAGCATTCAAATCAACATTCACAAAAAAAAATTCATTTTATTTATTATCAATCTCACCACTATATTCCAGGCGGAAGAGGTAGCCATCACGAAATGTGTCGTGCAGAATATTCGTATGGGCTATTCCAATAGAAACATACCAATTCTCTCGGACAGTCAGGCAGCACTTAAGGCAATAGCCAGCTTGGGAATTAACTCCAGGCTTGTGCTGGAATGCTGACAGGACTTGGCAACCTTGGCTGCCAGAAACCCAGTTGAGCTCAGTTTGGTGCCGGGGCACAAATGGGTTGAAGGGAATGAAAGAGCTGACTCGCTAGAGAGCACTCTGGTATCCCCCTCTTTGAGTCAGAGCCGGGAGTAGGAGTGACCAAAGCGGCTGTAAAAGGCATCATTGAAAAATGGATCCTTGCACAGCACACTCTGCACTGAAACAAAACTTTGGGCCAGTGGCATAGTGAGTTAATGATGGGGCAGCCTTGCCCTAACGCAGCCTTACTACTAAGTAGGAGTAAGCTCTGGGCAGTAACTGGCCTACTACCCAGACACTGTATTCTGAGAAAGCACCTGAACAACATGGGCATTCTCCAAGAAAACCCTGTTTGTAGGAAATGTGGGAGGCAGACGAAACTGCCTCACATATTATATTTGACTGTTCTGCCCACACACAATGGAGACTTCACTACAGGGGCGACGAAGTGATCCTGAGTGCCAGAAACTGTGCGAGGTACCTAGTCAAGGGCCTAATCCTGCTTGTAAGGAAAATGGACCTTATTTACGTAATACAACGACAAGGCAGTGAGGATCTTACATGAGACCCATATAATGCCAGCGGTGCCGGACTTTGCTCGATATGCGAACCCTATATGGAGCAATACATCGAACACAAATTTCAAAAAGTTTCAGATTATTCAAAATAAATTCCTCCGAATAATTTTAAATAAACCAAGATCCACTAAATTTGAAGACCTACATAAAACCGGAAACGCGGACACGATACACGACATAATTAAAAGTCAGACAATAAAAGTTTACAAACACACGACGAAGAAATTGGAAAAAAAAACAACACCTTGGGACAACCACGGTGGAAAACACAAAAATCAAAATCAAACATAAATTATCCCATCACCTCATCCTGCAGGAAGATTGTTATCGTTAAAACGATAACAAGAACTCCTGCAATCCTTCATCCCATCTAAGAAGTATATGTCTTTAATTTGATTCGACATACCTCTAGAGAAATTAATCAACAAGTCCAGAGCGTTTCTGCCAATAGGGTCCTTCATAAATGGCTTCGTATAATTAATATACTTATGCATAGATTTCACAGGAACGCTCTGGACTTGTTGATTTATTAACAACGGTATCACCATTTTCCATTATTATTTTTGAAAACGCTAAACAGCATTCATGGCCATTGGGAAGATACTGTTTGAGCTCTGCAGGACTCGTTTCTCGATTAATATCGAGTGAATGGTGGCATATGATTTCACGCTTCAAATATTCACTGGTGTGGAAAGGCTGATTTCCGTGTTTTGTCGCATAGGTGGCGTGGGCGATTAGGTATGATCGACCAAGCCGGCTCTGAGAGGCTTAACCCGGGTCAGTTTAGTTGAAATTGTTGAGAAGCTACAGAGTACTGTAATGAACCCCCTGGGGTCTATTTGACTTGTGAAATATATGCATAAGTATATTAATTATACGAAGCCATTTATGAAGGACCCTATTGGCAGAAACGCTCTGGACTTGTTGATTATTAGCTCAATTGGTATTGACCATATATGGCTGAATTTATCGAAAAAGGAGGTGGAACTTGGAAATTTCTATACAAAGTAAATCTATGTTAGCTATGATTTTCAAATACTGTCAATGTAACAATTCTCGAATCTCAGAATAACAATCAACAAAATAGTTCTGAAGATTTTTTCGTTAAGTATCTGAAGAAGGAGTCTGATATAGACTCCGAAACGTTACGATATAGTTTTTTCTTCGTTGATGTTGTTTCGTTGCATTAGTTAGTGCGCAGCACTAAAAACAGTGCTGGAATGAACTCATTCCCGCATTGTTTCTAGTTATATTTTTCGTTTTGTGGTAGTCAGCACTGACATTCGATCCTATCAAATTTCAACATACGTCAATTAATAATAATATAAACTGGATATAGTGTAATAATTGTTGAGAGGAAAAGTTTTATTTTCATTAAAAAATAAGGTACTATACAGATTTCCTTCTTGCTAATTTTGAATCATACATGCTATTACTTATATTAACAGGAAACTGTATCAAATCTGATCTCCATTTCCTACGTACGATTCAAATTCCGTAATCTGTCAACAGTCACACCAACTGCCAAGATACAATACCAAAGTCACTAAGATGTATAATCTGAAATTTTCATTAAATTTCAATAGTATTCTATAAAATTGGCCTGATATAGAGAAAATATCGTCTAATACTCGTTGCAGAAGGTAATTCCAACACTCATGAGTTCAAAAAATCGCTCCTTCGTTGCTCGTTTTCGAATTTCGCATTCGTGTTTTAATAGGAACCCATTCTGCAACTTGTTTCAGAATATACTATTCCACAATTTGTATCACAATTAATTTTCGAAATAAGAATGCAATAGAATAGAATAAGTTTTATGTTTCCCCAAGAAAGTACTTCTAATAAGAATACAATAATCACCATTCTTCATCTTCATTAGATGTACCTACAATCAAATTTTCGGTTTCTCGTACACATAACAAAATTGTCATATGTATCATACAATATTCCCGCGGGAAATTACGATTCTACGGATTACTTTTGGCAGGACGAAGGCTAAATATCGCCTTTCATGTGGGATCATTTTTGATTGGTTGCGTATGAATTTCCTTTTAATCTGCATATTCTCCAATAGAACAGGGAGGTCCGCGGAACGAAGTTATAAGCCCATAATAAATTAGGTGACAAGTTATGGCCAATGGAGGGTGCTGGTCCTTTAGGGGATCCCTGCGCGAAACAGAAAAATCTAGTAATCTCTGTCTTCGCCTTCCGCAAATACTAATAATACTATGTAATCATTAAAGGATACTTTGTGAGGTGCATTCATCATTCAATGTTTTTTTACGGGATTTCTGTCCCAAACTATGAAAAATAACTTTAGAATAAAATAATTTGTCAATTCTCCTGAATTTGCAACTGCGTCAGAAACCGAACATACAGGGTGAGTCTTTAAGTTGTTCATTAATTTAAACCATAGATTCTTCTCATTGAATAAAACACTTTTTTCATTTCCCATTTTTCCCAATCCGGCACAGGAAAAAAGATACAGGCTGTTGAAATTTGAAAAAAAAATAGTTTTTCTTTTGTAGTTTTGACATGGTTATTCAGAATTGAATGAATTTTGGTATGAAGGTTTCTATAACTATGGCACATAGTTCTTCGTTATAGACTCGTGAATTCCTAAAACTACGAGCAGATGAAGTAATTTTGAGTCATTTTTGAAATACTCGATTCTTTTTAAAATAAAAATATTCCACATCAATTCTCCTAAAACGAACCGTTTTCGAGATATTCGTCATTAAATGTAATATTTACCTGCTTTTATCGATCCGAACCTGGAATACACATATGATCTGCTCGAATAAAGGCATAGACTATAGACTGATTATTGATTTCAAAGTTGACACTTGTGGAAATTCAATTCAATGTCGATGGTTTCCAAATTGTTATAATTACCATCTTAAAACGGGATAAGTTAATTACAACTCATTCAAACAGTTCATTCCAATGTCAATAACTTGCAGAATTTCTCTTGAAAATTCCTAATTTTCTAGCTTCTATCAGAAGACCTACCAATGCTTCTCCTTCGTTAATTAAAAATACAATTGAACATACAGTGTGTTGCTGTTTCAATGTCAAAGTCAGTCATAGCAAAAGCGAATCTAATTTTTTTTCAAATGAGAATCAATGTTTTTAATTGATCAGATAGAATTTTTTATAATACATACTAAGAAGCTCTAAAATTCTTATTTCCTGAGATATTCGGTAAGTAAAGCAGTAGTATGTATTATAAAAATACACTTTTTTTTAAAGTGCATTCCGGCTAACCAAAAAAACAATGGGTTCTCATTTGAAAAAAATGATTTTTGAGGTTTTTGTCATGAGTAACTTTGACATTGAAATAGAAACACACTATATGTTCAACTGAATATTTAATTAACGAAGGAGAAGCTAGAAAATTAGGAATTTTCATTCAAAAGTCTATAAGTTATATTTACATTGGAATGGAGTCCTATTTGAGAAAATTTAAAGGAATTTTTAGGATTTCACAAGAATTTTCTGAGAATAATATGCAAGTCACACATCGAAACTATGTAGAATTCAATTGGTAATCTGATTATCTATGAAAAAACTGGGTAATAAATTTAAAAAACGAAAGTTGGTATCATTTCCGGTGAAACCGGAAGTCGTACGAATCAGAAATGTTTTCCAAGAGTTCATCTTCACTAACAAAGCTTAACTATAAAATTTCAATTAATTATTTCAAGCCTTTCTTTGAAATCTTCTAACGAACGGTCTTCGTGGATCACCCTGTATATTAAAATACTATTTCGAAGATATTGGGTATAACCCCATGAAACAGTAATAAATAAGTGTTTTTAGTTAGTCGTAATCGGACGCGCAACTCTGAAAATTTCAATCGTTTTCTCCTTCTATTCTTATACTAGCTGCCCGCCCCGGCTTCGCACGGTTGAAATGCTGATACTAAATATACTACAGAATTTCTTTATATACAACGTTCACAGCATTTTTGTCGTTAGACAATGCAAACATGTTTTCTTTAGAGGTTACTCTTGAAAGAGCGACTTATAATTGGCCATGTGAAAAACATTCAACGCTCAAATATAAGCCTGCAGTGTTGAAAGTTGGACCCTGCGATTTATTAATGGTCATTGCAAAATATATCTTTACCGGAAATTATAGGCTTTTAAATTGGATCAGTAAATCCGATGGTATCAGAGGAATTTGGGGAATCAATACATATATCCTGGCTGAGGCGAGCCTCATGCTCTATAGATGATTATCTGGCTCTCTGTATTCGATTTCTATCCCTATCATGGCTGTGCCGGTCCCCTGGTCGGAACCACCGCAACCGCTATGTCCCTGCATTTTAAATATGCGATATCTTCGAGAATATTCATTTGAATTACATGCTGTAAAGGGCCGTATTGCTCAATATCAAATGCACAATGCATTTATGGCACTTAATTGGACACGGATCAATGCTGTATTGCTTAAAATAGCTTCGTAATCAAGCCATTATTTCTCGTAGAATGTAAAGGATAAACAATGGTTATTGTGGGTTATCCTTAAGAGATAGACATATACCAACGCAGACTTTTTTGTAGACCTTTGTAAGGTGTACCTTACTATACTACTTTATTTTGATCTATCTCGTAGGGTTCAGCTAGCGGCTGCAATGTAAGCGCAAAAAATGTGTTCATTTACGACATCACATTAGGAACCTCTAAAATTATCAGTGTTTCTCTAACATATTATGCACGTTTTATACATGTAAACCTTCCTATTGAATCATTCTATCTATTAAAAAAAAACCGCATCAAAATCCTTCACTTGGTTTTAAAGATCTAAGCATATACATATTACATAGGAACAAACAGATAGCGGGAAGCGACTTTTTATAATATGTAAGGATTATCGTGTCAACGGTAGAACATTATCAATTTTGACCTTGAATTCTTCATTGGTGATTCGAACCTAATCGTCTGATACCATTTTCGAAAAATAATTCGAAAATTACAGACATTTGAGCAATATGATAGAAAACTGTTTTCTGGAACATGTGTGCAAAAAAGACGATTTCTTGTGAAATAGGAACAAGTCTGGAAAAATTATCACTTTTTTCATATCCTGTCTCCTACTCTGCTATGAAAAGCAGCCGCGGTATTAAATCTTGTGTTCTTCCGCCTAATGGAACAAATAACTATTTCCCTTGGTCAGTCCCTTTATTGTATTATATGGAAAAAATATACCAGAATGAAATCCTCGCTTCCCAAAGCACCAGTGACAGTATTTTAATTAACAAATAGCATCAACGCGTTCGAACTTATTCTTCTGGTCTCATTCTCAACGTACTCAACGATAATTTGCTGATTTCGAAGTGCTCGAAGCGAAACAGTACCCATAAAACATTCGCTCGCTCTCACAAAACACGGATATCCGCACCAAAATGATATTGCCTTATTCGAAATTAAAAATTCAGCTTCCGAGCAACACAAGAACATCGCTCAGGGATATTTCACGTTTGTTTTGGGTTTCAGGTTCGAATTAGAATGTTCAGGTATAGAACTCGATACGATACCATTAGCAATATAAACTGTGAAAAATATTTTCATTTCTAATTCGTCGCGCAGACGACAAACAGAATATAGGCTCCTAATTTTGCAGGAAAACACAACATATCCTCTCAAAATCTATAATGAAAATTGGTTCAAGCACTGACGTGAAGTCAGAAGCTTTTGGACACCCTTAGTCGAATTTACCATGGTAAATTATGTTGTCCATTCTCCTGTTTAGGACACTCTTAATTCGAATTTACCAATTCGATTAAGGGTGTCCAATACAGAAGAATGGACAATAGAACATACGCGCAAAAGCTCCTGACTTCACGTCAGTGCTTGAACCAATTTTTTTTTCGTGATTTTTTTAAAATTTTCTAGGGGTGCGGTTCTTAAAATTTTTTTTTTCGTCAGTTTTTTTTTTCTAGGGGTACGATTCTTACAAAATTTTAAACACGTCTTTATGATGATTTTCTACTACTAGTTACCAAGCTTCAATTCAATCGAATATTTATTTTTTGGGTTATCAAGGAAATAATATTCCAGGTGGGTATAACTCGTAAACCGTTTGATCGATTATGCCCAAAAACGAACTCAACTTTTCCTTTCGGATACGCAACCTACCCTAAAAAAAAAGTCCCTATCTCCTTTCGTTCGAAAGTTATCGAGGCAACGGTCACCCATATACTGAACTCAAACAAGAATGCTCGAATCTCTAACAATATTCAACCGATCGTGTTAAAACTTGAAACTTGGCAGTAGAGTTAGGTTATGAAGGCTCCTGCGAAATTTCAGCAATTTAAAACGAATGGTTACTGATATATAGAATTTTTTTTTGCAATTTTCAATGATTTTTTTAAAATTTTTTACAAATACCATCCTCACAAAATTTTGCAAGAATTTGGCGTTGGCATTAAAAAACTAATTACCATGTTTGAATTCAATCGGATTAGTATTTTTCGAGTTAATGAGGAACAAAAACAACCAAATTTCAGATGGCTATAACTCTAACACCGTTTGGCCGATTATGCTCATAAACAAACTGAAATGTCGCGTTCTGGTGCACATCCTAACCTGAAAACCTCAATCCGCTATCTCTTTCCGTTCTCAAATTATCGTGACAACAAATATATTTTTTAATAATTTTTTTAAAATTTTCTAGCCATACGATTCGCACAAAATTACACACACGTGCTTAGGTTCATATTCTACAACTACTCACTAAGTTTCAATTTGATCGGATCTATATTGATTGAAAACAAAATTATTACTCGGAAACCACTTGGCCGATTATGCCCATTAACAAACCTGTTCGTCGTATTGGGATGCGCCACCCACCCTGAAAATTTCAAGTCGCTAGCTTTTTTCGTTCTCAAGTTATCGTGGCAACGGCCTGACGGCCGGCCGGACAGAATCAAATTTGACCTCGAATTCTTCATTGGGGAGTCGTTTGAGACCATTTTCGTCCAAAAATTTGAAAGTTACAGACATTTGGGCAAAACTATAACTTGATGTTCCCCAGAACATACGCGCAAAAATTACCCAGCCGTGGTATTTGAGCCAGACATGAAATAATAATTGATACAGCAATGACGTGAAGAACTTCAGTGCACTTGTTTAGTTATATACTGACTGACAATGAAAGTGCAACACCCAGAAGGAGCTGTTTGATTTTTTTTTTTTTGTAAAACAGATAGTATAAAAAGGAGTAAATGATTGAAAATTGAAGAAAAAATACGAAGGGTTTACAATTTTTTATAATAAATATGTTAATAGTGTTTGCCCACCGCGATTACGTCTTGGCATTGATGCAATAAGACGGTCCATTTCTTCTTGAGGTATACTATCCCAAGCTACCTGTAGTTCATGTATCAGAGCTGCCAAGCTTCGAGGGGCTGTGGTAAATTTCCAAGCCGTTTACTCATGATGCCCCAAACATGCTCTATGGAAGACAGATCGGGAGATCTGGGCGGCCATGGCAAAAGATTCACATGGGTCGCTTCAAAAAAGTTTAAACTAACTCTGGCAACATGAGGTCGAGCATTATCTCGCTGGAATATTGGATTCTCGAGCCGGTTAAGGTAAGATGGAACATATGGCTCCACTGTTTCTTGAAGGTAACGCAGTGCTGTCATGTTACCTCGAATGAAGACTAAAGGTAACCTACTTTCATGTGCAATAGCACCCCATACCATAGCGCCTACTGTCCGGTGTACATGACGCTAAATATCAAATTGAGGTTCACTTCTTTCTTCCCGACGTCGTCTAACCCCTCTTCGGCCATCATGTGCACCCAAGGAGAATCGAGATTGACCAGAAATGCCGACCTGATACCATTCCACATTCCAATGTTGACGTTCTCTACCACTGTAATCGTTGACGGCGATGCTCAACCGTCAGAGTTAACACAAGATGGGGTCGATAATGCTGCAGTCTAAAATACCTCATCCGGCGTTAAATCGTTCAGACAGTTACAGGATGGCCTTGTTCTCCTAACCACTCATCAGCCAAAGATCGAGTTGTCGCAAATCGGTCTCTCCATGAGTCTTAGACGTCGATCTTGAACTTCATTTGTGCCCCTTCGACGTCAGGTGCCTACTGTTCCTCTATTTTGGGTATTATCAAACCACGCTTGACAACATCTCATAACAGTAGTTGGATTTCAGTTCGTACGGTCAGCGATTTTTTTGAAGTTACAACCCCGCCTCTCGTAGATCAATAATTCGACCTCTTTCAAATTCACTTGCTGGCGATGAATTCCGCATGGACGTGCTCTAGGCATTTTAACAACAACTAACCATCGACTTTGGATCTCCTCGAACAGCTGGTTTGTTGTAAAATTTAAAAAAATTTGCAAAAACGACTACAATATCTGAGTAACAAAAAATGTTTACATGAAAAAACCTTCGCAAAAAATTATTAAAAATATGTTTTATGTCACGATAACCTGAGAACCGAAAGAGATAGCGATTCGAGGTTTTCGGGTTAGGTTGTGCATCTGAATGCGACATTTGAGTTTGGTTATAAGCATAATCGGCCAACCGGTTTTGGAGTTATACCCATATATATCAGAAACTATTCATCCGACATGACTGAAATGTTGCGAGAGCCTTCAGAACCTAACGCTTCCACCAAGTTCCAAGTTTGAACACGATCGGATCTATATTGTTTGAGATCAGCAGCCTTGTCTGAGTTCAGTAGTTGCATGGGTGACCGTTGCCTCGATAACTCTTGAACGAAAGGAGATAGGACTTGCAATTTTCAGGGTAGGTTGCGCATCTGAATGGGAGTATTCCCCAAACGACTTTGACTAATTCCCTCACATTTGAAATGTAACTTCTGTCTCTCCTCGGCCAACCGAAGAACTAAACTTAATACAATTTATACAACATAACGATAACGTCAGTTTGACTGATTTGGTGTAATAAACTCAAAATCGAATTTTTCAGAGATGGTACAGTATTCCACGACACGTGCGAAATGTTGAATGTTGATGTCTTACTCGATGTCTACAATCTACAAGACTCGATATAAAATTATTCAAATCAATTTGTTCAATCGAATCCCTTTTCAGATTAGCACTTGGAGCAAACAGCACTCTCCCTCCATTCGGCTTAATATCAACCATTTGATATGAGGATGCATAGTACCTTAGGTTATGTTGACAATATTGAGGGATTAACGTAGAATTAGACTGGGACACAATCCAGATGGGGCATTGAGTGAATAGAGATGTCATATTGTCTGGACGAACATGGCTGCTTCTATAATGCTGAAATGAAATCACAGTTGGAGATATCCGACTGTGATTATTCTCGCTGCACATGCAGATCTTGTTCACTAATGGTAACACGTCAAAGTTCAAAGCTGGACTCAATCAACTTGAGAGCACGAAGCTGCAATCAAGATAGATCGGTAAATTGAAATTTCATTCGGCGGAAGTGTCTTCTTAAGGCTCTGTAGTTCTCATTTCATCGAATAGTTTTAACCGAATATCTACATTCAGATGACAGTTTCATTCTGGAAAATAATTACAGAATATAAGAATGTTACTGAGTTATGCTAACATTAATTCAAATTAAATTTTTGTTTTCTGAGAAATTAGTTGTGGCTGAATGTTAATTGTTCTTGCGCACTTTTTGCAGGGAACAGCGTGCTATCATTTTGCCCAAATGTCTGTTATTTTCGAAATTGTTTGCTCTCGAACGATTAGGCTCGACTCACTGATGAATGATTCGAGATCAAATTCGATTATGTGCGGCCGACGGGCCGTTCCCACGATTACTTTCGAACAGAAACGGATAGCGAGTTGAAATGTTCAGGGTAGGTTGCGTATCCAAATGCGATGGAAAGTTCGTTAGCGGACATAATCGGCCGAACGGTTTCTGAGTACAAATTTTGTTTTCGAACAATACAGCTCCGATCAAAGTAGAAATTTGTAATTAGTTGTAGAATATCAACACAAATACTTTTGGGAAATTCGTGAGGATTGTAGGTATATCTGGAAAATCAAAAAAAATATATATTAAAAAATTGATTCAAACAGTGACGATAAGCCATGAGCTTAAAAAAAATCCGCAAAAAAAGGTTCGCGTTTCGCCATTTGGTGACCCCTGTTTTAGATCAATGTGCAAATTCAAGGCGGAAAAACATGAAAACTGTTTGATTTGCCTATAACTCTTTCAAAAATGGAATAATTACCTAAGGCAATTCTTTTTGGTGACTAGACAATAGTAGTGTCAGTATGAATATGATTTTAAATAGAAAATTTTGTTTGAACTCGGTTTTTCGTCAATTCTTCTGATTTTCGCTCAAAAGTCACTTCATTCTGTTGCAAAACAGCAGGGATGCAATGTATAATGAACTGTGATTATTTCCTCATGCAGTATCACCTCCTGAAGTTTGTCGTACTTATTTACCAACATATAAGTATAAAACAATATAATTTTTCATTTGTGTTAATATGTATTCCGGTCAAGTACATGGCAGCTCCATTCGATTTAAGAAAACAGTAATGTGAGAAAGAACAAACTTTCAAATTATTCCTCAAATCCACCGCATATACCAGAGAAGCTTCTCTGAAAATTTCCAGATAGGCTACATTTCCGCTTTGGTATTCACATTTAAAAGTTTCGGGCTTTATACCGAGTATTGCTACGCCTTTCCGCAAAAATATGTGCAAACCCTGGAATACGGAAATTAGTCGGCTAATCACTTAATCGTTCCTCGTTAATTGGGTATTATGTCACTGGATAACGACGATTATAATGATAATTGGGGACTTAAGGGTTCAATCGGAGGTTGAGCCGGCAATAAGATATGATAGACATTAGGAAATACTGAATGGGATGTAGGGGAGCCCTAATCAAGATACACATTTGAATGGAGCGCCTCCAGGCTGAATTTTAATCAAGTTGATCCAATAAATAGGAATTTTTATAGACTGAAGTTACGAATAGGTAAGCAAAAAATATCGTAGAATTCTGGAACTTGAAAATATTTAGCATTTCCACAATAACCTGTCAACACAGATTCATTACGTGGTTCCTTTCTGTATTTTCTCTCCCAAACTCTGAAAAAATATCTATAAAATAAAAAAAATATTATTCTGTGAATAGCTTCTGTGTTATAAATACAAGATATTTGTCAGGAGCAATCTATCGAACAATGTTGCCTAACAAGCAGTAACGAAACAACATCAACAATAAAACAACTAGCTCGAAACGTTTCGGAGTCTTAATCAGACTCCTTCGTCAGACAATAAAAATACATGTCCTTAAAATTGTTTTATCTTTTATTTTCAATGTGACATCTAACAATTGCATGAGATACAAGATGCACCTGTATTATTTGGGACCCCCACGCAAGCTACGTATATAGTTCCAACCAACTGATTTATTAGTTTAGTGTTCGTGGCCGAGTGGTCTAAGACTCAGGTACTCCAAATTCGTATCTAATTGGTGCGGGTTCGAAATTCAACACCACCGAGATTTTTTTGATAAATTCCTACTGTATTTTAGATGGCACTTCAACGTAGTAACAAAAACAAACTTCCAAAATTAAACCCCCAAAGTCTAGATGACGCTGTGGCAGGTTTCTTCAACTGTCATGGCGTCATTCCTGTGCACATAAACCAAAAATATGAGGTTATGAACACAGAACTCTCTTAACTATAACTACTAATCCTCTTCAGTTTTTGGTATGATGCGAGTGTCGATCGGTGGAAACGTCAACCAAAATTCTGTGTCTTTAGAATCTTAAAAAAAAGGTCACTTTTGCAATCTTATCTGAAGAAACCAGATTATTATTTTTCGAAATAAAATGCCGCTACGAAGTCATTCATTCTATCGTCATTCCGTTCCCACCCAAATATTCTCTCAAACTCCGCCAGCCCGGCACATTTGCTTAATTTTTCACCTTTAACAGAAAACACCGTTTTTACCCGATTTTTCATTTTTGAACGTAAATGGGAAAGATCTTAAAAAATCTTTTTTCTCGATCAGATTCGGTGATCGGTTGCCATGTCAAGATTCCTTTTAGTATTATTAACTAGTGGCCAGCAGTCCGTATTTTGGGATTCAGATGAGCCAGTAGATATACATTTTCCAGTAGATCTACATTTTTGAGGTAGTTCTACATTTTTACTGTAGATCTACATTTTTCCGGTAGTTCTACATTTTTCCGGTAGACCTACATTTTTATAGTAGATCAATATAATCGGTAGATCGATTGAACCGGTAGTTCAACGCCATCTAACGGGTCCTATTGTGTAAAAGTCCTATCGAAATATGTTGAGGCGTTTTTGAGTTCCTATGAACCCAATATAGTGCCACCTACCAGATCGTATCGTGAACCTAAGGGCTTCAGAAACACGATCAAAAAGTTTCATGAAGACCGGTATAGCCATTTTCGAGTTCCTGTGAACCTATCGGAGTGCCACCTACGAGGGATATATCGAGGATCAGACCTACTATGACACACAAAGAAAGTCGGAATTTTTTGAAAGTTCGGAAATATCGAGAAATCTCCGGAAAAATTAACGTTTTTCTTAATTTTTTTAAAAATACTCACGTTCTGAAGTGGCAAACGATATTGATGCATTTCGATAGATTTCTACGTTCCTAGGTGAATCCCGACTTTCTAAATTCCTGTCCCTAGGAGAAGATCATTCCGACGATATACCCTGAAATTTCATAATCAGTTGCCATGACATGGAATTAACAACAAAGCCGATCGATCTGAAATCTAGTAATCTATTGTAAAATGGTCGCTTGGTGGAATGAAATCAATTTTTTTAGAAAAAAAATTTATAGTAGGTATATGAAATATAAAATTTTTCAAGAGTATAATTTAATAAGATCCTCACGAAATTACGTGGAAATTTGCTCATTGGCGTTCTGCAACTTACCGAGTTTCGATTCGATCAGATCCCACTAACGAAACCGTTTGACGATTATCTTCATTAACGAACTTAACCTGAAAATTTAAAGTCGCTATCTGTTTTCTTCCGAAAGTTATTGCGGAAACGGATATCCGCATATAATCGAATATTAACTCAAATTCTTCATCAGTGATTCAAACCAAAAGTTTCGGACCATTTTCACCATACATTTCGAAAATTACAGACATTTGGGATAGCACGATGTTCCCTAGAACATGCGCAAAAAAAATGACAGAGCATTTATTCCGATTAATAGGGGTTGTGGAGTTATAACACGTTCTTATCAAGAAGTTTGTGATTATTTCAATGAATTCGCCCTCTGTAAAAACATAGAAGTACGATGTATTATTAAAAAATCATATCTCCGAAAGTATTAGCTTGTTAGAGTTAAAAATTATATCAGTTAATTCTTATGGTGGAGTTGCATCTTAAAAAAAATTTAATATGAAATTTTGTGATGTAAAAAATTATTATTTTTGTTATTCCGAAACCACAGGCTGATTTTGCCCAATAACGAACTTAACCGAGATATTTATTTCGCAAACCTACTCTGAAAATTTCAACTGTCTAACTCATTCCGTTCGAGAGTTATCGTGGTAATGGCCGGACCGGAAGGACAGAATCGATTTTGACTACGAATTCCTGATTAGTGAGTCGAACCAAATCGTTTAAGACCATTTTCAGCCAAAAATTCGAAAATTACAAACATTTGCGCAAATTGATAAGGAATCTGTTCCGTGGAACAAGCACGCCATAAATATCCTTGTGCTGAACCTGTAGCTCTGAATCGAAATGGACTTTTGTAGTTGGTATAACTTTTAGTTTCTGGAACGTAGCACAGGTAATATAATTTATCCCTCAAGAAATCAAAATATATAGAAGCCATAACGATGATGATAAATATTCAGGGTTGTTTCTGATTTAGTATTATTGGCGAAGACAAACAAAACCCCGGAATCAGGCTCGTTTCTCAGATTCCCTCAACATTTTTTCCAGTTCATCTACTCGACTATATATTTATATATCTCTTTCTCTTTCTCTATGGCTATACAGAATACACTCAAATTGTATAGAATTTTTCCAATAAATATCGGTAGATATCTCCCAACGTCCACATGTCAATGTTGATGTTTGAAAAACAGTTATTGCTTCCAGGGTCAATATTTATTCCATTGAAATTCTTCACGAAGAATCGACCTTTATCGAAAACTTAATTATTTGAGTTCGCTGAAAGATATAACGGATGAATATCGGCATTTCATCCATATCAATGCGGAACTCTTCATGAAAACTCACACTTTTTTTACCACATGCAACTGAGTAATTGGAATTTTCTTTCATTAAGTTGAATGTGACTTGTACGCGAAATGTAAGGGATGTGTCAAATACAGTAAAAACTTGAAGATTCGATTAAACACATAGTTCAGTCAATCTGGCATTTCGACAGTACAGAAAATAACCAGTGGCTGAATCTTTGTTAATAGTTGGAGAATGATGTTAGAAAAGGGTTTATTGGGTCGGCCACGTTGGACCGTGATGCGTGTTTTGAAAAATTTTGAAATGCATTTATCTCGTGATCTATGCATTTCACAGAAAAATTTATCAAAGAAAAAATGTAGAGGACATCGATATCTACAATTAATCTCATTGGTGCTATGCCGTACAACAAAAAAATGCACGCAGTAGGTGGCGCTAAAGTTCCAAAATAAGAGTTTTTCCACTTTTTTGCTATTAAATTTTCTTTTTTCAACTATATTATAAATGCAAAAGTTGTTCCTTTTAATATTACGAACAACTTTTATTTAAACATTTTTTACATACAACTTACCGTTTTGAAGCTACAGCTTGCTGAAGTTTGAAAATTCCATTACAACGATTTCACAAAGTATGAGGACAGCTGTGGTGCATATAACTGACGTATCTTTATTGTTTTGATCAAGATGTAATAATTTATATTGTTTGTAATATTTCCAATTAGCGATTGTAAATTATTATGAATAATTATAGCTTTTGATCAAATTTTTTTATACATTATTTTATTGAACGGAAATAGTTTTCAAATCTTTATTTTTGTTATGAAAAATGATTTCTTATAAAATAATTTATGAAAAATGTTAACAATTAAAATGATTTCATTGACTTTTCGAGAAATTTGGATTAGGTTGACGAAAACAAATTCAATAACATCATTATACAACATCAATTTTATTGGTACATACAATAGCGTTTTTCTTTTACTGTACATTTTTTCCATTTTATAACGATGATAAAGTACAAATATGGATTTTACACTTGATTAACCCTTTCACCCTTGCATTTTTGTATAAGTTAAATTGATGTGAAAATTTGTGTATATATGTTTTTGGAGTCACTGAATTTGTGATATTTTTAAAATTCCAAGTGGCAACTTGGCCTTTTTGTTAGAACTATCCCGCCGGAGAAAGTTACAATAGGACCGAGAAAAATACCGTTAGCAGCACTGCGATGTTAACGCAGCGCTGTATTACACTATAACTTTCGAACGGTAAATTGTATGTAAAAAATGTTTAGATAAAAGTTGTTCGTAATATTTAAAGGAACAACATTTACATTTACAATATAGTTGAAAAAAGAAAATTCAATAGCAAAAAAGTGGAAAAACTCTTATTTTGGAACTTTAGCGCCACCTACTGCGTGCATTTTTTGTTGTACGGCATAGCACCAATGAGATTAATTGTAGATATCGATGTCCTCTACATTTTTTCTTGAATAAATTCTTCTGTGAAATGCATAGATCACGAGATAAATGCATTTCAAAATTTTTTTGAGTTTTTCAAAACACGCATCACGGTCCAACGTGGCCGACCCAATAAACCCTTTTCTAACATAATTCTCCAACTATTAACAAAGATTCAGCCACTGGTTATTTTCTGTATCGGAATGATTTAATTTTTGCCAGATTGACTGAACTAACAGGATTTATGGAAGATTAAATTTTTGGCGCTCATATTCCTCGGAACAGAGTGCTTATCAATTTGCCCAAATGTCTGTACTTTTTACATTTTTTGGTGAAAATGGTCTTAAACGATTTGGTTCGACTCACCGATCAAGAATCTGTAGTCGAAATCTAATTTTCAGAGTTTGGGAGAGACAACCCAGAAAAAAACCTTTCAATATTGAGTATACCTCCCACAGTATCCTTTAATGATTGTTAAATACCAGTTGAAAGTTTGTTCCCAATGAATATGTCTGATATTTGATGACAACATTAGTTAATATAAAATACATAATACCAATACATATTAGATATTATTGAATATCTCTTGAATAAATATTTTATTATCTATGAATGTTTATTTCTGAAGACATAATTTATCAATTAATGAATATATCAAATATAAATTTGCCGTTATAACTATGAATAAATAACCTTCGAATTAGGGCTTTATTAATAAACAAGCCCTGTGGACAGGAGCTTTCTGGCGCTCTAGTTCAAACAGACAAATTATATCTCCGAAAGTATTGGTTTCTCCGAGTTGGACATTATATCAATGTATTCTTATATTAGAACTGCATCATAAAGGAAATTCAATTCAAATAATAGTTTATTTATCAAGATTAAATGAGCAATCTGAGAATGAGAACTGCACCATGGAAGAAATCAAATGAAAATAGCTGAAATGAATTTGACTCTCTCTTATAGAACAGGATGAAATGAACGAGTATGAACACAAATCATATAATAAAGCTTAGATAGAATAATTATAGCATTCTGTGAAAACAGAAGTACGATTCATTATTGAAATTTAGAAAAATCATATCTCCGAAAGTATTAGCTTGTTGCAGCTGAAAATGATATCGATGGATTTTAAAGGTGAAACTGCATCTTCAAAAAATTGAATTTGAAATTTGTAGCTCAAAAAAAATTTTTTTTTTCGTTACTCCGAAACCATCTAGCCTATTTTGCCCACTAACGAACTTAACCGAGATATTAATCTCCCTAACCTACTCTGGAAATTTCAACTGCCTAGCTCATTCCGTTCAAGAGTTATTGTAGAAATTTTTTTTTTTTTATTTTGAAATTTTTTTTGGCACTTTGCGTTAACCTGGTCAATACAAAACTTCACATGCGTATAGAGGTTATGATTCTACAATTTGATGCTAAATTTCAGATAGATCGAGTGGTCGGTTTCGGAAATATTCATAAAAAATGTGTTTTACTAAAATCAGCCATAACTCCGAATCCGCTTGATGGATTTCGCCCATTAACGAACTTGTCCGAGATATTCACGCTCCAAACCTACCTTGCAAATTTCAATCCTCTAACTCCTTTCGTTCGAGAGTTATCGTCCCTACGACAGGCCGGCCGGACCGGCCGGACAGAATCGATTTCGACCTCGGATTCTTGATCAGTGAGTCGAACCAAATCGTTTGTGACCATTTTCAGCCAAGAATTCGAAAATTACAGACATTTGGGCAAATTGATAAGCACTCAGTTCCGAGGAACTAGAGCGCCAAAAAAGTTGTATTTCTCTCAGTGTAAATAATTCGTTTCAGTACCTATTAAATTATTCTCTCTCATAACTCGTCCATTCTGAGGACAATTGGTTCATAATCCGCCGTATTCACAAAGCTTTCAATCTCCGTTAAGTCCTAACTGAGGTCCTCAGTTAAGCATAAATAAGAATCGCAACCTCAGTTAACGTGAAAATTAACGTGAAACAGGCCTGTTTTACCACCGTTAAATACTTTAATTGAGGTTGCGATTCAGATTTACTCTTAACTCCCTTAGGTCCTCCGTTAGGACTTAACTTAGCGGAATATCTTGTTACAGAGCAGATGTTTTGGATTCCTCCGAACACGATAGGCGTAGCAGACAGCTACTGATACCCCTCCATATCATTAACAAGATCGGCGTGTCCATATTGTGATGAATTCCATCGAGTTAGGGTATGAAGATTCCCTATCGAGGGTATTATAAACATGCACTTCCACTATTATTACTAATAATTACGCCGCATGCCGCACATTACCGCTCCCGCATAGCCGGCAAATCACTATAATTACATCGAATTAACTTTCAACAATCTGGGCCCATTATAACTCACAATCACGTGTCCGCACGCGTAAACTCAGCTAAATGTGACAGTAAAGCGAAACCGGGCTCTGAATTCATTAGCCCTTGTCCGAAACACTTCTCTGAACGTGTTATAGAGTATTCCGGATAATTGGAATATGGAAAAGGCTAATCTGGATGATTATGCATGTGTCAGATTCATCTATGGAATATGTTGAAATGTCTGTATGGAGTGGTTGATGAGGATGAATTTGAATAATTCCAGTTCAGTTGCACTTTAGAAATGTGACGAAATAGTTATTCTACTAACAAGTGCGCAATATGTTACCTTTCCGCACGCGAATACTGTAAGGCGAACGACACGCAGCGGAGTTCGGATGAGTATTTGCGTGTGGAAACTTTGCGTACGTGTTAGGAACAATTTTTTTTTCTATGATCGCCATATTAACAACATATAATAACATAATTAAATAAATTCTGTAAAGCACTGACGAGAAGATGGGAACCTTTTCCGGCCTGTTTTTCTGTCTCATACAACCTCAAGAAATATTGCATGAACCTTCAACTTTTTTTTTGAACCGAGTAGATACCAGATTTCAAGTCGGTCGGATTTGTATTCTTGAAAATATTTGGGAAATAAAATTCGCCAGGAAGGTTTGAGCTGAATTTCAGGGGAATCTAATAATCAGTTTGTTAAATATGAAAATTTTCAAGAAAATGATTTTTCGTTTGGCGCTCTTGTTCCTCGGAACAGAGTGCTTATCAATTTGCCCAAATGTCTGTAATTTTCGAGTTTTTGGCTGAAAATGGTCTTAAACAATTTGGTTCTACTGACTGATCAAGAATCCGTGGTCGAAATCGATTCTGTCCGGTCGTCCGTCCGGCTGTTAACACGATAACTCTCGAACGGAATGAGCTAGACAGTTGAAATTTTCAGAGTAGGTTTGGGAGATAAATATCTCGGTTAGGTTCGTTATTGGGCAAAATCGGCCATGTGGTTTCGGAGTAACAAAAACAAATTTTTTTTACATTACAAATTTCAAGCTCAACTTTTTTAAGATACATTTTTGTCATAAGAATCCATTGATATCATTCACAACTCTAACAAACTAATACCTTCGGAGATATGATTTTTCAAAATTTCAATAATAATTCTCCATAATTCTATATGATTTCATAGAATACTCTACGGAAATTCTTGAAAACTAACGCACAGAAGCCAAATTGAAAAAGTGGGAAAGCCCTGTGGACAGGAGCTCTGGCGTTCTTGTTCGTACTTTGACGGATCATAACTCCGAAAGTATTGATTTTTCAGTGGAATCTTGCAATTAGTTTGTGAAATATAAAAATTTTGAAGAATATTATATTTTTTTATATTTTATTTCTTTTCTAGTTATACTATCCTTCAAAATTAATGCATCGGCATTCTACTAGTTTTCAAGAAGTTTAAATTGGAATAGAATTTGTATTCTTTGAATACACCGCTTTCTGCATTCTGTGAGCTAAGTCCTCGGCCAGAGATTTGCAGGCCTGAATAATCTTCAGTTCGGTCCCTTAGTTCGCTCTCATTCCGCCTAGGCATCCTATGATTAGTATGACCATCCTAACCTTATGCCTTGGATACAGGATCCCAAGTTCAAACATTGACTCCTTGTATTTCTCCCTCTTCTGTTCTTCTTTCATCACCACATCATTTTCTGCGGGGGAGGAAAATTCGACGACAAACAATTCCCTGAGTTCTTTGTCCAGCAGAAGTATATCTGGCTTTATGGTGTGGATCTGCCGAGTTGTTGAAATCGCATAGTTCCATAGATGCAAGCCCTGCTATTTTCAACAACTGCTTCAATCTCCAGAGGCACATTAGGTAGCACTGGTTCCTTGTGTATACCATAAAACTCTCTCAGATGGAAGTAGAGAATTCGGAGTGCCGCATTGTGTCTTTCCACATATCCTGATGGAGCATGGACTCTGTAAGCAGACAAAATGTGCATAATAGTTTCTTGCTGGCTGTGGCATGCTCTGCACGTTGTGGGGGTGTCCACTTTCATGATGTTCTTTTTATACCATATGGTATTTATAACCGCATCTTGAGAAGCTATAACAAATCCCTCCGTTTCCAACTTGAGTCCAGCGGACTTCAAAAAGACGAAGGATAATTCTTCCGACGGTCCCTGATCTTTCAAACTCCTGAAGTATATGGAGTGCAGGTGTTTACTCATGTGATCTTCGAGTAGTTTCTTCAGTTGTGCCTGCCTTATCTGCCTGCCAACTCTTCTTTGGTCTGTTGGCGAGATAGGTGATCCTGCTAGCTCATGATCGATTGATATGCTGGTTATGCAGAGCTTCTCCAAAGCTCTCTGGCCAGCCCTTAATAGGAAAGCTCTCATTCCTGATTTCATGCTGAGCCACCATTTTCAGAAGCGGGTCTTCGCTTCTCAATATCCTTATTGCCATTTCCAACATCTGTTGATGGTGTTGGTATTCCAAACTTTGCAAACCTCTGCATCCCTGCGTTCGTGGATGGTATATCCTTTGAATCGAGCAGTTGGGATGCTGGCTACGATTCATGTTCATCACTTTACGAGTGGTTCTGTCTAGCTCGAGAATTTCATTCACTGTCCAGTTAACTATCCCGAATGAGTAGGTGATTATCGGTACTGCCAAGCTGTTCGTAGCAGATACTTCATTTTTCCCGGACAGCTGTGACTTTCATATATCTCGGATCTTTTTTTTGTAGCTAGCTGCTAAGGCATCCTTAATTTGGGTTGTCTCCAGTGCACCTCGTTGTTTCATCCCAAGGAATTTGTATGTTTCTTCCTCTTCGAGGTGTCGAATGCTTATTCCCCTTTCTAGGTCGATGTCTTCTCCTGTTTCTTCAGTTCTTCCTCTGCTTAAATGAAAAACATCACATTTGTCCAAACCGAATGACATTCCTATTGCTGAGGTGTATTCGGCAACGATATTCAGTAGTTGTTGTAGTGCTGCCTTTGAAGAAGGGTACATTTTTAAGTCGTCCATGTAGAGTAGATGTGACATCAGATGTTCTCTTCTGCCTGGTGGCTCGGCCTTGTACCCTATTCTGCTTGCCCTCAACTCAGTCGTTAATGGTAGAAGTGTTATGCAGAACAATAACGGGCTTAGCGAGTCTACTTGAAATACGCCTCGCCTGTATCTCACCCATCCAGTATAAGCGGTCCGACCTTCGGATCGGACGGCGAACTTAGTTTTTCATGACGCCATGATGTTTCCCATCGCATGGACGATGTTAGGGTGGACCCTGAGCGTCTCTAGCAACCGTATTATCAAGCTGTGCACCGTGTCAAATGCTTTGTAGTAGTTCTTTGGCTGTCCTAGATCACCCGATTTCGGTATCAGTACAGTTCTGCCCCCTACCAACCATTAAGGAATCGGTTCACGGTGAATTACTATCTCACTAAATAATCTAGCTAGATGTTGGTGGGTAGCTGGAAAGTTCTTCCACCAGTAGTTCTGAACGCCATCCAGTCCAGGTGCCTTGAAATCATGCTTTTTCTTCAAGGCATGTCTAATCTCTTCGCATGTTCCTTCAGTCAGCTCTTCGGGTTGTTGCGGACTTTCATCACATAATATCTGGAATCTGTGAAGTGCTGGAGTATCCTTGGTTTCCGCTGTTTGCTCGTACAAATTTTTCCAGAAATCTTTGGCTCCATTCGGTGGTGGTGGGTGTTTTGCCTCTACTTGTTTGGGTCGAAATAGCTTTGAAGGTTCGGTGGTAAAGGTGTTTTTGTCTTCTATCAACTTATTAATATCATTATTATTTCGAACGAAAAGCGTAGTTTTGTGAAGAGATGCAATATGATGATACCTTTTCATCGAGAATTCTTTGTATTGGGTGAAGTCATTGATCTCTTACCCGGTATGAATGATTGACAAGTAGCTGACAATATTTGGTTCCAACAAGATGGTGCGCCTCCGCATTATGGAATTGAAGTGAGGAGGTATCTTGATGGCACACCGATCATCACTGGCTTTTCAAAGTACCACGACCAATTGGCCGATTTTCCGAACATCACAACTTAATTCCTTGCCACTTCTCGCCCTTACCAAGCCGTATTGAAAAGTTTAAGAGTAGCGGCTGAAACGGAATATGGAGCATTATTCGAAATAAATATCAATAGGTAATGTGGTACATCAAGTGCTAGTCGAAAACCCATATTGAATTTGACCAAAATGTTATGCTCTCTTCATCGGAAACTTATCATCCGACCTTGTGTTGAATGACCTTATCACAATGTTTGTTACATGAGCTCTGATATATTCTTCCTGGTAGGATATTCAGCTAATCGTACACTCTTTCTAGCATCATACAAAGTGGCAATTAAACAAAGTGCGACCACAATCCCCCTAACTGCCATTTCAAATATTCCCGTTGATAATTTAGTGACCAGTCTCAAAAATTATTATGCCAACTAACCCTTTTAATTGAGCCAACGATCCGGTTGTTTTATCCAAGAGTTAATTGCGGCTTGAACTACGTGTTTATAAACTACAACGATCAACCCCCGAATTCGCTACATTAAAGCAGGCGAATTCGCATTTAGTCGACATAATCGTTATGGGCTAATTCTCTGGAGAAAACTCGTAAATACCATGAAAAAATTGAGGCAGCCCTGGAGGTAATGAGGCCAACTTGTCTGGAATTGTTATTGAAATGGCCTGCTGGGTCCGACTGCGGCGATGTGGTTCAATTGATGGATCATTCTTCGAAGTTCGGAGTTGGTTCTGATGGATATTGCCAATAACGAAAAGAGGGATGAGTGAATAACTTCGGACCGACAGTTTCGTATCGACCACCGTGAAACTTCAGACAGTAGGTATGTCTCTTTCAATATCGTTTGAAATTATGAAATGACACAACAAAATAAAGCCGACCCATGGGCCTAACCTTAAGACACTCTTAATTCGAATTTACCATGGTAAATTCGAATTAATAGTGTCCAATACAGGAGAATGGACAACATAATTTACCATGGTAGATTCGATTAAGGGTGTCCAATACAGAAGAATGGACAGTAGAACATACGCGCAAAAGCTTCTGACTTCACGTCAGTGCTTGAACCAATTTTTTTTTTCGTGATTTTTTTATTTATTTTCTAGGGGTACGGTTCTTAAAATTTTTTTTTCGTCCTTTTTTTTCAAATTTTCTAGGGGTACGGGTCTTACAAATTTTTAAACACGTATTTATGTTAATTTTCTACTACTAGTTACCAATAAGCTTCAATTCGATCGAAAATTTATTTTTTGAGTTACCAAGGAAATATCATTTCAGGTGGGTATAACTCGGAAACCATTAGACCAATTATGCCCAAAAACAAACCCAACTCTCCATTTCGGATACGCAACCTACCCTGAAAATTGCAAGTCTCTATCTCCTTTCATTCGAAAGTTATCGAGGCAACGGTCACCCATCTACTGAACTCACACAAGAATCCTCGAATCTCCAACAATTTTTAACCGATCATATTAAAACTTGAAACTTGGCAGTAGAGTTAGGCTATGAAGGCTCTTGCAAAATTTCAGCAATTTCAAACGAATAGTTACTGATATATAGAATTTTTTTTTTATTTTCAATGATTCATTAAAAATTTTCTGCAAATGCTATCCTCACGAAATTTTGCAAATATTTTCGCGTTGGCATTTAACAACTAATAACCATGCTTGTATTCAATCGGTTCAGTATTTTTCGAGTTAATGAGGAACAAAAAACCCCCAAATTTCAGAAAATTTCAGAATGCTATAACTCTAAAACCGTTTGGCCGATTATGCTCATAAACAAACTCAAATGTCGCATTCAGAGGCATAACTTAACCTGAAATTTTCAAGTCGCTATCTCTTTCCGTTCTCAGGTTATCGTGACAACAATCATATTTTTTAATAATTTTTTAATAATTTTCTAGCGATACGATTCTCACAAAATTTCACAAACGTGCTTAGGTTCATATTCTACAACTATTCACAAAGTTTTAATTCGATCGGATCCGTATTGGTTGAAAACAAAATTATTACTCGGAAACCACTGGGCCGATTATGCCCATTAACGAACTTGTCCGTCGTATTGAGATGCGCCACCTACCCTGGAAATTTCAAGTCGCTAGCTCATTCCGTTCTCTAGTTATCGTGGCAACGGCTGGACGGACGGCCGGACGGCCGGCTGGACAGAATCAAATTTGACCTCGAATTCTTCATTGGGGAGTCGAACTAAATCGTTTGAGAGCATTTTCGTAAAAAAATTCGAAAGTTGCAGACATTTGGTCAAAATGATAACGCGATGATCCCCAGAACATACGCGCAAACACGAATTTTGAAAGCAAATCATAAATCCGATAGTTTGGAATCAAATCCGACAAAAACGCGTAATCTGTTGAACTGGTTCGCTACCTCCCCCTCGCCATTTTAATTCCGTTCTTGACAATTGAGCCGCTCCATCACAAATCGTTATTCGGAAATAAACGGAATATTTCCACAATCCCGCTGAACATGAATCATTGTTGTACATAAACCCCACACCAGTGGATCCGGAATAAGCGAAACCAGTAAATCCTCCGCCGCCAATCCTGCAGGACTCCGCATACATGTAAAGAATATTTATCCCGGACCGTTTTGCCCGCGACTTAGACGTATTACGTTTGGAATTCCCTCTCGTCCCAACCTCCTGAAGGGGTTGTGTGATTCCCCCGTACTCGCAAGAACTTTGCAACCATGTCCGGCGCTTTAACTAAACTTTGCTCATATTTTATCCGTGGCCCCTTCGAAGCCTCACGTTTCCACTCTCGAACTTGTCTTATTTCGAGCAGCGGCGTAGTTGGCAAAATAGGGAAGAAAATTTATCTGCATACTGGAAATAGAAACGTTTGGTCGACATTAACTGGTTCTAGGAAGTCGTTCTTGACAGGAAGGTGAAACTGATGAGTTTCCTATTTCATGGGAATACATTATGAAGGATACTTTGGGAGGTATACTCGTTACTCTAGTTACTCTAGTGTTCTGCTCTTGAAATTAGAAAAAATTAAATTGAATTTTTCAAAAAATTCCTGAAATATAATGGATATCCGAGGCACTTCATAAATATATCTACCATGAATTTAGATAGAAGAGCTTTTATTCAAATAATAATTCATCAAGTACAATAAAATAACCACCCAGAACAAAAACCCAATCTATTGAATGTGACCCCTTATGTTCGCAGCCTTTAGGAAAGAATCAGAAGAATGGGTTGTAAGTTCAATATAAAAACTGTTTTCAAGGCACCAAATGATCTTATGTCTTTTTTAACTGAGAAAAAACCCATTAATGAAAGGGAAAAATCTAAAAACTTTGTATATAATATTCCTTGTATTTGTGGTAAATCTTTTAAAAGTGAAACATCGAGACCACTTGAAGTAGGAACATAAAAACAACTTAAAAAATAGAGACATACAAAAATCAAAAATAGCAGAAAATATATGTACAATCCATGGAGGTCACATGATGGATTGGAGTAAAACAAAGATTCTGATGACAGAGTCTGATGACATGAAAAGGGAAATTGATTAATCGAGTTGTATTTTTGTTGAACAGAGAATGTTATTTTGCGAATTGCTCAAGGGGAATTGGCCATATTTGGTTGAATTTATCGAAAAAGTAATTGGAACTTGGAAATTTCAATATGAATTGAAACTATGTCGTTATGTTTTTCAAAGACTGGTTACTATAAGTTGACACTTATATAAGTTCAATTCAATCTCGCTTGTTTACAAATTGATTGATTATAATTACCATCTTAAAACGGGATAAGTTAATATCAACAATAAAAAATTATTATACTGTGTATATACGAGGTCATCACTTGCATATACCACATAATAATCACAGATTGTTTGTCTCGATTCAGTAGAGTAGAGGTTATAATAAATGTTGTTAGTTGCATATTGATATTAGATTCATTAATATGAAGCGAATGAAAATATGTAAGGAATGTGAAAATAGGCGAAGAAGATATAGTGGATATTCAATGGAAATCAAGTTGGAGTCTGTGTTTTAAAATTCCGAAGAGATTTTTTCAAAAATGCAGCATAAGGATTATTCAAAACCATTTCATAAGACTTCAGTGAGTAACTAAGATTTCTCAGTCAGTTTCGTTTAATTTCGAGCTTAATATGATAAAGCTTTCATATAATTATGCGATATTGAATCCAGTAAGTGTTCCTGTGTTAAACATTTAAAGACTGTTCAGGGGTGGCTTTGCACATTGTAAAATCTTTAACTTTTTACCTGAGCCGAATCTAGAAAAATGGTAAATGAAAAAGGTGATTCATTTAATGAGAGAGATCCATGGTTAAAATTAATGTACAAGTTGAAGACTCACAATGTATAGTCGAAGAATTGTGTTTTATTGTTCGTGTCCATCCCTTCGATCGTTCTTGATACTTTATATACTATCACGTTAGTGCTTCTTCGCTACTCCTCGTGACAATAATTATCGTTTCATTTAGACATGCTTTCCTTAACTCCGTTATGGATATGAATATAGGACGCTCAGGGCAGCCTGGTAGAACCATATGAACGAAGCTCGTTATAGACAATGATGTCAGTAATCTCATTCTGAAGCAGAGTGCGTGACTGCGTGAAATTGACCGTGAATCGTTCAGTATTACGTTGAGAACTAGAAACTTCCACTTTCGAAGGAGAGGTAATTAGGCGGCAATTACTCGACACTAAATTTCATTCATCGATCTTCATTTACCAAGCAGGGAATTTTGTTGGTTACTATAAACATTAAGTAGATATAATTTGTTCGATCAACTCAACGTTGTCAATGGTCTACGAATTTGCGTGATTATACTCATTCTATAAAGTGATTATAAGTTGTGAGAGTAGGATTTGTTGATCAACGATAATCTTGTTCTTTCCTGTCTCAATTAATTAAATTGACTATCGGATTATCGATCTAAATCACGATGTTTCTTAATTATTTTCATCGGTGAAGGGGATATGTTCCAAGTTGTGACTATCAGGTTGTTTCAAATAAGGAAATATTACAAGTTATTATACAGTGTGGAATAATGGAATAAATTCATTATCTTAGTTACTGTACATATTTATGGAAAATACCGAAACATATCAAATTCAAATTTTCAATTATCGTTTGTCATCGTAAGAATGCGGACCCTTCCTTCAACCCCCTTCAAATGACAGGTACAATAATACCCAATTTTTCAAATAGGAAATATGGGCTTGTGATACATCGTTTGAAAGGTCTGGTCATTCTCTATTCGGAAATGTAATCGTTTTCATGCGTATTTTAAAAATCAAATTAGAAAATAATTTAATCAAGTGGCTAGCGAAATTTGGTACAATATCAAATAATTATGAATGTTAATAAAGTAAATGTTCGAAGTGATCACCGCGAACGCCGTGGTAACATCCTAACCTCAAATGAAACTTTCTTCCAACATTATTCACAGAAACTTCCCGTCAAATATCGCTGAAATGTTGCTTTCAAAACCATATTTTACAGCTAATTAAAAAATTCAAACTCTAATATGGGACCTGTATTTGAAATAGTGTAACAAATACCTAATAGTGGAAATCATGCACCTAATATATTTTCATAATTATTTCTGAAACTTTCACAATTTATCTTTTGATGAATTCTGGTTTGAGTTCGCGGTGGATTGATTACAAACACTACACTAGTAACCTTGTTCACTACAAATTTTCTACGACATACCGAGAGCACCAAACTTATGGAATTGTGGATTTATTTTCTTCCCTTTCAGGAATATCGAATTTATCTTTTAAACAACATTTTCCGGTAATTCTAGTTTTTCTACTAATTTCCCTTAGCAAGTAGTGATGTCGTCGATTTTATATCAATTTGCAAGCCCCTATATTTTTTTAGATTTGGAAAGCATATGAATATTTATATATTAAGTCTCCATCAAATAAACATTTTTGGCGCCCTTGTTCCTCAGGATATCTGTAATTTTCGAATTTTTGGCTCAAAATGGTCTTGAACGATTTGGTTTCACTCACTGATAAAGAATCCGTGGTCGAAATCAATCCTGTCCGACCGTCCGGCCAGCCGTTATCGCGATAACTCTCGAACGGAATGAGCTAGACAGTTGAAACTTTTAGAGAAGGTGTGAGGAATAAATATCTCGGTTGAGTTCATGATTGGGCAGAATCAGTATAATAGTTTCAGAGTTACGAAAAATAAAAAAATTTTTTTCCTGACAACTTTTTTTAAGATGCACTTTCATCAGAAGAATCCATTGTTATCATTTTCAACTCTAACAAAGTAATACTTTCGGAGATATGATGTTTCAAAGTTTCAATAATACATCGTAAGTTCTATGTATTCACAGAGTGTGAACACAGAATCTGTCTGTGTTCACTATTCATAAATGTCATTTTTCGAACTATTAGAGATTGTCAATTTGTAGAAGAAGAGAAAAATATTTTCTCTTGGAAAGCAAGTACTCGATTCTTGAATTTGTGAATATATACAATACTGTTTTGATGTAGTTTATGGAGGCAATAGGAAAGAAGAACATAATGGAATCATCAAAAGCAATTACTGTTCGTTGACCACTGAGGTTAATATAACCTTTTAAGTAGTTAATATAACCTTTTTAAGTAGTGAGACATGTTCCTATATACAATATTTTCATAATGTTGCTAGCAAAAAAATACTGAAATTTGTATCTATATTTGTGTATCAAACATTTTGATTTTGACATTTTCAAATGGCTTCTGTGGGCTTATTTCTTGAGAATTTTAATCAGTGGGGAATTTCATAAGTACGTCTGTTCGTTTAGAAGTTTTCCTATCACAAAGTAACGAACTACTCTATCCATTATTTTTCATTGAAATTTCAACACTTGATTCTTGCTTGATTTCCGTACAAGGAAAAAGCATAACTGAATCTTCTAAACAGTTTATATACGTGAAATATTTCTATAGTATCAACAGAGGAAAATTTTTCTTCAACTGTCGCCAGGTCTTTGGAATTGTTGAATTCACATAATATCTTTTCAAATGAATTGTTCTTCCCAAGAAAATACGCAATGTGAAAAATACATAAATACTACGACTTCTTTGTAGAGAAGACAAAGTTGCATAGTGATCTGACAGGAAAATAGGCATAACCTAACATTTTCATGGTGAAATGTCTCAGAATGTCATGGCCAACCGGGAGACTTAATGAAAGCGAATGTAGAATACATCTTAGCATACAGTGTTCTATTTATTCCAAAGTGTAGATCTAGAATCATTATCCCCTAGACAACGATAAAAACCATACAATTGTATATACTCTGCTCATTTTCATTGGGTGATTTTTCCTGAAATGTATTATTCTGATGAGTTATACTCCTGACATAAAATGACCAATCTTCGAAAATAACGAAGTTCAAAAACTCATCAACGAAATTGACCCAAATTATTCACAGAAGTTGTTCGAAATGTTTACTATTGGTTTCATGCACGCACAGTCTTGCCCGGCGTATTAATGAGTGACTACATGCAGCAATAATGAAATCGGTTTGTCCACAAATAACTTCACAAACTTTCCACGGTATTTCGATAATAGTGGTGAGGAGCTTCATCGAGTAACAACCAGGTTTCTGAGAGGGACGTTTTCCAGTAATTCAGGCAGATTATTATGAAGAAACTGTATGAAATATTCACCGAACATTCGTAGTGCTAAAAGGAATGGTTCAATGGGATGCTACAGAGGAGTCCAATCCAAGCATTCAAGGAGAATCTCCGCTGAAAATTTGTTCTTCTTACAGCTTGGGGGGTTTTCGGTTGACCTAATATGGGTATTATGAAAATTACCGGTCGGACCGACCGGCCGGACGGAAAAAAATCAAAAAATTTGAAAAATACAGATATTTGGGCAAAGTAATAATCACTCTGTTCCGAGGAACAAGAGCGCCAAAAAGTGGGAAAGCCCTGTGCGCAGGAGCTTTGGTGCTCAAACTTTGACAAATCATATCTCCCAAAGTATTGGTTTCTCGGAGTTAGGAATGCTATCAATGGATTCTTATGATAGAACTGCATCATAAAAGAAATTTAATCAAATAATAGTTTATACAATATCAATATTAAATGAATAATCTGTAATGATTTAACATGGTTGAATGGGTTGTTGCAATGTACACTCGGTGGATGGTTTTCACAACCGGAAATACCTGAGAAGAGTATCACAGAAATGTCTAGAGCAAGACTAGAGACAATTATAGCAGCTATAGCCTGAGGGACAAATTATTTTAATAGTTAATTTCATTTGTTTGAAAGATTGAATATGTATTTTATATTCTTGCTCTTCTTTATTTGAAAACGTATCTCATTATTAGACAAAATATATTAATAAAATACAATCCTATTTTCATAATTTAATAGTTCATACCACTAACACATTCATTCTGTATTATGAACGTTAACTCAAGAAAAAATATTCGATGCTTGCAACATTACGAAAATACTGTATATAGGAGCATGTCCCACTACTTAAGGAATTAAAAGGTAATATTAACATCGGTGGTCAACGAACTGTAATTTCTTTAGATGATTCCATTATGCTGTTCTTTTCTATTTACTTCATAAACTACATCATTTAAATGATCCAATTCTGAATCTTCCGAAACATCATCCCCAATATTTATACATAAGCTATTCAACATGCAACAAGTCAATATTATTTTTGGTATTAAAATAGTCTTGTATATATTTACAAATACAAGATTCGGAACCTTATTGCCCAACACTAGTACGAATTATAAGCCAATAAAAGATAAGGTTATGAAAATTCTACCTTGGCACTGAATGTTGACCGCCGCGTTCGGAAACGGGGATCGAGAACGCGATTCTTTGCAAGAACCTGCAAACACCTGATGATGTTCTACTCGACCCAGGGTTACACCATAAACAATAGATAGTATATCATGTATATGGGTTACACTTTCCGAAAAGCCCTAACATGACATGTATGAACACATATAATTCATATTTATATATTCATAGATACGATTAGAGCATTATGTGAAATCATAGAATTACGATTTAATATTGAAACTTTGAAAAATCATATCTTAGAAAGTATTAGATTCTTATGATGAAAGCATAAATCTAAAAAAAATTCAATTCAAAATTTGTAATGTAGAAAATTTTTTTTTTTCATTTTACAAATTTTACCTAGATGTTTATGTCCCAAACCTACTCTGAAAATTTCAACTGTTCCGTTCGAGAGTTATAGTGTTAACGGCTGGGTGGACAGCTGGACAGAATCGATTTTGACCACGCATTGTTGATCAGTGAGTCGTTTAAGACCATTTTCAGTCAAAAATTTGATAATTACAGACATTTGGGCAAACTGATAAGCAATCCGTTCCGAGGAACAAGAGTGCCAAAAACTAAATGGGCATACAGCGTTAGATTTCTGCGCATACACAGATGATCATTTCTAATTTGTATGCGACGTTGGGATTACAAGCTAACAATGCTAAAAAGCGTGTGGAGACAGAGCCGTACTCAGAAATTCGTGAACTTGCATGCGACTTCGAGGATGGATAGCAGCCCTACTATGAATATTTTATATATGCATTTTTGGTGAAATGATTTATTTCGATGAGTTCTACCTTCATTGAAACAAAGATTCACCTTTGAAAACATCCTGTATAAATAATAAATGAATGCATGCTATAAATCTCCCCTTATGCAGGTACAAGATTATATTTTTGACACTCTTGTTCCTCGGAACAGAGTGCTCATCAATTTGCACAAATGTCTGTAATTTTTGAATTTTTGGCTTAAAATGGTCTTAAACGTTTCGGTTCGACTCACTGATCAAGAATCCATGGTCAAAATCGATTCTGTCCGGGCGTCCGGCCTTCCGTCTGTTAACACGATAACTCTCGAACGGAATTAGCTAGACAGTTCAAATTTTCAGAGTAAGTTCGGGAGATATATGTAATTGGCCAATTGGTTTCGGAGTAACAAAATTTTTTTTTACATAACAAAATTTTAAACTCAGTTTTTTTAAGATGCAGTTTTATCATAAGAATCCATTGATATCATCCTCAACTCTAACAAACTAATACTTTCGGAGATATGATTTTTCAAAATTTCAATAATTATGCTAAATAATTTTATATGATTTCATACAACACTGTAATTATAATTTGCTGATGTATGTAAATTCAACATGAGATGATTCATAGACCTACGTTTTGAATTTAATTACGGTAATTCTTGAAAAATTAAACACAGAAGCCAAATTGAATAAGTGGGAAACCCCTGTGGACAGAAGCTTTGGCGCTCTTGTTTAAACTTTGACAAATCATAACTCCGAAAGTATTGATCTTTCAGAGTTGGGAATGATATCAATCGATTCTTATGTACTTTATTTTATTTTATGATGCACTTCTATCATATGAATCCATTTATATAATTCTCAACTCTGAAAAACCACTTTTGGAGATATGATTTGTCAAAGTTTGTACAAGAGCGCCAAAGCTCATGTCCAAAGGGCTTTCCCACATTCTTAGGTTCCCGAAGCATATACACCTACGCCGCTGGTGAGCGAAGCTTTATGATACATGGAATTCAAGAGGTTTGGGGCGCTAGAAAATCAATTTTCAATAACACTTTCAGCGGAGCTAGGAGGCTTTTCCATTTGGAATAAGAGTTATAATTGGGAATGGTTGGAAAATTCCTGGCGTAAATTTGTCGATTAATCAAATTGGGGTGAATGGAAAAAATTGAATCTTTCCTGCAGTCAGTCCTCTCAGTTGTGCAAATAAGGAGGGGGAAATGGGAAAAATATAATTTTCTCGACAATTTCGATATCGGAAAGCCCAAGACCAAAAGGGAATCTTAACATAAAATGATTATAGAAATACCCAAATAATATAATATGGTAACTACTTTACCACAAGTGGAGTATTCTTAATAGAATCAATCTGAAACTCTAGCTGGCACATGAAAAGTTTTGATGAAATTAAAAGCGACTTCTTGATGAGGCAGAGATATTGGGAGGTCGGAAGCCAAGGCTGAATAATTCTAGAAATTCCGAAATAGAGTTGAACTTTCTTGTTTTTAATAATGCAGACTGGAGTTGACAGCAGCATGCTCAAAATGTGATTGAATGATTACGAATGCAGAACTTCCATCATTTTGGTCTTTGACGGTCTGTGATTTATTTTCTTATCCATATTCAGAAGCACTGTGCCAATTCTCTTTGTGCTTCCAAGATTACTCTAGCAGGAGGTTCTAAATTACTGCAAGAGAAATTCCTGCTGGGGTATGATCTGTAAAGTGAATTATAGACCGCAAAGTGGATTTTCTAGTTTTTTCCTGTATTCGTACGTAGCGAGTGGGCAATATTTATTACCCGCTATTTTTCTGTGCAAAGTGACTTCTTCATTGTTTTAAACAATGTCGATGAAATGAATGAGGTGAGGAAATTCTATAGAATGTGTTGATCTGATTGTCTTCAGAAGGGTGTGGTAGGTGACCAGTTCCAGTGGCTTATTTGGAAGAATCTTCCTTGAACTATTCCGATATGAATTCACAACAGCAGAAATTGATCCAATTGATCAGAGAAATTGGTTCAAGCACTGACGTCAGAAGCTTTTGCGCGTATGTTCTATTGTCCATTCTTCTGTATTGGACACCCTTAATCGAATTTACCATGGTAAATTATGTTGTCCATTCTCCTGTATTGGACACTTAATTCGAATTTACCATGGTAAATTCCATTCTTCTGTATTGGACACCCTTAATCGAATTTACCATGGTAAATTATGTTGTCCATTCTCCTGTATTGAACACTTAATTAGAATTTACCATGGTAAATTCGAATTAAGTTGTGATATTCACAACATTTCACAAGTTTTTGTGTCGGTATTCTTGCGCGTTTGTTCTGAGGATCATCACGTTATCATTTTGCCCAAGTGTATGTAATTTTCGATGTTTTTGCTGAAAATGCTCTCAAACGATTGGGTTCGACTCCCCGATGAAGTTTTCGGGGTCAAATTTGATTTTGTCCGACCAGGCGTTGCCACGATAACTTGAGAACGGAAAGAGCCAGCAACTTGAAATTTTGAGGGTAGGTGGCGCATCCCAATACGACGGACAAGGTCATTAATAGACAGAATCGGTCCAATGGTTTCCAAATAATCATTTGGTTATCAACGAATACAAATCCGATCGAATTAAAACTTGGTGAGTATTTATGGAATATAAACCTAAGCACGTTTGTGAAATTTTGTTAGAATTGTATCACTGGAAAATCTTAAAAAAATTATTAAAGAATATGTTTATGTCACGATAACCTGAGAACGGAAAGAGATAGCGAGTTAAAGTTTTCTAGCTAGGTTGTGCATCTGAATACGACATTTGAGTTCGTTTATGGGCATAATCGGCCAAACGGTTGTGGAGTTATTCACATCTGAAATTTGGTTGTTATTTCATCAATAACTCGAAAAATGCAGAAATAATTAAATTCAAATATGGTTATTAGTTGAAGAATGTCAACGCAAAAATTCTTGCAAAGTTTCGTGAGGATCGTGTTACTAGAAATATATTTAAAAATCATTGAAAGTTATTGAAAAAAATTCTAAATATCAGTAACTGTTCATCCCATATCGCAGAACTTTTGTGAGAGCCTTCAGAATCTAACTCTACTGCTAAGTTCCTAGTTTGAACATGATCGGATATATATTGTTGGAGATTCAAGCAGCCTTGTGTGAGTTTAGTAGATGGATGGGTGACCGTTGCCTCGATAACTTTCGAACGAAAGAGATCGTTTATGGGCATAATCGGTCCAATGGTTTCGGAGTTATACCCACCTGAAATATTGTTTTCCTCGATAACTCAAAAAATATAGACTCGATAGAATAGAAGTTTGGTGACTAGTTGTAGAATATCAACATGAAGAAGAGTTTAAAATTTAGCAAGAAGTGCACCCCCAAAAAATTACGAAAAAAAAATTGTTTCAAGCACTGACGTGAAGTCTTTTGCGCGTAAAAGCTCCTGACTTCATGTCAGTGCTTGAATCAATTTTTCAACTAAGAAGCTTCAATTCGATTGGATCATTATTTTTCGAGTTTTTTGGAAAACAAAATTTCAGATGGCTATCATGGCAAAATTTCTCTTCTGATTTCTCTATCCCATTGTGTTCGAGATTAATCGTACTTCGGGCCGTCCGGCCGGACGAACAGAACTGATTTTTACCTTGGATTTTTCATCAGTGAGTCAAAGCCAATTGCTTAAGACCCTTCCCAGCCATAAATTCGAAAATTAGAGACATTTGACAAAATTAATAGGCACTCTGTTTAGTTGAACAAGCGTGCCAACAATGTGTATATAATAAAATTGAGGTATGAGAATTTATCTAAAGAATATGAAATGAACTGATCACATAAATTAATTAATGAATGAGAAAGATTTATAACATATTTACCGTTGGTATTAAAGTTCTGATGATATCTCTATTATCTCTGGTTGATTCACTACCTCATAATCGAAGCAGAGACATATTTCGAACACTGATTCAATATACCCAAAATGACCTGCATTCACACTGAAAGCAAGTCATTTATTCATGAAACACCCTGTATTTGAAGCATTCAAAACAATCATCCTACATCCTTCTGTGAGATAATGAGATCGGAACTAATCAATAGTATTAAAGCATTCTACGTTTATTTTCTTCAGAACATAAAGAAAGATTCCTTCAGATGAATGTGGAATTCACCACCTTCTACCACCATCCTCGGTTCTTCGTTCAGCTAAAATTAACCCCTGCATTCCGCATTATCTTGGATTAAAAGTGAGGAGAAAACGGACCTGCAAATCCCAGACCGCGTTATCTTTTCACTCGAACTTTTTCTATCCAGAAGAATCCTGAGTGTGATTTGTGTTTACCATTCCCTCGAAATCAAAAAAATATATCCATACATTCAGTGTTATTCCAAATTAGACGTGGACCTTAGAGGAGGTGTTAGCATGACTCATTTGATTGACTATAATTTTTGATTATTTTCATCAGAAAAGGATATGATATCTATGAAAAAAGCAAAAGTATGCTGTATAAAATGCTAAAAATGAATAAGTATGATTTGGAAGATATATAAAGCAAAGAAAGAAAATAACGAATTAAAAATTTTTTTATTGCAACTAAACTCATCTGAAAATGTATTCTTAAATTATGTTGGAATACACCAATCCTTATATAAGCAGGTGCCCTCTAATTTCTAAAGTTCTTACTTTTGCCTGAAATTTACTCTCAATCTTCTCGCAGCTTCGTCTATTCTCACCACAAGTTGTGCACGTGTATTTATTTCTCTTTCATATACCATTTCTTTTAAATTTCCCCAAATATGTTAATCTAAAGGTGTTTGATCCGGACTTCTTACTGGCCACGAAATAGGTCTTCGCTTTACCATCAACTGAATATGAAACATTTGAAAACTACTACTAAGATGAGAAAAATCTTTTAAAAATCACCGGAACACAAATGTCTATAAATATGACTTGAAGCTCAAACTACTGCGAATGAGTCATACTAACACCTGCTCCAAGGTTGACGACTAATTTGGAGTCACCCTGTATATACAGGGTGAGTCTTTAAGTTGTACATTAATTTCAACCATAGATTCCTGTCATCAAATAAATCAGTCGTTTCATTTACCATTTTTTCAGATCCGGCTAATGTAAAAAGTTACAAGCGTTCAAATATTTCACAATTTCACACTCTCCTGTATATAAATTATCGATGACATTGACGGTAAAGAAGAAGAAGCTATGGTAACGTGGTTTACAGCTTGATACGGGGTTCCAACGCTCAGGGGTGGATCCATTAATGTAGTGAAATTTCTGGAATTCCTGATCTTATAACATTCCACGAAGAATATGTCGAAAACAGTGCGTTAAAGGAGGAACGATGAAGGATAATTTAATTTTCAAAAACGATATTTAATTTTCAACATTTTTTACGTTAATTTCATTAAGTTTCATGAAACCACGAGTTTATAACTAGGAAGCCAGTGTAAGTAGGAAAAAAAACTGATATTTGGATTTTTTGTCTCATAGTTATGGAAAACTTCATACCAACATTCATTTCATTCGGAAAAGGCATGTCACAGCTACAAAATGAAAACTGATTTGTTTCCAAATTTCAAAAGCCTGTGTCTTTTTAGCTGAACCGAATTTTGAAATATGGTAACTGAAAAAAGGGTTTCATTGATGATAGGAATATAAGGCTAATATGTATAACTCAAAGACTCACTCACTCACTGTATACCAGGTGTCCTATTTTAAACGACCAATAAAAAAAAATTCGGAAAATTTTTTTTCTACTTTGAGTAACTATTCTTTCTCTTCACATAGATCATGAAATTCTGAATTTAGTAATACACATGTCACGTTATTTGAGTCAATGATCAAGCAAATATTGATTTTTGGAATTGAAAAATACGTGAAAGTTTTTGAATGTAGTGTCTTCAAATTCAACACTTTCTATGCGTATGTTCTGGGAAACATCGCATTATCATTTTGCCCAAATGTCTGTAATTTTCGAATTTTTTGCCAAAAATGGTCTCAAACGATTGGGTTCAACTCCCTGATGAAGAATTCGAAGACAAATTTGATTTTGTCCGGCTGGCCGTCCGATGCCACGATAACTTGAGAACGGAAATAGATAGCGACTAGAAATTTTCAGGGTAGGGGACGCGTCCTAATACGGAAAATTTCGTCAATGAACATAATCTCCCCAATGGTTTCCGAGTAATGAATTTGTTTTCAACCAATACGAATCTGATCAAATTGAAACTTGGTAAGTAGTTGTAGAATACAATTCCAAAGATATTTGTGAAATTTTGAGAAAATCGTGTCTCTGGAAATTAAAAAAAAAATTATTAAAATATATTATTTGTGTCACGATAATCTGAGAACGGAAAAAGATTGCTACTTTTAGGTTTGGTTGTGCATCTGAATGCGACCTTTGAGTTTGTTATTAGGCATAATAGGACAAACGGTTTTGGAGTTATGCCCATCTGGAATTCGGCTAATATTTCCCCAATAACTGGAGAAATACAACACCGATTCAATTCAAACGAGGTTATTAGTTGTAAAATGCCGACGCAAATATTCGTGCGAAATTTCGTGAGGATCGTACCACTAGAAAATTTAAAAAAAATCATTGAAAATCATGGAAAAATTCTATATATAAAAAAACTATCCGTCCGATATTGCGGAAAGTTTGATCACGAGGATCTATTTTGTCGGAGATCTGTGCAGCCTTGTGTAAGTTCAGCAGCTGGGTGGGTGACCGTTGCGTCGATAATTTTCGAACGGAAGCAGATGGGGACTTGCAATTTTCAGGGTAGCTTACGCATCCGAATGGAAGAATTAAGTCCATTTTTGGGCATAATCGACCCAACGCTTTCGGAGTTATGTCCACCTGAAATATTATAGACTCGATCGAATTGAAGCATGGTAACTAGTTGTCATTTCATCGTTTAAGAAAATGCTTCAAAAATTATGTTTAAAAAAAAAAGCAATCTACAATGCTTCAACGCTGAAAAATTGTCATTAAATTTATTAATCAAGATTAAAGGAGCGATCTGCAATGATTCAACCTCGTGGAATGGGTTGTTGCAACTTACACTCGGTGCATAGTTTTCACAACTCAAAATACCTAAGGAAAGTATCATCGAAATGTCTAGAGCAAGACTGGAGACCATCATAGCAGATTGTCCATTTATTCCAGATATTTGGGTAGGTAGTGGATTACGAACAAATTAATTTAATAATTCAAAATATATTTATAAAATACTATCCGCTTTTCATAATTTGAAATTGAATAGTTCATACCACTTACACATTCTTTTCTGTATTATGAACCTTAACTCAAGAAAAGTTGATTGATACACATATGTAGATCTATATTCCAGTATTTTCTTGCTTACAACATTATGAATACTGTATAAAGAAAAGATATAAAGAATACTGTATAAAGGAATATGTCTCTCTACCACTACTTAAGGAAGTAAAAGGTCATATTAACCTCAGTGGTCAACGAACCATAATTTCTTTTGATGATTTCATTATGTTCTTCTTTCCTATTGCCTCCATAAACTACATCAAAACAGTCTTGTATATATTCACAAATTCAAGAATCGAATACTTGATTTTCCAAGAGAAAATATACGAATTGACAATCTCTAATAGCTAGAAAAGATGACATTTATGAATAGTCACACAGACAAATTCTGTGTTCACATTCTGTGAATACATAGAACTTACGATGTATTATTGAAACTTTGAAACATCATATCGCCGAAAGTATCATCTTGTTAGAGTTGAAAATAATAACAATGGATTCTTATGATGAAACTGCATCTTAAAAAAATTTGAATTCAAAAGTTGTATGGTGAAAACAATTTTTTTTTTCGTTACTCCGAAACTATCAGACCGATTTTGTCCAATAACGAAATTAACCGAGATATTTATCCCTCAAATCTACTCTGAAAATTTCAACTGTCTAGCTCATTCCGTTCGAGAGTTATCGTGCTAACGGACGGCCGGACGGCCAGACAGAATGGATTCCGACCATGGACTCTTGATCAGTGATTCGAACACAATCGTTTAAGACCATTTTCAGCCAAAAATTTGAAAATCCAGACATTTGGGCAAATTGATAAGCACTCTGTTCCGAGGAACAAGAGCGCCAAAAAGGGGTTTCCAATGTTTCACAATAGCCATCAATTTCTACATTTCTCCTTTACTTATTCTATCCTTCAAAAATCTCTCTTAGGAAGTCCTCAACGAACTTTCACGTGACAGCCAGTTCATGTTATTCTATGCCTATGGTCAAAATGGAAGATGACAGATTATCGAACATAATGGTATGACTGTCAAAGTTGAATTGTAGAAATTTAAATGTTTTGCCCTTTTCGAGACACTATTTCGATTCTTGATGATGAGTCAAAAGAAAAATGCAGAAAAGACGAAAGATCGTTTTCAACCCTCATTTTATTCAGCATCGTAAAAAGAACGGAATAAAAAGGAATTCAGGAACTAATTGCAGTAATATTCTAATTCATTTTCAAAGAGTCCTCGGTCGGAATGGGAATTTCATTTATTCGTCGCCGTTGAAACTCCATCTGAGAGTCTTTAATAAAAGTCGGTGAAATATTTAATACCTTGGACGTCGAATTGAAAACTGCAGGGCATTTCACGAGATTTCGGACGAATTTGTCACCCTTCTCGAGTTTAAATATTTTCAGAGTTAAAAAATTAATTACGAGAATTCGCGTTACGCTTTATCCGAGACCAACAACTTTTTCAATAAAATGCATGTGTTTACTTGATGGTAAACCGAAGGTTTACCATCGACTCTGTTCACGCACTCTTGATTTTTTGAAAGGACGTCAGATATTTTCAGCTGAAGGGAAATCTCACATTTGAACGTATTTTATTGTTTCTCCAAGATCTACTCTTTCAGTTAACGTGGTAAAATTACAGAAGTGTTAGATGCTGATTTGCATATCCTAATGCATATATATTAACGTACATATACAGAGTCTTCCAAAAGTATGGTGAAATATTTATGGGGTGACCCCTGGGGTCATTTGAAAAAAAAACCTCATCTGATATGATTTGTCAAAGTTTGAACAAGAGCGCCAAAGCTCCTGTCCACAGGGCTTTCGTACTTTTGAGGATATTAATCATATAATTATAGATCTGATTCAGGCCCTGCGGATCACTTCTATTGTTGACTGTATTATTCAGATTAATAAAAATTATTTCACTCAAGTTTCTTCGACACCAAATCGTCAATATTGAAGCTATGTTCAGAATGAAAATAATGAAAAGCAATCACCGTTTCGCCCTTCTTCTTCCTGAACTTTTCTTGAAAATGAAACTTATAGGTAATCATTAAAGGATACTGTTGGAGGTATGTTCATCATTAAATGATTTCTTTATGGGTTTCCTCTCACAAAGTTTGAAAAATATCTATAAAATAAAAAAAATATTATTTAGTGATTTGCTTCTGCGTAAGAAACACAAGATATTTGTCAGAAGCAATCAATTGAACAATGTTGCCTAACAAACAACAACGAAACAACATCAACGAAGAAACAACTATATCGTAATTATATCAGACTCATTCGTCAGACGCTTAACGGAAATCTTAAGAATTATTTTGTTGATAGTTATTCTGTAATTCGAGAATTGTCACATTGACAGTATTTGAAAATCATAGCTAACATAGTTTTACTTTGCATAGAAATGTCCATGTTCCAATTTTTTGCGCGTATGTTCTGGGGAACATCGCGTTATAGTTTTGCCCAAATGTCTGTAACTTTCGAATTTTTTGACGAAAATGGTCTCAAACGATTAAGTTCGACTCCCCAATGAAGAATTCGAGGTCAAATTTGATTCTGTCCGTCCGGCCGTCCGGCCGTCCGGCCCTTGCCACGATAACTTGAGAACGAGAAGAGCTAGCAACTTGAAATTTTCAGGGTAGGTGGCGCATCTCAATACGACGGACAAGTTCGTTAATGGGCATAATCGGCCCAGTGGTTTCCGAGTAATAATTTTGTTTTCAACCAATATAAATCCGATCGAATTGAAACTTGGTGGGTAGTTGTAGAATATGATCTTAAGCACGTTTGTGGAATTTTGTGCGAATCGTATGGCTAGAAAATTTTTAAAAAATTATTAAAAAATATTTTTGTTGTCACGATAACTTGAGAACGGAATGAGATAGCGGCTTGAAATTTTCAGGTTAGGATGAACACCAGAACGCGACATTTCAGTTTGTTTATGAGCATAATCGGCCAAACGGTTTCAGAGTTATAGCCATCTGAAATTTTCTGAAATTTTGTGGTTTTTGTTCCTCATTAACTCAAAAAGTACTGAACCGATTGAATTCAAACATGGTTATTAGTTGTAGAATGCCAACGCGGAAATGTTCGCAAAATTTGGTGACGATAGCATTTGTAGAAAATTTTTAATGAATCATTGAAAATAAAAAAAAAATTCTATATATCAGTAACTATTCGTTTGAAATTGCTGAAATTTTGCAAGAGCCTTCATAACCTAACTCTTCTGCCAAGTTTCAAGTTTTAATACGATCGGTTAAATATTGTTGGAGATTCGAGCATTCTTGTGCGAGTTCAGTAGATGGGTGACCGTTGCCTCGATAACTTTCGAACGAAAGGAGATAGGGACTTGCAATTTTCAGGGTATCCGAAAGAGAGTGTTGAGTTCGTTTTTGGGCATAATCGGTCTAACGGTTTCCGAGTTATACCCACCTGGAATATTATTTCCTTGATAACTCAAAAAATAAATATTCGATCGAATTGGTGCTTGGTAACTAGTAGTAGAAAATCAACCTAAAGACGTGTTTAAAATTTTGTAAGAATCGTATCCCTAGAAAATTTGAAAAAAATGACGAAAAAAAAAATTTCAAGAACCGTACCCCTAGAAAATTTTTAAAAAGTCACGAAAAAAAAATTGGTTCAAGCACTGACGTGAAGTCAGAAGCTTTTGCGCGTATGTTCTATTGTCCATACTTCTGTATTGGACACCCTTAATCGAATTTACCATGGTAAATTATGTTGTCCATTCTCCTGTATTGGACACTTAATTCGAATTTACCATGGTAAATTCGAATTGAGAGTGTCCAATACAGGAGAATGGCCAACATAATTTACCATGGTAAATTCGATTAAGGTCCAATACAGAAGTATGGACAATAGAACATACGCGCAAAAGCTTCTGACTTCACGTCAGTGCTTGAACCAATTTTTTTTCAATAAATTCAGCCAAATATGGTCAATACCAATTGAGCAATTTGCAAAATTGCATTCTCTGTTCAATAAAATACAAGATGACTCCTTAGGTTTCTTTTTAATGTAATCAGATTCTGTGATCAGAATCTTTATATTACTCCAATCTCTCATGTGATCTCCTTGGATTGTGCATACATGTTCTGCAATTTTTTATTTCTGTTTGTCTCTATTTCTCAAGTTATTCTTATGCTCTGAGTTTCTTAGTTATATGGAAAAACAAGCTATTATCTCACTCAAAAAGAAATAACAATAGATATCAATCAACTAAGTGTGAAAAGAGGTGTTATTAAAAAACTTTACGATAGACCTAACCTAATTTGTTCTACTCTTGAAATTCGAAGTAAAGAAATTGATTTCATCAAAAAATTTCTTTAAGATGATGGATATCCGGGGTAATTCATAAATACATTAGCCATGAATTTAGATAGAAGAGCAAATAATCAAGTACAACATAATAATCAACAAGAACAGCAAACCAATCTGTTGAATGTGATCCGTTATGTTCGTGGCCTTTCTGAAAGAATCAGAAGAATCGGTTCTAAGTGCAATATAAGAACCGTCTTCAAAACACAAAATGATCTTAGGTCTTTATTAACGAAGACAAAACCCATTAATGAAAAACAAGAATCGAAGACTGTGTATATAATATTCCTTGTATTTTTGGTAAATCATACACAGGAGAAACTTCAAGACCACTAGAAGTAAGAACATCAGAGCGTAAGAATAACTTGAGAAATAGAGACATACAGAAATCAAAATTCGTTCAAGCACTGACGTGAAGTCAGGAGCTTTTGCGCGTATGTTCTATTGTCCATTCTCCTTCATTGGACACTCTGAATCGAATTTACCATGGTAAATTATGTTGTCCATTCTCCTGTATTGGACACTCTTAATTTGAATTTACCTCCAGGTGGGTATAACTCCTAACTCTATGGACCGATTATGCCCAAAACCGAACTTATCTCTCCCATTGGTATGTGCAACCTACCCTGAAAATTGCAAGTCCCTATGCCATATTTCGAGTTTTTTCCGTATTAGTTTCTTTTCCAATTGTTACTACCTGAGACTGATTCTTGAGATATTCTCTCAACAATGCTTGTTCACTACCTCGCACTGAAATGAAAATTATTTTATGTACGAATATACGCGTTTTTCATATGAATAAAGTTAAAATCTCTAATTGGGAAATCCCTTATGTTAGAACGAAACCGCAACATCTCAAAATATCCCCAGTATCTTCGTAATTTCCCCGTTTGTTAACCTCCATTGTAAGGCAGAGAAAGGCGATAGTCCAAGTGCCGGCAATTGTCACTAAGTGATTTGTGGTCGGGTGGCTCGTATTTCTAGAAGTCTTAAGACAACGTTGCTGCATGGGGTGGGCCCGATATAAATCTCGAAAGGGTAGCTCTGACAATGCGGGAAGGGAATTGATTCCGATTGAGATCGAAGTGCTTTCTGCTTTCGTCTGATTTATCGTGTACTTAAGTATAATAATTCGAACAAGTGGGTCCTTCGGCTTTGATTTCGGGGAAAGCTTTCTTGGATCTGCAGATGAGACGTGTGCTCTGCGGGTTCCGTTTTCAAGGCACCAGTCCATTAATGAAATATTGCCACTGTATCGACGTGCCTCTCGCATCAGAATATGGAGTATCTCGACTCGTTATAAAAAGCCTAGGTGGATCCTCGTGAGGCATGCCTTACGCTATTTTCAGATGAAAAAATCCGAACAGAAATAATACTGAAATCAGTTTTAGTCGACGTAGATTCAGCGTTGGTTCTTGAGAATTTCGAAAGTATTCTGGTGACGTTCGAGCACGAAGGCGTTCTTTCATTCAATGATCAATATATTTTTTTTAAATATAATGCTCGCAGCTTTTACTTGATGCAAATCCATATTAACTCAATGAAAAATTGGTTCAAGCCCTATGGACAGGAGCTTTGGCGCTGTTGTTCAAACTTTGACACATCATATCTCCGAAAGTATTGGTTTCTCAGAGTTGGGAATTATATCAATGTATTCTTATGATAGAACTGCAACATGAAGGAAATTCATTTCAAATAATAGTTTATTTATCAAGATTAAATGGGCAATCTGAGAATGAGAACTGCGCCATGGAAGATATCAAATTAAAATAGCTGAAATGAATTTGACTCTCTCTTATAGAACAGGATGACATGTACGAGTATGGACACACAGATCATAAAATAATTCATAGATAGAATAAATATAGCATTCTGTGAAAACATAGAAGTACGATTCAGTATTGAAATTTCGAAAAATCATATCTCCGAAAGCGTTAGCTTGTTAGAGGTGAAAATGATATCAACGGATTTTTATGGTAAAGCTGCATTTAAAAATCGAATTTGAAATTTGTAAGTTAAAAAAAAAATTTTTTTTTCGTTACCCCGAAATCATATGGCCTATTTTGCCTGATAACGAACTTAACTGAGATATTTATATCCCGAACATACTCTGTAAAATTCAACTACCTAGCTCATTCTGTTCGAGAGTTATTGTAAAAAAATTAAAATAATTTATTTTGACACTTTACGGCAACCCGAGTAGTACAAAAATTCGCATGCGTATAAAGGTTATATTCTACAGTTTCTAAATTTCAGATATATCTAGTGATCGGTTTCGGAAATATTCATAAAAATATATGTTTTTACTAAAAACGGCCATAACTCCGAAACTACTTGCGGTGGATTTCGTCCGTTAACGGACTCATCCGAGATATTTACGCTCCAAATCTAATCTGCAAATTTCAATCCTCTCCTCCTCCTTTCGTTCGAGAGTTATCGTGTTAACGGACGGACTGCCGGACAGAATCGATTTCGAGCACGGATTCTTGATCAGTGAGTCGACCCGAATCGTTTGAGACCATTTTCAGCCAAAAATTCGAAAATTACAGACATTTGGGCAAATTGATAAGCACTCTGTTCCAAGGAAAAAGAGCGCCAAAAATTATATACGAGTTACACTAATTTAATATTTTGATGCGCTTCGTTGACACAACTACTACATTAGAATACATAACATAACAGGACATACATTTTATTTCTAACTACAGAATGAGTGTAATTTAATTACAGTTGAGTTGATATCCATATAACAGTATATAATAGTTTCAATATGATCTGTAATCTCTAGATAAATCCATCCGATTTTCCGAGATTTAACAACTCAAAGCTTGTGTGCTGACCCATAATGCGCATATACAAATACATATTATGATGTTATAGAACTTATAGAGGAGCATAACCAGCATTAGCGAGAAAAGATATAAATTCAGTCAATCAGACACACAACTCAAAAAATATCGTTGAAATAATTTTAGTTTTGAAGCAGAAATAGTTTTGTAATCACTCTAACATCTCCTGAAGAAAAATAACCCTCGACAGTATTTGGTAATCTATTAAATATTCTTGGTCCAAGAAATGTTATAAATCTCTGACATACTACTGTTGGCATAACTGGCACAGGCAGGTTGTTCTGTTTGGCATACATAGTATTTTACAATATGTCATCTTTATTTTGTCTATATTTTCGATACATATATGAGATCACACTGTGTTTATTCAAATTACTTAATTATTATAAAAATTCAACCATCGAGTATCTGAAAGGTCTTCTATACATAATCTTTAAAATTAAATTCTGACATATCATGATTGTTTTGAGTGTACCGTTGTAAGAATCCCCCCCCCCCATACAACTATACAATACCTGAGACTAGACTCTACTAAAGAGGAATAGAGAATGTTAAGTAATTTTTTATTCATAATAATAAATAAAATTTACACAAAATATTTCTAATTTTCTTATTCAGAAAACTAATATGTGCATCCCATTTAAGGTGCCTATCAACCATCACTGCCAAGTATTTTACCTTATCAACCCCTCAATATTTGGGTACAATCACATACTAAATTAACCTTTATATGGTGACACAGCTGATCATGATTTTTATGCCAGAAATTGTTGGCTGGCCTGCTAATGACGTACTTACTGAAAGTCATGAAGACAGTCTTAAGTGGGTTTAGAGCCAAAAGACTCTCACTAAGCCAAGCATTCACAGCACCGAGTCCCATCTTCGCCCACTAATACACCTAACTCTAAGAATCTCCAGAAAATAAGAGCGCAGTGCCATCAGCATATTTAATAACATCACACTCTCGAGAAATTTTACCGATATTGTTTATATATACCAAGAAAAGGAGAGGACTCAGCACCATGCCCTGGGGAACACCTGTATTAATCAGTCTTGACGTACTAACAACATCATTAATTTTGACACGTTAACTTCTGTTGGATAAAAAGTCAATTAGTAAATCAAGTGGCCCGTTTCGGACTCCCACCTCGTCAAGTCTAACAAAAAGTATCTCATGAGATACGGGTCAAAAGCCTTTGTTAGATCCATAAAAACAGTGATATTTTTCATTTCATGAATTTGATTGATAAGATCGAATACAGCATTTTCGGTATTTTTATTTTCTCTGAATCCAAATTGTTTATTATACACAAAATTTGTATCTTCCAGAAATCTATCAATTTTTTCTCAGTTATCTTCGCGAAATTATTGACCACTGATATAGGTCGATTATTATTCATTTCACTATCATTTCCTGATTTGAGCACAAGTCTAATAATGGATGTTTTCCAATCAGATGGTTCGACCGAGGTAGTGAATGATAAATTTATTATGTGAGTTAAAGGTAACAAGATATTTTTAGATATGTTCTTTATTGAAATGTCTGTAATTCCATCAATCTATCATTATACTGAATGATCATTAAACTAAATGATTAACAAGTAATGATCTCCCTATACCTAGATGACATGGATACAGAGTCTTATTTAGAACTAATTACATAATCATACACTGCTAGTTCTTCATACACTTCTACAATAATTCATTCCTAACGCTTTCATTAATTGATTTTCGAATGGATGACACGAGGATCGATAAATAATTGTAACCGTATGGGATGGTTTCGTAAATATTGAAAAATCACGTTTATTGTTATCCGCGTTATTGTTAAATCCAAAAAAATGAATTGCACCATTATATTCCATTTCTGTTGTGAATTTGACATTTAGATGCATGCTATTAATAAAATCTACAAATCTTTTCAATTGCTGGTCTTTTCCCTTAAAACATGCGATGACATCATGTACGTATCTAAACCAATATATGAATTTGGAAAAAATGGGATGTGTCTGTTTGAATCAAAATTACTTCAGTTTCAACGATAAGATTTATACTAGCGATGAAGAACTTATCATGGGGAATCCGTTTAGCCCCCTATTTGCAGAAATATTCATGGATAACGTTGGAGCCATCGCTAAGACACGTCCTATTTGTTTCAAATTCGTATATTGGTATAGATACGTAGATGATGTGCTTGCGTGTTTTAAGGAGACATACTGGCAATTGGAAATATTCGTAGATTTCACTAATAGCATTCATCCAAATATCAAATTCACAACAAAATTGGAAAATAATTGTGTAAATAATTTTTTGGATTCAACAATAGCGCGGAAAAACAATAAACATGATTTTTCAAATTAAAATTATTAATAAAATAAAAAAAATTATTGTATTAAAAGTGATATCGATTCAAATCAGTACATTTACTTAAGAATCACACTGTACATGAAATAATCAGGTCATTGTGATGATATATAATTCACTCTACTCCATGAATTATTTCATGGAGTTCTCCTCAAAGAAAAAACTCCTAATTATAATATTACTCTGGTCTCAATTATACCGAACACCCTCGTTAAAAGCAACCTTACCCAAGAAGTTGCGGATAAAAGAAACTGGTAATGCACATAATTAGAATATTTCTCCTAACGACGAAATGCGTTGTTTAAGGGTTAGTTATCTCAATGAGTTTTAATTAAAATGTATCTTTGCGGCAGAAATGTCGAGCAACGTTATCATTAACCTGAATTTTATAGGATACTCCTGCGAAATAATTTAAGCATTTTATTTCCTTATCAACCTTCATCTGCTCCTGGCTTTTTCTTCAAATAAGCATCAAATTGGGGTCGTTGGAGGTCCAAGTACAACGCGTAAATAAAAAGGGATACATTTGTGTAATTTTGACTGAAGGATATTGCTTTTATAATTAATACAAAATTTTCATACAGTCCGGGTCAAAGGTATGGAATAATGGATTTATTTTCTTCCCTTTCAGGAATAGCGAAAAATGCTTTGATAGAATAAATCAATTTATTTTTTAAGGAATATTTTCCCATACCTAACATATCCCGTTTTTAAGCAGTGACTTCATCCATATGTTTTGGCGCGCTGTTCACCTGAACAGAATACCAAACAATTCATCCTAATTGATCATTAAAGGATACTGTGGGAGGTATACTCATTATTGAAAGGTTTTTTCTGGGTTTTCTCTCCCAAACTCTGAAAAATATCTATAAAATAAAAATTTATTATATTGTGATTTGCCTCTGCGTAAGAAACATAAGATATTTAGCAGAAGCAATCAATTGAACAATGTTGCAAATCCTTTCTGATGAATTTGGTCCTATAATATGTTCTCCGAGATTTCATCGTAATTGAGATATTGGATTTTAGAGTTTTTTTTATATCCCTTATTTTTTGGCTTTTTTATCGATTCTTTTTAGGATTAGAGCTCCACGTTTCCGTTTTTTTGATGTATCTAGTTAGAGAGGATGTCAGTTAATAAAATTGATCAACAAAAACTGAATCTACTACTAACAGCTTAAAAATACTGCTTGACAAAAGTTAGAATTGAAGAATTTTTACTGAATGTTTTTAACTTTGATTAGCTTTTCTTAGAAAGAAATGTATGGAAGTTATTCTGCAGATGCTTTTAAAAACTTCTTCGTCTCTTCAGCTGTTCAAAAAGGTATAACACTTGCTATTATACAGGGTGTCCCAAAAATACCACGCGAAAGTGACACTGGAGATAGATTGGCATTAGGTCTATCAGATAGCATCAACATGACCTCAGTAAAAGTCCACTGGTTTTCGAGATATCACCACTTTTGTGTATTTTTTTAAAATCTCCAGTTTTCATGGTATATCGATACGGAACTCGTGTCTAATTAAATCGAGGTCGCTGATCACGAATATGCAATTAGTTTTTCCCTAAGTGGCGTACTTTATGAAAATTTTGACTTAGAGTGAAAAAATGGACGAAAATAGGTCAATTTTGGAAATTCACACCGCCCAAAAAAATCGGAGTAAGGTGTTGTTGATTTTTGTCGTCATATATGGATCCTTTATCTACTGAATAATCCAAACAGAAAATGTCCAGGCCGTACTATTCGGAAATTATGATTTTTTTCCCAAGGGTCTGTTTTTCGGAAAACTCATTTCGCGGTGTTTCCGCGGAAAATTCTCTAATGAAAAATCCGATCAAATATTCGTAATCTACGGCCCCGAATTAACTATGAAACGGGTACTTATTCTTATAGATTCGGGGCCGTAGATTCCGAATCTACCATCAGATATTTATTACAAAAATTTTCCGAGAAAATATCGCGGAAAGAATTTTCCGAAAAATAGACCCTCGGGAAAAAAATCATAATTTCCGAAGCGTACGACCTGGATATTTATTGTTCAGACGATTCGATAGATAAAGGATCCAAAAATGACGTAAAAAATCAGCAACGCCCTACTCCAATTTTTTTGGGTGGTGGAAAGTTCGAAAATTGACCTATTTTCGTCAATTTTATCACTTTAAGTGTAAATTTTCCCAAAGTACGCCACTTAGGGGAAAAACTAATTGCATATTCGTGATCAGCGACCTCGATTTAATTAGATACGAGCTCCGTATCGATATACCATGAAAAAATTTTTTGGGTCGGCACTTAGAAATATTTTTGACCCGGAATCGGAGGAAAATTCTTCTTTCCCGTCCCAAATCTATGATTTTCACATCTCAATAACCAATTTCCATTTTCCCCGATTATTGGTCGGTGGACGACGTTTAGATTTATGTATCTATTTTTTCTGTATCTCTATCCGTTCGGAAAATATTAGGTAATGAGCGAATCCGTCAAACGCCAAATAGTTTTCTCTAGTATCCAACACATACAAAAATCTACAATTTTCCGATTAGGTCGACGCGGCTTTGGTTATTCACTAAATCGGGCACGCAGATCACGAATCTGTAATTAGATTTTCCGTATCTCGATTAGTTTCGGAGCAATGACGAAAAAAGTCGCAATTTCTGGCTCTACCTCCGGAAAATGGACTAATCAGTCGGATTTTTCGCCATATTACCAAAATTAATCGAGATACGGAAAAACTAATTACAGATTCGGAATCTACGCCCTCGATTTAGTGAATAGCCAAAGCCGTGGCGATCTAATCGGAAAATTCTAGATTTTTGTATGGGTTAGAATCTATCAAAGGACTCACAGCTCTGGCAATGTGTTAGTTGTTGTATGCATTTTATCAATATTTCACAGGAAATAGGTCATAAATACTTCTACAAGGGTTGAAGTATTACAAGATATTTTACTTGCAATTATCTTTCCGTGGAAAATATTAATTTCAAGGGTGAGACCACCCATGCAAAAATAAACCAGTTAACCCAAAACATTTAAGTTTTACAAGCGAGCTGCTTTGTTTAGAAATACAAATGAGCGCTTCCCAACATGTGAAGTCATGGGACGCAACAGTGGTGATATCTCGAAAACCAGCGGACTTTTACTGAGGTCATGTTGATGCTATCTGATAGACCTAATGCCAATCTATCTCCAGTGTCACTTTCGCGTGGTATTTTTGGGACACCCTGTATAGGCAAAACATCGAACAAATTACAGTTATGGTGTGGGAGGGTACATTTTTAGTTTTAGGTAAAAGAAGCTAAAAATACGTAAGGAAAACAAAAAGAAACAGAACAATATTTTTATAACTCTTATTCGACATGGCCATGTCGTGGCCATTCTTACACAAATTATCATACTTTTTTAAAATCACTTTTCCTAATAGGAGTGTGCCTGAAGAAGGTTCTGTAGGCCTATTAAATGAAGATGGTATTCATTTCTATGATTACTATTTTCAATTCATCTATGTTTCTTCTGTGATAGATATATTTTCCGTGCTCTTCGACAATTTTCTGTAAAAACGCGACTTGGCTTGGGTTTTTGGACTGTTGCATCTTATAACAGATGAGTCGAAATTTGATAAAGACCGCATCACAAATTATCATAACGCCCATTAATGGGTTTCCAAAAGCGCGAGGTAACCCAAAGAAAAAAAGGCAAAAGGGTCACAAAGGATATTCAGTCTTAACGTGTGGATGGCCATCTTATCAAATTACTTGATAGGGCCATACTTCCTGCCCGATAATTTAGATGGCGAAACATGCGAAAACTTTTTGAGGGAGACTTTTTTGTTGGTAGACTTGCCTTCTACAGTGAGACGAGACATGTTCCTTGAATATGATGGCTGCCCAGCGCACTACAGAAGAAGTGTTCGAGCATGGTTGGACGAAAAGGACCCAAATAAATGGATTGGAGGAGGCTGACCCATAGCATGGCCGGCGAGGAGCCCCGATTTAACGCCAATGGATTTTTATGCGTGGGATCATATGAAAAGCCTAGTGTACGACCAAATGACGCCGATTGCAAATGTCGATATTCTGAGACAGAGTATTATTGATGCTGCCGACGAAATGAGGTGGAGCCTGCAAACTTCTGTCGAGAAAAGTAATTTAAGGAAACGAATGAGAATTTGTGTGAGAAACGGTGGAGGCCATATCGACAAGAGTTATAAAAATATTGTTCTGTTTCTTTTTGTTTTATTTACGTATTATTAGCTTATTTTACCTCAGACTAAAAATATACCCTCTACTAGCTTAACTGTAATTCGATCAATGTTTTGCTTATCTCATAGCAAGTGTTATACCTTTTTGAACAGCTGAAGAGACGGAAAAGTTTTTGAAAGCATCTGCAGAAAAACTTCCATACATTTATTTTTAAGAAAAGCGCTTCATAGTTAATTACATTCAGTGAAAATTCTTCAATTCTAACATTTGTCAATCAGTCTTTATGAGCTGTTAGTAGTAGGTTCAGTTTTTGTTGATCATTTATATTAATTGACATCCCTTCTAACCAGATACATCGAAAAAACTGACCCTAGGAGCTCTATTCCTAGGAAAAATCGATGAAAAAGCCAAATAATTAGGGATAAAAAAAAATCTGCAAAATTCAATATTTCAATAACGGAGAACATTTTGGAGAATATATTATAGGAACGAATTCATCAGAAATGTCCTGAATATTAACGTCCTTCAATATTTAGTACGACTTACCCTGTAACCCGTATATTGCTTCTGAAATATTTCTATTGCTGCTAATGAAAAATGGATTCAAGCCCTGCGGACGGGAGCTTTCTGGCGCTCTAGTTCAAACACCCAAATTATATCTCTGAAAGTATTGGTTTCTCAGAGTTGGGAAGTATATCAATGTATTCTTATGATAGAACTGCATCATAAAGGAAATTTAAATAGTAGTTTATTTATCAAGGTTAAATCAGCAATCTGAGAATGAGAACTGCACGATGGAAGAAATCAAATTAAAATAGCTTAACTGAATTTGACTCTCTCTTATAGAACAGGATGAAATGTACGAGTATGAACACAGATCATATAATAAAGCTTAGATAGACTAATTATAGCATTCTGTGAAAACATAGAAGTACGATTCATTATTGAAATTTAGAAAAATCATATCTCCGATAGTATTAGCTTGTTGGAGTTGAAAATGATATTGATGGATTTTAATGGTGAAACTGCATCTTGAATAAAAATTAAATTTGAAATTTGTTGCTTGAAAAACATTTTTTTTTTCGTTACTCCGAAACCATCTGGCCTATTTTGCCCAATAACGAACTTAACCGAGATATTCATCTCCCTAACCTACTGTGAAAGTTTTAACTGCCTAGCTCATACCGTTCGAGAGTTATTGTAGAATTTTTTTTTTTTATTTTGAAAAATTTTTTTTGACACTTTGCGGTAACCTGGTCAATACAAAACTTCACATGCGTATAAAGGTCATGATTCTACAATTTTATGCTAAATTAACTGCCATAACTCCGAAACCGCTTGATGGATTTCGCCCATTAACGAACTTGTCCGAGATATTTACGCTCCAAACCCACCTTGCAAATTTCAATCCTCTAACTCCTTTCGTTCTAGAGTTATCGTGCCTACGGCCGGCCGGCCGGACCCGCTGGACAGAATCGATTTCGACCTCAAATCAAATCAAATCAAAATCAAATTCAACCACTCAATACTCGGAAAAAGTCATATAGCTTAAAAATTCCAGCAACAAGCCTCGGACAGGACGGATGATACGAACACGACTCAAGCTACGAAAAAGGATAATGAATATCGGTACATGGAATGTTCAAGGTCTTTCCCACAAACTGAATGATGTTGTTCAGGAATTGAAAAGTTCTAGCATGGATATAGTAGTACTCACGGAAACTAAGAAGAAGGGCCAAGGATCGGAAAATCTGGGATTTTATGATCATTTCTACTCTGGAGTGGGTTCTGATAAGAGGGCTCAGCAAGGAGTGTCCATACTTGTACGAAAAGATCTAAGGAGATACGTTAATTCCTGGGAAGCAATAAGCCAACGCATAATCAAACTAAACCTAACTCTGCTGGGGAATAAGGTCACAATTGTTGGAATATATGCCGTTAACGACGATTCCAGTGTAAGAGAGAAGGATGAATTCTACGAACAACTCTCGTATGAAATATCAAAAATAGGAACCTCCAGAGAAGTTATTCTGTTGGGTGATTTTAATGCCAGAACGGGATCAAAACAGCAGAATAAAATAATAGGTCAATTCGGAGAGGACACAGTAAATGACAACGGAAGCAGACTTATAGATATTTGTGAACATAACAGCCTCAAAATACTGAATGGATTCTTTCAACACCGCTCAATTCACAAGTACACCTGGGTCCAACATACAAGAAACTTGAAATCAATCATAGATTATGTGATCATACGACAGCAAACGCGGATGGTCGTCCAGGACGTACGAGCCTACAGAGGAGTAACATGTGGAAGCGACCATTACCTCGTCAAAGCCAAAATTATCCCTTTCGGAATTCAAAGCAGTCAACAAACTTGTACCGGAGACAACGGACAGGAAATCACGGAGAACAAAAAATATAACCTCGAGAGCTTTGACCAAGAGAGTGTTAGAAAACTATACGAATCCAGATTAAACGCCAAACTCACCCAAGAATATTTTGAGACCACGGAACAACAATATGATTACATTAAAGAATGCTTAACAGGTGCAGCGTTGGAGGCTTTGGGAGAACAAGAGATGAGGATTAGAAGGAAACCGTATTGGTGGGACGAAGAGATCGAGGAAATAATCAAAGCAAAAAGGGAAAAATATAACATATACCTCAGTACAGTACAGAACAGAACAATGCAGAAAGGAATACAGATCAGTCCAGAAACAGGTGCATAGAGCAATAGCAGCGAAGAAAAACAAAAGCTGGGAAAGAACCTGTGCTAAAATCAATTCATATATAGGAGGTACAAAGAGCACAGAGAGCTGGAGAACATTGAGAGCTCTTCGGCAGAACAAGAAGAGAGACATTGTCTCACCAATTTCTTTACAGAAGTGGGACGAACATTTCAGAGAACTCTTGACGGAAGACAGGGCAGAGTACAACCAACCGTATGAGAATGATCACCTTACAACTACTAGATCCCCCATAAGAGTCATTAAAGAGCAAGTCGGGAGGATATGCCGCGGACTGAAAAATAGAAAGTCCCCGGGCCCAGGTAATATACCCCCAGAACTACTCAAATATGGTACGGACAAATTGTTCGAATGCCTGGCTGACCTGTTTGAAAAATGCCTCAATGGAGAAAGCGTCCCTGAGGAATGGAGATCCTCCTACATAACAACAATCCATAAAAAGGGTAATAAGGAAATCTGTGATAACTTTCGAGGCATCGCCGTGCTGAGTAGTATTTCCAGAGTGTACGAAATACTTTTGTTGGAAAAGATCGAAGGGCAGTTCTCAGACATGGAAGCTGAAGAACAGGCCGGTTTTAGGGCCGGTAGATCGACAATCGACCATCTGTTCACTCTTACGCAAGTAATAGAGAAGAAAAGAGCGCTAAACCAGGAAATACATCTACTCTACGTGGACCTCAAAAAAGCGTATGACAGCGTACCCCAACAAAAACTGTGGGAAGCCCTTGAAAGAACTAATATAAGTTTAACCCTCATCAAGGCGGTCAAAGATTTATACAAAGACAATAAAAGTCAAGTCAAAAGAGGAAAAATGGTTTCAACTGGATTCTGCGTGAGCAAGGGGCTGAAGCAGGGCTGCTGTCTTTCACCTTCGCTGTTCAAAATCTATCTAGAACAGGTTCTCAGGATATGGAAAAGAAAATGTCGGGGCATGGGTATACCATTAGGTGGGACAATTCTCTACACTCTGTGTTTTGCCGACGATCAGGTGGTCTTGGCCCAAGAATACGAAGATCTAGAGTACATGACACGGAAACTTATAGAGGAGTACGACAAGTGGGGCCTAGAAGTAAACATCAGTAAGACAGAGTATATGTGTATTGGCGGAGAACAACAGGATTTGGTACTGGAACAGCAAGTTATAAAGAAATGCAGCAAATACAAGTACCTTGGAGTACAGATCAGAAACGACGGAAGTATGGATGAGGAGATAAAACACCGAAACAACCTAGGAAGAACAGCAATCAGGCAACTAAATGGAATACTATGGGATAAATCAATTTCAAAAAACAACAAGCACAGAGTGTACGATTCCATAGTTAAAACTATATCATCCTACGGTAGTGAAATATGGCCATTAAAACAGAGGGCTCTCCGCTCACTCGAAGCTTTGGAAATGGATTATTGGAGTGAGCGGCCGGTAAGAGTAGATTAGACAGAGTGAGGAATGAAACAATTCTTGAGATAATGAAGGTTGAACATCGAATTATTGACGACATCAGAGAAAAACAACTGAGGTTGTACGGGCACGTCCAGAGAATGGGAAACGATAGACTGCCGAAGCAGGTCCTAGAGTGGATGCCACATGGAAGAAGAAAAAGGGGAAGACCTAGATTGAGTTGGAGAGAGGGAATAACTAAGGACATGAGATCGAGGGGGATAGAAGATAACCTATGGGAGGACCGAGACAAATGGAGGCTGGAAATCAGAAGACGTCGAAGAAAGTTGTGAACTGATCAATATATATATATATATATATATATATTCTTGAGCAGTGAGTCGAACCAAATCCTTTGAGACCATTTTCAGCTAAAAATTCGAAAATAACATACATTTGAGCAAATTGATAAGCACTCAGTTCCGAGGAACTAGAGCGCCAAAAAGCAACTATAAAAGGATAACATTTGTTATTTCATAGATATTTCTCAGAGTTTGGAAGAGAACACCGAGAAAGACACCTTTCAGTGACTCAAGATAATAGTGAAATAACCCAAATTTGTTGTGATTTATTCGAATGCAAAGTTGTTATCTCAGGGAACATGAATAAATATTATTTCCATGAGAGCTTTGGGAAGGCTCACCACTCCTAACCAAACCTGAAACAATATGATCCAGTTGCAAGGCCAGAAATACAAGGGAAATTCATAAAGAAGAATATTTCGGTAGACTTATCAGTCGCTTCACCAAACGCACATCCTGAAAACCCACATCATTGCCCTATCAGTCCTCAGGGACACGTTCGGTACATTTCAAATATTCCTTGATCTCCAACTTCGAACGTCTAATTCTGTCCCAGTTCAGAATGTGCCCTCACCACCACTATCTTTTTAATGAAAATCATCTCCCTGGTTGTAGCAGAGGAAAGTTTCGCGAAACTTGTATTCTCTGTTCTGTGTAATTTGCATAATAATGGAATATGTTACTGTAATGCATTGAAAGGCTCATAATTCCGGTGGAAAGAGATAGCGAACGCGCATTCGGCGGCCTTGAGGGCAGTAGAAAAAGGCCTGCTCGAAATTAAACGAATTACTCTACATGTTATACTCGTATGCACTCGTTCATTTAAAAACTAAACATAGCATGGTCTGGTGGGTGACTAGGAAAATGGGTAGGGTTGGTTGAACCATTTGTTATTCGTGAAAATTGTTCTCTCCGAAATTTGCCATATTTTCACAGAGTCGGAGATTTTTTATAGTTATTTAATCAACTTGTTGATTTATGACAGAGATTAACGACCGGGTTTTCGGCGCTCTAGTTCCTCGGAACTGAGTGGTTATGAATTTGCCCAAATGTCTGTAATTTTCGAATTTTTCGATGAAAATGGTCTTAAACGATTTGCTTCGACTCACTGATCAAGAATCCGAGGTCGAAATTCATTCTGTCCGGCCGGTCCGGCCGTCCGGCCGTAGGCACGATAACTCTCGAACGGAATGAGCTAGACAGTTGAAATTTTCAGAGTAGGTTTGGGGGATAAATATCTCGGCTAAGTTCGTTATTGGGCAATATCGGACAGATGGTTTCGGAGTAACAAAAAACAATTTATTTTTTTACGGAACAAATTCCAAATTAAATTTTTTTAAATAAGCAGTTTTACCGTAAGAATCCATTCATATTATTTTCAACTCTAACAAACTAATACTTTCGGAAACATGATTTTTCAAAATTTCAATGATAGAATTATTCTGTGGCTATTCTAAGAATTGTTATAATGTCAACTTTGACGTTGTCTCATTGTCATTCATTCCAGTAATGGTATCAATATGAGAATTATAATAATGATACTTATCATACTTTTTGTTGGTTGCTATTTTCATGCCGATGTTCAATCCATATGATGATGGGAATGGTAATGGTAAGTTAATAATATTGAGTTCAGAATATCTCCACTAAAAACAAAACTGGAATATTGGTGTATTGGTGTAGATTTGAGGAAAGATATATATTATCGTTCATCATAGAATTGAGGAATGAATATCTCGGATGAGTTCGTTGTTGGGTAGGATTCGTCTATTGGTTTTGGATTGATAATTTTTGGCACTCTTGTTGAACTTAAATTCTTCTATGATGTTTTAATTCAATTTCTGCTACGATGAAATTCTAAATTTCAATAATGAATCGTACTTCTATGTTTTCACAGATTGCTATAATTATTCTATCTAAGCTTTATTATATGATCTGTGTTCATACTCGTACATGTCATCCTGTTCTATAAGAGAGAGTCAAATTCATTTAAGCTATTTTAATTTGATTTCTTCCATGGTGCAGTTCTCATTCTCAGATTGCTCATTTAATCTTGATAAATAAACTATTATTTGAATTGAATTTCCTTTATGATGCAGTTCTATCATAAGAATACATTGATATAATTCTCAACTCTGAGCAACCAATACTTTCGGAGATATAATTTGTCTGTTTGAACTAGAGCGCCAGAAAGCTCCTGTCCACAGGGCTTGAACCCATTTTTTCATTCCAGCAATCGTAGTAATATGAGAATTATAATATAATATCATACTTTTTGTTGGTTGATATTTTCATGCCGATGGTCAATCCATATGATGATGGGAATGGTAATGGTAAGTTAATAATATTGAGTTCAGAATATCTCCACTAAAAAGAAAACTGGAATATTGGTGTATTGGAGTGGATTTGAGGAAAGATACATATTATCGTTCATCATAGAATTGAGGAATGAATATCTCGGATGAGTTCGTTGTTGGGTAGAATTTGTCTATTGGTTTTGGATTGATAATTTTTGGCACTCTTGTTGAACTTAAATTCTTCTATGATGTTCGAATTCAATTTCTGCTACGATGAAATTCTAAATTTCAATAATGAATCGTACTTCTATGTTTTCACAGAATGCTATAATTATTCTATCTAAGCTTTATTATATGCTCTGTGTTCATACTCGTACATGTCATCCTGCTCTATAAGAGAGAGTCAGATTCATTTCAGCTATTTTAATTTGATTTCTTCCATGGTGCAGTTCTCATTCTCAGATTGCTCATTTAATCTTGATAAATAAACTATTATTTGAATTTAATTTCCTTTATGATGCAGTTCTATCATAAGAATACATTGATATAATTCTCAACTCTGAGAAACCAATACTTTCGGAGATATAATTTGTCTGTTTGAATTAGAGCGCCAGAAATCTCCTGTCCACAGGGCTTGAACCAATTTTTTCAATGTTAATGTTCGAGATCATTGATCGCTAAATTAATCAACGAGTTAATTACACGATTTTTCCGTCGATTGCGTTCAAATTGAATGTATTTATGCTGCCCATAGAACAATTGGAAAAATTAACAGACGGAATGATAGACATGCGACATTCTGAATAATTCACATTGATAACGTTGCCTAAAATATACTATAGGGAATGTGTGGAGCTGGTGGAAACTGCAGTTGAAGCGTCAGTTACTTCAGAACGATTATCACATAAATCAGTTTCAGTAGTTTCTACTTTATGTTTTAATAAATTTTTAACATAACCCTCAGCGGATGAAGAGGATTTTTTACCACTGTGTTCTCTGTTCATACATGTAATCTTATCTACCTAGGACAGACAGGTCAAATGTATTTCTGTTCTAACAAACAAAGTATGATTGAATGCAAAATGACCAATTATAGGATATTATAATTACGCCTACCCTATATGCTCTTGGATAATCCATATGATGATGGAAATATATAATTTTGTACTTTAGTACTACCATAATAGTTATTTATGTACCAAGGACGAAAAACTGTCCACCATTGTCGTGCCGGCCAATTGCTATCCGAGGCGGAGCCGACACTTATGCTTGTGTTGGACCGTAGCATGGCGTATCCATAGTGACCACAGCGGACGGAGAAGTTATTTTGCGGACGAAAATGTACCTTTTCGTCCACAAAGTACTTGCCTTCAATAATAGTCGATTTTGCGGCCGAAAATTAGTACGTAAAATGTCACCTTTCATAGAGGCCGACGAAAAAAGGTCTGATTCTTTTTCTGGGGCTTTTGCGCTTTTATTATAGAATACGGAATTTTAATATTGATTCCCGCAGATCCCGCATGGAAAATCCCGCAATGTTGATCCCGCAGAATAACAGCGGGATTCCTAGTCGAAACTTATGGTTTGAGACTATTCTCGGCCAAAAATTCGAAAATTGCTGACAATTGTACGAATTAATATGCACTCTGTTCTCCTGAATAGCGCGCCAAAAATGTTTTCAGTTCGGATTCATGGAATAGTGCTCAGAGAGCTAATTAGGATTTCTAAAGAGTTTTTCAAATACTCTTGGTCCATTATATTTAATTCACATAATAATGAAATTTTTTAATGTAATGCATTTGAAATCTCATGAGGAAAGAGACGGAAAACAAGCTCGGTGGCGTTGCAACGGGTCGGATACGGTCTGTTCGAAACCAAATGGAATATTCCAGATTATTCCGCATATGTTAATATGCCCTCATTTATCCATAGGGAGAACATTGCAACGCCTAATTACCTGGAAAATGCATCAACCGTGATGAGTGACCCAAATTCGAATGAATGTAGATTTCATTCAGCTATTAAAGGAGGCAATTCTTGATATATTTAAAAATGAGTAACAATTCGTTTAAAGGCCTGTAATTTTTGAATATTTTGCCTAAAATGGTTTCAACCATTCAATATCCACTGATTGATGAAAATATCCGTAGGCACGATGACACTCCACCGGAATGAGTAAGAGAGTAAGAGTAAGAGAGAGTAAGAGAGTTTTTACAGAATGCAATAAATATTATATCTTTGAATTATTATAATATGATCTGTGTTGATACATATCAACTTATTTTTCTGTGACATGATGAATGGTAATGGTAAGTTAAACATATTCAGTTCAGAATATCTCCAGTTAAAACAAAACTGAAATATTGGCAAAAGTTTCAATTGATCTAATATAATTTTCAGAGTGGATTTGACGAAAAAATATATCGTTCATCATAGAATTGAGGAACGAATATCTCGGATGAGTTCGTTGTTGATTAGAATTGAAGGGGTCAATGCAAGAAGTGCCTAAGTCACATTTTAATCGAATTTCGGAATGTGCCATCATATAGTGGTATTTTTCATAGGCTTTCTGATGGGATATTCAAACTAGCAGTAATATGTACCTAAGTGCCCGAGTTCACATTGTCTCCGATAGGAGTTTACCTTGTTTGCAATGCAAGAAGTACCTAAGTCACAGACTTGACACATACAGTGCAACATGTGCCTAAAGTTGCATTTTCATGTTGACGCTCGGCGCTAGCGTAAATTGCGGTCACGTGGTACGTTTTAGAATGAAATCTCACATTATGTTATGAACACCATCTGAAATAAAGCGTCTAGCGTCTAGCGATAAAGCTAAACAATATTTAGTTTTGAGCGGGATTTTAAAAAGCTCTTATTTATATTGAATTTAGCAACGTAAATATGTGAGTACACAGTTTGTCCCTTTTTAGTTAAATTCATCTTTAATTTTCAACAAAATAACAATTTCAACACAAAAAGTGCCTAAGTCCAAAACTATTATTATTTTTTTTATGTAATAAAAAAAACTTTTTTTATGTTTGATCGTGAAAGTAGAATCCATTTTCTACATATAATACAATACCACACATATTTTGATGAAAACAGTTTCTGTGATGTTTCATAATCAAACATAAACTTTCAAATGTTAATATCTCATAATCACTTATTTGTGACTTAGGTACTTCTTGCATTGACCCCTTCAATTGGTCTATTGGTTTTGAATTAATAATTTTTGGCACTCTTGTTGAATTCAAATTTTTTTATGATGTTTGAATTAAATTTCTGCTATTATGAAGTTCTATCATAAGAATCCATTGATATAATTCTCAACTCTTACCAATACTTTCGAAGATATGATTAGTCAAAGTTTGAACAAGAGTGCAAAAGATCCTGTCCACAGGGCTTGATCCAATTTTTTATTGAATAACCAAACAACAGGAATATCACAATCCTGAGAGATCGGGCCCTTTTGGGGTAAAACTATGAAATATTTCCCGTCATGTGGATAATGTATCAATATAAATACTTAATATTTTATTCATTAGGAAAAGATTGAATTTTATAATACAAGACAAAGCTACAATAGCAGTGTTTAGTCAATGCTTATAATAAATAACAAAATGTATAATGTAATTATATAAATACTTCATACTTTTTTTCTCATTATAGAAATTGGGTGTTCATGAATTGATACACAGCTAGAAAGATAGTGATTAGGTAATGCCTTTCCCAAAATGTTAATGGGTACAAGAAATTGAATGTTACAGGGAAATTTTGAGTGACAAATTGAGGAAAAAGAAAATTGGCAAAGTTGTACATTCAGGCATGTCAAATCGAATCAAAATAACGCACCATTGGAAATTTCAGTTATGTTTTCTACGCTTTTTAAAGAATTTTTGTAGCGCCAATAAAATGTGCATTTTTTTTAAATTTTCAATTTCTCAAAGATGGTTGAGTATTCACAACAATTCTGTGTTACATTCTAGGTTGCATTTGAGTTAAAGAAACACTTTCGAAAGTTTGGTCAAATAGTTCATGAATTCCTGTAAGTATATCATATATTTCACATCCGTATGTTTTGAGATATTAAGAAATCAAAATTTGAGATGGCAATATTTTTGGGCTCAATCATCAGATCATACTCATTCGTGAACTTGATCGTGCTATTGGAACTCGATTCTTTCTCCGAAATTCAAATCGTATGGCTCCATTTCCGTAAAAAAATCCGCAAAGATCACATTATATTTGGACGAATCAATATAGTCCTGCTTGGAGTGCCCGATAAGATGCAACCGCTTTTATTGCGCGCGTGTTCCGCAAGGAACAGCGTGCTATCATTTCGTCACAATGTCTGTATTTTTCGAATTTTTTTTCGAAAATGGTCTCAAACGATTAGGTTCGACTTCCTGATGAAGAATTCGAGGTCAAATTCAATTCTGTCCGTCCGGTCCGGCCGGCCGGCCGGCCGGCCGTTAGCACGATAACTCTCGAACGGAACGACTTAGAGCGTTGAAATTTGCAGGGTAGTTTTGTAGCGTAAATATCTCGGACAAGTTCGTTAACGGGCGAAATCCACCGAGCGGTTTCGGAGTTAAGGCCGTTTTTAGTCAAAACGTTTTTAATGAATATTTCCGGAACCAATCACTCGATCTTTCTGAAATTTGGCAGCAAATTGTAGAATCATGACCTTTATATGCCTGCGAAGTTTTGTTTTGTCAAAAATTTTAAAATTTTGTTTTCAGGATAACTCGAAAAATACTGATCTGATTAAATTGAAACTCAGTAGTTAGATGCAAAAGACCAATGCAAACACTTTTGCAAAATTTCGTGAAGATCACGTGACATGAAAAAAATAAAAAAATTACTACTATTTTGCGAAATACTTTGCTTAAAATGCCGAAACCTATTTTTTTGAGGTTCATGCTGCCCTTTCCGTTTCCATTTTTCGTTGTGCGCATGCGCAGATGAGAAGTCATTTAACTGCTGTAGTTTTCGTCAGAGAGGATTGGGGTTTTGAGGTGGCGGATGCTATTCCTCCATAGAATCCAGATCCCTGATGAGCGTCTGCGCATGCGTAGATTAAAGATGCGATATCTTCCGAACCACTAGTGTTGGAGAATCGGAGTTTTTTGTAAGGTGTGTTATTTTGAAAGGACTTTTAGCCGCGAGTAGATTGCGCATGCGCAGAAGAGAAGTGACTGTTTTTGGGTTGGATGGGTTATGTTGGGAGTGCTGAGTCGATATTGTGAGGTTTTAAAAGAATATTCATAGCAATTCAGTGCTCGGACACTAGTCAGTTTGGGGGAAATACCGTTGTTTCCGAGTTGAAGTGTGCATACCGTGGCCCTGGGGCCAATTTTGAAATTGATGTTACCCCTTACGGGCATTTTTCGTTATGCGCATGAGCAGACCATCAGTGATTTAACTGCTGAAGTTTTCGTCAGAGAGGATTGGGGTTTTGGGGTGGCGGTTGCTATTCCTCTACAGAATCCCCTGGTGAGGGTCTGCGCATGCGTGGATTCAAGAGGCGATATCTCCTGAACCACTAGTGTTGGAGAATCGGAGTTTTCTGTATGGTGTGTGATTTTGGGAGGACTTTCAGCCGCAAGTAGATTGCGCATGCGCAGAAGAGAAGTGACTGTTTTTGGGTTGTATGGGTTATGTTGGGAGTGCTGACCCGATATTGTGAGGTTTTAGAAGAATATTCATGGCAATTCAGTGCAAGGACAAGTCAGATTGGGGGATGTAGCGTTGTTTCCGAGTTAAAGTGTCCGTATCGTGGCCCTGGGGCTAATTTCGAAATTGATGTTACCCCTTACGGGCATTTTTCATTATGCGCATGAGCAGACCATCAGTGATTTAACTGCTGAAGTTTTCGTCAGAGAGGATTGGGGTTTTGGGGTGGCGGTTGCTAATCCTCTACAGAATCCCCTGGTGAGGGTCTGCGCATGCGTGGATTCAAGAAGCGATATCTCCTGAACCACTAGTGTTGGAAAATGGGAGTTTTTTGTGAGGTGTGTAATTTTGGGAGGACTTGCAGGCACGAGTATATTGCGCTTGCGCAGATAAGAAGTGAATGGTTTTGGGTTGTTTGGGTTATGTTGGAAGCAATGAGCCGATATTGTGAGGTTTTAAAAGAATATTCATGTCAATTCAGTGCACGGACACAAGTCAGTTTGGGGGAAATAGCGTTGTTTCCGAGTTGAAATGTCTGTATGGTGGCCCTGAGGAAAATTTATAAATAACTATATTCGGAGATCTATATTAAAATACGTTCGGATTTGGAGAAGAAGCAATTGAGTTCCAAATGGAGGTCCCACAACCGCATTTTTTTTCGATCTTTGGTAAAGCTAACAGCCAAACTGTATTGATAGCTATATTTGTTAAAGGAACTTGAAAAAAAAAAAAAAAAAGCACTGACGTGTAGTCAGTACTCTTTGGCGCGCGTGTTCACGGTGGCTAATTTGAATTGAATGATGAGTACTTCAAGCTCAGTAGATAGAGCGAGCCGAAGATCTACCCAAAGGATAGTGGACACCATTCACTGTCGGTTCAAAAATTAACAGTGCTGTATCTAAGCTGCCATCAGGATAGATTAACAAAGTTGGAAAAGAACACAAGTGACTCTCCTTAGTCGCACAAGCTCCTAGAAGATTTGGGAGGGTCAGTATAATCCTAATCATGTTAATCGCACGCGCGCAAAAGCAGATTGACTTAACAATGAAAGAAAAAGTGTAAAAAGTCAATCTGCTTTGGCGCGCGTGCGATTAACATGATTAGGATTATACTGACCCTCCCAAATCTTCTAGGAGCTTGTGCGACTAAGGAGAGTCACTTGTGTTCTTTTCCAACTTTGTTAATCTATCCTGATGGCAGCTTAGATACAGCACTGTTAATTTTTGAACCGACAGTGAATGGTGTCCACTATCCTTTGGGTAGATCTTCGGCTCGCTCTATCTACTGAGCTTGAAGTACTCATCATTCAATTCAAATTAGCCACCGTGAACACGCGCGCCAAAGAGTACTGACTACACGTCAGTGCTTTTTGTCAATCGAGTTAATTTCAACTGATAAATCGTTCATTGAACAATTCGCATATCCTATCTATCCCAAGTAGTTTTGAGATCTATAAATTGCAATCCATTATTCTCGAATTCAATGGACAGCCATTTATAAACCGTCCCTCCGTTAATTAATGTATTCAAGTTTCTACAATGTGCTTTCATTAAATATTTGGGTAGCCCAACTCGCCTTGTCCCTCCTACAATATCTTAGCTGTCCGTTTTAGTAATTGAATAGTTGTAACGAATAGCTAATCTGGTTCACTAGAATGGTCTGCACCTAATTTATATCCAACAGACAACATAGATACTTCGGTGGTTGTGAGATTCATTCTGAATAGTCTTATTTAGCCTAATGGATATGGTTTCTATAACGAAACGGGTGCTTTTAGTAATTTAGTAATTTACACTAATCTCCACGTATAGTTCAGAAAAAAATTTTAATAAAAATAATATCCTTTATTAGTAGTACTAATACATCGTACTTCTATGTTTTCACAGAATCCTCTAATTATTCTTTCTATGAATTATCATATGATCTGTGTTCACACGTGTCATTTTATTTTCCTAAAAGAGACATGTCAATTTATTTCTGATTCGTTACTCGTAAGCCTACCAACTGGTTACTGTTTGTGGTAGCTGTCGTTTGGTCCAGTTTGAAAGATAAACGTCATTAATGTCAAACGAAATTGTAAGTGTATTTCTGAACAGTTTAGTTAATGTAAGCACGTAAACAATTCTAACGAATTATGCATCCTATCAGCAAAATTACAATCACGGTTGAATACCCAGGTAACAAACCTCCCCAGAACGTTCCTAAGAGGTCATCTTTGGACATTTATGGGAACTCTAATTGCGAGCTCCTAGCAAGCACCATATGAAAGCTTCATCATCTGATGCTCGAAATTCAACGAAATTGTCTGAGAAATCTTATTTACTCACTGAAGTCTTTTAAAATGGTTTTAAATTATCTTTATGCTGCATTTTCGAAAAAATATCTTCCTGGATATTAAAAGTAAGTAAAATTATCCACATTACCTCCTCCGCCTATTTTCACATTCCTTACATATTTTAATTGAATATGAATATAATATCAATATCCATGTTTTATTTACATTTATTATAACATAACCTCTAAAGTCTACAGTCTAATCGAGAAAATCAATCTGTGATTCTGAGATTATTATTATGTTCTCTATAGGCTTGTTTCGGATTGCAATAGGGACGGTGCTAGAACCGATCAAAGTAGTCACACAGTCGTTTATTGTATTTGACATTGGGCGAAATCATTCACACGCTGCGTTTGTCCCACTCTTTAGAACCGATTCGGAACTGTTCCTACTGCGAACCAAAACAGGCCTTATGCAAGTGACGACCTCGTATAGACACAGTATAAGAAGCAGGCAAAGAAAGGTAATACTATTAGGTTAGCCACCTATCGTTGGTTATATTATATGTTCTGTGTTCTAACCTTAGAATATTACGCCGGTGGTTCTTTATTGTTTACTTGAATCCGTATATCCAGAGTCCAGATTAAGAATTTCTCTTCAAGAATGATTGGGATGAATAGGTGGAATGATACTTATGATTGATATTTCCCTTATGCATACTCATATACTACAAACTTATAAGATTCAACTATGTAGTTCGAATAAAATAGTAATGACGAGTTATATCTATTGAAAATTAAGTTGATGAAATTATGTTCCATATATTAGAGAAATCCTTAGAATTATTGTGCGGAATCGATGCAGTATGAAAATAAATGTATAGATGACATGGATAACAGATAATTTAACAGTTTCATATTCACTATTGGGGATACATAGATGAATACATATCATGGTAAGCCTATTCATCTATTTCCCAAAAGATAACTACACTATGAACTGTTTGAATGAGTTGTAATTAACTTATCCCGTTTTAAGATGGTCATTGTAACAATTTGTAAACAAGCGAGAATGAGTTGAATTTCCACAAGTGTCAACTTTGAAATCTATAATCAGTCTATGCCTTCATTCGTGCAGATCATCTGTGTATTCCAGGTTCGGATCGATGAAAGCCGGTAAATTTCTGTGATTTTTTTCATATTTTATGACATTCAATGACGAATATCTTGAAAACGGTTCGTTTTAGGAGAAATGATGTGGAATAATTTTATTTTCAAAAATGATAGAGTATTTCAAAAATGACTCAAAATAACCTTCATCTGCTTCCATTATGCTAATTTCTCGTAGTTTTAGGAATTCGCGAGTCTATAACGAAATAACCAGTAGAAGTAGGGAAAAACTGTTAATTGGAGATTATGTGCCATAGTAATAGAAAACTTACTACCAACATTCACTCAATTATGAATAACCATGTCAAAACTACAAAAAAAAACTATTTTTTTTTCTAATTTCAACAGCCTGTATCTTTTTTCCTGTGCCGAATTTGGAAAAATGGTAAATGAAAAAAGTGTTTCATTTGATGAGAATAATCTATGGTTAAAATTAATGCATAACCTAAAGACTCACCCTGTATAATATAGGAAATTCATGTTAATGGTATATGCTACATGTTCGTAGGACCGTCGTTCTGGATCATTTTTTTTCCGTGCGATAAAGCAACGCTCTGAATGACAAATCGCTGAAATTGCCGATGCGACTCCGATCGAGTCAAACATATCCCGGTCGACCCGTGTGCGTCGGAACTTTATGGAACAGTTATCTTTTTGTACTACTCTGTTACCTACCGATTATTCTCGTTCGATTATTCCAATTGATGGAGCATCCTTCAACGAAGCCAACGTTTTCATTAATAAAACCTCTGCTGTGTATTCCAACGGGACCCAAGTTTGGGGAAAATTCAGAAAATAATTCCGCATAAAGTGGTTTTGTGCGGTGTGATGAATGCGATCATTCATGGTGTTGCGGGGAAAATCAAATCAAGGAAGTGTCCTTTCAGCACTGCCAAGAGAAATAGCTAGGAACTTGGAGTGTATACGTCACTCTAAAAACTTTCCACTCAACTTAAAACGGAGCTGATATTTCACCGGAAATACAGAGAACATTTGAATGGCCAACATATTGCATATGGCGGCAAGAATTCTCAGAAAAAGCCCTCAAGTTTTTCAAACCATTATCTTGACAAATGAAGGCCAGTAAATTACTCTTGCCTAAATGCATCCAGTCGGTTTTTTTGCATTTGGTACCAAAAACTTCACATCATTAAGCTTTGTTCCTTATATCCCAGATATACGGGTCTGTAATAGCAGTTTAAATGGGAACAAAAACCAACCCTCTTTCATCATTTACCTTCCCTAACTCAAACTCTTTGCGGCCCCCGAATTTCTTGTTCGTCTCATATTTGAATAGAAATGGGTTCCATATCTGGCTGGAATGAGGGGAGTATGTGGAATAATGTTATAATAAGATTCCTACAGAGTGGGATCAGTTTTAGATTCGATGGACGCACAATATCGGACAAATAATATCGAAAGCAATCCAATTTGTACATAATGCAATGGAATCTATTGTTATGTTATGTTATTGTTATTATTTTTCATATTAAATCACAACAATATTAAAGTATATATTGGTTATTAAAAACATGGGCAGTACTAATTCGATGGACACACAATATCGGACAAGTTCAATAATAATAATAATAATTGCTGTTTAGTCTCAATCACATTCATACAACTATAACAACGAAATGGAATAGTGTCAAAATGTGCATAATTAGATATAGAGATATACAGGGTGTTTCCTGAGGAAACCGTCAGTTTAGGAGAAGTTTACACTCGTCAAGACAGCTTCGAAACAATGTTTGTTTTATGGTTGCAGGCCTCAATTGAGGGGCTACAGGGTGATTTGTCCGTTTCGAATAATTCTAAACGGTTCTCCTGTATTGGACACTCTTAATCAAATTTACCATGGTGAATTCAATTAAGCGTGTCCAATACAGGAGAATACACAATAGAATTCACCATGGTAAATTCGATTAAAAGTGTCAAATACAGGAGAACGGACAATAGAATTCACCATGGTATATTTGATTAAGAGTGTCCAATATAGAAGAATGGACAATAGAACATACGCGCAAAAGCCCCTGACTTCACGTCAGAGCTTGAACCAATTTTTTATTTTTCTGTAGCTAAATCTCAATTTTTGTTTGATTTGTACTCTAGTTATAGTTATTAAAATTTTTGTTCTCTGTAATTTTCCCAAAAATTTTATACATTTGTAGACAAACCTTACGTGATACAAAAAAAACAATGCCATATGTGAATTAAGCACTTGAAGCTACATAAAGATCAGAAAACAAAAATTTTGAAAAACGATTTTTTGCAGACCTGTTTTATAAATTATCTGGTGCATAGATCGGCCACAGTCAAATTTCACAAGTCGATACGTCAGTAATAACATTCGTTCTATACCTAGTGAGAATTGGATATGTACCTTATTTTAAGCCAAGTTCTCGATTTAAACTTGATCGAATAATGAATTATATGATGATATGTTACTAAAAGTAGCAATTTGAAAACTAGGTATCAAAGTTCAGTAATAACATTCGTTTAGTTTTCTGTACTGGCTGTGTAGATCAGGGTAAGAACTCCTTGATATTAAAACGTAGGTACTGGGATCGACGTAGCCGACATTATTGTTCTTTTTAATTTTTTTTCCAATTCTATCGAATTAACTTTGAGAAAATGGTAACGGACGGAATTAAGTCCATAAGGATACGTAAAATTTGAGTATTATCTTATATTGTTGTATATTGAAAACATGGCTATACAGGGCGTGTTTCTAGAAATTGTCAATTCATATTTCCTCGTGGCATAACCATACGATTCGACTGATTTATATCATAGGAATAATTCTCGAAATGAACTATTGAAAATAACCCACCGCTATACAGGTTCTTTTTTATTTCATTGCACAATTGTACGATTGAACTAATTTGTGTCCTTACACCACCACAAACAGAGCACTGTTTTTTCGAACCACAAATTATTGTATATTTTTGAGTTTGTTTGAGACCATTCGCGGCCAAAAAGTGAACCAATTTTCTCTGGCCTCTTGTTTTTGCAGTCGGATTTATATTCTTGGAAATATTGGAAGTGTTATTTTTACATAGAGCTAAGCAGTTTTGGGCGAGTCCAGTACCTGGATGGGTGACCGCACTGGCATTGAATAGTGTGACAAAGCTTCAGGCCACAGTGCTTTTCCAACATGTTCGATTCTCTATCGTCTTATAGATTCGCCACCTTTCAAACTGAACCACCTTGTACATCGAATATTTCCTGAAAACATCGATATATTTTGCCCCATCCTATCTAAAACAGTGCTAACTAGTAGATAGGGTTTCAGGTCCCTATAACACCGTTTAGCCAGTTTAACACGTTCGTTACCAAGGACGCATATGAGGCGTCCTCAAGCTACTCATGCGAAGAGCCGAGGACGCCACATATGCGTCTATGCCCAGTGTGAGTATAATGCGTTGCTAACAAACTACCGGTCGACACTATGTTGCGATGTTTGGGGTGGTTTGGGGCATCTGATGAGGGAAGAACAATACGAAAAAAATGTTTCAAAAATAAACAGAGGAAGGATAGAATGTATTACTGTAGAATATGTTCAGATTCCCCAGGGGTGTGTATTGAATGTTTTGAGGAATACCATGCGTGCATGAAATAATATTTTTTGTTTTTCTGATAATCTTCTCTTAAATTTTTATATTCTTTTCAAATAAATTGCTTTTTTGTGAAAAATTTCTTCAGTTTCCCTATACAAACCCAAAATTTATAATACTTCAGCAAAAACGTATATCAACACCACTTGTGCGTCCTTAGGCTCTGGGGATGAGATAGGTACTCCTATGCAGAGCCTCAGACGTCACGTATGCATTTTTTTCTTCATAGGTTTATTTTTTGGCGCTCTAGTTCCTCGGAACTGAGTGCTTATCAATTTGCCCAAATGTCTGTAATTTTCGAATTTTTCGATGAAAATGGCCTTAAACGATTTGGTTCGGCTCACTGATCAAGAATCCGTGGTCGAAATTCATTATGTCCGGCCGGCCGGACGGTAGGCACGATAACTCTCGAACGGAATGAGCTAGACATTTGAAATTTTCAGAGTAGGTTTGGGAGATAAATATCTCCGCTAAGTTCGTTATTGGGCAAAATCGGACAGATGGTTTCGGAGTAACAGAAAAAAAATTTTTTTTTACGTAACAAACTCCAAATTGAATTTTTTTCAATAAGAAGTTTTACCATAGTAATCCAGTGATATCATTTTTAACTCTATCAAGCTAACACTTTCGGAGATATGATTTTTCAAACTTTCAATAATAAATCGTATTTGTACGTTTTCACAGAATTATATAATTATTCTATGTATGAATTGTCATAACGTCAACTTATTTTCCTGAGACATGACAGTTTTCTGGCCTGAAAGTTGACGAAAAGCGAATATAAGGGTAAAAAACAATCAAATAAACCCCCATGTGGCGATCTTATGTCGAAAAGTGAAAATTAAGAATATATATCCCAGGTAAGTACCAACGTTTTATTCCAATACCGAAGATCGATAAGATCGTTCGAGGAGCCCGATAGCTGGTCGGTCTGACCCGTCGGGTTTCGGAACGAGAGAAAGCGGGCTCAAATCCCGGAAAGGAAATTACACTTTTTGGCGCTCTTGTTTCCCGGATCTGAGTGCATATGAATTTTATATAAGATGCAGTTTCACCATTAAATTCCATCGATATCATTTTCAACTCCAACAAGCTAATACTTTCGGAGATATGATTTTTCTAAATTTGAATAATGAATCGTACGTACTTCTATGTTTTCAAAGAATGCTATAATTATTCTATCTAAGCTTCATTATATGATCTGTGTTCATACTCATATATTTCATCCTGTTCTATAAGAAAGACTCAAATTCATTTCAGCTATTTTAATTTGATTTCTTCCATGGTGCAGTTCTCATTCTCAGATTGCTCATTTAATCTTGATAAATAAACTATTATTTGAATTTAATTTCCTTTATGATGCAGTTCTTTCATAAGAATACATTGATATAATTCCCAACTCTGAGAAACCAATACTTTCGGAGATATAATTTGTCTGTTTGAACTAGAGCGCCAGAAAGCTCCTGTCCACAGGGCTTGAACCCATTTTTAGAAAAAAACTTGAATAAGACTTATTCCATAACTATATTCATCTAAATCGATACAGAAATGTATAAACAAGTAAAAAATGTATTGGGCATACAGAAGAACCTTTTGAATTTATGTTGGTAACGAACGTGTTAAGACAATCCTCTTGAATACCGTATCCACCATGCTTGTGAGAAATATCAGTGGGTCTGTTGACCCTCTATGCGGTGCGATGAGAGTCGATAGTACGATTATGAAGACACTTGAAGTTGATAACTTGTCAAAGGTAATAAATTTCACTGGAAAAAAAGCAATTTGCATGCCCAATTAGCGTATTAATTAATTTCACGAACGACTAAATGCATTCTTCATTCGAACAAAGCTCCAGCTAATAATGAGATTCACCTTTCTCAATTCAAAGTTGCTGAATCCGCAGAATACGCTCTGTCGGTATAATCAACGAAATAAGGAAGATTTAGTTCTGCCAACTTTCCATACTGGAAAGTTTTTATTGTTGGAGCGATTTAAATTCGCAATTTCAAACGTCGAGAGAATAATTCGGCGAAACTGTGGCGTAAAATCTGCTATCTCACGGAAAGAGAATTTCCTGCTGAAAGGTAGAATTCGTTTTGAGAATTTGCATCGAGGTAACAAGGATCCGCTGGACACTGCCTGGTCGCAAAAGCCGGAAAGGACATTACTAATTCACTTTGCACAGCACACTTTTGTCGGAGGATTCTACTTACTTTGTTTAGCTTTGGGCACATTTGAATATTTTCCGTTGAGGGCATACACGTGATATGAAAATGTGTGTTACAATATGTTATGCTTCACCTTGGTACAGACACCGCCGTCTATAGTGAAAGCCTAGAACACAGTCTACGCTACTTTTGATCATCCCTTGTGGTTCAGTCAATCTGGCAAAAATTAAATCGTTCCGATACAGAAAATAACCAGTGGCTGAATCTTTGTTAATAGTTGGAGAATGATGTAAGAAAAGGGTTTATTAGGTCGGCCACGTTGGACCGTGATGCGTGTTTTGAAAAACTCAAAAAAATTTTGAAATGCATTTATCTCGTGATCTATGCATTTCACAGAAAAATTTATTCAAGAAAAAATGTAGAGGACATCGATATCTACAATTAATCTCATTGGTGCTATGCCGTACAACAAAAAATGCACGCAGTAGGTGGCGCTAAAATTCCAAAATAAGAGTTTTTCCACTTTTTTGCTATTAAATTTTCTTTTTTCAACTATATTGTAAATGTAAAAGTTGTTCCTTTTAATATTACGAACAACTTTTATTTAAACATTTTTTACATACAACTTACCGTTTTGAAGCTACAGCTTGCTGAAGTTTGAAAATTCCATTACAACGATTTCACAAAGTATGAGGACAGCTGTGGTGCATATAACTGACGTATCTTTATTGTTTTGATCAAGATGTAATAATTTATATTGTTTGTAACATTGTTTGTAATATTTCCAATTAGCGAGTGTAAATTATTATGAATAATTATAGCTTTTGATCAAATTTCATCAAACTATCCCGCCGGAGAAAGTTACAATAGGACCGAGAAAAATACCGTTAGCAGCACTGCGATGTTAACGCTGCGCTGTATTACACTATAACTTTCGAACGGTAAGTTGTATGTAAAAAATGTTTAAATAAAATTTGTTCGTAATATTAAAAGGAACAACATTTATATTTACAATATAGTTGAAAAAAGAAAATTTAATAGCAAAAAAGGGGAAAAACTCTTATTTTGGAAATTTAGCGCCACCTACTGCGTGCATTTTTTGTTGTACGGCATAGCACCGATGAGATTAATTGTAGATATCGATGTCCTCTACAATTTTTCTTGAATAAATTTTTCTGTGAAATGCATAGATCACGAGATAAATGCATTTCAAAATTTTTTTGAGTTTTTCAAAACACGCATCACGGTCCAACGTGGCCGACCCAATAAACACTTTTCTAACATCATTCTCCAACTATTAACAAAGATTCAGCCACTGGTTATTTTCTGTACCGTCGAAATGCCAGATTGACTGAACTATTGGAGGACTACAGCTTCAATGCGGTATCGCGGGATATCATATATTTCGAATTTGAAACACTTGCTAATTCATTGAATTCGTTATTTGCTTCGGAATCCCTGGGAGAATGAACAAAATAAAACCCGATCGAAATATGCAAAAATATATGTGGAGTCCCATTTGAAAAAAATATTTTCTTGCCGAGATCGGATAAAATATCAGTTTACAGAAAATTTAATTAACCTCATTAAAGTCTGAGTGTAAAAATGGGTTCAAGCCCTGTGGACAGGAGCTTTCTGGCGCTCTAGTTCAAACAGACAAATTATATCTCTGAAAGTATACGTTTCTCAGAGTAGGGAATTATATCAATGGATTCATATGATATATATATATTCTTTTGAACTTGAGCATTACAATTAATTTTTCATCTAACAATAAAGCATGTGTATGAAAAAAGTGTTAGCAGAGGTTAGTGTAACGGGGTACCATATAATTTGATGTATGATACTAGAGCTTAGGGAAAAAACCTCAGCAAAAAAACCCTATCTCCCCGTTAGTGTTGTGATTTATGAAAATTGAAATTGTTAACAAAATATGCTGAAATATTAAATATTGAAGGGCATCTTTTTCTTCATTATCGCTTCTTCCTTCAACAATCATAAAGGAAATTCAATTCAAATAATAGTTTATTTATCAAGATTAAATGAGCAATCATGAGAATGAGAACTGCACCATGGAAGAAATCAAATTAAATCTGGCCAATTTTGCCCAATAACGAACTTAACCGAGATATTCATCTCCCTAATCTACTCTGCAAATTTCAACTACCTACCTCATTCCGCTCGAGAGTTATATCTATGTCTATGGATGAAAAGCAGTCTCACTTCTCTCAGATCTCTTACTAACTTCATGTTCCGTTCCGAAATGTAAGACTTTTCTGAGAAAAACTAATTTCGGAGCAAACAACTGATATTTTTCTCACTTCGCTCACAATTCTTTGATTGATTAGATAATGTAATGTCACAGGAACATAAGTTGACATTAGGACAATTCATACATAGAATTATATCATTCTGTGACAAACTTGAAATACGATTTATTATTGAAATTTTGAAAAATCATATCTCCGAAAGTATTAGTTTGTTAGAGTTAAAAATGAAATGAATGGATTCTTATGATAAAACTGCTTATTAGAAAAAATTTAATTTGGAATTTGTTCTGTGAAAAAAAAATTTTTTTTTTTTACTCCGAAACCATCTGTCCGATTTTGCCCAATAACGAACTTAAACGAGATATTTATCCCCCGAACCTACTCTGAAAATTTCAACTCTCTAGCTCATTCCGTTCGAGAGTTATCGTGCCTACGGCCGGCCGACCGGACCGGCCGGACAGAATGGATTTCGACCACGGATTCTTGATCAGTGAGTCGAACCAAATCGTTTAAGACCATTTTCATCGAAAAATTCGAAAATTACAGACATTTGGGCAAATTGATAAGCACTCAGTTCCGAGGAACTAGAGCGCCAAAAACAGAAATTACGCCGGGCATATGAAAAATCTATCATCCTCCGAAGGAGTGCCTAATATTTGGTCCCGGTCAATTTTACCCGCAACACTATGAATGATCGCTTTCAACGTTCAGCTGGTAACCACTCAATCAATTTAATGAAGTCTTCCAGAAGTTTGGTCCCGTTGGAATACACAGCTGAGGTTTCATCAATGAAAACGTTGCCTTGTTAGCACCTGCTACGTTGAAACATACGACATCGCATGTTATTTGTTGATTGAACGACACTGGGGAATTGACGCTAGACGTATTGAAATGTTCTTAATTATTTCATTTATTACAACTATTCCAATCAATCCTAAGGAAGTTTTAATTAAATCTAAGGTTTAAATCATGAACCACTCAAATATCAGAGTACTGCCAAGTTTCAAATTTGTCTGGAGCTTATGACTTTTCGTCCTTGTGCGGGAGACCTAAATGATGTGCTAAATTTTTGAAATAATGTTTTTATCGTTTCCTGTGCTTATTGTTAGTGGAATTTTGACTTGCCACTTAGAATTGTTTTAGGTTCTTTTAGTATATTTTTTAAATTGACATTCCTCAAGAGTGTAAAAACATTTTTCCATTAAAAATGGACGCAACTATTTGTTGAAACACCGACAACGAGATGTTTTCATTTTGTAATTATTTAACAATCTCTAGGTATTCAAGGGTGTACGAATGCATGAAAGGATGGAATTCAAACTACATATTTCATTATTGAGTTACAATTGAGGCTGAAATATAATTTCAGAAATCAAATCATATAACGTTCGTTCATATAATGTAAAATATTCAACCCATCCGAATTAATGAACAAATTCTGTTTCACTATTTTCTGATCAATTTGATATATTTCGTCCCCGATCGTACGAAATAACTGAAAATTCTGAAATTCCAGTTACTATACGCTTAACATCATAATTAAACGGTTCATATACTTCGTAATGCTCCGCTGGCCTTCACAACTTTGTTATAATGAGAAAAGTTTATGACGGACGCCATTTTATATTAAGGTTTATTATTTCTTGTTGGAATTATATGATTGACTAATTATCTGTTCCCTCATTCATCAGACTAATCTCCAAGAAGAAAATATCGGCACAAGGAGTTTCACGAACTTGCATTGTGAATTAATCCACAATAGTTTAGAACAAAATTTTAAAAAAGTTAGAAAAAGCACTGACGGGACGTCAGTCTGCATAGGCGCGCTTTTTTTTTGAATAAGTTTCAAATGATGTTCTGAATCTAGTAGTAAATATGGTTTTAGGGAGTGTGCACTCGAATGGCCCGTAATTTCAATTTCTTGTTCATTAACTACTTTTTTGGCCAATGCTGGAATGGCTGATGCTCTATGGAAACGAATCGTTATTTTGAACTTTTTGTGCTCATTCCAATATTATCTGTAGATGTGGTTGTCCATTTTAATATTGAATTCACTCCTACAGGCATGTTTTTGTACCAAATTCCACTTTCTCAATTTGGATATACTATAGCCAAAAAAAGTCGGTCAGTTGCTCGGTCAGTTATTACATTTGATTGAGGTATAAGCGAACAGGACATAAATCTTCGTTTTCTTTATTTTTCACTAAGCATTTACTATTCGATAAGTTTGTCGAAGCACTTCGGGAAGTTTTGGTAAATATTGGGTTATATTCCACCCGACCAGTGAAGTTTTCTAGAAGATCATGTTCTTTTTGGAAATCATAAATTGCCTCATTGCTATGCCAAGCCAATGCGAATGAGCTCATATACAAAAATTTAATTTGCAACCCTGCCTTATCTTCATCGTAGCACGATAACTCTCGAACAAAAGGAGGTAGGATTGAAATTTGCAGGGTAGGTTTATAGCGTGAATACGTGGGACGAGTTCGTTAATCGGCAAAATCTACCAAGAGGCTTCGTGGAATTATGACCGATTTTAGTAAAAATATTTTTTATGAATATTTCCAGAACCGATCACTCGATCTATCTGAAATTAAGCATGAAATTGTAGAATTATGACCTTTCTATACATGCTAAGTTTTGTACTGATCTGATTACCATAAAGTGGTAAAAAAAATTTCAAAAATTCAAAAATTTTGTTCCCACATTGACTCGAAAAATACTGAAATTATTGAATTGAAACTCAGTAGTAGTAGAGTGCTTATCAGTTTGCCCAAATATCCATAATTAGCGAATATTTGGCTGAAATCGAACGATTTGGTTCGACTCACTGATCAAGAATCCATGGTCAAAATCGATTCCATCCGGCCGTCCGTCCGGCCGTTAACACGGTAACTCTCGAACAGATTCAGCTGGACAGTTGAAATTTTCGGAGTAGGTTTTGGAGATAAATATCTCGGCTAAGTTCGTTGTTGAGCAGAATCGTGGTTTCGGAGTAGCAAAAAAAATTTTTTTTTACATTACAAATTTTAAATTTCTTTTTTAAAGATGTAATTGTATCATAATAATCCATTGATATCATTCTCAACTCTAAAAAACTGATATTTTCGGAGATTTTTTTAAATTTCAATAATGATAATATGAACACAACTGACTCTCCTTAGTCGCACAATCTCCTAGGAGCTTCTGAGGGATCTCCTTGGGGAAGACTTGACAAGGTCAGTATAATCATAATCATGTTCATAACACGAGCACCAATTACAGATTGACTTCACAATGAAACAAAAAGGCTAAAAAAGCATTGACGTGAGGTCAATCTCCTTAGGCGCGCGTGCAAAAGTCAAGTCTTCCCCAAGGAGATCCCTCAGAAGCTCCTAGGAGCTTGTGCGATAGGACAGTCAGTTGTGTTTTTTGTCAACTTTGTTACTTGATCCTTATGCCAGCTTAGATACAGTACTGTCTATTCACGACCCTACAGTGAATGATGTCCACTACCCCCTGGGGAGATCTACGGCTCTTTCTATCCACTGAGCTTGAAACATTCATCATTCTATTCAAATTAGCTACGCGCACCAAAAAGTAATGTCTTCACGTCAGTGCTTTTTTATATTTTTTCTGATAAAGTTTGCAAACATTTTGTGCTTTGAATCCCTAGCCAAACGAGATGATTTGCAAATTAAACCTTGGAATGTATCGAACATTCTATCGTATTATTTTTCTTCATCATGTGTGCCGTGGTATTCCATATAGACTGCACAGAGGATTGTCCGAACAGTGCGAAACCGTTGGCCTATTATGAACAATAACAACTTAACCGACGAATTAGGATGCGCAACCCACCCTGAAAATTTCGTGTCGCCATCTCTCTCCATTCGAAAGTTATCGTCGCAAACGGTCAGCCGGATAGAATCGAATTTGTCCTCGAGTTCCTCATCAGTGAGTCGAACCTAATCATATGTGACCATCTTCGGCTAAACATTGGAAAATTGCAGACATTTGTGCAACATGATATCCAATGATCTCTAGAAAATGCACGCAAAAAAAGCTCATTAAGTTTTCATTAGAATTTCCAAATCCATCATCATTTTCATATTTAATAATTTAATCCAATGATCTTTCCTATTACAAGTGAATAATATGTTCAGTTATTTAATAAATTAGTGGATATATTAAGTATTTAGCTTACTCAGGAGTAAATAATTAAGGGTCCATTAGAAAGTGCGAATGTTTTTCGGATGGCTATTACTCGGAAGAGGGTGGTTTGATTGGAGTGAGGTTAGAGGAGCTTATAATAAAGGAACCTGGAGTTTCCTTATGCATCATGGTGTGGAGCATGAAGCAGAATATTCACAGTACGGCAGGCAGTACATCAACATTGGCAAATATCGTCCAGAAGGTTCGAGGCAACTGTCAGATTACACATCGTGGGACGATTTCTAACCACAGTGCGATGCTGAGGTGAATATCCACGTTCAACTAGACAGGTATTGTGTAGAAATTGAAATTTAAAGGCCGCTTACGAACGACGAGAACCCGTGTAATCTTCCCGAGAAGATTCGGCTGAACCCCAACCGTTCTGTCCTTATGCGCGCTGGTTCTCTTGGAATACATGAATTAAAAATGCGTGGGATCTTGAAATATGATTTATTTTTTTACGCCAACATAATCCAGCAGGAGATTACCAACAAAGTCTTAATTTTTCACCGCAAATGATAGCGCTCATGGACATAAATAATGGCATGAATTAGTTGATGAGTGATGAGGCTTATTTTCATCTGAATGGTTATGTGATAAAAAAAATTGCTCATAAAATAATGCAGTGTGCATCAAATGAATTTAAATATGATAAATTAAATAGTGAACTTACACGGCAGAATACGGGTATCTCTGTATCTGTTACGCATCAGACCAGAGAAGTACCCAACGGAGTTATCGAAGATACGTAAATACGATCAGATTTACATCATTCAAAACATAAGAAGCAGACTCGGAAGGAGATATCAGTTCTGAATTTTTGTGCGTTTGATCTGGGGAACATCGCGTTATCATTTTGCCCAAATGTCTGTAATTTTCGAATTTTTTGCCGAAAATGGTCTCAAGCGATTGGGTTCGACTCCCTGATTAAGAATTTGAGGTGAAATTTAATTATGTCCGGCTGGCCGGCCGTCCGTTGCCACGATAACTTCAGAACGAAAAGAGATAGCGACTTGAAATTTTCAGGGTAGGTGGTGCGTCCTAATACGACGGACAAGTTCGTTAACGGGCATTATCAGCACAACTGTCTCCGAGTAATAATTTTGTATTCAACCAATACAGGTCCGATCAAATAGAAACTTGGTGAGTAGTTTTAGAATTCAAAACTAAACATGCTCGTGAAATTTTGTGAAAATCATAGCACTATGAAATTAAAAAAAATATACCAAAAAATATTATTTATGTCACCATAACCTGAGAACGGAAATTTATAGCGACTTGCAATTTTCGGGTAGGGTTGTGCATCTGAATATGACATTTCAGTTTGTTCATGGGTATAATCGGCCAAACGATTTTGGAATTATACCCATCTGAAATTTGGTTGTTATTTCCTCGATAACTCGAAAAATATTAAACCGATCCAATTCAAACATAGTTGTCAGTTGTAGAATGCCAACGCGAATGTTTTTGCAAAATTTCATGAGGATCGTATAACTCGAAAATTTTTAAAAAATCATTGAAAAAAATTCTATATATCAGAAACTGTTCGTCTGAAATTGCTGAAAATTTGCGAGAGCCTCCAACAACTAACTCTTCTGCAAAGTTCCAAATTTTAACACGATCGGATCTATTTTGTTGGAGATCTTAGCAGCCTTGTGTGAGTTCAGTTGCTGGATGGGTGACCGTTACCTCGATAACTTTTGAACGAAAGGAGATAAGATAGGTTGCACATCCCATTGGGTGAGATAAGTTCGTTTTTGGGCATAATCGGTCCATCGGTTTCGGAGTTATACCCATCGGGAATATTATTTACTCGATAATTCAAAGAATATAGACTCGATCGAATTGAAGCTTGGTAACTAGTTGTAGAATATCGAGGAATATAAAGGAGCTACAGGAATTTTTTTGGATTTTTTGAAGTGGTGGAACAATTTAAAAAAAAATAAAAACTCATTTTTTTCCTAAAATCCTGCGATTTAACACACGTTCATTTGAAACAATACGTAGGAAAAATTTTTTTATGAAAAATATCTTCAAAGATAAACATAAAAAATTGGTTCAAGCCCTGTGGACAGGAGCTATTGGGCGCATGTTCATCTTCCTTGTGGCCCGTACTGACCAGTAAAGAAAAAAAGCAGTATCATGTTGAATACCTTAATATTATTCTGGAACACAAATTTTCCATTACAATAATCTTCATCTAGCTTCTATTTAGTATCAATTCCTGTAGAACGTGATCATAATAAGTGTTTTCCATATAATATAATGTGTTTGAACTTGGTATGTAGGAAATCTGACATCAATTATTGGAATAAATTGATTTGACAAACAGCCGTCAAATGAGGTAAATAGATTTTTGTGACGATTTTCTGTGACCATAGAACGTCAAAACACGCTGGAATGTGAATTTTAAGCAATATCTTCTGGAATTGAGATCGTATCGAACTGAAATTTTGCACACTCGTGTAGAATGCTTGATTTAACGTCGGTACAAATTTTTTTATTGAAAAATTTTCCAACTGCCCGATCCCAACAATACTTAGATAATATTATATCCATAAATTAAGCATTTCATTATTGCATTTTTGAAATAGGTACCTTTTCAAGTCGATCAACATCGTCCTTCTTTCGACGTCTAAACTATGACTTGATTCCTTATGTTTATGTCTTTGAATTTGTTTTCGGTGGAATTCAAAGAGTTCATAGAATAATCGATGAAAATACTGAGAGAGACCCAGGAAATTTGACACATTTTGTCTTATATCTCCAGAAATTGAGATCGTATAGAGCCAAAATTTTGCACAATGTTGCAAAATACTACAATTGACGTTAGTACAAGTTTTTGTTGCAATCTGATGAATAGTTCACGAAAAAAAAATTTTTTTTTCGAAAAAATTAAAAGAAATATTTTTTTAAAAGTTACCAACATTTCGATCATAACAGAATTTTGCCAAAAGTTGCGCGTTTATATCCTCGAACTGACTATCAAGTTTCGATTCATCATCTTCTTTAGTTCCTGAAATATCAGGGAAATAACCTCAAAATTTGAAATGTCTATAACTTCTAAACCGTCCGGCCGATTTTGCCCGTTAACGAACTTAACCGTTGCATTTTGATCAGAAACCTACCCTGAAAGTTTGAAGTCGATAGGACCTTCGGTGCTCCTGTTATCGTGCCTACGGCCGGAAGGCCGGCCGGCCGGCCGGACGGCACCCAAAAATCTGACACCGGATAATAATTCGAAAATTACAGACATTTGGACGAAATGATAGGACGATGTTCCCCTAGAACATGCGCCCAAAAATTAGGAATCTAAAGTAAGTAAAAGGGCTAATGATTCGAAAGACACTTGGAGACGATTTTTTTATTTTTTGGGCGTATGTTCTAGGGGAACATCGTCCTATCATTTCGTCCAAATGTCTGTAATTTTCGAATTTCGAGCTGAAAATTGGCTAATAGACTAATTCGGACTCCCTGATCACGAATCCGGTGTCAGATTTTAGGGTGCCGTCCGGCCGGCCGGCCGGCCGGCCTTCCGGCCGTAGGCACGATAACAGGAGCACCGAAGGTCCTATCGACTTCAAACTTTCAGGGTAGGTTTCTGATCAAAATGCGACGGTTAAGTTCGTTAACGGGCAAAATCGGCCGGACGGTTTAGGAGTTATAGACATTTAAAATTTTGAGGTTATGACCTGATATTTCAGGAACTAAAGAAGATGTTGAATCGAAACTTGGTAGTCAGTTCGAGCATATAAACGCGCAACTTTTGGCAAAATTCTGTTATGATCAAAATGTTGGTAATTTTTAAAAAAATATTTCTTTTAATTTTTTCGAAAAAAAAATTTTTTTTTCGTGAACTATTCATCAGATTGCAACAAAAACTTGTATTAACGTCAATTGTAATATTTTGCAACATTGTGCAAAATTTTGGCTCTATACGATTTCAATTTCTGGAGATATAAGACAAAATGTGTCAAATTTCCTGGGTCTCTCTCAGTATTTTCATCGATTATTCTATGAACTCTTTGAATTCCACCGAAAACAAATTCAAAGACATAAACATAAAGAATCAAGTCATAGTTTAGACGTCGAAAGAAGGACGATGTTGATCGACTTGAAAAGGTACCTATTTCAAGAAATGCAATAATGAAATGCTTAATTTTTTTTATGGTCACAGAAAATCGTCACAAAAATCTATTTACCTCATTTGACGGCTGTTTGTCAAATCAATTAATTCCAATGATTGATGTCAGATTTCCTACATACCAAGTTCAAACACATTTTATTATATGGAAAACACTTATTATGATCACGTTCTACAGGAATTGATACTAAATAGAAGCTAGATGAAGATTATTGTAATGGAAAATTTGTGTTCCAGAATAATATTAAGGTATTCAACATGATACTGCTTTTTTTCTTTACTGGTCAGTACGGGCCACAAGGAACATGCGCCCAAAAGCTCCTGTCCACAGGGCTTGAACCCATTTTTTTATACAATTGTAAATCATTTTTGATACATAATAAAAATATATAATATATAAAAATAACAAAAATTATAATCGAAACAATTATTAGATTAGTCTTCATCACTGTCTTCATTCATTACGACGCTAATGTAATTGTGTGAATTATGAGTAAAGAAAAAATGTTTGCTTGTTTTTTCAAAAAAAAAAATGTGTTAATACGCAGGATATTAGGAAAAAAATTAGTTTTTAAATTTTTTGGGATTGTTCCACCACTTCAAAAAATCCAAAAAAATTCTTGAGTCTATAGGAGCATAAAAGACATGCTCTGACGAGTTTTGGTGATTGACATATTTCAGAAAGGCTAAAAAAAAAAGATTTCAATTTTCTTTCCTTCGTTAAAAATCGGCTTTTCGTTAAGGAACCATGACCGTATGTTTTTTTTATATTTTAGACTCCTAAGAATAAGGAAAAAAATCAACATTGATTAGTTCCGAATTTTACTATAAAAATAAAATTAAAATCTAAAAAACAGGTTTTTTTGAAAATCTCGAAAGCCGTTTGAGTTGAAGGGCTAAAAATTGAGGTGAATTATTTTTATTCGATGCCAAATCGATCCCCTGAGTGTAAGTCAAAAAAACCATGGGGGCAGATTTCCCATATTTATCCGGCTATGCCCTTTGGTGATGTATTGAATAATTATTATATTTTTAAGTAATGTTTGACGTATGGTGGAAGGGCATGTTTATTATATTCGATTCGCAAATTTTATGTGAATGTATGAGTTCAAAATTATAGTAGCGATAAGTGTGTCAAATTACTAAAGTATTATCTGTTTAGCATCTTGCTTAATTATAGAGGTGGATAAATTCGTAGTTCGGCAATGTAGTAAAACGTGATTTTCTAGTACTCCTGGAATTTATTGACATGAGTGACACAGTTTCGCATTTCGGTGGCTCTATTCTGAACTCCCCAATAAACGACCCTTATTCTCAGGATATCTAGATATATATCCGAGAAAATTTTATTGCGTATTAGCGCTGAATCAGTAGAGCTTGCGGCTAGGACATTTTCCGTGAATGCTCGGAGGCTCACTTTCATATAAGGAGATATGCTCCATTCAACTTGCGGATATTGCCATCGAATATAAAGCAGACGTATACAGAGTGACTAAAAAGTGACGCCCAAAATTCATATTTTCGATATTTACTATTTTGTAGAAAAATGCTCGAACAGGTCAATTTTTATTTCGAATTACGCAATTTTTCATGTATAATTGAGGACTTTGTCATGCACCCTATAGGAGGGCTGAAGGTTATTTGAGGTTTTCTTGAATGGCAAACCTAACTTTTTGTGACAGAAATGGATATACCAGAGGATGATTTGTTGCTCTGGGGATCTGCAATTTTCGATTTTTTTCCGAAAATGATGTCAAACGATTAGGTTCGACACACTGATGATGAATCCGTGATCAAACTTGATCCACGATAATGAAAAATATTATTCATGTCATGTTAACTTAAGGAAGAAAAGATATAATGACTTGCAATTTTTAGGTCAGGTTGCGCATATTAATGCGAAATTTGAGTTCGTTAGTAGGCATAATCGGTCCAACGGTTTTGGAGGTGCTAACCCTCTGAAATTTTGTTTTTATTTCCCCAATAAGTCAAAAAATACAGATCTGATCCAATTCAAATATTGTAATTAATTGCAGAGTACCAACAAGTTTTGTGAAGTTCGTATCACTAGAAAATTTAATAAAGTCATTGGAAATAATTATATATCCTTGAAGCCTTGAAACCCTATACCTTTTTCAAATTTGAACTTGATCGGATCTTTACTGCTCAAGATCCGAGCAGCCTTGTTTGAGCTGAGTAACTCAGTTGCCACGAGAATTTTCGGACGGAAAAATAGCGACTTGCAATTTTCAGGTTAGGTTGCGCATCTGAATGGTACATTTAGGTTCATCAATAGGTATAATCTGCCAAACGGTTTTGAGTTATACTCATCTGAAATTTTGTCATTATTTTATCTATAACTCAAAATTTACAAATCTGACAAAATTAAAACTTGGTAATTAAACTGCTCCACAAGAGTTAGGGAAAATCGTTTCAACTAAAATAACTGACATTCTGAAACCTGTGTTTGTGCTAAAAACGTTATTTGATACAGTTTTAGATTCAAAACTATAAATGCACGTAAGTTTTTTGGTCTGCAATATATACAGGGTGATTAACAGAATAGGGTCAAATTTAACGACTTTTATTTCCGCACATTTTATTGTTGTTTTTGTCGTTTTATGCCTTCAATACAAGGTATGGCCACCACGGGCATCAATGACCGCCTGACATCTTCGTTGCATACTGCCAACGAGGGTGTGGAGCATATCTTGAGGAATTTCATTCCATAAACGAGGCAGTAGTGCTTTGAGGTTATTCAATGTTTCTGGTGGTGGTTGGTGATCATCTTGTCTTCTTTGTAGCATATCCCATGCATGTTATACGCAGTTTAAGTCTGGAGAATGCGGAGGAATTGGTAAATGTGGAATACCATGCTTGTCTCGCGCATTTTCTACTATTGCTGCACGATGTGGTCTTGCGTTATCGTCAAGAAATTGGAAAGATTCACCAATGGCAGCATGAAAATTTGGCACTACGTTGCCAATGACATGTTTCCTATAATGTAAAGCAGTCATATTGCCAGGACAAATGTGAAGGTCTGTGCGCCCGTTGTAACATATCCCAGCCCATACCATAACAGAGCCTCCTCGAAATGGATAAACCTCTTGCACATGATTTCGGGGTATACGCGGCATAGCCCATACCCTTATTCTTCGAGAATCTGAAAATCGATCGTTTCTGGATTCAACTGTGAAAAGTATACTACGCCATTGGACGTTCAGATTAACATGCTGCCTGGCCCATTCTAATCTTTGTCATTTATGCTCACGTGTTAACGGAACACCCCTCAATGGACGTCTAGAAGCCAGGTTAATCTCCCCCAATAGATGTCGGATGGTTTCAATGGAAATTTCAGGACCATTGGCATTTAAAAGTCGATTTCCCAGCATCCTACATGAAGAAAGAGGATATCTCCTCGCCGGATTGGTGACAAAACGGTCTTGTGCGAGTGTTGTTTTTCTTGGTCCACTAACCCTAGGTCTTTCCTGCACAGAACCTGTCTCATTGAACCTATTCCAGAGTTGCGATATTACACTTTGGGATACTTGAAATGTTTCTGCCACAGCGACTTGAGTGATGCCACCCGATAGCCCAATAAGCCTCTGCGTTTGTTAATTTACGTCTTGGCATCTTAAGCAGCTCGTGAAATTTACCAAGTTCGATATCGCTAAGAGACTGACAATAAATTAATTGCATATTGAAATGCTAAATCTTACGAATAATGTGAGAAACTGCCAAACTCAAGAAAAAAGACGACCAGATGGTGAAAATATGCATTCAAATCGATGACAGAATCTGGTTACGTTAAAAGGAAACCTAAGGAGTCAACTTGTATTTTGTTGAACAGAAAAGTCATGTAGTTGCTTGCCGCAAGAACCACGTGCATTAGAGAAGTAAATTGTGATCTTCATACTGTAAAAGTCAATAATCAAGATGCCTCCCGCCGTATATTTGTTGCACCCAACTTCCGGAAAAACAGAAGAGGTCCCACAAGCTGAAGAGGCTCGTGCAGCACCCCAACAGTTACTTCATGGATGTGAAATGTCACGGATGTTACGCTATATCAACAATTTTTTCACATGCCCAATCTGCAGTAGCATGTAAAGGTTGCTCCACTATCTTGTGCACATTCACTGGTAGTAAAGCTAGACTTACTGAAGAATGCAGTTTCAGAAGGAAACCCCATTAAACTACTATGAGAGAATGCAATTCTGCAAACTGCCCAATGGGAAATGACCATCTTTGGCTGAATCTATAAAAAAAAGAGTTGAAACTTGGAAATTTCTATGTTGAGTAAAACTATGTTATTATTACATTCAAAATCTGTCTGATTTAGACTCCAAAACGTTACGAAATTTACTTGTTTCATAGTTGATGTTGGGTCGCTATTATTTGTTAGGCAACATTGTTCGATTTATTCTTCGGAAAAATATCTTATATTTCTTACGCAGGAGCAATTCACAAAATAATAAATTTTTATTTAACGGATATTTTTCGCAGCTCGGAAGAGAAACCCAGACAGAAACCATTCAATAATGAACGTATCGCCCTCAGTATCACTTAATGATTATTAAAAACAAACTCAAATGTCTCAAATGTCGCATTCGGATGTTCAACCTACCCTAAGAATGCAACTTTCGTTTCGTTTTGAAGTTACCGTTAGATAAATCATATTTTTATGAATTTTTTCAAAATTTTCTGGTAATGCCATCCTGACTAAATTTCAACTAGTTACTAAGTTTCAATTCGATCGGATCTGTATCGGTTGAAGACAAAATTATTACTCGGAAACCGTTGGACCGATTATGCCCATTAACGAACTTGTCTGTGGCATTTGCACGTGCCATCTACCCTGAAAATTTCAAGTCGCTATTTCTTTCCTTCTCATGTTATCGGGGCAACGGCCCGCCGGCCGGGTAGAATCGAATTTGACCTCGAATTCTTCATCAGCGAGTAGAACTTGATCGTTTGGGACCATTTGCGGCAATAAAATCGAAAGTTACAGACATTTGGGTACGCTTTTCGATAGTTTTATTTTATTTGATGGAAGAAATCTTCGCTTAAAATTGAAGTAAAACTTAAAGACTCGCCCTGTATAAGTAATAGCCCTCGTTACCAAAAAACGTTAATTCCAGAAGGTACAGTATAAAATGAAACACTTCATGATTATTATATTCAGTGAAAACTAATAAAAGTGTAAATCAGATACGGAAACGTGTGACATGTAAATAAATCGAACAATAATAAATTAATAAAATGGAAAAATTTCCTGAATCAGCTTATTTCGCTGTAACTCTCTGATTTTTTATCCCAGCGCAATATAATTAACGCACTAATTAACCCCTGCATTCATCGGAAAATACCTAAAGATTGTACTTAATCAGAATCAGTGCTCATCTTTTGGAATATATGCATTATTAGGTGGATCAATTCTCCGATTTTCTCACTCTTGGTGATCTTCGAACCTTTTCTGATTGCATCAATTTAAATGTTTACCCAATTATAATAATATTGAATTACTCATTGCCATCAGGTATTTTCATATTCCCTCAAAGTACAAGGCTATCACTTGTCCATAAAATAATCATTACTCTACCTCAGATCTATCAAAATTAAATTCATTGCACTCCAGTTCTGATCAGAGTCATGAAGTTGTCAGATTTCGGAGAAAATCGGCGGGAAGTTTTCTCCCTGTACGAGAAACAAGAAAGTGATATCAAGGCAGATATTGAAATTTTGAGGGAATGGATGTTAAAAGTTCCACATCTGCCATCAGATATGATTCAGGGTGAGAAAAAATTGAATTAACGTTCTATTGATAGGAAGTTATTTCATGAAATTATGAAACATGTACTACGGAGCTTGGAACATAGCGGTAGCAAAAATTGGTTTCAGTTTGCCGACTTTGAAGTACAGTGATTATTGCACCTTTTTCGGTTTGTGGGTTCTTGATTCTTATCTTCCAATTCTACCTGAATTCCAATCACATATTTCTACAAAGAAATCATACCTCAAATCTATTCTGATTTCAAGATGGATATGAAACGTAATTTTTCATTTAACAGAAAATTATTATTGGGATATACCGCAAAAGGAGCAGGAAAAGGTGGTACTTGCCAACATCTTTATGTTATCCAATTTTATAATAATTATTTAGTACACTATTCCATAGGTACCCATTGAAAAAATATTCCCTAAAACCATTATTTCGCAAAACAATTTACATAATATTTTCTGTTCAAATATATAAAAATTTGTTGTTACTTCACAACATCTCCGAGATTATCAGCAATTTTAGTATACGATACCATAGGTTAACTCTTTGAAATATTATTTACCAAAACAATTTACATTACACAAAACGATTTTATATTTTCGATTCGAGAATATAAAGATGTCAGAAAGCTTACCTACATCTCCGCGTTATCAATGTCATTATTAATTTTAGTACACGATACCATAGGTATACTTCGCGAAAAAATATTTACCAAAACTATCTAAACTTCACCAAACGATTTAATATTCTCTGTTCGAAGTATGGCGATGTGTCTTGCTGGTATTTGACGCTCTCCACGCTTTCCAATTTTAATATTAATTTTCTTAGACTATTCCATATGTTTACCTATCAAAAAAAATATTTACCAAAAACCATTTAAATTTCACAAAACGATTTCATATTTTCTGTTCGAAAATATAAAGATATAATTCGTTGGAACTTGACTAAATCTTCACGGCGTACAGTTTTAAAATTAATATTATTAAACATCCATAGGTTTAAATTTTGACTAAATATTGAACAAAACCATTTACATTTCACAAAATGAATTAATATTTTCTGTTCGAAAATATAAAGATATAACTTATTGGTACTTCAGTACAGCTACGTTTTAACCAAGTTTATTATTTATTTTAGTTCACTATTCTATAGGTTTACATTTCGAACATATATTTACTGAAGCCATTTAAATTTCACAAAACGATTCAATATTTTCTGTTCAAAAATATAAGATGTAACTTGTTGCTACTTGCCAAATTCTCCGGCTTATCCACTTTAATTATTAATTTTAGTACACGATACCATAGGTTCACTTTTAGTTATGTTTTGAAGACTCCAGTAAGATTTCAGCGATCTCGGACGAATAGTTACTGTCCTATAGAACCTATCTCAATCATTTTCAATGATTTTTTTAAATTTTCTAGTGGGATGATTCTCACGAAATTGCTTGAAGTGGATCAGTTTCGTATTTTTTGAGTACTTAGGTAATTATAAGCAATATTTCAGGTAGGTATAACTCCAAAACCGTTTGGCTAAACTTTAATGTCGCATTTTGAAGTGCAATATATCCTGAGAATTGCTAGTCTCTTTCCACGAAATTTTTAAGAATTTTCTGGTGATACAATCCTCACAACATTTCACGTGCGGCTTTGTGTCGGTATTCTACAACTAGTTACCAGGTTTCAATTCGATCAGATCTGTATTGGTAAAAAGCAAAATTAGTACTCGGAGAGAGTTGGACCGATTATGCCCATTGACGAACTTGTCGGCATTTGGACGTGCCATCTACCCTGAAAATTTCTAGCCGCTGTGTATTGGCGTTCTCAAGTTATCGTGGCAACGGCCCGTCGACCGGACTGTATCGTTTTTAACCTTGAATTCTTCATCAGCGAGTCGAACCCAATCGTTTGAGACCATTTGCAGAAAAAACACGAAAGTTGCAGGCATTTGAGCAAAATGATAGCACGCGTTTCCGCAGAAGCGAAAAAGTATTTCATTTGTTGACAGAATTCTATTCTTAAAATCAAAGTATAACTTGAGGACTCACCCTGTATAATTAATAGATCTCGTTACCGAAAAATGATCGCTCCAGTGGGTACAGTATAAAATGATACTCTTCATAATTATAATATTCAAGAAAACTACAGAAAAATGTAAATCATATACGGAAACTTGTAACATGTAAATAAATCGAAGAATAATAAATTAAAGAAATAAGGGAATTTACCTAAATAACCTGTAATTCTCAGTGTTTTGATCAGGCCACAACGTAATTAACGCACTAATTAAGCTCTGAATTAATCGGAAAATATCTAAAGATTGAAATTAATCAGGATCTTTCCTCTCCTTTTGGAATATATGCATTATTAAGTGGATCTATTCTCCGATTTTCTCACTCTTGGTGATCTTCGAACCTTTTCTGATCAATATACATATTTGCCCAATTATAATAATATTGAATTGCTCATTGCCATCAGGTATTTTGATATTCCCTCAAAGTACAAGGCTATCACTTGTCCATAAAATATTCATTACTCTACCTCAGATCTATCAAAATTAAATTCATTGCACTCCAGTTCTGATCAGAGTCATGAAGTTGTCAGATTTCGGAGAACATCGACGGGAAGTTTTCTCCCTGTACGGGAAACAAGAAAGTGATATCAAGGCAGATATTGAAATTTTGAGGGAATGGATGTTAAAAGTTCCACATCTGCCATCAGATATGATTCAGGGTGAGAAAAAATTTAATTAATTTTCTATTGATAGGAAGTTATTTCATGAAATTATGAAACATGGACTACGGAGCTTGGAACATAGCGGTAGCAAAAATTGGTTTCAGTTTGCCAACTTAGACGTACACTGATTGTTGCAACTTTTTCGGTTTGTGAGTTCTTGATTTTTATCTTCCAATTTTTCCTGAATTCCAATCATATATTTCTACAAGGAAATCATACTTCAAAGCTATTCTGATTTGAATTGATTCTGGATATGAAACGTTATTTTCCATCGAAAACATTCGGGATGATTGTCAAAAAGATTTCATTCATTTAAATTACAGTCAGGATAATTTCAGCCCTACAATTAAAATTGAGTGGAATTTTTTTCGAGAAATAGTCCTTCGTACACCCCCGTGCTTGCCAAATTATTGAATATTCGAGTATTTGGCAAACACTCGGGATATAACTACTAAATATTTAAATTCTCGGTAGTTACAAATATCTGATATTCGACTCAACCATGATCAATATGTTTCAGATCGATTTTTAGAATTGTGCCTTCTAAAGAACAAATTCTCCATAGAGAAATGTAAGAAGAAAATTGAAGTGTACTGTACCTTGAAAGCAGATCCCCATTATGATTACATTTACAACAGAGTACCTATACCTAGCAGGGAAGCATCGTAAGTATATAAGTATTTTATGATCTATTCGATTCTTACAGTTTTCTTCTACTGTTCTCTTAATTCGAGGATAACACAAGCTTTCAGCTAATGGGCAGTTGAATCATATACAATCCTTTCCTGTTCGGGGTGCTTTTTGGAGCTCTTTTTACTCGGAACAGAGTGCTTATCAATTTGCCCAAATGTCTGTAAATTTTGCATTTTTCGATGAAAATGGTCTTAAACGATTTGGTTCGACTCACTGATCAAGAATCCGTTGTCGAAATTCATTCTGTCCGGCCGTAGGCACGATAACGAGATAACGAGATAAATATCTCGGCTAAGCTCGTTATTGAGCAAAACCGAACAGATGGTTTCGGAGTAACAAAAAAAAATGTTTTACCTCAAGAATCCATTGATATAATTTTTAACTCTAACAAGCTAATACTTTCGGAGATATGATGTTTCAAAATTTCAATAATAAATCGTATTTCTATGTTTTCCCAGAATGATATAATTATTCTATTTATGTATTGTTATAATGTCAACTTATTTTCCTGAGAAGATGACATTTTTCAATTCATTTCAACTATTCATTTCAACTATCGTAGAATTATGAGAATTATATTATAATATCATACTTTTTGTTGGTTGATATTTTCATGCCGATGGTCAATCCATATGATGATGGGAATGGTAATGGTAAGTTGATAATATTGAGTTCAGAATATCTCCAGTAAAAACAAAACTGGAATATTGGTGTATTGGAGTATTGGAGTGGATTTGAGGACAGAATATATATCGCACATGTATTTCAAAAGTGACACAAGTCAAAAAACGAGATTTTTGCTGTATTCCGTTTTGTGATCATCTCAGAAAGTGAGGATTTGTGTTCTCAGTTCACCGCTCACCGCTCACTTTCAGATGAAAGTGTTCCTTTTTAAAAGTGAGCGGTGAACTGAGAACTCTCACTCTGAGATGATAAAAAACGGAATATCACAAAAATCTCAGAATCCTCATTTTTTGACTTGTGTCACTTTTGAAATACACGTGCGATATTATCGTTCATCATAGAATGGAGGAATGAATATCTCGGATGAGTTCGTTGTTGGGTAGAATTCGTCTATTGCTTTTGGATTGATAATTTTTGGCACGCTTGTTGAATTTAAATTCTTCTATGATGTTTGAATTCAATTTCTGAAGTTCTTTCATAAGAATCCATTGATATAATTCCCAACTCTTACCAATACCTTCGAAGATATGATTTCTCAAAGTTTGAAGGAGAGCGACAAAGCTCCTGTCCACAGGGCTTGAACCAATTTTAATTTGGTTTTCTATTTATGCTGTGTTTAACTGATCAATGCAAAATTCCTTAGAACGGTTTTTTGCGAGTTTACAGGATTTACACCCGCAACTTTAAATGGAATTAATAATAATGATAATAAAATGGTGGCTTTTCACTTTTTTGAAGCATAGTTGAGCAGAACTAAGTCAGAAGAATATTCTCGCCATGAAAATACTTCGGTACCTTCATTATTTAACCAATTTGTCACGATATGAGTAACACGCACACTGGATTGGTGAATATCACCCCAATATTGCAGAACCTTTTGAATAATCGAGTTCTGTTCTTCCTATAAATATAACTCCTTCCAATATCATAGGATTACCACCTTTATGTGTGCTATTTCTGGACGTTTCTCGAGCGATCTGAATTTCTAGATAATATCCATGTACGATGAGAATGTGGCTGAAATCCAAATGTTGAATCCTACTGTACTACATTCATTTGCCTCTCACTTCTTGAGCCACTTCTAATGGTGCTGCATGATTATTCCTAGAACGAAGGGGACATCTTAATCGTCTATGATAATGAAGCTCACCTTCATGAAGACAATTCCTGATGGTATATAAGCAAATGGTTAAATTGTGCTATTGGTGCGAGCTGTGTTCTTGCGGTTCAAATCAAAAATGCGTATTTTACTGCTATTGTCGCTTGTCCTAGATTATTTGTGACAGAATTCCCACTTTTCCTGAAATTCTTATTAATCATATTATCATATTATCATAATATTACCCGTTTTCTCAGCTGAGCCACCACTCTGTGCATCTCTGCTTGAGTTAACTGACGTCGTTCCATAATAAACAACGTTTGCGAATTTGAAATTATTATTATTATTATTATTATACTGATCCTCCTGGGTCTTCCACAAGGAGACCCCTCATAAGCTCTAAGAGCTTGCCCTGAGTTAGGAGAACCAGTTGTGTTCTGTGTAGGCTTTGTTACTGTGTCCTTACGCCACCTTAGGCACAGCACTGTTAATTTTTGACCCAACAGCGAATGGTGGCGATTACCGTGATTAGAAAATTTCTTTCCTAGCCTCGGAATTGAACTTGGGGCTTCCGCTCCCAAGTCAATTACTCTACCACTGAGCCAATCGCACTGCAAAACAATTCAATACATGTTGCAAATTCCATATTTTGTAACACTTTCATTAACACCCAATTATTGTTGACTATATCTGGTAGAAATACTTTTTCACATAATTGTCGAAACTGTTGAATTAGGTCCATCTGAAATCCAAGCAATCTAAATATGAATATCTCAACTTGTAAAATAAGTTTTGTGCACTCAGTATGTCCTTTTCTACACATTCCATTTGTGGTTTTCAATTTCAGATTCCATACACCTCTTCCTATTCTAACAGATGATTACAAAAGATTGGTTTTATTCAAAGTGTACGATGAAAAAGCTTTCAGCATGGCAACAGATCTCGGCTGTAATGTATTCATGAGGGAGTTCCTCCTAAGATCTGACTACAATGATGGTGAAATTCATATATTAGACTTGAGGAATCTTTCTGCTAGCATCTTGAGCAAATTTCGTCTGAATATTAATGCTGATAGTAATAACTTTGTGTTGGTAAGTTGATGTTAGTTTGATCAAGCTCAATATTCAAACATGGTTTTGATATAAATCGAGTAGAAACTCAACAGCAGTCTCTACCTCCTATCCACAGCACTCGTGATTTACCAACCCTAATAATTATTTATTATTATTATATGAATTGTGTTGGGCAGACGAAACCCGTTCTGCCACTGCAACCAATCGGTCTATTTTGGCACACCTATGATTTATACTCTCCGAAATTTCACCGTTATTGAAATATTGAATTTTGAAGATTTTTTTTAATCCTGATTTTTTGGCCTTTTGACCAAATTTTTCTACGGTTAGAGCTCCTAGGGTCCGTTTCTCATTTAGTTAGAGGGGATGTGAATTAATAAATATGATCAACAAAAATTGAACCTACGACTAACAGCTAAAAAAAAAGGTTGACACTGGTTAGAATCGAAGAATTTTCACTGAATGTTTCTGACTTTGAAGCGCTTTTATTGAAAAAAAAAATCATAGAAGTTACTCTGCAGATTCCTTTAAAAACTTCTTCGTCTCTTTAGTTGTTCAACAAGGTATAATACTTGCTATTACGTATGCAAAACATTGACCAAATTACAGCTAAGGTAAAAGGGGGTACATCATTACTTTGACGTAAAAGATGCTAATAATAAGTAAATAAAACAAAAAGAAACAGAACAATTTTTTTATAACTCTAGTTCGACATGGCTGCCGTGATTTCTCACACAAATTCTCATTCGTTTCGTTAAATTACTTTTCACGACAAAAGTTTGCAGGCTACGCCCCATTTTCTCAGCTGCATCAATAATCCTCTGTCTCATAATATCAACATTTGCAATCGGCGTCATTTGGTCGTACACTAGGCTTTTCATATGACCCCACACATAAAAAGCCATCGGCGTTGAATCGTGGCTCTTCTACCTTAACTGTAATTTGATCAATGTTTTGCCTATTTTATAGCAACTGTTATACCTTTTTGAACATCTGAAAAGACGAAGAAGTTTTTAAAATCATTTGCAGAATAACTTCCATACATTTTTTTAAAGAAAATCGCTTCAAAGATAAAAACATTCAGTGAAAATTCTTCAATTGTAACCTTTGTCAAGCAGTCATTTTAAGCTGTTAGTAGTAGGTGCAGTTTTTGCTGATCATTGTTATTAATTGACGTCTCTTCCAACTAGATACATCAAACATGGGTTCAAGCACTGACGTGCTTGAAGTCAGAAGCTTTTGCGCGTATCTTCTATTGTCCATTATTCTGTATTGGACACCCTTAATCGAATTTACCATGGTAAATTATGTTGTCCATTCTCCTGTATTGGACACTCCCAATTCGAATTTACCATGCTAAATTCGAATTAAGTGTCTAGTACAGGAGAATGGATCCATTTCAATATGCGGTCTAGTACTCTTCCGGCCTGCACCGCTCCACAGAACGAGTTCGTGAGCGGTGCATTAGGAGTACCTTCAATTTCCAGTAAGGCCCCTAGAGTAGTCTCCTTGTGGTCCAGAGAAAGCTTCAGCCTTCCCACCAGGTTGTTAAGGGCCAGGTCAGTTGATTTACTAGTCTAGAATGCGTACTGGTGCACACTCAGAGGATTCAGTGATAGGACACTGCCCCTGATGTAGCGAAACAGTTTATAATCGAGGGTTTTCAGAACAAAAGACGTGAGGCTCATCGGTCAATTAGGGTTAGGTTAGGAGCAAACTATGCCACTTTAGTAATAAACACAACCCTACCCTTACTAGACAAAGCTTGTCAGGACTAAGTTCCAGGCAACACTGGCTCTAAAATGTTTAATCATGTACGGGAGGAGCAGCATTGAGTGAATTCATTTCCTGGATGGGTGACCGTTACCACGATAACTTTTGAACGGAAAGAGATAACGACTTGCAATTTTCAGGGTAGCTTCCACATACGAATGGGACAGTGTTAATTGTTGGGTATAATGGGCCGAACGGTTTCAGAGTTGTACCCTTCTGGAATATTGTTTTCTCGATAACTCAAAAAATATAGATACTTTATGGGAGTTTTTCGTAGCTGTCGACCTGACAGCATCAAAATGAGAGGGATCAGCTACGTGAAGGAATTTTTTCAAAAATATGGGACCCTCAAAATGTCTCCTTCTGACACATCACGTCCTGATCGTTGGTTATGCGTTTGTTCTTGTCCTTCTGCGCGCATAGGTAGTTGTAGAAAAAACAAAAAGAAGTTTGTGAAATTTTGTGAGGGTCACAATTTTAAATAAATTATTAAAAAATATTATGAATCTCAGGATTACTTGAGAATAGAAAGACATAGCGACTTGCAATTTTTAGGGGTAGATTGTGCATCCTAATGGGACATTCAAGTTCGTTAAAAGACATAGCTGACCAAACTGTTTTGGAGTTATATCAATCTGAAATTTTGTTGTTATTTCCTCAATAACTCAAGAATCATGACGCCGACTAGATTCAAATATGGTAATTAGTTCTAGAATGCCGTCGCAAACATATTTGCAAAATTTAGGAGATATCTTATTTCTAGAAAATTTCAAAAAAATCAAAATCAACAAAAAAAATTGTATACGTCGGACATCGCTGAAATTTTGCGGGAACCTTCAGAACCTAACTCCACAACCAAGTTGCAAGTTTGAACACGAACGGATCTCTACTGTTAGAGATCTAAGCAGACTTGTGTGAGTTTTCATATTTGAAAGGGAATTAAAATCTAACAATCTGTTGAATACATATGACAAGAGGATTTATACAGTATTTTTTTCTTTCGTATATTATTAGATATTTATTCAATGCCATTTCCGATAAAATAAATATGTCAGAATTAAAATACTTTAATCTCAGATGATTCTCTCATTACTCAAGTCCTTAAAATGGTACGAAATGTATTCATGTCTTATAAAAACTAAGAAAACGGTCTATATCGATGGTAAATACGATTGAGATTGTCCAATAGAGGCGAATAGACAATAGAACATGTGCGATGTGCGTAAAAGCTCCTGACTCCACGGCAGTGCTTGAAGCAATTTTTTTGATTAGATTTTGTTGGATTCTTGTTTATTTGTAAATTTTTAGTTCAGTCCTTGGCGCTCTTGTTCCATGGAACAGAGTGCTTATCAATTTGTCCAAATGTCTGTAATTTTCGAATTTTTGGCTGAAAATGGTCTTGAACGATTTCGTTTGACTCACTGATCAAGAATCCGTGGTCGAATTCGATTCTGTCCGGCCACCCATCCGTCCGGCCGTTAACACGATAACTCTCGAACGGAATGAGCTAGACAGTTGAAATTTTCAGAGTGGGTTTGAAGGATAAATATCTCGGTTGAGTTTGTTATTGGGCAAAATCGATGTAGAAGTTTCGGAGTTACGAAAAAAAAATATTTTTTTACATTACAACTTTTGAATTCAAATTTTTTTAAGGATCATCATGAGAATCCATTGATATCATTTTGAACTCTAACAAGCTAATCCTTTCGGAGATATGATGTTTCAAAGTTTCAATAATACATCAATCAATGAATACAGTTCTATGTATTCACAGAATGTGAACATTCACAGAATGTGTCAATTCCTAGTTGTTATTTTCTCTTGGAAGCAAGTATTCAATTTTTGAATTTGTGAATATATACATGACTGTTTTGATGTAGTTTATGGAGCCAATAGGAAAGAAGAACATAATGATATCATCAAAAGAAATTACTGTTCGTTGACCACTGAGGTTAATATTACCATTTACTTCCTCAAGTAGTGAGACATGTTAGTATAAACAGTATTTTCATAATGTTGCTGGCAAAAAAATACTGAAATATGGATCTACATTTGTGTATCAATCATTTTTTCTTGAGTTAAGGTTCATAATACAGAAAAGAATGTGTTAGTGGTATGAACTATTAAATTTTAAATTATGAAAAGAGGATAGTATATTATTAATATATTTTTAACTATCAAAATAATTTGCTCGTAATCCACTACCTTCTCAAATATCAGGAATAAATGGACAATCTGCTCTGATTGTCTCCAGCCTTGCTCTAGACATTTCGATGATACTTTCCTTAGGTCTGTATTCCGATAGCAGATTGCTCATTCAATCTTGATAAATAAATTTAATGACAATTTTTGAAGCATTAAGGCATTGAAGCATTGTAGATTGCTATTTTTGGCGCTCTAGTTCCTCGGAACTGAGTGCTTATCAATTTGCCCAAATGTCTGTAATTTTCGAATATTTCGATGAAAATGGTCTTAAACGATTTGGTTCGACTCACTGATCAAGAATCCGTGGTCGAAATTCATTCTGTCCGGCCGGTCCGGCCGGCCGGCCGTCCGGCCGTAGGCACGATAACTCTCGAACGGAATGAGCTAGAGAGTTGAAATTTTCAGAGTAGGTTTGGGGGATGAATATCTCAGCTAAGTTCGTTACTGGGTAAAATCGGACAGAAGGTTTCGGAGTAATAAAAAAAAATTTTTTTTTACAAAACAAATTCCAAATTAAATTTTTTTTAATAAGCAGTTTTATCATAAAAATCCATTCATATCATTTTTAACTCTAACAAGCCAATACTTTCGGAGATATGATTTTTCAAAATTTCAATGTAAATCGTATTTCACAGGTTGATATAATTATTCTATGTATATTCTATGTATATGAATTGCCATAAAGTCAACTTGACAGAAGGGAATATTGTAAATTCAAGAATATTGGGGTTGAAATACTCGTATTTTAGCGATGCAACGGGGACCTCACCCGAAAATGTTTGAAAATATTACGTAAATTTGAAAGCATAATTCCAAAGTTCGAGAGAGGAGAAAATTTTGTGAACGTAGATCAGGAAATTTTTGATCGATTACAAGGTAATTTATTATTTTATACATGTTTTATGGAATACCTACTATTTGTAGGTACTTTAAACCTGTTTTGGGCAATTGTCATACGAAACTTGTTTTTTTGGCGCTCTAGTTCCTCGGAACAGAATGCTTATCAATTTGCCCAAGTGTCTGTAATTTTGGAATTTTTGGCTGAAAATGGTCTCAAATGATTTGGTTCGACTCACTGATCAAGAATCCGAGTGCGAAATCGATTCTGTCCGGCCGGCCGACCGGCCGTAGGCACGATAACTCCGAACGAAAGGAGTTAGCGGATTGAAAATTGCAAGGTGGTTTTGGAGCGTAAATATCTCGGACAAGTTCGTTAATGGACGTTAACCATCAAGGGGTTTCGGAGTTATGGCCGATTTTAGTAAAAATATTTTTTATGAATATTTCCGAAACCGATCACTCGATCTATCTGAAATTTAGCACCAGACTGTAGAAGACAGTAGAATCATGACCTTTATACGCATGTGAAGTTTTGTATTGACCAGATTACCGCAAAGTGTCAAAAAAAAATTTGAAAATGTGGTGCAGTTCTCATTCTCATGATTGCTCATTTAATCTTCATAAATAAACTATTATTTGAATTGAATTTCCTTTTTGATGCAGTTCTATCATATTAATACATTAATATAATTCCCAACTCTGAGAAACCAATACTTTCGGAGATATAATTTGTCTGTTTGAACTAGAGCGCCAGAAAGCTCCTGTCCACAGGGCTTGAACCCATTTTTTATAAGATAATTTTTGGAGCATTTTTTGTGAACGACACTTTTTTTAAATTAAATTTCTTTCGTGATGCATTTTTATCATAGATATCCATGGATATAATTCCTCGTATAATTCCCAACTCTGAGAAACCAATACTTTCGGAGTTATAATTTGTATGTTTGAACAAGGGCGCCAGAAGGCTCCTGTCCACAAGGCTTTAACCAATTTTTTTGTTTGTTATTTTTCAATGGTGAACAATGTACACTATGGATGTACACACTTATTTGGGAATACATCTTTGGAGTCATGTCTGTTTGTGTTCCTTTTTCGTGAAAAATTAATAACTAAATAGTGTTGAATATGGAATAGAATTTCTCGGCGACTTATCAGATTTCTGATGATCATTAATTCAATTACAGAATGGACTCTCAGCTAGAATATCTGCATTGCATGTAGTGAGCAAGATAGGTAGGACACTGATGTCGGTGGTAATGCCATTGTTACCGAAAAAAATTGCCAGCAGGGTGAGGCAGTGAGAAGTTTTGGAGTTCTATCATTATTGTTGTCTGATATATCTTTCAGGTCCACTTCCATGAAGACGAAAATTCTCTGAGGGAATCTATATCTGCTAAATATCTACCGAGCGACTATGGCGGAGAGCTCAAATCTCTAGCAGAAATAAGGGGTAGGTATGCGACAGTTTCAATGCATGTCTATAGATTACAATCTACAGACATTGCTAATATCCAACAAGAAATAACCCTTCATTATGGAACGGTGGGAGCAAACTTTAACACTACCATAATACAAAAAAATTGGTTCAAGCCCTGTGGACAGGAGCTATTGGGCGCATGTTCATCTTCCTTGTGGCCCGTACTGACCAGTAAAGAAAAAAAGCAGTATCATGTTGAATACCTTAATATTATTGATTATTATATAATAATCGATGAAAATACTGGGAGAGACCCAGGAAATTTGACACATTTTGTCTTATATCTCCAGAAATTGAAATCGTATAGAGCCAAAATTTTGCACAATGTTGCAAAATACTACAATTGACGTTTGTACAAGTTTTTGTTGCAATCTGATGAATAGTTCACGAAAAAAAAATTTTTTTTTCGAAAAAATTAAAAGAAATATTTTTTTAAAAATTACCAACATTTCGATCATAACAGAATTTTGCCAAAAGTTGCGCGTTTATATCCTCGAACTGACTACCAAGTTTCGATTCAACATCTTCTTCAGTTCCTGAAATATCAGGGAAATAACCTCAAAATTTCAAATGTCTATAACTCCTAAACCGTCCGGCCGATTTTGCCCGTTAACGAACTTAACCGTCGCATTTTGATCAGAAACCTACCCTGAAAGTTTGAAGTCGATAGGACCTTCGGTGTTCCTGTTATCGTGCCTACGGCCGGCCGGCCGGACGGCACCCAAAAATCTGACACCGGATTCGTGATCAGGGAGTCCGAATTAGTCTATTAGCCAATTTTCAGCTCGAAATTCGAAAATTACAGACATTTGGACGAAATGATTGGACGATGTTCCCCTAGAACATGCGCCCAAAAATTGTTAAATTTTTTCAATTTCTGGATAAGCACCATCGCGGCATCTGATAAATTCGATAAATTTGAAACGATCAATATGTTTCATCAAAACGAATATATTTTCAGCTGACTGGGATATAGTATTCGAGGATAACCAAAAAATTATAAAGAATATCTTGGAAACCAAATCACGAGAAGAGCTTAGACTAGATGATGGTTCGCAGACGGAAGCACTGAAAGGGACTTTCAAGAAGTTGTCTATTGATTAAGATGCAACTATACAGGGTGTCCCAAGTTCGAGTGCCTATTAGACGTTTCTGGAGAACTGGAAATATTTGAAATCTGAAAATTGGGATTATGCTATTGCTTGAAATTCTCTACAGAGCTAACATATTTTCGAAGCCTAAGCACTTCCGGTTGAAGGAGTGAAAATAAATTCGATGAAAAATTTTTTTTTTCAAGTTTTGCATTCCTGGTATGATCAAAATCAAGTATTCAATGCTGAATACATTTCTGTTAAAACCATTGTATTCATTCGATTTCAAAATATCGAAAAAAAAACTGGAAAAAGTCAAATATGTTTAGTCAGTAATATGTTCATTATTCTTATTTTAAACATCCTGAACATAAAACGTCTTTACAACAGCGAAGAGGAAGAATGTGGAAATTTCATACATCTTTTGAATTCTAGAAATATCATCACAGGGTGTTTCAAATTCTGTGTCGAAAATTGTGATCAAAAATTGGCCATAGCTTCTGTTTTTCAAAACCCTATTTTTTTATGATTGCGTCGGATTCTGCGGTGAAAAATAATGATACTTTCTAACATGATTATGCTCCTAAACTCAATTAAAAAAAAATTAAAAATTATTGAATGTAGGAGCATAATCATGTTAGAAAAGTATCATTATTTTTCACCGCAGAATCTAAAGCAATTATAATAATATAGGGTTCTAATTTTAAAAACAGAAGTTTTGGCCAATTTTTCATCACAATTTTCGACACAAAATTTGAAACACCCTGTGATGATAATTCTGGAATTCAAAAAATTCATGACCTTTCCACATTTTTCCTCTTCGATGTTGTAAAAACGGTCTACGATTAGAATGTTCAAAATAAGAATAATGAGCATAATACTGACTAAACATATTTGACTTTTTTCCGGTTTTTTTTCGATATTTTGAAAACTATTCGAATGAATACAATGGTTTTAACAGAAATGTATTCAGCATTCAATACTTGATCATACCAGGAATGCAAAACTTGAAAAAAAAATTGTTTCATCAAATTTATTTTCAGTCCCTCTATAACCAGAAGGGCTTCGAAAATATTTTAGCTCTGCAGAGAATTTCAAACAATATCATAATCCCAATTTTCAGATTTCAAATATGTACAGTTCTCCAGAAACGTCTAATGGGCACTCGAACTTGGGATACCTTGTATATGTTTTTTTGACAACTATATTGTATCTTGAATTTACTTTGAAGTCAAAAGATTCTAATTTTCACTGAAATGGTTAACTCAATGGTAGTTAATAAGATGATTTGTTCGATATAAATAAGATGTTATTAAAGATTTAACCTTTCGAAGGGGGTTCAAGTTAGGGTTCGCATTTTAACGAAGAAGAATGACAATTTAAAATTGGAATTTGATGTGTTTCATCAATATACATAAATATGTACAGCAACCCTAATAACAATGAATTTATTCCATGTGCCTTTTCCCCAGTGTATAACAATTCATTCTGCATTTCGAACTAAAAGCAGATCGAGGTTCAATGTTCTGCTAGAAGAGCTAAAACCGGTCTATATATTTAGTAAAATAATAAACTTTTACGTGGAATTTGCAGTGTATTGTTTTCTATTCGCATAAGGATAATTTTTTTATTATCTCCGTACAGTTGAACATTAGCGCTGCACAAAATTCTCAAGTGGATACAAGGTAAATAGGTTCTCTCAGTAAATTATGCAAGACATCCATTAGCTATTAGCAGACCTAAAATTGGAATCAATGCATCAATGAAAAAGAAATAGGTTAAGTTTCCTGTTGAACGAGCATTTACCAGTTCCAATATCGCTCTCGATCGGAAGAGATAGATTATATGAAAAATTCATATTTTAAGTGCTGATTCCAAAGCTGACATAATATTGCTGTTTGAAGAATTCCAAGTGAAAAAGGTTATGAGATGGTAAGTATTTTGGATGTAGGATTATTATACTGAGGCTTCCTTACAAGGTTCACCTATATGACGACAGAAGAATTTATGTTTAGTACGTCTTCAGAATCCTGAATGGCAGTTAGACTTCTTTTGTAGTGAAGATTATGGCATATTATATCCCTAGTGGTCATCTCCAATTGATTCATATAGAAGAGCGAAGGAGTCATAAGAATTCAAGTGGGTATATTTTCAAAGCGAAATGGTGAATTTTTGCGATTCACGAATGCATATACAGGATGATCCTAGTTATTCGCTTTTAATCTCCATAGCCAGTGCCGAAATCTTGATTTGTTTCTTCTCCGGTCATGTGAAGAAAGATTGTTAGCATATTCTTAAAATAATTTTGCATTATAAATTGGAATTCCGTTTGACAGAAATATACTGAACTCAGGTTTTTACTATTATAACATCCTATATACAAGGTGTCCCAAGTTCGAGTGCCTATTAGACGTTTATGCAGAACTGGACATATTTGAAATCTGAGACTTGGAATTATTATATTGCTTCAACTTCTCTACAGAGCTAAAATATTTTCGAAGCCCAATCACTTCCGATTATACAAGAAGTGAAATTAAATTTGATGAAAACATTTTTTTTTCATTTTTGCATTCCTGGTATGAACAAGTATTCAATGCTGAATATATTTCTGTTAAAACCATTGTATTCATTCGAATAGTTTTCAAAATATCGAAAAAAACCGGAAAAAAAGTCAAATACGTTTAGTCAGTATTATGTTCATTATTCTTGTTTTGAACATCCCGAGCGTGAACCGTTTTTAGAACGTCGAAGAGGAAGAATGTGGAAAGGTCATGAATCTTTTGAATTTCAGAAATATCCACACAGGGTGTTTCAAATTTTGTGTCGAAAATTGTGATCAAAGCAGAATCCCACGCAATCATAAAAAAATAGGGTTCTAATTTTAAAAACAGAAGTTATGGCTAATTTTTGATCAAAAAAATTTTGACACAAAATTTTAAACACCCTGTAATGATATTTCTGAAATTCAAAAGATGCATGACCTTTCCACATTCTTCCTCTTCGATGTTCTAGAAACGGTTTACGCTCAGGAAGTTTAAAACAAGAATAATGAACATAATAGTGACTAAACATATTTGACATTTTTTTCGATATTTTGAAAACTATTCGAATGAATACAATGGTTTTGACAGAAATATATTCAACACTGTACAATCATTCGTGAAACACCATGTAGATCTATATGTCTACCAGAATTTGACGGCAATATTTCGTTATTCATAGATCCATCAGTGATGAAAAAGACAACATGGAATTGTGTAACAGCAAGGTATCCCGAAAAACCAATACAAGGATACACATCCATCATTCATAGATTTCCAATTTTTTCTATTGGATATGGTTCGACTGTCACAGACAGAAAAAAGAAAATGATTTATGCTGTGCTGGTGGACAAATGCTATCTGTGCCTCTCAAATATCGTAATTGGGTCATTATACATAATGCATTTTTTTCAATGAACAAGAATGATGTACGAAATTTATTTCACCATATAGAGATGTGATTGGAATACCTATCTCACATCGGCCAAAACTGTGTGAACGTAGTTCCATATTCATCCTGAATATTAAATCATTAATTTTCAGACAAAAAAGCTGGAAATGCTCTGTGGCCAGGAGCTGAAATCGCACAAAACTGCTTAGATACAGGAAAAAAATAATATTTCCAAGGATATAAATCCGACTGTAAACACAAACGTTCAGAAGAAACTGGTCCGCTGATCGGCCGAGCATGGTAAGTTTCGACTCAAAAACCATTTACTATTTCGAAAATAAAAAGTGGGAAAGCCCTATGGATTGGAGCTTTGGCGCTCTTGTTCAAACTTTGACAAATCATATCTCTGATAGTATTGGTTTCCCAGAGTTGGAAACGATATCAATGGATTCTAATGATAGAACTCCATCATAAAAGAAATAAAATTCAAACATCATACTCGAATTCAAATTCAACAAGAGTGTGAAAAATCATTAATCCAAAACCAACAATTCCAATTCTACCGAATAACGAACTTATTCGAGATATTCCGTCCTCAAAACACTATGAAAATTATATTATATCAACTGAAACTTAGCCAATATTCTAGTTTTCTTTTTACTGGAGATAATCTGAACCCAAGTTGTTTAATATGTATATAATGTATATAGGATGAGTCTTTGACCACTGCATTAATTTTAACCAAAGATTCCTCTCATCAAAAGAAACACTCTTTTCATTTAACATTTTTCCAAATTCAGCTCACCTAAATTAATATACATCCATACTAACACCAAATATGAAGTACCTAAATTGTAATTGTATGAATTTTTGTAACAGGCAGGAAGACTTAGGTCTATAGCCATTTGGAACCATCCAATAAAGTTTATCTCTCTCTCTAAAAAGATACAGGCTGTTGAAATTTTGAAAAAAAATCAGTTTTTATTTTGTAGCTTTGAAATCCTTTTTTCGAATAAAATGAATGTTGGCGTAAAGTTTTCTATAACTATGATACATATTTTCCAAATATTAGTTTTTTTCTACTTCTACTGGTTTTCTAGTTATGGACTCGTGGATTCATAAAACTAAACGACATTAGCATAAAGAAAGCATATAAGGTTTTTCTTGAGTCATTTCAAGAATATTCCATCGTTTTAGAACATTATATTAATCTTCATCATTTCTCCTTAAACGCACCGTTTTCGAGATATTCTTCATTGAATGTTTTCAAATGGAAAACTCCAGAAATTTCACTACTTTTATGGATCCGTCCCTGAGGGTTGGAATCCCGAATCAAGCTGTAAACCACGTTACCATGCCTTATTGTCGTCCGCCAACAATGTCATAGATAATTTATATGCGGGAGTGTATTAGCACATTGTGAAATCTTTAAACGCTTGTAACTTTTTACCTGAGCCGAATCTGGAAAAATGGTAAATGAAAAAAGTGTTTCATTTGATGAGAGGAATCTTTGGTTAAAATTAATGCAGACATAAGTTGAAGTGTTACTTCGCGTGAAAGATGTGTAAAGCAGATGGTCAACATTTCGAACATATGCTTTAGTTATTAGGTATAGTTATTTTTTTGCCCCATTTTTTGTAATATTTTGTCTGTTTTGCTATTCATTCTTTGTTTAACGTTCTGTAAAATACATAGTTGATTTCAACTTGAGGGAAGTTTTTTATTGATCTCGATTATTGAAGTCAAAATCAAGATGACACAAAATATCGTAGCCTACTGCAATTCTTTCAATTCGAACTATCAATTGACGTTTTCTCCATCAAATCAAATGTTTCATACAAAGTGTAATACATCGTTGGAAAAGTATTTTTGAGTAGAGTTAAAAAATTGCAATAAATATACAGGTTGCTATTTGAGACAAAAAAGTCAGTGTCACTTCCGGTCAAACCGAAAGTGACTTCCAACTTTTGTTTTTCTAAGTTGAAGGTTCCTTGAACGAATTGAAAATCATAAAATTTTGAAATTTTTATCTTCTGAAATGGCTGAGTAAATCCATTGGAACATGTATACTGGGACACCTGTATACAATGATTAAACTATTTAGTCATGAAATGATCCAAATACGGATCGAAATGTCGACTATTCTGAAAGGATTAGTTTGTTTTGCCCAGTCCTCAAGACGCATTTGAAGGACACAACGAAGGTAAGTAGGACATTTATATTTTCAGCACGACATGTAGAACTTATGTAAAATTTACAGTATTTTTGATATAAAAACGTCCAGATATAACTCGTGCCCGAGCGTAAAGGGTTCGATGAGGCGTAATCCGTATTCTAGTAGCTGCATCCAAACACCCACATCGTAATTCCACGGCATAACCCAGGCCTCGGCTCGATTCCAAATCAATCTGCGATGTGCGTCTCCTCAATTTCTCAGCTTAACATCCATACGGGGATCGTTTTACGATGCCGCGACAGAAAATCCGGGCAGTTGTATTGGTCGTAAAATTCTCGTGAAAGAACAGGTAGAATTTCCCATCGATCAATCACTCGGAAAAGGTTGAGTCGATTAACCGGCACGGAGGAAAATCGGAAAACCTACCTACGTGCTCGATTGCTTCAAACGATATTCGAACAATGTGGAATTAAAGGTTCGACGGGGAGGGGAGGGGTACGTCGGGCCGATCGGAACGAATTACTCCAATTTGGTGAAAAAACTGGAGATTTTTCAGACGAACGGGAGTTTCGACATGATAACCGATGGGTGGAATGAATCGAATGGCGTTTTGGTGGAAAATGATTAACTATGGGGCGCAATTATTGGTTGAACGCTAAAATATAAGTCTGAAGCAGTCCCTTGACGTAGGAACACATTTTTTTGACTTATTGGTACATACATAAACGCTGTAATGAAGTTGAGTAATGAGGCCTCAATTTAAGAGTTTTTTTTATTAATTAATCATTGAAGGATACTGATATGAATTCAATAACTTTAATAGCAATCATTTTTTGATTTAATTAAGTTTTATAAGCTTCTCAAGGTAGGTTCTATCTAACAATAACTATTAATATCTTTTCTGATCCTTCCTATCTTCCTTTCCTGATTTTTATCTTTCTCCTTCCAACCAGTAACTAAATATTTTCAATCCCGTGTTATTTATTGTATCTTATGTTGATATATTCTTCTTATCGTTCAGCTCTTAATTTTGATTTTATATTTTGATTCAATTATTCTTTGAAAGGTTCCTATAAACTTATAAATTCTGCTCCCAGAAATTAGACATCCCCCGAACAACACCACCTACATTAAAGGTCAGTATACAAAAACAATATGGCGCCATAGTGGATGGAGAAAAGGCGGTAAATTGAAATATTGATGAATTATACATGACATGCAATAATGAGATGATTTCATTTAATAGCGCACATATATATTTTCCATTGCTCCTCTATTTGATGATTTTGAATCTTAACAAAAATAGTGAAATCTTCATGATACTCAAGTGATGCCTAGGACCAAGTTCGATAATGTGGTTTGATTAAATATTTTTAACACTAGTTTCACATTCTGCTTTTCAATTGATGTTGGATATAAGGATATGGTAGGTCTACCAGTTATTTCTTGTATTTTTCCAAAGATGAACGGAGTCATCAGCATAAAAAAGGGGTCTTGTATTATCAGAAGTCTGTTTATATTTGAAATTATCTTTTCATTCAATTCAATTTTTCAATATCTTTTCACCTGAGCTGAATTTGGAAAAATGTTAAATGAAAAAATTGGTTCAAGCACTGACGTGAAGTCAGAAGCTTTTGCGCGTATGTTCTATTGTCCATTCTTCTGTATTGGACATCCTTATTCGAATTTACCATGGTAAATTCGAATTAAGAGTGTCCAATACAGGAGAATGGACAACATAATTTACCATGGTAAATTCGATTAAGGGTGTCCAATACAGAAGAATGGACAATAGAACATACGCGCAAAATCTTCTGACTTCACGTCAGTGCTTGAACCAATTTTTTCATTTAACATTTTTCCAAATTCAGCTCAGGTGAAAAGATACAGGCTGTTGAAATTTTGAAAAAAAATCAGTTTTTATTTTGTAGCTTTGACATTCTTTTTTCGAATAAAATGAATGTTGGCGTAAAGTTTCCGATAACTATGATACATATTTTCCAACTGTTAGTTATTTTCTACTTCTACTGGTTTTCTAGTTATGGACTCGTGGATTCATAAAACTAAACGAAATTAGCATAAAGAAAGCATATAAAGTTTTTCTTGAGTCATTTCAAGAATATTCCATCGTTTTAGAATATTATATTATTCGTCATCATTTCTCCTAAAACGCACCGTTTTCGAGATATTCTTTATTGAATGTTTTAAAATGGAAAACTCCAGAAATTTCATTTCTTTTATGGATCCGTCCCTGAGCGTTGGAATCCCGAATCAAGCTGTAAACCCCGTTACCATGCCTTATTCTCGTCCGCCAACAATGTCATAGATAATTTATATGCGGGAGTGTATTAGCACATTGTGAAATCTTTAAACGCTTGTAACTTTTTACCTGAGCCGAATCTGGAAAAATAGTAAATGAAAAAAGTGTTTCATTTGATGAGAGGAATATTTGGTTAAGATTAATGCAGTGGTCAAAGACTCACCCTGTATATAATTCCGACTTTAAACTCGGAATTATATACCTAATTCCGACTTTGAATTAGGACTTATAGCTAATTCCGAGTTTAAAGTCGGAATTATGAAGAACAATATTTTTGTTTTAAATGTGGCCCTTCCACGCTTTCGTACTCTTGACTTTACGTTAGTGCTTCAAAAGGAATTTTAATTAATTTATGATTGTCAATGGGTAGTAATGGGATAAAGTGGATCGGATATCCGAGAAAACAGTGCCTATCTCGAAGACGGATTAAAAATGAACATTCAGAGAGGGAGCTCCCCTAAGAGAAAGTGTAGAAAGCGGATGGATCGGAAATAAATCTACGTCCGTGAAAACGGACAATGATGGACGGAATCCCCATCGTACAAGGAACAACATCCAGTGTAGTAACACAATGGACTCAGGAGGTTCAGACTGACACTGCTGAAACGTAAACTAGGACAGTTTATTTCTAGGGACGTGGGCTGAGATTATGTGGATCTATCCCCTCCACCGAAATTTTATTTGGATCAATGACATCATTCCTCTGAAAATCTAAGTTTACAAATTTTATAAAACCATTGACTTGAGTTCATGAGTTTTAGTGCTTTCATTCATATAGTGTGCGTAAAAAGACTGGAATAATGGATTTATGTTCTCCCCTTTCAGGAATATCGAAAATAGTTTGTTAGGTCAAAATCATTTATTTTTTAAGAAACATTTTCCGGTAATTCTTATTGTGTACCATTTCTCGTCAACAAGCCGTGACGTCATTGATATTTCATTCAAATTGCAAATCCATATTTTTTTCTAAACATTGATAGATCATACAATTCTGAATTCAGCAATGTGCATGTAACTCCATTTGGGCCAATAATTCTCTTGTTATTGATTTTTTAAATGTGGAAAACTTGAGAACAGTTTTTAATTAATCCTTCATTAAACTGGAAATAAAAATTAAATTTTTGGCGCTCTTGTTCCTCGGAACAGAGTTTTTTATTGATCGGGTTGCCACAAAGCGTAAAAAAATTTTGTTTCATTCTTAAATTTTGTTTCTACAATAACACTTGAACAGAATGAGCTAGGCAGTTGAAATTTGCAGAGTAAGTTCGGGAGGTAAATATCTCGGTTAAGTTTGTTATTGTGCAAAACAGGCCTGATGGTTCCGGAGTAACGAAAAAAAATTTTGTTAAAAAACTACAAATTTCAAATCCAATTTTTATAAGATGCAGTTTCACCATAAAAATCCATTGATATCTTTTTGTCCAATCGCAAATTTCGCGTCAGAGTGGGCAATGCATACTCTTCTACTCAGAGCTCTGTACTATCTGGTGTCCCGCAGGGCTCAGTTTTAGGTCCGATTCTCTTTCTTTTGTACATCTCCGACTTACCTCCTCTGCTAAAATCGATGTTATCTTCCTTTGCTGACGACGCTAAGCTTTACAATCTACCACTTCTCTACGCCCACATACTCCAGGAGGACTTAGATGCTCTTTCCAGATGGTGCCATGAATGGATGCTACCTCTGTACGTTGAAAAATGTTGCGTTCTTCACATGGGCAGAATCAACCCGATGGTATCCTATTTCATCGAAGGTCACCAAATAAAGCCTGTGACTCGTCACGTCGACCTTGGAGTTACTGTCACCTCCGATCTCAGTTGGTCCGCTCATGTTGAGTCAACGACGGGAAAGGCGAAGCAAATAATATATATGCTCAGCAAATCCTTCAAGAACTCCGATAAAACAACCTGGATGTTTCTTTACAAAACGTACATACGACCCATTATCGAATATGCTGGACCAGTATGGTCCAGCGAAAAATTGAAAATATGGATTTTGTTAAATATGAATTATTGAAGAAACCAGTTACGTCCGTGATACAGTCAGTATTTTTTTGAATAGACATATTAGCTACTCCTATAAAAAACACAAAAAATTAACTGTGGAATATACAGAGTGATCATAATTAATTTTCAAACATCAATTACAAATAATGGTCAAAAACATTCTTACTTCAAATGGCACACCCAGTATTTCTATATCTCGTTGAACGTAAGAAGCAATTTCGTTACTATCTTCACAAGGTTTTCCTACACCTAAATCTGATAGTTTTCTCAGCAATTTCCGACCATTATTTGTAGTTGATGTTTGAAAATTAATTATGATCACTCTGTATATTCCAGAGTTAATTTTTTATTTTCTGTATAGGAGCAGCTGATGTGTCTATTAAAAAATATATAGTCTGTATCGCGGGCGTAACTGGTTTCTTCATTAATTCCTATTTAAAAAAAACTCCATATTTTCTAATTTTCTTCATTTTCTCGTAAATGGTTCTTCTAAGGTATAAAGTGATCTGAAACAACTCATCATAATTTGAGCTTGTCATTCCATTTTGAGGTCAAATACAGGGCGTTACAATTAAAATTTAACTTTGGTCTATATCTTTGTTTTCGAACACCCTGTATATATTAAAATAATTTTAAATTGTGCTCTTCAATACCCTACACACACTAAAAAAAAATTAAGATTATCTTCATTTACTCCCCCAAACCGAGATCCGCGTATAAGCTCTGTACACTACAAGCAAATTTTCATCGAGTATCATGATTTCAATTATTTTTTTCCGACAAAATATAATTAGTAGGTAGTTGTTTTCGCGGATATAATGGAAGAGCGAAAGAATATGTTCCGAAATGATAACAGGGGTAGGAAAACAGTTACCAACTCCTATACTGCCAAATCATCGGATCGCCGAGCGGAATATGCAATCATCAGCGAATAAAATAGATTGCAAACTCGTGTTCTCCAATAATGAGGGGGCCAAGTACAAGCCTATCTATTAATATTCCTCCTCTCTTCTAATAATAAAGCAGCCAGCTATTCATAATCCCTAATCGACATAGCAAAATGAATAATCTTCCCCCACTTTCCATGAGCTCAGCACCATGGGATATTTGATTTATGACCCTGGGAAAATAATGACTTCTGTTCAGTCAGTTTTGGCACTTTCTCGGATATTTTGGATAGATTTAATATTTCCGTAGAAGAATTTCTGGATTATTCGGATATTGATCTTAACATCACACATAGATGTCATAATGTCCGATGTTAAGAACAATTGAGGAACCGTTCCTAAATTCTTCGATATCCGTTATTAGTGTGAGAAGCTTGAGTAATCATTAAAGGATACCGTGGGAGGTATACTCTTTGTTTTCTCTCCCAAACTCTGAAAAATATCTATAAAATAAAAATTATTTATTTTGTGATTTGTTTCTTCGTAAGAAATACAAGATATTTGTCAGGGGCAATCAATTGAACAATGTTGCTAACAAACAACAACGAAACAACATCAACGAAGAAACAACTATATCGTAACGTTTCGGAGTCTATATCAGACTCCTTCGTCAGACGCTTAATGAAAATCTTTAGAATTATTTTGTTGATAGTTATTGTGAAATTCAAGAATTGTCACATTGGCAGTATTTGAAAATCATAGCTAACATAGTTTTACTTTGCATAGAAGTTTCCGAGTTCCAACTCCTTTTTCAATAAATTTAGCCAAATATGGTTAATACCAATTTGCAATTTGCAAAATTTGATTCTTGTATTTCTTACGCAGAAGCAAATCTAAAAATAATTAATTTTTATTTTATAGATATTTTTCGGAGATTGGGAGAGAAAACCCAGAATAAAACATTTTAACGAAGAAGCTTAAGTTTGACAAGATACAACTTGTTATTAAATGGTTTATTTCTGGGTTTTCTCTCCCAAAGTCTGAAAATATCTATAAAATTAAAAATGTGCTAATTTGTGAATTGGTTGTGCGTAAGAAGCACAGGATATTTGTCAGAAACAATCAATCGAACAATGTTGCCTAACAAACAATAACGAAAACAATATCAACTATGAAACAACTTCTCGAATTTCAGAATAGGTATAAAAAATAATAATTCTGAAGATTTTTGTTAAATGTCTGACGAAGGACTCTGATATAGAATCCGAACCGTTACGAAATAGTTGTTTCATCGTTGATGTTATTTTCGTTATTGATTTGTTAGGCAACATTGTTCGATTGATCGTTTCTGTCAAATATCTTGTGTTTCTTACGCAGAAAAAAATCACAAAATATATTTTTTTTATTTAATAGATACCACCATATTCGTTCAGCGGAAGGATAAAACTAATTTTTTGTTAAATCAGACATGAACGTGTTACCATTCACGAAATAAGAATATCTAGAGGTGTGTAGCGTTTCCGTTGCGTATGTTTATTCTAAGTGTTGTGACTAGCTCCTTTTTAATCCGACGATACCAGTATTGTTATTTTTCTGTTGTGATGGATCACATTTAGATGGACGATAAAAGCTACAATGAAAAAGTACGGTCATGGCAGCAGAGTAGATTTGGAAACAAAGAAACTTGGGATGCTACTCTACTAAAATACAACTAAATGACGCATTAGATCAAAAATGTGCCAATTTCAATACCGGACGACGAACAGGAAGATGGACTTGTGCTTTGTGTTGTGCAGTTATGAATATAGCTTCGGTGGATTCATATGTTTTGTACAAAAGTAGCACAAATGATACAGAATTACCGAATCGAATTTCATTCTTGAGCTATGGAATTGTCTCATGGAACCTCGTTCCATAATAAACAGGATCCTGAAAAGTCATGACTTCGAATCAGGACCTCCACAATTGCTGCCAAGGAAGAACAACAACCGAAAACGACGTAGATGATACAGCCCTTTAACAAAAGACAATAACTATAGTACTTGCTGCAGAACCTAAATGTAAAAAATCTCTTTGCAAGGTTCACAACTCCACAAATGCACCTGTTATGTGATCATTGCCAATAATACATAATAAGAAAAGTTATTGACAGTTTTTGTTTCTGATATTATTATTATCTTAGGTTTTGTATTCACAAATTTTTGAGAGGAAAATAAATGGATATGTTCGAAATTCGCTGTTGTAGATACTCCAATTTTTATTCATTGGTGAAAACGTGGTATTCAGCTTAAGATACCTGTCTTGAAGAATTTCTTCTTCTTCAATTGATAATTATTTTTGAAATTTGAATATAAAGCTATCTGCATGTATTCTGCGTAGTTATTCGATGAACAAAAATCTTTTGAAACATTGTAGAAAATTTGGGTCAGCAATGACCCGACCATACCAGTTATGTTACTAAAAAGCACGTTACGTTACGTTAGAGGGTCAATATTGATTCTTTCTTAAAATTTAATCATTTATGAATGAAACAAGTCATCTCCATCAAAAACCTATTTTTCTTTTTCTTTTAACTTTGAATGATAATTATTATTGAAACTTATAGGTATCACCCTCCTAGGTCTTCCCCAAAGATATCCCTCAGAAGCTCCTAGGAGCTTGTGCCACTAAGGAAAGTTAGTTGTGTTCTTTGTAGACTTTGTTACTGAATCATTATGCCAGGTTAGGCACAGCACTGTTAATTTTTGGCCAGCCAGTGAATAGTGCTCACTACGCTCTGACCAGATATCCGGCTCGCTATATCCACTGAGCTTAAAGCACTCATCATTCAATTCAATTTATCCGAAGTGAACAAGCGCGAAAGAGTACTGACTTCACATCAGTGAAACTGAATTCGGAAAAATGGTAATATAAAAAGCCTTAATTTGTTGATAGGAATCTATTGTTAAAATTAATGTTCAACTCAAGCACTCATAAATGAATGTAGATTTGTAGATCCTTGTTAAAATCGAATTATTTTAAATATCACTATAAATTGGGGCTCTCTAATTCAGGAGAATTAAGTCTCAGATCAGCCAGCATTATCATTAATATTATACGGACAAATAACAGTACGTTCACAAATATCAAATATAATTGATTTCCATAAAGATACACATCAAGTTATAGAGATTCCACACTATTACGATGCACTTAGTACGCCCTCAAATGAAATGAATAATAAAAAAAATTGCTTTCTATGTCATAAAACTACCTAGATACACTTATTTTGATATGGTGGTTTGTAGCGACATGTCGATGTGATTATACGTCATTGCAGCACTGAACAATTTGACACTGCAGTTTTGTATATCCCATAAGAATGCTATAAAGAAGAGCAATCAAAACGAACTTAACATTTTATGAACACTTCGAATGTTGAATTGTTTTCAATCTCCATTATGCAACACGGAAGTCTTTCGGAGTGTATGTCATCGGTTGAATGTAGAACTATATGTTAAGTCCAAAACGCAAACTTTTCAGGATACATTTTTGCACGCATATTCTGGGGAACATCGCGTTATCATTTTGCCCAAATGTCTGTAACTGTCGAATTATCTGCCTAAAATGGTCTCAAACGATTAGGTTTGACTCACTGATGAAGGGGTGCAGAGTTAGTTCGCCTCCTCGTGGGGCACCCTGGGTAACGCTAAATGAACTAGCACATTCAGGCAGGCATAAAATCCTAGGTTCTCCTGGCTACAAAACACACTCTCACGGAATTGAAAACACCGGTTGTCCTTGATTTAGGCCTATCAAGTTTATGTAACTGAAACAGAGGCAGGTTGGCACTGCTGAAATATTGTCAAGGGCAAAACAATTCGCCGAGACGTTGCCAATGTCTACTCTCAACATAATCGTAACATAATCTTCAATCTTAGACAAGATATTATCATAGACCATCATTTTCGAATAATAAAATAACTCTCCACTTTGAAATTGAAAATGCCGAAAGTAATTTTGAAGAAGCAGAGGCAAACAAGTGCTATACAGAACCATAATCTGGATTCTGGCATGTTGAACTCTCGAATAAAATTACTCAGTTTTCTATCATTATATTTTATTGAGGTTAATGAATGACCTCAAGTCCCTCCAAAAAGAGATAATCATAAAATGGGGATCTTTTTAATTGATGTTCAGATATGGTCTTGTGAAATATACCCCATAAAATCTATGCTATTTGCCTCTAACCTGAATTTAGAAATCCTATGATCAGCTAGACCGCGGATCCCCGAGTTCTAGTAGATCCAAATTCAACTGCTGCGACTTGGGAACAGTCGCAGATACTATACGGTTTGATGGTTTCAAAATAACGAAAAAAAAACATTCATTTACGTCTAAAATTTCAAATTCAATTTTTTTAAGATGCAGTTTCACCATAGAAATTCATTGATATTATTTTCAACTCTAACAAGCTGATACTCAATAATAAATCGTCCTTTTTTCCACAGAATCCAATAATTTGTCTATCTATGAATTATTTGATGATCTGTGTTCAACAAGTGTTTGAACAAGAGCGCCAAAGCTCCTGTCCGCAGGGCTTTCAAAATTCAATTTTGCATTTGAAAATTACACTTCTTTTATAATTCTTATTATACAAAGAGAATGATGCTTCAGGACAGCTATCCACTTGTACTGTTACTTGTCTCTGCTAATCCATTCATCTTCAAATTATTATTATAATTCCGAATTTGTAAACTAATGTAATTTCCGAGATTGTCTGTTGGTGTTAATGTTTGAATAATTAATAAATGGATGAATGAGGTTACTAACTACTGAAATACGCAGATATTCAAATAGCGGAACCACGAATGTCAAACGTCAAAACAATCATTTTCGCTGCTTGATTCCAAACATTATTGGAAATTATAAATCAAAATGACGAAACGAGAATATTCGTCTTACAAAGATTTATTATTTGATCTCAAGCAGTAAGGAAGAAGAATTTAGTTGAATTTTCTATCTTGCCTCGGCTCCTCTAACATTCTTGACAAATTATATTTGTGACTCGAAGGTGCGTGTAAGCAATGAGAATTACTGTAATTTTAATGAAAACCGAGTATTTTAAAGCGACTCTCGGGAATGAGAGGAAGATCCTCCTATTCAAGATTCATTGCATACGACTCTTGCCTACCTCGAAGCGTTTCTGTAATTTATCATTCTGGTCCTCTGGAGGAATACGTCAAACTTCACAATTACAACACGCTTCTCTCAATTTCATATCGCAGTGCTCGCTCTCGTCCCAGGATGATAATTCATTCATTCTAAAGGAACTAGATCTTATTCAATTGTGTTCCTACAGTAGGGACGTGGAAGATGTTAGAGACGGACCCGTATGGTTCCGTACAGTTGTCGTTTAGGTTTCAGTATATGATTTAAATTAATTTATTATTTTGTAATTTTATCAGTAGACACCTTCATTGTGAAATATATGTTGATGAATATTCTGCATCTGGATAGGTACTGACAGACAATTAGAATTCTTAACAAGATTCGGATTTTTCTAAACGTCGTTCACCGACCGATCATCGGGGAAATTTTGGATATCGAGATGTGAAAATCATAGATTTCGGACGGGAAAGAAGAATTTTCCTTCGATTCCGGGTCAAAAATATTTCTAAGTGCCGACCCAAAAAATTTTATTCATGGTATATCGATGCGGAGCTCGGGTCTAATTAAATAGAGGTCGCTGATCACGAATATGCAATTAGTTTTTCCCTAAGTGGCGTACTTTGGAAAAATTTTCACTTAGAGTGAAAAATTGGACGAAAATAGGTCAATTTTGGAAGTTCACACCGCCCAAAAATATCGGAGTAGGGTGTTGTTGATTTTTGCCGTCATATATGGATCCTTTATCTACTGAATAATCCAAACAGAAAATATCCAGGCCGTACTATTCGGAAATTATGATTTTTTTCCCAAGGGTCTGTTTTTCGGAAAATTCATTTCGCGGTATTTCCGCGGAAAATTCTCTAATGAAAAATCCGATCATATATTCGTAATCTACGGCCCCGAATTAGTGAATGACGTAATTTGCATCGAAATCGGAGACCGGTCGAATTTTGGCAATTTTTTAATACATTAGCCTTAAAAAAATCCCATTTTTCGAGAAAAATTTTTTGACGCAAAACTATGAAACGGGTACTTATTCTTATAGATTCGGGGCCGTAGATTCCGAATCTACCATCAGATATTCATTACAAAAATTTTCCGAGGAAATATCGCGGAAAGAATTTTCCAAAAAAAAGACCCTTGGGAAAAAAATCATAATTTCTGAAGCGTACGACCTGGACATTTATTGTTCGGATAATTCGATAGATAAAGGATCCAAATATGACGTAAAAAATCAACAACACCCTACTCCGATGTTTTTGGGTGGTGGAAAGTTCCAAAATTGACCTATTTTCATCAATTTTTTCACTTTAAGTGAAAATTTTCCCAAAGTGCGCCACTTAGGGAAAAACTAATTACATATTCGTGATCAGCGACCTCGATTCAATTAGACAGGAGCTCCGTATCGATATACCATGAAAAAAATTAGTTGGGTCGGCACTTAGAAATATTTTTGACCCGGAATCGGAGGAAAATTCTTCTTTTCCGTCCCAAATCTATGATTTTCACATCTCAAAATCCAAATTTTCCCCGATTATTGGTCGGTTGACGACGTTTAGATTTATGTATCTATTTGTTCTGTATCTCTATCCGTTCGGAAAATATTAGGAAATGAGCGAATCCGTCAAACGCAAAAAGTTTTCTCTAGTATCCAACACATACAAAAATCTACAATTTTCCGATTGGGTCGACGCAGCTTTGGTTATTCACTATATCGGGGACGCAGATCACGAATCTGTAATTAGATTTTCCGTATCTCGATTAGTTTCGGAGCAATGACGACGAAAAAAGTCGCAATTTCTGGCTCTACCTCCGGAAAATGGACTAATCAGTCGGATTTTACGCCATATTACCAAAATTGATCGAGATACGGAAAAACTAATTACAGATTCGGAATCTACGCCCTCGATTTAGTGAATAGCCAAAGCGGTGGCGATCTAATCGGAAAATTCTAGATTTTTGTATGGGTTAGATACTAGAGAAAACTTTTTGGGGTTTGACGGATTCGCTCATTTCCTAATATTTTCCGAACGGATAGAGATACAGAAAAAATAGATACATAAATCTAAACGTCGTTCACCGACCAATCATCGGGGATCGGATTTCGATATCGAGATGTGAAAATAATAGATTTCGGACGGGAAAAAAGAATTTTCCTTCGATTCCGGGTCAAAAATATTTTTAAGTGCCGACCCAAAAAATTTTTTTCATGGTAGATCGATACGGAGCTCGTGTCTAATTAAATCGAGGTTGCTGATCACGAATATGCAATTAGTTTTTCCCGAAGTGGCGTACTTTGGGAAAATTTTCACTTAGAGTGAAAAAATTGACGAAAATAGGTCAATTTTGGAAGTTCACACCGCCCAAAAAAATCGGAGTAGGATGATGTTGATTTTTGCCGTCATATATGGATCCTTTACTAGAGGGAGTTAAAGATCTATAACTGCTTAGTATAATCCCAAGCAAGTTATAACCATGTTTATAGTTACGGTAACTAAGGGTTCATTTCTTCATAATGTATCAGTGTAAAATAAAAAAATTATCTAAAAATTCCCCTTATAATTCCATATCCCACACATATAGAATTCGACTTCGAATATTTCGCTCAATTACGATCTATTCCTGAATTGATTTATTTTCTTCACGAGGAAAATTTATTCCTGAACTTCGCTATGTCGAACACACCTTGAATAACCTGACATTCAGTCCAACCAAGAGGGTGACAAATCCTAATTTCTCTTTCTCTTCGGAACAAAACTCGAACTCCAAAGTGGTTCAGAGGGCCACATTGAAACTTTCAAGTCACATATATTCACCTTTATCCCGTCATAACTAAATCCCTAACGTGTTTTTCTTTCGCAGTATCCCAATCGTTTAGATAAAATAGCGCCCTCGCAAGGGTTTATTGAATAACTTTAACCCATTTTCAGGGGTAGTTATCGAGTGGTTTAAGTATCCTAACAAGTATGACATATTCAAAGTCGGTTATAAATTGGAATGGCAGAAGTGCAAGGCTGCGTGAAATTGAAGCCAAACGCGCCAACTAATCTGCCTTTTCTTTCTCTAATTTTGCAAAGCCCTAGTAAAGTCCTCCAAAAGCAGGCTTTGCATATAAAATATCAAGCCATTCAATTTCAAGGGAATAATGCCAGAGACCTCCGCTTTCTCCGTTTACATCTTGCGGAAATTTCTTGTATACGTTGGACGCTAAAATGAGAAAACCTCTAGAGTTGAACGAAATTAAAAAATACTCTTACCCATGTAAAATATGCGAAGTAAGCTATGTATTCAGTTGATTCGATTCCAACCGTATGAAAAGTTTTAACGTCTCGAAAATTCGATAGGATCTCTGATCCAGTGTAAATACAACAGGGGTTTATTATACAGGGTCATTCAAATCTCGAGGCGAAAAATCAAAACCAGAAGGATTTTATTATTTTTCTCAGAATATACGTGCAAAAAATCAATGTATACAGCCAAATCAAGTGCTGATAATTTGAATAAGACATTACAATTAACTACAGATTAAAACTTCTTATTTTTCTCCTTTAATTCTCTTGTTGACTGGTCAACAGAACGGAAACAAAAGAAACCATACAAATCGTGTAAGTCAATAGGTTTCAGCTTAATAAACTCCTTTCAAATGATCTAAGTTGATGATGAACATGTCGAGTCTAACAAAATCATTGCGTGCACTCAGGACTCTACAAAAGGGGAGTATTCCGTGCCATATTTATCCCCTTGTTAGATAATATCCAAGCACATGTTAATATTCTTCACCTACAAATTTACCCAAGTCAAAATGTCAAGGACAAGCAACAAGACATGTGTACGTTTGCATAATAGGGGTATATACGTCTTTATATGGTCCTTCGAGGATACTTTATCAATCCTGCTTCCAAGGCTCGTAAAATCGTGTTGTCTGATGATTGATTATAAATGGTTATAGTTATACTAACCCTCCTAGGTCTCCTCTCAAGGAAAACCCACCCAACTCGTACAAGCTTCTAACTTGTACGAGTTGGGAGAATCAGTTGTGTTATGTGTAGGCTTTATTACTGCGTCTTTACGCCACCTAAGGAACAACAATGTTTACTTTGGACCATAAAGTGAAAGGTGGGCACTAATATTGGAAGTTGAGATTGAAGTCATTTTTAAATCTTTCTGGAAGTTTGAGGACTCGTAACTTTTTCTAGCTAACATCTGAATAAAGCATTAATATTATAAGAGTCTGCCAACATTAAAGTTTCATTTCATTTCATTATTATTTCATTATTAACATCAAAGTTTGGCAGAAAAAAAAATATTACCTGTTTTACCCATTCTCAATAAAAATTACACTTTGAAGTTAAGAAAGTGGGGAAACTAGAAGAAAGAAAACAAAATTTGAATATCCAGGGGGCCAAAGCCAATCAAATTAGGGCTGAATAAGTAGCAGTACCTGTCCACCATTTCCGTATGTTCAACGTTCTGCCAAACACCCTGTATAACAAAATATCATAAGAGTATTTAAGGGTTTATAGTTAAAGCAATTTTTTCAATTGTCTTATTAGTTGAATATTTCAGTAATATTCTATATACATAATGAACACGGTGCTTCATTTCACAGCATAGTTGCTTAACCCTTAACTGGCGTGACCAGAAATGCTAACGCTCCGTGCGTGGCGGAGTCTCTGGGACTCCGGAGTTTGTGAAAGATTTTTTTCTGTTCTAAATGGCGAATTGGTTCCTGTTTCGCTGAGAAAATAATTAAAGACATACAATGAAATATGATTTAATACATAAATGAACATATATCATCTTATAAACAACTTAGTAAATAACAAAAAAAAACTCAAAAAGAACTTTAGGGAAATTAACATTACGATTTTTCTATTGATTCATTGTACAAGAGTGAAATAGAAGTTTTTCTTCATGTAGAATATGTTACGTAGATACTGTAGTATAGAGAAACTGAGATTTTGAGATCCTATTCATAAAGAGCAAAATACTGACAATGGTCCAAATCTCAATGAAAAAAAAATTGGAAATTACCACTCATTTAGCGTTTCAATGCACTGAATACAATTTTTTTCCCTACATTGCAGACCAATCGATGTTTTGCATTTCACTCATAAATATGCAGTTTTTCTCTTCTATGGTGGATCAAATTTAGAACAATATTTTCTCTGATTCCTGGGCAAAACATTTACAACTTGTGCTGGTGCCTGAGGAGCAATATTCAAAATTTTGAATAGTCTTAATTTCAATTATCTTGATAAATTGGTTTTCTGGGATCTCTAAACGGAAGAGTAGTTTGGCCACACCTTCGAAAAGTCTAATCGTTCAAGTCGTTTTGTGTCGGAACAAGACTGGCGGATGAATTGAATAATTACACTAAGCACTTCACGGAGTCCGATGGACTCTAAGCTGCTCAGAATAAGTTCTACTTGTGAGAATTCAACGAATTCCACTGAGCTATCGATGAGCTATCCCACCACAGGAAGGTACTCAGACCCGCGAATCACTCGGCCAATAAAAACGAAGATTACACGATTATTTAAACATGCAAGAGTCCGAGGGACTCCGCAACGCCGGTTAAGGGTTAATGTCTCGAATTACCTTTTTTTCACGTCAAAAAAGACGTCATTCGTCTGTGATTATTACTTCAGTGGTAATAATCACCGTGTATCTTAAAAATGGGTTCAAACCCAGTGGACAGGAGCTTTCTGGCGCTCTAGTTCAAACAGACAAATTATTTCTCCGAAAGTATTGGTTTCTCAAAGTTATATCAATGTATTCTTATGATAGAACTGAATCATAAAGGAAATTCAATTCAAACAATAGTTTATTTATCAGGATTAAATGAGCAATCTGAGAATGAGAACTGCACCATGGAAGAAATCAAATTAAAATAGCTGAAATGAATTTGACTCTCTCTTATAGAACAGGATGAAATGTACGAGTATGAACACAGATCATATAATAAAGATTAGATAGAATAATTATAGCATTCTGTGAAAACATAGAAGTACGATTCATTATTGAAAATTAGAAAAATCATATCTCCGAAAGTATTAGCTTGTTGAAGTTGAAAATGATATCGATGGATTTTAATGGTGAAACTGCATCTTATATAAAAATTGAATTTGAAATTTGTTGCTTAAAATTTTTTTTTTTTGTTACACCGAAACCATCTGGCCTATTTTGCCCAATAACAAACTTGACCGAGATATTCATCTCTCTAACCTACTCTGAAAATTTCAACTGCCAAGCTCATTCTGTTCGAGAGTTATTGTAGAATTTTTTTTTTTTAATTTTGAAAATTTTTTCGACACTTTGCGATAATCTGGTCAATACAAAACTTCACATGCGTATAAAGGTCATGATTCTACAATTTGATGCTAAATTTTAGATAGATCCAGTGATCGGTTTCGGAAATATTCATAAAATAATGTTTCTCTAAAAGCGGCCATAATTCCGAAACCGCTCGATGGATTTCGTCCATTAACGAACATGTCCGAGATATTTACGCTCCAAACCTACCTTGCAAATTTTAATCCTCTAACTCCATTCGTTCGAGAGTTATCGTGCCTACGGCCGGCCGGACTGGCCGGACAGAATCGATTTTGACCTCGGATTCTTTATCAGTGAGTCGAACCAAATCGTTTGAGACCATATTCAGAAAAAATTCGAAAATTACATTTGGGCAAATTGATAAGCACTCAGTTCCGAGGAACTAGAGCGCCAAAAACGTATACAAGCAGAACGAGGTTTTTGAAAAGTATATTCTACTATTCTTCTTCTGACTCAAACTTGTCACTACAAATTTCATTTCATCCATATCACACAACGATACATGCTATATTTCCGTAGGAACTCCAACTGTTTGTCGAATACATAATTCAGATGGTTCGTATGCTCAGGAACTTGAGGCAGAATCCTCATCAACGCCAACATTCATCCGAAACTTCGAAGACATGCCACGAACTCTCAAGCACCATCTCAACTCTGTCGAAGCAATTTGTTCGGCAAACACTGAAATATGCCAAACAAAGTGCCCCTTATATATTATTCCAAATTAGTGGCACGTCCCCTAACTGAAACGATGTTTCATTCCGGCTGTTTTCTTTCTTTAATATGTTTCAACGATATATTGCCCAATTCTTTTTATAACAGCTGAGATTTTGTTCTGGCCGTTCAAGTGCTGAATGTAAATTGCAAGGATTAGGGGATTTGAAGGAGTGAAAAACAACAAAAGCGACTCGATTTCATTGTTTCTGTTAAATTTACTCTGAGTATTGTCGGTTCCCTAGGGTGCGGGTCGCACCATGAGGATATAATAACGGGATTGACGCAGAGGCGTAGGAAAATAAACTATATGCGGCTTATGTTGCTCTCTGTTCCTCTATGGTTTCGCCATGTATATAAAAATCTATATATAACATTGCAATTTCAAGTTCATATTTCAGTTTAAATGAGTAGGATAATAACGGGCACAGAGGATATACTTTTTCTCTATTTCAGTATCGTAATGAGTTCATTCCAGCACTAAAAACAGTGCTGGAATGAACTCATTCCCGCATTGTTTCTAGTTATATTTTTCGTTTTGTGGTAGTCAGCACTGACATTCGATCCTATCAAATTTCAACACACGTCAATTGAGGAGTAACTTTTCAAAAGGCATTAAGTCCAATTTGGGCGAAATTGAGTTTGAAGCGGATTCGGAAATGATTTATATTGCTCTATAGCCCTATGTAAACAAAATCTTCCAAATTGCATTATGTCCCTCTGTAATTCAAATCCAAAGTATGTAAGCCGCATCGCAATGAATTATGTTTACGTTTGCATTTTTAAAACAGATAAAATATAACCAAAAACATTTTTTATCGATTTGCTCATGTTAATTAGGTTACAGGCCAATACTTACTGTGCAGACTGTTTTCTCTAAATGTACAAAAAATTGCAACAAACAGCATTATTTTCAATTTCAACCACATCAAAACGCATTATATACAATGAGATGAATCAAAACGCATTAAGTCCAAACGCTTTTTTCATTTTCTGTGTATATCTGATCAATATTAATCAAATGAGATTAGTTATTACCTTTAGATGTACATTTATATCAAACAAACTCGACGTACTCAAATTATAAGCCAGGGTGGAAGAAAAAATTGTTTTTCGTTGATTCCCAATAAAATGGTTTTTGGACTTAATGCGTTGTGAAAAGTTGCTCCTCAATTATTGTCAATATAAGATAATCTGGATAAGGTGAAATAATTGTTGAGAGGAAAGGTTTTATTTCATAAGAAAATAAGGTACTAGAGATTTCCTTCTTGCTAATTTTGAATCATTCACGATATTAGGAAACTATTCAATCTGATCTCCATGCTCTACGTACAATTCAAATTCCATGATCTGTCAACTTTCGTAAGTCACACCAACTGCTAAGATACAATACAAAAGTCACTAGGATGTATATTTTTCATTAAATTTCAAGAGTATTTTAAGGAACTTGCCTGAAATAGAGAAAATATCGTCTAATACTCGTTGCAGAAGGCAATTCCAACACTCATGCGTACGAAAACTCGCTCCTTCGTCGCTCGTTTTCGAACTTCTCATTCGTGTTTAGACATCAGCCCATTCTGCAACTTGTTTTAGAATATACTATTCTCTATTTCAGTATCGTTATGAGTTCATTCCAGCACTAAAAACAGTGCTGAAATGAACTCATTCTCGCATTGTTTCTAGTGAAATTTTGCGTTTTGTGGTAGACAGCACTGACATTCGATCCTAGCAAATTTGAACACACGTCAATTATTGTCATTATAAGATAAATCTGGATAAGGTGATATAATTGTTGAGAGGAAAGGTTTTATTTTCATCAAAAAAAAAGGTACTAGAGATTTCCTTTCCTGCTAATTTTGAATCATTCATGATATTAAGAAACTGTTGAATCTGATCTCCATGCTCTACGTACAATTCAAATTCCGTGATCTGTGAACTTTCGTAACAGTCACACCAACTACCAGATACAATACAAAAGTCACTGGGATGTATAATCCTAATATTTCATTAAATTTCAACAGTATTTTACAAAACTTGCCTGAAATAGAGGAAATATCGTCTAATACTCGTTGCAGAAGGCAATTCCAACACTCATGCGTACGAAAACCCGCTCCTTCGTCGCTCGTCTTCGAATTTCGCATTCGTGTTTGAATAGGAGCCCATTCTGCAACTTGTTTTAGAATATACTATTCTCAATTCTGAATGATATTCGAAATGAAATGGCACATCAGAATGTGTCATTCAATACTGAAGAAAACATATCCATTTATCGAGAGTTAGAGAATTAATAGTGACCTATAAATCATACATGTTGAGATTTAGAGTTGAGCACTATGTTTACCCGAGTGCTCGATCGATGGTGGGTTATGTTTTTCGGGGTTATGCATGTATACAGGGTGAGACTTTAAGTTATACATTAACAATTAACAATCATAATATAACTTCTACTCTACTGAATCGAGAAAAACAATCTGTGATTATTATGCTGTCTATGCAAGTAACGACCTCGTATAGACACTGTATAATAATATTTTTTTATACTGTAACAGAGGCAGGTACAGAAATGTAATAATATCTAGAATAGTAGGTTAGCCACAGAATATATCGCTGGTCTAACCTCAGAATATAACATCCGTTGTTCTTTATGTTTATTGTTTACATGATTCCGTAGATCCAGATTAAGAATTTCTCCTCTAGAATAATTGGGATCAATAGGTGGAATGATACTTATAATTGATATTTCCCTTATGCATACTAATATACTACGAACTTATAAGATTCAACTAAGTAGTTCGAATTAAATAATTAAAAGCGATACGGTTTATATCAGTAGAAAATTAACAAGATGAGATTATGTTCCATATATGAGAGAAATCCTAAGAATGATTAAGTAGAATCGAATCAGTATCAAAATAAATATTTAGATGACATGGATAATTAAAAAGCTTCATATTCACTATTGGGCACACATAAAGGAGAAATTCATAGATGAATACAAATCATGGAAAGCCTATTATATTTCCCAAAAGATAACTACATTGGGAATCAAGTTGTTTGAATAAGTTGTAATTAACTTTAAGATGGTAATTATAATCAATCAATTTGGAAACAAGCGAGATTGAAAGTATCAACTTTGAAATCGAAAGCCGGTCTATGCATTCATTCGAGCAGATCATCTGTGATTATATTCCAGGTTCGTATCTATAAAAGCAGGTACATTTCTGTAATTTTTTTCATATTTTATGACATTCAATGAAGAATATCTTGAAAACGGTACGGTTTAGGAGCAATGATGAAGAATAATTGGATTTTCTAAAGGGATAGTGTATTTCAAAAATGACTCAAGTTAACCTTCATCTGCTTTCATTATGCTAATTTCTTATACTTAAAGGAATTCGTCTATAACGAATTCCTAGTTAAACTAGGGAAAAACTGTTAATTGGAGATTATGTCTTATAGTTATATAAAACTTTATATCAAAATTCATTCAATTCTGAATATCCATGTCAAAGCTACAAAAAATACTGATATTTTTTTTCCAAATTTCATCAGCCTGTATCTTTTCTCTACTGTTGAATCTGGAAAAATGGTAAATGAGAAAAGTGTTTTATTTGATGAGACAAATCGATGGTAAAATTAGTGTACAACTTAAAGACTCACCCTGTATACAGGATGTCCCACTAGTGCCGCAGCGGATCGAATTGAAGCTTGCTAACAGGTGTAGAATATCCGAATGTAGAATGTCCGAAATCTCTGAACTTTTGCGAGAACCTTCAAAACCATTAATGTCATGATGACATATTGAATTATATCATAATTTTTGAGCCGATTCATAATAGAAAGTGAAACATGTAGCAGTCGTCGAATATCTGAAGTTCTGAAAAATCATCGTTTGGATTGGCCAGACCTGCTTTTAAAAGAGACCCTCCAAAGGGCAGGAGGTCGAAATTTTCCTTTTTGAAATAAAATATTGAAGGGATTTCTAGGAACAAGAGTTTGAAAACTAGCGGAGGTGATTCTTCTTCAAGAGTTCCATGCGGCTACAGGGGAGTATATTTGTGAGAGGGGACGTTTGAGAGGTTATGTATTATTTTTTTTGTATTTTTTTATCAAAAACTAACTCCACTACCAAGTTACAAGTTTGAACACGATCGGATCTATATTGGTGGAGATCCGAGCAGCCTTGTGTGAGTTCAGTAGCTGGATGGGTGACCGTTGCCTCGATAACTTTCGAACGGAAGGAGATAGGGACTTGCAATTTCCATAGTAGGTTACGCATCTGAATACGACAGCTAAATTCATTAATGGGCATATTCGTTCGAACGGTTTCAGGGTTATACCTTTCTAAAATTTTGTTCTGATTTCCTCAATAACCCGAAATATACAAATACAATTTTCAGGATAGGTTGCACATCCCAATTGGAGATAAGTTCGTTTTTGGGCATAATCGGTCCGTGTGTTTCGGAGTTATACCCACCTGGTATATTATTTCCTCGATGACTCAATAGACTCGATCGAATTGAAGCTTGGTAACTAGTTGTGGAATATAGACATAAAATTTTTGTGAGAACCGTACCCCTAGAAAATTTTTAAAAAATTATGAAAAAAATTGGTTCAAGCACTAACGTGAAGTCAGGAGCTTTTGCGCGTATGTTCTATTGTCTATTCTCCTGTATTGGACACTCTCAATCGAATTTACTGTGGTAAATTCGATTAAGAATGTCCAATACAAGAGAATGGAGAATAGAACATATGCGCGAATGCTCCTGAATTAATGTCAGCGCTTGAAACTATTTTTGGCGCTCTAGTTCCTCGGAACTGAGTGCTTATCAATTTGCCCAAATGTCTGTAATTTTCGAATTTTTCGATGAAAATGGTCTTAAAAGATTTGGTTCGACTCACTGATCAAGAATCCGTGGTGGAAATTCATTCTGTCCGGCCGGCCGGTCCGGCCGTAGGCACGATAACTCTCGAACGGAATGAGCTAGAGAGTTGAAATTTTCAGAGTAGGTTTGAGGGATAAATATCTCGGCTAAGTTCGTTACTGGGCAAAATCGGACAGAAGGTTTCGGAGTAATAAAAAAAAAAATTTTTTTTTACGGAACAAATTCCAAATTAAATTTTTTTTAATAAGCAGTTTTATTATAAGAATCCATTCATATCATTTTTAACTCTAACAAGCTAATACTTTCGGAGATATGATTTTTCACTATTCAATGTAAATCGTATTTCACAGATTGATATAATTATTCTATTCTATGTATGAATTTTCATAATATCAACTTAACAGAAGGGAATATTGTAACTTCAAAAATATTGGGGTTGAAATACTCGTATTTTAGCGATGCAACGGGAACCTCACCCGAAAATGTTTGAAAATATTACGTAAATATTGAAAGCATAATTCTTTAGTTCGAGAGAGGAGAAAATTTGGTGAACGTAGATGAGGAAATTTTTGATCGATTACAAGGTAATTTTTTCATTATTTCTTCTGTTCTTTAACACATGTTTTATGGAATATCTACTATTTGTAGGTACTTTAAACCTGTTTTGGGCAATTGTCATACGAAACTTGTTTTTTTGGCGCTCTAGTTCCTCGGAACAGAGTGCTTATCAATTTGCCCAAGTGTCTGTAATTTTGGAATTTTTGGCTGAAAATGATCTCAAAAGATTTGGTTCGACCCACTGATCAAGAATCCGAGTGCGAAATCGATTCTGTCCGGCCTGCCGACCGGCCGTAGGCACGATAACTCTCGAACGAAAGGAGTAAGCGGATTGAAAATTGCAAGGTGGTTTTGGAGCGTAAATATCTCGGACAAGTTCCTTCGATCTATCTGAAATTTAGCATCAAATTGTAGAATCATGACCTTTATACGCATGTGGAGTTTTGTATTGACCAGATTACCGCAAAGTGTAAAAAAAAAATTTTGAAAATTTAAAATATGTTTTTCCACAATAACTCTCGAACGGAATGAGCTAGGTAGTTGAAATTTTCAGAGTAGGTTAGGGAGATGAATATCTCGGTTAAGTTCGTTATTGGGCAAAATTGGCCAGATTTAATTCGATTTCTTCCATGGTGCAGTTCTCATTCTCATGATTGCTCATTTAATCTTGATAAATAAACTATTTTTTGAATTGAATTTTCTTTATGATGCAGCTCTATCATATGTATACATTGATATAATTCCCAACTCAGAGAAACCAATACTTTCGGAGATATAATTTGTCTGTTTGAACTAGAGCGCCAGAAATCTCCTGTCCACAGGGCTTGTATTTTATTTTATACCCATCTGTTTTATAGAAAAACCAGAGAGCTGTATCACTAAATGATTTTTTTTACAAGGGAAGCATTGTTGAATCTTGCATTAAACCAAATCCAAGATCTCACATAATTCCACGTATTTTTCCAATTATCAGTCCATCCTGAGCATTCTGTAGTTATTATACACTCAACTCCCAAACGTCTTCATTATTTCAGATACACCTCCCGAAGATTCACCTGCAATTGCTCGAGGAGGCCATGTAGAGCTTGATGGGGTATAATTATCATAATGGAGAGAATGTACGCCGTTCTCAGCGCCCTGCCAGTGTTCATTATACTTCGTAAGATTCTGGCAACGATATATTATTCCACCCTAAAACATTTTCAAGTTTCCTATTCGCGAGACCGAAATCCCGAAAACTTGAGGCATTTAGACCGAAAAGATGTTGCAAAGATTACGAAAAAGCGGTTTCAACTTGATGAATGGGAAAAGTGCGTCCGATGCTTCAATTAACATCCAGGGATATCAGAATTCTTAATCCGAAAAAACAAAAATCATTCCGCGAAGTTACGACACCGGAAGAAATATAAGGTGCACTTAATTTAACACTTAATGTTATGGAAGTTTAAGCAGATGCCCGGAGGATCTGCTTCCCTATTACGTATTAAAAATGGCTGCGACATCGGGATGAAGTTACACCATTATGCTAGACGTCGGAGTGGGGGGAATAGCGTTGTTACTGGAACTTTCCGAGTGAGTGCAACATGAAAAATTACTTCGTACTTCTCACTTCTGATGCATCTAGTTCCGGGAAAACAGGATGCTGCTCCATATTTAATCATAACGATTTTCTCGGCCATAAGTTGAGGAATGCAGGCAGATACTTCACTACACCCAGCAGTTGCTCTATTCAAAAGTGTTTTCTAATTAGAGGTTATTAGAGGTTTCATTTTGATTCATAGAAAAATGTGGGAAAGCCCTGTGGGCAGGGGCATTGGCGCTCTTGTCAAACTACTAGACAGTAGGGAATCCAATCCCGCACCAAAATCTCAATCCCGCAAAAGCGCGGGATGAAAGTTATCAATCCCGCGGATCCGCAAAAATGCGGGATTGTTAACAATATACACCCTTTGTCCTCAAACTATTAAACATGATAATAAAAATTGGTTCAAGCACTGACGTGAAGTCAGGAGCTTTTGCGCGTATGTTCTATTGTCCATTCTACTGTATTGTATAATAACTGTATAATACAGGTATTCTACAACTAGTTACCAAGCTTCAATTCGATCGTGTCTATATTTTTTGAGTTATCGCGGAAATAGTATTCCAGGTGGATATAACTCCGAAACAGTTGGACCTATTATGCCCTTAAACGAACTTAACTCTCCCATTCAGATACGCAATATACCCTGATAATTGCAAGTCCCTATCTCGTTTCGTTCGAAAGTTATCGAGGCAACGGTCATCCATCCATCTACTGAACTCACACAAGGCTGCTCGAATCTCCAACAATATGTATCCGATCGTGTTCAAACTTGGAACTTGGCAGTAGAGTTAGGTTCTGCAGGGTCTCGCAGAATTCAAGCGATGTCGGACGAATAGTTACTGATGATATTTAACATTTTTTTCAATAATTTTCAATGATTTCTTAAGAAGTTTCTACTGATATTATCCTCACGAAATTTTGCAAGAATTTTTGCGTTGGCATTGTACGACTAACAACCATGTTTGAATTTATTCGGTTTTTGTATTTTTCGAGTTATTGAGGAAATAATAACCAAATTTCAGATGGTTATAACTTCAAAACCGTTTGGCCGATCTTTCTCCATTCTCAGTTCATCTTGACATAAAAAACACTTCTTAATAATTTGTTTAAAATTTTCTAGTAATACGATTCTCACGAAATTTCACACACGTGCTTAAGTTCATATTCTACAACTATTCACCAAGTTTCAATTCGATCAGATTTGTATTGGTTGAAAACAAAACTGTTACTGGGAAACCATTGTGCCGATTATGCCCATTAACGAACTTGTCCGTCTGATTGGGATGCGCAGCTACCCTGAAAATCACAATTCGCTAGCTCTTTCCGTTCTCAAGTTATCGTGGCCAAGGCCGGCCGGGCAGAATCAAATTTGAACTCGAATTCTTCACGCGCAAAAAGGTCTTATGCAACTAAAAACATACTTAAGTAGTAGCATATGAGGTTTTTCATGTACCAATGACCAAAAACTGCCTATTATCGTCGGGCCTGCAAATTGCTATCCAAGGAGGAGCCGAGGATAGCAAGCAGGTGAAGCAATAGACAGTTTTTCGCCAAGGTGCATTTTTCATTTTTTCGTCGACCTCTACATACTTTTATGAATTTCGGACCTCTTAAATAATTTCACAATAGCAAATGACAGTTATTCTCATATACACTCACGTTAGTATTGAACAGTATCATGCCATATTCATAGTGACCACAGCGACTCGCAGTTATTCTTACAGGTACTTATGTTTGTATTGAACCGCATCATGCCGTATTCATAGTGACCACAACATACGAAAAAGTACGTTTTCCTTTTCTGGGACGTTTGCGCTTTCATTGTCGAATACGGAATTTTAATATTGAGTCCCGCAAATCCCGCACGTAAAATCGCGCAATGTTGATCCCGCAGAATTTCAGCGGGATCCCGCATTTGCGGGACCCAGCATTTGCGGGATTGGATTCCCTACTAGCCAGTAATTATTCAATCTTTGATAAATCATATCTCCGAAAGTATTGGTTTCTCAGAGTTAGCAATGATATAAATGGATTTTTATGATAGAACTGCATCATAAAAAATTAAATTTGAAACGTAGTCTATCACTCACCTGAAATGATGGATTTACATACATCCGCTGATATATCGTATTTTTGGCGCTCTTGTTCCTCGGAACAGAGTGCTCACCAATTTGCCCAAATGTCTGTAATTTTGGAACTTTGTGCTGAAAAAGGTCTTAAGCTATTTGGTTCGAGTCACTTATTACGATTCCATGGTCAAAATTGATTCTGTCAGGCCCTCCAGCTGTTAACACGATAACTCTCGAACAGATTGAGCTAGACAGTTGGAATTTTCAGAGTATGTTAACGAGATAAAAATCTAGGTTCGTTATTGGGCAGAATCGGCCAGGCGGTTTCGCCTGGGAGTTATATGAATTGATTCTTATGATGAATAATATTAAAAAAAAATTAAATTCAAAACGTAGTCTATCACTCACTTCATATGTTGGATTGACATACATCAGTAAATTATAATTAGAGCATTATACAACTATGAAATCACAAAATTACAATTAATTATTTTGGGGGTTACTAATAACAAACCCGAAAATAACAAGCCCTGTGGACAGGAGCTTTCTGGCGCTCTAGTTCAAACAGACAAATTATATCTCCGAAAGTATTTGTTTCTCAGAGTTGGGAATTATATCAATGTATTCTTATGATAGTACTGCATCATAAAGGACATTCAATTCAAATAATAGTTAATTTATCAAGATTAAATGAGCAATCTGAGAATGAGAACTGCACCATGGAAGAAATCAAATTGAAATAGCTGAAATTAATTTGACTGTCCCTTATATAACAGGATGACATGTACGAGTATGAACACAGATCATATAATAAAGCTTAGATAGAATAATTATAACATTCTGTGAAAACATAGAAGTAAGATTCATTATTGAAATTTCGAAAAATCATATCTCCGAAAGTATTAGTTTGTTGGAGTTGAAAATGATATCAATGGATTTTTATGGTGAAACTGCATCTTAAATGAAAATAGAATTTGAAATTTGTTACTTACTAAAAATTTTTTTTTTCGTCACTCTGAAATCATCTGGCCTATTTTGCCCAATAACGAACTCAACTGAGATATTAATCTCCCTAACCTACTCTGAAAATTCCAACTACCTAGCTCATTCCGTTCGAGAGTTATTGTAGAAAAATTTTTTTTTAAATTTTCAAAATTTTTTTTTGACACTTTGCGGTAACCTGGTCAATACAAAACTTCACGTGCGTATAAATTTCATGATTCTACAATTTGATGTCAAATTTCAGATAGATCGAGTGATCGGTTCCGGAAATATTCATAAAAAATGTTTTAAATAAAATTGGCCATTATTCCGAAACCGATTTATGGATTTCGCTCATTAACGAACTTGTCTTAGATATTTACGCTCCAAAGCCACCTTGCAAATTTCAATCTTTTAACTCCTTTCTTTCGAGAGTTATCGTGCCTACGGCCGGCCGGACCGGCCGGACAGAATCGATTTCGACCTCGGATTCTTGATCAGTGGGTCGAACCAAATCGTTTGAGATGTTATGTATTATTTTTTATAACTTATAAAAACTCTGAATCGCCGAACCGATGAATTCCGAGTGGATCTGGGTACAAAAGAAAAATATGCGTCCGGGAACCTAGGACCAAGAGAACACTGTTGTGCTTACCGGCTTCGTTGAGTTTGCTCAGACTCCTCCATATTTGAACTGATGACATCGGATGTACTACACTTGCCATATGGAAAATATTGGTATATTTCGAGATATAATATGATATTCTTCCGCAATATCAAAATGAAATGATGTAGTGGAAGAAAACTTCACCACTTCGACTAGAAAGCCAGTTTTTACCTAGAGCTGATGATCTATGATCCGTTTAATTGTGTATAAATCTGAATAATATTGTAATTTTGCTGGAATCCTCCGAATGTATAAGTCCAGAAGAAATGAATTCATACACGGAAGACAGCAAGGGGAGTGTGCAACATATATTTCATTCAATTTATGTTTCCCACTCACCGTGTAACTGTTTTTCTGCGACTCTTCCTTGGAAAGAAACATATCTCCATGTTAACATTGTTTTCGAGACTCTGTGTTCTGAAATTCTATTTCGATATACATGAACATGAAGAGAAAATTGTATTTCATCTCAACCGTCGGAACTTTTATCCAACAATCCAATCACAACTTCATAAACCAATGTTTCCGGATTCAATATTCGAGAATCTCGGTCACCAATCAGGTATGAGGAAACATAGTTAGAACTGTGATTAGAATTTCCGATTGAAATTTCGCATATTAAAATTTTAACTTACACAATTTCTATACTCAAACGTAATTGTAAATGTCTGACACAGATTTAAGAAGTTTAATATCATTGGATTCCGAAGAAATTGCCTTAATCGAAGAATTTGATATACAATATACTCTGATTTCCGAGGCAATATCGGTCGTATTAAAGTATGCATATTTAATGCAAATATCCATTATTAGATTATTTAATATTTTCAGATAATTAACTTCATCATAAAATTCTAAATTAATTGTCTTAATATGTATAACTCTTCTGTAAGTATGTACGTCACGATCAATCAAGATCCTATCGGATAGCCAAGCAGCCTTGAAGGCCTTGACTTCATACAACTGCAAATCCCTGCTTGTGCAGGATTGCCGGACCACACTCGCTGAACTTGGAGGGCTCTGCAGGTTGCAGCTCTTGTGGGTCCCAGGCCACTCAGGCATAAAGGGTAATGAGATGGTGGACTCATTGGCGGCACGAGGGGCTTCCATGGGGCTCATTGGACCTGAACCGGCCTGCGGCATCTCTCTCAGAGCAGCAGCGAAGGAAAACTACAGATGGGTGGACCAAATGGTCCAAGAAATCTGGAGCAGCATACCTGGACACAGACATGCTCGCTCAACAATTACTGGCCCATCAGCTGAAAGAGCCAGAAAATGGCTCAAATTCTCTAGGGTGGACCTGAGAATCCTTACAGCTGTATACACGGGCCATTGTGGCCTCAGGAAACACCTCAATACACTGGGGTTGACTGAGGACTCCGAGTGCAGACTTTGCCTAGAGGACGACGAGTCGATCGAACACATCATGTGTGACTGCCCCGCTGGCGACAGGATCAGATTGGAGGAACTAGGAGTCCACAAACTGACACTGAGGGAACTGGACAAGTTCTCACCCACCAGACTCATATCCTTCATCAAGAGACTTGAGCTTGTGGGCGAAGTATAGATTATATACTAAAGGTGTGCCACAATAGACCGATTGGTCGCAGCGGAGGGGCGGGTTTAGTCTGCCCAGCACAACCCATAATAATAATAATAATGTACGTCACTCCTAAATGACGCGATGTGACCGATTTTCTTGAAACTTTGTATGTGTGTTTGGGTGTAATTCTGGATGGTTAAGATTCGTAATTGGACCGTAATTGGATTATGGAATATGTTTTTAATTTTTGTTACGAAATTTGTTTCGAATTTTGTATTGCCTATGTCGGCGGAGTTTGGAAGCTATTGAATCTATTTACCAATAATTTGGCAAGATTGCAGGTAGGCGAATTTAAATTCGAGACGATCGGTCTCATTTGTTTTGCGGGTTTGTGAATTTTCTCAAGTAAAGAGAAGGGACGCCTAGCGTTCAACCAACCAAGCTAATGTTAATGGTATAATAGTCCATGAGTAGTATCATTCAGAACAATCGAACGCAATTTAGAACAAAATTGTCTGTGTGGAAGTTATATCTGAGTAGTAAGCACATGAGGAGAACAAATTGTATTTCAACAAGTTCAGAGCGTTCCTGCTAATCGGGTCCTTCATGAATGGCTTCGTATAATAAATATACTTATGCATATATCTCACAAATCAAATAGACCCCAGGAGGTTCATTGATCTGCCGAGAAAGCAAAAGCAGACGCGTTTCTGGCTTCTTGGCCTTCATCGGTACTCTGTAGCTTCCTCAACAAATTCAACTAAACTGACCCGGGTTAAGCCTCTCAGATCCGGCTTGGTCGATCATTTTAATCGCCCACGCCACCTATGAGACGAAACACGGAAATCAGCCTCTATGATTTCAAGCTTCAAATATTCACTGGTGAGGGGGTCTATTTGATTTGTGAGATATATGCATAAGTATATTTATTATACGAAGCCATTCATGAAGGAACCGATTAGCAGGAACGCTCTGGACTTGTTGATTTTTTAACAACAGTATCGCCATTTTTCATTATTAAATTTTTTTTCGTTGAATTTTTTTGATACTGATAATGCAGAATATTATTTTGAATGGAAAATCATTTCTCTATTTCAGTATCGTAATGAGTCCATTCCAGCACTAAAAACAGTGCTGGAATGAACTCATTCCCGCATTGTTTCTAGTTATATTTTTCGTTTTGTGGTAGTCACCACCGACATTCGATCCTATCAGATTTCAACACAAGTCAATTGACAATACAATATAATCTGGATATAGTGAAATAATTATTGAGGAAAAGTTTTATTTTCATTAAAAAATATGGTACTAGAGATTTCCTTCTTGCTAATTTTGAATCATTCATGCTATTAGGAAACTGTTTTAAATCTGATCTCCATGTCCTACGTACGTTTCAAATTCAAATTCCGTAATCTGTCAATTTCCGTAACAGTCACACCACCTAACTACCAAAATACAATACAAAAGTCACTAGGATTTATAATCCGAATTTTTCATGAAATTTCAATAGTATTTTACAAAACTTGCCTGATATAGAGAAAATATCTAATACTCGTTGCAGAAGGCAATTCCAACAATCATGCGTTCGAAAACTCGCTCCTTCTTCGCTAAATTTCGAATTCCGCATTCGTGTTTTAATAGGAGCCCATTCTGCAACTTGTTTTGGAATATAGTATTTCCTATAATATGTCGTTTTTTCAGAAGTGCAAAGCAGAACTGAAGAAACGTATAATCGTCCTGTTTTATATGGAGAAAAAATACGATTGAGTAAACTGGTCCTCCCCCTTTGAACTGTATTTCCGCGATATTTTTCTGATATCGCAGTTCGCCACCAAAAATCTCCCTCTGCTCTGGTTTTGTCATTCACCGCAGAACCCCAGTTCCAATTACGATCAATATCGGATGAAACATCGCCTAGGGATGTAATTCGACAGCCACTTAAACACATCACGCTCGCACAAAACTTATAAATAATTCAGGAATTCCTCTCACGACAGGAGAAACCACGGACGTCCTGCCTCCCACCGCACTTACATAATAGGATAGGAAATAATTCCCCAATAATGCCGCTGTTGGTCCATCTGAGTGGAATATTTCTCACTATAAGGAATATATAGGTAAACTATTTAACTATATCGAATTTCCTTACAGAATAAACATGATTTATTACCGTCATCCATACCTCTCTCATGTATAGTGATGTAATCTGAAATATTCTTGTATTGTATTCAAACATGAAACTGTTTCAACCATTACTATTGTAGGAATTATTATATTTACACCCTTGTAAATAGTTGACTTAAGATTAGTTTTACTAGTTCAGATGAAGTTGAACGATGTTCGAACAGATATTTTAGGCGCATTTCTGGATTATATTCCTGTCTGAAGAAAAAAAACATCCTCCGCGATATTGAATTTAATACCATTTCCATGTTTAGTTGTCACCTAAATCTTGGAAGTGCCTTCGTAGGTGATCAGTTCTTGGAAGTCAATAACGCTACAGATATCGTTCTCATGGAACCCCATTGGTTCCAGCGAAGTATCGCAAGGTAGACGATCTACCAATCAGTGTTGACCACTACCGTGGTAGTACAGCCCTAGCTCATTGTAGGAGGGTGAAGAACGTACTAAGAGTTAACCCGAGGTAGAATTGGGGACAAAGGACTGCAAAGTTGTGCAGTCGTTCATGACAGACGTGGGAATAGTTAAGGAAGTTGAATTCCTGCTTAGACGGAAGAACTGATTAGACGTTCGAGTGCTGTCAAAGTTTATTAGACGTGAGAGAAAAGACTAACGTAGAACGTACGAGACTGTTAGGAACCTCAGTAAGCGATGGTATTTGGTTTGACGGCAAGGTTGAAGGTTGTAGAGTTGTGTGAATAAACCTGTACTCATGAGCATACAGTGTTCTGTTTATTCCAAAGTGTAAATGTAGAATCATTATCCCCTAGATAACGATAAGAATCCCACATATTTTTAATTTGCTAGTTAATCATAATTAGACCTAGGTCCTGTAAATGCCTGGCAATTCATAAGAACATCAATCGTGAATTAAGGTGGCACATCAGTTCAATATAAGAACCGTTTTCAAGACACAAAATGATCTTAGCTCTTTATCAACAAAGACAAAATCCATTTATGAAAAACAAAATCCAAAATCTGTGTATATAAAATTCCGTGGTAAATCGTATACAGGAGAAATATCGAGGCCACTGGAAGTAAGAAAATTGAAAAATAAGAACAACTTGAGAAATAGAGACATACATAAATCAAAAATAGTAGAACATGTATGTACAATCCATGGAGATCACTTGATGGATTGGAGATTATGATGACAGAGTCGGACTACATTAAGAGGAAACTTAAAAAGTCGAATTGTATTTCGTTGAACCATGAACATCGAATAGCTATCAATAAAAAAATATTGTGAAGATTTTCGTTTGATGTCTGACGAAGGAGTCTGATATTGTATCCGAAACGTTACGAAATAGTTGTTTTATCGTTGATGTTGTTTCGTTATTGTTTGTTAGGCAATATTGGTCGATACATTACTTCTGATAAATATCTTGTGGTTTTAACACAGAAGCAATTAACAAGCTAACAAATTTTTTATTTTATAGATATTACTCACAGTTTGGTAGAGAAAACCCAGGAAGGAACCATTCAATAATGAAAGTTTTAAAGCTTAAGAATCAAAGTATCCTTTACTGGATGATTTTTTTTTCGATACACTGGTTCAGCAGTGGAATGATATTTTCAGATTTCAGCCTACAGGTTGAAATCTTCTGAACCTTTGTGATGATAATGTGAGATATTCCTGAAACATCGATTATGGTTTCTTCTTCTGATTTCTTCAGGTACAGAAAAACTTTCATACAAGGGTGAATTTGTTGGAGAGTTAAACATATTTCGATGCTCAAAAAGTACTGGCGTAAAGTCAGAATTTTTTGCACGCATGTTCTTTTGTCTATTCACGCCTCACACACCCTCACGAAATACTACATGAAGCTTCAAGCCGTCTTCTTTCAACCGAGTACCTACTAGATTTTAATTCAATCAGAATTGTTTTTTTGGAAATATTTGGAAAAGAAAGTTTAACTTGAAGGTTTCTATGGAATTTCAGACGGTTAGGACAAATTGTTTCTGAAATATAACATTTTTGAAGAAAAAGTTTCATTTTTTTTTAACTATTTTCATTTTTCTGACTAGCCACATACCGCTCGCGAAATTACCACTTAATCAATTTAAAACTAATCATCAAGTTTTAATATATGTGCATCTGAGTTTTTTTCAGTTATTGAGCAACTAACAACAAAATTTCAGATTGGTAGAACCTCATCGTTCGAGAAATATTTTAGGCAAAAAATTTGAGAAAGTGTTTAATCGTGAACATCCGAATGGATGGAATGTAGGTTGCCTAACTCGATGTTCGTCCCGATGAAGAGTGGCACCTTGTGGCGCCAGAAGGGAACTAACGAATTTCGATCGTCTGTCAATATATAACGAACTCCTTCCAACCGTCTAATATACGTTTTGTACCTTTCTTGAATAAATTAAAAATCAAGTAATCTTGTAATATACGAACATAGTGATCATCTGTTTTGCTGGGTACTCCTGAACGATGCGCGAACGATGGGGTCTGGCATTATCGTCCATAAAAATGAAATTTTCACCAATGTACGGGGCAAATTGCACTACATGCTCTTCAAGAATGTTCCTTATATACCTATAAGCATTCATAGCTCCATTATCAACGACCACTAGGTCTGTGCGAGCAGTCAAAGATATTCCACCCCATACCATAATCGATCCTCCCCCGAAACCAGTAGTATTCAGGAAATTGCACCGAGCATATATTTCATGTGGACGTCTGTATACAAGGGAACGTCGATCACAATGGTAGAGGCAGAATCTAGACTCATCTGTGAAGAGAACTCTTTCCCAATCAGCCTCTTCCCAATGGATATGCTCTCTCGCAAAATCCAAACGCGCCCTTCGATGGGCTGGGGTAAGAGCTGGGCCTCTTGCCGCGACACGAGGCCTTAAATCATATTCTCTGAGGCGATTTTTTTTTGTCTGAGTGCTAATTTGCACCCCATGAGTTTGCTCATGCTGATTTTGAAGGAGGCGAGCGGTTGCAAAACGTTGTCTCAACGAAGAAACTCTCAAGTAACGTTCTTGAATGGCAGTTGTTACCCGTGGTCTACCCTGTCCTGGTCTTCAGACATTCATACCTGTCTCCCTGAATCGCTGCAATATTCTGGACACACTTGTATGGGAAACTCCAATCCTTTCTGCAATTCTTGTGTATTTCCACCCTTCTTCTCGCAAAACTACCGCTTGGGCACATTCCTCTTGGGTCAAATTGCGTGTTTCGCGTTGCATAGCGATTGAGTGTAGAAAATCAAACTAAAGAAAAACTAGTGATCACTAAAATTGATCGAGAACAACTGATTTCAGAATGGAGCCAATACATTCAAAATCTGATGAGCTCATCTTTTTTTATTCCGACTGGGAAAAAACATCTGTATTGAAGAAAAACGTTAAAAATGGATAACATATGCATGCATAATTCTGATAAAAATAATTATCATTGAGAACACCTTCAGTTGTAGAATAAATTTGAGATTTCCATAATGTGCGTTAATTTTTTTGCGCAGTGTATGTCATGACTTGTGCTACAAGCACTCAAATTCCGCGTGAGCAACAGCTAAACCATCATTCGAATTGCAGAAGTAACATCCACAGTTCATCTTTATGATAACCATCATTTCATTAATAGCACACGTATTCACATCACGGAGCAGCCATTCCGAAGCCCCAATCCTTCAACAAGGGATGCAATCCTTCACCTGTCTATTTGCTCAGACGGAGATTCTGCCCGTATATCGATCGAAATTGATGAGTTCAAGTTTGCAACGAAGCATGCGACGGTTTGCATGAAGATTTAATGTTGTATATGCAGACGACGTCCAACTAATATGAACAATTCTGCCAAGATTATGTGCAATGGGCTGTTCGAAGTTTGTAATGAACTCAGTTTAGACTATCGTGCAAGGCACTGTGAAGTCATGCATATGCTTGCGGAGAAGATTTTGACTTAATTAAACAATATTCTCAGCATGATCTGCGGTATTCGGATCGGACTGCAAATATGAAGATAGTTCAGGTTGAATATTTTCGGTATTTCCAAGTATGAACGAGGTTATGAACCAGAGGGTGTTCCAATTGAAGGATTCATTTTGATTTGTAAGAAACACAGCTTTTTGGCGCGGTGTTCGGGTGGAAAGAGTGCCTACATTTTGCCTAGATTCCTGTTTTTTTGGATTTTTTTTACCGAAAATGATCTCAAACGGTTCGGCTCGACTCACTGATGAATAATCGTGGAGTTAGCAAATTGTGGGTCTTCGCGAAATTGTTCGAGTGTCTTATTTTGGATGTGTTATTTCACTCTCTGAAAACGTCAATACTGGAGAACCAGCATGGCTTTTTTGCTGGTCGTCGTATTGAAACGAATTTGTTGATTTACACTGAATTCATCTCGGGCGCCTTAGATAGTTGGTGTCAGGTGGATTCCTTGTACACTGATTTCAGTAAGGCTTTTGATAGAGTTGATCACAATTTACTTTTGTCCAAGCTTGCTGGGGTCGGTGTGCATGGGGATCTCCTCAGGTGGTTCTCCACCTATCTGTATAAACGAACCCAGCTGGTGAGTGTCAGTGGATTTAGGTCGGCCCCGTTCATAGTTACATCTGGGGTACCCCAGGGATCTCATTTGAGACTATTTTTAATATTTCTGAACGATATAGGAAATTGTTTCAAATTTGTTCACTTTCTACTTTTCGTAGATGATTTGAAGATGTTCAGGGTGATCAAGTCGGTGAGGGACTGTGTTGAGTTTCAGAAGCATCTTGACGCGTTTACGGATTATTGCGGTCGGAATGAATTAGATCTGAATATAAATAAATGCTTATGCATATCATTTTCTAGAAGCCATGAAAGTATTCAATTTAAGTATCGATTCGAAAATTACAGACAATTGGGCAAATTGATAAGCACTCTGTTCCGAGGAACAACAGCGCCAAAAATTGAATAATTACCGACCGAAATTTATTTTGAGGACTAGACAATATTAGTGTTAACATGGAAAGAATAAAAAATTTTGTTTGAACTTAGTATTTCACCATTATTTGTTCGAATTTTCACAAATCTGTGATCATAGAAAATAATTAACTGGCGTTAAAATTGAACTAACGATAGATATTCATGACAAAATTTTATCTCAATCAAAAATTTAGCTATAAATTAGCAATTTGCAACAGCATTTCCATTCTTGGGATTCTCGTACGTGAATTGAATGTGAATAGGAAAGATTTTAATGGCGAAAATAAGAATAGGAGCAACTTTGCACCAGAATGAAAGTACTTTTGAAGGAAAATTCGAACAAATGTCGATAAACCAAGTTAGAATAGAATTTACTAGTTACAATCATATTAATGCCGACAGTTATGTCGTCTAGTCACCGAAAAAACAATCCGATAGCTTATTATTAAATTTATGGAAAAATTATGAGCAAAAAAAAGATCGAAAAATTTTGTTGCTCTTCCGATCTGAAATTTGGCACAAGGATCTAAATTTTTGTTCCAAACAAGTTTACTCAAAGCGCTTCACAAAAATTTTTGAAATTTCCGAGATAATGGACATTTTTGTTTAAAAATGGCGACTTTCGCTCAATCCGGTAGTCTCAGTTGGTTGAGTTTTACATCATTTTTCATCATTTTTGATGCACCAACTTTTTGTAGTCTATACAGGGTGTCCCAAAAATACCACGCGAAAGTGACACTGGAGATAGATTGGCATTAGGTCTATCAGATAGCATCAACATGACCTCAGTAAAAGTTCGCTGGTTTTCGAGATATCACCACTTTTGTGTATTTTTTAAAAATCTCCAGTTTTCGGTCTTTTATCGCCTAGCATTGCTAGAAATTACTTCAAACTCATGTTTTTTTTTTACCTAGGCTATCCTGAATAGTTGCTTTAAACAATGAAGTAATAACTTCACCGACAACTAGAACAAAATCCTTCAAAAAATGTCTAACTTGTTGTATTTTATGCCGAAGTTAAAACGTTAACTTAAGTTTGACTGACTGCTTTGAAAAAAAATTATATCAGACTGAATTGACATATAATCGCAAAATATGGTCCATTTCATGCCCTTTTCAAAATGATACAACACTACCAATTTTTTTTAATCAGAACCAGAATTGCTACTTATTAAAAAAAACCAAAACCCTTATCGGCTATCTCGCTCCCACATTCATTGTTTTGTAACATGGAAACCGGTCCGACTTTCACAGACTAGGGGTCTTCGAATAGTCTAGACCAGGGGTCACCAAATGGCGGACCGCGGTCCGGATGCGGGTCGTGAACCTTTTTTTTTGCGGACCATTTTTCCAGATAACATGTATTCTTGATTAAAAAAATTCAGATAACTTTTCGTTTTATTTACTAATTATAGATATTGGATTTAGATTAACTGCTAGTCAAATTCTTATGCCATCATAATGCTATCAACGACCCGCGACAGATATACAGATTTTGTGAACGGACCTCCAATGAAACTAATTGGTTACCACTGGGTTAGATACTAGAGAAAACTTTTTGGCGTTTGACGGATTTACTCATTTCCGAACCGAAACAGATACAGAGGAAACAGATACATAAATCTAAACGTCGTCCACCGACCAATCATCGGGGGTTTATTTTTGCATGGGTGGTCTCACCCTTGAAATTAATATTTTCCACGAAAAGATAATTGCAAGTAATATATCTTGTAATACTTCAACCCTTGTAGAAGTATTTATGACCTATTTCCTGTGAAATATTGATAAAATGCATACAACAACTAACACATTGCCAGAGCTGTGAGTTCTTTGTCTAGATTCTAACCCATACAAAAATCTAGAATTTTCCGATTAGATCGCCACGGCATTGGCTATTCTCCATAGACATAAAATAACATGGACTGGTTGTGAGAAAGAGACCATTGAAAACAGCATTGAAAAAAGACAGAATAGTTAAAGGCAAACCACGGTATATGAATATTTTCTTATAATTTGGCGTTTGGCAAAAACCACAGAATACAAAACATTGGTTTCCTTTATTCTCTGACCTTTCTTGTTACTGTATTGTTTGGTTTCGTGTATTGTGTATGTGTTTTGGTGATTTGTATACAGAATATTTAAAGGCAAAACATTTTCATTTATATCCGACACTCGTTTCTGAATATTCTGATACATATTCTGATAAAAAAACATCATTATTTTTATACCATTATTTGCCTTTAAGTATTCTATCCTTCATCACATCTCTCTCTCTAATGTATTCCACAACGAACTGTGTGATAAAGTTACGTGAGGGCCAGTCCATGTTATTCTATGTCTATGCTATTCTCTAAATCGAGGGCGTAGATTCCGAATCTGTAATTAGTTTTTGCGTATCTCGATTAATTTTGGTAATATGGCGAAAAACCCGACTGATTAGTCCATTTTCCGGAGGTAGAGCCAGAAATTGCGACTTTCTTCGTCATTGCTCCGAAAGTAATCGAGATACGGAAAATCTAATTACAGATTCGTGATCTGCGTACCCGATTTAGTGAATAGCCAAAGCCGCGTCGACCCAATCGGAAAATTGTAGATTTTTGTATGTGTTGGATACTAGAGAAAACTTTTTGGCGTTTGACGGATTCGCTCATTACCTAATATTTTCCGAACGGATAGAGATACAGAAAAAATAGATACATAAATCTAAACGTCGTCCACCGACCAATCATCGGGGAAAATTTGGATATCGAGAAGTGAAAATCACAATTTTTATGGTATATCGATACGGAGCTCGTGTCTAGTTAAATCAAGATCGCTGATCACGAATATGCAATTAGTTTTTCCCTAAGTGGCGTACTTTGGGAAAATTTTCACTTAGAGTGAAAAAATGGACGAAAATAGGTCTATTTTGGAAGTTCACACCGCCCAAAAGAATCGGAGTAAGGTGTTGTTGATTTTTTCCCTTATATATGGATCGTTTATCTACTGAATAATCCAAACAGAAAATGTCCAGGCCATACTATTCGGAAATTATAATTTTTTTCCCAAGGGTCTGTTTTTCGGAAAATTCATTTCGCGGTATTTTCGCGGAAAATTCTCTAATGAAAAATCCGATCATATATTCGTAATCTACGGTCCCGAATTAGTAAATGACGTAATTTGCATCAAAATCGGAGACCAGTCGAATTTTGGCAATTTTTTAATACATTAGCCTTAAAAAAATCCCATTTTTCGAGAAAAATTTTTTGACGCAAAACTATGAAACGGGTACTTATTCTTATTGATTCGGGGCCGTAGATTCCGAATCTACCATCAGATATTTATTACAAAAATTTTCTGAGGAAATATCGTGGAAAGAATTTTCCGAAAAATAGACCCTCGGGAAAAAAAATCATAATTTCCGAAGCGTACGACCTGGACATTTATTGTTCGGATAATTCGATGGATAAGGAATCCAAATATGACGTAAAAAATCAGCAACACCCTACTCCGATTGTTTTGGGCGGTGGAAAGTTCCAAAATTGACCTATTTTCGTCAATTTTTTCACTTTAAGTGAAAATTTTTCCAAAGTACGCCACTTAAGGAAAAACTAATTACATATTCGTGATCAGCGACCTCGATTTAATTAGACACGAGCTCCGTATCGATATACCATGAAAAAAATTTTTTGGGTCGGCACTTAGAAATATTTTTGACCCGGAATCGAAGGAAAATTCTTCTTTCTTGTCCGAAATCTATGATTTTCACATATCGATATCCAAATTTTTCCCGATGATTGGTCGGTGGACGACGTTTAGATTTATGTATCTATTTTTTCTGTATCTCTATCCGTTCGGAAAATATTAGGTAATGAGCGAATCCGTCAAACGCCAAAAAGTTTTCTCTAGTATCCAACACATACAAAAATCTACAATTTTCCGATTGGGTCGACGCGGCTTTGGTTATTCACTAAATCGGGTACGCAGATCACGAATCTGTAATTATTTTTTCCGTATCTCGATTAGTTTCGGAGCAATGACGAAGAAAGTCGCAATTTCTGGCTCTACCTCCGGAAAATGGACTAATCAGTCGGATTTTTCGCCATATTACCAAAGTTAATCGAGATACGGAAAAACTAATTACAGATTCGGAATCTACGCCCTCGATTTAGAGAATAGTCAATGCCGTGGCGATCTAATCGGAAAATTCTAGATTTTTGTATGGGTTAGAATCTAGACAAAGGACTCACAGCTCTGGCAATGTGTTAGTTGTTGTATGCATTTTATCAATATTTCACAGGAAATAAGGTCATAAATACTTCAACAAGGGTTGAAGTATTACAAGATATTTTACTTGCAATTATCTTTCCGTGGAAAATATTAATTTCAAGGGTGAGACCACCCATGCAAAAATAAACCAGTTAACCCAAAACATTTAAGATTTACAAGCGAGCTGCTTTGTTTATAAATACAAATGAGCGCTTCCCAACATGTGAAGTCATGGGACGCAACAGTGGTGATATCTCGAAAACCAGCGGACTTTTACTGAGGTCATGTTGATGCTATTGATAGACCTAATGCCAATCTATCTCCAGTGTCACACCCTGTATAATTCGGAAATATCAATAGAAAATAAACGTCACACCTAGCGTGGAGTTGTTGGGAACCACTGTATATTCTTTTGAACTTTGAGCGTATACAATATTGAAACAATTAAAGTAAACATAAAATAAGATGAAATGTAGCTAATTGCTAACTGAGAGACAAACTTGTTAAATATTTGTCGTTTTTAACCATCAACAAATAATCCATCGTGATCTGGACTAGCCACCTCATCGCTCAGTGTTCTATGTCCAAAAGATAGTCTAATTGCCTGAGTTAATTGAGTTAGGAACAGAAGAATGACAAATCTTTTGTAATTTTTCCAATAAATGTATCTCTCATCTTTAATGTTTCAACAATAGATACCTTGTAGTCCAATAAAACAATGACAAGCGATATCCGTTCAATATTTTCGAAGAACGAGACTGCCATCGGGAGGTGAATTACGAACTTAAAACGCAAAAATTGAACTGGGAAATTTCGCGAACTTTTTATTTCCGCGAAGTGACGTAATGAATTCCAAACACCATCCAACTTCGCCTGGGAGACGTATGGAAAGGGCGTTTTCATTTTCCTTTCCCGACGTAGACGCTAAAGTTTGTTCGAAAGTTACATATTTTTCATGGATCCCAATTGAAAACAAGCGTCGAATTCGATGTTGAAGTCGAATTTTACGCTGCCTCGTATAGTTTTATAATATGGTATAATTCTAGAATTTCCTCTCTTCAAAGGAAAGGAAACTACTTTTCAGGTATATCTTAGTTCAATGGAATGAATTCTTGTATGTTACGTATTACCAATAATATATATAGTGGTATATGGTTAAGAGATGCTCACTACTAGTTCCAGCAGATACAGCAAAATACCCAAGCGTCGAGAACTTTTCTAAGAAAGAAACAAATAATAATAATCATGATTTTCTTCGACATTGTATCATGAAATAGTTTAGTTCTAATGTGACGGCTTTACTGTAAGCCTATTAGGCTAACGAAATAAATGTCTCTTACCGTAGTTTCACAGTCATTCATATTGTACTAATGATAAGTTCGAAAAGTCCACATTTTTTACATCTGACATGGAAGTCGTTCATTTAGTCCCATCTTCCACATGTGTCGAAAATACATTTGACTTTTTGCGCGTACGTTCTGGGAAACATCGCGTTATCATTTTGCCCAAATTTCAGTAATTTTCGATTTTTTTGCCAAAAATGGTCCCAGACGACTGAGTTCGACTACCTTATGAAGAATTTGAGCCGTCCGTTGCCATGATAACTGGAGAACGGAATGTTAACGGTTCGTTATAGGCATAATCGGCCCAATGGTTTTCGAGTAATAATTTGATTTTCATCCAATATGAATCCGATCGAATTAAAACTTGTTTAATAGTTGTAGAATGTAAATATAAGTACGTTCGTGAAATTTTGTGAGAATTGTCACTGTAAATATAAAAAAAAAATCTTAAAAAAATATTTTCATGTCACAATAACCTAGCAACGGAAAGAGATTGCGACATGAAATTTTCTCTTTAGGTTGTTCATGTGAATGCGACATATTAGTTTCTTTATACGCATAATCGGCCGAACGGTTCTGGAGTAATACCGATCAGAAATTCGGATGCTATTTCCTCAATAACTCGAAAAATACAGAACCGGTTGAATTCAAACATGGCTGTTAGTGGTACAATGCCAATGCAAACATTCTTGCAAAATTTCGTGAGGCTTGTATCCCTAGAAAATGTTTAAAAAATCATCGAAAACTATTGAGAAAAATTCTATGTATCAGTGACTATTCGTCCGACATCGCTGTAATTTTGCGAGAACCTTCAGAACCTATATTCTATTTTGAGTTCACTGTGGACTCATTATGAACACTATAAAAGTAACTACACTCTTCTTCACAACAGTTTTTTTTTCATCTGACATATGTTTCGGAAACGAAGTTTCCATCTTCAAAGACGAAGCATTACTAAAGCATGCAATCAATTCCTACATTGCAGTAAGGGTTGACATTATACCCTTAGTCATAAACCAGCTAGTGTGAATAATGGGTTGTTAATAGGGGTTAGGTTATTATTGAGTAAAATATCCTTTCTCTTATACATTTCGATACCTTCCAGTGTTCCTAAGTACAATTTATTGGAATTTTTCAACAATTTGACGGAATTTTCTGAGATTGAGTGGCCAGTTGTTAAAACGTGATTTCCAACCGCAGATTTATCGACGTTGTTGTTCCGAATGTGTCCCGTATGCTGTTTATACCATGTGAGAATGTTTCTGCTTGTTCGCCCGACATAACACTTGTTGCAATCTAAACATTTAATTTCATATATACCTGATTTTAACATGTCCGGAGTTTTATCGAGAGTTATTGTAGAAACAAAATTTAAAAATTTTCAAAATTTTTTTTTACACTTTACGTTAACCCGATGAATACAAAACTTCACGTGCTTCTAGAGGTCATGATTCTACAAATTTGATGCTAAATTTCAGATAGATCGATTGATCGGTTTCGGAAATATTCATAAAAAATGTTTTTACTCAAAACGGCCATAACTCCGAAAACGCTTGATAGATTTTGCCCATTAACGAACTCGTCCGAGATATTAATGCTTCAAACCTTCCCTGCAAATTTGATTTCTCTAGCTCCTTTCGTTCAAGAGTTATCCTGTTAACGGACGTACGGCCGGCTGGACAGAATCGATTTCGACCAGGTATTCTTGATCAGTGTGTCGAACCAAATCGTTTAAGATCAATTTCAGCCAAAAATTCGAAAATTACAGACATTTGGGCAAATTGATAAGCACTCTGTTCCGAGTAACAAGAGCGCCAAAAGAACGGCACGACCAAATTTCCTTTCATTCGCACCGTTGAGTAGGTAATCAAATTACCTTTCATTTGATGTATCACAATCCATATATTCCCATTTGAAAAAATAAAGAAGAGGGGTGTGGGCCGTAGGGGGTGAGAAATATCGAATTCAAAGAAGCATACGATAAATTGCTTTTGACATTAAATATCGACGGGTGCGAGGATTTTCCTTAATAATTCTTCGTACAAGAATGATTGATAAGGTACGCTATTTTTTTGGCACACTATACAGGGTGAGTCTTTGACCACTGCATTAATTTCAACCAAAGATTCCTCTCATCAAATGAAACACTTTTTTCATTTACCATTTTTCCAGATTCGGCTCAGGTAAAAAGTTACAAGCGTTTAAAGATTCCACAATGTGCTAATACACTCCCGCATATAAATTATCTATGACATTGTTGGCGGACGAGAATGAGGCATGGTAACGTGGTTTACAGCTTGATTCGGGATTCCAACGCTCAGGGACGGATCCATAAAAGTAGTAAAATTTCTGGAGTTTTCCATTTTAAAACATTCAATGAAGAATATCTCGAAAACGGTGCGTTTAAGGAGAAATGATGAAGAATAGTATAATGTTCTAAAACGATGGAATATTCTTGAAATGACTCAAGAAAAACTTTATATGCTTTCTTTATGCTAATTTCGTTTAGTTTTATGAATCCACGACTCCATAACTAGAAAACCAGTAGAAGTAGAGAATAACTAATATTTGGAAAATATGTATCATAGTTATAGGAAACTCTACGCCAACATTCATTTTATTCGAAAAAAGGATGTCAAAGCTACAAAATAAAAACTGATATTTTTTCAAAATTTCAACAGCCTGTATCTTTTTACCTGAGCTGAATTTGGAAAAATGTTAAATGAAAAAAGTGTTTCATTTGATGAGAGGAATCTTTGGTTAAAATTAATGCAGTGGTCAAAGACTCACCCTGTATATGGAAATAAATCAAATCTAAAACTATTCAGTACATAATCCGCTTAGGCACCTACGCTATGTTCTACATGATATTTTATTAATTTCGAACAATTTCGAGCTATTCAACCATTGAAGGCCTCTATTGGAAAACAAAGCATGGAATTAATCATACATAATGACTTTCATGCTTTACATGGATCAAAAGTTATGTGATTGAACGACGAACGAAATAACCAAACAGGGTGGTATTGGATTGGATTGTTATATTATGAAATTGTTTAGAGCTTAATTGTTTGGGAATTTTAGATTATAGAATCCGGGGAAATCACAAATTCGAGTATATTTGTCGGGCTTTCATGATACAGATTAGGTTCGACGTTGGTGGGTTTTGCGAATTTAAACGGGATGATGATGGCTCTTCAACAGTCACAATGAACAAGTTCACCGATAAGTTACGAAATTATGATCTCCAAGTGGAACCAAAAATATTGATTCTATGACGATACTGATATAATTTAGGGGAAGTTTTCAGAAGTAATACCCTTAGGGCCTTGATAATGCCAAGATAATTTCATCACAGAGAATTCTGATAGCGTGTTGCTTAATAATTGAAGGATTCTCTATGACAAAATTTTGAGTATTTATGAAGGCCCGAGGGGTATTCGATAAGATAATTTTCTACTTCGTAGATTTCAATAAATTGATCAATCTGACGTTTAATAATTTTTTGGCGCTCTAGTTCCTCGGAACAGAGTGCTTATCAATTTGCCCAAATGTCTGTAATTTTCGAATTTTTAGCTGAAAATGGTCTCAAACGATTTGGTTCGACTCACTGATCAAGAATCCGAGGTCGCAATCGATTCTGTCCGACCTGTCCGGCCAGCCGGCTGGCCGTAGGCACGATAACTCTCGAACGAAAGGAGTTAGAGGATTTAAATTTGCAAGGTGGGTTTGGACCGTAAATATCTCGGACATGCTCGTCAATGGGCGAAATCCATCAAGCGGTTTCGGAGTTATGGCTGGTTTTAGTAAAACACACTTTTATGAATATTTCCGAAACCAATCACTCAATCTATCTGAAATTTAGCATCAAATTGTAGAATCATGACCTTTATACGCATGTGAAGTTTTGTATTGACCAGGTTACCGCAAAGTGTAAAAAAAAAATTTCACTATTTTAAAAAATGTTTCTCGGACCGAGCTAGGCAGTTGAAATTTTCAGTGTAGGTTAGAGAGATGAATATCTCGGTTAAGTTCTTTATTGGGCGAAATAGACCCGATGGTTTCGGAGTAACGAAAAAAAAATTTTTTAAGCAACAAATTTCAAATTCAATTTTTATTTAAGATGCAGTTTCACCATTGAAAATCATCGATATCATTTTCAACTCAAACAAGCTAATACTTTCGGAGATATGATTTTTCTAAATTTCAATAATGAATCGTACTTCTATGTTTTCACAGAATGCTATAATTATTCTATCTAAGCTTCATTATATGATCTGTGTTCATACACGTACAATCCATCCTGTTCTATAAGCGAGCGTCAAATTCATTTCAGCTATTTTAATTTGATTTCTTCCATGGTGCAGTTCTCATTCACATATTGCTCATTTAATCTTGATAAATAAACTATTATTTGAATTGAATTTCCTTTATGATGCAGATCTATCACAATAATACATTGATATAATTCGCAACTCTGAGAAACCAATACTTTCGGAGATATAATTTGTCTGTTTAAACTAGAGCGCCAGAAAGCTCCTGTCCACAGGGCTTGAACCCATTTTTTAAGATTATTAATTTTTTAGATCGATCCTCAAGAATGATACTGACGAGCGTTATTAATTCCGGATCTGAAATTTTAAGATTATTAATTCATAATGCACTTCTTTCTATGTATTTCAATAGAGGGAACACACACACACACACACCGGAATTAAGATTATGAATAATCTCGTTGCACCGCATATTGCCACGGAATATATCAAACATAATCTATAATCGGTTAGGTATGAATATCTATCTACCGATATTTCTACAGCAAATAAAAGCATACAAATCTCAAGCCTACAAATATTATCAATCTTGTTTTGTGCAGGAGTTTTTGGATAAACTGATAAATTAAGAAACTTTGGTTGTTGTGGTTAAGGTGAGATTAATACCAGTACTTAGTTATCAATAAAACGAACAGTAACAGAGCGTTATTGTACCACAGAAATTTACAGAATTGCTGTGATTCAATATTAGTTTTGATTTAGGTGAATCATTCGCATTTCGTAAGGATCGTAACTTATAACTAGGAAATTTATAAAAAAATGATTGAAAAATATTCTGTATATCATAAACTATTCGTTCTACATGGTTGACATTTTGCTAGAGCCTTCAAAACTTAAATTTACAGCCAAGTTCCAAATTTGAATACGATCAGATCTATAGTGCCGGAGATCCGAACAGCCTTGGGTGAGTTCAGTTGCTGGATGGGTGACAGTTGCCACGATTACTTTTGAACGGAAAGAGATAGCGACTTGTAATTTTCAGGGTAGAGTAGGCATCCGAATGGGACAGTACTGGCTCTAATCGGCCCAACGGTTCCGGAGTTGTAGCCATCTCGAATATCATTTTATCGTAAACTGGAAAAATGAAGATCCCATCGTAACGAAACTTGGTAACTTGTTTTCAAATACCAATATAAAGGTGTACGTGAAGTTTTATGAGGATCACATCACTATAAAATTCCTAAAAAAATTTCTAAAAAATATTATGTATTCCAGGATAATTTTTTTTTTTGCAGTTTTGAGCTCTTCTCTTTTATCAAATTTTCAATAGTAGGCCGCGACGGTCGATAATGCACGCCGAAATGATCACGCAACTAGCAAATCGTCACAGTTGAATTTTCCCCATTATTATAATCGTTTTTCACTATTAATAATAGTATATTGTATAATTAATGGGAAAAGCATAATATTATCAAACGACTGTGATAATTACCAGACAAGGAGCGTAGCGACGAGTCTGGTAACACAGGAGTTTGGGAATATGCTTTTTCCACGAATTATACATACCATTTTTTCTTCGATCGTTGATTTACATTTGAAAAATGAATTAAAACATATTTCATTCAATATGTAATCAAGTAAGTTTAAATAGGTTTCACTATTTTCATATTGAAATATAGAAGTGGTAGCCATGGAAATTACTTTGTTATGACAAAAATAAAATAATTTTCAAGCTGGTTTTGTTTGATTCGTTGTATTTCATAAGGAATAAAAAAGAATTAATAAACATGAACACTGATAGTGATTATTTGTTACCTTGCACGCCCCCTGAACTAGTAGAAGTGCGAACGCGGCTTCACTTAATTTACTTCCGGCGAATTCCAGAGAGAAGTATGAACTTGCGTACCAATGCTTCATGGATTTTTGCAGAAAAAACAACAGTGTATCCTTTTCTGAGAATATACTTATGGCGTATGTTGCTGAATTGGCTAAAACAATGAAATCTTCGAAGAATATCGTTATAAATTAGATGTTTCTTTTATTTCCTTCATAACAACTTTATCAATATAAAAATTGAAACCATACTTTGTTTCATTTTATTGTAATAATTCATTTGTAACATTACCGCACGCTACAGGAGTGCGGTAAGAATATAACCGCACTGTTATTTTCTAATTGCTGAGCAACTGCCCACTATTCTGTAATGTTGAGGTTTGCGCATAGAAAACAAGTCAAATTAGTGTCACTTTTCCCACGATCGAGGAAAAACAATCTTTCAAGCTGTAATGCAACATTTTCGTAAATGTCTATGTTTTAACTAAACAAACAACAAATACGGCTGACTCAACAATTGATAGTCAAAATTGGCTCGCAATTCGAAATGCAAGTTCTTGCTGAGACACTCTTCAATTGCAAATTCAGATTCCCGTAGCTTGAATCATGTACAGTCACTCATCGGACATCCTGTAGATATGATTACATAACCAGTAATTTCACATTTAAATTTGTTCAATTGCGCGTCCAAATCCCCACAAAATAATTCACACTTCAGCTCGCCTCCATTCATTTGCATAAGGATGATTCAAATATCTCTTCTATTACTGCCAAGAATGGTGTAACCCAGATACAACACAAACAACGAATGTAAATCCGCCATTCAAATCTAGCGTTTTGAGTCTTAATGAAGGGGTTACACAATGACCCAAATCTGCACATTAAAACACGTTCCCAAGTTGAAATTTCCACATGAAAAGTCTTACGCCGAAAGAGGAACGTCTCGGAGATAAGAAAGAACATTTCCTCTCGATCTTCCGAAAGAATAATAGTGCCGTTGCTCTAGGAACATCAAAATGCGCTTTCCGGCATTCTGAGTATACCGAACCGGAACATCTCTATGCAAGACAAGTAGCACGTTATCGATCTCTCATATTATTAGGTTATGGCTACTCAGGATGAATGAGGTTCTGCCATACCATGCTCGAATCTGACCCATTTCGGTTTGATATCAGCCTCAGTTTTATACCCATATAACGTCGATTTCGACTACATGTGTGGACAATATTATTACCAATTTAGAACAAGGAAACGCAGAAGTGTTGGCTTCACAATCATCTGATCGTACGGCGCAGATGTTCTCCGTTCCATTTATTGAAAGGAATCGTAAAACTATCAGAAAATAGGTCCGTTGGATTGATGATATCACTAAGTGATCATTAAAGGATACTGTGGGAGGTATACTCATTATTAAAAGGTTTATTTCTGGGGTTTCTCCAAAACTCCGAAAATATCTATAAAATAAAAAAAATTGGTTCACGTCAGTGCTTGAACCAATTTTTTTTCGCAATTTTTTTGAAATTTTCTAGGGGTACGGTTCTTACAAAATTTTAAACACGTCTTTATGTTGATTTTCTACTAATTGTTACCAAGCTTCAATTTGAACGAATCTTTATTTTTTGAGTTATCGAGGAAATAATATTCCAGCTGGGTATAACTCTGAAACCGTTGGACCGATTATGCCCGTAAACGTACTTAACTCTCCCATTTGGATACGCAACATACCCCTATCTCCTTCCGTTTGAAAGTTATCGAGGCAACGTTCACCCCTCCATCTACTGAACTCATACAAGGCTGCTCGATTCTCCACCAATATATATTCTTCTTCTTCTATCCTTTACTATGTGCTTGGCAGTTAACCAATATATATATCCGATCGTGTTCAAACATAGAACTTGGCAGCAAAGTTAGGTTCTGAAGGCTATAAAAGTGATTACACTCTTGTCCACTAGAGTTTTATGTCGTCTGACATATGTTTCGGTGTTTCCAGTGCGCATAGCCTCAAGTTGGGTATGCCCCAAAGCTCTGACCTGGGACCACTCTTAATCTCATAGTTTATTATTGATCTTTCTCGTCGAATCATCGAATCAAAATAATTTATTATTCAAAATGTTCAAGATACTCTTGTTTTCTGCTGATTCCTCTATAGCGGCTATTGTTGTAACCCTGGAGGAGCTACAAAGGTTATGTGAACTGATCATAAAAAGTTTCATAGAGTGGTGCCATCCAAACAGAATTATACTGAATATCTGCAAAACGGAGTGCATTCACTTCACTCTGTCGAATGATGAACATAATTCCTTGGTTATTCAGCATCTTGATATTACCATTCCATCCAAAGGCTCGATCGACATTTGAGGTGGAAGGCACATATAGATACTGTTTGTAATAAACTCATTAGCTCTTATTACGCGATAAGTAGGGTTAGGTTCACTTCCTCTTGAATCTATTTTAAACGTGTATTACAGTTTGGTAAATAGTCACTTATCATATAATATTATTCTTTGGAATAATTCCTCTGATGTTACTAGAGTTTTCATCACTCAAAAGCCCATACTTCGCATGATGTTTAACTCTAACTCCCGAGCATTCTGAAAGCCCATTTTCTTGAAAAACGATATTTTGACACCTGCCTCTATATTCATTTTTAGATGCCTTGTGTAGGTGAAGGTTTCCAGTTTGCATTCACATAACACCAGAAATTAGGAATATTTATATTTTCCCATTCATAAAACATCTATCAATCCTGACGACTCGAAGTGATCTGAGCAACAACGCCTTCTGCATTGTGTATGCTAAATCCTCAGCCAGAAATTTGCAGGCCGGAAAAATCTTCAATTCGGTCACGTAGGTAGCTTTCATTGCGCCTAGGCATCCTATGATTAGTACGACCATCCTAACCTTATGCCTTGGATACAGGATCCCAAGTTCGAACATTAACTCCTTTTATTTTTCCCTCTTCTGTTCTTCTTTCATCACCACATTATTTTCTGCGGGGAAGGAAAATTCGACGACAAAAAATTCGTTGAGTTCTTTGTCCAACAAAAGCATATCCGGCTTTATGGCGTGGATCTGCCAAGTTGTTGGAATCTCATAGTTCCAGTAGATAAGAGCTCAGTCATTTTAAACAACTGCTTCAATTTTCAGAGGCACATATGGTAGCACTGGTTCGTTGTCTATACCATAAACCTCTCTCAGATGGAAGCAGAGAATTCGGAGTGCCATATTGTTTTCCACCAAACTTTCCACATATCCGGTTGGAACATGGACTCTGCATGCAGACATAATGTGCATAACAGTTTCCTGCTGACTGTGGCATGCTCTGCACGTTGTTGGGGTGTCCACTTTAATGATGTTCTTTTTATACCAACTTGTATTCATCACCCCATATTGACAAGCCATAACGAATCTCTCTGTTTCTGACTTGAGCCCAGTGGACTTCAAAAAGGCGGAGGATAATTCACCCGACAGACCCTCATCTTTCAAACTCCTGAAAAATATGGAGTGCAGGTGTTTACTCATGTGATCTTCGATAAGTGTCTTCAGTTGTGCCGGTCTTATCTCTCTGCCAACTCTTCTTTCGTCTTTTGGCGTGAAAAGTGTTTCTGCTAGCTCATAATCGATGGATATGCCAGTTATACTGAGCTTCTGCAAAGCTCTCTGACCAGCCCTACATAGTGAAGCTCCTTGGTCCATAAATTCATTACGAGCTACCATTTTCAGAAGCGGTTCTCCGCTTCTCAATATCCTTATTGTTATTTCCAACGTTTGTTGATGGTGTTGGTATTCCAAACTTTGCAAACCTCTACCTCCCTGCGTTCATGAAAGGTATATCCTCTGAATCGAGCAGTTGGGATGCAAGCTATGATTCACTTATTATTATTGTTTTCGATAACAAAGCGGAAAATTTCCAAAAAGTTGAAAAATTACCAAACACCCTGTATATATTTGTCCACAGCCCCAATGAACCAACGTAGTTTCGCACAAGGCTTTATTCTCTAACGCAAATCCGCCTGACAAACTAAAGCCTATAAAAGAATTTCTCGCATTGTTCCAATATCGCCAACTTCTCTCTCCGCCAAATAGAAAACGAGGTGGTAACACAGCCAACCCTCAGAACTTCTGGCTGCGGTTTTGAATGTCCGTCGCTGGGAGAAAACTTCGTGGAACAAGCTGCTGCCCGGCGCAATTTGTCACAATTTCCGAACCATCTGGCACCGTTCAAAAACCAGTGATATACTAATATTAGTAAAAATTAATGCTCATATTCGGCTTTCGTCGAAAAACCTATTCCAGATGAAATATGTGAACAAGAAAAAGGTTCTACGAAGTTTTACCCACGATTTTATGTGAGGGGTGTACGATCATAAATATGGAACAGTTGAGTTTGTATGGGAATTGCCCTCAATCATTTTTCAGATCTTGAAATTGTTTCTGAGAAGTTTCAGAATGTATGTATTTGAAGGAATGGTCGGATTTCTCGTTCCTCATTCATTTCACTGACATTTCCGAAATATACAGGCTTTTTACAGACAGTTCATTATGAGGAAGTAGAACGAAAAAGGTATTGAAGTGGGCAAGGAGCTTCAGGGTGCTCGTTCATGGTCGTTGCCACAGATGGAACTCAGTTGAGAGCCCTAGTTGTGAATGCGGGGAAGTAGAGGAAAACATAGATCATTTGGTTAATAATTTTTCAACATATATATTCCAGGATGGTTTAAGGGCTATTCATAATGTTTCTGAATCTTTTTTTAGAATGGGTAGCAAGTTTCAAATCTATTTAATAAGACATGGAATATTCCATTTTGGCGCGTATGTTCTGGGGAACATCGCGTTATCATTTTGCCCAAATGTCTGTAATTTTCGGATTTTTCGCCGAAAATGTTTTCAAACGATTGGGTAAGACTCCCTGATGCAGAAACGAGGTCAAATTTGATTCTGTCCGGGCGGCCGTCTGGCCAGCCGCCCGTTGCTAAGATAACTTGAGAACGGAAAGAGATAGCGACTTGAAATATTCCGGGTGGTGGCGCATCCCAATACGACAGACAAGTTCATTAATGGGCATAATCGGCCCAATGGTTTCCGAGTAATAATTTCGTCTACAACCAATACTGATCCGATCGACGTGAAACTTGGCGAGTAATTATAGAATATAAACCTAAGAACGTGGAATTTTGTGAGAATCGTATCGCTAGAAAAATTTTAAAAAAATATTAAAAAATATTATTTACGTCATGATAACCTAAGAACGAAAAGAGATAGCAACTTGAAATTTTCAGGTTAGGTTGAGAACCTGAATACGCCATTTGAGTTTGTCTATAGGCATAATCGGCAAAACGGTTTTGGAGTTATACACATCTGAAGTTTGGTTATTATTTCCTCAATAACTCAAAAAATACAAAACCGGACCAATGCAAGCATGGTTATTAGTTGTAGAATGACAATGAAAAATTCTTGCAAAATTTCATGAGGATCGTTTCACTACAAAATTTTTAAAAAATCATTGAAAATTATTGAAAAAAAATTCTATTTATCAGAAACTATTCGTTCGACATCGCTGGAATTTTGCGAGAACTTTCAGAACCTAACTACATTACCAAGTTCCAAATGTTTTAATATGATCGGATCTATATTGTTGGAGATCCGAGCAGCCTTGTGTGTGTTCAGTAGCTGAATGGGTGACTGTTGCCTCGATAACTCTCGAACGAAACGAGATAGGGACTTGCAATTTTCAGGATAGGTTGCACATCTGAATGGAAGAGATAATTTCGCTATTGGTCATAATCGGACCAACGGTTTCGGAGTTATACCCATCTGGAATATTATTTCCTCGATAACTCAAAAAATTTAGACTCGATCGAATAGAAGCTTGGTAACTAGTTGTAGAATATGGACATGAAGACGTGTGTGAAATTTACCTACCGTTAACACGATAACAACGGAATGAGCTAGACATATCGATGGATTCTTAAGATAAAACTGCATCTTGGAAAAAAATAATTTGTAATTTGTAATGTAGAAAAAATTTTTTTTTCCTTTCTCAGAAACCATCGGACCGACTCTGCCAATAACATACTCAACTGAGATATATCACTCAAACCTACTCTGAAAATTTCAACTGCTCAGCTTTATCTGTTCGAGAGTTATTGTAGAAACAAAATTTTAAATTTTTTACAAATTTTTTTTTTACACTTTACGACAATCCGATCAATACAAGACTTCGCATGCATATAGAGGTCATTATTCTACAATTCAATGTAAAATTCAGATAGATCAAGTTATCGGTTTCGGAAATATTCATAGAAAATATTTTTAATAAATATGGCCATAATACTGAAACCGCTTGGTGGATTTCGCCCGTTAACGAACCCGTTCGAGATATTTACGCTTCGAACCTACCCTGCAAATAACAATACTCTAGCTCCTTTCGTTCGAGAGTTATCGTGTTAACGGAGGGCCGGCCGGACATAATCGATTTTGACCTTGGATTCTTCATCAGTGAGTCAAACCAAATCGTTTAAGACCATTTTCAGCCAAAAATTCGTAAATTACAGACAAATTGATAAGCACTCTGTTTCGAGAAACAAGAGCGTCAAAAAGAAACAATACCAGTGGTAGATATTTAAAAATAAATTCAATATAAAATATACGTGGTACTCCTGAGTTTCAATTCTACCTAGATTTGCTTATATTCCAAATAGTTGGCAGCAGAAGCCACTTATAGATTTAATGAACTTATGAAATTAATTTCTACACCACCGCCCCTTGTCTATTTTGTCTTATCAATTTGTGACCCAGTATTGAAATTAGTTCGGAAGTTACTTCGTCGAGGTATCGATTTCCGTAAAAGTTAGAAATTACGAGTTGGTGGGTATTTATACAATGCGAACATATGAAATTGAGACGAATTGTACATTTGTTCTGAAATTGCATTAACACTCGTCCCAGCGTGTTACCATTTTGTCCAAATATACAGGGTGAGTCTTTGACCGCGGCATTAATTTTAACCAAAGTTTCCTCTCATCAAATGAAACACTTTTTTCATTCAACATTTTTCCAAATTCAGCTCAGGTAAAAAGATTCAGGCTGTTGAAATTTTGAAAAAAAATCAGTTTTTATTTTGTAGCTTTGACATCCAATTTTCGAATAAAATGAATGTTGGCGTAAAGTTTCCTATAACTATGATACATATTTTCCAAATATTAGTTATTTTCTACTTCTACTGGTTTTCTAGTTATGGACTCGTGGATTCATAAAACTAAACGAAATTAGCATAAAGAAAGCATATAAAGTTTTTCTTGAGTCATTTCAAGAATATTCCATCGTTTTAGAACATTATATTAATCTTCATCATTCCTCCTTAAACGCACCGTTTTCGAGATATTCTTCATTGAATGTTTTAAAATGGAAAACTCCAGAAATTTTACTACTTTTATGGATCCGTCCCTGAGCGTTGGAATCCCGAATCAAGCTGTAAACCACGTTACCATGCCTTATTCTCGCCCGCCAACAATGTCATAGATAATTTATATGCGGGAGTGTATTAGCACATTGTGAAATCTTTAAACGCTTTTAACTTTTTACCTGAGCCGAATCTGGAAAAATGGTAAATGAAAAAAGTGTTTCATTTGATGAGAGAAATCTTTGGTTAAAATTAATGCAGTGGTCAAAGAATCACCCTGTATAATTTGGACAAAATAAATAATTGGATTTTAATTAATCGTGCATTAAACTCAAACTACATATAGTATTCGTTTAAAAATAAAATGAGAATTCGCACTATGCCTAATGACGACATCTAGGGTATAAAAAATGATTTAAATAATTGTTTGCCTGCTCCAAATTAATAAAAACTTAGTTATACTCAAATTGGGGTGACTTTGATAGGCACTGCACTTTTGCATAACTATGCAGATCAGTATTTTTCGAATTATTGGGACTATTTCACTCATATCAAATTCTGCCCAACCACAGGCCAAAGAAAGCTTGTATTATCGCGAAAACACATGATTTGTCTTACAACTTTGGTGTTTTCCACGACTCAACCATGGATACGGACTGTTTGACAAATGATAAATTTAAATTAAAGACGTCAACATGAGTCACTATATTCGTGAAATAGTCTAACGAAATATCACTCGTGACTGAATTTATGTCATAAGTCTGTCTTTAATTTCATAACTCAACTGAGTTTCTTCGAGCAAAAATGACTCGTTCTTCGGACTCGTGGTGTTTTCAAGCAACTCAGTTTCGTTAGGAAATATGTCGACAGACTTATCGCAAAAAATCAACCACTTGTGATAATACTAGTGAAAAGAACACTTCAGATTGCTAACTGTGGAACCACTCGGTTAACTTTGCCCATTAACAAAGTTAGCCGGCACATTTAGACTTCAAAACTACTCTGAAAATGTCAACTCTCTAACTCATTGTGTTCGAGCGTTGTCGTGTTGACGGCCGGCCAGACAGAATCAATTTTGATCTCGAATACTTCATTAGTGAATCTGTCCACCTGAATAGCACGCCAGAGAAGGTTTTTATCGAAACTTTATCATCCTGTATCTCAAAGGTTACAACGTTCAAGATATTCGCTCATATGACTTTTTTTTTTCTAGATGCTGGTTGAAAATTCGCCCCTTAACACCCTGTATACCTGCAATTCCGAACGTTACCTACGAAAACTGCTGAGAGTTCATTATTTGGAAACAATTAACCTAAATTTTGTATAAACTGAAAAGGAAACAATATATACAATAGGAACATCGATAAGAGAACCCATCAGCCTATTCATTTCTCCCTCAAGTTTTTCGAACAAGTTCATCCCATTTCCGCCGGAAGTAAAAACTCGAGGAACAGCAGCAAGATTAATGAGTCATCTTCGGCAACCGCATTACCGAATTCGTAATTTCCAAGACCCGATTCTCGAAGAAACTGCGTAAGTCCCTTATTCTCCCTAATATATTCAGCCTGGGTCGACTCTAACCTCATTTGGAATATCCAGTTTGGATAGGCATCCGAGATATCGACGGATTTTCTCAGAATTCCACGGGATTAGTTGGAATAGCAATGTAGAGTTACTCATTGTATCCCAAATTTGCACGATATGGTCGAGGATAAAACTTCACGAAGTTTATTATGCAAAGCAGACTAAGTCAGAGAATTTGGACTTTATACATCAGTGAACATACAATCAAACTGAAAATTTTATTCATTTCGCAAATCTGGCACTACAACTTTTGAAAGATAACAATGGTACAGTCAAATGGGGTGCAATTGATTTTATGGGGGGACTTTGATAAAGAGTAAAATTTTTAAAATTAATTAATGAATTTTTGGCTGAAAATGGTCTCAATCGATTTGGTTCGACTCACTGATCAAGAATCCATGGTCGAAATCGATTCTGTCCGGCCGGCCGTCCGACGGTCGTTAACACAATAACTCTCGAACGAAGAGTTAGAGGATTGAAATTTCCAGGGTACATTTGGAGCACAAATATCTCGGACGAGTTCGTTAACAGGCGAAATCAGAGTGGTTTCGGATTTATGGCCGTTTTTAGTAAAAATATTTTTTATGAATATTTCCGAAACCGATCACTCGATCTATCTGCAATTTAGCATCAAATTGTAGAATAATGACCTTTATATGCATGCGGAATTTTGTATTGATCAGATTTGCCGTAAAGTGTCAAAAAAAATTCAAAATATTCAAAATATTTTGTTTCTACAATATTTCTGGAACAGAATGAGCGAGGCAGCTGAAATTTTCAGAGTAGGTTTAGGAGATGAATATCTTGGTTGAGTTCGTTATCAGACCAAGTCTGCCTCATGGGTTTGGAGTAACGAAAAAACAATTTTTCTTTTTACATTGAAAATTTCAAATTAAATTTTTTTTAAGATGCACTTCTACGATAAAAATCTATTGATATAACTTTCAACTCTAACAAGCTAATACTTTCGGAGATATGATTTTTCGAAATTCCAATAATGAATCGTACTTCTATGTTTTCACAGAATGCTGTACTTGATTATTCTATCTATGAATTATTATATGATATGTGTTCTAACATGTCATCTTATTTTCCTATGAGAGATAAATGTCAAAACTATTTCTGATTCGTTATTCTTGATATAAAATACACCTTCGGTTCTATTAAACAAATCATGATTGAATGCAAAATGACCAATTGAATAACTTCAGCTATCGTAGAATTATGAGGATGATATTGATATTTTAGACTTTTAAGGTGATAATAAAATAATGCCCGAGGATAATCCATATGATGATGGACATAAAATACTTTGTTAAGATACATAATCAAATTGGGTTCAGATTTTCTCGAATAAAAACAAAACTGCAATATTGTCTAAGTTTCAATTGATATCATATAATTTTCAGAGTAGATTTGAGGAATGAATATCTCGGATAAGTTTGTTATTGGGGGGAATCGGTCTGTTCGAATTTAATTTCTTTCATGGTGCAGTTCTATCATAAGAATCCATTTATATCATTCCCAGAACCAATAATTTCGGAGATATGATTTGTCAAAGTTTGAACAAGAGCGCCAAAGCTCCTGTCCACATGGTTTGATCCAATTTTATTTTTGACGTGGCTCTAAATTATTTCATGTTATATTTTGTGCTCTCCATATATCGTATATCTGTCTTTCATGAATTTCATGTTCCTCTATGATCTTACATAAACATATGACATGTGTCCAACAACCTGTCAAGTTAGTCTGGCAAGATATAATCTCATTCTGTTTAAATGTGCCAATAATTATTATTCCAAAACCAATAGACCTATTCTACCTAACAACGAACTCATCCGAGATATTCGTTCCTCAATTCTATGATGAACGATATATTTTTCCTCAAATCCACTCTGAAAATTATATATTACTTGCTGGCCCGGCAGACTTCGTACTGCCTCATCTACGCCTGCCCAACGCCAATGCCCATGCCAACTCCAACTCCAACTCCAACTCCAACTCCAACTCCAACTCCGACTCCGACTCCGACTCCAACTCCAACTCCAACTCCAACTCCAACTCCGACACCGACTCCGACTCCGACTCAACGGTTACCCATCCAGCTACTGAACTCACACCAGATCTGGAAATGTTGATCGCAATCTTTTACGGTAGTAGTTCGCTGTATATGGAGAATGAATACCGCAGTCCTGATAAAAGGAAAATAGGTCGATAACTTCGGTCGGCAGCACTCCAGAGATTTTATATTTCCCTGTACATGGTTCTCGGGGAATATTAACGGAATTTCAATATGAATAATGATCGATGCTTCGAGTATGATGGCCCTGATTAATGTCTCATTCTTCGAAAGTTTCTTAACAACGTGACGAATTTCCGCCTCTTTCTATTCTTCTGATTGATGAATTGAGAACTGCCAACTTGTTGAGCGAAGTTGATTGAGTTGAATATGAAGTTAAATACTTCGACAGCCAGTGCATTTTTTGGGAGCTTACACCAGGGCGGTATAGCATCACCTAAACGTTTGTAATTTGTGCAATATTTTTGGGATCAGAAAATTCGATCATGTATCTCATAAATTGGTTCAATTGGGTTGGCTTCCAATGAGACTTCGTTTCGAATATTTCGCTGTCTGACTTTCCAGAATATAATTTTGAAGAGAACTCCACCTCATCTATTCAACAATTTGCAGTTTAGATCTGATTCCATAATGTTAGCATTCGATATAGAAATTTACTTTCTTGTCTTCACAACATAACATCAATTTTTCAGAGAAGTTTTAAATGCAATATGTGTAAACTATACAATGTGATCCCTAAAGAATTAAAACAACTTGAAAGAGAGAAATTCAGAACAAATATCAAAGAATAACTCCTCAACTCTGTCTAGCTGTGTGCATCTAGAAAGCGAAGATGTCATTCTTTCTTTGAACAGTTTTTGGAGCAGCAGCAGCTCATTTGTGTGAACATGTATCTCTTCGAGTTTTTAGAGAACGAGTTTGAAGATTTTCTTGTACGTATCTCACGTCCACAAAAACGTCGTGAAATTAGGCGCAAGTTGATGATTTTGCTGAATACGACGAGGAAGAGTTTAGGTCCAGGTTTCGACTATCAAAGTTAACAGTTGACTATGTACTATCTTTTATAGAAGACGACATAAACACAACAACCTAACAATGTCTAAACTACTTCCTAAATTATTTACAAAACATTCTGATTCTATGCAACAATCATCACAGATACATAAATACACAAGTTACAAGGCCTCACCTTTCGTTTGTTCAACCAGTAGCAAGCATAAATGTGACGTTGCCAAGCACACCTCCCATAAATTGTCAGATAGCTATCTAGTAGATATTTTATCCAGGACCCGCGTAGTGAAACAGAAAATAATTATCCGACCGATTTATCCAGCAGCTATTTTATCTGCTGAATTCATATCCGGGACTTTATCAGCAAGTGGTGAAACAGGCCCTTAGTCGCACAACAGGAGCTTCTCAGGGATATCCCTGGGGAACTCCTAGGAGGGTCAGTGTATTCTTAATCATGTCTATAGCAAGCGCGCCAAAGCAGATTGACCCCACGTCAATGATTTTTCAATGTTTTTAATTCTTTCATAGTGAAATCAATCTGCATTGACTCGCTTGCTATAGGCATGATTATGATTATTCTGAACCTACCTAGGAAGAAATTCCTTTTAATAAAAAGGAAAGCACTTAGCTTAAAACTTGCAAACAAATTGAAGGTATTCTTCGAGGATCCTTCCAGCTGATGAGTGTAGATCCTTCAAACTGGAACTCACGATGAAGGGTATATAAGGATCTCAATTCAATAGCAGCTTCAATCAACCAGTGTTATGCATGCAGCCTCTCAATCACGTAGCAACGAAGTTTTCCACTCCAACAAAAATTCTACAACATAGGATTCAACTTAAGCCCATGCTAAAAATTTCACTAGATAGGCTTAAACTTCAGTCCAAGCCATAAACTATAGATAAATAAAAATAACAGTGTTACAAATAATCATTGAATGGTTTCTTTCTGGGTTTTCTCTCCCAACTTTTTAAAAATATCTATGAAATGAAATATTAATTATTATGTGATTTGTTTCTGCGTAAGAAACACAAGACAAATATCTTGTGTTTCTTACGCAGAAGCAAATCACAAAATAATTAAATTTTTATTTTATAGATAATTTTCAGAGTTTGGGAGAGAAAACCCAGAAGAAACCATTCAATGATGAATATACCTCCCACAGTATTCTTTAATGGTTACAAATAATACTCTCCAAGATACAATATTTCTCTGTATGAACCTGGGGTATAAATTAACAGTACACGAACCTCCTCAATGTTGAACGGAGTTCAAATTTCAATTTTTCAACACAGTTGGAAAAATTTCGAAGGACACATTCTTGTTGCTGTAAATTTAATAATCAATAGTTTTCGGCACAATGTCTGTAGCCGGCAAAGAATAATAAAGCGGGTAGCATTCTAGATGTTTCAGTTTCGCCGACTGGAGTATGTCATAAGACACACCATCTGGTACCAATTTGAGCTGTTTGTCACTGTCGACCAGAGCTGAGCCGAAGCATTGTGCCGGTATAAGAATATATTCTTATACTGTAGCAATTGGCAAAACATTGGTTTCCTTTATCCTTTGACCTTTCCTGTATACTGTTTTGTTTGGTTTCGTGTATTGTGTATGTGTATTCGTGACTTGTAGACAGATTAGTTAAAGGCAAAACATTTTCTTGTATGTTAATCCGAGACTCATTTCTAAATGTTCTGATACTAATATTCTGAAAATATTTGTCATAAATTTCCTTAGTGTAATTCATTCAGCTTTTTCGACACTCATTCAAAATAATCAATATTTCTCTTAAAACAAATTGTGGGTTTCCACTATATATCCCAATTTCCAATTTGTATATTTGCCTATGGCATAAAAACACCATTGTTTTTATACCATGTATTTGCCTTCACTTATTCTAACCTTCATAACATCTCTCTCTCTCTCTCTCTCTCCCCCCTCTCTCTCCCCCCTCTCTCTCCTCCCCTCTCTCTCCCCCCCTCTCTCTCCCCCCTCTCTCTCCCCCCTCTCTCTTGCCCCCTCTCTCTCTCCTCTCTCTCTCTCCTCTCTCTCTCTCCTCTCTCTCTCTCTCCTATAGAGAGATAGAGAGATTCGAATACAAGTATATTGAAAAGGTCACTCCGCTGTTTATTTTTGATTCCAACAAACCTGTGTACAAACACATACATAGTTTATTACTGTAATTATTTCATAGGAAAGGCACTCTTAGGTTATCAAGTTAATTTCTCATCATCTCTCACAATCAGCATTGTACAATGTTTGTCATTGATTTGAAGAATAATATCACTGAAAAAATTATCGCTGATAGAAACACTGAGCTAAATCACGAGGGAATAAAACGGAGAAATAAATCCTGACAAACGTTTACCCAACTGCTTCTTTGAGCCTCATGCTGCTGAATCCAGAATAAACTCCCTGGCCAAATAGTCCATAATTCCCCAATTACCCCGAGTTACTGCCGAAAATATGCTGCCAATTCAGCGTTCCATCACCCAACCCCTTATTATCCCTGAAAACATCGCATCGAAGTTCGAGCTCTTTAAATGTCAATCACGTCATTTTCCGATTCATAATTCTCAACTGTGTCATGATCAAATCTGCGTGATATGAGTTCTACACCGCACAAGTTCAGATACTTGATATACGGGGTAATTATTTTAAGAGGATAATTAGACTTGTATAGAAAAGTAAAAACACACAAAAGTTCTGGTTCATACACAACTTTTTTTTAAATATCGACATGTGTCTACCACTTCCGGTTATACCGGAAGTAGCTACCAACTTCCTTATTTTAAATTGAGTTCTGTTTATTCAATAATATCTATGTCCATCTATGATCATTTTGGAAATATTTGCACTTTAAGAAAAAAATTGACAGATAAGAGGAGTACTTTGATGCTTTGTATCTCAGTAACTGTTAAGTATATGTAAAACAAAAAAAAACTTTCGGAGTACCTAAAAAAAAAATTCTGTTTATTCAAATAATTATTTATTTTGTGGGGAACATCGCATTATAATTTTGCCCAAATGTTTATAATTTTCGAATTTTTTGCCGAAACTGGTCTCAACTGATTAGGTGGGAACCCCTGATGAAGAATTCGAGGTCAAATTTAATTCTGTCCGGTATTTGCCACGATAACTTGACAACAGAAAGAAATAGCGATTTGAATTGGTAGGTGACGCATTCCAATACGACGGACAAGTTCGTTTATGGGCATAATCGATCCAATGGTTACCGAGTAATTTTGTTTTCAACCAATACAAGTCTGATCGAATTGAAAGTTGGTGGGTAGTTGTAGAATACAAACCTAAGCACATCTCTGAAGTTTTGTATGAATCGTATCACTTGAAAATTGTAAATAAATTATCAAAAAATATTATTTATGTCATGATAACCTGAGAAAGGAAAGAGATGGCGATTGAAATTTTCGGGTAAAGTTTTGCATCTGAATGGGACATTTGAGTTTGTTTATAGGCATAATCGGCCAAACGGTTTTAGAGTTATACCCATCTGGAATTTGGTTGTTATTTCCTCAATAAGGCTAAAAATACAGAACCGATCCAATTCAAACATGGTTATTAGTTGTAGAATGCCAACGCAAAAATTCATGCAAAATTACGTAAGGATCATATCACTTGAAAATTTTGAAGAAGATATTGAAAAAAATTCTATATATCTATCTTGTTGGAGATCCGATCAGACTTGTGTTAGTTCAATACTGGATGGGCGACCGTTGCCTCGATAACTTTTGAATGAAAGGAGTTAGGGACTTGCAATTTCCAGGGTAGATTGTACATCCCAATGGAAGAGTATATTCGATTTTGGGCATAATCGGTCAATTGGTTTTGGAGTTATACCTACCTGGAATATTATTTCCTGGTCAACTCAAAAAATATAGCCTCGATCGAATTGAAGCTTGGTAACTTGTGGTAGAATATCGGCATAAAGACGTCTGTAAAATTTTGTGACAACCATCACAAAATTGGTTCAATCACTGACGTGAAGGCAGGAGCTTTTGCGCGTATGTTCTATTGTCGATTATCCTGTATTGGACACTCTTAATCGAATTAATAGAACTCAAGCGCAAAAGCTCCTGACTTCACGTCGGTGCTTGTACCAATCTTCACAACGATCCGCAGGTTCTGCATAAATGATGGATTTATTTCTTTTTCAGTTTTCTTTACAAAACTCGGTTTTGTGCGCGTTTTCCGCAAGAAACAGCGTGTCTGTATTTATTGATTTTTTTTCCGAAAATGGTCCCGAAGGATAAAGTTCGACTTACTGATAAATAATTCGGGGTCAAATTAAATTCTGTTCCTCCGTCCGTAAGCACGATAACTCTTGAACGGAATGAGTTATAGGGTTGAAATTTGCAAGATAGTATTTGAGCGTAAATATCTTGGACAGATTTGTTTATGGGAGAAATCCACCTAGCGGTTTCGGAGTAATAGCCATTTTTAATTAAAACATTTTTAAAGAATTCTTACGAAAGTGATTACTCGATCTATCTTAAATAAAGCATCAAATTGTAGAGCCATGACCTTCATTTGCATGCGGAGTTTTGTATTGATCAGATGTCTAGAAACTGGCAAAACACAATTTCAAAAATTTCAAAATTTAGTTCCCACGATAACTCGAGAATAACTGATCTGATTGAATTGAAACTTGGTTGTTAGATGCAAAGGACCGAAGCTAGCACTGTTGACCGAAGCTAGCACTGTCGAGCAGATCAACTTGAAAAAATTCGAGACATTACAACTCTTTTGCAGAATATTTGATTGTGACTGTTCTACGGGTTTCTGGGGACAGCATGTGGCTGATATTGCGAAGTTCGCTGCGAATTAGCTGCGATATTTTTGCTGTCTACGAAATATTTCTCGGCCAATCAGGTTCTTTCTATAAGACCCCAGATCAGACCAGCACTTGAATACTGCCCTTATGTTTGGAGTTAAGCACCCAAACAAGTTTGGGGCTCCATCCAGAAAAGAGATGTACGGCTGATTGAGGTAGGGGAATGAGGAGGATTGCTGACATGTGCTTCTATAGATATTATCAAGGTCGTTGCTCCACGCAGCTATAAAAGTGAGGCCAGCTGCTGGCAGATTTGCACGTCGTACTAGGGTCAATGTGAAATCCAATGTGCACCGCTCTAAGCAGTCTAATTAGCAATTCTTGAATTTATGTTTATCATGTTTATCAGAGCTTCCTCCTCCACCGAAGTGGCAAATTGTGCAACATGCTTCCACCTGATGTGGTTCCTTCGGAGTATAATCTTCAACAGTAGTTCAAGATGAACCATAGATCAAACATATAAACTAAGGAAACAGGTAAAATAATTTACCAGGGTAAATTCGATTAAGAGTTTCCAATACAGGAGAACGGACAATAGAATTCACCATGGTAAATTCGATCAAGAGTGTCCAATACAATATCATCCAACCTTCACTAACAATACTATAATTTATTTACTGTAAAACAAACTTTGATTTTTTTGTATAATTGAAATCAATCTAAAATATTAAATCTTTTTTGTTTTTTTAATATTGAAATAAGAATTTTTTTGGTAGGTGTGAGGTAATTGCTAATATCTAACTCGTTTTATGGGTAATGATCTCAAAAAGGTTGGGAATCGCCGCACAAGATCAAACCTGAGTTTCCTCGAGCAAGAAAATCTGTTTTATCAACAAGCTGGATCTGCTCAAGGAACTATGATCACTGTATTCATTGTGAACCAAAAATCCAAAAGAATGGCTCCCTAACGATAAATAAATATCATCCGATGAATGAAATGTATCAGATGCACTTTGTGTTTGACGTATTTCTCTGAATCCGTAGTTGCATTCTATATTTGAGCTTTCAAGATGGATATTTAGCTATGCGATAAACCCAATCAATAAAATAAAAAAAATTTCGTATGATTGCCTGACTGATGAAATCTCAGTTCAAAAATGCAATGGCCAAAATATCCGTTAAATTCGTCAAACATCCTGCAATCGTTAGTTGATTATCATAAGTAGATATAATATGTCGATTGATAACAATCTTGACACTTTGGGAATTGTATTCAAGATGATCTGAATTTCGAAGGGTAATCTTTCCACGTCGTCTAGAAAAATTTAATTAATTTCAAGTATCTCTACGATAAACTGCCATGCAGCCGTTGCATGTTGTGATAAAATAGAGTCGAACTATGTTTTTGGAATCTCTTATGTTGATTTACACACTTCAAAACCGTCTGGATTTCTACGTCAATAAATCAAACATTTTTTTTTGAGTTAAGGTTCATAATACAGAAAATAATTTGTTATTGGTATGAACTATTAAATTTCAAATTATGAAAAGAGTTTAGTATTTTATTAATATATTTCGAACTATTAAAATAATTTGTTCGTAATCCCCTACCTACTCACATATCTGGAATAAATGGACAATCTGCTATGATTGTCTCCAGCCTTGCTCTAGACATTTCGATGATACTTTCCTTAGGTATGTCGAGTTGCGAAAACTATGCACCGAGTGTGAGTTTTGCAACAACCCATTCCACGAGGTTGAATCATTGCAGATTGCTCCTTTAATCTTGATTAATAAATTTAATGACAATTTTTAAAGCATTGTAGATAGCTCTTTCTTTTAAGGATAATTTTTGAAGCATTTTTTTAAACGAAATTTTTTTTTAAATTTAATTTATTTCATGATGCAGTTATATCATAGGAATCCATTGATATAATTCCCAACTCTGAAAAACCAATTCTTTCGGAGATATAATATGTCTGTTTGAACAAGAGCGCCGGAAGCTCCTGTCCACAGGGCTTGAACCAATTTTTGTAATATTTGCTGGGTAAACCAGCAAAAATGAACGCGAACGAATTGGAAAAAAGACCCAAACGTTTTAATTCAAATATATCTTTACTGCGGGCGAAGCCACGACAGGTAACCGCATTTATTTTATAAACATTCGGATTCCACATGAGTGAGGACTAAGCCATGGGCAAAAGGTGGTTGGTAACATTTTCCGTCAGCTATTCCTGGCGGAATATTCATTAACTGGATAAGCGCTTGTTACAATACAAATCGTATTTTCTTGTACGCCGCACGAACTTCCGATACCCTTTTCGGAGAAATATATTCCAAACATGAAATAAACAGAAAAACACTGAACACTATCGTTAGGGTGAATAACGTGAGCAATCGTGATTTTCGATATTGAAAAGTGCAAGCTTTAGGTGGCTGCATTTTAGTCATTGATGCCATGAACGAGTCACGTCACAATTCATGTTCAAGGGTTGTTGGGGATTTCAACCTTCGTGTTCTCACGGTAGCCGTTGAAATTTCTTGGAATTCAGAATCGATAGCCTCACTTTCCTGATTTTGTGAGGAATTGTTCAAATAATGCATTGTTATACAGGGTCGTCCAGACTTCAACCAAGAAACTTTAACCACGTATTCTACGTCAAAAATAAGCCCTAGTCTGTCATATAAATATATGTCGAGCTATGCTTCCCCTTTGAGATACAGGGTGTTAAAATTATTTAAAAAAATTGTTTCTTATTAATATCTTTTACGCTGCTTGAAATATTTCAATTTGGGTATGAGTGTGGCTGTTAACGCTTTTTTTTTAATAACACGTTTCGTCCTCCCTCTTTGGGATTTCCTCAAACGATCTAAGTCGTGTTTGTGTTTATTTGTCTTCCTTTATCTTATTTGATCAAGGGGCTTCATTTCTCCTTTTGGTTGGTTTTGAATTTAAGTTTGCCAACTTAAAATTCATTCTCTAATTAGTTGGTCTGTTTGCCCAATAACGAACCTAACCAAGATATTTATCCCTACAACCTACTCTGAAAATTTCAACTGTCTGGCACATTTCGTTCGAGAGTTATCGTGTTAACGGCCGGATGGACGGCCGGACAGAATCGATTTCGACCACGGGTTCTTGATCAGTGAGTCGGACCAAATCGTTTAAGACCATTTTCAGCCAAAAATTCGAAAATTACAGACATTTGGGCAAATTGATAAGCGCTCTGTTCCGAGGAACAAGAGCGCCAAAAGCGTAGTAGCTGATTTCGAAACTAAGCAGCTGAAATAATTGTCTCAGTTTTGGATCTGACTTGTTAATTTTTTCTTGAGACTCCTAGTGGTCTTTATTCAATTATGCACGCCCCAATAGGACATTATTGGTATCCTAAATGCCAAAATTAGACTCAATCCGATATTTGATTTTGGAATTTCGACCAAAATATTCCTCAAAATAGTTGAACATGTTTTGAATCAATTCAAACAGATCATTATACCAGATAAATTGAGTAGGTAAGTAGTTTCGGAAAAATTCAGAAAAAATGCTTTTACTCAAAATGCCCATAACTCCGAAATTAATTGTTGTTTATCTAATCTGCAAAATTCAACTCTCTACCTCATCATTTCGTTCGAGTTATCGTGCAGGCCGGACGGAAAGAATTAGATTTGACACCGGATGATTCATAATTAAGACGAACCCAATCGTTTGAGACTATTTCGGCCAAAACTTCCAAAATTACAGATTTACTGCCAAACTTATAGCGCGCTGTCCTTGGTGGAACAAACGCACAATGAGATCAAAATGGTCGCAAATCTGAAAGACAGTATTAGCCAAACGACCACGTTCTCAGTCTGAACTAATCTAATCTACTTTGAAGCGAAAAATATTGAATACGATTTGTTTTCATGGAGTAAAAATAGAATTTTACGATTTCTCAACCATAGTTTCTACGTTATGAAGTTCACGTTATCATGATTTCCCATAATTACATTTCATTGTGCAACAATGGCACATACAAATGTCTTGTTCCAAAAATACATTTCCACACAAAGTAATAATTCCGTAATAATTATTCGAAAAGAATGTATTCCGATTATCATCGAATCAATTCACTAGTTTATTGTAATGACAAATGTTTCAGTCCAGTTATATCTCGTTCCGATATCCACTTCTAAAATTCGAATCTTGATATTGAATCATTGATTTTCATCAACATTGTTATCTCCCGAATATTATCCATTTCAGATTTTTATTACCGAAATTAATTCGTTAATCCGGAACTCTGTAGGGATCCCATATTTTTGTACGTCATCTCACGTTGTATAAACGTTCAAAATATGACAACATAAGAGGCTATTGTATTTTTATCTGATATTGACCGTTATCTAGCAATCTCCTGATTTAAACATGTATAAAACCCAGGAAATTCATTACCTGTGCCTCAGTGAGTAATCGTCCGTATACTGACCCGCAAAATGAGAACCCTCAGTGTAACGTTACTCCTCCTTTTTTGTGCCAATCACGCATTGAGTGCAAAAATTCTGGGTGTGTTCATGACACCAAGTTATAGCCACCAAGTAGTGTATCAACCGATCTGGAAAGAACTTTCTCTCAGAGGCCATGAAGTCACCGTGATCACTCCAAACCCTCTGAATGACAACAAACTGATAAATTTGACCGAAATCGATGTGAGTGAGTCATACCAAATTTTCAGGGAAGAAAATGAGAAAGGACTCATCCAAAAGAATTCACCCCTTGTTGAGATGAAGAGGTTCGGGAAAATATTCGAATCATTAGCACACTATCAACTTGGTCACCCAGAAGTACAAGATTTGCTCAAGAATAAAAACCAAACTTTCGATCTCCTGTTGGTGGAATATCTCTATCCTGCAATGTACGCACTCAAAGACGTCTATAACTGCCCAATGATCGGAATAACATCCCTGGGATTAACGCCATTTGGACACGAAATAATTGGAAATCCCAAAAATCCAGCAATGGAGCCCGATTTCACAATGGACGTGTCTGAGAGTCAGACATTCAAAGATCGTTTAATAAGCACTGCCTTAGATTTCACCGGAAGAGTTTTATCCCGCTATTTACTCATGAAGAAGCTGGATACAATGTTAGCCCAATACATTGACGATGATATCAGGCCCATGCGTGAAATAGTCCAAGACTTCAGCTTGGTAATCGTTAACTCCAACTTGGCTATCCGAAATGCAAAACCAGTAGTTCCAAATCTCGTAGATATTGCTGGAATACACATCAAGGATCCTAAGCCGTTACCTAAAGTGAGTTAGTAATTCCATCTATATTAATAAATTGGTTCAAGCACTGACATGAAGTCAGAAGCTTTTGCGCGTATGTTCTATTGTCCATTCTTCTGTATTGGACACCCTTAATCGAATTTACCATGGTAAATTCAAGTTACAAGTTACAAGTGAAATTTCTGGAGTTTTCCATTTTAAAACATTCAATGAAGAATATCTCGAAAACGGTGCGTTTAAGGAGAAATGATGAAGAATAATATAATGTTCTAAAACGATGGAATATTCTTGAAATGACTCAAGAAAAACTTTATATGCTTTCTTTATGCTAATTTCGTTTAGTTTTATGAATCCACGAGTCCATAACTAGAAAACCAGTAGAAGTAGAAAATAACTAATATTTGGAAAATATGTATCATAGTTATAGGAAACTTTACGCCAACATTCATTTTATTCGAAAAAAGGATGTCAAAGCTACAAAATAAAAACTGATTTTTTTTCAAAATTTCAACAGCCTGTATCTTTTTACCTGAGCTGAATTTGGAAAAATGTTAAATGAAAAAAGTGTTTCGTTTGATGAGAGGAATCTTTGGTTAAAATTAATGCAGTGGTCAAAGACTCATCCTGTATATTAGATCTTGTTCAAATTTTGAAATTTGTATGTAAAATCAAGATTTGACGGCTAAATTTTAGCGATATTGGACGAGTGGATTTTTCTTAAATTTTCTAGTGATATGATTTCGAGATTTCGCGAAAATTTGCGCGTGTGATACCAACCTTATAATAGTCCATAATGAATATCTATTAGTTCAAATTTGCAGAATATTGCTATCACGTGGAGTTCTGTAGTAAGCCCATTCTTATCCAACCATTCAATAATTATGATGAAATTCTATTTTAGAGCTTGAAACATTTCCTGGACATCTCTACCGAAGGGGTCATCTATTTCAGTCTGGGCTCGAACATGAAGAGCGCCTTGATACCCCAAGAAAAACTCGACATAATTATGCAAGTATTCGCAGAATTGCCATACAAAGTCTTGTGGAAATTCGAGAAAGAAAATCTACCAAACAAAACAGACAACGTTTTCATCCAGAAATGGCTTCCCCAGCAAGATGTACTGGCACATCCGAATGTTAAACTCTTCATATCTCAAGCTGGCATACAATCAATTGATGAGGCTATTTTCAAGAGGGTTCCCTTACTTTTAATGCCAATCTTCGGAGACCAACCACATAACGCCAATCATATGGTTACTAAGGGTGCGGCTCTCTCCATAGATTACAGCAACTTGAATAAAATGGATCTCAAGAATGCTATACTGGAAATGATGAACAATCCCAAGTAAGTTAAGAAATACATAAATTAAATTGAATCAAAGGTTGATTCAATAGAATGTCACGTTATATGTAAATGAAACGCATTGGCTGTTCATGCATTCTTAGTGTATTCAGTAGATATCTTGTTCTGACAAAAACCGAAATTTTAATGCATCAGATTGCAGTTTCAAACCGGTGTGGCTGACAATTTGATGGGTGAATAATTGTTTGGCCAACAGAAGAATACTGTGAGAGGTATATTCATTATTTAATATTTTATTTCTGGGTTTTCTCTGCCAAACTCTGAAAAATATCTATAAAATAAAAAAAATATTATTTTGTGATTTTCTTCTGCGTAAATACAGTATAGCTATCAACAAAAAATAATTCTGAAGATTTTCTATGACCACAGAATTTTTAATTATGTATTCTATTGGAATTGAAATACGAAAAAACTCAAGTATCCAACTCCGGGATACGATATTCACGAAATTCCGCGAAAATTGGTGGGTCGGCATTCTACAAGTAGGTGATCACCGAGTTTTAATTGGATCAGATTTTTATATTTTGAGTTATAGGGAAAATAACAACAAAATTTCAGATCCACCAAAAAAATTTGGCCGATTATGCTAATTAACGAATATCGCATTCGGATGCGCACCCTACCCTGAAATTTGTCACTATCTCTTTCCGTTGTCAAGTTATCGTGACATAGTACGGTTCTCATAAAATTTCACACACTTCTTTAAGTCGATATTCCACAACCAACCTCAAATTCGATCGGGTCTGTATTTTTTGAGTTATCGAGAATAACTCCGTAATCGTCAGGCCGATTATGCCCAACAATGTACTTAACTCGCCCATTCGGATGCACTACCTACCCCTAAAATTGCAAGTCCCTATCTCTTCTCATTCGAAAGTTATCGTGGCAACGGTTACCCATCCAGCTAATGAACTTTTCTGTAAAGTTAGGTTTCTAAGGCTTTCGCAAAATTTCAGCGTTGTCAGGCGAGTAGTTTCCGATATATAGAAATTTTTTTTCAATGATTCTTAAGTTTTCTTATACGATCCTCACAAAATTTCTCAAATATTTTTACGTTGGCAGTCTACAACTAATTACCATGTTTGAATTGGATGGGTTTCGTATTTTTTGAGTTATTGAGGAAACAACAACCAAAATTCAGATGGGTATAACTCCAAAACTGTTTGGCCGAATATAGTTATAAACGAACTCAAATGTCGCATTCAGATTCACAAACCACCCTAAAAATCTCAAGTCGTTATCTCTTTCCGTTCTCTTATATCGTGGCATAAATAATATTTTATAATACATTTTTTTAAATGTTCTAGTGACACAAAATTCCACAAGCGTCTTTGTATAAGTATTCTACAACTAGCTACTAACTAGCTATAAAACATTCTTAGTCGCTGAATTGTTTTCAATACATTTATACAACAGATATAAACCCAGAATTGGCACATTTTATAAAATAATTTTGTCATTCGATTCATTTTATAGAGCTCTTCACAAAGATTACAAGACTATTTCATGAACATTCTGGCACCATCTAAAAAACTGTTTTGTAATAGCTTTATAAGGTTTTTCATATAAACGTTCTGAAATAAAAATGATACATAGAATGATATCTATAAAATTATTTGATATCAAGTTGGAAATGGCAATCCTGAATTATAACAACATAGAGAAAATATAGATGTCATGTGTCATTATTGTTTACACGAAGCCATTTTATTTATATATACTTCTGCACTTACAGACATATTTTTGGATTTACCCAACGAAATTCTCAATGCAAATGAAATTTCTTCGTGAAATGTAGCACTAAAATGACATATTTTAAACGCGCCCCCTTGTTTCGAGTGTTTTACATAAAAAAATTGAACAAAACATAAATGTGGCTTGTCAGTCTGATAATCATTTGTACGAAAATGTATTCCAATTTGTTCTACAGATTATTTTTGAGTCATTTCATGCTCTTGGATGGTTGAAATATCTACACACTGGTGATTTTTAGTGTGTTTAAAACACTCCCCACTCTGAGTAATCACAAATGCCGCCATGTTTAATGGCGTTCTGTTATAAAATGATTTTGCATCAGTTTCAAGCATTTCGTGGTAATTTACCTACTTTACAACTACTATAAAACATGTTATTGTGTTCTACCGCGTGAAAGTCAACATAACCTGCAAAATCAGTGAAACAGTTAACGTTTTCCTGTGGAATATCTGATAAATACATATTTTTGCAAGGAAATTCAAAAGAAGAAATAGCAGGTAACCTGATGAACGTATCTTATTAATAAGTCGATATCTTAAACACAAACATGATTGTGGTGATAATTTTGTACCTACAGAAAATTGTCTTCAGCAGTATCATAATGCTTCCTGAACCTGTATATATAATTCCAAATTAAAAAACAACGATATATTATTATTATACCTTCAATTCTTGATTAACTGCGAAGTAATAAAGTTATGAATAGGTAAGACATTTGCTCTGGAAGCAAAATTGTAACTTAAAGCACTCCTATATAACTGTTTCATGAGGTTATACAGAACATCTTTGAAGTAGTTTTTTAATATATTTAAAGTGAAATTATAAATATCCCCAGAATTAATGAAGAAACCATTAAAAAGCAATTCAGTTTTATAAGCAGAATTGTTTTATAAGTTAGTTATAAAACTTTTAACAAATGGTTAAGTAACAGTTTTATAACATATTTCATAATTCTGCTGTATAGACGTTTTCACGATAAATTTATAAAGTATTTCGATTCTCCACAACAGAATGAAGTTTATGTAGCTTTAATATGAATATGAAGCACTAATATGATACTTATGAAATATATTAGTCGCGAATCATTGGAGTTATAAGACAACTTTGCTGGTTGGGAGTCAGCTATCCGGTATGCTGACCGGGTCCTTTTCCTGACGCTCGCATATTATATTGACTCACCCCTCATTTGATACTTGAAAATTCTATCGTATCTATTAGGGATATTTCCTAATTTGTTATTATCACTACTTTCCAGATATCAAAACAACATGGATAGGCTTCACGCCATTGCCACGGACCAAATAGTACCTCCACTGGAAAAAGCTGTGTGGTGGATTGAGTATGTACTCCGTCACGATGGTGCAGGACATCTCATGTACAGTGGAAGAAATATTCCTTTTTACCAATTCTATATGTTGGACATCTTAGCCGCGGTCGTAGTCAGCATAATCAGCATCCTAACAATTCTAGTTTGGATGACGAAAACATCCCTCAAATTCTTCAGGATATCGAGGAGCTATGTGCAGAACAAACTGAAGAAAAAGATTCAATAAGCATTGAATAAGACTGAACAACAATTCTCATATTTATTATCATTGTGAATGTTTTTATACGGACGAAGAAATAGAATATTTTTCATAGTGTGTATTTAATTTCAGACGTTTAGTCAATGACGATGGAAAGAGTATTTCAATGTTAAATTTCCATTTAGATTGAACATAAAAAGATCATTATCCGTCCATTTATACCGTTCAATCTCATATTAGAAATGTATTTTTTCTAGTATCATCATTGAATGGAGAAATATTCATTTTGGAATCGATAATGCCGATAATTCCAACTATCCAATAAATAACACGAAATCATTAAAGGATACTGTGGGAGGTATACTCATTATTCAACGGTTTTTTTCTGGGTTTTCTCTCCCAAACTCTGAAAAATATCTATAAAATATAAATTAATTATTTTGTGATTTGCTTCTGCGTAAGAAACACAGGATATTTGTCAGAAGCAATCAATTGAACAATGTTGCCTAACAAACAACAACGAAACAACATCAACGAAGAAACAACTATATCGTAACGTTTCGGAGTCTATATCAGACTCCTTCTTCAGACGCTCAATGAAAATCGAGAGAATTATTTTGTTGATAGTTATTTGGTGAAATTCAAGAATTGTCACATTGACAGTATTTAAAAATCATAGCTAACATAGTTTTACTTCGCATAGAAATTTCAAATTCCAACTCCTTTTTCAATAAATTTAGCCAAATATGGTCAATACCAATTGAGCAATTTGCAAAATTGCATTCTCTGTTCAATAAAATACAATAAAATACTTAAGGAGTCAACTTGTATTTTATTGAACAGAGAATGCAATTTTGCAAATTGCTCAATTGGTATTGACCATATTTGGCTAAATTTATTGAAAAAGGAGTTGGAACTTGGAAATTTCTATGCGAAGTAAAAATATGTTAGCTATGATTTTTAAATACTGTCAATGTGACAATTCTTGAATTTCACCAAATAACTATCAACAAAATAATTCTCTCGATTTTCATTGAGCGTCTGAAGAAGGAGTCTGATATAGACTCCGAAACATTACGATATAGTTGTTTCTTCGTTGATGTTTCGTTGTTGTTTGTTAGGCAACATTGTTCAATTGATTGCTTCTGACAAATATCCTGTGTTTCTTACGCAGAAGCAAATCACAAAATAATTAATTTATATTTTATAGATATTTTTCAGAGTTTGGGAGAGAAAACCCAGAAAAAAACCGTTGAATAAATAACACGAAAACACAAACAACAGGCCATATATTTCGGAGACGAATTAATTTTACAGGGCGTTTTTAAACAATACATATTCGAAACGGGATGAGAGATTGAATAATTTTGAACGTATTTGACGATATATTCTATCATACTAAGTGTTAAAAATTCTGAGATATTCCCTGTTTACTCTTATTTCAATAGATCAACCATTCGTTCTGTAGAGTTAAGTTGAGCATGTATTTCATCGATATCTATAGCATGTGATCTAAATATGAAGAAGGATTCAAATGGTAGAGTTGATCGAATTCCCTCGGACTTCTTAGACAATTGCTCTTGTAATAAAGATATTATCAAAAATTCTTAAAAAGCACTGCCGTGAAGACAGGAGCTTTTGCGCATATGTTCCATTGTCTATTCACGCATCATATGTAGTCGATCGTACTGAAATTCGGTACTCGGTTGTAAAATGGATTCTGACGTATAATTTCTGAAATATAAAAAAAATGGTTCAAGCACTGACGTGAAGTCAGGAGCTTTTGCGCGTTTGTTCTATTGTCCATTATCCTGTATTAGACACTCTCAATCGAATTTACCATGGTAAATTATATTGTCCATTCATCTGTATTGGACACACTTAATTCGAATTTTCCATGGTAAATTCGAATTCGCTTCGTTAATTGGCATAATCGGCCCATCTCAATGGTTTCCGAGTAATAATTTTGTTTTCAACCAATACAAATGCGATCGAATTGAAACTCAAAGAAGTTTATGAAATTTTCAGAGAATCATATCACTAGAAAATTTCAAAAACATTATTAAAAAATATTATTTATGACACGATAAACTGGGAACAGAAAGAGATAGCGATTTGAAATTTTTAGGTTAGGTTATGCATCTGAATGCGACATTTGAGTTTTTATATAGGTATAATCGTTCAAACGGTTTTGGAGTTATACCCATCTTAATTTTGGTTGTTATTGCCTCAATAACACGAAAAATATGAAATCAATCCAAACATGGTTATTACTTTTCATGGGTGCCCATAGTCAGGGGCAAGGGGGGGGGGCAGGGCACCCCCCTAGCATTTAGGGAAAGAAAAGAAATCATCATATGTGCAAAAATTGTTTTGTCAAATAATTATACTTATTGAATATCTTTGTGTCTAGCCCCCTCCTAAAAATTTTATTTTCAATTGGGTGCCAGTGTTAGTTGTAGAATGCCAACGCAAAAATTATTGTGAAGTTTCGTGAGGATCATATGACTAGAAATTAAAAAAAAATCATCGAATTTCACTGAAAAAAATCTATATATCAGAAACTATTCCTCCAAAAATACTGAAATATTGTGAGAGCCTTCAAAACCTAACTTTACTGCCAAGTTCCAAGTAGCTAGATTGGTGACCGTTGTCCCGATTAGTTTCCTAGGAATGGATATAGGGACTTGGAATTTCTAGGATAGGTTGTGCATTCGAATGGGAGAGTTAACTTTGTTGTTGAGCATAATCGGCCCAACGATTCCAGAGTTATATCCATCTCGAATGTAATTTCCTCGATAATTCAAAAAATATACACTCGATCTAATTGTAGCTTGGTTACTACTTATAGAATATCGATATAAAGACGTGCATGAAATTTTGAGAGGACCATACCACTAAAAATTTCTGAAAAAATAACGAAAAAATATTATTTATCTGACGATAACTTGAGAACGGAAAGAGATAACGAATTGCAATTATTATGTGCATCCGAATGCGACATTTGAGTTCGTTGGGCATAATCGGTCAAACTGTTTTGAAGTTATACTCAACTGAAATTCTGTTTTTATGTCCCCTCAAAATATAGAAATCTGATGCCATTAATTGTGTCCAATACAGGAGAATGGACAATAGAACATACTCGGAAAAGCGTACTGACTTCACGTCAGTGCTTAAACCAAGTTTTTTTCAATATTTAGATACCATCACATGTTTATTGTAGAAGACATATTCAACTGCACTGTAAAAATAGAAAGTGCTAGATCCAACGATCAGTTACGGCAAAAAAAATTGTTTATGTCAAAGATTCGTTTTCGGCTCACAAACAACGAAAACTATTCATATTCGAATAATTCAAATATGGGACTATTCGAATATTGATTAAATTATAGATTGTTGAAATATTCTACTATTCAAATAAAATACCAAACGTCAATTTGAAAACTAATATGAAAATTCTGAGCCTTAGGATGAAATACGTTTCGGAATTATAGTCGAATAATTGGAATATTCGACTATTCTGAATTCGAGTTTTATGTTGGTAAAACGATCTAACAAATCAAATATTGGACTTATTAACTATTCAAATGTCCAGATGTTTAATTATTCAACAATTCAACCATTCATGTTTTCTGTGGAACTGTGTGAATTTTATCGTGAAATGGAAAATCGAAAATTAAATTATAGAAGTGCCAACTCCTACTCAAATAAGCATACTATTACTCTTTCAATTAATGACTGTTCCTAATGTAATAATTTCATGAAAAGTTTTGAATTTAAATGTGTCTTCCGAATAGTGAGCGATGTGGAAAATACCTCAGAAGCTTGTTCCGAATTTGGTTTCTCTCACCAATTTCTCCAAAAATTATTATCTTCCGGTACAGAACACGAAGTAAGAGATCTGACAGAAGTGAGAATGCCTTGCATCAGGCTTGCTTGTCTCACTTAAGGACGGCAGTAAAAATTATAAGCTTAAAAATTTAAAACAATATTCTTACATGCGCAAATGATCTCTTCTATTATCTTCCGAAGATTAATCAGAAGAAGAGCTGCTTGTTAAAAGAATTTCCTGAAAAATATATGCCATTACTTGATCCATGACCAATCGAAAACTTTTCACAAAACAATAACATGTAACCTCAAAATGTAGAGCGTAGAATGTAATATGAACGTGTTCCTATATTTGCGCGTATGTTCTGGGGTACATCACTTTATCATTTTGTCCAAATTTCTGCAATTTTCTAATTTTTTGCCAAAAATAGTCTCCAACGATTGGGTTCGATTGCCTGATGAAGAAAACGAGGCCAAATTTGATTCTGTCCGGCCGTCCAGTAGTCCGTTGCTACGATAACCTGAGAACGGAAAGGGATAGCGACTTGAACTTTTCAGGGTAGGTGTCCCATTCCAATACGACGGACAAGTTCGTTGATGGTCATAATCGGCACAATGGGTTCCCAGTAATAATTTTGTTTTCAACCAGTACAGATCTGATCGAATTGAAACTTGGTGAGTAGTTGTAGAATACAAAGCTAAGGAAATTTGAAATTTTGTGAGAATCGTATAACTATAAAATTTAAAAAAAATGCTTAAAAATATTATTTGTTACGAACCTGGGAAAGAGATAGCGACTCGAAATTTTCAGGTTAGCTTGTACATCCGAATGTTACATTTGAATTTCTTTATAGGCATAATCAGCCAAACGTTTTTGGAGTTATACCCATCTGAAATTTGGTTGTTATTTCCTCAATACCTCGAAAAGTACAGAACCAATCCAATTCAAACATGGTTATCACTTGTAGAATGACAACGCAAACATTTTTGCGAAATTTCTTGAGAATCGTATCTCTAGAAAATTTTTAAAAATCATCGAAAATCATTGAAATTCTATATATCATTATCTATTCGTCCGGCATCGCTGAATTTTGTGAGATCCTTCAGAACCTAACTCTACTGCTGAGAGCCAAGTTTGAACACAATAAGATCTATATTGTTGGAGATCTGAGCAGCCTTGCGTGAGTTCAGTAGCTGGATGGGTGACCATTGCCTCGATAACTTTCGAACGAAAGGAGTTAGGGACTTGCAATTTTCAGGGTAGGTTGCGCATCCGAATGGGAGAATTAGTTCGTATTTGGTCAAAATCGGTTCAACGGTTTCGAAGTCATACCCACCTGTAATATTATTTCCTCGATAACTCAAGTTATCAAACGAGAAGCCAAAAAACCATTCGGATATTATTAGTGACTGAACATTTGATTTCCCATACATGAACATTCGGTGGACAAGAATCGGCAACGTTTGAAACGGTTCAAAAACTGCTGAAATTCCATAACTTCATTGGAACAGTATACAGGGTGATTCAAGAAGACCGTTTGTTAGAATATTTCAAAGAAAGACTCGAGATAAACACTTGAAATTTTACAGTTAAGCTTTGTTAGGAGAGATCAATTCTTGGAAAAATTTCCAGATTCGTTGGACTTCCGGTTTCACCGGTAATGATACCAACTTTTGTTTTATAAATGTAATACCAAAGTTTTTCAATGATAATCAGATTACCCATTGAATTCTACATTGTTTCAATGTGTCACTTACATATTCTTACATATTCTCCAAAAATTCGTGTGAAATCTAGTGACCGACCGAAAGTTCGGTTTCGGTTTCGGTTTCGGCCAGTTTCGGCCAAGAAATCTAGTTTCGGCCTTAGTTTCGGTTTCGGCCCAAAATGGCCGAAACTTTCGGCCAGGCTGAAACTAGAATGTTCATGGAAGTATCCTGGTCGTTTGGCCAGGAGTTATAAGTAGGTATACGTAATTGTCGTACGAGTTATTGTGATCTATCTTTGTTAAGACTGAGAATTCACTTTAATTATTATTAATTAGATTACATAGGTGATTCCAAATAAGACGTGAAACTTGGAGTATGACACATTAGCTGTTGTTTAATCCATATTTATTTGTAACCGAAAATCAACGGTTTTTGGAGTTCGGGTGATTTTCAAAAGATTTCTGAACTTATAGTACATATTTCGTAAATTTTTTCTACGTTGACCAAATTTGGTGATAATTTTGTTATATTTTCATTAGAAAATAATATGATATGTACGAAAAAAGCAAAACTATGCCGTATAAGAGGTTGAAAAAGAATTAGTATGATTTGAAATGTGGTATATGAATAAATGAAAAATCTATTTCTAATATCAATTTGTCTGCAACTTTCGAATTTCACAATGTTGTATGCCAAAATTATTTTAAAAACTTGCCAAATTCCTTCTTTATTCTCTAAAAGATTTCGTTAGATTGCTTAACTAGTTTCGTTTCAGCAGATTTTTTATAAGCAACCTTTTGAATGTCCGGCAATAGTGAATGTGTATCAAAAGACAGCGTGAGTAAATTTCAGGCGGAAAATAACAACTGAAGACATCAGAAAGACGACACGTGCTAGCCTATGGAATGGTGGAACATAATTTATGAATACATTTTCTAATGTAATTTCGAGCTTAGTAAAAAAAAAAATATTGGATTCGTTATTTTCCTCTATTTGCTTCTTATATCCCCTTTCAAATCATACTAATTATTTTTCAACAGAACCAGTACTCAAATATCTCGGAAACCGTTGATTTTTGGTCATCAATAAAAATGGCTCAAACCACAGCAAATGATCCATACTAACACCTCCTCTAAGGTTCACGTCTGATTTGGAATCACCCTGTATACTTCGACTGGTTATTTTGATAACTTGGTAATACCAAAATAATAAATAAAGATCTCAAAAAAAATGTCTTTTATTTTATTTAACACTCCTTAACTATTTTTATGTATATAAGAATAAAATTGTAAAAAATACAGTAGATTTCAGTATGAAATATAAAGTTTCGGTTTCGGTTTCGGTTTCGGCCGAAACTGAGACCCTGGCCGAAAGTTCGGTTTCGGTTTCGGTTTCGGCTGAAATACCAGTTTCGGTCGGACACTAGTGAAATCTGAAAAACCCCTTCACATTTTCTCAAATAGGGCCTTATTCCAATGTTAATAACTTGCAGATTTGTGCATGAAAATTCCTAATTTTCTAGCTTCTATCAGAAGTTGTACCAATGCTTTTCCTTCTTTAATTAAAAATTCAATTGAACAAACAGGGTGTTTCTATTTCAACATCAAAGTCAGTCATGACAAAAACCTCATGCTCGTCGTTTTCAAATGAGAACCAACTTTTTGATGGTCAGCAGGAATCTACGTTCAAAAAGAATTGGTATGTTTTATAGAAGCTAGAAAATTAGGAATTTTCTAGCAAAAATCCACCAGTTATTAACATTGGAATGAAGCCCAATTTGTAAAAATTCAATTAGATTTTTCATATTTCATACGAATTTTCTGAGAATGATATGTAAATGACACAACAATGTAGAATTCAAAGGGTAACCTGATTATTTATGAAAAAACTGGGTGTTCACTTCCCATGTACAATCTCATCTGAGTAGGGCAAATAACAGGTAGTTTCAATGTTTTGTAAAACGCCCCCTACTTAGGAGGGTGAGAAATGAAAGTCGTTCTGTTCAAACCAAGACGTCCATGAGTACAGTTGTGAGTTGTGAAATATAAGTCATAAAATTTAGTCATCGTGTATCTTTCCAACCTTAAATCTACAGCCCATTGAATTCAACCAGTGATAACAATTCAACATAAAATTTGTCGGTCAGTGTACCCCGCAGAACCCCACACTGGGTATTAGATTTAAATAACGAAAGTTGGTATCATTTTCGTTGAAACCGGAAGTCGAACGAATCTGAAATTTTTTCCAAGAATTCATCCCTCCTAATAACGCTTAACTATAAAATTTCAATTGCTTATCTCGAGTATTTCTTCGAAATATTCTGAAGAACGGTGTTTGTGAATATCTCTGTATTTTGAGCATAATTTATGATGATGCGAAAAAACTTTCCATCTCATGTACGAACAAATGTAGAACAGGAAAATTTAATCACTTCAAACAATAGTAAAAAATTCCGAATCGCATTATATTCGGAAACGATAAACTATGATTCATAAGATAATTGTACAGCCTCTCACCTGTGATCTTGGCAAATAACTATCTATTCGAACTTATCTCCTGTAGGCTGGAGATTTTGTCAATGTCAACGCAGTGACCGATAAACGTGAAAATATGGCCCTGGCATCAAGTTTCCTTGTAGTTCAGATACTGATATCAAGTAAGAGGGAAACTCTAGGGATGGCAAATTGCTCCAGTGAAGTTTCGTACTCAAGGGCATATTTAAGCATGTGTTTTCCTACAGGAACTAAGCCTAACGTAGAATACAGCTTCAAGGTTCTCGAATTATTACACCTCTATCTGTTCACTGTACAGGTTCTCATTATAATTTACAGCCCCAGATCTGATTACTTCACTATCCCTCATTTCAGTCATTTGGGTGCTTTTGAGATGGCGATTGGCCATGATGATAGTAGAGTTGGGGTTCAGATTGGGACTTTATATCTACCATTCATGTTAACAGTTGTATTCCAACTTAGATTCAATGGCCAATTCTCACTAAGCGAAATAATCAGATTTTCATCAGATTGTTGTTTTAGAATATTGAACTGCAGCAGATATACCACACACAGCACAGTCTCGTTTCTGAAATATTGCAGAAATTTGTTTCGAAAATACACTGATCAACAATTGCTAGGGATCACTTATGAACTTCTCTTCATTTGTATTTTTTTCAAGTTATCTCGTGAATATCTGTACATTATATGTTCTCTAAGGAAAAATTAAGATGTTTTGAGTTGATTATATCAAATTTTTCCTCACTTCATCGGCTCTTGTTCACAAAATCAATTATTATCTGTAGGTTGTTACATGTGGAGTGAAAAGCAATGTGGTATTTGTTATTAAATCTGTTTTTTTCTCTCGTTCAAACACATAAGGTGACAATAATTGAAGAAATGAGAACAATATTCGCTTATCAGTCATGCCGAGAAGACGTTTGGCTCCTGTGCAACTGTACCAAATCATACGGTGGATACAGGAAGGTTTGTCCCAGCGAGAAGTGTCCCGGCGGTTGAATGTTTCGCAAAGTGTCGTGAGTCGGGCTTGGAATAGGTTCATCCAAAACGACTCAGTAGCTTATGTTCATGGGGGAGGTCGGCAGCGCAGTACAACAGCTGCCCAAGATCGTCTTTTGGTCCTCAATGCTAGGAGAAATCCCACTTACCCGGCGTCGCGGCTCAATAGATCACTGAGAGTTGCAACAGGAGTTCTAATTTCGAACCAGACTGTAAGACGACGACTACATGTTCGTGGTTTGAGGGCACGTAGGAGGGTACAACATCCCCGTTTGAATAGGGAACACCGGGTTCATCGACGCAATGGGCTGTGGAGCACCGCAATTGGACAGTTGAAGATTGGAGCCGATGTTTATTTACGGATGAGTCTAGATTTCGTTTGGTCAACTCCGATGGACGTATTCTTGCTTGGAGGGAAAGAGGTCGAAGGTATGCAGAACAGTTTATGGTACCCACAACAGCTTTTGGCGGAGGTTCTATATGTGTATGGGGAGGCATTTGATTGAACCAACGCACAGAGTTGGTTGTCCTGCAGAACACCACAATGACCAGCCAGAGATATCACGATATGATTATTGAACCCATAATTGTTCCGTTTGCGGCTGCCTTGGGCGAGATTTTCATTTTAATTGACGATAATGCCCGTCCACACCGTAGTCGTCTGGTTAATGAAGCGCTAGAAACTCATGCTATTGATAGGATGGACTGGCCAGCTCGCTCTCCAGACATGAATTGCATCGAACATGTCTGGTCTGAGATGTCTAGACAATTGTCAACCTTAGAACAACCGATCAATAACCTGGAGGACCTTTCTAACGCTTTACGGGATATTTGGACGAATTTGCCCCAAAATTTTATAAATCGTTTGATTGAAAGTATGCCTCGTAGGGTAGAATGCTTGAGACGAGCTCGTGGGGGGCCAACTAGGTACTAGCTTAACCGAAACTTCAGCCTTCTTGTGGTGTCATCATAAAATTTTTATGTTATTCAAACACAGAATTTTGAGTGTTCCTAATAAAGTCTTTTTTTCTCTCCAACTTTCCATTTTTTCATTCTTTTCTCAAGTGAACCATATTATCAACTGAAAATACTCTGATATCTGACTAAATTTATAATCTTGGAGCGAATAATTCAGAAATAAATTTAGAAAAAGTAAGTGATCCCTATCAATTGTTGAGCAGTGTATTTGAAATATTTTTGTCATATTGCCGAAGATATATGAAATTTATCAGAATATTGCAGAAATACCCAAATGCCTGACACACAGCCACAGCCTAACGTTACAATTTTGCTGAAATATTTTTGGCAGGCTGTTCAGATGAATAGAGAGTCCATCAATTTGCCCAGATGTCCGTATTTTTGGAATTTTTTTCTGAAAATGGTCTCAAACGATTGGGCTCGACTCACTGATGAATAATTTGGGGTCAAGCCCAATTCTGTCTTTCTGGCCGACCGCAAGCACGATACTGTCGAATGAAATGAGCAAGAGAGTTGAAATTTGAACGAATTCCACCGGGTGGCTTCGGAGTTACGGCCATTTTTGGCGCTGTTGTTAGTTAAAGCATTTTGGGCGCTCTTTTTCCTCGGAGTGCTTATCAGTTTATCCAAATGTCTGTTATTTTCGATTTTTTTGATGAAAATGGTCTTCAACAGTTTGGTTTGACTCAATGATCAAAAATCCGTGGTCAAAGTATATTTCCGGCCAGTCCGGTCGGCCTGAGATTAACACGATAACTCTCGAACGGAAGGAGTTAGACAGTTGAAATTTTCAGAGTAGGTTTGGGAGATAAATATCTAACCATTTTCCAATCTTTGTTTGTTATTTGCGAAAATGGTTCCTGAATCCTATAACAAAATTTTCTTATAATGTATCTAATCCTTCTCAAACTGGTTTATCTGTCCATAGACAACATATTATATAACCTGAGTCATGTGATGTTAGACATTGACAGGAACTCACATGAACATTGAGACATATAAAAGACATCACAGAACACTAAGAATAATGATCTATCCATGATTACTTATAATCATTCAACAAAAACTGTTGAGAATACTTTTGGTTGAATGTAAAAACAGTAGACCAGTGTACCACCTACATAGATCCGATCGAGATAAAATCTAGAACTTCTCTGTATAATGAGGTTTTGAAGGCTCTCGTAGAATTTCAATGTTATCTGACAAATAATTTCTGATATACAAAATTTTTTTTAATTTTGCATTCATGCGATCCTCACAAAATTTTGCATAAGTCTTCACGTCAGTATTATTCAACTAATTACCGTGCTTCGATTCGATCAGATCAGTATTTTTCGAGTTATTGTGAAAACAATATTCTAAATGGCTATAATTCTGGAAGCACTTGGTGAATTTTACTCATCAACAAACTTAGCTGGGCTAAACTGCCCTATAAAATTTCAACTTTGTAACTCATTGCGTTCGAGCGTAATTGTCCTGAGGGCCGGCCGAAAAGAATCAATTCTGACCTTGGATTCTTGATCAGTAAGTCGAAACTAACCGTTTAAGACCATTCTCGGCTGAATATTCGAAAATCTCAGACATTTGGATGAATTGATAGGCACTCTGTTCACAGAACAGCCAAAAACCATAACCCTATGGTTAACAGAAGTAGAATATGCCCGGGAGGCGGGATTCTGGTTCTAACCATTTCATTTTTGGCGTTCGATCCAAGCCTTTCAGAGGGGTACACAAACAGTGACGTTATACTTGGAAAGAATTCAATGTCAAAATCACGAATGTCTTGCATAACCCTAGTGTGACCTAATCATCGTTTCGCGAATCATTTTCCAAAGCCAAAACAAACGAATGCACACCAAGAAAACACTCAAATAATTGAGTGTATCATCTTTTATTAGTACATGCATGGATGCAATTTTCAGAATTTCGGGGTTGGCATTGCACCGTCACATTGTACTACAGATTAGTTCATTCCTTTATTGCGCGTATGTTCTGGGGAACATCGAGTATCATTTTGCCAAAATGTCAGTAATTTTCGAATTTTTCACCGAAAATGGTCTCAAACGATTGGGTTCGACTCCGTGATCAAGAATCCGAGGTCAAATTTGATTCTGTCCGGCCGGCCGTTGCCACGATAACTTGAGAACGGAAAGAGATAGTAACTTGAAATTTTCAGGGTAGATGGCGCATCCCACAGGACGGACAAGTTAGTTAATGGGCATAATCGGCCAAATGGTTTTTGAGTAATCATTTTGTCTACAACCAATACTAATCCGATCGAATTGAAACATGGTGAGTAGTTGTAGAATATAAACCTGAGGACATCTGTGAAATTTTGTGAACATCATCGCTATAAAATTGTTAAAAAATTATTAAAAAATATTATTTACATCACGATTACCTAGGAATGAAGAGAGAAAGCGACTTGAGATTTCCAGGTAAAGTTGAGAATCTGAATACTCCATTTGAGTTTGTTTATAGGCATAATCGGCAAAACAGTTTTGGAGTTATACCCATCTGAAATTTGGTTGTTATTTCCTCAATAACTCGAAAAATACAGAACAAAATACAATTCAAACAATCAAAATTAGTTGTAGAATGGCAACGTGAAAATTCTTGCAAAAATTTGTGAGGATCGTATAACTAGAAAATTTACAAAAAATCATAGAAAATTATTGAAAAAACTTCTATATATCAGAAACTATTCGTCCGATATTGCTGAAATTTTCCGAAAGCCTTCAAAATCTAAGTGTACAGAAAAGATCCAAATCTGAACACAATCGGATCAATGTCGTTGGAGATCTGAGAAGCCTTGTGTGAGTTCAGTAGCTGGATGGGTGAGCGTTGCATCGACAACTCGAACGAAAGGAGATAGGGACTTGCAATTTTCAGAATAGGTTGCACATCTGAATAGGAGAGTTAAGTTCGCTGTTGGCCGTAATCGGCCCAACGGTTTCGGAGTTATACCCATCTGGAATATTATTTCCTGGATAACTCAAAAAATATTGACTCGATCGAATTGAAGCTTGGTAACTAGTTATAGAATATCAACATGAAGACGTGTGTAGAATTTTGTGAGGACCGTACCACTAGAAAATTTTTTAAAAATTACGAAAAAATATTATGTATCTCATGATTCCTTGAGAACTGAAAGCGACTTGCAGTTTTCAGGGTAGATTACGCATCTGAATACGACATTTAAGTTCATTGACTAGCATAATCGGCCAAATGGTTTTGGAGTTATATCAATCTGAAATTTGGTTGTTATTTCCTCAATAACTCAAAAAATACAAATCCGATCCAATTCAAATATAATTATTACTTGTAGAATGTCATTCCGAATCGAATGACACCTCAACCATAATTTTCGGAGAATAGGCATAAACTTTGACCTTAAAAGCACTTGTTGACTTGACTATCACTATTGGAGCTGGATGAGAATTTCCGAAGTAGCTCGGCATAGGCAGTGATCGTGGATCATCATAAATACTCTGATGATATACAGTATGATGTAGTCTGATGAAGTCACTGTGTCGACGAAACGAGTCACAATATTGAATAAATTAGTGTGAATCGTATACAGGGTGTCCCAAAAATACCACGCGAAAGTGACACTGGAGATAGATTGGCATTAGGTCTATCAGATAGCATCAACATGACCTCAGTAAAAGTCCGCTGGTTTTCGAGATATCACCACTGTTGCGTCCCATGACTTCACATGTTGGAAAGCGCTCATTTGTATTTCTAAACAAAGCAGCTCGCTTGTAAAACTTAAATGTTTTGGGTTAACTGGTTTATTTTTGCATGGGTGGTCTCACCCTTGAAATTAATATTTTCCACGGAAAGATAATTGCAAGTAAAATATCTTGTAATACTTCAACCCTTGTAGAAGTATTTATGACCTATTTCCTGTGAAATATTGATAAAATGCATACAACAACTAACACATTGCCAGAGCTGTGAGTCCTTTGTCTAGATTCTAACCCATACAAAAATCTAGAATTTTCCGATTAGATCGCCACGGCTTTGGCTATTCACTAAATCGAGGGCGTAGATTCCGAATCTGTAATTAGTTTTTCCGTATCTCGATTAATTTTGCTAATATGGCGAAAAATCCGACTGATTAGTCCATTATCCGGAGGTAGAGCCAGAAATTGCGACTTTCTTCGTCATTGCTCCGAAACTAATCGAGATACGGAAAATCTAATTACAGATTCGTGATCTGCGTACCCGATTTAGTGAATAACCAAAGCCGCGTCGACCTAATCAGAAAATTGTAGATTTTTGTATGTGTTGGATACTAGAGAAAACTTTTTGGCGTTTGACGGATTCACTCATTACCTAATATTTTCCGAACGGATAAAGATACAGAAAAAATAGATACATAAATCTAAACGTCGTCCACCGAACAATCATCGGGGAAAATCAAGATGGATATCGAGATGTGAAAATCATAGATTTCGGACGGGAAAGACGAATTTTCCTTCGATTCCGGGTCAAAAAATTTTTTTCATGGTATATCGATACGGAGCTCGTGTCTAATTAAATCGAGGTCGCTGATCACGAATATGTAATTAGTTTTTCCCTAAGTGGCGTACTTTGGGAAAATTTTCACTTAAAGTGAAAAAATTGACGAAAATAGGTCAATTTTGGAACTTTCCACCGCCCAAAAAAATCGGAGTAGGGTGTTGCTGATTTTTTACGTCATAGTTGGATCCTTTATCTATCGAATCATCCGAACAATAAATGTCCAGGTCGTACGCTTCGGAAATTATGATTTTTTTTCCCGAGGGTCTATTTTTCGGAAAATTCTTTCCGCGATATTTCCTCGGAAAATTTTTGTAATAAATATCTGATGGTAGATTCGAAATCTACGGCCCCGAATCTATAAGAAGAAATACCCGTTTCATAGTTTTGCGTCAAAAAATTTTTCTCGTAAAATGGGATTTTTTTTAAGGCTAATGTATTAAAAAATTGCCAAAATTCGACCGGTCTCCGATTTCGATCCAAATTACGTCATTTACTAATTCGGGGCCGTAGATTACGAATTTATGATCGGATTTTTCATTAGAGAATTTTCCGCGGAAATACCGCGAAATGAATTTTCCGAAAAACAGACCCTTGGGAAAAAAATCATAATTTCCGAACAGTACGGCCTGGAAATTTTCTGTTTGGATTATTCAGTAGATAAAGGATCCATATATGAGGGCAAAAATCAACAACACATTACTCCGATTTTTTTGGGCGGTGTGAACTTCCAAAATTGACCTATTTTCGTCCATTTTTTCACTCTAAGTGAAAATTTTCCCAAAGTACGCCACTTAGGGAAAAACTAATTGCATATTCGTGATCAGCGACCTCGATTTAACTAGACACGAGCTCCGTATCGATATACCATGAAAAAATTTTTTTGGGTCGGCACTTAGAGATATTTTTGACCCGGAATCGAAGGAAAATTCTTCTTTCTCGTCCGAAATCTATGATTTTCACATCTTGATTTTCCCCGATGATTGGTCGGTGGACGACGTTTAGATTTATGTATCTATTTCCTCTGTATCTCTATCCGTTCGGAAAATATTAGGAAATGAGTAAATCCGTCAAACGCCAAAAAGTTTTCTCTAGTATCTAACCCAGGGGTCACCAATTAGTTTCATTGGAGGTCCGTTCACAAAATCTGTATATCTGTCGCGGGTCGTTGATAGTATTATGATGGCATAAGAATTTGACTAGCAGTTAATCTAAATCCAATATCTATAATTAGTAAATAAAACGAAAAGTTATCTGAATTTTTTAATCAAGAATACATGTTTTCTGGAAAAATGGTCCGCAAAAAAAAGGTTCGCGATCCGCATCCGGACCGCGGTCCGCCATTTGGTGACCCCTGGTCTAGACTATTCGAAGACCCCTAGTCTGTGAAAGTCGGACCGGTTTCCATGTTACAAAACAATGAATGTGGGAGCGAGATAGCCGATAAGGGTTTTGGTTTTTTTTAATAAGTAGCAATTCTGGTTCTGATTAAAAAAAATTGGTAGTGTTGTATCATTTTGAAAAGGGCATGAAATGGACCAGTTTTTGCGATTATTTGTCAATTCAGTCTGATATAATTTTTTTTCACAGCAGTCAGTCAAACTTAAGTTAACGTTTAACTTCGGCATAAAATACAACAAGTTAGACATTTTTTGAAGGATTTTGTTCTAGTTGTCGGTGAAGTTATTACTTCATTCTTTAAAGCAACTATTCAGGATAGCCTAGGTAAAAAAAAACATGAGTTTGAAGTAATTTCTAGCAATGCTAGGCGATAAAAGACCGAAAACTAGAGATTTTTAAAAAATACACAAAAGTGGTGATATCTCGAAAACCAGCGGACTTTTACTGAGGACATGTTGATGCTATCTGATAGACCTAATGCCAATCTATATCCAGTGTCACTTTCGCGTGGTATTTTTGGGACACCCTGTATAATTATTCATTGAGTTAATATGGATTTGCATCAAGTAAAAGCCACAAGCATTACATTTTTGATGAAAGCTGAAACCAGCTTATTGGCTATTTGGTACTTCCGACCATTGTTGAAAAATGCCACCAACACACATCACAAATATGTCTTCGTGCGAGATTGCAGGGACCTCGCTATGAGAGTGTGGGGACTACCTCTTCACCGTCACGATGGCGCGCCCTGTGGGGTGACTACTGCGTTACGGTTATTGTTGGCGCTGCCAACCATGTTAACGCTACCCCCGACAGAGAGCGCCACAAGATACATAAGCAAGCCCTTGAAGCGGAGATACACCACCAGGGGGCCAAACTACCAACGGCAACGGATAGATGGCTCCCCGGAATATATATCACTCGAAAGCGAGTTCACACTTTATATAAAGTCGAGGAAGCGCAACCAAAAAGGCAGAACAGTCATAATGTATTGATGTGCTTTGATCTTGTGTTGTGTTGTGTTGTTTATTGTCAGTATATATCTAATCCATGTTTTTCACTGTTCTATTTATTAACCTAACTAGGAGTAGGCAGATTGAGGCCTAGTTAGGAAACTTTATTTTTGCTGACCGGGAGTAGGCAGATTGAGGCCTAGTCAGCGCATGTTTACTTTCGTTGTTATTCCGGGTTACTCAGGAGTAGGCAGATTGAGGCCTGATTAAACCTCGGCATCGACCAAATCGCCATACTGTCCCAAAAAGATGTAATTGCATTTGTTCCCATTTGGTACACAATGTGAGATATTTGAGAATTTCCACATGGAATATCGCAGAGAGTTGACAAAAGCCCCCACATTCTCCAGGCAAGAAGTCACCGAGATCTCTGGGGGCTCTATGTATTGCCTAGTTGGTTCATGGGAATATTATTCACACCTCTTCGTTAGTGCCTCCAATTTAGGAACATCCTGTATAGTATGTAATTGCCAAAGTTATTTAATTTAATACTCGATAGAAACGATCTAGGCAGTAAAATCTTACGTTATTTGTTATATTCCCCTCCAGGAATGTTGAGATTAAATCCTGCCTCAGACCATTCATTCTGATCTGTCTCGTTAACAATTGCGGAATCCGTCAAACCGAATACGATACCCAAAATAACCCAACGCAACAATTATTCGATGCCGAGAACAAATACCGTCAGCGCTCACTAGACGGATGAACAGAAATCCGTCAGCCAACTGTATATTCTAATTATACCAGGGAAGAACACAAATGGAAGAGTAGTTATGAATCATGTGTGGAGAGATGACTAACACGCAGGGGGAGCGCTTGTGGCAGCGAAGCAAGAGAAGGGAAGGCCGGGCAGCTAAATCCTACTTAATTTGATTTATGATTATATGGGGGAGCTGCCATCGCCACCGAAAGGCATTTCAATCACATATCATTTGAGCGAGCGTGAAATCGAAGCCCTCCATCTGAATTCCATTGTTTATTGTTTGTTCGATGGCCGTATCCAAGGATTCTTCTTCAACCGTAGCGTTTGTCCTAACAGGATTACAGCCTTAGCGATGTTGTGATTTAAAGTCAATGCGAGATGGCGTTTTATCTCGATCTGGGATTTCGGAGATTGAAGCTTCTGCGTTGTTCCATCATGAGATGCCCTCATTTAATTGACTTAAGGACTACTGTCTTCAGTTCATGGTAATTGATGTGGATTTATAATAATTGCATTACTTATCTTTCATTTGCAATTCACGATTTAATTGTCTTCTTTTCTTCGTTGTTAAGGACATGAAGGAAAGTTAGATTTGGAAGTTCCCCCATAGTTCCATATAAGTTAGATTGTGTGTATTTCGTGCGTCTAATGTCATGATACAATCAGCGAATTATACGACGTTTACGATTCCATATCAGTTCAAAAACAATTTTTAATCTTTTAAGGATCAATAATAATAATATTGCGTATGTCACATTCGAAACTCAAAATCTATTCGAATATCAATTATGTCATTATTTTTGACACTCTGAAATACCCTATCAGTACTTCACTTGTGGGTTTTCCAGATCAATGGTTAAATGATACTATTAAGATATATTTCCAATTAATATTCAAGCAGTATAATTAACGTTATTCAAAACCGTATCTGAGGTGCAAGCTGCGCATTAAATTGATATCATCACCTGTTCCCTAAGTACGTACTTGATTTTTGTATACATTTCAAATTAATCGCATAGAAATCTTGAATCTGATCATGCAGATTATTATCTCCAGGCAATACGATAAGTTAGTTGAGGATTCTTGAGTACCTACAGATTGAAATGGAGGCTGAACCGTTTTCCGTTGATGAACATATTTTGTTAGGCAATATAGTCGGAATGTATGTATTGGGAAAGGGGCTATGTAGAATAATGATCAAATACTTTCCATGAAATTTGGTCTTAGAAGGTTTCTCGAGAACGGATCCCTAACAACTAAAGGCGGGTTTATACAGCAAATAAGATAAGATAAAATAAAATAAGAAATAAAATAAGAAAGTTAAACATGTACATTACTATGAGAGCGTTTATACACGAAATAAGATAAAATAAGAAATAAGAATAAGAATTAAAGTTGGCCAACTCTCATCTTTATTTCTTATTTTATGTTATTTTGTTTGGAAAATGGCAATGCGCATGCCCAAAGAGTGAAATTCATAGAACTCGCAAAAAATTGTCAAAATGCTGCGATTTGATTGGTTCATTCTTATTTCTTATTTTGTTTTAGATTATCTGTATAAACCGATCCGTTTAACCCTTAATTCTTATTTTATTTTAATTTGTTTCTTATTTTATCTTATTTGCTGTATAAACCCGCCTTAACTGAAATAATTGGTTGAAGCCCTGTGGACAGGAGCTTTTTGGCGCTCTTGTTCAAACAGACAATTTATATCTCTGAAAGTATTGATTTCTCGGAGTTGGGAATTATATAAATGGATTCTTATGATAGAACTGCATCATGAAAGAAACTTAATTAATTTTAAAAAAGTGTCGTTTAAAAAAAAGCTTCAAAAATTATCATTTAAAGAAGAAACATAGAAGTACGATTCATTATTGAAATTTCGAAAAATCATATCTCCGAGAGTATTAGCTTGTTGGAGTTGAAAGTTATATCAATGGATTCTTATAGTGAAACTGCATCTTTTAAAAAATTGAATTTGAAAATTGTAAGTAATTTTTTTTTTCCTCGTTACTCCGAAACTATCCGGCCTATTTTGCCCAATACCAAACTCAACCGAGGTATTTATCTCCCAAACCTACTCTGAGAATTTCAACTGCCTAGCTTATTCTGTTCGTGAGTTATTAAAGAAACAAAACTTAAAAATTAAAAAAAAAAAATTTTTACACTTCACGGCAACTCGATCAATACAAAATTCCGCATGCGTGTAAAGGTAATTATTCCACAATCTGATGCTAAATTTCAGATAGATCGAGTTATCAGTTTCGGAAATATTCATAAAAAATATTTTTACTAAAAATGGCCATAACTCCGAAACCGCTTGGTGGATGTCGCCCGTTAACTAATTCGTCCGAGATATTTATGCTCCAAACCTACCCTGAAAATTACAATCCTCCAACTCCTTCCGTTCGAGAGTTATCGTGTTAACGGATGGCCGGACGGACGGCCAGACAGAATCAATTTCGACCACGGATTCATGATCAGAGAGTCGAAACAAATCGTTTGAGACCATTTTCAGCCAAAAATTCGAAAATTACAGACATTTGGGCAAATTGTTCCGAGGAACAAGGGCGCCAAAAAGAATCTTAAGAATTGACAGTAATTCAATATTGGCTCTGGCTGACAGTTTAAAAATTCGATGACATAATGAATGAACTGAATGAACTTTTTCTGTGTTCGACTACGTAACTGTCAGAGGCTCCCCATGAAAATGGAAAGAACCAAAATTCGAATTTCTCAATGAACAAACGACGAAAAGCCTTTCTTGTTATCTCACACCCCACTTCGATATCTCTTTAACTTCCCCGAATGAATTTTCGATGACAATAATTCTTGTTCTTCTATCTCCGGACTGTCTCCAATAATTTCCCAACCCAGCATCGGGAATAGCACAGGCCTCGTTCCCAGATTACTCTCGACGTTAAATTACTTCCGTATCCTTTTGATACAAAAAATTTTATTCACATCAAGACCGCATCTTGTCAGGAAGACTGTTTAATAGTGAAAACGATAAAATACAGCATTGCTTGCGACAAAAGCAGCCGCCATGGTTTCTCATAAATCTCACTAGAGGCTCGTGTCTGGAGTGCCAACTCAGGACCGTTTCCAACCTCCCTTTATCATTTGCCAGCTTGATGGGCCACCAATAAATTTTATAAAAGATTATTTTTAAGGCTTGTAGAATACGTAAGTATGTGTTGAGGAGGAAGGTTACATGGTCTATGTTGATCATAATTTATTCCCATTTTTTTTCGACAGGATATATTGCTCTCCACTGGTGATACGCACGGTCAAAGATGCCTTCAGGAGGAAATTTGAAAAACTACCCCAATTTTTGGGCGCATGTTCTAGGGGAACATCGTCCTATCATTTCGTCCAAATGTCTGTAATTTTCGAATTTCGAGCTGAAAATTGGCTAATAGACTAATTCGGACTCCCTGATCACGAATCCGGTGTCAGATTTTTGGGTGCCGTACGGCCGGCCGGCCGGCCGGCCGGCTGTACTTCCGGCCGTAGGCACGATAACAGGAGCACCGAAGGTCCTATCGACTTCAAACTTTCAGGGTAGGTTTCTGATCAAAATGCGACGGTTAAGTTCGTTAACGGGCAAAATCGGCCAGACGGTTTAGGAGTTATAGACATTTAAAATTTTGAGGTTATTTCCCTGATATTTCAGGAACTAAAGAAGATGTTGAATCGAAACTTAGTAGTCAGTTCGAGGATATAAACGCGCAACTTTTGGCAAAATTCTGTTATGATCGAAATGTTGGTAATTTTTAAAAAAATATTTCTTTTAATTTTTTCGAAAAAAAAATTTTTTTTTCGTGAACTATTCATCAGATTGCAACAAAAACTTGTACTAACGTCAATTGTAGTATTTTGCAACATTGTGCAAAATTTTGGCTCTATACGATTTCAATTTCTGGAGATATAAGACAAAATGTGTCAAATTTCCTGGGTCTCTCTCAGTATTTTCATCGATTATTCTATGAACTCTTTGAATTCCACCGAAAACAAATTCAAAGACATAAACATAAAGAATCAAGTCATAGTTTAGACGTCGAAAGAAGGACGATGTTGATCGACTTGAAAAGGTACCTATTTCAAGAAATGCAATAATGAAATGCTTAATTTATGGATATAATATTATCTAAGTATTGTTGGGATCGGGCAGTTGGAAAATTTTTTAATAAAAAAATTTGTACCGACGTTAAATCAAGCATTCTACACGAGTGTGCAAAATTTCAGTTCGATACGATCTCAATTCCAGAAGATATTGCTTAAAATTCACATTCCAGCGTGTTTTGACGTTCTATGGTCACAGAAAATCGTCACAAAAATCTATTTACCTCATTTGACGGCTGTTTGTCAAATCAATTAATTCCAATAATTGATGTCAGATTTCCTACATACCAAATTCAAACACATTTTATTATATGGAAAACACTTATTATGATCACGTTCTACAGGAATTGATACTAAATAGAAGCTAGATGAAGATTATTGTAATGGAAAATTTGAGTTCCAGAATAATATTAAGGTATTCAACATGATACTGCTTTTTTTCTTTACTGGTCAGTACGGGCCACAAGGAAGATGAACATGCGCCCAATAGCTCCTGTCCACAGGGCTTGAACCAATTTTTTCATCACCTTCTGTTACATTCAGCTTGATTTGGCCTTGAGTTGAATCGCTAACCGCAATGTAAAATGAATCAACTTCGTCGCGCTCGTTCAAGTTAATATTGAATTGTTGTGGCTTCACCTATATACAAATCCATATTAACTCAATGAAAAATTCTATCCCATTTCCACGAATTTATTTAATTTTATGATCAAAATTGTGATTAATTGTTCATTAACTAAATTATGCGTAAGATTTTCTCCATTTATTTCCACCATTTTCCAATAATTGAGAGGCGCACCTTTATCCAAATTGTGTAGAGTTTTGAAATCTGGGTTAAACTTATTCCCTTCTGCTGATAAATGATTCGAATAATTGGAATTAATTTCGTGATTATGGCAGCTGTGATGACGTTCCTTTATTCTAATACCAAAAGTTCCTCCTGTTTTTCCTATACAGGGGGATTCCAAATTAGACGTGAACCTTGTAGGGGGTGTTAGTATGACTCATTTGTTGTCGTTTGAGCCATATTTACTGATACCGAAAATCAACAGAGATATTTGAGTTCAGGTGATTTTTAAAAGATGTCTAACCTTCGTATTTATCTTTTCGAACGAATTGTTTCCTAATCGGTAGGGGAGGACAAATTTCGTGGCCATCGAGAAGTCCGGATATAACATCTTTAGATTTTCATGTTTGGGGCAGTTTGAAAGAAATGGTATATGAAATTTCGACAATTACAGATATTTGGGCAAAATGATAACGCGAACCCCAGAACACCAGAAAATACGAGCAGAAAGAAATAAATACACGTGCAGAACTTGTGGAGAGAATAGACGAAGCAGCGAGAAGATTGATAGTAAATTTGAGGCGGAAAGAGCTCCCGTCCACAGGGCTTGAACCAATTTTTATATCAAAGGAATGTTTTATTAAACCTTCCAAAAGTAGTTTTACCAATTTTTACTTCACACCCCAGGAAGTAAAGATAGATCGTTCAGCTCCCAGCAAGTCGTTCAACGTTAGAATGTCTGTGTCATTGTTTCCAGGTTTTTGTCTAGTTTTCAATTCAATCTAGACTAGAAAGGATTCTAAGCACATTCATGTGTGAAAGTTTTATATCTATTCAAGTTGCTGATAATTCGAAATGGAAATGGTAGAAAATAATCAAGATTAGTGGACTCTTCATCGATCAAATGTAAACGTTCCAAAAACAGAGCAGCCTTTGACAAGTCCGCTAAAAATACACTATCCCCTTTCCCAATAGAGAAACAGTAGCAGTCGGTTAACTGCCCCCTTTCCCAACTCTGAAAACTGCGAATATTTACAAACAATCAGCACGCTCGAAAAGAACTCAACAAAAGCCTTTGAGAGCTCGCGGTCTAGAATTGGTGGGTCTGAAATATTTTCAAATGGTGTGGACCGCTCATGCATATGGTTTAATTTAAAGTTGTGACCCAGAATATTCAGCGGAAGGGCTTCCGTATTCCGTTAATTCGAATTTCGTTGCCATTGCTGAGCACAACTTTTAAATGAGTATGTGACGTATTCGGACAATTCTGTAGGACGGCAAATAATAGCATTCGTTTTATTATTTCGTCATGTTAAATCCGATATCCAACGGTATGAGTTTTAGATATTGAAATATTGCTCATTTTGATGAACTGATATTAATGTTACTGAAAAGAATATGTTCGCACCTGTTACGAATACAAAAACGAATTCGAATGTCAATATTGAAAGTTTTTCTTCTGGGTTTTCTCTCCCAAACTCTGAAAAATATCTATAAAATAAAAATTAATTATTTTGTGATTTGCTTCTGCCTAAGAAACACAAGATTTTTGTCAGAAGCAATCAATTGAACAATGTTGCCTAACAAACAACAACGAAACAACATCAACGAAGAAACAACTATATCGTAACGTTTCGGAGTCTATATCAGACTCCTTCGTCAGACCCTTAATGAAAATCTTTAGAATTATTTTCTTTGATAGTTATTGTGAATTTCTATCAACAAAATAATTCTAAAGATTTTCATTAAGCGTCTGACGAAGGAGTCTGATATAGACTCCGAAACGTTACGATATAGTTGTTTCTTCGTTGATGTTGTTTCGTTGTTGTTTGTTAGGCAACATTGTTCAATTGATTGCTTCTGACAAATATCTTGTGTTTCTTACGCAGAAGCAAATCACAAAATAATTAATTTTTATTTTATAGATATTTTTCAGAGTTTGGGAGAGAAAACCCAGAAAAAACCTTTCAATAATGAGTATACCTCCCACAGTATCCTGTAATGATTATTCATCAACTAGTTACCAAGTTTTAATCCGATAGTTTCAGTATTGTTCGAGTTATTATGAAACAAAATTTCAACTCTTTACCCTGAAATTATCAAGTCGCTATCTCATTCCGTTCGAAAGTTATTGTGGCCGGCCGGACAGAATCAAATTTGACCTTGAATTCTTGAACAGTGATTCGAACCATATGGTTTTATAGCATTTTCGGCAAAAAATTCTGAAGTTATAGACATTTGGGCAAAATGATAGTGTGCAATATTAATATACGCAAGTACGCAACACATAGCTGTTCTCATAGGATAATCAATAATACGATATACTTTTCACTGATAAATTTCGTTCCTGAAAAACAGGATGAGATAGATTTTTATGCAATTTTCAACTTGATTTTTGTTACACGTGTTTCTTCTGGAGGGCTTATATATGCCACTTACTAATCACAACAGAAATGCAGGTCCAGATCAACGAAACATTATAGAGCAACTGAAGCTTCAAGAAAACACCCTGTGTTTAAGAAGCTGCGAATGTTCGCCTCATATTCCTTTCCTCCATAGGATGTGCAATATACTCGTAGTTATGAACTATCTCAATTCCTCATCACGAAATATCTTGGAATTAAATTCCAGGAATTACTCGAATCGCGATAGCCTGTTCGAATTTGTCATGGATTGGAACGAACAGGGTTAAGTTAGGTTGGGTACGTTAGGTAAATTCAATATGAAACAAGCACTGAAGTGAAGTCCATTCACCTCTTTTGGACACTCTTAATCGAATTTAGCATCGATATATACCGTTTTCTCAGCTTTTATTATATATGAATACATTTCATACTACAGGGTGTCCCAAGTTCGAGTGCCTATTAGACGTTTCTGGAGAACTATACATATTTGAAATCTGAAAATTTGGATTATGATATTGCTTATAATTCTCTTCAGAGCTAAAATATTTTCGAAGCCCAAGCACTTCCGTTTATACAGGGAGTGAAAATAAATTTGATGAAAAAAATGTTTTTCAGGTTTTGCATTCCTGGTATGATCAAAACCATTGTATTCATTCGAATAGTTTTCAAAATATCGAAAAAAAACCGGAAAAAAGTCAAATATGTTTAGTCAGTATTATGTTCATTATTCATATTTCGAACATCCTGAGCGTGAACCGTTTTTACAACATCGAAGAGGAAGAATGTGGAGAGGTCATGCATCTTTTGAATTTCAGAAATATCATCACAGGGTGTTTCAAGTTTTGTGTCGAATATTGTGATAAAAAATTGGCGATAACTTCTGAATTTTCAAATTAAAACCCTATTTTTTATGATTGCGTTGGATTCTGCGGTGAAAAATAATGATAATTTTCTAACATGATTATGCTCCTAACTGAAAAAAAACTCAGAAATTATTGAATTTAGGAGCATAATCATGTTAGAAAACTATCATTATTTCTCACTGCAGAATTCAACGAAATCATAAAAAGTAGGGTTCTAATTTAAAAAACAGAGGTTATGGCCAATTTTAGATCACAATTTCCGACACAAAATTTTAAACACCCTGTGTGATATTTCTGACATTCAAAAGATGCATGATCTTTCCACATTCTTCTTCTTCGATGTTGTAAAAACAGTTCACGCTCAGGATGTTCAAAATAAGAATAATGAACATAATACTGTCTAAACATGAATGACTTTTTTTTCGATATTTTGAAAACTATTCGAATGAATACTGAGGTTCTAAAAAGAATGTATTCAGCATTGAATACTTGATCATACCAGGAATGCAAAACCTGAAAAAAATTTATTTTCATCAAATTTATTTTCACTCCCAGAATGACCGGAAGTGCTTGGGCCTCGAAAATATTTTAGCTCTGTAAAAATTGTATCAATGGATTTTTATGGTAAAATTGCATGTTAAAGAAAATATAATATGAAATTTGTGATGTATAAAATTTTTTTTTTCGTTATTCCGAAACCATCAGGCTGATTTCGTCCACTAACGAACTTCACCGAGATATTTAACTCCCAAACCTACTCTGAAAATTTCTACTACCTAGCTCTATCTGTTCGAGAGTTATTGTAGAAACAAAATTTAAAAAAATTAAAAAATTTTTTTTACACTTTACGGCAGCTCGATCAATACAAGACTCCGCATGCATATAAGGGTCACTATTCTACAATTTGATGTCAAATTTCAAACAGATCGAGTGATTGGTTTCGGAAATATTTAGAAAAAATATTTTGACTAAAAACAGCCATAACTCCGAAACCACCTGGTGGATTTCACCCGTTAACGAACTCGTCCGAGATATTTACGCTACAAACCTACCCTGCAAATTTCAATCCTCTAACTCCTTTCGTTCGAGAGTTATCGTGATAACGGCCGGTCGGACGGCTGGACAGAATCGATGTTGACCACAAATTCTTGATGAGTGAGTCGAACCAAATCATTTAAGACCATTTTCAAAAATTCGAAAATTACAGACATTTGGGCAAATTGATAAGTACTCTGTTCATTGTCGGGTCAAAATTTTACAGTGCTGTGCCTAATCTGGCGTAAGGATGCAGTAATAAAGAACACAACTAACTCTGCTTAGTCGCACAAGCTTCTGAGGGATCTCTTTGGGAAAGACAGTAGGTCAGTATAATCGTAATCATATCATTAGCAAGCGCATCAATACAGATTGACTTCACTATAAAAGAAGTAAAAATCCTAAAAAAGGATTGACTTAGGGTCAATCTGCTCTGGACGCTTGCTATAAGCATGAGTAGGATTATACTGACCCTCCTAGATCTTCCCCAAGGAGATTCCTCAAACGCCCTTAGGAGCTTGTGCGACTAAGGAGAGTTAGTTGTATTCTGTGTCGACTTTGTTACATCCGTACGCAAGCTCAGACACAGCACTGTTAATTTTTGAATCAACAGTGGATGGTGTCCACTACTCTCTGACTTATAATTCAACAAGCTCGTCAAAGAGTACTGACTTCACGTCAGAGCTTTTTTATATTTTTTAACTCGGTATAAACGCGAACCCAATCAATCAAACGTTTTCAACTCGTTCTTGCAACCGATCGGAAGAAAATGTTAAATGCGAAAATCTCAACAACCGGCGAAACGGGGGGAACCGTCACCGATTCAGCCTCAATTAACTCTCGCCAATTAGCGCGAACGTCTGTTCTGCATAACATCGCTAGACAGACGGAAAAAGCGGGCAGGCCCGAACATTCAGGAACAAAAATTAATTCTTCTCTTATACCGTCGAGATGAATGGACCGAAATTTCATTAATTTGAGTGTCGGTGCGACGAAAACAAAATCCAACTACGACTTCGGAACTTCCCAAGGAGGGAATCTTTTCATGAATAACAGCAGTTTCGTCCGAGATTCCTGAGCGGACTTTCGTCCTCATAATTTATCATGATCCGATCGACCTGAAACGGGTGGGTGGATTTTTTCAGGGGGTGTGTACGCGCGGGGGTGAGTGAATCAATCTTATGGTCGAGGGGCTAATTAGTTTGGGGAAGATTATTTCGTGATGTGTTCGGTGGAGATAGAGCCAGAGTTCGAATGTTTGAATGTCGATCTAGATCGTCTTGATTACGATGTACAGGTTGATTTCTAAATTTGTTCGTATTTATTTTAAACTTCTGGTTTGAGTTCACTTTAGACTGATTATGAACACTACGCTAGTAACTACACTCGTATCCACTACAACTTTTGTCGTCTGACATATGTTTCGACCTTCTGAGACGGTTCGTTACTAAAGCGTGTTGTCAATTTCTACTCTTGTTTGGGTTGACATTATAGAGAGTGTATTCAAAGGTGAGTCTTTTTTTCAACAGAAGGTAGAACTCACCTTTAGTCCTCATTCGAGGTAACATGACAGCGCTGCATTACCTTCAAGAAATAGTGGAGCCATATGATCTCCTTTACCTTAAGCGGCTTGATAATTCAATATTTCAGCAAGATACTGCTCGACCTCATGCTGTCAGAGTAAGTTTGAACTTTTTTGGTGCGACCCATGTGAATCTTTTGCCATGGCCGCCCAGATCACCCGATCTTTCGCCCATAGAGCATGTTTTGGACATCATGGGTAGAAGGCTTGGAAATTTACCCCAGGCCCCACGGACTTTGGCGGCTCTGATACATGAACTACAGGTAGCTTGGGATAGTATCCCTCAAGAAGAAATAGACCATCTTATATAATCGCGGTGGACAAACACATTATTAACAAATTTATTAAAATAAATTGTAAAAGCTTAATTTTTTCTTCAAATTTAAATCATTTACTCCTTGCTATACTATCTATGTTTAAAAAAAATAAAAATTTCAACAGCTCATTCTGGGTGTTGAAGTTTCTTTGTCAGTCAGTATATTTAAGATAAGAGATGCGTTACTATAAGAACAGCTACCAAGTTGAAATAAAATTGTGAAAAAATCATACTCGGTTACTAAGTTTTTTTTTATTTACAATGAAATATTTCAAGGATGTTCACCAGATTTGATGTTTTGTAAAATTTATTGTTCTCTATATAGACAGTTTCTAAGTTTTCGAATGAAAACTTCATTAAAAAAATGTAACGAGACCAAAAACGAGACTCTCGGGTTGCGCTGTATGTAGTCTTGGTATCGCCCATAATATTTTTCGAACGATCTCGCCTCGTCTCGTCTCGCTTTTCCGAGACGAGAACGAGACGAGACGAGAAAAATCTCGCTCTCGTGTGAAGCCTTATTTGAGATCATCTTCAGTGAAAAATTCCGATATTATAGACATCCGGGCAAAATGATAGCAGGCTTTTTTGCGCGGAACAAGCGCGCAAAAATTGATGGAGTGAATACTGTGCATAACCCATTTATAACCCTATTATTGTATAGGTAGGATGTCCCTTTATTCCACAGACACAAACGATAAAATCGGTTCCTTTTGGATAGGAGATAATAAAGCTTAGTATGAAATTTGCGGCTCCTTTTATTAATGAGGCGACTGGTTGGGTGAGTGTTGAACTTATCGCCTATTTAAATGGTGAAAGTCCGTTCGTATTCTCGCATTGAATATCCTGAAGATATAAAATCAGCCATTCAGAATACTCCTGGAATAGCGGTGCGGTGTTAAAGCCGCTGTTACGCAGCCAAAGTTTTACACCTTAATCCTCTGGGGATGACAAGTCGGACAAATTGTCCCAGAACGTGTATTAGGCCAATGAAGCCACCGCTCGGCCACCGGAGTGCTAAACCGCCCTTATCTTCGCCATTCCGACGTCCTCCCAACTCAAAAGTAACTCCAGTCTACAGCCCGACCAAGGGACCATTCACATTCAAGTCCCCAGTCACAGAACATTCATATTTAAACGAGTTTAAGCGGCCTAATTGAACGAGATTGAAAAGCGTGTAGAACGTTCATAGTTTCGGACATTTTATTAGAGATATGGAATACTTTTTCGTCTTGGTCTCCTCTCTTTTTCTGATCGATTTAATGATAAGCCAATTTACTGCATATCATATGTTGGGTCAGAGCAAGGAACGTTGTGTTCTCCTAGTGCTATTAAATTTAGCGAATAATAAAAATTTCATCGATTTTCAATATTTTCAGTGTTTCAAAGTACAGCAAGTTTCAGCTAATTCTGACGCATAGTTTCTGAAATTTCGTTAATATCGTATCAATAGAACAAAAAATAGAATGGTTCAAGCACTGACGTGAACTCAGTAGCTTTCGCGCGTCGAGTGGATAGTTTCTGATATACAGAATTTTTTCGATGATTTTCGATGATTTTTTAAAAATTTTCTAGTAGTACGATCCTCACAGTTGAATTTCACAATAACTATCAACAAAATAATTCTAAAGATTTTCATTAAGCGTCTGACGAAGGAGTCTGATATAGACTCCGAAACGTTTCGATATAGTTGTTTCTTCGTTGATGTTGTTTCGTTGTTGTTTGTTAGGCAACATTGTTCAATTGATTGCTTCTGACAAATATCTTGTGTTTCTTACGCAGAAGCAAATCACAAAATAATTAATTTTTATTTTACAGATATTTTTCAGAGTTTGGGAGAGAAAACCCAGACAAAAACCTTTCAATGATGAGTATACCTCCCACAGTATCCTTTAATGATTATTCAATATGAGTTTTGGGTTTCAACTGTTCAAATTTTTAAGAAATTACTGCGCTTTGCGTAGAAGTTAATTGTTGCTTTATGATTTCTCCGAGTATAAGGTCAGCCTGCTTTGGCGCGCTTGTTCATGTTGATCGATTCGAGTAGAATGTGAACAATTGCTTTCTTAATATTTTCTCATTTAATACGTTGCCTAATAAAATACTAAATATTAAGGCATAAAACAGGTATTGTCAAAGATAGAAGGAAAATAACCTGTAATTTACTATTGTAATTTTTGTATGTTTGAAGATCTCAGTCCTACGACTTTCTGAAGGTATTACAAGGGTATAATTTCTCAACTACTCGTAATATTTCAAGGACATCCAATGAGAATTCTCGATAATAAAGAAAATATATTTTTTCTACAAACGTCAAAAAATGACAAGGTTCGCGCATTGAAAACAATATGCGAAGTGACCCTTTTTTTCATTTTCCTTCGTTACCATGACACCGTGCGCGAAGTAGTGTGCGAAGTACTTACTTCGCACACTGCATGTAAACTATATGGAATTTTTATATTTTAACCTTTATGTTCCTCAATCAAACAAACAAATGCCATTTTATTTTCATAGTTACAGTATTTAATTGATTTGGAAAAACATTTTAAGCCAGTTCAATACTATTTTTCATATTAAGCTATGCATGTTACTTATTTTCGAACAATATTTTTGGCGTTTGTAGAAAAAATTTTGTTTGCATCTCATGCGCGAAATACTTTGGTGATCTCGACTATTTTTTTAACTCGGCTGCGCCTCGTTAAAAAAATCAGTTCACGATCACCAAAGTAGCATTTCGCGCACTAGATACAAAAATAACTATTTATTTGAAATTTCATTCGATGCTTTCGAAATCAAATGTGCCAAATGTTCATCAGTCAGTCTGAAGTAATTTTCGGTTTTTTTGCAATTTCCTCTGTCTTCCTTAGATTCCAAAAGATTTCCAACGGAATTCCAATCGAATTGCAATAGAATTCCTGTAGAATTCCAAAGGAATTCCGGTTGAATTGGAATACTGGTGTACAAATTTGTGCCAGCGGTTTCCCCCTCGATATTTCCTGGATAATAACGCTCAGAAATCCGATTGGCTGAAACCCTGAAAGAATCTCTTCAGGCTGTGCTTCGATCTCAGATATAAGTCACTCTGATCTAACTGACATATTGTATTTAAATTTAAGTTAAAGGGTACGCTGCAAGGAAATTAAACTGGAGCACCCTATATTGGGGATAACTATGTTCAGCACTGAGGAAACTATCCTGCTCGAATAATGAAAACCGGAAAGCACTCATATATCCTATGTCAATATATAAAATAGAATGGAAATTGGAACAAGGACCGCCTCAATATTACTCTGAGATATAAATGGATTTTCTACCTCAGTTTCTTGGTGTCTATCGGACATGAAGGATATTCGCAAATAGTTCGAATTGTATCCGTCCAGGTAATAATTCCCAAGTCCCTGAACGCCAGTTTCTGAATGATGACTACAAGAGATGGGGGTGTGAATTAATGTCAATATTATTTCCTCCCCTTGGCCTTACGTTTCCTTGGCCTTACGTTAAGGAATATAGCAATGTTCTCGCTTTCCGCCACTCACGCATTTGATGAAGTGTTGATTGTTTTGACTGGAACAGGAACTTAGTCCACCCTGGAGATAGTCATCGCCAAAAGGCCCAGTTGAGGCTTGTTTACAAAAGAAGACCGTCTCTCGTTAGCGTTCTAACGGCATGTTTCATCTTTGTTTGTCCAATGGCGCTATGGTTACTTAATACAAAATTTTGGACTTTACTGGTATAGATTGTTGTCCCTGATTGTTGTACATCGCGTATTGGAAAGGGAATATTATATGAAGTAAAGCGGGAAACTTTGAAGTGTACTAACCTATGAACTAAATATCGATGACGAGGCTATGTTTGTGTATTAGAAACATATGTATTTTAGAGGTAGTGAAGTGCAAACGCAGAGCTGTCTACATTTTAACGAATACAGGAAACCCTATCGATTGAAATGTGAAGACTCAAGCGCCCATCTTAATCAATCAATTGTCCCATTGTGAAATTTCCACAGTGATTTGAATGTAATCATTAAAGGAAACTTTGGAAGGTACCTATATCCATTATTAAATTGCTCGTTTCTGAATTTTCTCTCCCAAACTCAACAAAATATCTATAAAATAATAAAATTGGTTCAAGCACTGACGTGTCAGAAGCTTTTGCGCGTATGTTCTATTTTCCATTCTTCTTTTTGGACACCCTTAATATAATTTACCATGGTAAATTATGTTGTCCATTCTCCTGTATTGGACACTTATTTCGAATTTACCATGGTAAATTCGAATTAAGCTTGTCCAATACAGGAGATTGGACAACATAATTTACCATGGTAAATTCGATTAAGGGTGTCCAATACAGAAGAATGGACAATAGAACATACGCGCAAAAGCTTCTGACTTCACGTCAGTGCTTGAACCAATTTTATTGTTCAAATAAAGATATTTTGTTAACTTACAAGAAATTCTTCATTCAATGGTATTTCAAAGAACTAATTACAGTTTTAAATATTTAATAAAAATATGGAATAAATTTCATACACATATTTAGATCCTATCGTATTCAAACTTGGAACTTGGTAGTAGAATTATGTTCTGAAGGCTCTCGCAAAATGTCAGCCATGTCGGATGAATAGTTTCTGATATCTAGATTTTTTTCAATGATTTCTTAAAAATTTTCTAGTGATACGATCCTCACAAAATTCTGCAAGAACTTTCGCGTTGGCATTCTACAACTAATAACTAAGTTTGGACTGGATTGGTTTTATTTTTTTCGAGTTATTGAGAAAATAACAATCAAATTTCAGATGAATATAATTCCAAAACCGTTTGACCGATTATGCTCATGAACAAACTCAAATGTCGCATTCAGATGCACAACCTAACTTGAAAATTTCAAATCGCTATCTCTTTCCGTTCTCAGGTTATCGTGACATACAAAATATTTTTTCATAATTTTTTAAAATTTTCTAGTGATACGATTCTTACGAAATTTCATAAACGTGCTTGCGTTTATATACTAAAATTAACGAACTTATCCATCGTATTGGGATCTGCCAACTACACTGAAGATTTCAAGTCGCTAGCTAGTCTTTGTGTCGGTATTTTACATCTAGTTACCAAGTATCAGTTCGATCAGACAAAGATGACAAAGAACACAAGTGACTCCCCTAAGTCGCACAAGCTCCTAGGAGCTTCTGAGGGTTATCCTTTGGGAAGACTTTGTAGGGTCAGTATAATCATAATCATTTTTATAGCACGCGTGCAAATGCAGATTGACTTCACAATGAAAGAAAAAGACTAAAAAAGCATTGACGTGGGGTCAATCTGCTTTGGCGCGTGTGCTATAAACATGATTATGATTATAATGATCCTACTAAGTATTCCCCAAGGATATCCCTCAGAAGCTCCTAGGAGCTTGTGTGACTAAGGAGAGGCAGTTTTTTTCTTTATCAACTTTCTTACTCAATCCTTACGCGAAGTTAGACACACCGGTGTTAATTTTTGACCCGACAGTGTATGGTGTCCACTACCCTCTAGGTAGATGTCCGGCTGGCTCTCTATCCACTGAGCTTGAAACATTCATCATTCAATTGAAATTAGCCTACGTGAACACGCGCGCCAAAAAGTACTGACTTCACGTTAGTGTTTTTTTCTATTTTTTCAGATCGTGAAATTATCACACCTATCATTCTGGGGGGACACTAAACCTACCGCGACTGAGCTTAACTATACCAATTTCATATATGGTAGGTACCATAGACTAACTGACTAGACTATAAGTATCGTCCGCTTCTATTATAGATTAAAATCAAGCGCGTGTACTCTGGACCTAAGACGGATGTTACATGGTCAATCTGCCATCAATCTCGCATCAGTTCAGTCCGTGACCTTGATCACGATGAGACTGATACGGATTGATGGAACGACGAAACACATTAATATGCAATAATATTCCATCAATCCGTACCATCAATCCAATAGTTTCTCGTCAATCTGATATCAATCCATGATTGATATGATGCGAGCCTGATACCAGACTGATTCCAGATTGACCGTGTAACCAACTCAGCCTCTACAGGCAATACAGAGGGGCAAGAATTTGCATCGCTTCAGGAAGGCAGGTGGCAGTGAGGCATTTAACCTCGTTGACTAAGATGTAGATCATCTTGATCTATAAGAAATCCTTCATACAGCTGGTCAAGATCAAAAGTCAAATTCTGGTTCGAGAACATGTTTGCCTCGTCATGACAAGTTGAATATCACACCTTTACGGTATGAGGCAAAATTCAATGAGTGGGTAAATAAGCAGTAAATCTCATACTCTGTCGACTCACCAAGATGATGCCAAGCCATCTAGCTTATTCGAATATCAGAAGAATTGGCGCATCTCTTTCTATCACTTTCGAAGGAGTCTGCATTAGTAATGCACAATAATTAATTGGCATAAAGGCATCCTTTAGACCGCACGACCTCCACTAGTACAATCAGACGAGTACTCAATCTGAAAATAACTAAGAATTTCCATCCAGAGATCTACAAGGCTTTCCCATATATTCTGATTTCAATTTGGAAGAACTCATTAGCTGGTTCAAATGGATCACATTAAATTATCAAGTCCTTCGGGTTCCTCCATGACTAATTCATTATATCTACCTTCTTCGCAGCTTAGTATAAAGTTTTATCTCACTTCCGACGAAGCAACATCGTCTCATGAGTTTTACCATTCTCATTCCGATCTAATCTCCATATTATGTTCTAAGGATACGTTGATTCTCAAGAAGGAGGCTGTAATTCACAGTTACTTCGCGAACAATCTCGTACACATCCCCATACAGATTATTCCAGAGTGTCTAACCGCTCATCCTACCACGAAAGGCACCACCGCAAGCAAGGCTGTGGAATAAAGTAAATTTGAACCCTGAGAACACGTCTTAAGGTTGTCACACATTTGTGGACCTATATACAAAAGTTAATAAGACGTATCAATATCGTGTTATCTTCCTGTTGTAAAGGTGATTAGGTGGTTATCAAAGAAACATATTCTTAAAAATATAAAAGAGCACTGACGTGAAGTCAGTACTCTTTGGCGCGCGTGTTCACGTTGGCTAATTTGAATTGAATGATGAGGGTTTCAAGCTCAGTGGATAGAACGAGCCAGCGATCTACCCAGAGGGTAGTGGACACCATTTACTGTGGGGTCATAAATTAAGAGTGCTGTGTCTAGATGGCACAAGGATAGAGTAACAAAGTTGACAAAGAACACAACTGACTTGCCTTAGTCCCACAAGTTCCCATGAGCTTCTGAGATATCTTCTTGGGGATGACTTGGGATGGTCAGTATAATCATAATCATATATATAGTACGCGCGTCAATGCAGGTTGACCCTATGGCAATGCTATTTTAGCCTTTTCCTTCCATTATGAATTCAATCTGCAATTGGCGCGCATGCTATAAACATGATTGTGATTATACTGACCCTCAACACTAATTGTTCAGGAGATATCGCATCTTGAATCCACGCATGCGCAGTCCCGCACCAGAGGATTCTATGGAGGAATAGCATCCTCCTCCCCAAAACCCCAATCCTCTCAAAAGGAAACTCGAGCAGTTAAATTATTTCTCGTCTACTTATGCGAATAAAAAAAAGGTCCAAAAGAGGCAGTTACATCCCTAGTCGTTCACCGTACAGAGAAATTTTGAAAACCAATTTAAAATTCCACACATCGTTCACGCATTAATTCAATTGCCACGCTAGTTACTGGTCCATATTTTAATTAGTTGCCCTCGTATATATATCGCATTGATTCAGATAAACGCGCAAAAAACACGTCGTGTTTACCAGAAATTTTATACTCGTATTCCACTTAGGAATTCGAACTGAAATAATCTGTCCAGTTTGGAAGTTCAAAATTATTATTTTTTTTTTAGGCTCCTAGTGGTCTATTCTCAGTGAAATTTAGCACACCCCAATAAGACATCATTGGTCACCGAAGTGCCAAAATTGAAGTCAATCCGATATTTGGTTTCGGAATTTCAAGCAAAATATTCCGCTAATAGTTATACATTTTTTTTAATTTTTTCTACTCATGCTATCCCCGCGAAATTTCGCACAAGTGTTTTTGTCGGTACTTTGCATCTAACTACTGAGCTTCAATTCAATCGGAACAGCAGTTTTCGATTTACAAAAAAAAAAACAAAATTTCAATTTCAAATATTTGACTTTTTTTTCTAGTTTATAACCATCCGATCAATACAAAACTTCGCAGGTATATGAAAGTCATGATTCTACAATTTGATGCTAAATTTCAAATAGATCGAGTGCTCGGTTTCGGAATATTCATGAAAAATGTTTTAATGAAAAGTGGCCATAACACCGAAACTGCTGAGTGGATTTTGCCCATTAACGAACTTGTCCGAGATATTTACGTTACAAAACTACCCTGCAAATTTGAAAGGTCTAACTCGTTCCGTTCGAGAGTTATCGTGGCAACGACCGAACCTGATGGACAGAGTTGAATTTGACCCCGGATTATTCATCAGTGAGTCGAACTGAATCGTTTGAGACCATTTTCGGAAAAAATAATCGAAAAATACAGACATTGTGACGAAATGATAGCACGCTGTTTCTTGCGGAACACGCGCGCAAAAAGCACTGACGGGAAGTCAGGATATTTTGCGCGCATGTTCCATTGTATATTTACACTCATACGAAGTTGATCGAGCTGAAATTCAGTACTCGGTTATAAAATCGTGGCTCACAGGTATGTGCGGAATTTCAGCGGTCTTACGAACAGATCGTGAAATATTACATTTTTGAAGGAAAATTTGTTTTAATTTTTTTTCTCTAATTTCGGAAAAACTATCGTGTCGGCATTTTACAAGTAGGGGAGAGTGGTCCACAGTGAGACATGTTCCTCAGTGAGACAGTAGACAGTATGACTTGTGAGTGAATGACAACGCCACTACTCACCCCCTTACTTGCTTAAACTTATTTTTACGTGTCGAATCAACGACCGAAATACTGGACCATTTAGTTTGTTGTTGTCTGTAAAGGAGAGTTTTTGAGTTAATTTTACCATACAACAATCGCGATGACGTATGACCGTGATTATCTTAGTTGGCAGTTTAGCTTTATTTCTCGTTTTCTTATTAGTGAGATTTGTAACGTTCCTGTTTGATCCAGGCAGAGGATTGTTTATATTTTGCTTGCAATGAATTTGTCAGTTGTATTGTCAGTGAATTTGAGGTTGAGTCTCAGTGGTGCCAATCGACGCATAAGAGATTGTGTTCATGGAACCCAATGGATTGGCAATATTGTTTCGTTGTGACAGTCTGAAATTTTGTGAGAGTCAGCGTCGATGAGATAAGATCGTCCATTTTGTGGAGATGCAGCGGATGCAGCGATTGGTTGTGCACATTTTCGAATTTGTAAGAATTATTGGAGTCTTCTTAGTTGGCTATAGTTTCGAAAATCGAAATAAGAGTGAGGGTTACATTGGTTTGATTTGGAAAGATAACAGTTAACTTTCACGTGTCTCGAAAGAGGAGACCTTTTGCAAATCCAAGTTGACCACGTGAATGATCTTGGCGACTTTGACAGGTATGTGTTAAATGTTCTATTACCGTCATTTCTAGTAGAAGCAATTCAGGTTCTAATTATTTTTCTGTATCCAGAACATTGCTGTGTATTTGAAGAATTATTTGGTGGAGGCACGGCCAGAGTTAATTTTGAAGAAAACTTATATAGGATAACCTCGACTACCAGGGTATGTACGAAGTATATAAATATTAAATAACAACGAATAACTTGTCTGTTTGGTATACTGATAACCGAAATTATTATGCATTGGGGAGATTCATTTATTTCTTATCTGAAAGGAGTCACTGATGGTTTCTTTTCTGTCATCAGGGTTTTTATGTTAGGAAGAGGAAAACTGAAGTTTTGGATTATATACAAGGTGGTCCATAAGTAACGCTGTGAGACAGTCAACGCAGGGTTGCAGATCCCGAGTATATACCAGGTGGTCAGTAAACAACGCTGTGGGACATCCAACCCGGGGTTGCAGATTACAAGCACCGAGGGAAAAAGGGTAGTATTGCGAGGCCATCGACGTAATACTACGTTCAGGAATAGGAATAGCCAGCACGCAAGTTATTGGAAATAAATGTCGAAATATATCTTATATACCTGCTATATACGCCTTGAACATATTATCATCAATTATATAAATTAATATTGTTGTAAAGCGGAAATTGGGGAAAGATTTGTGTTAATCATATATGATCATAGATAAGAAACGTGAATGCGCCTGAGCTCAAGCGACGCGTATTCGAATCAAGGAAAAATATCTACGTACAATTTCCGCCGCCCCTGTTCAGGGTTTCACAGTAGTTTTTTATTGAATCTAAAGATCTGGGTTGTAAGCTACTGGAATAAATTGTTTGTTTTTAGCGTGAATATTCTTTTGGGAAATTAAGGAATTATTACATTACGCTGGGGTATCTGGTAGAATTAAATTTGCCTGGCGCCCATTTACTAGGTTCCCTTTTGGAATCCACTCCCATCTCCACTGAAACTAGACCGCGGATCCCCGAGTTTAACCGCTGCGACTTGGGAACAGTCGAAGTGGTTATAGATTTTCTGAATTTTACCGTAGCCGTGGCGATCTAATCGGAAAATTGTAGATTTTTGTATGGGTTAGATACTAGAGAACACTTTTTGTCGTTTGACGGATTTCCTAATATTTTCCGAACGGATAGAGGTACAGAGGAAATAGATACATAAATCTAAACGTCGTCCACCGACCAATAATCGGGGAAAATTTGGTCATTGTGATGTGAAAATCATAGATTTGGCCCGGGAAAGAAGAATTTTCCTTCGATTCCGGGTCGAAAATATGCCGACCCAAAAAATTTTTTTCATGGTATATCGATACGGAGCTCGTGTCTAACTAAATCAATGCCACTGATTACGAATATGTAATTAGTTTTTCCCTAAGTGGTGTATTTTGGAAAAATTTTCACTTAGAGTGAAAAAATGGACGAAATTAGGACAATTTTGGACCTTTACACCGCCCAAAGAAATCGGGATAGGGTGTTGTTGATTTTTTCCGTAATATATGGTTCCTTTATCTACTGAATAATTCAAACAGAAAATGTCCAGGTTGTACGCTTTGGAAATTATGATTTTTTCCCAAGGGTCTATTTTTCGGAAAATTCTTTCCGCGATATTTCCTCGGAAATATTTTTTAATAAATATCTGATACTAGATTCGGAATCTACGGCCCCGAATCTATAAGAATCAGTACCCGTTTCATCGTTTTGCGTCAAAAAAATTTTCTCGAAAAATGGGATTTTTTTAAGGCTAATGTATTAAAATATTGCCAAAATTTGAGAAAATTTTTTTGACGCAAATCTATCATCCAGATACCGATTCTTATAGATTCGGGGCCGTAGATTACGAATATGTGATCGGATTTTTCATTAAAGAATTTTCCGCGAAAATATCGCGAAATGAATTTTCCGAAAAATAGATTCTTGGGAAAAAAATCATAATTTCCGAATAGTATGGCGCGGACATTTTCTGTTTGAATTATTCAGTAGATAAAGGATCCATATATGACGGAAAAAATCAGCAACACCCTACTCCAAGTTTTTTGGGCGGTGTGAAGTTCCAAAATTGACCTATTTTCGTCCATTTTTTCACTCTAAGTGAAAATTTTCCCAAAGTACGCCACTTAGGGAAAAACTAATTACATATTCGTGATCATCGACATCGATTTAGTTAGACACGAACTCCGTATCGATATACCGTGAAAAAATTTTTTTGGGTAGGCACTTTATTTTTGACCCGGAATCGAAGGAAAATTCTTCTTTCCCGGGCCAAATCTATGATTCTCACATCTCAATAACCAAATCCCCTACTCTCGTCTCGTCTATTTTTGGATTAGGTGTGCGAACTATGATCTATAAATTCGTGATATTCCATATATTATAAGATCATGAATGTGTACCTTTTTGGCCGAATACATTATTATCATATCTTTGAATATAAAAATTATCTATTGGTTGAAACTCTATTTCTATATAAAAATCAATTTTACCCCAGACCACTGTGTAGTGCTTAAAAATCCAACAGGGCTGCATAGCTATAAATGATTCGGATTGTTCAAATGTCAACAGATTACCTAAACTAGGCTCCGTTTAAGCGTCATAAGAGGGTGGTCTACCTGGCTGTCTCCTAGTAGCCATCGCGTTCATGAATTCGTTTTATAACACATATATACCTAGCCATGAACGGATGACAGCCCACGTTTCAGATGGGTCTTACCGATATCCTATGACTGATACACGACCCTCTTAAGAGTTCTCTTGTGTGCTTCCAAAGAATCGTCGACCATCCTCTTATACCGCTTAAGCGGAGCTTTACTCAGACAATTTGCTGCCATAAGAAAAACCCGTAACAACTATAATAACCTATTTGATAAAATGTATGTGGAACAAGCCTTAGGAACTACACAGAGACCAGAGGTAAGTTAATTTTTCATAAGGCAAGAAAGTTTGAAACAGTTGGCAAATTTCATATGCAAAGGTGTGCGAACTATGATCTATAAATTCGTGATATTCCCTATATAGTAAGATCATGAATGTGTACGTACCCTTTTCACCTAATAAATAATTAGCATATCTTTGAATATAAAGTTATCTGCTGGTTGAAACTGTATTTCTATATGAAAATCAATTTTACCTCAGACCACTGTGCAGTACTTAAGAATCCAAGAGAGGTGCATAGCTATACATGATTCAGATTGTTCAAAAGTCAACAGATTATCTGAGCTAGGCTCCGTTTAAGCGGCATATGTGGGTGGTCTACCTGACTGTCTCCTAGTAGCCATCGCGTTCATGAATTCATTTTATAACACATATATACCTAGCCATGAACGGATGACAGCCCACGTTTCAGATGGGTCTTACCGATATCCTATGACTGATACACGACCCTCTTAAGAGTTCTCTTGTGTGCTTTTAAAGAATCGTCGACCATCCTTTTATACCACTTAAGCGGAGCTTCACTCAGAGAATTTGCTGCCATAAGAAAAATCCGCAATAAATATAATACCCTATATGATAAAATGTATGTGAAACAAGCCTTAGGAACTACAAAGAGACCAGAGGTAAGTTAATTTTTCATATGGCAAGAAAGTTTAAAGCAGTTGGCAAATTTTATATGCAAAGGTGTGCGAATTATGATCTATAAATTCGTGATATTCCCTATACAGTAAGATCATGAATGTGTACCCTTTTCACCTAATAACTAATAAGCATATCTTGGGATATAAAGTTATCTGCTGATTGAAACTGTATTTCTATATGAAAATCAATTTTCCCTCAGACCACTGGGCAGTGCTTAAGAATCCAAGAGGGCTGCATAGCTATAAATGATTCGGATTGTTCAAATGTCAACAGATTATCTGAGCTAGGCTTCGTTTAAGCGGCATAAGAGGGTGGTCTACCTGACTGTCTCCTAGTAGCCATCGCGTTCATGAATTCATTTTATAACACATATATACCTAGCCATGAACGGATGACAGCCCACGTTTCAAATGGGTCTTACCGATATCCTATGACTGATACACGACCCTCTTAAGAGTTCTCTTGTGTGCTTTTAAACAATCGTCGACCATCCTTTTATACCACTTAAGCGGAGCTTCACTCAGAGAATTTGCTGCCATAAGAAAAATCCGCAATAAATATAATACCCTATATGATAAAATGTATGTGAAACAAGCCTTAGGAACTACAAAGAGACCAGAGGTAAGTTAATTTTTCATATGGCAAGAAAGTTTAAAGCAGTTGGCAAATTTTATATGCAAAGGTGTGCGAATTATGATCTATAAATTCGTGATATTCCCTATACAGTAAGATCATGAATGTGTACCCTTTTCACCTAATAACTAATAAGCATATCTTGGATTATAAAGTTATCTGCTGATTGAAATTGTATTTCTATATGAAAATCAATTTTCCCTCAGACCACTGGGCAGTGCTTAAGAATCCAAGAGGGCTGCATAGCTATAAATGATTCGGATTGTTCAAATGTCAACAGATTATCTGAGCTAGGCTTCGTTTAAGCGGCATAAGAGGGTGGTCTACCTGACTGTCTCCTAGTAGCCATCGCGTTCATGAATTCATTTTATAACACATATATACCTAGCCATGAACGGATGACAGCCCACGTTTCAAATGGGTCTTACCGATATCCTATGACTGATACACGACCCTCTTAAGAGTTCTCTTGTGTGCTTTTAAACAATCGTCGACCATACTTTTATACCACTTAAGCGGAGCTTCACTCAGAGAATTTGCTGCCATAAGAAAAATCCGCAATAAATATAATACCCTATATGATAAAATGTATGCGAAACAAGCCTTAGGAACTACACAGAGACCAGAGGTAAGTTAATTTTTCATATGGCAAGAAAGTTTAAAGCAGTTGGCAAATTTTATATGCAAAGGTGTGCGAATTATGATCTATAAATTCGTGATATTCCCTATACAGTAAGATCATGAATGTGTACCCTTTTCACCTAATAACTAATAAGCATATCTTGGAATATAACGTTATCTGCTGATTGAAACTGTATTTCTATATGAAAATCAATTTTCCCTCAGACCACTGGGCAGTGCTTAAGAATCCAAGAGGGCTGCATAGCTATAAATGATTCGGATTGTTCAAAGGTCAACAGATTATCTGAGCTAGGCTCCGTTTAAGCGGCATAAGAGGGTGGTCTACCTGGCTGTCTCCTAGTAGCCATCGCGTTCACGAATTCATTTTATAACACATATATACCTAGCCATGAACGGATGACAGCCCACGTTTCAGATGGGTCTTACCGATATCCTATGACTGATACACGACCCTCTTAAGAGTTCTCTTGTGTGCTTTTAAAGAATCGTCGACCATCCTTTTATACCACTTAAGCGGAGTTTCACTCAGAGAATTTGCTGCCATGAGAAAAATCGGCAAGAAATATAATACCCTATATGATAAAATGTATGTGAAACAAGCCTTAGGAACTACAAAGAGACCAGAGGTAAGTTAATTTTTCATATGGCAAGAAAGTTTAAAGCAGGTGGCAAATTTTATATGCAAAGGTGTGTGAATTATGATCTATAAATTTGTGATATTCCCTTTACAGTAAACTCATGAATGTGTACCCTTTTCACCTAATAAATAATTAGCATATCTTTGAATATAAAGTTATCTGCTGATTGAAACTGTATTTCTATATGAAAATCAATTTTCCCTCAGACCACTGGGCAGTGCTTAAGAATCCAAGAGAGCTGCATAGCTAGCTATAAATGATTCGGATTGATCAATTGTCAACAGATTATCTGAGCTAGGCTCCGTTTAAGCGGCATAAGTGGGTAGTCTACCTGGCTGTCTCCTATTGGCCATCGCGTTCATGAATTCATTTTATAATACATATATACCTAGCCATGAAAGGATGACAGCCCACGTTTCAGATGGGTCTTACCGATATCCTATGACTGATACACGACCCTCTTGAGAGTTCTCTTGTGTGCTTTTAAAGAATCGTCAACCATCCTTTTATACCACTCAAACTTAGCTTCACTCAGAGAATTTGCTGTCATATGAAAAATCCGCAATAAATATTATACCCTATATGATAAAATGTATGTGAAACAAGCCTCAGGAACTACACAGAGACCAGAGGTAAGTTAATTTTTCATATGGCAAGAAAGTTTAAAACAGTTGAAACATTTTATATGCAAAGATGTGCAAAATATGGTCTATAAATTCCTGATAATCCCAATATAATAAGATCATGGATGTGTACCTTTTTCACCTAATAAATAATTAGCATATCTTGGAGTATAAAACTGATCTGCTGGTTGAAACTGTATTTCTATATGAAAATCAGTTTTACCTCTGACCACTGTGCGGTGCCTAAGAATCCAAGAGGGTTACATGGCTATAAATAATTCGGTTTGTTCAAATGTCAACAGATTATCCGAGCACGGCTCCGCTTATGCGGTATAAGAGGGTGGTCTACCTGGCTGTCTCCTAGTAGCCAACGCGTTCATGAATTCATTTTATAACACATATATACCTAGCCATGAACGGATGACAGCCCACGTTTCAGATGGGTCTTACCGATATCCTATGACTGATACACGACCCTCTTAAGAGTTCTCTTGTGTGCTTCCGAAGAATCGTCGACCATCCTCTTATACCGCTTAAGCGGAGCTTTACTCAGACAATTTGCTGCCATAAGAAAAACCCGTAACAACTATAATAACCTATTTGATAAAATGTATGTGGAACAAGCCTTAGGAACTACACAGAGACCAGAGGTAAGTTAATTTTTCATAAGGCAAGAAAGTTTGAAACAGTTGGCAAATTTCATATGCAAAGGTGTGCGAACTATGATCTATAAATTCGTGATATTCCCTATATAGTAAGATCATGAATGTGTACGTACCCTTTTCACCTAATAAATAATTAGCATATCTTTGAATATAAAATTATCTGCTGGTTGAAACTGTATTTCTATATGAAAATCAATTTTACCTCCGACCACTGTGCAGTACTTAAGAATCCAAGAGAGGTGCATAGCTATAAATGATTCAGATTGTTCAAAAGTCAACAGATTATCTGAGCTAGGCTCCGTTTAAGCGGCATATGTGGGTGGTCTACCTGACTGTCTCCTAGTAGCCATCGCGTTCATGAATTCATTTTATAGCACATATATACCTAGCCATGAACGGATGACAGCCCACGTTTCAGATGGGTCTTACCGATATCCTATGACTGATACACGACCCTCTTGGGAGTTCTCTTGTGTGCTTTTAAAGAATCGTCAACCATCCTTTTATACCACTTAAACGTAGCTTCACTCAGAAAATTTGCTGTCATATGAAAAATCCGCAATAAATATTATACCCTATTTGATAAAATGTATGTGAAACAAGCCTCAGGAACTACACAGAGACCAGAGGTAAGTTAATTTTTCATATGGCAAGAAAGTTTAAAACAGTTGAAACATTTTATATGCAAAGATGTGCAAAATATGGTCTATAAATTCCTGATAATCCCAATATAATAAGATCGTGGATGTGTACCTTTTTCACCTAATAAATAATTAGCATATCTTGGAGTATAAAACTGATCTGCTGGTTGAAACTGTATTTCTATATGAAAATCAGTTTTACCTCTGACCACTGTGCGGTGCCTAAGAATCCAAGAGGGTTACATAGCTATAAATAATTCGGTTTGTTCAAATGTCAACAGATTATCCGAGCACGGCTCCGCTTATGCGGTATAAGAGGGTGGTCTACCTGGCTGTCTCCTAGTAGCCAACGCGTTCATGAATTCATTTTATAACACATATATACCTAGCCATGAACGGATGACAGCCCACGTTTCAGATGGGTCTTACCGACATCTTATGACTGATACTCGACCCTCTCGAGAGTTCTCTTGTGCACTTTCGAAGAATCGTCGGCCACCCTTTTATAACACTTAAGCGGAGCTTCAATTGGAGAATGTGTTGCCATAAAAAAATTCCGTGTGGCACTACAATGCACAACACAGAGGTCTAAGGTAAGATAATTTTTGATATGGCAAGACAGTATGAAACAGTAGAAAAACTTCATACGCAAATATGTGCCAGCTATGATGTCGAAATCTGTATCCTACATAATATATCCTACATAATAAGATCAGGAATGTGTGCCTGTTTCACCTAATAAATAAAACGGTTCGTATTTTAGACCAAAAGTGAAAGAAATGTACAATAAAATAATGTAAAATTCAATGGGTAATCCGATTATCAATGAAAAACCTGGGTATTACATTTAATAAACGAAAGTCGGAATCAATCGAACGGATCTGAAATTAATTCCAAGAATTCATCACTCCTAACAAAATTTAACAATAATATTTCAAGTGTTTATATCGAGACTTTCTTTGAAATATTCTAACGAACTATCTTCGTGAATCACCCTGTATCAGTGTATGATCAAACCTCAAATAGAATACGGACTAATTGCTTACAGAAGTGCAAACAAATAATTTATTAAAACAATTTAGAGAATAGAGTCCCTACTATGATTGATCTCCGGGGCCTTTTGTACGACTCCTGTCTGTTGAGTAATATGCCCATATGATATCGAATCAGGAAGATAACTATAACATTTATGCTATCAAAAGAGCTACCAATCTGGATCATCTGGATCGAACTGATTGATTTCTAGGATACACGAAGATCATTTAGTTTTATGAATCAACGAGTCTATAACTAGGAAACCATTAGAAGTAGGAAAAACGAATATTTGGACAATATGTATCATAGTGATAGGAAACTTCACACAAACATTCAATATATTCTGAAAAATCATGTCAAAGTTAAAACTTTAACTAAAAGTTAAAAATTTCTTTTTGACATTTCAAGAGCCTGTATCTTTTTACCTGGTCCGAATTGGGTAGAAATTGGTTCAAGTCAGGAGCTTTTGCGCGTATGTTCTATAATCCATTTTGCTGTATTGGACAGTCTTAATCGAATTTATCATGGTGAATTCTATTATCCGTTTTCCTGTATTGGACACACTCTTAATCGAATTTACCATGTTAAATTCGATGGTGGTATCGTGACATAAAAAATATTTTTTAATAATTTTTTTAAAACTTTTTGATGATACGATTCTCACAAAATTTCACAAACGTGCTTACATTTATATTCTACAACTATTCACCAAGTTTCAATTCGATCGGATTTATATTGGTTGAAAACAAAATCATTACTCGGAAACCGTTAGGCCGATTATGCCCATTAACGAACGTGTCCGTTGTATTGGGATGCGCCACCTACTCCGAAAATTTCAAGCTACTAGCTCTTTCCGTTATCAAGTTATCGTGGCAACGGCCGACCGGACGGACGGACATAATCAAATTTGACCACGAATTATTCTTCAGGGAGTCGAACCCAATCGTTTGAGACCATTTTCGGCAAAGAATTCGAAAATTACAGACATTTGGGCAAAATTATAACGCGATGTTTGCCATCAGAACATACGCGCAAAAATGGTAAATGAAAAAAAATTGATTCAAGCACTGACGTGATGTCAGGACCTTTTGCGCGTATGTTCTATTATCCATTCTCCTGTAGTGGACACTCTTAATCGAATTTACCTTGGTAAATTGGTATCGCGTATGTTCTATTGTCCATTCCTCTTTATTGGACACTCTTAATCGACGCGCAAAAGCTCCTGATTTCACGAAAGTGCTTGAAGCTATTTTTTCTTAATTTTAAAACAATTTCTAGGTGTACCGTTCTAAAAAAAATACACATTTGTTTATGTCGATATTCTACAGCTATTTACCAAGCTTCAATTCGATCGAGTCTATATTTTTTGAGTTGTCAAGGAAATAATCTTCCTGGTGGGTATAACTCCGAAACCGTTGGACCGATTATGCCCAAAAACGAACTTATATCTCACATTCGGATGCGCAACCTACCTCGAAAATTGGAAGTCCCTATCTCCTTTTGTTGGAAAGTTATCGAGTTAACGGTCACCCATCCAGCTACTGAACTCACGCAAGGCTGCTCGTATCTCCAACAATATAGATCCGATCATGTTCAAACTTGAAACTTGGCAGTATAATTAGGTTCTGAAGGCTCTTGCAAATTTTCAGCAAGGTCGGAATAATAGTTTCTGATATATAAAATTTTTTCAAAGATTTTTTTTAAATATTTCAGTGATACGATCGTCACAAAATTTCGCAGGAATTTTCGCGTTGGCATTCTACAACTAATATAACCAAGTTTGAATTGGATCGGTTCTGTATTTTTCGAGTTATAGAGGAAATAAAAATCGAAATTTGGATGGGTATAGCTCCAAAACCGTTTGACTGATTATACCTACAGATAAATTCAAATGTTGCATTCTCATTATTATTACTGAATAATTTCTTTTAAATTTTCTATTTATATGATTCTCACAAAATTTCACAAATGTCCTTAAGTTTGTATTCTACAACTGCTCACCAAGTTTCAATTCGATCGGATTTGTATTGGTTGAAAACAAAATTATTCCTAGGAAACCATTTGGCCGAATGTGCCCATTAACGAACTTGTCCATCGTATTGGGATACGCCACCTACCCTGAAAATCGCTATCTCTCTCCGTTCTCAAGTTATCGTGGCAACGGACGGCCGGACAGAAGCAAATTTGACCTAGAATTCTTCATTAGACAGTCGAACCCAATCGTTTGAGACCATTTCCGGCGAAAAATTCGAAAATCACAGGGGGAATCATTGGGAGAAATGATAACGATGTTCCCCATCGTGCAAAATGTGCCTTATTTGATGAGAGGAATCTATGGTTACAATTAATGTACAACTTAAAGACTCATATTGGGTTTCACAAAGCTTTGACAGCTCTTAATTGCCAAATTAGTGCGATTCTATGTCGATTTTCAGTTAATTTTTCATACAACCATCGAATTAAATCCACGATTAAGCTAATCGAAGCTTCGTGAAACCCAACATCAGCCTGTATCACCCATCCACGTACCGAACTGGCCTAAGGCTGCTTAGCTCCAGGAAGAAAAAAATGTTATTAGTTGCTGAAGCCTGCGATACCCTACACCAATGTGCTAAGTCACTATGTGGATAATTTTGGATATCTTACTAGAATCTCCGCTTTATGCCAAAGAAGTGAATTCATGGTGAGCAATAAATCCAATTGTTAAAGTTGTTGTACATTTCAACAAACCAATTGGAATCCATACCTAAAGATGCATTTAAATACACACATTTATTGTCTGGTAAAAAATAAACACCCTGTATAGTGGTTGTAAATTTTCAATAATGTATTCCAAAAGTAATGTCTATAAGCGCGTACGCATACGGGCACACCTTTCCTAGACTCGGTTTCCTTGGGAACCATGGACGGACGACTAATACAATGAAAAGGTACGATCGGACTGGAATCTACACCTCCACGACTTTAGCGACATTCGAACGACTCTATCATCCTACTTCCATACCAGTCGCCTGAATCGTGTAGACTGGCAACGGTGAAATTGCATTTGTATTAATCGAGTTGCATGATTCCCATGCAAACTGAGTGCAAAAGACAGGAGCTCAAGAGATTTGGATTACTTCGATTTAGTATGCCCCTATGCGTAGGCTCGTAAACAAATCAGGCCAATCGTATTGTTGCGCCGTGAAAAAGTATTAGTTGACTTACCCTCTATAACAGTGAAGATGTCTGATGAAAACCACCGAATAATATCAAAAACAATAGATACTCACATACCATTACGTTACGATAGAAACTCCTTCTGAAATACGACGATAATTCATTATACATCAATTTGTACCTTCACTTCCCAAAGGTGGTATCTAAAACAACATATATTCAATTATAAATATGAAATTTTCCATCAGGATTCTAGGTTTCATTCAATTTGAGGAAATTGAAGAAAAATGTAATACGAACTCGATGCAAACTATATTTCATGATAAACATCCATAATTCATACCTTTCGGAAGGTTTTCAACTTCTACTCTGACTGAGGGAAGTAGATGATAGCTGAAAATCATACTTTAACCAAAATCTGATAATGTACAGTTGATAATGTTATATTCACCTCCATTGCATACTTTTCATCGAATTTGACACCGATATAGTCCGTTTCCAGAGTTTTTCAATAAGATATGAATACGTTTTGTACCATCTCAATGAAAGATTTGGAAGGAATGATTAAATTGCTTCTATGATCAAGTATAGAATTGAGTAAATATAACATACCTACGAATTCTGTCCGAATTGAAATTCTAATATCTAATAATATACGAAAAATCTCATGTTTCACGTAATTTCATTGATAGATCGATTTAAATTTAATCAACAATTATCTCAGGATATTTCAATATTCGTCATACATTACGTCATATTGAAATTTCTTCCTTAGAACTAATACAATAAGGAAATTTTCGACTGTGTTCGTATGAAAAATGTAATACTTACGTATAATGAACTTTATCCAAACTAGATTTCACGATAAATGTCCATAATTCAAACTTTTCGGAAGGTTTTCAAATTCCACTCTGACCAAGAGAACTAGGAGATAGCTGAAAATCATATTTTAACCAAAATCTGATAAATGATCAGCTGATAATGTTATATTCACCTCCATTTCATACTTTTCATCGAATTTGACACCGATATAGTCCGTTTCCAGAGTTTTTTAATAAGATATGAATACATTTTGTACCATCTCAATGACAGATTTGGAAGAAATGATTGAATTGCTTCTATGACCAAGTATAGAATTGGGTAAATATAACATACCTACGAATTATATCGGAATTGAAATTCTAATATCTAATAATATACGAAAAATCTCATGTTTCACGTAATTTCATTGATAGATCGACTTAAATTCAATCAACAATTATCTCGGGATATTTCAACATTCGTCATACATTACGTCATATAAAAATTTTTTCCTTAGAATTAATGCAAGGAAATTTTCGACTGTGTTCGTATGAAAAATGTAATACTTACGTATAATGAACTCGATCCAAACTAGATTTCACGATAAATGTCCATAATTCAAACTTTTCGGAAGGTTTTCAAATTCCACTCTGACCAAGAGAACTAGGAGATAGCTGAAAATCATATTTTAACCAAAATCTGATAAATGATCAGCTGATAATGTTATATTCACCTCCATTTCATACTTTTCATCGAATTTGACACCGATATAGTCCGTTTCCAGAGTTTTTTAATAAGATATGAATACATTTTGTACCATCTCAATGACAGATTTGGAAGGAATGATTGAATTGCTTCTATGACCAAGTATAGAATCGGGTAAATATAACCTACCTACGAATTCTGTCCGAATTGAAATTCTAATATCTAATAATATACGAAAAATCTCATGTTTCACGTAATTTCATTGATAGATCGCCTTGAATTTAATCAACAATTGTCTCAGGATATTTCAATATTCGTCATACATTACGTCATATTAAAATTTCTTCCTTAGAACTAATACAATAAGGAAATTTTCGACTGTGTTCGTATGAAAAATGTAATACTTACGTATGATGAACTTTATCCAAACTAGATTTCACGATAAATGTCCATAATTCAAACTTTTCGGAAGGTTTTCAAATTCCACTCTGACCAAGAGAACTAGGAGATAGCTGAAAATCATATTTTAACCAAAATCTGATAAATGATCAGCTGATAATGTTATATTCACCTCCATTTCATACTTTTCATCGAATTTGACACCGATATAGTCCGTTTCCAGAGTTTTTTAATAAGATATGAATACATTTTGTACCATCTCAATGACAGATTTGGAAGAAATGATTGAATTGCTTCTATGACCAAGTATAGAATTGGGTAAATATAACATACCTACGAATTATATCGGAATTGAAATTCTAATATCTAATAATATACGAAAAATCTCATGTTTCACGTAATTTCATTGATAGATCGACTTAAATTCAATCAACAATTATCTCGGGATATTTCAACATTCGTCATACATTACGTCATATAAAAATTTTTTCCTTAGAATTAAAGCAAGGAAATTTTCGACTGTGTTCGTATGAAAAATGTAATACTTACGTATAATGAACTCGATCCAAACTAGATTTCACGATAAATGTCCATAATTCAAACTTTTCGGAAGGTTTTCAAATTCCACTCTGACCAAGAGAACTAGGAGATAGCTGAAAATCATATTTTAACCAAAATCTGATAAATGATCAGCTGATAATGTTATATTCACCTCCATTTCATACTTTTCATCGAATTTGACACCGATATAGTCCGTTTCCAGAGTTTTTTAATAAGATATGAATACATTTTGTACCATCTCAATGACAGATTTGGAAGAAATGATTGAATTGCTTCTATGACCAAGTATAGAATCGGGTAAATATAACCTACCTACGAATTCTGTCCGAATTGAAATTCTAATATCTAATAATATACGAAAAATCTCATGTTTCACGTAATTTCATTGATAGATCGACTTGAATTTAATCAACAATTGTCTCAGGATATTTCAATATTCGTCATACATTACGTCATATTAAAATTTCTTCCTTAGAACTAATACAATAAGGAAATTTTCGACTGTGTTCGTATGAAAAATGTAATACTTACGTATGATGAACTTTATCCAAACTAGATTTCACGATAAATGTCCATAATTCAAACTTTTCGGAAGGTTTTCAAATTCCACTCTGACCAAGAGAACTAGGAGATAGCTGAAAATCATATTTTAACCAAAATCTGATAAATGATCAGCTGATAATGTTATATTCACCTCCATTTCATACTTTTCATCGAATTTGACACCGATATAGTCCGTTTCCAGAGTTTTTTAATAAGATATGAATACATTTTGTACCATCTCAATGACAGATTTGGAAGAAATGATTGAATTGCTTCTATGACCAAGTATAGAATTGGGTAAATATAACATACCTACGAATTATATCGGAATTGAAATTCTAATATCTAATAATATACGAAAAATCTCATGTTTCACGTAATTTCATTGATAGATCGACTTAAATTCAATCAACAATTATCTCGGGATATTTCAACATTCGTCATACATTACGTCATATAAAAATTTTTTCCTTAGAATTAATGCAAGGAAATTTTCGACTGTGTTCGTATGAAAAATGTAATACTTACGTATAATGAACTCGATCCAAACTATATTTCACGATAAATGTCAGTAACTCAAACTTTTCTGAAGGTTTTCAATTTCCACTCTGACCAAGAGAACTAGGAGATAGCTGAAAATCATATTTTAACCAAAATCTGATAAATGTTCAGCTGATAATGTTATATTCACCTCCATTTCATACTTTTCATCGAATTTGACACCGATATAGTCCGTTTCCAGAGTTTTTTAATAAGATATGAATACATTTTGTACCATCTCAATGACAGATTTGGAAGAAATGATTGAATTGCTTCTATGACCAAGTATAGAATTGGGTAAATATAACATACCTACGAATTATATCGGAATTGAAATTCTAATATCTAATAATATACGAAAAATCTCATGTTTAACGTAATTTCATTGATAGATCGACTTAAATTCAATCAACAATTATCTCAGGATATTTCAATATTCGTCATACATACATCAAATTAAAATTTCTTCCTTAGAACCATAGACATAAAATAACATGGACTGGTTGTGAGAAAGAGATCATTGATATCAGCATTGCAAAAAGACAGAATAGTTAAAGGCAAACCATAGTGTAAGATTATATTCATATAATTTGGCGATTGGGCAAATCACAGAATACGAAACATTGGTTTCCTTTATCCTTTGACATTTCTTGTATACTGTATTGTTTGGTTTCATGTATTGTGTATGTGTTTTGGTGATTTGTATTCTATGTCTATGCTTAGAACTAATACAATAAGGTAATTTTTGACTGTGTTCGTATGAAAAATATAATACCTACGTATAATGAACTTTATCCAAACTAGATTTCACGATAAATGTCCATAATTCAAACTTTTCGGAAGGTTTTCAGTTTCCACTCTGACCAAGAGAACTATAGGAGAAGGCTGAAAATCATATTTTAACCAAAATAATAATGAAAAATTGGTTCAAGCCCTGTGGACAGGAGCTATTGGGCGCATGTTCATCTTCCTTGTGGCCCGTACTGACCAGTAAAGAAAAAAAGCAGTATCATGTTGAATACCTTAATATTATTGATTATTATATAATAATCGATGAAAATACTGAGAGAGACCCAGGAAATTTGACACATTTTGTCTTATATCTCCAGAAATTGAAATCGTATAGAGCCAAAATTTTGCACAATGTTGCAAAATACTACAATTGACGTTAGTACAAGTTTTTGTTGCAATCTGATGAATAGTTCACGAAAAAAAAATAAAAATTACCAACATTTCGATCATAACAGAATTTTGCCAAAAGTTGCGCGTTTATATCCTCCAACTGACTACCAAGTTTCGATTCAACATCTTCTTTAGTTCCTGAAATATCAGGGAAATAACCTCAAAATTTTAAATGTCTATAACTCCTAAACCGTCCGGCCGATTTTGCCCGTTAACGAACTTAACCGTCGCATTTTGATCAGAAACCTACCCTGAAAGTTTGAAGTCGATAGGACCTTCGGTGCTCCTGTTATCGTGCCTACGGCCGGAAGGCCGGCCGGCCTGCCGGCTGGCCGGCCGGACGGCACCCAAAAATCTGACACCGGATTCGTGATCAGGGAGTCCGAATTAGTCTATTAGCCAATTTTCAGCTCGAAATTCGAAAATTACAGACATTTGGACGAAATGATAGGACGATGTTCCCCTAGAACATGCGCCCAAAAATGGCGATACCGTTGTTAAAAAAAAAGCACTGACGTGAAGTCAGTACTCTTTGGCGCGCGTGTTCACGGTGGCTAATTTGAATTGAATGATGAGTACTTCAAGCTCAGCGGATAGAGCGAGCCGAAGATCTACCCAAAGAATAGTGAACACCATTCACTGTGTTACGTGTTAAACTGAATTTTAAACTGATTCACAGATACGGTAACATATAAGTTATTTTCAGGGGTGCAGCTCGCGGCTTAGCTGCAGTGGAGAAGGGGGTAGGTTTAACAAAATTTAAATAGAATTAACTTGAGGGCGCCAGGTGGTTTCCAATAATATAAAACCCCTGAAAATATATGATTTAAACCACCAAAATAACTGTACTGTATAGAATCTGATCAAAATGATAACACAGGATGAATAATTTCGTAATATATTGATCTAAATAACACACAAAATTACTGTGTGAGAGGTTCTTAGTATTTTATACAGTGCCTGAAGGGCTTAGATTTATGAGTGCCGGCATTCATTCACAAGATATTATTGTGATAAATAAATCAAATTCACAAGTAAGGAGAAAATGTGGTTATATAAATGAAATATTGTACTCATCCAATATTCGTGAGTGTTAGATTCTTTTAGGGATGGTGCAGTTTTCCCTGGAGGTGGTGTTCGTTTCCTTGGGGTGGTCAAGCAGACGTGTGAGGTTGACTTTAATGAGGAGAAATGTCCAATATGCCTTATTACGGGGTTTCACTTCGATATTGACCTTCGATTGTAAGAAGATGAAGATGTAGTTATGTGTACTTATAGCCCAATCTCAATGAGAATCCCAATCGGAATCCTAATAAGATTCCTAATAAAAAGCCTACGAAAACATAAAATTCAATTTTACAATCATCAATAATTTGTTTGTTCTTTCATTTACCTTGGATGTTGGCGGCTTCAGAGAGATTAAGTGAACGAGCGTTGAAAATCCCGTGTGAAACGGTAATTTCACAATTTCTTCTCGAAATAATATCCCAAAATACTAGGAATTGTGAAAAATTAACACCTTTGAAAACAATTATCCAACAAAATTCGTTGATTGATAAACTCAATACTCGTTTCTCTTTGTGTTTCTCGCTAGCGTTCAACATAAGAATGAATTTTTTAACCTTAAGACGTAAACTTAAATTCGCATATGTGAATTCGAAAGATACAACTTCCCGTGTATGCATGGTTATCTACCTCACTGTTGGAATTCCACATCCGCCAAAATTTTGTAACAAATCTCCCCCCCACGTAGAGGAAGAGTTAGGAATCTAACTCGAAATCTGCACCTGGTTTCAAATCATTGACGTGCCATATCCCGACGGAATTTCCGAAATCATCTTCAAGCTCATATGTATAAAATCCACTCTTCCTCCTGACCCTGTAAGGTCCGACATACTTCGCACTCAACTTGTGAGAGAAATATTTTGCTTTATTAGAAAGAGCATGATTCTTGTGCCACACAGTATCACCAACAGAATAAGTGACTGCTCGTCTTCGTAAATTATATCTTCTGCTGACTTTATCGTAAGCATTCTGAAGTCTTTTCTTAACAGATTCATAAACCTGATTAAGACCAACGGTTCGTAATGGATCAATAGCTGGTCGATCTATACTTATACTCTTTTCGTCCACGTCAAGTTGCTTATGTTGATCACCCGAAATAATATGTTCTCTCCCGAACAATACAAAGTAAGGAGTAAATCCAGTTACCTCATGTACTAGGGTGCGAATAGCATAAGTCACCGAAGGTAAGTAAAGGTCCCATTTTCGATGGTTATCTTGAATGTAACACGACAACATAGTTTTCACAATACGATTACATCTCTCCGTCGGATTATTTTGAGGATGATACAACGCGTTAAAGAAAATTTTCGTTTTATACTTCTTACATAATTCGACGAATTTCGAACTCCTGAACTGAGGTCCGTTATCGGTAATTAAATATTGAGGCACCCCAAACAACAAGAAAACTTCATTTTCCAAATATTCGCATATTTTAGGTACAGTTGCGTTACGTAGAGGAACTGACAGAACGAATTTAGAAAAATAATCGCAGACGACTAAAATGTATTTATATCCTTTAGTAGATCTAGGTAGAGGACCCATAATATCGATACTTATCATTTGAAAAGGACGAGATAAAGAAGGACGTGCGCCTAAAAATCCAGCGGGAGGTTTCTGAACAGGTTTATGTCCGATACAGACATTACATTTTCTTATGAAATTAGATATATCACACTTCATTTTCGGCCAATAGAATCTTTCACTAATTTTATGATAAGTTTTAAAAACTCCAGGATGTCCTGACGTAGGTCTAGAATGCATTTGCCAAATGAGTTTAGAACGAAATTCCCTCGGAACTAGTAACTTCCAATAATCATTTTCTTCTCTCAGAAGTTGTGGAAGATTGCTTTTGACATATTTGAAAATCCTACCATCTTCAAGGCGCCATTTGGGATATTTTAAAGGATTTCCCGCAATAGAAGTTTTCAAGTTCAAATAAAATTTGTCTTTAGTTCCAGAAAAATCTCCCAAATCTAAATCTGTAAGTGAGTTAACCGAGTCACAATCAATCTTAGGAACGGAGCGTGAAAGATAGTCCGGAACGACATGATTCTTCCCTTTTCGATGTATAATTGTAAAGTCGAATTGTTGGAGTCTTACCGCCCATCTACTCAATCTACCATTAGGATCCTTGAGATTGTGCAACCATATTAGAGAATGATGGTCAGTTATTACCGTGAAGTGCGATCCCTCGATATATGGTCTCAATTTTTCTAATGCCCAGACTACACACAAAAGTTCCTTTTCAGTTGTCGAGTATTTTCGCTCAGCTTTATTCAAAGAGCGACTGAGATAGCAAATTACTTTCTCTCCTTCAGGTGTTTGTTGACTAAGGACAGCTCCTAAACCAAAATCACTACTGTCCGTTTGAACAGTAAACGGTAACGAGAAATCAGGGCAACTTAACAATGGAGCAGTTACTAAATATTCCTTAATCGTTTTGAAGGCAATATCACATTCTGAACTCCAAATAAATTTCGCGTTTTTACGTAGAAGTTGTGTCAAAGGAAAAACGGTACCTGAAAAATTCGGTATGAACCGCCGATACCAGGAAGCCATTCCTAGAAATGATCTTATTTCTTTAACTGTTTTCGGTACGGAAATCTTCATAATTGCGGTTACTTTATCAGGATCAACACGCAAACCGTGTTTGTCGACAATGTACCCCAAATATCGTAATTCAGGTTTACAAAAATTACTTTTTTCCCTACTGATCGTTAACCCAGCATCACGGAGACGATGAAAAAGTATATTCAAAATTTCTAGATGTTTTTCGAAAGATTCTGTTATGATTATAATGTCGTCCAAGTAAACAAAGACATAAGGTTCCAAATCAGGTCCTATTATTTTATCCATAAGACGTTGCCAAACTGCTGGTGCATTCATCAAACCAAACGGCATTCTAACGAACTGAAAGAGTCCGCGATTCGGTACTGTGAAAGCCGTATACTCTTTACTCGATTCTTTCATGGGTATTTGCCAGTACGCAGATTTTATATCCATCGATGATAAAAATTTTGCCCCTTTAAGTCGATCTAAAATTCTCGAAATGTATGGTAACGGATAAGCGTCGCGTTTAGTTACACTATTCAACTTACGATAATCCACGCAAAATCTATAATAACCGTCTTTCTTCTTGACTAATATAATCGGTGATGACCACGAGCTACTAGATTTCTCGATAACTCCCAATTCGAGCATTTTATTCAGTTCTTCGTCAATATGTTTTTGAACCACCGGAGACACCGGGTAATAACGTTGTTTTATGGGAGGTGAATCTGTTTGAATTTCAAATTCCACCAAATTAGTGCGGCCTACTCCATCTCCCATTTCTGAAAAATGTTTTTCAATAAATTCCTCCAAGATCTTTTGTTGTGAATCGCTCAGATCGGTTTTACAATGCAATGCGATAGTTTTCGTTTGCAAAACGACTTCCGAACACGAAAAATTCCAAACATCTTCATTAAGATTCGGTATTATCTCCATGGCTTTCCAAAAGTCCAAGCCTAAAATGAATTTATTTCCCAAAGTAGGTACAACCAATACATCAATTACCTTCACCTTAGTCGTGAGTTGTATAGGAATTTGAATCGTTCCTATAATTGGACAAGATTGGCCGTTTGCAACAGTAACCGCTGGTGAATCACATTTACTCATAATAAGATTGAAATCGCGAAGCCTTTTATAAACATCTTCTCCCACAATAGTTCGCGAAGCACCGGAGTCCAGAAGACCGAAAAATTGTATGCCAAAAATATTTACTTTTAAATAAGGTCTTTGATCCTTATCTAAATGAGAAATAATATAATTTAAAACAACTTTCTGTTTTTCCGAATCAATGTAACTCTTATCGGTAGCACAAGATTGGGATTTCGATTTGCTACCCAAAATCGACTCCCTGCCTAGTTTTCCGATATACACCTATTTGATTTTTTACAAGTTGGACAGGTATGAACAGTTACGTTTGGCTCTCCACACCTAAAACAATGCTTTCTGGGTGGTCTTCTACAATATTTAGATTTATGACCGCTCTGCTGACAATTCCAACATTTCACAACATCAACTGTAGCACATCTTTCATCTCGCGATGTAGATGGAACACTAGAATTAACATTGACATAAGCCAAATCAGGTTCTAAATCACCCTTTCTACGAGAAGGTTTACTGAAATTTTCTATATTTTGCTTTTTAGTCTCCAATTTCGTACATAACTCAACAAGATGATCGATTGAATCAACTTCGACTAAACCGAGATGTAGTTGATAATATGGATTTAGATTTTTCATAATTATTTTCAACTGAGTTGATTCTGGAACAGAGCAGGTTAGTCTAGAGAAAAAATTTTTCATGTTTGCAACAAAAATTCCTATATTCTCGTCATCACCCTGTGTACGTCTTTTAGTTTCCTCGAATAAACGATCGTCGTAATCCGGCGGCTGAAATTGTTTCTTCAGTCCAAGGGCTAATTCGTCCCAACTACTTATTCGAGAACAATTCGCGCTAAACCACTTTTCGGCGGTACCACTAAATAAATCAAAAGCTGACTGAAATAATTCATCCTTATCCACATGTCTAGCCTGACGAAATCTTTCGACCCTCTCCAGAAAAGAAGCTACTGAACATTTTCTATCATCTCCTGAAAATTTCAAATTCCATTTATAGACTGGAACAGATTTAACAGAAGTAGTCGCGGTCTTAACAGATTTCTGTCTCGAAGTTCCGGGCGTGGCAGTAATATCAGCGCTATTTTCATCCGATTCATCGTCACTCAATCCCAAATTCAAAAGACTCGAATCCAAAACGCTGGTTTCCTGATTTTGAACGATACGAATGCGATTTTTCAATTTAGGTATCAACGTCAAACTTTTGCTAAGAAGTTTGCTACGGGTTTTCCGAGTATCATCATCCTCACTAGGTATCCTATCAACACGTTTCACGATATGAGCAATCTTAGATATAATTTTCTTATAAGGTCCACTATTAACATCATCAGAAAAGTTTTCGATCAACCCCTGTATCTCATTAATTTTATCCTCAACAATTCCAAATTCTTCTTCAGATTTGAAGGTATACGGAGGATAAGTAAGTTTTTGTCCCGATTTCTCCAATTTTAAAACATTTCGTAAGCAAATCCGCATTTCCCCGACCGAACCAACATCCTCAAATCCCCTTATTTTCAATTCGTAAATAAGTTCCTCTCTAGCCAGGCGATTACATTCGAAACTTAATTCCATATTGAAACAAAAATCAACCGATAAAACTCAATATAATCAAAAACAGAAATGAATCCAATGAAAAAGCCTGAGAGTGTAAAAGAACTTCCGCAATTTGACAACTCCAACAATGCCGCAATACTTGAAAATCGCTTAGATTTTGTCTCGAATTATTTCGAAACAACGCTCGACTAAAACGACCGAAACGACAAAAACCGTAGGATAAACATTAATTCAAAGAAAGAAATGCCAACATATGCTCATATTTTTACGAGGCGATAAGGTAAATGAAAGAATAATGAACGAATTAATATTTCCGAAAATAATCGAATTGTGGTCAATATAGCAATATCAATTCTACTTGGAATTATTATAGTATCAAAAATGCTAGGGCCTTTAAAATCAATTTGAAAAATTATTAAGACAATTTTTAAGGTTATACAAGTGAAAACTGACGACTAAGGGGGGTGCCCCACGACAGGGTGCCAAATTTATATGTTACGTGTTAAACTGAATTTTAAACTGATTCACAGATACGGTAACATATAAGTTATTTTCAGGGGTGCAGCTCGCGGCTTAGCTGCAGTGGAGAAGGGGGTAGGTTTAACAAAATTTAAATAGAATTAACTTGAGGGCGCCAGGTGGTTTCCAATAATATAAAACCCCTGAAAATATATGATTTAAACCACCAAAATAACTGTACTGTATAGAATCTGATCAAAATGATAACACAGGATGAATAATTTCGTAATATATTGATCTAAATAACACACAAAATTACTGTGTGAGAGGTTCTTAGTATTTTATACAGTGCCTGAAGGGCTTAGATTTATGAGTGCCGGCATTCATTCACAAGATATTATTGTGATAAATAAATCAAATTCACAAGTAAGGAGAAAATGTGGTTATATAAATGAAATATTGTACTCATCCAATATTCGTGAGTGTTAGATTCTTTTAGGGATGGTGCAGTTTTCCCTGGAGGTGGTGTTCGTTTCCTTGGGGTGGTCAAGCAGACGTGTGAGGTTGACTTTAATGAGGAGAAATGTCCAATATGCCTTATTACGGGGTTTCACTTCGATATTGACCTTCGATTGTAAGAAGATGAAGATGTAGTTATGTGTACTTATAGCCCAATCTCAATGAGAATCCCAATCGGAATCCTAATAAGATTCCTAATAAAAAGCCTACGAAAACATAAAATTCAATTTTACAATCATCAATAATTTGTTTGTTCTTTCATTTACCTTGGATGTTGGCGGCTTCAGAGAGATTAAGTGAACGAGCGTTGAAAATCCCGTGTGAAACGGTAATTTCACAATTTCTTCTCGAAATAATATCCCAAAATACTAGGAATTGTGAAAAATTAACACCTTTGAAAACAATTATCCAACAAAATTCGTTGATTGATAAACTCAATACTCGTTTCTCTTTGTGTTTCTCGCTAGCGTTCAACATAAGAATGAATTTTTTAACCTTAAGACGTAAACTTAAATTCGCATATGTGAATTCGAAAGATACAACTTCCCGTGTATGCATGGTTATCTACCTCACTGTTGGAATTCCACATCCGCCAAAATTTTGTAACAACTGTCGGTTCAAAAATTAACTCCTAGAAGATTTGGGGGGGTCAGTATAATTCTAATCATGTTTATAGCACGCTCGCCAAAGCAGATTGACTTTTTACACTTTTTCTTTAATTGTTAAGTCAATCTGCTTTTGCGCGCGTGCCAAAGCAGATTGACTTTTTACACATTTTCTTTCATTGTTAAGTCAATCTGCTTTTGCGCGCGTGCTATAAACATGATAAGAATTATACTGACCCCCGCAAATCTTCTAGGAGTTAATTTTTGAACCGACAGTGAATGATTTCCACTATTCTTTGGGTATATCTTCGGCTCGCTCTATCCACTGAGCTTGAAATACTCATCATTCAATTCAAATTAGCCACCGTGAACACGCGCGCCAAAGAGTACTGACTTCACGTCAGTGCTTTTTTTTTCAAGTTCCTTTAACAAATATAGCTATCAATACAGTTTGGCTGTTAGCTTTACCGTAGATCGAAAAACATTGCGGTTGTGGGACCTCCGTTAGGAATGCAATTCTCCAAATCCGAACGTATTTCAATATAGATCTACCGAATATAGTTATTTATAAATTCGCCCCAGGGCCACGGTACGGACACTTTAACTCGGAAACAACGCTACATCCCCCAAACTGACTTGTCCTTTCACTGAATTGCCATGAATATTCTTTTAAAACCTCACAATATCGGCTCAGCACTCCCAACATAACCCATACAACCCAAAAACAGTAACTTCTCTTCTGCGCATGCGCAATCTACTTGCAGCTGAAAGTCCTCCCAAAATCACACACCTTACAAAAAACTCCGATTCTCCAACACTAGTGGTTCAGGAGATATTGCATCTTGAATCCACGCATGCGCAGACCCTCACCAGTGGATTCTATGGAGGAATAGCATCCGCCACCCCAAAATCCCAATCCTCTCTTGCGAAAATACCAGCAGTTAAATCACTGATGGTCTGCTCATGCGCATAACGAAAAATGCCCGTAAGGGGTAACATCGATTTCAAAATTAGCCCCAGGGCCACGGTACGAACACTTCAATTTGGAAACAACGCTACATCCCCCAAACTGACTTGTCCGTGCACTGAATTGCCATGAATATTCTTTCAAAACCTCACAATATTGGCTCAGCACTCCCGACATAACCCATACAACCCAAAAACAGTCACTTCTCTTCTGCGCATGCGCAATCTACTCGAAGCTGAAAGTCCTCTCAAAATCACACACCTTACAAAAAACTCCGATTCTCCAACACTATTGGTTCAGGAGATATCGCATCTTGAATCCACGCATACACAGACCCCCACCAGGGGATTCTATAGAGGAATAGCATCCGCCACACCAAAACCCCAATCCTCTCTGACGAAAACTTCAGCAGTTAAATCACTGATGGTCTGCTCATGCACATAACGAAAAATGCCCGTAAGGGGTAACATCGATTTCAAAATTAGCCCCAGGGCCACGGTACGAACACTTCAATTCGGAAACAACGCTACATCCCCCAAACTGACTTGTCCGTGCACTGAATTGCCATGAATATTATTTTAAAACCTCACAATATCGGCTCATTACTCTCAACATAACCCATACAACCCAAAAACAGTATTTTTCTCTTCTGCGCATGCGCAATCAACTCGTGGCTGCAAGTCCTCCCATAATCACACACCTTACAAAAAACTCCGATTATCCAACACCAGTGGTTCAGGAGATATCGCATCTTTAATCCACGCATGCGCAGAACCTTACCAGGGGATTCTATGGAGGAATAACATCCACCACCCCAAAACCCCAATCCTCTCTGACGAAAACACCAGCAGTTAAATCACTGATGGTCTGCTCATGCGCATAACGAAAAATGCCTGTAAGGGGCAACATCAATTTCAAAATTAGCCCCAGGGCCACGGTACGGACACTTTAACTCGGAAACAACGCTACATCCCCCAAAATGACTTGTCCTTGCACTGAATTGCTATGAATATTCTTTTAAAACCTCACAATATCGACTCAGCACTCCCAACATAACCCATCCAACCCAAAAACAGTCACTTCTCTTCTGCGCATGCGCAATCTACTCGCGGCTAAAAGTCCTTTCAAAATAACACACCTTACAAAAAACTCCGATTCTCCAACACTAGTGGTTCGGAACTTTTTGTATGTAGTGTGTGATTTTGAGAGACTCTCAGACACGAGGCGATTCTGAATCCGCAGAGATGAAGTAGCTCTTTTTTGGTTGTGTGGCTTATGTTGGGTGTGGTTTACGTCTAGCGGTCATGGATTTGGTGCTGAATCGATATTGTGTGGTTTTAATAGAGAATTCTCAGCATTTCTTTATACGGCGAAGTCAGTTTCGAGGAAATAGCGTATTTTCCGAGTGGAAATGTCTGTACTGTGGTCCTGGGTTCAATTTATAAATAAATATATATGGAATATCCATATTGAATTACATTCGGATCTGAAGAGTAGGCGAAGAAATTGCGTTCCCAATTTGAAACTCATCAATGTTAAGAGCTGCAACCTGGGTAGTCTAATTCATAAAAACCTTTCTTTCGGCAATTTTGTTGAGAAAACTACTAATCTATAGTGTGGGACTCCAGAGTGTTTATTTCTGTGCACATCTGAACATTGGTTAAGTGCCGAGCAGTTGGAAGTATTGGTGGTTCCTAATTTCAAGCTGGCAACAAGTTTCTGTCGGAAAGAGGAGAACACGGAGGCACTGTGATACATGTGAAGCATGACATTGAATTTAGCGTAAATCAAAATGTAAAAAATCAGAACAGAAAAGGGTATTTTTGAGTGTGCAGTAATGATCACGGAAATAGGGAACGAACATTTCAATATTCATAGTCCGCCAGGTAAACCTATAGATGTCTTCTTTGGAAGGTTATAGAAAGGGTTTCTGAGACCATTTTTGGCGCTCTTGTTCCTCGGAACAGAGTGCTTATCAATTTGCCTAAATGTCTGTAATTTTCGAATTTTTTGACGAAAATGGTCTTAAACGATTTGGTTCGACTCACTGATCCAGAATCCGTGGTCGATATTGATAATATATATACTAACCATGAGATATTGAAAACAGAAATGTTTGAAGAACACATATCAAATCATACAGATCAAAAAGTAGTTTTTCAGGTTGAGTGGAATCACCTACCAGATACCAACGTTGTAAATTTTAAGTTCAATCTCCGAGAGCATGAGTGGAGTGAAGTTCTTGATGTATCTTTATCGGACGTGAACTCTCAGTGGAATAGTTTCATCAACGATTTCCTTAGATTATTTAATCAAAGTTTTCCTCTCAAGATAGTTCATAAAAAAACGAGAAACACTGTTCCATGTTCTGGGGAGGCTGCATGTTTGAAACGAAAATTAGACGAGTTGCTACTTTTGTTACAGTCGAATGAATATTTTAGGTCAATGTATAAGTAAACAAAATCGAAATATATGATAAATCCTGACTGTTGGATCGAGAAAGGTGCTATGCCGAAAGTATTGAGAAATGTGATAATAAATCCAGATGCTTGTCAATTGTCAAATTTGTAATTAAATATCCGGTAGAAAAAAGAAGGAATGGAGATTGTCAAATTGAGGGTGATGAGTGTAAGATAGCCGGTTCATATAACATCATTTAGCATCTGCAATTCCTAGACTTCAAGAGAATCACACACAATTTCAATGCTCCCTTAACAAAAATAATCAATCGGTTTATTTCAAGCACCTAACAACTGCGGAACTTATAAATTATGGATTAAAACTACATCTAGAGTGGAATATACTAACTTACAAAGAAACTGCAACACCCAGAAGGAGCTGTTTAAATTTAATTTTTTTTTGGAAAAAAAATAGATAGTATAGCAAGGTGTAAATTATTAAAATTTGGAGAAAAAAATCGTGAAGGTTTTTTCATGTAAACATTTTTTGTTACTTACATATTGTAGCCGTTGTTGGCAAATTTATTTAATTTCGCAACAAACCAGCCGTACGAGGAGATCCAAACTTCATGTTTAGTTGTTGTTAAAATTCCTAGAGCACGTGTACGCGGAAGTTATCGCCAGCTAAATGAATTTGAAAGAGGTCGAATTATTGATCTACGGGAGGCGGGGTTGTCATTTCGAGAAATCGCTAACCGTACGAACGTTCATGTTCGAACTAGGGATCTTGTATCCAAGGCATAAGGTCAGAATGGTCGTACTAATCGTAGGATGCCTAGGCGGAATGAGAGCGAACTACGTGATCGAATTGAAAATTATTCCGGCCTGCAAATATATGGCCGAGGATTTAGCGCACAGGATGTAGAAGGCTGTATTGCTCGGATCACTTCGAGGCCGCTTGCAACTCATCTCTTTTATTAAGGGACGCTGTAAGGGCAGGACGAAGAACTACTCCAAGGAACATGCGAGAGGTTTTTTAGTGAGTAACCAATCAACAACTGGAGTCTCATACTCCTGAGAGAAGCGGACCTTCTCAGGTCGGGCCTATAATATTATATTCTAAAACAAGTTGCAGAATGGGCCCCTATTAAAACACGAATGCGAAATTCGAAAACGAGCGACGAAGGAGCGAGTTTTCGAACGCATGAGTATTGGAATTGCCTTCTGCAACGAGTATTAGACGATGTTTTCTCTATTTGAGGCAAGTTTTGTTGAATACTGTTGAAATTTAATGAAAAATTCGGATTATATACATCTTAGTGACTTTGGTATTGTATCTTGGGAGTTGGTGTGACTGTTACAAAAGTTGACAGATTACGGAATTTGAATCGTACGTAGGAAATGGAGATCAGATTTGAAATAGTTTCCTGTTAATATAAGTAATAGCATGTATGATTCAAAATTAGCAAGAAGGAAATCTGTATAGTACCTTATTTTTTAATGAAAATAAAACTTTTCCTCTCAACAATAATAATTATACTATATCCAGATTATATTATTGTCAATTGACGTATGTTGAAATTTGATAGGATTGAATGTCAGTGCTGACTACCATAAAACGAAAAATATAACTAGAACCAATGCGGGAATGAGTTCATTCCAGCACTGTTCTTAGTGCTGAAATGGACTCATTACAATATTGAAATAGAGAAAAGGTTTTTCCACTCGAACGGATAAAAAAAATACTTTGCCTGTACTACTGATAATATTTTAAATAACAGTTTCTATACCATGAATTGAAATAATGATTATAATCACTCATTTTGTTTATATTTAGTTGTAATATTAACACCCAATTAGGTTATTTTTTTAAATCAGTTCAAAGGCTGTCGTCCGATTTCGTCGTTCCATGAAAGAATAGGAAGGGAAATCGTCTCATGAATCTTGGTACATATTGGTATCATAGATGTTAGGAAAGGATAACTGAAGCCGAGTAAGAAAATAGTGGTCATGATGGGTGAGCTGCGTGCGTTGCATCGTACGATTAGCCTGACTACCATAACTCTATTAAAGCAGAAAGCTGTCGATAAAATAAGATCACTAAGTGGAGGCAATAAACCCACCCATTCTTTTGCATTGTAAATCGTACGTTTGCAGGATTATTTTCCAGGCCAGTATATGTGAGTAAATCTTACCATCCGTTCTGCCATTAGAATATGCGAGCTTCTATATCACGTATTTGCGTTTCAGGAGTTACAAAGCGATGCTGGCGTCAGTAATGGGCGTGCGTATCTTCGTTTGGAACACAGATATGTATAAATGTATTAATTGATAATCAATTCCTGTGCTACTCCAACATTAAACGCTACAATATATTGGACGACTTCCACTGGAGGGCCTTTTATGAGACATTATTTGGATCGATAATGATGAAAGTGCGACATAACCTCTCTTGCTCATCGTCAATGTTGATAAATTGGCATTTAAGAAGGTAATTTGATTTTGCTCGAGTTAACGTGAGCGTGCAGCACCTGATTGCTGCTATAGAAGACCTTTTAGGGATGTAATGTTATGAAAATGCGAAAATTTTATGCCGGATATTATTCCACCTTTTACACAAGGCTCGCAGGTAAAGTGCTGGAAAATTCAACATGAATTTCTTTGAAGGATGTTCTGATTAAAAAGTGTTTCTAATAGTTTGAAATAATTAAATGATGCATCTCTCCGAATACGATGAAAAGATATCAAACTAGATGCCAGAACGCCTTCAGAAAACTTAAAGAACCTTGGTACATGGGTAGTTGGGGATAGTAGCAATTGCATATAATTTCTAACTACTGAGAATACTTTACCAGAGTTGGGAATGATATCGAAGGATTCTTATAATAGAACTGCATCAGAAAAGCAACTGAATCAAAATTAAAGAACGAACATATCCGAGATACTCATTCCTCAAATCTACTCTGAAATTGATATTATATCAATTGAAACTTATTTTATAGAACATAAATAAATTTGATAGATAGTCACAAGAGATGACATTTTGTGACTAATATAGATCTCTATTTGGACCTTCCTAATTTTACGAATAAAAACTTTATGAAAAATGGGTTCAAGCCCTGTGGACAGGAGCTTTCTGGCGCTCTAGTTCAAACAGACAAATTATATCTCCGAAAGTATTGGTTTCTCAGAGTTGAGAATTATACCAATTTATTCTTATGATAGAACTGTATCATAAAGGAAATTCAATTCAAATAATAGTTTATTTATCAAGATTAAATGAGCAATCTGAGAATGAGAACTGCACCATGGAAGAAGCCAAATTGAAATAACTGAAATGAATATGCCTCTCTCTTATAGAACAGGATGAAATGTACGAGTATAAACACAGATCATATAATAAATCTTAGATAGAATAATTATAGCATTCTATGAATACATAGAAGTACGATTCATTATTGAAATTTAGAACTTCATCTTAGCAGAAATTGAATTCAAACATCAGAGAAGAATTTAAATTCAACAAGAGTGCCAACAATTATCAATCCAAAACCAATAGACGAATTCTACCCAACAACGAACTCATCCGAGATATTCATTCCTCAATTCTATGATGAACGATAATATATATCTTTCCTCAAATCTACTCCAATACACCAATATTCCAGTTTTGTTTTTAGTGGAGATATTCTGAACTCAATATTATTAACTTACCATTACCATTCCCATCATCATATGGATTGACCATCGGCATGAAAATATCAACCAACAAAAAGTATGATATTATATTATAATTCTCATATTGATACCATTACTGGAATGAATGACAATGAGACAACGTCAAAGTTGACATTATAACAATTCATAGAATTGCCACAGAATAATTCTATCATTGAAATTTTGAAAAATCATATCTCCGAAAGTATTAGTTTGTTAGAGTTAAAAATGATATGAATGGATTCTTATGGTAAAACTGCTTATTGAAAAGAATTTAATTTGGAATTTGTTCTGTAAAAAAAATGTTTTTTTTGTTACTCCGAAACCATCTGTCCGATTTTGCCCAATAACGAACTTAGCTGAGATATTTATCCCCCAAACCTACTCTGAAAATCTCATCTCTCTAGCTCATTCCGTTCGAGAGTTATCGTGCCTACGGCCGGCCGGACCGGCCGGACAGAATGAATTTCGACCACGGATTCTTGATCAGTGAGTCGAACCAAATCGTTTAAGACCATTTTCATCGAAATATTCGAAAATTACAGACATTTGGGCAAATTGATAAGCACTCAGTTCCGAGGAACTAGAGCGCCAAAAAGAATATCACTAAAGTGTATCTCCGATATTCCATCAAGAGTGACGCCAGAGCACTCGAATTGTCAAGTGGGTCGCCGAATTATTCGCGAAAATTCAGAAAATTTTCGAGCAAACATTGAATCAGGACCTCATTGGAAATTCAAGTTGGAAAACTAGACATTAAAATGTGCCCGGAGACCTCATCGCATCTTCGGCATCCCACAGTTTTCATTTAAACGATATTGGGTTAGAAAATTTACATAGATGATTTGATTTCTGCCATTTCGCACGCCGCGTTGGGATGTGATGGAAATCAATAAAACGGCAATTTGGGAATCAGAATTTTATGTAGGTATTTCCGTTAATCTCGTATTCTACTGATTTGACGATCTTCGATATATACGTTGATGGAATTGGGAAATTTGAAGGGTTCTTCGGAAATACTTTTCTGCCTACGCCACCGTATGAAAACGAAATCTTCGATTCGGTATGAATGAATGAATTCTTGAGAAACGGATACTGACGACGTTCAAATATGTACCCGATGAAATTTCAGCTGTCATTTTCCATAATTGAGGAGCAACTTTTCAAAACGCATTTAGTCCAAAAACCGAATCAACGAAAAACGATTTTTTCTTCCACCCTGGCTTATAATTTGAATACGTCGAGTTTGTTTGATAGAAATTCAAATCTTAAGTTAAAAACTAATCTCATTTAAATTAATATTGATCAACTATACACAGAAAATGTAAAAAACGTTTGGACTTAATGCGTTTTGATTAATCCCATTGTATATAATGCGTTTTGTTGTGGTTGAAATTGAACATAATGCTGTTTGTTGCGATTTATTATAAATTTAGATAAGACTGTCTGCACAGTAAGTGTTGGCCTGTAACCTAATTAACACGAGCAAATCGATAACAAAAATTTTTACTTGTATTTAATTTGTTTCAAAAATACAAACGTATAAACATAATTCATGGCGATGCGGCTTACATACTTTGGATTTGAATTACACAGGGACATAATGCCATTTGGAAGATTTTGTTTTCATAGGGCTATACAGCAATATAAATCATTTCTGAATCCGCTTCAAACTCAATTTCGCCCAAATTGGACATAATGCGTTTTGAAAAGTTACTCCTCAATTATCCTTATAGACCACATTAGTTAGGTTATAATCATTTTGTTATCGTGAGATCCATAATTTTTCATCATGGCAGTCTTATTAGTCTAAGAGCCAGCAACGTTTTCGAGAGAGAATTTTAGGTAGGCCAGTTTTTAGATATGCTATTCCTCTCACTCTCCCGGACGTTATACAGGCTGGCGGTAGTGCTTGCGTTCATCATTGCGCAGCGTACGTGTACTGGTAAAATATCAATTTTCCAAAGAATTTTAAGAAAGTTTATTTTTTATTGGTTTTATTGGATGTTTTGTCACATGAATATTTTATTGCCAGATATTTTTATCATTGTTTAAACTTTGGCAAACGCCAATTTTGAATTGAAAAAAAAAATTCGAAATATTTTAGTAGGGCTGAACTTTTAAAATGATGTTATTTAATTATCTATAGACCCAAAATTAATTCGCAAAACCATAATTCAATTGTTAAACCTTCATCCAGACCGATCTAAAAGTGAAAAGTGATGGGCATGTTGGAAGAGTTCAGGCAATCACACGCTACTTGCGCAAGCGAGTTAGACGACAACAGCTGTTTGTAGACAAGATGGCGTCAGTGTAGATACATTGTTGTATTCGTTGCTGCTATTTTGAATGTTCTTAACAAAATTGTGTTATAATGGAAAGTGTAAATTAAAACGTGTTTTTTATAAAGATAAAAATGGTAAAATATTAACTTTTATACAGGATAAATTAAAAAAGAGCAAAGAAGTTATACAAATACGTGTACATTTTAAACTTAAATATGATATTGTACATTTACCAGAGCAAGTTAACGACACTGATGGATATCACAGAGATTGTTACAGCAGATTTACAGCTTTAATGGCAAAATACCGTAATTTATCTTAGATTCATTTCTTGTCAATAGTAGATCTTCCCAGCACATCTAGTTCAGCTCCAAAATCAAATACTGTGGTAGATGTTAGCAAATCTGTGACAGATAATCTGACTCCACATTTACATACAGAAGTTTAATACTCAAGAAATTAACACTTCTAATGCAATTATTGAGCCTGGAAGTGTGGAAAATATAGAAACTAATTCAAATGTGAAACGAGTTTGTTTTTTTTGTGGAAAAGATCACAAGCAATCAAAAGGTAAACAACAAACTTTACACTCGTCAAATGATGGAAAACATTATAAAAAATTGGTTCAAGCCCTGTGGACAGGAGCTATTGGGCGCATGTTCATCTTCCTTGTGGCCCGTACTGACCAGTAAAGAAAAAAAGCAGTATCATGTTGAATACCTTAATATTATTGATTATTATATAATAATCGATGAAAATACTGAGAGAGACCCAGGAAATTTGACACATTTTGTCTTATATCTCCAGAAATTGAAATCGTATAGAGCCAAAATTTTGCACAATGTTGCAAAATACTAAAATTGACGTTAGTACAAGTTTTTGTTGCAATCTGGTGAATAGTTCACGAAAAAAAAAATTTTTTTTCAAAAAAATTAAAAGAAATATTTTTTTAAAAATTACCAACATTTCGATCATAACAGAATTTTTCCAAAAGTTGCGCGTTTATATCCTCGAACTGACTACCAAGTTTCGATTCAACATCTTCTTTAGTTCCTGAAATATCAGGGAAATAACCTCAAAATTTTAAATGTCTATAACTCCTAAACCGTCCGGCCGATTTTGCCCGTTAACGAACTTAACCGTCGCATTTTGATCAGAAACCTACCCTGAAAGTTTGAAGTCGATAGGACCTTCGGTGCTCCTGTTATCGTGCCTACGGCCGGAAAACCGGCCGGCCTGCCGGCCGGCCGGCCGGCACCCAAAAATCTGACACCGGATTCGTGATCAGGGAGTCCGAATTAGTCTATTAGCCAATTTTCAGCTCGAAATTCGAAAATTACAGACATTTGGACGAAATGATAGGACGATGTTCCCCTAGAACATGCGCCCAAAAATAGCAGAGTGGATGACAAAATTAAGTAATCGAGGATTGCAAGAAAAATTACAAAATTTACAGTCAAACAGAAAAATTATTTTTCATCATCATTCTTGTGAATTGGGAGATTTAAATGATTATAATAAAATTATTCCTGATAATCCACATACACTCTGGCATGATAATCGAAGTATCCACCAGAGCATTTTAAATTAAATTATTTCATTAATAGAGGAAGTAGTTATAAAAAAAAATTATATGCTGTTATCTTCTGTTTTGTGACACATACAATAGTGAATTAATGCTTCAGCCTCAGTCAGATATAAATTTAATGACAAATCATTACTATAGGTTGATAATTATTTCAATTTCGAATATCAATAATTGTTATTTTGATACCGTATTAATTCATTACTTAATTCAATGGTTTTCAATCCTTTAAATTTATTTTACAACTATTTCTAGACCAAGCAAAATGATTACTAAAAAATGATTACTTAAAATGAAATCACATCACTTTTCGGTCCGGCTGAAGGTTTAACAATTGAATTATTGTTTGGCAAGTTAATTTTGGGTCGGTAGATGATTAAATAACATTGAATAATAATTTCAGCCGTACTAAAATATTTTGAAAAAAAAAATTTTGTATTCAAAATTGGCAATTGGCACAGTTTAAACAACAATAAAAACATCTGGCATTAATATATTGATGTGTCAAAACATTCAATAGAAACAATAAAAAAAAAGTCTTAAAGTTCTTTGAAAAATTGATATTTTACCGCCAGCCAGTATAACGTCCGGGAGAGTGAGAGGAATAGCATATCTAAAAATGGGTTCAAGCCCTGTGGACAGGAGCTTTCTGGCGCTCTAGTTCAAACAGACAAATTATATCTCCGAAAGTATTGGTTTCTCAGAGTTGAGAATTATATCAATGTATTCTTATGATAGAACTGCATCATAAAGGAAATTCAATTCAAATAATAGTTTATTTGTCAAGATTAAATGAGAACTGAGAACTGCACCATGGAAGAAACCAAATTAAAATAGCTGAAATGAATTTGACTCTCTCTTATAGAACAGGATGAAATTTACGAGTATGAACACAGATCATATATTAAAGCTTAGATAGAATAATTATAGCATTCTGTGAAAACAGAAGTACGATTCATTATTGAAATTTAGAACTTCATCTTAGCAGAAATTGAATTCAAACATCATAGAAGAATTTAAATTCAACAAGAGTGCCAAAAATTATCAATCCAAAACCAATAGACGAATTCTACCCAACAACGAACTCATCCGAGATATTTATTCCTCAATTCCAGTTTTGTTTTTAGTGGAGATATTCTGAACTCAATATTATTAACTTACCATTACCATTCCCATCATCATATGGATTGACCATCGGCATGAAAATATCAACCAACAAAAGTATGATAATATTCTTATTCTCATATTGATACCATTACTGGAATGAATTACAATGAGACACCGTCAAAGTTGACATTATAACAATTCATAGAATAGCCACAGAATAATTCTATCATTGAAATTTTGAAAAATCATATCTCCGAAAGTATTAGTTTGTTAGAATTAAAAATGATATGAATGGATTCTTATGATAAAACTGCTTATTGAAAAAAATTTAATTTGGAATTTGTTCTGTAAAAAAAAAATTTTTTTTTTGTTACTCCGAAACCATCTGTCCGATTTTGCCCAATAACGAACTTAGCCGAGATATTTATCCCCCAAACATACTCTGAAATTTTCAACTGTCTAGCTCATTCCGTTCGAGAGTTATCGTGCCTACGGCCGGACCGGCCGGCCGGACGGCCGGACAGAATGAATTTCGACCACGGATTCTTGATCAGTGAGTCGAACCAAATCGTTTAAGACCATTTTCATCGAAAAATTCGAAAATTACAGACATTTGGGCAAATTGATAAGCACTCAGTTCCGAGGAACTAGAGCGCCAAAAACTGGCCTACCTGAAATTCCCCCGTATAACGTCCGGGAGAATGAGAGGAATAGCATATCTAAAAACTGGCCTACCTGAAATTCTTGTCTTCTCAATGTTGCTAGCTCTCGTACTATATGGAGATACAAATACAAATATACAAATACTGGTTAACTTCATCCGTGGTCAAAATCGGTTCTGTCCATTAAAACGATAACTCCCGAGCGGAATCAGCTAGACAGCTGAAACTATCGGAGTAGGTTTGGGAGATAAATATTTCGGTTAAGTTCGTTATTGGGCAAAATGGCCAGGGGGTTTAAAAGTAATGAAAAAGAATTTTTTTTCACATTACAAATTTCAAATTAAATTTTTTCAAGATGAAGTTTCATCATAAGAATTCATTGACAATATTATCACTTATAAGAAAATAATATTTTCGCGAATAGTATTTTTTTAAATTTCGATAATAAATCTTAATTCGATGAATGCGCAGAATGCTGTAATCGAAAATTAACGTCCGTATTTGTATCTATGAATTTCAAGATCCGTGTTCATACATGTTATCTTATGTACATCTTATGTACATATATCGAATTTAATTCTTGTTCTGTTCCTCATGATATAAATACCTCCTGCAAAATGGCCAATGAAATAACCTCAGCTATCGTAGAAACTGGAATATTGGAAGTTTCAATTGATGAAATATAATTTTCAGAGTAGATTTGAGGACTGAATATCTCACGTGAGTTCGTTATTAGGTAGAATCGTGCTGGTGGTATCAGATTATTAATTTTTGGCACTCTTGTTTTTTTTAAATGAGACTTTTTTTGATTTAATTTATTTATGATTTAGTTCTATAGAATCCATTGATATCATTCCCAACTCTGAGAAACCAATACTTTCGGAGATGATTTGTCAAAGTTTGAACAAGAGCGCCAAAGTTTCTGTCCACAGCGCCTTCCCACATTTTTGGCGCTCTAGTTCCTCGGAACAGAGTGCTTATCAATTTGCCCAAATGTCTGTAATTTGCGAATTTTTCGATGAAAATGGTCTTACACGATTTGGTTCGACTCACTGATCAAGAATCCGTGGTCGAAATTAATTCTGTCCGGCCGGTCCGGCCGTCCGTCCGGCTGGCCGTAGGCACGATAACTCTCGAACGGAATGAGCTAGAGAGTTAAAATTTTGAGAGTAGGTTTGGGAGATAAATATCTCGGCCAAGTTCGTTATTGGGCAAAATCGGACGGATGGTTTAGGAGTAACAAAAAAAAAAAATTTTTTACAAAACAAATTCCAAATGAAATATTTTTCAATAAGCAGTTTTACAATAAGAATCCAATGATATCATTTTTAACTCTAACAAGCTAATACTTTCGGAGATATGATTTTTCAAAATTTCAATAATCTTATTTTCCTGAGGCATGACATTATCTAATAAATCGAAGAATTATGAGAATAAAGTGTATTCCGAAATGTGAGCGAAGTGAGATAAATCTCAGTTGTTTGCTCCAAAATTAGTTTTTCTCAGTAAAGTCTTACATTTCGGAACGGAACATGAAGTTAGAGATCTGAGAGAAGTGAGACTGCTTTTCATCCATAGACATAGAATGCTCAGTTCTCTCTCTTTATGACGGGACTGACGGAAGGGAATATTATAACTTCTCAAATATTGGGGTTGAAATACTCGTATTTTGGCGATGCAACGGGGACGAGAACGGGGACCTCACCCAAAAATGTTTGAAAATATTACGTAAATATTGAAAGCATAATTCTGTAGCTCGAGAGAGGAGAAAATTTGGTGAACGTAGATCAGGAAATTTTTGATCGATTACAAGGTAATTTTTCATTATTACTTCTCTTCTTTCATACATGTTTTATGGAATATCTACTATTTGTAGGTACTTTAAACCTGTTTTGGGCAATTGTCATACGAAACTTGTTTTTTTGGCGCTCTAGTTCCTCGGAACAGAGTGCTTATCAATTTGCCCAAATGTCTGTAATTTTGGATTTTTGGCTGAAAATGGTCTCAAACGATTTGGTTCGACTCACTGATCAAGAATCCGAGGTCGAAATCAGTTCTGGCCGGCCGTAGGCACGATAACTCTCGAACGAAAGGAGTTAGAGGATTGAAATTTGCAAGGTGGGTTTGGAGCTTAAATATCTCGAACGAGTTCGTTAATGGGCGAAATCCATCAAGCGGTTTCGGAGTTATGGCCGATTTTAGTAAAAACATTTCTTATGAATATTTCCAAAACCGATCACTCGATCTATCTGAAATTTAGCATCAAAGTGTAGAATCATGACCTTTATACGTATGTGAAGATTTGTATTGACCAGATTACCGCAAAGTGTAAAAAAAAATTTTGAAAATTTAAAAGAAGTTTTTCTACAATAACTCTCGAACGGAATGATCTTGATAAATATACTATTATTTGAATTGAATTTCCCTTATGATGCAGTTCATATCATAAAATACATTGATATAATTCCCAACTCTGAGAAACCAATACTTTCGGAGATATAATTTGTCTGTTCGAACTAGAGCACCAGAAAGCTCCTGTCCACAGGGCTTGAACCAATTTTTTTTCCTCCAGAGCGTACTAAATATTAACGTTCTTTCGAAAATAACAAATCCGAATCAGATGACACCAAACTCCTCAAATGAGAGCATCGTGGAAAGAACATGTTTTATGGGAATTATCTTTGTGATAAAAGTCCCTCAGCATGGCAGTCAAAGACCGAGAAATCAGTAAACGTTTTACTGGTGTAAGATTGAAATCTTGCGAAATCTCCACTCTAGAGAAAACACAGCATTTGGTCCATTCAATTCGTCGGTCTCTGATTGCAACAGTGGCTTTCAGAAATTACCTCATCATCTGGCCAGTGGGGAACGCCGGAAAAACTGGAAAAAGTTTGTAAAAGAGAATCCATTAAAACAAAAACCAAGAGGGTTTTGGAATGCAGAACAATCTGCGGGGAGGGTCCTGGTAAATGCAATTATGAAGTTTGCAGACACATTAATTCTCATTCTCAATATTTCAAGCTGGGTATTCGCCATTACTTATCGGCTATCATCATTAGCGAAAAATTTTCTTTAAACTTTAGGCAATTTTTTTCCAGTAATGAGTTGCAGCAGTTTTTGAGTTCAGATTAGGTTGAAATATTCAAGAGGGACACACTGTTTAAGGGATCAGATGTTTTCATTTCTGAATATTTAATTATTTGCAGTGAAACTTCTTTAGAGGAATGAGTCTTTTTGCAGGCATATTCTGAGGAACAGCTTGCTATCATTTTCCCAAATGTCTGTGACTTTTAGCTGTAAATTGTCTCAAACGATTAGGTTTGACTCAATGATGAAGATTTCAAGGTCAAATTTGATTCTGTCTGGCCGGCCGTTGCCACTATAACTTGTGAACGGAAAGAGATAGCGAATGCGAATGTGACGTACAAGTTCGTTAATGGGCATAATCGGCCCAACGGTTTCCCAGCAAAACTTGTTTTTTTTTCGAACAATACAGGTCCAATCAAATTGAAACTTGGTATCTATTTGTAGAATACCGATATAAAGATGTATGTAAAATTTTGTGAGGATCATATCACCAGAAAATAAAAAAAATTATAATATTACTAATCTCACGATAACTTGAGAACAGAAAAAAATGACGAATTTTTAGGATAGGTTGCGCACCTGAATACGACGTTTGAGTTCGTTAATAAGCATATTTGGCCAAACAATAATAATATAATAATAAGCCATTTATTTCCAACAGGTTTAAACCCCAATTAGAGGAAAACAGCTAAGAGAAGCTATTAAATAAATGAGACATGTATCCAATTCCACATTACATGTGGAGTTTACAGAAAATAAAAATTGGTTCAAGCCCTGTGGACAGGAGCTTTTTGGCGCTCTTGTTCAAACAGACAATTTATATCTCCGAAAGTATTGGTTTCTCAGAGTTGGGAATTATATAAATGGATTCTAATGATAGAACTGCATCATGAGAGAAATAATTAAATTTAAAAAAATCATATCTCCAAAAGTATTGCTTCCTCAGAATCACATTTGAGCTCGGATTCTTCAGCAGGAAGTCGAACCCAATCGTTTGAGACCATTTTTGGCAAAAGATTCGAAAATTAAAGACATTTAGGCAAAATGATAACGCGATGTTCCCTCGAACCAACGCGAAAAGAATGCACAAGCACTGGCAGTCCTTGCAACTCTCTTGCGAGATGGAATTTCCGAGTGGTTAACATTTTTTTTTCTTGGCAATATGCGAAATCTGTTTTTGAAAAATTGGTCAACTAGAATGAGCACGTCAGTGATATTATGAATACCTATCTTTTGTTCAGGATAAGCTTCTTGAATTATCGCGTGTTGCAAAATGGTGAATGCGCTGGTATTATTTTATTATTATTATTTCTTAGGTATTCAAATTGATAATTCAATTCTGTACCTGGCGATATGTCCAGACGATATTTGGTGGTGGTGGGTATATTAACGTAGTTGCAAAATATTATATTCAAAAACAAGTTGCAGAATGGGCTCCTATTCAAACACGAATGCGAAATTCGAAAACGAGCGACGAAGGAGCATTATCAAACCACGCTTGACAACACCTCATAACAGTAGTTGGATTTCTATTCGTACGCTTAGCGATTTCTCGAAATGACAACCCCGCCTCCCGTAGATCAATAATTCGACCTCTTTCAAATTCACTTAGCTGGCGATAAATTCCGCGTACACGTGCTCTAGGCATTTTAACAACAACTAAACATCGAGTTTGGATCTCCTCGAACAGCTGGTTTGTTGTAAAATTTAAAAAAATGCAAAAAGTGACAACAATTTGTAAGTAACAAAAAATGTTTACATGAAAAAGCCTTCACGATTTTTTTCTCCAAATTATAGTCATTTACTCCTTGCTATACTCTATGTTTTACCAAAGAAAATTTGAAATTTAAACAGCTCTGTTGAATCCTGATTGGTTTATCAGGATGTTATGGTTTCGAAGTATCTTATGTTGAGTCTTGATGCTTTTATTAGGATATAATGTATTTCGAAGGACCAGAATTATACACCCTGATTGTTTTATCAGGGGGATGAGTAAGGGGGTATACTTAACTTTAAGCACCCAGTATTAATCTCGTTGATTACTGCGTAAGTTGTTACTTGTAATAAAATAACAATTACGAGGATAGGAAGTGGTGAAATATTCGAACGCACTTTTAACACAACAACAAAATGCATTTTCTTGTTACCGACAATGTGATAACAAGCACGAAGTATTGTACAATGCAATATTGATACAATATAAAATCTCCCTTCTATATGAAAAGGGAAGAAGTGACTACTAAGTTGCTAACGAAGACAAGGCAATGTTATTGTTTCGCGACAGATCAAGAATAGTAATGAAATTGAACAGTGTAATTGTATATAAAAGCCCAGATAGAAGGAAATATAGGAGGTTCCTTCATCTGGGTAAAAAAGGGGAAATATTAACAATGATTGGGGGTTCGATCTTAAAACCGCCCCCGATATGTTACAGCAATACTCTCATTTGTCGATTACGAAACGTAGTTGGAATGCATACTAAATGCACCAATCAGTGAACTTCTAGCGTGTTTAATCTTAGAAATTCAAAATCTCGAAGTTCTCCTCCCATTTGTACTAATTTTCACTAGTTGTCTGGATATGATCTATCTGTGAAAGCTGATAAATGACTTTCACAGACTAGGGGTCTTCGAATAGTCTAGACAAAAAGACTCACAGCTCTGGCAATGTGTTAGTTGTTGTATGCATTTTATCAATATTTCATAGAAAATAGGTCATAAATACTTCTACAAGGGTTGAAGTATTACAAGATATTTTACTTGCAATTATCTTTTCGTGGAAAGTATTAATTTCAAGGGTGAGACCCCACATGGTAAAATAAAGCAGTTAACCCAAAACATTTAAGTTTTACAAACGAGTTCCTTTGTTGAGAAAATTGAATCTGCGGTTCCCAAAAGGTGAAGTCATGGGACGCAACAAGCTCCTTCTGGTATTGCAGTTTCTTTGTCAAATAGTACATATTTACTTGATTCCATACTTTATCCTAACCCTGTAGAAAGATAGAGCTCATATCTGTCTGAAGAACAAATACAAAAATCTTATAATTTTCAGTTGTTAGTTATAATAGGTTCCCTCAGTACAAATAATGTCCCCTTATAGATTCCATGACCCCCATGGAGATCCATAGGGAATGTAAACTGGAAAGGTATTTGCATAATATTTCAATACGGAAACACGTGCGAATAACCACTGCCGAGCATAACCCTCAAACAGCTGACAATTGGTTATACTCGGCCCTTCATTCGTATCCCCTGATCGATCGAACAAATGTTGACATATGGGTTTGCGGGAATTGCCTATATTGGATGATGTGAAATCAAAAAATGAATTAGATTCAGAGGTATGATTTCACGCATCACATAGAATGGATATGGTAAACATTGTTTTTCATCGCTAATAACATTCGGAATATTCGAAATTCTGTCAGTTCCACCAAATACGCTAATTCTGTCCAAATGCAGGGTAATTCAGATAATTGGCCTTTTAGACGTTCCCCGGCTTATAAAAAAATTGAATTTTGAGTACTTGCTCACGGCGGTTTTTCGATAAGGGCAATCTTTTTAAATTATTTTCGTCCAAATGGCACTCAAGTTTAACCCGAAGTCATCATCAAATTTGAATATTTGTATGGAGCTATCTGTTTCACTGGTACCAGATTTGCTTGCTTAATTTGCTAAATTTTGCATTGACGTATTGTTTACCTAGTTGCCATGTTTACGTAGATATAACAGATTTAAGGAAAAAATGGCTGCTTGCAGTCCACCAGAGAAATAATATCATCGGAACAATTCATGAAAAATTCTTTAAAAGCCGGGAGCTTTTGCTCGCATTCTTGGCGCTCTTGTTCTTCGGCACAGAGTGCTTATCAATTGGCCCAAATGTCTGTAATTTTAGAATTTTTGGATGAAAATGGTCTTGAACGATTTGGTTCGACTCACTGATCAAGAATCCGTGGTCGAAATCAATTCTATATAGTTATAGATCTGAGCAGCATTGAGTGGGATCAGTAGCTGGATGGGTGACCGTTGCCACGTCAACTTTCGAACGGAGAGAGATATCGATTTTCAGGGTCGGTTATTTAAGTTCTTCGGTGGGTATAATCGGCCAAACAATGTACACCTACCCACCTGGAATATTGTTTTGTCGATAACTCAAAGATATAGATCTGATTGAATTGGAACGTTGTAAGTAGTTGTAGAATACTAACTCAAAGAAATTTGTGAAATTTTGTGGTCATCATATCACTTGAAAATTAAAAAAAAAATCATTGAAAGATATTATTTATCTCACGATTACTTGAGAACGGAAAAACATGGCGACTTGTAATTTTTAGGGTAGTTTGTTCATCCAACATTTGAGTTCGTTATCATCGTTTTGAGTCATAATCGGCCTAACGGTTTTAGAGTTATACCCATCTGAAATTTGGTTGTTATTTCTTCAATTACTCGTTAAATACGACTCCGATCCAATTCAAACATGGTTGTTAGTCGTTGAATTCCGACGTAAAAATGTTTACACAATTTCGTGAAGATCTTATTACTAGAAAATGTTAAAAGAATCATTGATAAGTATTCTATATATCAGAAAGTATTCTCCCGACATCGCTGAAATTTCACGAGAATCTTCAAAACCTTACTCTACAACCAAGTTTCGCGCTTGAACATGATCGGATCTCAATTGTTGGATATCCGAGCAGACAGGGGTGGGTTCCAATATTTTAAAAGGTATCAGTTGACTTAATACGGCAAGAGGATTTATGCAGTATTTTTTTGTGTATTAATAGATATTTCATGAATTCTATTCCGATAGAATACATATGGCATACATTCTTTGATATTAGACGATTCTCTGATTACTCAATTCCTTAAAATGGTACGAAATGTAGTCATAGCTTATAAAACCTGAGAAAACGGTCTATATCGAGAGTAAATTCAACTAAGAGTGTCAAATAGGAGTGGATGGACAAAAGAACATGCGCAAAAGCTTCTGATTTCACGTCAATGCTGGAACCAATTTTTTCTAAATAATCATCGCAAATTATTACGTTAAAACTTTCTGGAATCAGAGTAACAAACCTGATTCATATCAACTTTCATGTCCATACATCATTCCGCCCGTGGGTGATTAGAAGGATCGTTCAGGGATGAAACTCGATGTTTGTTTTATGATTTTTTACTAGTGGCTTAGGGGCAAATACCCCGAGAAATATATTTTTACTCAATTCGTGAATTCTACGTAATGAAAATTTCTCTGCGTGTTTCCAAATGTACATCATTCGAGAGGATGATAAACCTGTTTGAATAATTAATGTATTGAATCCTTTTGCGTGTATGTTCTATGGAACATCGCGTTATCATTTTGGCCAAATGTCTGTTATTTTCGTCTCAAACGATTGGGTTCGACTCCCTGATCAAGAATTCAAGGTCAAATTTTGTTCTGTCTGGCCGTCCGGCCGGCCGTTGCCACGATAACTTGAGAACGCAAAGAGATAGTGACTTGAAATTTTCAGGGTAGGTGGCGTATCCCAATAGCCCTTAATGGGCATAATCGGCACAATGGTAATAATTTTGAATACAACCAATACCAATCCGATCGAATTAAAAGTCGTGAGTAGTTGAAAAATAAAAACCTACGGACGTTTGTGCAATTTTGTGAACCTCGTATAGCTAAAAAATGTCTAAAAAATCATTACAAAATATTAGTTACGTCACGATAACTTAAGAACGGAAAGAGATAGCAACTTGAAATTTTCCTGTTAAGTTGAGAATCTGAATGCGCCATTTGAGTTTGTTTATAGACATAATCGGCAGAACGGTTTTGGAGTTAGATAAACCCATCTGAAATTTGGTTGTTATTTCCTCAATAACTCGAAAAAAAATTCAAACATGGGTATTAGTTGTAGAATGGCAACGCCTATATTCTTGCAAAATATTGTGAGGATCGTATACCTAATTATCAGAAACTAAATGTTCTATATCGATGAAATTTTGCGAGAGCCTTCAGAACCTAACTCTACTACCAAGTTTCTAGTTTGAACATGATCGGATCTATATTGTTGGAGATCTGAGCAGCCTTGTATGAGCTCAGTAGCTGGATGGGTGATCGTTGCCTCGATAACTCTCGAACGAAAGGAGATAGGGACTTGCAATTTTCAGGATAGGTTGCACATCTCAATTGAGGAGTTAAGTTCGCTGTTGGCCATAATCGGCCCAACGATTTCGGAGTTATACCGATCTGGAATATTATTTCCTCGATAACTCAAAAAATATAGACTCGATCGAATTGAAGCTTGGTATCTAGTTGTAAAATATCGACATGGAGATGTGTATAAAATTTTGTGGGGACCGTACCACTAGAAAATTTATATAACATCAAAAAAAAATTATGTATCTCATGATTCCTTGAGAACGTAAAGATTAAGCGACTTGCAGTTTTCAGGGTAGATTGCGCATCTGAAGACGACATTTAAGTATGTTAATTAGCATAATCGGCCAAATGGTTTTGGAGTTATATCAATCTGAAATGACGGTGTTATTTCCTCAACAACTCAAAAAATACAAATCTGATGCAATTCAAATATGGTTATTAGTAGTAGAATGTCAACGCTAAATTTCGTGACGATCGTAGCATTAGAAATTTTTTAAAAAATCATTGAAAAAAAAATGGATCAAGCACTGACGTGAAGTCAGAAGCTTTTGGGCGTATGTTCTCTTCTTCATTCTCCTTTATTTGACACTCTAAATCAAATTTACCATGGTGAATTATATTGTCTGTTCTCCTGTATTGGACACTCTCAATCGAATTTACCATGGTAAATTCGGAGTGTCCAATACAGGAGAATGGACAATAGAACATACGCGCAAAAGCTCCTGACTTCACGTCAGTGCTTAACCAATTTTTCTCTAAATGATCATCGCAAATTATTTCGTTAAAACTTTCTGGATTCCGAATAACAAACCTAATTCATACCAACTTTCAGGTCCCTACATCATTCCGCCCGTGGACGATTAGAAGGATCGTTCAAGGATGAAACTCTATGTTTGTTTTATGAATTTCTACAAGGAGTTTGGGGTCAAATACCTGTACAAATAGGTTTTTCATACAATTCGTGAATTCTACGTCATAACAAATTCCTCTGCGTGATTCCAAATATTTATCATTCAACCTGTTTAAATAATTAATTTATTGAATCTTTTTATCATCACCTCATTTCACCCTTGATAATCCTTGTGGTTCCGAAAGCAAAAAATTTGCGTGGACAGATGTTTGCATATTCCAAGCTGATATCCCTGTTTAATAATTGCGCTAACTGGATGGGTGGAGTGGAAGCTATAGAATATGAAAAGTTCCATAATAAAGTACGGTGCAAAGTTTTCCAGTTTATCACATGAGGGAATTGGAGAAGTAATGAACCAGGGCTGCTGTAATTGAATAAATACTAGCAAACTTTCGTCTAACTTTAATGAAGTATACGTATTTGTTTCACCCACTTCAGCACGTGCACGCCGGTTTATAAATCAATATACTTGTTGGTAGAAAATTATTACTTCGGATGAATAATGGAAAAAGACCGCGCACGGCGTTATTTTGAAGTTTCCATTGTTCTATGAGCTCGCAGTTCATCCGAAATGTAATTCATGGATTTCCTTGACGTGGATGGATTATTGAGTTCAATCAAATGAAAGTCGTAAAATTCCTTAAAGTCATTCGAGACTTCTAGTCGTTACAATCAATTTCAACATTGGGGGGAATTTGGTAAGTTTTGTTTCACGACTTTAATTTTCAGAATTCAGCGAAATGTATCGCTTCATACTCACTTTAAGAGGAAATGGTGGTTTCAACATAAAGGCGTTACATTGAGTACATTCTAGATGAAGAAATAAGTTCTCCAACATTCTACCTGCTTTCAATATAATTGTTGAGAAATAACATGAGTTGACGAAAGCATTCCTGCGGATCCAAATTTTTTTGCGCGTATGTTCTGGGGAACATCGCGTTATCATTTTGACCAAATGTCTGTAATTTTCGAAATTTCGCTGAAAATGGTCTCTAACGATTGGATTCGACTCCCTGATGAAGAATTCGGGGTCAAATTTGATTCTGTCCGTCCGGTCGACCGTCCGTTGCCACGATAACTTGAGAACGGAAAGAGATAGCGACTTGAATATTTCAGGGTGGGTGGCGCATCCCACTACGATGAAAAGGTGGCGCATCCCAATACGAAGAAAAGGGTCTTAAATGGGCATAATCGGCCCAATGGTTTCGGAGTAATAATTTTCTCTACAACCAATACTAATCCGATCGAATTGAAACTTGTTGAGTAATTGTAGAATATGAACCTAAGGACGTTCATGAAATTATGTGAGAATCGTATGGCTAGAAATTTTTAAAAAAATTATTGAAAAATATTATTTATGTCACGATAACCTAAGAACGGAAAGAGATAGCGACTTGAAATTTTCAGGTTAGGTGGAGAATCTGAATGTGCCATTTGAGTTTGTTTATAGGAATAATCGAAGAACGGTTTTGGATTTATACCCATCTGAAATTTGGTTGTGATTTTCTCAATAAATCGAAAAATACACAACCGATCCAATTCAAACATTGTTATTATTTGTAGAATGGCAACGCAAAAATTCCTGCGAACTTTTGTGAGGATCGTATGACTAGAATTTTTTTTTTAAATCATAGAAAATTATTGAAAAAAATTCTATATATCAGAAACTAATCGTCCAACAACGCTGAAATTTTGCGAGAGTTTTCAGAACCTAAATCTATCACCAAGTTCCAAATATGAACATGATCGGATCTATATTGTTGTAGATCCGAGCAGCCTTGTGTGAGTTCAGTAGCTGGATAAGTGACCGTTGCCTCGATAACTCTCGAACGAAAGTAGATGGGGACTTGCAATTTTCAGGATAGGTTGCACATCTGAAAGGGAGAGATAAGTTTGCTGTTGGTCATAATTGGTTCAACGGTTTCGGAGTTATACCCAACAGGAATATTATTTCCTCGATAACTCAAAAAATATAGACTCGATCGAATTGAAGCTTGATAACTAGTTGTAGAATATCGACATGAAGACATATGTAAAATTATGTGAGGACTGAACCAATAGAAAAATTTTTGAAAATTACAAAAAATATGATGTATCTAATGATTCCTTGAGAACGGAAAGAAATAGCGACTTGCAGTTTTCAGGGTAGACTGCGCATCTGAATGCGACATCCAAGTTCATTAACTAGCATAATAGGCCAGACGGTTTTGGAGTTATATCAATCTGAAATTTGGTTGCTATTTGCTCAATAACTCAAAAAACACAAATCCGATCCAATTCAAACATGGTTATTAGTTGTAGAATGCCAACGCGAAAATTCTTGCAAAATCTCGTGAGGATCGTAGCAAAAGAAAATTAAAAAAAAATAATTGGAAAGAAAATTGGTTCAAGCACTGAAGTCAAGTCAGAAGCTTTTGCGCGTATGTTATCTTGTCCAATCTTCTGTATTGGATACTCATAATCGAATTTACCATGGTAAATATACTGAGATATTTATCTTCTAAACCTACTCTGAAAATTTCAACTATCTAGCTGATTCCATTCGAGAGTGATCGTGTTAACGGCCGGACGGACGGGCAATTTTGAAAATTGATTCTTCTTGATCAGTGAGTCGAACCAAATCGTTTAAGACCATTTTCAGCCAAAAATTCCAAAATTACAGACATTTGGAAAATTGATAAAGACTCTTTTCCGAGGAACAAGAACGCCATAAAAAGATTCACTTCTATATCGATTCAATTGTGGATCGAGTATTCATAAATATTTCTTGAATATTACTTCATCGCATAGACTATTAATATAATATTTAGTTTGAAGACTTTAGTAATGAAATTAATATTGCGGTTGACTGGATCATTATGTAGAATCTGCTTTCATTTTTGCTTCATTAAGCCTTTTCTGTGGAACATCACGGCACCGAGCCCTACCTTGAAATTACGTTAAATTTCTGAAGGATCGCGTAAATACGAAAGCCAACGATAATTATTATCATAACTCTGTGTTCCTCGGAATATCACATGATTCAAAGCATCCAATAAGCTTTGTTACCCCAGAAGGTACGCGTGGTTTGCACGCCCAATTCCAGTTGAAATAAAACCGGGAAAGTAACGTTATATCATTTTCGTTCGCGAAACGCATCTTCCAGACCGAAAAACAATTTATGTTTTCAGACCGTTTGTACACGCTAAATATTAAGCCGAGCGAACAACCAAGCACGTAACCATATTATGAACCATAGAATTAATTGTGAAATAACCGAGGGACGTAAGGAGCGGTTTTCATTATGGCCGCGATGCGATATTTCACAAATGCAACACATCAAGTTGAAATCCGTAGAGAGAATATCATTTTTCTCTGAGCGTATTCTTCTCTTTTCGTTTCCGGTAATATCACAAACTGAAACGAATAACACTCTGATCGCGTTTCTCCGTGAAAAATGTAGCTGGAGCGCCGTGAGCTGGATTTCATCTAAGCTCCTGTTGTAAAGTAAAATCTTCCGCTTTGGACCCGTGTTTGTTTTTCCGTCTGCTTTCTGTACGGCTGTCGTAATGGAATTAATTGTTGCTCTGTTTACATAAAGTAAGGAACGACTGTTTGGGGAATAAATTATTGAATTTTTTCACATTTCAGATATAGATTATTACTTCTATAACTAGGGCTTCACACGAGAGCGAGATTTTTCTCCTCTCGTCTCGTTCTCGTCTGGGAAATGCGAGACGATATGTTTTGAGAAATATTATAGGCGATACCGAGACCACATACAGCGCATCCCGAGAGTCTCGTTTTTGGTCTCGTTAAATTTTCTTGAGAAAGTTTTTATTCGAAAAATTAAGGTCTACATAGAGATCAATATATTTTACAAAATACCTACTCTTGAAATATTTTATTGTAAACTAAAATAATTTTTTCAACCAGTAAACTGCTCTTATAATTTCTTATAGTAGCGTATCTCTTATCATAAATATCTATCCTTGCAGATTTTTATATTTTAGGTTGGAATGTGTCTTTTTCATGAGCGATTTTTATTCCCGGTTGAGTAAATGTATCTATGAACTACTGAGTAATAAACGTGTATACTATTGAAAGGTTTTCTTTAACTCAAAAATGTCTCACTGGAAGATCGTCTTATTTACTACAGATACATTGAATATAGTGAACTTTTGTTATATACGACTCAACCTTTTTCAACGCCCACAGAAAACAATTAAATTTGAAGAGATTCACTATAATTACCAATATATTTTGTCTATATTATACATCGATCGTTCTAGAAATACACGATTTGCTATATTTGAGATTATTTTTCGAGAAAAAATAGAATTCACAACAATAAAAACGGATCCCATTATGATTTCAATACTTAACGGACAACTTTTATTGCCCCTAAATCCCAATGCTTTGAAAATTTCGTCTCTATCTGAACATCTGGAGAAATGTATTCTCTTGTGCTCCTTGTAGTGAAGATGTGAACAATTATTGTATACATCTGTGGAACTACGTATAATAAAACTGGTAAAGAAATGAAGCTATTCAATGTTTCGAAAAGTGTTATGAGGAATACGCCAAGATCACCCTCAATGATCTACCCACTGGGAAGGTATTCTTTGAAAACTATACCAAATTGTTCAATTCTATTAAAAAATGTATCGACATCGATAGCCTATTTAAAACATCAACAAAACTTTCGAAATATTGGAAAGCTGAGTTTGAAGAATATTTGCTGTTAGAAAGAGCAAATAGGAATCAAAATATTTTACAGTGGTGGAGAGTGATGAAAAATTTCTTCCTACACTTTCCAAGATGGCTGATGATTTATTAATGGCTACATCCGTACCTGTTGAAAGAGGTACACCTCCTTGTCCGTGTCGTTGTGGTGGCCTCGGACCCTGTATAGAGGGTGTTTGGTAATTTGACGTGATCCTGTAACGGGGTTTGAGTCCAAAAGTCTATGGTCCAAAAGTCTATGTTTAATGAGATATTTTAGATATTTCGACTTTTTGAAAGTTTTTCGACTTACTATCAAAAACAATTAATTTTGTGGAAACTACTCAACACTGAATATAGAAGTAAGGTTTTTTCGAAAGCTGATGTTCTGAGGATGATTGCCAGAAAAAACCATTCACCAAAATAACGAATAATCTGAAAAATAAAGAGTGTGAATTGGCATCAATTGTTTTTCTCATTCAATTTTCATGAAATAATTGCGTATTTTTCGAAAAAATTATACCTAATTAACTTATGTAATGAATTTTCCCACGAGATCAAAATATATAGCCGAAAATACGAGCAAGTAACAGACTTTTTCGATACTTGGTTATTCCCCTTAGGTTCTCCTTTACTTGTGATTAATATGGTTATTAGTTGCTTGTTACGAGTAGGACTAGTACGAATAAAAATATTCATAGTAGTTCTCGAATGAAAATTGAAATAATTCTCAATTAACTGAGAGTAACTCTGAAGAATTTTAATTTGAGGATAATTGTTTAAAAAAAAAAATTGTTGATACTTCATTGTGTTGTGGGTTGTGTCCCTGGAATAAAATACGCGATGGAGTGTGTTTGGTGCGATGGACTTACAATCGTATTCTTTGGCCATATCTTTCTCCAACAAAAACCATGGCCCGCTTACGAATCACGGGTGAAATAGAGGATATCTGACTGAATAACTATTTATCGAAATAGTCTGTTGCCTGCTAGGTTATCCGGTCATATTTTTCGGTTTCGTGAAAGCTAGTTTTTTCCCAAATTTCCAAATTCATAATACTTTTTTCGAGTAATTCTCAATTGTTTCATCAAGATACTATGAGGTAAACAGTTGACACCATTTCTGACCCCTTATATGTCAGGTTATTTATTTTTTTAGTGGATACTTTTCCACATGAAATGATAACTGTCTCTTCAGCTTTAAAAACAAATTCATTGTATATTTAGAGTGAAGTAGTTTTAACAAAATTAATTATTTTCGATAACAAATCAGAAAATTTCCAAGAAGTTGAAAAATCGCCATATCTTCGTAACCACTCGACTCAATTCATGGAAAATGACGTCTTTGATATCCCCCTTGAAGAATCACGTTGAATTACCAAGCACCCTGTAATACATGATGTCTCTGAATAGGTGCGACAAACTTTAAGGGGTGGTTCTGTGATAGAATCTAAGTTGGGTATTTGGTATACAATTTTTTGAAAGGCCTCCTCCCGAAAAAGTTACACCCCTCCGAAGATTAACAAAAAAAATTGTTTTTCTTTTTTCTTTTCCTGTATATTGAAAGTATTCAAGTAAGGTAATAGAATGAGTGATGAAGGAAATAAAGCAAAACTTGTAAAATATAGGAAAATGAACAAATAAATTACGTTAGGGAAATTCAACCTCGTTGCTTTTTGAAAATGCATTGCATTTTTTTCTCGTAAATGCTTAAGTTTTCAAAAAAACTTGTTGAGATAAAGAAGTTCTCCTCCTTCTCCTAGCTTAACATACAGGGAAAATAAAGCACAGAAACAATTATTTTTGTTAATCTTCGGGGGCGTTTAACCTTTCCGGGGGAGGTTTTTAAAAAAATTGTACAACAAATACCCACCTTCATTTTCATCACAGAATCACCCCTGTTTGTGTCATACTTCCTGTTGTTAAACTGTCCTCCGGGTCTTCTGATGGAAGTTATGGATGGTTTAAGCCAGGGGTGAGTTTCCTTATTTTGCAAATATTTTAGAGACCAGTTGAGATAGAGCAATGAAATTTGACGGTTTGAGTAAGCCCCACTAAAACAAATAGTAAGAGGTGGGGGTGCTTTTTAATAAATGATTTTTCCACGGTAACGTGCTTATAATAAGTTAGATTCCAAAACTGCCTTCTTTCACCTTTCATTTGGTGTATCGTTGATACTTGGGGCTCAACCGGTTACAAAGATGTTATCAAAATAATGTCACGAACACACAAAATTTTCGACAAGTGAGTACTACATACAGATCAGCGTTTTCCAGCTTCATATTACCATATTGAAATTTTTTCTCTTGCGAGTGTCGTTAGGGACCATAGTCTCCATATTTTAAAGATATTAAGAAGTATACATGGTGTTCCAAAAAGGCTAGTCATCTCACAACTTCCAAATTTTCGATGTGAAACCCTGTATACTTTACCATTCTAAAATTTTTTCTAATACATTAAAATTTAATGATTGAATTGTTGGCATAAAACGTATGCACTCCGCAAATAAAAATATTCTGTGTCCATGATATTTTGTTATGTTTCAAAGAACTCGAGCTGCTTACTCAAACTGTCAAATTACATTGCTCTATCACAAATTGCCTCTAAAATAATTGCAAAATAAAGAAACTCACCCCACATGCCCAACATTCTGTTCCAAATCGAGACTCTAAATCATGGAAAATCATTCATTAAATTTTTACATTTTCCTACGTTTAGAGAATTTTTGAAAATGAACTTAAACTTCCTTTTGATGAGTTTCCCTGGAGCGATTATTCTATGTTGATTGGAAAATACTGAGGGTTCGCTACCCAATCCTAAGCATCCCCCAATTAAGTTGCCCGACACGTCAGCTCATGAAAGAATTCATGAAACCTTTGTTGCTGCGAACGAAAACTTCATTCTGACGCAAAATTGATTGGGGAATCAGTTAATCCAAAGGGCGGGATACCAAGTTGACAAGGTAATGCCCCAGAATCGGATCTCTGCGAAGTAATTACTAAACTTCGCACAAAAAGGGGCCCTCAAAGTGTGTTCTGGTTTTCGTTTCCTACAGTCTCTGGTCCTGTCCAACTTCGATGCCGAGTGTACAGGACGGAATCTTCGGAAACGTCGGAACCATACTAACTTTAATTAAAAATGAATTAAAGTGAGGTTTAGCAGAAGAACCATCAGTGCACGGATATTTGATAGCTTTCCTGAGTGATTATATCCAAAGTTCGGATTATTCAATATCTCGGATTAATCCTAAGTCTGGATCTATTCGGATTATTCTGATACGATACAGATTATAGGGCCGATATTGAATTTGAGCTACGCATCTCACCTCGGAAAAAAGGGGGAGAGTCTTCGATACTAACTTACTTACAACAAAATGGGTTGGGATAACGTATAGAACTAAGTTAATATCTTCAGAACGAAATGGATAACATTTATAAAACTTTGCGGGCTAATGCAGTTATGCATAATACATCTGACATAATATTTTTTGTTCCTACTGTACTTCCGGTTTGTCCAGAAGAACCACTTTTATAATTTGAATGGGACACCTTGCATATACAGGGTTACAGTGTAAGTCGTACTGAATATTGAAGGACATTATTATTCAGGTAATTTCTAATGAATTTGGTCCTATAATATGTTCTCCGTAATTTCACCGTTATTGAGATATTGAATTTTAAAGATTTTTTTTTTAATACCTAATTTTGGGTTTTTTTATCGTTTTTTCCTAGAATTAGAGCTCCTATGGTCGGTTTTTTTGATTCATCTAGTTAGAGGGGATATCTATTAATAAAAATGATCAACAAAAACTGCACCTACCACTAACAGCTTGAAGAACCTGCTTGACAAAGGTTAGAATTGAAGAATTTTCACAGAATGTTTTTAACTTTAAAGCGCTTTTGAAAAAAAATGTATGCAAGTTATTCTGCAGATGCTTTCAAAAACTTCGCCATCTCTTTTATTTTACCCAGTAACGAACTTATCCAAGATATTCATCTCCCTAACCTACTCTGGAAATTTCAACTGCCTAGCTCATTCTGTTCGAGAGTTATTGTAGAAACATAATTTAAAAAAAAAATTTACACTTTACGGCACCTCAATCAATAAAAAACTTCGCATGCATATAAAGGTCATTATTCTACAAATTGATGCTAAATTTCAGATAGATCGAGTGATCGGTTTCGGAAATATTCATAAAGAATGATTTTACTAAAAACGGCCATAAGTCCGAAACCGCTCGGTGGATTTCACCCGTGGTTAAATCGTCCGGAATACTTACGCTCCAAACCCACCCTGCAAATTTCAATCCTCTAAGCCCTTCGTTCGAGAGTTATCGTGTTAACGTCCGGCCGGACGACCGGACAGAATCGATTTTGACCGCGGATTCTTGATCAGTGAGTCGAACCAAATCGTTTAAGACCATTTTCAGCCAAAAATTCAAAATTACAGACCTATGGGCAAATTGATAAGCACTCTGTTCCGAGGAACAAGAGCGCAAAAAATGCGTAAAACACCCGTTATCTCGATAAAGAGATACCTAGGACCCCTGAAATATGAAATATTTAGAACCACCATGGTGGCCCCAGTGGGCACTTAAAAAGTTTCTCTCTCCCAGTATATTAATATTTTTGGCTTTGGTTTGAGTTGTCCGTGAGCCGTATCTTATACCACAATATAGATAGTAATTAAACTCTTGTCCGTCACAAATTGTTCTGAGATGAAACGTTGGAGTCATGTTTCATCGTTGCTATGGGAATAGTATATTCTAAAGCAGAATGGGCTCCAATTAAAACACGAATGCGAAATTTCGAACGCCTTCTGCAACGAGTATTGGACGATATTTTCTCTATTTCAGGCAAGTTTTGTAAAATACTGTTGAAATTTAATGAAAAATTCGGATTATACATCCTAGAGACTTTTGTATTGTATCTTGGTAGTTGGTTTGACTGTTACGAAAGTTGACAGATTACGGAATTTGAATTTGAAACGTACGTAGGGCATGGATATCAGATTAAAAACAGTTTCCTAATAACATGAATGATTCAAAATTAGCAAGAAGGAAACCTCTAGTACCATATTTTCTAATGAAAATAAAACTTCTCCTCAACAATTATTTCACTATCCAGATTATATTGTATTGTCAATTGACGTGTGTTGAAATCTGATAGGATCGAATGTCAGTGCTGACTACCACAAAACGAAAAATATAACTAGAAACAATGCGGGAATGAGTTCATTCCAGCACTGTTTTTAGTGCTGGAAGGTACTCATAACGATACTGAATTAGAGAATAGTATATTCTAAAACAAGTTGCAGAATGGGCTCCTATTAAAACACGAATGCGAAATTCGAAAACGAGCGACGAAGGAGCGAGTTTTCGAACGCATGAGTGTTGGAATTGCCTTCTGCAACGAGTATTAGACGATATTTTCTCTATTTCAGGCAAGTTTTGTAAAATACTGTTGAAATTTAATGAAAAGTTCGGATTATACATCCTAGTGACTTTTGTATTCTATCTTGGTAGTTGGTGTGACTGTTACGAAAGTTGACAGATTACGGAATTTGAATTTGAAACGTACGTAGGGCATGGAGATCAGATTTAAAACAGTTTCCTAATAGCATGAATGATTCAAAATTAGCAAGAAGGAAATCTCTAGTACCATATTTTTGAAAATAAAGCTCTTCCTCAACAATTATTTCACTATATCCAGATTATATTGTATTGTCAATTGACGTGTGTTGAAATCTGATAGGATCGAATGTCAGTGCTGACTACCACAAAACGAAAACTATAACTAGAAACAATGCGGGAATGAGTTCATTCCAGCACTGTTTTTAGTGCTGGAATGTACTCATAACGATACTGAAATAGAGAAAATCATTTCCGAAACATATCATGTCGGACGAAAAAATGTTTATAGGAGAAGGGTGTAATTGGTGGCTATTAAGTGGCATTATAATATAAGGAAATTTAATTCAGCATAAAATAATTATTTTCAAAAATTATTATATAGGTAGTTACTTAAATATAATTTCCTTGCATAGGTTTAATGAAAACTTATGGCTTTGGTTGAAATGAACAGATATAATAAACAATAAATCTGACGATGAATCAAGAGATCACCACGCTGTTAAATCCAGTATATAAGGTAATTTAATATGTCGATGCTTCTATGAAAGCAGATTAGAGAAGTCATATCTTTTTTCATTACACTCCAGACTTGAAATTCTCATATTGTATTCAGCGATTTAATATTATATGCAACTACTTGCTGCTCCAGTTGATTTGAAATTCAGAGCCAGATTTACGTTCGGCGGCTTAGAGCTATCGCATTCTCCTTTTGACGCACAAAATTCACGTGAATATTTTAAAGGATCGCGACATTCTCGAGGGTTTTTACATTTTCACGACGCATTTTACTCGTTCATTTGTTCTCGCCCTGCAAATTTCCCTGGAATATTGCGGTTGCAAAATTGACATGGGTTCTTTATTATGGAATTGACTTGTGGGCAAACAGTGAGTAGCTACCGATATGAGTTTCCTCCTTTTGCCTTTCTGGTTGCGCTTGTTCACCTGAACAGAGTGCCTATTATTTGCCCAAATATCTGTAATTTTAGAATTTTTTGGGCGAGAATGGTATCAAACAATTAGTTTTGAACCACTGATGAAGAATCCAAGGTTAAATTTAATTATGTCCGTCCGGCCGGTCATAAGCACGATTACGCAATGAGTTACAGAGTTGAAATTCGCAGGTTATGTTTGGAGTCCAAATGTGCTGGTTGAGTTCATTAAGGGGCAGAATTTGCCGAATAGTTACAGCCATCTGACCAGCTATATAACGTTTTTTTTTTCAACAGGTGCTTATACCCATCGGGAATATTATTTCCTGATAACTGAAAAAATGTAAACTTGATCGAATTGAAGCTTGCTAAATGGTTGTAGAATATTGACTTGAAGACATGTGTAAAATTTTGTGCGGACCGCACCACTAGAAAATTTTTAAAAAATTACGAAAAAATATTATACAGGGTGTCCCAAAAATACCACGCGAAAGTGACACTGGAGATAGACTGGCATTAGGTCTATCAGATAGCATCAACATGACCTCAGTAAAAGTCCGCTGGTTTTTGAGATATCACCACTTTTGTGTATTTTATAAATCTCTCCAGTTTTCGGTCTTTTATCGCCTAGCATTGCTAGAAATTACTTCAAACTCATGTTTTTTTTTTACCTAGACTATCCTGAATAGTTGCTCCAAACAATGAAGTAATAACTTCACCGACAACTAGAACAAAATCCTTCAAAAAATGTCTAACTTGTTGTATTTTATGCCGAAGTTAAAACGTTAACTTAAGTTTGACTGACGGCTGTGAAAAAAAATTATATCAGACTGAATTGACAAATAATCGCAAAAACTGGTCCATTTCATGCCCTTTTCAAAATGATACAACACTTGAACACTACCAATTTTTTTTAATCAGAACCAGAATTGCTACTTATTAAAAAAAACCAAAACCCTTATCGGCTATCTCGCTCGTATTCATTGTTTTGTAACATGGAAACCGGTCCGACTTTCACAGACTAGGGGTCTTCGAATAGTCTAGACCAGGGGTCACCAAATGGCGGACCGCGGTCCGGATGCGGATCGCGAACCTTTTTTTTGCGGACCATTTTTCCAGAAAACATGTATTCTTGATTAAAAAAATTCAGATAACTTTTCGTTTTATTTACTAATTATAGATATTGGATTTAGATTAACTGCTAGTCAAATTCTTATGCCATCATAATGATATCAACGACCCGCGACAGATATACAGATTTTGTGAACGGACCTCCAATGAAACTAATTGGTGACCCCTGGGTTAGATACTAGAGAAAACTTTTTGGTGTTTGACGGATTTACTCATTTCCTAATATTTTCCGAACGGATAGAGATACAGAGAAAATAGATACATAAATCTAAACGTCGTCCACCGTCCAATCATCGGGGAAAATTTGGATATCGAGATGTGAAAATCATAGATTTCGGACGGGAAAGAAGAATTTTCCTTCGATTCCGGGTCAAAAATATTTCTAAGTGCCGACCCAAAAAATTTTTTTCATGGTATATCGATACGGAGCTCGTGACTAGTTAAATCGAGGTCGCTGATCACGAATATGCAATTAGTTTTTCCCTAAGTGGCGTACTTTGGGAAAATTTTCACTTAGAGTGAAAAAATGGATGAAAATAGGTCAATTTTGAAAGTTCACACCGCCCAAAAAAACGGAGTAAGGTGTTGTTGATTTTTGCCCTCATATATGGATCCTTAATCTACTGAATAATCCAAACAGAAAATGTCCAGGCCGTACTATTCGGAAATAATGATTTTTTTCCCAAGGGTCTATTTTTCGGAAAATTCATTTCGCGGTATTTCCGCGGAAAATTCTCTAATGAAAAATCCGATCATATATTCGTAATCTACGGTCCCGAATTAGTAAATGACGTAATTTGCATCGAAATCGGAGACCGGTCGAATTTTGGCAATTTTTTAATACATACAGCCTTAAAAAAATCCCATTTTTCGAGAAAAATTTTTTGACGCAAAACTATGAAACAGGTACTTATTCTTATAGATTGGGGGCCGTAGATTCCGAATCTACCATCAGATGTTTATTACAAAAATTTTCCGAGGAGGTATCGCGGAAAGAATTTTCCGAAAAATAGACCCTCGGGAAAAAAAATCATAATTTCCGAAGCGTACGACCTGGACATTTATTGTTCAGATGATTCGATAGATAAAGGATCCAAATATGTGGTAAAAAATCAGCAACACCCTACTCCGATTTTTTTGGGCGGTGGAAAGTTCCAAAATTGACCTATTTTCGTCAATTTTTTCACTTTAAGTGAAAATTTTCCCAAAGTACGCCACTTAGGGAAAAACTAATTACATATTCGAGATCAGCGACCTCGATTTAATTAGACACGAGCTCCGTATCGATATACCATGAAAAAAATTTTTTGGGTCGGCACTTTTGACCCGGAATCGAAGGAAAATTCTTCTTTCCCGTCCGAAATCTATGATTTTCACATCTCGATATCCAAATTTTCCCCGATGATTGGTCGGTGGACGACGTTTAGATTTATGTATCTATTTTTTCTGTATCTCTATCCGTTCGGAAAATATTAGGTAATGAGCGAATCCGTCAAACGCCAAAAAGTTTTCTTTAGTATCCAACACATACAAAATCTACAATTTTCCGATTAGGTCAACGCGGCTTTGGTTATTCACTAAATCGGGTACGCAGATCACGAATCTGTAATTAGATTTTCTGTATCTCGATTAGCAATGACGAAGAAAGTCGCAATTTCTGGCTCTACCTCCGGAAAATGGACTAATCAGTCGGATTTTTCGCCATATTACCAAAATTAATCGAGATACGGAAAAACTAATTACAGATTCGGAATCTACGCCCTCGATTTAGAGAATAGCCAAAGCCGTGGCGATCTAATCGGAAAATTCTAGATTTTTGTATGGGTTAGAATCTAGACAAAGGACTCACAGCTCTGGCAATGTGTTAGTTGTTGTATGCATTTTATCAATATTTCACAGGAAATAGGTCATAAATACTTCTACAAGGGTTGAAGTATTACAAGATATTTTACTTGCAATTATCTTTCCGTGGAAAATATTAATTTCAAGGGTGAGACCACCCATGCAAACATAAACCAGTTAACCCAAAACATTTAAGTTTTACAAGCGAGCTGCTTTGTTTAGAAATACAAATGAGCGCTTCCCAACATGTGAAGTCATGGGACGCAATAGTGGTGATATCTCGAAAACCAGCGGACTTTTACTGAGGTCATGTTGATGCTATCTGATAGACCTAATGCCAATCTATCTCCAGTGTCACTTTCGCGTGGTATTTTTGGGACACCCTGTATATCTCACGATACCGAAGTTTTCAGGATAGATTGCGCATCTGAATGTGACATTTAAGTTTGTTAATTAGGATAATCAACCAGATGGTTTTGCACTTATATCAATCTGAAATTTGGTTATTATTTCTTCAATAACCCAAAAAATACGACGCCGATTCAATTCATACATGGTAGTTAGTTTTAAAATGGCGACGCAGAAATTTTCGCAAAATTTCGTGAAGATCGTATAACTAGAAAATTTTAAAAAAGTAATTGAAAAAACATGTATTTATCAGAAAGCGTTTGTACGACGTCGCTGAAATTTTGTGAGAACCTTCAAAACCATGAATGTCATGATGACATTCACAGACATACAGAGGATATATTTGTGGGGGGGTCTTCTGAAAGGTTATGTATTTTTTATGTATTTTTGTTATCAAAACCTAACTCTACTGCCAAGTTCTAAGTTTGTACATGATCGGATCTGTATTGTTGGAGATCCCAGCAGCTTTGTGTGAATTCAGTAGCTGGATGGGTGACCGTTGCATCGATAACTTTCGAAAAGAAAGAGATAGCATCTTGCAATTTTCAGGGTAGGTTGCAAATCCCAATGGGAGAGTAAAGTCCGTTTATTGGCATAATCGGTCCATCGGTTCCGGAGTTATGCCCACCTGGAATATAATTTCCTCGATAACTTAAAAAATATAGACTCAATCGAATTGAAGCTTGGTAACTACTTGTAGAATATCGATATAAAGACGAGGGTGAAATTTTGTGAGGACCGTACCCCTAGAAAATTGGTTCAAGCACTCCAAACCTATTCTGAAAATTTCAACTCTCTAACTCATTGCGTTCTCAATCCTACTGAGAGCCGGTCGGACATAATTAATTTTGATCTCGGATTCTTCATCAAAACTAATTATTTTTGGCATTACAGAACATCTGGATGAATTGTTAGGCACTCTGTTGACCTGAACAGCGCGCCAAAAACTGCAAAAGAACAAAATGTAACTTCCAACTCCACCCAGCGTTTCGTTCGAATCGCAACTATTGTTGTATTATCCATTAATGAGATTTTATAAACTTAATTTTCTAATTTTGGTCCTTTGAGTTGCATTTGTTGAACGAGAGCTTGTCGGGATCAAAGGCGAATAAAACATAAGTTTCGAACCGAGTCACCGAAAATTGCAGAATTGTGTTCGTTAGGTACAGAATTTCATACACCAAAATCGAATAAACGATAATACAACGTTATACTTCCCAAAAGCATACCCCAGTTCATATTATATACCCTTTTTGGCGCTCTAGTTCCTCGGAACTGAGTGCTTATCAATTTGCCCAAATGTCTGTAATTTTCGAATTTTTCGATGAAAATGGTCTTAAACGATTTGGTTCGACTCACTGATCAAGAATCCGTGGTCGAAATTCATTCTGTCCGGCCGTCCGGCCGGCCGGTCCGGCCGGCCGGTCCGGCCGGCCGGTCCGGCCGTAGGCACGATAACTCTCGAACGGAATGAGCTAGACAGTTGAAATTTTCAGAGTATGTTTGGGGGATAAATATCTCGGCTAAGTTCGTTATTGGGTAAAATCGGACAGATGGTTTCGGAGTAACAAAAAAAAATTTTTTTTTTTACAGAACAAATTCCAAATTAAATTTTTTTCAATAAGCAGTTTTACCATAAGAATCCATTCATATCATTTTTAACTCTAACAAACTAATACTTTCGGAGATATGATTTTTCAAAATTTCAATGATAGAATTATTCTGTGGCTATTCTATGAATTGTTATAATGTCAACTTTGACGTTGTCTCAATGTAATTCATTCCAGTAATGGTATCAATATGAGAATAAGAATATTATCATACTTTTGTTGGTTGATATTTTCATGCCGATGGTCAATCCATATGATGATGGGAATGGTAATGGTAAGTTAATAATATTGAGTTCAGAATATCTCCACTAAAAACAAAACTGGAATTGAGGAATAAATATCTCGGATGAGTTCGTTGTTGGGTAGAATTCGTCTATTGGTTTTGGATTGATAATTTTTGGCACTCTTGTTGAATTTAAATTCTTCTATGATGTTTGAATTCAATTTCTGCTAAGATGAAGTTCTAAATTTCAATAATGAATCGTACTTCTGTTTTCACAGAATGCTATAATTATTCTATCTAAGCTTTATTATATGATCTGTGTTCATACTCGTACATTTCATCCTGTTCTATAAGAGAGAGTCAAATTCATTTCAGCTATTTTAATTTGGTTTCTTCCATGGTGAAGTTCTCAGATTGCTCATTTAATCTTGACAAATAAACTATTATTTGAATTGAATTTCCTTTATGATGCAGTTCTATCATAAGAATACATTGATATAATTCTCAACTCTGAGAAACCAATACTTTCGGAGATATAATTTGTCTGTTTGAACTAGAGCGCCAGAAAGCTCCTGTCCACAGGGCTTGAACCCATTTTTGTAATATTTAACAAGCCGCGTTGTCTGTATTGTCGCATACATTTGTTCGGGATGTTACATTCTGAAAAATTAACATGCTCAGCGCACGTGTATTTTATGCACACATTTCTCTTATGGATACACCCTTGCTCGTTTCTCTCTCAACACAACAGACCGATATAATGAAATTTTGAGAACGATCCATCATTACACAGTTTATATCCATCTCCAGCTATTTTTTGCCCTTAAGTTATATTCGTTTTCCGGCAATCCTCTCGCTCAGGAAATGATATTCATGAAAGTTGGAACAGAAAGAATGAATTATGTTTTCGGTGATTTACTATGGAAATTATATATCTTCAAATTTGGATATTCGAAATTACGATGTGAAAATCCCATTTGTTCACGATAAATTCATAATATTTGTATCGAAGTATGAATTCATTCTATTAATACTGTAAATTAAATATCAATTTTAATTCGCACGAATCAGAATATTAAAATTAATGTTGATACAATTGAAATGAATGAAAATTATTCTTCCAATGTTCTATTCATTTGTTAATATTGGTTCAAATTATCAAATGAATAACCCTACCAATAATATGCATGTTCTTTCGTACTGAACAATAGTTATTTATGTAACTAAAATCAGTTAAATCCGTACTGAACGAAGTGATTTTATGTAACTTAAATCAGTTGGATCAGTTCGAAAGAATATCCCTATTATTCATCAGTGCTTTTTCTAGTGAGGCAAATTGTATGATTATCGTTAATATCATTTGATAAGGCGTACGTTGCAATGGATACCCAGGCCCCACTGAGAAATTTGGAATCAAATAACCAAGATTATTTGCTGTCCTTTAAATACCATAAATTCATAAAGTAACTGGCTAGAAGCAATTAGGTGGCTCTTTTGTGGGTGCCAAGGTATTGTGGTATTGAAGGAAGCAAAAATCTGATGACCTTGCGGAAAGCGGTGCGCCTCGCTCCATCGAAGACTCATTGTATCGAAAGTTCACTGCATCGAAGGTGCACTCCATCGAAAATGACGCCCACTTACTCCTGATTCGAACGCCGAACGTGAAATCTCCTATATCGACTGTCTTCGTCCGTAGTTTGTCTGGATGAGAGATAAGTTGTTTCATTGAGTGTACGTCAACAACCGCAATCTGTTCAACCCAGGGGTCGGTGGCTCTTTAGATGTGAAGCTGGTGCTCTTTGTTATAAAAAAGGGGTTCAAGCACTGACGTGAAATCAGAAGCTTTTGCGCGTATGTTCTATTGTCCATTCTCCTGTATTGGACACTCTTAATCGAATTTACCAAAGTAAATTCGATGATTGTGTTCGACGGATGCAAAATCATTTCATAGCATAGGTAGCGCCATTAAACATGGTGGCATTCGTGGTGACTCAGAGTGGGGAATGTTTTACACACACTTCAAACCGCCAATGTGTACGTATTTCAACCATCCAGAGCAAAAAATTACTCAAAAATAATCTGTAGAACGAATTGTAATATATTTTCGTAAAACGGATTATTAGACTGATAAACCTCATTTTTGTGGTTCAATTTTTTCATGTAAAACATTCGAAACAAGGGGGCGGGTTTGAAATATATAATGTTAGTGATACTTTTCACTGCATTGAGAATGTCGTTGTGTGTATAGGGAAATAAGTCTGTAAGTGCAGAAGTATACATAAATGAAATGGATTCGTGTAAACAGTATTGACCCACGACATCTATATTTTCTCTGTTATACTATCAGGATTGCCTTTTACAACTTAAAGTCAATCGATTTTATAGATATCATTATTGAAAGGTTTTTTCTGGGTTTTTTCTCCCAAACTCTGAGAATTATCTATAAAATAAAAATTAATTATTTTGTGATTTGCTTCTGCGTAAGAAACACAAGATATTTATCAGAAGCAATCAATTGAACAATGTTGTCTAACAGTTATTTTGTGAAAATCAACAATTTTCACAAAATAACTATCAACAAAATAATTCTAAAGATTTTCATTAAGCGTCTGACGAAGGAGTCTGTGTTAGAATAAGTGTGAACCTACACTAACTCTGTGCTCTTTTCTTCTTCGTTCTCCTTAGTTGTAAGTTAGTTAACCTAACATTTTGATTCCTGTATTGAATGTCGTAGCGAACGTATCTTGAGTGAATAAATAAGTTTAAAACACATTATCATTTATCATTTATACTCTTCGGTAGATATTCCATCAGGTTATGAGCCCAGAACAAAAATATCTATTGGGAAGTATACATTGTTGATAGATTTATAATGGAAAGCGAAAAATACAAAGTTTGTATGTTCGATGGGACGAATTTCGGAAGCTTCAAATTCAGACTGGAAGCCATACTGGATCAGCATGATATGAAGCAATACATCGACCTAAGCATTGAGGCATTAACTCATGGAAAAAGCGCTGAAGATAAAACCAACCTAATTAAAGATGAAAAGAAATGTAAGGCGATAATAATAAACCACATTTCCGACGATCAGCTAGAATACATCAAGGATCAAAAGACGGCAAAGGGAATAATGGATACGTTAAAAGCGATTTTCGAACGAAAAACTATTTCATGTCAACTGTTCTTGAGGAAAAGTTTATTAACACTCAAATATCAGGAGCAGGAAGAAATGCCCAAATTTTTATTACAATTCGATAAGTTAATACGACAACTGAAAGAATCAGGAGGAAATATTGATGATTCAGATGCCATTTGCCACTTACTACTTACACTACCCAAGTCATATGAAGCTGTTGTTGCTGCACTGGAAACTATAGATCAGGCAAATCTATCAATGGAATTTGTCAAAGCACGTTTGATAGATGAAAGTAACAAACGTAAGAATGCATTGAGAAATAGTGGTGCTAACAGTCAAAACACTTCGACTGCTTTTACAACTGAAGGTTTCAAATATAAGTGCCATAATTGTGGGAAATTTGGACATAAAAGAACACAATGTAAAAGTTTTAAAGGTATGCTGAATAAACATGATCAGTCAAATAGAAATTCAATGGTTACTAGACTCTGGTGCAACAGAACACATGGTTAATAATGATCAGTTCTTCATTAATTTACAGTCTATGAAAAATCCTGTGGAAATTGCAGTTGCCAAAAACAATACCAAATTAATTGCTACCAAATGTGGAGATATTAAAATGAAATATAAGAATAGAATTATAAAGGTATGTAATGTATTATTTGTACCTAATTTGAAATATAATTTGATGAGCGTTTCGAAACTGGAACACAAAGGTTTCACGATAATTTTTGAAGCTGGTAAAGCAATAATTAGTCGTAATGGACAAATATTTTTGGAAGCTATAAAGCACAGGAAATTATTTGAAATTAAACTTCCCCTTATAAAATCTGAAATGGTCTCCTTGGTGAGAGATACAAAAGTTATAGATACAAGTTTTTCTTTATGGCATAGACGTTATGGTCATTTAAGCAAAGAAAATCTTTTGAAGTTATCTAATAAAGAAATGGTAGAAGGTATCCCACCTTTGAAAGATGACAACCTATTTTGTGAACCTTGTGTGAAAGCCAAGCAAGTTAGAATGCCACATAAAACAGTTTTATATCCAAAATCTAGACGTCCACTGGAACTTATTCACAGTGATGTATGTGGACCTATAAATCCAATTACAGATGAGGGACATAGGTACTTCGTGACATTTATGGATGATTATACTCATTTTGTTACTGTGTTTCTAATGAAGCAGAAAAGTTCTGTTTTTGAATGTTTCAGAAATTTTAAAGCTATTGCTGAATCACAATTTCAATCTAAAATCTTTAGAATTCGTTTGGACAATGGTGGAGAATACACTTCAAATGAATGGGAAAGTTATTGTAGAGAACATGGTATTAAACAGGAATATACAATACCATATACCCCTCAACAGAACGGTTCTAGTGAACGCCTCAACAGAACGATATTAGATAAAGCACGATCATTAATTATTGACAGTAAGTTATCAAAAACTTTATGGGGAGAAGCAGTTCGTACAGCTGCATATCTACTTAATAGATCTCCAAGTAAAGGAATACATTCTCATGATAATAAAACACCTGCTGAACTATGGTATGGAAAGAAGCCGAATGTTAAAAACTTAAGAGTATTTGGGTCTACAGCATACAGTCATATCCCAGAATGTAAGAGGTCTAAATTGGATGATAAATCTGAAAGACTAATAATGATTGGATATGGTAATAACGGATATAGACTATGGAATCCTGAAACTGGAAATATAATTATATCTAGAAACGTAATTTTTAATGAAAATTCAATGAATGAAGTTAAGAATATTGTGGAAACTGAATACAAAGACACTAGTACTATGAATGAAATTGAGGAGTGCATAGAACAAGAGAAAGTAAATTCAGAGGACAATTTTGAAACTGAAGAAATTGAAGAAGTAAACTCCAAGAGAAAATCCAAGAAACCAAAATGGATGAAGGACTATATAATGAATGAAATGACGGAGGATGAAGACGAGGCATATATGGTTCATGCATTGAACACTGAATATTTTCTTGATGAAGATGTACCAAACACTTATGAAGATGTGGAATCAAGACATGACAGCTTAAAATGGAAGACAGCAATGAAGGAAGAAATCGATGCTATGGAAAGTAATAATACGTGGACATTGGTTGAATTACCAGAAGGAAGATCCGCTGTGAAATGTAAGTGGGTTTTCAATATTAAGTATGGGGATGATGGTGAAATATCAAGATATCGGGCGCGTTTAGTTGCTAAAGGATGTTCCCAAAAAGGTGGATTAGACTATTATGAGACTTATTCTCCTGTTACTAAACTTAGCACTTTAAGAATTTTGTTATCTATTGCAAATGAAAAACAATATTTCATTCATCATATGGATTTTAAATGTGCATTTTTAAATGGTATTTTATCAGAAGTCATATACATGATACCACCTCCAGGGTATACCAATACCAATAAAGTATGTAAATTAAACAAAACGATTTATGGTCTTAAACAATCATCTTTGGAATGGTATAGAACATTGTCTAATCATTTGAAGGGATTAGGTTTTTCTATGCTTGATTCTGATAAATGTGTACTTATTAAATCTACAAACAATTTTATCATTTATGTTGTAATATATGTTGATGATTTACTTATAATAGGTGATAATATGGAGCAACTTAATAATCTCAAACAATCTATGGGAAATTCATTTCAATTAAAAGATTTAGGAAATGTAAAATGTTTCTTGGGGATAAAAATTGAAAGAGATACAAATTTGAAAGTTATGAAATTAAGTCAAACTCAGTTTATTGATAAACTTTTATGTAAATTCAATATGAAAAACTGTAAAGGAAAAAGTACTCCTATGGAAACGAAATTGCAAATTTCTGATATGTCAGATCAATCAAAATTCTTGGCAAACACCCCTGTAAGGGAACTTATAGGATGCTTAATATACTTATCAATCACAACACGTGTTGATATAGCTTACTCTGTTTCATACTTAAGTCGTTTTCAATCAAAACCTACTGAAGAATTATGGTCTAGTTTGAAAAGGATACTACGCTATCTTCAGAAAACAAAAGATTTAAAACTTGTATATAAATCAGGTCCATCTAAGATTATAGAAGCATATTGTGACGCAGATTTTGCGAATGATATCAATAACCGCAAATCTACTAGTGGTTTTATCATCAAAGTTTTTGGAAATGTAGTAAATTGGAAATCGCGTAAACAAAACTCTGTATCATTGTCAAGTTGTGAAGCTGAATTTGTTTCTCTCAGCACAACTATTTCTGAATTAATCTGGATGCAGTTGTTAATGTATGAATTAGGATTTAGTAAGGACCAAATTATTCCTACTGTTTATGAAGATAATCAAAGCGTTATTTTTATTGCTAATCAAACTAAATGTGAAAATAAGTTAAAACATATTGCAGTTAAAATTAGTTTTGTTCAAGACATAATTGGAAAGAAAATTGTAAATACATGTTATATTAGATCTACTGAACAACAGGCAGATATTTTAACAAAAGCATTAGCTAAACCGCAATTCAGCAAATTATTGAAACTTTTGAACTGTAGTTATGATGAAACTGAAATTTGTTGAATTGAGGGGGGCTGTTAGAATAAGTGTGAACCTACACTAACTCTGTGCTCTTTTCTTCTTCGTTCTCCTTAGTTGTAAGTTAGTTAACCTAACATTTTGATTCCTGTATTGAATGTCGTAGCGAACGTATCTTGAGTGAATAAATAAGTTTAAAACACATTATCATTTATCATTTATACTCTTCGGTAGATATTCCATCAGTCTGATATAGACTCTGAAACGTTACGATATTGTTGTTTCTTCGTTGATGTTGTTTCGTTGTCGTTGTTTAGGCATCATTGTTCAATTGATTGCTTCTGACAAATATCTTGTGTTTCTTACGCAGAAGCAAATCACAAAATAATTAATTTTTATTTTATAGATATTTTTCAGAGTTTGAAAGAGAAAACCCAGAAAAAACCTTTCAATAATGAGTATACCTCCCACAGTATCCTTTAATGATTATTTATAGATATCATTCGATGTAACAACAACAAAACGTTCATATAAAAAACCTTATGAAGCTATTACAAAACAGTTTCTCATTTGGCGCCAGAATGTTTATGAAATGGACTTGTGATGTTTATCAAGAACCTTATGAAATATTTCGAATGACACAATTATTTTATAAAATGTGCCAATTTTGGGATCATATTCGTTGTATTTAAACATATTGAAAACACTTCAGCAATTAAGAATATTTTGTAAGATTTTGGTTGAAAAGGTTTCTACAACTATTGTAAAATATAAAATTGCTAGTTGGGCGGGACGGACGGCCGGCCGGGCACAATTAAGTATTACCTCGGGTTTTCCATTATTGAGTCGAAACTAAACGTCCAAGGCCAGTTTCGGCAAAAAAAATCGGAAATTACAGCCATTCGGGTAAATAATAGGCGTTCAGGGGAACAAGCGTCCAAAAGATTCATTACAGCTCTGGTTCAGCCTGTATACATTGCAGGTCTATGAAATATCTAAGCAAAGGTAACTGGCAAATTTATTTGGGTCGTACAATAAGTAAAGGGTCGCCCATTATAGCGCTAATCTATGATCTCATCTGAGTATATTTCACCTATACGAGAGCAACGCCCTGCCTCCATAGGCCACTTCGATACATTTCACCGCAAGGCATGGGCTTTCAGCGATTCTCTGAAGGTTGACTGAGAATCCAATACATATCAAACCCTTCAATTGTAGAAAGAAAACCAGAAAGGCGGCAGGTTGGGCTTTGATGAAACTCAATTCCAGAACTTTTCCACGAATAGCTCAGTTAGTGCCGGGCAACTTCTCCATCCATGCAAGAAAGTCTTCCTGATATAAAATGCAGAACGTATATCGTAAAAAAAACATTTATTTGGCGTCGTTTTAATAAAAAATGAGTTACGTTTATGTTTCTCTTTGATATAGGTCTGTATATTGTCCGTTCTCATTTTGGTCAATTATTTCCAAATAATGAGCCTTCGGAATCGGCCAGCACAATATCTGCCCTACAGAGAATCATCAACCTTCGAAAGACTTTTATTCAAATTCAAGGAACGAGAACATTACTTGCCCTTTTGCGCCGAATCAGTGTTCATCGAGAAAACCATTGAATCAACTGACAGGATCAGCAATCAATTCACAATATGTAAATAATTATTCTTTCCGCATATACCGGGTGTCCCAGTATACATGTTCCGATGAATTATCTCAGCCATTTCAAAAGATAAAAATTCGAAAATTTCATGATTTTCAATTCGGTCAAGGAACCTTCAACTGCGAAAAACAAAAATTGAAAGTCACTTCAGGTTTGACCGGAAGTGACTCTGACTTTTTATCTCAAATAGCACCCTATATATTTTTTGCAGGTTTTTAACTCTACTCAAAATTACCTTTCCAACGATGTATCACTCTCTGTATTTTACATTTGAGTTGATGGAGAAAACGTCAGTTGGTATTTCAAATTGAAAGAATTGCAGTAGGCTACGATGCTTTGTGTAAACTGGATTTAGACTTCAATAACCTTCCTCAAGTTGAAATCAACTATGTATTTACCGAACGTTAAACAAAGAATGAATAGTAAAAGAAACAAAATAAAATACAAAAAAGGGTGCAAAAAAATACGTATAATAACTAAAGTATATATTCGAGATGTTGACCATCTGCTTCTACACATCTTTCAGCTCAGTGGACTAGTCCAAGCGAAGTAAAACTTCTCAATACCTCAGCATTAAGTACTCTATATGCATTCCTTACTTTGTTTTTTAAATCTTCCAAATCAATAGGAGGAGTCTGGTACACACGATCTTTCAAATATCCCCAAAGGAGGAAATCTAGCGGTGTTAAATCTGGAGATCTTGCAGGCCATCTTATCGGTCCATTTAAAGATAGATGAATCGGCAAACATGGATTATAAGTCAAAATCAAGGATACACAAAATATCGTAGCCTACTGCAATTCTTTCAATTTTAAATTTCAAGTCCTAACTGAGGTCCTCAGTTAAGGATAAATAAGAATCGCAACCTCAGTTAACGTATGTAACGGTGGTGGAACAGGCCTGTTTCACGTTAATTTTCACTTAAACTGAGGTTGTGATTCTTATTTATCCTTAACTGAGTACCTCAGTTAGGACTTAACGGAGATTGAATGCTTTGTGAATACGGCGGAAAGTGTGATACATCGTTGGAAAGGTAATTTAAAGTAGAATTAAAAAATTCCCAAAAATATATAGGGTGCTATTTGAGATAAAGAAGTCAGAGTCCCTTCTGGTCAAACCGAAAGTGACTTTCAATTTTTGTTTTTCTCAGTTTAAGGTTCCTTGAACGAATTGAAAATCATAAAATGTTCAAACTTTTATCTTTATCTGTGTACTGGGACACCCGGTATATTACGAACAAGTAATTTGATATTTCCCTTTTTTTCCAGTTATTATTAATTTTTGAATAGTTGGGTTCTTTCACCCCAGATTAATTCAAAGTTTCAGAATGAATTATTATATTTAAATTTGTTCAATTTCTTGTTATTATAAGACGCTCGAAGGAAAAACATTGATCCTAATACGTGCGCAAAGTCACTTTTCCGAACGCAAAAACTTATTCGAACTCGTCTTCGCGTTGTTCGTCTAACTGTAAATGCGTGCGGGAAAGTATCACTTTGTACACTTGTTAGGAAATAGTATATTGTATAATTAGTGGGAAAAGCATAATATTCCCAAACGACTGTGATAATTACCAGACGACGAGCGTAGCGACGAGTCTGGTAACACAGGAGTTTGGGAATATATTTTTCCCACGAATTACACATACTATTTTTTCTTCGATCGTTGATTTACATTTGAAAAATTAATTAAAAAATATTTCATTCAAGATGTAATCAAGTAAGTTTGAATAGATTTCTCTATTTTCATATTGAAATATAGTGACAAAAGTAAAATAATCTCGAAAATCTAACGATAAAAATGCTGTTATATTGAAATCTTCCGGAACGCAAGAAGAACTTTCAGGAGTTCCAGCATTTACATGAAACATCAAGATGCCGACCCTCTGGTTTACGCGCACGCGCAGCCTCCTGGTGGTGTTCGACGCGTTGTAATTCACGCAAACGATCAAAACAGAGTCCACTTGATTTTTCCATAGACGTGCTATATCGTTGCAAGGTGCTCTTTCACCAGCTGAATAACACAGACTATGTTTAGCTATAATCATATCTGCTGAATGGGGTTTTCTCGTTACTGAATACGATATTTGGCTAATTGTCAAACAATGTTTGGACAATAGAGGGTTTAATTCGAAGAAATTCCATGACAACTTCATGATAATAATTTCCAATAGCGCAATATTTCTTCTGCTCATTTTCTTTCTTTCCTTTAGTTGGTAGTTTGTTTTGTATCTTATTATGTTTGAAAAAAGGCTGTGATGTGCCAAATTAAGTTGTTTTAGAAAAAGGATTTTATAATATTTTCACCCACTTGAAATATTTTATTATGTTCCCTAAGGATGAATGTACCATCTGCTTCAAATTTTATGAAATTATCACCTCATTTTACGGTACCTCCAAACCATTAGAAAAACCATACTCTTTGAAATTCGAGACTAGTGAGGGTTCCATAGATCATTCACTCCCTTGAATTGAATTTGGAAAAATCTCTCCGATAAAATCCCTTCAAAACTTTTCATATGTAGCAAGCACTAATCGAAAAATTGTTTTTATAGTTCATGCGGTAGCCAAAACAACGGCAGGATGAATCACTTCCGGTAGAGCGATCCTGAACACGTGAAATACTAAATTGAACGTCCACAAAACTGAAACGAACACCAAAAAATCATACATTTCTATTTCCGGATGTACGCTTTAAAGGTGATAAATATCCCTAAACCTAAAAGACTCTAGCTTCCGACATGAATATTTAAATGTATGCAGTGTAAAGTCATAAATCGCCGGTTGACGTAACCGATATTGATATATGTGTTCTCGCAAATGTTATTTTTCCTGCCCTTTAGATCCTTCTTGGCGTAAGAATCGGCGATGCTATGATAACCGCTTGTTCCCTTTTTGTTTATTCATGTTTACCTGGAAGAATGGCATGCGACAACGTTTTTATCTCTTTCCTCATGTTTTACGACAGTCGACAGCGAACCCACAGAATCCCTCATAATAGAGGGGATACAGTTGTTTTCCAAAATACGGTTTTATCCGCAATGCTATCCCTCGCAGTATGTTATCGTGAAGTCTGCGAAACGTTGATTTTCGGATTATAATTTCCAAACTATGTATGTTTCAATGTTTTTCACTTTTATTATACAGGGTTGGGCGATAGACCGGAATTAAATTCATATTTTTTAAGCAATAACTTATATTAAAAACGTTTAAACCCGTCAATTGATTTTCAATTTTTTCCATTTTTTGGCTATAAACAAGGATATTTCTTTTCAACCCCGAGGCTGTAACTCTACCCAACTTTGGTTTTTCAAACGTAAATATATGTCATATGCGGGCTCGTGGGAAAGGTTATGAGATTGAAATATTACCATAGGTTTAGTTTTTTGAGAAAATATGAAAAAAAATTGGTTCAAGCACTGACGTGAAGTCAGAAGCTTTTGCGCGTTTGTTCTCTTGTCCATTCTCCTTTATTGTACAATCTTAATCGAATTTACCATGGTGAATTCTATTGTCTGTTCTCCTGTATTGGACACTCCGAATTTACCATGGTAAATTCCATCAAGAGTGTCCAATACAGGGGAACAGAACATACAATTCACCATGCTAAATTTGATTAAGAGTGTCCAATACAGGAGAATGGACAATAGAACATACGCGCAAAAGCTCCTGACTTCACGACAATGCTTGAACCAATCTTCTTTTTTCGTCATTTTTTTCAAATTTTCTAGTTGTACGGTTCTTACAAAATTTTAAACACGTCTTTATGTTGATTTTCTACTACTAGTTACCAAGCTTCAATTCGATCGAATATTTATTTTTTGAGTTATCAAGGAAATAATATTCCAGGTGGGTATAACTCGGAAACCGTTAGACCGATTATGCCCAACAACGAACTTTGCTCACCCATTCGGATGCGCAAACTACCCTGAAAATTGCAAGTCCCTTTCTCCTTTCGTTCGAAAGTTATCGAGGCAACGGTCACCCATCTACTGAACTCTCACAATCTCCAACAATATTTAACCGATCGTGTTAAAACTTGAAACTTGGCAGTAGAGTTAGGTTCTAAAGGCTCTTGCAAAATTTCAGCAATTTCAGACGAATAGTTACTGATATATAGAATTCTTTTTTTTCAATTTTCACTGATTTTTTAAAAATTTTCTATGAATACTATCCTCACGAAATTTTGCAAGAATTTTCGCGATGGCATTCTACAACTAATAACCATGTTTGAATTCAATCGGTTCAGTATTTTTTGAGTTAATGAGGAACAAAAAACAACCAAATTTCAGATGGCTATAACTCTGAAACCGTTCGGCCGATTATGCTTATCAACAAACTCAAATGTCGCATTCAGATGCACAACCTAACCTGAAATCTTCAAGCCGCTATCTATTTCCGTTCTCAGGTTATCGTGACAAAAAAATATTTTAAATAATTTTTTAATCATTTTCTAGGGATACGATTCTCACAAAATTCCACAAACGTGCTTATGTTTATATTCTACAACTATTCGCCAAGTTTCAATTCGATCGGATCTATATTGGTTGAAAAGAAAATTATTACTCGGAAACCATTAGGCCGATTATGCCCATTAACGAACTTGTCCGTCGTATTGAGATGCGCCACCTACCCTGAAAATTTCAAGTCGCTAGCTCTTTCCGTTCTCAAATTATCGTGGCAACTGCCGGACGGCCGGCCGGACAGAATCAAATTTGACCTCGAATTCTTCATTGGGGAGTCGAACCACATTGTTTGAGACCATTTTCGTAAAAAAATTCGAAAGTTACAGATATTTGGGCAAAATGATAACGCGATGTTCCCCAGAACATACGCGCAAAAAGACCTTAAGAGCAATATTCCAACATTTAAAAATTGTATCTTTTAAAAAGCCATATTATATGAGCATAAATAAAGTTACTGGTTTCTTAACATGCATTGATCAGTAAAAATCAATTCTTTGACCTTGGCCTTGAAAGATTCTCAAGTGAACTGCCAATATATCCGCTGTAAAATTTGTAGATGGAAAAACTGAAGGATCTCTCAAATAGTGACAATCCACGAGGATATTTCCAATTAATGTCTCACTGACCTGAACTGGAGAACCCTCATGAAAATAGCTACCCCGTTTTATCGCTACTGCAATATTCTGTAATCTTTATTAATGTCCCAATATTGGCACAAGTGGAAATCTTATTTTCCTGGGCAAATATTCCAGACGAGCTTGTCTGTCGCCGTGATAGCCACTTGGGCCCTTCCTTTGTTTATTTATGTTTATCTTGAAAAGTGGCGTACAACATCCTATTTAGGATATTTACGACTGCGCCAATCCTATGATCCCTGTGACCCGATAATCGTTTCGCAGACTCCGCTCCCCTGCTGCTTCCGTAATTATTTAGACTTGCCAGCAAAAGAGACACTCGTGCTTTCACAACTACTTATTTTATAAGACTCTCAAAGGAAAATAATTAAATTTCGGAGAGCGGAGAAAGTTTCGATTTCGTAGCTTCCGTGGAACTCGGAATTTGAACACTCGGCAGAACAATATCGTATCGAGCCTCGTTTTTACCGCTTATTGCTAATTGAAGTAATCAGCCTAATTTCATTGTATTTTTTTTGCGCGCATGCTATCATTTTTCCCAAATTTCTGTAATACCCCTATTACAATATGCCTTTTTCGTGCCTATTTGTCAGCCTGACTGACATTTCGCCTGAAATTTCGAAGAAATACGCAAGCGCCCGGAACTATTTTGTAGACTGTTTCAGACTTGAAAATAAATAGAACTGGTTCTATTTGTTCCCCCTGAATCGTGGGGATTTCAAGCCATTTTGTCGAAATGTCATGTCTACCAACACAATATTTATCTGTCTGACTTGACGTCTTAACATAACTTAGTTCATCCTTTGAATTGCAGCCTTCGTAAATTCAATAATAAATGTATGTTTATTACTCTGAGGAAGTAAACTAAACTTACGAGGGCCAGATAATCTGTGATGGCTATCCCCGAGTGATACGAAGTTTTCACCAGTAGCCTAGTATCGCAAAGTAATCATTAATTTCGTTTTTGGAGAAATGCTTTCTGGAATTACAGTGTCTTTTTTCTGTATGTGAATTTGCACTCTATGTAGTAGCATATTAAACGTTTCTTCAGACATTCTTAAAACATTATTGAAAGTTTTTTTTCTGGATTTTCCTTCCCAAACTCTGAAAAATATCTATAAAATAAAAATTAATTATTTTGTGATTTGCTTCTGCGTAAGAAACACAAGATATTTGTCAGAAGCAATCAATTGAACAATGTTGCCTAACAAACAACAACGAAACAACATCAACGAAGAAATAACTATATCGTAACGTTTCGGAGTCTATATCAGACTCCTTCGTCAGACGCTTAATGGAGTCTGATATAGACTCCGAAACGTTACGATATAGTTGTTTCTTCGTTGATGTTGTTTCGTTGTTGTTTGTTAGGCAACATTGTTCAATTGATTGCTTCTGACAAATATCTTGTGTTTCTTACGCAGAAGCAAATCACAAAATAATTAATTTTTATTTTATAGATATTTTTCAGAGTTTGGGAGAGAAAACCCAGAAAAAAACCTTTCAATAATGAGTATACCTCCCACAGTATCCTTTAATGATTACTTATTATTAAAACATTATGGTATTGCTTTAAAAATATGCAAACAAAACAAGAACCTCTTATATAGCATACTTGTTTCGTACATATAATATCCTGTTCTGATAAAAATAAACCTAAATTATCATCAAATTTGGTCAACGTAGAAAAAATTGACAAAATATGAACTAAGGTCAGAAATCTTTTAAAAATCACCCGAACTCCAATAACTACTGATTTTCGGTTATCAATAAATATGGATCTAGCAACAGCTAATGAGTCATACTACATAATCTAATTAATAATCAGTTGACTTTGTAACTCAGTGGTGAACACTTTTAATGTATTTATTTTTATTTTTGTGAACACCTGAAGATGACAAGTTCACTTGTCGAAATGCATTGTGCATAATTTCTTTCAAGAAATACACAAATTATAGTGGAGTAGAATACCCCTTTTTCCTCCTATAAAACCAGACCTCCACCTCAATGGACTATTTAAAAAAAAATTAATAATCATTAGAGCATATTCTCATGAATTCTCAGTCTTAACAAAGATAGATAAAAATAACTTGTACGTTTACCTACTCAGTTGGCCAAACGACCAGGATAATTCACGAAGAGTCAAGCTTCGGCGCGGCCGAAAGTTTCGGCCATTTTTTGGCCGAAGCTGGCTGAAACCGAAACCGAACACGGTTGGTCACTATATTAGTATAATTGATAGGGTTTTTTCTGGGTTTTCTCTCCCAAACTCTGAAAAATATCTATAAAATAAACATTAATTATTTTGTGATTTGCTTCTGCGTAACAATAGGAACAATGTTACCTAACAAACAACAACGAAACAACATTAACGAAGAAACAACTATATCGAAACGTTTTGGAGTCTATATCAGACTCCTTCGTCAGACCCTTAATGAAAATCTTTAGAATTATTTTGTTGATAGTTATTTTGTGAAATTCTTGAATCTGACGAAGGAGTCTGATATAGACTCCGAAACGTTACGATACAGTTGTTTCTTCGTTGATGTTGTTTCGTTGTTATTTGTTAGGCAACATTGTTCAATTGATTGCTTCTGACAAATATCTTGGGTTTCTTACGCAGTAGCAAATCACAAAATAATTAATTTTTATTTCATAGATATTTTTCAGAGTTTGGGAGAGAAAACCCAGAAAACAACCTTTCAATAATGAGTATACCTCCCACAGTATCCTTTAATAATATTAGTATAACTCAGTGATTTTTGGCACAAGACATGCATTGAGTTTGACACCCCTGTTGTAGCCAAACATTTATTTCGTATTGAGCTCATTGCGTACTCGCTAATGAACACAACAGAAAATATTTGTTGGAAATAATCTGCCTTTCCAGAATCCTCTAGTTGCGTGTCTATCAGTCTGCACCGATTTTGTTTTGCTCGTTAGATGGACTGGAAATATTATGAACGTTCCGCGATTTATTCAGGTGAATGCTTGTTATTGTAGTATTTTCCCAACCACTATCGTATGATCGCATTCAACTAGTATCGAAAACGTAAACATACATCGATCCAAATGTTATCCTTTCAAGCTTTTGTTTTCCAATATCAACCATGACACGAAAAATGAACTGAGCCAACTGACCTGTAAACATATTTTTGCTCGCATAGACACCTCACTACTCATTTCCAAAAAATAGTTTTCCACAAACAATCAGAGTTGTATCCAGGAAAGATCGCCGATCCTACAGATGCATGTAGCCCTTTTATAATTCCCGGCTCGTGGGTAAAAGAAGGGGATTTTCTGCATCCAAACTGACTGAATATAATAGAGAGATTGTTCAGAGTAACCAGATATTCAGCTGCAGGGAAACATTTCCCTTTAACATAACAAAAAACAGTATTTCCTGTTTTTGCGAGCATGTTCTAGGGAATGGCGTGTTACCATTTTGCCGTTCAAATTTTCAGGTTAGGTTGCACATCGAAATACGTCGGCCAAGTTTGTTAATGGGTATAATCGACCAAACGGTTTCCGAGTACAAATTGTATTTTCAAACAATACACAATGGAATTGAAACCTGGTAATTAATTGTAGTGCATATTTATGCGAAATTTCGTGAGGATCTTATCACTAGAAAACAGTATATTGTTTTTTTTGTCCGCTCGAGAGGATGTAACGTTCCTTTTTGATCCAGGCAGAGGTTTGTATAGTGAATTGTGTTCAAGGAACCGGATGGATTGGCAATATTGTGTCGTTTTGACGTTCTGAAATTTTGTAAGAGTCGGCGTCGGTCAGATGAGATCGTCCATTTTGTGGAAGTTCAGCGGAGGAAGCAATTGGTTATACGCATTTTCGAAACCTTGTAAGAATAATTGGAATCTTCTTAGTTGGATATAGTTTCGAAAATCGAATTAAGTTGGTAAGGGTTATATTGGTTTGATTTTGGTAACCTTCACTTATCTCGAAAGAGGATTTAAAGACCTTTGCAAATCCAAGTTGACCACGTGAATGATCTTGACGACTTTGACAGGTATGTGTTAAATGTTCTATTCTCATCATTTCTAGTAGAAACAATTCACGTTGTAATTATTCTTCTGTATCCAGAACGTTGCTGTGTATCTGAGGAATTATTTGGTGGAGGCATGGCCAGATTTAATTTTGAAGCAAACTTATACAAGACAAACCCGACTATCAGGGTATGTACGAAGTATAAAAATATTAAATATCAACGAATAACTTGTCTGTTTGATATTCTGATAACCGAAATTATTATGCATTGGGGAGACTCATTTATTTCTTATCTGAGAGGAGTCACTTATGGTTTCTTTTCTGTCATCAGGGTTTTTATGTTAGGAAGAGTAGAACTGAGGCTTGGGATTATATACAACGTGGTCAGTAAACAACGCTGTGGGACATCCAATCCAGGGTTGCAGATTACGAGCACCGAGGGAAAGAGGACATTATTGCGAGACATCGACGTAATACTACGTTCAGAAATAAGCATAGAGGAGGATACCAGGATACCTGAGTAGATTGACGGACTAGGAATAGCCCTTACGCAAGTTATTGGAAATAGATCTCCAAAATATATCTTATACAGGCTATATACGACCTGAACATAACATCATCAGATTATATAAATTATTGTTGTTGTAAAGCGGAAATTGGGGAAAGATTTGTGTTAATCGTACATGATCATAGATAAAAACGTGGATGCGCCTGAACTGAAGCGACGCGTATTCGAATCAAGGAAGAATATCTACGTACAATTTCCGCCGTTGTTGAATCCAAATATCTGGGTTGTAAGCTACTGGAATGGATTGTTTGTTTTTAGCGTGAATATTCTTTTGGTGAATTTAGGAATTATTACATTACGCTGGGTTATCTGGCAACTAAATTTGCCTGGCGCCCATTTACTAGGTTCCCTTTTGGAATCCACTCCCATCTCCACTGAAGCTAGACCGCGGATCCCCCCCCGGAGTTCTAGAAGCTCCGAGTTTAACTGATGCGACTTGGGAACAATCGTAGAGGTTATAAGGATTTACTTTTTATAGGCTCGCTCCTCCAGTGGTGTGATACTCCAGCGGTTCATTGGTTACTCACTATAAAATCTCACGCACGTTCCTTGGAGTAGTTCTTCGTCCTGCCCTTGCAGCGCCCCTTAACAAAAGAGATGAGGTGCAAGCGGCCTTCACAGTTGATAGTACCTGATAACTAGAAATGATCCGAGCAATACCGCCTTCTGTATTCTGCGCGCTAAATCCTCGATCAGGGATTTGCAGACCGGAATAGTCTTCAATTCAGTCACGTAGTTCGCTCTCATTGCGCCTAGACATCCCATGATTAGTATGACTATCCTGTTTTTATGCCTTGGATACAGGATCAAATTCCTGAAATATATGGAGTGCAGGTGTTTACTCATGTGATCTTCGAGTAGTGTCTTCAGTTGTGCCTGTCTTATCTAGCTGCCAACTCTTCTTTGGTCTGTGGGCGTAATAGGTGTTTCTGCTAGCTCACGACCAATAGATATTCCAGTTATACTGAGCGTCTCCAAAGATCTCTGACCAGCCCTAAATAGGAGAGCTGCTTGGTTCCTAATTTCATGATGGGCCACCATTTTCAGAAGCAGGTCTTCGCTTCTCAATATCCTGATTGCCATTTCCAACGTTTGTTGATGGTGTTGGTGTTCCAAACTTTGCAAACCTCTGCCTTCCTGCGGTCGTGAAAGGTATATTCTTTGAATCGAGCAGTTGGTATGTAGGTTACGATTCATGTTCATGACTAATCTACTAATAAAGTTGCCGACGAGCGACGAAAACAATGCCCTGAATATAATTTACAATCTGGTAGTTTCAAAAATGTACCAATGTCTTTCCCCATTGCTCCAAATTTATTAATGCCAATTCTTTGTGAGTGATATTTTCCATTTTGAAATTTAAGGAATAATATTGTTTGCGATATATCAGTAGGACGAAGACTCAAATATTTTTTAACTATGGTATAACAAATTTCCCGTAACAGTGAATTTTCTCGCAATTTTTTTTTTTATATTTTATACACTGACCATAAGAATATATCCATGGTATTCTAAATCTGTAATTTGCATAGAGTGCAATTCTGCTACACGACAAGCACCCATAATGGCCATTATTGAAGCAGCCTAAAATTAAAATAAATTATGATATTAACTAGATGATGAAAACGATTGAATTATTATGAGACCTACTACCTTTGTCGCCAGATATTTGTCATCAGGAGCTTCATTTATGAAATTATTTAGTTGTTCTGGCGTAAAAGTTTTTGCCTTTTTAGCTACATGTTTCTCTGATCGACGTTTAAGAAATGCACGTAATTTTGAATAATTCTTTATATTGATTCCATTATTTATGTTAAGTATGCTTCTTAGAATGGAGTAGAAAGTCCATAGAGACGATGCTTTATATTAAGTGCTAAGTTCACTAAAATATGCCAAAAGAACATTCTCTGTAAACGATGACTTATGGTGGGTTTCACGAAGCTTCGATTAGCTTAATTGTGGATTTAATTCGATGGTTGTACCAAAATTGAACTGAGAATCGACATAGAATCGCACTAATCCGGGAATTAAGAGCTGTCAAAACTTCGTGAAACTACACCAATCTTGAAAATTTTTGTATACAACTTTATACATGTTTTGGGATTTTTTGGCAATAAATTCTTTATGGTTACATTAGCTGCCTCTCTTATTTCTGGTGGATTACATAATAATTCATCTTCACTTCCTGAATTCATCTTTTTCAGCAAAATATTCACGATGATTAGGTATCCACTTAATTTGAAAACGTCAAAATTATTCAGGTGACAGAAGCACAGTATCACAGGAACTTCTACTACTATTGAATTTTGATTAGTTTTATCTACTACTATTAAATTATATATTCATTATTCAATTGCTTTCGTTCAATTAATAGTATCCGTAAACAAACAGCGTGAGTTATAATAACTCACTGCTATAACTCACTACTATTCTTGGTGTTATTTACCAGTCTAATATCTAGGTGGTTCTGTTATTAGAGTACCTAACTGTTATTAGAGCACTCAAAAAGCAGAATCGGTCAAATGGAAAACTAAGAAATTTTAATAAGCAAATGAAAATCCATAGTGTAAAATTTGCACCGTTTCATTACTAAGCTTTGTCCTTATTAATCACCTGTCATAGTTAGTTACACTGGAAGCACGACTACTCATCATGCATTACAAAATCCAACTGACGTCGGGCCTGGTGACGTCTAGTCTAGCTCCGCAACAACGAACATATGTCTGAAGTTGGATAGCTAGAATTAACATAAATATTGACAATACCAATTTAGGAGAGGCTGATGGAACCCGTATGTATTATACTGGCACAGGCTTTCGGCTTATTGAATTCTAACAAATGTACCTCAATAAATTGTCAGCACGCACTCACACACCATACTTCCTCCCATCTCCAAACGAATTTAAGATAAATTAGGGCTATTTACAATTCTGTTCGCTCAGTCCCTCAGTCGTGTGGACTCGCAATAGAATGTAATAACAAACAGTATACGAATCGAGCATTCGCCATATAACTCTCCTTGTTTGGCAAAATGAGGGTAGGCCACTCATTATTGAAGGCTTTGTTGCTGCCTCTAATCAAGGAGAAGCATCATGCTCATTTTAAAAAACCTGAATGAAATTTAGACATATTTATTATTTCCAGCAGGTGGTCATGGCGATACAGGATGTCCCAATGAAAAGGACCTCCCCTGATATTTCCCATATTATAATAAATGGCGGAATTTACATGAATACAATGATTGAAGCGATAATAAATGTGAGTTCATTTTTTACAATGAATGTGAATTTAATGAGGAAACTTACACCTTAGTCATGTAGCTAAACCCAGACTCTATGGTTTGTCAAAACTACACAATTCAGATAACTTTCACAAAATCCCAATACGCCCTGTCGTTTCATATAAAGGTTCCCCAAAATGCGAATTATCCAAATGGATGAATTTGAAACTGAAAGAGTTTTATAATGATGAGTTCTTATACAGCAGAAAAAACATTTTAGACCTTGTAAATAGGTTAAAACCAATACAACTGACTGAACATGATATACTTGTTTCCTTAGATGTTTCCAATTTATTCACTAATATCCCAAAAGTGGAGGTTTTAGATGATTGAACAAGACCTTATAAATAGTACAGAATATTCTGATTTTGAAAGCATTGACCTTTTGAATCTTTTGAAAACCTGTCTAAGCCAGAACTTTTTTGTGTTTGAGGATGTTTTTTACGATCAAAAGAAGGGACTTGCTATGGACTCTCCCTTATCATCTATTTTAGCGGACCTATTTATGTTCAATTTCGAACCCACTAGAGTCCTCAATAAGAGTGAGTTTTCTGATAATATTAAGTTTTATGCCCGATATGTTGACGATATTGTTTGGAATAATGAATGTAATAACTTGAATCAATTTCTTTCTTGCTTGAATAGTCTACACAGCTCCGTGCACTTTACTCTTGAAACACAGAACGAGTACAAGAAACTTAACTTCCTAGATCTCACTTTGACAATTGTGGAGAAAACTATACATTAATTATTATTTGTGTTCTGTGCTATACATTTAGATATTTTTACGAAGCCTACACACACAGGTATGGTTATAAATAATGAATCTAATCATCCCATACACCATTAACTAACTGCATTTCACAGTTATGTTAATAGACTTTTAACAATACCTTTAGATGAAACTGAATTTAATAGAGAACTAAAAATAATTTATCAAGTTGCTGACCGTAACGGATAATTTAATTCGAATTTACCATGGTAAATTCGAATTAAGAGTGTCCAATACAGGAGAATGGACAACATAATTTACCATGGTAAATTCGATTAAAGGTGTCCAATACAGAAGAAACGGACAATAGAACATACGCGCAAAAGCTTCTGACTTCACGTCAGTGCTTGAACCAATTTTTTTTTTCGTGATTTTTTTGAAATTTTCTAGGGGTACGGTTCTTAAAATTATTTTTTTATTTACCTTTTTGCCCAAATGTAAGTAATTTTAGAATTTTTGGCTGAAAATATTCTTAAACGATTTGGTTCGACATCACTGATCAACAATCAAAATAGATTCAGTCCGGCCGGCCGTAACCACGATAACTCTCGAACGGAGGTAGATAGTTGAAATTTACAGAGTAGGTTTGGGAGATACATCCCAGTAAACATTGATGCATCTCAGTAATATAGCTGAAACATTTCATGTGTAACATGAAACATTTCATTCATAGGGGTAGAGATGTTTCAGAAACATCTACGAGATCGCTAATGTCCAAGGACATTTATGCTTCAGTGGAAACATATCTCAGAAAACGTCTCAGTAACATATCATTGAAACATATAATATATGTTATATTGAAAACATATAATATATGTTTCAATGATATGTTACTGAGACGTTTTCTGAGATATGTTTCCACTGAAGCATAAATGTCCTTGGACATTAACGATCTCGTAGATGTTTCTGAAACATCTCTACCCCTATGAATGAAATGTAACGTAGATATTATCTACGTTACCTTTAACGTTAATTTGGTCTCATTGCAATATACCAAGGATATGTTACAGACCGATTTTTCACTGGAACAAAAACATTCTTGATTCTACTTCAATCTTCAGGTGTTTCATTAGGTTTGTACCAAATCAAGAAATTATCGGAGAATGCATCGTCAGGATGATTCGGAGCAGTATAAAAAATGTGACTTTCCTACCTACTGCTCCGAATCATGACGCTGCATTGAACGATAATCTCTTGATTTGGAACAAACCTATCGTAAAGAGTAAATATACAACATTACACTTAAATCCTTGGTGTCAACAAGAATACTATCGAAGGTTCTAGTCAATATATTAAACAAATGTTATCAAATCGAGTTTTTATTCATCATTTATGCAAAGGTGTACAACAAAACCTGGAATCGAAATATTAAATAAAAATATATTATATAGCACAAAAATTTAATAAAATGAAAACAACTTATTCTTTCGTCGTTGCTCATCCATGATATAATATAAATATATTATTAGAAAAGTTATCAAAAAAAAAAAAATCAAGTAAGTATGATATTATAAAGAATTCACCTCCTTCCTTATCACCGCTGGATGAAACCATATATTTATTAATCACTTATTAGTTTCAAAGAGTATGAACTAATTTATCCTATCGCACAATGATGAATGAAACTTAAAAACTGCCAAAACTTCTACTTTCCACCAAATTAAATCATCATCAACAGACATAACCTACACTTCTAACCACGCGTAATCTGTGATCCATGGGTCTGTCCGCTGTCCCTCAGAACACCAATGGCTGCCCGCATCCGTCTACCGCCAACCAATCAGAATCAGCAATCAGCATTCATTATTTGACATTTGACATTAGGCTTATTAAATCTTTCAGACAAGATTTATTCTTGAATATATATTCTTGAAGAGATAATGATATATATTTATACGTATCATTGTCGTTTGACGGAAAACTGAAAAAAAAATGTTGGAAAGGCTAATGTACCTATACTTGAATAAATAATTTAATATACATATTTCACCGATATTGCTTTTTTTAGAGGCCGTGTTACATTCAAACATTTCCGTTAGATTACTGGAATGTTTTCTAATGCCCACATAATATACCTATATTATATGTCTCATATTTCATGTCACTGTGATATATCACTGATGATGCGAAGCGATGTTCCATATAAACATTTGCGAGATGTTCATGAAACATAACTTTGCAATGTTTCAAAATGCTTCACCCATATCTCATATGAAATGTTTCTGTGATATATCATGTTTACTGGGATATATCTCAGTTAAGTTCGTTATTGGGCAAAATCGGCCGGGTGGTTTCGAAGTAACGAAAAAAAAAAATAAATTCAATATTTTTTAATATGGAGATTCATCATAAGAATCTACTGATATCATTTTCAACTCTAACAAACTAATACTTTCGGAGATATGATTTTTCAAACTATTAATAATTATTCTTATTTCTATATGATTTCATAGAATAAACTAATTATAATTTGCTGATGTATGTGAATCCAATATTAGGTGAGTCATAGAACTACGTTTTGGAATTAATTACGAAAATTCTTGAAAATAGACGCGCTGTAGCCAAATTGAAATAAGATTACAGCACTCGATGTTCCTAAGAGTCAATATTTCTTCCTCTACTCTGCAATTATATTTATGATGTAGTTCCATCATAAGAATCCATTGATATCATTCCCAACTCTGAGAAACCAATACTTCCAGAGATATGATTCGTCAAAGTTTGAACAAGAGCGCCAAAGCTCTTGCCCACAGGGCTTGAACCAATTTTTTTAAACAATAAATCAATGGTGAACTTGTGATTGATCTTGAAGGAATAGATAATGGGGAGATAATGGGAGATGGTTAGAAATATCATTACAATATACAAGTTATCAAAAATATATATTTTACCACCTTTTTTACAATTCACAACATATGTTCATATCCTAGATTTCTATATAATTTTCATTCTGTTCAAAGTTGACCGTGGCTTAATGCTTGTACAAGTGGGAAGCGTATAAAATCAGTTGAATACAACGATATTGATTTTTCAACATTAAATCGGCCAGTATATTCCTGACAATATTTGTAAACATGAACAACCATAGTTACAGAATTTTCCACACTACTCAAAATCTTACTTGCATTAGCATTGAAATGAAATTTTATCACTCTCATACTACCATCATTGTATGAGTTGAAGTTTTGAACAGCTATAGGATGAAATGTATGGTTCATCTGGATACACATAGTTTGAACGGGAATGTCTACATATTTATATTCAGTCAAATAAGGATGTAAATTATCCTGGAAGAGGGGATAGATACCATATGAATCTAAAGGAAGTAAATATTCATTTAAACCTAACACTATTGAACTTTCACTCTTCCCAAATGTTCGAAGTAAGCAATCTTTCTCTATTATATCTCTTGCTAGACTTAAGGAAGACCCAGGAAAATTCCAGGGATAGAAAGTTAAATCCATTTCCAAAATATCATTAAAATTACTCAAAAATCTCATCAAGCTATAAGGTATATCATTATAATAAATAATAAAATGTTTAAAGCCTATCACTCTGTGAAAACTAATAAATTCTACTAATTCTCTTTTATTGTAAGTTGAAGGTGGCACACATACTGTAGCTTTAATTGGGTTTGCCCTCCTTTCAAATTGAGTCAATATAACTTTTTTAGAAAAAGAGTATTTAGACTTGGAATGAAACGATAAAGCATATGGCATAGACTTTAGATATTTAAATCCACAATTATAAACATAAGCCTCAAGCTCGTCAGTTTCCGATATCTTTTGGTAACCAATTACTCCTATCATTGGATTATGATCCATAAACCATAAAAAACATTTTCTAGGAAGCTTTGAACCTTTCTTCCTCACAACTATGGCTTGAGCATGACTTTCATTAAAAAACCCTGAAAAAACTTGATAGTCCTCATATTCTTGCCATAATGGAATTTGGCCCCAGTCAAAATGATCCTTGAGTTTATCACTTCCATTCAATTCGCTGAAATTGCATGGTGTTCCGAAGAAATTGAATACCTCCAAGACGTAGTGCAGTCTGTTATATTCGTGGCGATAAACAAGAACCAATATTAGGCTTGCGAATGAAAAAATTAATAGTACCAGTTGTTGATACTTCTTCATTTTTAAACGATTAATACAAAATTCAACTAGAAGGTTCCATATTTCTTAATAGATGTCTTGGCTTATATATTATCACAAAGATATTAGATAACATTTCGAATATAAAATATCTGTCATAATTAAAGAGGTTAAGTACACAGAACCACAGAACCACAGAAACACAGAACCAAAATTCTTATATTTATAGGTTATCAACGAATTATTTACTTTCTGAATTCTGAAATCGTTGTAAATTTCAAGTTTTCACGGACCAGCAGGAAGTTTGTATTTGTGTATATTATTATTATTATCTATGTTTGAAACTATGGACAATTTCAATCCATTTCATGATGTGAAAGAAGAAATAGATGCATGATGCATTCTTTGATTCGTAAGTATCTTTAATTTGGTTACCATAATACGTTTCATCCCAAATTATTTTGAAAGGTTTTTTCTGGGTTTTCTCTCCCAAACTCTGAAAAATATCTATAAAATAAAAATTAATTATTTTGTGATTTGCTTCTGCGTAAGAAACACAGGATATTTGTCAGAAGCAATCAATTGAACAATGTTGCCTAACAAACAACGAAACAACATCAACGAAGAAACAACTATATCGTAACGTTTCGGAGTCTATATCGGACTCCTTCGTCAGACGCTCAATGAAAATCGTTAGGATTATTTTGTTTAATCAATTCCAATGTTTATTGTTGGGCAGCCTTTTCTTCAAGATAATATAGTTATAGCATTCCGAATTTTGCAGGTAAAATTAACTTTCTGATTTAGAAAATATTGCAACTGCAAGGAAGATATTCAACCATAATACCGCTCATTAAATTTCTTAACTTAAAGTAATCTTCTCTTGGAAAAGTGTATTAATCCTGATTTCTATATGCTACAATTTTATTCAGAGGTAATATCATAAAAACTCAGTTTCTGGATACTTGGTGTTGTTACCGAAACAACACAACTTTGTACCGAATTGTTCCTACATCGATTATTGAGATGAGGAACAATTATCTCAATACTAATTTTTGTGGCCAATTTCTACCATGTTTCCTCAACTCATGGAAACTGAGTTGATAATAGAGTTGAAATAGTTTTCTTGAATTGCTATTGCATTAAAGAGTATCCAATGATATCAACAAGTGATTACTGATGCTGATTATAATTGTCTATATATTATCATACATCTACACTAAAACACAGCTGATTCTCCCAACTCAGAAGAGCAATGAGCAGTCTCTTCGGTTAACTCAGCAGTACCAGTAAATCAATAAATAGTCCCACATTGGCTTACAATTCCAAAAAAAAAAATGAAATATGAATTATCACAACATCTATCTAGATAAACACCACAAAATCTTTGAGGTTGCTAGGATATACAGGACTGGTGTGAGTATTTTTACATATTTCTTCATTATATTTTTGGTATTTTGGTAGCGGGTTCACATTTGTTTTTTGGCAATTGGGAAGCTTATTCATTAGTATTAAATCACCCTGCAAGAGGAATTGTTCCTGATTGACCATTTAATTGCTTTCAGTGTCCCATATCCAGATAATGAAGACAACTATGAAAACCTTGAGGTGAAGATTGAACATATTGCTGAAAAATTCGTTGACGAAACTGGCGTTCGTGATAGGGAAAATTACATCATTAAAAGTGAAAATAATCATCTGAGTGATTTATCGCAAAAAATTGATGAATGGGAGACTGTAGACTCGTTAAAAATGCAAAAACGAATAACCCCGTAGGAAAAAGATCACAGGGAAGACCACCAAAACGATGGCGAGAATGCTGGACATCATCTTCCGGGGAGGATATGTTGGCAATGAACAGGCATTAGCCTACTAATATGGTCCTCCATATTAGAAAGAAGAAGAAGAAGAATCCCTTTCACCGAAATTGGAAGGAACACATCAAGAAGAAACTATGAGTTCTATAATTTGTTTCCATAGTTCAGTTATTGGGGACACAATGAAACACAATGATTTTCCTCTCAAGCAGAAGCAACATGAAAGTAATTTGTGTGATTTGGCTTTAAATCATAAAGTTAATCATATGAAATCTTTAGATTCCGATATGAAAGAACACAAATGTCACTTATGTGAATATTGTACAACTCGAAAAATTTATCTCAAAAATCATATAGATTCAGTTCATTCGAATTTGAAGTCACATAAGTGTCCCTTATGTGAATATTCTGCAAATCAAAAAGTTAATCTGAAACTTCACATAGATTCAGTTCATTCAAATTTGAAGCGACATAAATGTAACTTATGTGAATATGCTACATGTCGAAAGGATAATCTCAAAAATCACATAGATTCAGTTCATTTAAATTTGAAGCTATATAAATGTCGCTCATGCGACTATTCTGCAAATCAAAAACCAATCTGAAAAATCACATTGATGCGCTTCATTCAAATTTGAAGCAACATAAATGTCACTTATGTGAGTATTCTGCAAATCTGAAAGTTCTTCTGAAAAGGCACATTAATTCAATTCATTTCAATTTGAAACAACATAAATGTCACTCATGTGAATTTTCGTCAAATCAAAAGGGTCATCTTAAGTTACATATAGATTCGGTTCATTTAAATTTGGCTCAGCATAAATGTCACTTATGTGAATATTCTACTTATCACATAGTTAATCTGAAACTTCATATAGATTCAGTTCATTTGAATTTGAAGCAACACAAGTGTCACTTATGTGAACATTGTACAACTCGAAAATCTCATCTCAATGATCATATAGTTGCAGTTCATTTAAAATTAAAGCAACATAAATGCGACTTATGCGAATATTGTACGAGTCGAAAAGGTAGTCTCAAAAATCACATAGCTTCAGTCCATTTGAATTTGAAGCCGTATAAATGTAATTCATGTGAATATTCTGCAAATCAAAAAGTTACTCTGAAAAATCACATTGATTCGCTTCATTCAAATTTGAAGCCCACATAAATGTAACTACGGACCGACGACTACGTAAGGCAAAACACCATGTGTCGCCTGGCCAAACAAATCAAGTAGTCGACTTAAACACTAGTTCTCCTACACATATATAACCTGGCTTCTGTTTTATAACCCATCACAACTGCTCAACTGGTTCTGCCGCACCCTGTAATAATAGAACTATAAGAAAATAAAAAAGAGGCAGATGAAAATGTTTTTAACACACATGTTTTGATATCATTTGTATTTTGTTTCACTCCTGTTGGCGCTTTTTCTACAGAAGAAGTCTTCTTAGTGCCAAAACGTTGTGCTGCTGACGTCGGTTGTAAAAAAAATGAATAGTTTACAAACCTAAGTAGGTACTTTATTTTTTACACTCATTATCATTATGTTCTAAGAAATTCATAAAAACCATGTGATATGCTAATTGACTTCATGTATTAAACTAAACTGAAGGAAACTTGATGATTATGCCACGCTTACCGCATAAAAAAATCAAAACCATTTTACTTGCCTCTGAATTTGATCAACGTATAATGTTCACCACTGATGACAGTAGTTTTATATTCGTAGTCGTCTGATAGGTCACTTAAATCAAGGTTGAACCTGCAACCACCGGAGTTGTAGCAAGCTGCTTTGTTATTGCTGCACAAATGACATAAATGTCAAGATGACAGTAAATTATTGTGTATTCAATCAAAATCATCTAAAGCAGATATGAATTAGTAAATAGAAAAACTTTCAATATGCAGAAATTCAAACTGATATGACTTTCATCAATCTTTATGATGTCCATATATTTTTTGGAATAAAAGGAAGCACTACATTCTTATTGGTTACCCCATTCCTGCTTATCCATTATATGATTGGAAAACAAAAAACATTTTATGAAAGTTCATTTAAGAAGTATTTCACATTATTGGCACTATATTTATGTTTGATCTCAATCATCATACTTTCGGCTTTATACAAAGAAAATCAATATACATTTCATTTAATCATCACTTTATGAATTGTTAAGAAACACTATGTAATATTAATAAATTATATTGGACAAAATGTTTTCTCCATTGATTTGATATTGCATACAATTTTTTAGACAAATTAAAATATGAAAGATTCATATATCTTGTAAAGAAGACAATAAAAAGGGTGTTACAATAGTTTGGACAGATGTGAAAATAGAAACACCTTGCTTCGACGTACAGCACGGGAATTGCACTTTTCACAGCCACTTTGCATCGGATATTGTCGAGAGATTTTTCGTTGCACGCGTAAAAAATCAATTAACGCAAGAATTTCAGTAGGGTTATTGGGCATAATCGAATAATTTCAAAAATGTAGGTTCTCGAGAGATTTCAATAACAGAATGATCTCTCCAGATGTTAAGTTGATGGTAGGCCAAAAATTTAGCTCTCTCTATAACTCCAATAGGTTTCAGCTCGCTATAACACCATTCAGAGTTTACTTATTTCCACTCCCAACTCTAAATTTAAGCCGACGTATGAATATCAAATTTCTTCATCTCAATACCTATTTCAACAAGCACAATTGCAAAATATGGGTTGTTGAAAGTCCAAGTGCAATTGTCGAAGCAAAAATATATTCACAGCAGTGACTGTGTGGTCCGCATTCTTTGCTGGAGGAATCATTAAAAGATATTTTGTGGCCAATATTGAAAGATTGACATTGCTGTTAGCACCACACAGCCCACGCCACAATGGCTGCACAGGAAGTTTTCTGGGTGCATAGTCCCCCAAAGCAGTGAACTCACTTGGCCACTGAGATCTTGCGATTTGACACTGTTGGACTTCTAGTTTTTGGGGCTGTCGGAAGAGTAAAGTCTATGTCAACAAGCCAACCACCATCCAGCAACTCAAACACGAGATTTCACTGCACATTTGTGAGATTGAGGAGCAAGTGTCTGATATTTGGCAGATATTATCTTTCAAACAATTTTAGTGGATCAAATAACATATTTCATTGGAAAAACCTTAATTTCAGTAGGTCACTGGTTTTTTATCAACATAAACAATCCGTCTCATTGTATCACCCTCTAGCTATAAATTTAATTACAGTTTACTTGAAAACTGCGCTATAAATCCTGAGTAAAATATTTAGTCAGAATATTTAAATTGGATACAGTCAATTAAATAAAATACATGGTTCATCACAGTTATACTTAAAATAAATTAATAGCCTTCATGGTCAACTAATTGACACTTATTTTCATTGTAGGTCAATTGAAACTCTAATTCAACAATGGAGATGAAAGATTAGACAAAGCAAACTGCTATAAATTCTGATTATTTAGTCAGAATATTTTGATTGCATACAGTCTATTAAATAAAATATATGGTTCATCACTGCTTTACTTAAAATTAATAGCTTTCAGGGTCGATTAATTGATACTTATCTTCAATGTGGGTCAGTTCAACCTCTAATTCAGCAATCGAAGATTACAAAAAGCATTCAACAAGAAATTTAAAATCACTAAATAATTTCTTTATACACCATTGTTTGTTGAACCAGCCATCACAAGATTTTCTTGATTGTAGAAATACATATTTGATGGAGATAAATAATCCAAATACGGAACACTACAAATTAATATACTTTTTGTGTTTCTTGGTATGTGCAGTTAGATCCGATGAGGTTGTGAACTTTCGCTCACAAATGGTGCAGGCATACGGCTTCTCACCAGTGTGGATTCTTATATGAACTTTAAGAGAAGATGATTGGGAAAACTTCTTTCCACACTGAGGACAGCTGAATGGTTTTTCTCCTGTGTGTGTTCTCATGTGCTTTTCTAGATACTGTTGTCTGGTGAATTGACGATTGCAAACAGAGCAAGTCGATAGATTTTCACCTGTTCATAGAAATTTTAATTATGTAGTTCTATATGTTATACATATCACTAATATTATATCCACAACCAAAGTATTTTATAGAAATATAGTTGTTATAGTTTGCTAAAATAAATCTCAGGCCCTTAAATGATTGTTATTTTATATATTTATTTATACCGGATGATTCATTTAACCTGGAATTTTGTTTTTACCCAAAAAGTAGGATTCAGGATATCAAATTTTTGTCTACACAATTCTTTCTCTGCAATGCGTTGTTTTTGAGTAAAAACCGCATTCCAGGTTGAAACCACCTGGTATATAAACGAGTAGAGGCTTTATTAAATATAAAAGAAAACAACTATAATACGCAACATTATTGCACATTAATTATTCCTTTTACATAGATCACCAAATATTAAACAAGCAACAAAAAAAAAGCCGCAATTACAATTACAAACAACGCAAAAAACTGTAGCCAAGGAAATCAGATTATCTAAGTTGAGAGGTTCGGATTAATGGTTCTCAGGAATATGTTACGAGGCTTCAACGAGTTAAGTTCAGACCCATTAACCACCCAACAAAGTCTCGTGGTAGGTGAATTCAGACCGTGATCAGTTTTATAGCTATATATATAACTGTGGAAACATGGCATGATGTCTACTCATCCGAGGATACGGAATCTAAGTTCAATTCATTTCATGATACATTGCTTCACTATTTCAATATGAGTTGTCCAGTCAAAAAGAGTAAATTTTCTGTTAAATCTAATAAACAATGGGTCACTGATGAGGTGAGAGTTTCATCTGAAAATTTGAAAAAAATGCATGTGTTTAAGAAATCCAATTCTCAGTTAGAAGATCTCTATAAAGCTGCCAGAGTTGAACATAGATCCCTTGACAAGAACACCAAAAGTCAATTTTATTACAACAGAATAAATAACTCTACAAATAAAAATAAGACTACATGGCGAGTTATAAACGAATTAAGAAGTAAAGATCAACCACGCAAAAACATAAAAATAAAAGATGGAGATGACTTTCTGGATGATCCATCAATGTTGGCAAATAGATTTAATGATTATTTTATTAAAATCCCTAAAGAAACTATAAACAAAATATATGACCCAGGCACTTCTATTCAATATAATTTACAAAGTCAAACTCACAGTATGTTTATTGCTCATACAACAGAAAATGATATTCTTGAAATAATTAAAAATAACATAAAGAATAAACCATCGTGTGGTTTTGATGGAATTTCTGGAGTTGTTTTAAAAAAAATAGGACCTTACATACTTTCACCCTTGGCTCATATTATAAACTCATCTTTTGCAGAAGGAAAATTTCCATCCAGATTAAAAACCTCCCTAGTTACTCCAATTTTGAAGAAGGGTTCTTCCGAAAAAATTGAGAACTATAGGCCATTGTCGGTACCCTCTGTAATATCTAAAATAATAGAGTATGCTATGCTTCGTCAGTTAACAATTTTTTTGAATAAAAACCACATAATCAATGAAAATCAACATGGATTTCGTGCACAACATTCTACAATGACTGCAATTATATCATTCTACGAAGAGATTTTAGATGGCATTGAACAAGCAGAGAGTCCAACGGGAATCTTCTGTGATTTCAGTCGTGCCTTTGACTGTGTTCAATCTGATACACTACTTAACATATTGAATAGTTATGGAATAAGAGGCATTGTTCATGATTGGTTTAAATCCTACCTAAAGGATAGACCACAAATGGTAAAGATTCCTGAATCTGGGAATTTTGCTTTCTCAACAACTGGTATTAACTTACATGGGGTACCACAGGGTTCAATTCTGGGGCCAGTCTTGTTTTTATTGTATATTAATGATCTACCTCTGATTCTATCTGATAGTTTAACCACATTATATGCAGACGACTCCACATTACTCATAAAAGATAAGGATGCTAAATTACTGCAGGGAAAAATTACTGGTTCGGTGAATAAATTGTCTGCCTGGTGTTTCGATAGATCCTTGTTGCTAAATACTGTTAAAACTAACTACACAACCTTCCACACTTATCAGAATAAATATATCTCGCAATTCAATGTCAGTATAAATAATAATACTATTGAAACCATAGATGACGTTAAGTTTCTTGGAGTGTGTTTTGATTCTACACTATCGTTTAGAGCGCACTGCGATAAATTATGTAAAACTTTGAATTCAAAATGTTATCAGATAAGAAACTTGAAGAGTGCATTATGCCTGAACCATCTCCTCAAGTTTTATTATGCAGAAGTTCACTCAAGAATAGCATATGGTATTATTGTATGGGGAAACACTTCGGCTGCTCAGGGTGTCTTCCTTTCTCAGAAGCGCATTTTGAGGTGTCTTGTTGGCTGCCCACCAGATCAGTCATGTCGAAGCCTCTTCAAGGTGCATACAATTTTGACAGTTAGTGGGATATTTATTTTTGAAGTGCTGACGTATATTCATCAGAATCGGGGTATTTACTTAAGAAATAGCGATACACATTCATATAATACAAGGAAAAAAGAAAATTATCATGTACCTTTCAAACATTTAGAAATATCCAAAAGATCTCCTAATACTTTTGGTGTCCGTTTATACAACTTGCTTCCACAGGAGTTAAAAAATATGACGTCTCGGAAATTCAAAATTAACTTAAAGAAGTTTCTAATAGATCTATGTCCTTACACCATACGAGAATTTATTGATTCTGGCTAGGATTCTGTTTGTGAATTGTCCTGCTATATAGGCTTTTTTATTTTTATACACCAGTTCTGTACTATTTATGTTTTACAAATGTATTTTTTGACCTGTCCTATAACTTGTATGTTCCAGAGGATTAATAAAATGATTGATTGATTGATATAGAAGATGTAACGAAGCGATTTTCGTTACCATAAGTTTCTAGAAAATGTATAAGTATTGATCATTTTCATTTTCCTCATTATAATCATCATTCGGATTCATTATAAAATCCACTCTATGTGGAAACATGCGCGCCAAAAACACAGTAAGCCAAACACAGTCGTTATCTTTCTTCGCAAGATTTTTCTACATGTTGTTCTGGTTTCAGAAGTTCGAACAACACAAAAAAAAGGGTTGCCGCAATAATTCGCTATCTGTTCTCGAACATTCCTGGAAGAAACTGGTACTTGACCAACTAGTGTGGTCCATAGCCCACCTTTCACTCAAAATTTCACGAAAATTGAAACACGTGACTTCCTCCTTTCCCGAGCTGTTCACAGCGAATTTAGGCATTCTAGCCACAGTTTTTAATCCAAATTATCCATATAGATTTCATAATTCGAGCTAAAGTTTTAATTTCAGCGTGAGTCTGATTTCGAGTAGGGTAATTGTAGTGAGTGAAGTGATGATAAACCTGGTAAGTAGCTGCACTGTGTCTGACTGTCAACTACCCTGTATTCTGATCAGAAAAAAGCTGCTATTATACATTTTTGCAATAATTGGTTTGTATGTTCTTTGACCGCATACAACTTTATTACTTATAAACCTGTGTCAAAAGAGCTCGGAAATATATTGAACAAATACATGGGGGCCACTTTGAACAAATGTCATAAGTTATGTTGCTTCCATTTTTTTTTGTGTTCAATTATTTTCATTTAACTCATAAAATTTGTTGCAACGTTATTCTTGTGCAGAATAAAGTTATGCTTTTTTCAGAATGGGCATTTTTATATATTTTTTATTGTATCGCAATGGACAAATGATAATTTTTTTATGCATACAGGGTGATTGAAAGTAAGTCATTGATAATAATAATTTGTCCCACATACGGACAGGTCCTCTCGTTTTTCAATGAGGTTGGGATCCAGAAATTAGGAAAATCAAAAATAGTTGATGATTTTATGGATTAAAGCTGGAAAGGTACCATATTTGGGGTAGAAAATTTATTTTTTTTTATCTGGGGATAATTTTTTTAAGGGAGGACCTGGCATAAGACTCTTTTTATTAGTTTAATCGATAACAATGTGGAGAAAGAACATACGAATAAAATATTACAAAAATATATAGGGTGGTTCATAAAATATTATACTCATTTCCCAATGAATCACCCTGTATAATTACAGACCTTAAAATCAGTTCAAAAACATTCGTCAGAATTAGAGCGAAATGTTAATGCTTCACTGTGTACTATTCTTTCTTAGTATTTATTTTACCTGTATGTGTCCTTATATGTTCGTTCAGATAAGCTGCAGTAGTGAATCTTTTATCACATGTTACGCACTGAAATTTCTCACCAGTGTGCTTCATCATATGATTCTGCAACTCAGCTGCATAGTTACAAATTTTATCACAAATTGTACATTTATATGGTTGCTTCCCCGTATGCTTCCTCATATGGACCGTTAACTGGGACGAGTGTGTGAACTCTGCATTGCACAACTTACAGGCAACCTTTTCTCCAGTATGTTTCCTCATATGGACGTTAAGATGGGAAGATTGAGTGAATGTTTTGAGACAAACGGTGCAAGTGTAAGGTCGTTCGCCCGTGTGGGTTTTTATATGAGATTTAAGAATATACGTGCTGGCGAATTTCTTGCCGCAAGTAGTACAAGTGAAAGGTTTCTCTCCTGTGTGGGTCCTCATATGCACCTTCAAATCGGCAGCTGTTAAACATCTTCTATCACAACATGGACAGGCATATGGCTTCTCCCCTAAAACATGATTATTATTATGTGATGATATCTACTAGTTGAGCATATCGTTTAGACAGGAATAAAATAGATGATGAATAGATGTAACATCATAACAACTATTCTTTACACATAAAAATTAGTTACGAATTAGTTACACCATTTATAACTCATGAACGGCTAGACCAATTATTATGATTAATCATTAAAGGATACTGTGGGAGGTATACTCATTATTGAAAGGTTTTTTTCTGGGTTTTCTCTCCCAAACTCTGAAAAATATCTATAAAATAAAAATTAATTATTTTGTGATTTGCTTCTGCGTAAGAAACACAGGATATTTGTCAGAAGCAATGAATTGAACAATGTTGCCTAACAAACAACAACGAAACAACATCAACGAAGAAACAACTATATCGTAACGTTTCGGAGTCTATATCAGACTCCTTCATCAGACGCTTAATGAAAATCTTTAGAATTATTTTGTTGATAGTTATTTGGACAATTCTTGAATTTCACAAAATAACTATCAATAAAATAATTCTAAAGATTATCTTTTTTTTTTATATTCCATAAATGTATTATTACAATATGTGTATATTTGCTTTTTTTTTCTATATATTCCATGAATGTATTGCTGTTGCGATAGGTATGTTTCCTATGTTTAACACTTACATCCGAAAATTGTATATTGTGTCCTGTAATTGGGCCTAGTGCCTGTTTGGACAATAAAAGCTTTTTTTTTTTTTTTTTTCATTAAGCGTCTGACGAAGGAGTCTGATATAGACTCCGAAACATTACGATATAGTTGTTTCTTCGTTGATGTTGTTTCGTTGTTGTTTGTTAGGCAACATTGTTCAATTGATTGCTTCTGACAAATATCTAGTGTTTCTTACGCAGAAGCAAATCACAAAATAATTAATTTTTATTTTATAGATATTTTTCAGAGTTTGGGAGAGAAAACCCAGAAAAAAACCTTTCAACAATTATTATGATCTTTGGTTTGTTGGATTTCTCGCCGCCCCGAATAGCAGAATAAGAAATATCGAGAATATTCACAAAAAAAAAATTATGAAAAAATTGTGAAACGCGAATCATTTCTATTCTTTAACAAATGCCTTGAGCCACATGCATTACGTTCATCTCAATGTAGTTGAAATTCTTATCATTTTGATGATGAAGAAGGTATTGGACAACTACATAAGAACGGAGATTCTGGAAAGCATTCCACTTCGCATAAAAATTGGAAAAACACTGACTCAAGGTCTGATTTGGTGCACTTGTTCAAATAGCCAAAGCGCTACCCTTCCAGGTACTGAAACGAGCCCAAGGCTGCTTGGTTTCCAGGAAAAAAATTATATTTTCCCAATATTTCCCACAACACAGATCCGATCGAGTTCAAATCTAGAACTTGGCTGTAAAATATGGTCCCCCTCAATGTTGAACGGAATTGGCAAATTTTCAGAGCTGTTGGACCACCCCCATCCCCCCCCCCCCATTTTGACTTCGGCTCGTCCCTGGAGTTGATTAGTTTTTCCTTACCTGTATGAGATTTCATATGCATCGTTAATTCTCCTTTAATTGTGAACCTCTTATTGCAAACAGCACATTGAAAAGGTTTTTCCCCAGTGTGTCTTCTAATATGTTCTCGTAAGTGTGATGAGTGATAAAACCTCTTCTCACAATATTTACATTCAAACGGTTTTTCCCCAGTATGTGTCCTCATATGAATTCTCAAATTGGCATTCTTCCTGTAGCTTTTATCACATAGCACACAAGCGAATGTTTTCGCTTCTTTATTCTGGGAAGATGGTGATAGAGGGCGAACTTGAATACCTGGAAAGAAAGTTAAAATTTCAGTGAAAACCAAAAAAAATGAGTAAACAAATAGCTCGGTAAAATAGGAGAGAAAAAAAGACTGTATTTCTTTGGCGTCAACGCTGGAGCGAATGCAAAATATACAGGTGATGGATTCAAATGTGTACGGTCAAAAATAATGACTTTCCAAATAGCGTCACCAAATCGACTCTGGTCCAATTCCCAACTCTTCACAGGGACCCTTGGTTGCGGGATATCACTTCAGTTCTGACTCAAAATGCGGTGTTGAGAACACAATCCAACGTATGCGAGAGTATCTGATGTAATAATCATGCGGTGACGTGGTTACACGAAATAGCGAAATTATATACGGGGAAACTGTTCTGTCTAACATTCCAAGAACCGAATTATGAATTAAATTATGTCGAAGGAAAACTCTGTATGTTTTCCAGCATGAGGTGCGAAGCCGTCAATGTTGATTTTGTTTAGGCGCAAGCTGACGATATTTATCAATCGCTTCAGCTTCATATTGACTCAAATAAATAGTCTACAATGATCAACATTCTCCGTGCCGCGAAAAATGGCATATAAGATGATAACTGAGCGATACATAACAATGGTTTTACGCGAAATGTTTATACAAAAAAAAAACTAACAGTTTTGATATGCGTCTTTCAAACTACACATATAAACCAGTTTTGATTTTGACATGCAAAAAGGGAATTTTCTTCCGCTGCCTTAGATATAGACACTATGCTTCCAAGAGCCCACTGACAAGGTGGAGCCTTTCATCTTTGATGGGAACCAAATCTCCAATTTTCGGAGGATTGTTATTGAAGGCGAATCAATTCGAATGTTGCAGTTATGTGTGAAGGTAGGTGACGATGCCAACGTTTCCTGAAATCCTGCTGAATATGTTCTAGGTATTGCCAACAACTGAAACGATTCAAAGGATGCAGGTAGATTTCCGGATAGGGTAGATCATTGATCAGATGGGTTTTCACAGGTATGATTCCTGCCTCCCATAAACCTCCTACGTGGGGTGCGGAACGAAGATTGAAATGCCACTGTATTTGTTCTTGTTCGGCGGAGTGTTACGCCATTTGGTCAATTCACGACTTACACCAATAAAATTAGTACCACAGTTAGGATATATATGTCTTGCTCTATCTCGACGTGCGATGAAGCGCAGTCAAAAAGGTCTCGGTGGAGAGATCTGTCGCATATTCGAGATGAGGAGCTTTCGTAGCGAAGCAAACAAATAAACAAACATAGGCCTTTATTGTTTTGATACCTCGATAGCGACCTATTGTTATTGAGTAAGGATCTACGAAATCTACTCCACTGCTACTAAAGAGATTTACCTTTACCTACCTGAGGAACCCGAGAAACGGGGAGTGCATCCATGGGGGATTGGTATGGTTTCGGCAGAATTTTGAAGCATTTCAAACGTTTATTCAGTTATGGTTTTTCTACTACTTTGGTCCCGAAACCTTTGAGCGATAGGATATCGAAGAGTACGCAGTCCCAAATGTAAATATTTTTTGTAATACATGTCAGTGACGAGTGATGTTAAAAGAATTCTTCCAGGCAAAAGCATTGAATGCTTCGATTCAAAAGTCAATTTAGAAGAATTGATCCTGCCACCGGCTCTCAATATGACTCAACATGAAAATTTGCAACTTTGATAATGTTCTGGGAAAGTTATTTTTTGCGCGCATGTTCTGGGGAACATTGCGTTCTCATTTCGACCAAATGTATGTAATTTTCGAATTTTTTGCCGAAAATGGTCTCAAACGATTGGGTTCGACTCCCTGATGAAGAATTCGAGGTCAAATTTGATTCTGTCCGGCCGTTGCCACGATAACTTGAGAGATATGACGACTTGCAATTTTCTGGTTAGGCTGAGCATCCGAATGCAACATTTGAGTTCGTTAATAGGCATAATCGGCCAAACAGTTCTGAAGTTGTACCTATCTGAAATTTTGTTTTTATTTCCTCCTTAACTCAAAAAATATCAAACCAATCCAATTTAAACATGATAATTAGTGTAGAATGCCGACGCGCTATTTTTTGTGTAATTTCGTGAGGATCGTATCATCAATTTTTAAAAAAATCATTGAAAATCTTCGAAAGAAATTCTATATCTCAGAAACTATCAGTCTGATATCGCTGAAATTTTGCGGAAAGCTTCAAAACCTAACTTTACAGCCAAGTTTCAAATTTGCACATGATCAAACAGCAGCTGGATCGGAGACCACGATGGGCCACGATAACTTTCGAAAGGAAAGAGATAGCGATTTGCAGAGTAAGCGCATCCGAATGGGACAATTATGTTCAGTGTTGGGTATAATCGGCCAAACGGTTTCATAGTTATACCCATCTGGAATATTGTTTTCTCGATAACTCAAAAAATATTGAGTAGATCGAATTGAAACTTCGTGAATACTTTTAGAATGCCGACGCACTAAATTTCGAGAAATTTTGTTTAGATCATATAACTGTGATATTTATAATAATAATAAATGTTATATTTCAGGATCTATTTGTTAGATTTTGCTGAAATTCGGCACAAGCCTTCAAGCCGAATTTTATTTTTCCAATATTTTCAGGAATACAGATCCGATCGAAATTGAAATCTAGTACTTGGTTGAAAGAAGACGGCTTGAAGGTTCATGCAGAATTTCGTGAAGGTGTGTGAAGCGTGAATTAACAGAAGAACATGCACGCAAAAGCTCCTGACAATTTTTTTATTATTCTTTTTTGAAATTTTATATTCAAATGATATTCCAAAGATAAATATTGGAATGAATTAATTTTGTACCTATGTAAACTTATGCCTTTCTTCGGCAGTAACTTTTGACCATCTTTTTTCGCAAATGAACAACACCTTATATATTATGTAAATAGGGTGATTCACGAAGACCGTTCGTTAGACTATTTTAGAGAAAGACTTGAGATAAACACTTGAAAATTTAGTTAAGCTTTGTTAGGAGAGATGAATTCTTGGAAAAAATTTCGAATTCGTTAGACCAACCTTCGTTTTTTAAATGTAATCCCCATTTTTTTCATGAATAATCAGATTACCCATTGAATTCTACAGTGTTTTAATGTGTCACTTACATATTATTCTCAGAAAATTCGTAATATCTGAAAGTAACCTTTAAATTTTCTCAAATAGGGCTTCATTCCAATGTTAATAACTTTTTAGATTTTTGGATGAAAATTCCTAATTTTCAAGCTTCTATCAGAAGACATACAGGGTGTTTCTATTTCAATGTCAAAGACAAAAATCTCAAAACTAATTTTTTTCAAATGAGAACCTATTTTTTTATTGGTTCGCTGGAATCTACGTTCAATAATCATTTTTTCTGCTTTACTTACCGAATATCTCGGGAAATAGGCATTTTAGAGCAGTAGTATTTATTATAGAAAATACCCTGTTTCTTAACGTAGATACCAGCTGACCAACATTGGAATGAAGCCCTTATTTGAGAAGATTTAAAGGGTTTTTTCAGATTTCACACGAGTTTTCTGCGAATAATATGTAAGTGACACTGTGTAATCTGATTATCAATGAAAAAACTGGGTATTACACTCAAAAAACGAAAGTTGGTATCATTTCCGGTGAAACCGGAAGTCGAACGAATCTGAAATTTTTTAAAAGGATTCATCTCTCCTAACAAAGCTTAACTATAAAATATCAAATGTTTATCTCGAGTCTTTCTTTGAAATATTCTAACGGACGATCATGAATCACCCTGTACACCTTTGCATAAAATAAAAATTAAAAAAAAATACACAAAGTTCTCTATAAGTCTGTATACAATTTACAATTAATTGAATTAAGGTAAGGACAGACCGATCCCACGTACGCAACGTATGCAACGCATTATGATCTTTAGAACCTTGAATTATTCATGCTTAGAAACATACTTATGACACGCAAAGTTGCAACGCATTATGAAGTTTCGACCCTTGATTTTACAAGCTTAGAAACATACTCATCACACGCAACGTATGTAAACGCATTATGAGGTTTAGACCCTTGAATTTTCATGCTTAGAAAAATACTTATCATACGCAACGTTGCAAATGTATGCATTTATTGAGTTTTACATGGGGTCAATTGTCATTGATTTACCTGTTGTCCTCTTAATCACAGGTTTAGGAACTGAGGAAACTTCTTGTATGCCTTGATTCAATTGAATATGCTGTCGTTGTATTGCCGCAGAATGATGTACATGGTTTTGATTCTGTTCAATAGCATTCACCTGGGAACTTTCTGAATTTCCAAAGGTGGACATACTGAATTGCTGGTCTGGTACATCGTAATTTTGCAAATGCCTTTCTTCCAATTGTTCAAGTGTTTTTTGTGAGAATTTGGTTGATAACTGTTGAAGGTGAGAATCTTGATTATCGAGAAATTCTGAAAATTTAATCTGTTAATTGAATAACAGTAATAAACACCCATAAAAAATTGTGCATACCTGGGGATGCACCTCTAGAGATATTTACATCATTTTTAAGTTCTTCCTCATTATCTAAGAAATGTTTGAGATGCAAATATCCTGCATTTGGGGATTCCTCTGTTGTTATAACAATATTTTCTATGATATTAGCAGGAGCAAATTCAATTTTAGGAATTGAAATAGCTCCACTCTCTGATATAGTTGCGAAATTTCTCAAGTGACCAACGTATTTCTGGAGTGTATTTTCAGATTGCAAACAAACTGTTCTGAACTCGTACGACACTCGAAGCCTATCAATACATGAAGAACAAATGAAAGAAGGGAGACCTTCTTTGGACCAGTCCTGCAAAAGAAATACATATTTGGAAATATCCCATAATACATTATTTTGAAAATATGCTATGCCTACAATTTCGGATATACAAGCTAGAAGTTTATCACAAAATTTAACAGCATCCTCATCTTGGGCGTGTGTTGGTGTAAGAGGACAATCTATACGAAGACAGGCACGACAGCAATCAGCGACATTAACAACATTATTCATTTTAGTATATATAATTCGCAATCACAATAAACAAATACGGCATTGTTTACTTTGACAGAAACTTAACCTAAACATGTTTTGTTGACACTGACGACTGACAGCTACATTTGCATCTCAGAGTTGCGTTCGAAAATTAACTCTGTAGAGTAATATTTACTCCATTGCGTTCGAAAACTGAAAGGTTGAGTAAATTTTACTCTGTGTCAGTCGTCCGAAAAGTCGGAGTATTCGACTCGGAGTTCATTTTACTCCTGTCAAAATTGACATACCTCATGGGAAGGAAAATCTAGTATCTTTGTCTAATTGTTTTATGAATGTTTTCTGAGGTAATTTAATAGTTTTTATACTGCTCACAATATCTATTTATGATTAGAGTTACATATATGTGAAGAAAACAATAATAATAGGATATTTCTTAAACCAACATAACCTATTTTCCGATATTGGCACCTTCTGTCACTGTCAGTGTCAGTGTCAGAGTAACTCTAGAGTAAATCTGTCAAACCTTCAAAAACTCTACTCTACTCCGTGGAGTTAATTTTCGAACACAACTCAGAAAAGTCAGATCTTAGATACTTTTCGAAATTTCTTCTTTCATTCATTTTCACATGTCGAATTGAATTCAGTTTTCGGAAATTTCAAGTATTCACTGCGTATAAGAACATTCAGTTTGTTACAAGTAGTGTTGTGAGTGTGGAAAATGTCTTAAATACTCCTCTGATAAATACTGAAAAATATCCGAAAATTATCATTACTTCTAAAAACAGTCGACATTTAGAGTTTTTTAGTATTTATGGAAATTATCGAAAATGTCTGGATAAATATCATAAATTTCTTTTCTACTTAAACATTTTTTGAAAATTTTCATTTTGTCCGATATTTATTCTTCTTTTCTGCTTGGATCGAAGATGCTCAACGATCTGAGATGCCAATTTTACAAAAATTTTTAAAAAGTTAATTTTTTTCTACTTGGATCGACGATGCTTAACGATTTGTGTTGCCATTATACAGAGTTTTTTCTTAAGCAGCTTATTCTTTTCTACTTGGATCGAAGGTTCTTAACGATCTGTGAACCAATTGGAAAATTATACAAAGTTTTTTTTAAACAAGTTTATTTTTATTATTTAACAGTCTAATTAAATCGATTTTTCTAATACTAATTCTTAATTCAGAACCTGGCTCCGGTCCTTTATCACTGATAGTCAATAAAATAACACGATAATAACTCATTCAATGATAAGTTATTTGTTATTTCCAATTGACCATGAAAAATTTCTTAATATGCCTCAAATTGTCCTGATATATTAACTTAACATGTGACAATTGTCATATTTTTCCCGATTTTTCCACAATGTCCGTAAATACTTAAATACTCAAAATGCTCGACCTTGGGGGAAAGTTTCGGACATTTTTCCAGGATATTTGTCCTTAACTTAAAAACTCGAGTATTTCACATCACTAGTTACAAGAGTACTAATTTTGTAATTTTCTATGAATCTACCTAAATTGACGTACTGACGTTGACAGGAATGACATGACAATAATGACAAGACGACAGGTAGACAGGTACATAAAATACACGTCAAAAGGGAAATCCAAAATTTTATTGTTATTTGATTATTTATGTTTGTCGAAGATTTAGGTAGGATATCCATAGAATGAATTGAATATTCAGGAATAATTCAGATTCGAGAAGAGTAAAGTTTTTCGTCCATAATGGGTATGTAATAATATATTATTCCAACAAGAAAAAACTACAGGTTATATTGAATTCTAGGTATGTTATTCAGTTATTTCCGAAGCCTGATTGGGGCAAGGGAAATGAGGATATTGATATTAGGTTTAGATGGTGCCGGTAAAACAACAATTTTATATAGACTTCAAGTAGGCGAAGTAGTAACTACAATACCAACAATAGGTTTTAATGTCGAACAAGTTACATATAAGAATTTGAAATTTCAAGTATGGGATTTGGGTGGACAAACAAGCATAAGGTGAAATATTACATTGAAGAGTCTATAGAATATAACACAACTTTGTTGTTATGTTATAGGCCATATTGGAGGTGTTATTACAGCAACACTGATGCTATAATATATGTGGTAGACTCCGCTGATAAGGAAAGAATGGGAATTTCTAAAGACGAGCTTTTCCACATGCTTCGAGTAAGTCATGTTTAATTTAGAAATGTACGTTATGAATCTGATTACCTTAAAAAATCTTTTAGGAAGAAGAACTTGCGGATGCCGTACTTGTAGTTCTAGCTAATAAGCAAGATATACCTGGCTGTATGTCTTTAAAAGAAGTCCATCAAGCCCTAGGTTTGGAAGCATTGAAAAATAGAACCTTTCAAATATTTAAGACGTCAGCAACAAAGGGAGAAGGGTTGGAAATGGCAATGGAATGGTTGAGTAATACCCTAAAAACCAAGAAATAACACCATTGAAATTCTAGTCCTGTTTTTAAAATTACCTGTATTAATTTGTTGAAAGGCCTTACTGAATGTAAACGTGAATTCATCAATATTTGTGTATTGAATTAAGTTATTTAATATATTTGTATTTAGTTAGTACCTTTACTTTGTCATTCCATTGCATCAGTAAATCCGTGAAAAATGGATGTATTTCTTTACATCAAGATTTTGTACTATAAATAAATCTAACACTGTACATAATTTTTTTTACTGCAATCTCTTGATAAAAGTGAAATTAATAAAAGCACTCATGTCGGGTCAGGATGCTTTAACACGTAGTTCGTGTAACGATTAATATATTCCACTCATTTTATTTTTCAATGTATTATTTTTGGTAATTTGTCTTTCAGATTTCATTGAAATTCTTCCTCTCACCTTTGGCCGTCTAGACACTGAAATCCTTTGAAACTTTTCACTTTCCTCCGTGAATGAAATATACGAATTTTTTGAAAACAGACCTGGCATAATACCACCTGAAAATTCCATTTTTTTTCCGTCTTCATCTCTCCTTTCTACCATATCTAAAAGGATAATATAGCGATCAAGACGGTAAAACTTCTCTACAGCAAAGGAGCACACTTATGGCAACAAATATTTTGTTATTAAGATATGATATAATGAGAATGAAAACTAAAAAGTAAATCAAAAACTTCACGCACATGGGTTTGCACACCATGGAACTGCATCAACCACCGTTTGATACGGAGGTCGACATACCACATCAGGCCTGTTTTGGTTAGCAGTAGGGACAACTCCGAATCTAAAGAGTGGGACAAACGTAGCATGTGAAATATTTCTCCCCGGTCTAATTACAATAAACGACTGTGTGACTACTTTGAACGGTTCTAGGACCAACAAGTCCAGAGCGTTCCTGCCAGCATTCCCCAAGCTGAGACTTGAGGGAACTAGAGAAGTTTTCACCCACTGCTCATCTACCTTATCATAAGGCTTGAGCTTGTGGGTGTAGTATAGATTCAGGTGTGCCACAAAACGCCAACTATGGTGGCAGCGGCGGGGCGGGTTTCGTCCTCCCGACACAACACATATCCTAGCTCTTAATGCCAAAATCAGAAACTGCCAAATATGACGCACATGGTTATTCCGTCCGTAGAACTGCCCATTTGCAACAAACCCAGAAGCAAAAACATCAAAACTTGTTTTGCAAAATCAAAATCATCTATACAGGGTGAGTCTTTGACCACTGCATTAATTTTAACCAAAGATTCCTCTCATCAAATGAAACGCTTTTTTCATTAACCATTTTTCCAGATTCGGCTCAGGTAAAAAGTTACAAGCGTTTAAAAATTTCACAATGTGCTAATACACTCCCGCATATAAATTATCTATGACATTGTTGGCGGACGAGAATAAGGCATGGTAACGTGGTTTACAGCTTGATTCGGGATTCTAACGCTCAGGGACGGATCCATAAAAGTAGTGAAATTTCTGGAGTTTTCCATTTTAAAACATTCAATGAAGAATATCTCGAAAACGGTGCGTTTAAGGAGAAATGATGGAGAATAATATAATGTTCTAAAACGATGGAATATTCTTGAAATGACTCAAGAAAAACTTTATATGCTTTCTTTATGCTAATTTCGTTTAGTTTTATGAATCCACGAGTCCTAACTAGAAATACCAGTAGAAGTAGAAAATAACTAATATTTGGAAAATATGTATCATAGTTATAGGAAACTTTACGCCAACATTCATTTTATTCGAAGAAAGGATGTCAAAGCTACAAAATAAAAACTGATTTTTTTTCAAAATTTCAACAGCCTGTATCTTTTTACCTGAGCTGAATTTGGAAAAATGTTAAATGAAAAAAGTGTTTCATTTGATGAGTGGAATCTTTGGTTAAAATTAATGCAGTGGTCAAAGACTCACCCTGTATATTTATATTATTAAAAGAAAGGAGCAAACTGCGTAATTACATATTCACGTTGCTAAATGCAACAGAAATAAAAGCTTTGTAACATCTGAACATCTGAAACATCTAGAGAACTACCCGCTTTGGGATAACTCAAAAGAAAATAAATAATTTATGTGCTCAAATACTGCACTACTAATGCAATATTATGATAAATATTATTTTTTGCCGGCTACAAACATTGTACCGAAAACTATTGAATATTGGATTTACGGCAACAGGAATATGTACAAGGGTACATGGCGTTATTCCATGTTATCCCGGTCCTATTAACTACGCGCTTTGCATTTATTCGGTCAGGCGGGAAATTCTTTCAGATTTTATGACAATTTATTCTGAAATATTTAACTCTTTTGAAATGTTTCCAACTCCATTGAACATTGAGGGGGGTGGATCATCCCTCCCATCTCCCCTCCTTAGGCCCGCGGCTGCACGTAAGGTTTTTACAGGCGATTTTAAAAGTTCAACAATATCGACGCAGTTGAATTTTTCACTGTTTCCAAGAAAAAATGACATATTTTCCTAAAAAAAATTTGGTGGTTCTGCAGTACATGGGTATCAACAGCACCTGGTTTGAGACCATTCCTCTCAAAATCCGCATTTCGGAAAGACGCAATAATCAATTTATTCAATGAGAAAATTTTTATTCAATATCAATGTTATACTTGAAAAATATCAGAATACTGATTCAACAATATTGTCAAATGAAAAATAAAACAAATACTTAAAACAGATCATCTTCTAATTCCAGACCGGGTTGGCCAAATCTACAAATTTTAGAATTGCTCGATTCCAATTCCATTTGTACTTTTTTTCTAATATAAAAAATGGGACAATCTCTACTGCTGCACAGAATTTCTTCATGTAATGATCCTTGACATCTCTGGCATTCGGTATAGAGCTTGGAGAACCTGTCTTCTAACATCCCATGATGGGCCAACTCTTGTTGATACAGTGCACCTTCTTTTGGTTTACAATGATGACATACTGCTTCATGTTCATAGCCATTTGGTAATACAGATTTACACCCAATACATGTTTCTTTTTTCTTGGTGAAGGCTGCCAGTGCGCCTATCCTAGAAGTAACTAGCGTCCTTGTTCTAGTATGGTCTCCACCTGGAAAAAAATAGGTAAATGAAACATTAATACGAAAAATTATCTCGATAATGTTTCAAACTTACGTAATAGAACAGATTCAGCCTTTTCGCCTAAGATTGGTTCGAAAATTCGAATCAGAGGCTTAGACAATTGGTTCTCCAAATAATATTTAGTGTCTATCGGGATGTTATTCTCCAACACATAAATTGGATCCTGAAATGTTCAATTGATAGCTTGAATCATGTAAAACTTATCCCAGTGGTAATTTTCACCATCAGGACTGACTACTCCTTGATTTTAAGAATTGTCATTTATATTTATTCAATTCTACACATTTATACCACTTTAAAACACTCAGGGCCGGTTTCTGACGCATTTGTATGGAGTTTATCTTCAGTTTATCTACTGAATTCTATTGAATTGGAAAGATAAACGGAATATAAACCACATGTTATATTCCTCAGAAACCGGCCCTTACTCACTCATATACAGGGTGTCCCAAAAATACCACGCGAAATTGACACTGGAGATAGATTGGCATTAGGTCTATCAGTTAGCATCAACATGACCTCAGTAAAAGTCCGCTGGTTTTCGAGATATCACCAGTGTTGCGTCCCATGACTTCACATGTTGGGAAGCGCTCATTTGTATTTCTAAACAAAGCAGCTCGCTTGTAAAACTTAAATGTTTTGGGTTAACTGGTTTATTTTTGCATGGGTGGTCTCACCCTTGAAATTAATATTTTCCACGGAAAGATAATTGCAAGTAAAATATCTTGTAATACTTCAACCCTTGTAGAAGTATTTATGACCTATTTCCTGTGAAATATTGATAAAATGCATACAACAACTAACACATTGCCAGAGCTGTGAGTCCTTTGTCTAGATTCTAACCCATCCAAAAATCTAGAATTTTCCGATTAGATCGCCACGGTTTTGGCGGAGGTAGAGCCAGAAATTGCGACTTTCTTCGTCATTGCTCCGAAACTAATCGAGATACGGAAAATCTAATTACAGATTCGTGATCTGCGTACACGATTTAGTGAATAACCAAAGCCGCGTCGACCTAATCGGAAAATTGTAGATTTTTGTATGTGTTGGATACTAGAGAAAACTTTTTGGCGTTTGACGGATTCGCTCATTACCTAATATTTTCCGAACGGATAGAGATACAGAAAAAATAGATACATAAATCTAAACGTCGTCCACCGACCAATCATCGGGGAAAATTTGGATATCGAGATGTGAAAATCATAGATTTCGGACGGGAAAGAAGAATTTTCCTTCGATTCCGGGTCAAAAATATTTCTAAGTGCCGACCCAAAAATTTGTTTTCATGGTATATCGTTACGGAGCTCGTGTCTAATTAAATCGAGGTCGCTGATCACGAATACGTAATTAGTTTTTCCCTAAGTGGCGTACTTTGGGAAAATTTTCACTTAAAGTGAAAAAATTGACGAAAATAGGTACATTTTGGAACTTTCCACCGCCCAAAAAAATCGGAGTAGGGTGTTGCTGATTTTTTACGTCATATTTGGATCCTTTATCTATCGAATCATCCGAACAATGAATGTCCAGGTCGTACGCTTCGGACATTATGATTTTTTTTCCCGAGGGTCTATTTTTCGGAAAATTCTTTCCGCGATATTTCCTCGGAAAATTTTTGTAATAAATATCTGATGGTAGATTCGGAATCTACGGCCCCGAATCTATAAGAATAAGTACCCGTTTCATAGTTTTGCGTCATAAATTTTTTCTCGAAAAATGGGATTTTTTTTAAGGCTAATTAATGTATTAAAAAATTGCCAAAATTCGACCGGTCTCCGATTTCGATGCAAATTACGTCATTTACTAATTCGGGACCGTAGATTACTAATATATGATCGGATTTTTCATTAGAGAATTTTCCGCGGAAATACCGCGAAATGAATTTTCCGAAAAACAGACCCTTGGGAAAAAAATCATAATTTCCGAATAGTACGGCCTGGACATTTTCTGTTTGGATTATTCAGTAGATAAAGGATCCATATATGAGGGCAAAAATCAACAACACCTTACTCCGATTTTTTTGGTCGGTGTGAACTTCCAAAATTGACCTATTTTCGTCCATGTTTTCACTCTAAGTGAAAATTTTCCCAAAGTACGCCACTTAGGGAAAAACTAATTGCATATTCGTGATCAGCGACCTCGATTTAACTAGACACGAGCTCCGTATCGATATACCATGAAAAATTTTTTTTGGGTCGGCAATTAGAAATATTTTTGACCCGGAATCGAAGGAAAATTCTTCTTTCCCGTCCGAAATCTATGATTTTCACATCTCGATATCCAAATTTTCCCCGATGATTGGTCGGTGGACGACGTTTAGATTTATGTATCTATTTCCTCTGTATCTCTATCCGTTCGGAAAATATTAGGAAATGAGTAAATCCGTCAAACGCCAAAAAGTTTTCTCTAGTATCTAACCCAGGGGTCACCAATTAGTTTCATTGGAGGTCCGTTCACAAAATCTGTATATCTGTCGCGGGTCGTTGATAGCATTATGATGGCATAAGAATTTGACTAGCAGTTAATCTAAATCCAATATCTATAATTAGTAAATAAAACGAAAAGTTATCTGAATTTTTTTAATCAAGAATACATGTTTTCTGGAAAAAAGGTCCGCAAAAAAAAGGATCGCGATCCGCATCCGGACCGCGGTCCGCCATTTGGTGACCCCTGGTCTAGACTATTCGAAGACCCCTAGTCTGTGAAAGTCGGACCGGTTTCCATGTTACAAAACAATGAATGTGGGAGCGAGATAGCCGATAAGGGTTTTGGTTTTTTTTAATAAGTAGCAATTCTGGTTCTGATTAAAAAAAATTGGTAGTGTTGTATCATTTTTAAAAGGGCATGAAATGGACCAGTTTTTGCAATTATTTGTCAATTCAGTCTGATATAATTTTTTTTCACAGCAGTCAGTCAAACTTAAGTTAACGTTTTAACTTCGGCATAAAATACAACAAGTTAGACATTTTTGAAGGATTTTGTTCTAGTTGTCGGTTAAGTTATTACTTCATTGTTTAAAGCAACTATTCAGGATAGCCTAGGTAAAAAAAAAAACATGAGTTTAAAGTAATTTCTAGCAATGCTAGGCGATAAAAGACCGAAAACTGGAGATTTTTAAAAAATACACAAAAGTGGTGATATCTCGAAAACCAGCGGACTTTTACTGAGGTCATGTTGATGCTATCTGATAGACCTAATGCCAATCTATCTCCAGTGTCACTTTCGCGTGGTATTTTTGGTACACCCTGTATAGGCAAGATGCGTTCAGGGGAGATAAATTTGAATTGGAGGAAAAGAGATGGCAGTACTACAGAAAACTCCATACATTGAAAAATTAAAATAGACAAGACTTCAAGGGATACATTAGGATAGGTTAGATTTAGATTAATTGCCATGACTGTGACACGATTTACTTTATACAATCACAAAAAGAATACTAACTGACAAAGAAACTGCAACACTCAGCAGGAGCTGTTTAAATTATAATTTTTTTTTGGTAAAACAAAGATAGTATAGCATCGGAATTATTTCTGAATACAACCTTTGTATTATAACAGGAATTTGAAAGTTATTTATTTTTTTTTAATGTTGTACAACTATTGGCATTTCGAAAACGGTAAATGAAACGAAATTGGTTAAAATTAGTTTACTTTTCGCTGGCGCCTCAATTTTTAGGAAAATGGAAATTTATTCAAGAAACTTTCTTCTGTTTTTAATTTGCTTCGTTGTGCTGTGCTTTGATTTTCTGTATGACGTTACGTTCTTCGGTGGCCACAGTAAACTCTATTTTTTTGAATAAGGGCATGTATTTTTGCGCGCATGTTCATGATTTTTTTGCCGATCTTTCTGATACACGACCCCTTGAATGAATCTTGCCATACCTCTGTATAGTTGATAATGATTTCAAGTCCTCAAAAATATGTAATATCCTAACGATCGAAATTTCTTGAACTGTCAAACTGCAGAATTCCACTGAGGACCGGCTGCATAATCCTGTTGATCTGTGGTTCGACCGCTAACTATAGTTCATAACTAAAGAATCTTCAATCGAGATTCAAAAGATCAATGTCTTGAACCGACGATTCTGAGCGTTTAACGGCACTACTTGGTGGAACTGCAGTTCAGAAAATACCACGCACAGCTTCCGTCGGAGTTGCAACTTAATTTCTGGTTTCAACTGCTTACACTTGGGCGGCCTCGCGTTGTGAGAGTTTGAGACAGAGTTAGTTGCAGGTCTGAGTGCTCTTCAGTGAATTGAGTCAGGGTGAGCATCCTTTCGGATCCTGACTGCTTGTTACCTGACTTCGTTACTGGGATGGCGGCCGTGGGTCATACCGTCTCAGTCGGGTTCGTCACTTATACTTCTGTCTTCAACTGCTCAGTAGTTCTACTAAACACCACGTACATAGTTGTTCGGAAAAAGGATTCTAAGGTTCAAAGCAGCAATACTTGATGCTCATTTCTGTACTTTTGTAGAATTACCACATTTGTTTTTTCTACTGCGTATTCTTGAACTTTCTATGAGAATAACTGGAAGCTATTTTCATCGATTTACTTCAAATTTATTTATATTTTATGATCCAGTATGTTGAAACATACTGTGTGTATTTCGAAGAAACAGTGTCACTGAGAATATGACAAAATTAGTACTGGGAAAGAAGATTTTTTCTCTAGATAGATGGGGGTGAAAGTATTGAAAATCATGCACTCCAGACATTCTTAAAATGGTAACATACTAACCTCGGCTTTTTCAAAAGCTTTCGCACTTTTAGCTGCAGCTGTTATCACATAAGGTATACGATCTCCAAGTTTGGGAGCATTTCCTGGATCTCTCTTGGTCATTTTCTTCGACAGTTCAACGTGAGCCTGCTTTGCGGCATAATCAGCTTTTGTCAACTCTTTAGTTATCACAAGTTTAGATATATCAACATTATTCTGTAGCAAATCTGAAATAACTACTTTGGCATAATTCACTGCATCATCTGGATCTCTGAAAAATTGCGAGAACTCATTATGCAGTTTTCCAGAAATATATCAAATACTACCTATTAATTAATAATTTTTGTAAACATGTGTTAATTACATCCACTACTAGTGTACAATTGTCTCTTCTCACAGTTTCCAAACCTTTACAATCCATTTTATCATACTTTTCTGTATTGGTGAAATACAAACCAGCGTATCTTTTCTTATTTATCAGTAAATATGGGTAGTAAACCTGAAAAATTCTTTCTTGTGAAAAAAATGTATAGAGAATATATAATTACTAATGATGGGCATTTCCAGTCTCTTCTGGAAAAAATATTTTTCGAAATATTAATTCTCTGTAACTCCTAATAATTTAATTATTTATTTCGCTTCAATTTTTCGAGGAGAAAGAACAAAATTCGAATAATCACAAGTAACAGGAACCGAGTGAGGTCAGTGGCAAGAGTTTTTGATCGGTTGTCGGTCCGCTGGTAATAATCACTCCCTCGTAATGAACTTCCATGAGGAGTGCAAATAGTGATTAACTAATTATGAATTTGGCAACAAAGGTTAATCAATCAAGGTTATTTAATGATTTTTGTAAATGGTTGCCACCTCACAGTTATGGTTTCGGAGAATGAGTATTATTTAAACATGAAAATTAACTTTAGATCATAACATAGACACATGAAATATGCATATTAAGATACTGGCATGCTCAAAAGTGAGCCATGCTAATGCTCTTCACTGTTATTCGAGCGTTGAGTATTTTTGATATTTTGGGGTAAGGTTCCTACTATAAATATAAAGATTCGGGTAAGAAGAGAAAATATGGAATTTTCGGATGGATTCAATTATTTTGGCAGCCTTTTTTTCAAAAATTCAGCAATTAGGTTAATCACAGAGTTCCTTTGACGTTGCACAATTTTCTGCAGTAAAGAGTTCATTTTGAATTCGAATGAAACAGACCAAAAGTTAAGAACAACTGGATGTTGCAACAAGACAATACGTCTTATATCACAGTTCAATAAACAATATATCATTCAGCAGAAACAATCCTGGGTAAATATTAACATAATGACAGCCTGTGGATGATACAAGAAAAGTGGCCAATATTTCCTTACCTCCAAAGATAAAAAAATATTTTTCAGCATACATTTTTCCACAAACTTCAAAATTCCACTGAGTATGACAATGAGGTCAATGAAAAGACCCAACTGAGATAAATTTGTTCAGGTCACGTTAGATTTGATAAGTTTAAGGCCGACTACATGCTGGAGCGGCGACAAGAGCTACTTACCTTTTCAAATTCTAATTTAATAGGCTCAATAAATTTCTTGCTGATTAATTGTGCAGCTTCTCTACCCAATTCCATGCTTCTCTCTAATGATTTCACTTTAAAGTTAACCATCACAGAATCGGTATCGCCATATATTACTTTAGCATCAGCTTCATAACCATTGGATGTGCAATAATGCTGTTCAACTTCCTGTTTTGTTTGTTCTATCATTGTTCGACCGTATGCAGTTACACTCTACAAGGAAAAATGTATTATTTTTGAATGGTTGCAGTTTGAGATCCTTTACCCCAGAAATCTCCAAACAGGGCAACTTTCCAACCTGTGCTCCAGTGAAACCATATACAGAGTTAGCTGATATTTTATATGCTAATTGCCTGCCATCGAGAACTGCTTTAAGTACAGGATCGCTTGTTTCCTTCAAGAGCGCCTTCGTTTTCTTTCTGGCAGACAGGAGATGATTCAGAATATGTGGTAGAAGCCCTGGTCTGACTGAAGATTTGACAAACATACAATTCGCAGGCGTTTTAGTAATTTGTTGGTCATTTAATCTAAAAATGAGGGTATTTATAAATTTGATTGAAGGACTGAAATTTTCACATACCCTAAATTTTGTTGCATATTTGGCTTCAATAAGGTGGTGTAACAAAGATTATGGGCGATCATAATACTAGGGTATAGAGAACTAAAATCAAGGGTTGCTATAGGATCTGTGTAATAACCTCTTATCGGTTCAATAACGGTAGCTCCTTCATACTGCTCCGAACTTGGTCCATAACCATACACAGGCATGAAGTATCCAGCCTCCCTAGCCTGAAATCATTGTTATGCTTATACAGGGTGAGTCTTTGACCACTGCATTAATTTTAACCGAAGATTCCTCTCATCAAATGAAACACTTTTTTCATTTACCATTTTTCCAGATTCGGCTCAGGTAAAAGTTACAAGCGTTTAAAGATTTCACAATGTGCTAATACACTCCCGCATATAAATTATCTATGACATTGTTGGCGGACGAGAATAAGGCATGGTAACGTGGTATACAGCTTGATTCGGGATTCCAACGCTCAGGGACGGATCCATAAAAGTAGTGAAATTTCTGGAGTTTTCCATTTTAAAACATTCAATGAAGAATATCTCGAAAACGGTGCGTTTAAGGAGAAATGATGAAGAATAATATAATGTTCTAAAACGATGGAATATTCTTGAAATGACTCAAGAAAAATTTTATATGCTTTCTTTATGCTAATTTCGATTAGTTTTATGAATCCACAAGTCAATAACTAGAAAACCAGTAGAAGTAGAAAATAACTAATATTTGGAAAATATGTATCATAGTTATAGGAAACTTTACGCCAACATTCATTTTATTCGAAAAAAGGATGTCAAAGCTACAAAATGAAAACTGATTTTTTTTTTTAAATTTCAACAGCCTGTATCTTTTTACCTGAGCTGAATTTGGAAAAATGTTAAATGAAAAAAGTGTTTCATTTGATGAGAGGAATCTTTGGTTAAAATTAATGCAGTGGTCAAAGACTCACCCTGTATATATTGTTTAATACATAATTTGTTTAAAATTAAACACAAATTTGTATAATACAAATTTCATGCTCCCTGAATGAGTTGAGATAATTATCCAAGGAGGATAGCACAAATTTCTAAACGCATTGCCTTGCAGCACATGCAGGATAACCTAATAATATGGTAGAGGTTGGCAAGCTGCTTTGACCTAAACTTCTCTTCTCTGTCCATAAGATACTCACATGTCTTAGTAATTGGGCTACCACTTTAACCTGTTCTCCTTTGGTTAGTAAACTAGTAATAGGCACACCTGTTACCCTAGACATTTCAACATCATTTGTGAAACTTCTGACATGATTCAACAATCTTAATGGCAAATCGGCATCTTTGATACAATAAACAGCCAACCTGAAATTGCAAAATATTTATATGGTTTTGCCTCCAGGCAAGCCAAGGAACCCATCACATATCTGGTGTTTGATAGCAGGCAGAGGCAATCATATTGTAAAATATTTGGGATATATTAAAATTATATATCCTTAAAGTGTGATTTTGGTGTTAAACTTAATTGGAATCATCTATTATGTTTATGAATTATTATTCCAGTAATACAATCTTTTCAATGTGTATTCGATAGTCCTGCTTGGTTGAGATGAAGATGTGTATGAAGCAGGTTCATTGTTGGGAAATTGCTCCACTAAATATATTTAGACATATCAAGAATCAGATGTTAATAATTTATGTCTCGGAGGAAAAACACAGTTCAGATATTTTTACTACAATCCTCTTGTACTGAATTACAAGGTCAAATAAGCAATAGCCTGAGATTTTGTACATACAAGATGAATGTAGATTGATGATGGTTATACATTTCTTTTGAAAACTATCAGCCTAGACTTGTTGAGCAGGAGTGAGAATGCTGACCACATATTTCTATTCAAATTAATTACATGCTCCGAACTGTGTTTTGCATTGTGTTGCAAGTATCTACTTCATCATCCCTAACCACGTCTCCCCCTGCTAGATGGAGCAATTGTCTGCGCGCCACCATTAAGGTCGACCACATCGGTCATAAAAGGCATGAAAACTCCAAGTAAGCTACTTATCACCGATCTATGAGTCGAACACACGTCTATAGCAGGCTCCTGCCAAGCTGTATTGATAAGTTCAAAGGCAGTTCAAAAGCAATGAAAATCAATAGGTAATGTGGTACCTTCCAGACCACGAGTCAAAAACCCACACTACAATCTGATTTTGCTAATTTTCACATGTTTACTTGAGTGTTTTTCCACAATAAATTTATTTTGTTTTAAATCATAAGCCAATGCAGATTTCGATAATTTTCCCGGTTTTGGAAACAAAAGGTACTACACGAATTTTAATAAGAATTGAATATAAAATAATAATGACCGTCAGTTTCAAAATTTTATGATGTAGTTTCAGCACAAGTCAATAGCGGCAAACAATAACCCAAAGCCAACTGCGATATTACGATCATTTATAAAAGCCCTGTATTGAGGTTACATAATTTTTGTATATTTTTAACTAATAATTGCGATACCCAATCAATAAATGAACTAAAATCAAAATGTCAAATAAATTCTGTTTCCTAAATCAAAAATACCTTCGTCTAGTTTGATCATCCCCATTTTGCAAGTCTGTAATGATGCTATAATGTACGTCTTCCTTCTGTTCACCTAAAATTTCTTGACATACACTATTCAAAGTATATGATCTCAGTTTGAAGTCTCTTTTTGTAACCATTAACATATCGTAGGGAACTCTACCCTCAAAATTTATAGTCTTATAGGTCCTTTTGCCGATTTTTGTTTGAGTCACAGTTTCTTTGACAACAGATCTGAATATTGAAAGAAGTTAATACAGAAGTTCCAGATTACAGTCATGCTTGTACATATTTACCTGGAATTTTGAATCCTTCCCAAAAAATCAAACTCCTTCAATTTGAGGTGTTTTGCTCTATCCAATAGATAGGGAAAATCAAAATTGTTGATATTGTAGCCAGTAAATATATCAGGATCGACTGCTCTAACAAACTTAGCCCAAGCTTCTAACATGTCTCCTTCTTTATTGAAACATCTCACCTAAAATTAATTTTAATTTAATTGATCGTTTGACAGTTGCAATAATTCAGAAATCTACCTCTGCGTGGCCAATGGGAGCACAAGTATTCAATGTGAAAACATTTCTTACGAGTACATCTTCGTCTCCATGAAGTCTGACAACATTTGCGATTTGGATTACTGGATCGATATTTGGTTCAGGAAATATTCCTTCAATAAGAAAACGTTTTATTAGCGATTTGATGGTATTAGCCCGATAGTAATCCTGATGCTGCATTCTGACATATTTCATAAGGTTTGGTACAAGGTATCGAAAATAATAAGACAAGTTTGGTTATTGAGGGAACACTGTAAACGGGTAATTCAAGAACGCGCAGTAGGGACATCAGAGTGCATTATTTTTTGACGTTTGATTTTCAGTGGAATCATACTTAAGGATGCATCATGACACAGGTGTTAGGACAAGTGGGTCCGATCGAGAAAGAACAAAATAGGTAGCAGAATGAGTACTACAAAAAAAAGGTTGGTAAGATGCCAGTTTGAAATCATTGAATATTGACAAAATAAAATAAAGAAAACAAATACCAGAAATACGAGGATAGAACAAAGAAAAAATTAACTGAATGGATCGTAAATAGTAATTATAAAATACCCACCATATTTAAAAAACAAATCGAGAAAAGCACTAGCGTGAATTCAAGAGCAGTTGCGCGCATGTTCTATTGTCTATTCATGCCTCACACCCTGTCGAAATACTGCATGAACCTTCAAGCAGACTTTTTAGCGTTAACATGCGAAAGATGCATTGAGCATCAACTTAGTTAAAATTTTGAAATAAAAATTGGTTCAAGCACTGACTTCAGGAGCTTTTGCGCGCATGTTCTATTATCTATTCACCTCTATTGGACACTCTTAATCGAATTTACCATCGATATAGACCACATTAGTTAGGTTAGGCGGGAAATTTTAATTACGATCCATCCGTGGATCCGAGCACTGAATTCCCCATGCATTTCTTATGGACCTAAAATTTACGCGAATTTCTCGCCTGTTTTTAGATACTTTGGCTAATTTCTTAAGGTTTATTTCGGTTGAAATAGATTCTGTGAACCTTTCCCAACCATCTAGAATCAAGTTTTCATAACAAAATTGTATATTTCCAAAATAATTAATAAATTTAAAAGTGTTCACCAAATTCGATTGACGTATGTCTTAGCTCACTCAAAATCTGTCAAAAATAATAACATAACCCTAAATCAGCCTTGTAATGACGCACAACAGAAGTCATCTACGATATACGGTAATCTTTCGAACTACACTGGTTTCAATTTTGATTTAAGAATAAATTGAAGTAGATTTTAATGTGGAAATAACATGAAAACATGCACTAATGATGAAGCTACCCAATACTTGATGTCTCTGTACTAACATTCTCTTTTAAATAGGGTGGTTTCACCTCAAAGTTGAAATTCCTTGTTAAAAAATTTGAATATGGATCTCCCGCCAAGAGAATTATTCTAACCTAACTAATGTGGTCGTTTTTTCGGCTTATTTTGAATAGTGTAAATATGTGTAAAATCTTCCTGTCATGACTTGGCTGTTATACAGCTAAAAGGCCAAAGACAGAGGACCAAAGAAGATTGAAATTAAAGGGCGATTTCCATTGAAACTCTCGGCTCAGATCACTCGGAGTCATATTTGACAGATATTTTCGGTTCAATTGGACAGATGCATTACAGATGAGATCGATTTCGAGTGCTCCATGTGTGTCAATGGAAATCGCCATAAGTTGTTATTGTTATATTATTTGTTTCATTTTGTTGAGAAAAATATTGTGTAGTAGGCAAAATATATTATTATTATTATTATTCGATGAATACATTTCGTACCATTTTAATGGCAGACTTGAGAAATGAGAGAATCGTCGAAGATCACAGAATTTTTAATTCTGACATAATGTATTCGGAATTGATATTCATTAAACATCCAATAATATACGAAAAAAATTACGTCTCAAGTAATTTGGGGATACGATATTCCAAGAAAATTAGCGCGTCGGCATTCTACAAGTAATCACTGAGTTTTAATTGGATCGGATTTGTATATTCTGAGTTATAGAGAAAATAACAACAAAATTTCAGATGTGTATAACTCCAAAACCATTTGGCCAATCAAGCCTATTCACAAAATCGAATGTTGCATTTGGATGAGCAACCTACCCTGAAAATTTCAATTCGATCGGGTTTGTAATTTTGAGTTATCGAGAAAATAATACTCCAGATGGGTATAACTCCAAAAGCATTCAGCCGATTAAGTCCAACAACGTACATAACTGTCCTATTCAGATGCGTAAACTAATAAGAGCAATGGGATTTTATGTTTTATGGAAATTCATTATTTACATACTTGCCATATTGTAATTCAAAGAATATACTCTCACCTTTTCTTCCTGCACACTCAATATCGAAACTATGAATCCTAAATCGTGCTACGTCAGACCAATTTTCCTCTTCTGGAGAGTGGGCTATGAAATCTTCCCATGAAACATCTACCTCAAGTTGGCATCGAGATTGTGTAGGAGGTTTGGAGAATTTGTTTCTTTGGTGCCATTTTCCTACAGGCAATTCAAGCCAACAACATCCCATAATTTTTGTGTCTATCATAAACCTCATTTCTATATCAACATTCGATTCAAAGAACGTGAAGGAATGGCTTGATAGAGGCTGATATATTATCTGATTTTCCAACAAACGTTTAGCTGCTGGAACGAACTTAGGAAGAGCTACTGTAATTTTAGCAAATTGTTGGTTATCTTCCCCAGTGTATTCAACAAGATTCTTTCCTTGGACCAGTTCCAACGCTAATACTGCATCTGTGATGTTGTCCTTATTTCCTCCATGTATATCACCAACAACTACTTCATTCAGTTTATTCTGTTGACAAAGATTGAAAACAATGCAGTTTAAATTAAACTTGTTAAGAAATAATAACTAGTTTTTGTTCCCACCTTGAATGGTTTGCAATCTGATTCTGTGAAAGTTTGTGGTACATTAACATAAAAATAAGGTGAAAAACCATGTATATGACAGCAAACGCTGTTTCCATTTTTAGTGACACCAAATGTTCTTATGATTGGGACAGGACCACTCTGAGCACCAGGCATTCCAGGATATGGGCTTCCTATGTAATGATCCAACTCTAATTCTTGAAATATAAGTGTGTCTTTAATAGGAGCAATATTTCCTACAGAGGGTCTCTGGATGTCAGCAATTTTTCTACAACCAATAACTTGTTAAAAAAAAAGAGTTTATTTCATTTAATCCAGACTTACTTCATTATTTTGGAGGGACTTGGAGTCCCATCATTATCAGAAGGGCGTTTACTCATTTTTTTGAAAATATTCTGTTGGGAGTCTTTCAAGTTTCATATAAGATCGTCTTTTTTTGAATACGCAAAACCGCCAAAACTTGTCAAAACAAAACCTAACCTCAACAAGCAAGCTGTCAGCTGTCTGCTTTTAGTTTTCTTCTTCCATTTGTAGGAGCATGAGAACATTTTTATCCAGCTGTCTGAAATGATGTTAAAGCACAGATTACATAGTTAATCTGTGGTTAAAGTTACTCTAGGACTGTATCCATAGTCGTCCCTCAAGATGAGATACAAATAACGAAATCTCCCATTGGTTGTATTGATCGGCAGAACCAATAGGAAAACTCGTTCATCGTACCCCATCTTGAGGGTTGACTATGAATACGGCCCTTAGACTAGGCAATCTTCATCAGATTTCAATTGAGAAATGAGACAAGCTTAATTTCGACTGGCTCCTGCTTATACGTATGCCCCATATATAAATTAACCAGGTAACACAGGGACCTCCCTAATTTTACGATATCGCTGGGAGGTCACCAAGAGCTCTCTATCACCTCCAAATGTCCACCACAGGGCATGAGCCCAGTAAAATCTCAGAGATATCACATGGAACTTCTCAAACTGCTCACCCTGGGCAATATTTGGAGAGGATGGTTGCGATATCGCAGAGAGGTCACCCGGACCTCTCTATCATCTCCAAATGTCTGTCACAGGGGATGAACCCAGTAAAATCTCAGAGAAATCACATGGGAAAGTTCGCAAACTGCTCAACCTAGGGAATACTTAGAGAGGTTCGCTGCGACATCCCTGAGAGGTCACCCAAACCTCTCTATCACGTCCAAATTTCCGCCACAGGGCAAGGGCCCAGTAACATCTCAGAGAAATCACAACTGTTCTCAAACAGCTCAACGCAGGGAATACTTTGAGTGGTCCACTGTGATATCGCTGAGACGTCGCCCAGACCTCTTTATCACCACCAAATGTCCACCACAGGGGATGAGCCAAGAAACATCTCAGAGAAATCACATGGGGAAGTTCTCAACCTGGGGAATTCTTGGAGAGGTTCGCTGCAATATCGCTGGGAGGTCACCCTGACCTCTCACCTCCAAATGTCCGCTACAGGGGATAAGCCCAGTAACATATCAGGAAATCACATGGGGAAGTTCGCAAACTGCTCAGCCTGGGGAATACTTAGAGAGGTTCGCTGCGATATCACTGTGAGGTCACCCTGACCTCTCTATCACCTCCAAATGTCCGCTACAGGGGATGAGACCAGTAACATCTCAGAGAAATCACATGGGGAAGTTCTCAAACTCCTTACCCTGGGCAATATTATGAGAGGATCAGTGCGATATCACTGGGAGGTCACCCAGACCTCTCTATAACTTCCAAATGTCTGCCACAGGGGATGAGCCCAGTAAAATCTCAGAGAAATCACATGAGGATGTTCTCAAACTGCTCACCCTGGGCAATACTATGAGAGAATCAGTGCGATATCGTAGGGAGGTCACCCAGACCTCTCTATCACCTCCCAATGTCCGCCACAGGGTGTGAGCCCAGTAACATCTCAGAGATATCACATGGGGAAGATCTCATCAGACTGCTCATCCTGGGTGATACTGATAGAAGATTGCTGTGATATGGATCTCTAATCTGTATATCTTCTAAATGTGCAGTACAGCGCGTAGACCATTGCGCCTTCTACCGGTGGAAACGAGAAGTGAGTTGGATGGAATAGTCCCCTAATTTCTTATTCTTGTTGAATTTGCGATGACTTTATGAGCTCGCAATATGAATGCGTTATTCTCGTTACACTAGTGGAACTCCGCAATAGGAATTTCCTATTTTCGTTATACTCACGATGACTTGAGGAGATCGCAATGGGATTATCTTATTCTGGTTACCTATGCAATATCTTGAGGAACTCCGCAATAGGCTTTTGTTATTCTCGTTGTACTTGCGATGTCTAGAGGAGCTGGCAATAGAAATGTCTTATTCTTGATACATAGGCAATATGTTGAGGATGTCCGCGATGGGAATTTCTTATTCTCATTGTATTTGCGATATCTTGAGGAGCTCGCAAAAGGAATGTCTTGTTCACCTTACACGTATGTGATATCTTGAGGAACTCCACAATAGGAACTTCCTATTCTCGTTTTACTTGCGATGGCTTGTGGAGCTCGCAATAGAAATGTCTTATTGTGGTTACAAATGCGATATCTTGAGGAAGTCCACAAAGAGAAATTCTTATTCTCGTTTTGCGAGAACTTGAGAAACTTGCAATAGGAATGTCTTATTATGGTTATCTGTGTGATATCTTGAGGACCTCGCAATAGTAATGTCTTATTCTGGTTATCCACGAGATATCTTGAGGTGCTCGCAATAGGAATGTCTTATTCTAGTTATCTGCGTGATATCTTGAGAAGTTCGCAATAGGAATGTCTTATTCTCACTATATGCGTGATATCGCGGATATCCGATTCCGTAGTACAAGAAACTTTATTAGAGAAACTCGAAATCTTAGGTATAAGAGGCGCACAACTTGACCTCTTCAGGGGCTATCTACAGGGCAGGAGGCAGCAAGTTCTTATACAAGTAAACGACGAGATATTTATGTCTGCCAAAAGTTTCATTACTTTGGGTATAATTCAAGGCAGTATACTAGGCCTACTCCTAATCATTATATATGTAAATGACTTCTGTGAAACCTTAACTGATGGATAAGTGATACCACTGGACTTTGCAGATGACAAGAACATTATTACGATCTCTCATCAATTGACTAATCTTGGATCTGACCTATGTACTGTGATGAGCAGGGTGAATGGTTGAGGGACAACGCTCTACTGCTGAATCCAAACAATACAGAATGCATGATTTTCGCTACTGTTAGGTTCACTTTAGTGTATCCGGATCAATTCACATTTGGGGGTCATGTTGTTGAGGTCTCCAGATCAGTGAAGTTTCTGGGATTGATTATTGATTTCTCTTTGAAGTGGAATGATCATAATATGAAGTATATCATGGGAAGGTTAAACTCTGTAATTTACACTTTGAGAATACTAAGAGATAACGTTGAAAATTTAATTCTGAAGATGGTTTACTTCTCAAACATTCAGTCGCTGTTAACATATGGTCTAATTTTCTGGGGAAGAGTTCTTCCCTTCAAAGCATTTTTATTGTTCAGAAACTATAGTTTCTGAACAATAAAAATTGCTATAGCCATAAGAGTACTTTTCAGACTTGGCTATAGAGAGTCCTGTAGGGGTATTTTTAGGTCCAGTGGAATTTGACTGTTATTGGTTTATATATATACAAAAGTTTATTATTTATGCAAAAACATAGGAAATATTTTAATGAATTTAAAAATGTAAATAATACCAGAAGGATGCACCATTTAATTTCTTCCCTGTTCATAATAGAAATAGAAATTTATTTGTAGAAATAATAGGTACACAATACATTCCACAAATAACAATTATTCCCACAAATGCATAGCCTGTCCGTGGGGTGAATCACCAAATTAAACTCCATTCTAAACTATACAGGTAATATAAAGCAATAAAGGTAATATAATAAGAATAACTGAATACAAACAAGTAAATAAATTTAAAGCTGAGTAACTATATGTTCGAAAAAAGTTGCACATATAGGTCTATGAAATTTTTCGACATGTTACCTGGGTGTGTTCAGGCACAACTTGACTGTGGGCCGGTTTCTCAATTGCGAGTTAACTCGAGGTTACTCTACGCGTTCATGAATATCGCTAAATACATGCGTAACTCGCAACCTCGAGTTAACTCACAATTGAGAAACCGGCCCTGTAAGAGTTTTAAGAAAGTGATCTTTAAGTTAATTATGAATATTGAGCCCTATTCTATTGAGGAGTTTGAACTAGCCTGACGTTCACTTACTAAATTTTAATATAGTATTAATATGTAATTTCTGTAATTTGACCTGTTTCCTTTTCTTTGATATTTGTATCGATGATTTTTTATCGGTAACGCCGTGTGCGGTGGAACGCAATTTTATTCTTTCCAATGTAATCAAATAATGGAATAACGAGCACTACACCACTACGGAGCATAGTTCATAGCACAGAAAACAAATATAATTCATAGTTCCGCCGTCTTAGAGTCACGGTACGGACACTCCAAGCCCTCATCAGCCTTGGGTGAGTTCGATAGCTGGATGGGTGACCGTTGCCACGATGACTTTCGAACCGAAAGATATAACGACTTGCAATTTTCAGGGTAGGGTGCGCATCCGAATGCGATAATTTTTTTTGGCTGAAAATGGTCTCAAACGATTTGGTTCGACTCACTGATGAAGAACTCGAGATCAAAATTATGTTTGGCCGACAGGCCGTTGCCACAATACCTTGGGAAAAAATTGGTTCAAGCACTGACATGAAGTCAGAAGCATTTGCGCGTATGTTCTATTGTCCATTCTTCTGTATTGGACACGAATTTACCATGGTAAATTCGATTAAGGGTGTCCAATACAGAAGAATGGACAAAGAACATACGCGCAAAAGCTTCTGACTTCACGTCAGTGCTTGAACCAATTTTTTTTTCGTGATTTTTTTAAATTTTCTAATAGTACGGCTCTTAAAATTTTTTTTTTCGTAATTTTTTTCAAATTTTCTAGGGGTATGGTTCCTACAAAATTTTAAACACGTCTTTAAGTTCATTTTCTACTACTAGTTACCAAGCTTCAATTAGATCGAATATTTATTTTTTGAGTTATCAAGGAAATAATATTCCAGGTGGGTATAACTCGGAAACCGTTAGACCGATTATGCCCAAAAACGAACTCAACTGTCCCTTTCGGATACGCAACCTATCCTGAAAGTTGCAAGTCCATATCTGCTTTCGTTCGAAAGTTATCGAGGCAACGGTCACCCATCTACTGAACTCACACAAGAATGCTCGAATCTCCAACAATATTTAACCGATCGTATTAAAACTAGAAACTTGGCAGTAGAGTTAGGTTATGAAAGCTCTTGCTAAATTTCAGCAATTTCAAACGAATAGTTACTGATATATAGAATTTTTTTTTTAATTTTCAATGATTTATTAAAAATTTTCTACGAATGCTATCCTCACCAAATTTTGCAAACATTTCCGCGTTGGCATTCTACAACTAATAGCCATGTTTGAATTCAATCGGTTCAGTATTTTTCGAGTTAATGAGGAACAAAAAACCACCAAATTTCAGAAAATTTCAGATGGCTATAACTCTAAAACCGTTTGGCCGATTATGCTCATAAACAAACTGAAATGTCGGGTTCTGGTGTGGGTTCAGGTTAAGTTTGTGAATTTGAATGCGACATTTGAGTTTGTTTATAGTCACAATCGTACAAACGATTTTGGAGTTATACCCATCTGAAATTTGGTTGTTATATCCTCAATAACTGGAAAAATGCAAAACCGACTAAATTTAAACATCGTTATTAGTTGTAGAATGCCAAAATTTCGTGAGGATCGTATCACTAGAAAATTTTCAATTCCATAATCAGTAACTATTCGTCCGACATCGCTGAAATTTTGCGGGCCTTCAGAACCTGACTCTACTGCCAAGTTCCAAGTTTGAACACGATCGAATATATATTTTTAGAGATTCGTGTGAGTTCAGTAGATGGATGGGTGACCGTTACCTCGAACTTTCGAACGAAAGGAGATAGGGATTTGCAATTTTCAGGGTATGTTGCGTATCTGAATGGGAGAGTTATGTTCGTTTACGGGCATAATCCGTCAAACGGTTTCGGAGTTATACCCACCTGGAATATTATTTCCTCGATAACTCAAAAAATATAGACCCGATCGAATTGAAGCTTGGTAACTAGTTGTAGTATATCGACATAAAGACGTGTTCATGTAAGAACTATACCCCTAGAAAATTACAAAAAAAATACGAAAAAAAATAATTCAAGCACTAACGTGAAGTCAGGAGCTTTTGCGCGAATTCACCATGGTAAATTCGATTAAGAGTCTCCAATACAGGAGAATGGATAATAGAACATAGGCTCATAAGCTCCTGACTTCACGTCAGTCATTGAACCAATTTTGTAACTATTATAAGTCTCGATGGGGGTCCAATGACTCCCCCTCTGAGTGCGCCACTGAGTTGTTAAAATAGTTTGGTGGTAGAATTGTGACAATTATTGGATGGTTTATATATATAATAATGAATAGAGGAAATATCTGAAGGTTGATGGGATTATATTCAAAATTTCTTTCACATTTGCAGTGTTTTTAGATTGTAATAATTCTTTGAATTAATATTATTATAGAATCCCCGTACCTACTCTCGATTCAATTAATAAAAGCACCACTGGATTTACAAATAAATTTGTGAATATTGGTATTTCGTTGGTCCTTCGAGCAGTACAAGTTCGATACACATTCCACTTGTCCGAAACTCCGAACCGGAAGTGATGACAAGGTGAATAAATTTCACATTCCTTGCAAGAGCAGATGATAATAGGCAATAATTGTTCATCAGATTAAACAGGTAGGTAGGAATTATGTGGCATCAGATTTTTTTTATGATTGCTTCCGAAAAATTCCGACCCACCGTCATTATCAAGAGTCCGAGCACCTCCGTATTTCAATATTATCCCGTTATCAACCATATTTTAATGTTATTCACGTATCGGCCTCTTTCACGATGTCCAGAAAGATCTCAGCCTCTAGTAAAGGTACAACCTCATCTTTCTTCTTTCGTCTCGCTTAAACTACATTGTTCCGAAGCCGAAAACCAGTTTCTGAAAAACATGGGCGTGCTCTGAGGAATTTCAATGGCTGGAACTGTGCGCATACAAAATACAAACAAAAAACCGAATGCCGAAATCCCCGTCTGGGCTCCCCTCTCGTGCGGCGCTCATGAAGTGTTTACAAACTCTCTGTGTTGAGGGCTCAGGTGTAAGTTCTAACAGAAATAGTACTCATTCGGGCGAAAAATTAACCTAATAGTGGAATTGGAGGATCTTGATCGTGATACCACATTTTTCGTGATATGTGTTGGTATGTGGGACCAGGTGATGTGAAATAGCTCAAGGGCAGTGACAGAACCGTTGGTATGTCGTAGTACGTTTGACATGGCCCATCAAAATGGGACACAAAGTGCTGGTTGGGAACAACTAACCCCTACGAACAGGGAGGGCAATGAATGCCCCGAAGAGCAGCAGTGGACTGGGGTTGATCACCTGTCTGGCCCTCTCAACCCCCTCTGCATCACCGATGCCAGTCACGAAATTTTAAGGCCGAAACCTAGAAGGTAATTTTGGAAGACTTGACGGCGCCAAGTAATTAATTATTTGGTTGAAGATATTGTCGATTATTTTGAAAGATATTTTAATTATACAGCAGCTTTCAGATCATCCGATAATTTAGGTAATTTCATCAAAAATAATAAAGATAATAAATCTGGAGTCTACAAGTTAAGCAGTAATGACTGCCTAGTGGTTTATATTGGTCAAACCAGTAGATCGTTCAGAAAATCAAGTCAACAACATCAGATGAGTTACATACCTAATTACTTTTTACTCAATATATGTAAACCATTTGATAGCATATAATTTTAATAACAACTAAGGGATCATCAATCGGTATCAATAATAAAACTTCTGGACTAACCCTCTCGAAATCAATAGATACAATTCTAGGAAAATTCTTTTGAATAAAAAAACAGCTGTCGACCGATCGCAACAATTATTGAATATCTTCAAGTACTCGCGAAATACCAGCGGCAATCCCAATTCCTTTTTAGTACCTAAGCCTGTTTTAATCAATCTTCACTTTTAAGATTTTGCGTGAGTGCTCCAGATATTGAAACAGTTCAAATGTAGAACCCGAAGAAGTCACAGTGTGGCGAAACAATTATCGTTCTTGATTAAAGAAGTGGAAATTTCAAATTTGATTAATTATTTAATTATTTGTTAACATTTTTCTTAACAAGGCCAAATTTCTGTGTTTTTTTTTATTTTCAAGTGATTATGGTCTTGAACCGTTAAATTTGAGTTATTCTGATTGGCTGGGCGTTTGTGAACACGATAATTTTCGAAAGAAAAAATTACTTTGAGTCTTGAATTTAACAGGGTGGAATTGAGGCTCAAATGGAAAGATCAACTTCGCGAAAGGGTAAGGTTCACCCATCGGGCCGTAAAATATTACAATTTACATTTCCATTTCTTAAATATTTAAAACAATATGATTCTTATCAAATTTAAATCGAAAAGCTTCAATATCTCTTTAAAAATTTACTAGATTGATCTGGAAATTTTTGTATATATTTGTATATAATTATCACAAGAAAGTCCACATAATCAGCGATTTAGAATTTTTACCATAGGAGAAAATTGGTTATTTCTGGAATATTTCAGTGTTGGTATACTACGTTCACTTTTATAAAGTCTCCCAGTTGGCCATGATTTAGGTCAATCACGTTTTTGTAACTAAAACAGAGGCAGGTTGACACTGCTGAAATATCGTCAAGGTCAAAACAATTCGCCTAGATGTTGCCAATTTCTTTTCTACTCTCAACATAATCATAACATAATCTTATCTTAGACAAGATATTATCACAGAATCTTAGACAAGATATTATCTTCCAATATAATAAAGAACTCTTAGCTTTGAAATTGAAAAGTACGAAAGTACTTTTGAAGAAGCAGAGACAGGGTATCAGGAAGTGCTATACAGAACCGAAATCTGCAATAGGAAAACTTCATTCTGACATGTTGAACTCTCGATTGAAATTACTTAGTCTCCTATCATTATATTCTATTGATGTATTAGAATGACTCGGGTTTTGTAGTACTACTACATTTTGAAACTAGTGTATTTGAAATTGTGCAAGAAGGTATATAAATGTCTTCTGTAGGCTTATTTCTTGAGAATTTCGAAAAGTGGGTTATTCTGAAATTCGAGAATTGAATAAAACTATCAACAAAATAATTCTAAAGATTTTCGTTAAGCGTCTGACGAAGGAGTCTGATAGAGACTCCGAAACGTTTCGACATAGTTGTTTCTTCATTGATGTTGTTTCGTTGTTGTTTGTTAGGCAACATGTGTTTCTTACGCAGAAGCAAATCACAAAATAATTACTTTTTATTTTATAGATATTTTTCAGAGTTTGGGAGAGAAAACCCAGACAGAAACATTTTAATAATGAGTATATCTCCCACAGTATCCTTTAATGATTACTTATTTGATAGTTAGTCATTGATAAAGATAATTTTCCCCAAATACGGACATGTCCTCTCGGTTTTGGCGCTCTTGTTCCTCGAGAATGCTAATCAATTTTTCCAAATGTCTGTAATTATCGAATTTTTTGATGGAAATGTTCTTAAACGATTTGGTTCGACTCACTGATCAAGAATCCGTGCTCAAAATCAATTCTGTCCGGCCGTAACCACGATAACTCTCGAACGGAATGAGCTAGACAGTTGAAATTTTCAGAGTAGGTTTAGGCGATAAATATCTCAGTTAAGCTCGTTATTGGACAAAATCGACCGGATGGTTTGGGAGTAATAAAGAAAAAAATTGTTTTACATTACAAATTTCAAATTAATTTTTTTTCAAGATGCAATTTCACTATAAGAATCCATTGATATCATTTTCAACTCCAACAAGCTTATACTTTCGGGGATGTGATTTTTCAAAGTTTCAATAATAAATCGTACTTCTATGTTTTCACAGAATGCTATACAGAGGGGTATAATAACCCTTCTGTTCTAGAAAACAAAGTATGATTGAATGCAAAATGACTAATGAAATAACCTCAGCTATCGTAGAATTATGAGGATGATATGATATTATACATAAGTTACATAATCAAATTGGGTTCAGAATATCTCCAGTATCTCCAGTTCGTTGTTGGGTAGAACTGGTCTGTTTGAATTTAATTTCTTTCATGATGCAGTCCTAACATAAGAATCCATTGATATCCTTCCCAGAGACCAATACTTTCGGAGATATGATTTGACAAAGACAGAGCCAAAAGCTCCTATCCACAGGGCTTTCCCACATTTTTCAAAAAGGCTACGATCCAGAAATTACGAGAATATGAAATAGTTGATGATTTTATGGATTAAAGCTGGAAAAGTACCATCTGGGAAGAAAATTCATTATTTTTTAATTTTGTGCCACCTCATTATAAAAACATCTAAATATGATTCAAGCTACTAGACAGTTTTATGCGGAAACACCAAATACGTTTAGTCTTAATAATTTTTTTCTGTTCTTCCTAAATTTGTAAATAAAATTTCAAAATATTGATATACAAGGTGTTGTTTCAACTCGGAACCGAAATTATTAATTTAATATAAGGCCGGGTCTGGAATGAGACTTGTTTTAATTATGTTAATCGACACCACTGTAGACAAAGAACATACGAACAAAATATAACAAAATATTAGGGTTGTTCAAAAGTCATGATTTATTAAAAAAAATAAGAAAATTAATAAATCACCCTGTATCTTGGTTATGGAGAACGATAGGCACAGAAAATAAAGGTTATTTAGAAGCATCTTGGTGTCCTCCATCTCCCCTCACTTTATGCACATTTCCCAATGAATTACCCTGTATAAAAGCGATTCTAGGATGTGACCTAGTTAGCACATTCTACATAAATGATGAAAATTTAAATTTTCTAGGTAGGTACTTCATTCCAAATATAGAAATAATAACGGGCAAAGGCATAATATGTATATACCACATTTTCTGCATTATGTAAATCATTGAACAATATTTATGAACCTGTTATTTTTCGCGACATTCCATCATTTATATGATGGATACCACCTATTTGATTCACGATGTACTACGGTTGTACAGTTAAGGCTTGCTTTATGCATAGCGTTTTGACGGCTGCGGAATTTCGGGATGATGAAAACACATAGGTTAAAACGATAGAGTTTATACACGTTCGGGTGCGTTTTTCCTCACGCCGAACATCCCGACATTCCTGTCCCGAATTTTCGCAACCGTCAAAACGCACCGGCGTGAAGATAGCAGTCACTTATTTGCGCGCTTGCAGTCGTTTCACCAGTGGCGTCGGTGAAACACATCTGGTATTTGAAATTTGCAGAAAACGTTTATTGTGGACTAATGAACAAGTCTTATCCATTTTATCCACTTCGGATGGCTTTGAGAGGTGGAAATTGGAACCGCCCCCTTATAGATAGATACATACTTTCAAAACTCATCGAAAAATATATCCTGTACAGATGAAACTCACGAGGAACATTTATTTTGGACCAATGAAGTACTCTTATCAATTTTATCGACTTCAGATGGGTCCGAGGGGTGGAAATAGTAACCACCCCCGACTTTTCATATACCGGCATAAAATATTGGAAAAAAATATCCTCTAGAAAACAAACTTACAGAATACGTTTAGTGGGAGCTTACGAACAATTTTTATTAATTTTATCGCCTTAGGATGGGTAACAGGGGTGGGAATGGGAACCACCCCCCAATTGATAACTACCTTCATAACACGTCGGAAAAAAATAGCCTCTACAGATGAAACTTCCAGAAAACTTTTATTGTGGACTTATTAACAGGTCCTATTAATTTTATCGACTTCCGGAAGGTATGAGCAATAGGAACCGCCCCAGTAGTCGATAAAATTAATACGATTTGTTCATGAGTTCACAATAAACGTTTCTGTAAGTTTCATCGGTAGAGGCTATTTTCTTCGACGAGTTATGAAGATATATATCAATTGGGGGGTGGTTCCAATTTCCACCCCTCGGACCAATGTAAAGGCTATAAAATGAATAGGAATTGTTCATTAGTCCACAAAAAACATTTTCTGAGAGTTTCATCTGTAGATGCTAATTTTTTCAACGTATTATGAAGGTAGATATCAATTGGGGGGCGGTTTTCATTTCCACCCCTCGGACCTATGACCTATCCGAAGGAGATAAAATTAATAAGAATTGTTGATAAATTCAGAATAAACATTTTCTGTGTGTTTCATTTGTAGAGGCAATTTTTTTCGACGTGTTATGAAGATACACTTCGGAGGCAGTTCCCATTTCCACCCCTCGGCCCATCCGAAGTCGATAAAACTAATAGGAATTGTTCATTAGTTCACAATAAACGTTTCCTGTGAGTTCCATATGTAGAAGCTATTTTTGGCGCTCTTGTTCCCCGGAACAGAGTGCTTATCAATTTGCCCAAATGTCTTCAATTTTCGTATTTTTTGCTGAAAATGGTCTCAAACGATTTGGTTCGACTCACAGATCAAGAATCCGAGGTCGAAATCGATTCCGTCCGGCCGTTAACACGATAACTCTCGAACGAAAGGAGTTAAGGGATTGAAATTTGCAAGGTGGGTTTGGAGCGTAAATATCTCGGACGAGTTCGTTAATGGGCGAAATCCATCAAGCGGTTTCGGTTCGAGCGGAAATCGAAATTTTCAAACAAAAATGTCCATTATCTCGGACAATTTGAACTTTTTCTGTGAAGGGCTTAAAGTAAACTTGTTTTAAATTACTAATAAGATTCATGTGCCAAATTTCATGTCGGAAAACCATGAAAAATATTTATTCTTTTTTTGCTCATAACTCTTTTAAAAATTGAATAATTATCTATCGGATGTTTTTTTTTAGGTGACTATTAGACGACATTAGTGTCAGCAAGAATATGTTTGGAACTAGTAAAATTCGTTTGAGATTGGCTTATCGACATTTGTTCGAACTTCCCTGAAAAGTAGTTTCATTCTGTGCCTTTTCGTCGATTGAGCGTTACTCAAAATTCCCCGATTTGTAGGGTTTTGACAACGTTCAATTTGGAGTTTTTTGATGCTGATCCGTTCATTATGTCTTTTGATCAATTCAAAAGGTATTTAAAGCTGAGATTCCTCATTTGAGTCCTAAATAGCTCTCATCTTTTTATATTATCGTCTTATAGAAGCTTCAGTTTGTTTTTTTTTTTTTTTTTTTTTAATTTAATGCTTGTGGCTTTTACTTGATGCAAATCCATATTAACTCAATGAAAACATATATACGATTTACACTTATTTATTCAATATTGTGACGCGTTTCGTCGACACAGCGACTTCATCAGACTACATCATACTGCTTCAGTTTGTTGTAATTTATCCGGTATTTGTTTTTAGTTTGCTGAAATTTTTATTAGTATTTATGAATTTAGTCTTTAGGGTTGTATGATACTCTCAATATTAATATGTGAGTACTGTGTTGGGTTGAGATATCCGTTTGTATTCCTATGTTCAATAAATAAAAAAAATAGTTGTTCCTATTCGTGATTTCCCCATTAAAATCATTCAATTTCACATTTAATTCACATCAAAGAATCCCAAGAATGCAAATCTTGCTGCAATTTGCCAATTTATAGCTACATTTTTGATTGAAGAAGAATTTTGTCATGAATATCCATCGTTCAATTTCAACGCCAGTTAATTATTTTCTATGATGAGAGATTTGTGAAAATTCGAACAAATGTCAAAAAACTAAGTTCAAGCAAAATTGTCCATACCTTCCATGCCGATACTAATATTGTCTAGTCCCCAAAAAAAAATCTGTTGGGTAATTATTCAATTTTTAAAAGAGTAATTAGCTAAAAAGGAAAAATAATTTTTCACGGATTTCCGATCTGAATTTTTGCACTCATATAAATTGTAATTCTAAACAAGTTTACTTAGAGCGTTTCATACAAAAAGTTCGAAATTTCCGAGATAGTTGACATTTTTGTTCAAAAATGGCAATTTCCGCTCAAACCGGAAGTCGCAGTTGGCCGACTTTTATATCATTTTTATCACTTTCGATACACCAACTTTTTGTATAAAATAAAATTCTGAAATATTAATATAAAAGAAAAGTCTCTCTTAGTGCGGAGTTGCTAGGAAACACTGCAGATATCTAGTCGCAAATGTTAAGTTTCGAATTTTCTCGAAACAAATTCCTTGAGTTTCCCTTCAGATCTCAAATGCTATCGGTACGAACTCTCAAAAAGGTGGGATTTAAAGAATGACAAAGTCGCACTGGAGCTGATCGAAACCAGCCTACCGTCTAATCCTTCCTTTGAGAAATTTCGCCCAATTTGACACGGAATTAGAATGGGGTTCTCCGGATACTTGAAGAAGCCATAGTTAATTACAGGGGAGGGAAGGGTGGCACTTAGGGACAACGAAAGTAATTCTGAAGGTTCGAGACCGTTTCCTGAAGTAAAGGAAATATTTGCCAGTGTTCCGTGGTTCCTGATCCATTCGTAAAGAGAAGGAAAACGGAGTATTCAAGTATTCTCATTATTATAACCTCGATTCTTTTAGATTGTAATTTCCCCTTCTTAGAGTTCTGCGAACAAAAACTGTGGGAAAGCCCTGTAGACAGGAGCTTTGGCGCTCTTGTTTGAATTTTGACAAATCATATCTCCGAAATTATTGGTTTCTCAGAGTTGGCAATGATATCAATGGATTCTTATGATAGAACTCAATCATAAATAAAATTAGATTAAAACATCATAACAGAATTCAAATTCAACAAGAGTGTCAAAATTATTAATCCAAAACCAACAGACCAATTCTACACAATAACAGACTTATCCGAGATATTTATTCCTCAAATCTACCATGAAAATTATATTATATCCATTGAAACTTAGCCAATATTCCAGCTCTGTTTCAACTGGAGATATTCTGAACCCAATTTGATTGACCTGCCAAGTATATATTTCCATCATCATATGGATTATCTAAGAGCTATCTATGTACGATAGCTGAGTAAGAAAACCCTATTGGCAGGAATGCTCTGGACTTGTTGATTTATTACCAATGGTATCGACATTTTTCATTATTATTTTTGAAAACGCTAAACAGCGTTCATGGCCATGGGAAGATACTGTCTGAGCTCTGCGGGACTCGTTTCTCGATTAAAATCGAGAGAATGGTGGTGATTTCACGCATCAAATATTCACTGGTGGGGAATGGCTGAATTCCTTGTTTTGTCTCATAGGTGGCGTGGGTGACTATGTATAATCGACCAGGCCGGTCGTGAGAGGCTTAATACGGTTCAGTTTAGTTGAATTTGTTGTGGAGCTACAGAGTACTGATGAAGGCCAAGAAGCTAGGAATGCCTCTGCTATTGCTTTTCGGCAAGTCAATTAAATCCCCTGGGGTTTATTTCAGCTGTGAAATATATGCATAAGTATATTAATTATACGAAGCCATTATGAGGACCCTATTGGCAGGAACGCTCTGGACTTGTTGATTTATTAACAACGGTATCGCCATTTTCCATTATCATTATTATTCAGAATATCTCCAGTAAAAACAAAACTGGAATATTGGCTAAGTTTCAATTGATATAATATAATTTTCAGAGTAGATTTGAGGAATAAATATCTTGGATAAGTTCGTTATTGGGTAGAAACGGTCTGGTGGTTTCGGATTAATAATATTTGGCACTGTTTTTTTAATGACACTTTTTTTAATTTAATTTCTTTTATGATGCAGTTCTATCATAAAAATTGATATTATTCCCAACTCTGGGAAACCAATACTTTAGGAGATATGATTTGTCAAAGTTTGAACAAGAGCGCCAAAGCTCCTGTCCACAGGGCTTTCCCACTTTTTTTTCAGGAAATTGTGTATATGCCCCCATCATCCAGTTTGGATTCTGATCTGACCAATACCGACAGTTTTGTCTGTTGACAGTTCCATTTAAATAAAATGTTGCTCCGTCCCAGGACTTTCCTACATTTATTGTTCATCACCAAACAACCCTCCTCACTGTTCCTGATAATCGATAAACTGTTTCATTCACATTCGTTCAACTCAAATATAGTAAACATATCCACAAAATTAATACGATAAGCGTACTGAATCAGCTGAACCAGAAAATAGAGTAAAAGTGGCATTGTCACTTGCACCCATTCAGGGCCTACTCGATTTTTTCCCATTATTAATTACAATATCCCATATTAATTGAATTAATTTCAGGCTATTAATCGTGAGAATATGAAAGTTCTATCGTATAATCTCATCTCCAGCATGGTGTATAAAATTCCTAGAAAGTAATGATGATGATTTCAAGGAAAGCATGGGAAGTTGGGACATTGTTTTATATCCAGAGTTCAACCTTATCGTATCAATGTTTGGATATTATTATATATCGTAATTTGAATTGTTTCCATGCAGTCGTAGGTTAAGTAGTGAATTTGATGTTAGTTCGCAAACAATTTGCTACTTAAACCGATTATAATACTGAATGGGTCGAAAATATATCACGAATTGCTTTTCTGGGCAATACAGTATATTGTTTGCATATTATTTAAGGCACTCTGAGCAATAAATATCACAGTGTTAATCTTCAGTTGATCTGTACAATTCTATAGAATTCAGAAGATAAACTACATTCAATCGTCCTCAGATACCGGCCCTAAGTTATATATTAATTTCAACCAGATATTCCTATTATCAAACGAAACGCTTCTATAATTTAACATTTGTCCAAATGCGGCTAAGGTAAAAATATACAGGCTGTTGAATTTGAAGAATTAATTTCAGTTTTTGCGCGTACACATATGTTCTGGGGAACATCGCGTTATCGTTTTGCCCAAATGTCTGTAATTTTCGACTTTTTTGCTGAAAATGGTCTCAAACGATTGGGTTCGATTCCCTGATGAAGAATTCGAGGTCAAATTTGATTCTGTCCGGTCGCCACGATAACTTAAGAACGGAATGAGATACCGACTTGAAATTTGTTTGAAATTCGTTAATGGGCATAATCAAAATTTCGTAAGGATCGTATTACTAGAAATTTTTTAAAATATCATTGAAAAAAAATTCGCCTCGATAAGTTTAGAACGAATAGAGATAGGGACTTGCAATTTTCAGGGTAGGTTGCGAATCCGAATTGGAGAGATAAGTTCATTTTTGGGCATAATCGGTCCATCGGTTTCGGAGTTTCCTCAATAACTCAAAATATATAGACTCGATCGAATTGAATCTTGGTAACTAGTTGTAGAATATCGACATAAAGGCGTGTGTACAATTTTGTGAGGACTGTAACCCCAGAAATTTTTAAAAAAATTACGAAATAAAAAATTGGTTCTAGTACTGCCGTGAAGTCAGGAGCTTTTGAGCGTATGTTCTATTGTCCATTCTTCTGTATTGGACTCTCTTAATCGAATTTACCATGAATTATATTGTCCATTACAATATAATTTACTATGGTAAATTCGATTAAGAGTGTCCAATACAGAAGAATGGACAATAGAATATACGCGCAAAACCTCCTGACTTCACGCCAAGTTAGTTCGAGCACTGACGTGAAGTCAAGAGCTTTTGTGCGTATGTTCCATTATCCATTCTTCTGTATTGGACACTCTCAATCGAATTTACCATGGTGAATGCAGAAATGCGGAAATGCAAAATTCGTGCTGTCGCTACGTTCTGGGTTTCAGAAAGTACGACAGGGGGATTACTAGTGGAATAAATAGGTTGGAGTGGCTCGGGGTCGATAATATTTTCCGGCTTCATATGGCGATTGTGGTACATCGAATTTTGTGTACAGGTATCCTCCCTATTTGAGAGTCAAGCTGGTCTTCAGACGGGATGTTATGCTTCCTCGATTTGGTTCAGCTATGTTTCAGACAATATTTGGTTCCAACAAGATGGTGCGCCTCCGTATTATGGAATTGAAGTGAGGAGATATCTTGATGGCACATTTCCTGAGAAATGGATTGGTAGGAGAGGATCAGTTGAATAGCCACCCCGATCTCCAGATTTGAACCCTTCCGACTCTTTCCTGTGGGGCTATTTGAAGAAGTCGGAAGAATACCTGTTGCTGCGTTGAATAATTCATTTAGGAGTTTCGAACATAGACAAGAGATATATGGTTTCGAAGAACGACTTGCACATTGTCAAGCTGTCAACTGTGCGAACATTTAATACATTAAAATTATTTTCCATCCTTGAATAGGAAACTCATCGGTTTCAAAAACCGAGTAACCATACCAAATTGATGTTGTATAATGTTTTAATAAAAAAACGCACAACCAATTTTCCTTTCATTTGCACCGTTGAGTAAGTAATCAAATTACCTATAATTTGATTTATCTCAATCCATATGTTCCCATTTGAAAAAAAAGTAGATTGGTGCGGGACGTAGGGGTTGAGAAATATCAAATTCAAAAATGCATACGATAAATTTCTTTTGAAATTAAAAATCGAAGGGTGCGAGAATTTTCCATAATAATTCATCGTACAAGAATTATTGACAAGTTACGTCACTTTTTTGGCATGCTCTATATATTATACATGTATAGTATATAGGGTTACCCATTTGAATAACGAAAGTTGGTGTCACTTCCGGTGTAACCAGATGTTCGGCAAATCTAAAAAAATGGTATAAAGAGTCATCTCTCCAACTCCGAAATCGCAAACGTGATTTTCGATTCCTTCCCAAAAATATTTTAACGCACAGAATTCGTGTGGAAGCCTCTGCATGTATATTTCGAGCTACCTTCGAACTGAAGCTAACATACTAATAGATCTTTCTAAACGAATCTTTCTCTGAAAAGTGAAATTGCACTGATTGTTTTGAAATTTGACCGTGACAGTCTCCCAACAACACATGAATGGAGATAGGTTGCCCGCAGAAGAAAATGATAACAATGATGGGAAACGAGCTGCTATACATCTCATTACAATATCTCCTATTGTTTCCGCAAGATGAGATTCAGTCAATCTTTTGCTCTCGTTAAGCTCGCTTCACCGCAATGTATTCATAAATTAAAATGTAAAAAAACGGTAACAAACATGAGATGTGACAAATATTGTGACTGTATCTTGTGCCTGGAGCTGAAGGGTTGTGAGAAACATCTGAAAGACAATGTGGACGCCGTTTCATCGAACTTTATACTCGCGAAACCGGATAAAACTCTGAACGATTTAATGGTGCGAAACGGTAAAAAATATACGTTTTTCGGTATGCAAGTAGACGGGGAGTTCGAAAAATTTTCTACCATCGGCAAAAACGAAAATCAAGAATTGGATGATGAAGAACCAAACGAAGCGTTGGTAAAAAATGGTAATGAATCCGAGAACAAATCGGATTCTTCGGGTGAAAGAAGTCAGAAGCACAAGTCTGTGATTTACGTTAATGACACCACAAGTACTTCGTTAGAAGATGCTAGCGAGGAGATAACAAAAAACGAATACATAGATGAGTGGATGAGCCTTTGCAGCAGAGATAATAGCACTGAAATTAACGTTATTTTCAAGAACACTTTCAGCTTAGCAAGCCAAATAATCAACGAAGTACATTCCAGCAATACAATTCCGACTGATGATGAGGACGAGGAAAATTTCCCACTTGGCATGGAGGCAGACCTGCTGAAGTATTACTTGAAAGATCGGTAAATAGGCATACTTATACAGGGTGGTCCAGATCTTAACCAAGAAATTTTAACCACGTATTCTACGTCAAAAATAAGCCCTAGTTTGTCATATAAACATATGTCGGGAAATGCTTCCTCTTTGAGATAAGGGTGTTAAAATTATTAGAAAAAAAATGTTTTTCTTTCTTTTACTTCGAACACCTTCTTAAAATTCATAATTGAGTGCGGCTATTAATGCTTATTTTTTTTGATTATACGTTTCGTTTACAAAGATAGTCGTATTATTATTATGTACCATATCAAATTTTAGCGATTTCCTCATGCATGAGAATGTGTTTAATTTTTGCGCGTATGTTCTGGGGAACATCGCGTTATAGTTTTGCCCAAATGTCTGTAACTTTCGAATTTTTTGACGAAATTGGTCTCAAACGATCAAGTTTGACTCCCCGATGAAGAATCCGAGGTCAAATTTGATTCTGTCCGTCCGGCCGGCCGTCCGGCCGTCCGTTGCCACGATAATTTGAGAACGAAAAGAGCTAGCGACTTGAAATTTTCAGGGTGGGTGGCGCATCGCAATACGACGGACAAGTTCGTTAATGGGCATAATCGGCCCAGTGGTTTCCGGGTAATAATTTTGTTTTCAACCAATATAAATCCGATCGAATTGAAACTTGGTGAGTAGTTGTAGAATATGAACCTAAGCACGTTTGTGAAATTTTGGGCGAATCGTATGGCTAGAAAATTTTAAAAAAATTATTAAAAAATATTTTTTTCGTCACGATAACCTGAGAACGGAAAGAGATAGCGGCTTTAAAATTTCAGGTTATGTTGTGCATATGAATGCCAAATTTGAGTTTGTTTATGAGCATAATCGACCAAACGGTTTCAGAGTTATAGCCATCTGAAATTTTCTGAAATTTGGTGGTTTTTTGTTCCTCATTTACTCGAAAAATACTGAACCGATTGAATTCAAACATGGTTATTAGATGTAGAATGCCAACGCGAAAATGTTTGCGAAATTTGGTGAGGATAGCATCTGTAGAAAATTTTTAATAAATCATTGAAAATAAAAAAAAAAAATTCTATATATCAGTAACTATACGTTTGAAATTGCTGAAATTTTGCAAGAGCGTTCATTAACTAACTCTACTGCCAAGTTTCAAGTTTTAATACGATCGGTTGAATATTGTTGGAGATTCGAGCATTCTTGTGTGAGTTCAGTAGATGGGTGACCGTTGCCTCGATAACTTTCGAACCAAAGGAGATAGGGACTTGCAATTTTCAGGGTAGGTTGCGTATCCGAAAGGGAGAGTTGAGTTCGTTTTTGGGCATAATCGGTTTAACGGTTTCCGAGTTATATTCACCTGGAATATTGTTTCCTTGATAACTCAAAAAATAAATATTCGATTGAATTGAAGCTTGGTAACTAGTAGTAGAAAATCAACACAAAGACGTGTTTAAAATTCTGTAAGAACCGCACTCCTAGAAAATTTGAAGAAAATGACGAAAAAAAAAATTTTAGGAACCGTGCCTCCAGAAAATTAAAAAAAAATCACGAAAAAAAAAATTGGTTCAAGCATTGACGTGAAGTCAGAAGCTTTTGCGCGTATGTTCTATTGTCCATTCTTCTGTATTGGACACCCTTAATCGAATTTACCATGGTTAATTATGTCGTCCATTCTCCTGTATTGGACACTCTTACTTCGAATTTACCACGGTAAATTCGAATTAAGTGTCCAATACAGGAGAATGGACGACATAATTAACCATGGTAAATTCGATTAAGGGTGTCCAATACAGAAGAATGGACAATAGAACATACGCGCAAAAGCTTCTGACTTCACGTCAATGCTTGAACCAATTTTTTTTACTCGGAAACGGTGCCTCGGATGTCAAAAACGCACGAGAATGAATTTGCTCCATATTAAGTAAGCATTTAGAGAGTAATTTCTTATGTTGGAAAAACCAGTGGCGTATCATTTTTTTGTCTGAAAATATTCAGTCTCGATGCAGTGCGGATGCCACTGTTAGAATAAACAAAAAATTATTCCATTCAAAAAGTGCTCCTTCATCGTTAAAACCTATGTCCCAAATTTATTAGAAATATTTCAAAAAGTGTAAAAGTTATTAATAAAAAACATTTTTTTTCTATAATTTTAACACCCTGTATCTCGGAGAGGAAGCATTTCTCGACATATGTTTGTATGACAAACTAGGGCTTATTTTTGACGTAGAATGCGTGGTTAAAATTTCTTGGTTAAGATCTGGACCACCCTGTATATTATCGTAAGCGGTTCTTATAACTTTCCGATGTATTTTACAGTGCGAGTCTCTAACTTGGAATAAATTCATTAAATCTGTGATTATTTTTGGCGCGCTTCAACGGAGTGCCTATCGTTTCGTCCAAATGTCAGTAATTTTCGAATTTTTGGCTGAGAATAGTCTCAAACGATAAAGAATCCGAGGTCATACTTGATTCTTTCCATCCGGCCGTCAGCTCGATTACGCAATGAGTTAGAGAGTTGACATTTTCAGAGTAGGTTTAGTGTCAAAATGCGCCGGCTAAGTTCGTTAATAGTCGAAATCCACCATGTGGTTTCTGAGTTATAGTCATCTGAAATTTTGTTTTTCCAATAACTCGAAAAATACTGATCTGATCGAAAGAAATTAAAGCGCGAATGTTAGTTGAAATGTAACGGCACGAAGACTTGAGCGAATGTTGTGTTGATCGCATGACATGAAAATGAAAAAAAAAATATTAATAAAAATTCTGTGTCTCAGAAAATATCCGTCAGATATCGTTGAAATTCTTCGAGAGCCTTGAAAACCTTATTCTCCATTACGCCTCTTTGAAAATCCTATCATAACATGTCGATTTAGAGTATCGAAATCGACCCTTTATCCGTGTGGCCGCGCCGTAAAAAGTTTTACGGTGCGCTGAGATATATCTTGTCTATGGCTGAGATGAATTATTGTTTATTTCACAGAGCAATGATTGCATCATGACAGTAGTGTTTTGAATAATTTTTTGTTGTACAATATCGAAATGCTTTCGCCTGAAGAATAATCCAGAAAGGCTTTTTTCGTCGACCTCTATGAAAAGTGACATTTCAAGTACTAATTTGCGGCTGTAAAATCGACTATTATTGAAGGCAAGCACTTTACAGACGAGAAAGTACTTTCTCGACCGCATAATTACTTTCTCGTCTGCCGTGGTCACTATGAATACGATATGATACGGTTCAATACAAACATAAGTGTCTGTAAAAATAACTGTCAGTGCTGTGGTCACTACGGATACGGTTCAATACAATCAATAGTATGTGTCATTTGCTATTGTGAAATCATTTAAGAGATCCGAAATTCATAAAAATATGTAGAAGTCAACCTCGGCGAAAAACTGTCTATTTTCTCGCCTGCTTGCTATCATCGACTTCACCTCGGATTGCAAATTGCAGACTCGACTATAAGAGACAGTTTTTCGTCCTTGGTTCATAAATAACTATTTCCGTGCTTGCACTCATCGCGAGCGTACTGAAAAAGCTTACTTTCTGGACTGATAATAAAATATGTACTAATACAGTAAAGTTCGAGATTTGTTCTTGATCGGATCTATATTGGTGAAGATATTGCCGAAATATCGAAATATTTCAACGATTGAGATGTTTGATTCACTGACGAAGACCTCGTGGTCAAATTCAATTCTGTCCGGCCGGCCGTCGGTTGCTATGATAACTTCGGAATGGAAAGAGATAGCGACTTGCAATTTCATGGTAGGTTACGCATACGAATGCAACAGTTATGTCCTTAATGGGCATAATTGACTAAATTGTTTCGGGGTAATAACCATCTGAAATGTTGCGGTTATTTCCTCAATGACTCAAAAAATACAGATCCGATCAAAGCGAAACTTGGCAATTAGTTGTATAATGCTGAGTCGCACTTGCTTGAGAAACTTCGTGAACTTCGTATCAATAGAAAAAATAGAAATATTTAAAAAAAAAATGCTTCTAAAATTATATATTTCAGAAAATATTTGTCAGATTCTGCTGTTTTTATTTTTCCACATATACAGATCCGATCGAATTGAAATCTAGTACTCCGTTGAAAAAAGACAGCTTGAAGATTCTTGCAGTATTTCGCGAGGGTGTGTGAGGTGTGAATATACGCAAAAGCTACTGACTTCACGTCCGTGTTTTTGAAAAATTTGTTAATTTCCACCAAGTTGGTTTATTATCATCATCGGAATGCGGAGGTGTTTGAATTGTACCTAAAAGAGTGTCCAAATAAAGCCACTGAGTGGTTAAGAAGCCACCTTATAATGAGAAGTACCGTAGGGTATCATAGAAATCTTCATAAAATTGGTCATCTTATAATTACTTGCCAAAATTCAATTTCCTGTTCATATTCAAGGTCCAACAAACATCATTTCAACTTGTTCGTCCTACAAAGCTAATGATAATGAGGCTTTACATATACATAGATCAAAACAAATTATAACATTCTTCTACAAACAATTCAATTCGAGCAAAATATCAATCTTCAAAAATTTTAACCTGGCATTCATAACAACTTATCATTTGTTCTCCATCAAGTAAGGACCACTTAACAGACCATGTACCATCCACCAGTGAGAAATTATGGAAGAAAGCATTTCCGCTGGAAAATGTCGTTCTGTATGTACCCTGAAAGTAAATCCAATTTTAAATATTTTACCGGATTCAACAAGAATTCTAGGAAACCCCCCCAGAAATATTTCACCTTCTGTATTGGGCATGATGTAATTTTCGGTTCGGTCGCGTCTACGATGAATCTGACCAGAATGTCACTTAAATCATTCAACCTATTTTTAGAGCATATGTCTTTGATCTCGTGGTCTTTCCAGAAATGATTGCATTCTCCCTTGTCGCATTTGTAGATTGAAAGTCGAGCCTGCAACAGAAAAACACCAATCATATATTTTACAACTATCATGGTTTGAATTAAAATATCAGATGTTTCTTTACTTGATTTAAATATTTAAGAAAACTTTTTTTTTTGCGCGCATGTTCTAGGAAACAGCGTGCTATTATTCTGCCCGACCGGCCGTCCATTGGCGCGATAACTTCCGAACAGAAAAAATAGCGATTTGAAATTTTCAGGGTAGGTCACACATCCGAATGCGACGGTTAAGTTCATTAATGGGCATCATCGGCCAAACGGTTTTGGAGTTATACCCATCTGAAATACGGTTTCCTCAATAACTCGAAAAATTTTGATCCGATCGAATAAAATTCAGCTTCATCGGCTCTGTATTCCTGAAAATATTGTGAAAATAAAATTTCGAACTGATATCTACTTCTTCTGAAATTTAAAATCATGTAAACCACTTCGTTGGCGAAGATGTTAGCGATGTTAGAATTGAAATCTAGTATAGGTGCTCAGTTTTAAACAGATGGCTTGAAAGTTCATGCAGTATTTCCTGAGGGTGTGTGAGGTGCGAATATACAAAAGAATATGCACATAAAAACTCCTGACCTCACTTAGGTGCTTTTCCCGATTGGTTTGTTGTTGTTTTAGCTGTTCGTATTTTGTTAAAATCATTCGTATTTCATTTGTATATGTATATTCAGTTCTGGGTGTACTCAATCCTTCTGGTTATAACATGGAAGGAAAATTGAATATTTTTTCCTAAAATGATGAACTTTGGGAAGGAGTCCAGTTTTGCAACGTATAGAATCAAAATTTCAAATTTCATTGAAATTAGTTTTTATATTAATAGAAGCATCTTAGACATCCCATCGTTTGATAAGTTCCTGGTCTGCTTCATAGATGGTGTCACAAATACTGAATTAATGTTTTCTTCAATAAGTCCCGGTCTTCTTAAGATAGCTCTCAGAAATGTATAACGATCTGACGTTCGATTCAAAAGTGACCTTTGTTTTGGTGAAACAACTTTCAGGAAAGAATATACCGTTGAATCGAAAACTTGGCAAATAAGTGTGTTCAATATTGACTAGTTTGCTGAATTTAAACGTGGTTTTTGAACACTGATGATGCTCAACGCTCTGGCCATCCAAGATAGGCGATTGTGAAATAGCGACTCGAAGGTATGTGCGGAATTTCAGCGGATTATGACTGATAGTTTTTGTAATATAAATATTGTTTTGGGTTATTGTTATTGTTATCATTATTATAATATCAATGTTCCAACTAATTTAACCGTAGTGTTCGGATGCGCAACCTACCCTGAAAATTGCGAGTCACTATCTCTTTCCGATTGAAAGTTATCGTGGCAACGGTCATCCATCAAGATACTGAACTTGCCGAACGCAAGGTTTACAATTATTCGAATAATTCGATTTACCATGGTAAATTCGATTAAGGGTGTCCAATACAGGAAAATGGACAACATAATTTACCATGGTAAATTCGATTAAGGGTGTCCAATACAGAAGAATGGACAATAGAACATACGCGCAAAAGCTTCTGACTTCACGTCAGTGCTTGAACCAATTTTTTAATTTTCCAGTTTAATTATTGACAAGACATAACAATAAATTGAACATATTTGAAATATTAGCAAAAATAAAAACTTTATAGTAAGTACCTCAATTTCATCCAATTCTTTCTCTATATTAAAATCCACCACTGTCTTACGATGAAGTCCATCAGATATCTCCATTTCGGTTTCTGTAACAATCATTGGGGTATCGTGGTAATTTTCACATTTTCCAAAGTGTAAAACCTTTAGATCCCTGGAAGAACTCTGCAAGTAGAACTTAGTATTTGAATGCTGAATTAATTAGTAAAATTTTCAAATAATAAACTTAATACTAAATTCCATATATCATGAAAAACGTTGTAATTCGACTATTTCATCACTGTCCTGAAACATATTAAATAAATCTACCATATTCCACACATTACATTATATATTGTGGTTTTTAACATTACTTTTTGAAAAATTCTAAAAAATTCGGAGTTCAACACTGGATTATTATCGAACCTGAATTTGAATAGAAATATTCAATATTAAGTCTGTCAATGTTTCATATTTTTCAAATAATTTTCGAACAAAATAATTTTCAACTCACGACATCAGACAAAAAAATATATAGTATCAAACTAATCTGTATTTTGAACATGTTGACGAGAATATGCTCTAATAGAGGATTCCGTTAAAATATCTGATGATCATCATTAACCTTGGATTCTTTCAAGGATGGGTTCATTTACATTTAGATTATTCAATAAAAAAATTTAGAGATGAAAGATATATTGCAGCAAATTAATTTCGTATGCTGGTGATGGAAATTTGACTTACTTTGTGGAAATGAAAGTAGATACCTATTATCTTCTAACTTTATGCGAGAACTGTTGTTTATAATTTTATTTTGGAATTATGGGATATCTATTTGGGTATATTGAAACGTGCTTTCAATATGCAGTACTAGACATTCGCTCCTCAAATTTATTGAATGGGTGTACTTATAATAATGAAATTTTGAGGATCTGAATTATGGAATGTTGGTTTCTCAACTAGTAATCATTGAAGGATACTTTGGGAAGTACATTCATTATCAAATGGTTTCTTCGCGGGTTTTCTCTCCTAAACTCCCAATATCTATAAAATAAAAAATAAATATTTTGTGATTTGCTTCTGCGTAAGAAACACAAGATATTTGTCAGAAGCAATCAATCGAAAAATGTTGCCTAACAAACACTAACGAAACAACATCAATGATAAAACTTTGTAACGTTTCGGAAGCTATATCAGACTCCTTCGTCAGCCACAAAGCAAAAATCTTCGAAATTATTTCCAGTATTCCAGTTGATCGCATTGCGACAAACCTCGAATGGCTATCAACAGATAATAATTCGGAAGATTTTGCTTTGTGTCTGACGAAGGAGTCTGAAGTAGTTTCCGACACGTTACGAAATAGTTGTTTAAACGTTGATGTTGTTTCGTTATTGTTTGTTAGGTAACAGTGTTCGATACATTGCTTCTGACAAATATCTTGTGTTTCAAACGCAGAAGCAATTCAAGACATTTTTAATTTTATATGTATATTTTTCAGAGTTTGGGAGAGATAATTGGTTTTTGAGAGTTGGGATTGATACCAATGTATTCTTATAATAGAACTGCATCATAAAAGAAACTAAATTAAAATTAAATAACGAACTTATCCGAGAGAGGAATTAATACATTCTACTCTAAAATCTACTCTAAAATGATATTATATCAATTTAAACTTATCCAATATTCCAGTTTTGTTTTCACGGAAAATATTCTGAAACCAATTTCACAAACTTAGCAAATGATATATTTCCATTATTATATGGATTATCCAAGGGCATATAGGGTAGGGGTAATTATAATATCCTATAATTGTTCATTTTGCATTCAATCATACTTTGTTTTCTAGAACAGTAATAAAGTTGACATGTCTGTTATAGGTAGATAAAATGACATGTATGAACAGTGAACACAGATAGAACACAGATAGATAGAATTCGCATTCTGTGAAAACATAGAAGTACGATGTATTATTGAAAAATCATATCTCCGAAAGTATCAGCTTGTTAGAGTTGAGAATTATATCAGTGGATTCTTATGGTCGAACTGCATCTTAAAAAAATTGACTTTGAAATTTGTAATTTAAAATCGTTACTCCGAAACCAACCACAGATTTTGCCCAATAATGAACTTAACTGAGATATCCCTCTTGTTCCTCGGAACTGAGTGCTTATCAATTTGCACAAATGTCTGTAATTTTCAAATTTTTGGGTGAAAATGGTCTCAAACGTTTTGGTTCGACTAACTGATCAAGAACCTGTGGTCAAAATCGAATGTGTCCGGCCGTCCGGCGGTCCGTTAACCTGATAACTCTCGAACGGAAGGAGCTAGACAGTTGAATTTTCAGGGTAGGTGTAGGAAATACATATCTCGTTTAAGTTCGTTATTGGGCAAAATCTTTGGTTTGGTTGGAGTAACGAAAAACATTTTTTTTTAAATACAAATTTCAAATTCAATTTTTGCGAGTATGTTCTGGGGAACATCGCGTTATCATTTTACCCAAATATCTGTAACTTTCGATTTTTTTTACGAAAATGGTCTCAAACGATTTGGTTCGACTCCTCAATGAAGAATTCGAGGTCAAATTTGATTCTGTCCGGCCGGCCGCCTGGCCGTTGCCACGATAACTTGAGAACGAAAAGAGTTATCGACTTGAAATTTTCAGGGTAGGTGGCGCATCCCAATGCGACGGACAAGTTCGTTCATGGGCATAATCGGCCTAATGGTTTCCGAGTAATAATTTTGTTTTCAACCAATATAAATCCGATCGAATTGAAACTTGGTGAGTAGTTGTAGAATATGAACCTAAGCACGTTTGTGAAATTTTGTGCAAATCGTATAGCTAGAAAATTATTAAAAAATTATTGAAAAATATTTTTGCTGTCACGATAACTTGAGAACCGAAAGAGATAGCGGATTGAAGTTTTCAGGTTAGGATGTGCATCTGAACACGACATTTGAGTTTGTTTATAAGCATAATCGGCCTGACGGTTTTAGAGTTACAGCCATCTGAAATTTGGTTGTTTTTTCCTCCTCATTAACTCGAAAAATACTAAACCGATTGAATCGAAACATGGTGATTAGTTGTAGAATGGCAACGCGAAAATTCTTGCAAAATTTGGTGAGGATAGTATTTATGGAAAATTTTTAAGAAATCATTGAAATTAAAAAAAAATTCTTTATATCAGTAACTATTCGTCTGAAATTGCTGAAATTTTGCGAGAGCCTTTAGAACCTAACTCTACTGCCAAGTTCTAAGTTTCAACATGATCGGGTAAATATTGCTGGAGATTCGAGCAGCCTTGTGTGAGTTCAGTAGATGGGTGACCGTTGCCTCGATAACTTTCGAACAAAAGGAGATAGGGACTTGCAATTTTCCGGGTAGGTTGCGTATCCGAATAGGAGAGTTGAGTTCGTTTTTGGGCATAATCGGTTTAACGGTTTCCGAGTTATACCCACCTGGAATATTATTTCCTCAATAACTCAAAAAATAAAGATTCGATCGAATTGAAGCTTGGTAACTATTAGTAGAAAATCGGCATAAAGACGTGTTTAAAATTTTTTGTAAGAACCGTACCCCTAGAAAATTAAAAAAAAATTACGAAAAAAAAATTGATTCAAGCACTGACGTGAAGTCAGGAGCTTTTGCGCGTATGTTCTATTGTCCATTCTCCTGTATTGGACACCCTTAATCGAATTTACCATGGTAAATTCGATTAAGGGTATTTTAGGATTAATACAGGGTGGATTAAGGATTAATACAGGAGAATGGACAATAGAACATACGCGCAAAAGCTCCTGACTTCACGTCAGTGCTTGAACCAATTTTTTTAATATGCAGTTTCATCTCAAATATCCATGGATTAAATTTTCAACTCTAACAAGCTAATACTTTCGACTAGTTGATAAGCCTACAATTCTTTATTTCAACCCTCCAAATTTCATTATTATGAGTACAACCGTTCAAAAGATGCAAAGGTGAGACGGGACTCTTTACTAGCACTGTATAATAATTGATCACATTTCATTGTAAGTAGAAATCTTCAACTGTAAATTGAATCCATTCCAGATTATCCTGCAACTCGAGAAGTGACCATACTTACCAACACCTACAAACAACCGATTCGAGTGGGTCTCTCAGCAACGAGATCCAAAAAAATGGCAACTCGCCGAATAACTGCAGCAAAACCACCACCAAGTCCTTTGCGGCAACTGGCGCACAGAATCAAAATACCACAGTTCGAATGGTGTCTCCGAAAAGAAGGGTGGAACAGTTCCAACAGCTCTTCGTAGCGAACAACGTTAAGACGTCGACATTTAGCGAGCAGTTCGAGAAGAACAATTTATCAAATACTAAGAATACAACCAACAGTCATGAGTTCAAACATATATGTAGCCATAATTCGATCATGGTGCCTGAGAAGGACACAGGACCAAAACCTGCAGAGTGTGCAGTGAACGGTATCAGTCTGAAACTTCCTATGCAGATTAATGGTAGATTGAGTGGTGCTGGCAATGAGGAGCACAGAATATTGACTCCTAGGCAACACCATCACGTTAGTATCCAAGAGTTAAGAATTCAGGTAAAGATTGGTTGTTTCTAATACTTGTGCATATAATTGAAATAATAAATAGATAATTGAAGAAGGACATGAGCAACAAAAAACGAAACTTTTCGAACTATATACAAATCAAGTGATCAGCGAAATTCGGTACAACATCGAAAACTAACATGTATAGCAAAAAAAAATGGGTTCAAGCCCAGTGGATAGGAGCTTTCTGGCGCTCTAGTTCAAACAGACAAATTATATCTCCGAAAGTATTGGTTTCTCTGAGTTGGGAATTATATCAATGTATACATATGATAGAGCTGCATCATAAAGGAAATTCAATTCAAATAATAGTTTATTTATCAAGATTAAATGAGCAATCATGAGAATGAGAACTGCACCATGGAAGAAATCGAATTAACTCTGGCCAATTTTGCCCAATAACGAACTTAACCGAGATATTCATCTTCCTAACCTACTCTGAAAATTTCAACTACCTAGCTCATTCCGTTCGAGAGTTATTGTGGAAAAACTTTTTTTAAATTTTCAAATTTTTTTTTTACACTTTGCGGTAATCTGGTCAATACAAAACTTCACATGCGTATAAAGGTCATGATTCTACAATTTGATGCTAAATTTCAGATAGATCGAACGAACTTGTTCGAGATATTTACGCTCCAAAACCACCTTGCAATTTTCAATCCGCTAACTCCCTTCGTTCGAGAGTAATCGTGCCTACGGCCGGTCGGCCGGCCGGACAGAATCGATTTCGCACTCAGATTCTTGATCAGTGAGTCGAACCAAATCGTTTGAGACCATTTTCAGCCAAAAATTTCAAAATTACAGACACTTGGGCAAATTGATAAGCACACTGTTCCGAGGAACTAGAGCGCCAAAAAAACAAGTTTCGTATGACAATTGCCCAAAACAGGTTTATAAACCTACAAATAGTAGGTATTCCATAAAACAAATATGAAAGAAGATAAGTAATAATAAAAAATTACCTTGTAATCGATCAAAAATTTCCTGATCTACGTTCACCAAACTACAGAATTATGCTTTCAATATTTACGTAATATTTTCAAACATTTTCGGGTGAGGTCCCCGTTGCATCGCTAAAATACGAGTATTTCAACCCCAATATTTTTGAAGTTACAATATTCCCTTCTGTCAAGTTGACATTATGAGAATTCATACATAGAATAATAATTATATCAATCTGTGAAATACGATTTACATTGAAATTTAAAAAAATCATATCTCCGAAAGTATTAGCTTGTAAGAGTTGAAAATGATATGAATGGATTCTTATGATAAAACTGCTTATTAAAAAAAATTTGATTTGGAATTTGTTTCGTAAAAAAAATTTTTTTTTTTTTTTAACCCGAAACCATCTGTCCGATTTTGCCCAATAACGAACTTAGCCGAGATATTCATCCCCCAAACCTACTCTGAAAATTTCAACTCTCTAGCTCATTCCGTTCGAGAGTTATCGTGCTTACGGCCGGCCGGACAGAATGAATTTCGACCACGGATTCTTGATCAGTGAGTCGAACCAAATCGTTTAAGAACATTTTCATCGAAATATTCCAAAATTACAGACATTTGGGCAAATTGATAAGCACTCAGTTCCGAGGAACTAGAGCGCCAAAAATTATTAATGTTAAAGAAGAAGATGTTCAAAGTGTTCCCCGTGGACGCTTTGGCAACATCTTAACCTCAAATAAAAATTTCTTCCGAACATTATTCAACATCTCAGGAGTGATGGACCTAATTGCGATAACCGATCTTTTAGGTTATTCAAGTCAAGGGGTTTAGTTTTGTACACAATGCTCTTCACATATCGTTCCTCGCCTTCCCATCCAGTTTGAAAATATTGCGCCAAGGTACTGCCGGATATTGCGTTGGTAATGTGGTGGTGCTCCGTCATGTTGGAACCATAGAGGATTCCGTGGAACTTGAGAATTTCCTTGATCAGGATATAAATTTGCCAAAGTTAGAACGACATTATTTTGAAGTAGAACTGAATTATTATCGCCATTAAAATTTCCCTCAATGAAAAAGGGCCCTATGATATGGTTTCGAACATTTCCTGTCCAAGCATTAAACTTTTGAGGGCGTTGCGTGTGTTCCTCTCTCATCCAGTAAGTATTCTCGGTAGACCAGTAGCGGCAATTTTGACGATTAGCATTGCAGTTGGGAGAAATACTGCACTCATCGGAAAACAAAACATCCACTAGTTGGATAATATTCTTTCGTGATTTATTTTTGGCGCTCTTGATCCTCGGAACTAGGGAATCCAATCCCACAAATGCTGGATCCCGCAAATGGGGGATACCTCTGAAATTCTGCGGGATCAACATTACAGGATTTTCCGAGCGGGATCTGCGGGAATCAATACTAAAATTCCGTATTCGACAGTGAAAGTGCAAACGTCCCAGAAAAAGAAAAAGCACTTTTTCGTCCGCAAAATTACTTTTTCGTCCGCTGTGGTGGTCACTATGAATACCGCATGATACGTTTGCATGATACAATACAAACATAGGTGTATGTGAGAATAACTGTCATTTGCTATTGTGAAATTATTTTAGAGGTCCAAAATTCATTAAAGTATGTATGTACCTAGATGTCGACGAAAAAATGTAATATGCACCTCGGCGCAAAATAATCCTCGGCTTCTCCTCTGAAAGCAATTTGCAGGCACGTCAATAATATACAGTTTTTCGTCCTTGGTACATAAATAACTATTATGCTACTACTATAGTATGTTTGTAATTGCATAAGACCTTTTTATTAGCATGTTTAATAGGTTGAGTACAATGATTATATACAGGGTGTCCTGGATAAGATGGGAATCCAGAACTCCTAGATACTACAAATGGGGGGTTTTCGGGATCCTCTAGTTTTTTTCTGTCTCCCATTAAAATGTTTCCCATTTTATGCGGGACACCCTGTATATTCTCAAGAATCCCGCATTCTTGCGGATCCGCGGGATTGATGTCTTTTATCCCACGCGTTTGAGTTGTGGGCGTTTTTAGTAAAAACATTTTTTAAGAATATTTCTGGAACCGATCACTCGATCCATCTGAAATTTAGCATCAAATTGTAGAATCATGACCTTTATATGCATGCGAAGTTTTCTATTGATCGAAATGCCATAAAGTGGCAAAAAAATTTTGTTTCTACAATAACTCTCGAACAGAATCAGCTAGGCAGTTGAAATTTTCGGAGTAGGTTTGGGAGATTAATATCTCGGTTGAGTTCGTTATCGGCAAAATTTGCCTGATGGTTTCGGAGAAACAAAAAAATAATTTTTTTTTACATTACAAATTTCAAATTCAATATATATTTAATAATAATATGATAACATTTTTTTAAGATGCAGCTTCACCTAAAAATCCATTGATATCATTTTCAACTCTAACAAGCTAATACTTTCGGAGATGAGATTCTTCAAAATTTCAATAATAAATCGTACTTTTATGTTTTGACAGAATGCTATAATTATTCTATCTATGAATTATCATATGAGCTGTGTTCATACTAGTACATGTCATTTTGTGTTCCTATAAAAGAGAGTCAAATTTATTTGAGCTATCGTAGAATTTTGAGGATTACAATATGACATCATACTTTTTGGTGATATTTTAATGACCGTGGATAATCCATACGATGATGGTAATATATACTTCGGTAGTTTTATCAGAATGGGTTCAGAATAGCTCCAGTAGAAACAAAACACAAATATTGGCAAAGTTTCAATTGATATAATATAATTCTCAGAGTTGATTTGAGGAATGAATATCCCGGGTAAGTATGTGGTTTTTGCGCTCTTGTTTGAATTTAATTTCTTTCAGGATGCAGTTGTATCATATTTGTTTATGATGCAGTTCTATTATAAGAATCCATTGATATCATTCCAAACTCTGAGAAACCAATAATTTCGGAGATGATTTGTCAAAGTTTGACAAGAGCGCCACTTGTCCCCACTTTTTTTATTGCGCGAACGCTCTGAACAACAGCGTGCTAGCATTTTGCCCAGATGTCAGCAATTTTTGATTTTCGACTTCACGTCAGTGCTTATTAAACATTTTTGTAATTCAAATAATGCAATTGCCAAGTAATGCATAACATTATATCCCTTTCTCACTGTTAATGTAATGAAGATTATAATTTGGACAAATCCGACCCTGCTTGCGCATTGTACCGGAGGGTAGGAATCTATTACTTCTAGAAGAATTGATAACATTCGTGGAATTTATTTCGAATTATTCCGTTTTATATTCCAAGTTGAACATACATGAGTTCCTACACGTGGTATTTTATTTTCTCTATCCATTTTTCAATTCCAAATGCATCTTCAAAGAGGGCTAAATCAGCATGATGCAAGAAAAATAAGAGGACGAGGCTCACAAAGGATTGGTCTTGTTTCCAGAGTTCTATCCCGACCGCATTTTCCCTTTCACATGAGAGAGTTTGCCTGTCCTCTTATCCATAATCTGATTTTCAATCTAGTTCTCCTGTCATCAACATTGGAATGCAAGAAATTGTTTTCCTCCTGTCCGCCGGCTGCACTTTAGTAGGATGTAAATTGCTCTCCGGTTTCTGTAAAATATTTTGTCGCGCCAATTAAGTCAACTGCAATGAAGGCATTAAAAATGGGTTTAAGCCCTGTGGACAGGTGCTTTCTGGCGCTCTAGTTCAAACAGACAAATTATATCTCCGAAAGTTTTGGTTTCTCAGAGTTGGGAATTAAATCAATGTATTCTTATGAAAGATCTGCATCATAAAGGAAATTCAATTCAAATAATAGTTTTCTTATCAAGATTAAATGAGCAATCTGAGAATGAGAACTGCACCATGGAAGAAATCAAATTAAAATACCAGAAATGAATTTGACACTTTCTTATAGAACAGGATGAAATGTACGAGTATGAACACAGATCATATAATAAAGCTTAGATAGAATAATTATAGCATTCTGTGAAAACATAGAAGTATACGTACGATTCATCTTAAATAAAAATTACAGACATTTGGGCAAATTGATAAGCACTCAGTTCCGAGGAACTAGAGCGCCAACAAGTGTAATTTCCTTTCCGGGATTTGAGCCCGCCTTCTCTCGTTCCGAAACCGAAAACCCGACGGCGTAGACCAACCGGCTATCGGGCTCCTCGTACGATCTCGGGTATTAGAATAAAACGTCGGTACTTACCTGGGATATATATTCTTAATTTTCACTTTTCGACATAAATTCGCCACGTTTATTTGACGGTTTTTTACCCTTGTCTCTCTAAGTCGATTTTGACGTTTCTCGAACCAACTATTAGCAAGGAATTAGACAATGTCATGTCTCAGGAAAATAAGTTGACATTATGACAATTCATACATAGAATAATTATATAATTCTGTAAAACGTTGAAATACGATTTATTATTGAAATTTTGAAAAATCATATCTCCGAAAGTATTAGCTTCTTAGAGTTAAAAATGATATCATTGTATTCTTATGGTAAAACTGCTTATTGAAAAAAATTTTATTTGGAATTTGTTATGTAAAAAAAAATTTGTTTTTTGTTACTCTGAAACCATCTGTCCGATTTTGCCCAATAACGAACTTAGCCGAGATATTTATCTGCCAAACCTACTCTGAAATGGTTTATTTTCATTGATGTATGCCTCGAAAGTATATTTTTAAACTCAATTGAATGAAATTGTACGATTGGCGTGAAAAACAGCAAGTTGCAATTGACGTTAAAAGAAAAACACCCTGTATGACAATTTCGGACAAATACATTATGAGAATCCATCCAAGGTGCCTATTTAGTTAATGCTTTGTTTGTCGCACAAATCACTTCAATCGCGTTCAATTGTGCCGTGATATAAAGAACATACTAATGGCTTATTTTCAATGATGTTTGCCTGGAAAGTATAATTTTTGACACAATAATTGAATGAAATTGTACGACTTTGGCGTAAAAAACAGCAAGTTGCCATTGACGTTAAAAGAAAAGCACCCTGTAGATACTTTTATATTTATTCACCTTTTAAACCTTCCCTGGACTTCCCGAAATAATTCAAGACCAAAATCAGCCAAATCCGTCCTGCCGTTCTCGAGTTTTAGCGAGACTAACGAACAGCAATTCATTTTTATATATATAGAAGATAGAAGATATTAAAAGATCCGATATGAAATATGAGTTTTCTTTTGAATTATTCAGAATCATCAGCAGCATTGCAACAGTTCTTCCGATGATAACAGATCTTCCGGCCATGCGAGCATGTCAGACACAGGAAATACATCACCACGTGATATATCTGGCAAAGATCGTTTGCCAACTGGCGTTATCCAGAAACCTTTGAGGAATCGAACGAACCTTCATCAGTACAACAGGTCGCGACATAGAGCTACACCTGCACGAGTGAGTATATATTATAACTTCTGTATTTGAATTGATTCTAATCCGAAGTTGAGAAAGGTTAAATTCATGCTACATTTCTTTACTACACTAGTAACTACACTCTTGTCCACTATAATTTTGTCAACTGACATATGTTTCACAAAAGATGTTTCCATCTTCTGAGACGAAACGCTACTAAAGTATGCTTTTACTGCCTACATTCAAGTATGGCTTGATTACTAAAGTATACTTTAACTGCCTACATTCAAGTATGGCTTTACATTATACCCTTAGCCATAAACTGATTCAGTAAAACTTCTTTTTTGAGCCTTGTTTCTTTAACAGATAGTCCCTATTAATTCATCCAAATGTTTGTATTTTTCGAATATTTGGCCAAAAATGTTCTCAAACGATTAGTTTCTACTCACTGATGAAGAATCCGAGGTCAAAATTGATTCTGCCCGGCCGGTTGTCAGCACGATTAAGCTCGAACGCAATAAGTTAGAGAGTTAAAATTTTCAGAGTAGATTTGGAGTCCAAATGCGCCGGCTAAGTTCGTTGATGAGCAAAATCCACCGAGTGGTTTCAGAGTTATAGCCATCTTGAATTTTGTTTTCCCAATATCTCGAAAAATACTTATCTGATCGAATTAAAGCGCGGTAGTTAGTTGAAAAATACCGACACGAAGACCTATTCAAAATTTTGTGAGTATCGCATGATTGGTAAATTGAAAGAAAATATTTAAAAATAATCTGTATCTCAGAAACTAAAGAGGTTTTCAGTATGTGCACTTTTTGATGGCTCATTTACTTTGAGACGATGGTACCTGATGAAATTTGTCACCGAATGAAAGTCGACCATAACAGTTTTGTTCATGCATAACTTTCAACCCCCAAACGCCCCCCCCCCCCATTTTTTTCTCTATTAACTGGTTCGTAGGGGTTGAAAGTTGTGCAAACAAAGCTGTAATGGTCGACCTTCATTCGGTGACAAATTTTATCAGGTACCATCGTCTCAAAGTAAATGAGCCATGACAAAGTGTACATATACTGAAAACCACTTTGAACTAACTATTTTTCAAAAAAGAAAAATTTGGTCTTGAAAATTTCTGCACGCCTGTAAAGAAGATACAAAGACCTTGCCAAAAAAGTACCACATGACCCACTTTCCCTATTTTAAAAATTTAGAGGGTTGATGGGGATGGCACAGGGTACAACAAAAATCCTTCAAAAATGCATAAAAATTGGATAAAAGTGAAACAAAAATTGACCTGTTTAAGGATTTTGTTGCCATATATTTTTCTACTGAGAAAATGAATTTGTGCCATAATTTTGAAGTGCACTGTATAGTGGTATTTTATTGTTCCGAATTGTTTTAAGTTACACGTACCATGGACGGGTGGTGGTGGCCTGGAAGATATAAAGTTGGCGCTTCAGCAGCTGACGATACGTTCAAATACATCTACAAGTACTTATTCAAGTATAAGTGCTGGTTCTGAGAGTTCAGAACCTGTGATGAGGAGATTGATGAGACACTCTTCACTAGAAACTATTAACACTAACATAACCAGCGCTGATGAGTTCGTTTGGGTGGATTCACATAACAGGTAAGTGACATGATAAAGTTTCAGGTTAATCACAGAATCTTCAGAATTTTAAAGTGCAATAGCACAAACATTACTACTTAGCTAAAATATTTTCTCTTTATTTGAGACACCAATTTAAATAATTGGAATTAAGAGACTAGCATTCAGTTTTTCTAGTGAGTGTAAGTATCTAGGTATCCTAACCAACAGTCACATCTGAAAGATTAATAAAGACATGGTAAAATAGTCATATTCTCAGAGATACAGCAGCCTTGTGGCAAAAAGCTCTAGAGGGACAAACGTGGGACTTCATCCAAAAATGATTTTGTTCCTACATGGCGGAGTCCCATTGGCAAGAATAAGTCACAACCCGCAGCAGGTTTCAGAGATTTGAACAGCTTGCGTGTATTGGTGTAATGGGGGTTGGATTCCAAACCACATGGCAGCTTTGGTGGTCTCACTGGACTTATCTCCTCTGCAAGTCTATATGAAGAGTCCTCACCTGGAAATTGGGTTGGACATATGAGGATATTGAACAAAATTGATTCGAATATTCTAGCTAAACCCCTCGGATACAATATCTTCATTCGATTTCGGGACATCCTTTGCAATGGTCGTTCGTGATCGTCAAAGTGCCGTGGACTTCAATAATACTCTGAACAAAAGATTCATCGTGTGGTAAACAGGCAGATCCAATTCTCAAAAAGGCGTGGGGATTGGGATTTACGGACCAAAAATGCGCCCTACTATACCTTAATTCCTTTAGGGACGGAACCCTCTGTCATACAGAGAGAGATACTGGAAGTGTTCATATATGCTCAGGAATATCTGGCAATACATTGCCACAGATATCCAGGCCACCCTCAAGGTAGAGTTCCTCTTATCAGGGTCTGTCAACCCAGGCAACATCCTAAAGATATCTCGGCGAGCTCTTTCCAGTATATCGTGACGCCTTTTGCGATAACTCTGCGAGATCACCAAGAGCTATCTATCAGCTCCAAATGTCCCCCTCAGGTAATAAGCCCAGTAACATGTCAGATATATAACATGGGGAAGTTCCCAATCAATTCGCCCTGGGGAATGTTTGACAGGTTCGCTGGGATATCACAGGGAAGTCGCCAAGAGCACTATGTCAGAGGGGACAAGCCCAGAAATATCTCAGGTACAACACATGGGGATGTTCTCAAACTGCTCACCCTGGGAAATATTTTGAGAGGATCGCTGCGATATCGCTCGGAGGTCGCCAAGAGCCGTAACATATGAGGTAGATCCAAGGGTATATCACATGGACAAATTTTAAGACTGCTCAACCTCGGCAGTACTGAGAGAATATTGCTTGCGATATGCTTATAATCTATATCCATCATCCATCCAAATATGCAGTATAAGTGTGGCGCCGGATACTTCCCTTCGATCCGTAGATCGAGAATTGACTAGGGTTATTAACGATGCGGTCGTTCTTTCGGGTATGGCGTAGACGGTTGCGTCATCTACCGGTGAAAACGAGAAGTGGTTAGGGATGGAGTAGATCCCTACAACACCCACCATAATTTCCTATTCTTGTTAAATTTTTGATGACTTTAGGAGCTCGAAATATGAATGTTTTATTCTCGTTGCACTTGTGCTATCTTGAGGAACTCCGCAATAGGAATTTCCTATTCTCGGCATACTCACGATGGGTTGTGGAATTTCTTATTCTCGTTGCACTTGCGATGACTTGAGGAGCTCGCGATAGGAATGTCTTATTCTAGTTACATATGCAATGTCTTGAGGAACTCCGCAAAAGGAATTTCTTATTCTCGTAGCACTTGCGATGACTTGAGGAGCTCTTAATAGGTATGTCTTATTCTTGTTACATAAGTAATATATTGAGTGATAGTGATAGGAATTTCTTATTCTCGTTGCATTTGCGGTATCTTGAAGAGCTCGCAACAGGATGTCTTGTTCTCGTTACGTATGTAATCTTCTTGAGGAACTCCAGAATAGGAATTTGTGCACGGATTCAGTAGGAATTCCTCGGAATTCAATAGGAACTCTAAGAATTCCATTTTCTTGTACACCAGAATTCCTATAGGTTTACCACTCGGCTTCTACACCTACCTAATCAACAATGTACCTACTATACTCTAAGTGTTGTTTAAATTTCAGGCTTGTCGAGTTACAGCACTTACCATGGACCAATCACTGCATATTACGTGTTCTCCAAACAGGAAGATGCAGTAACTATATGAATAGAGTTAATGTGGACATAATTCCTAGACTTTCCTACCTGTTACAACGAGCTTTGGTGCGGATAGGAAGAGAAACACAAAGGCTATCTTCAACGCTAGGAATTTGTACAAAACATGATATAACAGTTTCGTTCCGAATCATCTTATGTCCTCCTTTGGCAGACTCATGCATCAAAGCAGCTCTCAGGGCGGCAGCAATGTTATCCATGTCGAGTGATGGAGCCTTAAAACAGAGCAAATCCTCAAGAGCTGGACTGAACCTACACGTTGGTAGATTCCATAGATGGATGACAGACTTGAAGTTGGCCAGATTCATACACGAGTAAGCAAAATATGATTTCCGGATTCTCAACACGATATTTACTGAATCGAAATGAATAAAGTAATAAATTTCAGATTCGCTGCTGTGTATTTGTGTGCAGGAGTTGAAAACCTTTTAGAAGAAATACTCTTGCAATGTCTGCCAAGTGATGCAGATACTTCCTTGACAGCTACTATTTTGGAACACGCAATTGCTAATAATGGCGACATGTGGGGCCTACTACAACCATATGCACATCTGAATGCCGGCAGGATAGCTTCAGGTGAGTGACCGACCCTTAGACTATAGAAATTTTCTAAGGACCAACCTTTACCGCGCTCGTATAGTAAAGAGTTTTCCAATAAGAGGTGTTATTTTGATATTCAAAGAAAAATGCCATTTCTCAATATAAATGATCAGATGTTTATTTCATTATAAAGAAGAAGCTATGCCGTTAATAGTGGAAAATAACATCACCAAATGACCACCACGACCACGCTTACAGGACCATATCCTTTTAATGAAATTGTCCATAACCAAATCGCAAAGTGGCTGCCCTATGTCCTCGATAGCCTCACGAATTCCATCTTTGAGGTCTTGAATCGACGCTGGGCTATTGTCGTAGACCTTCTCTTTCAGGTGGCCCCAAAGGAAGAAGTCGCAAGGTGTTAAATCACAAGATCTCGGTGGCCAATTGTGATCACCTCTTCGAGAGATAACACGGTCCGGAAACTTTTCCCGCAAAAGATCAATGGTTTCGTTGCTTGTGTGGCACGTAGCGCCGTCTTGTTGAAAGTAAACCTTGTCCAGATCAATACCATCCAATTCCGGCCTTAAGAAATCATTAATCATCTCTCGATAGCGCAATCCATTCACCGTAACTGTTGCTCAAGCCTCATTTTCGAAAAAGTAAGGTCCAATGACTCCGCCGGACCATAAACCGCACCAAACAGTCAAACGTTGAGGATAGAGAGGCTTTTCAACAATAACTCTTGGGTTTTCCGAGCACCAGATGCGACAATTTTGCTTGTTGACGAAGCTACCGAGGTGGAAATCGGCCTCATCACTCAAGATGATTTTTCGATGGAATTCCAGATCATTTTCATTCATTTCAACGACCCAATCAGCAAAGACACGACGTTGTTGATGACCGGCCGGCTTGAGTTCTTGTGTTAACTGAACTTTATAATCCTTAAGACTCAAATCTTTATGCAAAATACGGTGTAATGACGTTTGTGGAATGCCTAATTCCAAAGAACGACAAGGAATGGACAAACCTGGGTTTTCTTCAACACTTTCGGCTACAGCAGCAATATTCTCGGCTGTTCTTGAGCGACGTGCACGGGTATTATTCTTCACATAACTAACTTGTCCAACAGCTCGAATTTTTCCACCAATTTCTTTATTACGGTCCGACAAGGTGCCTCACGACGACCCAAAAATGTTCGAGTTTTACGAACCGTCTCTGCCGAATTTTCACCATTTTTATAGTGAATTTTAATAATTTCAATGCGTTCCTGATGCGTGTATCGTTCCATTTTTATTAATAGCGTAGTTTCTACTTGTCAAGTGTCAAAAAATGACAGCTTCAAAAGTGACATCTACCGAAATAGCGGGTTATTCAAAATAACACCTCTTATTGGAAAACCCTTTATTTCCAAAGTCACTTGACAAACGCGAAATATCTTATTTTAATGTTCATATTTCAAAGGGTAATAATGGACATGAAACTGTCCCAAAATATATATTTAAATGGTTACATTTTCGATATAAAGGTTTTTGGCCGAAATTATGATGGGCGATTTTTTCGTAAATATAATGAACCGATTTCAATAAAATTTTGTAAACGTGTAGTGGGCATTATAGTATATGTAGTGTCTATTATAGAACTGTCATTAAAAAAAAAAACAAGAGTGCCAAAAATTATTAAACCGAAACCACCAATAATGAACTTATCCGAGATATTCATTCCTCAAATCTACTCTAAAAATTATATTATATCAATTGAAACTTAGCCAATATTCCAGTTTTGTTTTTACTGGAGATATTCTGAACCAAATAATTTGATTAACTTACCAAAAATTACAATATCCTATAATCTTCATAATTCTACGATAGCTGATGTTATTTCAATGGTCATTTTGCATTCAATCATACTTTGTTTTCTAGAACAGGAGGGGTATTTTATATCATGAGTAATGATGTATTGTAATGATGATCATGATCATGTAATTCATAGATAGAATAATTACAGCATTCTGTGAAAACATAGAATAACGATTTATTATGGAAATTATGAAAATTCATATCTCCGAAAGTATTATCTTGTTGGAGTTTAAAATGATATTAATGGATTATTATGATGAAACTGCATCTTAAAAAAAAATTAATTTGAAAATTGTAATGCAAATTTTTTTTTCCTCCTAAACTATCAGGCCAATTTTTCCCAATAACAATAACCGAGACATTTATCTCCCAAACCTACTTCAAAATTTCAACTTTCTAGCTCATTCCGTTCGAGAGTTACCGTGTAATCGACCGGGCGAACCGGACGGACAGAATCGATTTTGACCACGGATTCTTGATCAGTGAGTCGAACCAAATCATTTAAGACCATTTTCATCAAAAATTCAAAAATCACATACATTTGGGCAAATTGATAAGCACTCTGTTCCGAGGAACAAGAACCCCAAAAAGTATTACAAAACACAGTGTTTTCTGTGCGTTTGGTGCTATCGATTATTCGATTGCACTCATAAAAAATCCGAAAAGCACTGACGTGAGATCAGTCTGGATTGGCGTGCTCTCACTGGCGTGAGATCAGTCTGGATTGGCAGTCTAGATTGGCCACCCATCTAGGTAGAGAACTTGCCCAAGCCTGCTTTGCTTCCCAGAAAAAACAATATTTTACAAATATTATTGTAGAAACAAAATTTTAAAAAAATTTTAATTTTTTTTCTTCCACTTTATAGCCTTCCGATCAATACAAAACTTCACATGCATATAAAGGTTATGATTGTACAATTTGATGCTTCAGATAGCTGATAGCAGATAGATCGGGTTGTCGGTTCCGAAAATATACATTAATAATGTTTTAACTAAAAATGGCTATATTCTCATCAGTGAGTAGAACTCAATCGTTTGAGACCATTTTCGGCAAATATTCTAAACATACAGACATTGAAGCAAAATGATAGCACGCTGTTCCTTGCGGAACACGCGCGCAAAAAGCAAAACTTTCTGCACACGGTCACTTTGAAAAACGTCATTCAAAAGTTTACTCTTGCAACTTAGAAAACAGCCTATATGACGAATATCTAATAACCATACATTTTGAGTAGTGTACGGTGTTACAAATGAATGACCATATAATGAACGAGAGCGCTCAAGCTTCTGACCCTACGTCAGTGCTATTGTAAATTTATTCTTTGAATAAGTCCAGATGTTATGTTCATAGATTTTTTTTTCACAAAAAATAGGTGCACTCGCGCTACCTAGATGGGCATCAACTTCGAGCGTTTGTTCAAGTAGGGACTCGGGAAGAAGTTCAGCTCCTTCTGAGCCTTCTATGATGACCACATGCGTCGGTTCTTTAACGGAGCTGCAGGACTTAATCGATCGACTACAACCAAGGATACCACTCTGCCAAAAAGCTGTCAGGGCGCTATTTTATTTCATGAGATGTTCACAACTTGAACAAGGTGAACAAGGAAACCATACTGTACAGGTAATTTCGCGATATCATCCAGAATCTTTCAATTTCAGAGATGAATTAAATTATTGATAGGAACTCTGTTATGAACGAGCCTATGTGGTCCTGCCACCTCTTGTGGAGTGGCTGAGAGTGTCTACATCCCATGGGGAACATCGATATGCTGCTGTTTTGGATAAGGATGACATCATGCAAGCTGCAAGACTTTTACTACCAGGAGTGGACTGTCCTGTAAGATTTCTTGGAGAAGAAGCCATGAGGATAAGGAAAAATAACGGCAACGAAGAGGATCAATTCGAAGCTTCCAGGCAAATTCAGGTATAATGAATACTTTCATCATTAAAAATTTAATGATTGTGGCTTTTACTTGATGCAAATCCATATTAACTCAATAAAAAATTATATACGATTTACACTAACTTATTCAATATTTTGACGCGTTTCGTCAACACACCGAGTTGATCAGAATATATCATACTAAATTCTTAACAAGTAATGATCTCCCTATACCTAGATGACATGGACATAGAATCTTATTCAAAACTAATTACATGACAGACTTATTTAAAACAAATTACATGATAGATATGATAGACATGATAGACAAAATTGATTTTCTATTTGAATAGATTGAGTAACAGTGAAAAATTTAGATCGAATTGTTCATCAACTAAATTACTCGTATGTTTTGCTCTATTTATTTCCACCATTTCCCAATAATTGAGTTGCGCACCTTCATTCAAATTGTGTAAAATTTTGAAATCCGGGTTAAACTTATGTCCGCTAATGAATGATTCGAATAATTTGAATTAAGTTTGTTGTTTTTGTAGCTGTGATGATGTTCTTTTATTCTTATGTCAACATTTCTACCAGTGTTTCCTATATATGATATGTCACAGCCCCAGCAAAAGAAGATGAATCCGCTGTTTATCAATTAAATTGTGGGAGTTGTGACAAATGATATACAGGAAAAACTGGTAGAAATTTTGTCATAACAATAAAGGAACATCATCACAACTACAAAAACAACAAAATTAATTCAACTTATTCGAATCATTAATTAGCAGAAGGAGAGAAGTTTAACCCGGATTTCAAAATTCTACACAATTTGAATAAAGGTGCGCAACTCAATAACTGGGAAATGGTGGAAATAAATAGAGAAAAATATACGGGTAATTTAGTTAATGGACAATTAGATCTAAATTTTTCATCGTTACTCAATCTACTCAGATAGAGAATCAATTTATAAAAGCGTTAGGAATTAATTATTGTTTATTTGTACAAAGCACTAGCAGTGTAATATTATGTAATTAGTTTTAAATAAGTATATTATGTAATTTGTTTTAAATAAGTCTCATGTAATTAGTTTCAAATAAGATTATATGTCCAAGTCATCTAGGTATAGGGAGATCATTACTTGTTAAGAATTTAGTATGATGTAGCCTGATGAAGTCGCTGTGTCGACAAAACGCGTCACAATATTGAATAAATTAGTGTAAATCGTATATCATTTTTCATTGACTTTCATCATTAGTGAATTTTTTGATGATTCCTTTTGCAGATGGAGATTGCCTTCCGCTTGATGACTACAGGGCGCTCCGAACTGATTCAACAAGCTATCACATTACTGCCCTCAAATTCTCGCCTAGATACGTTGAATACTCAAGGACACACCGCTCTCATGTTGGCAGCTATAAATAATGACGACCAAGCGCTTTTGGTAAAGACTTTACCTAATTCAATATGTACCTCATTATTGACTGCTGAACATTTTCAGGCTCTTCTTGATTCAGGTGCATCTGTAGATATAGAGACTCCTGCTTCTGGTTCAATGTATTATCCAGCTGTGAATGGAGAGAGCCAACATTGGACTGCACTGACTTATGCAGCTTCTAAAGGATATATACGATGTGCGAGGATACTTTTAGAACGAGGGGCCAATGTTGAAGGAGGTGCACTCTTGAGTGAAGAAAAATGTACACTCACGCCGCTACAGGAAAGTGTATCTAACAAATATATAGCAAAAATTTTAGAGAATGCCTAAATTGGTCGATACGACTTTTATGTTCCTTGCTGTCTTCAAAATATATAGATCTAACATACTCTTCGTTCTCCCTCTAGGTGACATGTGGTAGTGGCAATTCAGACATGGTAAACTTATTGTTAGCACATGGTGCACATCCATTCTTGTCTACTCAGATCAAGGATTCCCTGAGTTATTCAGCAGCAACACAGAGAGGATGTTATAGCGCGTTATCAGTTGCAGCAGCCCATGGACATAGAGCTATTCTTCAGAAACTATTGAGTCAGCCATTGGCCTCCATAACTAAGGAGGTTTTATCTCTAGAAGAAATGTTAGCTGAGGGTAAGATAATTCAATCTGATTTATTTTTTTTTATTTTTTGCTATTCCAGGAACTCAACCGAATCAGACGAATAATTCGAGTACACCCCAGTTCAGTAAGACACAGATCAAGGCCTTACAAGAAGCAATGTATCAAAGTTCAGAAAATAATCATTTGGATATAACGGTTGAGATCAGATCTCTTGGCATACCTTGGACATTGCACTGCTGGATGCACTCTTTGAGAGCTGCACACGAAGCAAGACTTGACTGCGTCATTGACCAACTTCTGCAAGATTTTCTTCAAGTTTGTCCTGACGATTACAGTTCTCAATTCGTCAACGAATGTTTGCCCCTCCTTTTCAATATATTCAGATATAGCAAAGTAAGTTGATTTTTTGTTTCATTGCTACTCTTGGTATAATCGAATCAGTTGAATTACTCAAGGAAATCCTTTACGATGCTTTCGCATTTTGCATATCAGCCGAAAAGTTTATTCCAAACAAGAATTCCAAATTTTACCAATTAAAATCTCACTTTCATAGGAAATTGAAGCAATCGAAAATATGATATTCAGTCCATTGTTAAATACTTTGGGGGCGCACAATCTTAGAATACGCCCGGACGATATTTTAGACTATTGAATCAAACTAAAGGCGCTCCTAATTTGAAAAAATATACAAAAATTGACGAACACAAAAATATGGATAAAGTGTACCTATAAATATTGGTGAATACTAAATAGTTTCGGAATAAAGAATGAATTATAAATTATACATATATAAATCAAGCTTTCGAGATGATAAGAATTATCTGAAGAGTTCACAAATATGAAAACGAAAACTTTCGAAAAATGATAAAGCAATAATGTCATATTACCCTGCTGCTATCTAGAGTGGAATGTTCCAACAATCCTTCGAAAATATCTGCTATTTGGAATATTGGAATGAGTTTTTTGTGATTCCTGAATTAAAGCAATATTTTTGTATTCATCACCCTGAACATTTTTGTAGTATGTACCTATATAAAAATTAAATCATGTCGATGTCACCCAATCGAAAATTTCACGAAAAAATCAGTCATGTCTAGTTTTATTGTTCTGTCAGTGCAGTTGTTGAATGGAGATTCACAAGGTGCTACTTTCCATAAAAACTATGTATCAGCAATCGCCAAAACTAACGCTTTTCGCTCTATTCAAAAATACAGTCCTCTTGCTCAAATGTCTGCAATTTTCGAATTTTTGGCCGAAAATGGTCTCAAATAATTTGGTTCGACTCTCTTATAAAGAATTCGAGGTCAAATTTGATTCTGTCCGGCCGGCCGGCCGTTGCCACTATAAGTTGAGAACGGAAAGAGATAGCGCCTTGAGATTTTCTGGGTAGGTGGCGCGTCCCAATACGACGGACAAGTTCGTTAATGGGCATAATAGGCCCATTGATTTCTGAGTAATAATTTTGTTTTCAACCAATACAAATCCGATCAAATTGAAACTTGGTGAGTAGTTGTAGAATGCAAACTTTAGGACGATGGTGAAATTTTGTGAGAATTGTATCGCTAGAAAATTTTAAATAAATAATTAAAAAATATTATTTATGTCACGATAACCTGAGAACGGAAAGAGATAGCACCTAGAAATTTTCAAGTTAGGTTGTGCATCTTGATGCGACATTTGAGTTTGTTTATAGGCATAATCGGCCAAACGGTTTCGAAGTCAACGCGGAACCTTGCGAAATTTCATGAGGATCGTATCACTAGAATATTTTTTAAAAATCATTGAAAAAAATTCTATATATCAGAAACTATCCTTTTCGGCAATTACATACATTTGGGAAAAATGATAGCACGATGTTCTCTAGAACTTTCTCGAAACGATTCACTAGATTCAGCTAACAATTTTATTATGCACGGAAGTCATGAAGTAATGCTACAACACCCTACTTTTAAGATTTTGTATCCGTGTTTCTCAATCCTCATATTGAATCAGTTTAAATATAGAACCCGAAAAAGCCACAGTGTGGCGAAACAATTGTCTTTCTCGAATAAAAAAATATGTGGAAATTTAAAACTTGAATCATTATTTTCATTGAAAATGAATTTTCATTAAGTAAATGCTGAGGTATGAATGTTGAGAACAATGATTGTATCGCTATTTCTTCATCAAACAGACTACTTATCAGCTAATGTATTAGTATCGAGTCAACATGTTGTATTTGAGAAAATCTACTATTATCACATGACATGCGATTGTACCTATTGCTTTCTTCTTTCAGAAGGAAGGAACCACATTGTTACTAGCAGATATATTTTCAACCTGTTATGGTTGGGAACCAATCAAAATTGTCAAAGAAAATTCACCAGTGACGACGATTGGCTCCAGGATCGATCCGAAATATGTCAACAATCCAGAATTGAGTGACGTAACTTTCCGAGTAGAAGGGAGGTTATTCTACGCTCACAAGATAGTATTAGTAACTGCTAGTCCAAGACTTCGAGCAATGTTGAGTTCGAAACTGTGCGAAGGAGGGTTACCTATTGTACAAATTAATGATATAAGGTATCACATATTTGAGGTGAGTTTTCAAGTCGTTGGTATATCAAAATGACCTGACATATTAAAATGCATGATACTTGTCTTTCAATCCATATAAAGCTGTTATTGTAAGGGTTCGTGAAATATAATTAGATAACATAGCCTCTACAAGTATAATTTTTTTGTCAAAATGACAAATATTTCGAAAACTATTGAACCAAAATATGTGAAAAGTATACAAGAACATGCAGGAAGTTCCAGAGAATTGAAAAACACTACTGAATATAGTGTGTCCCATTTGAAAAATCAAAGTCATCCTCTATTCCTCTTTTGAGGGACACGCGATATATTCGAAAATATTTTTAGGTTGTGCTATTCTTGGAGTAATTCACGTTTGCATGAAAAAATTTTACCAAACATTGACCGTTACGCTTATATCGTCCGCTGCGGCACTAGTGGGACACCCTGTATATGACCCTGCACATTGTATATATTATAATTAATACGTTGGAATGTCATATAATTTTTTTTATATCTCTAATGAAGTGAAACAAAATTCTTACCTTGGGTATTTTCAGATCGTCATGAAATTCCTTTACCAAGGTGGCTGTCAATCTTTGGAACCACCACAAGAAGACATTTTGGAGCTTATGGCAGCTGCTAACTTCTTTCAGTTGGATGGACTTCTTCGATACTGTGAAAGTAGATGTGCGTCGATGGTAGCTATTGATAATGTAGTTTCAATGTATATTCATGCTAAAGTATATAACGCGATGCAGTTGCTCGAATATTGCCAAGGTTTTTTGATGCAGAATATGGTAGCTTTATTGACTTACGATGATTCTGTAAAAAGATTGTTATTCGCGAAGAAGGTCCCAAACCATGATGTTTTGGGTGGTTTACTATCAACGCTTCAAAATCGAATAAAGATAAGGAGAAATCAGAATTGTAAGGTGGTCCAAAGCACCAAACCTTCCCCTTGATGGTGCTCATTATGTTATAGTCATATTTTTTATAAATCAATCATGAATGATATTGGTTTTGTGTTATTTTTTATGTGGCATCTATTATCAGTATTCATATACAAATACAACCAAACATAAGTTAATAAATTATATTTTGTCACGTACCTGTTAGTTTTGTATTTGACAGCTCCCTCCTCATGATCGATAGGTCTGACTGTGTTCCTACAGAATATGACCCTGCTAAGTGAATGTGATGACGATGAGATATAGTTGTTGACATTGTTTAAAAGAAATAAATGGAATTCAAAGAGCATGAGGGCACATGGAAGTTTGCCTTGGTGAAGACTTGAGTACATTCGGATTGTGGGTTCTTGTAGAGATATACAAATGAAGACTACACGGGAAAACTGATCCAAGTCACATTTATTACTTTCGTCAGAAAATCAGTTAACCTTTGAAGACTGAAGCAACATAAATAATAATAAAATATAGCAAGTCGTAAAAAGATTTCATTATATTATGTTGGATGTATAAACCATAACTCTTTAACATAAAAAAAATATTTCTAACAATTTTTTTTTGTATTCTCTTCGTTTAACGGGAAATCGAGCGGGGTAGTGATCCAGGTCTATGACAAGAATTCCGTATCTGGTTACTATACTGGGGTTAATCACACTGAAAAGAAAAGATAATAATCTCTTCATTTTTATTATTATTTTAGTATAATTGAAATTAGAAGTTAGATCGGGGAAAAGGGGGTGAGAAGTGGGTTGAACTATGAAAAATTATTTTCGTTTCCAAATTTTATCCCAGTTTCATGGGTTTTCTTTAACGATTCCTCATTCTTACATCAAGTCACATGTAAATAATATGAAAATCTAATTTTTGGGGTGGAGGTTGATAAAAGAGGTGTAGATTGAAACATTCTTAAAAAGACTGACGTGAAGTCAGGAGATTTTGCGCGCATATTCCATTGTATATTCACGCCTCATACGAAGTCGATCGAACTGATTTTTTTAAAGTGTTTCCTAGTGATTGGATTTTAATTGGATCGGATTAGTATATTTCGAGGTATTGAGGAAATAACAACAAAATTTATGATGGGTATAACTCCGAAACAGTCCGGCCGATTATACCCAACAACGAATTCAACTCTGTCATTTGGATACGCAACCTACACTGGAAATTGCAAGTCACTATCTCTTTCCGTTTGAAAGTTATCGTGGCAACAATCACCCATCCAGCTACTGAACTCACCCGAAGTCTGCTCGGATCTCCAACAGAATAGGTATATCCGATCATTTCCAAATTTGGAAAATGAATATTAAAATAGATATAAAAACATTACAAATAACCGCTCCAAAGCAAACAGACTGTAGCGTCACTTTGTGGAGCGCTTTTTAAGAGGTTCGTCAAAAGTCTGCTCTCCAAAAATATTTTTTATTCGATAAAAAGAGTCGAACGAATCATAGTTTCTAGTCATACACATATATGTTGTAACTGTATTTGTGCGTTTATTTTGCATCCAGGAAAGTTTGTTTGTGGAGAATTGTTCAAACTTTTAACCTTCAAACTTGTTATAATATTGATTTAAACTTGTTGGCACATCCAGTAGAATGGTGAGGAAAATAAATAATGTATTGCATTGTAGTCTGAAGTTCCAAAGGAGTTGGTGGTGCACTTTCCTATGAAGAATACTCGTATTTATATGAAATCAATTTGAATTCTGTTAACAGACGAAGAATCTTAATAATAAGGAGGAGGGGGGTGGTATAACCATTCAATACCTCGATACAATTGGTCTTAGTTGTACAGCATTCTGTCGTATTTAAGCCCGACTAGAACTCCATTTTCCAACATACAAGAAATAAATAGCAAAAGAGCTACCAGTCTTTTTTCCTTCGTTCTTCCTCCATGGCACAAAAGATTAATACAAAATCAATATATTATTGTCTATTCAGGAAATAATCATACAAAATATTCGGGTATCATGACTATTGCTATTGAATATGAATGCTGAAGTGATGTATGTGAAATCTTCCTTGCAGGATTTGAATTCGGTTGTTTGAATCTAGCCGAGAATATTTAAAAGACAAAAAATTAATTGAGAAGAATATCCCTCTCCCGAATTACGAGTGACTTGGAAAAACATTAAAAAAGCACTGACTTTAAGTCAGTACTCTTTGGCGCGCACGTTCACGTTGACAAATTTGATTTGAATTATGAGTGCTTCAAGCTTACTGGATAGAGCGAGCCGGAGATCTAGTCAGACGGCAGTGGACACCACTCACTGTCAGATCGAAAATTAACTCAGCTGTGCCAAAGGTGGCGTATGGAGAACAATAGGCCAGAAGGCCTCAGTTCAGCCTGAGACGGCACCGCGGTAGAAGAAGAAAGGTGGCGTAAGGATAGGTACCATAAAAAAGTCGACACAGAACACAACTGATTCTCCTTAGTCGCACAAGCTCCTAGGAGCTTTTGAGGGATCTCCTGGTGAAAAGAGGGTCAGGGACAGTATAATCGATTTGCCTTGGCATATGCAACGTTGCGTATGATAAGTATGTTTCTAAGTCATCTGTTTTAATGCAAATTCAAGACTCTAGACCAGGGGTCACCAATTAGTTTCATTGGAGGTCCGTTCACAAAATCTGTATATCTGTCGCGGTCCGTTTAATAGCATTATGATGGCATAAGTATTTGACTAGCAGTTAATCTAAATCCAATATCAATAATTAGTAAATAAAACGAAAAGTTATCTGAATTTTTTTTACTAAAAATACATGTTTACTGGAAAAAGGGTCCACAAAAAAAAGGCTCGCGGTCTGCATCCGGACCGCGGTCCTCCATTTGGTGACCACTGATCTAACCCATACAAAAATCTAGAATTTTCCGATTAGATCACCACGGCTTTGGCTGTTCACTAAAGCGAGGGCGTAGATTCCAAATCTGTAATTAGTTTTTCCGTATCTCGATTAATTTTGGTAATATGGCGAAAAATCCGACTGATTAGTCCATTTTCCGGAGGTAGAGCCAGAAATTGCGACCTTTTTCTTCATTGCTCCGAAACTAATCGAGATACAGAAAATCTAATTACAGATTCGTGATCTGCGTCCCCGATTTAGTGAATAACCAAAGCCGCGTCGACCTAATCGGAAAATTGTAGATTTTTTTATGTGTTGGATACTTGATAAAACCTTTTGGCGTTTGACGGATTCGCTCATTTCCTAATATTTTCCGAAAGGATAGAGATACAGAAAAAATAGATACATAAATATAAACGTCGTGCACCGACCAGGGAAAATTTTGTTATTGAGATGTGAAAATCATAGATTTGGGACGGGAAAGAAGAATTTTCCTCCGATTCCGGGTCAAAAATATTTGCCGACCCAAAAAATTTTTTTCATGGTATATCGATACGGAGCTCGTGTCTAATTAAATCGAGGTCACTGATCACGAATATATAACGAGTTTTTCCCTAAGTGGCGTACTTTGGGAAAATTTTCACTTAAAGTGAAAAAATTGACGAAAATAGGTCAATTTTGGAACTTTCCACTGCCCAAAAAAATCGGAGTAGGGTGTTGCTGATTTTTTACGTCATATTTGGATCCTGTATCTATCGAATAATCCGATCAATAAATGTCCAGGTCGTACGCTTCGGAAATTATGATTTTTTTCCCGAGGGTCTATTTTTCGGAAAATTCTTTCCGCGATATTTCCTCGGAAAATATTTGTAATAAATATCTGATGGTAGATTCGGAATCTACGGCCCCAAATCTATAAGAATAAGTACCCGTTTCATAGTTTTGGGTCAAAAAATTTTTCTCGAAAAATGGGATTTTTTTTAAGGCTAATGTATTAAAAAATTGCCAAAATTCGACCGGTCTCTGATTTCGATGCAAATTACGTCATTTACTAAGTCGGGGCCGTAGATTACGAATATATGATCGGATTTTTCATTAGAGAATTTTCCGCGGAAATACCGCGAAATGAATTTTCCGAAAAACAGACCCTTGGGAAAAAAATCATAATTTCCGAATAGTACGGCCTGGACATTTTCTGTTTGGATTATTCAGTAGATAAAGGATCTATATATGACGGCAAAAATCAACAACACCCAACTCCGATTTTTTTGGGCGGTGTGAACATCCAAAATTGACCTATTTTCGTCCATTTTTCACTCTAAGTGAAAATTTTACCAAAGTACGCCACTTAGGGAAAAACTAATTGCATATTCGTGATCTCCGACCTCAATTTAATTAGACACGAGCTCCGTATCGATATACCATGAAAAAAATTTTTGGGTCGGCACTTAGAAAAATTTTTGACTCGGAATCGAAGAAAAATTCTTTTTCCCGTCCGAAATCTATGATTTTCACATCTCGATATCCAAATTTTCCCCGATTATTGGTCGGTGGACGACGTTTAGATTTATGTATCTATTTCCTCTGTATCTCTATCCGTTCGGAAAATATTAGGAAAATGAGTAAATCCGTCAAACGCCAAAAAGTTTTCTCTAGTATCTAACCCAGGGGTCACCAATTAGTTTCATTGGAGGTCCATTCACAAAATCTGTATATCTGTCGCGGTCCGTTTGATAGCATTATGATGGCATAAGTATTTGACTAGCAGTTAATCTAAATCCAATATCAATGTTAAGTAAATAAAACGAAAAGTTATCTGAATTTTTTTTACTAAAAATACATGTTTTCTGGAAAAAAGGTCCACAAAAAAAAGGCTCGCGGTCCGCATCCGGACCGCGGTCCGCCATTTGGTGACCCCTGCTCTAGACATTAGACGTCATAGTGCGGTGCATACGTCTGTTTGTTTGTTTGTGTTAGACCGATGCCAATTGGGCGAGTAGCCCGTGCTGCAGCCTAGAGAGGCTTATAGCACCTCAGTCGGTCCCCTATTCAGTGGCAGCTGGCGATAATTTTGTTCAGGGGGGCGCTGATTCAAGAATACTACAAAACTATATATATTTTAAAAGGTAATTATCAATTGCATACTTCTTAAAATTAAACTCAATCCTTATGTTTTTGTCGCAGGAAAGGTTTTTGAGTCAGGAAAAGATTGCGAGCCCCGTCAGTCTTTTGTCCGACACTTCACAAAACGTAGAATCCAAACCATATGACATTAAATTGAATTTAAAGTACGTAAGCAACCGGTCACGTTCTCGTTTTCTTGTGTTATTAATCGAGTCTTCCGACTCATTATGACGACGTAGTGCAAGATTGTATTTGTCACACAACTTCAGACTATCGATAATTATTGTCAGTCCGTGACGGTTTGATACGACACGATACGGTATGATACCATTTCGTTGTGATTACGAATATTTTCGACATATCCACTACTTAAACCAGAAGTGATATTAGTTGTGGCCAATAGCTGGAAGCTTACAATCTGTTACTGGCCAATTTTTCGGGTTTTTTTAATTTTTCACCACTATGTTTCATAACATGTACACCTTCTTTTGTGCAGTTATCGTCTCCACCAAACAGTGAGCAAACAAAACAAAAAAGCGCATTTTTGCTTCATATCCGCACAACCATAATGTCTTTTCGTGAACATTTGCGTCAAACTTCCGCGTAAACCACGCCCGATTCTTATACCCGGGTTGCACTTGACTTATATTCAATACGGGCACAGGTCGCTCATTGTTTTTAATATTTACCTCGTCCGCCAAACTCATAGAGCTAGAGTTTAATTTTGCCAGATCACACACCCTCAGTGTCGGTCCTTGGCGTAACATAAACAAGGTATACTACTACTGAACGTAACTTTTATTCCTGTCTGGGCTGCTACTCTGGGCGCACGAATCATCATTGACAATCACGTTGAACTAGCTGGTCTCTGAGTGTGGACGTTTGCCGATTCCATGGTAACCGGCGTTGTTGCTTGGGCGTTCGAGATTTAGCCCCGCATAGTGCGAACGCTGATACTATAAGTTGTCTATGCGGACGCTTAACGCAAATGTAATTATTGTGAGATATAGATGGTCACTAGGAAAAAATGTTTTAATTTTAATTGAATCGGGTTTGTATATTTGAATAGGAAAGCACGAATATGAAATATAAATAAATTAATTGTTTATGTACGTATATCGTTTTTATAGGGAGGATGGCACCACGCAGCCCTCCCTCACCAGTCGCCCCTGCTCCTATTAGCTGACAGGGTCTCATGGTCGATCCCCTTGAGCTCAGGTTGCTAGCTGCCATTGGGGCTCTTAGTCGAGCTCTGGTTTACTTAACCGCTGACATATGGTTCTTATGTAACATCTCCACTGCCTTGTCGCTGTATTACCTACATAAGATCCCTTTTCCTAGCAAGTATGATAAGGTCCTTGGCCCTTCACTAGGTTCCTCGCACGGTTTCTGGCACTCAGGGTCGTGTCGTCACCCTCATAGTGAAGTCTCCAACGTTTGCGGGCTAAGTTTGTACTTAGCTTCAACTTTCAATAAGACTACTTGTGAGGTAAGTTTTTCCTATTTTATTAGATATTCAACGAATTTGAATTCCGATGGAATATATACCCATATCAGAATTACAAATTCTGTGATCTTAGACGATTCTCTCCTTACTCAATCTGTCATTAAATTCGTACGAAATGTATTCATATATTATATAAAAGCTGAGAAAACGGTCTATATCGATGGTAAATTCGATTAAGAGTGTACAATAGAGGTGAATAGACTACAGAACCTGCACGCAAAAGCTCGTGACTTCAGGTCAGTACTTGTACATACAAAACCGATCGCAATAAACAGATATAACACGTGTGGGTACAACGTGTCCGAAATCACGATAAGCACATGTTTCTATGATTCACTACTTCGGAAACAATTCATCAATAATTTGACCTTATTTGGAATCTTAATTTGGATTTCTTTTTGATGCTCCTAGGGGACTGTTTTCCATGAAATTTTGCACGCTCCAAGAACTTATCATTGATCACTCAAATTCCAAAATGAGACTTAATCCGATATGTGGTTTCGGAATTTCATGCGAAATAGTTTAGCATTTTTTCTAGTTATACGATCCTCATGGAATTTTGCGTGAGTCTTCTTGTCAGCATTTTTCAACTTAGTGTACCGTGTTTGAATTCGAGCACCGAAAGACTGCCCTGCCCAACTCTACGTGTAACCTCCGCCTAAGTGTCAGACCTTAAATCATCATCGCAACTTTATAACACGAAACAATTTGCACCTTTAATACCTATCTATGTAGTTAGTGTAACCATAAACAAGGTATACTACTAGTGAGCCTATCTATTTATTCCTCTATGGGCTCCTATTTCCACGCCCGAATCGTCACTGAGAACTGCGTGGGACTAGCGGACTAGCCTGGTGCCGTTTCCATGGTAAGCGGGGATTTCGCCTGGGCTTTCGAGATTCAGCCCGGCATAGTGCAGTCGCTCATAATATACCTTGTCTATGTGGACGCTTAACGCACATGTAATTGTGAAATATAGATGGTCGCTAGACAAAAATGTTCTGATTTTAATTGAATCTAGTTTGAAGAGGAAAGCACGAATGTGAAATATACAAATTAAATGTTTATATATGTCGTCATTTTTCTAGGTAGGGCGGCGCCCCGCAGCCCTCCCTCACCAGCCGCCCCTGGTCAAACTTATGTCAAATATCTCATTATATAGTTCATCGAATATTCGAATATCGAAAAAACGATTGCTGAACCCGCGAATATCAAGCAGACTAATGTTCGGACAGGAAAACATCTGTTGGATGAGCTGGTAGATACTTGGACACGAAGATAATAAAAAACAATAACAATTGAACATGAAAAAGAACTTTATTTACACCAGAGCATATCACATTTAATATTAGCTATATAAATTACGATTGAAGTACAATAAAATACAAATATAGTTGGAACTTCATTTCTCAGAATGTTTATATAATTTCTGGACACATGAGTATTTGATTACTGAGAACAGAAAGTAGCCATAGGCCTTTGAGATCGAGTTGAGGATACAAAATGAAATATTCTCATACATTACTTTCGCTGTGTAGTCGAATTAGGTCGTATCTTTTGCAGTTTCCCATTTCATTCTCGATATTATATTTTTTCTTGACTGACAACCTTCCATCCCCGAATATAACTTGAGTTTCTTCTCGGAAACTCCTCGAGTTCCTGCCGTGGAACGTTGTACTTGATAAGTCGGAGTTTCTTGATATTTTCTGTTTGGAACACATCGATCTGAAGGTGTACTTGAAAGCATTTCGCATTTTTCTCGACATGACGTTATATAGAATAGGATTTAGGGTGGACGAGAAGTAGTAAAATATTCCTGTGGTGAAGAACATCCAAACGTTGAATTCGTGAATGTATTCCCATTCAGAGCAGTAGATGAGAACCAGTCGTTGAGCGTGGAATGGTGCCCAACAACAAAAAAAGCCGATTACAACTGCAACTAAAGAAATACAATCGTTTGAGTCAACTCTAACGAAATATTTTCTGTAGTGATATCACAAGTGATTGAATTTTCGCGACTTGTTTCTTAACGAAACTGGGTTTCTTGAAAACACCACGAGTCCGAAGGACGAGTGGTGTTTTCTCTAAGCAATTCAGTTGAGTTAAGAAATATAAGACAGACTTATGAGATGAATTCAGTCATGATTGATATTTCATTAGACTATTTCACGAACAAAATTACTTATGTTGACGACTGTAATTTATATTTATAATTTGTCCGTATCTATGGTTGATTCGTTGAAAACCATATACGTATTAGATATCTATTATTATATATATTATTTTATATTTTATTTTTTTATATATTTTTTATATTTTATTTATATTATTTTATATATTATTATATATATTATTATATATCTATTATGTATATGTTGAAAACACCAAAGTTGTAAGACCAATCATAATTCAAAGACAGTTGATGTTTTCGCGATAATAGGAGCTGTCTTAGGCCTGTGGTTGGTCAGATTTTGATATGAGTGAAGTAGTTAGATATACATCATTATTTTTTGCAAATTCAATATTTCGAATCCTATTTATCATTAATTTCTACAATGCAAAGGTGCTAGGAGAGGACAGCAGCCCTTCTCTGGATTTTGAAAGAAATTTTGAATTTGTTCGGAGAAAAATTATTTTTCTTGATTTGCTTAGAACTCTTAAATATCGAATAATCCCCCAACGGAATGTTTTTTGGTGACTAGACAATATTAGTGTTAGCATGAAAATGATTGTTACAAGAAAATTGTTACAAGGAAATAACTAGAACATAAATATCGACATACAAAAAAAATCTCTGTTACAAATAGGCTTATTTAAGACAGAACACGTCAATTTCAATATTTTCCTCACAAAACAGCATGGAGAGATCACCACGCCATGAAACTTCGTCAGGCAAATGAGCGGCACGATATATATAATTTTAAGTATTTGATTGAGAGATGGCGCTACTAGTTTTTTGGAAATAGGGGGTAATCATTTTACCCGCGGGATCATTTTGTACTACTATGCCCTATAATGTCAACCCATACTTGAGTGTAGAAATCGATAACATGCTTTAGTAACGCTTCGTCTCAGAAGATGAAAACATAATTTCCGAAATATATGTCAGACGACAAAATTTGTAGTAACTAGTATAGGATTCATAATCAGTCCACAGTGGACCGGTTTCTTCACAAAAAACGAGGTAAAAAATTGGTTATGATGGCAAGCTTCGAATATAGTATTTCTGTTGCTAAATAATCACGTTGAAGAATCTCCCTCTGTCTGTAACACTTCTGAAGTCACTGAGTATCTTTTTGATTATAGTACGCCTTTGTTTCAGACTAATTGAAAGGAAAAACAAAATCAAAAATTTCAAAACATCACTGAAATTCCAATTAAACTCACGTAGCATCCGCATAATAGATTTGTTGGACTGGGCCCTCCTCCTTGAACGATTTTCATTGACCGATCCGCTCATGCCTTCTAGGGGTTTTTCGCTGTTTGCAATACTGGACGACATCTTTATGTATTGTATGGAAATTATGATGAGGGGAAGGACAAAAAAGAATGCAAAACTAATCTCGATAAGAGGAAAGTTTTTGGGTTGGTCTACCATACCACACACTGCGGATTCCTGGAATGATAATTCTGTTTTCAGACAACATTTCAAAATAAAATATTCAGGCAATTTCACAATGAATATTTCTGCTACGCGTGAAACTTCAGTTACGGATCCTGAAATAGGATTTTTCTACATCTATAATATTTTAAGTCATCATTAAAGGATATTTTTCGAGGTGAATTCATCACTCAATGGTTCCTTTCTAGTTTTCCCTGACAAACTACGAAATTTAATTATTCTGAAATTGCTTCGGCGTTAGAAACACTATAGATATTTGTCAGAGGCAATATATAGAACAATGTTGCCTAATTAACAACAACTAAACAACATCAACTTTAAAACAACTATTGTGTAACGTTTCGGAGACTAAATCAGACTCCTTCATCAGCCACCAAGCGAAAATTTTCAGAATAACCGACAGTCTTTTTGGCGCTCTTGTATCTCGGAACAGAGTGCCTATCAATTTGCCCAAATGTCTATAATTTTCGAATTTTTGGGTGAAAATGGCCTTAAATATTTTGGTTCGACTCATTGGTCAAGTATCCATGGTCAAAATCGATTCTGTCCATCCAGCCGTCCGTCCGTTAACACGATAACTCTCGAACGGAATGAGCTAGGTTTGGGAGATAAATATCTCGGATAAGTTCGTTATAAGGCAAAATCGGCCGGTGGTTTCGGAGAAAGGAAAAAACATTTTTTTTAATTACAAATTTCAAATTAATTTTTTTAAGATACAATGTTATCATAAGAATCCACTGATATCATTCTCAGCTCTAACAAACTAATACTTTCGGAAATATGATTTTTCAAAACTTCAATAATTAATCGTCATTTTATTTCATACACTTGACTAACTTGAAATTGAATATTCAAGGAAGTGTACATAGAATCTATATCACATTCGGAAACAAAATTTTTTGTTCATGAGCAAACTATGAGATATACTACTTCTTTTAAGTTAGATCTGCATTCGAAGACTGACCGACTGGATGAAATAAATTAGATGAACTATTAATTCAGCCTTAGTAAAAAGATGACTGCATTTGATTTCATTGAAGAGCCGATGGTATTTCATTCATTTATTTATTTGTTCATGAGCAAACTATGAGATATACTGCTTTTTTTGTTAGATATGCATTCGAAGACTGACTGACTGGATGAAAAATTAAATAAACTATTAATTTTTACTACGAAGATGACTTCTTTTGATGATTCAATTGAATATTAGGGAATTTTTTCAGGAGAAAACTAGGAGACATACTGTTCCGTTTAACTTGTGCATTCGAAGTCTGACTGAAGACAGGAACAAATTAAAATTTAATATTTGTTTGGGTGTTTGCAAGTCTTCAATTTTTCGGTCATGGTAGCGGTTACAAATATTCGATGCGTTTCCTGAAAATTGATCAATAATTCAATTTGTTAGTTTCATAACTAAAATAGTTCGTTTTTCGCTTTCGTGACATTTATATATTTGGTTAGGAATTACGGAAGAAATGTTTATCAATTAAGGTTTAATTCTTCTTCTATTTCACATAACAGTCATGAAATATAGTGTTGTCAGCTCTAAAATCAATGAATTTTGACCTACTTGATAGCAATATAGCTGGGAGAAAATTGATAACCAACATTGCTATAACAGTCCGAACAGAACACGTAATAACATAGCCATATTGTTAAAAATTAGGAGGATAGCAATATGACTTGACTAGCAATGTTTATAGCAATACGCAAACAGAATAGGTCTGATTATATGTACATACTATTACTATGTTCTTTAAATATTCAATTTCAATTTAGTCAAGTGTCGACCCACCGGCTGCACTAGTTTTGTACTGGCTGAAAATCTTTTTTCATTTCATAGATATTTTTCAGTTAAACCCAGAATTGAACCGTTTAGTGACGAAATATTTGGTCCTCCAAAGCATTGCCTACTTTGATGAGTGCTTCTATCAAAGCAGTGGTTGCGCTTCCTTCACGTCGATATTTAGGATGTTCCGAATTGAATAAAGCAATATCACAGTTGTTCAAAGCTTTGCTAGGTGCATGAATTATCAAGTAATCATTAAAGGATACTGTGGGAGGTATACTCATTATTGAAAGGTTTTTTTCTGGGTTTTCTCTCCCAAACTCTGAAAAATATCTATAAAATAAAAATTAATTATTTTGTGATTTGCTTCTGCGTAAGAAACACAGGATATTTGTCAGAAGCAATCAATTGAACAATGTTGCCTAACAAACAACAACGAAACAACATCAACGAAGAAACAACTATATCGTAACGTTTCGGACTCTATATCAGACTCCTTCGTCAGACGCTTAATGAAAATCGTTAGAATTATTTTGTTGATAGTTATTTTGTGGAATTCAAGAATTGAATTCCACAAAATTACTTAATCTCGTAAACGACGATAGATATCGTCTCGGGGTCTTCGGATCCGCTCCTTCTCCCTCCCAAAATTTCTCATTCCACCGCCTTCGAAGCCTTAAGCGAAGTAAAGTGGGCACCTCGGTTTTCGACCGTTTCTTGGGAAAAAACACATTTTCGAACATATCTCGAAAACGACGATAGATATCGTCTCGGGGTCTTTGGATCCGAAGACCCTCGTCGTTTTCGAGATATGTTCGAAAATGTGTTTTTTCCCAAGAAACGGTCGAAAACCGAGGTGCCCACTTCGCTTAAGGCTTCGAAGGCGGGACCACTTCAGCTCCGAATTCTCGATCGAGACCGAGAAGAAGGATCGGTTCTTTGTTTAGGACCGAAATCTTTCGTCTAGGATCGGTCTAAATATACTAAATCGATACAAGTTCCGGAGGTTTTGCCTAAATTTTAATTTTAACTAAATTCTTTATTTTATAGATATTTTTCAGAGTTTGGGAGAGAAAACAAAAAAAAAAACCTTTCAAGCATGAATTATCGTTCTGTTGATAAGTTTAGGGGAAGCAAAGTAACCCTTGCTTGAATGAACCGCACACCTCTGTTGAAATGACTCATTCGAAATTCGTAGCAGACGCTTTATTTATTGTTCAATACCGCCATTTTGATGAAAGAGGGGGGGCAGCTATCATTCCTAGTCATTGGATACAAAACGTCCATTACCGTGGTTTCATGATGATGAAAAACAAGGTTACTAATAACTTTCATGTATACGGCGAGTTTTATTGCATTGCCCAATATGCGGATTAATTAGCAAGCTCGCTTTATGCATTTTAATTGCAAACTTTTATGGAAAATAGGATTTCATATTAATTTGTCTTTTGAGTTGAATTTCACGGGATGAAGGAGTGAGAGAGCTTTCAGTGTTAATGTAAGCTCCTTCTATTGTTTCATTACTTTCCAAAATTGATGTATATATATCAAAATTGGTGGTTTATTATTTTACGGGTGTAAATGTTTATCAGAATGATTTTTTCGTCGACCTCTATGAAGAGTGGAATTTTACGTACTGATTTGCGGCCGTTGAATTTACCATTATCGAAGGCGATTACTTTGCGGGCGAGAATAGTTATTTATGTACCAAGGACGGAAAACTGTCTATTATAGTCGAGTCTGCAAGTTGCTATCAGTGGCGGAGCCGAGAATGTACTTTCTAGTCCGCAAAGTACTTGCCTCCAATGATAGTCAATTTTACGGACATAAATTAGTATGTTAAATGTCACTTTTCATAGAGGTCGACGAAAAATTACTTTCTCGTCCGCAAAATTACTTTCTAGTCCGCTGTGGTCACTATGAATACGGCATGATACGGTTCAATACAAACATAAGTGCTGTAAGAATAACTGTCAGTGCAGTTGTCAATATAGATACGGTTCAATATACACATAAGTGTATGTATCATTTGCTATTGTGAAATTATTTTAGAAGTCCGAAATTTTTAAAAATATGTGGAGGTGGACGATAAAATGTGATATGCACATTTTGATATAATCAAAATTAGATTTTTGTTTCATATATTAGATCGTCTACATACAAAATATGGCTTGTGTGTTCAAAACATTCTGAAATATCGCTAATATGAATGGCAAATAATAATGGCCCTAAGAGTGACCCTTGCAGTACACCATATGATACAGCCAATGTTCTCGAGACAGTTCCATTAACAACAACACGGAAGGATCGACCAGAAAGATACGATTCAAACCACTTAACAAAGGATTCCACAATCCCAATAGCAGACAAAATTTTAATCAGTGTTGCGTGGTGAATCGAATCGAATATGAATGAAGATGTAAACGTTCAATGATAATTGTCATCTAGACTTGTCAAATTTGAACCCGAAAAGCTATAGAAATATAAGATCAGAGTCGTTCGCAAGGAAATTCTGTGAATTCTATGAACATTTCGCTGATCGACTGGAAAAAATTGGTCCACTCAATTGGATATATTTTTCTACATAGTTACAAAAAAATACATCCGATCAGGTTTGAATCTAGAACTCGGCTGTTAAATAAGTTTGTGAATGCTCTCGCAATTTTTTTGTCTTTTCTAGACATTACACTGTCACAAAATTTTGCATAAGAGTTCATGGCTGTATTTTTGAAATGACTATCAAGATGTAATTCTATCTGATCAGTAGCTTTCCAGTTATTTGGAAAACAAAATTTCAGTTGGCTATATCTCCAAAACCACTCTGTGAATTTCACCCATTTACGAACTTTACAGACGCATTCGGTTTTCAAACCTATCCTGCCATTGTGAACTATCTATCTCACGGCCTTCGGCTGGCAGGCCATAACTAAGATCGACCTCGAATTGTTCATCAGTGAGGCGAAACTAAACGTTTAATTGAGATCATTTTTGGCCAAAATTCGAAATCTACAGACATTTGGGCAAATCCATAGTGACTCTATCCAGGTGAACAAGCGCTCCAAAAATGGATGAATACTTCGATTTAACGAAAGTCATCTCAAACATGAATCGTACAGATTGCACAGTAGCATTTTCAATCAGAATTTTCATACAAAACAGAACATATAACTCACTTCTACCACAACATCATCGGTATCATTCTGCTGAATTGTGAGATAGTGCACATCCATCATGTAATAAAACGGCATAGCTGTTATGAAACCAATGAACCAAAGGGATACAATGATTTTCACAGCTCTTGGTAGTCCTGTGAGGGTCTGTATATGCAGCGGATGACATATTGCCAAGTATCTCTCTGTTGAAAACACAACTATGGTCATAACTGATACGTAGGATGCCCTTGAACAAAAATTCCATTATATAATTGTGATTTGACAGATAAATGGCAGTTTAAAGATATAAGTAGGTAACAACAGTGTCAAAAATTTATTAAAATGCCCTGACCTGAGTCAGGAGTTTTTTCGCGCATGTTCTATTTTCTATTGCCCCTCATGCATAACCTCACGAATAGTCTAAAAGCCAGTGGCCGGCAGACAACACATATTTTAGGAAAGCCTGAAATTTGGCCATTTAATCTATGGTACCTCCCATATATGAAATGAGGGATAGCTGAGCCCAGTTGCGGTAGGTTTAGTGTCCCTCAGGTATGATAGATGTGATACTTTCACGATCTAAAAAAGTATTTAAGGAAAGCCACCGTTTCTTCAGTGAATGAAATGTGTGTTTTTTGCGCAGCACAAAACACACACTTCATTCAACTCGACAAAAACCTCTAATGAAGCATGAAATTGAATAAAATAAATAATTGTTTGCTAATAATATGTACGTTTATGTGTTTACTACATGCATCCATGCCAATGTTTGACAGTAGTCCAAAATGATCACCCTAAGAAAAAATCTTATCAGATTCTATACATGATGCATGAAAAGTAATAAAACACGTTTTGTTAAGAAAATATATCTGCTGAACTATTTATGCTTCAATTTCGCCATTTTCTGATAAACAAATATATTTCTTGGCATTTTTAAAAAAGAATGCTAAAGGATCATTTTGGACACCACTGTGTCCTAAATGATCCCACGGTGAGGGGAAAAATGATCCCGGGGATCATATAGTTTGAGGAGGAGAAAGTGCTGCCGATCTCGACTTAGTTTGCGCTGTTGTTTGCAGCTTTTCTCTATGTGCAGCAATGACAACGTTTTGGCAGTTGAGGATACTTGGTGAACTACTTCTTTCCTCAGGATTAGCATTAGGCGATTCTCTTTGAACTTGCGATGAAGATATTTCGGTATTGTGCTCTGTTTCTGTTGTTTCTCCCGCAATAAAATTGCTATCTTGAAGAACATCTGAGTTAAAAGTATGTATGCCACATTTTGCGAATACATATACGCAAGTGGAGACATTACAACATCAAGGGGTTGCAGTTTATGTGAACAGTGGGTGGGTAGGCACAAAATTGTAGTGTAATGTTCCATTGCTTTCAGTATCACATCAGAATTTTTTGTGTGCGATAGATGGCCGTCTAAAATTAAAAGAGCGGGATCTTCTGCAGTAGGTTTTGCATGATTCGAGAAATGATCAAACCATTCCAACCAACTTTCCATCTACATACATCTACCCTGATGTATTACAGACATAAGATCAACCAGGAGGTGTCCGGTCCATTAATTCCATTTTCATTCTAATTCTTTTGAAAATGAACAATGGTGGTAATCCCTAGATCCCTTAACATGTGGTTAAAATGATCTCGCGGGATCATTTAGTACACCTCGCGTATGGTTATTTCACCCCAAATGCCTTCATTCTGGAAAAATTAGAATTATTGTTCACAAACATTCCTAACTGGAAATCGAAATATTATAAGATCAACCACTATTAATCATTAATTTTGCGGAAGGAAATAACTAGAACATAAATATCGACATACAAAAAAAACTCTCTGTTACAAATAGGCTTATTTAAGATAGAACACGTCAATTTCAATATATTCCTCACAAAACAGCATGGAGAGATCACCACGCCATGAAACATCGTCAGGCAAATGAGCGGCACGATAAATATAATTTTAAGTATTTGATTGAGAGATGGCGCTACTAGTTTTTAAGAAATAGGGGGTAATCAGTTTAGCCCGCGGGATCATTTTGTACTACTATCCCCTACCATACTATAGACTAATAAAAGAAATCTCTCCGTATACAATATATCTCTACAACAACAGATACACCCACGCAGGAGAAAAGATTTTACTGTCTGCCAGGTCGAAGCAACCTACGGATCCTTCTGCCTTGAAAAATATAATCTTATAATACTATCGAGAATAACATATATGAATTTCGAGTTTCATAAAATACTTTTTTCGTCGACCTCTATAAAAAGTGACATTTTACGTACTAATTTACGGCCGTAAAATCGACCATTATTGAAGGCAGGTACTTTGCGGACGAGAAAGTACTTTTTCGTCCGCAAAATTACTTTCTCGTCCACCGTGGTCACTATGAACACGGTCCAATACAAACATAAGTGTCTGTAAGAATAACTGTCAGTGCTATGGTCACTATGGATATGGTTCAATACAAACATAAGTGTATGTGTCATTTGCTATTGTGAAATTATTTAAGCGGTTCGAAATTCATAAAAATATGTGGGGTCGACGAAAAAATGTAATATGCACCTCGGCGAAAAACTGTCTATTGTCTCGCCTGCCTGCCATCAATTTGTAGACTCGACTATAAATGACAGTTTTTCGTCCTTGGTACATAAAAAAACTATTTTTCCACAATTGATATCCAAAGTAGGTATTTGCGATGGTATTTGACAACGCAAACGTCATCTTTTTCTAGGAATGTCACATTGTCACTTATAAGCGACTAAATAATTCGAATGGAAAGAGATTTTCAGGGTAGGTTGCGTATCCAAATACGACGGACAAGTTCGTTAATGGGCATATTCGGCCGAATACTTTCCGAGAAAAAATTTTCTTCTCGAACAATACACGATAGAATTCTGACATAAATAATTACGACCAATTTCGTGCGGATCATATCACTGGAAAATTAAAAAAAAAATTAAACGTGCGTGTAAAAATATTATGTATCGTAGAACTTATCCGTCCGATATTGCTGAAGTTTGGCGAGAGCCATCAATTCAAATTCTAAAGCCAAGTTCTAAATTTTAACACGGTCGTACCTATACTGTAGGAGTTATTGAACAAATACTGGAAGCAGAGCAGCGTAGGGTGAGTTCAGTATTTGGCAACGGAAGTGCAGAATTTTACTTTGAAATTTGTGTAATTGAGGGTGCCTCTCGAGGGAAAATGGTGGAAATGGAGAAGATTTTGAGGTTACAGGGGGAAAGGGGATGGTTGAAATTGCCACTTAGGCTATAGAGGCGGAATCTGTTAAAAAAAATTCGGGACATTTGGAGGGCTGCCTCAGCACGCGAGTGGAACTTTGGGACGGTAAAAACTGAAAGCTCAAGACGAAATTTTGATATCTATTACCATTTCCGAAGGATTTACCAAATAATTTTTTTCCTGTCCGGACCCCGAATCGCGACATAATCGAAACGTAGAGTGATGATATTCTTTCTCAGGAAGATAACTCAGCTGATCGTTTCCACGTATTTAGCCTTTTCTTAGTGTACCAACTAATAATATCTTGCGATCTTCTCCCAGCTCTCATATCAATCCAAGATAACAAATTCAATGACTCATTATTACGTTTCTTCCGGTATTTGCTCAATAGGATCCAGTCGGTCTACTTTTCTCCTTTCATTCCTAGATTCGTGATCTTCTAATCTGACTCAGGGCTATAGCAATCAGAAACGCATCAAACTAATCGTTAGTCGAAAAAACCTATCTCCATTTCCATTCGTGTCCACAAATCTTCTAAATCCAGCACCCCAAGGCTGTACAATCCAACTAGACCGATGAATACTATCAGTTCTATGATGTCGATTTACGCCGTAATCTCTCACTTGGAAACATTGTGGCTGTATCATTTCCAAATACATATTCGTACATAGCACAGTCTGATAAATAAAAGATAATCGAAATAGTATATTCCAAAACAAGTTGCAGAATGGGCTCCAATTAAAACACGAATGCGAAATTCGAAAACGAGCGACGAAGCAGCAAGTTTTCGAACGCATGAGTGTTGGAATTGCCTTCTGCAATGAGTATTAGACGATATTTTCTCTATTTCAGGCAAGTTTTATAATATACTGTTGAAATTTAATGAAAAATTATACATCCTAGTAACTTTTGTAGTGTATCTTGGTTGTTGGTGTGACTGTTACGAAAGTTGACAGATTACGGAATGTGAATTTGAAACGTTCGTAGGGCATGGAGATCAGATTTAAAACAGTTTCCTAATAGCATGAATGATTCAAAATTAGCAAGAAGGAAATCTCTAGTACCATATTTTTTGAAGAAAATAAAGCTTTTCCTCAACAATTATTTCACTATATCCAGATTATATTGTATTGTCAATTGACGTGTGTTGAAATTTGATAGTATCGAATGTCAGTGCTGACTACCACAGAACGAAAAATATAACTAGAAACAATGCAGGAATGAGTTAATTCCAGCACTGTTTTCAGTGCTGGAATGGACTCATTACAATACTGAAATATAGAAACACATTTCCATACATTCGCTTGACAAGCGTAACTAGTATCACCAGGCAGTTCTGATACTGGATTATTATTCTGTGTTTTTCGCAGCGCAGAAAACGAAACTATTACAAACAAATGATTGTATCTATCACTTTGCCTTCACTTCACTAGTCATTACGCGATTTTACAAAAGTATCTATGAATTGCTTCTAATATCAACTATATAGAATTAAATTAAATACAGATCAACAAAAAGAAAAGGAAACATGTGTAAGAATTTTGAAGTATACATCAACATCATCTTTCAAATTTTGAGAAATCATAATCTCCGAAAGTATTGGCTTCTCAGAGATGGGAATGATATCAATGGATTCTTATTACAGAACTACAACATAAAAGAAAATAAATTGAAAAGAGTGTCATTAAAAAAAAACAAGAGTGCCAAAAATTATGAATCCGGCTCTACCCAATAACGAACTTATTCGAGATATCCATTCCTCAAATCTACTATGAAAATTATATTATTTCAATTGAAACTTAGCCAATATTCCAGTTTTGTTTTTACTGAAGATGTTCTGGACCCAATTCGATTAACTTACCAGAGTGTATATTTCCATCATCATAGGGATTATCCAAGGGCATTATATTACCACCCAAAAATTGTAATATCCCATAATCCTCATAACTCTACTATAACTAAAGTTATTTCATTGATCAATTTGCATGCAATCCTACTTTGTTTTCTAGAACAGGAGGTATTTTATATCGTGAGTAACGAATGTTGAATATAACCAGAAACAAATATGATATAACTCTTATCGGTAGATAAGATGACATGTATGAACACAGATCATGAAATCAGATCAAAATAGAGCTCGTAGAACATTCTGTATATTCGATGATTATTCACTAACTTTTGTCGACGCTTTGGGGCAAAGCCAGTGGTCTTGGCATAGGATCATCGATTTTCTCTTTTATCATAAATGCTAATCCCCTTCAAGGGTGGATCTACGATTCTTTCCCTCTAGTTGGAAAGTACGAATTAGTTGTTTGCGCTATGTCTTCTTAAGCGAAACCAATTCCCTAATGAATAAAACCAACTGAAACGTTTTTTCCCTTATTAAGAAATCACATCATTAAACAACAGAGTATACTTACATTTCTGATATAAGACCCCTCAATTTGCAAAAGAAAACTCCAAGTATCCAGGGATACTGATGCCAATAGAGCGCAACGTCATTTGGAAGACCTGTGGAAATTTGAATATTTAATCAATCCATTCTTCGATGATTTGAGGGAGTTGACAGGAAACGCAAATAGTCGCTGTTGATTAACATAATTCAACAGGGATAAGTGAGTTTGCCGTTCGAGATAAATTGGTAATAAATAAAGTATGTTTCAATGAGAAATGATTTCTGTAGCACAATTGACATTTTTATTGAGTTGAAATAAACTCAGCGACATTAGAAGTACTACACCCAGAAGGATTTACTTCCTTCAACTCTATTTTTTGGCAATGTTGTTGTTTTTCATCAAGAATAAAACGATAACATTTGCAAGAATCTCACTAACATGTATTAAAAAAATCGAGAAGTCAGGAGCTTTTGCGCGCATGTTCTAATGTCTATTCATCAGGCACGGGGGGGATGATCCCCCCCAATGTTGAAAAGAGTTGGCAAATTTTCAACACAGTTGGAAAAATTTCGAAGGAGTTGGACAAAATTTCGAAGCAGTTGGAAGAATTTCGAAGGAGTTGGACAAAATTTCGAAGGAGTTGGCAAAATTTCGAAGGAGTTGGAGAAATTTTGAAGGAGGATACTGTGGAAGGTATATTCATCATTATAGGTTTCTTTCTGGGTTTTGTGTCCCAAACTCTGAAAAAATATCTATAAAATGAAAAATTAATTAGCAATATCACGAAATAATTTTTTTTTTATTCAATAGATATTTTTTCAGAGTTTGGGAGAGAAAACCCAGAAAGAAACCATTTAACAATGTGTGTAGCCGGCAAGTATGTCATAAAACAAACCATCTGGTACCAATTTGAGCTATTTCTCACGGTCGAGCTGTATTTTAAAAAGCTTTAATTTCTATTTAATTTAGCAACGTAAATATGTGAGTACACTGGCGCAGCCAGGGGAGGGGGGCTTTGGGGCTACAGCAATGTTCTCAGAGTTCATCGTCAAACGTCAAGCATTCCTCATTCGTTTGTTCAGTTCAGGGGAAGAGGGAGGGTGCGATCTCCCCAATGTTGAACGGTTTTGGAAAATTTTCAAAAAACAATTGAAAAAATTTTAAAGCAGTTGGACCCCCCCTTCCGGTCGTCGGAACGGTTTTTTATGTAATCCTTCATGCACACTTGGAAAATTTTGAATGCTTTTCCCTCCCCAAAAATTTTGTTTCGGCCCGTCCTTGTTTTCACACCTCACACACCCTCACGAAATACTATATGAACCTTCATGCCGTCTTTTTTCAACCGATTAGGTACTAGATTTATTCAATCGGATCTGTATTTTTGGAGATATCTAACATCACTAACATCTCAGTCAACGAGGTGTTGTTGCAATTCGATGATAGTTATTCGAAACATCAGAGAACTCCTTGGTCCAAATACTATCTAAAAGCAATCAATTCTCCACTGCGCATGTTTAGTCCACTCGTGGCCGAATGTCCCCTCAAAATCACACACCTCACACAAAACTCCGATTCTCCAGTACCAGTGATTCAGGAGACATCGCAGCTTCCACCTACGCATGCACGGACCCTCTCAAGGCGATTCTATGGGGGAATAGCATCCTCCACCCCAAAACCCAATTTTTCGCAGACGAAAACTCCAGCAGTTAAATCACTTTTCGTCTGCTCATGCGCAGAATGAAAAATACCCTATATCATTATCAAAATTCAAAGGTTGAGCAAATTCTTAGAAAATAACAGCAAAAACTATGACAAACAAAATTAATTATGTAGCATAGTAAATAATTGTGAGACCCATAATTACGTATAGGGCAGTAGTCTGGTACTCAAAAACAAGCCAGAACAGTGCGAGGAAAACCCTCGACAAAGTACAATGGCTGGCCTGTGTGTATGTAACTGGAGCTATGGGAACCCGTCCTACCAGAGCACTTGAGATTATAATAGATCTCACACCACTTCATCCAGTGATAGACAAAATGGCCCATGAAGCATTCCCAAAATATCTAGAAAAGGAACAGGTACTGAGAGTATTAAAAACCAGAAAGCCAGGTACTCTCTTACCAGGTACATTTCATCAGACAATCTTCCTAGTGATGAAATGATCAAGAACGTAAGCATCGAAAAGAACTTCACTACGACGCTCGGTAGGAAAAAACACTGGGAAAGGGAATCCACCACCCAAAAAATGCCATTAAATGGTGCTCAGATGGTTCAAAAACCCCTACAGGAGCTGTCGCTGGAGTATATGGGCCAGGCACCAAATGCTCACTATCGCTAGGCTCCTATCCGAGCATCTTTCAGGCAGAAGTACATTATTATTAGAAGTACTTGAAACAGAAAGATGCGTGGAAATGAACCTAGAAAGAAACTATCAGAGATGTAATATAGCAATCCACTCTGACAGTCAAGCTGCTTGCAGTCTCCTTGGTCTATGTTCCTGGTTACGTGGGAATCATAGGAAATGAGGAGGCCAACACACTTGCCAAGAAAGGAGCACAAACCCCATTTATTGGAACCCTACTGTGAGATTGGTAGATACATTTAAAAAAGTAATTTCGGATGAAAGAAGAAACTGAAAGAGGTATTTTCTGGAGATCTGTCTCCGGAATGTATCACTCCAAGAAATTCCTCCGGAACTTTGGTACTGTCAGATCCAAGAAATACTTGGGCTTCAGTAAGAACACGCTGCACCTACTCACTGGTTTCCTCATAGGGCACCGCGGCCTTAGGAAGCATATGATGAGATTAGGGCTAGCAGAAACTGACGAGTGCAGATTCTGTTGGGAGGAGGATGAAACTCCTGATCACCTGATAACGGAATGCCTCGCCATCTCAAACCAACGCAAGGAATGCTTCGGGCAAGAAATCTACTGGAGCGTAGATGTAGCCTCCTTGAAGCCATCCCAGATATGGACTCTGGAACTGGAAGGCGAGCTGTAGATGGTAATGACATCGTCGCAGTGCAATGTTACCCCCTACAATAATATACAATATATACATGGTAAATAGATATTTGAATATTTCTCTGATGTAACATGAACATAAAATTGTTATTAACAATTTGATTAATCTTCTGCCTTTTCTTTCATGTTTGAATATGTTGAGGGCTATGTGGAAATAGAAGCTGTACTAATGTCAAGTGTTCAATGCAATTTTTTTGACATAGGTACCTACTATTATGAATAACCCAAAAGACGTAAAAGAATAATGTCGATCCTTAACAGGGGTGAATTATGAAACTCAATTTTATTGAAACACATGAACATAAACGAATTCCAAAACAACTCTCTGCGTTTCCAGCTGAAAAAAACATCCTTTCACATTTTCCTACGCTCTGCAGGTTTGATTCTCAACTGTCGAAAGCAGCTAATTAAATTTATTTCATCGGGTAGGACTGACTGAAAGTTTCAATTCAATGTCGGTCGAGTAATGGATTAGAGATATTTCCAAGGGTTAATTATATCACGTATCCTGGACACAGTTGTGCAATCGAAGGAATAAAAGGATTATACCACTCGATCCTGACCCAATTTATATGTGTGAACTCAGATAACGTCTTGCAAATTATTGATAATTCTGTGGGGAATTTTTCCAACGCTCATTCTTAATCTCACCAAAGATCATAAGCGGAAACGGAAAAGGAATTTTGAATAGTCGGAAGAAACTGGGGATTCCGTCAGACTCGGTGTTAGGTCCTATTTAATATATCATATATGTGTCTGATATTAACAGGGTAGTCAATTATCCTCAGCTACATTCTTTTGCACATGACAACCAATTGTTGTTCAACTTCAAACCATCCAATACTGAAGCAGGGATATGTCAACATAACCTTGAACTCGATGCCATTTGCAGAATTTGACTCTCAACCCTGATGAATGCTATTGTTCTATAATTTCGCCTCTGCTAACTCAAAAGTAGTTTGGCAAACTTCAGGAGGTGATTCCTCAGAATGTTTCAATATGTTTCCATTCGTTTCCAGATAAACAAGGTGTTAAATTTTTATTTTTATTTTCGATTTTTGGCGCTCTAGTTCCTCGAAACTGAGTGCTTATCAATTTGCCCAAAAGGCTGTAATTTTCGAATTTTTCGATGAAAATGGTCTTAAACGATTTGGTTCGACTCACTGATCAAGAATCCGTGGTCGAAATTAATTCTGTCCGGCCGGCCGGCCGTAGGCACGATAACTCTCGAACGGAATGAGCTAGACAGTTGAAATTTTCAGAGTAGGTTTGGGAGATAAATATCTCGGCTAAGTTCGTTATTGGGCAAAATCGGACAGATGGTTTCGGAGTAACAAAAAAAAAAATTTTTTTTTACAAGGCAAATTACAAATTAAATTTTTTTCAATAAGCTGTTTTACCATAAGAATCCAATAATATCATTTTTAACTCTAACAAGCTAATACTTTCGGAGATATGATTTTTCAAAATTTCAATAATAAATCGTATTTCAACGTTGTCACAGAATGATATTATTCTATGTATGAATTGTCATAATGTCAAATGATGTTCCTGAGACATGACATTATCTAATCAATCGAAGAATTGTGAGCGAAGTGAGAAAAATCTCAGTTGTTTGCTCCGAAATTAGGTTTTCTCAGAAAATTCTTACATTTCGGAACGGAACATGAAGTAAGAGATCTGAGAGTAGTGAGACTGCTTTTCATCCATAGACATAGATATAACTCTCGAACGGAATGAGGTAGGTAGTTGAAATTTTCAGAGTAGTTTAGGGAGATGAATATCTCGGTTAAGTTCGTTATTGGGCAAAATTGGCCGGATTTAATTTGATTTCTTCCATGGTGCAGTTCTCATTCTCATGATTGCTCATTTAATCTTGATAAATAAACTATTATTTGAATTGAATTTCCTTTAGGATGCAGTTCTATCATATGAATACATTGATATAATTCCCAACTCTGAGAAACCAATACTTTCGGAGATATAATTTGTCTGTTTGAACTAGAGCGCCAGAAAGCTCCTGTCCACAGGGCTTGAACCCATTTTTTAAATAACTTCCGAAAAACTGACCTGAATTTAACGAAAATTGGTATTGAGAGGTTTATTGAGGTGTCGAATTTGGAATGATGTTATTAATGCTCTCATGCGTAGGGGACGCCACCTACACCTCTACCTCTTTTATAGAGATTCATAACTTTTTCGAGCGTACCTCTAGCACATTTTTCAGCAAATAATCGATCCCTCTATCATATCTAAGTGAAAAAGCTACCCTTGTTACAAGTCGCTGCAAGAAACCGTTTTCTAGATATTTGGACTTGAAAATATCAGATCTGATAATCGATGCTTGTTGAAGTTATTACCATTATTTTGCCTTTTTCACAAGAATGCTTTGGAAATTAATTTGACTTTTATATTAATTTCCTAAGCACCTCCCAATACCAATTTTCGTTTAATTAAGGTCAGTATTTCGAAAAAATAAATTAATAATAAAATAAAACGAAAATAAAAATAAAACTTTAAACTTTGTATCTTGGAAGCGATGCGTTTCCGGACATATGTTATTTGGACACAAGGTCTCCTGCAAGGTTTTTTTTAATTATTGGAATCGATTATTATATCTATAAGAATACTGAAAAAGTTCAACCGCCGTCAGAAATTTTAATTTTCAACGAGAAAACGATCATTTAAATTTGGTTGCACATAATGCCTATTCAAACGATCGAAACTTGGCGCCAGTCCATGACGTAACCCGTCATATCTACCCTCACTGTCTTCTCGAGTCCGTTTCACTCTTTATTCCGGTCTAACACAGCTCCCTATAAAGGGCTCGTAGCCAACATTGGCTGTAACATGCAATGGTAAATTTTGATTACGTCCTCCGTCATAGCAACGATTCAGAAGCATTTCACCTCATTTGAAATTGCTTCGTGATTTACCGATTTTCAATACCTACCGAAATATTAAAATTTTATAAATTACGAAAGTGTATGAGGGCATTCATGATGATCTGGTATTTAAGTAGATTCAGAAAAACATGAACATAAACAGGAACTGAGAAATGACTCGACCGATTTTGATAAAACATTGTGTGCAGGGTCACAATAGGAACTCAGTAGGGGGCGCTGTATTCGGTTAATAGGAACTCAAAAACGACTCGACATATTTCGTGAATGGGTCTCAGAATCACAACTGGGCCCGTTAGGTGGCGTTGAACTACCAGTTCAATTGATCTACCGATTATATTGATCTACTAAAAAAATGTAGATCTACTGGAAAAATGTAGATAAACCGCGAAAAATGTGGATCCACTGGACAATGTAGATCCAATGGAAACATGTAGATCTACTGGAAAAATGTAGATCCACTCGAAAAATTGTGATCTACTGGAAAAATGTTGATCTACTGGAAAAATGTGGATCTTTGGCTAGGTAGTACTAATATGAAGGGATTTGTGCCACAAACAAAGCATTAACTAAATAGGTACCTTGGATAGGTTCTCATAGGTTCGAATAGGTACGTTACATAACCACAGATACAGCATCGATTATCTTCCATCCAACTGTGAATGTACGTATTTGAATAGGGACCTTGCGCAACCACAGACACCGCATTGATTATTTTGGATCCAACTATGTGAATATACGTATTTGAATAGAGACTTTACGCAACCACAGACACAGCATTGATTATTTTTTTTGTGTAGGCCTTTGATTTCGTGTACCATAACGACATACAGTGACATTTCAATTAACGGTTCATCATAACTACAGTTTCAACTCATCCACCAGTTTGATTAATATACCGATTCAATGAATCTACCGTTTCAATTAGTCTACTGGCTCATCGAATCCCGAAATATGGACTACTGGCCACTGTACTATTTCTAAAAAATAGTATGTTACTGAACAAAAACACGAAGTTTTCACATACCGAAAATCAGCAGCAAGAGATCAGCCACAGCCAAATTGAATAAGAAGTAATGCGTGGCAGTATGCAGCATCGAATTTTTATGTATTACAATACAAACTCCAACATTTCCAGTGATCCCGGTGATGAATATGAGACTGTTGATAACAGTAAGAGGTACAGCTGTGCTAAGAGGTTGCTGTTGGGCGCCCCTTTCATCTTCTATAAACAGCCACAGGTCGGTTCCATTAACCAAGCTTATCGATTTCGAAGTGTCGTTGAGTACTTTCATCTGGAAAAGATAGGTGTATAAGCCATACGAGGGACAGTTTATGTCGAGTTTACAATGAAAATAGCAAAGTTAGAGCGGACTAAATCCGTATCCGACCTGAACACATTGCAGTCGGTGAGAGCTCTTTAAAAATGTTTATGCTATTGAATTCATATCCGGAAACCACTCTGATGATACGGACGCAATTTCAAATGGAAAATTTCAATGCAAACAGGAAAGGTATTTATTACATTCTTTGTCTGTTTATTGATACCCATAGGTATGGACGACATGATAGAAGAACTGGCCTCATGTCGAAAATACGGTCAATTGAACTCATACGGAATATAGTTTTTCATTTCAGTATACATGTTCCGATGTTTCCAATTTCCAATTTTTCGGTCTATCCTATCTATCCTCAACTACTTAATAATAATAATGTAGGATGTCTATCGTTGTCTAGAGGAATTATGATTCTTGCCTACAGCATTGGATTAATAAATAGAAAGCTGTATAAAAAAAATGGTTCAAGCTTTTGCGCGTATGTTCTATTGTCCATTCTCCTGTATTGGACACTCTTAATCGAATTTACCATGGTGAATTCTATCGTCCGTTCCCCTTCTCCGGTAAATTCGACTAAGAGAGTGTCCAATACAGGAGAACAGACAATAGAATTCACCATGGTAAATTAGATTCAGAGTGTCCAATAAAGGATAATGGACAAGAAAACATACGCGCAAAAGCTCGTGACTTGAGCCGATATTTGTTTCGTAATTTTTTTGAGATTTTCTTGGGGTACGATTATTAAAAAAAATTTTTTTTTATTTTTTTTAAATTTTCTAGGGGTACGGTTCTTACTACATTTCAAACACGCCTTTATATCGATATTCTACAACTAGTTACCAAGCTCCAATTCGATCGAGTTTATATTTTTTGAGTTATCGTGGAAATAATATTACAGGTGGGTATAACTCCGGAACCGTAGGACCGATTATGCCCGTAAACAAACTTAACTCTCCCATTCGAATACGCAACATACCCTGAAAATTCTAAGTCCCTACTTTCTTTCGTTCGAGGCAACGGTCACCCTTCCATCTACTGAACTCACACAAGGCTGCTCGAATCTTCAACAATATATATCCGATCGTGTTCAAACTTAAAACTTGGTAATCGAGTTAGATTCTGAAGGCTCTCGCAAAACTTTAGCGATATTGGATGAATATTCTTTAATACTTATATAGAATTTTTTTAAATTATTTTCAATGATTTCTTAAAAAAATTCTTGTGATACGATCCTCACGAAATTTTGCAGTAACTTTCGCGTTATTATTTTACATCTAATAACCATATTTGAATTGGATCGCTTCTATATTTTTCGAGTTATTGAGGAAATAACACCCAAATTTCAGATGGGTGTAACTCCAAAACCGTTTGGCTGATTATGCTTATAAACAAACTCAAATGTCGCATTCAGATGTACAACCTAACCTGAAAATTGCTTTCTCTTTCCGTTCTCAGGTTATCGCGTATTTAAAAATATTTTTCAAAAATTTTTTCAAAATATTCTAGCGATACGATTCTCACAAAATTCCACGACTGGCCGAAAATTTCAAGTCGTTAGCTCTTTCCGTTCTCAAGTTATCGTGGCAACGGCCGGACGGCCGGCCAGGCAGCATCAAATTTGACCTTCAATTCTTCATTGGGGAGTCGAACCAAATCGTTTGAGACAATTTTCGTCAAAAAATTCGAAAGTTACAGACATTTCGGCAAAATGATAACGTGATGTTCCCCTGAACATACGCGCAAAAAGTAACAAATATTGGAGTAGAACTTTATCTAAAATGTTTCAAATATAACCGCACTCTCGGTCAATTATATTTCTAATTTTATTCCAGTTCCTTCGGATTATTCGCTAATCATTTCTCCTAAGCTAGTGAAAAAAATCATAAATTCTGCACACTGCAGACAACTTCTACAAACCAAAAAGAGCAGGTTCATACAAATCGATAGAGAGTATAATCTATCCGGATATTTTCACGACAATTCCTTCCAATAATTATTCTTCCTCACAAAATGGCGAATCTATTTAAGAAGCAGACGTGAAAGAAATCGACATATAACGTGGAAATCCGCTTTCCACGTCAGATTGCTCCTAACCCCTTTCGACATCTGGAAATGAGTCACGGATTTTCGATGATCACGAGGTTGATCGAGTTGAAATTGAATTTTTGTTAGGAGATATTTCCTGTCGAAAGAAATGTGGAATGGAATTTCATCGGAAAAATAAATTTTCAGTGTGTGGAATCTGCGAAAATATTTTCCCCAATATCATCGTGAATTTTGAGACCGGATAAACGTATATGTGAACAAGAAAGTACAAACCACGCAAAGGCATCTGTTTAAATATATTCGAAGGAGGTTGAAGTGAAAACTATTCGGTTAACAATCCATTTACAATATACGAGGGTTGTTTGATATGCCAGTGACTTTTGGAACAAGAAATGTTTTTTTCGGCAAAAAAACGTTTTATGTCTCTACATAGTCTCCTTTTAGCTCGATACATTTTATCCACCGTTTTTGTAATTTTCCAAATAATAGGTTCAATCAAGGCTCTCAAAATAGACGTTTGTTTCCGAGATGATCTCGTTATTCGACCCAAATCTCTTACCCCTAAGCCGTTTTTTGCGCGTATGTTCTAGGGAACATCGCGTTATAATTATGCCCAAATATCTGTAAGTTTCGAATTTTTTGACGTCTCAAACGATTTAGTTCGACCCGCCGATGAAGAATTCGAGGTCAAATTTGATTCTGTCCTGCCGTTGACTGTAACTTGAGAACGGAAATAGCTAGCGACTTGAAATTTTCAGGGTAGGTGGCGCATCCCAATACAACGGACAAGTTTGTTAATGGGCATAATCGGTCTAATGGTTTCCGAGTAATGATTTTGTTTTCAACCAATATGAATCCGATCGGATATAAACTCGGAGAATAGTTGTGGAATATAAACTTAAGCAAGTTTGTGAAATTTTGTGGGAATCGTATAGCTAGAAAATTTTAGAAAAATTATTGAAAAATATTTTTTATGTCACGATTACTTGAGAACGGAAAGAGATGGCGATTTGGAATTTTCAGGTTAGGTTGTACCTCTGAATGCGACTTTTGATTTTGTTTATATGTCTAATCCACCAAGCGGTTTTGGAGTTAGACCTATCTGAGATTTGGTAGTTATTTCCTCAATAATTCCAAAATATAAGATGATTAGTAACAACCATGAAACCGGTACGGATCTGCCCTGAATGGCACTTTTCTCTTTGGGGAATACTGAGTGATTCATTTGATCTTAACCATATATTCTCATGTCGAATGCATCCTACCTAAGATCTGCAAGAAACTATACGGCTGCCTTCCATGCAACAAGAGCCGACCAGAGGAATTTCGGTGATGAGTATGTGAAATTGCACCTACTACTACCTATTGAGGACGTCATGTTACTACACTGTTTCCAGATCGATGCAGTTATTATATAAATTGAAATACTCATCTTAATAATTTCTCATAGGATTTGTCTAATACGGAGCTACCTATATCTAATATGGAATTATTGGTTCCTGTTCAGAACAACACAAAATATAATCTCGTGCAAAATGGCGAATGCGCTGGTATAACATCATATTAGGATATGATTTTATCCGCATTAGGATGCGGATAAAATTTTATTTCATTTAAATCGAACATTGCGGAATTCATTTTATCATATATTATATGATACCACTCAAGAGAAAATTTCACAATTTATCCCCTTGTTCATATAATACCGATCTCAGATAAAGCCCGTATTGGAACAAGTGCAGTGCAAACATCGATTGCCGTAAACAACTCTGATGATTTGGTACGTAATTTAAAATTTTATGTTGGAATTTTTGTTTAGGCACCTAGAGGTCTGTTTTCCATTTCCTGTTTTGAATTTCGCACGCTTCAGGAGGTGATTATTGGTCACCAAAATGAGACACTAACCTTTGGGTGGTTTCAGAATTTCAAGCAGAATACTCAGCAAAATGAATTCAACATTTTTTTTGATCATACGTTTCTCACTATCAAAGCAGTATTCTTCGAGTTATAGGAAAATCAAAATTTGTTTAAAAAATAATTTTTCTTTGCATCCATAGTAATGTCATAAATCTTCAGCTTGGTGCTGAATTTCAGTTAAAACTCAATGAGTAGTTCCGGAATTATTCGGAAGAAAAGCTTCATTTCAACATGATTGGCATCTCCGAAACCATGTTGTGGATTTCGCCCATTAACAAACTTAACCGAGAAATGTATGCCCTCATACAAATTTCAACTATAACTCATTTTGCTCGATAGTTACTGTGCATACGGACGGCCGGCTAAGCGGCCGGACATAAAGTATTGGATTTGAACCCGAATTATTGATATTTAGGCGAAAATATAGCATGCTGTTCCTGGTTGGACGAGCGCGCAAAAATACAGAAAAGATATTTCATATCCGACTTCTCTTTTGGACAAATAGAATGTAAAGCTAACTTGGATTATTCTGGAAAATATTCTGGGACGCGGGACTATGTAATTTCTGTACAATTAAAAATATATCCATTCTACGAGTAGAGCTCTGAAATTGAAAGACTGGTAGTTTTTTGTGCGCATGTTCTAGGGAACAGCGTGATACCATTTCGCCCAAATTTTTGTAATTCTCGAAATTTTGGTGGAAATTGTTCTAAAACGATCAGGTGGGGCTCCCTGATGAAGAATTCGAGGTCAAATTCGATTATGTCCAACCGTTCTTTACCACGATATACAATTCAAAAAATTACATCAAAATATATTCTGTAGATATCTCAGGAACTATCAGTCCATTATCGCTGAAATTGCCAAAGCATATTCATAAAACCCATTCTATACAGCAAAGTTCCGAATTTAAACACGATCGGATCCTTGTTCTTTGAGATATTGAAAGAATATTGGTTGAGCAGCCTTGGGCGAGTTCAGTAGCTGGATGGCTGACCGTTGCCACGCTAACTTTCAAACGAAGATAGATAGCAACTTGTCATTCTCAGAGTAGATTAAGCATCCCAATGCAACAGTTAAGTTCGTTAATGGTCATAATCGGTGAAATGGTTTCGTAGTTATACTCATCTGAATTTTGTTGTTATTTCCTCAATAACTCAAAAAATAGAAATCTGATCTAATTAAAACTTGTTAATTACTTGTGGAATGCTGGCGCTTTTTGTGGAATTTCTTAGAAACAAAATATCATTTTTTTTCTTCAAAAATCTCATAATTTCAGAAACTATCGGTCAGAATCTGTTAAAATTCCCCATATAACTTCGAGCCACCATTTTACAATCGAGAACCGAGCGTCAGCTGCATTGACTTTGTATAAGGCAAGAACATGGCATTCGACTTTCCTTCATTCGTTTTTGGCGCTCCTGTTCCTCGGAACAGAGTGCTTATCAATTTGTCCAACTGTCTGTAATTTTCGAATTTTTGGCTGAAAATTATCTCAATCTATTCTGTCCGGTCGTCCAGCGGTAACCACGATAACTATCGAACGGAATTAGTTAGACAGTTGAAATTTTCAGAGTAGGTTTGGGAAATAAATATCTCGGTTGAGTTCGTTTTTGCGCTTTCGTTTACTAATTTTGAACTCAATCTTTAAAAGATGCAGTTTCATCATAAGAATACATTGATATCATTATCAACTCTAACAAACTAATACTTTCAGAGATATGATTTTTCAAAATTTCAATAATTATTTTGAATTAGTTTGAACAAGAGCTAATACTATTTATACTCTCTTGGTATGAAAGCTATATATCATTCCAGATGAGTAATCAATATTGAACTATTTCAGAAGTATCTGAAGAAATATCGAGTGCAACTGAAAATAAAAGCTGAACCTTGGTGCGAACGAGATATACCATTTCGTATCTACGATCTTGCGATGGCCTAACGGAGCTAACACAAATTCAGAGAATTGTTTGTTGTCCATTTGTGTGCTTTTTATAAAGCATAACGGTGAAGAAAATTGGTTTTGGCGTGCCAACCACCGTATCTTCGTAATTACATCTCTCTTAGTTAATTAGATCTCGAATAAGGGTTTTTATTTCCCCATTTTCATCTCCATCTATTCTACGAACGTAGAAATATTAATCGCCGAATAATGTGTAGAATATTTTGGCCCACATTAAGGAAACTGGGATCTATTTGGTGAACGTCCGGTGTAAATCCCTTATTCTTTCATTTCTCACCTTATCCATTCGCTCGAGCTGATCTTCGCCAGTAGTCCATTTCAAGAGCCAGCAGTCTTTTCTCAAGGCTTTTTGTCAACTGCCATGTTTCACTTCCATAAAGGACCATGCTCTTGAACACTGAGGAATAAATATAGTGTTTATTTTCAGCTGAAATGCTTTTGGACCATAGTATCGAGTTCAAGTGTCTTATGGTTGCTTTTCCCCTGTTTATTCTGCTCTCTATTTCGTTTTGTGTTCCTCAACTCGGTCTCTTATATTCATAAGTCATACACGTCGATCTTGAACTTCATTTGTGCCCCTTCGACGTCCGGTGCCTACTCTTCTTCGATTTTGGGCATTATCAAATCACGCTTGACAACATCTGATAACAGTAGTTGGATTTCTGTTCGTACGGTTAGTGATTTCTCGAAATGACAACCCCGCCTCCCGTAGACCAATAATTCGACCTCTTTCAAATTCACTAAGCTGGCGATAAATTCCGCGTATACACGTGCTCTAGGCATTTTAACAACAACTAAACACTTTGGATCTCCTCGAACAACTGGTTTGTTGTAAAATTTAAAAAAATAAATAGAGAGTTGAACGTTGTAGGGTAGGTTTGGGTCATAAATATCTCGGTTGAGTTCGTTAATAATATTATGATGAATGTTGTTATCTGAAATTACAGTGAATTCTTTTTCTAAACATGTTTAAATGCCTAGCAACGGTGAAATAAACAAATATACGTACAAAAACCAGGAGGTGGTCCAATAATTTCAGCGACGTGTGTAGAAAACAATCAGAAGAGCTTAACGATATACGGCTGGATCTCAAAGTCCGCTAGACATCGCATGAAACCGCTAATTGCTAGTTAAGCAAGTTAAAGGGGCTTAGCGGTTTCCAATTTTCGTTCTATACAGGTTCTACGGCAGTTATCTCCATTCGTGCATTAATCAAGTCAGCCTTATACGTCGCAATGTTATGCAGATTAACAGATGAAATTCTGGTTCGTTATTTTCTGAAATAATATAGGTATAGGTACCCCGGTAATCAAAGAAGATGAAAAATCTCTTGGTCTCGTTATAATCAAGCCTCAATGACTGCGAAAGATATGAACATGAAGCTAACCCGCGGGCGGTCGTTTGAAGCGTATATTTGTCCACAAAGAGTATTGCAGAAGTTTTCGCAGATGACAAAAAGAAACATATTCGAAGCCTCAAATTTTATGTTCATTTCAGATAAAGATTACCTCCATGATATTGATGTGGATTAATCCGCCAAAATGTTTGTATCCGGCTGTGCTGCTCATTCGATTTCTAAAATTGGTTCAAGCCCTGTTGTCAGGAGCTTGGGCGCTCTTGTTCAAACTTTGACGAATCATATCTCCAAAAGTAGTTTCTCACAGTTGGGAATTATATCGATGGTTTCTTATGATAGAACTGCATCATAAAATTAAATTGAATAAGAATCCATTGATATCATTCCGAACTCTGAAAAACCAATACTTTCGGAGTTAATATTTGTCAAACTTTGAACAAGAACGCCAAAGCTCCTGTCCACAGGGCTTTCCTTCTTTTTCAATTTGGCTTCTGTGCGTCAGTTTTCAAGAATTTTCGTAATTAAATTCAAAACGTAGGTCTATGAATCATCTCATGTTGGATTTACATACATCACCAAATTGTAATTAGAGTATTCTATGAAATCATATAGAATTATTGAGAATAATTATTGAAATTTTGAAGAATGATATCTCCGAAAGTATTAGTTCGTTAAAGTTAAAACTGATATCAATGGATTCTTATGATAAAACTGTATCTTGAAAAAATCGAGCTTCGTTCGTAATCCTAGGTAGTGGATTGCGAACAAATTATTTTAATTGTTCAAAATATATTAATAAAATACTATCCTCTTTTCATAATTTAAAATTTAATAGTTCATACCACCAACACATTCTTTTCTGTATTATGAACCATAAGAAAAAATGATTGATACACAAATGTAGATCCATATTTAGGTATTTTTTTGCTAGCAACATTACGAAAATACTGTATACAGGGTGAGTCTTTGACCACTGCATTGATTTTAACCAAAGATTCCTCTCATCAAATGAAACACTTTTTTCATTTAACATTTTTCCAAATTCAGCTCAGGTAAAAAGATACAGGCTGTTGAAATTTTGAAAAATAAACAGTTTTTATTTTGTAGCTTTTACATCCAATATTTGAACATATGGAGGAATTTAATGTTTTTTATTGTGCTTCTTGTAGTGAAGATGTTAGGAATTATTATCAAATATCAGGAATAAATGGATATTCTGCAATGATTGTCTCCAGCCTTGCGCTATACATTTCGATGATACTTTCCTTAGGTATTTCGAGTTGTGAAAACTATGCACCGAGTGTAAGTTGCAACAACGAATCATTGCAGATTGCTCATTTAATCTTGATAAATAAATTTAATGACAAATATTTAAGCATTAAGGCATTGAAGCATTGTAGATTGCTCTTTTTTTGTAAGATAATGTTTGAAGCATTTTTTTTAAACGACACTTTTTTTAAATTCAATTTCTTTCATGATGCATTCCTATTATAAGAAGCCATTAATATAATTCCCAACTCTGAGACACCAATACTTTCGGAGATATAATTTGTCTGTTTGAACAAGAGCGCCAAAGAGCTCCTGTCCACAGGGCTTGAACCAATTTTTTTATACGTGTTCATCCTATCAATACAAAAGTTTCAATACATAATATAAAGGCCGTAAAGTGTTGTTCCTGGCGGAACAATCGCGCAAAAAGTGATATATCTTACATGAATCTCTACAGCCTATTGCGGTTTTTAGCATCATGTCTTGAATTTTGTCAACGAATACAAAGTGATCGAAAGTATAGACGGAATAACTTTCAAAAAGTTTTTTGATCCTCCTGGAGAATTAGAATAGATGATTCTATAATTGAGAAACGCATAAATCGTCTTGCTTCACTTTCACAGTTTCCTTGTAGAATTCGGAATTTAATACCTGCATGCCCTGCATGAATAAATCATGGCTTCACTTTGATGAGAATCAAGTCAGACTATCAAGAGACATTCTCGCATTATCGAGTTAGTCACGTGCAATTAGACTACGTATTCAACGCTAAATGTGGCATAGAGAGCTTTTAGGGGTATCTCCAATATTGCCCTATAAATATTTCGGGCTTAATTCCCGGGTTTCGCAAATGAGCTACCGATGCTTTGAGGAGGATTCCATCATAAAAATTCGATGTTGAAGAACACTGCGAATTTTAAACGGAGGTTCAATATCTTTCTTTCAAGCCTCTTTGGCCCAGGAAAGTTAGTGCTGAAATGGGGTCTAGCCCCTAAAAATTGCTCCAGAGCTGGAAATACTTTCAACCCCTTTTAGGGGTAGGGTAGAGGGGGCAGGTCCGGACACTTTTTGCTAATCGGCTGTAGAATCCAAAGTGGAGAGTTAGAAAAAACAATTATGTCAGTAAATAGAGTGATATCTTGTGGACTGCCTGTAAAGCTATGTATACATAGCTTTACAGGCAGTCCACAAGATATCACTCTATTTACTGACATAATTGTTTTTTCTAACTCTCCACTTTGGATTCTACAGCCGATTAGCAAAAAGTGTCCGGACCTGCCCCCTCTACCCTACCCCTAAAAGGGGTTGAAAGTATTTCCAGCTCTGGAGCAATTTTTAGGGGCTAGACCCCATTTCAGCACTAACTTTCCTGGGCCAAAGAGGCTTGAAAGAAAGATATTGAACCTCCGTTTAAAATTCGCAGTGTTCTTCAACATCGAATTTTTATGATGGAATCCTCCTCAAAGCATCGGTAGCTCATTTGCGAACATGGGTACATTCAGACAAGTGGAAATTTATATTTGTTTGTATTTTTCAATGGAAACTGGGTTATAATCAACCTATAGGTTGATTATAACCCAGTTTCCATTGAAAAATACAAACAAATATAAATTTCCACTTGTCTGAATGTACCCCATATGGGGGCAGTTGCGGACATGCCTGAGGTAGTTTCGGACATTCAAATATGGGGAGTGAAATAACTAGAATTATTCTAAAATACCATTATTTGAATAGGAAAATGAAAGTAACGGTAACAATTATATACCCTAAAGCATCAACATGAACTATTAATCTCTTAGGACTAGTGTTGCACTTATAGGGGGAGCCAAAAAGGATTAAGTAATACAAATGACACATTATCCTAAAATTAATCCGATGTCTGGAATGTACAGCTGATATTAAATCGAACCAAGTTGATGATATCCATTGATATCATTCCCAACTCTAAGAAACCAATACTTTCGGAGACAAAGTCCTGACCAGGTTGCTGATGCTGGAGGGAAATTCACTGCAGTAGCTTACTGGGGCAACCGAGGGCAGTCTCTCAATAAACTGAGATTTCAACCCTTCCAGAAGGCCCTCTGTAAAAACACTTTCATCTTAGTGTTGTTCCCCCCATTGAACGGGCCGCTCACCAACATTCCTTCAGGGCATTTTTGCAGGTGCAGTTTTGGAGGGATCGAGAGATTAATGCAGATCAATGGGGATGGGAATCCACCCCGGATTGTTTGAAGCCTGTCCAAACCACGAAACCTCCAGCTTCCGATGCATTATTAAATTCAATTTCCAGCGCCTGCAAAACAGGGTGCAGAAATGCATGCACCTGCTGAAAAGTCGGGCTCAAATGCTTAGTCATTTGTGACCACTGCAAGAGGTAAGTATGCCTTAATTCAGTCGGTGAGCAGCATGACATAACTATAAACTCTTCTGAACTCCAGAGTATTTATGAAGACGAAGATGATCTGCAGACAGAATAAGGATCAGCCGTGGAAGAGGAGGAAGAGAAGCAAGAACTGGAGTTTGAAGAAGAGTTCCCTGAACAACCTGGACCTTTCAAAAGAAGGCAAATTCGTAAGACATCATACATGGTAAATTAGTGCAGTTGAGAATTCATAATTTGTAGTACAACAATTCCTGATAATCAGTATAATATAACACTTATGCTCTGCCTACAGGATCTACTGGACGAGGTACTGGCCAAAAGAAGAAGATGGCTGCCACAATTCCCTCACAATTGTATGACCCATGTAAATAATTTCCTGCTAATTTTAAAGATTTTTTTGATTAGCTATAAATATATACTTTGATATAATGAGCAACTCTCTCATTTTTTCTTCCCTGGTCTATTTTCTGGGATCGTCTGGAGAGTCATTGTTGTCTGGAGAGTCATAATTGATGGTTATCTCGTTATCAGAGCATGACATATTGCTTTTAAGTTGAAATTATTAAATAAGTTGATTTAATTAAAATAATTTAATGGTTATCAAAAAAAATTGGTTCAAGCCCTGTGGACAGGAGCTCTTTGGCGCTCTTGTTCAAACAGACAAATTATATCTCCGAAAGTATTGGTTTCTCAGAGTTGGGAATTATATCAATGGATTCCTATGATAGAACTGTATCTTGGAAGAAATTAAATTAAAAAAAGTGACGTTTAAAAAAAATGCTTCGACAATTATTTAAAAAAAAAGAGCAGTCTACAATGCTTTAATGCTTCAGAAATTGTCATTATATTTATTTATTAAGATTAAATGAGCAATCTGCAATGATTCAACCTCGTGGAATGGGTTGTTGCAACTTACACTCGGTGCATAGTTTTCACAACTGGAAAAACCTAAGGTAAGTATCATCAAAATGTCTAGAGCAAGGCTGGAGACAATCATAGCAGATTGTCTATTTATTCCTGATATTTGGGTATGTAGTGGATTACGAACAAATTATTTTAATAGTTCAAAATATATTAATTAAATACTATCCTCTTTTCATAATTTAAAATCTAATAGTTTATACCACTAACACATTCTTTTCTGTATTATGAACCTTAACTCAAGAAAAATGTTTGATACACAAATGTAGATCCATATTTCAGTATTTTTTGCTAGCAACATTATGAAAATACTGTATATAGGAACATATCTCACTACTTAAGGAAGTAAAAGATAATATTAACCTCAGTGGTCAACGAACAGTGATTTCTTTTGATGATTGCGTTATGTTCTTCTTTCCTATTGCCTCCATAAACTACATCAAAACAGTCTTGTATATATTCACAAATTCAATAATCGAATACTTGCTTTCCAAGAGAAAATAATTTCAAACTACGAATTGGCAATCTCTAATAGCTAGAAAAGATGACATTTATGAATACTGAACACAGACAGATTCTGTTCACATTATGTGAATACATTATTGTAGAAACAACATTTTAAAATGTTTGAAATGTTTTTTTTTTCGACACTTTACGGCAATACAATCAATACAAAACTACGCATGCATGTAAAACTCATGATTCTACAGTTTGATGCTAAATTTCAGATATATCGAGTGATCGGTTCCGGAAATATTCATAAAAAATGTTTTCACTAAATAAGGCCGAAACTCCTGGATTTCACCCGTTAAAGAACTCGTCTGAGATATTTACGCTCCTAGCCTGCCCTGCAAATTTCAATCCTCTAACTAGTCTAACTCCTTTCGTTCGAGAATTATTGTACCTACAGCCGGCCGGACAGAATAGATTTCGACCACTGATTCTTGATCGGTGAGTCAAACCAGATAATTCAAAAATTACAGACATTTAGGCAAATTCATAAGCACTCTGTTCCGAGGAACAAGAAATTCTCACCCTGAATAGTCGCCCATATTACCCATGCTCAAATCCATTACAGCTAGATAAATATGGTTTTTTGTTGCGATTATTGATGAATTTTCTGGCAGCAATGCCAGAGCAGAGAAATGACCTTGAGTTTTTTAAATGAACGTTCTTTTAGGTTTATTACAAACAAATATATATACCATAGCTTCATCCCATAGGCTTTACAAAAACCTGAACACAGATGGTGTTTATAAGACCGGAATGAATCAGTCAGAATGTACCATTGAGTGTTCAACCTGCCCTCTCGCCCTGCGGAGATTAATTGTTAGAATATCTATCTATCTAAGCGAGAAGGATATTTACGTGTCACCCAACTCAGGGACAACGAAATTCCTATCCCAATTTGTCTCTGCCAAACCCCTCGAGGGATTCGGTATATTTGCTACATATTGAAGCCAAACATTCACTACATTCCATTTCCGCATTCGGTTAGGAAGGGCTCTATATACATCAAGGTCAAATTTTGGTGTTGCGTCGTCAATGGCACCCGGTGTTGTTTAGATAGCAACGCCATTTGTGACTATAAACAGAATAAGTTATTTCGATCATCTAACATAATACCGATGCGAAGTTATGTGTATATGATACGAATTATAAAATGTCCTAGTTGTTCTTGATGAGTAGTTTTTAGGACATGAGAAGCAAGAAGTGTTGTGAAAAGAAGATATGGATGTATGGATTTGGATAGAGTACAGTGAAGAACTGAGAAGTAAGCTATGAAAACAGAGTTAATAGTCCAAGAGCTGATGAGGAATTTTGGGAAGGTATTTTAGGCAAATTGAAATATTCTAAAAAAATTAAAAAGCACTAACATCAGGTCAGTCTGTTTTGGCGCGCTTATTTGGAGGGTAATTTATGAATATAGATTTTTTTGGCACGATTCTCACAAAATTTTGTATAATCCCTCAGAAAATTTTTCTACAAACAAATACCAAAATTAAACTGTATCGGATTTATAATCTCAGAAATATTCTGAGGAAAAATTACCCTGAATCCGTTGAGCCGATTTTACCCACTAACGAACTTGACCGGGGCATTTGGATTTCAAAGCTACCCTACAAATTATCGTGCTCACGAATGGCCAGACGGACAGAATTATGTTCGACCTTGGATTCTTCAACAGTAAAACTGAATGTATAAGAGCATTTTCGGCCAAGAATTCGAAACTTACGACAGGGGAACAATCGCGCCAAGAAGCAGTGTTTTATCAATGGTTCCATCTAGAATATTAAGTCGCGTAAGCTCTGCGTTTGCGGATATTTGGCTACTGCGCATCATATTGCAAACAGATATCACTTAGGCCAATAATTGAAATTCTTCTAGTTAAATCCAGAAATAAAAATCCCATATTATTCTATCCGTTTCGAAGTATGTAGAGACTCACTCGAATATATTTTTCACGCAAAAAATATACTTTTGGCATTTTAACATTTTTTTAGCATGTTTAATAATCAATATTGACAATAAATGTAAGAAGCCAGACGAATTATTTGGCTTTCGAAAATTCCCTGACGCGAATAAAGATATTAAATGACTGCTACAAAAAAGTTTCATACGTAGGTATATACATAAATACGAGAATAGTATATTCTAAAACAAGTTGCAGAATGGACTCCTATTGAAACACGAATGCGAAATTCGAAAACGAGCGACGAAGGAGCGAGTTTTCGAACGCATGAGTGTTGGAATTGCCTTCTGCAACGAGTATTAGACGATATTTTCTCTATTTCAGGCAAGGTTTGCAAAATACTGTTGAAATTTAATGAAAAATTCGGATCATACATCCTAGTGACTTTTGTATTGTATCTTGGTAGTTGGTGTGACTGTTACGAAAGTTGACAGTTTACGGAATTTGAATTTGAAACGTACGTAGGGCATGGAGATCAGCTTTAAAACAGTTTCCTAATAGCAGGAATGATTTAAAATCAGCAAGAAGGAAATCTCTAGTACCATATTTTTATTGAAAATAAAGCTTTTCCTCAACAATTATTTAACTATATCCAGATTATATTGTATTGTCAATTGACGTGTGTTGAAATTTGATAGGATCGAATGTGCTGACTACCACAAAACGAAAAATATAACTACACAATGCGGGAATGAGTTCATTCCAGCACTGTTTTCAGTTCTGGAATGGACTCATTACGATACTGAAATAGAGAAAGATAATATCCTAACTCAAATAAAGATTTTGAATGAGTGCTACATGAAAATTTATGCGTAGGCATAGATATGAGAGAGACAGTTCATCGAGATATGCTGACAGCTGCTTGGGGCCTTGTCTTGTTGAGCAATTGATGAATAAATAAGTAGTAAATATAACTTAATCAATTAATTACCGGATAATAATATTCATTACAACCGTAGTGAAATTGAATTTTATAAATAATTAATGAATATAATTTAATTAGTTAATTACCAAAAAATAATATTCGTTATGCTGGGGCCACACTTGCAGGCGAATATTTTTATGACTTTATCGAGATGAAAACATCGCGAAGTTTTCATCTCGATGCAGTCTACATCTGCAGTCAACGTGACATGACGATTCTTCTTGAGAATTGAAATGGAGGAAGCAGTGGCGTTCTATTATATGTCGTTGAATAATTATCTACTGCAAGTCGTAAATTTCCTCCGATATCAAACATGCACTCAAAATCTGGTGCGCTACTGAACTGAACTCTGAAGTCGAATAATGCATCATAAAAAAACCTTTGATGGGTGCCAGTTTACCGACAGCCCGTCGAAGTATATTCGTCTTCGCCAGAATACACCGCGATTCGACGAAGTAAACGGCTAGATAAGTGTTAAACATTTAAATTCCTCATATTTAAAAAATTGGTAAAAAAAATTGGAACTTTTGTGGAGCAGCATATCTTTGAGAAACTCAGGTCATAGTTCAAAATGGAGAGTCAGGGATTTTGACTTCTGGATATTAGAAAAATTCCAACTGGCCTATGAGATATCGTATTGGTTTATTTTTTTCGAATGTCATACGCTGCGCAGTAGCCAAATAACCGCAAACGCTGCTCTTGATTCACGACTCCCACATGAATGTGTGATGAAATACTGTTTCTTTGAGCGTTTGTTGCCGTCACAGAGCACCAATAAATTTACTCAAATGTAATTCACAGATTTGTGGTCGAAAATGGTTTCAAACGTTTAATTTCGACTCACTGATGGAGAATCTGAGATCAAACTCAATTCTGTCCGGCCATACGTCGGTAATCACGATGACTATCGAAGGAAATGTGGTTGAGTGTTGAAATTTGCAGGGATAAATGACTTAAACTTTTTTTTAAATTATTGAAACACATTTCCTCATCCCAAATAATATTCGTCAGATATCACTTGCGAGAGTCTTCAAAATCTCAGTCTACAGCCATGTTCTACATTTAATCCCCATCGTATCTAGATTCTTGGAAATATTCGATAAATATTATTTTTCTTCCAAGCAGCCTTGGCGAGTTCATAACCTGGATGGTTATGAATTTGAACAAGTGAACCATTGCAGACTCATCACACGTCAGTGCTTCTTCAATCATTTCGTTATTTCACCTTGCCTAAAAGACATCCCTAAATTCCTTATCGGCTATCCGACTATAACTGTAATTCATAACTGACACAGCACAAAATCACGATGCATGTACCGCACTCAATTACTAAAATGACGACAATATTATCAGGGAATTACTCCCAAAATTAAAACATCAACACATCTTTCATTCCGTTATTTAATGTGTATTCCGAAATATGATCAACCTCACGAAGTTAGAATTTGTGTACTCAGTTAACTGCTCACGTATAAAAAGAAACACGTTCAATTCAAGACTTGGAATACCAGGCAAAAGTTGTCTTATGTTGTTGTTAATAACACCCCTTAGTTTGAAAGTTGTAGCTGGACAGCTTGAGATTGAGCAGATATTTTGACGTGAGAATTTTTGATTGAAAATTAGGATGCTTTTCCGATATTAAGTCAAATTAAGGTGCAAAAAAAAAAATTTCAAATCCAAAAAGTTACAGTGTACTTGGGCCATGAAAAAGTAAATTTTTACCAAATTCGGTGGAAAAATTTTTTTTTTGTAAAAGTTAAAAACCAAAAACGTGGTTATTTGAATTTTTCACATAAATTTTGAGGTTATGTGAAAAAAGTGTAGAAACAAAAGTTGTAGATCTTTTAATTACATACAACTTTGCCATTTAACTTTTTTCCATAGGACTTGTAGTTTTGCCGGAAATCGAGATAAACTGTTTTTTACCTTTAAAAACTTGCCCCTTCCCCTTCCCGGCCTCAGATCGCCCGTAAATTATTTTTCCTATCATTTTTGTTATATTCTCTTCCTTTTCCAATGGGTTTAATTCTACTATATTTTTTTCACTGTTTAGCATTATTATTATTAGTGCGTTGGTCTTCTAAAAATACAGGTTCCTCTTTTGGCACTTTTTTCTTTTTTGTAAGTACAGCTTACAAATTCTTTACATTTACATGCTGCAATGTCAAAAAGCTTTCTACTTTGTAGTCTGAACTCCTTTAACTTTTCTTCCTTGAGTTTTTTCAAATACTTTTTCAAATTATATCATTTTGAATCATAACTTTTTAGTAACTGTAAGACTCGTTTGTGTGTGACAATTGGAATCGAAGATTTCATCCACAATACATACTTCAACTTTCGTTCCAGCTATTTCGGCAATTTTCAAAAACGTTTTGTTGTGTTTTTCCTTACTTTCAAGTCTTGTCAAGCGTGACGCATGAGCTTCCACCTTGAGATAATTATGATCGACACTAGTTTAAACATAACACTGCAACTCGTAGATCGTCACCTGCTGCCCCACTTCGTCCAGTACTTTGCTCCTCTGCCACAACGCCAACGTAAATAAAAATAATTAAATATTTGATTGCAACAGCTACTTAACTATATTTGAATATGTTCTTCAATAACATAAACCTATTTCAATAAATTCGGTACTATTTTGTAGGCCGCGCAGATAGCCCCTAAATTGTCGTTTTTGCGAATTTTCGATGTCTTGGCGGAGGCTTTTACCGCTGTCTGATAACATTTAAATTTTTAATGGAGGTAATTGATGACAATTGGCAACTTGATATATCTATTCCAAATAAAAATAAATGAAAATCGTTCCACCCTGTCGTTCTGCTCACTACACTTTGAGGTTACATGTTATGGTTTTGTCAAAAGTCTTTGCTTGGTGATGGATCAAGTAACGGCATATAATTTTCAAGATATGAATGATATTTTCGGAAGATAATGTAGGAGTTCCCTTAAGTCAGTATATTTGCTCAATTTGTAATTTTGTAGGTGATTTTCCCTTCCGCTATAAAGTAAGACAAGTAAGCCTGACGCAGAGCAGTCTCAGATCTCTTACTTCGTGAATATAACAATCTTCTGAGGAATTTGTGAGAGAAACCAATTTCGGAACAAGCTTCTGAAATTGTTCACATTTCCGAATACACATTTAGAAGGCAGAATGATCAAAGTGACATTTTCAAGTCAAACTGATTTTTTAGTGATGTGACTATAAAGATGACTTTTGTCAATTCTTGAGAATTTCCAAGAAGAGTACAGAGAAAATGGATATCTCAGCTAGACAATTGAGCATAAGAAAGCCGAAGGCAGGTCGAAGAACTATAATTGCTTTCACACATGATGAACCAGAGATCGAGTTGCGTGAACCAACTCAGGTTTATACGTTCGCGAATTCTCCAAGAGCTCTGTACAATAACAGAAAACTCATAGCGGGTGAAGACGTTCCTATGCCTTATGCCAATCTCATGTTCGAAAGGCGCATTGTCAGAGGTAAGAATAAATATTTTCGATTATTCATAGAAATTGAATTCGTTAAACCACGGAAACAACCGACCAAAAGCTGATTATGTACTTAAGATATTCACTGAAGAGATTCCGAATTATGGGATATCAGTTTATTGTAACCCTTATAAATTCAATTATTTATTTTATGCATTAGAACAGGGCCGTGAGGCTTGGTTTAGCCCTTCAGAACTGCGAACGATGCGATATTTTGTTCTATTACCATAATTATTGAATCCTAAGGACATTGTCAATGGTGTTAACATACCTGATGATGTCCTTAGGAGCGTTGGCTATAGCGTCGTGAGGTTTTTGAACTGGCTCACCCATATGGCTGCCAGCTTTGGGTATTTACAAACTATGTGTTCGCCTATTTTTTTTCCGATACAAGGAGACTGCATGTTTCGCCTGCTAACTTTCACATACGGTACAATTGGTATACCGACAGTGCTGAAGCTCAGCTCATGACAGCTGAAGGAGCTTTCAGCCATAGCATGCTAATAAATCAAGGAATCTGTTTGCATGTACAAGCCCTAGAGCAGGGGTCACCAATTAGTTTCATTGGAGGTCCGTTCACAAAATCTGTATATCTGTCGCGGTCCGTTTGATAGCATTATGATGGCATAAGTATTTGACTAGCAGTTAATCTAAATCCAATATCAATAATTAGTAAATAAAACGAAAAGTTATCTGAATTTTTTTTACTAAAAATACATGTTTTCTGGAAAAAGGATCCTCAAAAAAAAAAGGCTCGCGGTCCGCATCCGGACCGCGGTCCGCCATTTGGTGACCCCTGATCTAACCCATACAAAAATCTAGAATTTTTCGATTAGATCGCCACGGCTTTGGCTATTCACTAAATCGAGGGCGTAGATTCCAAATCTGTAATTAGTTTTTCCGTATCTCGATTAATTTTGGTAATATGGCGAAAAATCCGAGTGATTAGTCCATTTTCCGGAGGTAGAGCCAGAAATTGCGACCTTTTTCGTCATTGCTCCGAAACTAATCGAGATACGGAAAATCTAATTACAGATTCGTGATCTGCGTCCCCGATTTAGTGAATAACCAAAGCCTCGACCTAATAGGAAAATTGTAGATTTTTTTATGTGTTGGATACTTGATAAAACTTTTTGGCGTTTGACGGATTCGCTCATTTCCTAATATTTTCCGAAAGGATAGAGATACAGAAAAAATAGGTACATAAATCTAAACGTCGTGCACCGACCAATAATCGGGGAAAATTTTGTTATTGAGATGTGAAAATCATAGATTTGGGACGGGAAAGAAGAATTTTCCTCCGATTCCGGGTCAAAAATATTTGCCGACCCAAAAAATTTTTTTCATGGTATATCGATACGGAGCTCGTGTCTAATTAAATCGAGGTCACTGATCACGAATATGTAATGAGTTTTTCCCTAAGTGGCGTACTTTGGAAAAATTTTCACTTAAAGTGAAAAAATTGACGAAAATAGGTCAATTTTGGAACTTTCCACCGCCCAAAAAAATCGGAGTAGGGTGTTGCTGATTTTTTACGTCATATTTGGATCCTTTATCTATCGAATCATCCGAACAATAAATGTCCAGGTCGTACGCTTCGGAAATTATGATTTTTTTTCCCGAGGGTCTATTTTTCGGAAAATTCTTTCCGCGATATTTCCTCGGAAAATTTTTGTAATAAATATCTGATGGTAGATTCGGAATCTACGGCCCCGAATCTATAAGAATAAGTACCCGTTTCATAGTTTTGCGTCAAAAAATTTTTCTCGAAAAATGGGATTTTTTTAAGGCTAATGTATTAAAAAATTGCCAAAATTCGACCGGTCTCCGATTTCGATGCAAATTACGTCATTTACTAATTCGGGACCGTAGATTACGAATATATGATCGGATTTTTCATTGGAGAATTTTCCGCGGAAATACCGTGAAATGAATTTTCCGAAAAACAGACCCTTGGGAAAAAAATCATAATTTCCGAATAGTACGGCCTGGACATTTTCTGTTTGGATTTTTCAGTAGATAAAGGATCTATATATGACGGCAAAAATCAGCAACACCCTACTCCGATTTTTTTGGGCGGTGTGAACTTTCAAAATTGACCTATTTTCGTCCATTTTTTCACTCTAAGTGAAAATTTTCCCAAAGTACGCCACTTAGGGAAAAACTAATTGCATTTTCGTGATCAGCGACCTCAATTCAATTAGACACGAGCTCCGTATCGATATACCATGAAAAAAATTTTTGGGTCGGCACTTTTTTTTTTACTCGGAATCGAAGAAAAATTCTTCTTTCCCGTCCGAAATCTATGATTTTCACATCTCGATATCCATATTTTCCCCGATTATTGGTCGGTGGACGACGTTTAGATTTATGTATCTATTTCCTCTGTATCTCTATCCGTTCAGGAAATATTAGGAAATGAGTAAATCCGTCAAACGCCAAAAAGTTTTCCCTAGTATCTAACCCAGGGGTCACCAATTAGTTTCATTAGAGGTCCATTCACAAAATCTGTATATCTGTCGCGGTCCGTTTGATAGCATTATGATGGCATAAGTATTTGACTAGCAGTTAATCTAAATCCAATATCAATAATTAGTAAATAAAACGAAAAGTTATCTGATTTTTTTTTTCATTAATAATACATGTTTTCTGGAAAAAGGGTCCGCAAAAAAAGGTTCGCGGTCCGCATCCGGACCGCGGTCCGCCATTTGGTGACCCCTGCCCTAGAGTATTTCTACAAAGGGCTGTCCTGTTATTCGAATTCACCATGGTAAATTCGATTAAGAGTGTCCAATACAGGAGAACTACGACAGCGTATTAGGGCCAATGTAAAAATAAAAAATCTGTGAATTGACAGATCTAATCTGTCAATTACACTAATTGACAGATTAAATGTGTCAATTGACAGATTAAATTTGTCAATTAGTATAATTGAGAGATTTAATCTGTAAATTAGTATAATAGACCGATTTAATCTGTCAATTAGTATAATAGACAGATTTAATCTGTCAATTAGTATAATAGACAGATTTAATTTTAATTTTACTTTTTAATTATACTAATTGACAGATTAAATCTGTCAATTAGCGTTCCATGAAATAGTGTAAATCCATATACATACTTATACTTATACTTATTAATTCAACCACTGACGTTAAGTCAGAAGCTTTTGCGCGCACGTTCTATTGTCCATTCACTTCTACTGGACACTCTTATTCGAATTTACCATCGATGTACACCGTTTTCTCGGCCTTTATTAGACATGAATACATTTTGTAACATTTTAAGGACTTGAGTAATGAGAGAATCGTCTGAGATGAGAGAATTTTCAATTCAGACATGTATTCTCTCGGAATTGAAATTCATTAATATCTAATAATATACAGAAAGAAAATAACCAAGTCTGCTCGGATCTCCAACAATAGAGATACGATCGTGTTCAAACTTGCAACTAGGTTTTAGAGTTAGGTTTTCTTCTCAATATTTTTTTTTTATCTTTCTGGTAATACGATATTCACGAAATTGTGCGAAAATTTTTGCTTCGGTATTCTTGAACAAATTACCATGTTTGAATAGAATCGGGTTCGTATTTTTTCAGTTATTGACAAGCATCTGGAATATTGTGAACCCGATAAAGATCCAATTCAATGGGAACTCGGTAAGTAGTTGTAGAATACTGACGCAATAAAGTTTTTGTAATTTTATAAGGATCTTAATACTAGAAAATTTTGAAGAAATTATTAACAGATATTATTCATCTCAAGATTACTTTCGAACGGAAAGAGTTAGCGACTACTAATTTTCAGGGTAGGTTGCGCATCCTGATGCAACGTTTAAGTACGTTAAGAGACCTAATCGGCCAAACGGTTTTGGAGTTATATCAATCTTTGTCAATAACTAAAAAAATACGAACCTGGTTCCATTCCAACATGGTAATTAGTTCAAGAATACCGAAGCAAAAATATTCGCATAAAATTTCGTGAATATCGTATTACCAGAAAATTAAAAAATTGTTTCAAGCCCTGTGGACAGGAGCTTTGGCGCTCTTGTTCAAACTTTGACAAATCATATCTTCGAAAGTATTGGTAAGAGTTGGGAATTATATCAATGGATTCTTATTATAGAAGTTCATAATAGCAGAAATTAAATTCAAACATCATAAAAGAATCCAAAATCAATCCGAATCCAAAACCAATAGACCAATTCTACCCAACAACGAACTCATCCGAGATATTCGTTCCTCAATTCTATGATGAACGATATATTTTTTTCTCAAATCCTCTCTGTAAATTATATTCCTGTCAATTAGTATAATAGATAGATTAAATCTGTCAATTATACTAATTGACAGATTAAACCTGTCAATTAGTATAATTGACAGATTTAATCTGACAATTATAATAATTGACAGATTCTAATCCAATTGACGCATTTAGTCTGTCAATTGACAGATTTAATCTGCCAATTGAAGCATTTAATATGTCAATTAATGTAATTGATAGATTAATTCTGTCAATTGACAGATTTTTTATTTTTAAATTGGCCCTAATACGCCGTCGAAGAGAACGGACAATAGAATTCAACATGGTAAATTCGATTAAGGCTGTTCAATACAGGAGAATGGACAACATAATTTACCATGGTAAATTCGATTAAGGCTGTTCAATACAGGAGAATGGACAATAGAACATACGCGTAATAGCTCCTGACTTCACGCCAATTTTTTTACGTAATATTGAAAAATTTTTGTTTTCGTAATTTTGAAAAATTTCCTTCATGTCGATATTCTACAACTGGTTACCAAGCTTAAATTCGAGAGAGTCTATATATGTTGATTTATCGAGGAAATAATATTCCAGGTGGGTATAACTCCGAAACCAATGGATCGATTATGCCCAAAAAGGGACTTATCTCTCCCATTGGGATGTGAAACCTACCCTGAAATTTCAAGTCCCTATCTCCTTTAGTTCAAAAGTTATCAAGGCAACGGTCACCCATCCAGCTACTGAATTCTCACAAGGCTGCTCGAATCTCCAACAATATAGATCCGATCGTGTTCAAACTTAGAACTTGGTTGTAGAGTTGGGTTTTGAACGCTCTCGCAAAATTTCAGCGATATCGCACGAATAGTTTCAGATATATAGGATTTTTTCAATGATTTTTCAAAAACTTTCGAGTTACACGATACTCATGAAATTTTGCAAAAATATTTTTGCTTTGGCATTAAACAATTGACAACCATGTTTGAAGTGGATCTGTTTTTATATTTTTCGAGTTATTGAGGAAATAACAACCAAATTTCAGGTGGGTATAACTCCAAAACCGTTTGGCCGATTATACCTATAAATCAACTCAAATGTCCCACTCAGATGCAAAATATTACCCGAAAATTTCAAGTCGCTATCTCTTACCGTTCTCAGGTTACAGTGACATGCATGATATTTTTTGATAATAATTTTTAAAGAATTTTCTAGAGATACAATTCTCACAAAATCTCAAAAGCGTGCTTAGTTTTGCATTCTAAAACTACTCACCAAGTGTCAATTCGATCGGACTTGTATTGGTTGAAAACAAAATTATTACTCGGAAACCGTTGGGCCGGTTATGCCCATTAACAAACGTCGTATTGTGATGTGCCACCTACCCTGAAAATTTCAACTCGCTATCTCTTTCCGTTCTAAAGTTATCGTGGTAACGGACGGCCGGCCGGAGAGAATGAAATTTGACCTTGAATTCTTGATCAGGGAGTCGAACCCAATCGTTTGAGACCATTTTTGGCGAAAAAATCGAAAATTACAGACATTTGGGCAAAATGATAACGCGATGTTCCCCAGAACATACGCGCAAAATGATGATTGAAAAAATTTGATGAGCTGAATCTATAATTAAAATAAATTCATAACCTAAGGACTCACGCTATATAGTTTAAACCCCGGTATATAGGGCTCATAATAAATTTAAGGATGAATGCACAAATCCACTGCAGATTTTTCAGAGAGCGTCACTCTGGATTTCGAATGTTTAAATACTTTAATCCCATTTCATGTTTCTGCGACAAATCTACTCCGGTCTCGATTAGAGGTATTCATGATTTATTAACCCTATGCTCAATAGGTATACAAATTTGATTGGCATTTCTCGGAATTTTCCGATTGATAGAAAATATTGGTATCAGTGTTGGAAAAATTAGAGGATTTGTCCGCTTCGAGCTTCAAACAGGTGATTTTCTTCAATGTCCCCTATTTTTCTACTCTGACACATCAGCTAATATAAATGATAGCAATAAAATCTTATTGGCATCGTCAAAGCATGACTTGTTTTTTCAAATAAGTCATCTTTGCGTTATTCGAAATTTGGAGTTTCAGATCATTATTTTTGCACGTATGTTGTAGGGAACATCATGCTATCGTTTTGCCAAATGTCTGTAATTTTCGGATTTTTTGTCGTAAATGGTCTTAAACGACTAGGTTGGACTCACTGATGAAGAATTCGAGGTCAAATTCGAGTATGTCCGGCCATCCGTTCCAACGAAAACTTTCTAACGGAAAGAGATAGTGACCTGCAATTTTCAGGGTAGGTTGCGCATCTGATGTAGCGGTTAAGTCGTATATACAGGCAAGATATTTCACATTTGCAGATGACACAGTGTTATTATACCTAACAACTCCGCACCAAGAGGAACTTTCCGATTCTATTAATATTTCCGAATTTTATTGATTACAAAAAGTTGGTGCCTCAAAAATGATTAAAAATTATATAAATATAATTGCCATTTTGAAACAAAAAAGTGCATTATCTGAGAAAATTCGAACTTCTTCTGTGAAGCGCTTTAAGTAAACTTGTTTGGAATTACAATTCAGATTCATGTGCCAAATTTCAGGTCGGAAATCTATGGAAAAGATTTTTTCTTTCTTTGCTCATAACTCTGTCCAAATTTTCCTTGAAAATTCTTTTCATTCTGGTGCAAAGTTGCACCTATTCGTATTTTCGCCATTGAAATCGTAATTTCACATTCAATTCACATCTGAGAATCCCTAGAATGCAAATCTTGCTGAAAATTGCCAATTTATAGATAGATTTTTGCTGGAAATATAATTTTGTCATGAATATCCATCGTTCAATTCCAACGCCAGTTAATTAGTTTCTATAATCACAGATTTGTGAAAATTCGAACAAATGTCGAAAAACTGAGTTCAAACAAAATTGTCTGGGCTTTTCATGCTGACACTAATATTGTCTAGTCACCCAAAAAAATCCGTTCGCTAATTATTCAATTTTTAAAAGAGTAATAAGCAAAAGAAGGATACATATTTTTCACCGTTTTCCGACCTGAATTTTTTCACATTAATCGAAAGTGTAATTTCGAAGAAGTTTACTTAGAGCTTTTTAAAAATGTTAACTATCTCGGAAAATTCGCACTTATTGTGTGATGTAAGTTCAAATTTTACGAGATAGTTAACATTTTTGTTCAAAAATTGAGCCTCCCAGTTGGCCGAGTTGTAACGTTCCTTTTTGACCCGGACATGGGTTTGTTTATGTTTTGCTTGCGATAAGGTTGTCGTTTATATTGACATTAAATTTGAGGTTGGATCTCAATAGTACCAATCGACGCATAAAGAATTATTGTATTCTAGAAGCCGAATGAATTGGCAATATTGTTTCGTTTTGTCAGAGTCAGCGTCGGTCAGATGAGATCGTCCATTTTGTGAAGATTCGACAGAGGAAGTATAGGTGAAACGCATTTTCGGAACTTTGTAAGGATCGTATCAATGGAAAATAATTTTTTTTCTTAGAAAATATCATATTCCAGAAACTTTCCGTCAGATTCTAGTGAAATTCCGCTCAAACGTTTAAGCCACTATTCTACAAAACACACGTTGACACTATTCAAGGAACAGTCGGTAGAATTATGTGATCGAATAAGAATCGATAGAAAGATTCCTGATAGAATTTATTTATTTTCATCTCAGACACACATGCGTCATAATTTCTTAATTAATTTTGATGAGAGAACTTCACTTATAGTGGTAGATACTTCCTCAACTGTATTTTCAGGTAGTAATTATGCCCAACCACCTATACCTCATCTCGGCGATGGTGAATCTGCCGCTGCTAGAGCTGCCGTGGCTAGAAGAAGAGCAATTGCTAGGAAAAAGGCAAGGACACAAACTGTGAAAGCTGCGGAGCTTCGTTTGGGATCACCTCCAGCATTAAAAGGCCGTAAACATGAGCCCGTACAAACAGATCATTATTTAGAAGAGATTTTCATCAGTCCACCTGTCACTGAGATGTGCACACAAGTATGTTGAGTAGAGAATATCCAGGGTTGCGTTCGAATATCAACTACATCGAGTAGAGTAGAGTTTTTAGGTTTGACAGATTTACTCTGGAGTTGACTACTCTGCCATGTAATTTATTTATTTATTTGTTTTGTAAACAGGAAGACAAACAGGCAATTTTTACACCCACAAATGCATTCACAATGACATCTAAACAAAAAAGTGCATAATCGAAGCAAAATCCATTAATTACGAATATATCTGTAAAATATCAATATTTGAAATCATAAAAATTCAAAACAAAAATTGATAAAAAAAAGTAAATACCACCCATACCAAAATATTCAACAAATTTGTCGAACTGTCGAAGAAAAGATCATAATCATCCTCAAATAAATTAGAAGCTCTCAACAACTGATACAAGGGAGAATTCTGAGCAGCTAGTGTATTCCTCCTCGGTAGGTAGAAAGTGCTGTTTCCTGAGAGACCTGGTTGGAGCATGAAAGTTGATTCCGCCAAGAAGAGACCAGGGCTCCAACGAATTGATAGGTAATTTGTGAAGTGTCTGCACCCCATTGTTCATTCTGCGATATTCCAGACTTAACACGCGAAAATGGCTCTGCCTTGTGGTGTAATTGTCAGGGATGCCTCTTTGCGTTACGAAACCTGCTTAATATCCTTATTACACTATGCCTTTTTCGTGCCTATTTGTCAGCCTGACTGACTGCGCCTGAAATTTTGAAGAAATACACATGCGCCCGAGACTATTTTGTAGACTGTTTCAGGCTTGAAAATAAATAGAACTGGTTCTATTTGTTCCCCCTGAATCGTGGGGATTTCAAGCCTTTGTGTCGAAATGTCATGTCTACCAACACAATATTTATATGTCTGACTTGACGTCTTCTTAACATAACCTAGTTTATTCTATCCTTTGAATCGCAGCCTTCGTAAATTTAACAATAAATTTATATTTAATACTCTGAGCACGTAAACTAATTAAACTTACGAAGGCAAGATAATCTGTGATGGCTATCCCCGAGTGATATGAAGTTTTGGCCTAGTATCGCAGAAGTATTTATTAATTTCGTTTTTGGAGAAATGCTTTCTGGAATTACAGTGTCTTTTTTCTGTAAGGCGCAAATATATACATGAAAAAGACATAGTGTAATAGGGGTTTTATAGCCAAGATATCTCAGGAACTTCCTTTGAACATTTTCAAGTCGAGTTATATGGACCTTGTAATAAGGACACAGGTGGCGTAATTCAATCTTCTGAAAACGAAGGCATAAAATACAGCTAATAGGGCACCAGTGTTCCAAAATTCTCTGCACTGTCTTAAAATGTACCATGGCATTTTGTTTCTATCATTGACCACTGTCTCGAAGTGGTAGTGAAATTTGAGTGTAGAATCAAGAGTAACTCTCAAATCTCTGATTCTATCTGTCCTTGGTCAGATGGACACGGAATCTCGATCGAATGAAATAACAGCGCATTTCGACAGGTTCAAAATAAGACCCTTCACTCGACAATATTCATTGAAACGGAATAGTTCATTTCGAATATCAACGCAGTCTTGCTAGCAATAAACCACGGCAAAAATATTAATATCATCAGCAAAAATCAAAATCTTGCATTTTGTTGAAACATTGTTTAACGCCGTTAATGAAAATAAAAAAAGAAGTGGTCCTAAGTGGGACCCCTGTGGAACCCCTGATGTGGCCTCAATTGCATCCAAAGAGTAATCCTGTACTGAAACAAACGAACGAGTCGTTGGATGGCTGAACAACAGCTCCCCTGTCAGAAAGAATAGACGCAAATGAAATCCGAAAACAATGACCGGTATAAAGATGTGGTTCCTCTGAGTTGAGGAATTTTGGAATAATTGGCGGTAATTTAGAAAATGTGTTGATTCGTACTAGCTGTACTGAACATTTACTGTTTCTATAATAAACTAACAAATTTTCGTGTGGAGTGTGAGCTGGTCTTAAACCTACATATCTCTTTATTAAATTCAAGCTTGTATGTTCATCATTATCTACCACAGTAAATATCCTATTCGAATGTGTTTTCAATTAACTAGGTAATACCAAAATTATCGATCCCATCATTTTTTTGCAAACCTATTCAATTAATCTTTCCTTAATGCATCCGCAACTACAAAAATCAATGTGATCAACAAATCAAAAAATAATGGTAATTATTATTTATATTTTTATGTACAGGGATGCAAGGTTATCCTTGCATCCCTGTACGCCTTTCCCTGTTCCTGTTGAAGAATACTTGTGAGAATTTTATACAGCGTGTTTAGACATGTGATTGGGGGGTAGTTGCTGTGCTGTCCTAGATCACCTGATTTCGTTATCAGTGCAGTTCTGCCCTCTACCAATCATGAAGTAATTGGCTCAAGGTGAAGTATTATCTCATTGAATAATCTAGCTAGGTGTTGGTGGGTAGCTGAAAAGTTCTTTCACCAGTAATTCTAAACGCCATCCACTCCAAGTGCCATGAAATCATGCTTTTTCTTCAGGGCATGTCTAATCTCGTCGGTTGTTATTTCAGTCAGCTCTTCGGTCTGTTGCAGAGTTTGATCGCATAATATCTGGGTATCTCTGATTTCCGCTGGTCACTCGTACAAATTTTGACAGAACTTCTACCAATGAAGATGGATTCTTTGCCTCTACTTGTTTAGGCCAAAATAACTTTGAAGGTTATTATTAGAATATTATTATCATGAATCTCCTGTGTTCTGATGGGGATTTATTACTCTTACACCACCTTGGGCATAGAACTGATAATATTATTATTATTATTATTATTATACTGATGTCAACTTACACTGAATGGCGGTCAGTTACGTCTATCTACAGGCTTGTACAAAATGAATCAAATATGAATCGAACCCGAGACCTCTCGTTTCCTAATCCAACGCAAAAACTTTTATATAGCCAGCACATATACACCAGCACTTTATTTGGCATACTACCGTCTGTATAGATCTTGCCAAAATATATTCCAAACGTACTTTCTGTTCTAGACTGAACTCTTCTTAGATAGACCAGTGTCTCCATTCTATGTACCCGCCAAAACTGGTATAGATGCAGATACTCAAATTTATCCAGGCGATCTCTTCGATTTCGACATGGAAGTCCAACCGATACTGGAGGTTTTGGTTGGAAAAACTGTGGAGCAGGCTCTCATAGAGGTGCTGGAGGAGGAAGAGTTGGCAGCATTGAAAGAACAACAGAGGAAGTTCCTGGAGATAAGAGCTGCCGAGGCTTGTGAAGCACAGCGTTTGATAGAGAAAGAGAGGCGATTACAAAGGGAGAAAGAAAGAAGAATCAAAGACTACGCAGATGGCATTAAGGTAATATATGTACTTATTGTTAAATATATCTTAGTGGTTGCAGAGCATTGCGATAAGAAGCTTTGGTTTCAGTATGACAGACGAGATGACTATATTCCTCCGAGATCATAAATATTCATATTAGTTGAATCTGGTTTCATGGGTTGAGGTTGCGGTGAATTACAGCTCATGTGAAGGTGCAATTGCAAGGTGTTCAGAACGGACAAAATTAACTCTTCCTGCTGTACCTTTATGGGTTGTAGTTTTGCATTGTTTTAGTGCACAGAACTTTGTTCATGCTATATTTTTTAATACGAATTCCGAAACTCTCAAATTTATACTCAGTTTTGTTGAAATCAATTAAGCTACGCAATCATTCAGCCCGATATTCCAGGATTCAATCGAATTAATTTCAAAATGAAGCACGACCATCTTTTCAGAGTCAGCTTTTATTTCAGACTGTATCCCCGGACTACAATACAGTAGACAGTTGACAAGCGTAACATGATAGGAAGCATAACGTACAGAAAAACTTTACTAGCATGAGTAATTGAGATATACTCATGCACAGTTGAGCTTTCCAAACTTTCTCAACATTTTTTCACAGTAATCTTTCTGATCCAGTCTAACAGTTTTATCATTCTTAGTCACTACTCGCATGCTCAGACATTGTTTCATTTGTCTTTCAATTATCTAGTCTTGGGATGTTGTATTGTGAGACTCCTTCTTTGTTAACTTCAAAGGACAATGCTTGATGCTATGCCCCTTCTCATGACATTTATAGCAATTAAACGGAGCTGACCCAAAGGATTTCTAACCTTTGTGAGGTTTCTTCTGTTTCTAGTTCTTTGTCTTGCATTCCGAGCAGACTTCCCGCAGGAATTACCATCCTTGTTCGAAATCTCTCTTCTCATGCTATCCTCCAGGAGCTTCGATATCACATGATCAAGTTCCAGTTCTTCTCCATCACATACTGTCATTACGATGCTATCAAACTCGCTCGGGAGTCCTTGAAGAATCATCGCAACCAAGTACTTGTCTTTCATTACTTCGGCCATTGTCTTCAACTGCTGACCGGTTGAGGTTATGTGAGCAATGTATGACTCCATGTCATACATGGTTACACGATTACAACTAATTAATACCAACTTCAGACAATATTTCAACAAGTTTGTTTACGTTCATCCAACCTGGATATCTCTTTTAGAAGATCCGAGTGATAGGCAATTTCACAAAAATTTTCGCCATGGCATTCTACAACTAATTACCAAGTTTCAATGCGATCGGATCTCTATTGTTCGAGTTATTGAGGAAAAAAATAAGAAATTGAACATCGTCGGCGACACCGCAAAACCAAGTAATTGACAAATGTTCATAGGAAAAAACATAGAATAAGCACAGCTATCATCTGACAAAGTTTGTCATAGAGCATATTGAACACCATGTATAGCAGATACTTGGAAGCCGATTTTCCACGAAAAACAGTAAAACGCAAATTCCAAATTTTGTAGATTCAAAAAGAAATGGAAGAGAGAATTGCAGCTTCAGTTCTGATGCAAGGTTATTTGGCCGATCTTCTTCCTTCAGTCTTGGAAGGATTGGAAGCTGAGGGTGTCCTACTCGATAACATCAAACAGGATATCGATAACACTTTCATGCCATGGCTCATGAAGGAAGTCACTAATGAATTAGGAGATATCGTTAGCAGCAGAGATATTCTATCAGGTAGGTAATCAATATTGTGAATATCCGGTTCTTGTCATTTTCAAAATCCGCCGCATGGAGATGCGTTGTTGCGCGATCGGACACGGGGGCTATTATATGGTTCGAGTACGACCTTTATGATGGAAAGGGGGTCAATCAACCGGACCTATTTATGGAAAATTTCAAAAAAGCACTGAGGTCTTTATATACTTTATTTACACTTGAGAAAGAGTCACGTAGTGATTTATTTATTTATTTATTTATTTGCTCAAACAGATTCAGAAAATCTTTTTACATGAGAAAATCAAATCGCCTTAAATTTACATCGAAGTATTATCAAGTCTAATACATTTACATACCCATACAAATATAAAAATTAAAACTGCATATACACACTATTGGTAAGGTAGATGTCGGAAATGCAAGTACACGCCTTTAAAGAAATTCTGAATGAAATTATTGGCTACTTTGAGTATCCTGAGAATAGGTGAACAACGAACCGAACCCTGTGCACGTGAAACAAGAGTGATATTGATGAAATATTGAGAATTAGATTACACCCTATTCAAAATGGAGTAGATATTCAAGCGGAAAAATATAGGTAGTTGATATTTGAAACAGAGCTTTGTCCCGATAACTCGATAGAAGGGCTTTTGATCGTCGTTCAGATATTCCTCTGTTCTATCTTTTTATCTATTCTGATAAAAGAGAAATGGCCTGTACAGTAAATTATGGGTCATCCGTTCTCTTGGAAGCGTTCAAAACTCTGATTCAATACTTATAAATTTCATTTTTCAGACATCGTCAGAGATATTCTCGAGAATAAAGCTGAGATATACAATGCAATATACAGCATGTTTGATATTGGACAACCAGCAGATGAAGCACCCATCACAACCGATAATTATAATACTCAGACATTGAGCAAACTTATTTATGACGATAAAACCAAGAATGATGCTCCACAACCCGTAATCAGAATAGCAGAAGAAACGAAACAAGACAACTAGGAAATTTTTATGGGAGACGTTCATATATGTCCATATTTTTTCTTATGAAACATGTTGTAATATATCATATATTTTATGAAGAATTTTGTTTATTTTTAACTGAATGGGTGAGCCAGGATCCACCGAATCTCTTCTGTCTTCTGTTCTTTCTGATTTAAGCACATAGATGTAAAAATGTATATTCCTTACTAACCTCAAACCGCGGCCTACTCACTGAACATTATTCCGTCCTCAAAATCGGCATACACTTCTTGTGGCTCAAGGATTCAATTTGTGAGCTATGAATTTGTGAAACTCTTGATTCTGTTGATTTGCTTCGGAAGTAACGTTCTTTGAATGTTCAATAGATTTGCGTATGAAGTGAGCGTCAAAAATATGCAATTATAGATTTATTTTCTCCTCTTTCGGTAATATCGTATAATGGTTTTGTGCTGAAGCTCCTTTAGATGTCTGCCCGACTAGCTGGGAGGTCAACGATACAATTATGCTCCCTGCGATATAGGATGATAATTGATACAACTGGTTTTGAAAGGTTTAATAAAGAAAAATTCCTTTGATCACAAAGAAAATACTTAGATCAAGATCCTTCCAGGTGATGAATATGGTTTCTTCCAACTGGAACTCACGATCTCTCCAGACACGGTGTAGGTAATGTAGGGATTAGTCCCAGTACAACATCAAACATCAAAATATTTCAAGGGTTCAGTAGGATTGATTTTCACCTCAATCCAACAATAACTTCAACTTAACATGTTATGCATGTAGCCTCACAAAGAAACGTAGCAGCGAGTTTCTCGTCCTAGCCGAAAACGTCAAGTTCATTAATGGGCATAATCGGCCTGAAGGTTTCCGAGTGGTAATTTTGTTTTAAACAAATACAAAGCCGATCGGATTGAAACTTGGTGAGTATTTCTAGAATACAAACGTAAGGAAGTCTGTGAAATTTTGTGAGAATGGTATCGCTAGAAATTTTTTAAAAAATTATTGAAAAATATGATTTATGTCAAGTTAACCTGAGAACGGAAAGACATAGCGGCTTGAAATTTTCAGGTTAGGTTGAACATCTGAATTCGACATTTGAATTTGTATTAGGTATAATCGGCCAAACGGTTTTGGAGTTGTACCCATCTGAAATTTGGTTGTTATTTCCTCAATAACTCGAAAAATACAAAAACGATATAATTCGAAAACTGCTGAAGTTGCAACCCAGTGTAACTTATCGTATTATACTGACCATCTAGTAGTTTTGACCTATGCTCGATTAGGAGTTCTGTTACGGTAAAACAGATGAGAGCTTACCATCGCTGAATGAGATAATAAGTCAAGACGTTTGGAGCATGCTGTGATAATGGAATTGAAAACTATAAAAGGGATTTATATTCAATTTTTTTTATTTGCAACTTGTGTTTTACTTTAAGGTGCATTAAATATTTTAAATTCACCTGAAGAAGCTTCTTTGTGATCCTCATTGATATGCGTTAACTTTGCACTAGAGTATACAGGGTGAGTCTTTAAGTTGTACATCAATTTTAACCAGATATTTCTCTTATCAAATAAAACACTTTTTTCATTTACCATTTTTCCAGATTCAGCTCAGGTAAAAAGTTATTAGTTTTCGAAGATTTTATTATGTGCAAAGCCAGCCCTGAACTATCTTCAAGTGTTGAACATAGAAACACTTAAAATTCAATATCGCATAATTATATGAAAGCTTCATCATCTGATGCTCGAAATTCAACGAAATTGTCTGAGAAATCTTATTTACTCACTAAAGTCTTTCAAAATGGTTTCAAATTATCTTTATGCTGCATTTTCGACAAAAACTCTTCCTGGATATTAAAACTGACTCCAACTTGATTTTCATATTATTTTATTTATTAACTTGATTTATATATTATGTTCCATATATAAAAGAAATCCTTAGAATGATTGTGCAGAATCGATGGAGTATGAATATAAATGTTGACATGGATAACAGATAATTTAACAGTTTCATATTCACTATTGGGGATACATAGATGAATACATATCATGGTAAGCCTATTCATCTATTTCCCAGAAGATAACTACACTACGAACTGTTTGAATGAGTTGTAAATAACTCATCCCGTTTTAAGATGGTAATTATAACAATTTGGAAACAAGCGACATTGAATTGAATTTCCACAAGGGTCAACTTTGAAATCAATAATCAGCCTATAGTCTATGCCTTTATTCGAGCAGATCATCCAGGTTCGGATCGATAAAAGCAGGTAAATTTCTGTAATTTTTCTCATATTGTATGACATTCAATGACGAATATCTTGAAAACGGTTTGTTTTAGGAGAAATGATGTTGAATAATTTTATTTTCAAAAAGGATCGAGTACTTCAAAAATGACTCAAAATTACCTTCATCTGCTTCTATTATGCTAATTTCTCGTTGTTTTAGGAATTTGCGAGTTTATAACGAAGAAACCAGTGGAAGTAGGGAAAAACTGTTAATTGAAGATTATGTGCCATAGTTATAGAAAACTGCATACCAATATTCATGGAATTCTGAATGACCATGTCAAAACTACAAAAGAAAAACTATTTTTTTTTCAAATTTCAACAGCCCGTATATTTTTTCCTGTGCCGAATTTGGAAAAAAGGTAAATGAAAAGAATGTGTTATTTGATGAGAAGAATATATGGTTAAAATTAATGCACAACTTAAAGACTCACCCTGTATATCTGATATGTAGTGCGAATAAGATTCTCATTTGCCGAGGTGAAGTTCAAACAAATTCATCACAAAAGCCCCCTCGCCCACGATTCATTCAAAACATACTTGGTCTAAGTTATTGTAAGTCGAAATCGAACTCTTCTTTTGAGCTCAAAAAGAAAGACAATAAAACTAATAAAATATCCTATACCCAACAAGAAAAAAGCTGCTAGCATGTGTCTACAACTCAATTTATGGATTGCACTCTTTTTAACTTCAGGGATCGGATCATATTCTGCTATTAAATGATTAAGGATACCATTCTCTGTGATTAATCTCAGATATTTATTGAAAATTCTGAGTAGAGGATGTCCCTTGGCGAAAAGAATGCTTATCATTGCGCTCTGTATAGGTGGAGCCACTTTTATCAACCTTTCATTATTTTTTTCGTTCAACCGTCGAATCTTTCTGGAACCACGTTCAAACATCAAAATAACGTTATTTCGTTGAGAAGTCACGTTTTTTATACAGTTCATCTGCTTATCACATAAGACGAATTTGTCAACTGAAATCATATATCGTCGGTTAAATGGGAGGTCAGAAGGATAAAATATTTTCCAACTTGATTTCAAGGGTTCATCCACAAATATCACGGTATCATGTTTTTCGCTCCTCGTTTCAATATCAAAAAGCTTTCCTTGGTAGTAAATGCCAAGTAAACACCTGAGCATAACCAATAAAAGTATCAGAATGAATTCTGGAAAAAAATTAATCGCACTTGACATCCTGATGGGAAGTCTGAATATTTCATTGAAATGGTTTTTGATGCTTTTATTCCGTAGCAGAGCCTGTATAAACATCCAAGAGAGTGCTAATGATATGCAGGCTACAATGATTACACACCACACGGAAATTGAGAACATGAATGTTAGATATTTCCATGGAATTGAAGGATTCAGAACTGGAATGAAAAGAGTGAGATGATCAAAGTAATAAGGAGTCGATACATCAACATTTTGGTTATCCATCATTTGACATCCACAGTACGATATGTCAAACTCATGTTCTTCCATAATATTTTTATAAAGGTTACTGCCGCCAAATGTAAAATCTATTTTATATGTAACACCCCAATGTCCAAGTATCCATTTAATCACATCGGATTCTATAGATTTTTCAAATCCTATATTTATACCCCGGATGTTCAGTGTCCATCCTTTAAAGTCTCAATAATCTGATGTGAACCATGGTTTCAAATCTTTAGAACATGTATCAATTCGTACCAAATTCAAATCGATTCTTCGAATATTTCTTTGTCTCAGGGGAAAATATGTGTATATCTCTCCCGTCGACGAATCTAAAAAAATGGCGTCGTTTATGTAAAATTTTTGAACTACTGAAGGTATAGCTGGAGTTATATTTCCATAAAACAAGAATTTAGAGCTGGGTCTCATGAGCCTGCTGTAGTGATAATTGGATAAAAAATGATATAAGTGATCGCTGCTATCCACTTGTATAAGATTAATTTTTGGGATATATTTTGCCTTCCATCCCTCCTCTTCTTTAAATCTATCCATCCTTATTATAGGTAAAGTAGTCAAGAAAGAGCTGTTCCCGAGGACCAAAGGATATGAGTTCGTTTCTAAACTCAAAACAAGTAAATCTAATAGGCATTTGATGGAGGTCTGAAGAGCGCTGTATTGCGATGTGAGCAACATCTTTTTTCGTTGTACAGAATTGTCGAGATAAAACTTCAATACCTCTTAGTGGAATGGAGGTTCGAAGCAATTGATCAATTTATATCGTATCTTTAATATGCTGTGCTTCGAAAATAATTGCATTGCCATTATTTTCTAAATTACTTTGTTGACAAGAATGAAAGCTCAAAATTGATGTATGACATAGTTTCTATACAGGGTCACTCTCTCTTAACCTCACCCAAAATTATGCGGAGAACTGTAGCCATTTTTGTGAAATTAATTTTCAGTGTACCATCCGGAATGCCGGTAAAATCTTAAATATTTTTTATATTTTTGTCACCTCCGGCTACTTCGGAAGTAGTTATCAACTTCGTTTTTGAAATGGTTTACTCAATATAATCACATTTTTGAGTCCCCTAGCGAATTTTAGGTTGACATTTGATCATATGACATTGATATTCCTATGCGACAACAGAAGGGTATATTTGTGAGAGGAGACTTTTGAAAGGTTATGTATTATTTTTAGTTTGTTCGTACTTCTCCTCCTGTCTTTTTATTTTTCAGGTTGAGTTTCGAGTACCTTGGAGAAACCTCTCCGTATTTTAACGAAGGAGTCCATATTAAAGAAATGAATGCCTATCAATATTTCTAAATTCAGCAAATTTCGTGAAGAATAGTTACAAATCACAACACTCACGGGGAGACAGGGAGACATGCACAACTTGCAACCCCTTTCAGCCCCCTCCATTTTTTTCCATTAAAGGGTTCGTAGGGGTTGAAGGTTGTGCATGAACAAAACTGTAATGGTCAATTTTCATTCGATGACAAATTTCATCAGGTATCAACGTCTCAAAGTAAATGAGCCATGACAATGTGCACATACTGAAAACCTCTTTGAACTAACTATTTTTCAAAAGAAAAATTTTTTCTTGAAAATTTCTGCACGCTTGTTAAGAAGATACAAAGACATTGCTAAAAAAGTACCACATGACTCACTTTCCCTATTCGAAAAATTTACAGGGTTGATGGGGATGGCACAGGGTGGGACAAAAATCCTTCAAAATGCATAAAAATTTGGTAAAAGTGAAACAAAAATTGACCTGTTTCAGGATTTTGTTGCCAAATATTTTTCTACTGAGAAAATGACTTTCTTCCATAATCTTGACGCGCACTGTATATACAGGGTGTCCCAAGTTCAAGTGCCCATTAGACGTTTCTGGAGAACTGGACATATTTGAAATCTGAAAATTGGGATTATGAAATTGCTTGAATTTCCCTACAGAGCTGAAATATTTTCGAACCCCAAGCACTTCCGGTTATACAGGGAGTGAAAATAAAATTGATGAAAATTTTTTTTCAAGTTTTGCATTCCTGGTATGATCAAGTATTAATGCTGAATACATTTCTGTTGAAATCATTGTATTCATTCAAATAGTTTTCAAAATATATATATAAGAGTGCCCAATACAGGAGAACAGACAATGGAATTCACCATGGTAAATCCGATTGAGAGTGTCCAATACAGGAGAATGGGACAATATAACATACACGCAAAAGCTCCTGACTTCACGTCAGTGCTTGCACCAATTTTATATTTTTCAAGTGACTAATGCGACTTCCAACAAGTTTGCGTTAAACGTTTAACGCTTCTGGGGAGGGGGAATAGAAAGAGATAGAGCGAGAGTGAATGCGTGGTACATGAAAGCATGCGTGTAGTTTTCTACGCCTCCCTATTTTCATTTCCACATTACGAAGTTTCACTTCTCTGCTCGGAGGAACTCCACGCACTATTTTTGGCGCTCTGGTTCCTCGGAACAGAGTGCTTATCAACCTGCCCAAATGTCTGTAATTTTTAAATTTTTGGCTGAAAATGGTCTTAAATGATTTGGTTCGATTCACCGATCAAGAATTCGTGGTCGAAATCAATTATGTCCGGCCAGTCTGGCCGTAGGCATGATAACTCTCGAAAGAAAGGAGTTATAGAATTGAAATTTGCAGAGTAGGTTTTTAGCGTGAATATCTCGGACGAGTTTGTTAACGGGTGAAATCCACCAAGCGGTTTCGGAGTTATGACCCTTTTTAGTAAAAACATTTTTTATGAATATTTTCGAAACCACTCACTCGATCTATATGAAATTTAGTATCAAATTGTAGAATAATGACTTCTATATGCATGCGAAGTTTTGTTCTGATCGGGTTGCAATAAGGTATAAAATTTTTTTTTTTTAATATTTAAATTTCGTTTCTACAATAACTCTCGAACAGGATGAGCTAGGCAGTTGAAATTTTCAGAGTAGGTTAGAGAGATAATTATCTCGGTTAAGTTCGTTACTGGGCAAAACTCTCCTGATGGTTTCGGAGAAACGAAAAAACTAATTTTTTTACAACACAAATTTCAAATTCAACTCCTCTTAAGATGCAGATTCACCATAAAACCACCATTGATATCATTTTCAACTCAAACAAGCTAATACTTTCGGAGATATGATTTTTCGAAATTTTAATAATTAATCGTACTTCTTATGTTTTCATAGAATGCTGTACTTCATTATTGTATCTATGAATTATTATATAATCTGTGTTCTTACATGTCATCTTATTTTCCTATGAGAGATAAATGTCAAAATTATTTCTGGTACCTTCACCTCTTGTTCTAGTTTTTTATAAGATAATGTTTGAAGCACTTTTTTGCAAACGACCCTTTTTTAAATTTAATTCCTTTCATGATGCATTTCTATCATAGGAATCCATTGATATAATTCCCAACTCTGAGAAACCAATAATTTCGGAGATATAATTTGTCTGTTTGAACAAGAGCGCCAAAAAGCTCCTGTCCACAGGGCTTGAATCAATTTTTTCTCTAAATATCCAACCACTAATTGGTTCCCACAGTTATGGTTAAACGAGGCATTACGTGCAAGAACATACACCTCAATATTTATCATGGGAACTAAGAACATAAATTATATTATCATTCTTTACCCACATATTTCTTTTGGCCGAAACATATAAATGCGAGCTAATTGAAGGCCACACACTGCTGAAGTTGGTACCCAGTGTAAATTATCGTATAATACTGACCATCTAGTAGTTCTGAGTGATGATCGATTAGGAGTTCTATTACGGTAAAACAGATAAGACCTTTGCAGCAACTAAAAATTGCCACAATGAACTGAGATAGAATCAAAATCGAAATGAAATAAGGGACTCATAATAAGTCGGGAAAGTTGAAGCAGGCTGTTATAAAGGGATTGAAAACTACAAAAGGGATCGATTATCAATTTTTTTATTTGCAACTTATGTTCTAGTTTTAGGTTAAATATTTGAAATTCATCTGAAGAAGCTTCGTTGTGATCCTAATTAGTATGCATTGATTTTCTACTTGAGTATCTATAAAATATATTGTGCGAATAAAATTTTTAATGGTGAGGTGGAGTTCATACAAATCCATCACAAAAGCCCCCTCATTCACGAATCATTAAAGGCATACTTTGTCTAAATTATTCTAAGTCGAAATCGAATTCTTGTTTTGAGCTCAAAAAGAAAGACAATAAAACTAATAGCATATCCTGTACCTAAGAAGAGAAAAGCTGCTAGCATGTGTCTGCAACTCAATTTATGGATTGTACTCTTCTTATCTTCAGGTATCGAATCATATCCTGCTATCAAACGATTTAAAATACCATTCTCTGTGATTAATCTCAGATATTTATTGAAAATTCCTAGTAGAGGATGTCCCTTCGCGAAAAGAACGCTTATCATTGCGCTTTGTATAGGTGGAGCCACTTTCATCCACCTTTCATTCTTTTCTTCGTTCAACCGTCGAATATCTCTGGAACCACGTTCAAACATCAAAATAACGTTATTTCGATCAGAAGTCATGTTTTTTATACAGTAAATCTGCTCATGACATAAGATTATTTTGCTTACTGGAATCAGACTTCGTCGGTTATATGGGAGGTCAGCAGGATAATATATTTTCCAATTTGATTTCAATGAATCATTCACAAATATCACGTTGTCATGTTTTTCTCTCCTTGTTTCCATCTGAAATAGCTTTCCTTGGTAGTAAGTGCAAAGTAAACACCTGAGCATAACCAATAAAAGTATCAGAATGAATTCTGGAAAAAAATTAATCGCACTTGACATCCTGATGGGAAGTCTGAATATTTCATTGAAATGGTTTTTGATGCATTTATTCCGTAGCAGAGCCTGTATAAACATCCAAGAGAGTGCTAATGATATGCAGGCTACAATGATTACACACCACACGGAAATTGAGAACATGAATGTTAGATATTTCCATGGAATTGAAGGATTCAGAACTGGAATGAAAATAGTGAGATGATCAAGGTAATAAGGAGTCGATACATCAACATGTTGGGTATCCATGACTTGAGTTCCACCGTACCAGAAGTCAAACTCATGTTCTTCCATCATATTTTTATAAACCCCATTAGCAACTGGAGTTTGAATTTTATATTCAACACCCCAATGTCCTACTATCCATTTAATCACATCGGATTCTATATTTTTTTCTAATATGTGCATACCCCGGATTTTCAGTGTCCATCCTCTAAAGTCTCGATAGTCTGCTGTGAACCATGGTTTCAAATCTTTAGAACAAGTATCAATTCTTACCAAATCCATATCGATCTTTCGAATATTTCTTTGTTTCAGGGGAAAATATGTGTATATCCCTTCTGTCGACGAATCTAAAAAAATGGCGTCGTTTATGTAAAATTTTTGAACTACTGAAGGGATAGCTGGAGTTATATTTCCATAAAACAAGAATTTAGAGCTGGGTCTCATGAACCTGCTGTAGTGATAATTGGATAGAAATCTATATAAGTGATCGCTGCTATCAACTTGTATGAGATTAATTTTTGGGATGTATTTTGCCCTCCATATCGCCTCTTTTCGAAATCTATCCATCCTTATTATAGGTAAATCAGTCAAGAAAGAGCTGTTCCCGAGGACCAAAGGATATGAGTTCGTTTCTAAACTGAAAACAAGTAAATCTAATAGGCATTTGATCGAGGTCTGAAGAGCGCTGTATTGCGATGTGAGCAACATCTTTTTTCGTTATACAGAAGTGTCGAAATAAAACTTCAATACGACTTAGTGGAATGGAGGTTCGGAACAATTGATCAATTTATATCGTATCTTTAATATGCTGTGCTTCGGAAATAATTGCATTGCCATTATTTTCTAAATGACTTTGTTGACAAGAAGAATGAAAGCTCAAAATTGATGTATCACATAGTTTCTATACAGGGTCACCTTTTCTTAACCTCACCCAAAATTATGCGGAGAACTGTAGCCATTTTCGTGGAATTAATTATCAGTGTACCATCCGGAATGCCGACATAATCTGAAATATTTTTTCCGCGTATGTTCTGGGGAACATCGCGTTATTGTTTTGACCAAATGTCTGTAACTTTCAAATTTTTTGACGAAAATGGTCTCAAACGATTTAGTTCGACTCCCCAATGAAGAATTCGAGGTCAAATTTGATTCTGTCCGACCGGCAGTCCAGCCGTTGCCACGATAACTTGAGAACGAAAAGAGCTAGCGACTTGAAATTTTCAGGGTCGGTGGCGCATCCCAATACGACGGACAAGTTCGTTAATGGGCATAATCGGCCCAGTGGTTTCCTAGTAATAATTTTGTTTTCAACCAATACAAATCCGATCGAATTGAAACTTGGTGAGTAGTTGTAGAATATGAACTTAAGCACGTTTGTGAAATTTTGTGCGAATCGTATGGCTAGAAAATTAAAAAAAAATTATTAAAAAATATTTTTGTTGTCACGATAACTTGAGAACGGAAAGAGATAGCGGCTTGAAGTTTACAGGTTAGGATTTGCACCAGAGCGTGACATTTCAGATTGTTTATGAGCATAATCGGCCAAAAGGTTTTAGAGTTATAGCCATCTGAAATTTGGTTGTTTTTTGTTCCTCATTAACTCGAAAAATACTAAACCGATTGAATTCAAACATGGTAATTAGTTGTAGAATGCCAACGCGAAAATTCTTGCAAAATTTCGTGAGGATAGTATTTGTAAAAAATTCTAAAGAAATCATTGAAAATTGAAAAATTGGACACTCTTAATTCGAATTTACCATGGTAAATTCGGATTAAGTGTCCATTACAGGAGAATGGACAACATAATTTACCATGGTAAATTCGATTAAGGGTGTCCAATACAGAAGAATGGACAATAGAACATACGCGCAAAAGCTTCTGACTTCACGTCAGTGCTTGAACCAATTTTTTATTTTCCATTAATACTTGGGTGATTTGTTCCACCTGTCTAAACTTATCAAGCGCAATTAACTTACTTCTTGAAATCCTAATTGGGACAGATTTATCTCTGTCTTCTCCTTCATGAGAAATAGATTATTCCTTTGAAATATCAGTTTTTATAGTCATGTTATGGAACTGAGCGTAATCATTATCAGTTTGGAAAATTGTGAACAAGGTGTTTAGTGTTGAAATAAACAAGATATCATATTTGCATTTTCACCAGAACGTGATCCAAATTTCAACATAGGAAATGAAGTAGATCTTTATCTCAATAAATCCACATTTCTATTATTATCGCCAAATAATTACGTCGGACTCGAGTAGAGACAAATTCTAGAAATATGTCATTTATGCATTCCTGATGAATAATCCGAAGTCAAATCCAATTATGTCCGTCCGTCCGGCTGTCCGGCGTGCGTCCGTCTGCACGATAACATTCGTTAATAACACAATCTTCCGATGGTTTCGGAGATATGGTCATCTTGAGTTTGAGTTTTTTTCTGCATATTTCTTTCGATCTTTCTGAAATTTAGCTTCGGATTGTATAATTACGACCTTTCTGTGCATACAAAGTTTTGCATCAAAATTTGAATAGTTTATTTTTCCCTAACACGGAAAATACTGATCTGATCAAAACTTTGCAGTTAGTTGCAAAATACCGACCCGAAGATTCTGCAACATTTCTAGGGAATCACATGACTAAAAAATATTTCAAAAAATTGGTTCACGCCCTGTGGACAGGAGCTTTTTGGCACTCTTGTTTGAACAGACAAATCATATCTCCGAAAGTATTGGTTTCTCAGAGTTTGGAATTATATCAATGGATTCCTGTGATAGAACTACATCATGAAAGGAATTAAATTCTGAAAAAAGTGTCGTTTAAAAAAATGCTTCAAAACTTATCTTTTAAAAAAATAAATTTAAAAAAGTGTCGTTGAAGAAAGATGCTCCAAAAATTATATTTTTAAAAAAAGAGCAATCTACAATGCTTCAATGCTTAAAAAAATGTCATTAAATTTATTTATCAAGATTAAAGGAGCATTCTGCAATGATTCAACCTCGTGGAATGGGTTGTTGCAACTCACACTCGGTACATAGTTTTCACAACTCGAAATACCTAAGGAAAGTATCATCGAAATGTCTAGAGCAAGGCTGGAGACAATCATAGCAGATTGTCCATTTATTCCTGATATTTGAGTAGGTAGTGGATTACGAAGAAATTATTAATAACTAATAATTAATAACTAATAATTAATAACTAATAATTATTAATAAAATACTATCCTCATTTCATAATTTGAAATTTAATAGTTCATACCACTAACACATTCTTTTCTGTATTATGAACCTTAACTCAAGAACAAATGATTGATACAAAAATGTAGATCCATATTGCAGTATTTTTTTGCTAGCAACATTATGAAAATACTGTATATAGGAACATGTCCGACTACCACTACTTAAGGAAGTAAAAGGTAGTATTAACCTCAGTGGTCAACGAACTATAATTTCTTTTGATAATTCCATAATGTTCTTCTTTCCTATTGCCTACATAAACCACATCAAAACAGTCTTGTATAAATTCATAAATTCAAGAATCGAAATCTTGATTTTCCAAGAGAAAATATACGAATTGACAATCTCTAATAGCTAGAAAAGATGACATTTATGAATAATCACAGACAGATTCTGTGTTCACATTGTGTGAATACATAGAACTTACGATGTATTATTGAAACTTTGAACAATCATATCTCCGAAAGTATTAGCTTGTTAAAGTTGAAAATGGATTCTTATGATGAAACGGCATCTTAAAAAAATTTGAATTCAAATGTTGTATTGTAAAAAAAAATTTTTGTTTCGTTACTCCGAAACTATTGGACCGATTTTGCCCAATAACGAACTTAACCGAGATATTTATCCCTCAAACCTACTCTGAAAATTGTCTAGCTCATTCCGTTCGAGAGTTCGTGTTAACGGCCGGCCAAACAGAATCGATTCCGACCACGGATTCTTGATCAGTGAGTCGAACCCAATCGTTTAAGACCATTTTCAGTCAAAAAATCGAAAATTACAGACATTAGGGCAAATTGATAAGCACTCTGTTCCGAGGAACAAGAGCGCCAAATATTCAAATATTTTGCGTCTAAATTTGTATCTAGGCATTCAGGTGACCAATGATGACCTTGGAGCGTACAAAATTTCTTGGAGAACCAACCCTTAGCAGCTTCAAAATATGAATCCCAATATGAAATTCGAAATACCTACTGGCTTGTTTACAACGAGAAATTCTAATCGCAGATAAGTGTAAGCATATATTATTCATGATACATTTTCGTTCATTTGCGATCGAATAAGTTTAACTACAGATACGATTCAAAAAGTGGACAAACTATACTCCATTCACTTTTATAAATTTGACACATTTCACCATGTATATTTTGAAAATGTTAGGTAATAGTCATTTTACTGTCAGATAACTTAGCAACGTTGTCCTCTCTACAAAGAAGTCGTAGTAACTACGTATTTTCACAATGTGAATTTACTTTGCAAAAATAATGAATTTGAGAAGGTATTATGTGAATTCAATAATTCCAAAGTCCTGGCGACTGTAGAAGAAAATTTTTCCTCTGTTGCTACTGGAAATATTTCACGTATATAAACTGGTTGGAAGATTCAATTATGCTTTTTTCTTGTATGGAAATCATAGGAAACTAAGTAATTTCATTCGAGAGTTCAACATGTCAGAATGAAATTTTCCTATTGCAGATTTCGCTTCTGTATAGCACTTCTGCTTCTTCAAAACTACTTTCCGCATTTTCAATTTCAGAGCGAAGAGTTCTTTATTATGCGAAGAGTTCTTTTTGGCGCTCTAGTTCCTTGGAACTGAGTGCTTATCAATTTGCCCAAATGTCTGTAATTTTCGAATTTTTCGATGAAAATGGTCTTAAACGATTTGGTTCGACTCACTGATCAAGAATCCGTGGTCGAAATTCATTCTGTCCGGCCGTCCGGCCGGTCCGGCCGGCCTTTCAATAATGAGTATACCTCCCACAGTATCCTTTAATGATTATTTCACAGAATACTCTAATTATAATTTCCTGATGTATATAAATCCAACATGAGATGAGTCAAAGACCTACGTTTTATATTTAATTACGAAAATCCTTGAGAATTGACGCACGGAGGCCAAATTGAAAAAGTGGGAAAGCCCTGTGAACAGGAGCTTTGGCGCTCTTGCTCAAAGTTTGACAAATCATAACTCCGAAAGTATTGGTTTCTCCGAGTTGGAAATTATATCAGTAAATTCCTATTTAATTTATTTTATTTTATGGAGCAGTTCTATCATAAGATTCCATTAATGTCATTCCCAACTCTGAGAAACCAATACTTTCGGATATATGATTTGTAAAAGTTCGAACAAATGCGCCAAAGCTCCTGTCCACAGGGCTGTCCCACATTGTTTTGTTGGTGAGTCGAAAATGAAGGATACAAGGAAGTCGAGCATAATTTACGGGTCATTCACTAATTATGGAAGATCTAGAACGAGATTTACAACTAATGTAGAGGTAGTTATTGCTCAGTAACACTATTTAAGATTTCCTTCATAAATGTTCTCGTTTGAGTTCTCTCTTGACTGATTACATTAGATTTGTTTCATAAATAAAACTGGCTATTTCATTTACTCAATTTTTCAGAATGACTCCTGATAGTTTTGAAACACTTCTAGCCAAAATTGGACCATCATATAAAATTGGTTCAAGCCCTGTGGACAGGAGCTTTCTGGCACTCTTGTTCAAACAGACAAATTATATCTCCGAAAGTATTGGTTTCTCAGAGTTAGGAATTATATCAATGTATTCTTATGATAGAACTGCATCATAAAGGAAATTAATTTCAAATAATAGTTTATTTATCAAGATTAAATGAGCAATCTGAGAATGAGAACTGCACCATGGAAGAAATCAAATTAAAATAGCTGAAATGAATTTGACTCTCTCTTATAGAACAGGAGGACATGTAAGAGTATGAACACAGATCATATAATAAAGCATAGATAGAATAATTATAGCATTCTGTGAAAACATAGAAGTAGGTACTATTCATTATTGAAATTTCAAAAAATTATATCTCCAAAAGTATTAGCTTGTTGAAGTTGAAAATGATATCAATGGATTTTTATGGTGAAACTGCATCTTAAATACAAATTGAATTTGAAATTTGTTACTTAAAAAAAATTATTTTTTTCGTTACTTCGAAACCATCTGGCCTATTTTGCCCAATAACAAACTTAACCGAGATATTCATCTACCTAACCTACTATGAAAATTTCAACTGCCTAGCTCATTCCGTTCGAGAGTTATTGTAGAAACATTTTTTTAGAATTTTAAAATTTTTTTTTGACATTTTGAGGTGATCTGAGCAATACAAAACTTCACATGCGTATAAAGGTCATGATTCTACAATTGGATGCTAAATTTCAGATAGATCAAGTGATCGGTTTCGAAAATATTCATGAAAAATATTTTTACTAAAAATGGCCAAAACCGCTTGATGGATTTCGCCCATTAACGAACTCGTCCGAGATATTTACGATCCAAACCCACCTTGCAAACTTCAATCCTCTAACTCCTTCCGTTCCAGAGTTATCGTGCAGAATCGATTTCGACCTCGGATTCTCGATCAGTGAGTCGAACCAAATCGTTTGAGACCATTTTCAGCCAAAAATTCGAAAATTACAGACATTTGGGCGAATTGATAAGCACTCTGTACCGAGGAAGTAGAGCGCCAAAAATAAGATGCAAAGGGATTCTAATTTCCTTAATGATGTAGTTGTATCATAATAATCCATTGATATCATGCCCAGCTCTGAGAAACCAATACTTTCGGAGATATGATTTGTCAAGAGCGCCAAAGCTCCTATCCACAGGGCTTTCCTATATTTATTTAAGAGAATTGTTTAATACATATTCATCGATATTCAAATTATGATACTCATGTGATCTAAATATCGAAGAAATAATACTGGCCATATAAGATTTCAAAAATTAATCACTGCAATACTCCATCTTTCAATATTCTGCCTTGTAACATGTTCTAAAACCAGCATTTCAGTTGACTGCTCATGCCATTATATCAGTGAAATCCTCCTTCTGACATCTCCACTTTCTACCTTATCCCAGAGAGAAATCCGTAGCTTCCCACGCTCCATAGCCCTCGGAACTACCCTCTGGCGAGGAGCACGTTGCTATCGGCAATTACCATCATATCATAAACTCCTCGTTTCTGGTTTGCAGGGATGTCAATATGTGCCAAATGTTACTCGCGTAAGTTACCCCCTCGTTGCTATCTGTGATAAATTAGATCAAATCTCATGAAAACCGTTCAAAATCATTTCGAGAAAACAAATGGTTCAAGCCCTGTGGGCAGGAGCTTTTTGGCGCTCCTGTTCAAACAGACAAATTATTTCTCAGAAAGTATTGGTTTTCAGAGTTGGGAATTAAATCAATGGATTCCTATGATAGAAATGCATCATGAAAGAAATTAAATTTAAAAAAAGTGTCGTTTGAAAAAAATGCTTCAGAAATTATCATTAAAAAAAAGAGCATTCTGCAATGCTTTAATGCTTCAAAAATTGGCATTAAATTTATTTATCAAGATTAAATAAGCAATCTGCAATGATTCAACCTCGTGGAATGGGTTGTTGCAACTTACACTCGGTGCATAGTTTTCACAACTCGAATTACCTAAGGAAAATATCATCGAAATGTCTAGAGCGAGGCTGGAGACAACCATGGCAGATTGTCCATTTATTCCTGATATTTAAGTAGGTAGAGGCTGCCGAACAAATTATTTTAATAGTTCAAAATATATTAATAAAATACTATTCTCTTTTCATAATTTAAAATTTAATAAATCATACCACTTACACATTCTTTTCTGTATTATGGACATTAACTCAAGAAAAAATGATTGATACATAAATGTAGATCCATATTTCAGCATTCTTTTGCTAGCAACATTATGAAAATACTGAATATAGGAACATGTCCCACAACTTAAGGAAGTGAAAGGTAATATTAACCTCTGTGGTCAACGAACAGTAATTTCTTTTGATGATTCCATTAGGTTTGTAACGTGCCAATCGTCCACTTATAGACGATTGTCGAGCATGAGAATCTACTTTTAATTTTCTAGGGGTGGGAGGCTAAACTGGCTTAATACGGCAACAAAACTCCCACCCAGGTTTTCACAATATATATATTAAAATTGAAAATTTACAATAGGTCGACCCTTTTTCACTCTACACAGTCTTATACTACTTAGCTTGATAGAAAACAACGTCGTGGCCTCCTCGGAGTTCGATACTATGATCCTGATCTTGATGTTCCAATTTCAAAGAAACCACTTCCAGATGGCCTTCCAATTCGAAGTGTCTGCTATTTTCTCATCCAAAGGAAGTACTACGTTGATTCCCCCAATTTCAAGGGTAGTTGGTATATCTGGATGATTCCTCGGTACGAATTCAATTCCAGCCAAGGTATAATTTCAATCCAAACCAAGGTACAATTTCTATCCAAGCTAAGGTACAATTACCATCCAAGCCAAGGTACAATTACCATCCAATCCAAGGTACAATTACCATCCAAGCCAAGGTGCGAGAATTCCAGCACAATTCTCGACGATAATTCAACTCGTAAATCTAACGATAAAAATGCTGTTATATTGAAATCTTCCGGAATCGTAAGAAGAACATCAGCATTTTCATCAAACATGAAGATCCCGACGCTCTGGTTTTACGCGCAGGCTCCCGGTAGTGTTCGACGCGTTATAATTCACGCCACTATCAAAACAGAGGCGGATCGTCCACTTGATTTATCTATAGACGTGCTATATCGTTGCAGGTTCTTCTATCCTATTGCCTTCATAAACTACATCATTAAAATGATCCAATTATAAATCTTCTGAAACACCATCCCCCAATATTTATACATAAATTATTCAATATGTAATCAGTCATAATGATTTTCGGTTACAAAACAGTCTTGTATATATTCACAAATTCAAGAATCGGATACTTGTTTTCCAATTAAAATATTTTCAAACTACGAATTGACAAGTCTCTAATAGCTAGATAAGATGACAATTATGAAGAGTGAACACAGACAGATTCTGTGTTCACATTCTGTGAATACATAGAACTACGATGTATTAATGAAAATTTGAAAGTTCGAGAGTTATCGTGTTAACGGACTTCCGGGCATAATCGATTTCGACCACGGATTCATGATCAGTGAGTCAAACCAAATCGTTTAAGATCATTTTCAGACAAAAATTACAGACATTTGGGCAAATTGATAAGCACTCTGTTCCGAGGAACAAGAGCGCCAAAAGGATGTCTTAGTTGGGTGTAGAACCAATTGTTCCTTTCGAAATTCTTGCAGAATAACAGTAAGTAACTATTAAACCACACTGGCCGTCAAAAGAATCCGGTCACCAAAATTTTTGCACATTTTCAAATATGCTGTCTCTTTAACAATCATTTGATTATGGTGATTTTTTTGTGTGAACTCTTTACCAATTCTCTGTAACAATCTTGTCCCCGTAGGGAACGCAATTGCTTACGCCTATTCTCCCAAATCAAACGTAATTAACAATAGATCTTTCCAAGTATATTATACAGACAATTCAAGTCAGAAACAACGCTATTTCCTCGAAACTGACTTGTCGTTGCATAGAATTGCCATGAAATTTCTCTTAAAACCTCACAATATCGGCTCAGCACTACATCCACTAAACACAAATCACCCAAATAGGGAATCCAATCCCGCACCAAAACCTCAATCCCGCGAACGCGTGGGATAAAAGACATCAGTCACGCGGATCCGCAAGAATGCGGAATTGTTAACAATATACAGGGTGTCCCAGATAAGATGGGAAACATTTTAATGGGAGACAGAAGACACCTACAGGATCCCGAAAAACCCGCATTTGTAGTATCTAGGAGTTCTAGATTCCCATCTCATCCGGGACAGCCTGTACTGCTCATTGTACTCAACCTATTAAACATGCTGATAAAAGGTCTTATGCAATCAAAAACATACTATAGTAGTAGCATAATAGTTATTTATGTACCAAGAACGAAAAACTGTCTATTATTGTCATGCCAGCGAATTGCTATCCGAAGAGAAGCCGAGGATAGCAAGCAGGCGGGACGATAGACAGTCTTATGCCGAGGTGCATATTACATTTTTTCGTCGACCTCTAGGATTTCAAGCAGGTCAAGATTGTTTTGGTATGCATTTGTCAATAGGAATAATTTTATTTTAAAGCACTACTAAGAATAGTTGGGTTTAAGACTGTATGTTCGTTAATTTCTGTTGGGGTCAAACAAATTGATATTGCTTATTTCTTTGTTAGAGTTCAATAATAATAATGAATATTTCCCAATAATTCGAAATCAACAAAACTATAAGGTATTTAATAATATATTCAAATTATTAGTATTATTATATTGAAGAGAAGAGACATCCTTCTATGGTAAAAATGTCGAAACGTCATAGGAAAGAACAAACGAATCTCATCTTTGTATATTATAAATGAAAATTGTCGCTAATAATGATGATTGTTGGAAAAATCCCAAATTATTTTTACGAAACAATATATCAAGAGTTTCCTTGGTACCTACATAGATAATTGAAAACTAAATTCAAAGAAATAGAACAAATACAAAATAAACCACATGAGTTTTGATAGCAGATAAATAATTATGGCCAATTCTCATTCTGGAAACCTGTTAAGCGCAGATCTATGAAGAGTAATAACTTTTATCATTGTTATCTCGGAATTAAATTATGTATTTTCACAAATTCCTAACGAGTGGTTTCTGAAATATAAAATCTGAGATTTTGAAACTCACTTTGTCTGTGTGAAAGAAGTCAGTTTCCTTTCATCAGTTTTATCGCACATAAACTACACATGATTGCGGGAGTTTCGCGAGGTTTTCCGGTCAAAACGGTCGCGAGGCACCTCAGAACATCTCCTGAAAAGAAACCAGCGTTCACTGCGCTATCAGGATTGCTGAAGGTACCCTGATATGATAGCGCGAACACGCAAAATCATACCTAAAGCATCGGACTTTTGAATTCAAACAGCCGGTGGGATGCTGTGATGTTTAAGTAATTCTTACTCGAAGTCAGGAAACTAATACCAATGACTAATTCCATGAGTAATGCATTTCATCAATTTATTTATTTTCAAGAAAGAATATACAGACGAGAATCTGTAGAAATAGGGTCCCCTTTACCAATTCCTGCAATGATATTGATGCAATAAATGACTTAATCTTCTAAACAATACATATAGTCAGATATACCTGACATCAATTTTGCGCTCTTGTTCCAATAGAACCAGCGTACTATACTATTAATTTTAAACATTTGAAAATCACGCGGAAATTTTCTTTACTAAATAAACACATTTTATTGCAAAAACGATACTTGCTGGTGCCATAACTAAAAAAAAACTTATGAAAGTAAGTGTTCAAATTGATCACCTTTCACTTCTTGACAATTCGCCAATCGAGCTTGAAAATCAGAATAAACATCTTGAGGATTGTCAAGAAGTGAAAGGTCATCAATTTGAACACTTACTTTCATAAGTTTTCTTAGTTATGACACCAGTAAATATCGTATCGCAAGGTCCATTTACCTCAATCGACCAAAAAACATCCAGGAGCTCAAATAGAGGATTCGGGACAAAATAAGTTCCGTCCCCGAAACATCCAGGAGTTGAAATTCCTGGATGTTTTTTGGTCGATTGAGGTAAATTTGGCTTTCGGTATAACCCCATAAGAAAAAGTCTAAGGGAGTCAGATCTGGAGACCGTGCCGGCCATGCAAAAAAACCTCGCCGACCGATCCAAATGTTCGTTCAGGTACGTCTTGAAAATGCTCTTTAGTTTTTTTTATATTTAACGCATAAACGGCAGGGTGAACTGAAGAAAATAAAGTCGATTATTTTTGATAGTCTTTAAAATCTTCAGTTTGATTGCCACACCCTGTGTCTTGGAATTAACAGATTCAGATGCTACACTGGATTCAATTCGTACACTCACACATGACCTACAATACAAAAATTATTGAAAAATATTATTTACGTCACGATAACCTAAGAACGGAAAGAGATAGCGATTTGAAATTTTCAGGTAAGGTTGAGAATCTCAATGCGCCATTTGAGTTCGTTTATAGGCATAATCGGAGAAACGGTTTCGGAGTTATACCCATCTGAAATTTGGTTTTTATTTCCTCAATAACTCGAAAAATACAAAACCGATCCAATTAAAACATGGTTATTAGTTGAAGACTGGCAACGCGAAAATTCTTCCAAAATTTTGTGCGGATCATATAACTAGAAAATTTTCAAAAAATCATCTCTCGAACGAAAGGGGATAGGGACTTGAAATTTTCAGGATAGGTTGCACATCTGAATGGAAGAGTTAAGTTCGCTGTTGGTTATAATCGGCCTAGCGGTTTCGGAGCGAGTTTCGGAGTTATACCCATCTGGAATATTATTTCCTCGATAACTCAAAAAATATAGACTCGATCGAATTGAACCTTGGCAACTAGTTGTAGAATATCGGACATGAAGACGTGTGTGAAATTTTGTGGGGACCGTACCACTAGAATATTTAAAAAAAAATTACGACAAAATATTATGTAGGTATCTCATGATTCCTTGAGAAACGAACAGAAATAGCGACTTGCAATTTTCAAGCTAGATTACGCATCTGAATAAGACATTATTCAGTTTGTTAACAAGCATAATCGGTCAAATGGTTCTGGAGTTATATAACTCAAAAAATACAAATCCAATCCAATTCAAATATGGTTATTCGTTGTAGAATGTCAACGCGAAAATTCATGTAAAATTTTGTGAGAACCGTAGCACTAGAAAATTTTTAAAAAATGATTGAAAACAAAATTGGTTCAAGCACTGACGTGAAGTCAGAAGCTTTTGCGCGTATGTTCTATTGTCCATTCTCTTTTATTGGACACTCTTAATCGAATTTACTATGGCGAATTCTATTGTCTGTTCTCCTGTATTGGACACTCCGAATTTACCATGGTAAATTCGATTAAGAGTGTCCAATACAGGAGAATGGACAATAGAATATACGCGCAAAAGTTCCTGACTTCACAAAAAAAAATTGGATCAAGCACTGACGTGAAGTCAGGAGCTTTTGCGCGTATGTTCTTTTGTCCATTCTTCTGTATTGGACACTCTTAATCGATTTACCATGGTAAATTCGGAGTGTCCAATACAGGAGAGCAGACAATAGAATTCACCATGGTAAATTCGATTAAGAGTGTCCAATAAAGGAGAATGGACAATATAACATACGCGCAAAAGCTCCAGATCATAAGAAATCGGATCAATAGTAATATTTTAAAAATCAAGTTGTTCCAATGTTTCAATGAAACTTTATAAACGAAAATTAACATTTTTTTAAATTTTTCCTACGGGAACCTATTCTAACACCTTTGAGAAAGAGCTCCACGAAGGGAAAAAAATATCAGGTTAATAGTTTAAAAATTATCGCACTTGCAATGTTAATATTCGTTCTAAAAAAAATTGTTGATTAACTAATGGATAACTAATTGAAAAATCGTGATAAAAATCTTTGAGCCGCAGATCATTGTTCTTTGATCTATCTTGCAGCCGCCTGAAATGTTTCAATTTTTCATTTTCATATTTAATAAGTTTAAATAATATGTATTTATTGAAGGTCCAAAGGGGGCGAGGCTTCGCAAGCCGGAGTACCCGTTTTCAGGCGTATTTTCAACCCTCTGGGTAAATTGTAGATATCGGTCCTACAGTTCCGGGAGGAGGGAGTTTTGTTAGAAAATTTCCTCCTCTTTTCGAATCTTTTTTCAAGTTTGAATTATCCCAAATAGTTTTTGAGATATTGGTGAAAAACCAAACCCCTTTTTTTCACTTAATTCTTTATAAATATGGCAACATCATTTCACGCAATCCATTTTTTTATGAATACGGCTCATTGAGCCGTATTCATAAAAGGAATTGCTTTTACTTCTTACCTTTTTCTTCAACTGAAAACCTTATACTTTCATCTTATTCTTACAAGGATTTCCTTCAGTTTTATGAATACGGCTCAATGACTATCCTAGGATCGAGTGAGAAAATTCATATTCGAAGGGTGAGAATCTGATATCAGAAATCGCTTAAGATCGTTTAAGGATTTCCAAATCTACCGTACACTTTACGAGAATCATGTGTGCATGAACAGCTTTTACGAACTGAGATTCATAAATTTATCTCAGCAGTTTCATCGGCTTGAATTGGACGTAGTCGAAATTATCCGATCCCTTCAAACTCCCAGACTGTTCACGAAACACTATGGAGGAAACATTGAGAAGTTCCTAATTTACTGTTATTGTTTCACGAAATGTTTAGGTAATGAGTTTCTAGTCCTTTGATATATCTATTTCAATACGTCGATCGGAATTAATACCCAACTTGTAGGATCGATGTCAAATTAATTTAAATTTCCCTACTAAGTTTTATCAATGCCATACACTTTTGGACATCAACATGTCTTTGGGTGCGATAATTTCCTGTTGCATTGCCGATGTCAGAAAATTAATGTTGAATTGAATATGTTTAGAAATATTTAATTATTGAATTAATCGAGCATTTTCCAGTATAACTTCATATCGTCTTCTGGTAAAACAGCAAGTTTTTGGCGCTCTTGTTCCTCGGAACTGAGTGCTTATCAATTTGTCCAAATGTCTTTAATTTTCGAATTTTTGGCTGAAAATGGTCTTAAATGACTTGATTCGACTCACTGATGAAGAATCCGGGGTCGAAATCGATTCTGCCTAGCCGGCCGGCCCTTAACACGATAACTCTCGAACGGAATGAGCTAGACAGTTGAAATTTTCAGAGTAGGGAGACGAATATCTTGGTTAAGTTAAGTTAAGTTTTATTGGGCAGAATCGGCCAAATAGTTTCGGAGTAACGAAAAAAATTTTTTTTTCCATTTAAAAAATTCAAATTCAATTTTTTTTAAGAAGCAGTTTCAGCATAAGAATTCATTGATATCATTTTCAACTCTAAAAAGCTAATACTTACGGAGATATGATTTTTCAAAATTTCAATAATACATCGTACTTCTATGTTTTCACAGAATGCGAATTGTATATGTCTATGTTCTATCTGTGTTCACTGTTCATACATGTAATCTTATCTACCTATAACAAACATGTCAAATGAATTTCTGTTCTAACAAACAAAGTATGATGACCAACTATAGGATAGGATTATTATAATATAATAATAATAATAATAATAAATATAATATAATTGGTCATCATCCTATCCTTTAATTGGTCATCAATTAAAGGATAGGATGATGACCAATTATAGGATATTATAATAACCCCTACCTAATGTGCCCTTGGATAATCCATATGATGATGGAAATACAGGGTATTTCACGAATGATTGTACATACTTTTAGTACAGATGCGAGACATTTTGGTGAGTCTAAATCATTGTTCTAAATACGTCCTAACTGTATTCGTTTAAAAGATACAGGATGTTTTACGTATTTTATCAAAAATTTTCAATCGGCATAACTCTTGAACGCCTGCATCCATCTTCATGAAAATATCAGGGAATGGGTATAGGCCTATGCCTACTATTCGCTCATAATGACTTGTTGATAGCGCAGGTCCAAAGTGAGAAAATTATTTTCTTCATTCCACCTCTTGTAAACACGGACTTGTGTGCCTCCCAATAATGCGTTAATACATATTATATAAATTGAATTCCTCAGTATCATGACTTCAGGAATGTGGTGCATCTTATTTTATTCAATACACAAATTCGGGGTTTCGACTTCAGATTTCCCAAAAGAGTTTTTCAAAATAATACTGTTATGTTCAAAATCATGGTTCAAATGATAGAAATTCCCATTCTCGAAATATTTATATTCGAAAACTCTTTGTTTTGAATAATTGAAACAGATGGTAGCAGAATCAAAGATTTCATAGAAACAAAAAAATATTAAGTTTGGAAATTAATTTTATTGAAAAGTGAGTAAACCAAAAATTGGTTCAAGCACTCCCCAAGTCAGGAGCTTTTGCGCGTTTGTTCTCTTGTCCATTCTCCTGTATTGGACACTCTTAATCAAATATACCATGGTGAATTCAATTGTCCGAATCGAATTTACCATGGTGAATTCGATTAGGAGTGTCCAATACAGGAGAATGGACAATAGAACATACGCGCAGAAGCTCCTGACTTCACTTCAGTGCTTGAAACAATTTTTTTCTTCGTTATATATTAAAAATTTTCTATAGGGGTACGGTTCTCACGAAATTCTACACACGCCTTTATATCGATATTCTACTACTAATTACCAAGCTTCAATTCGAACTAGTCTATATTTTTTGAGTTATCGAGGAAATAATATTCATGGTGGCTATAACTCCGAAACCGATGGACTGATTATGCCCAAAAACGGACTTAACTCTCCAATTGGGCTGTGAAACCTACCCTGAAAATCGATGACCACCAAGTTCATTAGTAATTTAATCTCCAATTACCACAAACAAGCAACGAGCTTCTACCAAGTGATTATTCAGAACTTCAGATGTTCGAAGACCGCTACAGGACCCTAATGTAGGACTACAGTAACCTACATAATGTATTCATTCCATTTGGCTTTTGTACACTGTATATGGAGCTTCGAGATTACAATTAATAATAATATCCTTGCACTTGGCTAGAACATATTAGTAAGTGGGTCACTTGGGCTCTGAGAAAAAGGAAATGTTTATAGAAAATCGAAGAAATATATGGTAGAGGATTATGGCTTAAAGAAATTAATAAAAAATTCTATATCCCGGTAACAAAGGCCATCCAACCAATATATCTATAAGTACCACCTCAGTATCCTCTGTTCCTCGTATTCCAATGTTTCAATGAAACGCCTTGTATATTTTCACACTTTAAATTAAGAATTTCCAATTTGCTGCGTTCTGGATCCAAACTAGATATGTCTCCTAATATAAGTCTTAACTGGATGCAATCCGCAGGAATAGCAACCGAATAGAAAAACCACTCAAATCTGAAGTCGAGTGAACATTCACCATATATTCAAATGCATAACCCTCGAATGTATATCATTGCTCTCAACGCAAATACATAGTGTGTAATTACCTTATCTATTTCTTTTGAGATTATACAAGCTACCTTTATAATTGAATTTGGTACAAATTCATCATCCCAACGAGTTTATATGAGGGTTCTGGCAGATTAGCATACATATCAAATATTTGTAGAGCTCATCGAGGATACGTAAATGATACGACTGCATGTTTCGTGATGATCGAATCCGCATTTTCAACAGTTCAGGAATAAAATTAGACAGGGCCATTTGAAGATAAGTAACCGTTATTAACACTACAAAAGTAACTACACACTTGTCCACTAAAGTTTTCTTCTTCTGACATATGTTTCGGAAACAAAGTTTCCATCTTCAAAGACGAAGCGTTACTGAAGCATTCTATCAATTTCTACACTCAACTATGGGTTGACATTATACCCTTATAGTCTAGTCAACACGTGCTTTTTAGGGCAAAATTTTTGCGTATTCTCCGAAAATTATGATTGAGGTGTTATTCGATTCGGTATGACATGTGGATAGTTTTTGAGAAAATGCTAAGACCGCTCGCAAAAATTGCAATAGTTATAAACAATTAAGTAAAACAAAAGAAGGAGGTATAGGTTTTTGCCAATATCTCAAAAATTATTTGAGATTATTGAAATATGAAAAGAGATCCAAATAGAGGAGGAAATTTCCTAAAAACGTTTTCAACCCTCTTCCTAGAGGGTTGAAAATAAGCCCGAAAACGAGTACTCCGGCTTGCGTAAGCCTCGCTCCCTTCGGACCTTTCATGAATAAATATTGTTTAAACTCATCAAATATGAAAATAAAAATATTTTAAAAATTTTTTCAATTTTCTAATTTCATATTTAATAAGTTTAAATTATATTTATTTATGAAAGGTCCGAAGGAGGTGAGGCTTACGCAAGCCGTAGTACCCGTTTTCGGAAGTATTTTTAACCCTCTGGCAAGGGCGTAGCCAGGAACTAATTTCGGGGGGGGTTTTGAAATAGGAATTAATTTCGGGTGGGGGGGGTTTTGGGGTTGTAAGGGTCACTTTCTGCAGCAAAAAAAATTTTTTTTAAGAGAAAAAATAACATTTCGGGGGGGGGGGGGGGGGGTTGAACCTCCAAAACCCCCCCCCTGGCTACGCCCTTGCCCTCTGGGAAAATTATGAATATTCGTTCTAGTTCAGAGAGTTAAGATTTTTTTAGGAAATTTCCTCCTCTTCTTGAATATTTTTTCAAATTTGAATTATCTCAGATAGATTTTGATATATTGTCAAAAAATAACAGCTCCTTCTTTTTTTTTCACTTAATTGTTTATAACTATTGCAATTTTTGCGAGCGGCCTTAGTATTTTCTCAAAAACTATCTACATGCCATAATTTTCGGAGAATACACAAAAATTTTGACCTAAAAAGCACTTATTGTTGACTAGACTATTTGTCATAAACCGATTAGTGAGAATAATTGGTTGTTAATAGGAGTTAGATTTGAATAAATATTTTTCAATTATACATTTCGATCCCTTAAAGTGTTTCTAAGTGCAATGTATTTGAATTTTTCAACAATCTGACAAAATTTTCTGAAATTGCGTGGCCAGTTGTTATAACGTGATTGGCAAACGCAGATTTAGTGATGTTGTTGTTTGTGTGTGTCCTGTATGTTCTTTATACCGCGTGTGAGAGTGGTCGTTTGCACGACATAGCACTTGTTGCAATCTAAACATTTAATTCCCCCGATTTCAAGATGTCCGGAGTTTTGTCGAATGTATTTGCTAGAAGTGGTTAAATTTTCGTGGATGTTTTGATAGCCAGTTTTATATTAACCTTTTTAAAAGTATTCTGGAGTTTTTTGTTTGTTTTTGGATGGAATGGGAAAGCGTGGATACCGAGGTGGATACCTTTCACCGTTTTTATTTCTTTCATTAGGGATATGTTACTGAAGAGATTTTTATGTTTGTTGATAATTTTCTGAAATAGTTGATGACTATACCCGTTTCTTTCAGTAATTTGGAAAATCATTTTTCTTTCTTTCTTGAAGTTTAAATTGCTTACCGGAATATTAAATAAACGGTTGACGAAGAATTGTAAGCTGGCTGTTTTATGTAACCAGGGAGCTACCGAATCAGACGAAATGTAAATATCAGAATTGGTAGGGTTTCTAATAATGTCAAAACTAATTAATTAAATTTCAGTTATCTCTAGATAATTTCAAATCTAAGAATGACAAGTGGCCGTCTTTTTCCATTTCGAAGGCGAACTTAATAGATTCACTGTTCAAGACAATGGTAAATTAGTTAATATCAAAATTTTCATCAACAATGTCAAAGATGTCACCTCGAATTCTTGATTAGTTAGTCGAAACTAATAGTTCAAGACCATTCTCGGCCAAGTTTTCGAAAATTACAGACTTTTGGACCAATTGCAGGCACTCTGTTCATTGAACAGCGCGCCAAAAAGTATACCCTCTGCGAGAAAAGGCAAGGAAAACAGATCTTCGATATACACACATCTACGAAGGCGTCGCCTTGAACGTGAATGGGTCTAACCCAAAATTTTTGTTTTTCTGAGTTAGAACAGTAGAAATCTTCAACATACCTCGAATTTTGTAGTACCTACTGAAGACATTCAATCGATTGATAGCTTATTCGTTAAGTTCTAACAAAATTGCTCAAAGATCTAAGCAACAATTTTTCGAAGTGAATAGCACCTAGCGGCTTGGATCTTTTCACTATTCTTTTTACAGGGCTGATTACATTATGAGAATTATATTTTTGTTATTAAAACTCTTAATTTGAATAACAATAAGTTGTGTTCTTTACTAAAAAAATTGGTTCAAGCACTGACGTGAAGTCAGAAGCTTTTGCGCGTATGTTCTATTGTCCATACTTCTGTATTGGACACCGAATTGAGAGTGTCCAATACAGGAGAATGGACAACATAATTTACCATGGTAAATTCGATTAAGGGTGTCCAATACAGAAGTATGGACAATAGAACATACGCGCAAAAGCTTCTGACTTCACGTCAGTGCTTGAACCAATTTTTTTTTCGTGACTTTTTAAAAATTTTCTAGGGGTACGGTTCTTGAAATTTTTTTTTTCGTCATTTTTTTCAAATTTTCTAGGGATACGATTCTTAAAAAATTTTAAACACGTCTTTATGTTGATTTTCTACTACTAGTTACCAAGCGCCAATTCGATCGAATATTTATTTTTTGAGTTATCAAGGAAATAATATTCCAGGTGGGTATAACTCGGAAACCGTTAGACCGATTATGCCCAAAAACGAACTCAACACTCTCTTTCGGATACGCAACCTACCCTGAAAATTGCAAGTCCCTATCTCCTTTCGTTCGAAAGTTATCGAGGCAACGGTCACCCATCTACTGAACTCGCACAAGAATGCTCGAATCTCCAACAATATTTAACCGATCGTATTAAAACTTGAAACTTGGCAGTAGAGTTAGGTTATGAAGGCTCTTGCAAAATTTCAGCAATTTCAAACGAATAGTTACTGATATATAGAATTTTTTTTTGATTTTCAATGATTTATTAAAAATTTTCTACAAATGCTATCCTCACCAAATTTTGCAAACATTTCCGCGTTGGCATTCTACAACTAATAACCATGTTTGAATTCAATCGGTTCAGTACTTTTTGAGTTAATGAGGAACAAAAACCACGAAATTTCAGAAAATTTCAGATGGCTATAACTCTGAAACCGTTTGGCCGATTATGCTCATAAACAAACTGAAATGTCGCGTTCTGGTGTTCATCCTAACCTGAAAATTTCAAGCCGCTATCTCATTCCGTTCTCAAGTTATCGTGACAACAAAAATATTTTTTAATAATTTTTTAAAAATTTTCTAGCCATACGATTCGCACAAAATTCCACAAACGTGCTTAAGATCATATTCTACAACTACCCACCAAGTTTCAATTCGATCGGATTTATATTGGTTGAAAACAAAATTATTACTCGGAAACCACTGGGCCGATTATGCCCATTAACGAACTTGTCCGTCGTATTGAGATGCGCCACCTACCCTGAAAATTTCAAGTTGCTAGCTCTTCTCGTTCTCAAGTTATCGTGGCAACGGCCGGACGGCCGGACGGCCGGACGGACAGAATCAAATTTGACCTCGAATTCTTCATTGGGGAGTCGAACTTAATCGTTTGAGACCATTTTCGTCAAAAAATTCGAAAGTTACAGACATTTGGGCAAAACTATAACGCGATGTTCCCCAGAACATACGCGCAAAAACAGAACTGTCTGATTTTCTAGAGCGAAAATTGTTCAAACACGTTTTACTCAAAACTTATGTTGAGTGGATTAGACCCATCCATGTCCAAGGCGACGATTTAAAAGAAAAATATTTTTCTTTATAATTCTGACTTTAAACTCAGAATTATACCTTATTCCAACTTTAAACAAGGAATTAGAAATAATTCCGACTTTGAACTCGGAATTAAGACTAATTCCTACTTTAAACACGGAATTAAGACTACTTCCGACTTCAAACTCGGAATTATACCTAATTCCGACTTTAAACTTGGAACTAAATATAATTCCGTTCCGACTTCGAACACGGAATTAGTTATAATTCCGAGTTCGAACTCGGAATTATACCTAATTCCGAGTTTGAAGTCGGAATTATAGCTAACTCCGAGATTGAAGTCGGAATTATACCTAATTCCTAGTTCAAAGTCGGAATTAGGTATAATTCTGAGTTTAAAGTCGGAATTAGGTATAATTTCGAGTTTAAGCTCGGAAATATACAGAAAAATATTTCTCTTTTAAAAGTGGCCCTTCTACGCCTTCGTACACACCATACTAGCACCATTCCAAAAAATATCCTGCCAGGCAGTGAATTCGAAGGAAAATATTTTATCACATTCTATTCTGTGCTCCGTTTGTGATTCAAGTTGATTCGAGTCACGTGCCCAGAGTTTTTTGTACGGAAGCTTGGCAATTATGGATTTTCGGATCACGTATAGGAATGACATGGCGAAGCCAGCAACATGAGCTCTGCCCCTTTTCGTAAAACATACATTCTATATTCGTAGAAAAAATTATATACACACTGACATGACGTCAGTTGGTCGTTTATCGAATTAGGAACATTTCACCGACTCTGTGTAGCTTACACAAAATAAGTGTATTAAGTACGAACAGAGAAAGAACCCTTTACATATACTCCATTCACTTTTATAAAGTCCGGTAGGCCATGATTTAGGTCTATCGCGTTTTTGTAACTAAAACTAAGGCAGGTTGGCACTCCTGAAATATCGTCAATGTCAAAACAACTCTCTGAGACGTTGGCAATTTCTACTCTCAACAATCAACATAATGTTCCATCTTAAACAAGATATCATAGATCATTTTCTTTGAATAATGAAGAACTCTTCGCTTTGAAATTGAAAATCCTGAAAGCAGTTTTGAAGAAGTAGAGACAAAGTATCAGGAAGTGCTATACAGAACTGAAATCTGCAATAGTAAAACTGCACTCTGTTTTAGGACATGTTGAACTCTCTAATGAAATTACTTAATTTCCTATCCTATCAATATATTTTATCAAGGTTTAAATGTCTTCTGTAGGCTTATTTCTTGAGAATTTCAAAAAGTGGGAAACTCCATAGGTACATCCGTTCGTTTAGAAGTTTTCCTGCCGGGTTATTCAGGTACTTTTATTCGTTTTTCAAATGAACTATCACAAAGTAACGGACTACTGTATCCATTATTTTTCATTAAAATTTCAACAATTGATTCTTGATTTCCGTACAAGAAAATAGCATAACTGAATCTTCCAACCAGTTTATATACGTGAAATGTTTCTATAGTAACAACCAAGGAAAAATTTTCTTCGCCAGGTCTTTGGAATTGTTGAATTCACATAATATCTTCTCAAATTCATTATGTTTCCCAAGAAAATTCACATTGTGAAAGATACGTAATTCCACCGACTTCTATGTAGAGTGGACAACGTTGCGTAGTTATCTGACAGGAAAATGACCATAATCTAACATTTTCATAATATACACGGTGAAATGTGTCAGAATTTCATGGCCAACCGAGAGACTTTATAAAAGTGAATGAATATTTAGGGAATTGGTAACCTTGATGACTGAACGTCAAAAGCGACGTTACCATCGTGAATAATGACATTTTTGCACGCATGTTCTGAGGAACAGAGTGCTATCATTCTGCCCAAATGTCTGTAACTTTTGATATTTCTTGCCGAAAATGGACTCAATCGATTCGGTTCGACTCACTGATGAAGAATTTGAGGTCAAATTTGATTCGGTCCAGCCGTCATTTGTTACCTCGATAACTTATTGAGAACGGAAAGAGATAACGACTTGAAATTTTCAGGGTAGATGGCGTGTCCAAATGCGACGGACAAGTTCGTTAATGGACAAAATCAGTCCTACGGTTTCCTTGAGTTCTTCGTCCATCATACTCAGAAGCGGGTCTTCACTTCTCAATATCCTTATTACCATTCCCTACGTTTGTTGATGGTGTTGGTATTCCAAACTTTGCAAACCCCTGCCTCCCTGCGTTCGTGGACGTTTACTTTCCTTATCGAGCAGTTGGGATGCAGCATACGGTTCATGTTAATCACTTTATGGATCTGTCGAGCTCGAGAATTTCATTCATTGTCAAGTTAACTACCCCGAAAGAGTAGACTATGGGAACTGCCAAGCTGTTCGTAGCATACACTTTATTTTTCCCGGACAGCTGTGATTTACATATATCTCGGAGCTTCTTTCTGTAGTATAGTTAAGGCATCCTTGATTTGGGTTGTCTTCAGCGCGCGGTTATCTCATTCCAAGGTAAGTTTCTTCATGTTCGAGTTGTCGAATCTTCTTTCCCCCTTCTATTTCGCAGTCTTCTTCTATTTCTTCAATTCTTTCTTTGCTTAGATGAAAAACAGCACATTTTACCAAACCGAATGACATTCCTATTGCTGAGGTGTATTCGGCAAGGATATTCAGTAGTTACTATAGTGCTGCTTTGAAAGGAGCGTACAGTATTAAGTCGAACATAGGAGATGTGAGATCAGATGTTCTCTTCTGTTCTGGTACCTTGGAGAAACCTATCTGCTCGTTGAAGGAAGAAGGATAGCAAAGAAAAAGATGCCCTTCAATATTTAATATTTCAGCATATTTTGTTAACAATTTCAATTTTCGTAGATCACAACACTAACGGCTAAGGTTTTTACCCTAAGCTCTAGTATCATATTATATCAAATAATATGGTACCCTGTTACACTAACCTCTGCTAACACTTTTTTCATACACATGCTTTATTATTAGATAAAAAACAAATTGTAATGCTCGAGGTTCGAAAGAATATATATATACTGTAGTCTGAGAAAGAATTTGAAGGTGATGGGAAGACATTGGAACACCTCTCAATGCAGATTATGTGACATGGAGGACGAAACAGCCAGCCATGTCCTCTTCAAATCCGAAGCTTTTTCTGGCATTAGAACTAGTTTATACAGCTCTGTTGACGAAAATGACTTATTTGCACAGGAGAATTTGATTAACAGAGTTATGAAGCTCATAGAAAAATTCAAGTTTTTCTCAAACTAATCCTGGATTCACTTCTTAACTTGAGGATGGTCTCATACATCGGTATCAAGTGTTGATATTCAGATGTTTGTATCAAGCAATGCCTATATTATTTTAAATGGCCTAGAGCTTATACATCCAAATTACTTTTGCTGCCAATACTGGCAATCTTTTCGATAGAAAGTGGAATACATAGCTACGAAAAATAGTGCTATCGAAATTCCATGTTTGGTGGAAACTAATGAAAAATTGCGCAGAATTTATTAAGCTATTAAAACAACAAGCTTTATCGTATCAGCTGTTAAAATGAATAACAAAATTGCGACTTTGGTTAAGAATCGGCTGTAGCTATTTAATTAACTTTCCTGTTGTAACACGAGGAAGTTACTTCCTGAACATCCTTATAGTATGGACTCAAGTGCCCAATCAATCAATCATTCGCATATTCAGAACATATTTAATTATCATCAAACTTCTCGACAACTGATGGATATCTAAACGTGATGAATCACACATTTTGGTTTGATCTGACCAATTTCCAGAGATTCTACACTCCCTGTGTCCCGACTAGTGGTTTCCTTCACCTCTTCTGCCCCTTCATCCTCTTCCTCATGCTCCGCAGAATCGAAATCCGTAATAGAAGATAAACTTCCGAAAAACTTCCTCAACTTTCCGAATATCTTGATTCTACCGAATAAACTGTCGTTTAACTTATTTTCCGAAGAAAACCGAGGTGTAGTGCCGTCTAACTTGTTACAGTTGTTTGGCCACGAGGCTCTTGCACAAGGAAGTTCGGGTATATCTAGGTATGATGGCTTGCTTATCGTGTAAACATCACAAATAGACACATTGGTACTCAATGAAGATTTGAGAAGCAAGCTTTCCAAATACTTGATCTCATCGTCAAGAGCTTCAATTTCACATTTAAAAACTCTGTTCTGAATTTCGAGTCTGTTCATGAGTTCGTTTTTATCTTTATAGATGAATCGCCTGGTGTTGCATTCGAGTTTCAATCCAGTGCTCTGCATAAGCAAATCATCGTTCTTCATTCTACCGAAGAGAAGCTTGAATTGTGGAAGGAACAATAGAAAAAGCGTTAATGATGTTGCGATAATGATGCTGCAGGAACTGCTCAAATAACCGAGAACGACATACTCCCCAATGAAATTGGATAAAATGAGCATTATTGCTGTAAAAATAACGGAATACACACAAATACCGATATACTGAAAATCGTTCAAAGTAGGGACTTTAACGTTTCGGTTTTTCCATGCAACGAAAACTCCCATAATGAAGGCTAAACCTTTGTAGCCGTATAATGCAAGATACCATCCAGCTGTGTTGTTGGACTCGCACACCTGAACCTGAAAATGAATTAAAATTAATGTACTAGAATCTGTATGGCATTAAGAGATTCTATAGGGTGATCCACTTTCTTGTAGGAATTTAATGGTCAATAGAATTATATATTTCTAGAAGACAATATCATTTACACGCTTCGGTATGAAGATACCAGGTATTGTTACTTTAGGAGAATAACGTTTTTGCACGCCTGTTCCGCCAGGAACAGTCCGCTATGATCTTGCCCAGATGTCTGTATTTTTAGAATTTTTTGCCGAAAATGGAAGATAAGACAGGCACAACTGAATAAACTACTCGAAGATCACTTGAATAAACACCGGCACTCCATATATATCAGGAGGCTGTCGGAAGAATTATACCTCGCCTTTTTGAAGTTCCTTGGGCTCAAGTCGGAAATGGAGTGATCAGTTATAGCTTGTCAAGATGGGGTGATAAATACAAGACGGTATAAAAAGAACATCATGAAAGCCAGCAGGAAACTGTTATGCACATTCCGTCTGCTTGAAGAGTCTATGCTCCATCAGGATATGTGGAAAGACTTAATGCGGCACTCCGAATTCTCTACTTCTATCTGAGAAAGGTTTATAGTAGAGACAACAAACCAAAGCTACCATATGTCCCTCTGTAGATTGCAGCAATTGTTGAAAATTACAGGGTTCACGTGTGCTGGAACTATGCTATTCCAACAACTCGGCAGATCCAAGCCATAAAGCCAGATATACTCCTGCCGGACAAAACACTCAGGGAATTGTTTGTCGTCGAATTTTCCTGCCCCGCAGAAAATAATGTGGTGATGAAAGAAGAACAGAAGGAGCAAAAATACATGAAATTAATGGTGGAGCTAGGAATCCTGTAGGTATCCTAGGCATAAAGTTAGGATGGTCGTACTTATCATAAGATGCCTAGGCGGAATGAGAGCGAATTAAAGATTATTCCGGCCTGCAAATCTCTGGCCGAGGATTTAGCACACATAATGCAGAAAGCGGTGTTGCTCGGATCACTTCGAGTCATCAGGTCCCATCAACTGTGAAGGCCGCTTGCAGCTCATCTCTTTTGTTAACGGACGCTGTAAGGGCAGGACGAAGAACTACTCCAAGGAACGTGCGAGAGAGTTTTTAGTGAGTAACCAATCAACAACTGTTGTCTCACACTCCTGAGAGAAGCGGACCCTCTCATGGCGGATCTATAAAAGGTTTTTCCTCTTGAGTGGAACGAAAAGAAAATAATAATAATAAGGTTTATATTTCTCCCAAAAAAAAACAATGTTCCAAATAACTTGTATACAGGTTGAGTCTTTGACCACTGCATTAATTTTAACCAAATATTCCTCTCATCAAATGAAACACTTTTTGCGCGTATGTTCTGGGGAACATCGCGTTATAGTTTTGCCCAAATGTCTGTAACTTTCGAATTTTTTGACGAAATTGGTCTCAAACGATTTAGTTCGACTCCCCGATGAAGAATTCGAGGTCAAATTTGATTCTGTCCCTCCGGCCGTCCGGCCGTACGGCCGTCCGTTGCCACGATCATTTGAGAACGAAAAGAGCTAGCGACTTGAAATTTTCAGGGTGGGTGGCGCATCGCAATACGACGGACAAGTTCGTTAATGGGCATAATCGGCCCAGTGGTTTCCGAGTAATAATTTTGTTTTCAACCAATATAAATCCGATCGAATTGAAACTTGGTGAGTAGTTGTAGAATATGAACCTAAGCACGTTTGTGAAATTTTGGGCTAATCGTATGGCTAGAAAATTTTAAAAAAATTATTAAAAAAAATTTTTTTTCTCACGATAACCTGAGAACAGAAAGAGATAGCGGCTTGAAAATTTCAGGTTATGTTATGCATATGAATGCCACATTTGAGTTTGTTTATGAGCATAATCGACCAAACGGTTTCAGAGTTATAGCCATCTGAAATTTGGTGGTTTTTTGTTCCTCATTAACTCGAAAAATACTGAACCGATTGAATTCAAACATGGTTATTAGTTGTAGAATGCCAACGCGAAAATGTTTGCGAAATTTGGTGAGGATAGCATTCGTAGAAAATTTTTAATAAATCATTGAAAATAAAAAAAAAATTCTATATATCAGTAACTATACGTTTGAAATTGCCGAAATTGTGCAAGAGCGTTCATTACCTAACTCTACTGCCAAGTTTCAAGTTTCAACACGATCGGTTGAATATTGTTGGAGATTCGAGCATTCTTGTGTGAGTTCAGTAGATGGGTGACCGTTGCCTCGATAACTTTCGAACCAAAGGAGATAGGGACTTGCAATTTTCAGGGTAGGTTGCGTATCCGAAAGGGAGAGTTGAGTTCGTTTTTGGGCATAATCGGTTTAACGGTTTCCGAGTTATATCCACCTGGAATATCGTTTCCTTGATAACTCAAAAAATAAATATTCGATTGAATTGAAGCTTGGTAACTAGTAGTAGAAAATCAACACAAAGACGTGTTTAAAATTCTGTAAGAACCGTACTCCTAGAAAATTTGAAAAAAATGACGAAAAAAAAATTTTAAGAACCGCGCCTCCAGAAAATTTCAAAAAAATTGGTTCAAGCACTGACGTGAAGTCAGAAGCTTTTGCGCGTATGTTCTATTGTCCATTCTTCTGTATTGGACACCCTTAATCGAATTTACCATGTTTAATTATGTCGTCCATTCTCCTGTATTGGACACTTAATTCGAATTTACCATGGTAAATTTGAATTAAGAGTGTCCAATACAGGAGAATGGACGACATAATTCAACATGGTAAATTCGATTAAGGGTGTCCAATACAGAAGAATGGACAATAGAACATACGCGCAAAAGCTTCTGACTTCACGTCAGTGCTTGAACCAATTTTTTCATTTAACATTTTTCCAAATTCAGCTCTGGTGAAAAGATACAGGCTGTTGAAATTTTGAAAAAAAATCAGTTTTTATTTTGTAGCTTTGACAACCTTTTTTCGAATAGAATGAATGTTGGCGTAAAGTTTCCTATAACTATGATACATATTTTCCGCATATTATTTATTATCTACTTCTACTGGTTTTCTAGTTTTGGACTCGTGGATTCATAAAACTAAACGAAATTAGCATAAAGAAAGCATATAAAGTTTTTCTTGAGTCATTTCAAGAATATTCCATCGTTTTAGAACATTATATTATTCTTCATCATTTCTCCTTAAACGCACCGTTTTCGAGATATTCTTCATTGAATGTTTTAAAATGGAAAACTCCAGAAATTTCACTACTTTTATGGATCCGTCCCTGAGCGTTGGAATCCCGAATCAAGCTGTAAACCACGTTACCATGCCTTATTCTCGCCCGCCAACAATGTCATAGATAATTTATATGCGGGAGTGTATTAGCACATTGTGAAATCTTTAAACGCTTGTAACTTTTTACCTGAGCCGAATCTGGAAAAATGGTAAATGAATAAAGTGTTTAATTTGATGAGAGGAATATTTGTTTAAAATTAATGCAGTGGTCAAAGACTCACCCTGTATAGAGTATAAAGTATTTATTAATGTAATTTCTCGCATCTCAATCACCATAGACTTCTATTCTCCCAGTCTCGGTCTTGCAAACCTCTCCTGTCCATCGCTTCCTGAATTCCTCTCCTCCACGTTCTTCAGGATCTCCTTCTCCTTCTTTTCGGAGGAACACAATTTGAGGACTCAAAATGGCCATCTCTCAAAACTTATTCTTGACACGTGCCTGAACCATTTTAGCGTTTTTGCTTCAATTGTGTCTAATATCTGCATCAAAACCCACTCTAGCTCTTATCTCCTCATTCCTGACTGGATCCTGTAGCGTTAGTCTAGAGCAGCGTCTTCAATATTCCATCTCTATCACTTTTATTCTTAAATTGCGTTGTCATTTCCCATACCTCAGCTCCATATCAGGTATTCCATAATCTCTATTAAGGTTCTATAGATTCTTTTTTTAATATCCAAACTCCAAAGTACGCCATTCAGTTGTTTCGTTATTGATCTTCCTTGGGCTTTATTTTCCTTTCACTGGATCACATTGCTGTGAGGGTCACTCCAAGATAGGCATATTCAAACACTCCCTGTATAATTTCATCTCGCAGTATAAGATCTCTCCTGTCATTATTCACAAAAATATATTTTGTTTTTGCTTCGCCGACATATTGTAAAAAGACATGGAGAGTTGATTGGCCTTCCTTTTAGGAGGTGTTGGCATAACGTATCAAATTGAGGTTTTCGAGTTCTAATGCAGCCCGTACTCGCTCAATATTATTGTACAATATTTTGCAATATAATTGATCGTGTGTGGGCGATATTGAAAGGTTGCGAATAGCGCAATATATTTCACAACCTTCAATATCGCTTCCATATGATACATATTATGGTACAATAATATTGACCGTCTAGGGCCACCGCCAATATATTGTGCATCTCACATTGCACAATAATATTGAGCGTGTATGGACCACTTAAGACCCGGAAATGACATAAATTTAGTTTTATCCATGTTAACTATCAACTTTTTTCTTTCAAAAAATTCTACTAGGATCTCAGCCAATTTTTCTGCAGTTTTTAGTTTTAATTGGTTCAATGTCGGTGCAGTAAAGTAGACTACTGTAGCATCAGCAAAACTTACAATTTCATTATCTGGATTTAAGGCAAATAAGTCACCAATATATCTAACTTATTCCTCTAATTTAATGATAGCCTTTCAAACACCAAACTCGTCACAATTCCGTTTACATTCAATTCATTTCAGCGAATAATCTGAATAAATACAGGGTGTCCCAAAAATACCACGCGAAAGTGACTCTGGAGATAGATTGGTATTAGGTCTATCAGATAGCATCAACATGACCTCAGTAAAAGTCCGCTGGTTTTCGAGATATCACCACTGTTGCGTCCCATGACTTCACATGTTGGGAAGCGCTCATTTGTATTTCTAAACAAAGCAGCTCGCTTGTAAAACTTAAATGTTTTGGGGTAACTAGTTTATTTTTGCATGGGTGGTCTCACCCTTGAAATTAATATTTTCCACGAAAAGATAATTGCAAGTAAAATATCTTGTAATACTTCAACCATTGTAGAAGTATTTATGACCTATTTCCTGTGAAATATTGATAAAATGCATACAACAACTAACACATTGCCAGAGCTGTGAGTCCTTTGTCTAGATTCTAACCCATACAAAAATCTAGCATTTCCGATTAGATCGCCACGGCTTTGGCTATTCACTAAATCGAGGACGTAGATTCCGAAACTATAATTAGTTTTTCCGTATCTCGATTAATTTTGGTAATATGGCGAAAAATCCGACTGATTAGTCCATTTTCCGGAGGTAGAGCCAGAAATTGCGACTTTTCTCGTCATTGCTCCGAAACTAATCGAGATACGGAAAATCTAATTACAGATTCGTGATCTGCGTGCCCGATTTAGTGAATAACCAAAGCCGGGTCAACCTAATCGGAAAATTGTAGATTTTTGTATGTGTTGGATACTAGAGAAAACTTTTTGGCGTTTGACGGATTCGCTCATTACCTAATATTTTCCGAACGGATAGAGATACAGAAAAAATTGATACATAAATCTAAACGTCGTCCACCGACCTATAATCGGGAAAAATTTGGTTATTGAGATGTGAAAACCATAGATTTGGGACGGGAAAGAAGAATTTTCCTCCGATTCCGGGTCAAAAATATTTCTAAGTGCCGACCCAAAAAATTTTTTTCATGGTATATCGATACGGAGCTCGTGTCTAATTAAATCGAGGTCGCTGATCACGAATATGTAATTAGTTTTTTCCTAAGTGACGTACTTTGGGAAAATTTTCACTTAAAGTGAAAAAATTGACGAAAATAGGTCAATTTTGGAACTTTCCACCGCCCAAAAAAATCGGAGTAGGGTGTTGCTGATTTTTTACGTAATATTTGGATCCCTTATCTATCGAATCATCTGAACAATAAATGTCCAGGTCGTACGCTTCGGAAATTATGATTTTTTTCCCGAGGGTCTATTTTCCGGAAAATTCTTTCCGCGATATTTCCTCGGAAAATTTTTGTAATAAATATCTGATGGTAGATTCGGAATCTACGGCCCCGAATCTATAAGAATAAGTACCCGTTTCATAGTTTTGCGTCAAAAAATTTTTCTCGAAAAATGGGATTTTTTTAAGGCTAATGTATTAAAAAATTGGTTCAAGCACTGACCTGAAGTCAGGAGCTTTTGCGCGTATGTTCTATTGTCCATTCTCCTGTATTGGACACTCTTAATCAAATATACCATGGTGAATTCTTTTGTCCGTTCTCCTGTATTGGACACTCTTAATCGAATTTACCATGATAAATTCGATTAAGAGAGTGTCCAATACAGGAGAACGGACAATAGAATTCACCATGGTATATTTGATTAAGAGTGTGCAATACAGGAGAATGGACAATAGAACATACCCGCAAAAGCTCCTGACTTCACGTCAGTGCTTGAACCAATTTTTTATTATTTCAATTTATACGTAGCGAAGCACGTACCGGGCCGCTAGTAGTAATCTTTAAATATTAAAGTATATCGATCGTTATATCGACTCAAATAAGAATTCCATACATTTTTCTGAATTTTATGTGTTTTTTTCAAATCAAATCCAAAAGCTCTCAAAAAATCACCCGTTATTACATAAAGATATATTCTCATTAGTGATAGAAAAACTGGCCTAGAATTCCTCTCTACCCATCACGAGATTTAATATCCCCAAATGAGCCTCTCACCTTACAAGATCAGAAGCCTTCAGCAAAATTCAAAGGTCCCCTCTCGCAAATATACTCCTCTGAAGGCACATGGATCTCTTGAAGAAGAATCGCCTCTCTATTCCTAAAAGATATTCACTCTTGTTCATAGAAATCCCTTCAATATTTAGTTGCCTCCTCCTAAGGAGGATCTCTTTCAAAACCAGGTCTGACCACTAATGTAGGGCTATCATCTAATCTCCTATAGATTTGTGATGAAATAACACGATTTTACCATGAATATATATATATGTATAATAATATGTCATCATAACATTCATATTTTATTTTTGAAGGTTCTCGCAAAAATACGACCATAGACAACATATCATTCGCATCCACCTACCGAACTCACAAAAGGCTGCTCGGTTCTCCAACAATATAGATCCGATCGTGTTCAAACTTGGAATTCTGCAGTAGAGTTAGGTTCTGCAGGCTCTCCCAAAATGTCAGCCATGCCGGACGAATAGTTTATGATATATAGAATTTTATTCAATTATTTTTAATTATTTTTTTTTTAATTTTCTAGTTATACCATCCTCACGAAATTCTGCAAAAATTTTTGCGTTGGCATTCTACAACTAATAACCATGTTTGAATCCAATCGGTTTTGTATTCTTCGAGTTAATGAGGAACAAAAAACATCCAAATTTCAGAAAATTTCAGATGGCTATAACTCTAAAACCGTTTGGACGATTATGCTCATAAACAAACTCAAATGTCGCATTCAGATGCACAACCTAACCTGAAATTGTCAAGCCGCTATCTCTTTCCGTTCTCAGGTTATCGTGACAACAAAAATATTTTTTAATAATTTTTTGATAATTTTCTAGCGATACGATTCTCACAAAATTTCATAAACGTGCTTAGGTCTATATTCTACAACTATTCACCAAGTTTAAATTCGATCGGATTTATTTTGGTTGAAAACAAAATTATTACTCGGAAACCATTGGGCCGATTATACCCATTAACGAACTTGTCCGTCGTATTGGGATGCGCCACCTACCCTGAAAATTTCAAGTCGCTAGCTCTTTCCGTTCTCAAGTTATCGTGGCAACGGACGGCACCACAGAATTAAATTTCACAGTTGGGCAAAACTATAACGCGTATGTTCCCCAGAACATACGCGCAAAAAGTTGCCAAAATTCGACCAGTCTCCGATTTCGATGCAAATTACGTCATTTACTAATTCGGGGCCGTAGATTACGAATATATGATCGGATTTTTCATTAGAGAATTTTCCGCGGAAATACCGCGAAATGAGTGTTCCGAAAAACAGACCCTTGGGAAAAAAATCATAATTTCCGAATAGTACGGCCAGGACATTTTCTGTTTGGATTATTCAGTAGATAAAGGATCCATATATGACGGCAAACATCAACAACACCTTACTCCGATTTTTTTGGGCGGTGTGAACTTCCAAAATTGACCTATTTTCGTCCATTTTTTCACTCTAAGTGAAAATTTTCATAAAGTACGCCACTTAGGGAAAAACTAATTGCATATTCGTGATCAGCGACCTCGATTTAATTAGACACGAGCTCCGTATCGATATACCATGAAAACTGGAGTTTTTTAAAAAATACACAAAAGTGGTGATATCTCGAAAACCAGCGGACTTTTACTGAGGTCATGTTGATGCTATCTGATAGATCTAATGCCAATTTATCTCCAGTGTCACTTTCGCGTGGTATTTTTGGGACACCCTGTAGACATATTAGAACTTAATAGAATGAGAAAGTCGAAACTTTTGACGCTACATGAATTTTGCAATTATCTTATCTTATATTGACTATCTCACTCTGGCAAGTCATCAGATGCATATAATGCAGGTGGTTACCAATTTCAGAATTTAGCGATTTCAAACAACTTCCATGACAGGAAGCTTTTGTCAGGATATTGCCTAAGTTATATATTCCTCACTTGCACTACCGCGTTCGCGAACATATTCTCGACAACCTCTTTCCCTTTATTAAATGGAGTCTTTGATGTCGAGAAAAAAATCGTATTCCTATCATTTTCCCTTCTGACTTTCTTTAATCAATAATTTTGCACTAAATTGAAGTAAAAAAAATTATTTGGCTGTATACGAAGATATTCTGCATGAATAATGCGAGGTTCCATATTTTCAATTCGTTTATTATAGGGATTCCTTCTTGTTTCCATCATTGCTGCCTTCTGAAAATTCGAATATGCTCCATTCCCCCCAGAAAGCAAAAATTAATTCAATTGCAGGTGCGCTCTGTAATTAAATTCCATACTTTGTTAACAAGAACACTAGACTGAAATTAATTATGTGAATTAGTTTTAAATGGCCTTGGGTGTAAGAGATGTTGGAAAATATGACATCGTTTTGAATTGAGGAATTTATATTGAAAAATCGTTTTATAGCACTGACGTTAAGGTCAGGATATTTTGCGCGCATATTCTTCTGTCAATACACGCCTCACACACCTTCACGAAATACTGCATGATTTTTTTGAAAATCTAGTGATACGATCCTCACGAAATTACGCAAAAATTAGTCCGTTGGCCTTCTAAAACTACTTATCCTGTTTCAAATTGCATCACATCTGTATTTTTGAAGTTATTGAGAAAATAACAACAAAATTTTAGATGGATATTACTCCAAAACCGTTTGGCTGATTATGTCTATTAACGAACTTAAATGTCACATTCCGATGCGCAACCTACCCTGAAAATTACAAGTCACTATCTTTGTACGTTCGAAACTTATCGTGGTAACGGTCACCCATCCAGATATCGACCTTGACCAACACTGCATGGTTTCCAATATTATTTCGATATCTCCAACTCCGATCCGATCGTGTTTAAATTTGGAGCTTGGTTGTACATTTTTTTTTATTCAGCGATATCAGACTGACAGTTTCTGAGATACAGATATTTTTACGAGCATGTCATTTTGCCTATAATGTCTGTAATATTAGAATTTTTGCCGAAAATCGTCTCAAACGATTAGGTTCGACTCACTGATGAAGAATATAGATCCAATCTTGTTAAAATTTGGAATTTTGCGGTAATGTTGGGTCTTAGGGACTGTTGCAAATTATTGGACGGATATTTCTTGAAACGCGACATTTTTTTCAATTATTTTTTTTTAATTTCTAGCGATACAATCCTAAAAAAATTTGGCAAAAATTTGCGCAACAGATTCTAGAATTAATTACCATGTGTGTTTTCGTGTCATGTGGGTCTAGCCCTCCTAGAGTGCAGTTTCTTTTGTAAAACCAATACTACTCTTCAGCAATTTATGGCCTCCTTCCTGTAAAAGACTTCAGGAGAAATGCTAAAATGCATTCAACATCTGAAGTGTTGAGAAAATCATCTGTTTCACATTGCCCAGTGCTGGTATTCGTTTTCACTAGTGGCTATTGAAACCGCTGGAACGACGGAACGACCATCAGCTGTTGCTGACAGATTGTGTCCAGAAATCAAGTAAAGCCAGTTCAGATAGTGGGACAAATTTCAGATTTCGAATGCCTAAGATTAAACACTCTAGAAGCGCACTCATTGGTGCTTGCATCTGAAATTTCGGAGATATTCCCACTCTATTTCAAAAACGAGTATTGTTGCGGGTTTAAGATCGAAACCACAATCAATGTTGATATTTCTATCTGGGCCTTTAAATACCATTACACTGTAAGAATTCATGACTATTATTGATCTGTCGCGAAACAATAAATTACATTTGGATAATTACTTCGTGCTTGTTATCGAAAAGTGTCGGTAACAAGAAAATACAGTTAATTGTTTGCTCAAAGTGCGTTCGAATCTTTCACCACTTCCTATTCTCATAATTCTCCAAATTGTTATCTTATTGCAAGTAACAACTTACTCATCCCCCTAATAAAACAATCAGGGTGTAGGTAAGAGTCTGGTCCTTCGAAACATAATGTCCTGATAAATTAATCAGGATTCAACAGTACCTTTAAAACCTATCTGTGCCCCATTTTGTAACTAGCGTACCAATACCAATATGTTATTAGGCACATGTTGTACTTTGTACTATACATAATGAAAATCCATCGAATATTCTATAATATTCTGATCCGATGTCCTTCTCGTACGGCCCTATACATAGGGCTTATAAATGATGGAGTAACGCAACAGGGCGGAAGATATCCTCCCATATATTAATCTGTCGAGCTTCCGTAAATCCCGAAATCCCCGCTTGGACTTTCCTACTACACGTAATGACAATCTGGGACATACTGGAGAAAAAAATGTGTCAATGGGGAGTATTCCATGAAGATCTATCCGTAGATGAATCAATGATAAAATATTTTGTCCAGCCAAGCAATTTATAAGTGGAAAATCCATACGCTTTCGTTCGAAGAACTTTGACAATGCTTACTCAGATGGATATTGTTATTATTCTGATGTTTATTGCGGAAAACAGCGCAAATCCTAACCGATCTATTAGGAGCTAGAGTGGTAAAAACCTTACAAAAAAATTGGTTCAAGCACTGACGTGAAGTAAGGAGCTTTTGCGCGTATGATCTATTGTCCATTCTCCTGTATTGAACACTCTTAATCGAATTTACCATGGTGAATTATATTGTCTATTCTCCTGAATTGGACACTCTTAATCGAATTCACCATGGTTAATTCGATTAAGAGTGTCCAATACAGGAGAACAGACAATAGAATTCACCATAGTTAATTCGATTAAGAGTGTTCAATACAGGAGAATGGACAATAGAACATACGCGCAAAATCTCCTGAATTCACGTCAGTGCTTGAACCAATTTTTTTTTTCGTGTAGTCAGGATAGAAATCAATGATGAAAAAATTAACACATTATTGTCTACCTTCAATTCTTCTTTAGGAGAAGAATACATAACTATTCTAGAAAAATATTATCGGAATTAATGTCATATTTAAATAATCAAAGTAAAGAAAATTATAAGTTTAGTTACTAACATATTGAATGAAATTCAATTGAATTCCAGTAATATTCAATAATTCAATTGACCAGCCGTCAATAGGAAAGCTCCTTGGTTCCTAATTTCATGATGAGCCATCATTTTCAGAGCGTTTTTCGTTATTATTTGTTAGGCAACGTTGTTCGATTTATTGCTCCTGACAAATATATATACAGGGTGAGTCTTTGACCACTGCATTAATTTTAACCAAAGATTCCTCTCAACAAATGAAACACTTTTTCATTTACCATTTTTCAGATTCGGCTCAGGTAAAAAGTTACAAGCGTTTAAAGATTTCACAATGCGCTAATACACTCCCGCATATAAATTATCTATGACATTGTTGGCGGACGAGAATAAGGCATGGTAACGTGGTTTACAGCTTGATTCGGGATTCCAACGCTCAGGGACAGATCCATAAAAGTAGTGAAATTTCTGGAGTATTCCATTTTAAAACATTCAATGAAGAATATCTCGAAAACGGTGCGTTTAAGGAGAAATGATGAAGAATAATTTAATGTTCTAAAACGATGGAATATTCTTGAAATGAATCAAGAAAAACTTTATATGCTTTCTTTATGCTAATTTCGTTTAGTTTTATGAATCCACGAGTCCATAACTAGAAAACCAGTAGAAGTAGAAAATAACTAATATTTGGAAAATATGTATCATAGTTATAGGAAACTTTACGCCAACATTCATTTTATTCGAAAAAAGGATGTCAAAGCTACAAAATAAAAACTGATTTTTTTTCAAAATTTCAACAGCCTGTATCTTTTTACCTGAGCTGAATTTGGAAAAATGTTAAATGAAAAAAATGTTTCATTTGATGAGAGGAATCTTTGGTTAAAATTAATGCAGTGGTCAAAGACTCACCCTGTATATATATGTATATATTTTTTTTTTCATAGTTTGGGAGAAAAAACCCAGAAAGAAACCGCAAATATGTTCTTGATCTAGCACAAATAAGAAAATTTTCATTTCATAAAATTTATTTGGTACAACATCTTCTTTTTTCATGCCTTCCATTTAAATGGTTGATTATATATTCGTGTGAGAACAATTTTTCTGTCAGTACAAAAAAGTAATAGGTACCCGCCTTGCTCACGACGTTTTTATGAGCCACTCGCAAATATATTGGGAATATCGTTTTGTCAACCTCAAAAACCTCATTATTATAGTGACGCGGAGGGTTCATCCCGAACAATGTTCATTGAAAATTCCCCTGGAAACCAATTTTAACGTGTTGACGTACAAGAAGCGTACTTGATTGAACTATACACCACTTTGAAACATAGCTTGTGATTTCCATAGAGAAATTAATTTTTGAACCGTGATATTTTCTCATGGTATAGGAAGTCGATTTAAGTTGGGTGGAAAAGACGAAATGATAAAATTCGATTTCAAAATTAACCCGATCCATATTTTTGTTGCGAGAAATTAATACCTACTGCAAAAATATTAAATATTGAAATGGAAGATTTAATAGCATTTCCAAAATCGGTATCCCAGGAAATTCTCAAGATACTTTCCATTATTCTTCACATCTGTTCACGCACGTTTTGCCACTTTTATATTTATTTATAAAACAAAACCACTAAATCAAAACATGTAAATGATACTTACATCTCTTGTTGTATAAATAACTATTAGTTAACGAAAAAGTCAAATTTCTATATCTATATTTGAGTTGGTCTGCGAAAACTAATACCATATTTGAATTGAGGGTATCAAATTTATATGAAATCCACCGACGAACAAACCGTTGGATTTTGTAGTAGAACCTCCGGTATATTTCCATTTGATTGGCGTCAAAGAATATGTTGAATCCTCATTGTTTTATCAGAATGTTATGCTTCGAAGGATCAATGTTGGATCCTGATTCTTTTATCAGGATCCAATGTTATTTCGAAGGACCAGAATTATACACCCTGATTGTTTTATCAGGGGGATGAGTACAGGGGTATACTTAACTTTAAACACCCAATAGTAATCTCGTTGATTACGGCGTAAGTTGTTACTTGCAATAAGATAACAATTACAAGGATAAGAAGTGGTGAAAGATTCAAACGCACTTTAAACAAAACAACAAACTGTATTTTCTTGTTACCGATAATGATGAGATAACAAGCAATTATATAAAAATGTATATAGCAAGGAAGGAGTGACTACTTACTTGGAAGGAGAACTAAATGAGTATTAGTTTCGCGACCGAACAAAATATAAGTAATGTCTCTTGCACTAAGAGATAAAGTAGTAGTAGTTGTTGCAGTAGTTGTAACTGTAGTAGTTTTGGTAGTAGTAACTATAGTAGTTTTGGTAGTAGTAACTGTAGTACTGAGTTATTTCAGTGTAAAATGTATATAAAAGACCAGATAGAAGAAAAATAGGAGGTTCTTTCAGGTGGGAAAATCGGGGGAAATATTAACAATGATTGGGGTTTCGATCTTAAAACCACCCTTGATATGTGACAACAATAGATATATAGATATGTTTCAGAGTTTAGGAGAGAAAATCCAGAAGGAAACCTTTTAATAACAAATTTCTCATTTGTCGTTTACGAAAAATAGTGGGAATGCATCCAATGAATGAACTTCTAGGGTGATTTAATCTTAGGAATTCGAAATCTGGAATTTCTCCCACTACTAGACTAATTTTACTTGCCTTCTGCATATAATCTATCAGCGAAAGCTGATACATAACTTTCACAGACTAGGGGCAGCACTGGCAATGTGTTAGAAACTGATACGTTTTCTTACCACTTCAGTTATCGAATGCATCTTTCAAAGGAAATAGGCGATAAATCGCTCTACAAAGATCGAAGCTTAACAAGGAATTCTACTCGCAGTTATCTTTTCGTAATATTATTATTTTCAAGGGTGAGACCACACATGGTAAACTAAAACCCAGTTTCCCAATATGTAACGTCACGGGACGTGACAGAAAATTTGAATAACCGAAAAAGTGAAATCCATTTTCCGAGCACTTGAAAATATTATTTGATTCTATAATATTTTAAGAGAAACAGTCAGAGACATAAACATCCATAACGCCACTGGGAGATATCAGGGCAACTTTTATATCAGACGAAAGCATTGTAACTTCGTGCCATTTTATTTGTCGAAATTCAGTTCGTCGACTCTTCTGTTGTTTACACACTATTCAAATATTTCGAAGGTTTCTTATTACTCGCTGAAGCGAAGGCTGCAATTCATCTTCTATTCATTGTTGTTTGACTTCTTCCAGGCATTTCAAGAAGTGCGTATCGAACGAACAAACTCGACACGTGGGTAATTCATTTCAGTCGATATAGTCATTTCCTGCAAAATACTGAAAAAATTGTAATAAAGCTTATGGACCGACTAGCCTGATGGGGTTCTTTAAGTCACACTGAAGTATCAGATGAACAAGGAATTTAATCCTGCGTCAAAAATTGGTTCAAGCAGTGACGTGAAGTCAGGAGATTTTGCGCGTATGTTCTATCGTCCATTCTCCTGTATTGGACACTCTTAATTCGAATTTACCATGGTAAATTCGAATTAAGTGTCCAACACAGGAGAATGGACAACATAATTTACCATGGTAAATTCGATTAAGGGTGTCCAACACAGGAGAATGGAAAATAGAACATACGGTCAGTGCTTGAACCAATTAATTTGAAATCCTTCGTGCACAGTACTTGTAAAATTTTCAATGCTTCCCCCCCCCCAAATGTGGCTTCGGCCCGTCCCTGTGATAGGTACTCTGTTCAGGGGAAAAGGCGTGGCAATTTGTCTAACCTGATTGCATTATCATGAATTATCCAGATATCTCATTTCGGAAGTCAGTTATTGAGTCATAATATTGTGTGTTCAAATGTCGGAGTGGGTTAAAAATCAAATTTCACTCAGAAAAAGATATCTTCCTGAAGGTGAACTCCATCAAACATTATATTTCGACCCCCAGCCATCCCAACGACTCTTACACGTTTGCATCCTTTGAAAATATATTCCTCGAGTGCCTCAAATTCCAGATTATTCGAGTTGACTTGCAAAGGCCTCTTTTCAATAGTTATGCACACGAAAATATTCCTAATAGAACTTTGATCCAACATTGAAACTTGTATTACGGCTCAGCTTCTACGATATTCCTTTTTTCCGCCTTCAGTCGGACGATATCATATGTATTGAAATCAGCTTATGTACCTACATAACTACATGCTGAGATCGCGAACTATTAAGATATGAATTTTCATAAATCACTACAATCGAAGTATCCTGCTTTCAATGGCTTTAACTTCGAAGGGAATATAATTGAATTCACCTACAACTGTTTACTTGGGGTCAATCGTTATTGAGATTAATGTTCGTATTCAGCACGACCTGAGGAACCTATATCTACATATTCAGCGTGGAAGCGCCAAATGGAATAAATTCGTTATCTTGGTTGCCGTACATGTTTATGGAAAATTCCGAAACACGTCAAATTTTAATGTTAAATTGTCATTCTTCTTCGTAAAATGCGAACCCTACCTTCAACCGCCTTCGAAAGAGAGGTACAACCTCCAGATTATCAAATAGGAAGTATGGGCTAGTGCTACATCGTTTTGAAGGTCTCTCTATTTTGAAATGTTATTACTTCCATGTTTATTGCAAAAATCAAATTAGAAAGAAAATTAGAGTATTAGAGAAATTTGGTACAATATCAAAAACTGAACTGCAATACAAAATGTAGCAAAAAAATTATGAATGTTAAAGAAGTAGATGTTCAAAGTGTTCACAGCGAACGCCTTGGCAACATCCTAACCTCTAATAAAAATTTCTTCCAACATTAGTCAACATCTCAGTAGTGATTTTTGGCGCTCTAGTTCCTCGGAACTGAGTGCTTATCAATTTGCCCAAATGTCTGTAATTTTCGAATTTTTCGATGAAAATGGTCTTAAACGATTTGGTTCGACTCACTGATCAAGAATCCGTGGTCGAAATTCATTCTGTCCGGCCGTCCGGCCGGCCGGTCTGGCCGGTCTGGCCGGTCCGGCCGTAGGCACGATAACTCTCGAACGGAATGAGCTAGACAGTTGAAATTTTCAGAGTATGTTTGAGGGATAAATATCTCGGCTAAGTTCGTTATTGGGCAAAATCGGACAAATGGTTTCGGAGTAACAAAATTTTTTTTTTTTACAGAACAAATTCCAAATTAAATTTTTTTCAATAAGCAGTTTTACCATAAGAATCCATTCATATCATTTTTAACTCTAACAAACTAATACTTTCGGAGATATGATTTTTCAAAATTTCAATGATAGAATTATTCTGTGGCTATTCTATGAATTGTTATAATGTCAACTTTGACGTTGTCTCATTGTAATTCATTCCAGTAATGGTATCAATATGAGAATTAGAATATTATCATACTTTTGTTGGTTGATATTTTCATGCCGATGGTCAATCCATATTATGATGGGAATGGTAATGGTAAGTTAATAATATTGAGTTCAGAATATCTCCACTAAAAACAAAACTGGAATTGAGGAATGAATATCTCGGATGAGTTCGTTGTTTGGTAGAATTCGTCTATTGGTTTTGGATTGATAATTTTTGGCACTCTTGTTGAATTTAAATTCTTCTATGATGTTTGAATTCAATTTCTGCTAAGATGAAGTTCTAAATTTCAATAATGAATCGTACTTCTGTTTTCACAGAATGCTATAAATATTCTATCTAAGCTTTATTATATGATCTGTGTTCATACTCGTACATTTCATCCTGTTCGATAAGAGAGAGTCAAATTCATTTCAGCTATTTTAATTTGGTTTCTTCCATGGTGCAGATCTCAGATTGCTCATTTAATCTTGATAAATAAACTATTATTTGAATTGAATTTCCTTTATGATGCAGTTCTATCATATGAATACATTGATATAATTCCCAACTCTGAGAAACCAATACTTTCGGAGATATAATTTGTCTGTTTGAACTAGAGCGCCAGAAAGCTCCTGTCCACAGGGCTTGAACCCATTTTTTTATCTTTTCAGTGCGTATTTACCCATATAGTTCTACAGAGCTGACACCACTAAACTGTCACTGCAGAGAAATAGTTTATTTCAAAGCTTCCTTGAATTTACGAAAGAAAATGATATCTATGTCTCCAAATCAAGGCATACTGTCACAACACAGAAAAAAAAATAAAATTGAATTAACATTAAACACGCTACAGAACGCTTATAGATCAAAATGGAAAAAAAATGGTATTTACAGGAAAAGTTCAGAATAAAATCATCTTTGGAATGGCATAATAAAACATATGTGTTTCTGGAAAAAAAAATTGACTGCGCCGCGACGCTTGCATCTCTATTTTTTTCGCCTACTTTTACGCTCATCTCAAGTTTACATTAGCTTGTACAAAACGCCGTTCAAATATTAAAAAATATTCAACCGTTTTCGAGAAAATTGGGGTTACCAAGATAAGTGAATCACCCTTCACATAAATAACGGCACATCATTAATCGCGAGGAAGTAATCGTTGCGGAATGCGTTGGTAACCATATACATACCTGTTTTTGGTACACCACGCTACTTCTTCCGGTGGAATCCAACGTCAAGTTGTGAAGTTTCCGATCCAACGGGTCGATTACCACCCAGAGAGTCAAGATGATTGCGTCGATTACAACCGGAGTCGAGATAAGAGCAATTAAGTGGGTATCCTTTAAAAATTTCGTTTTAACAACGCTCGTTCTGCAGTTATTGAACAGTTTATGAACTCTGTAGGTCTTGGCGAAAATCGATCCGAAAACTAGGGAGAATCCAGCCGAAAGGAGGAACGCTCTGGCCTGAAAATGAGGTTAAGTATTTAATCAAAAGCTCAATCAAATGGAATTGATTTGATATATGACATTTTTGATAAGTCTACTGTGATGGGAAAACTTTAAGATTGCATTCCGCATTATCGACACCGTTGGAATATCGGGAGCATCCCTTTTTGTTTCTAATTAAAAAATCATATCGAGCATAAAATAGTCATTTAATCAACTAGTTTATTAATGAAAGCGATTAATGGTCGAGATATTTTAATTAGTTTGAGACCATTAATCTCTAGATTAATAAACGAGTTGATTACTAGATTTATCCGTCGACCTTATTATGAATTGAAAATTATTACTTGATTAAAATAATTATTTACTTTGCATAATAGTTACATTTATCATAATATAAATTTCCATGATCATTTCGATACATTTATATTTATGCTCCCGATAAAACAATTCGAGAAATTCATAGAGGGAATATTAGACATGTGACACTCTGAATAGTTCATATTGTTATCATTACCTACAATTTATGTTCGGTTATTAAAATAGGAGAAATCATACTTAAGTATGATGTAGTCAGATGAAGTCGCTGTGTCGACGAAAAGCGTCACAATATTGAATAAATAAGTGTAAATCGTATATAATTTTTCATTGAGTGAAAATGTAATTGAAAGATTGGATGAAGGCGACAACGTCGTAGCTATATTTATAGATCTCAGCAAAGCATTTTATTCCACCAATATTAAAATACTCTTGAAAAAACTGAAGAAATTGGGTATACAAGGTGCAGCTTTTCGACTGTTTCAAAGTTTCTTAACAAATCGAGGTCAGTATTTACAGATCGATGGATGTAAAAGTAAAAAAATGAAAATAAAAAGTGGTGTACCGCAAGGAAGTGTGATACTATACAGTGGAAAAGACTCTAAAATACTACAACATTCCATTAATAAGGACCTTAAAAAACTAAGTATGTGGCTCAACAACAACAAATTAATATTGAACATCGAAAAAAGGGTATTTTTGTACTTCAAACCAAAAAACAGGATCTCTAGACCACCTAAATTATTCATCGATAAAATACCTGTAAAACAAGCTAAAACTACCAAATATTTGTGTCTTCATGTGTCAGACAATATGTCTTGGGACGAACATGCTAATGCCATTATGATAAAGTTATCTGGATTAACTGGGGCCTTTAGACGAATAGGCAATCTCTTAACAGATGATTGCAAAAAATTTGTGTTTTCGGCTCACATTCAGTCTGTACTAAGTTACCTTTCTGTAATTTGGGGAGTTAACTCAAAAAACAACCTAAATCGCATTCGAAGATTGCAGAACAAGTGTTTAAAATCTCTATTTGAGGTTCCATTTGACACTCTGACATCCGAACTTTATAGAACGATGCCTTTTCTAAAATTTATTAAACTAGTGGAATTACATAATAATATATCAATGTAATCTAGTTCACAAAATCAAGAATAATATGATAAAAAGTGAAATTTTACTGAAACAAGTGAGTGATGTACATCAAAAACACAAAAGAAACAAGAATAACTATTATCTGAAGAAAGTTAACACAGAATTAGGCAAGAGTTCTCCGCTGTACTCGAGTACAGTTAAATATCACAAATTACTTTTCAAAGACTGTGAAGGTTTTCCTAAGTAAAAGTAACTGTTAAAAAACGATCTACGACAACAACCTTGACAGTTGATTTGTAGTTGTACTTTTAAATAAATAAATGAAAATAAATGAATAAATAAATAAAAGATTTAAAAATATGTAATGACATTAAAAAGTACACAGACGGTTCAAAAACCACTACAGGAGCAGGTGCTGGAGTATACGGGGCAAGAACCAAATGCTCACTATCGTTAGGCTCCTATCCGAGCGTCTTTCAGGCAGAAAGATGTGTGGAAATGAACCTAGAAAGAAACTATCAGAGGTGTGATATATCAATCTATTCTGACAGTCAAGCTGCTACTAAAGCTCTGAGCTCCCATGTTATCGAGTATAAACTCATATGGAAATGCCGAAAAAAACTTAATGAAGTAAGCCAAAACGACAGGGTCTCCTTGGTCTGGGTTCCTAGTCTAGCGGGAATTAAAGGAAATCATGAGGCCAACACACTTGCCAAGAAAGGAGCACAAACCCCTTTAATTGGCCTGGAACCCTACTGTGGGGTAGGTAGATACCCAACAAAAGTGAATTTCGGATCAAAGAAGAAATCGAAAGAGGTATAATCTGGAGATCTCTCCCAGGATTGTATCACTCCAAATAGTCCCTCCGGAACATTGACACTGTCATATCTAAGAAATACAGAGTGCGGCAGAACCAACTGAGCAGTTTGCAGGGGCAGGTGTTGGGGCGGTAGTGGGAGTAGGCGGCTGTAATAGGTCTCATTTTGTTCTGTCGGCATCCCCATTTCAGTACTCCACATGGTTTTGGACCGCAGTACTTCGTGGTTACGCCAAGTGTGCATTTTATGAAAAATATCTACCTGTGATTGTGACGACAGAAAAGCACCCACATCGCTAATAGCCAGATCAAAGGGATGCTCTAACAATAAGAACCGTAACAGTGGCCAGCAACGGATATACCATTTCTAAGAAGAATGGTATCCATTCAATCAAAAATAACGAGTAATGAATAAGTATTATATTCTATATTATAGGTATCTACTTTTTGGTGGAGAATAAACTTTTCATTTCTAGGTATTAAAATATTTCACTTACGGTACAGATTCCGGTGAAGATACTCGCAGAAACCTCCATGATCTTGTCAATCTCCATGAGTATCACAGAAGTATAAACGAGTATACATCCGAAAACTGCCACATTATTCAGTTTAGGACTGGATAATTTCAAATTTTTTACCCCGCGAAACTTCAGGTTGAAATAGAGGAACAGCAAGGAAGCAAATATTCCCATACAAGTCGTCGAACAAACCAGATAGTACAGGAAAAGAGGCATTTTGAGTATGATAATCTTAACAATCCTTTGTGCAATTGGTACTTTTCCATATTTCCATATGACCTCGAAACAATTTATACAGCCAAAATTCAATTTATCCGCATCATATTCATAAACAGCTATCTGGAACTTTTCGCCACCTGTAAATTCTTCATATTATTCGAGGGAATTTAGAGCAGCAATGAACACAACCTTGAATTTGTGTGAACATTGAGTTTCCCACTCGGTCCGGTCCAGAAAACCTCACGGGGCCCTGTAAATAAATAAAAATTATCACAAAAATACCATTGTCGGTGTTTATTGACTGTTATTCATAATAACAGAGAATATACACTGTTGGGACCAAAAAATTGAGTGTAAAAGCGCTAGGAAACATTCAAAACTTGGAATATTAAAACTTGTATTTGTACTTAGGGTGACCGTTTATTTGCCCTTGTCAAAATATTTCGAGGGTACCACCACCATAAATATTTGTATTCCATATTGAGTCAGTGCGATTAGCTCAGTGGTAGAGCGTTTGACTCAGGAGCCGGAGATCCCAAGTTCAATCCCGAGGCTAGGAAATGAATTTTCTAGTCACGGCAATCGTCACCATTGACTATTGGGTCAAAGTTTAAATGTGCTGTGCCTAATATGGCGTAAGGATAAAGTAACAAAGCATACACAACTGATTCTGCTGACTAACTCAAGCTCTTAAGAGCTTATGAGGTAGTTATGATTAGTTGAAGAATATGATCCTAAGCACGTTTGTGCAGTTTTGTGAGAATTATTAAACAATATTTTTGTCGTCACGATAACTTGTGAACGGAAAGAGATAGCGGCTTGAAGTTTTCAGGTTAGGATCTGCATCTGAACACGACATTTGAGATCGTTTATGAGCAAAATTGGCCAAACGGTTTTAGAGTTATAGCCATCTGAAATTTGGTTGTTTTTTTCTCCTCATTAACTCGAAAAATACTAAACCGATTGAATTGAAACATGGTTATTAGTTGTAGAATACCAATTTGAAAATTCTTGCAAAATTTCGTGAGGATAGTATTTGTAGAAAATTTTTAAGAAATCATTGAAAATTAAAAAAAAATTCAATATATCCGTAACTTTTCGTCTGAAATTTTGCAAGAGCCTCGATAACTTTCGAACAAAAGGAGATAGGGACTTGCAATTTTCAGGGTCGGTTGCGTATCCGAATGGGAGAGTTGAGTTCGTTTTTGGGCATAATCGGTTTAACGGTTTCCGAGATATATCCACCTGGAATATTATTTCCTCGATAACTCAAAAAATAAAGATTCGATTGAATTGAAGCTTGGTAACTATTAGTAGAAAATCAACATAAAGACGTGTTTAATTTGTTTTAAGAACCGTTCCCCTAGAAAATTTGAAAAAAATTACGAAAAAAAAATTGGTTCAAGCACTGACGTGAAGTCAGGAGCTTTTGCGCGTATGTTCTAATGTCCACTCTTCTGTATTGGACATCCTTAATAGAATTTACCATGGTAAATTATGTTGTCCATTCTCGGCGCGCAGAAGCTCCTGACTTCACGTCAGTGCTTGAACCAATTTTTTATTTGAATTGGGGACATACACAGACAAACTTTCAACTTTTATAAAATAACGGATGTCTGATCGTTGCGAGCTCTTGGTCATATAATAGACCACTCCCATTCCCGGTGCAAGTGAATCAGCGCCCCTTCGATAAATGCAGAATTCCTACGGATCCAGAATAATTGGCTAGAAACTTCCACTTACTGAAAGTCCTGCGAAACTTAGCGATTCCATCTCCTCCACAAATTGGGCAACCATCTCTCCTCTGCGGTGGTAATACTGCGAAGTGCTGCACGTAATTAACCTATTTCCTCTAAAGGCGAGAGCTATGGCCCATACTGCATCGTAAACGTATTTCATAAATTTCGATTTCACTGTTGCGTTGAAATTTTCAAGGGTATATGGTTTCTGAAACAAAGATTGATTTTTAGTTTTCTTAGTATCTTTTGTCATTAATACACTTATCTTAAGAAGTATTGGATAATTCGATTCTAACTAAAATGTTATAAATAGTATTTCCCTGTGATTCTTTTTGGGCACATATTCTGGGAACAGCGGGCTATCATTTTGCCCAAATGTCTGTAATGTTCAAATTGTTTGGCGAAAATGGCCTAAAACGATTAGGTGATTCTGTCCGTCCGGTAGTTGCAACGATAACTTTAAAACGGTAAAGGCTGGTTTATGCTGGCTGGTAACTTTAACTTAATCATATATATATAATATATATAGACATTTATTTTTAGTGTTATGCTTTATAATCAGACTAAATAATCCTTAAACTTATTAATTATTATTATTAATAATAAGTAAACGGATTATTCAGTCTCAGTATCAACCATAGCGTTAGAAATCTATGTTTCAATATTTAAGTTAGGGAATAAGTTAAAGTTACCAGCCAGCATAAACCAGCCTTAAGAGATAGCGACTTGAAACTTTCAGGGTTGGTAGCGCCTCCAAATACGACGGACAAGTTCGTTAATGGGTATTATCGGCCCAACGGTTTCCGAGTACACATTTTGTTTTCAACCAATGCAAATCCAACCAAATTGACACTTGGTAACTAGTTGTAGAATAACGACATAAAGACGTATGTGAAATTTTGTGAGGATCGTAGCACCAGAAATTAAGAAGAAAAATTGGTTCAAGCACTGACGTGAAGTCAGGAGCTTTTGCGCGTATGTTCTATTGTCCATTTTCCTGTATTGGACACTCTTAATCGAATTTACCATGGTGAATTCTATTGTCTGTCTCCTGTATTGGACACTCTTAATCGAATTTACCATGGTGAATTCTATTGTCTGTCTCCTGTATTGGACACTCTTAATCGAATTTACCATGGTGAATTCGATTAAGGCTGTCCAATACAGGAGAATAGACAATAGAATTCACCATGGTAAATTCGATTAAAAGTGTCCAATACAGGAGAATGGACAATAGAACATACGCGCAAAAGCTCCTGACTTCACGTCAGTGCTTGAACCAATTTTTTTTTCGTGAAGTCAGGATAGAAAGCAATGATGAAAAAATTAACACATTATTGTCTACCTTCAATTCTTCTTTAGGAGAAGAATACATAATTATCCTTGAAAAATATTACTGGAATTAATGTCATGTTTAAATAATCAAAGTAAATAAAATTATAAGTTTAGTTACTAACATATTGAATGAAATTCAATTGAATTCCAGTAATATTCAATTACTTATTCTTAACCAATAAATGACCATTGATAGATCTAAAGTTGATGAGGTGAAACATAAAGATATATTCTCATTAGTGATAGAAAAACTGGCCTAAAATTCCTCTCTACCCATCACGAGATTCAATATGCACAAATGAGCCTCTCATCTTACAAGATCAGAAAGAGTGTTGAATTTAAAGTTAAGTTTTGAAGCCGTGAGAAAAATTTCAGCGATGTCATATTAAAAATAATACATAATCTTTCAAAAGTCCCCTCTCACAAATATACTCCTCTGAAGGCACATGGATCTCTTGAAGAAGAATCGCCTTCTCTATTTCTCAAAGATTTTCACTCTTGTTCATAGAAAACCCTTCAATATTTAGTTGCCTCCTCCTAAGGAGGATCTCTTTCAAAACCAGGTCTGTATGGCTATCATCTCCCATAGATTTGTGTTGAAATAACGCGATTTTCACAAGAACATACGCGCAAAAATATGTCATCATGACATTCATACTTTTGAAGGTTCTCGCAAAAATACGACCATAGACAACATATCATACGACCATTCGCATCCAGCTACCGAACTCACAAAAGGCTGCTCGGTTCTCCAACAATATGGATCCGATCGTGTTCAAACTTGGAACTCTGCAGTAGAGTTAGGTTCTGAAGGCTCTTCCAAAATTTCAGCCATGCCGAACGAATAGTTTATGATATATAGAATTTTTTTCAATTATTTTCAATAATTTATTTAAAATTTTCTAGTTATACCATCCTCACGAAATTCTGCAAGAATTTTTGCGTTGGCATTCTACAACTAATAACCATGTTTGAATTCCATCGGTTTTGTATTTTTCGAGTTAATGAGGAACAAATATCAACCAAATTTCAGATGGCTATAACTCTAAAACCTTTTGGCCGATTATGCTTATGAACAAACTCAAACGTCGCATTCAGATGCTCAACCTAACCTGAAAACTTCAAGCTGCTATCTCTCTCCGTTCTCAGGTTATCGTGACAACAAAAATATTTTTCAATAATTTTTTAATAATTTTCTAGGAATACGATTCTCACAAAATTTCACAAACGGGCTTAGGTTTATATTCTACAACTATTCACCAAGTTTCAATTCGATCAGATATATATTGGTTGAAAACAAAATTATTACTCGGAAACCATTGGGCCGATTATGCCCATTAACGAACTTGTCCGTCGTATTGGGATGCGCCACCTACGCTGAAAATTTCAAGTCGCTAGCTTTTTCCGTTCTCAAGTTATCGTGGCAACAGCCGGAGGGCCGGACGGCCGGCCGGACAGAATCAAATTTGACCTCGAATTCTTCATTGGGGAGTCGAACCAAATCGTTTGAGACCATTTTCGTCAAAAAATTCGAAAGTTACAGACATTTGGGCAAAATGACAACGCGATGTTCCCCAGAACATACGCGCAAAAAATACATGCAAGAGACCTATTTTCAAAATTTTTCACCCCCGTGGCTTTGTCCTAAATCCGCCCTTGCATATCCAATTCGTCGTTTGGCCGAAGGAAAATGTAGAATGTAATTTCACAGTTGAACAGCTGTATTCACAAAACGTCAATAAGATGAAAATATCTCCAGAATATCGGTTAATTAAGCTGTACACGGGGGTGGAATTAATTGTTCTAATTTCTCGCGGAGAAAACGAACTCGCTCTCCGATTCATTCGGATGTATAGTAGTAATTATGAATACTGCTCTTCCGCATAACTGGAATTGAATATTGGTATTCTGCTTGAATTGTACGATATACCCAACGTAGACATGAAAGAGAAGAATCATGATTCAAATTTTACATAAAAGGTTAATTACTTCCACAAAGACAGGTAACCATTCTCTGTTTTTCATGTAAAATGAAATCATTTATATCTGTAAGAATTCTAAAAAAAAAAATAATAACAGTTATTTATTGCTGTCGCAAATGGCCATCGACCTTGGGTCCTTCAGCCTCTTACAATGTACAGTTATTACAATTTTTATAATTATCATGATATATTCGATAATTGTTGTACAAAAAAAAAAAAAACATCTATCCATTCATTAGAACTTCAAATATAGTGTTTTTTGGGTGTTTTCTAGTTGAGGTGTGTGCATCGTCAACTTGATAAAGTGGTAATATGTCGTTCATTTCTTTGAGCTTATTAATAAATCTGGCGTTGAGGGTATTTAGTCTTGTCCTTATTGGTTCCACATTAGTTCTTGAATATAGAAGTTAGTTGGGTGGATTGTGCAGTATATTATTAGGGTGCCTCATTCTAGTAATTATTCGCAGCGCTGTTGTCTCTGCTACTTCTAGATTTTTAATTGCTGGTTCCCTACAGTTGGCGTAAAGAATTCCCTACAGTTGGCGTAAGAATTCTATTTCATTCAGGTATTGAATATATACTTGCATATAGTTAGAGTTAAGATTAGATTTGAAGGGTGCAAACGACGCATACTGAAGATCATTAGCGACACATCAGACGTTCTCTGGGCTCTTAGGCGCCCTAAAATCCATTAGGTATCGGTTATGGTTAAAATTATCGACATGTCAAATTAAATTTGAATCTTTGTTTATTCTAGTTTCTTGTGGAATGTCGTACCGTTTGCTGAAATTTATGAAATTTAGTATTTTGATTATTTTGTTCAACTTCCTTGATTTCCGCGCCGAAAGTAAGCCAAATGTTTGCTGTGTGAACTCTGAACGAGTATACAGAACCATTTTAATCGAATACTATTTTAATTTCGAAAATACTTCGTTTTTATGCGAAAATAGTTTCTTAACAATTGTTCATTCTTACCGGATAGGGGGAGATTCCTAGTATCAAGATAGGTACCTATTAATTATAATATTAATAATATTGAAAGATTGCTGATACCGCTAATTGTCAATAAATCAACATAGGAGAATGCTAAGACTTGTTGATTTACTATAATATTGCCGGTTGATGAACATAAACTGTTTTAACAGTTGAAACCTTAAGGTATAACTCTATTAATTAATAATTATATTCATTATATAATTCAGTTATATATTGAGAATGAATTAAATGATATTATGTTATGAAAACTAATAATATTATTTGTCAACGTTGAAAGGACTAGCAGAGAACAAAGTTCAGAGCAACCACACAGTGTGGTTTCATTAAAGTTGGATGAAACCCTCTATTTGGTTAGTTTATCAATTTAATGAATCATTTATCGATATTTTATCAGTATACTTAGTTCAGTATACCTAGTTCAATTAGACAATATTGCAGTTTTGTTTTTACTGGAGATATTCTGAATCCAATTTAATTATTTATCTTACCAAAGAATGTCTTTCCATCATCATATGGATTATCCACGGGCATTATATTATCACCTTAAAAGAATAATATAATGTCATCCAGAAATCATTTTGACTTTTATCTCTCATAGGAAAATAAGATTACATGTAAGAACACAGATGATATAATAATTCATAGATAGAATAATTAAGTACATCATTCTGTGAAAACATAGAAGTACGATTCATTATTGAAATTTCTAAATATTAAATCTCCGAAAGTATTAGCTCTTTAGAGTTTAAAATGATCTCAATGGATTTTTATGATGAAACTGCATCTTGAAAAGAATTGAATTTGAAACTTGTATTGTAAATAATTTTTTATTTCGTTACTCCGAAACCATCGGGCCGATTTAGCCCAATAACGAACTTAGCTGAGATATTTATCTCCCAAACCTACTGTGAAAATTTCAACTGCCTAGGTCATTCTGTTCGAGAGTTATTGTAAAAACAAAATTTAAAAATGTTTAATTTTTTTTTACACTTTACGGCAACCTGTTCGATACAATACTTCGCACGCATATTAAGTTCATTATTCTACAATTTGATGCTAAATTTCAGATGGATCGAGTGATCTGTTTCGGAAATTCGGAAATTCATAAAAAATGTTTTTACTGAAAACGGCCATAACTCCGAAACCACTTGGTGGATTTCGCTCGTTAACGAACTCGTCTGAGATATTTATGCTCCAAACCTACCCTGCAAATTTCAATCCTCTAACTCCTTTAGTTCGAGAGTTATCGTGTTAACGGCCGGACAGCAGGACGGACGGCCTGCCGGACGGAATCGATTTCGACCACGGATTCTTGATCAGTGAGTCGACCCAAATCGTTTAAGACCATTTTCATCCAAAAATTCGAAAATTACACACATTTGGGCAAATTCATAAGCACTCTGTTCCGAGGAACAAGAGCGCCAAAAATATGGCCAATTAGAAACATAATTTTAAACGAACCTCTACCACTTTGGCTTGCTTCAATTTTCCTTACTTACTACAAGTATTGATTAGGCAAGTTATTTAATTTGCGGGTTCTTTTTGAAATTGTTGTATTGAATTCTATTGCGATTTGCAACGCCTTTTATTACTTTTCCATCCCATTTTAAACTTCGGACACTGTATATTCCATAGCACATAATTTTCCTCATATTTTACGCGATTAATTTTTTGATATCGTCGTGGCATCAACTGTTTGCAGAAACATCGCAACGGGCTGGAAGTCGTATGCAGTCAGACCTGTTGGTAATCATGGAAACGGAAAAGCTAATTTAGGAAATTCGTGAGCGTCTCTACCTTTATGACGTGATATCCCAACTTTACAGGGATCGAACAATAATGCAGGAGGCTTTGGGGATAAATAGGATGTCTGGTAAATTAGTCCGGTCATTTCAATAGAAATTAATCTATTTGGTTCTGTGTTCGAAAGTAATACGAAAGTATGAAAAGTGTGTGGTGTCACCTATTTTACATTTTTATTTCCATCTTTTCCTCGGTTTCTTGGTTGCCCTGTCCTGAAGAAACCAACTAACAGAAACACGTGTCGGTTGGTACCAGCAGAATTATTATTCTCTGCTATTTTTGCCGAATTACGCATTGAACCAATTAAGCCAAGAATCTTTTTCAAAAATTTTCGAGAAGGAGAGACACAAGTAAATTATCTTTTCAGTACACACTAAACCAACATCAGTTAAAAGAATCAAATATTGTCAGAGATCTGTCAGTTGACAAGAGTTGTCCTGCTTCAAGATGCTTGGCTTCGTGCTTAGGCATGGAAAATCCTTTCAACTAATGGAACCTTTTTAACACTTTATCATGCATTTGTCTTCAGTCAGTTGAACTTCGTTTCTGTGATATGGAACCCCCAGATACCTAAGATTGTTATATTCGAGTTTATTCTGTTTCTATTAAGACAGAAACCGAATAAACTTGTTCTGAACAGACTTATTCAGTTCATATAAGTAAGAACCGAATGCTAATTGAAAATCATGATTACACGTATGCTGGTATGCACACCGTATGCTGGTGTTTTCGACTACCCAGTCTAGTCGATACAAGATCCATAAATGATACTTCATTTATTATTATTATTATTATTATTATCATTATTATTACAAGAATAAAAGTTGACGTACAAAAACCTATTAACTCAAAATGAAAAATAATACAATTGGTACGCATGCAACATTGGTGAGAAATCTCAAAAAGAGAAAAAGAGAAAGACAAAAAAAAAAATGTGAGAATGGAAAAATGAATCACAATCACTGTAACCGGCACTGAAAAGTTGAAACTTTGGGATGAATATCAGTGAATATGTTTAAGCTTCTGAATGATTTGATGGTTGCTCCTGGAATTTTGGAGATGATTTCCTTCAAGGTTCCTGATCTTAGACTGAGATCCAGTGGTATGTTCCATGTAACCTTGAGAAGAAAAAACTATACCGCGAATTCCCCACTCATAAGAAGCTGACAGCTTCCAAGCTCCTGGGCCCCCACATAGATTTCTTTTGCTCTTCTTTTGTGACTTTCAAGAAACAGCTGAAACGTCGCGTTCTATATTCAAATTCTGCTTGAAAATTATATTCAATTTTTTTTCTCTGCATATTTGTACTATTCCTTATTTGTCATGTATGATTTCTTTATTTTAATTGAAATGAATTCATGTAAAAATGTGGTTTAATTTGTAACTGACCGAACACCTTTTCTGGGATTTCATCCTGTTCCAGTGCAATAAATAAATGAATAAATAAAATAAATATGTAATAAAAAGAACTTGAAACGGCTAAAAATAATTCTGCATCAACGAATATGACATATGCGCTAAGGAGTAGGACGGAAAGTAGTGGCTTAGTTCATTTGAGGATGGTGAGTTAAATCTTCGCGCTGAGCAATAATTCGGCTGGAGACATCCTTATCAACAACTGCTAGAAAGTCTGCATAAATCCCCATTACTTTCATGTGCCAGGGCACGTCATAGTAATCAGATTGCATTGAGACATGGAATTCCTGACATTGTCTCTGGTTAAGCCCACGAGATTGGGATTCACTCGCAAGCTTCGTGATTACATCAACTACGTGTTCCATATTCAAAACAGATCCATGGAGATCTTCTTGAGTCATGATACAATGAAATAGAAAACGTAGTGCTGGGTACGTACCTCCGATTGGATATTATTCAGTTCCAAGAGTGAAGACATGAATTCGTTATATAAATAAGCTCAGTGACAATACAGGTGTTACAACCAGATGGAATCAGTGCGCCCCACTCCATCGAATACTCATTGCATCGAAAGTTCACTGCATCGAAGGTTCACTCCATCGAAATGACGCCCACTTACTCCTGATTCACCGAACGTGAAATCTCATATATCGATCGTCTTCGTCCGTAGTTTGGCTGGATGAGAGATAAGTTGTTTCATCGAGTGTACGTCAACATAGCGGAATCTGTCTAACCCGGGGGTCGGCGGCTCTTTGGATATGAAGCTGGGGCTCTTTAGTTCCATACACAAATAATATTATTTATTCTTACGAATAAATGGATTAGTTTTTTTGTCAAAAAACTTTATTTATGAAAGCACTATCTATTGTAATGCTGATAACACGATATAACATTGGGAAAAGAGGAACATCTTATTTAAAACATTTACTGAACAGTGATTGTTCTTGGCTTTTTTTTATTCAACTGACTGCATTATCTGTTAATATCAGAGGCAGTGAACAAAGGAAGTCCTCCAGAGCAAAATTATTGCAGGAGTTTGAACTGAAGAAAACTATTTTATTGATTTTGACAATATTATCCATTATAGAACGTTGAAATTTTGTAAACTGTAATTTTTGACTCTTCTGGCTTAAAAGATTGCCGACCCATGGTTGAACCTAAAATTTGAAATAATTGGAGGATGAACGTGTTCGACAATTTTCAATTAGTGTACCATTATGGAAAATATTTGTACCTATGCGTTATAAGTTTAGTTTTGTTTTGCTGTATGACGAAATTTTTTGAATTTTTTCTGTCATAAGAACCTTCTCCTGACAATAACAAACACAAAAAAAATAGTGAAATCGGTACAGCCGTTCACGCGTGATGGCGTGACCAAGGGATATAGGGATTCATTTTTGCGCGCGTGTTCCGCAATCATAGGTTAATTTCATCTCAGGACAGTATTGCCGAACTACAAGTGCAAATAGTTTGTATTTGTGTTTCTCTATCTCAGACAAATGTCCGATAGAGTTGTTAATAAATCAAGAAGATCTGAGTGTTCTGTCAATAGCTTCTCCCGGATTGGATTCGTGAATCGATATAGGTACACTTGTGCGTAGATTTCATAACTATAATTGACCAGACCCTGCAGTTGTTGATTTACTGAAGTTTTCGTATGGACATGTTCTTTTAACATGTCAATCAAGAAAATTGACTTCTTGTGTCTGCTCTCAATGTAGTTTGACCAGTTTAATTTCGAATCGATGGTGAGCTACATACAGGGTTTCTCAGAGCCCCAATTCAGGAAATATTGATAGAGATCTCTCCTACGAGATTTATCACGTGATTTACGTGTCAGTGACTCTGCGCAAACTCCGTATGTGAATTGTCGGTTGAAATGTGTTTCTCTACTACTAAATAGTGAGGGAGAAGTGAGATGAGATTTCTTGTAGGAGTTCTCGCATGAGAATACTCATCTCTACGAACGTCGAGTATGCGGGGCCTGAAGTCGACGTCAAGCCGGAAACGGGTGATATAACAAGTCATGATAGTAATCAGAAAAATATGTAAAGAAAATTAGATGATATAATAACAAAATTATAGGCATTTAATGAAAATCGACCAAATCTATACTTTGTGATGGTTATTAAATTCCCATTTCTACAAAACTGAATTTTTGCCAATTTTATGTTTGTTATGTCATTCTGAATAATGCGTCTGTATATTATTGCCCAAAACTTCATGACTTTTGCCCCGGTTTGGAGCAAAAAGTTACTTTTTGCCCCACGAAATATTCAAAACTCATATTTCGTCCAATTTCGTCCAACTGAATAACCTTATCGATTTTATCGATTTTCTTTAAATGCCTTTAATTTTAAAATGACATCACCTAATTTTTTTAAATATTTTTCTGATAACTATCGTGGCTGGTTATATCGCCTCCTTCATTAAAAGGCATAATTGGTCAAACGATTTTGGAGTTATAATCATCTGAATTTTGTTATTTCGTCAATAGCTCAAAAAATACGATTCCGATCCAAACCAAACATGGCAATGGAGATTTCGTTATGATCGTATCACTAGAAAATTGTAAAAAAAAAGTCATTGAAAGTCTCAGAAAGCATTCATCCGATATCGCTGGAATTTTGCGAGAGCCTTCAAAATCTAACTTTACTGCCAAGCTTAAATTTGAACACCTGACTTCACGTCAATACTTTCTGAGGATTTTAAAAATTCAACGCTGATGAAAACAACACTACGAAGTAACCGGTTTAAAGAAAACCAGCAATCCCTTGTGAGTAGAATTTAGACACAAGTGACACCTGGAATTCAATCAACCAAGCTCCTCGCTGTGGCTACCCAAAAACTACAGATCTCTACGTACATTCTTTTCCCCTATGTGGTAATTAGCAAGTACTCGGATTGAAGTCTCATGCAGTTGACCACTGGGGAGCGAAAACGCCCAGGTTAATACGCAATGCGCAATACGGAGCCATAAGAAAAGAATAACGCTTTTAGGAGAGCTAACCACTAATCGAAGATGAAAGGACAACGGACAACGTCGATCGACGTTATGATCCCGATTCGATTATGATGATATTTTTATGTGTTCATCTGTCAAAGAATGAAAGCTCTTAATATTACAGCTGTTGAAATAACGGGCTATATTTCAAATGAAACCGTTTAGAACTTCTCGCGCGAGCTTTTCAGAGATATTCAGCGGTCTTCTCGGAAAAGCCTGGGAATTTCAGTATAATTCCAGGAATTCCATATCATAAAATAATTTTAAATCCTTTTGGATTCCACTGTTCTTCATGTTTCTAGCAATAAAGCGTAATAACGAATGACTTCGTACAAAGACATGGAAATATGTAGGAATGTATACATCTATGAGCACTATAAAGAGGAAGTGAGGCCACTACCGTGTACTAACTTCATATATGAATTCACAGGAGAGCACAAATGCATAGCGGACAACAATTGGACTCCAAAACTTGAAATAATTAACCATTTAATAAAGCTTTCGTCGTAGGAACATTCTGTTACCAGAATTCGTACTGGCATAGCTACAAACTTGAGAAAGTGGGTGTTATAACATCGATTGTTGACATGCTGAAATGTTTTAATTAGAGAAGTTCAAATACCAATCCGTAAGCCGAGGTTTCGTTATCCACCATCTCATTGACATCGGAAACCAAAATTAAACCCTCGGTTGCCTGTTTCAGTTGCTCCACTCTGCAATCTTCGATTCTCGGGTGGAATTTCCACCTGGATTCCTGATGATCCTGCAGGATCCAAACGTAATCCTCTCGATGCATTTGTAGCTGGAACGCCTTTGAAAGGAAAACAATATATCAGATTATAAGTTCACTTAAATGGGATCCTAAGCGACCGTTCGCTCGAGATAAATCTCGAAACAAAATTACGAGGTACTGACGTAGTATAGCGTCAGGAGCTTTGGTATTAGTGTTTATTGTTCGTCATTTATTTCAAATACATTTCATTGATTTTTAATATGCAGGGTGTTTAGTGAGTGACTGTACAAACTTAGATGACAAGTAGAACACAACAAGAGGAACCTAAATCCGAGTTACAAATATTGGATAGGTCTACTCATGGGAATTATCTTTCTGCAAATAAATGTGTAGCCTTCATAACTTCGATGATTTACCATGGATTTTATTGATATTTGGTACACTTGTTAACTGTAGGTACTCATATAAATTAGAGATGGGACCTCTCGAGTGAAAATAATCGAACCATTCGACTATTGAAACTAGTGATGGGACCCCTCGAGTGAAAATAATCGAACATTTCGATTATTGAAACATCTCGAGATGTTCTGAAAAATGTGAGTGAATTCATTCGAATGATTTTCTGTCGTCTATCATATGGCATCCAGATGAGATATCACTCGACTCGAGCAAGAATTGAATGAAATGAAATGAAATGAAATGTTCTGATATTTCGAAGTTCCTTTGGCGGCATATAAATATGAGATATGAAAGTTTTCTTTAACAATCGATAGAATTTATGGCTGCCATCTGGATTCTGGTCGGGTGCTGACTGAGTGGAATATACCTTATTGAAACTTCATGTAATCTAGCTAATGATCTTAAGTGTTCTTATATTGAAGAAATTCCAACCATTTACTATAATGTACATCTTCCCAATATGATTGATTGAATAATGAAATGATTGATAATTTTACAATTTCAAATCCATTGCCTGATGATTTCACAATATATGATAATATTAATATTAACTTACGTTTTCAATATGCTCTATATACTCACTTCACAAAATACTTTGACTGCCAATTCAGTAGAAAAACTAGCTAGAATGACTCGTACATCCAGTTCCTGTAAAAAAATACCAAACAATAAATGAATAAGATAACATATGGAACATTAAAATTGCACATGTTTAGTACTTCAAGCTTGGCGGATAACGCGAACTGGAGATCTAGTCAGATCTAGTCAGTGGCCTCCATTTACTGATGGTTCAAAAATTAACAGTGCTGTGCCTAAGCTGGCATAGGTATACATTAACAAAGCCTACTCAGAACGCAATTGACTCTCCTAACTCGCACAAGCTCCTAGAAGCTTCTTAGGAGTCTCCTTGGGGAAGAACTATGATGGTCAGTGTGATCATAATCAAGTCTTCCTTGCTTAAAGCATTCTTCATTCAACGAGCGCGCCAAAGAGTACTGACTTCAGTTCAGTGCTTTTCTATATTCTTTCGACTTTTCCTGACAATTCTGTTCATCAGTAAAGTATGATCTCGCCTCATGAGTACTCCACGAAATTCACTTGCATTCTTGCCCAAAGAACACGCTAAACAGCCAGCTAACTTGTGCTCTATATAATGCTGCCTGCGCCCAAAACAACTAAGAAAACGTCTGATCATTCGCAGAAAGAAAAATGCCCGAAAGCGGCAGCGTGAATTTCAAAATTGGCCCTAGGGCCACGGAACGTCACTCCTAATCGGAAGCAACGCTATTTCCCTTAAAATGACTTGCACGCGCACAGAATTGGCATGAATTCGATCATGGAGGAATTGCATTTTCCATCTAGAAACCCCACTACTCACAAACAAAAACTTCAACGTTAAATCACTCTACTGCCCATGCGCTGCTCAAAAGGAGCAGCGTGACTTTCAAAAGTGCTCGAAGCTGACTTGCACATACACAAAATTGACAGAAGGTAGTAATATTGCCCTCAACTTCCCCCCCTCTTGTTCAACTCTCAGACAAATCTCGAAAAAAATTTAAAATTCTCCACATCGTTCATCCACTTATTCAATCGCTGCCGTACTTACACTTATCAGTGAGTAAGGAAAGATGGAAATGTAGAATTTCTTCAAAACCATTCTGTGCGTATGCAGAACTCCCAAAGGATTATTTCACGCATTTCACGATTTCTCAATAAAATGATGAAACTCACCTAAGATTTCACGTTTCTTCCATATTTAAATTAGTTGCCTTGATGATAGCGATCGCAAGAATCAGATAAATACGTATAGAAACTGAAATCAATAGGTAAACAGATTCACTTTGAAAATAACTCAAATAAAATTAGCCCAGTATTCGGATTTCTATATCGTTAATTAATTTTTGGCGCTCATGTTCCTCGGAAGAGAGTGCTTAACTCAATTTGCCCAAATGTCCGAAATTATCGAATTGTTTGATGAAAATGGTCTTGAACGATTTAGTTCGACTCACTGATGAAGAATCCGTGGTCAAAATCGATTCTGTCCGGCCGGTCTGGCCGGCCCTCCGTTAACACGATTAATCTCGAACGGAATGAGCTAGGCAGTTGAACTTTTCAGAGTAGGTTTAAGGGTTAAATATTCGGCTAAGTTCGTTATTGGGTAGAATCGGTCTGATGATTTCGGATCAACGTAATTTTTTTTTTTTACATAACAAATTTCAAAATATTTTGTTTATAAGATGCAGTTTTATCATAAGAATCCATCGATATCATTTTGAACTCTAACAAGCAAATACTTTCGGAGATATGATTTTTCAAAATTTCAATAATACATCGTAATTCTATGTATTCACAGAATGTGAACACAGAATCTATCTGTGTTCACTGTTCATAAATGTTATCTTATCTAGCTATTAGAGATAGCTCGCCTTCTAGTTCCAGAGTTCTTATGATCTCCAGTATCCAGGATGGCTTCATGGAGGCTACGTCTTCGCTCCTGCAGATTTCTTGCCCAAAGCATTCCTTGCGTTGGTTTGAGATGGCGAGGTATTCCGTTATCAGATGATCAGGAGTTTCATCCTCCTCCCAACAGAATATGCACTCGTCAGTTTCTGGTAGCCCTAATCTCATCATATGCTTCCTAAGGCCTCAGTGTCCTGTGAGGAAACCAGTGAGGAGGTGCAGCGTGTTCTTACAGAGGTCCAAGTATTTCTTGGATCAGACAGTGCCAAGTGTCAAAGTTCCGGAGGAATTTCTTGGTGTGATACATTCCGGGGAGAGATCTCCAGAAAATAACTCTTTCAGTTTCTTCTTTCATCCGGAATTCACTTTTGTAGGTGTATACAGGGTGTCCCAAAAATACCACGCGAAAGTGACACTGGAGATAGATTGGCATTAGGTCTATCAGATAGCATCAACATGACCTCAGTAAAAGTCCGCTGGTTTTCGAGATATCACCACTTTTGTGTATTTTTTAAAAATCTCCAGTTTTCGGTCTTTTATCGCCTAGCATTGCTAGAAATTACTTCAAACTCATGTTTTTTTTACCTAGGCTATCCTGAATAGTTGCTTTAAACAATGAAGTAATAACTTCACCGACAACTAGAACAAAATCCTTCAAAAAATGTCTAACTTGTTGTATTTTATGCCGAAGTTAAAACGTTTACTTAAGTTTGACTGACTGCTGTGAAAAAAAATTATATCAGACTGAATTGACAAATAATCGCAAAAACTGGTCCATTTCATGCCCTTTTCAAAATGATACAAGACCACCAATTTTTTTATCAGAACCAGAATTGCTACTTATTAAAAAAAACCAAAACCCTTATCGGCTATCTCGCTCCCACATTCATTGTTTTGTAACATGGAAACCGGTCCGACTTTCACAGACTAGGGGTCTTCGAATAGTCTAGACCAGGGGTCACCAAATGGCGGACCGCGGTCCAGATGCGGATCGCGAACCTTTTTTTTGCGGACCATTTTTCCAGTAAACATGTATTCTTGATTTAAAAAATTCAGATAACTTTTCGTTTTATTTACTAATTATAGATATTGGATTTAGATTAACTGCTAGTCAAATTCTTATGCCATCATTATGCTATCAACGACCCGCGACAGATATACAGATTTTGTGAACGGACCTCCAATGAAACTAATTGGTGACCCCTGGGTTAGATACGTTTGACGGATTTACTCATTTCCTAATATTTTCCGAACAGATAGAGATACAGAGGAAATAGATACATAAATCTAAACGTCGTCCACCGACCAATCATCGGGGAAAATTTGGATATCTAGATGTGAAAATCATAGATTTCGTCCGGGAAAGAAGAATTTTCCTTCGATTCCGGGTCAAAAATATTTCTAAGTGCCGACCCAAATAAAATTTTTCATGGTATATCGATACGGAGCTCGTGTCTAGTTAAATCGAGGTCGCTGATCACGAATAAGCAATTAGTTTTTCCCTAAGTGGCGTACTTTGGGAAAATTTTCACTTAGAGTGAAAACATGGACGAAAATAGGTCAATTTTGGAAGTTCACACCGACCAAAAAAATCGGAGTAAGGTGTTGTTGATTTTTGCCCTCATATACGGATCCTTTATCTACTGAATAAACCAAACAGAAAATGTCCAGGCCGTACTATTCGGAAATTATGATTTTTTTCCCAAGGGTCTGTTTTTCGGAAAATTCATTTCGCGGTATCTCCGCGGAAAATTCTCTAATGAAAAATCCGATCATATATTCGTAATCTACGGTCCCGAATTAGTAAATGACGTAATTTGCATCGAAATCGGAGACCGGTCGAATTTTGGCAATTTTTTAATACATTAGCCTTAAAAAAATCCCATTTTTCGAGAAAAATTTTTTGACGCAAAACTATGGAGCGGGTACTCATTCTTATAGATTCGGGGCCGTAGATTCCGAATCTACGATCAGATATTTATTACAAAAATTTCCCGGGGAAATATCGAGGAAAGAATTTTCCGAAAAACAGACCCTCGGGAAAAAAACCATAATTTCCGAAGCGTACGGCCTGGACATTTATTGTTCCAATTATTCGATAGATAAAGGATCCAAATATGACGTAAAAAACCAGGAACACTTTACTCCGTTTTTTTTGGGTGGTGGAAAGATCCAAAATTGACCTATTTTCGTCAATTTTTTCACTTTAAGTGAAAATTTTCCCAAAGTACGCAACTTAGGGAAAAACTAATTACATATTCGTGATCAGCGACCTCGATTTAATTAGACACGAGCTCCGTATCGATATACCATGAAAACAATTTTTTGGGTCGGCACTTAGAAATATTTTTGACCCGGAATCGAAGGAAAATTCTTCTTTCCCGTCCGAAATCTATGATTTTCACATCTCGATATCCAAATTATTTTCCCCGATGATTGGTCGGTGGACGACGTTTAGATTTATGTATCTATTTTTTCTGTAACTCTATCCGTTCGGAAAATATTAGGTAATGAGCGAATCCGAAAACGCCAAAAAGTTTTCTCTAGTATCCAACACATACAAAAATCTACAATTTTCCGATTAGGTCGACGCGGCTTTGGTTATTCACTAAATCGGGTACGCAGATCACGAATCTGTAATTAGATTTTCCGTATCTCGATTAGTTTCGGAGCAATGACGAAGAAAGTCGCAATTTCTGGCTCTACCTCCGGAAAATGGACTAATCAGTCGGATTTTTCGCCATATTACCAAAATTAATCGAGATACGGCAAAACTAATTACAGATTCGGAATCTACGCCCTCGATTTAGAGAATAGCCAGAGCCGTGGCGATCTAATCGGAAAATTTTAGATTTTTGTATGGGTTAGAATCTAGACAAAGGACTCACAGCTCTGGCAATGTGTTAGTTGTTGTATGCATTTTATCAATATTTCACAGGAAATAGGTCATAAATACTTCTACAAGGGTTAAAGTATTACAAGATATTTTACTTGCAATTATCTTTCCGTGGAAAATATTAATTTCAAGGGTGAGACCACCCATGCAAAAATAAACCAGTTAACCCAAAACATTTAAGTTTTGCAAGCGAGCTGCTTTGTTTAGAAATACAAATGAGCGCTTCCCAACATGTGAAGTCATGGGACGCAACAGTGGTGATATCTCGAAAACCAGCGGACTTTTACTGAGGTCATGTTGATGCTATCTGATAGACCTAATGCCAATCTATCTCCAGTGTCACTTTCGCGTGGTATATTTGGGACACCCTGTATACCAACCCCACAGTAGGGTTCTGGGCCAATAAAGGGGGTTTGTGCTCCGTTCTTGACAAGTGTGTTGGCCTCCTCATTTTCTATGATTCCCGCGTGACCAGGAACCCAGACCAAGGAGACCCTGTTGTTCTTGTCTACTTCATTGAGTTTTCTTCGGCATTCCCATATCAGCTTGGACTCGATAACATGGGAGCTCAGAGCTTCAATAGCAATTTGACTGTCAGAGTGGATTGCTATGTCACATCTCTGATTCATTTCCACGCATCTTTATATTGCAAATACTTCTGCACGAAAGATGCTCGGATAGGAGCCTAGCGATAGTGAGCATTTGGTGCCTGGTCCATATACTCCAGCGCCAGCTCCTGTATTGGTTTTTGAACCGTGGGTGTACCATTTAATGGCATTTCTTTGAAGAACTTGGGTGGTGGATTCCCTGTCCCAGTCTTCTTTCCTACCGAACATCGTAATAAAGTTCTTTTCGATGCTTACTTTCTTGATCATTTCGTCACTAGGAAGATTGGCTGATGAAATGTACCTGGTAAGAGAGTACCAGGCTTTCTGGTTTTTAATACTCTCATTACCTGTTCCTTTCCTAGATATTCTGAGAATGGCTTCATGGATCATTTTCTCTATCGCTAGATGAAGTGGTGTGAGATTTGTTATAACCTCAAGTGCCCTGATAGGACAGGTTCCCATAGCTCCATACCAGCCTTTGTAACTTGTCGAGGGATTTCCTCGTACTATTCTGGCTTGTTTTTGAGTACCAGGACTACTGCCCCATACGTAATTATGGGTCTCACAATCATGACGAACATCCATCGCAGTATCTTAGGGTTGCAGTCCCAATTCTTACCGGCTAGATTCCGGCACGCCGTTGAAGCCTTTGTTGCTTTGCTGGCAATGATTTCAACATGCCTATTCCACAGAAGTTTACTATCTAGTGTTACCCCTAGATATTTAACTTCAGACTTCCAATCTATGATATCTCCGTTCAAAAAGATGGATATCACAGCTGGAAGTTTCCTTCTCCGAGTAAACAGAATCACTGTGTAGTATTGTTCGGGTTTATGCTGAGCACCAGTGACAAGCACCACTGCTCGATAATTCTAAGGCCGTCCTGTAGTAAGTTAACCCTGTATATTATAATTATAGGTAAAGTAATTGAAAATACCAACCTTCAGAGTTTTCATCTGCTCTTTGAAATTGTCAATAGAGAACGCTATGGTAGCTTTACATGATATATTGGCGATTTCCAGTTCTTTGACTAGATCATTGATCGGCAGTAGGAAAGCATTTTCACTTTGCGTAAAAGCAGTAACGATTTCCCAGCCGAAATGTTTCAAAAACTGAATTTTGGCAGAGTTATATGAAGAATCTGGAGGGATTGTCCGAAAGAATAAAGGAAACTTCCTGCGATCGCTGAGGTTTGGAGAAGTAGAACCAAATGATATCTGAAAATATTAACAGTTGAATTTTGTTTGTTTGGAAGAATACCTCAACATGGATACCTGAGGAATATTCCAGTAAGGCATGATGTGTGCTAATCGTTCGGTGACATTTGAGCAACTTGATCCAAGAACTACAAGAATATTTTTATTGGAATATAGAGCATAAAAAAACCTGTCCACTCCGATGCCTGGATCACACTGAAAAAATATTAAATATTATTTAGATTAAAAAAAAATCAAAAAGTTTTAAAACTAAGATTCTCGGCCAATGAAACAATGTATTCATTATTATTTATTGGCAACGTTTCTGCCACATATAGTTTCATCTTCAGACTAATTAAAGAATTCCTAAAAAGTACTGACGCGATGTCAGGCCTCATACACTATCACGAAATACTGCATCAACCTTCAAGCCCTCTTTTTGGCGCTCTTGTTCCTCGGAACAGAGTGCTTATCATTTTGCCCAAATGTCTGTAATTTTCGAATTTTTTGCCAAGAATGGTCTCAAACGACAAAGTTCAACTCACTGATCAAGAATCCGTGGTCGATTCTGTCCGGCCGTCCGTTAACACGATAACTCTCGAACGGAATGAGCTAGACAGTTGAAATTTTCAGAGTAGGTTTGGGAGAGAAATATCTCGGTTAAGTTCGTTATTGGGAAAATCAGCTGGATGGTTTAATTTGTTTTAAGATGCAGTTTCACCATAAGAATCGATTGATATCATTTTCAAATCTAATAGACTAATACTTTCGGAGATTTTCAAAATTTCAATAATACATCGTACTTCTATGTTTTCACAGAATGCGAATTATATCGGTCTGTGTTCTATCTGTGTTCACTGTTCATACATGTTGTCTTATCTACCTATGACAGACATGTCAAATGTGTTTCTGATCTTTCAAACAAATATTGAATGCAAAAGGACCAATTATAGGATATTATAATTACCCCTACCCTAAATGCTCTGTGATAATCCATATGATGATGGAAATATATAAATTGATAAGTTTATCAAATTGGGTTCAGAATATCTTCAGTGAAATCAAAAATGTTATATTGACTAAGCTTCAATTGATATAATAAATAGTTTTCAGATGATATTTGAGGAATGAATATATCGGATAAGTTCGTTATTTAATTGTAATTTAGTTTCTTTTATGTGCAGTTCTATCATAAAAATTCATTGATATCATTCCCAACTCTGAGGAAACAATAATTTCGGAGATGAAGTGTCAAACTTGGAACAAGAGCACCAAAGCTCCTGTCCACAGGGCTTTCCTACATTTTCAACCGAGTTCTTGATTTCAGTTCGATCGATCGGAACTGTATTTTTGAAAATATTGGGAAATCAAAATTCGGTTGATGGTCTGTGCAAACGTCTGTAATGTTCGAATATTTTGCCGAATATGGTCTCAAACGATTAGGTTCAACTCAGTGATAAAGAATTTGAGATCGAATTTGATTATGTCTGGCTGGCCGTAGGGCTTTTACTGTGATAACTTGAGATCGGAAAGAGATAGTAATTTCAGGGTAGAATGCGCATCCGAATTTGACAGTCAAGATCGTAAATAGACATAATAGGCCAAACGATTTCGGAGTTTTGTTGTTAGTTACACAATAACTCGAAAAATACAGATCCGATCCATTTTAAATTTGGTAATTAGTTGTGCCCCATTTCTTGAAACTTTTGGTTTTACCATCTGATGTTCTCCCACCTTGCTGCCTTGAGAGAGACGCCACAGACCGGTTCAGGATCAATGAGTCTCGAAGAAACCCCTTTGCCACCACTGAGTTCCCTTTCTGATTGCCTTCTATGTCTGAGTGGTCCTGAACCAAGATGAGCTGCAGCACTCTTCCTGTTCAGCAATAGTAGTCCAGCAGTCCTACACAAGTAGGGACGTGCAGTTGTAGAAAGCCAAGGCCTTCAGGGCAGCTTGGCTATCCGAGGATCTCAATTCATCAGTGAATCCATCCTTTCTCATATATGAGCTTCACGCAGTGGTCAACGGCGAAAATGTCTGCTTGAAAGACAGTCGCAAATCTACCCAGGCTTATATAATCTCCATCAGCAATTTTGCAACTATACTGACCCCCGCTCCCACACCTTGGGTGGTAATGGAGCCATCTGTGAACCAGCAGGGGCCCTCAAACAGCTGGGTCCTAGAGATAGCCCAATCGTATTTGCCGGGAAAGACGATACCACACAGAGTGGCATACACTGTGTGGTTTTGGATATATGTAGGTAGATAGTCAGGCTGCATGTTACAAAAAGTATGATATTATATTATAATTCTCATAATTCTACGATTGCTGAAATGAATTAGACAACGTCACAATTCATAGATAGAATAATTATATCATTCTGTGAAAACATAGAAATACAATTCATATTGGAATTTTGAAAAATAATATCTCCGAAATTATTAGCTTGTTAGAGTTAAGAATGATATCAATGGATTCTTATGGTAAAACTGCATATTGAAAATAAATTAATTTGGAATTTGTTATGCAAAAAAAAAATTTTTTTTTGTTACTCCGAAACAATTTCTCGGATTTCGCTCAATAACGAACTTAGCTGAGATATTTACCTCCCAATCCTACTCTGAAAATTTCTACTGTCTAGCTCATTCCGTTCGAGCGTTATCGTGTTATCGGAGGGCCGGCCAAACCGGCCAGACAGAATCGATTTTGACCACGGATTCTTCATCAGTGAGTCGAACTAAATCGTTCAAGACCATTTTCATCAAACAATTCGATAATTACGGACATTTGGGCAAATTGATATAAGCACTCTCTTCCGAGGAACAAGAGCGCCAAAAATTAATTTACGATATAGAAATCCGAATACTGGGCTAATTTTATTTGAGTTATTTTCAAAGTGAATCGTATAGCGTCGTATTCACAAAGCATTCGATCTCAGTTAAGTCGTAACTGAGGTCCTCAGTTAAGGACAATTTGAATCGCAACCTCAGTTAACGTGAAAATTAACGTAAAACAGGTCTGTTTCACCACCGTTAAATACTTTTTTTTCAAATTTAATGCTTGTGGCTTTTACTTGATGCAAATCCATATTAACTCAATGAAAAATTATATACGATTTACACTTATTTATTCAATATTGTGACGCGTTTCGTCGACACAGCGACTTCATCAGACTACGTCAGACTACGTCTGATGAAGTCGCTGTGTCGACGAAACGCGTCACAATATTGAATAAATAAGTGTAAATCGTATATAATTTTTCACCGTCAAATACGTTAACTGAGGTTGCGATTCTTATTTATCCTTAACTGAGGACTTCAGTTAGGACTTAACGGAGATTGAATGCTTTGCGTTCGAGAGTTATCGTGACTACGGACGGCCGGCCTGCCGGACAGAATGAATTTCGACCACGGATTCTTGATCAGTGAGTCCAACCATATCGTTTAACACCATTTTCATCGAAAAATTCGAAAATTACAGACATTTGTGCAAATTCTTAAGCACTCTGTTCCGAGGAACAAGAGCGCCAAAAATTACTTTAACCGACCTGTTTATCACATAAAATAATGACGTAAAATACACCCCATAAAACCACATCATATTCAAGTCATATGGCGGCCAGAAGACGTCAGATGACGAATAACCACCAATATTCGACGACGTACAGACATCATCCAGCTACCTGGGGCGCAAATTAATTAATTTCATTGAGTAGGTTGAACTTACCCTCGTGTCATTCACTAGTAACTTCAAACTGTAGCCAGGCAACACGTTCATATCATTTATGTGCTGAATAGCAATTTGAGCGGCTAATAATTCACTTTTACCTTCCGCTCTTTCACCCCACTTCGTTGAGAGCTCAAAAAGCCCCAAAATATTCACCACTTTCCTCTTACTAGCTGTTGAATTCAATCCATCGTTCCTTGCCAGAAGAGAAGCATTCCCGGACAACTTTTCCGGTGTAAGAATACCATCCCAGTAATCGAAATTTAGCAGCACTTCTGTCTCGTTTCTGAAGGAGCTGAATGGCTTCTTGTTCGGAACCAGAACAGGTTCCTTCATATTAATGTAAAAGGTGATAAGACCCACTGACACAAATAGTATGCACACATGTTTTTGAAATAAGCTCAAATTTGTCATCTCACTTTCGTTCTTTCTGGAAAAATTGCAGTTGGAACTTTGGAGCAAGAATGACTCATTCCAAAGCGCCAAGGAAAGGCATATGATACGAACTGAACTTCTTAAAACAATACTCTTCTTGAAGGTTTTAAGAGGCCTGTTGTAATGTACTTCAATCTGCGCGGTAGGGAAAGGCTCCTTCAGAAACAATCGACAAGTCAGCTTTTTAATTTTGCTTCCTTCAGATTATCAGGGTTTCAGGTCCACTCGAAGATTTCCCTTCAAATATGATTGAAGATATATCGATAATGCGGAGACCGAATTCCCATATACAGTGCTCACCAATTGTAGTGGATTTTGCAAGATTTACTAAATTTTATAAATATTCGGAACAATAATGTGTCTTAGTAACTTTAATCGGCCGTACCTATTCTGGGCGACTTCTCTGCGATATCGCAATAAACCTCTCGAAATATTCCCCAGGGTGAGCAGTTTGAGAACTTCCCCATGTGATATATTTGAGATGTTACTGGGCTCCTCCCCTGTGGCGGACATTTGGAGGTGATAGGGAGCTCTTGGCGACCTCCCAGCGATATCGCAATAGGAGTCACAATATCCCGGCAAGAGCTCGCGAAGACATCTCTGGGAGGTCCCTGTGTTACCTGGGTTGTACTGTAACACCATCTATAATCAAACTTCGTGAAACCCACCTTATACTTAAGCTAATAGGAACCAAAAAAGGAAAAAAAAAACATTAATCAATTGACATATTAAAAGTGCCAATTGACCGATAATGTGTCAATTGAAATATTAATGTGTCAATTGCAATATTAATATGTCAATTGATTAAACGTATTATTTGACACATGAAATTTGATAATTGTCAAATCTTTTATTTTCACTAATACGCCGTCATACGTTTAACACCATTTTCGGCCAAAAATCCGAATATTCCAAACATTTGGGTAAAAAGAGTCCGTTCAGAGGAACAATCGCGCCAAAAATTAATGATTTAAGGAAATGGTAAAGACTGAAGTTAAGTGACAATTTTTTTAATATCGTGTATAGAGCCTCCCATGATAAGTCTCAATGTTGTTACCCGATTGGTTGAAGAAAAAATCAAGTTATCGTTGAATGGCTGAGGCATGGCCTTCCAAATTTCTCACTATTCATTCGCTAGTTCCTGTAACCTTTGTTGGTAATCCTGGAGGCGGTTAATTTACTTCGACAGTCTACCCCGACAGTTCGGTCCAATGCAATTCATATTGAGTGAACATGATGACAAGTCCAATCTCGTATTTCCATGAAAATGTATCCGTTCATCGGCAATTCTAGCCCACATGTACGTGGGGTGGAATTGTCCTCGAAAAAAATGAAATGTTCTCCAATTTTCCATCAAATGGTGCAATTGTTGACTCTACAACCATGTTGCGATATCTCACAGCCGTCATCGTTTGATTAATTAGGACCATTAGAGGTCAGTGCGAACATTGAAACATATACCTCCCCGGATACAAACTGATACATAAATATCAGAATTTAAAAGTCTGTGATCTTAGACGATTATCTCATTACTCAAATATGTCATTAAAATGGTACGAAATGTATTCATATTTCATATCTTATGAAAGCTGAGAAAACGATCTATATATCGATGGTAAATTCGATTAACACCTATCTAAGAGTGTCCATTGTGAATAGACAATTGAACATGCGCGCAAAAGCTACTGACCTCACGTCAGTGCTTGAACCAATTTTTCTAATTCAAGGCAAAAATTCAAAACAAACAACGATGGGCTTGAGATAATAAAATTTTACAATTAAGAAAAAAAGGGTAGATGCACTTGGGCTCTCCCGATTTTTTGAACACCAAAGACTAAAGGGGTTGCCACCTTTAGTCTTTGGTGTTCAGAAAATCGAGAGAGCCCTGGTGCATCTTCCCATTTTTTCTTAATTGTAAAACTACAGTTCATTAATCATTACTAAAATGCATGGATATTAGAGAATTTTTAGGGTAGGTTTCGCTGAATTGTGTACGTAGTTACATAAAGGGAAACGATATGTTTTGTTGTCTGAAATATTATTTCAAATAACTATTCTAGGTGGAAATAAATGGAAATTTGTTCCTAAATAAAAAACAAAACTTTTTCAATTGAAAATTTGATATCATGGCATAATAAATCCCTAATGACCATAAATTTGGGTAATACGTAGTACCTATACGGTGAAACAAACCTGTGAAATATGGGATCGTCCATTAATCACGTGAGGCTCGAAAGGAAGAGGGGGGGTGTTGGCAAAAATCACGAAACATCACGAGGGGGGAGGGGGTAGTGTCGTAAGATATCACGTGTACCTATTTATTTTTTGTTCTGGGGAACATCGCCTTATCATTTTGCCCAAATGTCTGTAATTTTCGAATTGTTTGCCGACAATGGTCTCAAACGATTGGGTTCAACTCCCTCATGAAGAATTCGAGATCAAATTCGATTCTGTCCGACCGGCCGGCCGGCCGTTGCCACGATAACTTGAGGACGGAAAGAGGTAGCGACTTGAAATTTTCAGGTTAGGTTGTGCATCTGAATGCGACATTTGAGTTCCTTTCTAGGCATAATCGGCTTGACGGTTTTGGAGTTAAACCCATCTGAAATTTGGTTGTTATTCCCTCAATAACTCGAATAATACTAAATCGATTGAATTCACACATAGTTATTGATTGCATAATGCCAAAGCGCAAATTCTTGAAGAACTTCATGACGATCGTATCACTAGAAAATTTTCAAAAAATCATTGAAAATTATTGAAAAAAATTCTATATATCCGTAACTATTCGTCCGACGCCGCTCTACTGCCAAGTCCCAACGATCAGATCTATATTGTTGGAGATTGTGTGAGTTCGGTAGATGAATGGGTGACCGTTGCCTCGATAACCTTCGAACGAAAGGAAATAGTGACTTGCAATTTTCAGAGAGAGTTGCTTATCCGAATGGGAGAGTTGAGTTCGTTCACGAGCATAATCGATCCAACGGTTTCAGAGTTATACCCACCTGAAATATTATTTCCTCGATAACTCCAAAAATATAGACTCGAGCGAATTGAAGCTTGGTAACTAGTTGTAGAATATCGAAATAAGACGTGTTCAAAATTTCATAAGAACCGTATCCCTAGAAAATTTCAAAAAAATGGCGAAAAGAAAATCTTGTTATCCGATATTGCTGGCAACACTGCCTGCAATAAATTACAGTGACTATATTCTCATATAGTCACTGTAGGCATCGCCAGTGAATATCAGTTAGACGACCAAATTTACTGCACAGTACTCTTCAGGAATATTGGAACGCGCCTTTCGCCAAACGCGTGATTTCTAAACCGATTTCAGAATAAAATTAGATTATACTTTATATCTGTAATTGAAGATGATATTCTAAAAATTTTAAGATTCTTTGTTGGTTCTAAAAAATACACGTGATTTGGTTGGGGGGAGGCCGGAGGGGGGTTGAGCTTAATCCTCACCAAGTATCACCAAGGGGGAGGGGGGTTAAAAAATGCTGAAAAAAACCTAATGAGATTAATGGACCGCCCCTATGTTATTGATCAATAAATAAGGGAGAGCGCTAGATCTCGTGCTTTATTTAAGTACTTTCAACAGTTTTCCGAAATTTATTTGCCTCTTTCATACTTTGGCTATTAAATACGAGTTTAAGGAGTACTATTATTGCTGAGTACAGTTTTTTCGATGCTATTTTTAAACTTTCACATTCGTACATACGCCTTCCGGACATTCACTTCATATAATTCTCATTCACGAATATAGCATTCCTAGGTTGAATCCTTCCATGGGTAGTGTGAGCATTATAGCATTGCATTTAGAACACAACATTTTGTTATGATTTCTATATACCTACAAGGCTGTGAGTATCCAGTACGATTTATGAATGTGAAATGTTAATATGAAATTGAGAATGGCCCCATAATATAAGTGCTGAGGCCATAAAAAGTTTTCCATGAAAATGGCAGAGAATGGAAGAACATCCACCTGTCAGATCTGACTTCTAGTTGTCAACCTCCAAATTTGTTTATTATGATTTCATAACAAATTGTTCAATGCAGTTTTATCTATCTTATGAGATTATATACAGCTAAAAAAGAGAAAATTATCATTATGTGTAATTGTTTATTGTCCGAAGAAAATAATATGTGATGTCAATTACGCGAAACGAAAAAGTGACGTGTTTTATTTCAATCTGACTCATAGTGCTTTTGTTTACTTGTTCTAATTATTCAAGACTGGTTCATATCAATCATGAGTGATAATTCTGAGACTGAAGATGTGCGAGAACTCTTCGTACAAGATGGAGTTCTCTTATTTTCCGCAGCTGCATCATTCATTAGTTTCGTGAAATCTGTAGGAACTTTAATGATAACTCAGTATGCTGATGGCCATAAAAATATAGAATGGAAACCAATAGATGTTACAGTAGATTCAGACATTCAAGATCAGGAGTGGGCGGTAGTAAACACAGTTGAAAGGCGAATCAGAACATTAAGTGGTTCCGTACCACCAGATTACAAAAATAGATCAAAGTATTTGAGAGTTAACTTTGAAGAAATTAAAAGCTTCAGAGTTTCTGATAAAAATCGGAGATTAACCTTCAATGATGGAAAATCAGAACAAATTTGCACTTATCTCTTTCAGCATGGCAATTGTGAGCATTTTGTGAATTATTTGAAATCCTTAGTGCAGACAATTCCTTCAAGAAGGGACAAGCATTTGTTCGTTATTCTAGATAAAACAAATCCTGAATTAGAAAAGATGGATAGGTCTTTCGCAGAATTGAATGTTTATACTGACAGTCCTCCTCGTGTTTGGAAAATTTGGGATGATTTTCAGGAAAGACCAATGGTTGCTACCTTTGAGGCTTTTGCCAAGATCACAGATTTAGGTTAATATGCTGTTCTGGCTGGAATGCTTAATAGGCTGGTTTGATTTTTAGTTTATAGGAGTCCAGAACAAAGAGAAATGAGTGACGATGTGAAAGAAATACTGAATAAAAGTATTACAGAGTGTGGAAGTACTTCTACGAGCCATTCACAAGGTGATTATGAAGTGGTAGATGTGCCTCTTTTGCCAAAACGCAGAGATTTTCCCAGGGGTAAACCATTAATATTAGATCAATGGCTTGGGGTTCAAGATCATGAAGGAAGAATTGAAGATTCAGAATGTTTGAAGCTTATAATATTCCAAGGGGTGAGTGATCCACAATTGTCTCATTGTTTGTTTTTTACTTGAAATTTTTATTAAGGGAATCACACCTTCGTTGAGAAAAGAAGTATGGAAATACCTCTTAGATTATTATCCTTGGAACTGTACACAGGCAGAACGACAAAAAGTGATATTACAAAGAAATGATGAATATTTCTCGATGAAATTACAATGGAAAACTATGACTAAGAGTCAAGAAGATAATTTTACAGATTATAGAGAAAGAAAATCACAAATAGAAAAGGATGTCAGTAGAACAGACAGGACGATAGATTTTTACTTTGGTGATAACAATCCTAACCTTCAAATTCTCAATGACATTCTGATGACATATGTTATGTTCAATTTTGATTTAGGTTATGTACAAGGAATGAGTGATCTTCTTGCTCCGATCTTACATTTGATGCAGAGCGAAGTCGATGCTTTCTGGTGTTTTGTTGGATTCATGAACAGATTGGTATGTCTGATTTATTCACTCTGTTTGAAGTGCGTTTAAGATATACAGTGTTTTTGGTGAGGTATTTCAACAGGATTAAGAACTCCTTGTGTTAATTTGGCATATCAGATAACCTAATTAGATGTTATGACTTTGTCACTTTTCTGGTGCTCATTCAGGAGCTACGGGCAAATTTCTTTTTTTCAGAAATGAACGAGTTTTTCACCGCTTTCATGATTGATAATAGTATTAAATTAATTTTCCTCCATATGACCTTTGTACCAGTAAATAGGCTTTATTTTGTCAAAAGTAGATAAATAAATTCCGCCTAATAGAAGGATAAATAATACAGGAGGCGCTTGTAGTCTTCTTGTGAAATATCATGAAGTATTAAACTTAAACTGACCTTTGAGTACTTAGAGAAGGCTTCAATATGGAGTGGTTCATATAGAAAAGGGAGATATATACAGTGTTACCGGAGTAAATTATATAGTATGTGGAATGGAGGAATGTGTCAACTCCCTTTTCTATATAAACCACTTCAAGTCTTTATATATGTACAACACTCTACCTACAGGGTGTCCCAAAAATACCACGCGAAAGTGACACTGGAGATAGATTGGCATTAGGTCTATCAGATAGCATCAACATGACCTCAGTAAAAGTCCGCTGGTTTTCGACATATCACCACTGTTGCGTCCCATGACTTCACATGTTGGGAAGCGCTCATTTGTATTTCTAAACAAAGCAGCTCGCTTGTAAAACTTAAATGTTTTGGGTTAACTGGTTTATTTTTGCATGGGTGGTCTCACCCTTGAAATTAATATTTTCCACGAAAAGATAATTGCAAGTAAAATATCTTGTAATACTTCAACCATTGTAGAAGTATTTATGACCTATTTCCTGTGAAATATTGATAAAATGCATACAACAACTAACACATTGCCAGAGCTGTGAGTCCTTTGTCTAGATTCTAACTCATACAAAAATCTAGAATTTTCCGATTAGATCGCCACGGCTTTGGCTATTCACTAAATCGAGGACGTAGATTCCGAAACTGTAATTAGTTTTTCCGTATCTCGATTAATTTTGGTAATATGGCGAAAAATCCGACTGATTAGTCCATTTTCCGGAGGTAGAGCCAGAAATTGCGACTTTTTTCGTCATTGCTCCGAAACTAATCGAGATACGGAAAATCTAATTACGGATTCGTGATCTGCGTGCCCGATTTAGTGAATAACCAAAGCCGCGTCGACCTTATCGGAAAATTGTAGATTTTTGTATGTGTTGGATACTAGAGAAAACTTTTTGGCGTTTGACGGATTCGCTCATTACCTAATATTTTCCGAACGGATAGAGATACAGAAAAAATTGATACATAAATCTAAACGTCGTCCACCGACCAATAATCGGGGAAAATTTGGTTATTGAGATGTGAAAACCATAGATTTGGGACGGGAAAGAAGAATTTTCCTCCGATTCCGGGTCAAAAATATTTCTAAGTGCCGACCCAAAAAATTTTTTTTCATGTTATATCGATACGGAGCTCGTGTCTAATTGAATCGAGGTCGCTGATCACGAATATGTAATTAGTTTTTCCCTAAGTGACGTACTTTGGGAAAATTTTCACTTAAAGTGAAAAAAATGACGAAAATAGGTCAATTTTGGCACTTTCCACCGCCCAAAACAATCGAAGTAGGGTGTTGCTGATTTTTTACGTCATATTTGGATCCTTTATCTATCGAATCATCCGAACAATAAATGTCCAGGTTGTACGCTTCGAAAATTATGATTTTTTTCCCGAGGGTCTATTTTCCGGAAAATTCTTTCCGCGATATTTCCTCGGAAAATTTTTGTAATAAATATCTGATGATAGATTCGGAATCTACGGCCCCGAATCTATAAGAATAAGTACCCGTTTCATAGTTTTGCGTCAAAAAATTTTTCTCGAAAAATGGGATTTTTTTAAGGCTTTTTTGCCAAAATTCGACCAGTCTCCGATTTCGATGCAAATAACGTAATTTACTAATTCTGGGCCGTAGATTACGAATATATGATCGGATTTTTCATTAGAGAATTTTCCGCGGAAATACCGCGAAATGAGTGTTCCGAAAAACAGACCCTTGGGAAAAAAATCATAATTTCCGAATAGTACGGCCAGGACATTTTCTGTTTGGATTATTCAGTAGATAAAGGATCCATATATGACGGCAAAAATCAACAACACCTTACTCCGATTTTTTTGGGCGGTGTGAACTTCCAAAATTGACCTATTTTCGTCCATTTTTTCACTCTGAGTGAAAATTTTCATAAAGTACGCCACTTAGGGAAAAACTAATTGCATATTCGTGATCAGCGACCTCGATTTAATTAGACACGAGCTCCGTATCGATATACCATGAAATCTGGAGATTTTTAAAAAATACACAAAAGTGGTGATATCTCGAAAACCAGCGGACTTTTACTGAGGTCATGTTGATGCTATCTGATAGACCTAATGCCAATCTATCTCCAGTGTCACTTTCGCGTGGTATTTTTGGGACACCCTGTATATTTAAGAATAAATTTGTAGATCGCCATACGATAAATAAATAAATAACAGGTAAAATAACTCGAAGTAGAATGATAATGAATTCAATACTATTCCAATCAAGAAAACAGTGATAAACGTGGTGTCATAATTAAATTGAGTGATATGAATGGAGTGAAAATTTCGGATTCGTCATCTACACAGCGAAGTTAGTAAGTGGTGATTTTTTGAGCGAAATTAGAGCTGTTGACCTAAAACTGTATTTTTACCCAAATGAGAAATTCAATCGACTACGATGTGACATTGGTAATCATGATATCGAGATCAGATCTGTATTGAAAAGTATGGGACTATTCAATAGTTAATAACCCTAATGAGTTGAAACTTTTGTACTAGAGTTCTAGAAAATAATGCCTCACTATTGAAACACCAGATATGACATTCCTCTCTTGAGTAAAAACTAACCATTGTTTCTGCAGAGTTCGAATTTTGATGTGGATCAAAATGGAATGAAAGAACAGCTGAGTAATTTATACACCCTTATTGCCTTTATAGATCCAGACCTTGCTACTTATTTCAATAACCATGATTCAGGAAATATGTTCTTTTGTTTCCGCTGGCTGTTGGTTTGGTTCAAGAGGGAACTCAGCGAAGAAGATTGTATGTCTTTTTGGGAAGTCCTATGGACAGGTTTTCCTTGTGAAAACTTTCATCTTTTGGTATGCTGTGCGATTCTCGTCCAAGAGAAACAAACACTTATGGAAAATAATTATGGATTTACAGATATACTGAAGGTATGTTTTTCAAATAGCTGTTAAGTTAAATCATGAAACATTTATTCTTTGCACATCGCCAAAATTCTTGGAACCCTTATGTTTGTCAAAATGATACAATAATATTTCAAGTAATAAGTTTATTATAAAACATACTCAATTTGAATATACAGGGTTCCCAGAGTAGGTGTAACAAACTTATAGGGTAGATAGTACAAAACCTAACCTCACTTTTGAGATACAGGATGTTAAAGTTGGAAAAAATATCTTCTTTTTTGCAATAATTCCAAAATTGTTGAAGATATCTCTATGCGACTCAAAAGAGCCACACCGCTTGTTGAAAGTAAACTTTTAAGATTTCTTATATTTTCAGTGGCTTAAATAAAATATAAAAAAGCACTGACGTGAAGTCAGTACTCCTTGGCGCGCGTATTCACGTTGGCTAATTTGAATTGAATGATGAGTGTTTCGAGCTCAGTGGATAGATCGAGCCGGAGTTCTACTCAAAGGGTAGTGGACTCCATTCACTGTCTGGTCAAAAATTAACAGTGCTATGTCTAAGTTGGCGTAAGGATAGAGTAACAAAGTCGACAAAGATCACAACTGAATCTCCTTAGTGGCACAAGCTCCTAGGAGCGTCTGAGGTATATCTTTGGGGAAAAAGTATAATCATAATCACGTCTATAGCACGCGCGCCAAAGCAGATTGACCCCGCATCAATGCTTTTTCAGGCTTTTTCTTTCACAGCGAAGTCAATTTGCATTTGCGCGCGTACCATAGACATGATTAGATTATACTGGTCGTCCTAAGTCTTTCCCAAGGAGATACCTCAGACTCTCCTAGGAGCTTGTGCGACTAAGGGCTAATTTCACCAAGCTCTGAACCGAGATCAATGTTGATGTAAACTCCGTTTGAGACAATGTCGGAATTCACCATGCTGGTTCAAGAGGTAAACCGCGTTTTACGTTAACTGGCCATTTTTGGTGTCGCAATAAACAGAAACCGAGTTTACGCGGTTTGACATTAGGCAATATTTGAATTTGAGGATTGTTGACACTTTTTACCGCGCTTATTTCGTAGATCGTAGTTTGTTTTCGTAGTTAAAAAATTAAGAATACAAATAAATATAATGTTTTATTATTTCATATTATCTAGTTGGCTTGTACCATTCCAGATGCCGACATAATATTGAAAACAACAAAATGAATTATATTTAAAATGAAAGTTTGTTATCAATACTTCAAACTTTTTTGGTATCTCTTATTCAACAATTTGTCCTCGAAACTATACGTCCCTGCGTATATTCAATTTCCCCATTATGTTGATTCGCAAGTACTCGTTGGAGTCCCATGCTGTTCACCGAGGGGAGCGAAAATGATAATTGGAAAGCTACTGATAATAATCTTCCCCGTCCTGTTGTTCATCAACGCTGATTTGTATGTTGCACTGATGCGTCCAAATAAGTACGAAACTCTTCTGCTGTTACTCAACTTTGATGACGACCCACTCTGAGGTTTACTATTAACATGGATCTCTGCTAGTTTGTTCATTTGAAGAATTAAACTGCTCCACAAGAGTTAGGGATAATCGTTTCAACTAAAATAACTGACATTCTGAAACCTTTGTTTGCGCTGAAAACGTAATTTAATAGAGTTTTAGGTTCAAAACTATAAATGCACGTAAGTTTTTTGGTCTGCAAGATATACAGGGTGATTAACAGAATAGGGTCAAATTTTATTGTTTTTTTGTCTTTTAATGCCTTCAGTACAAGGTATGGCCACCACGGGTATCAATGACCGCCTGACATTCGTTGCATACTGTCAACGAGGGTGTTGAGCATATCTTGAGGAATTTCATTCCATAAACGAGGCAGCAGTGCTTTGAGTCATTCAATGTTTCTGGTGGACGTTGGTGATCATCTAGTCTTCTTTGTAGCATATGCCATGCATGTTCTATGCAGTTTAAGTCTGGAGAATGCGGAGGAATTGGTAAATGTGGAATACCATGCTTGTCTCGCGCATTTTCTACTATTGCTGCACGATGTGGTCTTGCTTTATCGTCAAGAAATTGGAAAGCTTCACCAATGGCAGCATGAAAATTTGGCACTACGTTGCCGATGACATGTTCCCTATAATGTAAAGCAGTCATATTGTCAGGACAAATGTGAAGGTCTGTGCGCCCGTTGTAACATATCCCAGCCCATACCATAACAGAGCCTCTTCGAAATAGATGAACCTCTTGCACATGACGGCGCTTTCGGGGTATACGCGGCATAGTCCATACCCTTATTCTTCGAGAATCTGAAAATCGACCGTATCTGGATTCATCTGTGAATAGTACACTACGCCATTGGACGCACATTAACATGCTGCCTGGCCCATTCTAATCTTTGTCGTTTATGCTCACGTGTTAACGGAACACCCCTCAATGGACGTCTAGAAGCCAGGTTAATCTCCCCCAAACGACGTCGGATGGTTTCAATGGAAATTTCAGAACCATTGGCATTTAAAAGTCGATTTCCCAGCATCCTACATGAAGAAAGAGGATATCTCCTCGCCGAAATGGTGACAAAACGGTCTTGTGCGGGTGTTGTTTTTCTTGATCCACTAACCCTATGTCTTTCCTGCACCGAACCTGTCTCATTGAACCTATTCCAGAGTCGCGATATTACACTTTGCGTTACTTGAAATGTTTCTGCCTCAGCGACTTGAGTGAGGCCACCCTGTAGCACACCGATAGCCCTATTAGCCTCGGCGTTTGTTAATTTACGTCTTGGCATCTCAGGAAGCTCGTGAAATTTACTTCGATATCGCTAAGGGACTGACAATAAATTAACTGCATATTGAAATGCTAAATCTTACGAAAAATGTGAAAAACTGACAAACTCAAGAAAAAAGACGATCAGGTGGTGAAAATATGCATTCAAATCGAATTAATAAGTTTTTATTGGCAGTTGATCATGTTTTTGATATTGTGTTTAAAATTTTACGCTCCTCAGAACAACTTAATATGATATCCCTAACTCTTTTGGTGCAGTTTATTAGATATTAACTTCAATGGATATTATTCACAATTTAATTAATCTGTTTCTACAGCACATCAACGACCTCTGTGGAAGATTGAATATTGAAGACATACTGAACGACGCCCAAGGCATCTATTACCAAATCAAAGAATCGAGGCAGTTGAATGACATTGTCAGACTCTTGTTGGGACTGCCCATACCTGGAAATAGTTTATCAGACAACCGCGAAACTTCTCCGTTCGAGGAAAATATTGGCTCAAGTAATGGATCAAGTGTGCAGCCCCAAAGCTCTCAAGATAGTGTAAGAGTAAGCCCTGATGAAAATAGTTTTGAAAAATGTATATCGTCCAATTTCTTATAATGATGCACTACTTTTGATTTTGAGCAGCTTGTATATTATTATTACGATTGTTTATGAATCTTGAATTATTAAATATAAATTTTCAAAAATTTATTGTCATAGTTCTCAATCAAATAAAATTCCCATACGATATAGACCACATTAGTTAGGTTAGAATCATTCGCTTGGCGGGAGATCCATATTCAAATTTTTTAACAAGGAATTTCAACTTGAGATGAAACCACCCTATTTAAAAGAGAATGTTAGTACAGAGACAACAAGTATTGGGTACCTTCATCATTAGTACATGTTTTCATATTAGAGCAAGAGCCCACGACGGCCAGACTTTCGTTATTTTATAAAAGCTGAAAGTTTGTCTGTGCATGCCCCCTATATAGGTAAGAACGGCCAGATACTATAGAGTTTGGGTTGTGGTTACTTTGGCAGGTAACAGGTAGTAAAGTTGTAAAAAATAGTACCTTACTTTCGTTAAAGTATAAAGCCCAATTTTTTCATATTTTCTTCGGGATAACGTTAGAAATCTCATCATCCATTGCCGGACACTTGTGATGGTTGCTACCCCCTGCCAGACAACCCTAAACTTTAATAAATTATACGTAATTATACTTTCGTCATAATATAAAAGCTGAATTTTATATATGTTACTGGGGGACCTATGAGAAAATGTTACCTCAATAGCCGGACAGTTTAAATGGTTTTTACATCTTGCCAGACATATTGAAAGTCCGCAGTAGGTGCGAGCGGGAGTGCTTAGTCGATTGCGATCGTTATAACGAAATAGATATAGGTAATATAACGCCACTACTCCTCCATTTCACTTCGCAATAATAATCTTCACGTCAAGCTGACTGCTAATGTAGACAAAAAAAATCACGATGAAAACATCGCGATGTTTTCAATACATCACTAACCGAAAGATGATAAGCAGTAAAAGATCGCAATCGACTAAGCGCCCTATCTCATGCACACCCGCTTGAAGTTTCAATGTGTCTGGCAAGATGTAAAAACCATTAAAACTGTCCGGCTATTGGGGTAACATTTTCTCATAGGTCCCCAAGTAACATATATAAAATTCAGCTTTTATATTATGACGAAAGTATAATTACGTATAATTTATTAAAGTTTAGGGTTGTCTGGCAGGGGGTAGCAACCATCACAAGTGTCCGGCAATGGATGATGAGATTTCTAACGTTATCCCGAAGAAAATATTAAAAAATTGGGCTTTATACTTTAACGAAAGTAAGGTACTATTTTTTGCACCTTTACTACCTGTTACCTGCCAAAGTAACCACAACCCAAACTCTATAGTCGCTGACCGTTCTTACCTGTATAGGGGGCATGCACAGACAAACTTTCAGCTTTTATAAAATAACGAAGGTCTGGCTGTCGTGGGCTCTTAGGCTATATTATTTCCACATTAAAATCTACTTCTATTTATTCTTAAATCAAAATTGAAACCATTCTAGTTCGATAGATTTCCGTATGTCGTAGATGACTTCTGTTGTGCGTCATTACAAGGCCGATTTAGGGTTAATATGTTATTATTTTTGACTGATTTCGGGTGAGCTAAGACATACGTCAATCGAATTTGGTGAACACTTTTATATTTATTAATTATTTTGCAAATATACAATTTTGTTATGAAAACTTGATTCTAGGTGGTTGAGAAAGGTTCACAAAATCTATTTCAACCAAAATCCTTAAGAAATTAACCAAAGTATCTGAAAACAGGCGAGAAATTCGCGTAAAATTTAGGTCCATAAGAAATGCATGGGGAATTCAGTGCTCGGATCCACGGATGGATCGTAATTCAAATTTCCCGCCTAACCTAACTAATGTGGTCTATTGGAAGGCACATAATTTAGGTTAGGCGGCAATTTTGAATTACGATCCACCCGTGGATCCGATCACTCAATTACCCATGTATTTCTTATGTACCGTAGCCTTAGTAATCAATCAGACCGGAAGGTTAGACGTTGCCGCTCTTACCATCGGAGGTCTACGATGCACGTACAAAGAACCGATGATCAATGCATTACAGAGTTTACGATGTGAAATGCTTTAATTGACAATAACATTAAGAACTGTAGGGTGAAAAGCAATACGGCATTTCCTTTATTTGTGATTAGTTTCATAATCTGTCATCGCCAATAATCCAAGAGGTAGCAGTATTATTGAGTCCCAAAAGATTACAACCAGACTATTCGATTTTCTGAGACATTCTAAGTCAATCAAACATTTATAAACATCGAAAATTAGAAAATAAATAGATATTAGCCCTAGATAACGATCTCAAATATGATATATTTGAGAAAAATCAAGAATCTAATATTTTTTGTCCCAGTCGCTATAAATATTGTCATAACGAATTGCCAAATTTTGTCTTCGTTGCTCTGGATCAGTTATTTTATTGGGATTTGGGGACTTTAAATAATAATACGAGACAGTATTCATTGGAATGAATTTTTTATCATAATTTCATGGCCGTTTATTTATTTCTTAAATATGATTTCCGCCGTATGTCCGCCGAGGCTACGAGTTATATAGTCCATTCGATCAGTTCAATTTTTCACTAATTTTTCCAATAAATCTGGCTGTATAGCATCAATGGTTGCTTGAATATTGGCTTCCAATGCTTCAAGAGTTGCTGGTTTGTCGGCATAAACCAACGACGTTAAGTCGCACATACGAGTGGGCCAGTTAACAGGACCACTTCTGGAAATAATGTTGTCACCAAATTGATTTTGCAATAAATTGATGTTTAAGCACGTTGTGTGGCAAGTTGCGCCGTCTTGTTGGAACCAAATGTCGTCGATGTTTAACCGATTAATTTTTGGATACACGAAGTACTCTATGAACTTCGCGAACAGATTTATGTTTTCAAAGTAAATTTCCACAATTTGGAAGCGTTGTTGTGGCTTTAAACGATTCATGATGAATGGACAAACCTTACTGCACAGAAATGTCACACAGTTTGACATACTCACCTGTCAAACAATATACAACAACCATCGAAACTTCTTGCTTGCATTATTGTACCAGTTGCACATGGTTTATTGTACCTTTGTCTTTGGAAATAAACATTATTATTATTATTATATTATAACTAAGCGATATCTTGAGAAACTCCGCAATAGCAATTTCTTATTAACGGTTTACCTGCGATGATTTGAGGAGCTCGCATTACGAATGTCTTATTCTAGTTATCTGTGTGATATGTTTAAGGAGCTTGCAATAGGCATATCTTAGGGATAGGAATTTCCTATTCTCGATAGATTTGAGATATCTTGAATATCTCAGAATTGGAGCTCGCAATACATCCTCATTGTAACCTGCAAAAGATCTCTCTGTGAGGTCTGTGTTACCTGGGTATTCCCTAATAGCACAAGTGTATTCCCAAAATGTTCCCGGAATATCCATTTGCGACAAAAGATATGTTCCGGGAATGTCGCAAAACATCCCGGGACACCCCGGGAACATTCCCGGTAAAGCCCATATGGGCAAATCGCACATTCCGGGAATGTCCCATCGGGACATTCCCGGAACATCCGTCGATGTTCGCGGAATATTCCAGGGGCACCCCCGTGGCAGTTCGTAAGAGCGTTCCGATAATGTTCCGGGAACATTTTGACGGAACACGTTTTAGGCACTAATGGACATTCTTGGAATAGCCCGGGGAGGGGGGGGGGCTGGTTTTTTGTAGGTCGGGGGAGGGGGGGCTGGTTTTTTGTAGGTCGGGGGAGGGAGCATTAGATTGGATTGCGGGCTGGAGGGTGCAGGGGATTGTTTTGGGTAGGTTGGTGGTGGTTGGCAGAACGATATAAGTATAATAATCCGTAATAAAATAATGCATATACATAAATGTATTTTTAATTGAGCCATAAACTGAAAGGATACAAAGTATAATAAAATCCAAAATATTCTTCATACAGCCTCCAGAATCATACCATGCTGGATCTCCTTTTCCTTTCTGGAGCTCTCCTCAACCACCCTCTGATAGAAATTTCTGTTTCTTTCCTATTTGTTATTAAGTTTGTTTTCTCTGATGCATCTAAATGGAGAGTAATTTATTAGTAAACACTAACAGGGAGATAGGGTTTTTTTTGCTGAGGGTTTTCCATAAGCTCTAGTATCGTACATCGAATTCTATGGTACCTTGTTTCACTAACCTCTGCTAACACATTTGTATGTTTCTTCAAACTTTCTTGTTAAATGAACAAAATATAATGCTCTGAGTTCAAAAGAATATATACATATTTATTAATAAACAGCGAGGTACCATCGAGCTAGAGGCATGTCAGAAGTAGTATGCTTTCTTATAGTTGTACCATTGATATTCATCGCATAGTACAATTAAAATAATTGAATTCGAAATTAAACCAAACTTACCAACAATTGCTTTCGACAAGTTCGAAGCTCCAAAGTTATATTTGCCACTTCTGCCTAAATACGTGAACTGCATGGCTAAATCATCCCGTATTATCGGAGCCAAGTATCTTTTTACAAATTCTGTCAAGTTGTTTCCTCCGATTTTGGAGAAATAGTTTACCTATAAAAAAAAGGATCAATGATATGTCACAGGGTATCTCATGAAAACTAGCAAAAATAGAGTTTTTGACATATTTAACTATTTCTGCAATTCGAATGATGTCATATTAGATTTGACTATAACTGAACATCTATAGAGAACAATTAAAAAAATCATGAAAATTACCATGCCAGAGTAATTTCCCTGTTCTTCTAAAAATACATTAAATTCATCTAGAATTATTTTGTTTCCAATAGGGGAATCTATATTGGCCTTTGCCAAAATGCCTATTTCCTCAACTGGTTCTCCCCTGCTCACATGGCTCTTCAATAGGTGATCGACTTTTCCATTAAGTTCCACCAGTAATGATGTCATTACGTAAATTGATTTGCTATCCGGTTTTTTTGCATGCCGTAGTAGAACCTGAAATACAAATTTATCTTAGTGGAAGAAATTTCCAGAGTAAATACAAGAAGCATTACTATCTCAACAAAGAAAACTGAACAGCTTATTAATTTATTAGGAAATAGCAAACCAATTATATTATATAAATTTCTAATTGATATATGAACTTCACAACCAGGGAAAACTAAAACTTTTGCCTTTATAACCTTATAAATTGGTCCAGCTCTAGTCTATATTGACATTTTCATTGTAAATTTTGCAATTTACATTATCTCCATAACATAATACTAATTCATACTAATTGTGGGTTTGAAACCAGGGGATCAATTATTGACGAATAATTTTATCAGGCATTTGCATCAATAAAATGGTTTGTTTTCCTAACCATAAAATTAAAATACATCTTTTCTTTCTGTATAAATATATCAACTGAGAATAATATTTGTTACTTACCTATATAAATCAGGTATACTTCTTAATTCTTATCTCGAATATAACAACAATATACAAACTTACAAGGGAACAGATGCATCTTTGAATAAAGAATTCTTTATTCAAAGAGATGCATAGACAAGATGACAATGGTGACATATTGGTTCAAAACATAGAATTTGAGAAACTCTTCTATGAAAAGACAAATGAACAAAAATGTTTGCTGGCCTCGGTGATCCAGTACGAGAAGGTCTCACTTTGTTACCAAATCCTGCTCAGGCTATGGATATGGTCCAGTATGAATGAGTAAAAACTGAAATATCACCAAACTTTTACAGACTAAATATATTTAAGTGAATTAAACCATAAATGAGTATATTTTATATCTATATATATATATATATATATAGCACAGGTTAATCTGTGTATATAGATAGAGTTTTGTGCAAGATTTTCGTAAGTTTTTTAGCATGTTGTTTTGTCTAGTAAAAATATGAATCAAAGAAGCACAAGAAAATTCAATAATCAATAATATATATATTTTGTCTGATTTCGGATTTTTAAACGACAATATTTGTCAAAATAATATGTTCCGGGAACATTCTAAGCGGAACATTCCAAGTGGGACGTTCCGGGAGCATTCCAATTGGGACGTTCCGGGAACATTCCGAGTGGGACGTTCCGGGGATATTCCATAGGAGGCCGGGACATTGCGACACGTATGGAACATGAATGGGACGTTCCGGGAACAAAGTGTGTTATTAGGGTTAACCATAGCCTCCTATATCTAACAGGCCAGAAGACTCGTCGACAATGCGACGTTGCCGATTCTACAGCGGAGGGTTATGCTATGCGGAGTGTCAGTTCCTGGCCATTTGTTTATGTTTGGGACTCGGTTTTCAAGCGTGTCGGTGTTGAAACGTTCGAGTTCGGTATAGGTATTTTCAGTTTGTTCGATTGTTTTAGTGCTTCAAGTGAATATAAAAAGTGTTTGTTTTACCAAATAAATGTTAATTGAGTTGAGTGTTCACGAGTTTCATGTTTGGAATTTGGATATCTGAGGTATAATCAGAATAAGGTTAGTTACACATTTGGAATTCTTCGATTTGCGTTCATCATGACTCGTACTTGTGCAGTTCCTGGTTGTAATAGTAATTATAAATCCACACACGAAAATTTTTCGGTATTTAGATTACCAAAGGATCCTTCAAGACGACGAAAATGGCTCAATGCAATCCATAGGGAAAAAAGTTTCAAAATTAAGAATAATTCTGTAGTATGCATAAGACATTTTGTAGATGCATATATTGTAAAAGAAAATTCTCTACCGACTTCAGATGGATCATTTATTAGTATCCCGAGAAAAATTCCTAAATTAACAGATGACGCATTCCCTTCAATTTTTCCAAATCAACCAAGTTATATGTCTTCTACAATTACTCCCGAAAGAACTGATCAAAAATTAGCAAAATTTAGTTTTTCATCATGATAATATTTTTACCGACTGGGACACCTCCATAAAGTTAGCAGAGCCACTTGCGAAAATTTCAATGAAACCTATTGCATTAATTGTCGAATATTTGTCGAGAATTTGTCGTGAAAGAAAAAAATTTGTCGCGCGCTTAGTTTTTTTTATATGGGGTGGCTCTGCTAACTTAATATTAAGTTAGCAGAGCCACTTGCAACAATTTCAATGAAACCTATTGCATTAATTGTCGAGTATTTGTCGTGAATTTGTCGTGAAAGAAAAAAGTCTGTCGCGCGCTTAGTTTTTTTTATATGGGGTGGCTCTGCTAACTTAATATTAAGTTAGCAGAGCCACTTGCAACAATTTCAATGAAACCTATTGCATTAATTGTCGAGTATTTGTCGTGAATTTGTCGTGGAAGAAAAAAGTTTGTCGCGCGCTTCGTTTTTTTTGTATGGGCTAAATTAATATTTGGCTAAAGGGGCCACACACAAATCACGTAAGTTGGTTAATCGTATTTTTCTTCAATCAGAAATGAGCTGAATAATTGTCGAACGACCCAAACATATTCGTCGTGACAGAAAAAATTTTGTCGCGCGCTTAGTTTTTTTTTAAATGGGGTGGCTCTGCTAACTTAATATTAAGTTAGCAGAGCCACTTGTAACAATTTCAATGAAACCTATCGCATTAATTGTCGAGTATTTGTCGTGAATTTGTCGTGAAAGAAAAAAGCTTGTCGCGCGCTTCGTTTTTTTTGTATGGGCTAAAACAATATTTGGCTAAAGGGGCCACACACAAATCACGTAAGTTGGTTAATCATATTTTTTTTCAATCAGAAATGAGCTGAATAATTGTCGAAGGACCCAAACATATTCGTCGTGACAGAAAAAAATTTGTCGAGCCCTTAGTTTTTTTTAAATGGGGTGGCTCTGCTAACTTAATATTAAGTTAGCAGAGCCACTTGCCACAATTTCAATGAAACCTATCGCATTAATTGTCGAGTATTTGTCGTGAATTTGTCGTGAAAGAAAAAAGCTTGTCGCGCGCTTCGTTTTTTTTGTATGGGCTAAAACAATATTTGGCTAAAGGGGCCACACACAAATCACGTAAGTTGGTTAATCATATTTTTTTTCAATCAGAAATGAGCTGAATAATTGTCGAAGGACCCAAACATATTCGTCGTGACAGAAAAAAATTTGTCGAGCCCTTAGTTTTTTTTAAATGGGGTGGCTCTGCTAACTTAATATTAAGTTAGCAGAGCCACTTGCCACAATTTCAATGAAACCTATCGCATTAATTGTCGAGTATTTGTCGTGAATTTGTCGTGAAAGAAAAAAGCTTGTCGCGCGCTTCGTTTTTTTTGTATGGGCTAAAACAATATTTGGCTAAAGGGGCCACACACAAATCACGTAAGTTGGTTAATCATATTTTTTTTCAATCAGAAATGAGCTGAATAATTGTCGAAGGACCCAAACATATTCGTCGTGACAGAAAAAAATTTGTCGAGCCCTTAGTTTTTTTTAAATGGGGTGGCTCTGCTAACTTAATATTAAGTTAGCAGAGCCACTTGCCACAATTTCAATGAAACCTATCGCATTAATTGTCGAGTATTTGTCGTGAATTTGTCGTGAAAGAAAAAAGCTTGTCGCGCGCTTCGTTTTTTTTGTATGGGCTAAAACAATATTTGGCTAAAGGGGCCACACACAAATCACGTAAGTTGGTTAATCATATTTTTTTTCAATCAGAAATGAGCTGAATAATTGTCGAAGGACCCAAACATATTCGTCGTGACAGAAAAAAATTTGTCGAGCCCTTAGTTTTTTTTAAATGGGGTGGCTCTGCTAACTTAATATTAAGTTAGCAGAGCCACTTGCCACAATTTCAATGAAACCTATCGCATTAATTGTCGAGTATTTGTCGTGAATTTGTCGTGAAAGAAAAAAGCTTGTCGCGCGCTTCGTTTTTTTTGTATGGGCTAAATTAATATTTGGCTAAAGGGGCCACACACAAATCACGTAAGTTGGTTAATCATATTTTTTTTCAATCAGAAATGAGCTGAATAATTGTCGAAGGACCCAAACATATTCGTCGTGACAGAAAAAAAATTGTCGAGCCCTTAGTTTTTTTTAAATGGGGTGGCTCTGCTAACTTAATATTAAGTTAGCAGAGCCACTTGCCACAATTTCAATGAAACCTATCGCATTAATTGTCGAGTATTTGTCGTGAATTTGTCGTGAAAGAAAAAAGCTTGTCGCGTGCTTCGTTTTTTTTGTATGGGCTAAAACAATATTTGGCTAAAGGGGCCACACACAAATCACGTAAGTTGGTTAATCATATTTTTTTTCAATCAGAAATGAGCTGAATAATTGTCGAAGGACCCAAACATATTCGTCGTGACAGAAAAAAATTTGTCGAGCCCTTAGTTTTTTTTAAATGGGGTGGCTCTGCTAACTTAATATTAAGTTAGCAGAGCCACTTGCCACAATTTCAATGAAACCTATCGCATTAATTGTCGAGTATTTGTCGTGAATTTGTCGTGAAAGAAAAAAGCTTGTCGCGCGCTTCGTTTTTTTTTGTATGGGCTTATTTAATATTTGGCTAAAGGGGCCACACACAAATCACGTAAGTTGGTTAATCATATTTTTTTTCAATCAGAAATGAGCTGAATAATTGTCGAAGGACCCAAACATATTCGTCGTGACAGAAAAAAATTTGTCGAGCCCTTAGTTTTTTTTAAATGGGGTGGCTCTGCTAACTTAATATTAAGTTAGCAGAGCCACTTGCCACAATTTCAATGAAACCTATCGCATTAATTGTCGAGTATTTGTCGTGAATTTGTCGTGAAAGAAAAAAGCTTGTCGCGCGCTTCGTTTTTTTTGTATGGGCTAAAACAATATTTGGCTAAAGGGGCCACACACAAATCACGTAAGTTGGTTAATCATATTTTTTTTCAATCAGAAATGAGCTGAATAATTGTCGAAGGACCCAAACATATTCGTCGTGACAGAAAAAAATTTGTCGAGCCCTTAGTTTTTTTTAAATGGGGTGGCTCTGCTAACTTAATATTAAGTTAGCAGAGCCACTTGCCACAATTTCAATGAAACCTATCGCATTAATTGTCGAGTATTTGTCGTGAATTTGTCGTGAAAGAAAAAAGCTTGTCGCGCGCTTCGTTTTTTTTGTATGGGCTAAAACAATATTTGGCTAAAGGGGCCACACACAAATCACGTAAGTTGGTTAATCATATTTTTTTTCAATCAGAAATGAGCTGAATAATTGTCGAAGGACCCAAACATATTCGTCGTGACAGAAAAAAATTTGTCGAGCCCTTAGTTTTTTTTAAATGGGGTGGCTCTGCTAACTTAATATTAAGTTAGCAGAGCCACTTGCCACAATTTCAATGAAACCTATCGCATTAATTGTCGAGTATTTGTCGTGAATTTGTCGTGAAAGAAAAAAGCTTGTCGCGCGCTTCGTTTTTTTTGTATGGGCTAAATTAATATTTGGCTAAAGGGGCCACACACAAATCACGTAAGTTGGTTAATCATATTTTTTTTCAATCAGAAATGAGCTGAATAATTGTCGAAGGACCCAAACATATTCGTCGTGACAGAAAAAAATTTGTCGAGCCCTTAGTTTTTTTTAAATGGGGTGGCTCTGCTAACTTAATATTAAGTTAGCAGAGCCACTTGCCACAATTTCAATGAAACCTATCGCATTAATTGTCGAGTATTTGTCGTGAATTTGTCGTGAAAGAAAAAAGCTTGTCGCGCGCTTCGTTTTCTTTGTATGGGCTAAAACAATATTTGGCTAAAGGGGCCACACACAAATCACGTAAGTTGGTTAATCATATTTTTTTTCAATCAGAAATGAGCTGAATAATTGTCGAACGACCCAAACATATTCGTCGTGACAGAAAAAAATGTGTCGAGCCCTTAGTTTTTTTTAAATGGGGTGGCTCTGCTAACTTAATATTAAGTTAGCAGAGCCACTTGCCACAATTTCAATGAAACCTATCGCATTAATTGTCGAGTATTTGTCGTGAATTTGTCGTGAAAGAAAAAAGCTTGTCGCGCGCTTCGTTTTTTTTGTATGGGCTAAAACAATATTTGGCTAAAGGGGCCACACACAAATCACGTAAGTTGGTTAATCATATTTTTTTTCAATCAGAAATGAGCTGAATAATTGTCGAAGGACCCAAACATATTCGTCGTGACAGAAAAAAATTTGTCGAGCCCTTAGTTTTTTTTAAATGGGGTGGCTCTGCTAACTTAATATTAAGTTAGCAGAGCCACTTGCCACAATTTCAATGAAACCTATCGCATTAATTGTCGAGTATTTGTCGTGAATTTGTCGTGAATGGAAAAAGCTTGTCGCGCACTTCGTTTTTTTTGTATGGGCTAAATTAATATTTGGCTAAAGGGGCCACACACAAATCACGTAAGTTGGTTAATCATATTTTTTTTCAATCAGAAATGAGCTGAATAATTGTCGAACGACCCAAACATATTCGTCGTGACAGAAAAGAGTTTGCCGCGCGCTTAGTTTTTTTTAAATGAGGTGGCTCTGCTAACTTAATATTAAGTTAGCAGAGCCACTTGCAACAATTTCAATGAAACCTATTGCATAAATTGTCGAGTATTTGTCGTGAATTTGTCGTGAAAGAAAAAAGTTTGTCGCGCGCTTAGTTCTTTTTGTATGGGCTAATTTAATATTTGGCTAAAGGGGCCACACACAAATCACGTACGTTGGTTAATCGTATTTTTTTTTCAATCAGAAATGAGCTGAATAATTGTCGAATGACCCAAACATATTCGTCGTGACAGAAAAAAGTTTGCCGCGCGCTTAGTTTTTTTTAAACGAGGTGGCTCTGCTAACTTAATATTAAGTTAGCAGAGCCACTTGCAACAATTTCAATGAAACCCATTGCATTAATTGTCGAATATTTGTCGTGAATTTGTCGTGAAAGAAAAAAGTTTGTCGCGCGCTTCGTTTTTTTTGTATGGGCTATATTAATATTTGGCTAAAGGGGCCACACACAAATCACGTACGTTGGTTAATCGTATTTTTTTTTCAATCAGAAATGAGCTGAATAATTGTCGAATGACCCAAACATATTCGTCGTGACAGAAAAAAGATTGTCGCGCGCTTATTTTTTTTGTATGGGCTAAATTTATATTTGGCTAAAGAGGCCACACACAAATCACGTAAGTTGGTTAATCGTATTTTTTTTCAATCAGAAATGAGCTGAATAATTGTCGAACGACCCAAACATATTCGTCGTGACAGAAAAAATTTTGTCGCGCGCTTAGTTTTTTTTAAATGGGGTGGCTCTGCTAACTTAATATTAAGTTAGCAGAGCCACTTGTAACAATTTCAATGAAACCTATTGCATTAATTGTCGAATATTTGTCGTGAATTTGTCGTGAAAGAAAAAAGTTTGTCGCGCGCTTCGTTTTGTTTGTATGGGCTATATTAATATTTGGCTAAAGGGGCCACACACAAAGCACGTAAGTTGGTTAATCGTATTTTTTTTCAATCAGAAATGAGCTGAATAATTGTCGAACGACCCAAACATATTCGTCGTAACAGAAAAAAGTTTGTCGAGCGCTTAGTTTTTTTTAAATGGGGTGGCTCTGCTAACTTAATATTAAGTTAGCAGAGCCACCCCATTTAAAAAAAACTAAGCGCGCGGCAAAATTTTTTCTGTCACGACGAATATGTTTGGGTCGTTCGACAATTATTCAGCTCATTTCTGATTGAAAAAAAATACGATTAACCAACTTACGTGATTTGTGTGTGGCCCCTTTAGCCAAATATTAATTTAGCCCATACAAAAAAAACGAAGCGCGCGACGAACTTTTTTCTTTCACGACAAATTCACGACAAATACACGACAATTAATGCGATAGGTTTCATTGAAATTGTTACAAGTGGCTCTGCTAACTTAATATTAAGTTAGCAGAGCCACCCCATTTAAAAAAAACTAAGCGCGCGGCAAAATTTTTTCTGTCACGACGAATATGTTTGGGTCGTTCGACAATTATTCAGCTCATTTCTGATTGAAAAAAAAAATACGATTAACCAACGTACGTGATTTGTGTGTGGCCCCTTTAGCCAAATATTAATTTAGCCCATTCAAAAAGAACGAAGCGCGCGACAAACTTTTTTCTGTCACGACGAATATGTTTGGGTCATTCGACAATTATTCAGCTCATTTCTGATTGAAAAAAAAATACGATTAACCAACGTACCTACGTGATTTGTGTGTGGCCCCTTTAGCCAAATATTAAATTAGCCCATACAAAAAGAACTAAGCGCGCGACAAACTTTTTTCTTTCACGACAAATTCACGACAAATACTCGACAATTTATGCAATAGGTTTCATTGAAATTGTTGCAAGTGGCTCTGCTAACTTAATATTAAGTTAGCAGAGCCACCTCATTTAAAAAAAACTAAGCGCGCGGCAAACTTTTTTCTGTCACGACGAATATGTTTGGGTCGTTCGACAATTATTCAGCTCATTTCTGATTGAAAAAAAATACGATTAACCAACTTACGTGATTTGTGTGTGGCCCCTTTAGCCAAATATTAATATAGCCCATACAAAAAAAACGAAGCGCGCGACAAACTTTTTTCTTTCACGACAAATTCACGACAAATATTCGACAATTAATGCAATAGGTTTCATTGAAATTGTTACAAGTGGCTCTGCTAACTTAATATTAAGTTAGCAGAGCCACCACATTTAAAAAAAACTAAGCGCGCGACAAACTTTTTTCTGTCACGAAGAATATGTTTGGGTCGTTCGACAATTATTCAGCTCATTTCTGATTGAAAAAAAATACGATTAACCAACGTACGTGATTTGTGTGTGGCCCCTTTAGCCAAATATTAAATAAGCCCATACAAAAAAAACGAAGCGCGCGACAAACTTTTTTCTTTCACGACAAATTCACGACAAATACTCGACAATTAATGCAATAGGTTTCATTGAAATTGTTGCAAGTGGCTCTGCTAACTTAATATTAAGTTAGCAGAGCCACCCCATTTAAAAAAAACTAAGGGCTCGACAAATTTTTTTCTGTCACGACGAATATGTTTGGGTCGTTCGACAATTATTCAGCTCATTTCTGATTGAAAAAAAATATGATTAACCAACTTAAGTGATTTGTGTGTGGCCCCTTTAGCCAAATATTGTTTTAGCCCATACAAAAAAAACGAAGCGCGCGACAAGCTTTTTTCTTTCACGACAAATTCACGACAAATACTCGACAATTAATGCGATAGGTTTCATTGAAATTGTGGCAAGTGGCTCTGCTAACTTAATATTAAGTTAGCAGAGCCACCCCATTTAAAAAAAACTAAGGGCTCGACAAATTTTTTTCTGTCACGACGAATATGTTTGGGTCCTTCGACAATTATTCAGCATATTTCTGATTGAAAAAAAATATGATTAACCAACTTACGTGATTTGTGTGTGGCCCCTTTAGCCAAATATTGTTTTAGCCCATACAAAAAAAAAGAAGCGCGCGACAAGCTTTTTTCTTTCACGACAAATTCACGACAAATACTCGAAAATTAATGCGATAGGTTTCATTGAAATTATTACAAGTGGCTCTGCTAACTTAATATTAAGTTAGCAGAGCCACCCCATTTAAAAAAAAACTAAGCGCTCGACAAATGTTTTTCTGTCACGACGAATATGTTTGGGTCGTTCGACAATTATTCAGCTCATTTCTGATTGAAAAAAAATATGATTAACCAACTTACGTGATTTGTGTGTGGCCCCTTTAGCCAAATATTAATTTAGCCCATACAAAAAAAACGAAGCGCGCGACAAGCTTTTTTCTTTCACGACAAATTCACGACAAATACTCGACAATTAATGCGATAGGTTTCATTGAAATTGTGGCAAGTGGCTCTGCTAACTTAATATTAAGTTAGCAGAGCCACCCCATTTAAAAAAAACTAAGGGCTCGACAAATTTTTTTCTGTCACGACGAATATGTTTGGGTCCTTCGACAATTATTCAGCTCATTTCTGATTGAAAAAAAATATGATTAACCAACTTACGTGATTTGTGTGTGGCCCCTTTAGCCAAATATTGTTTTAGCCCATACAAAAAAAACGAAGCGCGCGACAAGCTTTTTTCTTTCACGACAAATTCACGACAAATACTCGACAATTAATGCGATAGGTTTCATTGAAATTGTTACAAGTGGCTCTGCTAACTTAATATTAAGTTAGCAGAGCCACCCCATTTAAAAAAAAACTAAGCGCTCGACAAATTTTTTTCTGTCACGACGAATATGTTTGGGTCGTTCGACAATTATTCAGCTCATTTCTGATTGAAAAAAAATATGATTAACCAACTTACGTGATTTGTGTGTGGCCCCTTTAGCCAAATATTAATTTAGCCCATACAAAAAAAACGAAGCGCGCGACAAGCTTTTTTCTTTCACGACAAATTCACGACAAATACTCGACAATTAATGCGATAGGTTTCATTGAAATTGTGGCAAGTGGCTCTGCTAACTTAATATTAAGTTAGCAGAGCCACCCCATTTAAAAAAAACTAAGGGCTCGACAAATTTTTTTCTGTCACGACGAATATGTTTGGGTCCTTCGACAATTATTCAGCTCATTTCTGATTGAAAAAAAATATGATTAACCAACTTACGTGATTTGTGTGTGGCCCCTTTAGCCAAATATTGTTTTAGCCCATACAAAAAAAACGAAGCGCGCGACAAGCTTTTTTCTTTCACGACAAATTCACGACAAATACTCGACAATTAATGCGATAGGTTTCATTGAAATTGTGGCAAGTGGCTCTGCTAACTTAATATTAAGTTAGCAGAGCCACCCCATTTAAAAAAAACTAAGGGCTCGACAAATTTTTTTCTGTCACGACGAATATGTTTGGGTCCTTCGACAATTATTCAGCTCATTTCTGATTGAAAAAAAATATGATTAACCAACTTACGTGATTTGTGTGTGGCCCCTTTAGCCAAATATTGTTTTAGCCCATACAAAAAAAACGAAGCGCGCGACAAGCTTTTTTCTTTCACGACAAATTCACGACAAATACTCGACAATTAATGCGATAGGTTTCATTGAAATTGTGGCAAGTGGCTCTGCTAACTTAATATTAAGTTAGCAGAGCCACCCCATTTAAAAAAAACTAAGGGCTCGACAAATTTTTTTCTGTCACGACGAATATGTTTGGGTCCTTCGACAATTATTCAGCTCATTTCTGATTGAAAAAAAATATGATTAACCAACTTACGTGATTTGTGTGTGGCCCCTTTAGCCAAATATTGTTTTAGCCCATACAAAAAAAACGAAGCGCGCGACAAGCTTTTTTCTTTCACGACAAATTCACGACAAATACTCGACAATTAATGCGATAGGTTTCATTGAAATTGTTACAAGTGGCTCTGCTAACTTAATATTAAGTTAGCAGAGCCACCCCATTTAAAAAAAAACTAAGCGCGCGACAAAATTTTTTCTGTCACGACGAATATGTTTGGGTCGTTCGACAATTATTCAGCTCATTTCTGATTGAAGAAAAATACGATTAACCAACTTACGTGATTTGTGTGTGGCCCCTTTAGCCAAATATTAATTTAGCCCATACAAAAAAAACGAAGCGCGCGACAAACTTTTTTCTTCCACGACAAATTCACGACAAATACTCGACAATTAATGCAATAGGTTTCATTGAAATTGTTGCAAGTGGCTCTGCTAACTTAATATTAAGTTAGCAGAGCCACCCCATATAAAAAAAACTAAGCGCGCGACAGACTTTTTTCTTTCACGACAAATTCACGACAAATACTCGACAATTAATGCAATAGGTTTCATTGAAATTGTTGCAAGTGGCTCTGCTAACTTAATATTAAGTTAGCAGAGCCACCCCATATAAAAAAAACTAAGCGCGCGACAAATTTTTTTCTTTCACGACAAATTCTCGACAAATATTCGACAATTAATGCAATAGGTTTCATTGAAATTTTCGCAAGTGGCTCTGCTAACTTTATGGAGGTGACTGGGACACACAAAATCAGATTCTTACTTTTTCTCGATTTTGTTCCCATTTCAAAGACAAGGCAATTTTCAACTTTTCTTTTAACGTTGAAGAAAATGATTTCGTTATGTTTTACAAAATAAATTTCGAAGGTGAGTTTCCGAAAATAACGTCCGGGTTTAAGGTATTCGCAGATTTGAGGATTGAAGTGTTCAAAAACCAAAAACCAAAGCAATATAACCATTTCTAAATTTAAGTGGTTATTAGGTGAGAGATACATATGTGATAGGTGGTCGAAGTTCGAAAACTCAATTTCACAATTGAATAGGACCGATTTAGATTCAGATTCCTCTGCTAATGCGAGCAGTTCTTCAGAACAATATATTTTAGATAAAGTAATGGAAGAAATTGAGAAAATTCATAATGCCCTCAAAAATTGTATCAATAATCTAGGAAACATTAATACAGACGACGTTGACACTTCTCAAATGACTTTTTTAAGTCAACAACTCAAATTTGCAGTTTCACCATTTATTCTACCGACTTGTTTTTGTGGGCATCTTCTATTCATTTCCAATTTCCAGGTTCTTACAGGTTGATTAGAGACTCTCATTTATTAACTCTTCCTCACCCGAAATATTTAAGTAATATTACAGCGGATATAAAATGTAGTGTAGGAATTAAAGAAAGTCAGATATCATATCTGAGAAAGAAATGTCAAAATTTAGAGCCTCATGAGAGAATAATCAATATTTTGTTCTGTTGACTTTTTGTTTTTGAGAATTTATTTTAAGTTTAAGATGAACAGTCAGAGTATAATCGATATCAAGGGCTAATATCTTTTTATTATTCTCCTAATTTTGATATTTATGAATGTTTGATTAAGTTTGAATGCCTCAGAAAATCGAATATTCTGATTGTAATCTTTTGGGACTCAATAATACAGCTACCTCCTCGTGGTGAGTTCTGGATTATTTGCGATGAAACATTATGAAACTAATCGCAAATAAACGAAATGCTGTATTGCTTTCCTCCATACAGTTCTTAGAATCTTAGATAATTAGAGCACATCAAAATGAAATAGTAAACTGTGAAATGCCTGTAGAATCGGTGCCTTGTCCGTGCTTCGCGACACTCCGACGTAACAACGGCAACGTCTAACCTTCTGGCCTGTTAGATAGAGGAGGCTATGGGTTAACCTAAGTAATTCAATGAATTTAGGTTGCCTCCGATGCACCACCACAACTATGGCGTGTTTGAGGCCCTTGTAAAAATAAGTTGAGTAGAGCTGTTTTAGAGCAAACAAAACATCTGCTGGTAAATGAAGGTGATATATTTATTTACATTTATCATTTAAAGGTGATTAATGGGATAATATTATGTTTAAATGAAGTTACTGTTGACCAGATCACACAACTCATTAACACTAAATTCAAAGTGGACTACAATGTGAGCACTTCTTGTTAAAATAAATTAAATACACTCTCAAGTCATTACTTATTGCGATATATCACTCGCGTAAAAAGGCGTAGGTCTGTTCACTGAACCCCAAAACATAATCACTTTGGTTTCTTCGTGCATTATGAAGAAGAAGAAAGGCACTTCTGTTCTGAAGATGACCCTACTTCCCATTTTGGATAAACCGAATACCGTTGTAGCAGCTGCCTCAGTTCCAGTTTCAGTCACATGCATATAAACTTTGTGAATTACTTTGTCTACAAAAAGCCCTGGATTCTCAAAGTTAGCAGGATTTTCGGGTCTGTTGATATCGTCTCGCAAACTGTCAAGGCTGTCTGAAGATAGTGAACGAGCTTTCCTTACTATTCTCCTACCAACTTTGTCACCGATTTTTTTATAAACCACTTTACGCGTTGAATTTGTGATGACTTGCTCGCAGGTTGTCAGGTTGCTTTCAGTTTTATCGAATAAATCAGTACAGTTTACAGTCTCTCCAAATCTATTGAAAATCAGCACTGAGTCATCTTCTCCGTAAGTATTTTTGGGGATGGAAGGTGATATGGGATTGAGAACTGAATTTCCTAAATTAACTTTTCCTGTGTGATTTTTGATAGGCGCAGTTACTCCGGGCGATAACAAAGCTAAATTGGCTTCAGCTGGATTGAACAATGTTGAAATTCCCAAGTGTTTCAAAGGTGTCTTTAAGTCTATTGTGGTGTCGATCAACATTTTCGGGAATAATATGACTGATGATGTTATCTTAACATTCGAAACCAGTCTTTCCATATGTTCTACTGATAGAACATCCTCCAACGATTTCAATTTGTGTTTACTCGAATTCATTGGTTTCACTACGTACATCGTGGTATGATTTCCTTTATAGGGAAATCCTATAATTTCGCAGTCTAGAATTTGATCCTTATAATAGGGAAAGTCTCCTCCGTTTGACATCATGTCCACCCATATATCGCTTGGTTTATCCTTGCCATTAGTGTAGAATGGGCGTCTGTAAAATTAATTGATCATATAATGAAGTAGGTAAGAATTTATAAAGATACTCTAAATGTTATTAATATATTCATTGGAAAATTATTGGTGTAAACATATCGTGTTCTCTAAAGCGGGCCTTTTTGGCGCTCTTGTTCCTCGGAACAGAGTGCTTATCAATTTGTCCAAATATCTGTAATTTTAGAATTTTTGGATGAAAATGGTCTTAAACGATATGGTTCGACTCACTGATCAAGAATTCGTGGCCAAATCGATTCTGTGAGGCCGTTAACACGATAACTCTCGAACGAATTGAGCTAGATAGACATACATAAATATCACGGTTATTTTCGTTATTGGGCAAAATCGGCCTGATGGTTTCGGAGTAAGAAAAAAATTTTTTTTTCCAAATTACAAATTTAAAATTCATTTTTTTTAAGATGCTGTTGCACCATAATAATACATTGAATCATTTTCAACTCTAACAAGCTGATACTTTCGGAGATATGATTTTTTAAAGTTTCGATAATACATCGTTCTTCTATGTTTCCACAGAATGCGAATTCTATATCGCACACCTAGATCTAAACAGAATCAACTCGAAAAAGCTGATTTCTCAGAAATGCCGAAAAACGGTTCTCTTCGTTTCTATCCACTGCAGAAATTTTATCTATGGATTATTTCGTTTTATGTATGGCTAGGAGAACAATTATGTTGTGGGAAATGTTTTGATCATGTTTTGGTGCTGAAAATTTGATTTTTGTAATTATTTCCCTTTCGCTTAACAATTTCGAAATATTCGTTGTATCATTTTGAGTTGGATCCGTGTTGGTGAATTCAGTTTCGAGTTGGCTCTCTTTAGAGAGGCAACATGAACTGAAATTGAATAAGCATTTCGTGTTCTTCACAATAAGTTCGATTGGTAGGGCGATAATAACAACAATGTATAAGGATATGAAGAGATCTCAATAAAATGGAATGTGCAGATTGGATGATGAATTAACGAAATGATGTACTTAAAACAATCAATAAATATTTTTGATCAAAAATAATGTCTTTCATGTACTGCTGAAAGTAAGAACTGAAAAATAAACTTTATTCATTAATTGTTACATAATACAAAAATATAAGAACATAATCTTCTATGACAAACTACTACAAATACAGATCGCATACCTATAGTTGACATACAAATCTGAGTAATATACTTTGATAAGTTACTAACAATGGCACTTCGAGATCATTGGTGTTATAACTTACTTAAAAATAACTTTGGTATTGAATATCACCACAACTTTTCTTCAGTGAAATATTCCTTTCTATAATTGAGTAAGGTAGTTAAGGACTAGAAATCTTGATAACAATGGAGTGATAATTATAAATCATTTCCTCCCAGAACACTTTTATAATATACATCATAGTACGTTTTTGGAATAACGTTCTTATCGATCAATTCTTGTATGTCATTCTTTTTCGCATCTGACAATGCAATTTTTTCAGTGTAAGCCTGTGTTAAGCCTATTGAAAATAATGATTCATCCCTCGGTGATCTGTTCACTCTTGTGCGAGGAACTCTTCTTCGTACACAAGCTTTTCTATAAGCTTCCTCACTGAATGAAGTCTTATAGAAAAATGCTTCAGGTTGTTCTTTTTCAACTCTTAGAACCTTTATATCATGCCACTTGATCTGGTTCTTTTCCTCGTCAATGTTAAAATTGGTTCCCCACGATTCTTGCAATGCTTTGATGTCATAAAATTTATTATTCGTCATTTCAACCACTCTGTAAGGTTTTCCTGTCTTTTTTGCTGTACCAATTAACGTCTTGTATTGCTCAGGAATGTAGATCGGCCCCGACTGCAAATATCTTTTTATTTGTTTCTCAATCACGCTATGAACGTTGTCACCCTCGTTTTGTGAATGACCACGTATTAAAAACTTGTGAGTGATAGACTTAACTCTCATTTTATTGACAGCGTAGGCATAGGCTGATAAAATGAATTTATTTTTTTGTTGACCACCACAATTGTCCGAGTAGAAAATCAAGTCGATCTCTCTATTGGGATTTTCGTCTGTCTGAGATTTTATGTAGTGGAGTATGCAGCTACCAATTTCTACAGCTCCTCTTTTTCCTTCAGTTTCGTCCCAAAAGTAGCAAATTACATCTTTCACTTTCAAATCGCTGATGGTAAAATTGAGGCAGTTGATCCTGGATTTATAAAAGAAGAGGGATATTTGTCCTTTCGGAATCTGCAATATAGCTTGTAAGTCATATACTGCTGTGATGGTACCATCTGTCCTATTTTTGTCAGTTTCTTTTTCTGTTCTTGCCAAGCTCTTTTCTTTCAGATGCTGTTCATATTCTTGGCTGAGACGGCGCTTTTCTTCTTCGTCCGAGTTCTTGTACCTTTCACACAGATCACATTGATCCTTTTTCGGTAAAAAAAATGAAATATTGAATTCTGTGTTGAATATCCTGTTGAATGTGGAAGACGTAGCAGTAGGTAATCCATCCCTCTCACGGAATTGCTTATAATCTCTATAGATATCAGCTAATGATTTATCTCTTGAGATAAATTCTCTTGATGTTTGAGCTCTCAAATAATGAGATTCAATCCTAGGAATGGCATTTATGAAATCTATAACGCTCTTTTTAATTTGTGGGTCAATAGTAGGATGTTTATCGTGCTTTCCTCTCAAATCGGCGTGTATAACTCCTGATTCCGTTTTCTTGGACAGTGCTGTTTTTATCGCTTTATAGCTCATGTCAAGTGTAGATTTGAAAAATGGCTTACAAACTCTAATTTTGCATCCATTTACCTCGAAATAAAATGCGGTGTTGAGAGCTCTGAAATCTTGTGTGCTGGAGTATCGATATTTCGGCTTAATTTGTTCCGAGTGCCGTACAACAAATTCCCTCTGCCTTTCAAGATCTCCGAGGCCCCAAAATCCATCAAAAAGCTGTTGCCGCGATATTTCGTCGATTTTATCTCTGCATTTCAGCCGACATTTCTGTTCACAGGGTGGTCCAACTTTTCTCTCTGGCATTTTTTTCTTCGATTTTGACAAAGACTCATAGGCTTTACCAGAATTCCTCAGCGCTTTTGCGACCTTAGATTTCCACTTTGCTGGTTTCCTCAGTCTCTTTTTACCTTTTTTCGCTACCTCGGTTTCTTGAAAATTTATTTCAGCTACTATAGCCTTCTGAGGGACGACTTTGTCACTATCGCTGTCCGACAAATCATTAGATTCGGATGAGCTCGAACTCGAACTGCTGGTGCTGGACGAATTCAGTGATGCATCAGGAGGTATGAGTGGTACGACTTTAGGTAAAGACTCACTCCTCTGAAACAATTGGAAATTGGGATCCTCATCGGTGTCGTCAAAATCACTTTCATCGCTTCGGATTGGTGAAATATTATAATAATTCGGTACACTACTCTTATGTAAATCAGACGTGCTCGGAATTGACTCATCAAACCTGGATAATGCAGCATGGGTTTCTACAGATAGGACTTCATCAATAATTGATGACATCTTACTGTCATCTTCCAGAAGTGGATGTTGCGAAAGTATGTTGGGAGGAGTGGTGTTTTCTTTGTCTCTTTCTTTGACTAAATTTACCAAGAACCGGCCACGTTCCAAATTTCCCCTGAAAGAGCAAGTATTCATTCATTAACTCATGGAGTCCTATTCGCCCGATTGATTATTATTATTAACGATGTAGTGGAATTTGATTTGTCTGAATCCATCGAAAGGGATCTAACTCAAAAATTCATCTATATGGAAGGGAAAAAAGGCTCGAGATTTCACGATAAATATTGAATTATATTAAAATGGATGAATTTTATCATCAACAACAACAGAATTTCATTTCAATGGTTTGTTGAAGAAATATAAGGGCAAACAAAAATTACGCAACAAAACAGAATTAACTCTAAAATGAAGAATTTTTCAACAAAACAGTAACAAACCTAAATAAAAATGGAAACTTTACTTACCCTGCCATCAATACTGGTTCAACTCAAAATAATATATCAAAATACTCTGCTCCAGTCGTCGAAACGGAGTCAACACAAAATATACTTGCTTCAATTTCCAGCAAAACGGATTCAACTGGAAATATCTCCAACTTGTTGACTTCGAGTACGTCGCTTCCGCTTGCAAGTCCGATTGTTACTAGCAATATTGCTGTTTTGGTGGTATAAGGCGAGACTTGATCGTTCAAAAAAAGGGACATACAGCGCCATCTAGGGTCGAGTAAAGGTGCTACATTTGATTCTGTTTTATTGGTCGGTGGGCATTTGAATGAGGAATTCGATAGCGTGAATAACTCAAAAATGGAGATTTTTGAGTTGACTCTGTTTAGATCTAGGTGTGCGATATGTTTGTGTTATATCTGTGTTCACTGTTCATCCATGTCATCTTATCTACCAGGCATTCGAAATTACAAATTACAAATTTAAAATTTATTTTTTTTAAGATGCTGTTGCACCATAATAATACATTGATATCATTTTCAACTCTAACAAGCTGATACTTTCGGATGTTAATTTTTATTGTTTTTTATGTATTATTCCTTGTTAATTTTGCAGAAATAAATGTTACAATTCACACAAACTTGGTATCTTTATTTTATATTTCGTACACGCGCTCTTACTGACCAACTTAACCTTACAATCTTCTTTTTGTTTCTTCTAGAACTTTCCAGAGACAACAAACATTCTCTTCTTCTTATCATAGAACATCTCATTCTAAATATTCACTATGCATGCAACCAACATTACACATTGATGTATTATTAATTAACTAAATACAGAATTATCTGGCTGAGTTTATAAAACAAATATTTGAATATTCAACACTTCCCCGTAAACGAAGAACGGATAATTTTATGCGATAATAATATTTTATAAGAATCCACAACAGTTAAAAACAAAAATAGAAATTCTGGAAAAAAAATACAGATACAATGTTACCTAATTAACAGAGCAATCAGTATAACAATTCTTTAGCGAATTTATCAAATTTAACATTAAGTAAAGGCTTGGTTAAAATATCACTCACATTGTCTTCAGATGATACATATTTCATTTTGAAAAGTCCTTTATAATATTCATCTTTGACAAAGAAATATTTTACTTCAATGTGTTTGCTTCTCTTCAGTCTTCCTGCTTTAATGAGTTTGATTGTGCTTTGGTTATCAATGTAGAGAGTTGCATTGACTTCTTGACAAGTTAGTTCTTTCAAAAGTTCTGATAGATATTTCAATTCTTTGGTACATTCACAAGCAGCTATCAGTTCGGCTTCTGTTGTTGATTGTGCAACCAAACTTTGTCGTCTTGAAGACCATGCTATTGGGCTTCCAAATAGGGTAATTATATATCCTGAGGTGCTTTTTCTTTTGATTTCCCTAGTTATGTCCTCTTCTCTTGTGATTACATCTCCAGCGTAATCTGCATCACAAAATGCGACTAATTGAAGTGATTCTTCATTGTTGTTATCATTGGTACTGCTTCTAAAGAAAATACCTGCTGATGTTGTTCCTTTCAGATAACGTAGAGTTCTTTTCACATTAACATAGTCGAACTTCTTAGGGTTTTCCATCGAACGGCTTTCAAAATTCACAGCAAAACTGAGGTCTGGTCTAGTCTTACAAGACAGATACAACAGACTTCCAATTGCTTCTCTATAGTTGAAAGTTTTCTGTTCAGGTTTTTCATCTTCTTCATAGTCTTCATTCTTGTAGATATCTTGATTTATTGGAGTATTCATTGGTTTAGCTTCATGCATTTTAAATTTATTTAAAATTTTCTTCGCATATTTTTCTTGAGATATTTTTATACCATCATCAGTTCTTTCAATATCTATTCCTAGGTATGAATTTGGATATTTATCGATGGTCATTTCAAACTCTATGCTCAATTTTTCTTGAAGTTGATGGATTTTTACTTCATTTTCTCCGATAATAATACCATCATCAACATGGATTGCTAGATACATCTTTCCGTCTTTTGATTTAAATAAACATGGATCTGATTTCAGTTGTATCATTTCTTGATTTTTTAGAAAATTTGTAAATCTTTTGTTCCATTGACATGGAGATTGTCTAAGACCATATAGAGATTTTTGCAGTGCACAAATCTTACCTGGTTCATTAAATCCATCAGGGACTTTCATATAGATCGGTTGTTCTAGTTCACTATATAGGAACGCTGTCTTTATATCCAGTGTCTGTATTTTCCAGTTTCTTTTTGCAGCAATGGCAAACAATAGTCTCAATGTTGTTGTATCGACCACTGGGCTGAAAATGTCTTCGTACTCTATATCTTTCTTATACTGAGCACATCCTCTGGCGACCAATCTGGCTTTAAATTTGCCATTTTCTTTCACCTTGAATATCCATTTACTGGTGAGTATTTCTTTTCCTTTTATTTCATCTTCATTAACATACGTCCAGGTTTTATTCTTCATCAAAGACTCTTTTTCTTCTTGTACAGCCTTCTTCCATTGATCTCTTTCTTTTGACATTATTGCTTCATTATAAGTCATGAAATAAACTTCTTCCTCTTCTTCATTTTCCATGTTCATGTCGTAATCTCTGTATTTTATTGGTACTTTTCTTTCTCTTCTTGGTCTTTCTTCATCTCTTCTTTCTTCATGTGTACTTTCTTCTCTCACCTCTTCATTTCTTTCTTCTTCCCATCTTCCTTCTCCATCTCTTTCTTCTTCGTATCTTTCTCCTTCATCTCTTCTTTCCTCATCCATTATTTCCTCATCTATTCTTTCCTCCTCATCTTCTTTATATTCACTTTGATACTTTCTCAGACTTTCTATTTCTACAAATACTCCCTCCTGTCTTTTATTTTCTTCATATTGGTTGGTAAACTTTATATCTCTTGCAACATAAACTTTTCTCGTTATTGGGTTCCATACTCTATATCCATTTGGGGAATATCCAACGAATAATCCTTTTTCACTTCGGTTATCCAGTTTTTTCAAATATCCTAGGTTCTTTGTATATACTACCTGTCCAAATTCTCTTAGGTTTGATAGATTCGGCCTCTTTCCATACCATTTCTCCGCGGGTGTAATATCCAGTGTTGTTGTTGGGCTTCTGTTTAATAAATATGCAGCAACCAGCACAGCAAATCCCCACATTTTGTTTTCCAGTTTTGCTTGCAACAGCATTGCTCTTACTCTGTTGAAAAGGGTTAAATTTAGTCTTTCTGCTCTTCCATTCAGCTCGGGTGTGTGTGGAATTGTGTAATCGAGTTGTATTCCTTTTTCTCTACACCATTGTCTGAAGTTATTGCTTGAGTACTCTTCTCCATTGTCAAGTCTCAACTTTGATGTCTTAAGGTTGAAGTAAGCTTCTGATTCACAAATAAATTCTTTGAGATATTCTTCAGCTTCATTTTTGGTACGTAGTAGATACACTTTCAGGAAATGTGTGTAGTCGTCAAGGCATGTCATTACATATTCTTCACCGTCATATGTTGCAGGTGATATTTTTCCACATATGTCTGTGTGCACTATTTCCAAAGGTCTCTTAGCTCTTGTTCTTTCTGTATCGAATGGTTTTCTTGTTAGTTTTCCTTTGACGCAAGAATCACAAAACTCTTCTTTGCACTTTGTTATTGTATCATTAACTCCATCACAAAGCTTAGGGAGTTTTCTCAAATCTTGGAAATTTAGGTGTCCCAGTTTATTATGCCATTCTAGGGTTTTTTGTTTTTCTATTAACATTGCTTCTTCATCAATACTTAGATCAACTACATATAAACCATTTCTTTGCTTCTTACCTATGAGCACAACATCTTCTTCATCGTAAGTCACATTGCCATGTACAAATTTTACTTGCTTGTCATCAAAAACTGCTATACCACCATTGTTTGTCACCATATTTATTGATAGAAGATTTCTGGATAGTTCTGGGATATATGATACATTTGTTAGAGTAACAGTGTCTCCTTTTACTTTTCCAGTTGATTTTGTCATTAGATTTGCTCCCTTCTTTGCACATCCAATTTTTACTTCATCCTGCTTCATGTCTGAAAGTAGGTGTTCTTCATGTGTTAGATGACTTGTTGAACCACTGTCAACAACAAATGTTGTGTCTATCTCATCATTTTTCACCTCATACGAATCCATGAAGTAGCTTACATTGTTGTTTTGTCTTCTGAATTGATTTTCCTGATCTCTTTTATAAATACACTTATCTTCAGGATGATTATTTTTCTTGCAGTATTTACAAGTTGGAAATGTCTTACCATTCCAGCAGTTATCTTCTGTGTGTCCATTCTTGTTGCACTTATTGCAATGTTTGTAACTTCGTTGACCAATTTTGTGCGATTTCTCTTGGTTGTGATTATTTCTGGTCCCTTTATTGCTATGATTATTTGGGTTTGACCTGCACTCGTTCATTTTATGGCCAGCTTTTCCACAAAAATTACAAATACCCTTGAATTTGTAGGTTTTAAATGCCACTCTTATATCACTATGATTTTCATTCATTTTCTCTTCTTCCTTAAGTAATCGTGATCGTAGATTGTCTATTGTTTTCTCGTTCGCAGCAGTCGAGTCCCATGCTACACCAAAATATTTGTATTTTTCTGGTAGGGTTAGCAAAATTTTAGTTATGAGCATTTCCTTATCTATCGGAAGACCTATATTACTCAGTTTAAAGCTGAGGGTTTCAAGTCGTGCAATATTACCCAGCACATCTTTATTTTTATCATATTGTAAACTTAGAAACTCTGCCATCAGTTGATTTTTAGCTTGTTCAGTATCCCTTTTGTATACTTTACTTATGGCTTCATACATATCAGCTGATGTTTGGGCAGTCAATATGTGAGCTTTTACATTTTGATCAATGGTCCTCAAAATAATGTGTTTTGCCAATGCATCCTGGGTATTCCATTTAGATATTTCTTTCTCATCCTTTCCTGGATATTCGACAGTTCTATCTACAATACCTTTCAGGTTCTTAGCTTCGAATAAAATGTTTATTTCAAATTCCCAAAGAGCAAATGATTGGGTGTCTGTGAGCTTCGATATTGATTCAATTTCTTCTTTGTTAGTCATATTGGGTATTGAAAACGTTTTATTAACAGTATATTATCAGTTTTGTATTAATTAGTCTTTATTGATGACTTTTTGGTTTCACTTTTTTTTTTTTTTGGTGCTCTGGGCCCATAACCTGTTAATTTTTATTGTTTTTTATGTATTATTCCTTGTTAATTTTGCAGAAATAAATGTTACAATTCACACAAACTTGGTATCTTTATTTTATATTTCGTACACGCGCTCTTACTGACCAACTTAACCTTACAATCTTCTTTTTGTTTCTTCTAGAACTTTCCAGAGACAACCAACATTCTCTTCTTCTTATCATAGAACATCTCATTCTAAATATTCACTATGCATGCAACCAACATTACACATTGATGTATTATTAATTAACTAAATACAGAATTATCTGGCTGAGTTTATAAAACAAATATTTGAATATTCAACATCGGAGATATGATTTTTTAAAGTTTCGATAATACATCGTTCTTCTATGTTTCCACAGAATGCGAATTCTATATGTTTGTGTTATATCTGTGTTCACTGTTCATCCATGTCATCTTATCTACCAGGCATTCGAAATTTTTTTCTCTTCAAAGTATAATTGAATGCAAAATGACCAATTATAGGATATTATATACCCATATGCCCTTGGATAATACATATGATGATGAAGATGTATACTTAGGTAAGTTAATCATATTGGATTCAGAATAGATCCATTGAAAACAAAACTGGAATAATCGATATAATATAATTTTCAGAGTAGATTTGAGGAATTAATATCTCGGATAAGTTCGTTATTTGATTTTAATTTAGTTTCTTTTATGATGCAGATCTATTATAAGAATCCATTGATATCATTCTCAACTCTGAGAAACCAATACTTTCGGAGATTTTTAATTTGTTATTTTCATTTCCAGTCTTTTCATTTTCCGGATAGAGTTCAATATTTAATATAAGATATGATTTCTCAAAGTTTGAACAAGAGCGCCAAAGCTCCTGTTTATATAAATAACTCATCGAAGTAAACAATTTCAAAGAAGTTTATACAAAAATTGTAAAATAACAGAGAATACTCAATTCGAAGTAAACATTAATCGAATAGTATAATCAATATGCACGTTGACTCACTCACTCGCTCGTGAAAAAGAAACAATCGCATTATACATTATATTATGCTCGGCATTTATGTGCTTATTCATTGAAAATGCCGTTACTCCTAATTAAATTTTAAAAATGATTATATTTATCTACCTAATATTGAAAAATTATAAACGTCATTCCTATAAGCAATTAAATTTTTGTGGTAAATGGAACTGGCAAAAATAAAATAGCTTCTCGGAGATTCATTCGATAAATCCCGCACATGTTAAAATCGGGTATACAGGTTGATTCACGAAGACCGTTCGTTAGAATATTTCAAAGAAAGATTCACTTGAGATTTTATAGTTAAGCTTTGCTGCGAGAGATGAATTCTGAAAAATTTCAGATTCGTTCGACTTCCGGTTTCACCGGAAATGATTCCAACTTTTGTTCTTTAAATATAATACCCAGTTTTTTCATTGATAATCAGATTACCCATTGAATTCTACATTGTTTTAATGTGTCACACAGAAAATTCGTTTGAAATCTAAATAAACCCTTTCAACTTTCTCGAATAGGGCTTCGTTCCAATGTTAATAACTTATAGATTTTTGCATGAAAATTCCTAATTTTCTAGCTTCTATCAGAAGGCATACCAATACTTCTCCTCCGTTAATTAAAAATTCAATTGAACATAGAGGGTGTATCTATTCCAATGTCAAAGTCAGTGACAAAAACCTCAAAACTCATTTTTTTTTCAAATGAGAAACCCTTTTTTTATTAGTCAGTCGGAATCTACGTTAAATGCTATATACATGATTATGATAATACTGACTCTCCTAGGTCTTCACGTTAGCCAACGTGAACACCCGCGTCAAAGAGTGCTGACTTCACGTCAGTGCTTTTTTATATTTTTTCAAGTTCCTTTAACAAGTCTGGCTATTAGTTTTACCGTAGGATCGAGAAAATAAAAGTGGTTATGAGAGCCCCGCAGTTTCAATCCACGCATGCGCAGATTATTCCAAGGGGATTCCATATTGAGGATTAGCATCCTGCATCTCAAAACTCCAATCCTCTCAGATGAAAACTCCAGCAGTTAAATCACTTCTTGTCTACTCATGCGCGAAACGAAACATGCCCGAAAGGGGTTACATGAATTTCGAATTAGGAACTCCATTTCTTCCCTTATTCTTCAAATCCGAATGTTATTTGATATAGACCTTCCAAATATGGTTATTTATAAATTGGCCCCAGGCCTACGGTACAGGCACTAGCTTCCACTCAGAAAAGACGCTATAGCATCTTTTCAGTTTACGTCAGTTTCGAGCAAATATATTTGCTCGAAACTGACTTGTCCGGTCACATAATTGCCTTGAATTTTCTCTTAAAACCTCACAATATCGGCTCAGCACCAAATCCATTGCCCACTAGACGTAAACCGCACCCTACATAAGATATACAACCCAAAAAGAGCCACTTCTCCTCTGCGTATGCGCAATCTACTCGTGGCTGAACGTCCTCCTAAAATTACACACATCACACAAAACTATGATTCTTCCCCATTGGTTTCAGGACATATTGCAGCTTCAATCCACGCATGCGCGGACACGCCGAAGGGGCTTCTATGGAGGAATAACATCCTGCACTTCAAAACCTCAATCCTCTCAGACGAAAACTACAGCAATTAATTCACTTCTAGGCTGCGCATGCGCATAACGAAAAATTGACCAAAAGAGTTATATGAATTTCAAAATGGTCCCCAGGGCTCGGGTACGGACACTCCAACTCGGAAACAACGCTATTTCCTCCAAACTGACTTGTCCGTGCACAGAATTGCATGAATTTTCTTTTAAAACCTCACAATATCGGCTAAGCACCAGATCCATGACCGCTCCTAAATCACTCCCAACATAATCCATACATATTCTATTTTGAGTTCACTGTGGACTTATTATGAACTGTAGTGGACAATAGTGTAGTTACTTTTATAGTGATAATACATACAACTCAAAAAACAGCCACTTGTCCTCTGCGCATGCGCAATCCACTCGTGGGTTGAATTCCTTTTCAAAATCACACAAAACTCCGATGATCCAACACTAGTGGTTCAGGAAATATCGCATGTTTGATCCACGCATGCGCGGACCCTCAACAGAGGATTCTATAGAGGAATCGCATCCTCCACTCCAAAATCCCAATACTGTCAGACGAAAACTCCAGCAGTTCACTTCTCATCTGCGCATGCGCATAATGAAAAATGTCCGGAAGGGACAGCATGCACAAAAAAAGGTTTCGGAATTTCAAGCAAAATATTGGTCAAAATAGTTGTAACTTTTTGAATTTTTTCATGCCGTGTGATCCCCACAAAATTTTTCAGAAGTATTTCGATCTTTTGCATCTAACTACTGAGTTTCAATTCAATCAGATCAGTATTTTTCGAATTATCATGGAAACAAAATTTTAAAATTTTTAAAATTTTTTTTCACGGTTTTACGATTTTTTTCGAAACTTCGCATGCATATAAAGGCTATGATTCTACAATTTGATGCTAAATTTCAGATAGAGCGAGTGACCGGTTCTGGAAATATTCATTAAAAATGTTTTAACTAAAAACGGCCATAGCTCCGAATCCGCTCGGTGGATTTCGCCCGTTAACGAACTTGTCCGAGATATTTACGCTCCAAAACTACCCTGCAAATTTAAATCCTTTCGTTCGATGGTTATCGTGCTAATGGCTGACCGGACGGACAGAATTGAATTTGATCTCGGATTATTTTCATCAGTGAGTCGAACTCAATCGTTTAGACCATTTTCGGCAAACAATTCGAAAAATACAGAAAAATTGTGTCAAAATGATAGCACGCTGTACCTTGCGGAACACGCGCGCCATTATAAGTGAATATATTATTTTGTGTCTCTATCCTACTAAATTGCTAACAATTAATGATCTCCTTAAACATTACAATCGATTACCTGGATATCGAATTTTCCGCTCATCTTCTAATTCTTCCTTCATCTCACGACTTATTTAAACAAAATCAAATCAAAATAATTCATTCCTACAGCTTTGTTTTTTGTTATTGTCTATTTAAATGGATTGATTAATGGAGAAAATTGACATTCAATTGTTCATTAACTAAATTACCCGTATGATTTTCTCCATTTATTGCACACATTCCAATTGTGTAAGTTTTTTAAATCCGGTTTAAAATTATGTTCTTCTGCTAATAAATGAATCTAATAATTGGAATTAATTTTGTTGTGTTGGTAGCTGTGTGATGATGTTCCTTGATTCTTATTCAAAAATTTCTACCTATTTTGGAGTTATACCCATCTGAAATTTGGTTGTTATTTCCTCAATAACTCGAAAAATACGAAACCGATCCAATTCAAGCTTGGTTGTTAGTTGTGGAATGCCGACGCGCAGGGCCGTCGCTACAGGGGGGAGAGGGAGGGGAACCTCCCCCTGGATCATATCTCAAAGGGCGCCAAATTGACCGCGGATGGTTGGAAAACTATAGCAAAATTACATAATAAAAAATAGATTTATTTGAACTACTACTTGCATAAGATGATTATTATTATACATAAGTAGTAAGTACAGTGACTGATAGTCTCTTAATCGAATTTACCATGGTAAATTCGTTTTAGAGTGTCCAATAGAGGAGAATGGACAATAGCACATACGCGCAAAAGCTTCTGACTTCACGTCAGTGCTTGAAGCAATTTTTATATTAAGTATTAAAGTTCAAAATTGATGACATGCAGAAACTTTGAAGTCTGATAACTCGGAAACAATGCCAAAAATTTTATTTTACATTTTTATCAAGAATATCAGCCTGTATACGTTCCTTAATTTTTCGCCTCGTGTTTTGAATCAGACAGGCTACTACTACTACTAAGTACTAGAAGTATAGGATTGTGTAACTAGGTCTAAATAAGTCTTAAGAGAAGAAAGATGTAGAAGAAAGAAAAATTCCATGTCCAGGTCATGGATTAGGATGCCTATAAGGAGATCATTACGTACTTCAGTATGATGTAGTATGAAGAAATCGATGTGTAAATAATAATAAATCAATAAATAATTGTAAATTTGTATTTGAGTTGATATGAATTAGCGTCCTGTAAAAGTCACAAATATTCAAAATTTTGGTAATTGTTTAGAACTAAAAGAACCGTGCTGGAGAAGTGAAAAAAATTGTACTTACCAAGTTTGGGCCCCAGATTACGAAAATGATAGCGAGAAGTCTGCAATTCCTTTAGTTTTTTCAAAAAAAAATTCGAAAATTTCGTTCAGGTAGGTGAGGTTATTCATAATTCTAGCCAGTTTTCCTCTATTTTCTCAATCAATAATCGTTGGAAATGATTTTATTATCAATTTCTGAGCGTTTCCTGCAAAATATAGCCTTCATTTCGTCGAAATCGACGATTTTATACATTGTTTATATTCGTTACGGCAGCCATTTTAATTCGACTTTCGGCTGTCAACCGTCGCGAAAGTCAACCGTTCGCCGAAAGTCGAATTAAAATGGCTGCCGTAACGATTATAAACAATGTATAAAATCGTCGATTTCGACGAAATGAAGGCTTTATTTTGCAGGAAACGCTCAGAAATTGATAATAAAATCATTTCCAACGATTATTAATTCAGAAAATAGAGGAAAACTGGCTAGAATTATGAATAACCTCACCTACCTGAATGGAACTTTGGAATTGTTTTTTGGAAAAACTAAAGGAATTGCAGACTTCTCGCTATCATTTTCGTAATCTGGGGCCCAAACTTGGTAAGTACAATTTTTTTCACTTCTCCAGCACGGTTCTTTTAGTTCTAAACAATTACCAAAATTTTAATTTCGTTTTCTCGAAACAGAAATATTACGAACGATTGAAATAAACACTTTATTTCTGCTAAAATTTGTTTATTTTCACAACAATTGTTTCGTCAATTACATCTTGACTTCTTCAGGTGAGAATGATAACTGACTAATTCTACAACATCCTTTTCCTTAATTACAAATTTTACAGGAAAAGGCTCAAGAGATTTGTGTGAATTCCAGATTTTTATCGAAAAAGTTTAAGTAAGGGGTGTCGGTTTAGGACTGTTTGGTCATTTAACAAAATGTGCTTTTTATTGTGCCTATTTATTTCAAGGCCTTCTAAAAGGTTTAATCTGTTGGATTTCTTCTCGGTATGGAGAACTTCGAAATTATTGTCAAATTCATGTCCTGTATTTATGGAAAACGAGGTTGTAGAATTAGCAAGTTACTGTACTCACCTGAAGAAGTCAAGATGTAATTGACGAAACTATTGCTATGAAAATAAACAAATTTAAGCGAAAATAAAGTGTTTACTTAAATCGTTCATAGTGAGTTTCCGTCAAGTAAAGACCGAAACAATCAAACATAAAGAAATTACCTACCTCTTCGTTGCTCCTTCATAAAATGGGAATTCCCACTGAGCATTGAAGTACATGGCACTAGCTAATATAACTTTGGTATCAGCAGAAGGTGCTTCGGTCAATACCTCCTTTATTTTTCCCATCGTTCTATCAGAAACCCACGCATTTATGGACTTCTGGGCGTAGAAAGGGTTCTGTTGGAAATCCAAATTTAACACCTCGCTCTGGTAAATGCTTTCAGCAGTGTTCTTATAAAGTTTACGGATGGGAAAATTGTTTTGCACAAATATAGCTGTCGCAAAATTTACTTGCGTTCCTATAACAAAACCGGAAGTCTTTTCCAGTTTCAAAATCATTTTCCCGAATTGCTCATGTACAATCTGGGATTTCTTGTCGAGGTCTGGAACACCGGTAGCGAAACCCAGGAGCATAGAAATTTCCTGGTAGGTTTTTCCGTTAGATCCGAGAAGGACCAAGGCCAAAGAAGCTGAAATCAAAGACAAGGTGAAAATGAAACAAAAACTTATTAAATTTTCATCAAAGAAATTATAGAACAACGAATCAATAAAAGCTGTATGTTAAGTAACAACTTTGGCGATAGATTCAGCTACTAGTATTTGAAAAATTAATTTTCACAGTATCGTAGCTAAGTCATAAATAGCCCCTGTATCAAAATAGGAGCTTTTCTGTTTAGACCGCAGAATTAAATGAAGGATGATATTTTTACGAAATAAACAAAAAGTGTCACTCACAAAGTAAGTATATTGAAAAATATAAGCAATGGGATCCAAGTAAATTGGACATTCTTGCCATTTTAGGCGCTCTTGTTTCTCGGGACAGAGTGCTTATCAATTTGGCTCTCTGACGCAAATGTGGACAACGAGGTGTACAAGGACTAGAGTGCTGAAAAGAATCGCTCCTGGACATGTTCAAAGCTTTCGGTCGGGTCTGGCATCGAGCCCTTCTGAATATGCTATTTTTATATGGTTTATCCATGCGTTTTCTTGGAGTAAAGCAAATTCTTCAATATGCTGGGGTGGGGGACATCTGGCTAATTTTGCTAAGTCCTCTGCGAAAAAGCTGGCATATTTGTTTAAGGCTAGCAAATATACCTCAGCAGACTAGGTTATTCTACTATATGAGGGTCAGATCAGACTAGGACTCGAATACTGCTCTCATGTTCCATCCAGAAAGGAGCAATACGACTGATTGAATGACCAACTATATATTAAGTAATCATTAAAGGATACTGTGGTATGTTCATCATTAAATGGTTTCTTTCTGGGTTTCATCTCCAAACTCTGAAAAATATCTATAAAATAAAAAATTAATTATTTTGTGATTTGCTTCTGCGTAAGAAACACAAGATATTTGTCAGAAGCAATCAATCGAACAATGTTGCCTAAAAAATAACAACGAAACAACATCAACGAAGAAACAACTATATCGTAACGTTTCGGACTCTATATCAGACTCCTTCGTCAGACGCTTAACGAAAAATCTTCATAATTATTTTGTTGATCGTTATTCTGACAATTCTCGAATCTCAACTATATCGTAACGTTTCGGATTCTATATCAGACTCCTTCGTCAGACGCTTAACGAAAAATCTTCAGAATTATTTTGTTGATCGTTATTCTGACAATTCTCGAATCTCAGAATAACGACCAACAAAATAATTCTGAAAAATTTTCGTTAAGCGTCTGACGAAGGTGTCTGATATAGACTCCGAAACGTTACGATATAGTTGTTTCTTCGTTGATGTTGTTTCGTTGTTATTTGTTAGGCAACATTGTTCGATTGATTGTTTCTGACAAATATCTTGTGTTTCTTACGCAGAAGCGAATCACAAAATAATGAACTTTTAATTTTATAGATATTTTTCAGAGTTTGGGAGAGAAAACCCAGAAAGAAACCATTTAATGACAACTATATATTATCACGGTAGATGCTCCGCGCAACTAGAAGCCTATACTGCATTATACAGGTACCAGTACTGCGCAATGTGCACATCCATATGAATTCCAATGAACAACTTCTATAACTTCTGTTTATAACACGCTTCTACCTGATGTATTTCTTTCGGACTACTTTTCAACAGTAAAGCATTGACAAGAAGTCAGGAGCTCTATTGTCTACTCATTTCTATTGGACACACCTCTACGAATTTAGCATCAATATACACCGTTTTCTCATCAGCTTTTATAATATATGAATACATTTCATACTATTTTAATGACAAACTATTCTATTGGAATTGAAATACGAAAATTCTTACGCCTCAAGTAACCCCGGGATACGATATTCACGAAATTCCGCGAAAATTAGTGGGTCGGCATTCGACAAGTAATCACCGAGTTTTAATTGGATCGGATTTTTCTTTTTTGAGTTATAGAGGCAATAACAACAAAATTCAGATTAGTATAACTCCAAAACAATTCGGCCGATTATGCTAATAAACGAACTTCAATGCTTCATTCGGATAAGCACCCTACCCTAAAAATTGCAAGTCGCTATCTCTTTCCGTTCTCAAGTTATCGTGGGATACATAATATTATTTCGCAATTTTTTTTAAATTTTCTAGTGGTACGATCCTCACAAAATTCCACACACGTCTCCATGTCGATATTCTACAACCAGTTACCAATTCGATCGGGTCTGTATTTTTGAGTTATCTTGAAAATAAAATTCCAGACAACTTTTATTGCCTCTAAATCCCAATGCTTTGTAAATTAGGTCCCTATTTGTACCTCTGGAGAAATTTAATGCTTCTTGTAGTGAAGATTTGAACAATTATTGTATACATCTGTGGAAGTACATGTAATAAAATTGGTCAAATACTAAAATATTTGGTAACAAACTTAGATAAAATAAAAGTTTTATGAGGACTACGTTGAAAACTCCTTCAATGATAAACCAACTGAGAAGGTAATCATTGAAAACGAGTCCAATTCGTCCAATCCCATTAAAAAATGTATCGAAATCGATAGCCTCTATAAAACATCAACAAAATCTTCGAAACATTGGAAAGCTGAGTTTGAAGAATATTTGCTGTTAAAAAGAGCAAATAGCTATCAAAATATTTTAGAGTGGTGAAAACTGCATGAAAAAATTTTTCCTACACTTTCCAATAATTTATTCAGTATAATGGCCACATCCATACCGTGAAAGATTATTTTCCACAGCAGATATGATCATGACAAAAGAGCATACATAATTGAAAGAAAAATAAAATCGCCCAACCATGTAGGTAGCTAATACTTCAATTTAGTAATTGAGTAGGAACCAGAACATAATCCTATGACATACCAAAACCAATAAAGTGAAACCAAAATGACTAAAAGTAACATTTGTCAACATACCTGCCATACTGACTGGTGCGAATACTATATTGTTATATTCCATACTCGACTGAGTTGTTATAACTTTATTCACTGCTACTGTTAGTTTCACTAAGCCTGTCGAAATGGCATTAGTGACGAATCTTTCATATTCGGGGGTACCTCGAGGAGGTATTTGAACATGTTTGGTCTCCTCGGTACCATTTCCCTCGTTGAAGCGAGGAGGGGATGCAAAACTGCCAAACGGTGGCACTGCAGGTTGTTTGTCACCTGGATACACTTTGTTGTTGTAAATAACATTGCCATTTTCATCTGGATAATAGACCATCTGTGCGCCGCCATGTGTGAAGGAGACTATTAAAAGTGGTAGTAGTGTATGCATTCTGAAAATAAATGGAAATAATATTATAATAAATATTGGAATAAAATAATTTATTCTTCTCCTCGAATAATAATTATTAATACACAGATCATAAGAAAAAAGGAGCCACTTATTAAAATTTTCGTAATATTCAATTTTTTTTTATAATTATAATTTTATTTTATGATTACAACTAAGGTTTCAAGCTACAATAATAATTATAGTAAGTTTCTTTCATTTTTTTTTGTAAAAAGTGTTAAATGTTATTATGTATTCCTATTTATTGTTTTTTTAACAATGAGAATGAATATATATAATTTTTTTTTTTTATCTTAGAAATCCCTTCAATATTTTAATTCAAAAAGGAAATTGTTGCTCGTAAGGCCAGCAGGGTCTCTTTCAAAACCAGGTCTGACCAGTCCAAGTGATGATTATTCAGAACTTCAGATGTTCGAAGACCGCTACAGAGAATAAAAAAGACACACGGTGTAATATTTATTGGATTTAACCATCAACAAATATTCCACGTGGCCGGGCTAGATCACCTCATCGCTCAGTGTTCCCCAAAGAGGAAAGTGTCATTCAACGGCAGACACAAATTCAGGGTTTCAGGTTTATTACCAATTATTAGTGTGACTTAGCCAACACTGAATGACACTGAAGGCATTCTGGCAAACTTAAATCCATCGGTCGCGAACTGGTATGGAAAGAATCCCACCAGCGGCACCTAGGGAGATCCCTACGAACTTTTCAGAATTTTTATTCGATTATTGTATCATTTTCTGAGGAAATATAAATCCAGAATGAGAGACAACGTATTAAAAAAACTGACACTACTTTTGGGCTACCCTGTAGTCCGGTAGTCATCAATATGATAGTCAGAAATATAAACAAAGAATCTTCTAAGACAAATAAATCCAAGGAGTATTCAATAAGTATCGCTGATGTGAACTTGAACTCCATCATTAATAGATAGTGATAAGGCTTTGAATGTTGTTAATAGCGAGTTATCATTATTTTTATACAAAACAAAAGTACCAATTATGGGGTTATCTTATATAAATTTACACATTTATAAGGTAATGCGGAATTTCAGAAAGGAAAATCACAGAAAACATCAAATAATCAATGAGTGTTTTTAACTGAATTCACACACTGTTCCCAAAATAGGTTTATAATTTCCTTCTCAATCTAAACGACATCCCCTGATCGTCAACTTTATCTACTAATCTTTTTCACAACCACTAATCTCAATTCGCAAACTAATGATGACAGGGAACATTGAGCACAAAGAAAAAAATGGTTCAAGCACCGACGTGAAGTCAGTGTATGTTCTATTGTCCATTCTCCTGTATTGGACACTCTTAATCGAATTTACTTCAAGAGTATCCAATACAGGAGAACAGATAATAGAATTCACCATGATAAATTCGATTAAGAGTGTCCATTACAGTAGAATGGAGAATAGAACATACGCGCAAAAGCACGTGAAAATTTTCCTGGTGTACGGTTCTCACAAAATTGTACACAAGCCTTTATGTTACCAAGTTTCAATTCGATCGAGTCTATATTTTTTGAGTTATCGAGAAAATAATATTCCAGGTGGGTATAACTCCGAAACCGATGGACCGATTATGCCGAAAAACGCAATCTACCCTAAAAATTACAAGTCCCTATCTCCTTTCGTTCGAAAGTTATCGAGGTAACGGTCACCCATCCAGCTACTGAACTCACACAAGGGTGCTCGGATCTCCAACAATATAGATCCGATCGTGTTCAAACTTGGAACTTGGTAGTAGAGTTAGGTTTGTAAGGCTATGATTTTCTATGAACTTAACTCTCCCATTGGGAGACCAACCAACCTCTTGTTTTCATGACCCAGGGATTGTACATGAAATGGAAACAACCTCTGGGTTTTTATTTTACCAGAGGTAAGGACAGCAGATCTGAAGCATTTATTGTTCGAAATAGTTGAAATTCTGCAAAGCATTGGGTTGGAGGTAATGGGGAATGTTTACGATCAGGGGTAACTAATCGAGCAGCAATCAGACAACTTTGTAATGCTTAGGGCCGGTTTCTCAATTGCGAGTTAACCCGAGGTTGCGGGTAACCCGAGGTTGTGGGTAACCCGAGTGTTACGCATTCATGAATATCGCTAAATACATGCGTCAACTCGCAACCTCGAGTTAACTCGCAATTGAGAAACCGGCCCTGTAACAGCTAGAACTGATTACTACTTCAGGCTAAATGATAAACATTTTTTTGCTCATTCGATTCCCCTCACCTGCTGAAATCAACAAGAAATACTTTCCTCAAATATAATATTAAGTTTGATAACAATGAAACTGAATCATCATGTTACGTTGCACAATATTTAGATTTAGATTAAACAAGAAAAAAATTTTGTTCAGCATCCAAAATACGGAAAGAACTGTTGCAGCTGGGCTGGAAACATCCCTCTCCTTTGGAGCATTGCCAAGTGAATTCATTTAGGCTGGTTTTCCTGTCACGCTGACGGTCGGCGCTGACGGTCAGCGCTGATCGGTCAGCTCGGATCCTTTTAGTATCGCGCTGATCACATAGAGAAATAGAAGGATGCTATTGTCTCTGGCTCACTGAATGTGGAGGCTTATCGGTGCCAGCTAGTCAGCGGCGCCGACGCGCCGGCGCGTACGTGCGCGTTTATAGCTCAGCGCTGACGGCCGTCAGCGCTGCGTGACTCGAAAACGCTACCTATAGCTACATACATATTGACCCATCAGCGCCGACCGTCAGCGTGACAGGAAAACCAGCCTTACACATTATATTTTATTGCATTGATTCCTTAAACCTAATACTAATGTTATGTATCAGAATGATTTCAGTCATTGCCTATTTTATGTCTCAATGAATAATTATATAAGATTTATATTTTACGTTATCGAACAATTGTTCGAATATAAACCGATTGATCGAAGCACTTCTTTTTCTACTTCTCCTTCCTTTTTTTCAGAAGCTATTTACACCTTCCGATGCTTATATAGTAGTAATTATTATTTCATCTATTTAATTCGCCAAATTACTTTGAAATGCGATTCAGTTTGGTGTAACCTTTTTTTAGAGGGTACTTACACTTTCTGAAGGCTATTTCTAGTAATTATTATTTCATTGCTAATTAAATAGATGATATAATAATTACTTTGCTTCGGTTTTGAGCAGCGTGACGCTGTTATAAACAATTAAAATTTTTCGGTATATTTTTTTTCTCTATATAAAAAAACAAAAACAACCAACTACATTTTTCTGAAAAAAAATTTTTTTTATATTTTTTACTGTATTTTGAAAATCATTATCTTCATGACTTTTTTTTTGAGAAAAATGTTGTTGGTTGTTTTGCTTTTTTTATGTAGAGAAATAAAAAAAATATACCGAAAAATTTTAATTGTTTATTCAATAAACAATGAAAATTAAACACAAAACTAATTTTTTTTTTGATATTACGGAGAAAAATAAATTATGATTTTTAGAAAAAAAATGACTCCTTAATATCAATTACAAGTGGTAAAAAAAATTGTTAAATAACAAAACAACAAACCAACAAAAATTTTTTTAAGAAACGTGACTTTTTTTAAAAATCATAATTTGTATTAAAGATTACAAATCCAAAAAAAATTTTGAAATTATTAATAAACAATCCATTTGTTTATAACAATTTTTCAAACATTTGAAGATAAAAATTATAAAAAATCATTTTTAGGTAACTTTGTTAATATAAAAACGAACAAATGCATTTAAAAAAAAAATTTTAACTGGATTTAGTTGACTTTGAAATTTTTAACCGACGTAAATAGTTAATACCAATGTGTGGATTAATAATTTTTAAATTCTGCCGACGGGAATATGTTCTGTACCCTTTGAAAAATAGCTCCACGAAGCAAAAAAAATTGAGATTCGTAGTTTAACATTTGTCTCACTTGCAATGTTAATACCCAAGCTTTAATAAATTAATAATGAAAAAGGTGATACCGTTGTTAATAATAATTAGCAGGAACGCTCTGGACTTGTTGATTCTTTAATAAATTGTTAATTAACTAATGAATAACTTAATGAAAAATTGTGATAAAAATTTTTTGCCGACGGAATATTATTCGTTATTACATCCTCTAAGTGCTTGATTTTTTTTTAATTAAAATTTCAACATTTAATATGTTTAAATAACATTTCTTGTTAAAGTAATCGATGGGGGCGTGGCTTACAGATACAGGAATAGCCGTTTTCGGACGAATTTTCAGCCCTCTGTAAAAATTAATAATATTCATCCTACACTTCCGGGAGTCCGGACTTTTTTTTAGCACTTTTCCTTCTCTTTTTGAATCTTTTTTCAAATTTGCAATATCTCGGATAGTTTCTGAGATATAAGCAAAAAACGAAACCCCCTTTTTTTAGTTAATTGTTTATAACTTTTGTAATTTTTGCGAGCGCATCTTGAATTTTGTCAAAAACTTTCTAAATGGGATTACGAATCGATTGAGCCCTTAACCATATTTTTCCGACTCCTCGAAAACATTTTGACCAAAAAGGCACTTGTTGACTAGACTTAATGTCTGTAATTTACGAATTTTTTCCGAAATTGGTCTCAAACGATTGGGTTTGACCTCCGATGAAGAATTCGAGGTCAAATTTGATTCTGTCCGGTCGGCCGGCCGTTGCCACGATAACTTGAGAACGCAAAGAGCTAGCGACCTGTAATTTTCAGGGTAGGTGGCGCATCCCAATACGACGGACAAGTTCGTTAATGGGCATAATGGTTTCCGAGTAATACTTTTGTTTTCAACCAATACAAATCCGATCGAATTGAAACTTGGTGAGTAGTTGTAGAATACAAACCTAAGGAAGTTTTTGAACTTTTGTGACAATCGTATCACTACAAAATTTCAAAAAAATTATTAAGAAATATTATTTATATCACGATAATCTGAAAACGGAAAGAGATAGCGATAGATAGTGGGTTTTGCATCTGAATGCGGAATTTGAGTTAGTTTATAGGCATAATCGGTCAAACGGTCTTGGAGTTATACCCATCTGAAATCTTGTTGTTATTTCCTTAATAACTCGAAAAATACAAAACTGATTAATTTCTAACATGGTTGAATTGCAACGCAAAGATTTTTGCACAATTTCGTGAGGATAGTATTACTAGGAAATGTTTAAAAAATCATTGAAAAAAATTCTATATATCAGAAACTATTCGTCCTACATCGCTGAAATTTTGCGAAAACCTTTAGAACGTAACTCTACTGCCAAGTTCCAAGTTGGCAGTGAAAATTGGGGACAAGATTATACAATTCTTCGAACATCGGATGTTATACAGGGTAAGATTCCTCTCATCAAATGAAACACTTTTTTCATTTAACATTTTTCCAAATTCAGCTCAGGTAAAAAGATACAGGCTGTTGAAATTTTGAAAAAATATCAGTTTTTATTTTGTAGCTTTGACATCCTTTTTTCGAATAAACTGAATGTTGGCGTAAAAAGTTTCCTATAACCATGATACATATTTTCCAAATATTAGTTATTTTCTACTTCTACTGGTTTTCTAGTTATGGACTCGTGGATTCATAAAACTTAGCATAAAGAAAGTATATAAAGTTTTTCTTGGGTCATTTCAAGAATACTCCATCGTTTTAGAATATTATATTATTCTTCATCATTTCTCCTTAAACGCGCCGTTTTCGAGATATTCTACATTGAATGTTTTAAAATGGGAAACTCCAGAAATTTCATTACTTTTATGGTTACTTCCCTGAGCGTTGGAATCCAGAATCAAGCTGTAAACCACGATACCATGCCTTATTCTCGTCCGACAACAATGTCATAGATAATTTATATGCGGGAGTGTATTAGCACACAGAGAAATCTTTAAACGCTTGTAACTTTTTACCTGAGCCGAATCTGGAAAAATGGTAAATGAAAAAAGTGTTTCATTTGATGAGAGGAATCTTTGGTTAAAATTAATGCAGTGGTCAAAGACTCACCCTGTATATTCGATAATCTCTCCATCATCACCAGAAAGTCTTATATCATTAATCATTTTACCATAAACACTAGTCAATCAAAACAAACAAGTTACTTATCACTGCGATTGACATTACTAACATATAACCCGCAGTAAGCGATATTTAACCCTGCTATTTTGTGGGGTTCAATTTTTATAGTTTTAGCTCGGAGTTATCAATTTAACACTGGGGGTAATATTTAATTTAACTTCGAGTTGATTAGGATAACCCAGAATTTTCGTATGATAACCGATCTACGTAAAACCAATTTCTATTCACTTGTTTAAAACGGAAAGCTCTGTACTTACTGGCGACGGACATATCTGTAATTTACGAATTGTTCTCCGAAAATGGTCTGAAACTATTGGGTTCGACTCCCTGATGAAGAATTCGAGGTCAAATTTGATTTTGTCCGTCCGACCGTTGTCACGATTACTTGAGACCGGAAAGAGACAGAGACTTGAAGTTTTCAGGGTAGGTGGCGCGTCCCAATACGACGGAAGTTCGTTAATGGGCATAATCGGCCAAACTTTGTCCGAGTGATAATTCTGTTTTCAACCAATACAAATCCGATCGAATTGAAACTTGGTGAGTAGTTGAATAATACAAACCTAAGGACGTTTGTGACATTTGGTGGGAATGGTATCACAAGAGAATTAAAAATAAATTATTGAAAATTATGATTTATGTCACGATAACCTGAGAAAGGAAAGAGATAGCGACTTGAAATTTTCAGGTTTGGTTGTGCATCTGAATGCGACGTTTGAGTTTGTCTATAGGCATAATTGGCCAAATGGTTATACCCATCTGAAATATGGTTGTTATTTCCTGAATAACTCAAAACATACAAAACTGATCTAATACAAACATGGTTACTAGTTGTAGAATGAAAACGCGAAAATTATTGCGAAATTTCGAGGAAAATTTTCGCTAGAAAATTTTGAAAAAATCTTTGAAAATCATTGGAAAAATAATTCTATTTATCATAAACTATTCGTCCAACATTGCTGAAATTTTGTAAGAGCCTTCTGAACCTAACTCTACCGCCAAGTTTCAAGTTTGAACGCGATTGGACCAATATTATTGGAAATCCGCGCACCTTTGTGTGAGTTCAGTAGCTGGATGAGTGGTCGTTACCTCGATAACTTTCGAATGAAAGGAGATAGAGACTTGCAATTTTCAGGGTAGGTTGCGCATCCGCGAATGGGTGAGTTAAGTTTTTGGGCATAATCGGTCCAACGGTTTCGGAGTTATACCCACCTGGTATATTATTTCCTCTATAACTCAAAAATATTGACTCGATCGAATTGAAGCTTGGTAACTAGTTGTAGAATATCGACATAAAGACGTGTGCGGAATTTTGTGAAAACCGTACTCCTAGAAAGTTTTTAAAAAATTACGAGAAAAAAATTGGTTCAAGCACTGACGTCAAGTCAGGAGCTTTTATGCGTATGTTATATTGTTGGACACTCTTAATCGAATTACAATACAGGAGAATGGACAATAGAATATACACGCAAAAGCTCCTGACTTCACATCAGTGCTTGAACCCATTTTTTTTATTCTACGCGCTTTGAAATTTTAATAGTAAAGAATTTCAGGGAAGTTCGAATTTTCTGGCAGTATGATTAGGTACGTAGGTTGTAAGATTGAGAAATATGAAATCAATATTAGGAAATATGTTTTTACATGGAATGCAAGAAAAGAATCGACAATCAGTGAACAAAATCCAGTTGACAAGTAGAAACCAGGTATTATGAAGAAATTATGATAATGAAAGAAAATATATAAGAGAAATGTTGATAATGAGGCAATTCCATTGCAGTTCTCGAGCAAGAATTTGGAAATTTCCGATTCACTAATTTGTTTTCATGTCATTTAGATGTGAATTCATTGTTATGCGACCTAGAAGAACAAGTTCAAATATCCGATAAAATGATACAAAGCAACAACAAAAACGTATCGATCGAATGTCGAAAACACGTACATTAAAGTGTTCCTACTTACGCGCTCTTGTTTTCGGCAGAATTGTTTCTTCTATTTCATTCCTGGTACTGCACTCCGAAACCGATTAATTAGGTTAAAATCACATTAGAATCGTATCGTAAAACAAGGATGAATCGTGCGTTCGCAAATCGAGGAGGCCACTTCGAATCGAGCGAGGTCCGAACATGTGTATTGTGTAGTTGTAGTATCTTAAACTAGCTGGCCTTCCCCACCAGAACCGATGGCTTTCAATTAATGAAAGACCGGGGGAACGGTGATTTCCATGTTTATAAAACCGCGATCTTATCATCGGTATCATCGATTTATTCCGGCCGCCCACAACCGGATTTCGTGGAATATTCGGATGCTACTACTACTGGGTTGTACCTTAAGGCAGCCATTATTTGTAAACATGACTTTGCAAAATGACTTGGAAAGAGATTAGATGGTATAGGACCGGTTTTTAAAAGAGACAAGATTTGTCCATACGTATTCGATATTTGCGGATAGAATGCAACGAGTACCCACATTGTAGGTCATTGATACCTTAAGCGGGCCCTTCACGTGCAGTTATTTGCAGATTCTCGGCGTGCACTCCGGGCATCTATATATGCGTTCATCTTCGCTCCGAGAGTGACGCGCCCGGAGTCATATATGATGAACGACAATACGACAAACTACGCACATTCAACTTACTGACGTGAAGTCAGTACTCTTTGGCGCGCGTGTTCACGTTGGCTAATTTGAATTGAATGATGAGGATTTCAAGCTCAGAGGATAGAACAAGCCGGAGATCTACCCAGAGGGTAGTGGACACCATTCAGATTCACTGTCGGGTCATAAATTAACAGTGCCGTGTCTAAGCCGGCTTAAGGATAGAGTAAGAAAGTTGACAAGGAACACAACTGACTCTCCTTAGTCACGCAAGCTCCTAGGAGCTTCTGAGGATCTCCATGGGGAAGACTTGGGAGGGTCAGTATAATCATAATCGTGTTGACAGCAGCCGTTTTGTACAAGTTATCGTTAACTCGAGATGCGTGTAGAAGTCGGCGTAAAATATAAAGAAGGCAGACGTCGCGGCACCGTCAATTTTTTTTTCCCTAGGAACATACCTTTTTGCGCGTATGTTCTGGGGAACATCGCGTTATAGTTTTGCCCAAATGTCTGTAACTTTCGAATTTTTTGACGAAATTGGTCTCAAACGATTTAGTTCGACTCCCCGATGAAGAATTCGAGGTCAAATTCGATTCTGTCCGTCCGGCCGTCCGGCCGTCCGTTGCCACGATAATTTGAGAACGAAAAGAGCTAGCGACTTGAAATTTTCAGGGTGGGTGGCGCATCGCAATACGACGTACAAGTTCGTTAATGGGCATAATCGGCCCAGTGGTTTCCGAGTAATAATTTTGTTTTCAACCAATATAAATCCGATCGAATTGAAACTTGGTGAGAAGTTGTAGAATATGAATCTAAGCACGTTTGTGAAATTTTGGGCGAATCGTATGGCTAGGAAATTTTAAAAAAATTATTAAAAAATATTTTTTTTGTCACGATAACCTGAGAACGGAAAGAGATAGCGGCTTGAAAATTTCAGGTTATGTTGTGCATATGAATGCCACATTTGCGTTTCTTTATGAGCATAATCGACCAAACGGTTTCAGAGTTATAGCCATCTGAAATTTGGTGGTTTTTTGTTCCTCATTAACTCGAAAAATACTGAACCGATTGAATTGAAACATGGTTATTAGTTGTTGAATGCCAACGCGGAAATGTTTGCAAAATTTGGTGAGGATAGCATTCGTAGAAAATTTTTAATAAATCATTGAAAATAAAAAAAAAAAATTCTATATATCAGTAACTATCCGTTTGAAATTGCTGAAATTTTGCAAGAGCCTTCATAACCTAACTCTACTGCCAAGTTTCAAGTTTTAATACGATCGGTTAAATATTGTTGGAGATTCGAGCATTCTTGTGTGAGTTCAGTAGATGGGTGACCGTTGCCTCGATAACTTTCGAACCAAAGGAGATAGGGACTTGCAATTTTCAGGGTAGGTTGCGTATCCGAAAGGGAGAGTTGAGTTCGTTTTTGGGCATAATCGGTTTAACGGTTTCCGAGTTATATCCACCTGGAATATTGTTTCCTTGATAACTCAAAAAATAAATATTCGATTGAATTGAAGCTTGGTAACTAGTAGTAGAAAATCAACACAAAGACGTGTTTAAAATTCTGTAAGAACCGTACTCCAAGCAAATTTGAAAAAAATGACGAAAAAAAAAATTTTAAGAACCGCGCCTCCAGAAAATTAAAAAAAAATCACGAAAAAAAAATTGGTTCAAGCACTGACGTGAAGTCAGAAGCTTTTGCGCGTATGTTCTATTGTCCATTCTTCTGTATTGGACACCCTTAATCGAATTTACCATGTTAAATTTGAATTAAGAGTGTCCAATACAGGAGAATGGACAACATAATTTACCATGGTAAATTCGATTAAGGGTGTCCAATACAGAAGAATGGACAATATAACATACGCGCAAAGGCTTCTGACTTCACGTCAGTGCTTGAACCAATTTTTTATCATGCCATTCGAAAGATGGTTCAATTTTAAATTTTATTTCCAAATGCGTTTTTTCCCATTTTAAACTGTGAGTGATCTACAGGGTGTTATATGTTAATTCTATTCCATTTTTGCGCGTATGTTCTGGGGAACATCGCGTTATCATTTTGCTCGAATGTCTGTAATTTTCGAATTTTTTTCCGTAAATGGTCTCAAACGATTGGGTTCGACTCCCCGATGAAGAATTCGAGGTCAAATTTTATTCTGTCCGTCCAGCGGGCCGTTGCCACGATAACTTGAGAACGGAAAGAGCTAGCTGAAATTTTCAAGGTAGGTGGCACATCCCAATACGACGGACAAGTTTGTTAATAGGCATAATCGGCTAAATAGTTTCCGAGTAATAATTTCTACCAATACAAATCCGATCGAATTGATACTTGGTGATAAGTTGTAGAATACAAACCTAAGGACGTTTGTGTAATTTGCTATTTTCGGCAAAATATTCGAAAATTACAGACATTTGGGCAAAATGATAACGCGATGTTCCTCAGAACATCGCGCAAAAATGGAATAGAATTAACATAAAACGCCCTATAGATCACTAACGGTTTAAAATGGGAAAAAATGGTATTCGGAAATGAAATTGAGAATTGAACCATCTTTCGAATGGCATAACAAAAAAGGTATGTTCCTGGAAAAAAAAAATTAACGGCGCCGCGATGCCGGCCATCTTTATTTTTTACGCCAACTTCTACACTCATCCCAAGTCAACATTGACTTGTACAAAACGGCGTTTACAGAATTAAAATATATTCGGCCGTTTCGGAGAAAATTGGGGTGACCAAGATAAGTGAATCACTCTGTACAGTAACCAAGATAATGAATTTATTCCATTTGGCTTTTCCATACTGTATACCTCACAATGACCGACGTATAGAAGATATATCCATCCAAAAAGTATACCTCTACCCATAATATACACATTAACTATAATTTCATGCGCATATCGCCTAGGTATCACCTCGCGATGACTTTGGGAACTCGCATTGTGACATAATTGCGAATCTCTCAATATGGTTACTATTGTGAAGTCTGTTCTCAACTTCTTTCCAAACATCTTGGAATGTATCGGTAGTAATTTCGTGGCGGACCTCGGTAATCTTTAATAATTATTAATTAATAATTATTAATTATTAATCTTTTGTCACAGCGAGGAACTTGGTTGATTGAATTCCAGGTGTCACTTGTGTCTAAATTCTACCCACAAGTAATTGCTGGTTTTCTTTAAACCGATAACTTCGTAGTGTTGATTTCATCAGCGTTGAATTGTGCTCACTGATGATTCCTAATAAGGATGAAACCGCGGTATGTAGCTATTCAACTTTGATGAAATCATACTCACTCAGTGGATTGCTCCAAAACCAATTATTAATTAATAATCAATAATTGTCTGAGATGGCAGATCTCCCCTCAACAAAAAATCGAGCGGAGAAAGATCAGGTGACCTGGGTGGCAATAGGTCTCTCGCATGTAACACGAAATACCATATGTTTATGTTTTTCTGAATCTACTTCAATACCAGATCATCATTTATGCCCTCATCCACTTTCATAATTTATAAAATTTGAATATTTCGCTATTGAAATTCGGTAAGCCAAGAAGCAAATTCAAATGAGGTGAAACGCGTCTGACTGGTAGAATCATTGCTATAACGGCTGACGTAATCAAAATGTATCATCTGCTTGTTACAGCTAATGCCGACTACGAGCCCTCTTTAGAGGGCTGAGTTACACCGGAACGAAGAGTGAAACGGACACGAGAAGATAGTGAGAGTAGACATGACATGAAATCGAAACTTGGCGCATATACGTGAAGTAACCACTTCACGTGTATGCGCCAAGTTTCGATCGTTTGAGCAGCCATTATGTGCAACTAAATTTGAAAGATCATATTCTCGTAAAAAATTGTAATTTTTGACGGTGGTGGAACTTTTTCAGTATTCTTATGGATATAATAATCGATTCCAAAAATAAAAAAAATACATGCCAGAGACTTATTCGATTGGTCCCCTTCTGCCAATTCATTGGTTAGGGTAGTGAGCATCTACCCATTGACGAACGCGAAAAACGTATTAGGGGAGCATCACCCTGTTCCAAATGAATCCGATTTTCTTTAATTGCTGGATTTCCCGGTTCAGCTACTTGATTTTCAAATTCTTCACCACTCAAATTCCCTTCAAGGTTTACGGGGCTGGCAGTTGTATATTGCAGCCCAAAAATTTATCTTCTCAGAGTATGTCCTTCCTGGAAAACATGAGGATTGTCATCGCTCCAATAACGGCAATTCTGTTTGTTCACATTGCCATTCAAATACGACCTACATTCATCTGTGAAGCAAATATTAATGATGAGTTGCGGATGAGAGTTGATCAATGATCATTTCTGTCATTTTTCACAGTAGTGAAGTCACCGATCTGTATCGACCTCAATTAGCATGTAGAATGTAGAATTTGCACTATGTACGGATGGAATTTTTTCAGTTCAAGCACTTTTCTAATGGAACTATGAGATAGGCCGGTCACAGCACTTTTGTAGTTGACATAGTCGGATCCATCGCGAATTATCCTTCAACTTGAGTTCTTGAGTTGCTTCATTAAGAAATCTTGGTTGATTTCTTTTTGTGCGCTTGTTCGCCAGGAAAAGCATGTTATCCTCATGCCCAGATAGGGGCGTATCGTAAATTTGTGGAGCCCTGGGTTAATATTACTTAGGGGCCCATCGTCAGCTGAAATTTAAAAAAATTGCTTCAAGCTCTGACGTGAAGTCAGGAGCTTTTGCGTGCATGTTCTATTGTCCATTCTCCTGTATTGAACACAGGAATACAGGAGAATGGAAAATAGAACATCCGCGCAAAAGCTCCTGAACTTTTTCTTCAATTCGATCGAGTGTAAATTATTATCGAGGAAATAATATTCCAGGTGGGTTTAACTCTAAAACCGATCCTTATCGAGGCACCGGTCACCCATCCACAAACTCACACAAGGCTGTTCGGTCTCCACCAATAGAGATCCGATCGTGTTCAAACTTGGTACTTGGTTGTAGAGTTAGGTTCTGAAGGCTCACACCTTTCTGCTATGTCGCACGAATAGTTTCTGATATATAGAATGTATTCAATGGTTTTCTAAAAATTTTCTAGTGATAGGATCCTCACGAAATGTCGCAAGAATTTTTGAGTTGGCATTCTACAACTAGTAACCATGTTTTAATTGGATCAGTTCCGTAGTTTTTGAGTTATTGAGGAAATAAGAACCAAATATCAGATGGGGTATAACTCCAAAACCGTTTGGCCGATTATGTCTATAAATAAATATAAATGTCGCATTCAGATTCACAACCTACCCTTTCTCGGGTTATCGAGACGTAAATAATATTTTTTAATATATTTTTTTTTAATTTTCTAGCAACACGATTCTCACAAAATTTCACAAACGTCTTCGTATTTGTATTCTACAACTTGCTACCAAGTTTCAATTCGATCGGATCTGTATTGGTTGATGACAAAATTAATACTCGGAAACCGTTGGGCCGATTATGTCCATCAACGAACTTGTCCGTCGTATATCCGTATCGTATGTCCGATAGTTTTACAACCTTAAAGTGTCCCGGAAAATTGCAGCGATTTTCTTTTCTCAGTGTCCCTTTGAAGTTTTGAATTTATCGTTTAACCAAAAATCACCGTCTTGGACAATTTTTAGATTCTTAAGCACAATGCATAATTATTATCAAAAAAAAAATTGGTTCAAGCCCTGTGGACAGGAGCTTTTGGGCGCATGTTCATCTTCCCGTACTGGCCAGTAAAGAAAAAAAGAAAAAAAGCAGTATCATGTTGAATACCTTAATATTATTCTGGAACACAAATTTTCCATTACAATAATCTTCATCTAGCTTCTATTTAGTATCAATTCCTGTAGAACGTGATCATAATAAGTGTTTTCCATATAATAAAATGTGTTTGAACTTGGTATGTAGGAAATCTGACATCAATTATTGGAATTAATTGATTTGACAAACAGCCGTCAAATGAGGTACTTTTCAAGTCGATCAACATCGTCCTTCTTTCGACGTCTAAACTATGACTTGATTCTTTATGTTTATGTCTTTGAATTTGTTTTCGGTGGAATTCAAAGAGTTCATAGAATAATCGATGAAAATACTGAGAGAGACCCAGGAAATTTGACACATTTTGTCTTATATCTCCAGAAATTGAAATCGTATAGAGCCAAAATTTTTCACAATGTGCAAAATACTACAATTGACGTTAGTACAAGTTTTTGTTGCAATCTGATGAATAGTTCACGAAAAAAAAATTTTTTTTTCGAAAAAATTAAAAGAAATATTTTTTTAAAAATTACCAACATTTCGATCATAACAGAATTTTGCCAAAAGTTGCGCGTTTATATCCTCGAACTGACTACCAAGTTTCGATTCAACATCTTCTTTAGTTCCTGAAATATCAGGGAAATAACCTCAAAATTTTAAATGTCTATAACTCCTAAACCGTCCGGCCGATTTTGCCCGTTAACGAACTTAACCGTCGCATTTTGATCAGAAACCTACCCTGAAAGTTTGAAGTCGATAGGACCTTCGGTGCTCCTGTTATCGTGCTTACGGCCGGGAAACCGGCCGGCCGGCCGGCCGGCCGGACGGCACCCGAAAATCTGACACCGGATTCGTGATCAGGGAGTCTGAATTAGTCTATTAGCCAATTTTCAGCTCGAAATTCGAAAATTACAGACATTTGGACGAAATGATAGGACGATGTTCCCCCAGAACATGCGCCCAAAAATTACTTGATTTTTTTTACTGCTTCTACTTGCCTTAGTTTTAAATGCCAATGTAAAAATTCATCAAACAAAATCTATATATCTTCCTACAAATTCCTGCTTTTGGAACTTTTTTTTATTGGTTTCCAAAAATTTAAAATGTTTTATATCCCCCAATTTCGGTGACGAATTTGGAATATACAATTATGTGCATCTTGTGAGGGATCAGTCAACTATACCTATAACTGATTTTTTGGATATGCTGTATACTATTGAGTATTATAGTCCGTCTAGAAAGTATCCGCAATTTATTATTTTTCATAATTTCAATATATTTCTTTTTTGTAACATTCTAAGATAAGAGTAATGTATAAAATAGGTTATGCAGATAGTCGGCTATAGCAAAAGTTGCATGGCAAAAATATTTGTCAAATATTGTTGATTGTCGACAGGTATACAATTTATGAAATAATGTCGCAACTAGAAAAAAGAAAACAGGTAGAATATTTGAATAGGAAAGGTTTTCGAAACGTTAAAAAATTAGTGCAATTGACTGAACTCGGAAAAAGTGCAGTCTATGAGACGATAAAGAGGATGAAAAATGGCATAGATACGGGGCATAGACCAGTTTCAAGAAGACCGCTCAAGGTTAAAGGAAACATTTCAAATGCTTTATTGGCCTTAGGACGACACAATCCGCGCCTAGGGTTTCGCAAATTGGCAAACAGATTTGGAAATCGATTAAATATAAAAGTATGTCCAGAAACCGTCCGTAAGTCACTGAAAAGACAAGGTTACATATCAAGGAAACCGAAAAAAATCCCTTTAATCACACCATTCAAAAGGAACGAAGGATAGAATTTTGTCAACGTTTCCAAGAAGATAATTTTAATATTGCCTGTATATCTAATGAAAGTTGTTTCCAACTTGGTAGAAATCACTTTAAAATCATATCAAAATAACCTGTTACCATTCATATTTCCAAAATTTCCCACCAAAATAATGGTTTGAGGACAAATGTCTCAGCGTAGTGCAACGCCTTTTGTATAGTTGATGGTATCATTAATAGTGAAAAGTATTGTGGCATACTAAACGATTTTCTCCTTGAAACGGCGCATGCTTTATATCCAGAGGGGTGACGTTTTCAGAAGGATAATTCAAGATGCCATACTTCGGCCTATACTCAAGCTTGGATGCAAAAACACCAAGTGACAACCATTCCATGGCCAGCAGCTTCACCAGATCTTAGTCCCATTGAAAACTAATGAAGATTCAAGTTGAACGAGCAGCGTCACGAAATAAAGATGATTCAATTCAGTCAGTTTTACAGTCCTGGTGGGGTACCATCACCGAAAATTATGGAGGTCATCTAGTTTCGGGTGTACCTCGACGTTAAGTCAAGTGTTTACACTTAAATGGAGGTTGTATAAGTAAATAAGATGAATAATTACCCAATTCAAGAATTAAAAATATATACTAAATAATTACAATTGAGCTTTGTTTTCTCCGGATACTTTCTAGACGGACTATTCATATATTGTATTGAATACACAATGTTTATACCTAAATTCACTGAATAATTATTCTCGAGATTTCAAAAATATAGATATTGAAATCAGTATTTGAATGATTCTGACAATCTGTATTATCTGAGCTATTAAAAATATAAATAAACAACAAATTTGTAAAAGAGTAAACAGCGTATAAATAGGAAATAGTCGGAAGATATGTCCTTCAACAGTGCTGATATCTTCATGCTCAATGATACTATGATATCAAAATGTGGTTATATAGATAGATGATACTAGAAGGCTTTCCGCGTTTGAACAAAATCTTATATACTTTCAGACCAGTCGTCCAGCGGAAGACTGCGACGCATTGTGAAATCAAATTCGTCCAAACCGATACCGGTATGTTTTCCTACATACAGGATGGGTTTACATAAACTTGCCATTAGCATATCTCCGGTGTTATAAGAGGCATGAAAAATATTTTAAAATGTTTCAATAGTATAGAGGAGGAACAATAATGGTAACTTTGGAAGCTCACTCCGATCAACTGCCTGCTCTCTTGCCTCCACCAAACAAGAAATTCTAATGGCAACCCCCTACTTGTGATAGATAATCTCGTCATAAGCTCTTAAAGGATACTTTACAATGAAAAAAATATTGTTAATTTTGTTTCTTTCGTAAAATTTTCAATGCATGATCAATCATCACTTCATTCGACGGCAATCAGTGCTAAAGGGTTTTCCAATAAAAGGTATTATTTTGAATAGCCCGCTATTTCGGTAGATGTCACTTTCGAAGCTGTCATTTTTTGAGATTTGACAAGTAGAAACTACGCCGTTAATAAAAATGGAACGATATACGCTTCAAGAACGCATTGAAATTATTAAAATTCACTATAAAAATGGTGAAAATTTGGCTGAGACGCCTCGTAAAACTCGAACATTTTTGGGTCGTCGTGAAGCACCTTGTCGGACTGCAATAAAGAAATTGGTGGAAAACTTCGAGCTGTTGGGACAAGTTAGTTATGTGAAGAATAAAACCCGTGCACGTCGCTCAAGAACAGCCGAGAATATTGCTGCTGCAGCCGAAAGTGTTGAAGAAAACCCAGGTTTGTCCATTCCTCTCCGTTCTTTGGAATTAGGCATTCCACAAACGTCGTAACACCGTATTTTGCATGAAGATTTGGGCCTTAAGGCTTATAAAGTTCATTTAACACAAGAACTCAAGCCGGCCGATCATCAACAACGTCGTGTCTTTGCTGATTGGGTCGTTGAAATGCATGAAAATGATCCAGAATTCCATCGAAAAATCATGTTGAGCGATGAGGACCATTTCCACCTCGGTGGCTTCGTCAACAAGCAAAATTGTCGCATCTGGGGCACGGAAAACCCAAGAGTTATTGTTGAAAAGCCTCTCTATCCTCATCGTGTGACTGTTTGGTGCGGTTTATGGTCCGGTGGAGTCATTGGACCTTACTTTTTCGAAAATGAGGCTGGAGCAACAGTGATTTTTTTATGGCCGGAATTGGATGGTATAGATCTGCCAACGTTTACTTTCAACAAGACGGCGCTACGTGCCACACAAGCAACGAAACTATTGATCTTTTGCGGGAAAAGTTTCCGGACCGTGTTATCTCTCGAAGAAGTGATCACAATTGGCCACCGAGATCTTGTGATTTAACACCTTGCGACTTCTTCCTTTGGGGCCACGTGAAAGAGAAGATCTACGCCAATAGCCCAGCGTCGATTCAAGACCTCAAAGATGGAATTCGTGAGGCTATCGAGGACATAGGGCAGCCACTTTGTGATTTGGTTATGGAAAATTTCATTGAAAGGATATGGTTCTGTAAGCGTGGTCGTGGTGGTCATTTGCCTGTTCTTATTTTCCACTATACATAGCTTCTTCTTTATACTGAAATAAACATACGATCATCAAATTTATATTTATATTTTTAAAAACTGTTTATCACGCATTAATTGAGTCTAGGCTGAAATATTGTGTCTTGTTGTGGGGAAATTGTGCCAGACGTGATGACATTTTCAGATTGCAGAGACGTGCCATCAGGTTGGTGGGTGGTCTACGATACAGAGACTGTTGTAAGGAGTCATTTAAGGTTTTAGGTATACTGACCTTTCCTTCAATTTTCATCCTTGAGAATTTGCTGTATGTTCGGGATAATATTGAAAGATATCGCCTGCAGTCTGATATTCATGAGTACAACACAAGAAACAATTCGTGTATTAGAAAAGACTTCTTCAGGCTGTGGAGATCACAGCAGAGTCCGGACTACTGCGCAACTTCCCTATATAATGGATTACCTGGTTGGGTGAGAAGATTGCCAAGGACTGAATTTAAATCAAAGTTAAAAGCTATTTTAGTGGAAAATGCTTTTTATTCACTGGATGAGTTTCGTGCTTTCAGAATCAGCCAATTTTGAGCTATTTTATATTCAATTTGTTCTTATTCGCCTGTGAATCTACAAACGTTGTATACATACATATTTGTGAATTTTATTTTATTAACCATATTTATTATTTTATTTATACATTATATGTTGTTTTGTCAGATATACTTCATGCTTTGACTTGTGTAAGCAATTTATATTGTATTAGCACCAATGAACTCTCTCTCTCTCTCTATTGAATAATGACATTTTTCTTTGAATATCAAAATAACACCTCTTATTGGAAAACCCTTTAAAAGTGAATTCTACAAAAATTATTATTATTATTATTATTATTATTTAAATTAACAAGAGTAGAGGTATTTACACCTATAAACTCAGAAGAAAAAAATGATATGTGTACAAAACCATCTGTTGTTAAGAATGTCTTTCATTAGGCTTCAGACAGTTATGTAGGAATTATTTACTTTTCACCCTTGTGAATAGTAGACTTAAGATTAGTTTTACAGCCGCAGACGACGTTTAACGACATTCGTACCGATAATTAAGACGTATTTCTGAATTATATCCCTGTCTGAAGAAAACCTAAAACATCCCCATAACATCGAATATTAACTCTGGAGGCACCTCGAAGCCGATTATGTCGTCAAGAGTCTCCGAATACTTTTTTCTGAACAGGAAACTGCTAATAGCATATTCATGTAAACCGTCCCCTAAATTTTAGAGCTGAAACTATTCTGGTATGTGTGTGATCTAACCTCGTGGAATTCAGTACCACTGCCGGGATCTTTCTTATGGAACCCAATTGGACCCAGCGAAGTATCGCGGATAGGGGATCTACCAATCAGCAGCAACTACCTTGGTAGTACAGCCCTAGTTCAGGCAGAGGGGTAAGAACGTAGTAAGGTAAAGATGGAAAGCTTAAGCAGAATTTGAAGCATAGGTCTTGAACTTTACAGTATTGGAGATTACATGAGGTGTAATAATTTAAGTAGATAGGATATTATTATATTGAGTTAGTGATCACAAAGTGAGATTTGAGCTTGGCTTATGTTAGAGCGTCATTTCATTTCATGTTTGCATTATTGTAACAATTTAAGGTATTTAAAATAAAGAGCGATCAAATAGAATCAAACCTTGGAATGTTTTAGGTTATTGAACGCATGAACTTGCCTTGCATCGAACGAAAACTGAGAACTATAACTAACCCAGATGTTATACAGAGAGTCCTTCCGCACTGCACCTATAGGATGAATTATCTCAGTAATAGCCTAGCCAATTTTTCGAGCGGTTGATTAAGTACACGTTCAGGTACAACTGGTAGGAACAATAATACGAGTGGAACTAGACTCGTGAACGGATATAACGCTCGAACTGGTGTTATCACCGCCACAACTCGCAGGAAATGCAAAACATATTTCATAATATTTTATGATAATGCAATAATTCGCACGTGTAGTTTTACTCTAAAAAAGGTTTTGATTGCTGAAATAGTTTTCGGATGCAGTTGTCCGCACAAGTGTTGTATTGTATTGTCAGGAAGCGTATTGGCATTCTCTACTTCTGTGCAGATCCTACGTGGTTCTGCACCGTAATACAGAATGGATGCACGGCCGCCGATATTCACCAGCATTCTGTAGTACTTTAGCACAGAACCGCAGAAGCGGCGATCAGTCTTATCGTACAGAAACACGCTATTATCAATGGCACCGCCTTACTGGTTACAAACTACTCACCTGCAAGAGCTTTGTGATATTTATTGAACGTTTGGAATATTCCGAAGGGAAATATGTTATTTCGCCATCAAATGTTCAGGTACTTAAATCAATCAATCTCATCAGTATGATTTATTTACTTATTCATTTAAACATAAATGGAATACAACCCATTTCCAAAATGAACTAATTTTCAATTTTACACAATTTTGGACAAACACCTCTTAAATATTAAAATACTACGGGTGAAGATCAGGGGATCGCGCTGGCCATTCGATCGTTCCTCGCTTTCCTATCCACCGATTGGAAATATTTTGTTGAGGTACTGTCGGACATTGCGTTTAGTCCGGGAGCCAGGTGAAAATTTTGTCAATAATCTCCTCTCGAGAGATAATTGGTGAGACGCATCAGAGAATAGTAACATGAAGCCTCGTGAACGTCAGCGGCGGTTCCGTTGGGGGGATGAGCGGCGGCAGCCTCCCACGCACGAAGAAAATAAAAATACATTCAATCATTTCCTCCGAGCTAAAAATGTTTCATATTGTAGCTAACCCTATATCTCGAAGAAAATAATACAATCAGTTGGCTATAACATAGTGGATTGTACGTCAGCTGATGCCTGGAGCATAACAGAAATAAATTATACTTTCAGTTATATCCTCTCAGATAAAAATTTACCTGATGATAACTTATATGCAATTATGGATAAATATATAGGTCATATATAGTTGGGCCATTTGGAGAAGACAGGTGCAATGATAATGGAGAACGATTAATAGATTGTTGCCAAACGCATGACTTAAAAATTGCAAATGGATTCTTCAAACATAAACCCATTCATAAGTTTACATGGATACAACACACAAGGAACCTGAAATCTATCATTGATTACATCATAACACGGCAGCACACTTGTCTTCAAATTAACGATGTAAGAGTTTTCAGAGGGATCCTGTGCGACTCAGACCACTACTTTGTCAAAGCAGGAATTTACTTTCCTTGGCATCACGATAAATCCCAAGCAAATCATACCCAAACAGAAAATAACTTCAGCCAATCAGAAGAACTAACATATAAGAGATGGAACCTGAGTAACCTTCGGGATGATAACATAAAACGAAGATACCAGGAAAGGTTGGATGAATATTTGGCAAACTTCAGCATCCTCGACACAGAAAGTATGTATCAACAAATAAAAGAAGCTTTGCAGAGATCAGCCACAGAAGTACTAGGAGAAATTTCACACCGAAAGAGCAAGAAATTGTGGTGGAATAATGAAGTAGAAAAAATGATTGATATGAAAAATAAAGCATACCTGAAATGGTTAACTACTAGAGAACTAGAAGACAGAGAATCGTACCTGGAGGCGAAAAGGAGAACAAGAAGAGTAATTAATGAAGCAAAGAGAGGTGTATGGGACAGAAAATGCAAGGAGATTGACTCTTATCTGGGGGGGCGTAAAGCGGCAGAATCATGGCGATTCATCAACGCATTGAAAAACCCAAGTAGAAACGCAGCTCACATCGATACAGTCCCTATGAACAACTGGGTAAGACATTATGAACAGCTATTAACAGAGACAAGACCAGAATATATGACATCAACTACATCAGACGTGAATATTGTAGGTGAAACAATTACTGTTGACATCGGAACAGTGAGAGCAGCAATATATAAGCTGAAAAATGGTAAATCTCCTGGTCCCGGAGGAATACCCGCAGAGCTGGTCAAATATGGAACACAGAAACTTTACCAAACTCTCATGGATTTATTTAATACATGCTTAAATGGACATCGGGTACCCAATGAGTGGAAAAAAGCATACATTTCATCGATATACAAGAAGGGAGATAAGAACAATTGCTCAAACTATAGAGGTATATCAGTGACCAGCACATTTAGTAGAATATATGGTAGAATTCTACGAGACCTCATCGAAGGAGAATATGGTGAAAATGAAGAGGAAGAACAATCATGATTTAGAGCCGGTAGATCATGTACAGATAATATATTTTGCTTAAAACAGGTTATAGAGAAAAAATTGAACACCAATCAAGAAATCCATCTAATGTACATCGACCTGAAGAAAGCATATGACAGCATACCTCTAAAGAAACTCTGGGAAACATTGCAGGAAACTAATATCAATCAGACTTTAATAACAGCAGTAAAAAAATCTGTACATGGGATCAAAATCACACATAAAGTCTGGCAACAAACTATCACAAGGGTTCACTGTGAATAAAGGACTAAGACAGGGATGCTGCGTGTCACCTACGCTTTTCAAGGTGTATATTTCTGTGGCTCTGAGAAAGTGGAAAAAGAAATGTGGGCCAATGGGGATTGAACTAAGTAACACCTACTTGTACTCCCTCCAATTTGCGGATGACCAGGTCATCATTGCCAATGATAGAGATGATTTGGAATACATGGCTAGAAAACTCCAGGAGGAATATAAAAGTTGGGGACTTGAGATGAACACGGAAAAGACGAAGTACCTCCCAATAGGAACACAAGATACAACAAACATCAGATTAGAAAATAATGAGGAAGTAGGAGTGGTATCACAGTATACGTACCTGGGCGTAATGTTTGACTCTAGTGGAAGTGACAACAGAGAGATCAGATACAGAATAAACCAGGCAAGGAAAATCATAGGATGCTTGAATAGCATACTTTGGAGCACCTGCATTGGTAAGAAAAGGAAACTTCATATATATAACGCAATGATAAAGAGTAACCTACTGTATGGAGCGGAAACTTGGAGAATTACAGAAGAAAACAAAAAGCGACTGGAAACAGTTGAAATGGACGTTCTGAGGAGATCATTGGGAGTATCACGCCTACAGAAAATCAGAAACGAGGAGATACGTAGACAAATGGGAGTGGAAGGAACGCTCTACAAAGATGTAGAGACGAAACAACTCATCTGGTATGGACATTTACAGAGAATGGACGAACAAAGACTTCCAAAGATGGTTTTGGAATGGGTACCAACACAACGCCGCAAGAGAGGACGACCAAGGAAGACTTGGACCGAAGGGGTTATGAAGGCCATGAGTTCAAGGGATCTGAGACAGGGTCAATGGAATGATAGAAAGGGGTGGAGAGCAGGCATCGGACAACGTCGAACGACGTTATGATCCCGATTTATATATATATATATATATATATATATATAGGTCAGCTGGCTGTATCTCGATGGAAAACCGTCAGCTGATAATTTTAAAGTTATTACATAGAAGTTAGGCGGAAGCATCTATTGCCTATTTAAATTAATCAGCTGATCAGGTTTCCCTCGAATTACTGCTAGCTGATTTTCTTTAATCATCACAGCAATCAGCCAACAATTTTCATCTGGAAGGAAATCGTATTCAAATGTACAACCTACCCTGAAAATTTCAAGTCGCTATCTCTTTCCGTTCTTAGGTTATCATGACATAAATAATATTTTTTGATATATTTTTTTTTTATTTTCCAGTGATACGATGCTCACAAAATTTCACAAACGTTGTTAGTTTTGTATTTTACAACTACTCACCTAGTTTAAATTCGATTGGACTTGTATTGGTTGAAAAAAAATTATTACTCGGAAACCAATGGCCAATTATGCCATTAACGAACCTGTCCGTCGTATTGGGATGCGTCACCTACCCGAAAATCTCAAGTCGCTATCTCTGTCTCTTCTCAAGTTATCGTGGTAAGGGACGGCCAGCCGGCTGACCAGACAGAATCAAATTTGACCTCGAATTCTTCACCAGGGAGTCGAACCCAGTCGTTTGAGACCATTCTCGGCAAAAATTCTAAAATGCAGAACCTTTGGGCAAAATGATACCGCGACGTTCCCCAGAACATACGCACAAAAATTATCAATGATCGCATTCTAAGTTCTGCCTCGGAGCCTCCTCAGTCCAAGTTCCACCCCTGATCCGAACCATGAGTAGTTCGAACCCTATGCTTTCTGTCGTGTCTAGCTGGAGTGGATCTCGTCGTGGAGACTCACCTTCAATCCGGCCAGTCTATTAAAATCGCCACTGCCAAAACGGTTGACAAATGCAGGAAAGCGGAAATTCCCAGCGATGAGCAGAACCTTCGGTTTATCGGTTGGAGAGAGGTTGATTTTTTACGTACTACTTAACATACTACATACCCATATCCAAAAATTATCACGAAATAAAATACTGACTGGGGACAATTTGCCTGAGGTCTAGTGAGGTCATTGTTATACATAATTTCCCAATTATTGTATCTTTAGGAACAATGATATGGGATACGATCAGCAACAGTTTCATCATGCGGGATATTTCGCTGATTTTAAAAATTAATTTGGTATAATTTCGACAATCTGAATAGAAACATGTTTTGAATTCCACAGGAAGGGGATTTATTATATCCGTCGTAAATATACAATTCCCACTATTCGTGATTCAGTCATACTTATCTCATTTTATTTTCATCCCAAATAATTAATTCAAAAGATATATTTTATCTCCATTTCTAAACATATACGAATATACAGGGATTTATTTTCTCCTCTTTCGGGAATAGCGAAAAATAATAATAAACTTTATTTAGCTGAATTAGCTATTACAAAAAAATAAATCCATAATACATTTTTGGCGCTCTAGTTCCTCGGAACTGAGTACTTATCAATTTGCCCAAATGTCTGTAATTTTCGAATTTTTCGATTAAAATGGTCTTAAACGATTTGGTTCGGCTCACTGATCAAGAATCCGTGGTCGAAATTCATTATGTCCGGCCGGCCGGCCGGTAGGCACGATATCTCTCGAACGGAATGAGCTAGAGAGTTGAAATTTTCAGAATAAGTCTGGTAGATAATATCTCAGCTAAGTTCTTTATTGGGCAAAATCAGACAGATGGTTTCGGAGTAACAAAAAAAAAATTTTTTTTTAACAAAACAAATTCCAAATTAAATTTTTTTCAATAAGCAGTTTTATCATAAGAATCCAATGATATCATTTTTAACTCTAACAAGCTAATACTTTCGGATATATGATTTTTCAAAATTTCAATAAAAAATCGTATTTTTACGTTTTCACAGAACTATATAATTATTCTATGTATGAATTGTCATAATGTCAACTTATTTTCCTGAGATATGACATTGTCTACATATATATCCCTTGTCTATGATTGTCTAATTCCTTGCTAATAGTTGGTTCGAGAAACGTCAAAATCGACTTAGAGAAACAAGGGTAAAAAACCGTCAAATAAACCCCCATGTGGCGATTTTATGTCCAAAAGTGAAAATTAAGAATATATATCCCAGGTAAGTACCGACGTTTTATTCTAATACCGGAGATTGACAAGATCGTACGAGGAGCCCGATAGCCGGTGTGTCTACGCTGTCGGGTTTTCGGTTTCGGAACGAGAGAAGGCGGGACTTTTTGGCGCTCTAGTTCCTCGGAACTGAGTGCTTAACAATTTGCCCAAATGTCTGTAATTTTTATTTAAGATGCAGTTTCATCATTAAAATACATCGATATCATTTTCAACTCCAACAAGCTAATACTTTCAAAATATGATTTTTCTAAATTTCAATAATGAATCGTACGTACCTACTTCTATGTTTTCACAGTATGCTATAATAATTCTATTTAAGCTTTATTATATGATCTGTGTTCATACTCGTACATTTCATCCTGTTCTATAAGAGAGAGTCAAATTCATTTCAGCTATTTTAATTTGGTTTCTTCCATGGTGCAGTTCTCATTCTCAGATTGCTCATTTAATCTTGATAAATAAACTATTATTTGAATTGAATTTCCTTTATGATGCAGTTCTATCATAAGAATACATTGATATAATTCTCAACTCTGAGAAACCAATACTTTCGGAGATATAATTTGTCTGTTTGAACTAGAGCGCCAGAAAGCTCCTGTCCACAGGGCTTGAACCCATTTAAGGAAAAAAATTAACAGTTTGTGTGCCGTATGTTTGTGTGCTCATATGTGAGATATATATTTATCATTTGAACCATTCATCGCTCACTCTGAAACTGATACAATCATGTTGATTTTATTGTTTCGAATTGGGGAGCAACTTTTCAAAACGCATTTAGTGCAAAAACCATTTTATTGGAAATCAACGCAAAACGATTTTTTCTTCCACTCTGGCTTATAATTTGAGTACGTCGAGTTTCTTTGATAGAAATTTACATCTAAAGGTAATAATTAATCTCATTTAAATCAATATTGATCATACACAGAAAGTGTAAAAAACGTTTGGACTTAATGCGTTTTGATTCATCCCATTGTATATAATGCGTTTTGATGTGGTTGAAATTGAAAATAATGCTGTTTGTTGCGATTTTGTATACATTTAGAGAAAACAGTATGCACAGTAAGTGTTGGCGTATAACCTAATTAACATGAGCAAATCGTAAAAAATGTTTTTGGTTATATTTTATCTGTTTTAAAAATACAAACGTCAACATAGTTTATTGCGATGCGGCTTACATACTTTGGATTTGAATTACACAGGGACATAATGCCATTTGGAAGATTTTGTTTAACATAGGGTAATAGAGCAATAGAAATCATTTCTAAATCCGCTTCAAACTCAATTTCGCCCAAATTGGACTTAATGCGTTTTGAAAAGTTACTCCTCAATTCAGTTTCCTATACTATTTTATAGCCATGATTGTTATTTTTCAGTCATACGAAACAACAATGGGATGCAATTTATTGGTGCTTATTGAAGGTCGAATCTTAATTTCCAATGCAGAAAACGATGCAACAGTCCCTTCGGAATTTACAATTATTGGAAGTGAGTATTTTTCATTTTCTGAGGATAAGTTTTATGTGAGATAATGTGAAGATAATCGATGTGGTTTCCAAGTTGAGATCACTTCATCGCTCCACTGCCAGGCACATACCTCCCAATCGATTATGATTGGCAATAATTAAAAGGTAAAATTAATACTGAATAGTTATTGGTATTTGATTATATAGCAATTATACTTCAGATTGTTCATCGGCGGAAGCTCATAGAGTCCAAACGGTTAGATTCGATATCCACATAATCAAAATAATTGGCTGGGTATGTAACTATACATTTGTGATGGATTTGACTTCACTTGTACGGGATCAAGAGATTTGCCGCACGCGAGCTGATTGACAAGCGTCACGTTTCACGTTTAAATGAAAATGAATTGAATAACAGGTTGTCCATCATAAGTTTATTATGTTAATATAAAAGGGTTTTTTTTAAGTCATTCATTTCAAATGATAATTCTACTGCCATTATGGAAAGATTGACCCACCCAAAACATATCGTGTAAAATTGGTAGTGTCCGACCGAAACTGGTATTTCAGCCGAAACCGAAACCGAACTTTCGGCCAGGGTCTCAGTTTCGGCCGAAACCGAAACCGAAACCGAAACTTTATATTTCATACTGAAATCTACTGTATTTTTCACAATTTTATTCGCATCTACATAAAAATAGTTAAGGAGTGTTAAATAAAATAAAAAGTCATTTTTTTTTTAGATATTTATTTATTATTTTGGTATTACCAAGTTATCAAAATAATCAGTCGAAGTATACAGGGTGATTCCAAATCAGACGTGATCGTTAGAGGAGTTGTTAGTTGAAAAAGAATTAGTATGATTTGAAAGGGGATATAAGAAGCAAATAGAGGAAAATAACGAATTCAATATTTTTTTGTTGCAACTAAGCTCGAAATTACATTAGAAAAAGTATTCATAAATTATGTTCCACCATTCCATAGGCTAACACGTGTCGTCTTTCTGATGTCTTCAGTTGTTATTTTCCGACTGAAATTTACTCACGCTGTCTTTTGATACATATTCACTAGTTTGAATGCCGGACATTCAAAAGGTTGCTTGTAAAAAATCTGCTGAAACGAAACTAGTTAAGCAATCTAACGAAATATTTTAGAGAATGAAGGAGGAATTTGACAAGTTTTTAAAATAATTTTGGCATACAAAATTGTGAAATTCGAAATTTGCGGACAAATTGATTTTTCATTTACACCATACACCATATACCACATTTCAGATCATACTAATTCTTTTTCAACCTCTTATACAGCATAGTTTTGCTTTTTTCGTACATATCATATTCTTTTCTGATGAAAATAAAACAAAATTATCACCAAATTTGGTCAACGTAGAAAAAATTGACGAAATATGTAGATTGTAGGTACTTTTAAAAATCACCCGAACTCCAAAAACCGTTGATTTTCGGTTATTAATAAATATGGATTAAACAACAGCTAATGAGTTATACTCCAAGTTTCACGTCTGAATGAATCACTCTATGTAGTCTAATTAATAATCATTAAAGTGAATTCTCATGAATTCTCAGTCATAACAAAGATAGATCACAGAGCGCCAGAAAGCTCCTGTCCACAGGGCTTGAACCCATTTTTTTATACCCTATAGATGTCTTCAGTAGGCATAGTGCGAATTTTCACCGCATTTGACCGGTATCAACAAACGGCAATATTTAAAAAAGAAAACTGCCTTCAATTCAGAAATATTTAATCAGAAACTTTCAAGAAGCACAGAAACAAATATTAATATAACTCTACATATCAAAAACTGAATGGCACACCATTGTAAACATAACCCGAAATAGTTAATAAAATCACACATATCAATTTCCGTATAATCATTATTATGACACAGTTCAAAAGTTCTCCATTAGAACAGTCGGAACTATAAGTTATGAATATACCGTTTCATTTAATTTTTCATTGATTTTCCTGTGTCCTAACACATATAAATTTTTAAATCATTTTTCATTAAATGTGAATAAAATCACTCTCTATGTTCATTAAGTTTTAATATTATTTATCTTTGTATACAGGGTGTTTGGTAATTCGACGTGATCCTTTAACGCAGTTATACTAGACATTAGTAGCTTTCTATTTGACGCTGTATCACTTCCAAACTGATGCGAAATCAGTTTGAAACAGAGAAATAGAGGGATTTCCCTCTATTTCGCTGGTTTGAACTGATGCGCATCACTTCCAACTGATGTTGCTCTCTAGTGGAATCAGTTTAATATAACCTTGATTTGAAAAAGGTCTTTCTATTTGTTAAATTCACATCAGTTCGAAGTGAAGAAATTCGGAAATTAATCAGTCAAATAGAAAGCTAGGATTATTTGCAACGATTCAAGCCCAGTGAACCATGGTCCAAAAGTTTATGGTTACTGAGATATGTATATTGATATTACGACTTTTTGAAAGTTTTTCAACTTATCATGGAAAACAATTCATTTTGTGGAAACTACTCAACAATGAATATAGAAATAAGATTTTTCTGAAAGCTGATGAGATGGGGATCAGTTCCAAAAAATCATTCACCAAAGATTCGAATCACCTGAAAAATAAAGAGTCCAGTCTGAAGTGACATCAATGGTTTTTCTCATTAAATTTTCATGAAATAATTAACTTTGCCTACAAAAAATGAAAAAATTTCCTTGGTTGATGAACTTTCCTAAAAGGTATACTCATAATAAATTTTCTCAGCCGGAAAAAAATATAGCCGGAAATCCGAGCTAGTAACAGACCTTTTCGATACTTGGTTATCCCCCTTATCTTCTCCTTTACTTGTGATTAATGTGATTATTAGTTACTTGTTACGAGTAGGACTCGTTCGAATAAAAACAACTCACACTATTTCTCGAATGATAATTGAATTATTTCAATTTTCATTCTAGGGAATTTCAATTTGAGTATAATAAGTTGAAAAAAAAGTGCTGATATTTCATTGTGTTATGGGTTGTGTCCCTGGAATAAAATACGCCTCATTGGAGTGGTTTTCCGGCCATATTCTTTGATTTCGCGAAGGAATTATTGACACATGTATCTTTTCGAAAAGCTATTAAAACAAAGAAGTGTTTTCCTGAATTTGTAAACCAAGTTCTAAATACTTTTTTCGAGTAATTCTCAATTGTTTCATCAAGATTTTATATGGAAATCAGTTGATGCCATTTATGACCCCATATATGTCAGGTTATCTTATTTTTCAGTGAATACTTTTCACATGAAATGTTAACTATCTCTCCAGCTTAAAAAAAAATATTCATTGAATATTTAGGGTCAAGTATTTTTTACAAAATCAATTCTTTTCGATTACAAAGCAGAAAATTTCCAGAAAGTTGGAAAATGGTGATATCTTCGTAACCATAGATTTTCGGACTATGGTTCACTCGACTCAATTCAATGCAAATGACGTTTAGTATATCCCCTTTGAAGGATCACGTCGAATTATCAAACACCCTGTATATCACCAGGAATTTGGCTCTCTAAAAGATATATCTCGAAATTGATTGAAGCAGTATATTGAGAATATATACGGAAAGATATATATCTTTTTCTTAACTTATAGTCCTTCTTTTGAACCTTCTTTCCAGGAGGACACTTCTTACTATATCTTCTACAAATAAATTTCAAATTCTTCCATAATAGCACACGACAGAGTATTCAAGGAATTCATGCTTGGAATGAACAATTTAAGAAAAAATGTTTTGATTTCATCTTACAACATTCAAAACACGTCCTTCTATTCTGAATACTAGCTCTTACAATAAATAACTTCGTGACTGCAATTAAGTAGACCATGATGTAGGTTTTTTATTATTAGAGAATAGGTTAGCGATAATCCAAGTTTCCTTACCTATTTTAGTATTGTGCAAGATAATGATACGGAGATTTTTTCTTATATCTTTCTCAAGTACCATCACAAAGTCATACCAAATTTCTCACAAATCTTTCATATTGGTCATTGAGAAAATAGTATATCTTTCTCCCAAAAGTGCTTCCCTATCAAAAATATAAGCAATATTAAAAAATGAAATATCTCCTACGATTTGAAACTAATTCTACCAACCTCTGAATATTTTACTGATTTAATTTCTAGTCATTGATTTGAAATATAATTTCATTTCATATGTATTTACAAATAAAATTTATATACAGTTTTGAGGAAGAAATAGCACACATATTATAGAAAAATAGGTTGGGAATATACAATATCTTCATCGAAGATTTTTTTTTGGAATTAACTGATAGATGGTTTTATAGAGGGAAATAACTAATGGATAAAGCGTTCAGAATATTTCGATATAGTTGAAGGCTTTTTTGAACCAACTTTTCCAAAGGCAGTGCGAAAATTTTCAAATGATCAGATTTCACAACAGTCCTCGATTAATCTGCAAAATTACTCTTCACTCATTTCATTATTGAGAACTTAAATATTAAAAATATTTTCGTATTTCTGCTCTTAGACTCAATGATGTTTAGAATTAAAACTAAATTTGGATTTATTAATGGAAAGATTTCAAATATAGTGTGTCGAATTGAAAAGGAAACAGAGCTCTTTCCAGCTAGAATTCCTGGTAATCGACCGTACAGGATAATTCTGTAGAGACATTTTCTGGAATGGAAATCATCATCATATAATTTCACAGCGACTTTAATCCATGTAATTCAAATAGGAAACATCCATCTTACAATATACCATTAGAGTTTTTTTTTCGGTGAATTTCAAAATAATTTCAAATTTGTGTCTGAAGGAGGACGTAACAAAATAGTTATTTTATCGTTGATGTTGTTTCGTTACTGTTTATTATGCAACATTGTTCTAGATAATGCTTCTGACAAATATCTTGTGTTTCTAACGCACTAGCAATTTCAAAATAATATTTTTTTTATTTTATAGAAATTTTTCAGAGTTTGGGGGAGAAAACCAAGAAAGGAACTTTTTAGTGATTAATTCACGTTTAATGATTAACAATTTTATTATTTATTAGGCAGAAAATTATTGTTTCAATTTGCTTTACTTCAAAAAAGTATCTTATGTTTCGAAATTACGCTCGTTACGTTAAAAAAATTCCTCGTAATCATATTTCGTACGAACTCTGTCTCCTTTTCACTGCGACACTTTATATTTGGAAGCGAGAAAACTGAACCGAATCAAACAGAACCAATATATATATATATATATATATATATATATGAGAAGTTAATTGTAAACATCCTTATCGTCAACTGAGTAAAAGTAAGCATCAAAATCGAGACTTCGTCCAAAAAACACAGGGTATATTATGATCAGTTCGTGCTCTTAACAACTTGACAGCAGCAATGAGATTCTCACCAAGAACATCAACAAGAACTTTTCTTCAGCTAACTACTCAATCTTATAATAATTATTCCGAGCTATTGCTCAAACACTACGATTTAACCAAAACCTACATCTGTACACGAGGAAACTACTCAAAGAATTTGGATTTTGAACTATGTAATACGTCTGATGGTAGTTGATCACTCAGCCATTGGATCGCCGAATGTTATTGGATAGGCACATTAAAATAGTCTCTTTGGAAGTGAAACTGGATTGATCCAACTCTGTCTAGGGTCCCTCCATGGTACCGGATGTTTTTTGCCCAGGCTCTGCACTCTATTCCAATTATTACATTCGCTGAAAATATTCGGAATTAGTCATTCAAAAATTTAAAAAAATATCAGTGAAAACATATGCCCTATTCGCAAGAAATTAATCGAGCAGACTCCCACAGGGCTCAGACAGTATCTTGTTATGGCCAAGAAAACTGTTTAGCGATCTCAAAATAATATTTCAAAATGGTCCTAGTGACAGAACTCTCTGAATTTGTTCATTTATTAACAACGGTATCAGCCATTCTTGCGCGCATGTTCCACAAAGAACGGCGTGCTCTAATTTCGTCACAATGTCTGTATTTTTGAATTTTTCGCCGAAAATGATTCAGTTCGACTCACTGATGAATAATCAGGGGTCAAATTAAACTCTCGAACGGAATGAGTTACAGCTTTGAAACTTGCAGGGTAGTTTTGGAGCGCAAATATCTCGGACGAGTTCGTTAATAGGCGAAATCCACCAAGCAGTTTCGAAGTTATGGTCATATTTAGTTAAAACATTTTTTAAGAATATCTCCTAATCGGATCACTCGGTGTATCTAAAATTTAGCATCAACTTGTAGAATCATGACCTTTATATGCATTGGGAGTTTTGTACTGATCAGAAGGCTAGAAACAGGCAAAAAAAAATTCAAAAATGTTAAAATTTTGTTTCCTTCGATAACTCGAAAGATACTGGTTTGATTGAATAGAAACTTTGTAGTTAGATGCAAAAGACCGAATCAAACACTTTCGCAATATTTCGTGAGAATCACATGACTTGAAAAAATTACCACCATTTTACGGAATATTATGCTTGAAATTGCGAAGCCTATTTTGTGAAGTGCATGTTGGCTGTTCCAGGCATTCTTCGTTATGCGCATGAGCAGACGTTAAGTGATTTAACTGATAGAGTTTTTACTGAGGGTTACTGGTTACTGGGTTACTGGGGTTTCGAGGTGTAGGATGCTATTTCTCCATATAATCCCTATGGGAGAGTTAGCGCATGATGAGATTGAAGTTGCGATATCTCCTAAACCAATTGAAGAATCAGAGTTTTGTGTGAGAGATCAGTTTGAATAGTTTAAGAACTTCTCTATGTGATAACTCTAAGATGTTATGTCATGTCATGTGGAGGAGATATAGAGCTCTTGGTGACCTCTCAAACTATTCCCCATGGTGAGCTGTTTGAGAATTTCTTCATGTGATATATCTGAGATGTTACTGTGCTCGTCCATGTGGCGGATAGTTGTAGGAGATACTAACCAGGGTGAGCTGTTTGCGAACTTCCCTATGTGATATATCTGAGATGTTATTAGGGTCATCCCCTGTGGCGGTAGGTCATATAGAATTCCTGGCGACCGGTGCGCCTCACTCCATCGAAGACTCATTGCATCGAAAGTTCACTGAATCGAAAGTTCACTGCATCGAAGGTTTACGCCATTTTAAATGACGCCCACTTACTCCTGATTCGCCGAACGTGAAATCTCCTATATCGATCGTCGTCGTCCGTAGTTTGGCTGGATGAGAGATAAGTTGTTTCATTGAGTGTACGTCTACAAAGCGGACTCTGTCTAACCCAGGGGTCGGCGGCTGTTTGGTTATGAAGCTGCGGCTCATTAGTTCCATACGCAAATATTATTTATTCTAGTGAATAAATCGATTAGTTTTTTTAACAAAAAACTTTATTTATGAAAGTAATGTTTATTGTTGGCAAGAATAATTATTCTTGCTCTTTAAAAACTTTGATTTTGTAAATTGTAATGTTTTACACTTCTGACTCAAAAGGTTGCCGACTCCTGGTCTAACCTAAAATTTGAAAGAATTGAAGGATGAATGTGTTCGACAATTATCAATTAGTGAACCATTATAAAAAATCTTGGTACGTATGCGTTTTAAGTTGAGTTTTGTAACGTGAAAAAATTTGTCAACAAGAAAACATCCACCAGTGATATTGCTAATGAAAATATCACAATCAATACTTGATAATCAAGCAGGACTATGGCATTTTCGCTGAATTGGAATGCTGATAACAGGGTATAACATTGGGAAAGGAGGTACATCTTATTTGAAACATTTACTGTACAGCGATTGTTCATGGTTTTTTATTCAACTGACTTGCATTTTCTGTTAACATCAGAGGCAGTTGATACAGTATGTCCATCTTCCAGAGGAAAATTACTGCAGGACTTGGAACTGAAGAAAACTATTTCATTGATTCACACAATATTATCCATTGCCTATAGAACTTATCTTATGTAAGAATCTATTTTACTCGAGTATCATATTCTGATTGGAAATAAAATTGAAATCAAAATATGAAAATTTGCCAAGAAGAAAACAGCATCGAGATGAATCGGCTCGGTGCGAAACCCGTTCAACTCCAATTTTCTTCGAATTTTAGTTATTGACTTTGAGAACAAATAAAAACAACATTATTGATTTAAGAATTTAAATATCCTTTTCATTGTGCACGTTAGGAATTTTCGCCTTGCCAAAGTGGAAACACTGAACAGGAATTGAGAACTTTTAAATTAATTGAATTTGAAATAAAAATATATTAATATGCCTATCTTGTTCCTTCATTCCGGGATCCTGCCATCGTTCTCGTAATATATTTCTAAGTCAGTATAAAAATGTTATATCTTTAAACAAATTCCTTTATTACGAATGAGAAGTAATACAGAAACCAATTAAACATATACAAAGTTCTAGAATGTAACAAAATATCCTACTCTTTTCATTGATGAACATCTCAACTTGCTTCGATAGATTTACTAAAATGATATTTATCTTTCCTCAGATTAAAAGTGTTATATTATTTAGATTTCAATTTCAATTCGAATCAGGATATGATACTCGAGTAAATATATTATATATTCATATTTTCATAGCATCACTGGAGGATGTTTTCTTCTTGACAAATTTCTGCATGTTACAAAACTTTACTTTCAACGCATAGGTACAAGATTTTCCATAATGGTTCACTAATTGAAAATTGTCGAACACATTCATCCTTCAATTATTTCAAATTTTAGGTTAGACCAGGAGTCGGCAACCTTTTGAGTCAGAAGAGTAAAACATTGCAATTTACAAACTTTCAAAGTTTTTAAAGAGCCAGAATAATTATTCCTGCCAATAATAAATAGTACTTTCAAAAATAAAGTTTTTTGATAAAAAAAACTAATCTATTTATTCATTAAAATAAATTATATTTGCGTATGGAACTAAAGAGCCGCAGCTTCATAACCAAACAGCCGCCGACCCCTGGGTTAGACAGAGTCCGCTTTGTTGACGTACACTCAATGAAACAAATTACCTCTCCTCCATCCAAACTACGGACGAAGACGATCGATATAGGATATTTCACGTTCGGCGAATCAGGAGTAAGTCGGCGTCATTTTCGATGGCGTAAACTTTCGATGCAGTGAACTTTCGATTCAGTGAACTTTCGATGCAATGAGTCTTCGATGGGGTGGGCCCTACTCCTGGCGGCCTCCCAGTGATAATAATAAATGTCCTTCGAGTAGATAAGGGATGGATCAAGGGTATCAAACCCCGCCCCATCAGTCTCAGTAAAACTCCTTCGTTTTCTAATTATAGATTTTAAAAAAATGCTTATATTGAATATCAAGTCATATCACGCCCCACTGATAAGTACATTTGGTAAAATGATAGTTAACATACCTTTTGGATATACTAGTTTAACAGCTACTAGTGGACTCAAATAATTGTCACCATTCCTATAAGGGTAATAATAGGATGGAAATCCACTTGGGTAGTATTTGAATTCTTGTACGAAATCTCTGTCTTGGGGAGTGAGTCCATTGCAACTAACCCATATTTGTGTCCTGTTGAGTTGGGGTAACTGAAAATAATTTGAAATCAGAGAATATTATGATTCAATGTGCGGGGGCAATGTAACGGACGAGTCAATTTCAATCAGCTCATTTCCACACATTATAACTTGATTGAACACTGATGAAAGGATAGATCCAGAAAAACTCTCCTTCCTCGACCCCCCTACATCAATCTCTAGTTTAAGCAGATGTTTTTCATATCATATGATATGATGAAAAGCTACATTTATCTATCATAACTAAGGAACATAATATAGAAGATTCCTCGACGAAAGCTGACCAAAGTAAAAATTTACCTATACCTATTTATCAAGTAACAGGAACCAAATAAGTTCATGTGGTTTTTTATGATAATATAATATACAGGGTGATTCAAAACTCGAGGCGAAAAACTAAGGTACGTATACATCAGGCTAATATTCTTAATAAAAAATGTAGAACAAAATTTTTGGATTTTTGGCTTTGCTTCCGAGATATCAGACTTCAAAGTTTCTGCATGTCATCAATTTTCAACTTTAATAAATAATACAAAAATATTGCCATTAGCATCGGCAACTCAAAATGAGGGAATCGTATACTAATGGCATGTTCGCATGTTTTGCCTATTTTGAGTGGATTCGACTACATTAATAATTTGTTCTGTTAACTGTTCTTGATTATTAATTTCCACTGCATAAATAAGTTGTTTTAAATGTCCCGTATAAAATAATCACAATATCTTCCCTTTCAACAAGTGAACTATTTATCAACACATTAAATTCTTCGAATATTGAAAAACAGCCTATCTATAAATCAAAAGAAAATTATACATTCTCAAAACATACACTAGGTATTTGTTCAATTCATTTCAATCAAACAGGAAGAACATAAATGTATTCTAAAAATAATATGTAACTGAAGTTATACAATAACAAAAGGAAATAGTAGCATATTGATGTGATAACTATACATAATTAGGCGTTTTCACTACTCTTCCATATCGTATATCTGAATATTCAAGAAGTCCTTATAATTAATTATATTTACAAAAGTCAACTACGCCCATATATCAATTCCCACTTGTTATGATAAGTTAATCATAAATGTTCAGATTTATTGAACATCACAACAATGGTTAAAACTTGATTAGGACCTACAATATCCGATTAAAAAAGCGGTTACACAACTTAATTTGTTATCATATCACAATTCATGTGAGACTCATTTCGTTCACTTCTACGTTTCTTCTAGCTGATGAAGTTGCAAATGGTTCCACCACTCACATTATACCTTTCTGCAAGCTCTGCAGGCACATTATACTGAAATTTGTCTTCACAATTTGCTTAAATTCTCGTTGTTAATTTCCTTCGGTCTGACCGGCTGTTCTTCTTCGGTCGTGCCTTGATCTACCGAAAAAAAATCATTCTGAAGCACTTAAGTGCTGCTCGATCGCTTACGGCATTATTTGCTAATCCGATATATATTTTTCACGCCGCCACTGCAGTTTCGTACGTTTTTACTCATACATTACACAATATCGAATCTAATTTATATTCGTTACCATCCTCGACTATTCGAATTATAGGAAGTCAACAATTGTCAAAATATTTATATTTATGCTAACCAGAAGATAATTAATGTTAAGAAGAATAATAAGAAACTTGTATTATTGATCAACAACTGAAAATATAGGCATGGCATATACTGCTGTATAGAAAAACCTCACGAACTTATTTGGTTACCTCATAGAAGAGGTACTTAGCTATAATTTCTCATATGATTTTTCATATGTAGTGCGGTTGGCTCAGTAGTAGAGCGTATGACTTGGGAGCGGACGCACCAAGTTCAATCCCGAGGCTAGGAAATAAATTTTCTAGTCACGGTAATCGCCAACATTCACTGTTGGGTCAAAAATCAACAGTGATGTGCCTAAGGTGCCGTAAGGAAACAGTAACAAAGCCTACACAGAACACAACTGATTCTCCATACTCGCTCAAGCTCTCGAGAGCTTATGAAGAGTCTGCTTTTCCTTCTGAAAATGCTGGCTCATCATGAAATTAGGCACCAAGGAGCTTTCCTATATAGGGCGCTGGTCAGAGAGCTTTGGAGAAGCTCAGTATAACTGGCATATCTATCGATCATGAGCTAGCAGGAACAGCTAGATCACGCCAACATACCAAAGAAGAGTTGGCAGAGAGATAAGACAGGCACAACTGAAGACAGTACTCGAATATCACATGAGTATGAGTAAACACCTGCACTCCATATTTTTCAGGAGGTTGAAAGATCAGGGCCTGTCGAAAGAATTATCCTTCGCCTTTTTGTCCGCTGGGCTCAAATCGGAAACGGAGGGATTCGTTATGGCTTGTCAAGATGGGGTGATGAATACAAGATGTTATAAGAAGAATATCATGAAAGTGGAGACCCCCAACAACCTGCAGAGCATACCATAGCCAGCAGGAAACTGTTATGCTTATTCTGTATGCTTATAGAGTCCATGCTCCAACAGAATATGTGGAAAGACACATAAAGCCAGATATACTCTTGCTGGGCAAAGAACTCAAGAGAGTGTTTGTCATCGTCCCTGCAGAAAATAATGTGGTGATGAAAGAAGAACAGAAGAGGGAAAAACACACGGATTCAATGTTCGAACTGGGGATCCTGTATTCAAGGCATAAGGTTAGGATAGTCGTACTAATCATAGGCTGCCTAGGCGGAATGAAAGCGAACTAAGTGACCAAATTGATGATTATTCCAGCCTGCAAATCTCTGCGGATCTGCGGATCACTTCGAGTCATCAGGTCCCATCAACTGTGAAGGCCGCTTGCAGTTCATCTCTTTTGTTAAGGGGCGCTGTAAGGGCAGGACGAAGAACTACTCCAAGGAACGTGCGAGAGGTTTTTTAGTGAGTAGCCAATCAACAACTGGAGTCACACACTCCTGAGAGAAGTGGACCATCTCACGGCGGGCCTATAGAAGGTTTTTCCTGTAAAATAGTCAGGATCCTTAGCGAAGAGCCGCAAAGAATTATTCAAAGCCAACTGCGACGTTACATCTATAAAGACCCTGCATATTGTGGGAATCAGATGATTGCCCTGAGTCTTGCCCCTAATGTTTGTGGATGTTTTATGCACGCCTCTTATCATAATAGGCCTTAGCTCAGTTAAACCTTTTCTAATGCGCAATAGTTTCCTTGACTCCAGATTTCATTGAGGTGCTGTCACAAATACTCCTCCAAGTTCCTTCGAGTATTGACTCACAAGCTTAGATTGAATCCATTTGATGGTAAGTGCCTTTTTTGTTAGTTGCCATTTCTATGGGTGGCTTTCTCAGAAAAACCTTCCACATCTACAACAATACCTTATGAAATTTCTTTGGCTTCCAGAGAAAACTCTAGTTAGGTTATTTGTAGAGCTTCCACAGTGGATATGCGATCTTCAAGAGGTCGTAAGCTCCTTTCATATCATAACTAATCTTTACTTTCCACTTTTTAGGAGCATAAGTTAGCACGATGCAGGACTTTCCCTCAAAAGGCAAGGAAAAATTTATCTATGTCTGAGGATTTATGGTTCAGAGCATTACTTAATATTCGTTGGAAAGTTTGGATGAAGAAAACTTACAGTTGTGATACTTTTCTTCAAGTCCGTTGGCATATCATCGGTTGGGAGTAGATGCGTTTCTGGTTCCCATCCGTAAATCTGTAAGTTAATATCATAAGTTAGACAAACATATACAGTGCGAGTCTCTAACTTGGAATACATTCAGTAAATCAAAGACAGTTTTTTTGTTGTAATTGTGCTCAGACAAGTCGATTAGTATTTTGAAATGCGGTATTTCTTATAAGAAAGACCGCATTTCAAAATAGGTAACACAGGTAACACAGACATCGCATAGAGGTCTCTGAGAGGTTACAATGTGAATGACATTTGAGCTCCCATTGTGAGATCCTCCAGATATCACAAGTGTAACGAGAAAAGAATATTCCTATTGCAGAGTTCCTCAGAATATCACACATATAAGCAGAATAAGACATTGGTTTTGCGAGCTCCCAACTATATCATACCGTTAACCAGAATAAGACAATCCCATTGCGAGCAAAAGAAATGTCTTAGTCTGGTTATCTATGGGATATCTTTAGGAGCTCGCAATATGAATATCTTATTCTGGTTACATATGTGATATCTTGAGGATCTCGCAACAGGAATGTCTTATTCTGGTTATCTGTGGGATATCTTTAGGAGCTCACAATAGGAATATCTCATTCTGATTATCTGTGTGATATCTTTAGGAGATCGCAATGGGAATGTCTTATTCTGGTTACATATGTGATATCTTGAGGATCTCGCAACAGAATGTCTTAGTCTGGTTATCTGTGGAATATCTTTAGGAGCTCGCAATAGGAATATCTTATTCTGGTCATCTGTGTGATATTTTGAGGATCTCACATTAGGAGCTCACATTTTCATCCACATTGTAACCTCTCAGAGACCTCTATGCGAGGTCTGTGTTGCCTGGGCTGTTGTGTTTATGCATTTATATTCATCATGCAAACCAATTCGATAGAAGGTAGACTAAGCAAAGATGGGAAGCTTGGTATTTGATGATAATTCGATGAAATACTTATTCATATATTGACTCCTTACCTTGTTCAATTTCAGGAAGATACATGGAGAAGCAGTTCGATATCCATACAAATCTTTCGGGGAACACTCTTCGAAAATGTTTGGATCTATCTTGCATATCTCGTTGCCGATCGGTCTTCTATAAAAACTACAATATATGGAGTTGTTGCCAGGTACAGGAACCGTGTAAGCTACAAAAAAAGTTCATCATAAATCTCCACAATTTTTTCGGAAATATATCTACCGGTGGAAGATACCATAAAAATGGCCTTTAGGCATGCTCTGATTCAAATTTACTCAACTTATTGATATTTTGAACAAAAAACTGAAGCCGACAGCAGTGGCGGATTTACAGATTTGCCGCCCGTAGGCTATTCAACACAACAAAAATATTTCAATTTCTCTCTAATTTACGAACATCGTATTTTGTGTGTGTGTAATATTTTTTTTCAATATGTAAGTCAAAATAAACAAAAATTATGAAATAAATTTGCCAATATGCCACCCCTTAAAATTTGCCGCCCTAGGCTCCAGCATACTCAGCCTGCTGGTAAATCCACCACTGGCCGAAAGTCTTAGCTCAGCTATGAAATTATGGACTCCCAAAGGTGTAAAATGTTTCCACTTTTCTATCATAAAAACAATCACACAACACTTGCATAATGTTAATAAATTATCTCTGCACCTCTTCACAGTCCTTTCTCCCAAAATCATCCAATATTTGAGTTACTTTATAATAATTTTGAAGTATTTAAGCTACTGTATCTTAGTTCCTTTATCTTGGCCAAAAGGAACTGTATCTTGTAGCTTAAGAAAGTATCCTAGTTGATACCAAAAAGTATCTTAGATAGTGAAAAGTATCTTAGATAGTGAAAAGTATCTCAGTTTCTTTAAACAAGCTGGCCAAGCAGAATTTTTTTATACTATTTTGTTGTACCTAAATCAGCTGTAGAATGTAGTTATGTTGTATGTTTTGATGTTTTTATACATTATTCTATTTTAGTTAGAATCTAGTGTTGTGAGAAAAATAATGTTACATGAATATTCAGTCATTAGAATGATATTTAGAATGTGAAAAGCAATAAATGTAAAATTATTGATGTGTGATCTTTTTGTAAAGCTGTAGGTGTAGGATATAAGAATTGGTATGCCGAGATGAACTTTTCCAAATCCGACTTGAAAGTATTAAAATCTCAAATTTAACAGACTAATAAAAATGATCAATTTGTCGATAATTTAATGTCCTCATTATCAAATGATGATAACTATCAACTGTAAAGACATGCTCAAAGTTGTGTCATCATATTGGCGTGCTTATGGAGAGGATTTTTTTTAATACGAGCCATCTTTCTAAAGTATTTTCAACAAAATTACATTTTTGAACAGATAAAAATCACCTTCTCGAAAAAATGGCTACTTGCAGTGGTCCGCCAGAAGAATCATGAAAGAAATAAGCGAAATATCCGACGAAAGTATTGCCCTTTGTACTGCATGAGCACTGAACGATATAGCTAATTTTGAATTGTCGAATTAAATTTGTAATGTTGAGGTATTTTGAACTGACGTAATTATTTTGATGTATATTGTTTTTTCAAATAGCGCACCCCCATTTTTTCAACATAAAAATATAAATTTTAATTTACAACGCTTTTCGTCAAAGGTTCCATACGTTTATCATCAAACGTGTCCAAGAAAACATAGTTTCATCTGAATTAATCAAGTAGATTAATTCGGTATAGGACTCTTACTTGGCTATGAAGCTGATTTTGTTAAAGGTGTCATCAACAGTTTCCAAGACAACATAATGTTATCTAAATTGAATGCTTTGGGTTTTTACTTAATGCAAATCCATATTAATATACACGCTCAATATTATTGTACATTATTTTATATTTGTGCAATATAATTGATCGTGTGTGGGCGATATTGAAAGCTTGCGCAATATAGCGCAATATATTGCACAACCATCAATATCGTCTCCATACGATAGACATTTTTGTCAAACCAACAATAATACAATAATATTGACCGTCTAGGGTCCACCGTCAATATATTGTGCAACCAACATTGCACAATAATATTGAGCGCGTATGGGCCGCTTAACGATGAAAGATGAGAGATCAAATCCAGAAGCTTTTAAAAAATCACCCGTTATTAACGCATTTTTTCGGAGGCATACAGGTCCGTGTTTATGATGAATTTAAAATTCCAGATATTTTGATAAAATACATAAAACATCCTGTTTCTCTTGAACGAATACAGGGTGTCCCAAAAATACCAAGCGAAAGTGACACTGGAGATAGATTGGCATTAGGTCTATCAGATAGCATCAACATGACAACAGTAAAAGTCCGCTGGTTTTCGAGATATCACCACTTTTGTGTATTTTTTAAAAATCTCCAGTTTTCGGTCTTTTATCGCCTAGCATTGCTAGAAATTACTTCAAACTCATATTTTTTTTTTACCTAGGCTATCCTGAATTGTTGCTTTAAACAATGAAGTAATAACTTCACCGATAACTAGAACAAAATCCTTCAAAAAAATGTCTAACTTTTTTTTTTATTTTATGCCGAAGTTAAAACGTTAACTTAAGTTTGACTGACTGCTGTGAAAAAAAATTATATCAGACTGAATTGACAAATAATCGCAAAAACTGGTCCATTTCATGCCCCCTTTCAAAATGATACAACACTACCAATTTTTTTTAATCAGAACCAGAATTGCTACTTATTAAAAAAAACCAAAACCCTTATCGGCTATCTCGCTCCCGCATTCATTGTTTTGTAACATGGAAACCGGTCCGACTTTCACAGACTAGGTGTCTTCGAATAGTCTAGACCAGGGGTCACCAAATGGCGGACCGAGGTCCGGATGCGGATCGCGAAGCTTTTTTTTGCGGACCATTTATCCAGAAAACATGTATTCTTGAATAAAAATATTCAGATAACTTTTCGTTTTATTTACTAATTATAGATATTGGATTTAGATTAACTGCTAGTCAAATTCTTATGCCATCATAATGCTATCAACGACCCGCGACAGATATACAGATTTTGTGAACGGACCTCCAATGAAACTAATTGGTGACCCCTGGGTTAGATACTAGAGAAAACTTTTTGGCGTTTGACGGATTTACTCATTTCCTAATATTTTCCGAACGGATAGAGATACAGAGGAAATAGATACATAAATCTAAACGTCGTCCACCGACCAATCATCGGGAATATCGAGATGTGAAAATCATAGATTTCGGACGGGAAAGAAGAATTTTCCTTCGATTCAGGGTCAAAAATCTTTCCAAGTGCCGACCCAAAAAATTTTTTTCATGGTATACCGATACGGAGCTCGTGTCTAGTTAAATCGAGGTCGCTGATCACGAATATGCAATTAGTTTTTCCCTAAGTGGCGTACTTTGGGAAAATTTTCACTTAGAGTGAAAAAATGGACGAAAATAGGTCAATTTTGGAAGTTCACACCGCCCAAAAAAATCGGAGTAAGGTGTTGTTGATTTTTGCCCTCATATATGGATCCTTTATCTACTGAATAATCCGAACAGAAAATGTCCAGGCCGTACTATTCGGAAATTATGATTTTTTTCCCAAGGGTCTGTTTTTCGGAAAATTCATTTCGCGGTATTTCCGCGGAAAATTCTCTTATGAAAAATCCGATTATATATTCGTAATCTACGGTCCCGAATTAGTAAATGACGTAATTTGCATCGAAATCGGAGACCGGTCGAATTTTGGCAATTTTTTAATACATTAGCCTTAAAAAAATCCCATTTTTCGAGAAAAATTTTTTGACGCAAAACTATGAAACGGGTACTTATTCTTATAGATTCGGGGCCGTAGATTCCGAATCTACCATCAGATATTTATTACAAGAATTTTCCGAGGAAATATCGCGGAAAGAATTTTCCGAAAAATAGACCCTCGGGAAAAATAATCATAATTTCCGAAGCGTATGACCTGGACATTTATTGTTCGGATGATTCGATAGATAAAGGATCCAAATATGCAACACCCTACTCCGATTTTTTTGGGCGGTGTAAAGTTCCAAAATTGACCTATTTTCGTCAATTTTTTCACTTTAAGTGAAAATTTTCCCAAAGTACGCCACTTAGGGAAAAACTAATTGCATATTCGTGATCAGCGGCCTCGATTTAATTAGACACGAGCTCCGTATCGATATACCATGAAAAAAATTTTTTGGGTCGGCACTTAGAAATATTTTTGACCCGGAATCGAAGGAAAATTCTTCTTTCCCGTCCGAAATCTATGATTTTCACATCTCGATATCCAAATTTTCCCCGATGATTGGTCGGTGGAGGACGTTTAGATTTATGTATCTATTTTTTCTGTATCTCTATCCGTTCGGAAAATATTAGGTAATGAGCGAATCCGTCAAACGCCAAAAAGTTTTCTCTAGTATCCAACACATACAAAAATCTACAATTTTCCGATTAGGTCGACGCGGCTTTGGTTATCCACTAAATCGGGTACGCAGATCACGAATCTGTAATTAGATTTTTCGTATCTCGATTAGTTTCGGAGCAATGATGAAGAAAGTCGCAATTTCTGGCTCTACCTCCGGAAAATGGACTAATCAGTCGGATTTTTCGCCATATTACCAAAATTAATCGAGATACGGAAAAACTAATTACACAGTCGGAATCTACGCCCTCGATTTAGAGAATAGCCAAAGCCGTGGCGATCTAATCGGAAAATTCTAGATTTTTGTATGGGTTAGAATCTAGACAAAGGACTCACAGCTCTGGCAATGTGTTAGTTGTTGTATGCATTTTATCAATATTTCACAGGAAATAGGTCATAAATACTTCTGCAAGGGTTGAAGTATTACAAGATATTTTACTTGCAATTATCTTTCCGTGGAAAATATTAATTTCAAGGGTGAGACCACCCATGCAGAAATAAACCAGTTAACCCAAAACATTTAAGTTTTACAAGCGAGCTGCTTTGTTTAGAAATACAAATGAGCGCTTCCCAACATGTGAAGTCATGGGACGCAACAGTGGTGATATCTCGAAAACCAGCGGACTTTTACTGAGGTCATGTTGATGCTATCTGATAGACCTAATGCCAATCTATCTCCAGTGTCACTTTCGCGTGGTATTTTTGGGACACCCTGTATAGTTAGGGCATATTTCAAACACTGATCTAGACTCACCAAAATGTCCTGCATCTTCACTGAAAGCCTGTACAATCATTCGTGAAACACCCTGTACAAGAGTGTGCAGACGCACATTTAGCGCAGATGGGAGATATAGTAAACCAATATTTATCCATACTCACGTTGCATGAAGTCATTCAACTTCTTGATCCACATGTTTATTTGACTTTCATTTTTGGCGTTATAATATATAAAGTTTCCCTCTAGGTCTTCGCTCGAAAGCGGCCTTATGCTCAAGCCAGGATTCTCACCGATCAAACTGTCTGCTAGTTGTCTTTTTGGTTCTTTTAAGTTGATTGTATTGTAAAATACGTAGAGACAACCTCCAAAGAGAGCGGCTAAACCAATGTAAAATATCACGTAGAAAATGAGAAGGAGAGCTGCAAAATAAGAAAACTATAATCAGTTATCTACAGGTTACTGGATAAGCAATTTCATTTATTGAAAACGCTCGAAATTTCACATGATAGTTTATTATTCCATAATACATGCGAAATATAATGGAAAAATACTTTCAACTATTTCCAGAATAAATTTATTTCTGATTTATTGATATAACAGATCTCTACTATATAATCATAAATTACAGTGTGTTGAAGTATGAACCTAAAATTCCCAAGAATAAAATCGGGAATAACAACAATATGCCCCAGATGTCACCCATAAATTATGTCGATCGTTAAACGTAGCTCTCATATCTCGCCCTCGAGTGTGAAATGCCGTGATTCAAAATATTCAAACCGCAGACTAGATAATATCTGGTCATTCTCTTAACTCGACCACATTATCTCATATCGGTGCCACATGATAGACGACTGAAAATCATTCTAATGAATTTTTTTTTTATTTTCGTTTATTCTATCTCGGGAGGCCCCATCTTTAGAAATTACCACTAGACGCATTAGAGAACTTTAAAAACTGAAGTTTTACATCTATTCCATAGACAAAATTGGTTCAAGCCCTGTGGAGCTTTTTGGCACTCTTGTTCAAACAGACAAATTGTATCTCCGAAGGTATGGGTTTTTCAGAGTTGGGAATTATATCAATGGATTCCTAAGATATAGAAATGCATCATGAAAGAAATTAAATTTAAAAAATGTGTCGTTTAAAAAAATGCTTTAAAAATTATCTTATAAAAAAAGAGCAATCTACAATGCTTCAATGCCTTAATGCTTCAAAAATTATCATTAAATTTATTTATCAAGATTAAATGAGTAATCTGCAATTATTCAACCTCGTGGAATGGGTTGTTGCAACTTACACTCGGTGCATATAGTTTTCACAACTCAAAATACCTAAGGAAAGTATCATCGAAATGTCTAATGCAAGGCTGGAGACAATCATAGCAGATTGTCCATTTATTCCTGATATTTGAGTAGGTAGTGGATTACGAACAAATTATTTTAATAGTTCAAAATATATTAATGAAATACTATCCTCTTTTCATAATTTAAAATTTAATAGTTCATACCACTTACACATTCTTTTATGTATTATGAACATTAACTCAAGAAAAAATGATTGATACACAAATGTAGATACATATTTCAGTATTTTTTTGGTAGCAACATTATGAAAATACTGTATATAGGAACATGTCTCACTACTTAAGGAAGTAAAAGGAAATATTAACCTCAGTGATCAACGAACAGTAATTTCTTTTGATGATTCCATTATGTTCTTCTTTCCTATTGCCTCCATAAACTACATCAACACTTATATTCACAAATTCAGGAATCGAATAATTGCTTTCCAAGAGAAAATAACAACTATGAATTAACAATCTCTAATAGCTAGAAAAGATGACATTTATGAATAGTGATCACAGACAGATTCTGTGTTCACATTCTGTGGATACATAGAACTTACGATGTATTATTGAAACATTGGAACATCATATCTCCGAAAGTATTTGTTTGTCAGAGTTGAAAATGATAACAATGGATTCTTATGATGAAACTGCATGTTAAAAAAAAATTGAATTTCTAAACTGTGATGTAAAAAAAATTTTTTTTTCGTTACTCCGAAACTATTTGACAGATTTCGCCCAATAGCGAACTTAACCGAGATATTTATCCCTCAAACCTACTCTGAAAATTTCAACTGTCTAGGGCATTTCGTTCGAGAGTTATCGTGTTAACGGCCGGACGGCCGGACAGAATCGATTTCGACCACGGATTCTTGATCAGGGAATTAAACCAAATCGTTCACGACCATTTTCAGCCAAAAATTCGAAAATTACATGCATTAGGGCAAATTGATCATACGATCCTCACGTATGTGCAAGAATTCTTGCGTGGCTATTCTACAACTAATATCAATGTTTGAATTGGGTCGGTTTCGTATTTTTCGAATTATTGAGAAAATAACAACCAAATTTCTGATGGGTTATAACTCCAAAACTGTTTTCTGATTATGACTATAAACAAACTCAAATGGTGCATTCAGATTCTCAACCTAACCTGAAAATTTCAAGTCGCTTTCTCTTTCCGTTCTTATAGGTTATCGTGACATAAATAATATTTTTTAATTTTCTAGCCGTACGATTCTCACAAAATTTCACAAACGTCCTAAGGTTCATATTGTACTATTACTCACCAAGTTTCAATTCGATCGGATTAGTATTCGTTGTAAAGAAAATTATTACTCAGAAACCATAGGTCCGATTATGCCCATTATCGAACTTGTTCGTCGTATTGGGACGCGCCACCTACCCTGAAAAATTCGAGTCGCTATCTCTTTCCGTTCTCAAGTTATCGTGTCAACGGCCAGCCGGCCGGCCGGCCGGACAGAATCAAATTTGACCTCGAATTCTTCATCAGGGAGTCGAACCCAATCGTTTGAGACCATTTTCGGCGATAAATTCGAAAATCACAGACATTTGGGCAAATTGATAACATGAAGTTCCCCAGAACATACGCGCAAAAATACATCCTATGAGTTATGCTAGTTAGTTTGAAAAAAGTGTTCTTAATTATAGGACAACCACAGTATATCTAATGAAATATTCTGCATAATTCCACGGTTTCTGGAACACTCATGAGAAATGAAGCGTATAAATATTTACCAATATAATTTCTAATCTTAGTAAAAAGCTTCAGATAATTCTCCAGAACTAACACAACCATCGATAAGGTAATGCAAATGTTCCTAGCATCGTTTATTGAGTAAATATTATTGGGTCAATTCGAAAGTGTCCATTTTATTTGTTATTTGATTTCAAGAATTATTCTGGAGTGAAACATTAATGAAGCCTTCTGATCAACTTGTTAGATTCTTGAAACATGATTGTTCTTCTGGAGATTTTCCATATATATACACCCTGGAGGAACTAATGTCAAAGTTGAAAAAAAAATGTAAGTGTATTTTGTATAGCTCCAATGATGATCCTTGTGTAGGTCATATCCAAAAATGATAATCCTTAACGTATCAGCGACCACATAATCGCAGTCCGTAAAAAACAACAACAATCAACATTACCCTACCCCAATTCCTGGGTGTCCTTCCCATGTATTGCCCGGTGTCTGGATTATGCAGAAACCTGGAAAAACATTCCCATGCACCTCTTTGCACCGGTTTATGGAATTCAAACTCTTGTTTTTCACTTTCCTTCTGTTTTTCCTCGGCCATCGTACTTATTGATCTGGATTTCGCGCCACCCTACTCGAAACTGGCACGCCACCCCTTCTGTTTTGCGAGATTTCCGCTCGCTGCGCAACAGGAAGACGGGGTTGGGCCTTTTGGTCCAAGAATCGCGCACGGTATTGTTTGTAAATAACTGAAAGGTTTTAATGTAGTAAGAACTAGACGGAGAGGTGGTTAATAGTTATGCAAATAAATACTTGTACTGTCTTAGTTTGAGTGGCACAACAATGATTGTGCATTCAGCCAACAGCTGCTGTATACCGTTTGGACACGATTTCTCAACTTTGCGACATACAGGGTGTCCGTTTTATTTTCAGTTTGGTCAAAATGCATTCATTATAAAGTGTATCCTAATTATCTAATATATCGCCCGAACGCCTGTCGCGTATTAAATTAACCGTGGATTTTCTAAGATGAATTCTTAATTGGATAATGTGGATTTTATCAAGAGAATCTCAATCTGAAAGCTTTATACAGAGAAAAAGTCCCAATACATCATGTGGATACAATATAGTGCCAAGTGTTTTTGCGCGCGTTTCCGCTAGGAAGAGCGTGCTATCATTTCACCCGGTTGTCTGTATTTTTGGAATGTTTTGCCAATAATGGTCTCAAACGATTGAGTTCGACTCAATCGTTACCATGGTAAATTCGATTAAGAGTGTCCAATACAGGAGAATGGACTAGAAAATACGCTCAAAAGCTCCTGACTTTACGTCAATGCATGAACCAAATGTTTTTCGTGAAGTCAGGAGCTTTTGCGCGTATGTTCTATTTTCCATTCTCCTGTATTGGACACTCTTAATCGAATTTACCATGCTAAATTCGGAGTGTCCAATACAGGAGAACAGGCAATAGAATTCGCCATGGTAAATTCGATTAAGAGTGCCCAATAAAGGAGAATGGACAATAGAACATACGCGCAAAAGCTTCTGACTTCACGTCAGTGCTTGAACCAATTTTTAGTTATTGGCAATTAGCAACAGTTCACCTCATTGTATGTTCTTTCGGGTAATCTGAAGTCGAAACCCTGAATTTGAGTATTGGGAAAAATAAGATGCACCACATTCCTGAAGTCATGATACTGAGAAATTCAATTCATTCGACATGTATTAACGCATTTTTCGGACTTCGGAGGCAGACAGGTCCGTGTTTATTATTATGAATCGAAAATTCCAGATATTCAATGGTTCATAAAATATTGACGCGAAGTGTGCCATTATTGCCAATAGGCTTGTTGGAAAGAGTATTTAGTGTAGATTATGAGAAAAATTCCACTTATTGAAAATTTGATGTACAGGGTGTTTTACAAGATGTAGAATAAAGAAAATAATTTTCTCAGTCCGGACCTGCACTATTAACTAGTCATTATGAGCGAATATTAGGCATAGGCCTTTACTCATTCCCTGACATTTTCATGAAGATTCATGCAGGCGTTCAAGAGTTATGCCGATTAAATACATAAAACATCCAGTATCTCTTAGGGCCGGTTTCTCAATTGCGAGTTAACCCGAGGATGCGGGTAACCCGAGTGTTACGCATTCATGAATATCGCTAAATACATGCGTCAACTCGCAACCTCGAGTTAACTCGCAATTGAGAAACCGGCCCTTAGACGATTATACTTAGGTTATATTTCGAACACTGATTTAGACTCACCAAAATGTCCTGCATCTGCACTGAAAGCCTGTACAATCATTCGTGAAACACCCTGTATATACTTCACTTTAGTTAGTTACATGCACCAAACTGATTATCCTAACTCGAACAAGTTCTTAAGAGTTAATTAACTTCATGTGGTATATTCAAACGATTTTATCTATACACCCCTTCAATGATTCAGTAATTGCAAACATGTATATATTTTTCTTTTATGTTACCTTATTGATTTTCGTAAATTCATAATGCAATGTCACACGAATATTGTATTGTATGCTTTGAATATTTTATATAGAGGGTGATTTCTGACCAATGACCTATCGGGCAGGGCAAGGGCGTAGCCAGGGGGGGGGGGGGTTCAACCCCCCCCCGAAATGTTATTTTTCTCTTCAAAAAAAATTTTTTTGCTGCAGAAAGTGACCCTTACACCTCCAAACCCCCCCCCCCCCCCCCGAAATTAATTCCTGGCTACGCCCTTGGGACAGGGGGTAATAGAGGACCATATGAGGAGTAAGAATTGGGCACCCAAACATCTCTTATGCCTACTAGTTTCTGAGATACAGAGAGCTTCCTGAACATAATACAACTATGGAAAATTTTGTATTGATCGGAAGATGAGGAAGAGAAAAAAAAATTAGAAAATTTTGTTTTCTCAATAACTCTAATACGAATCTGGTCGATTTTAAGCTCGGTAATTAGTTGAAAAATGCCGACACGAAGACTTATGCCTAGTTTCGTGGAGATATTATATATGGTTGCGTTCTTATTTCAATCGAAATGTTTAATCGATTAATCGTAATGAACGAATCGGTGCGTTTTTATTTTCAATTGTTCTATAGGGTACAATTTACATTGAATACATTCTGTAGTTTTCTTACAGTTTGACGAAAATAAACACATATATATTTCTTTTCCGTTGACCTCTATGAAAAATGACATTTTACGTACTAATTTGCGGCCATGAAATCGAATATTATTGAAGGCAAGCACTTTGCGGACAACTCGTCTTGAAAGTTATAGAGGCAACGGTCACCCATCCAGCTACTGAACTCACACAAGGCTGCTCGAATCTCCAAAAATACAGATCCGATCGTGTTCAAACCAGAATCAACGTCGGATGCGTCCGACGTAGAGTGCGATTGATTGTTTTCTGTGGTTAGTCATTGTGTAGGTTCACCCGACGTCGATTCCGAATGGGTTGGGTACGCACCGGACAACGTCCGACGTTGATTCCGAACGTAACCCATGTAACGCAGACCTCGCATAGATGAGGTTACAATGTGGATGAAATGCGAGCTCCCATTGTGAGATCCTCAGATATCAGACATATAACCAGAATAAAATATTCCTATTGCGAGCTACTCAAGATATCACATGGATAGCCAGAATAAGACATTTCTATTGCAAGCTCCTCGAGATATCACACAGATAACCATAATAAGAAATTACTATTGCGGAGATCCTCAAGATATCACATATGTAACCAGAATGAGACATTTCTATTGCGAGCTCCTCAAGATATCACATAGATAACTAGAATAAGATATTCTTATTGCGAGCTCCTTAAGATATCACACAGATAACCAGAATAAGACATTCTTATTGCGAGCTCTTCAAGATATTACACAGATAACCAGAATAAGACATTACTATTGCGTCATCGCAAGTATAACGAGAATAAGGAATTCCTATTGCGGAGATACTCAAGATATCACATTTGTAACCAGAATAAGACATTCCTATTGCGAGCTCCTCAAGATATCACAAGGTGTAACGATGATAACGCATTCCACCGGTAGATGGCGCAATCGTCTACTCTGTACCCGGAAGAACAACCCCATATATCTGAGATGTTACTGGGCTCATCCCCTGTGGCAGACATTTGGAGGTGATAGAGAGGTCTGGGCGATCTCCCTGCGATATCGCAGCTAACCTCTCAAAATATTCCCCACGTTGAGCAGTTTGAGAACTTATCCATGTGATATCTCTGAGATATTACTGGGCTCATCCCCTGGGCCGGACATTTGGAGGTGATAGGGAGCTCTTGGTAACGTCCCAGCGATATCGCAAAAGGCATCACATTACCCCAGAATGAGCTCGCCGAGATATCTCTGGGAGGTCCCTGATGTTATCTGGGTCGTTCTCAGGTATGGTGACATAAATTATATATTTTGATAATTTTTTTCAAATTTTCTAGTGATACGATTGTCACAAAATTTCACAAGCGTGCTTAGTTTTGCATTCTACAACTACTCACCAAGTTTCAATTCGATCAGAGTTGTATTGGTTGAATACAAAATTATTTCTCGGAAACCGTTCGGCCGATTATGCCCATTAACGAACTTGTCCGTCGTATTGGGATACGCCACCTACCCTGAAAATTTCAAGTCGCTATCTCTTTCCGTTCTAAAGAGGTATCGTTGCAACGGACGGCCGGCCGGACAGAATGAAATTTGACCTCGAATTCTTGATCAGAGAGTCGAACCCAATCGTTTGAGACCATTTTCGGCGAAAAATTCGAAAATTACAGACATTTGACAAAATGAAAACTCGATGTTCCCCAGAACATACGCGCAAAAATGTATTATTCTGAGTTGAAAATGCTTCACAAAATTCATGTTAAAAACTTCAATGGCTTCCTTTTGTAGTCGAAGTTATTTTCAATTTTGAGAAAGTCAATCTAGTCCAAAATCTTTGGTATTATTTACAAAACCCTTTTTGTATTATCACAGATCTGTGGTAATGTGGACATTGGGGTAGTATGTTAAGTTTTATAAGTTAAAACTTGATGTAGTTAGAAATCTCCAGTAGGTAAGTAGGTATAAACGCTGTAGTTATTAGTGTTGAGTGAGTGGTAGATACTTTGAAAGGACGCTTCCTCTGAATCAGGGGGGTGAGACTCTAGTGGAAAAACTGGAAACAAATTTATCTCTGTGATCTGAGCCCCACCAGTTATGCACGGTATAATATATTCTTATACTGTGACTTGTTAGTCAAGCTGTCGTGATAACATCAGATAATAGAATGAGATGAGAGATCGGAAGACACCGTAGATAGAGGGAGATATCCTGTCTCGACGAAATAATGGAGGTAATTCGAGATTTGTGTTTGTGGTGAGGTGAGTTCAAATGTTATTAATTTTGATTTTTGGATATTTTTAAGTGTTATTTTTTATTAATATACCGTTTCCAGTCCAGTCCAGTTGTATTATCGTTGGATATAGATATTCATCTTTCTAGGTATTTCTTTTTATCATATTTTTATGGTGAATTATCCTTTTCTATCCCATCGTCATTTTTTGGAATTTACTAATTAAAATGTTAACGACAAAGTCATCATTCTTCGTTGAAGTATAATCTTAGTTGTTATCCTTCTTGCAATAATTCATTACAAGAGAAATCTAAAAGGTAATTCAATTCTTCTGTTTCACAAAATAACCTTTGATTTGATGGCAAAGAGCATGTACCTAATATTGATTCTTCTATTGTACAATTTTCCATATTCCTGTCGGGACCATTTTTCATTTTCGGAATTCAACAACCCAAATAATCGTACAAGCCTTTCGTATTGATGCTATTCCTAGCTATCAAATAAATTGTCTGCCAAGTAATCATAATTATGCATATAAATCTAAATCTTTTCGGTCATGCCCTGAAGGCAGTTGATGTTATGATTTTACACCAACAAAAAAATTTATCCTAGTTTTTTTTCACAGGGATGTGCCTAGTTAACTCATGAAATTGGAAACCCCCAAGACAAGAAGTAGATAGAAGATATGTAGATATTGCAGTTCTTATTACGACCTTACAGGTTCAATAAAAATAACTGTTGTATTTGACAATCTGGTAGATATAGGTAAAGAAAAATAGGGAATATTATGGCGATTTCCATTGACACGCTCGGAGCACTCAAAATCGATCTCATCTGTCATGCATCTGTCCAATTGAACCGAAAATATCTGCCAAATATGACTCCGAGCGTGTCAATAGAAATCGCCATAAGTGTAAACTTATTAATTTGACATTTGCAAATGTATGTTCATTTGTCTTAACAAAACGAAAGAATCATTTCAATTAGATAGAAATGAATGGCCATGTGGCACTGGCAGCTCATAACTAATTGTTACAATATGAATACTCAAACCTGTTGATTGAATATTCTTGTTCCAAAATGGACTAAAATTGGGCTACAGAAATCAGATAGATTTGCCGCCTGAGTTTTCGTCAGATGAAAAAATTCAGTACTTTGAGTAAAATTATATTATCTTTTATAAATTCACTCATATATTTTAATCCTCTTATATTTATTGTATGTTTGAAACCTGAGCGTAATCTTTTAGTTATTCTATTGAAATTCTTTCACAGGATACTGTGAAATGGGAACAAAGTCAAGACCATCAGAAGCAGACAGAAGACATTGGCAGTTCTTACTACCACCTTATATGCTCAAGAAAAATTAATGTTGTTAGTGAAAATAGATGTCGAGATAAGGAAAAATAATTATGAAATTAAATTAAATTTCAAATACAGTAGACCGGTTATAACGACATCGACATCGTTTATAACAATGGATCGATTATAACGACTAAATGGTAAACTCCTGGCCAGATTCTACATAAACATTGTTAATTGCTCTAAACGACTATCGGATATAATAGCGTTCTAAATATGCAGTACCTTCGATGTTGCTATAACCGATTTCTACTGTATTGGTACGAATTTGACAATTGCAACAGCATGTTTAATTATCTAAACGAAATTAAAGAATCATACTTCTATTTGATGTGTCCGCTCACAACTTACAACACTGGTGGGTTTCACGAAGCTTCGGTTAGTTTAATTGTGGATTTAATTCGATGGTTGCATCTAAATTGAACGGGGAATCGACATAGAGCTGTCAAAGCTTTGTGAAACCCACCGCAAGCAATCAAATCCTTGATGTATGATTCTTCAAATGGAAAAAATAATGAATTTTATCAATCAAGAGAGGTCCGAAATTTTCTCTGTGCATTAGAATGCTTATGAATGAATAATATAATGTTAATGATCTATAGATAATATCTGCCAATCTGTTGTTAATTAGTAATCTCTAATGTAATTAAATATAAATAAGTATCTCGATGTTGCCCGTGATTTTTCCATCAGATTTCTCACATTTACTAAAGTTAAATATTATGCATAGAACACTATGTTATATTAATATGGTTTAAATTAAAATTCAAAATGATGATACTCCCATTCAATATTTTTAATTTAAATGAGGACTTGAAAAACGGTTTCCATTATTGAATAAATAAATTTTTCAAATTAAGTATGTGTATCCAATGATGAAATAAATTGACAAGCAAAGAAATTAATTTTAAGTTATAGAATGCATTTAAGTCAGAACTTTCAAGTTGAAATTTTCGTTAAATTGCATCTTGAAACGAAAATTGGGAAGCGCTGTAGTTTCCATAAATAAAACAGAAATTGAATAGTATGGGTGCGTTTTTATTTTAATCGAAATGTCTAATTAATTAATCGTAAATGAATCGGTGTATTTTTATTTTCAAGTGAATATTCAGTTTACGAAAATAAAAACACCGATTTACGATTAATTAGACATTTCGATTAAAATAATAACTCACCATATATTTCAAATGTTCCCGCCATAGGAAATACGTAGTTCCAATTCAGATCACTGATGTCGTTGGCGCTGTGATCACACCACAGTATACGATTATTTCTTATACCGTGCTCCTGCCTCACCAGTACATGGCCACTGAATTGTTTCCAGCGATTAGTAGGCAGTTAGCATTTCTTATATATTTGTATTCTGTGCTCTGAATCCTCTGTTTTTTGTTTATTTTGACAAGTGGCAGTGACAGTTGTAAAATGTAAATTATCGATATGGCGGGTTTTCGAGAAATAGATAAAGCTATATTCCCGATAAAAAATGTCCCGTCCGTGGTACGACTATTCAAAAGCCAACTGGAAGGCCCTACGGAGCCAGATCTTGCCTTACTATCGATTGTTGTGGGAACAATTGAAAATTCGCTGACATGCCGGTCAAACATGAGTTTCCAAATAAGCGAACCAGTAGAACCAAGCAGTTTGCCTATTTTGGAGTTGCACGTTGTCGAAGAAATGTACAACAGATTCCATGCAATAATAAAGGGAGCAATAGATGTGAAAAATTATTCTAAACACTTTGCCACTCGCGACTTGGTTAAGAAAGTATCTGATGTCATCTGGAACTCTTTGACGCGAAGTTATTACAAAGATAGGGCTCATCTTCAGAGTTTGTATAGCTACTTGAATGGTAGTAAGCTTGACTGTTTCGGAGTAGCATTTGCAGGTGGGGAAATATTTCCTTAAGTATTTTAATGCCAATGTTGTCTATTTGTTGTTTTGTTAGTTGTGGCCGGATGTCAAGTCCTTGGGTTCTCAGATGTTCATTTGGCACTATCGGAGGACCATGCATGGGTTGTATTTGGAGAATATGCAAATCAAACTGCAGAAGTAACTTGGCATGGAAAAGGAAATGAAGATAAGAGGGGTCAAGAGATTGGAAGAGGAGTATCAGCAAGATCATGGCTTTATGTAAACAATAAACCAGTAGTTTGTACAAGACATATGGAGGTGACTTTTTAGTTATTCTTGATATACAGCTATCATTATCCATACTATTTCAGGTAGCAGCCTTAGTTTCTGCTATTAATCCATCTTTGAATGCAACTCATGATGCCTTTGAAGTTGGTTTGCTTCAGCAAGAATTACTCTGGCTCCTTTTTGATTTGGGTCATTTGAGAAAATATCCAATGGCTCTAGGGAACCTGGGTGATCTTGAAGAAATCGCTCCAAGGGAAGGAAGGTGAATATGTTCATATTCATTTTAAATTTTGTTTTGACAATAATTCATGCAGGGTGCCATGCAACACATTATTCAAAGAGGCCATACAATCAGCTCGAACACATTATCACAATCAGCATGTTTATCCATATACTTATCAGGGAGGTTATTTTTACCGACATAAAATGTACAAAGAAGCTTTTGAAAGCTGGGCTAATGCCAGTGATGTGATAAGACTGTGAGTATATTTTTTATATTCCATGAAGTAATAAATTATAGGAAATATATTGTCACATTACAAGATCTTCCAATCAAGAGTTCTCAAACTTTAAATCTCAATGAAATAAGTTGTGTATTAGATATTGCAATAATCTCATTTGGTAATTGTTGAGGTACTGAGGATCAGTGGCTACCATGTTTATTATGGTTTGTATTTACTTAATTTGATCTTCAGAACACAAATCTAAACATAAAACACTGTGTTCTTTCTTAGTTTAGGAGATAGGGTCCCATAAAACTTGAAAATGTTCCTTTTTCAAGTAACATGTTCTGGACATTTCACACCGATTTAGAGTGTTCCGTCTCAAAATTACTATGGTGTGCTAAGCTTAAAGGGCGTATCTGACTTTTCATAAGAATTGAGATATCATAAAATAAATGTGCATTTTTTTATTTTAATGCAGTGGTATGATCCTGGTTCACGTTGAAAAAATGAAGTGTTCCTTAAAGTAAACACCCAGTACAATAACTTCGGATCAATAACATAAAGAGAAAAAATGCGGTTAAAAATACTAAAACTTGAATATCTCATAACCTACATTTATGCACATACGTCTTTTATGATAAGCACGGCAGTATTGAATTTAAAAAGTTGAGAAATGCACTGAAGTCAAGTCAGGAGCTTTTGCATGCTTGTTCAATATACTTCACTGATTTGTAACATCATACAGTAACTACTGAATTTTATGGATATATGAGAAAATTTCAAATTAGCATTTTCAAAAATTTGTTAAAATATGCATTCTTTTAAATATTTGTGATAATTTATATTTTGTTCCTGCTCCTTTCTCCAATACCGTACTTTCTGAAGCCCATTCTCCAACATGACATCGAATCAATTTGTGTAAATAATATCTGCATAGCTGAGTCTCGAAAACACCAGGGACTCAAAAACTGACAATTCCTGTAACAATTTTCAAGGCACCATAGATCTTTCAGATATGGTCCCGGAAATGCAAATTCATCATTAGACCAAGGTTCTGTCCTGTTAATTCAAAAGGACGTATCAGCCGAAAACTTTCTTTGAGATATATTATATTTTAACTTTTTACTTAACAACGTCCATATTTGTAAAAGGATTGGGTAGCATATAAGGCTTTCAAAATTCACAGACATGTCATTCTGTTTCAATTTTTACAATAAACAAAAAATTACCACTCAAATTCAAAGATTATAAGAAAGAAACATCATTAACTGATAATTGGCACAGTTTTCAACTAATTCGATAAATGGCGATAATATACAATACAAAAATAAACTCTCCATGCACAATGCATTCAACTATACTCCATTCACTTTTATAAAAGTCTCCCGGTTGGCCATGAAAGTTTGACACATTTCACCGTGCATATTTTGAAAATGTTAGGTTATAGTAATTTTTCCTGTCAGATAACTAAGCAATGTTGTCCTCTCTACATAGAAGTCGTAGTAATTACATATTTTTCTAATGTGAATTTTTGAAATTGTAATGAAAAATAATGGATACAGTAGTCCGTTACTTTGTGATAGTTCATTTGGAAAAGGAATAAAAGTACCTGAGTATCCCGGCAATCGAAATTCTCAAGAAATAAGCCTATAGAAGACATTTCAATACCTTGTTGCGCTACTTGAAATACACCAGTTTCAAAATGTAGTAGTCACTGTTAAACTTTCATAAAATATAGAGATAGGATAGGAAACTAAGTAATTTCATTCGAGAGTTCAACATTTCCTAAGACAGAATGAAGTTTTCCTATTGCAGATTTCAGTTCTGTATAGCACTTCCTGATATGTACTTTTTCTCTGCTTCTTGAAAACTGCTTTCGGCATTTTCAATTTCAAAGCGATACTTCTTTATTATTCGAAGATAATGATATGTGATATCTTGTTATGTGGATTGTTGAGAGCAGAAATTGGCAACGTCTCAGAAAATTGTTGTGACATTTCAGGAGTGCCAACCTGCCTTTGTTTTATCTACAAAAACGTGATAGACCTAAATCATGGCCAACCGGGAGACTTTATAGAAGTGAATGGGGTATAGAACACATTAGTTAGGTTAGAATCATTCGCTTGGCGGGAGATCCATATTAAAATTTTTTAACAAGGAATTTCAACTTTGAGATGAAACCACCCTATTTAAAAGAGAATGTTAGTACAGTGACAACAAGTATTGGGTACCTTCATCATTAGTGCATGTTTTCATGTTCTTTCCACATTAATATCTACTTCTATTTATTCTTAAATCAAAATTGAAACCAGTGTAGTTCGAAAGATTTCCGTATGTCGTAGATGACTTCTGTTGTGCGTCATTACAAGGCCGATTTAGGGTTATGTTATTATTTTTGACTGATTTCGAGTGAGCTAAGACATACGTCAATCGAATTTGGTGAACACTTTTATATTTATTAATTATTTTGGAAATATACAATTTTGTTATGAAACCTTGATTCTAGATGGTTGAGAAAGGTTCACAGAATCTATTTCAACCGAAATAAACCTTAAGAAATTAGCCAAAGTATCTAAAAACAGGCGAGAAATTCGCGTAAATTTTAGGTCCATAAGAAATGCATGGGAAATTCAGTGCTCGGATCCACGGATGGATCGTAATTCAAATTTCCCGCCTAACCTAACTAATGTGGTCTATAGCTCCAAAATTTTGCAGCCTACGGTTAACTGTTACAAATCAGTGCATTTTGTTAATCATTGAATGATTCAGTGATTTTATCATTTCATTTAATTTACTGAATGTTTATTCCAGATATAACTATTCAAGAGATGATGAAGAAATATATAAAGAATTTCTAGAAATAGCAAATGAACTCATACCTCATATTATGAAAGTAGAAAGCTCAGGTTTCAGTTCAAATTCAATCCTCAAAAAACCTGAATGTTTTGCAAATCTTCTCAGGTTCTACGATGGTATTTGCCAATGGGAAGAAGGTAATTTAATTCAAATTTAGACTCAAACTAACTTAATTGAAACTTAAAATTTACAGGCAGCGCTACACCAGTATTACATATAGGCTGGGCCAAACCCCTTGTGAATACAATATCCAAGTTTGATTCTGACGTTAGAGCTAAGGTGAATATTATTTGTGCAGAAAGTGAAGATGAAAAGGTTAACAAGGAGACGAATGGAAATTTATTCAACAACAATAATAACAATTATGAAAGAGAAAATGGGACTGTTAAAAAGGAAGAAAAAGATCAATCTACGTCAAATTTTCATCCCAGTATTGAAGCTTTGACAGCTGCTTGTTCAGAAAAACTGTTGAATCCAGAATATCTTCTACAGGGTGATGGTTCACCATTTGTAGGTAAGACAAAATAAAATTATTAATACGAAACCACCAGGCGTATTCTATCGAATAACGAACCTATCCGAGATATTTATTCCTCCAACCTTCATAAAATATTAAAATGCATACATTTTAGGAGGAGAAGAACAACCTGTGAAGCAAGAATTGAATGGCAAACCTAGTACTTCAAAGAAAGAAGATGAAATTGTCGTCAAGCAGGATGTCAACGAGGCCAATTCACAGGTGAAGAACGAGGAATCGGAACAAGAAGTTGAAGATAAGCACCCAACGATCATTCTGAGGAGCCATAAAATGAAAGAACTCAAGGATTTGTTACTCAGCGAGAAATTGAACACGCAGGCCATTTCGCTGCACCTCACTGCGCAGTCCCAGGTACAAGTCCACAAAAAAGGTAGGAACGACTTGGACAACGTAAGGCCAAAAAGGCACAGACGGGAATAGACATCCCCATTTGGGATTATCACAAATGTTTGTAAAATAGACAACACTCTGATGACAGGACAAAAGTTACATTTGGGCCAATTTATCCATGTTGTGATATTTTGATTTCAAATTGAAAAATTCTATCAGAATTCGATGTGTGTATTGTGAAGATGATATTTTTAGAATGTTTTGCTTTTGCAAAGAGCTAATTTCGGAAAAGTTTAGCGGATGCTGGCATCCGATTTTTTAAGGTGAAGGTGCTATGATATCAAATTTATGTGAGTGATATTAGAGTTTGTGAGCTTCCTGTTTTGGTACCTTCCTCAGTTTGTGGTAGAATTTGCATCAGCAAACCTTCAATGGAACATTTACATATAAAAAAACAAATTTGGCAACTATTGACATTTTGATGTTTTAGTTTTAATGGCTTATTCAGCTGATCTGTTTGTTACATGTTATATGTTACATGTTATATTTTTACTCAATTACATTCGATTTTTACGAAATAAATTACGCAATAAGATATACATATATATAATTGTGTATTGTTGTTATTTTGAAATAATCTCATATTTCAATAAGAGAGAAAGAAAAAATTTATAAAAACATTAAATTCAATGAACATTGTATTTATAAGGTACAAGAAAAGAAAGAACATTGTCATTCCTCCTGTACAAACTAGGATCCAGATATGAACTTGCAGTATTATTGGAACTAAAAAAGTACTGCTCTAGAGCATCAAGCGTTCGAAACACTAAGTCAGGTTATCACTGATAATTGGTCTTGTCGTTTATCTCTAATATAGTTTGTATCACATGTGCTTCAATGCTCTGTTCATTAAGTAATCACTACATTAATCAATTTACTAATTAGAAATAAAATATATTTTAATCATTTAAAAATACCATCACAAACTTAAAATTAATTAAAAAATAATTTAAAACTGATAGCTAATCAACTAATGTTAGCACGTTTTTGCTTGCATAATTGACATTAGCCATTTGGTAGGTATGTTAGACGGTGATGCATTGATCTAGGTACAACTGGCCAAATCTTATTTTGACTATTCATTTTTTCGTGTCTGTTTTTTTGGTATGAAAATAGTTCATAACAAAATTGCAATTACTACTACAAATTGGGAGGTACCCAATTTTATTTCACAGTATTTATTTTTTTAGACATATTGATAGTTTTGTGCTTGCAGGGTTTTCTGTGTAGTCTAATTTACAAATATTTTTCATGAAACTATCATCCTAATGTACTTAAAACTGCAGCAGGGCATTAACTTGCAATATTCATCTTAACCTCTCGAAATCAAATTAAAATATAGCATGACAGAATTGTAATATGAATATTTTAGAAATCAAAAGTGATCGTGCAATTCTCCATAGATCATAGAATGATTAGCTGTAATTTCAGTCGATAGATACCATGATGAATACTTTGTGGTTGTGTATCGTATTCTAATGAACCAAATGTTCCGTTGGACTGAACCTCAAATATTTATATTTTACATGAGGGTGAAAGTTATTTCGAAATGACTGATAACTTGCTATGGAAGCTTGTGAATGTGTACAAGAGAAACAATAATTTTCAGAAACCCTAAAAGGTTTTGATATTAATGAAGTAATTTGAAACGAATTCAAGTTGAAAGTTTTCATTTACTTATGAAATAGGGTAAACGCTGTCATAATTAATGCTTATAGATATTTCAAATGATGTGGCTTTATTGTCTTGATTGAATCCATTTAAAATAAATCTGTAGTTGAAATTTTGGCTGTCTTAGTCACTAACGTTGTGTAATTATGAACATAAACATTTCTTATGGTTCTCGAATTTTTACGCAAGAATTACCACTGTTTCCGCTCAAAATATTGTTATGAAAAAATTGGATATACCGGGAGTTCCCTAAGTACGGTCTATGCTATATTGGTATTATTTAAACTGACCTCTCCTAGGTCTTCCCAAGGAGGCCCCTCATAAGCTCTTAGGAGCAAGTTAGGAGAATCAATTGTGTTCTATAAACTATGCGTCCAAAATGCTTCGTTATGGAAATAGATGGTGTGAAAATTTAATTAAAAAAATTGCAGTGTTTTTTCGAAATTCAAGGTTGTTAAAAAGAAAAAGTAATGTTGTGTAAATTTTTTGGTGTTTTTCCTTGTGGAGAACTTCCTGAACATGAAAATGAAGTAGAAATACGTTCATATCCTGTAAAAATGTTTCCCAGCCAGAAAGGGGCTACTAGGTAGAAAGTTAACAGTGCTGTGTCTAAGGTGTCTAACCAAATACAAACTACATATACTCCTAACTCGTACAAGCTCTTAAAAAAGCGTAGTGTGGTCCCATATTTACCTTCACTTTGCAGTCAAATCGAAAGTCATTTAGTGAATCCCACCTGAATTATGAGATGAAATTGAGACTGCCACATTTATGGCAGATACTCAGTGAAATACTGAAATTTAATAGCTTAAACGATTTTTTTTTTATCAAATATTAGATATTTTCAAAAAATATGACTCAAGAACGTTGGAAAAAGATGATTTTTAAACCATATGAAAATGTTGAGTGATTGATCTTTTTTATGGTGAAAAAGAGAGCCTAGAGATTTGATTTCAGATTTATGTTCAGATCAAATCAGCATAATATAAACTTAATCATACCTAATTTCTAAAGGCAGTTGTTGTGTTAACGTTTACCTGGAATAGATTATTGTTGTAGCTTAATTTTTTATATGCTTCATTCTGCGCATGACAAACGGCTTCGGTAATCTCACAAAAAAGATATCTCAAATTATCCAGTACAAAAGCGTTATTAGTTAGTACGTAATGATGGCAGTATATATTTAGTTTTCGAATGATCAGGTTTCTATTTAAGTATCTCCATGTTTAACTTATTAATAGGTGAAAAATATGTGATGCACTCTGAATAATAATTGTCTTGAACTTCACAAATGTCTGAATCTCGAAATAGCTCTCTTAAGAGCCTGAGATATCGGGCAGGTGAAGATTTTTGCACGAGTTTTAATGTTAGGTTTTTAAATATGTTGAATTTTAAGCTGTTTAGCTAATGTTAGACATTCCCCAGTGATATGATCACTCTAAATATTTGGTTGTTATTGTGCATTTTATGCATCTAGATGTTTTATTGTGCTATTTATTGAATAATTCGAAGCATAAAACATTCAGTCACTGTTTATTTATTATTTTCCAAATGAAATGTGGTGGTTTAGGGACTTTGATTATCTTGATCATTTAAAAAAGTATTATTCTCAAGGGAAATCTGAAATATTGGAGATTATTTTTATTATTTTTTGATACTTTCATATATACCACTTCAGGCCAAGTTTGAGCATAAGTATTATCTAAAATTCAGAAATTCATCTACTGATTGAATATTTCTTCGTAGCTCCTTCCTGTTAACATATAATATATTTTCACTTTTAGCCAATCCAAATAATGTATTATCTTCTTTTTCAATCACAATAATCCATGTTACATAGTGATATTATATTGGAGAGAGTTATGAATTTTTGGTAAATATCACCTAATAACGTTGTATAAACAATGTGTCTGGAGTATTATTATCTACTTGAACTTGAGGTGGATAAATTTCTGTGGAAACTTATTGCATATTAGTCCATAGTCCTTTTTTAGAATATTTGATTCAGGTGTAGTTAATAAGTGTTTTGTTAGTAATTTTAGAACAGAAAAAAGCGGCAAAATTAAATTATTGTAGTCTGTGATGAACTAAAGGGTGACTAATGTATTTATTGATTAGTGTAATTGTAGAGATATAAGTATTATTGATGATGTATTTTTCTAACCGAAAAATAATTTTTATCAGAATCTTCCATTTTCTTTGTTGATGTTACATTGTGCAAAGTTTAACTTTCAAGTTTTTGGAGATGACCATAATTACTGTTATATTTAAAGGTTCTCCTAACACAAAATATGTACTACATCACATTAGAGATATTATTATCTGATGACATATGTATACAACTAGGAAGTACTACTTATTGTAATTTGCCCACAATAAATCAAATGCATACACAAATTTGTTGATCATTCTCGTTACAACTAAATGATCTTATTAAGCAGGACATAGGTAGTAAATTATATGAGTGTCCCAAATGAGACCTCAACGATTGAAATTCTATAGACCACATTAGTTAGGTTAGGCGGGAAATTTGAATTACGATCCATCCGTGGATCCGCGCACTGAATTCCCCATCCATTTCTTAAGGACCTAAAATTTACGCGAATTTCTCGCATGTTTTTAGATACTTTGGCTAATTCTTAAGGTTTATTTTGGTTGAAATAGATTCTGTGAACCTTTCTCAACCATAACTAATAATAATAATCCCAGGAGGATCAGTATAATAATAATAATAATATAAAAGTGTTCACCAAATTCGATTGACGTATGTCTTAGCTCACTCGATATCAGTCAAAAATAATATCATAACCCTAAATCGGCCTTGTAATGACGCACAACAGAAGTCATCTACGACATACGGTAATCTTTCGAACTACACTGGTTTCAATTTTGATTTAAGAATAAATTGATGTAGATTTTGATGTGGAAATAACATGAAAACATGCACTAATGATGAAGGTACCCAATACTTGATGTCTCTGTACTAACATTATCTTTTAAATAGGGTAGTTTCATCTAAAAGTTGAAATTCCTTGTTAAAAAATTTGAATATGGATCTCCCGCCAAGAGAATGATTCTAACCTAACTAATGTGGTCTATATCATACTGAACCCTTATATAACTATACAGTAAACATCATTTAGAAGAATTTTATAGTGAAACTACTTTTATTTGATAACTTCTTACGAATTATTCAATAAAATATGGCGTCTAACCAAGGCGATAAATGAATACCTATCTATAAATAATAATCATAATGTCGAATAATCAATTAGATACATTTGAAATCGAACATGAAAAAAAAAACAAATTTCAAACATTCTTAGGAGACTCTGAGTATGATCTTCTGAAAATTCTATCTTCGGTATCCACCTGGATGACTTTACACACCGACGTTACATTATCAATTATGTATTTTCTCCTTTCTTCTACTTCGGGGCAAACGCCCCAAGAACACTGCTCAGTCTTGTAATTTTTCTCTATTTTTTCATTACTATCATTGAAAAGTCCTGTACTATTTTCTTCTACAATAACATTTAAAGGGTATTTTTTCTTGTTTGGATTCTCCACTTCGTTCAAAATTTTGTATGCGAACGGAGTTGTAGGGTCCACCGCTTTGTACATGGATGATAGTATTGTATCTTTTTCGCAGTGGCTGCTCGTATCAAGGGATCCTGGTAGGGTCGTGAGACTCGTAATTACTTTACTTGAATGTTCATCTGTCAGAGGTACAGCAGCCATGACTTGCTTGATAGAGTTGGTAGAAGTCCTTACATTTCTAATAGAAGCCTCACAAATTGCTTGTATGCCTACCTCTTTGGTTTCAGATAACTGAAAAAGGATCATTAATTTGTAGTTATCCACAAATATATACCATACTATTTCCAAAAATTGGTTCAAGCCCTGTGGACAGGAGCTTTCTGGCGCTCTAGTTCAAACACAAATTATATCTCCGAAAGTATTGGTTTCTCAGAGTTGGGTATTATATCAATGTATTCATATGATAGAACTGCATCATAAAGGAAGTTCAATTCAAATGATAGTTTATTTATCAAGATTAAATGAGCAATCATGAGAATGAGAACTGCACCATGGAAGAAATCAAATTAAATCTGGCCAATTTTGCCCTATAACGAACTTAACCAAGATATTCATCTCCCTAACCTACTCTGAAAATTTCAACTAAAAAGCTCATTCCGTTCGAGGGTTATATCTATGTCTATGGATGAAAAGCAGTCTCACTACTCTCAGATCTCTTACTTCATGTTCCGTTCCGAAATGTAAGACTTTTCTGAGAAAAACTAATTTCGGAGCAAACAACTGAGATTTTTCTCACTTCGCTCACAATTCTTCGATTGATTAGATAATGACATGTCTCAGGAAAATAAATTGACATTATGACAATTCATACATAGAATAATTATATCATTGTGTGACAACGTTGAAATACGATTTATTATTGAAATTTTGAAAAATCATATCTCCGAAAGTATTAGCTTGTTAGAGTTAAAAATAATATCATTGGATTCTTATGGTAAAACTGCTTATTGAAAAAAATTTAATTTTGAATTTGTTTTGTAAAAAAATTTTTTTTTTTTTGTTACTCCGAAACCATCTGTCCGATTTTGCCCAATAACGAACTTTGCCGAGATATTTATCTCCCAAACCTACTCTGAAAATTTCAACTGTCTAACTCATTCCGTTCAAGAGTTATGGTGCCTACGGCCGGCCGGACCGGCCGGACAGAATGATTTTCGACCACGGATTCTTGATCAGTGAGTCGAACCAAATCGTTTAAGACCATTTTCATCCAAAAATTCGAAAATTACATACATTTGGGCAAATTGATTAGCACTCAGTTCCGAGGAACTAGAGCGCCAAAAATTAATTCGTATTTTGCGTTCAATTCAACAAAAATAATAGTAGGTACCTATATATTATTGAACGAGGGTGTAAGGATAACCGGGCCTTTACTGAAGAGAATGAAGTTTGCAAAGTGAGCCACGGGGGGCAAGTCATTCGAATGAGTAATAGCCTATGTAAAATCTGACGAATGAGAATAGCTACGCAATATATATAGTAGGTGTAACGAGAATAAGAAATTTTATGTAACTAAAATAATTGACATTCCTGTTGCGAGTTCCTTAAGATATCAAACAGATAACCAGAATAAATCATTCGATGAAAACCGCCGTGTTCGATAACGAGTATGGCCACCTTTACTCTGTATGCACCAGTGAACTCTATATATAGTATATAGTTCAATCGGCTCTATGAGCCGATTTGAAACACTTCCATCAATAAGAGTGGTAACATTTAGGTTAGGTATTCTCTCCCAATTAAAGACTTTTAATTGGTTTATGAGCTCTAATTGACGGTGAATGAGCTCCAATCGACTGTTTATGGTACCTACTGTAGTTCTGGCAACATGTCACCATTAGTTTACAGCTTCACTTTGCTAATGAGTATACCTAACCAATGTTTTGAGTGGTTTAGTTAAATTTACCATTGTTTTCCGTTCAGAAGTTGGGCCTGTAGAGTCTTTGAAAATACAGTTCGCCATTGAGCATTTTTCCTGAGCATTATCGCATATTGTGCAGATACACTGAAACCTACAAAGAAAATATTTACATATTATACAAAAATGTATTTAACAAACGCACAGTTTATTTTCCAGCTTCTTCACTCTTCTGCTGAGATTGAAATTCTCTTTCTCCAAGGCATCTTTCTCAGCCTTCAATTGCTTCAGTTGAACCATTTCAGAGGCCAAATCAGATATCATTTTTTCTTTGGATTCTAAACTGCGCAAATTATTCTTGAGCTGTTGACATTCAAATCTTAGATCACAAACAGTTTTCTCACGCTTAAAATGAATGATTAGATAAAAAATCTTGAAAGAAACATCTACTCACTGCTTTATTTTCCATATCCAACTGTTCGCTGAGATTCTGGAGATTGTTCTTGTTCTTGAGAAGAATGCTTATTTCCATTTCTTTTCTGTTTATTGCTATTCGAAAATCTTCCAAATCGTTATTCATCAGCCGAATCTGTAATGCAATAAGATACAAAATTTTAGCTTCAAAGCCGGGATTACATAACGCGCAGCTGTTTCTCGAACCAGGACTCATATGGTGCGAAGAATCAGTTTTATGATTTTTGCGCGCATGTTCTTGGGAACAGCGTGCTATCATTTTCCCCAAAAGTCCGTAATTTTCGATTTTTTTGCCGAAAATGGTCTCAAACGATTAGATTTGACTCACTGATGAAGAATTCGAAGCCAAATTCGATTCTGTCCAGCCGGCCATTGCAAAGATAACTCTCGAACGGAAAGTTATAGCGACTTGATATTTGTAGGGTAGGTTGCGACTACAAATGCGACGATTAAGTTCGTTAATGGACATAATCGGCCAAACGGTTTGAGACCATTCTCAGCCAAAAAGTTGAGCAGTTTTTTCTGGACGCTTGTTTTTACAGTCAGATTCAAATTCTTGGAAATATGGAAATTTCAGGACGCACCTTTTGTTCATATTCCGCGATCAGATCTTCTAATTGTTTCATCTTCTCTTCCAATTCGTTTACAGTTTCCATTGCTACAGATACTTGCACTTGATTTTGCTGTGTATCCGTTTGGAGTTGATAATTAGACGCAGCAAGAGCACGTATCTCTTTGTTCAATTGTTCCACTTCCCCTTGAAGTATCCTGTTCTGCGCTACCTAAGATGATATAAATGAAAAAATGATGATTGTGCATCTTTGAAAAATTTCTCACCTTTTCCTCCAATATGGTCTGGCATTTTTTCATATCAATCAGTGCCTGTTCATTTTCTGTTTGTAAATTCTCCATTTTTGTGTCCTTTTCCTGCATTATCATCGCAGATTTTTTGCTGTTTTCTTTGAGCTCGATCACTTGGCACTCCAATCCACTATGTAAAACAAAGAATATTCAAATCTTAATATACATGGCGTCCGGTGAGCCAGTGTACATGGTTTAATCCTGAGTCGAACAGGCCATGGTGGTTCGAATCCAGAATTGAATTGGGCCATTCGTTTTCACTATACAAAAGGCTCGATACAAGGTGTTTTATGAGTATTACCAAAAAATTGTCTGACGCATGCGTAGCTCGAAAACTGCGGATTAGATTTGATTCAAATTAAGTATCAGAGATCACCACATTAGGTCATAATAAAAACAAAAATTCTTGATAAGGACCGTACTGGAAAAATTAAGATTCTACAATTAGTTATCAAGTTTCAATTAGATCTATATTTTTTGAGTTATCTGGAAAATAATATACCAGATGGGTTAAACTCCGAAACCGTTTGGTCAATTATGCCCAACAACGAACTTAACTGTGCCATTCGGATTCGCAACCTACCCTGATTGTTGCAAGTCGCTATCTCTTTCCGTTCGAATTAGTTTTCGTGGTAACGGTCACCCATCAAGGTATTGAACACACCCAAGGCTGCTCAGATCTCCAATACTAAGGATCCGATCGTGTTAAAATTTGCAACTTAGCTGCAAAGCACAGAACACAAAAAAAAATAGTGCGTGGAGTCCCTCCGCGCGGATGAAGTGAAACTTCGTAATGTGGAAATGAAAATAGGAAGGGGTAGAAAACTACGCGCATGCGTTCGAGCGCCATGCATTCACTCTCGCTCTGTCTCTTTCTATTCCTCTTCCCCAGGAGCGTTGAACGTTTAACGCAACAGTGCTTTCATATCCTCTCCATGGTAGCGTTACACGTTTAACGCAACCTTATTGGAAGTCGCATTAGAAGTTTCACTTCAATAATGTTTGGTTTTGAATGCTGTCGCGAAATAGGCAACATTGCTCTATACATTGCTTCTGAGAAATATCTTGTGTTCCTAACGGAAAAGCAATTCACAAAATAATATTTTTTTTATTATATATATATTTTCCACAATTTGGAAGAGAAAATCCATAAAGGAACCATTTAATGATGAATTTACCTCCCAAAGTATCCTTTACTGATTTCTTCATCAGTGAGTCGAACCTAATCGTTTGAGAACATTTTCGGCAAAAAATTCTAAAATTACAGACACTTGGGCAAAATGATAGCACCCCGTTCACCATAACATCCGCGCAAAAATAACAGGTGCACGACTGAATTACGAATTTTATGATATATCCAAGGCAAGAAAGTAAATTGGGGCTTGCAATCGATGACGTTACTGCTTAGTAACGGAAAATGGTAAAGAAATAAGAATTACCGGAAAATGTTCCTTATTAGATAAATTAATTTGACCTATCAAACCATTTTGCGCTATTCCTGAAACGGGAGAAAAAAAATCCATTTTCCATACTTTTGACGCTCACTGTATACATATAAAAATAAACATTCAGTAAATTAAATGAAATGATAAAATCACTGAATCATTGAATGATAAGCAAAATTCACTGATTTGTAATAGTTAACCGTAGGCTGCAAAATTTTGAAGCTATACTCCATTCACTTTTATAAAGTCTCCCAGTTGGCCATGATTTGGGTCTATCTCGTTTTTGTAACTAAAGCAGAGACAGGTTGGCACTGCTGAAATATCATCAAGGTCAAAACAATTCGCCAATTTCTACTATCAAAAGTCTCAAACTTAACATAATCATAATATAATCTACAATAGGAAAACTTCATTCTGACATGTTGAACTCTAGAATGAAATTACTTAGTTTCCTATCATTATATTTTATTAAGGTATAAGAATGACTCGTAATACTACTACATTTTGAAACTGGTGTATTTCAAGTTGTGCAACAAGGTATTTAAATGCCTTCTTGAGAAACGTGGGGAATTCATCTGTTGGTTCAGAAGTTTTCCTGTCGGGTTATTCAGGTACTTTTATTATTTTTCCAAATAAACTATCACTAAAGTAACGGACTATACTCTATCCATTATTTTTCAATAAAATTTCAGCACTTGATTTCCATACAAGAAAATAGCATAATTGATCTTCCAACCAGTTTATTTATACTCGTGAAATGTTTCCAGTTACAACAGAGCAAAAATTTTCTTTCATAGTCGCCAGGACTGTGGAATTATTGAATTCACATAATATCTTCTCAAACTCAAATTCATTATTTTCCCGAAGTAAATTCACATTGTGGAAATACGTAATTACTACGACTTCTATGTAGAGAGGACAACGTTGCGTAGTTATCTGACAGGAAAATTACTATAACCATAACCTAACATTTTCAAAATTTACATGTTGAAAGGTGTCAGATTTTCATGGCCAACCGGGAGACTTTATAAAACTGAATGGAGTATATGTATGAGGAGTTGAAGACCATAGTTTAATCAGCTCACGAAAATATATATATACGTGGAAGACGTCGAAAGTTTTGATGAATCAGTTTTTGAAATTATCATACAGCTCTGGTACTTCCACAGAAGCTAAATACCTCAGTTCCTCTTTCAGATTTTTCACTTCTTCCCCTAATCTCGAAATAGTTTCATCCTTATTTCTGATATCTTCTTGGCAACGGAATAGTAATTCAGTTTTAAAGTCTAGTTGATTCTGTAAAATGTAGAAAAAATTGTTTTCATCTGAAAGAATATATTTCAGTTGTGAAAATCAATATTCTGCCAATTTCAATAATGTTTCAATATAGAATCTTCATCGCAAACATTTCTTCAAGTAGGTGCCTATTTAGTGTAATATGCCTCGCCATTGCAAGTCAGCGAAAGGAATGCTTTGGACAGGAAACTTGTAGGAGTGAAGACATAATATCCTTGAAGCCTTCCCAGATATTGAGGTTCATTTATACTCTGGAACTGGAGGGCGAGCTGTAGATGGCGTAATGGTGAGAACAGCTCTGTTGGGGGGCACAATAGATCTCAAGGTCGCGGTGCAACGTAACCCCCTTATCAATAATAATAATAAAAAAAATAATAATAGTGTAATATAAATTATTTACACGAATCAATTTTATTATTGGCGAATGGATGGGACACTGCGTAGCCTCCTTTAATTACAGACCAGAATCATCCTCGAATATGCGACGTTGCCAATTTGTCATCGGGGGGCTTCATCGGAGTGTGTCCAGCGATTTGAATTAACGTTCCATAGTCCATAGATGTTCCTACTTAGTCCTATTCAGCTGGAATAGGTGTTGAAACGTTTGGGTTTTTTAAATTTTCGGTTTGTTTGATTGTTTCTTTCATGCTTCAAGTGACAATAAGTGTTTGAATTACATAATAATTGTTAATTGTGAAGTGCATGCTATTTAGGAATTCAATATAGCGGATATCCAAGGTAATCAGAAGGTGCATTCTTCACACATGTGAAATTTTTTATTTGAGTTCTATCATGACTCGACCGGTGTGAGGTTATCCACTTCCACACATACACTCAAAGACCAAAAAAAATGTCCAAAATGAAATATTAATAATTCGATAAGTGCTTGGTGAATAATGATGAAATTTGAGAGTGTTGTTCATGAATGCATAAAGAATATAGTGTCAAATAGTTTGTGAGCCCCCAGGGGGCGGTGGTTGGGGGCGGTAAAACGAAAAATCCCATAATTCGGTGAATACGAAGTGTTCCAAGATGAACTTTGGAATAGTTCTTCAGAATTACCGCCTCCCTACGGCCACTCAAACTATGGGGCATACTACATTTTTGTATTTACGCCATTCTAGACAACATATCCAAAGCTCATCGTGCAACACTCAATATTTTCCGAGTTATGGCATTTTTCGATATGCCGCCCCCGATTGCTGCCTCCTAGGGCAACACAAACTATGGGACATAGTACATCTTTGTATTTACGCCATTCTAGACAACATATCTAAAGCTCATCGTGGAACACTCAATATTTTCCGAGTTATGGCATTTTTCGACTTGCCGCCTCCCTAGAGCCACACAAACTATGGGTTATACTACATCTTTGTATTTACGCCTTCACTGCTTTTGGGACTCAATGATACCGCTACCTCCTCGTGTATGTTCTGGATTATTTGCGATTGAAGATTATGAAACTCATCGTAAATAAACAAAAATCTGTATTGCTTTCATCCATACGACTCTTAGTGTTGTTGTCAATTAAAGCACTTCAAAATTACATGATCAACTGTAAAATGCCTGGAGCATCGGTGCCTTGTCCGTGTTCCGTGACCCTCCGATGGTAACATCGGCAACGTCTAACCTTCCGACCTGAATGATAAAGTAGGCGATGTATAGTCATTAAAAAATTGATATAATAATAGGAGCAACAATGTGGCAAAATTAATATCTTGAAAGCTATTCCGCAAAATAATCGTGAAATAATGGAAGAATATTAGTAAAATTATTCCATTATGATTTTTAAGATCAAATCTACACACCATAAGTTTGTCCTTATCGTTATCAAGTTGCTGTATGGTCCTTTTGGTATTTTCCAATAGATATCTTCCTTCTTCAGTCATATCGGTGCATGGACATTTCGAATCTTTGCTGTATCTTCTAATTTTTGGCGCATCTTTATTATTTTGATAATTCGCAAGCTCTGTTTCTACCTCCATCAACTGAGCTTGCGTATCTAACAGAGCTTTATCGCATTGCTCGTGAAGTTTTCTGGAATGAGATAACGTCAATCATAATCATAATTCACTCAGCTCATATTTTCTCACTTTAGTTGGCAGTACTGCATCTCAATTCTGTGTATTTCCTCTTGAGCCACCCTCAATAAATTAGAATACATGTCTACCTTTTCTTCTAGTGTATTGATGGAAACCCTTCGAATGCCTTGGCCCTTCATAAGTTCCCTCCTTTCCCCTTCTAATTTATTAATAACATTTTCATACTCGGAACGTTGTTCTTGAAATTTCACATGATCTCTGGTCTTATTTTCATTCACTGACTGAAATATTGATTACTGTGTTGTTTTCTATAATGGTATTATTGGTACTTATGGTGCGGAAGCCAGTGACATCAAAACCATAGGTAGGTGCCGCTATGAGGGAATTCAAATTTTTTGTTTATATCGACAATGAAAAGTCATGCGCAGCTTTGCCGCGCTCGTTCCAATTTATAGCCAGAGTGGTCCTCCGTCCAGGTACTGAATTCGCGCAAGGCAGCTTGGCTATCAGGAATTAAATTAGTATATTATATTATAAGGATTAAAAGTGCATATTTTTTTACGAGCAATATTTGTAGTTGCGAGGCGGAGCGCAGCGCAGCCGAGCGAATGCAAAATTGCGAGTAAAAATAGGCACTTTTAGTCCGTATGATATACAGGGTGAGTCTTTGACCACTGCATTAATTTTAACCAAAGATTGCTCTCATCAAATGAAGCACTTTTTTCATTTAACATTTTTCCAAATTCAGCTCAGGTAAAAAGATACAGGCTGAACTTTTGAAAAAAATCAGTTTTTATTTTGTAGCTTTGACATCCTTTTTTCGAATAAAATGAATGCTGGCGTAAAGTTTCCTATAACTACTAGCTGGCCCGGCAGACTTCGTACTGCCCTCCAACTCCAACTCCAACTCCAACTCCAACTCCAACTCCAACTCCAACTCCAACTCCAACTCCAACTCCAACTCCAACTCCAACTCCAACTCCAACTCCAACTCCAACTCCAACTCCAACTCCAACTCCAACTCCAACTCCAACTCCAACTCCAACTCCAACTCCAACTCCAACTCCAACTCCAACTCCAACTCCAACTCCAACTCCAACTCCAACTCCAACTCCAACTCCAACTCCAACTCCAACTCCAACTCCAACTCCAACTCCAACTTCAACTCCAACTCCAACTCCAACTCCAACTCCAACTCCAACTCCAACTCCAACTCCAACTCCAACTCCAACTCCAACTTCAACTCGAACTCGAACTCGAACTCGAACTCCAACTCCAACTCCAACTCCAACTCCAACTCCAACTCCAACTCCGAACTCGAACTCGAACTCCAACTCCAACGTGAACTCCAACTCCAACGTCAATGCAAACCTCAACGCCAACGACAACTCCAACTCCAACTCCAACTCCAACTCCAACTCCAACTCCAACTCCAACTCCAACTCCAACTCCAACTCCAACTCCAACTCCAACTCCAACTCCAACTCCAACTCCAACTCCAACTCCAACTCCAACTCCAACTCCAACTCCAACTCCAACTCCAACTCCAACTCCAACTCCAACTCCAACTCCAACTCCAACTCCAACTCCAACTCCAACTCCAACTCGAACTCGAACTCGAACTCCAACTCCAACTCCAACTCCAACTCCAACTCCAACTCCAACTCGAACTCCAACTCCAACGTGAACTCCAACTCCAACGTCAATGCAAACCTCAACGCCAACGACAACTCCAACCCTAACGCCAACTCCAATTCAAATTGATCGTAGCACTATCTGTCGGGACAAACTAAAATTAAAATAGAATAATATTGAATGCGATGATAGCGCCATCCGTCGAATCTGATGTAAAACATTCCAAAATCAAAAACTCCTTACAAAAAAAAAACATCTGAATTCACAAAATTATTTATACACACTTCAAAACTCTTTAAAAAATAATTACATTTAATATTTTAATCAGCACATGAATTGAATAACAAATTAATCGTAGCACCATCTGTCGGGACAAACTAAAATTGAATGCGATGATAGCGCCGTCCGCCGGATCTAATGTAAAACATTCCAAAATCAACAACTCCTTATAAATAAGAAATTAATTGAAAAAACATTTTCCAGTAGACCAAATTGTAAATCTAAACCATTCTCGAATCTCCACGAACACACACAAAAAATTTCATCAAAATCGGTCTAGTCGAAGTTACACATCGCGTTGCAAATTGGCGGAGGTGCCAGGTATACCATCAAAGAAAGGATAATTATGGTGAGCAATGAAAACTTTGGTTCTCCCCGTCATTTTTAGTAAATCTAAACCATTCTCGAATCTCCACGAACACACACAAAAAATTTCATCAAAATCGGTCCAGTCGTTTAGGAGGAGTTCAGTCACATACACACGCACACAAGAAATATATATATTAAGATGATACATATTTTCCAAATATTAGTTATTTCCTACTTCTACTGGTTTTCTAGTTATGGACTCGTGGATTCATAAAACTAAACGAAATTAGCATAAAGAAAGCATATAAAGTTTTCCGAGAGTCATTTCAAGAATACTCCATCGTTTTAGAACATTATATTATTCTTCATCATTTCTCCTTAAACGCACAGTTTTCGAGATATTCTTCATTGAATGTTTTAAAATGGAAAACTCCAGAAATGTCTCTACTTTTATGGATCCGTCCCTGAGCGTTGGAATCCCGAATCAATCTGTAAACCACGTTTCCATGCCTTATTCTCGTCCGCCAACAATGTCATAGATAATTTATATGCGGGAGTGTATTAGCACATTGTGAAATCTTTAAACGCTTGTAACTTTTTACCTGAGCCGAATCTGGAAAAATGGTAAATGAAAAAAGTGTTTCATTTGATGAGAGGAATCTTTGGTTAAAATTAATGCAGTGGTCAAAGACTCACCCTGTATACTATTTTTTCTTCAACCAAGTCAAAATTAAAATAAATTTAGTTTTATTCAAAAATCGTTCATAATTTGGTAATAAATTTGTACACCTATTAATTATAACAGCGATAGCAAGTCGGTAGTCTGTGTTGTTTTCTATAATGGTATTATTGGTACTTATGGTGCGGAAGCCAGTGACATCAAAACCATAGGTAGGTGCCGCTATGAGGGAATTCAAATTTTTTGTTTATATCGACAATGAAAAGTCATGCGCAGCTTTGCCGCGCTCGTTCCAATTTATAGCCAGAGTGGTCCTCCGTCCAGGTACTGAATTCGCGCAAGGCAGCTTGGCTATCAGGAATTAAATTAGTATATTATATTATAAGGATTAAAAATGCATATTTTTTTACGAGCAATATTTGTAGTTGCGAGGCGGAGCGCAGCGCAGCCGAGCGAATGCAAAATTGCGAGTAAAAATAGGCACTTTTAGTCCGTATGATATACAGGGTGAGTCTTTGACCACTGCATTAATTTTAACCAAAGATTGCTCTCATCAAATGAAGCACTTTTTTCATTTAACATTTTTCCAAATTCAGCTCAGGTAAAAAGATACAGGCTGTTGAACTTTTGAAAAACAATCAGTTTTTATTTTGTAGCTTTGACATCCTTTTTTCGAATAAAATGAATGCTGGCGTAAAGTTTCCTATAACTATGATACATATTTTCCAAATATTAGTTATTTTCTACTTCTACTGGTTTTCTAGTTATGGACTCGTGGATTCATAAAACTAAACGAAATTAGCATAAAGAAAGCATATAAAGTTTTCCGAGAGTCATTTCAAGAATACTCCATCGTTTTAGAACATTATATTATTCTTCATCATTTCTCCTTAAACGCACAGTTTTCGAGATATTCTTCATTGAATGTTTTAAAATGGAAAACTCCAGAAATGTCTCTACTTTTATGGATCCGTCCCTGAGCGTTGGAATCCCGAATCAAGCTGTAAACCACGTTACCATGCCTTATTCTCGTCCGCCAACAATGTCATAGATAATTTATATGCGGGAGTGTATTAGCACATTGTGAAATCTTTAAACGCTTGTAACTTTTTACCTGAGCCGAATCTGGAAAAATGGTAAATGAAAAAAGTGTTTCATTTGATGAGAGGAATCTTTGGTTAAAATTAATGCAGTGGTCAAAGACTCACCCTGTATACTATTTTTTCTTCAACCAAGTCAAAATTGAAATAAATTTAGTTTTATTCAAAAATCGTTCATAATTTGGTAATAAATTTGTACACCTATTAATTATAACAGCGATAGCAAGTCGGTAGTCATGGATATCTGGTATTTTTGGTAAATATTGATTGTGAAGTAGACGTACTAATCATATAATTCTTGTAGTAGTTTTTACGGTGCTTTCAAAATGAATCCCGAACATGATGAAAATATACCTGCGGATATATTGGAAAGTGCCGAAGCAGTATATCTAAATCTTTTGCCACCCAAATCTCGCCAAGTTTATGAACTTGCATATCAGCGATTCATGGATTGGTGTAAAGAAAAAATGTGCAAAACTATGCGGAGAGTGTTCTTATGGTGTATTTATCAAATTTGACGAAGACCGTCAAGCCATCCACTCTTTGGTCACAGTATTCAATGTTGCGATCCACACTGGATATCAAAAATGGTGTGGATATTAGTAAATATTCAAAATTACGAGCATTGTTAAAAAGGCAAAGTGATGGATATATACCTAAAAAGTCTAAGGTTTTTACAAAGGAGGAAGTGGATCGGTTCCTGGATATGGCACCTGATAATGTATATTTGATGATAAAGGTTGTTCTAGTATTAAGAATTGGAGGTGCTATGCGTTGTGGCGAACTAGTTCATTTGAAAATTGATGACATTGAAGATATGGACTCGGTCCTGGTCGTAAAAATTTTGCAGACAAAAAACAAGAAACCTCGTTTGTTTACCATTATAGGCGATAATTATTTGCGTTTATTTCGAAAATATGTTGCACTACGGCCATCAAATATACAGGAACGTCGTTTATTTTTGAGGTATGTTAATGGGAAGTGTCAAAGAATGGTTGTTGGTATTCACAAAATTAGTGCCGTGCCGCAAGAAATTGCAAAATTTTTGAAGTTGGAAAATTGGAAGGAGTAAACTGGACATTCGCTAAGAAGAACATCTGCTACACTTCTTATTGATGGTGGCGGTGACCTCACTTGTCTTAAAAGACATGGAGGTTGGAAATCGAGTTCGGTAGCAGAAGGATATATTGAAGAATCACGTATCAACAAAGAGAATACTGCCAGACGAATATTGCAACCTGACAAAGAAGGAACAAGTACCTGTTCAGATATTTCATCAAATGTTTCAATGTTTCATCAACAGTTACGGAGAATATTTTGAGTTGTTCTAACATTAATGAAAATCTTTTGAATTGTTCGAAAATTGTTAGTGATAATTTCAGTGGTGCTTTGAGTTTTGGCAATAATTGTTCCAATTGTACATTCAATATCACTATAAATAACAAATGAATACCTATATATAGTTGCCCAATTAGTTTGTTTTACTAAGTTTGTAAGACATCACAGCGCTGAAAATATTCTAGATCGATGAAGCAGTGGTTCCTGGCCAAGGAACCAAATCTTCAATCAAATAGTACGCCCCGTTCTCCGTAAAAGTCCAGAGTACCATCGACCGTGGCCCACCCTGTATAGTGTACAAGTTCGATTTCTGACGTAGAAGCAATATCAAAAGGTTTGAAAAATTTATTTTATAGTTATTTTTCAGAGTTAGGTGGAGAAAACCCAGAAATGAACCATTGAATGATGAATTCACCTTCCAAATCATCTTTTAATGAAATCTTCTTTCCTACCTTGATTTTTTCCCTCAAGCAGTCTGTTTCTGCCTCTAATCTTTGAATATCCAATCTCAATAGATCCCTTTCTCTCTCAGTCCGTTTGCATGATGTCTGTTGATAAAGGTAATCAAGTAATCAAATGTACCAAGAACTAAGAACATACTATAAGTCAAAGTAATGGTTACCTTGCAGCACTTCCCAGTCGGAGAATCCGAATCAAACCTAGTTGCACCTTCTTCTAGTCGTGACACGAGACAAAATTTTTCCTTTGCCAGAACTTCGTTCTCTTTTTGAAGGTACTCTAACATTTGGTCTTTTTTTTGACATGCTATGCAGCCCGAAACGTTTCCTTCCTTGAGAAATTGTTGATTGATTATAAAATTAACAAAATTTACACATCTACTCAATAACTAGGTACCTGATGATACATAGCCTACTCTATTTAACTAGAGTAGGCTATTTAGATAGAGTAGGCTATGGATGATACACAAGTATAAAGGTAAGGACACATTACTAACACGTGTCGTTTTAACACGCAGACACGTCAGAACGTGACACATCAGATATGCCGCACACATATTGCTGTGCTGCATACGGTTCCATTCGGTTCGGTTCGTTTTCGGTTTCAACCGGAAATGAATTAAACCCACACATATGAAACAGGTTCGAAATTCTAATTGTTTCGCTTCTTCAAATTCATCAAAGTCATTCAAAATTTCAACACAAACACCTTTGCATGCTTCCTGCGTCTTCAATTTATCTTCATATTTTCCGGAAGCACTGCTTTAAATGAAATGCAGAAATCAGTCCATCCACATCAACATTCGGTAAATCGCTCATTTTATCCTAAATACTGAGATAGCAACAAATACAGAAAATTTGTATTTATGTTTATATATCTTTACTAGCCGACCCACGCAACTTCGCCTTCGCCAAATCGGTTATTGTGGTTGCAATATTTTATTTCCAGATGCGAAAAATCTTAAAAAAAAACCTAGAACCCGATTGCTGCGCCTCCTACCGGAACAATTGAATTTCCAAGTTATCTAGGGACCCACTCAAACACGTAATTCTAAAAAATACCTAGAACCCGATTGCGGCGCCACCTACCGGGTTCAATTGCGAATACGAACTACCCAGTCAAGCGTATCTGGTTAAGAAAAGTGAGAAAAGACAGGGTTCTCATCCCTACTCCGTGATGTTTACTGGGACGTGACACCGGTATAGTCTGGCAAATGAGTGTTGATCCAGAAAGACGCGGAAATTTTAAAAAATCTAGCACTAAGTATAGCAGGAATAAACTGCCTTGATACTTCAATAAAAATAAATATTTTTTTTTGTTCAAAAATTTTAGCTTTGCCATAGGTTCAGGGAAATTTTAATCGAAATAGAGTGAAAAACATTCACAAAAAATACGGCGACTTGGTTTTAATTAGCTCTTTCTATGGGTTAGCTTACCAAGTGATAATTGATCCGTTATCGAGCGGGATGAAAAATGGTTAAGTACTAAAATGACTATTAAAAATAGGGGTTGGTGATAGAAGGGTGAAAATTTAGGGTCGTATGTATTTTGTAATGCCACATTATAAAAAAATAAAAACAAAAAATTTCTCCCAAAAATAAAAAAAAAAATTAAGGGTGAACAACCCTTATCACTTAGGGGTATGAAAAATAGATAGTACCGATTCTCAGACCTACTGAATACGCATATAAAATTTGGTAAAAATCGGTAAAGCCGTTTCGGAGGAGTACGGTAACTAACATTGTGACATGGAAATTTTATATATGTACTAGCTGGCCCAGCAGACTTCGTACTGCCCCCTCAACGTCTGCCCAACGCCAACGCCAACTCCAACTCCAACTCCGACTCCGACTCCGACTCCGTATCCGACTCCGACTCCGACTCCGACTCCGACTCCGACTCCGACTCCGACTCCGACTCCAACTCCGACTCCAACTCCAACTCCGACGCCAACTCTTACCCCAACGTCAATGCTACAACGCGAACTCCAACTCCAACGTCAATGCAAACCCCAACGCCAACGACAACTCCAACTCCGACTCCGACTCCGACTCCAACTCCAACTCCGACGCCAACTCTTACCCCAACGCCAACTCTTACCCCAACGCCAACTCTAACCCCAACTTCAATGCTACAACGCGAACTCCAACTCCAACGTCAATGCAAACCCCAACGCCAACGACAACTCCAACCCTAACGCCTACTCCAACTCTTATTAATTACTAAAATGACTATTAAAAAATATGGGTTGGTGATAGAAGGGTGATAATTTAGGGTTGTATGTATTTTGTAATGCCACATTATAAAAGAATTAAAACAAAAAATTTCGTCCAAAAATTAAAAAAAATTTTTTAAGGGTGAACAACCCTTATCACTTAGGGTTATGAAAAATAGATGTTGGCCGATTCTCAGACCTACTCAATATGCTCACAAAATTTCATCAAAATCGGTCAAGCCGTTTCGGAGGAGTTAGATTACGCACCCCGTGACTGAAGAATTTTATATATATGTATAAGATATAAAAAAATTGGGAAAGATACGAAGGTTGATTTGTTATAACGACAAATAAACACAACTTGGAATATCCCAACATAAGGTTGGAATTCATTTATTATTATACTTTACCTCGTCTTCTTTCGACGCCCCTATCTTCTCGAAAAATCTAAGGAGGCGTTCAAATTCCACCCTATAGTAATCTCTTTCATTAGACAGTCTTTCAATGCACCGCCTTGCCTGTGCTTGTCGGCCTTCCATCTCGATGCCGACTTCCTCCCTGGCCAATTTCAAGCAGACATTTCTCCATTTAGCTTCTCCACATGGGGGTTGAGTTACTGTAGCTTTATCCAGAAGGTCAACGCAGCACGTCATTGGTTCAGACCATAATGTGGCGCAAGTTTGGTGCTGCTTTTCTGGTTTTACCATACAAGCTGCATCGGTCTCATCCCCTGCTCGGATTATCAACTTTTGTTAGTCTGAGGGCCCAGGTAAAGTCCGTGGTTTCACCATTGTATTCAGACAACTTTTTAGGGCAACAATGAACCTTTTCACCGATGAGAATATTCAAACGAGATGGCACTACAATCGAGGGGAATTCGATCTCTAAAACGTCGAAAATCGCCTGCTCAGAAACCGGTGATTGAAGAAAACATTTACTGTCGTGGAATTAAATAACTGTAAACTCTGAATAGAATTCCAGATAATGCAGTACCAGTATCCAAAATTATGGCAACTATCATCGGATAGTGCCTAATTTTGGAAAGTGACCTAATATTGATTAGGTGACTTTCCTCCTATATTATGGCTGGAATGTTCACCGCAAATATCGAACCATCATCTTACCTTGATTATGAACGAGAAATCAATTGTTCCATTGGCCGGTTTCTCCATTGCGAGTTAACTCGAGGTTACGGGTAACCCACAGATAACTAAGTATAGGGGTAACCCGAGTGTTACGCGTTCATGAATATCGCTGAATATATGCGCAACTCGCAACCTCGAGTTAACTAGCAATTGAGGAACCGGCCATATACAGGGTGAATCTTCGAGTTGCACATTAAATTTTACCATAGATACCTCTCATCAAATGAAAAAAATATAAAAAAGCACTGACTTGAAGTCAGTACTCTTTGGTGCGTGTGTTCACGTTGACTAATTTGAATTGAATTATGAGTGTTTCAAGCTTAGTGAGGTTTCTCAATTGCGAGTTGACGAATGTATTTAGCGATATTCATGAATGCGCAACACTCGGGTTACCCGCAACCTCGGGTTAACTCGCAATTGAGAAACCGGCCCTGAATAGAGCGATCCGGAGATCAACCCAGAGGGTAGTGGACACTAGTCACTGTCGGGTCAAAAATTAACAGTGCTGTGTCTAATAGATGATTTTATCTCTATTCGATTTGTGATTTCTCCGATTTTACATCAATGGAATACATTCTGCAAAATTTATCAAAGTTATCCATAGAGTCCGCTCGTAGATTTTAATTAATATAGTCGGACATATCTTGTCTATGGGGCAGAGTGATTGTATATTATACGATATCATTCATTAATAAATTTGACGAGAATTAGAATATTTAACGAATTTTCAATGTGATACTAGGCAATGATGGAATTGTGTATAATATTATAGTTGAAACCATTGGATATTGCATGAAGATCTGGTGGAAATCATGCTTAAAAAATTGAGTCAGTATATAAGTGTTATCCAAAAATTTATTAGAAATTCAAGCATCAAATACGTACAGAGTTTAGATATTCTATAATAGAGATTACATAGAGTAAGCTTTGTTGACGTGTGAACCAAGTATAAAAGTGTATTAGCACATTGTAAACTCTGTAAACGCTTGTAACTTTTTGCCTGAGCCGGAAAAATGATAAATGGAATAAAAATTGGTTCAAGCACTGACGTGAAGTCAGGAACTTTTGCGCGTATGTTCTATTGTCCATTCTCCTGTATTGGACACTCCAATTGGATCGGTTTTGTATTTTTCGAGTTATTGGGGAACTAACAACCAAATTTCAGATAGGTACCTATAACTCCAAAACCGTTGGGTCGTTCGGTCGATTATGCCTATAAAAAAAACTAAAATGTTGCACTCAGCTGCGCAACCAACCCTAAAAATTACAAATCGCTATCTCTTTCTGTTCTCAAGTTATCGTGCGGATACATAATATTTTTTCGTAATTTTATTTTAATTCAATAGTGGTATAATCCTCACAAAATTCCACACACGTCTTTATGTCGATATTCTACAACTAGATACCAAGTTTCAATTCTATCTGATCCATATTATTTGAGTTATCGAGAAAATAATATTCCAGATGATTATAACTCCGAAACCGTTGGGCCGATTATGCCCAACAACGAACTTTCTTCCATTCGGATGCGCAACCAAGTCTGAAAATTTCAACTCCCTACCTCATTTCGTGCGAAAGTTATCGAGGTAACGGCCACCCATCCAACTACTGAACTTATCCAAGGCTGCTCGGACCATCAAAACTATACATCCGATTATGTGCAAACTTGGAATATGGTATTAGAATTAGGTTTTGAAGGCTCTCGCAAAATTTCAGCTGACGAATATTTCTGTTATATAGAATTTTTTTCAATTGTTTTTGTTCAATTTTCTAGTAATACGATTGTCGCAAAATTTTGCAAGCTTTCGAGCCGGCATTTTACAACTAGTAACCAAGGTTGAGTAGGATTGGTTCTGTATTTTTCGTGTTATTGAGGAAATAAAAACAAAATTTCAGATGAGTATAACTCCAAAACCTTATAGCCGATTATGCCTATTATTATCACATTTAGATGCAAAACCTACCCTAAAAATTGCAAGTCGTTATCTCTTTCCTTTCTCGGGTTATCGATACGTAAATAATATTTTTTTATAATTTTGAAAATTTTCTAGCGACACGATTCCCACAAAATTTCATAAACGTCTTCGCATTTGTATACTACAACTTGCTACCAAGTTTCAATTAATATCGGATCTGTACTGGTTGATGACAAAATTACTACTCGGTAACCGTTGGGCCGATTATGCCCATTAACGAACTTGTCCGTTGTATTTGGATGCGCCACCTATCCTGAAATTTTCAAGTCGCTATCTCTTTTCGTTCTCAAGTTATCGTGGCAACGGCCGGACAGAATCAAATTTGACCGCAAATTCTTCATCAGTGAGTTAAATCTAGTCGTTTGAGACCATTCTCGTCAAAAAAATTGAAAATTGCAGACATTTGGGCAAAATGATAACGGGCGATGTTCCCCAGAACATACGCGCAAAAATTGTTTTATCCGATTGAGAGAAATCTATATGGTTAGATGGTTAGAATTAATGTACAACTTCAAACCTGTATAAAGACATAATTACCTTCTGTTGTAGGTTCTTCCCCCGACGTAGTTGAGGTTGCTCTGGAGGATGGCGATGATTTCTTTGTCTTAGATCTAGATCTTGTTTTACTACCTTTTCCTCTCTTTTTGCCTTTTAGTTTTTTCGAACTTTTAAGCTTTTTCGATGAGGCATCTCCACTTGCTTTGGATTTGTTACCCTTTCTGATGGTCCCATCTCCGCCAGCACCCTTCAAACAATTCCTTACCAGAAAATTTTCATTATAACATTACAAGATAATATTAAAAAGCGAAACTTTGCAGTGGTGTAGCCAGTGGAGAGGACATAGCCCCCCAGGAAGATACAAAGTTGAAACATTTACATATGTTCGGATAGGTTTCCGCGGCTAGCGCATGATTTCTTATTCCTAATTTAAATATATTTATATACATATATACCAATCTGAGCTTTTTATATTATATTTATATTTTTCCTTGGGAAATTTCCATTATCCCCCTCCAAGAGCTGATGTCTGGCCACACAACTGAAACTTGTTAACTTGCGCGCAGAATTAATTTTTTTTTGTATAATTGAATTCTGATTAACAATGAAGCTTTTCGACTCGAAGATATTAGTTGGTGGGTAACTATTCTAAAGGAGTTTTAAGTAGGTATTAGTTATTCTCTCAGCGTTTTATTACTTACCATTATTATGCGAATGGTGGTAAATGGTGTAAAGAAACAAAATTCCTATGATTTTCATACTCCTAGCAACGGAACAACATGCATAGAATATTTTACAGAGTGTCTAGATATTAATATAAACTAAGCGGTTGGGTAAGCGATTAGGTATTTAATTTCGAACGGAATTTTCAAATAGGCCAATTTGTTGAATTATTAAATAAAATGTTCCGTGTGATAAGGGAAAACTCCGAAGATATATAAAATGAAATATAGGTAATCATTTCCTGCGCTTAGATGTAAAGACATCTTATCTGTGCTTCTATAAAGAAAGAAAGTGAAAAGCATACAGAATCTTTGCCCTTTTTATTAGTGTTCTATGTTCTTTAATCTAACCTCTCTTTTACATGATCTCATCTGTCAAAAGAGTAAAAACAAATTAATTTTAATCAAATGATTCGCTATTCGCCAGAATGCTAAACGCCAAACCTATTCTATCTCTTCAACAGGTAGCTAAATTCTTTGATTTTTTTCAGTCAATTATTATACTTGGTCGATATTTTCCGCAGTTCATTTTAAAACAAGAAGTGAAGAATTTGTATAGAGAAATATTCAAAACTGTCAGAAGAGTGCCTGGAAAAATTCATCAAAACGAGTTGAAAGAATGGGCAAGAAGGGATTTCAGAGCTAACTCCACTGTAACAGATGAACTAACTATACGCATGCATATTAACTATGGGAAACGATGCTTGAAAGAATTACAAAGCAGTGTAGCTTTGTCAGGTTAATAATAACTTAAGTATGACCCTTTGATGAGATATTTGTAGTCAGGTATCAATGGGTAAAATTATAAGGAATTAAACTAGAGTATCAAAATACTATACTTAAAATATTAGTACACGATTTATTTCCCAATATCTATTTCAAACCATGATCAATTCTTTTTTTTATCATTTATAGTGTGATTAGAACCATGGTGGAAGAATACATGGTGTGCTACAAACGAAGCTTATTTTCGTCCGTGCTGGCGCAAGACGTCACTCTGGAAGCAAACTAGTGCAATTTGCATGTTCCTGACGATTTAATGATGAGCCGTGTCGCTCAATGTGACGTCAGGCAGGGAGAATATGTGGGTATAGAGATGCGCAAGAACACACCTTATATTCTTACACCATGATTAGAACTAGAAAATTTACAAATTATTTTCATTGGCCCTACACAATATCCAACTTCAAATTAAGAAGATGGGCGTTTTATTGATCCATTATCTGAATTAAATTTTCACAAATGAATTAATCAACATAAGGCATTCTAAGAATATTCAATTCTGAATTTCTTGTTAACTTTGAATCAATGAATGTCCTATAATTTGTGTTTTTACCCTGGAAGTTTTATCACAAAATGCATGTGAGGAACTTGAACCTTTTCTCAATATTCTCTCATTATAGTTCATTGTGAATAACCATCCTGGGACCCTTTTTCAGTTTTTTTTTCTTTTTTTTACTATTTTGCGCTGAAGTTGTATCTTCCTCTTCTATTGGTTTCTTCTTTCTATATGGATTTATATAATTGGGATCTTGATCAATATGATTGAGCTCTTGACTAACTAAATGCAGTAGTTTGATTGTGCTGTTATCAAGTAAATACCTCATTTGATTGGAAAAAGCTATGCCCCATTGTAGAAGAACATCCCAGTTATTATTCGTTTTCAACACAACTACTGCAATATCTGGGTAACGGATAATTATTTCTGAAAATAGTGCAGTGTTCTCTAGTATACTTGAGAGTGCCTCCCTTGCTTTTTCATCAGATGGAAATTCAGACACCCCGGGAATAAAGGCCGACGCTTCTATTGCAGCTCTATTTTCTTGAATACTGGTGAAAACTTTTTCAGCCATCATTTGAATCATGGAATATTGCTTTTCATAATGTGAAATTTTTTTGAAAGATTTTATAGCTTCCAAATGACTTACTCTTTGTCTCTTGAACAACTGCTTATCTATCTAATTATAGGAAAATCGATTCGTAATGTTTCCATTCTCAATCATAAATTCGAATTTGGCGCCTCAGGCGAAGAAAAACAACAAAAGGATACAAAGTTCTTCCGCCAATTGTGGTGATTCAAGACCTTGTGCATTTAAAAGAATCGGAAATATAATACAAAATATGAAATATTTCATTATAATATGGCAATTAGGTATTATTATTTAAAATCGATCATTTATTCATAGATACAAGCTAATAAAATAGGTTACAATTTGAACCACAAAATGATTACAAAATTTCTTTTTCGTTCTATGATTTTAAAATTTTGGGATGGACTATCTTAGAATACAATTCGTCTTTAAATTAAGGACGTACAACAAAGCTATAATTTTTTTCCATGTCAGAATTAAATCATTATTAAACTTTATCAAAATTAGTACTCCACAGTTGACCTTATATTTGTATTCTGTGGACCTAACATAACATATGACATATCTTGACATTTGTGTCAATTCACCGTAATTGCGTTGCGAATTGCCTATTCCTAAAAATGGCAGGAACTGGTCCTAAAACTGCTGAAACCCCATTAGAATTATTAACAAATTATGGTGTTGTGAAACCTCCTTTCCTTTATAATATTTGGGGCTACGTTGTTGGTGGTGTATTAGGTTTTACCGGTTCTCTTTACACCAATTATGCTCAGAAAAAACCCCTCGTTAGTGGTGAGATTAACCTCTATTTTTATGATTATAGAAGTTTATGTAACAACAAGGTGCTCTAAAGCAGAAATCCGTTACAGGTGTTCATCGAATCGCAGCTGTGACTATTGTTGCGGCTTTACTAGGAAATTTCGCAGATAAAGCGAAGCGAGATTATGATGCAGAGAGGGATGCAGTTCTTCGTCACTATATACAGTTGCATGAAGAAGATTTTCCACCCTTCGGTAAGATAGAACGGGTCAGAATCTTTTTAAATTAACTCATGATTCTTTTACAGAGAGGAAAAAGTATGCTGAATTGCTTGAACCCTGGGTTCCCATTCGTTGAGTTGTTGGTGTTGTAAATATTAATATAGCAATCAAAACAAAATTTAGGTTAAAATCACTCTATATTGTTGTTTTATTTTTTTAAACTTCACAACACTTATGGATATATCATTCCTGCTTTCTGAACAAATCTTACATGGAGCAGCAATAAACGGCATCATGGTTTGAAACTATCACCAATAGTTTTATATTTCTGAATGAACCGGGAAGCTAGTAGAGATGTGTATACTTTTGGCGCTCTAGTTCCTCGGAACTGAGTGCTTATTTTGTTTTTCATTTTTACTTCTGTTCTTGCTTTAACTTACACTTTTACCTTTACTTACAGTTTATTTGTATCGTATTGTAAAGTATCATTTTGTGAAGCATCCATACCTACGCTAAATAAATAAATAAATAACCGGGAAACTACATAAGATTTGGTCAGGATTATTTATCGATAAATCAAAAATAATTTTTTTCTCAAGTACCAGTCAAAAATTTATTACCAAAGTGATTTACTATCATTGTGAGTAGGAGCGTCGTTCGGAATATGAAAGTATCTTATATAGATGAATAAATAAGGAGCATAAGTACATACAGCCTAAACTGAAAATTATGGAGAAACTCTTGATTTTCAGAATATACCTATCCAATTCAACATTAATTTAATGAAAACGAAGTTAAACTATTATTATATGCGATATTAATGATTTGAATGATATTCGACTTTTATGAGCTATTTTTGACAATTACAATCCACTAACTCCTTTCGTTCGAGAGTTATCGTGCCTACGGCCGGCCGGACAGAATCGATTTCGACCTCGGATTCTTGATCAGTGAGTCGAACCAAATCGTTTAAGACCATTTTCATCGAAAATTTCGAAAATTACAGACATTTGGGCAAATTGATAAGCACTCAGTTCCGAGGAACTAGAGCGCCGAAAAAACAAATTTCATGTCAAGTTTATTGTTTTGACAGTTCGAAAGAAAGTAAATCATCGATTGCATTTGATTTGTCGCTTATGATGCAACTATAGTTAACAACTACTCACCAAGTTTCAATTCGATCGGATTTATATTGGTAGAAAACAAAATTATTACTCGGACACCACTGGGCTGATTATGCCCATTAACGAACTTGTCCGTCGTATTGGGATGCGCCACCCACCCTGAAAATTTCAAGTCGCTAGCTCTTTTCGTTCTCAAGTTATCGTGGCAACGGCCGGACGGACGGACGGCCGGCCGGGCAGAATCAAATTTGACCTCGAATTCTTCATTGGGGAGTCGAACTAAATCGTTTGAGACCATTTTCATCAAAAAATTCGAAAGTTACAGACATTTGGGCAAAACTATAACGCGATGTTCCCCAGAACATACGCGCAAAAACAGAAGTTATGGCCAATTTTTGATCACAATTTTCGACACAAAATTTGAAACACCCTGTGATGATATTTCGGAAATTCAAAGGATGCATAACCTTTCCACATTCTTCCTCTTCGATACTGTAAAAACGGTTTACACACAGGATGTTTAAAATAAGAATAATGAACATAATATACTGACTACACATATTTGACTTTTTTTCGATATTTTGAAAACTATTCGAATGAATACAATGGTTTTAACAGAAATGTATGCAGCATTGAATTCTTGATAATAACAAGAATGCAAAACTTGAAAAAAAAATTTTTCATCAAATTAATTTTCACTCCCTGTATAACCGGAAGTGCTTGGGCTTCGAAAATATTTTAGCTCTGTAGAGAATTTCAAGCAATATCATAATCCCAATTTTCAGATTTCAAATATGTCCAGTTCTCCAGAAACGTCCAATAGGCACTCGAACTTGGGACACTCTGTATATTCAGTAAAAACCATTTTGAAAAATTTTGATTAGTTTTCGGAAGACAGCCGTCCTTTTAAAAGGATTCTGGTAATATGAACTACTTTGGATTTCTAAGTTTTATCCAATATGAGTAAATCTCATATTTCTTGATTATAACAGAACAATATTATTTTTTATCGAAAAGTTGAAAGCATTGTTTAGGATGAACGATGAAGGCCTACTAAGATTTATCGTACAAGAAATTAACCTATTCATGGCAATAGGTGCATTTACGTTGTGTATTTTAATAAACAACCAAATGGCCGATGTTGTACTGCGAATGACTATGAAAAATAGCACCCAAACGTAAGCATGAGATCTTGAATAAAGGACTGGGTATACTAAAACAATAATTTATTGTTAGTTAACTCAACGAATTGACTATTGATATCTCACAATTTTGGCATTCATTAAATATACAGTTTATACTAGGTAAATCTACTTAACGTTATCTGGTATATAATTATCCTTTCCAGGGATTCCAGAACCCTCTGAATCACCCAACCATGGATATTGGTTGGGACATTCGAAACAGGTTTCTAAATATCTAATGTCTGTGAAATTCATATCTGGCGTTTTGAAGTTTAGTGCACATTTGTTTGATATGTTACAAGGAGCTGGTGGGGTATTCTCCTTTTTCTTTTGGCAATCCCAAGGCTCGTAATTGTTCAGTTGATCCAATGTCTTGGGGTCAGTAATCCAAGTTAATGCTTGAGTGACTGTTACAAAGTATACATCAGGCCTGGAAAATCAAAATTAAATAAATGTACAGCAATACAAAGCAAAATCAGTTGCTGTGTAATCCTTGTACCAGATTTTCCCAATCCTGGAGAACTTACTATGTATAATTGAAACTTTGAAGCATCATATCTCCGAAAGTATTAGCTTGTTGGAGTTGAAAATAATAACAATGGATTTTTATGATGAAACTGCATCTTAAAAAAATTTTAATTCAAAAGTTGTAATGTAACAAAAATTATTTTTTTTCGTTACTCCGAAACTATTAGACCGATTTTGCCCAATAACGAATCTTAACCGAGACATTTATCCCTCAAACCTACTCTGTAAATTTCAACTGTCTAGCTCATTCCGTTCGAGAGTTATCGTGTTAACGGCCGCCACGGCCGGCCGGACAGAATCGATTTCAACCACGGATTCTTGATCAGTGAGTCAAACCAAATCGTTCAAAACCATTTTCAGCCAAAAATTCTAAAATTACAGACATTTGGGAAAATTGATAAGCACTCTGTACCGAGGAACAAGAGCACCAAAAACAATACTTTATCAACTCACGAAACTCTGTCATCCATATTTTAACAAAAACACCAAACAACTTTAACTTGAGAATGCGTGGTCCGATAGTCATAAAATTTTCGCACTTAACCTTCTGAAGGATGGTTCTACCCGTAATTGATTTTTATTATTATTTTTATCATTTTTTTAATTTAGAATATTGGGAATAAAGTCACTGCATCGATTTAGCATCTGCGGCGCCATCTATATGCTAATCCGGAAAATTTTTGAGCAATGTAGTAATTTCCCAGGAATGAGTGGACAGATGATGATACGAAGTGCTACATTCGAGACCATAAAGCTGAGCATAAAGCATTCGAATACTCGAATTAGATTCTCGAGACATCCAACAATAACTCGCATTCAAATATTCTTGATTCTTACTATTTCTTCTGAAACTTACAAAGTTGCTGCCCAGTCCAAAAATTTATGGAGACCCTTTTCCAATTGCTTGATAGAAAACCAGTTCGTATGGAACGGCATCATATAAGGTGCCTTGTTCTGTTCATAATATCTGCTGAAATCTTCTTGTAACCATTCGAGAACGTCGTCCGCATCGCTATTATGGAGAACACATTGATCCAAATATGGACAGTGACCGCCTTCGAAATCTCTAACATAATGCTCATTGAGTGGCACTTCCCAGACTCCTTAAAATGGCAAAGATGGCACAGTAAAGGATGTAGTTTTTAGGAAAAAAAGTATACTATTACATACCTGGAAAAGACCTTGTGGGACATGTTCCTGATTTGCACTCGTGAGGTATTTTATAATCCAAAGTGTATGGCCAAACTGGTAAGTCAGACGGCGGCACGCCTATTGAACTGTCGAATATGTATCCAAAATCTTCTATAACCTAAAAAAAAAATTCAATTATGATAAACCGTCATTCGGTTTGAAGTCGGGCGATTTCACTTCATGTTCGCCCATCCGTCCGTAAACACGATAACTTTAGTAGGAAAAAATTCTTAAAAAACACTAACATGAAGTCAGGAGCTTTTGCGTGCATGCCTCACACACCCTCACGAAATATTGCATGAAGCCGTATTTTTTCAACAGTGTACTAGATTTCAATTCGATCGGATCCGTATTTTTGAAAATATTGGCAAAATAAAATTCGGCTTGATGGTTTGTCCGGATTTTCTTCAGAATCTGACAAATGGATGCTGAAATATACAAATTTTGAAGAAATATTTTTTTCTTGCGATACGATGCTCACTAAATTTTTCAAAAATTTGCGACTCAGCATTCTACAATGTAACCACGGGGGGCTGATGAGGGATGCGGGGGCGCTGTCCTCTCTAGAAAAATCGCGTACTTACATTAACAATTAATTTGTATATTTCATATTCGTGCTCTTCAAACTGAATACCGAGCGACCATCTATATTTCGCAATAATTACATTTGCGTTAAGCGTATACATAGACAAGCTTTACTATGAGCCTCCGCACTATGCCGGGCTGAATATCGATCGCCCATTCGCACTAGCGAAATCGCCGGTTACCATGGAAACGGCAAACGTCCTCACTCAAAGACCAGTTAGTCCCTTAGATATGTCTATGGCTAGTCCCAAGCAATTCTCGGGCGATGATTCGGGCGTATTAGTAGAAGCCAGGGGGATGAAACTTCGACTAAAATTTGGAAACAGCACCGGCACCTAACATGGCCGCCACGCAAGCGCAGAAATTGAAGTGCCGATGACAGGTGAATTCACCTGTCATTCAATCAGTATTCTTCTGTCGTTCGTGAGGGACTGTTTCGTGAAGTTTTCGTAGAAATACATCGAAAAGTGAAATAGATGTCCAAGAAATCATTAAAGGATACTGTGGGAAGTATACTCATTATTGAAAGTTTTTTTTTGGGTTTTTTCTCCCAAACTCTGAAAAATATCTATAAAATAAAAATTAATTATTTTGTGGTTTGCTTCTGCGTAAGAAACACGGGAAATTTGTCAGAAGCAATCAATTGAACAATGTTGCCTAACATACAACAACGAAACAACATCAACGAAGAAACAACTATATCGTAACGTTTCGGAGTCTCTATCAGACTCCTTCGTCAGACGCTTAATGAAAATCGGTAGAATTATTTTGTTGATAGTTATTTTGTGAAATTCAAGAATTGTCACATTTTTATTTTATAGATATTTTTCAGTGTTTGGGAGAAAAAACCCAAAAAAGATGTCCAAGAAGTTTGATACGAATTTAACCAATCTCCCTTTACGCCATAACATGTTTTTGCTTACTATTTTCGGACATATCAATGATGAAGTCTAATCAGAACAATGAGTTTGCACTTCTTATTAAGCCTAGAGAGGAATAAATATAGTTACGTTCAGTAGTAGCAGAGACAAGTCTCTGGTAGTAGTATACCTTATTGCTTATGGTTACGCTAAATAGATAGTGAAGTTTTTTTTTTAAGTGCCAATTGTTTCGCGTTATAAAGTTGCTTTGAGGATTTAAGGACTGACACTGAGGGTGTGTGATCTAACAAAATTTGAATTAATAAAACAAATATGAAGAAAAGCATGCGTTTTCTGTTTTGTTTGCTTATTGTTTGGCGGAGACGATAACTGGACAAAAGAAGATGTACTTGATTTGAAACATCTGGGTGAAAAGATAAACCACGAAAAATCGGCCAAACATGTGAATAAGATTGTAAGCTTTCAGCTATTGGCCACAACTAATATCTCTTCTGGTTTAAGTAGTGCATATGTCGAAAATATTCGTAAGCACAACGAAATGGTATAAGAAAACCGTTACGTCCTGTCAAAAATTATCGATAGTCGGTTTTGTGGCAAATGCAATCTTGCACTACGTGATCATAATGAGTCGGAAGACTCGATTAATAACACGAGTAAACGAGAACGTGACCGGTTGCTTACGTACTTTTTATTCTATACAGTGTAGTATGGTTTGGATTCAACGTTTTGTGAAGTATGTAAAGTTTTGGATATTTTAATATCGATTTTGAAAATTAATTTTTTTTGTGATCACTCATTAGAAATAGAAGTTATAAAATGTTGAAACTTTATACTTATACTCATAAAAATATAAATTGTTAATGAATGCCAGTACCCATAAATTATTAATAAAATCCCCGATGAAATCTTTATTTGATTCTTGAATGATGAGCAATTGACCCCTTCTGGCATTCCGATTGATTAATGGACAATAAAAAAGTAAACTATTACGTTTGATTACTAAACCTGAATTCGCAGAGTTTTCACAACTCTCTTTTTTCGCATATTGTTCTTAATTAAACTTGCCTTATATTGAGTGTTGCGGCCAGGCTTCAGAAACGGTGCTCGCATTCCTACCACTTCACTTTTAGACACATTGGATAAATGCTTCAGAATTTCTCTCATTCCAACCATTTCTCCAACCCATTCTTCATATCCTTTATCCTGTAAGCCAGTTTGGAGCCTGAAATAATCTTTTATGAATATTTATATTATTTTTCGAGAATTTTAATCACATACGAAATCGTCTCGGTTCCCAACTCATTACCATCACTAGCCAATTGTTGTATCATTTGGTAGTTGCTGTATTCGTGAGATATGAAGAAAGTTCCTTTTATATCGCAGCCGTTAGGATTTTGCCTCTTTTTGCTCAATACTTTCTGGTAGTGTTCGTAATTGTTTAAGTTTACAGCACCATCGAAAGTCAGCAGAATCATTTGTGGAATCTGTCATGAAAATATAGTCTTGAAACATGTGGAACTCCTCACTAGTAACCACACTCTTGTCCACTACAAATGTTGTCGTCTGACATGTTTCCATAAGAAGCGTTACCAAAGCATTCTATCAATTTCTACACAGAAGTATGGGTTGACATTGAGCCCTTAGTCATAAACCGAGTAGTGAGAACAATGATTTGTTAATGGGGGTTAAATCATTATTGAGTAAAATATCTTTTCTCTTATACATTTCGATACCTTCCCGTGTTCCTAAGTACAATTTAGCCGGGTACTCCGGCTTGCGCAAGCCTCGCCCTTTTCGGATCTTTAATGAATAAATATTATTTAAACTTATTAAATATGAAAATAAAAATTTTCAAAAATCAGGCGCCTGCAGGATAGATCAATGGACAATAATCCGTGGTCCAAAACTTTTCATCGCGAGTTTTAAATTAGTTATCCGTTAGTTGATTAACAAGTGTAACATTGTAGCATGAACATTAACATTGCAAGGGAGATAGAGATAATTGTTAAACTATGAACCTGAAAAAGGTTTCCTTTGGTGGAGCTATTTTACAAAGGTCTTAGGATAGATTCCCGTTGGAAAAATTGTTAATTTTCGTTTTGTTATTAACAATTTACTTAAGTGAAAAATTATAAAGCTTCATTAAATTTCTATAATATTACTATTGGTCCGTTTTCTTATGATCAAGTGCTACTTAAAAATTATTTTCGATAATTTGCATCTCCTGTTGTTTAAAAAATTGTTATAAACAAATGCGTTGTATATGAGATAGTTAAAAAAAATTTGTTGGTAACATAATCTTTGATGATAATTATGATTTTTGAAAATTATACTGTTTTTTGAAATGAATTTTTTACTGCCGAAAAACGCATTTGTTAAATAAAAATTTATTTTTACCACTTTCTATGAAAATTAAGGAACCATTTTTTTCAAATAATTATTTATCTTGGCCTTCGATATTAAAAAAAATTCGATTATTATTTAAATATTCATTGTTCTAATAATGAATAATTCGTTATGAACAAATGAATTATCTCTCGCATTTTTATACTTTTTCTATTTAAAAGAACAAAAATAACCATGTATTATTAAAAAAAAAATTATTGAATTGTGTTCAATAAAAAATATAAATAATTTTTTCTTTTAAATAGAACATGGTTGTTTTTGTTTTTTTAAATTAAAAAAAAAAAAATACAAAGGGATAATTCATTTGTTTATAACAAATTGTTTATTAAATAAACAATGAAAATTTAAATAATAATAGATTTTTTTTAAATCAAAGACCAAGATTTAAAAAAAAAATGGTTCCTCAATTTCCATAACAAGTGGTAAACAAAAATTGTTTTTTGTTTAATAATTGCGTTTTTAAGTAATAAAAATGTTTTTTAAGAAACGGTTTTATTTTAAATCATAATTATCATGAAAGATTATGTCATAAAAAAAATTCAATTATCTCATAAACAACGTCTTTTGTTTTTTTAAACAATAGGAGATAAAAATTATTGAAAATCATTTTTAAGTAGCTTCTGATCAAAAGAAAACGGATCAATTGAATATTATAAAAAAAAGTTTTTTCAATGTTGAATGGAGCTTTATAATTTTCCACTTAAGTAAATTATTACTAACAAAACGAAAATTAACTATTTTTTGATTTTTCCAACGGCAATCTATTCTAAGACCTCCGAGAAATTGTTCCGCGAAAGGAAAACATTCTGAGATCAATAGTTTAACAATTATTTCACTTGCAATATTAAAGTTAGTGCTACAAAAAATTGTTAATTAACTAATGGATAACTATTTGAAAAATCGCGGTACAAATTTTTGGACCACGGATAATAGTTCATTAATCTATACTGCAGGCGTCTGAATTTTTAAAATTTTTTATTTTCATATTTAATAAGTTGAAATAATATTTATTCATTAAAAGTCCGAAGGGGGCGAGGCTTGCGCAAGCCGGAGTACCCGGTTTCGGGTCGTATTTTAAACCCTGTGATAGAATTATAAATATTGGTCCTACAGTTCCGGGAGTCGGGACTGTTGTTTAGGAAATGTCCCCCTCTTTTTGAATCATTTTTCAAATTTGATTTATCCAATTTATCTCGAATAGTTTTTGAGATATTAGCGAAAAACCAAAACCTCCATTCTTTTTCACTTGATTGTTTATAATTATTGCAATTCTTGCGAGCGGCCTTAGCATTTTCTCAAAAACTATCTACATGCCATTCCGAATCGAATGACACCTCAATCATAATTTTCGGAGAATACCCAAAAATTTTGACCTAAATGCACTTGTTAACTAGACTAACCTCAGGGGAGTCAGAAAAAAAAATTAAAAATAGGATAAGGATCTTCGTTTCTGAATGAATTAATTAATTTATTTTATTTATTTTTTTTATTTATTTAACTACTAAAATACTATCTGAAGGACAAATCCATGAAGCATCAGGTGATATTAACGACTACTGGATATTTCATGTACAGGGTGTTTCATTAGACCGTGAAGCAAAAATCAAAATATCTGAGCCCTGGTCTGAACTTTCTTGATATGGTTCATATGCAGAGTTCGGGAGTTACAGGTAACCAACCTGCATCTCAGAAACAAAGAGCCTTAGACCATATTTAATTCTTGTTTTTGGACTCCTCTGGGTACCATCTATGGACCACGAAACTGTGTACAGTTACTCGTGGACCACCCTGTATACCAGATTTTAACATGTCCAGAGTTTTATCGAATCTATTTCCTAGCAGTTGTTTAATTTTCTTGGAAGTTTTGAGAGCCAGTTTTATTTTAACTTTTTTATAAACATTCTGGAGTTTGTTGTTTGTTTTCAGATGGAACGTGAAAGCTTGGAAATCTTTTACCGCTGTCATTTCCTTCGTTAGGGTTATGTTACTGACGAGATTTTTAAATTTATGTTTGTTGATAATTTTCTGCTGTTGCAGATCACCTTTTAAGAATTGACCACTCAATTTCAGAAAATTCCGTCAAATTGTTGAAAAATTCCTATAAATTGTACTTAGAACTCAGGAATCACATGACGTCTATTTAACGTCCATTGGACGTCATCTTATTGGGCCAAAAGACGTCCATATGACCAAATAAATGACGACCAAATGACGTATGTAAGTCACAGCCAAAAGACGTCCAATGGACCATCTATCAGACGTCCAGTAGACCGTCTATCAGACGTCCATACAACGTCTTATATAAATCCAAAATGCTATCCTTTGGACGTCCGATAGACCTTTGAATGCAGTACCTTTGGGCACTAGTACTCAGTATTTAATAATCATAAGATCTCTAATTATTGATGTAGCACATGAGGAGGAACATCCATAGGACGTCACATCTATGACGTCCTCTAGGCGTTACAGAAATGACGTCCTCTGGAAGTCATTATTTGGTCAAATGAAGAATGAGACCAAAAATGATCTTAGATAGCCGTTCTATGGACGTTATATTCGTCATTCTGGCTACCTGGGAAACACTTGAAGGTATCGAAATATACAGGGTGTCCTAGAATTAATGTATAATCCTGAGAGTATAGAAGAGCTATTGGGCGCTCTGAAAAAAATACGAAAAAAACTCAGTAACCCTTCGTCTCAGAAGATGGAAACATCGTTTCCGAAATATTAACGGCACAATTTGTAGTGAAGAAGAGTGTAGTTACTAGTGTAGTGTTTATAATCAGTCCACTGTGAACTCAAACTAGAATACGTGGAACTGTTTAGGTTGTGGTGTGAACTACTCACTTCTTCAGCTTTCAAGCCGCCCGGGATTAAAGTTCCGTCTTTCGAACAATAACAGTAAGGCAGTTGACACTCTGCAGTATTACATTTGACCGCTAAGTCTGTAGGAGGTTCTGTGATGGGAGCTGGAGCTGATGGAAATAATAATAATACCACTCAAAAAATGCAGAATACGTCAAGAAATTCCCATAGCTATGTTGGGGAGGGCTCAGTAGAAATTTGAAACTTTGTACAAAGACATTATGCAAATGAAGCTTCTTTTATCAATATTTGCAACGTTTTATGACTTCCGCTTATACTGGAAATTGATAACAACTCGTATATTTAAATGGAACAGCCTGTACCTATATTAATACCTTTTCGAATCTATTTTCAAATTCGACCACGGATTCTTGATCAGTGAGTCAAACCAAATCGTTTAAGATCATTTTCAGCCAAAAATTCGGCAAATTGATAAGCACTCTGTTCCTAGGAACAAGAGCGCCAAAAAAACACTTGAAAAAGTAATAATATTCAGGGTGTAGCATTTGAAACAAGGGAGTTGATATCTATTTCCGGTATAACCAAAAGGTTTATTAGCATATCTTTGTACAGAATTTCAGAGAGATCCAATGACTTTCAGGGAAATTTTGATATATTTAAAATCTCAGTAGATAAACAATCATAATCAATATTAGGATGTTAGGATAGAGCAATCATTAGAAATAAGGAGTGTTATACCATGAAGAATCTCTCACCGAGTATCTTGTACTTCTACTTACTTGTTGCAATTGGCCCACATCTAGCTTCGACTTTGAATGTACAAAGCTTGCTTATGTCATCGAAATACAGCCCTGAGGGACACCTATTCACATATGGATATCCGTCGACACACTACAATAATTGAAGTTGATTATTGAATTTGTTTGTTAGACGTAAAAGGTGCTCACCTGGTAAAACCTTCTACAATTTCCGGGATCAGCAAAATTCCCATTACCTACTTGTTGAGGACACTCGAATTCTTTGCCATCGTCTTTGGGTTTCTTGGTTGTTGGTCTGTCTGTTTGGCATTGAACTGTAAAAAATAGGCATTTTTGAGTTCACCATTACATTTTCTAGAATTGAAATGTATGCTAGTTTGTTAAATATTCTTCAGTTCGATACAAAATTTATTAACACTATTTTATTCATCATAGTAGATACAGATATTTTTATCAAACAAAAGGTCTGTTCTACAAGAACGTTTAAATTCGATTAAGAGTGTCCAATACAGGAGAATGGACAATAGAAAATGCGCGCAAAAGCTCCTGACTTCACCTCAGTGCTTGAAGCAATTTTTTTATTTTTATTTGTTCTTAGTCATCCTATAATTGGAAAACTTGCATTCATATAAATGTTTTAATTCTCCAATACGGACCTAAATTTCAGATATGGGTGATTCCGTTCTAACTGTGATATTCAATGTCCTGTATTGTTTGTTCTCATAGGTCATTAATTAATAATCAATTTATGAAATTTTTGTGCTTATTGGAAAATTATGAACTTATTTCAACCTTATTTTCATATAACATAACTTGACACTTAAATGTCAGTACCATGTCCATTTCTAGAATTTATTTATTAAATGTCAGTACCGTGTAATGTCCATTTCTAGGATTTATTTATAAATTGTTAGTTTTTTTTTGTCGTAATAAATGATTTAAACTAATTACCTCATAAATTCTAATGTTTATGATCAAACTGAAAAAAATTGACACATTTTTTGTTTAATGTATTAAGTTAACATTGAATTCCGGTTCAATAACTTTTGTCTTCAAAGCTTTACTTAATACATTAAATAAAAAATATGTCAATTTTGTTCAGTTTGATCATAAACATTAGAATTTATGAGGTAATTAGTTTAAATCATTTATTACGACAAAAAACTAACAATTTATAAATAAATTCTAGAAATGGACATGTCACGGTAGGTACTGACATTTAATAAATAAATTCTAGAAATGGACATGGTACTGACATTTAAGTGATATATTGTAAGTTTTCTGTAAGTGGCAAGTTATATTATATGAAAATAATGTTGAAATATGTTTATAATTTTTCAATAAGCACAAAAATTACATAAATTGATTATTAATTAATGACCTATGAGATCAAACAATATAGGACATTGAATATCACAGTAAGAACGGAATCACCCATATATCGAATGAGTATTTTCAGAAAAGAAGCTTCAACTCAAAATAGCCAAAACTCTGGAACCAATGGTGTGGATTCTTCCATTAACGAATTTAATCGAGATAGGTATTTATGCCCCACTCCTACCCTTAAAATTCAAGCAAGCCCGGCGCCCGCTAACCTGTTTCATTCGAGAGTTATCGTGCTTACGGCCGACCGGCTGGACGGACAAAAGTTGATTTTACCCCAGATTACATCAGTGAGTCGAACCCAATCGTTTGAGACCATTTTCGGCCGGAAACACCAAGAATACAGACATCTGTGAAAAATGGTAGGAAGCTGTTCCTAGCGGAACAAGCGCGCAAAAATAATAATAACTTCAAAAGACAATTTTCGTTTAAGCTCTGTATAAATTTAACATGTAACGTCTAAATTATTGGAACACTCTTTGCATCAGTTATGCTGGATTCAATTTTTCGCCGAAAATGGTCTAAGGGCCGGTTTCTGACACATTTGAATGGAGTTTATCTTCAGTTTATCTACCGAATTCTATTGAATTGGACAGATAAACGGAAGATAAACCAGATGTTATATTCCTCAGAAACCGGCCCTTAAACGATTGGGTTCGACTCCCTGATCAAGAATTCGAGGTCAAATTTGATTCTGTCCGGCCGGCCGTCCTTTGCCACGATAACTTGAGAACGGAAGGAAATAGCGACTTGCAGTTTTCAGGGTAGATTGCATATCTGAATGCGACATTAAAGTTCGTCAACTAGCATAATCGGCCAAATGGTTTTGGAGTTATATCAATCTGAAATTTGGTTGTTATTTCCTCAATAACTCAAAAAATACAATTCCGTTCCAATTCAAATCTGGTTATTAGTTGTAGAATGCCAACGCGAAAATTCTTGCAAAATTTAGTGAGAATCGTAGCACTAGAAAATTTTTAAAAAAATTGGTTCAAGCACCGACGTGAAGTCAGAAGCTTTTGCGCGTATGTTCTTTTGTCCATTCTCCTGTATTGGACACTCTTATTCGAATATGAGTGTTAATACAGGATAATGGACAAGAGAACATACGCGCAAAAGCTTCTGACTTCACGTCGGTGCTTGAACCAATTTTTTCCACAACGTTCAACGATAAGTAGTTGTCGAGCTAAATTATGGTGGCCAATATTGCACTGTACTTCCGAAGACGCCAATTTCATTTCCATTTCTGGTCCGAACGTCCACGACCTATTTTGGACGTTTTAAGAATATCCTCTCATGGGCATACAACAATGTCCTCAAAATGCCCATTATATGGACGTCTTAGTCTTGTAATGAATGATACCTATATATTTCCACATCTCAGTTTTGTATTCGAAAAGCTTTGTCAAGTAACAATCATTTGGCACTGCAATATATTTTAATCTTTCCTCGAAATACATATTATTATATTTAATTACTTCTTTTTATCGAATCTTTTCCTGCGATGAAAATATAGGATATACTTCCTGTTTTAAATTGCATTATTCGGCCTTAGTCTAACGTTCATTGCAAATTGGATATTTAATCACTCTGACAGTTCTCTTTATTTTATATTCAGTTCATGGCAAATAATATGAGCTGAATTGAACGATTCGATCTTTATTTCAATAACCAATATCCAATGTACCGGCCACGGAGAGTGGAGGGCAGAGATGTCCTCTACAAAGTCAGTGCTTGAAGGGTCGAATCCTGCTCAGGGTGTGGCTGTGGTGTAGGTGTGTTATCCAGTATGGATGTATGCAAAAAGGGAATAAAAATTGGTTCAAGCACTGACGTGAAGTCAGGAGCTTTTGCGTGTATGTTCTATTGTCCATTCTCCTGTATTGGACACTCTTAATCGAATTTACAATGCGTTGCAAACAGCGTTTGCAATGTAAGCGCAAAAAAATGTGTTTATTTACGACATCACATTAGAAACCTCCAAAATTATCAGTGTTTGTCTAATATATTATGCATGTATTATACATATAAACCTTTGTATTGAATCACTCTATCTATTAAAAAAACCGCATCAAAATCCTTCCCGTAGTTTTAAAGATCTAAGCATACATAGGAACAAACAGACAGCGGGAATCGACTTTGTTTGATACTATGTAAGGGTATGAGAGTAAAATTCTCTCCCTAGACATCCTGATCGATAACATGCTCGTCCCTGAGACCTTTATCGTCTGGAAATGGACGCCTCTGAAAATATTTCCGAGGTATTACCTTTTTTCAAAAAATCACGCATTTACAATATAATTACATTGATAACATCGAAATTTAAATGCATTACTAGATGAATTATTAATCTTCCGGAGAGGTAAGTAGGTATTCACGACAAGACTCGAGAATTCCAGACAAAGTCAAAGGACTTTTTATAGGCGTGCTGAACCTTGAAAAACGGTAGAATTGTTATATTGTGATCTGTTAGCTGCACAATATCGAGGTCGAAGTAGAAAGTGTATAAAGTATGTATCGATCATCGTAACTTTCGGCATCTCACTCAAATCATCTGTAATTCGATCGGAAAAGACCATCATATCTCCCAAATCATTGTTGGCGATGGTGTTTACACATATCATAATATGGAAATTTTGGATTTTTGTCACCGGGAAATATAAGCTCAAGGTTTGCCGATTGATATACCGGTTTCGTAAGATGAATAATTTAGAATGTTGGATTTTTAAAACATCTATTTTGAATTCTGACTTCATATGATAGGATACGAACTTAATTGCATCAACAATAAGATTTGATAAAGCTGGAACCAGGCTCGTACCCATGGTAGTGAGCGCAGACAGGGCCATCATCAGCGTGGCAGTCTGGGCATTCATTATTATTAATTATTATTATTATAATATATTTCTTAATTAATGCATGTTCGTACAGTTTCTGCCAAAATCTTGGAACCACATGGGAAACTTTTATAAAAATAGTATCTCAGAAAATTACTTTTTCGTTGACCTCTATGAAAAGTGACATTTTACGTGCTAATTTGCGACCGTTAAATCGACTATTATTGAAGGCAAGTACTTTGCGGACGAAAAAGTACTTTCTCGTCCGCAAAATTACTTTCTCGTCCGCAAAATCACTTTCTTGTCAGCTGTGGTCAATATGAATACGGCATGATACGGTTCAATACAAACAGAAGTGCCTGCATTTAGAATAGCAGTCAGTGCTGTGGTCACTATGGATGCGGTTCAACCCCAACATAAGTGTATGTGTAATTTGCTATTGAAATTGAAATTATTTAAGAGGTCCGAAAATCATAAAAATATGTAGAGGTCGCCGAAAAAATGTAATATGCACCTCGGCGAAAAACTGTCTATTGTCTCGCCTGCTTGCTATCCTCGGCTCCACCTCGGATATCAATTTGCATACTCGACTATAAGAGACACTTTTTGTCCTTGGTACATACATAACTATTCTTCATAAAAGTTGGTGCATTCAATTAGACTAAATATGCGCAAAGTTAGGTATAATCAGTGGAGTGTGGCTAAGCGGATATCGGAAACATTCTAAATGCATTCAAGAGTAAAGGGTCATTACTATGTAAAATATCGAAAAACGTTATTGGAACAAGTTTCAAATTTTAGCCAGAGTGGTCACCCATCCAGGTACTGACTTCGCCCAAGGCTGCTTAGCTACACGAAGAACATAATAAATAATAATATTCCCAATATTTCCAAGAATATTAATCCGACAGCAAAAAAAGCGTCAAAAAAAAACTATTTGGCCGAGAACGGTCTCAAGCGATTAGTTTCGACTCAAATACATACATTCACTGTTGGGTCGAAAATAAACAGTGCTGTGTTTGTGGTGGCGTAAGGTCTCTGTTCAGACACATACACTGTTGGATTGAAAATGAAAAATGCTGTGTTTGTGGTGCCGTAAGGACCCATTCGAATACATACATTTACTGTTGGGTCAAAAATAAACAGTGCGTTTGTGGCGGCACAAGGACCCGACTTTTCGAATATTTTGCCGAAAATGAACTCAAACGATTGGGTTCGACTACCTGATGAAGCATTCGAGTTCAAATTTAATTATGCCCGGCCGTCCGGCGACTTGAAATTTTTAGGGTAGGTGGCGCGTCCCAATATGACGGACAAGTTCGTTTATGGGCATGATCGGCTCAATGGTTTCCGAAGCATAATTTTGTTCTTAACCAATAAAAATCTGATTGAATTGAACCTTGGTGTGCAGTTGTAGAATACAAACTTAAAGACGTTTGTGAAAAATTGTAAGAATCGTAGAAAATTTAAAAAAATGTGGGAAAGCCCTGTGGACAGAAGCTTCGGCGCTCTTGTTCAAACTTTGACTTGACAAACCATATCTCCGAGTTGGGAACTATATCAATGGATTCTTATAATAGAACTGCATCATAAAATAAACTAAATTAAATAAGAATCCATTTATATCACTCCCAACTCTGGAAAACGAATACTTTCGGAGTTATGATTTGTCAAAATTTGAACAAGATCGCCAAAGCTCCTGTCCGCAAGGCTTTCCCACTTTTTCAATTTGGCTTCTGTGCGTCAGTTTTCAAGAATTTTCGTAATTGAATTAAAAACGTAGGTCTATGAATCATCTTTTGTTGGATTTACATACACCAGCAAATTATAATTACAGTGTTCTATGAAATCATATAGAATAATTATTGAAATTTTCAAAAATCATACATCTGAAAGAATTAATTCGTTAGAGTTGAAAATGATATCAATGGATTCTTATGATAAAACTGCTCCCAAACCTACTCTGAAAATGTCAACTGTCTAGCTCATTCCGTTCGAGAGTTATCGTGTTAACGGCCGGACGGTCGGCCGGATAGAATCGATTTTGACCATGGATTCTTGATTAGTGAGTCGAACAAATCGTTTAAGACCATTTTCAGCCAAAAATTCGAAAATTACATTTGGGCAAATTGATAAGCACTCTGTTCCGAGGAACAAGAGCGCCAAAAAATTATTAAAATATATTATTTATAAGCGGAAAAGTTTAACGGGTAATTCCGCAAAAGAAGCAGATATAAAAATAATTCTGCTGGTACCCGCCGACACGTGTTTCTGCTAGTTGGCTTCTTCAGGACAGGGCAACCAAGAAACCAAGGAAAATATGGAAATCAAAGTGAAAATAGGTGACACCACTCCAGGGGCGAGCAACCAATTGTGCCTTCAGCTCTAGGAACTCCATTTCGGAGGTAAACTATGGCATCGGCACGGAGGAAGCATAAGCTACCTGTGCGATGCGACCTCAACCATATTTCTATGTTTCATAACCTCGGGTTGAGGTCGCATCGCACAGGTAGCTTATGCTTCCTCCGTGCCGATGCCATAGTTTACCTCCGAAATGGAGGTCCTAGAGCTGAAGGCACAATTGGTTGCTCGCTCCTGGTGTGGTGTCACCTATTTTCACTTTGATTTCCATCTTTCTTGGTTTATTGGTTGCCCTGTCCTGAAGAAGCCAACTAGCAGAAACACGTGTCGGCAGGTACCAGCAGAATAATTTTTATATCTGCTTCTTTTGCGGAATTACCCGTTAAACCTTTCCTCATTTAAGAATGTTTGTCCACATATTTCGCGCAGCGAGGATTCAATCTGCTAATATAATCATAATCTGCGCTGATACAGATTTCGTTTTGGCAGTTTATTTCTGGAAATACTTAACAAATATTGGGTGTCTCGGTCTGTGGTTTGAAGGTTCTCACACAAAGAAATATTTTCTAGGACGCCATTTGGCTGCTGAATCCCTGGGTGAAAGCATATATGCAATATTTTGCCAGCATTACATGCTGTCAGTGGTTGCGAGTGCGACACTACTAGGAGATTTGGAAGTAAAATGTAATGTTTGAAAGCTGCGTCTGAAGATTTTTTTACAAACAGCTCTCATTCCTTTGGAAAACCTTGACCTAAATAATGAGCAATTCAAACAGTTAGAAATAGTTTGCACATATTTATTTTCAAAGAAAAAATTATCCGCTGATGAACTCAGATATGTACTGATATCTCAAAATATAGGTTTCCATTTCAATTTGATGAAAGTGATATGCCCTTCAGATGCTTTGCATTTGTATGTGAATCAGAGATAGCGACTTGCATCTGGAATTTTGTTGTTATATACTCAATAACACAAAAAATACGGAACCGATCCAATTCAAACATGGTAATTAGTTGTATAATGCCGACGTGCAAATTTTTGCGAAATTTCTTGAGGATTGTAAAAAAAAAATCTAGAAAATTAAAAAAAAAAAATTTTTTTAATTATTGAAAAAATTTATATATATCAGAAACTATTCGTCCGACAGCGCTGAAATTTTCGAAAGGCTTCAAAACCTAACTTTACAGCCAAGTTCCAAATTTGAACGCGATCAGACCTATATTGTTCGAGATCTGAGCCAGCCTTGTGTGAGTTCAGTAGTTGGATGGGTGACCGTTGCCACGATAACTTTCGAACGGAAAGAATTAGCAATTTTCTTTGTATGTTGCGCATCCGAATACCACAGTCAAGTTCGTTAATAGACAGAATCGGCCAAACGAATTTGGAGTTATAACGATCTGAAATTTTATTGTTATTTCCTCAATAATTAAAAAAATTCAGATCTGGTCCAATTCAAACTTGATAATTAGTTTTAGCATGCCAGCGACTACAAAATTAAAAAAAATATATGAAAAAATAGTATATATATGAAAAAAATGGATATTGCGGAAACAGATAACTACTTGCAATTTTCAGGGTAGGTTGCGCATCCGAACGCGACATTTGAGTTCGTTACTAGGCATAATCGGCCAAATGTTTTTGGATTTATACACATCTGAAATTTTGTTATTCTCTATAACTCAAAATATACAATTCCGATCCAATTAAAACTCGGTAATAACTTGTATAATGCCGACGCGCTAATTTTTGCGGAATTTCTTGAATACCGTATTCTGAAATTACTTGAGACGTGAGATTTTTCGTATATTAATATATATATGTCAGAATTAAAAATTCTGTGATCTTAGATGATTCTCTCATTACTCAAGTCTGTCATTAAAATGGTGCGAAATGTGCTCATATGTTATAAAAGCTGAGAAAACGGTCTATAACGATAGTAAATTCGATTAAGAGTGTCCCATAGTGGTAAATAGACAATAGAATATGAGCGATAAAGCTTCCGGCTTCACGTCAGTGCTTAAACCAATTTTTTTTGTATTAATATCTGACATGAAATGAGCAGCTAGTCTATGCTTCGTTTTCTAACAAAGTTGGCTTCGCTAATTATTAAATATTTTTTCCTATGTCAGTTGTTGAATAAGCTATATCTAGAGTGATATCATATAGAGTGATATCATATAGATATAATAATAGAGGTGTTACGAATCATTGCAATCTGTACTAATATCATTCAATGAACGAGTTTTAAATGAATTGATATAGGTATCTAGTTTAAATTTGAATAAAACAACATTCATTACTCATAATTGGAATCTTGGAATACAACAATCTAATTCTACGTCGGATACAGCTAAATGTATATTAATTACACCCAATATGTTTAGATACCACAAATCAATTTAGAAAAGTTTATGGTGATGTACCTACAGCAACATAGAAATACTTTTATTTTTAGAAGTCGACAAGATTTTACAAAGGAGTATACCGATATAATACGTAACTATTCCTTTTTATATGTTCAGCAATTTCCGTATATGATAGTTTAAAGGATTATATAAGTTTAACACTCTGAAGATTTCTTCTAGTGAATGTATGTCGCAATCATAAATTCAATAAACAATTTCACTTTCTTTTCGACCGCAACAATTCCTTTCCCTTGGTGTTTTAAAAGAAAAAAACTATAGGAAAAGCATGGATTTTATCATTTTATTATATAGGTGTCCATCATTTCTCTTCAAAAATAAAGTTACAATTAAAAAAAACTTTCTAATGCGCGTTAATTAATATCAACAATAATTTAAATTTAAACTATTGTAAACTACTCACCTATTGCTAAAAGATAATAACCTACACATAAAAAAACATATTTGTTTTTAAAAATACAACCTAGCAGGATTCCCATTTTCCTGCGGTTGCTAAAGAAGGTACACTCACTATACACTCGGTAGCCGCATATAGCTGTTCTCTTCTGGCAGCTCTACTGATTGCACTTTCCTCGTGAACTCCTTTAGATCGACGATTGGCCACCAAGCTTTCTTTACCTCCAATGGGTCAAGGTCGAACGCAGGATGGGAATTTATTTGTTCGGTCTGAAGACATACGAGAATGCAATCATTTTCAGCTCGAAGTATCGGTACCTAATCACCGCAATGATGATCTGGATATTAATGATGCATACGAATCAGGTTAAACTAGCTTATTAAATGTTTCTCCACCTAAAAGGAGAAAAAACTCGTACGAGCTCTTTTTCAAAAGACAGGTACCTGAATAATAAATCTCAATCAAGTAACTTTTGAGCCTGAAACAATATTGATGCCATTTCCTGATTGGCAGAAATATTTTAGCTCTAAGTACATTATCTAATTAGGAGTAAGGATTTAACTAAGGAGCTTCGTACGATTTAAATCATCTTCCCAGTCCTGCTGGGTCAGTATCCACGCAGAAAATCCCCTGATTAGGGTATATTCTGTGAGTATGCATAGAAGAAGAATTCAAATTGCCCGCCATATACATACTTGTCTATGTCAATGTTGCCCAAAATAAAAACCATAGAATTTATTTGTTTACTAGCCTCTAATTTTGGGGCGGCCGAAATTTCTCAAAGTTGAATAATGTTTTCATTGAAATAATTACAATGGCACTCTCCTTCCATTATATCCAAACAGAAAAATTATGTAGAGCTTGCCTGAAAGAAGGGTTAGGGTTTATTTCGATGCGAAATGACTTGAAGGCTATGTTCAGCACGTCTACAGGCATTCTGGTAGGTGAATACTCAAAATATTTCCATATTAAGATGGTAATATTTGTTATTTCAAGATTGAAGAAAATGATAAACTGCCTAACAGTCTCTGCATAGAGTGTCATTCAGAAGTACTGCGGAACCATAATTTCCGAGAGATGTGTAAGAAGTCGGATACCATAATGCATGAGAATTTGAAATATAAATTGGAAGATTTCGTTATTAATATTCAGGAAATCGTAGATGAATGTTTATCTGAGAATAATGTATTGCTAAGAATAGATGGTGATCCTACAGGTGCAGCACAGGATATTTCCAGTATAACAGAGACCATTCCAAGTACCACCGATTTTCTCAACTGCCAGAGTTTTAATGAATTGGCAGAACAAGACATTCCTTCTACTAAGCATATCACTGAATTGAAGAATGTTTCACTTGAAGAGGATCATAATATTGTACAAAATATTGAAAATGGACAAGAAGATAATACAGAACAGACAAGTATTAATCAAGTACCATCCAATAAAAAGCCAAGTTTCTCACATAGTTGCATGATATGTAAAGAAGGTAATAGTCAATGTTGTTATTACTAACTGTCCTGTAATGAGAAAATCATAGCAAATGTTTCTAGGATTTTATTCTGAAAATGACCTCAATATTCATAATATAGCACATCCAGAAGATAATGTTTCTTTTTGCACCTTATGTAAAAAAACTTGTATTGACTTGAAGGCTCTAAAAAGACATGTAAGAACTCATATGGAACAGAAAAAATTTCCATGTGGGTTTTGTAACAAAACTTTTTCCGAGTCTGGAAGTCTTACAAGACATATTCGGAAACATAAAGGTGAGAAAAAACACTTCTGTTCCTCATGTGGAAAAGGATTTTATGAATCAGGAAGATTGAAAGAACATATGAGAATGCACTCTGGAGAGAAACCTGTACAATGTGATAGATGTTTGAAGTCATTTGCTACCATGAATGGCCTAAAAAGTCACATGAAATCACACACAGATGAAAGGAAATATGTTTGTGAAATTTGTAACAAGTCTTTTCAACACTCCTTTGTGTTAACAAAACATTTGAGGGTACATAGTGGCGAGAAGCCCTACAGTTGTAAGATCTGTGACAAGTCCTTTTCTCAGGTTAGTTTCATTTCATCTGAATTTTATGGAAATTATTGAAAAGAATATTTTAATTGCTAGAGTCATTATGTAACAATTCACATGAGGCAGCATACAGGTGAATTGCCCTTTACATGCAAGATTTGTTCTAAGGGATTCACCCAAAATCATCACTTAGAAATTCATTCACGAGTTCACTCTGGATATAAACCATACATTTGTGCGGTAAGTATGTGATATAATCAAAGTTTTGCATTTTATATTAAGTCAAGTAAATGTTGGTTTGACATTCTCACATCTGAATATTTTGTGTTATTCATTTGTTGCAGATTTTAGTTGAAGTTTTGCCACTAAAGTTTTTCAAATTGAGTTGGAAAGTGAATGTCGTATATCTGTATGTTCAACCTTTTCATTATCACTACTCCCTGAGGATCAGAATTTTCATATTGTCCCATTTTTCTTATGAGACCTCAACAGATTAATATTTTTGACACTACTCCACAATTGGACGTCACAATAAGGCCTTTGAGAATTGGAGATAAAAAGCTTCACCACCTTTAATCAGTCTATCAATCTATTCCCTGTATATAAAATATCATATTAGAGTTCCAGATTATTTTATAAATTAACCTAACTGAGTGGTCTAATGTAGATCTGTTCGTGTTCAAATTTGGAACTTTGAACCTGTAAAATTAGGTTCTGAAGTCTCTCGGAAAATTTCAGCTATAACGAATGTATCGTTTTTGAGATTATTATTATTATTATATGGGTTGTGCTGGGCAGACGAAACCCGCCCCTCCACTGCGACCAATCGGTCTATTGTGGCACTCCTTTTTGAGATACAGAATATTTTCTGATAATTTTTTTTTAAGTTTCTAGTGATGATTTTGCATAAGTCTTTCTGACGGTATTCTACAACTATTTACCAAGTTTCAGTAGGTATCGAGTTATTGGGAAAACCTAGATCCAACCCGAAATCGTTTGGAAGATTATGGCCATTAACGAACTTAACCGTCGCATTCGGATGCACAACCTACCCCGAAATTATCAAGACGTTATCTCTTTCCGTTCGAAAGTTATCGTGCCAAAAGACGGCTGACCGGACAGAGTCGAAATTGAACTTGAATTGTTTATTAGTGAGTCGGACTGACTCGCTTCAGACAATTTTCGGCAAAAAAGTCGAACAGACATTTGGGCAAAATGATAGCATGCTAGTTCCTAAAACATGAACGCAAAAATGATATCTGGAAAGGCAGCAATACAATACAAGTTGTAAATCCAGGCCTCAGAAGTGCAGGTAAATGCTCATAAAATGAACTCACTGCAGTTGGAAATTTAAACTGCTACAAAAAAATTTTACTTCACAAATTATGTTGCATTTGAGGTATAAATACACTTCCCATAGTTTATGAACACGCCTGTATATTCTAACATTTGTATTGAAAGTAGTGGTAGTAAAACTAAAGTAACTCCCTTTGTGTGAAATTTAGTATACCATCTATTTTTGAAGATAAACTTCTAATTACAGACATGTGGAAAAACATTTGCCCGTTCTGGAGACCTCCATAAACACAATCGATCTCATACAGGAGAAAAACCGTTTATATGTGATTTATGTCCGAAAAGCTATGCAACATCGAGTCATCTGAAGGTTCATATGCGCATGCACAACAATGAGAGAAATTTCATTTGTAACCATTGCGGATCAGGCTTCTTTGAAAAACGAACATTGAGAGTTCACATTCGGAAACATACAGGGGAGCAACCATATAGATGTACCATATGTAATCAAGCATTTTCGCAGTCGGGAGCCCTAAGTGTCCATAGGAAGAAACATACCATTTTATCTCCGGAAACTGAAAGCAGTACTGGAACAGAGAATATTTAACTATATTGTAAATAAGTGACTATGTTTGTTTGTTGAATTGTTGTTTCTATGTTGGTATCTTTGGAAAATTTATACAGGGTGAGTCTTTGACCACTGCATTAATTTTAACCAAAGATTCCTCTCATCAAATGAAACACTTTTTTCATTTAACATTTTTTCAAATTCAGCTCAGGTATATAGATACAGGCTGTTGAAATTTTGAAAAAAAATCAGTTTTTATTTTGTAGCTTTGACATCCTTTTCTCGAATAAAATGAATGTTGGCGTTAAGTTTCCTATAACTATGATACATATTTTCCAAATATTAGTTATTTTCTACTTCTACTGGTTTTCTAGTTATGGACTCGTGGATTCATAAAACTAAACGAAATTAGCATAAAGAAAGCATATAAAATTTTTCTTGAGTCATTTCAAGAATATTCCATCGTTTTAGAACATTATATTATTCTTCATCATTTCTCCTTAAACGCACCGTTTTCGTGATATTCTTCATTGAATGTTTTAAAATGGATAACTCCAGAAATTTCACTACTTTTATGGATCCGTCCCTGAGCGTTGGAATCCCGAATAAGCTGTAAACCACGTTACCATGCCTTATTCTCGACCGCCATCAACGTCATAGATAATTTATATGCGGGAGTGTATGAGCACATTGTGAAATCTTTAAACGCTTGTAACTTTTTACCTGAGCCGAATCTGGAAAAATGGTAAATGAAAAAAGTGTTTCATTTGATGAGAGGAATCTTTGGTTAAAATTAATGCAGTGGTCAAAGACTCACCCTGTATATTGGAGATGTTGTTAGTGTTGCAGTCAATTTGGAACTGGATTATGTATGGCCTCAGTAGCTCTGTAGTTCAACAGTTAAGACCTCCGAGACATATTCATATGAAGATTTTTATTCAGAATGGACCAAAGCATATCCTCCCCATGTATTGGCATGCTTTTAAGAAACACGCTGTATATTTCCAATGTATTTATAAAAAATAAACGTACTAACATACTGTGAAGATAAGATCTTGTGTGCAATATTATTCATGTTAAATTATGAGTTTTGAAATAAAATGACTAAAGGGCCTCAAAAGTTTATTGACTAATATTTTCCCAATAAATAATGTTTTTGGAGCAAATATGGACGGAATAATTTTATAGAGGCTGCTCTCTTCAAAGTTTTTCCAAATTTCTCGCTAAGTCTAGTCCAAGACTATTCAAAGTCCAAGTTTCATCAACACTCTTAACCTCAGACTCAGGGTATAATCTACTCGATAAAAGGGTCAAATCAATGTCACCAATATTGCCAAAATTAGCATCTCCAATCTTAAGGTTTTCCAGTTTGTTATCTTTATCTATTTCTCTATACGTTGCCTTCTTAACTGAAACACTTTAGAGGGATATCATATTTAAGCAAGATACAGGTTTAAAATTCCTCACTTCGGTATGTTCACATCTTGTAAATTTGTGGAATCATATGGTAAATCGTCTATATCTGGAATTACAGGAATGTCATCATCAGAGTCTAGTTTCTCATCTTGAAATCTCTTCCTAAAAAGATTGTGGCATACATTTTTCTCTGCTGCTTTATTTCAAATTGCACACTTACTGTTCTAGAATATTTGCAGATCTGGACCTAAAAATTAATCACATTTATGATATGAGATGAAGGTTAATAAAGAAGTTGTAAAGACTCCCAATGTGTAATAGGAAAGTTTGTTCAGTTGAGATTTTGCATGCTGGCTAGATAATAAAGTTTTGCTTGAAAGTATGATCACCAACAGCTATACTATTGGATACAAATTGCTATTTCTGCGCCTATTTGGCATAGGGATACAGTTGAAGAGCGTAACTAGAACACAAATAGAAAGAAACAGGAAAAATATAGAAAAAATACAATATCTCTGTAATTTTCATCTTGAGGTTGATATAGCGTTGTTATATTGTGTGTGGGTATATTCTAAATTATTTCTGTTTATCTTAGGGAGAATACAGCTTTTTACGTTTTGGCAGATTTGCTTCCTTCATCAGCCCATCCACCTTTTCTTGTCATCACAAATGGTTCTGCATTTTCATTATCAATACCTCCAGCACCTCCTGTTGACATTTTCAATCTTATTTCTCGTTTCCCCACAGATACTGTAAATAGTGAGTAGATAGATTGATCAATATTGATATAGGATTGAACCATTTCAAGAATGAGAATAGTTAAGTTTTTGTTTAGGTATTTGAGAGACATAGGTACCTGATAAGTCCAAACTTGTGTTATCATCCAAATTCATTTATATATTTCTATATAAACTAATCGTTGAGTTGAATATTCTTTTAATGGATTCAAAATATTAAACAATGATACCACAGAATGATACAAACAAAAACCATAGAAGATGTGCAACTTTACACTCCGCTTTCCACCACAGAACACAAATAATGTTTGTGGTTATGGTTATACCATCTATGAATTGATAGAAAATACCTCGTAGTCGACAGTTCCACCAACTGATCATGCCTAAGGGAAGAAATACAATTTTGCTAGTAACAGACTGCCACTATTAGCCCAGTTGTGACTGACTGACTGCAGATGGCGGTACTAAGGATGAAAATCATTAAATGGTATAATTTTAGGCCTCCACTGAATGTTTCATAAAGGTTTCGTTTCTTCATTATGTTGGGGGACAATAAACCCATTAAATTAGTAGGCTTATGACATTCTATACGTTTTATTCAACTTCGCATTTTATTTCGCACTTTTGTTAATTGATGGAATTGGCATAATATGAAGAGTAAAATTCCAACTTGACATACACAAATTATACCTACAAATATGCTGCCTTGATATTCCTATAATAAGCTTGATTTATTTCTTATATCATTTCAGGTCATCGAATACACATTTTCTATATAGAAGTCCCAAATATATAATTAATATTTTTGCGCGCTCGTATCAGGACGCTGTCATTCAATCCAAATTACTGTAAATTTAGAATTTTGAGCCAGGAAAGTTACAAACATTTGGTCTCAAACGATTCCATTTGACTAACTCCGTAGTGAAATTTGATTATTTCCACCCGTCCGTGAACACGATAACTTTCGAAAGACGGGGGGGAACAGAGAGTTCAATTCAAAAGGAAAATGAATGAATTATCCTATGATGACGAAAATTTTCCATCTGCTTGTTCCAGCTGCATTGAAATTTTTCCGACTGCTTTGAAATTTTTCCAAACGCTTCGAAATTTTTCCAACTACCTTAAAATTTTTCCAACTGCTTTGAAAACTCCGTTCTAAATTGGGGGGGATCGTCCCCTTCCATCCTCTATTATCTGCGTGCTTTGCAATTATCCGGTAAGGCGGTCAAATTCTTTCAAATTTTATGACAATTTTTTCGGAAATATTCCAACTCCATTAAAATTTTTCCAACTGCTTCCAAATTTTTTCCAACTCCTTCGAAAGTTTTCCAACTATGTTGAAAATTTGTCAACTCCGTTGAACATTGCGGGGGATCATCAATATAGATCGGATGCTGTTCGAACTTGGAACTTGAAAATATTCCTCCAACATCGCTGAAATTTTGCGAGAGCCTTCAAAACCTAACTCTACTGACAAGTTCCAAGTTTGAACACGAACGGATCTATATTGTTGGAGATCCGAGCAGCCTTGTGTGAGTTCAGTACCTGAACGGGTGACAGTTGCCTCGATAACTTTCAAACGAAAAGAGATAGGGACTTGAAATTTTCAGGGTAGGTTGCGTATCTGAATGGGAGTGTTGAGTTCGTTACTGCATGGGCATAATCGTCCAAACGGACCCGGAGTTATACCCATCTGGAATATTATTATTTCGATAACTCAAAAAATACTTCCCCGATCAAATTGAAACTTGGTATCTAATTGTAGAATATCGCCATAAAGACGTGTGTGAAATTTTGTGAGAATCTTACCGCTAGAAAATTTGAAAGAAAATTACGAAAAAATATTATGTATCTCACGATAACTTGAGAACGGAAGGAGATAGCGACTTGCAATTTTCGTAGTAGGTTGACATCCGAATGCGACATTTGAGTTCTTTAATTGCCATAATCGGCCAAACTGTTTTGGAGTTATACTCATCTGAAATTTTGTTGTTATTTCCTCTATTACTCAAAATATACAAATCTGACCCAATTAAAACTCGGTGATTACTTGTAGAATGCTAACCCACTAGTTTTCGCGGAATTTCGTGAATGTCGTATCCTGGAGCTTCTTGAGGTCCTGACTTCACGTCAGTGCTTGAACCATTTTTTTTTGTTTTTTCGATAATACTTTTATTTACTTGATATATTAGTCCAAGAATTTTGGCGATGTGTGTTTGATATTTTACTGTGAATTGGTGAAATGGGAATAATTTCTCGGCTCTCGTAGTTAAGCGAGGTCTGTACGACCCAAATTTAAACCCTGCCCTGTCCACACGTGAACAACTCCACCCGTAATCCTATACTTCCTGCAAAAATTTCGTTATAGATCTGATGCATCGGGCAGATTGTTGAAACGAATAAAGCGGAACAAATCCCGTATGCAAAGTGGAAATTGGGCCGGGGGTTTCCGGGGGGAGCCGGCGAAATATACGTCTAATCGATTCCGGGGCCCCGACTTGTCCTTATCGGGGTCCGGCAGCCGCTCCATTTTCGATTCTTTCCATCCTCCGAGTCAATATGCAAAATGCCGCGAATACTTTATTCAACACGTTTATATCACCGCATTTTCCGTTACATTGCCGGTAATAAAGGCAATCATAAATTTCGGAAGTGTGGAAGCGATCTCTTATAGCGTGTATTACTGCCTGGTCGCATTCCTCCTCTGTGTCTGAGATAAGAAATTGGATGGGGGTGTTTTATTCGACTCGCAGATTATTTCACGATAATAGAGCAGGACCACCTGCAGATGAAAGATATCTTTTTAATGCCATGTAATAGAATTTATCTACTCCTATTAAATTATATATTCATTATTCAATTATTGCTTTCGTTCAATTAATAGTATATGTAAACAAACAACGTGAGTTATAACAACTCACTGCTATAACTCACTGCTTTTCTTGGAATTATCCACCAGTCGAATATCAATGTGGTTCTGTGCTTCTGTCACCTGAATAATTTTGACGTGCCGGCCCAGGTGGTGCAGTGGGGATAAAGACCTGCTGTGGTGCCGGAGGTCGAGGGTTCGAATCCCGCTCAGGGCAGTTTGTCTGGTATGAATGTGGTATAAATAATAATACAAAAATTTCTACTAAGTGACCGGGCACATAACCAAGAGGTTGAACCCAATATAGTGTGAATGTTAAAAAAAAATAATTTTGACGTTTTCAAATTAAGTTGTTACCTAATAACCGTGAATATTTTGTTGAAGAAGATGAATTCAGATAGTGAAGATGAATTATTATGCACACCTCCAGAAGTAAGAGAAGCAGCTAATGTAACCATACAGAATTTATATTGCCCGACAAATCCCAAAAGTATAAAGTTATATACAAAAATTTTCAAGATTGGTGTAGCAGTAAAACCATTAATTCATCGTTTACAGAGAATGTTCTTTTGACATATTTTAGTAAACTTAGCCCTTAATATAAAGCATCGTCTGTATGGACTTTCTACTCCATAAACCACTCAACATAATAGAATCAATATAGAGAATTATTCAAAATTACGCGCGTTTCTTGAACGTCAAGCAGATAAACATGTAGCTAAAAAGGGCAAAAACTGTTACGCCAAAACAACTAAATAATTTCATAAATGAAGCTCCTGATGAGAAATATCTGGCGGCAAAGGTAGTAGATCTCATAATATTTCAATCGTTTTCATCATCTAGTTAATATCATAATTTATTTCAGGTTGCTTTAACAATGGGCCTTATGGATGCATGGATCTATTTTCATGGTCAGTGTACCAAATACAAAAACAAAAATTAACTGAAAATTCACTGTTACGGAGAATGTCTATACCATAGTTAATCGAAAATATTTAAGTCTTCGTCCTACTGATATATCGCAAGCGATATTATTCCTTAAATTTCAAATTGGAAAATATCACTCACAAAGAATTGGCATTAATAAATTTGGAGCAATGGGGAAAGACATTGCTACATTTTTGAAATTACCAGACTGTAATTTATACACAGGGCATTGTTTTCGTCGACAACTTTATCTGTAGATGCTGGAGGCTGGAGGTATATAACGGCATTGAAACGCCATGGCGGTTGGTGATCAACTGCTGTGGCTGAGGGGTACATTGATGATTCCGAAAAGAATAAGACAGATACTGCAAATAATATATACAGTTCAATAACACCTCAACCAGTTAGGTCATCAACAACATATACAGGGTGTCCCAAAAATACCACGCGAAAGTGACACTGGAGATAGATTGGCATTAGGTCTATCAGATAGCATCAACATGACCTCAGTAAAAGTCCGCTGGTTTTCGAGATATCACCACTGTTGCGTCCCATGACTTCACATGTTGGGAAGCGCTCATTTGTATTTCTAAACAAAGCAGCTCGCTTGTAAAACTTAAATGTTTTGGGTTAACTGGTTTATTTTTGCATGGGTGGTCTCACCCTTGAAATTAATATTTTCCACGGAAAGATAATTGCAAGTAAAATATCTTGTAATACTTCAACCCTTGTAGAAGTATTTATGACCTATTTCCTGTGAAATATTGATAAAATGCATACAACAACTAACACATTGCCAGAGCTGTGAGTCCTTTGTCTAGATTCTAACCCATACAAAAATCTAGAATTTTCCGATTAGATCGCCACGGCTTTGGCTATTCTCTGAATCGAGGGCGTAGATTCCGAATCTGTAATTAGTTTTTCCGTATCTCGATTAATTTTGGTAATATGGCGAAAAATCCGACTGATTAGTCCATTTTCTGGAGGTAGAGCCAGAAATTGCGACTTTCATCGTCATTGCTCCGAAACTAATCGAGATACGGAAAATCTAATTACAGATTCGTGATCTGCGTACCCGATTTAGTGAATAACCAAAGCCGCGTCGACCTAATCGGAAAATTGTAGATTTTTGTATGTGTTGGATACTAGAGAAAACTTTTTGGCGTTTGACGGATTCGCTCATTACCTAATATTTTCCGAACGGATAGAGATACAGAAAAAATAGATACATAAATCTAAACGTCGTCCACCGACAAATCATCGGGGAAAATTTGGATATCGAGATGTGAAAATCATAGATTTTGGACGGGAAAGAAGAATTTTCCTTCGATTCCGGGTCAAAAATATTTCTAAGTGCCGACCCAAAAAATTTTTTTCATGGTATATCGATACGGAGCTCGTGTCTAATTAAATCGAGGTCGCTGATCACGAATATGTAATTAGTTTTTCCCTAAGTGGCGTACTTTGGGAAAATTTTCACTTAAAGTGAAAAAATTGACGAAAATAGGTCAATTTTGGAACTTTCCACCGCCCAAAAAAATTGGAGTAGGGTGTTGCTGATTTTTTACGTCATATTTGGATCCTTTATCTATCGAATCATCCGAACAATAAATGTCCAGGTCGTACGCTTCGGAAATTATGATTTTTTTTCCCGAGGGTCTATTTTTCGGAAAATTCTTTCCGCGATATTTCCTCGGAAAATTTTTGTAATAAATATCTGATGGTAGATTCGAAATCTACGGCCCCGAATCTATAAGAATAAGTACCCGTTTCATAGTTTTGCGTCAAAAAATTTTTCTCGAAAAATGGGATTTTTTTTAAGGCTAATGTATTAAAAAATTGCCAAAATTCGACCGGTCTCCGATTTCGATGCAAATTACGTCATTTACTAATTCGGGATCGTAGATTACGAATATATGATCGGATTTTTGATAAGAGAATTTTCCGCGGAAATACCGCGAAATGAATATTCCGAAAAACAGACCCTTGGGAAAAAAATCACAATTTCCTAATAGTATGGCCTGGACATTTTCTGTTTGGATTATTCAGTAGATAAAGGATCCATATATGAGGGCAAAAATCAACAACACCTTACTCCGATTTTTTTGGGCGGTGTGAACTTCCAAAATTGACCTATTTTCGTCCATTTTTTCACTCTAAGTGAAAATTTACCCAAAGTACGCCACTTATGGAAAAACTAATTGCATATTCGTGATCAGCGACCTCGATTTAACTAGACACGAGCTCCGTATCGATATACCATGAACAAAATTTTTTGGGTCGGCACTTAGAAATATTTTTGACCCGGAATCGAATGAAAATTCTTCTTTCCCGTCCGAAATCTATGATTTTCACATCTCGATATCCAAATTTTCCCCGATGATTGGTCGGTGGACGACGTTTAGATTTATGTATCTATTTCCGCTGTATCAGTATCCGTTCGGAAAATATTAGGAAATGAGTAAATCCGTCAAACGCCAAAAAGTTTTCTCTAGTATCTAACCCAGGGGTCACCAATTAGTTTCATTGGAGGTCCGTTCACAAAATCTGTATATCTGTCGCGGCTCGTTGATAGCATTATGATGGCATAAGAATTTGACTAGCAATTAATCTAAATCCAATATCTATAATTAGTAAATAAAACGAAAAGTTATCTGAATTTTTTTAATCAAGAATACATGTTTTCTGGAAAAATGGTCCGCAAAAAAAAGGTTCGCGATCCGCATCCGGACCGCGGTCCGCCATTTGGTGACCCCTGGTCTAGACTATTCGAAGACCCCTAGTCTGTGAAAGTCGGACCGGTTTCCATGTTACAAAACAATGAATGTGGGAGCGAGATAGCCGATAAGGGTTTTGGTTTTTTTAATAAGTAGCAATTCTGGTTCTGATTAAAAAAAATTGGTAGTGTTGTATCATTTTGAAAAGGGCATGAAATGGACCAGTTTTTGCGATTATTTGTCAATTCAGTCTCATATAATTTTTTTTCACAGCAGTCAGTCAAACTTAAGTTAACGTTTTAACTTCGGCATAAAATTAAAAAAAAAGTTAGACATTTTTTGAAGGATATTGTTCTAGTTGTCGGTGAAGTTATTACTTCATTGTTTAAAGCAACTATTCAGGATAGCCTAGGTAAAAAAAAAACATGAGTTTGAAGTAATTTCTAGCAATGCTAGGCGATAAAAGACCGAAAACTGGAGATTTTTAAAAAATACACAAAAGTGGTGATATCTCGAAAACCAGCGGACTTTTACTGAGGTCATGTTGATGCTATCTGATAGACCAAATGCCAATCTATCTCCAGTGTCACTTTCGCGTGGTATTTTTGGGACACCCTGTATACAACAAACACAAAAAGAAATTATATACTTGCATAATTCAGTCCCACATATTCAGTGTACTCGTTGTATAAACTTTACAGCTAATTTTATTAATAAACAAAATGAGTAAAAACAACTAAAATTTTAATAACATTGTAATAGGTAATCATTAAGATTTTTCAATAAAGTTCTTTCTCTGTACTTGTATCTTAGTCATTTATTGTTATAGTCGTAGATAAAGTATAGTATTCAACTTGCGGTAATGGTCATAACTCACTTGATGAATTACAGCACTCTCCTGGGGCTCGCACTGCAAGCTTCATCTCCGTGAGTTATGACTTACATTACCGCTAAATAATATACTATTTTTATCTGCGTTCGGTTTCTGGATTTTCATTTCCAATAATTTACCTTAGGAATCGTCTAGCGAAGGAGACATTTTATGACCTCTACCTGAGGGGGCCTGAGGGGACTGGAAATAGCATAAGAATTGTACTGAAATAGTTTGAATTCATTGTAACGAGTCTGATAATAATAATAATAATAGAGGAACACCTTTTTCGACAACAGAGCACTGAAAACACTACTCGAAGATCACATGAGTAAAAACCTGCACCATATATTTCAGGAGTTTGAAAAATTAGGGTCTGTCTGAGTTATTCTTCGGCTTTTTGAAGTCAGGCTGGGCTCAAGTCGGAAACGGAGGGATTTGTTGTTGCTTGTCAAGATGGGGTGATAAATACAAGATGGTATAAAAAGAACATCATGAAAGTGGACAGCTTAACAACGTACAGAGGTATGCCACAGCCAGCAGGAAACTATTAAGCACATCCTGTCTGCATGCAGAGTCCATGCACCATCAGGATATGTGAAAAGTCATAATGCGGCACTCTGAATTCTCTACTTCCACCTGAGAGAGGTTTATGGTATATACAACGAACCAGTGCTACCATATGTGCGTCTGTAGATTGAAGCAGTTGTTGAAAATGACAGAGCTCATATCTACTGGAACTATGCTATTCCAACAACTTGGCAGATCCACGCCATATATACTCCTGCTGGACAATGAACTCAAGGAATTGTTGGTCGTCGAATTTTCCTCCCCCGCTGAAAATAATATGGTGAAGAAAGAAGAACAGAAGAGGGGAAAATACAAGGATTTAGTGTTCGAATTGGGGACCCTATATCCAAGGCATAAAGTTAGAATGGTCGTTCTAATCATAGGATATCATGGGAGCGAACTACGTGAGCAAATTGAAGATTATTCCGGCCTGCAAATACCTGACGGAGGGTTTAGCGCACAGAATGCAGAAGACAGTGTTGCTCGGATCCCTTCGAGTCATCAGGTCTCATCCACTGTGAAGGCCGCTGGCAGCTCGTTTCTTCTTTTAAGGGACGCAGTAAGGGCAGGAAGAACAACTACACCAAGGAACGTGCGAGAGGTATTTCAGCTGCAAGGAGAAGCTCCGCGATATATGGAAATCATAACTGTCTAGTAAAAACTAGGTTTCTACTAAGAACAGCTTGGCCTTCCCGATAGTCACCTACTCTTTCGGGATAGTTAACTGGAAAGTGAATGAAATTCTTGAGTTAGACCAAACCACTCTTAAAGTGATGAACTGCTCGATTCAAAGAATATAACTTTCACGAACGCAGGGAGGCAGGAGATTGCAAAGTTTGGAATACCAACATCATCAACAAACGTAGGAAATGGCAATACGAATATTGAGAAGCGAAGACCCGCTTTTGAAAATAGTAGCTCATCATGACATTAGGAACCAAGGAGCTTTCCTATTTAGGGCTGGTCAGAGAGCCTAGGAGAAGCTCAGTATAACTGGCATATCTATCGATCATGAGCTAGCAGGAATACCTATCTCGACAACAGACCAAAGAAGAGTAGGCAGAGAGTTCAGACAGGCACAACTGAAGACTGAAGAGTTTGAAGGATCGGGGCCTGTCGGAAGACCTATCCTTCGCCTTTTTGAAGTCAGCTGGGCTCAAGTCAGAAACGGAGGGATTTAGTCAAGAGGGCTTGTCAAGATGGAGTGATAAATACAAGATGGTATAAAAAGAAGATCATGATAGTGGACATCACAACAACGTGCAGTGCATGCCACAACCATCACGAAACTGTTATGCACATCCTTTGTGCTGGCACACTCCATGCCCCATCAGAATAAGTGGAAAGACACGATGCAGCACTCCGAATTCATTACTTCCATCTGAGAGAGGTACATGGTATAGACAACGAACTCGTGCTACCCTATGTGCCTCCAGAGATTGAAGAAGTTGTTGAAAATTACAGAACTCGCATCTACTGGAACTATACTATACAATCAACTCGGCAGATCTAAGCCACAAAGCCAGATATAGTCCTGCTGGATAGAGAGCTCAAGGAATTTTTTGTTGTCGAAATTTCCTCTCCTGCCAAAAACAATGTGGTGATGAAAGAAGAATAGAAGAGAGAAAATGCAAGGATTTAATTTTAGAACTAGGGATCCTGTTTCCAAAGCATAAAGTTTCGATGGTCGTACTAATCATAGGATATCCAGGCGGAATGACAGCGAACTACATGACAGAATTGAAGCTTATTCATCTCTTCAATTCAAGGGCACTGTGAGGGCAGGACGAATAACTACTCCAAGAATATGTGATGAGTTTTTTAGCGACCCAGGTAGCACACCGATATTGGTCCAATATTGGGCCAATATGGTACATTTATTGGTCCGATATTGTTTCTCTACATTGGGCCAATAACAACATGTTGACATTTTACTATGAAGTACCAATATTGGATATCAATATTGGCCCAATATAGTTTCTATATATTGGCCAGATATAGTTTATCTATATTAGGCCAACAACAAAATGTTGATATTTTACACTGAAACGCCAATATTGTATATCAATATCAGCCCAATATAGTTTTTATGTATTGGTCCAATATAGTTTACATGTATTGGCCCAATATAGTTCCTCTACATTGGGCCAATAACAAAATGTTGCTGATATTGATATCCAATATTGGCACTTCATTGTAAAATGTCAACATTTCGTTATTGGCCCAATATAGCGAAACTATATTGGGCCAATAGAGATATACAATATTGGTGCTTCATTGTAAAATGTCAACATGTTGTTATTGGCCCAATGTAGAGAAACTATATTGGGCCGATATTGATAATCAATATTGGTGCTTCATTGTAAAATGCCAACATGTTGTTATTGGGCCAATGTAGAAAAACTAAATTGGGCCAATACATAGAAAGTATATTGGGCCGATATTGATATCCAATATTGGTACTTCATTGTTGAATGTCTACATGTTGTTATTGGCCCAATGTAGAGAAACTATCTTGGGCCGATATTGATATCCAATATTGGTACTTCATTGTAAAATGTCAACATGTTGTTATTGGCCCAATGTAGAGAAACTTTATTGGGCCGATATTGATAATCAATATTGGTGCTTCATTGTAAAATATCAACATGTTGTTATTGGGCCAATGTAGAAAAACTATATTGGGCCAATACATAGAAACTATATTGGGCCGATATTGATATCCAATATTGGTACGTCATTGTAAAATGTCAACATGTTGTTATTGGCCCTATGTAGGGAAACTATATTGGGCCAATACATAGAAACTATATTGGGCCAATATTGGTGCTTCATTGTAAAATGTCAACATGTTGTTATTGGCCCAATGTAGAGAAACTATATTGGGCCGATATTGATAATCAATATTGGTGCTTCATTGTAAAATGTCAACATGTGTTATTGGGCCAATGTAAAAAAACTATATTGGGCCAATACATAGAAACTATATTGGGCCGATATTGATATTCAATATTGGCGTTTCATTGTAAAATGTCAACATGTTGTTATTGGCCCAATGTAGAGAAACTATATTGGGCCGATATTGATAAACAATATTGGCGCTTCATTGTAAAATGTCAACATGTTGTTATTGGGCCAATGCAAAGAAACTATATTGGGCCGATATTGATAAACAATATTGGCGCTTCATTGTAAAATGTCAACATGTTGTTATTGGCCCAATGTAGAGAAACTATATTGGGCCAATATATAGAAACTATATTGTGCTAATATTGATATCCAATATTGGTACTTCATTGTAAAATGTCAACATGTTGTGATTGGCCCAATGTAGAGAAACTATATTGGGCCGATATTGATATTCAATATTGGCGATTCATTGTAAAATGTCAACATGTTGTTATTGGCCCAATGTAGAGAAACTATATTGGGCCGATATTGATAAACAATATTGGCGCTTCATTGTATAATGTCAACATGTTGTTATTGGCCCAATGTAGAGAAACTATATTGGGCCAATATATAGAAACTATATTGGGCTAATATTGATATCCAATATTGGTACTTCATTGTAAAATGTCAACATGTTGTGATTGGCGCAATGTAGAGATACTATATTGGGCCGATATTGATATTCAATATTGGCGATTCATTGTAACATGTCAACATTTTGTTACTGGCCCAATGTAGAGAAACTATGTTGGGCCAATATTGATATCCAATATTGGTGCTTCATTGTAAAATGTCAACTTGTTGTTATTGGCCCAATGTAGAGAAACTATATTGGGCCGATATTGATAAACACTATTGGCGCTTCATTGTAAAATGTCAACATGTTGTTATTGGCCCAATGTAGATAAACTATATTGGAACAATATAAAGAAACTATAGTGGGCCAGTATTGATATCCAATATTGGTGGTTCATTGTAAAATGTCAACATGTTGTTATTGTCCCAATGTAAACTATATTGGGCCGATATAGATAAACAATATTGGCGCTTCATTGTAAAATGTCAACATGTTTTTATTGCCCCCAATGTAGAAAAACTATATTGGGCCAATATTTATATCCAATATTGGTACTTCATTGAATCTTGTCAACACTTTATTAGTGGTCCAATGTAGAGAATCTATATTGGGCCAATAACAAAATGTTGACATTGTAGAATAAAGCACCAATATTGGAAATGAATATCAACCCAATATCGTTATTATATATTGGCCCAGTATAGTTATTCTACATTGGACCAATAACAAAATGTTAACATCTTACAATGAAGCGCCAATATAGGTTATCAATATCGGCCTAATATAGTTTCTATATATTGGCAAAATATAGTTTATATGTATTCTCCCAATGTAGTATCTACATATTAGCCCAATATCAAAATGTTGACATTTTGCAATACAAGATATTAATATCGGCTCAATATAGTTCATACATATTCGCCAAATATAATTTCCATATAATAGCCCAGTATAATTTCTATATACTGGCCCAATAATAAAAGGTTGAACACTCACACATTATTTGAAGAGATGTGTTTCTCTCGTATAAACTATACTCGCTGCAATTATTCCAGTGGAGATATCGACATAGTGATTGAATAATTAAGAAGAAGTATCCAAAAAACATATATATTTCATTCGGCCATACATTTATTTTACAAAATATTTCTTTTATTCGTTTTTGATTTCCTCGACTGGTACCTGCAAAGTAGATTATGTTAGAGTAAGGAAAGAAAAACAAAAGAAGCAATAAACTTACTTGGTCTACATTAGCCTCCCACCATCCCTATCTCCAGTAGTCGCTAAGGGAAATCCAATAATTTGCATCATTTCAAGGTCGGTTGTGTCATGAATATTCCTTCTCACAGATTCTATAATCGAAATGTGAATTATCTTTATGAGCTAATAATATTAGAATTAGTATTTCAGCATAATGTTGTAATTTTCACTCATTACAAAATATACTGTATCAATTCACATTGGACAATGTAGGTACATCACAATCCAAAAGTTTAGTAGGTATACCTACACCTTTTTTTCGATGAACCTATACCTATTATCGAAATATTTGTAATTAATCCACACTTCAGTAGAAATATAGGCAAAATGTATAATTTCAAATAATGGTCTCAATACAATAATTAATAAGTCATTCAATAACTTCACTCACTCGAACTTGCCAAAATTAGATTGGTTTATTCTCCGATCTTTTGTTTTCTATCTGGCCATTCCACGGAGATTTAATTCCTAAGCTGTTAGCCATTCTTTTTCTTGAAACGCTTATGATTAGGGGTAGATCACATACATTTTCTGAAAAAAAGTGGACATGAAACAAATTATGATATTAAATAACATCATCAATGATTAAATTCAAGGCAAATATACAAAGAGTTTGAATTATAGGAACATATATGCATTGAAAAAGTAATAAATAAAGGAATGAACTAACCTGCAGTGTAACGAATCACTGAACAAATATCCTCTGAAACACTTCGACCGGACGCCACGAATGAAATGAAATGACTAAAACTAAAACCGCCAGAATCTCGCCTCTGCTCTGGGCTCTGGGGCACATTCTCTTTCCTTTTTCTACAGTTATGCTTTACAAATCGATAAAAACTATTCAAAATGGATATATTCCTTCCACCCTCTGTAGAATGAATAGCAACAATAGAACAGATGTTTTCTAAGATACTCGCTGGTTTTATTGCAAACACATCTGTTTGAAGCAATTTGAATCCTACCAGTCAACCAGTCTCACTATATTTCCGAGGATGTAAATAAACAGGCCGAAGTGGCTGAACTGAAAATTAAACTCTTTTGATTTTTAGAATATACGTTTCAATTTAACATTGATAGAATGAAAACGAAATAATACTATTATTATATGCAATATTATTAAATTTAAAAAATCTCTTTATAATCTATTTTTGGAGATTACAGTTCGCCCAGTTATCATCATAACAAGCAAATCAAATTCATTAAATGATTTAGAATGTCCTTCGTAGTTTCGAACTGTCAAAGCAAAACAAATTATACTTGACCTGAGATGTGACTTATTTTTATTGCATTTTTTTGTTGATTAGCATTTTAAAGCACTCACTGAAATCTATTTCTTCATCGGAGTGGAATTCTGATTAATTTGGACCATGTCACGGTAGATGAAAATAAAAAATTGGTTCAAGCCCTGATGACCGGAGCTTTCTGGCGCTCTTGTTCAAACAGACAAATTATATCTCCGAGTATTGCTTTCTCAGAGTTGGGAATGATATCAATGGATTCTTATGATATAAATGCATCATAAAGGAATTTCTATTCAAATAATAGTTTATTTATCAAAATTAAATGAGCAATCTGAGAATGAGAACTGCACCATGGAAGAAATCAAATTAAAATAGCTGAAATTGACACTCTCTTATAGAACAGGATGACATGTACGAGTATGAACATAGATCATATAATAATTCATAGATAGAATAATTATAGCATACTGTGAAAACATTCATTATTGAAATTTCGAAAAAATCATATCTCCGGAAGTATTAGCATGTTAGAGTTGAAAGTTATATCAATGGATTTTTATGGTGAAACTGCACCTTGAAAAAAAATTGAATTTGAAATATGTAAGTTAAAAAAATTCTTTTTTTCGTTACTCCAAAATCATCTGGCATATTTTACCCACTAACTCAACCGAGATAATTATCTCTCATATCTACTATGAAAATTTCAACTGCGTAGCTCATTATGTTCGAGAGTTATTGTAGAACCAAAATTTAAAAATTTAAAAAAAAATTTTTTGACACTTTACGGCCGCCGTTCAATACAAAACTTCGCATGCGTATAAAGGTAATTATTCTACAATTTGATGCTGAATTTCAGATAGATCGAGTTATCGGTTTCGGAAATATTCATAAAAAATGTTTTTACTAAAAACGGCCATAACTCCGAAACCGATTGGTGGATTTCGCCCGTTAACGAACTCGTCTGAGATATTTACGCTCCTAACCTACCCTGAAAATTTCAATCCTCTTACTTCTTTCGTTCGAAAGTTATCGTGTTAACGGACGGTCGGACAGAATCGATTTCGACCACGGATTCTTGATCAGTGAGTCGAAGCAAATCATTTGAGAACATTTTCAGCCAAAAATTCGAAAATTACAGACATTTGGGCAATTAAATTGATAAGCACTCTGTTCCGACGAACAAGAACGCCAAAAACGCACCCCAATATTAGATATTATATCATCATGTTGAATTGTATATGTTTATTGAGGTTTAATTGAAATTTCAAGGATTGTGTCAGTTCCTTTTGGAGGTATTGCTTTTATGAGGTCATCCACGATTTTTTTTTAGAAGGTTAACTTAAATGGTAATTTTGATATGCATGGTTCTAACTGAGAATCCATTACATAAAGTGATAGTATTGGACTTAGTTTTGATCCCATGTGCAGCCGAATAGTTGAATGTAGTATTTCCCCTCAAATACGAAGTTTTCTGACTACAGTAGGAATAAGAAGAACTAACTTCATAGTTAAGTTCAAATTTGTTAATAGCTCTTATTGCGATTTCAAAAGTATCATTGACATAGTACTCATTGTTAGCATCATAAGCATTTGTTAAAATTTCTGTTATAAATGACGCCAAATTTGTTGTTCGTCGTTTCCCTAATTTGGAAAATCAAATAAGTAGTATATGATATAGTAATCCCAAGATTGGACATTGGATGCAGTGCTACTTCGCAATATAAAATTCTCTATATTGGGCCATTATTGGAAGCAGTACTGATTTACAATATTGTCCCGATAAAGTTAGAAAATTCTCAGATTTGAAATTTCAATATTGGCCTAACATCGATTGCAGTACTAATTCACAATATTAGCCCAATATATAAATCCCAATATTAAACCACTATTTGATGCAGCTCAAATCCGCAAAATTCACCGGCTATTGAAATCCCGATATTGGAGGCAGTACTCATATACATTAAATGTAGGCCGATTTAGTTTTGTCCATATGGATACAATATTGGCGGCCTCAAACAGGCACATTATTGGCTAGATCTTGAAATTTCAATATTGGTCTGATACTACAGGACGTACTAGTTCAAAATAGGGGCCCAATATAGAAATCCCAATATATTAGGCCAATATTGGATGCAGCACTAATTCATAATATTGGCCGGATATAGATATCCCAATATTTGGCCAATATTGGAGGAGGTACTTATATACAATATAGTTTTGTCAATTCGGAGCCAATATAAACTTGGATTGAATTCATAATATTATTACAAACGGTTTTCCTAACAACATCGTGCCAACCCAATATATTATCGGAAACAACAAGTCACAATTCAAAGAGGTGAACTGTGGCTTACTGCCAATAACTAAAGAAGACACACGGTGAAATATTCATTGATTTTGAACATCAACGAATATTCCAGCTCGACCAAGCGGAATATTTGTTGATGGTTAAAATCAATCAATATTTCACCATGTGGCTTCTTTAACAAGTCACCATATTGGCAAGATCTTGAAACACTAATATTGAGGCAATATTGGAGGCAATAATAATTCACGATATTGGCCCAATATGAAAATCTCAATATTCGACCAATATTGGATGCAGAATTTATTCATAATATTGGCCGTATATAGAAATCCCAATATTGGGAAAACATTGGAAGCAGTACTCATATTCAATATTGGCCAATATTGCTTTGCCAATTCGGGGCCAATATTGGCGGTAGCAAGAAGTCACAATATTGGCTAGATCTCGAAACTCTAATATTGGGCCAATATTAGAGGCAATACTAATTTACAATATTGGCCCAATATGGAAATCGCAATATTCGACCAATATTAGATGCACCATTAATTCATAATATTGGCCGGATATAGAAATACAATCTTTGGGGTAATATTGGAGGGGGTACTTATATTCAATATTGGGCAATATGGTTTTGCCAATTCGGTCCCAATGTTGGCGGTAACAACAAGTTACAATATCGGCTAGATCATGAAACTGTAATATTGGGCCAATGTTGGAGACAATACTTATTCACAATATTGGCCCAATGTGGAAATGTCAATATTCGACCAATATTGAATGCAGCATTAATTCATAATATTGGTCGGATATAGAAATCCCAATATTGGAGTAATATTGGAGGCAGTACCCACATTCAATATTGGCCAATATGGATTTGCCAATTCGGTGCCAATATTGGCGGTATAAAAAAGTTACAATGTTGGCTAGATCATGAAACTGTAATATTGGGCCAATGTTGGAGGCAATACTTATTCACATTATTGGCCCAATATAGAAATCTCAATATTCGACCAATATTGGATGCAGCATTAATTCATAATATTGGCCGGATATAGAAACACCAATATTGGGGTAATATTGGAGGTAGTACTCATATTCAATATTGGCCAATATAGTTTTGCCAATTCGGTGCCAATGTTGGCGGTAACAACAAGTTACAATATTGGGTAGATGATGAAACTGTAATATCGGGCCAATGTTGGAGGCAATACTAATTCACAATATCGGCCCAATATGGATATATCAATATTCGACCAATATTGGATGCAGCATTTATTCATAATAATGGCTGGATATAGAAATCCCAATATTGGGGTAATATTGGGGGCAGTACTCATATTCAATATTGGCCAATATAGTTTTGCCAATTTGGGGCCAATATTGGCGGTAGGAAGAAGTCACAATGTTGGCTAGATCTTGAAAATGTAATATTGGGCCAATGTTGGAGGCAATACTAATACACAATATTGACCCAATATGGAAATCTCAATATTCGACCAATATTGGATGCAGCATTAATTCATTATATTGCCCGGATATAGAAACCACAATATTGGGGTAATATTGGGGCAACACTCATATTCAATATTGGCCAGTATAGTTTTGCCAATTTGGGGCCAATATTGGCGGTAGGAAGAAGTCACAATGTTGGCTAAATCTTGAAAATGTAATATTGGGCCAATGTTCGAGGCAATACTGATTCACAATATTGGCCCAATATCTAAATCACAATATTTGACCCATATTGGATGCAGCACTAATTCACAATATTGGCTAGATCTTGAAACTGTAATATCGGGCCAATATTGGAGGCACTACTAATTCCCAATAATGGTCCAATATAGAAATACCAATATTCGACCAATACTGGAAGCAGCCCTAATTCATAATATTGGCCAGATATAGAAATCCCAATATTGGGGTAATATTGGAGGTAGTACTCATATTCAATATTGGCCAATATGATTTTGCCAATTCGGTGCCAATGTTGGCGGTAACAACAAGTTACAATATTGGCTAGATCATGAAACTGTAATATCGGGCCAATGTTGGAGGTAATACTAATTCACAATATTGGCCCAATATGTAAATATCAATATTCGACCAATATTGGATGCAGTATAAATTCATAATATTGGCCGGATATAGAAATCCCAATATTGAGGTAATATTGGAGGCAGTACCCTTATTCAATATTGGCCAATATAGTTTTGCCAATTCGGTGCCAATAATGGCGGTAACAACAAGTTAAAACGTTGGCTAGATCAAAAAACTTTAATATTGGGACAATGTTGGAGGCAATACTAATTCACATTATTTGCCCAATATAGAAATCTCAATATTCGACCAATATTGGATGCAGCATTAATTCATAATATTGGCTGGATATAGAAATCCCAATATTGGGGTAATATTGGAGGCAGTACCCGCATTCAATTTTGGCCAATATAGTTTAGCCAATTCGGTGCCAATATTGGCGGTAACAACAAGTTACAATATTGGCTAGATCATGAAACTGTAATATTGGGCCAATGTTGGAGGCAATACTAATTCACAATATCGGCCCAATATGGAAATCACAATATTCGACCAATATTGGATGCAGCATTAATTCATAATAATGGCTGCATATAGAAATCCCAATATTGGGGTAATATTGGAGGCAGTACTCATATTCAATATTGGCCAATATAGTTTTGCCAATTTGGGGCCAATATTGCCGGTAGGAAGAAGTCACAATGTTGGCTAGATCTTGAAAATGTAATATTGGGCCAATGTTGGAGGCAATACTAGTTCACAATATTGGCCCAATATGGAAATCTCAATATTTGACCAATATTGGATGCAGCATTAATTCATTATATTGCCCGGATATAGAAACCCCAATATTGGGGTAATATTGGGGGCAGTACTCATATTCAATATTGGCCAATATAGTTTTGCCAATTTGAGGCCAATATTGGCGGTAGGAAGAAGTCACAATGTTGGCTAGATCTTGAAAATGTAATGTTGGGCCAATGTTCGAGGCAATACTAATTCACAATATTGGCCCAATATCTAAATCACAATATTTGACCCATATTGGATCCAGCACTAATTCACAATATTTTCTAGATCTTGAAACTGTAATATTGGGCCAATATTGGAGGCACTACTAATTCCCAATATTGGTCCAATATAGAAATACCAATATTTGACCAATACTAGAAGCAGCCCTAATTCATTATATTGGCCAGATATAGAAATCACAATATTGGGGTAATATTGGAGGTAGTACTCATATTCAATATTGGCCAATATTATTTTGCCAATTCGGTGCCAATGTTGGCGGTAACAACAAGTTACAATATTGGCTAGATCATGAAACTGTAATATCGAGCCAATGTTGGAGGTAATACTAATTCACAATATTGACCCAATATGGAAATATCAATATTCGACCAATATTGGATGCAGTATAAATTCATAATATTGGTCGGATATAGAAATCCCAATATTGAGGTAATATTGGAGGCAGTACCCACATTCAATATTGGCCAATATAGTTTTGCCAATTCGGTGCCAATAATGGCGGTAACAACAAGTTAAAATGTTGGCTAGATCATGAAACTGTAATATTGGGACAATGTTGGAGGCAATACTAATTCACATTATTTGCCCAATATAGAAATCTCAACATTCGAGCAATATTGAATGCAGCATTAATTCATAATATTGGTCGGATATAGAAATCCCAATATTGGGGTAATATTGGAGGCAGTACCCACATTCAATATTGGCCAATATGGTTTTGCCAATTCGGTGCCAATATTGGCGGTAACAAAAACATACAATGTTGGCTAGATCATGAAACTGTAATATCGGGCCAATGTTAGAGGCAATACTAATTCACAATATTGGCCCAATATGGAATTCTCAATATTCGACCAATATTGGATGCAGCATTAATTCATAATATTGGCTGGATATAGATATCCCAATATTGAGGTAATATTGGAGGCAGTACCCGCATTCAATATTGGACAATATAGTTTAGCCAATTCGGTGCCAATATTGGCGGTAATAACAAGTTACAATATTGGCTAGATCATGAAACTGTAATATTGGGCCAATGTTGGAGGCAATACTAATTCACAATATTGGCCCAATATGGAAATCTCAATATCCGACCAATATTGGATGCAGCTTTAATTCATAATATTGCCCGGATATAGAAATCCCAATATTGGGGTAAAATTGGGGGCAGTACTCATATTCAATATTCGCCAATATAGTTTTGCCAATTTGGGGCCAATATTGGCGGTAGGAAGAAGTCACAATGTTGGCTAGATCTTGAAAATGTAATATTGGGCCAATGTTCGAGGCAATACTAATTCACAATATTGGCCCAAAAGCTAAATCACAATATTTGACCCATATTGGATGCAGCACTAATTCACAATATTGGCTAGATCTGGAAACTGTAATATTGGGCTAATATTGGAGGCACTACTAATTCTCAATATTGGTCCAATATAGAAATTCCAATAGTTGACCAATATTGGAAGCAGCCTTAATTCATAATATTGGCCAGATATAGAAATCCCAATATTGGGTTAATATTGGAGGTAGTACTCATATTCAATATTGGCCAATATGGTTTTGCCGATTCGGTGCCAATGTTGGCGGTAACTACAAGTAACAATATTGGCTAGATCATGAAACTGTAATATTGGGCCAATGTTGTAGGTAATACTAATTCACAATATTGGCCCAATATGGAAATCTTAAAATTCGACCAATATTGGATGCAGCATTAATTCATAATATTGGCTGGATATAGAAATCCCAATATTGGGGTAATATTGAAGGCAGTACCCCACATTCAATATTGGCCAATATAGTTTATCCAATTCGGTGCCAATATTGGCGGTAACAACAAGTTACAATAATGGCTAGATCAAGAAACTGTAATATTGGGCCAATGTTGGAGGCACTACTAATTCACAATATTGGCCCAATATGAAAATCTCAATATTCGACCAATATTGGATGCAGCATTAATTCATAATAATGGCTGGATATAGGAATCCCAATATTGGGGTAATATTGGGGGCAGTACTCATATTCAATATTGGCCAATATAGTTTTGCCAATTTGGGGCCAATATTGGCGGTAGGAAGAAGTCACAATGTTGGCTAGATCCTGAAAATGTAATATTGGGCCAATCTTCGAGTCAATACTAATTCACAATATTGGCCCAATATCTAAATCACAATATTTGACCAATATTGGATGCAGCACTAATTCCCAATATTGGCTAGATCTTGAAACTGTAATATTGGGCCAATATTGGAGGCAGTACAAATTCTCAATATTGGTCCAATATAGAAATACCAATATTTGACCAATATTGGAAGCAGCCCTAATTCATAATATTGGCCAGATATAGAAATCCCAATATTTGGCCAATATTGGAGGTCGTCCTCATTTACAATATTGACAAATTTCTTATCGCCAATATAGGGCCAATATTGGCGGTAGCAACAAGTACAATATTGGATATATATTGAAATTCCAATATAGGGCCAATATTGGGGATAAATAGATTTACTATGAATCTATGTATCTATATTGGGCCAATATAAAATCGATACTCCGCCAATATAGTGTGCTACCTGGGGAGTAACCAAATAGCAACTTTAGTCTCACACTCCAGAGAGAGCGGAACCTCTCAGGGTAAACATATACAAGTAGTTTCCTTTCATGCGGGCAAAAACACGTGACTTTATTCCATGAAAAACATAGACACTGTATTAGTAATGCATTTAAAACAAATATACGAATAAACTCCAATTATTATGGAAATGATGAAGGCTACATTGGAAAGTCAAAGATTGACAGACAACTGATCTCCTTGACCAAAAATAAACTTATACATCCATAATAGATGGAATTCTGTGCAATAGGCATGTTGAAATACTTGCTAAGAAAGCAATAAAGGCTTTAATGGCCGGTGAGACTTGGGGCTGCAACCCTAAGATACTGCGATGGATGTACGTCATGATCTTGAGACCCATAATCACGTATGTGGGTAGTCTGGTATACAAAAATAAGCCAGAATAGTACGAGAAAAACCCCCGACAAAGTACAAAGGCTGGCCTGTGTGTATATCATTGAAGCTATGGGAACCTGTCCTACCAGGGCACTTGAGATTATCAAAAATCTCACACCACTTCATCTTGTGATAGATAAAATGGCCCATAAGGCCATTCTCAGAATATATTAGGAAAGGAACAGGTTATGAGAGAATTCAAAACCAGAAAGCCTTGTCCTCTCTTACTAGGTACATTTCATCTGCCAATCTTCCTAGTGACGAAATGATTAAGAAAGTCATCATCGAAAAGAACTTCACTACGATACTCAGTAGGAGAAAAGACTGGGATAGGAAATCCACCACCCAAGTTCTTGAAAGAAGTGCCATTAAATGGTACACAGACGGTTCAAAAACCACTAGAGGAGCTGGCGCTGGAGTATAAATATGGGACAGACTCCAATAATGCTCATTATTCGCTAGGTTCCTATCCGATCATCTTTCAGGCAGAAGTACTTGCAATTGAAATAACCGTGGAAATGAACCTAGAAAGAAACTATCAGAGATGTGATATAGCAATCAACTCTGACAGTCAAGCTGTTATTGAAGCTCTGAGCTCCCTTGATATCGAGTCTAAGCTAATATGGGAGTGCCAAAGAAAACAGGGATGTATCCTTTCTCCCCTGTTGTTTAATGTATACTCTGACCAGGTCTTCAAAGAAGCTCTGAATAATGCGTCAGATGGCATAAAGGTCAACGGAAGATTGATCAACAACATAAGATACGCCGATGACACGGCCATCATAGCAGATACACCAGAGGGGTTACAGAGGTTAATAGATGCCATTTCGATCACAGGCGAAACAATGGGTCTGAAAATTAACGCCACAAAAACAAAAGTAATGGTGGTAAGCAGTGCTCCGAACACACACTGTAACATCCGAATAAATGGTCAAGCTATAGAACAAGTTAACAAGTTCAAATATCTGGGAAGCTGGATCACTCAGGCTCTGGATCCTGAAGTAGAAATAAGGGCAAGAATTGAAATGGCGAGATGTGCATTTGTCAAAATGAAATCCCTGCTAACAGACTCCACACTCTCGTTGGACATTCGATACAGATTTGTGAAGACATACATTAACTCTATTCTGCTGTATGGTGTGGAGACATGGACCCTGGGAGTTAGAGCAACGAACCGTTTGGAAGCATTCGAGATGTGGTTGTTTCGAAGAATGCTGAAAATCCCATGTACAGACCACATTACAAATGAGGAAGTCTTGAGACGCATGGGTAGAGAACGGAAAATGTTAAAAAGGATAAAAAAACGGAAGACAGCATATCTCGGCCACATCTACAGAGGAGACAAATATAACCTATTGAAACTTGTCATCGAAGGAAAAATAGAGGGAAGGAGAGGACCAGGATGAAGAAAATGTTCATGGTTGAAGAACATTCGGGACTGGACCAACCTAAATACACACGAACCACTAATAGCAACTCAAGATAGGGAAAAATTTGCCATAATTGTTACCAATCTTCAGTAATGGAGAAGGGACCGAAAGAAGAAGAAAGAAAACTTGATGAAATGGACTAGAACAACTCCTTGGTCTGGGTTCCTGGTGTCGCGGGAATGGAAGAAAATGAGGAGGCCAACACACTTGCCAAGAAAGGAGCACAAACCCCTTTTATTGGCCCGGATGCCTACTGTGGGGTTGATAGATACACCTACAAAAGTGAATTTCGGATGAAAGAACGCAGGGGAACGTTACCCCCAGAAATATATATAATATATACAAGGGTTAAATTTAGCATATTTCGAATTTATAACAGAATATTCTCCATTTTTCACGTTGATCGACGAATGAGAACGGTGCAATTGACATTGCACATTGATGTGGGATGCCAAGAATTCTATGGCCAAAATTACGCGTCGTCTTAGTTCATTCATAAATCCTGGGAGTTTTATATCTGGTGGTCATCTGTGGAATTATTTCTATGGTTTCGACCCAAAATTTGAAAATACGGACTGAATGATAGCGCCCTTTAGTACGAGCGCGCAATAAATGATTGTCTTGAATCGATTTATTGAAATTTCAAACTGAAAGCCTGTCACCGAACGAACCCCTATTTCCTTAATCGCGTGGAAACTGCGAAGATATGTTAATGTAATGTAAAAAAATTCCGAATTATAGATCGAATCCATCATTGTTAAAACGTGAAAACACACAATATGGGCTATTTTCCGGGAGGCGAGACCGCTCTTAATATATATTATGTCCCATAAAATTATATCAGCGCCGGAATATGTATATAAGTATCCTTTCTTGACGATAAAACGTACCCTTCATATGTTATAGATCTATAGATCACCCTCTTTTCTACAAAAATAGCCATAAAAATATTATATGCTCTTTTCGCAAGAATAATGTAAAATCACTTTGGTGTAAGAGCATATTTATTTCGGCTCTTTATATATTGCGGAGTACCTTCCTTTTTAGGGAAGGAAATATCATTTTTTTCCGTAACTTACACGGTGATATATGTTTACATAGGAAATGCATGCGTTATCAACCCACGCTGGCTACTTCATTCTTTCGAAGGGTTTTTAGGAACGCATAATTCCTCGGCATCTGTTTCTATGCTAATGATGATATCATGGAGAAGTAATAAAAATCTGTAGTGGACACTCTTAATTCGAATTTACCATGGTAAATTCGAATTAAGTGTCCAATACAGGAGAATGGACAACATAATTTACCATGGTAAATTCGATTAAGGGTGTCCAATACAGAAGTATGGACAATAGAACTTACGCGCAAAAGCTTCTGACTTCACGTCAGTGCTTGAACCAATTTTTTTTTTCGTGATTTTTTTTTAATTTTCTAGGGGTAGGTACGGTTCTTAAAATTTTTTTTTTCGTCATTTTTTTCAAATTTTCTAGGGGTACGGTTCTTACAAAATTTTAAACACGTCTTTATGTTGATTTTCTACTACTAGTTACCAAGCACCAATTCGATCGAATATTTATTTTTTGAGTTATCAAGGAAATAATATTCCAGGTGGGTATAGCTCGGAAACCATTAGACCGATTATGCCCAAAAACGAACTCAACTCTCCCTCTCGGATACGCAACCTACCCTGAAAATTGCAAGTCCCTATCTCCTTTAGTTCGAAAGTTATCGAGGCAACGGTAACCCATCTACTGAACTCACACAATAATGCTCGAATCTCCAACAATATTTAACCGATCGTATTAAAACTTGAAACTACGAAGGCTCTTGCAAAATTTCAGCAATTTCAAACGAATAGTTACTGATATATAGAGTTTTTTTTTTCAATGATTTATTAAAAATTTTCTACAAATGCTATTCTCACCAAATTTTGCAAACATTTTCGCGTTGGCATTCTACAACTAATAACCATGTTTGAATTCAATCGGTTCAGTATTTTTCGAGTTAATGAGGAACAAAAAACCACCATATTTCATAAAATTTCAGATGGCTATAACTCTAAAACCACTTGGCCGATTATGCTCATAAATAACTGAAATGTCGCGTTCTGTTGCACATCCTAACCTGAAAATTTGAAGCCGCTATCTCTTTCCGTTCTCAAGTTATCGTGACAACAAAAATATTTTTTAATAATTTTTTTAAAATTTTCTAGCCATACGATTCGGACAAAGTTTCACGAACGTGCTTAGGTTCATATTCTACAACTACTCACCAAGTTTCAATTCGATCAGATTTATATTGGTTGAAAACAAAATTATTACTCGGAAACCACTGGGCCGATTATGCCCATTAACGAACTTGTCCGTCGTATTGGGATGCGCCACCGACCCTGAAAATTTCAAGTTGCTAGCTCTTTCCGTTCTCAAGTTATCGTGGCAACGGCCGGACAGAATCAAATTTGACCTCGAATTCTTCATTGGGGAGTCGAACCGAATCGTTTGAGACCATTTTCGTCAAACAATTCGAAAGTTACAGACATTTGGGCAGAAGGATAACGCGATGTTCCCCAGAACATACGCGCAAAAATAACTCAGAGGAGAAGGTTATCGAACGAATTTAGGTTAATTTTTTTTTAAATGACGTGAAGCCTGAGTATTTTCATATATTATTAGATATGAAAATTACTAATATACAGATGTTTTTTGCGAATTGTCAACTGATAATTTCTCATGGCACAACCTTACGATTGGACTGATTTGTTTCATATGAATTACTCTCGCAATACACTATGGAAAATAGACCAAAGCTATACAGGGTGTTTTTTATCTCATGGCACAATTGTATGATTGAACTGATTTGTTCACTCTTTATTTTCGACCTTATTATGGGACCTTACACCAACACAAACACAGCACTGTTCATTGTTGAACCAATAGTGAATGTATGTATTCGAATGGGACCTTACACAGCACGGTTCATTTTCGAACCAACAGTGAATGTATGTAATTGAATGGGTCCTTGCGTCATCACAGACACAGCAATGTTTATTTTCGACCTAACAGTAAATGTATGTATTTAAGCCGAAACTAATGATTTGAGAACATTGTCGGCCAAAAAGTGGACCAGTTTCTTTGGGCGCTTATGTTTACAGTCGGATTTATAATCTTGGAAATATTGGGAATATTATTTTTCTTCCTAGAGCTAAGCAGCGTTCTGGCTATAAATTTGAACAGCGCGCCAAAGCTCCTGGCCACAGAGCTTTTCTAACTTGTTCCAATTCTATTTGATATAATTTCTAATATATTCTCGAACTAAAAAGTAAAAATCAAAATGCAAGCATTTAAGGGTTAGTGCAAAATTTGCGGCGGTTTTTCTCCTGACTCTTCGAGATGTTCCGTCAGCGTTATTTCTCTTGCATTACTAATTCCATCCCCGCGTCGCAGCACCTCAAACGACATTTTAATGTCCCCCTCCGTCTTTTAATAAGTCTCCGTGCGCGACAAAATAAAATATTCATTCGCACAAAGCCAATTTGATCCCCGAATTTAAAGTTGAGCAATTATGCGTGCTCACAGCCAAGTCGGTTGCGACGACACAACAATCGCGGCCCACTATATAGATTTTCGTAACAATAACATGTGACAGTTGCGTGATGGATCACTAGACAATATGGAAGGAAAGCCCTTCGGGAGGATGTCGATAAGGCCGTTATTTGACCGTTTGGAGGATACAGTCGGCTGCCACGTTGTCGCACGCGGGGATTTATCGGAATATGACGGTGATGGATCTTGGCGAGCACAGATATTGAGTAAGTGGATTCTGTGTACGTAGGGTGATTTATAATTATATCTTCTTGGATAACACTATTTTTGTATGGAGTTTCGTGGTTATAACTTTTTAGGTGAAAAACATTGGACGTGTGACGGACAGACGGAATGTTTTAGTCATAATAAGATAATTTAGAATAATGTGTTTATGGTTTTAGTCGATTCCGGTTTATTCGTATATTATTTCCTAAATGAACGTTGGGAATCGAGAAAACAGCGAGCCATCATTTTGCCACAATGTCTGTATTTTTCGAATTTTTTGCCGAAAATGGTCTCAAACGATTGAGTTCGACTCACTGCTGAATAAATTTTTAAGATGCATTTTCGCATAAGAATCCATCGGTATAATTTTCAACCCTAACAAGCTAATACTTTCGGAGATATGATTTTTCAGTTCGAAAAGCGCCAAAGCTCCTCTCCACAGGGTTTCCCACATTTGATTAATAAATGACAATCAAATTTTTTTTTTTTATTCCAAAGTTTCACAACGTAGAAGAAAATGTTTCAGGGTGGCAACGCCGGCACGGTCCCCGTTGTAACGAAGTCGAATGGGGCTTCACTTTGGTGCTGTCAAATTATGATTTATGTTTTGCTTTAAATTCATCTCCGCGAGGACGTTTCTGTTGGCAATATATACGTCTTATTATTCGATTAGCCGATGCCTCCATCACCATCCATCCATCCGGCATTCAGCCATCCATCGCTCAAAGGGTGAAGCCTTTCGCATTGGTTCTCACGAAGACCCCGACACACAGACGTCATCTAGCGCCCAAGTAACAAACGTCGGCCTAATTACCAATTTGTTTCGATCCAAATGAGCCTCAATGGGGTCGCTTTCAAGATGGGCATATGAATCTTTGGAATCGTGCAGCAGAAAACTTGTGTATCAATCCCTGAAACATATAGGGTGAATATTTATGTTGTACAGTGGCGGAAACCGAAATGTGGACGTTTTTTTTTCATATTGTAAATATGGCTCCATCCATATACATCCATGAATATCTGTGGCTATATCGCGAGGTTGTTGACTATGTTGTCTATGGTCGTTGACAATAAAACGTCAGAATTTATTGAGGTAATTTCAAATAAACGGAAATACATAATAATAAAATGCCCCACCATTCAAACGATGGTGAAAAAAATAGGTTCAAGCCCTGTGCATAGGAGCTTTTTGGCGCTCTTGTTCAAACAGACAAATTATATCTCCGAAAGTATGGGTTTCTCAGAGTTGGGAATTATATCAATGGATTCCTATGATAGAAATGCACCATGTAAGAAATTTAATTAAAAAAAAGTGTCGTTTAAAAAAATGCTTCAAAAATTGTCTTTAAAAATAAAGAGAAATCTACAATGCCTCAATGCCTTGATGCTTTAAAAATTGTCATTAAATTTATTTATCAAGATTAAAGGAGCAATCTGCAATGATTCAACCTCGTGGAATGGGTTGTTGCAACATACACTCGCTGCATAGCTTTCAGAACTCGAAATACCTAGGGAAAGTATCATCAAAATGCCTAGAGCAAGGCTGGAGACAACCATAGCAGATTGTCCATTTATTCCTGATATTTGAGTAGGTAGTGGACTACGAAGAAATTATTTTAATAGTTCAAAATATATTAATAAAATACTATCCTCTTTTCATAATTCAAAATTTAATAGTTCATACCACTAAAACATTCTAATCTGTATTATGAACCTTAACTCAAGAAAAAATGTTTGATACACAAATGTAGATCCATATTTCAGTATTTTTTTGCTAGCAACATTATGAAAATACTGTATATAGGAACATATCTCACTACTTAAGGAAGTAAAAGGTAATATTAACCTCAGTGGTCAACGAACAGTAATTTCTTTTGATGATTCCATTATGTTCTTCTTTCCTATTGCCTCCATAAACTACATCAAAGCAGTCTTGTATATATATTCAAATTCAAGAATCGAATACTTGCTTTCTAAGAGGAAATAATAACTACGAATTGATAATCTCTAATAGCTAGAAAAGATGACATTTATGAATAGTGATCTCAGACAGATTCTGTGTTCACATTCTGTGAATACATAGAACTTACGATGTATTATTGAAACTTTGAAACATCATATCTCCGAAAGTATCAACTTGTTAGAGTTGAAAATAATAACAATGGATTCTTATGATGAAACTGCATCTTAAAAAAATTTGAATTCAAAAGTTGTAAAAAAAATATTTTTTATCGTTACTCCGGAACAATTGAACCGATTTTGCCCAATAACGAACTTAACCGAGATATTTATCCCTCAAACCTACTCTGAAAATTTCAACTGTCTAGCTCATTCCGTTCGAGAGTTATCGTGTTATCGACCAGCCGGACAGAATCGATTTCGAACACGGATTCTTGATCAGTGAGTCAAACCGAATCGTTCAAGACCATTTTCAGCCAAAAATTCGAAAATTACAGTCATTTGGGCAAATTGATATCTATTCCGAGGAACAAGAGCGCCAAAAATGTGGGCAATTGCCAAACTGGAGGAGAATTGGTCTCTAGATGCGACAGCAGGAGCCTTAAATGTCAGTAGAACTTATATTTTCAACTTGAAGCGACGCTGGCAGGAAGGGCGCATTTAACGTCTGTTCCGAGTTAGAATTAGAATAATATCTGATCAAAATGAAGACAATGCACTTATAAATAGTATTAAGGGGCATCCATTCGCAACTGCTGTTGAAGCGTGTCAGTCCACTGATTTCCCTGGGTCCATAAGTAAGATCCGGGCGAAACAGAATCAATGAAGATAACTTAAAAACTATTCTGCAGCAAAGAAGGCATTCTTAACAGAAGACCATAAAATGAAGAGATTGAAGTTCGTAAATGAATATTTGAATATAGATGATAATTTTTGGACCACCGTAATTTTTTTTAATGAAAAAAATTTTCAATCGTGCAGCAGTGGACAACTTCGGGTTTATAGATTTCGAAACTAAAAGTATGACGAGGATTACGTCCACTCTGTAAGAACTAGTGGTCGCTTTTCAGTGAGTGCGTGGACTTGAGTAAGCATCTGTGGAACAGGTGTCTACTGGAAAATAGATGGAAGCTCAACAGGCGAACATTACAAAGAAATATCAGAAAATGTAATGATACCTTCGGTTACACAGGTGTTTCCTGAAAACATTGCAAGCGGCCTTCATAGTTGATGGGACCTGATGACTCGAAGTGATCCGAGCAACATCGCTTTCTGCATTCTGTGAGCTAAATCCTCGGCCAGAGATTTGCAGGCCGGAATAATCTTCAATTCGGTCCCGTAGTTGGCTCTCATTCCGCCTAGGCATCCTATGATTAGTATGACCATCCTAACCTTATGCCTTGGATACAGGATCCCAAGTTCAAACATTAAATCCTTATATTTCTCCCTCTTCTGTTCTTCTTTCATCACCACATTATTTTCTGCGGGGGAGGAAAATTCGACGACAAACAATTCGTTGAGTTCTTTTTCTAGTAGAAGTATATCTGGCTTTATGGCGTGCATCTACCGAGTTGATGGAATCGCATAGTTCCAGTAGATGCGAGCCCTGCTATTTTCAAAAACTGCTTCAATCTCCAGAGGAACATATGGAATCACTGGTTCCTTGTCTATACTATAAACCTCTCTCAGATGGAAGTAGAGAATTCGGAGTGCCGCATTGTGTCTTTCCACATATCCTGATCGAGCATGGACTTTGCAAGCTGACAGAATGTGCATAATAGATTCTTGCTGGCTGTGGCATGCTCTGCACGTTGTGGGGGTGTCCACTTTCATACCATCTGGTATTTAACCCCATCTTGACAAGCTATAACAAATCCCTCCGTTTCCGACTTGAGTCCAGCGGACTTCAAAAAGGCGAAGGATAATTCTTTCGACACGCCCTGATCTTTCGAACTCCTGAAGTATATGGAGTGCAAGTGTTTACTCATGTGATCTTCGCGAGTTTCTTCAGCCTTATCTCTCTGCCAACTCATCTTTGGTCTGTTGGCGAGGTAGGTGTTCCTGCTAGCTCATGATCGATGGATATGCCGGTTATTCAGAGCTTCTCCAAAGCTCTCTGACCAGCCTTAAATAGGAAAGCTCCTTGATTCCTGATTTCATGCTGAGCCACCATTTTTCAGAATCGGGTCTTCGCTTCTCAATATCCTTATTGCCATTTCCAACGTTTGTTGATGGTGTTGGTATTCCAAACTTTGCAAACCTCTGCATCCCTGCGTTCGTGGATGGTATATCCTTTGAATCGAGCAGTTGGGATGCAGGCTACGATTCATGTTCATCACTTTACGAGTGGTTCTGTCTAGCTCGAGAATTTCATTCACTGTCCAGTTAACTGGACAGCCGATTGTTATATTTATGATCAATCCATGTATAATTTGATGGAAATAAATTGTGTATCTATGAACAGTTATTCGTGTATCACCCTGTATAGGGACTTGTAGGAATGCAAAAATTACTAGTCAACTTTTGGTACGAATAATTTTTGGGATTCAAATTTTTCAGAAATTAATTTAATCTTGTCTATTATTGAACTGTGTGAAGTTATGAGTTCCTATTTAATTTTAACCCGTGTAAATGAGATCGGAAAGTTAATTATGCTCGACGAAATTAACTAGAATATAACATAATAGCACAATAAAATCAGTTCTTATATGTACAGTCGTATCGATATGAAGGAAGTAGGGTTATTAAGCAATTCGTTTCGGATGGAATACTTACATTACAATACATTAGTGCTCATAAAATTGGTTGATAAAGCCACGTTATTTAATACGATGGTTTCAGCTCTTGAATCATTTGGTATGTAGAGAACTGTTTTTTTGGTTTTGTGACTGCTGATTTCAATCGAGAATATACCGGGACGAAAGTGGACTTTTCCCAGTGAATTGCATTTATTTCTGACCATTCAGACTATTCATTATAGCTCCGTTACTTAGTTAATATTTCAAGTTCAAATTTTTTCAAACCACAGCATACATATTTTCAGTAATCATACAAAATTCTCATACTTATATGGTATATATATATATATTTTTTTCTCTCTGGCAAATATTTTAGTGATACTTCATAATTCAAATTGCAGTTGCTTATTTAACTTTTTTTTCCAATGAATATTTTCAGTACCTAATATTTTTCTTCTAATTATGGTTGTCTAGTACGTTTTTGTACTAGTTTACATAATATTGCAAAATTCTGATTCTTGATTAATTTTGAAAAGTTTTGAATTTTTTTTAAGTTCAATATTGTTTGGTGTAATTTCTTGAACCTGTTTGACAGTCTTCATAAGGTTATATAAATGAAAACATATTTTATTTTTCCATAAATTATAATCAAGTGGTTATATAAGTAGATGCTGAATCGTGTGAATTCAGACAATTTTCTTTGTACACGAACTGTCAGCTGATCTTGATGAAGTGAGGTACTCCAATATATTTTCGTTGTCTTTAAATATTATCTATAGATATTCCTAAGTATAGTCTAAGAATTTTATAGAAGACTTGATAGTGGGAAAATAGAGAAACTCCAAGATTCTTTTTTTTTTGTATTTATTTCATCCTAACATCGAATTGCTAATTTACTATAATTACGGAAATTTACAATATCTTCATTTCAATTTCCTAACCATCGGTATTTACGTATTTAGTAGATGTGATAATTTTTTTAATTTGAAGAGTCACTCAATCAAATACGTTGGCGCCCTTTTCTAAAACATCGTGAACCCACGCCGTCTCCACTGACAGCTGACCGCGGATAACTTAGAGGAACTCTTCATATCAATAAGGATAAATTGAAATCAGAGTTTTGTTATAACTTACAAACAAATTAAAGAAAACACGCAATGGTGAAAAAGAACCGATAATTTCGAAGCTTTCACGGTATTATCCCCGAAAATATCAGAGTAAAATAGCAACTAATAATATAGCAAAACGCTACTGAAACGATCGCTCATTGTGTGGTAGAGCGGTGCATTTTAACGTATCTAATAAATTCCTAATTTTCCGAGATTTTCCATGCAATAATAACTCATTCGGTGTGGCTCGATTAGTATTTTTACAAATATGGATAATTGTGTTTGCCTATCTGACATTCCGGCATTGTTTGGACACTGACCGGCAACATTTATGATAATAGAGGACCGGCACATAATAGAAGCATATATTTATACCCCCCTGATAGTCATGGGGACTATATGTGTGGTTATCGCTGCGATTGCTTATTATAACCATCAACATGTGACGACGTCATTAGATAGCAAGCTTTTGTCTCTCCAAGCACAGCTCTTCAATTCAACTTCAAAACATAGTATAGATTTATCAGTGAACTATTGTTGATACACCATCATCTAGCTGCATCGACATGTTCATTACGTGAATAATGGGGAACTGCATTGAAAATTTGTTACTTTAAATTAACATCATTTGCCAAGAGCATTCGATATCGAGTTCGACGATTATAAGATAGACAATTAAACTTATTTCTATATACAGCGTTCAAAATCATGTCCAGTAATCTCTGGAAAATTTAATTATTATTATTCTTAATGGTCATTGTCAACAAAAATACTTGGCTTTATATTATCCGCAGAAATTATTCTAGGGAGAGGGCAAAACCGAAATATAAATATGTATGTACAGGGTCATTCAAATCATTGGCCTGATTGGCGTTTCTCGGCGTATATAAAAAATTATGTTTTGATATCTGGGACAAAACCGTTTTTTTGATTCGGAATATCCTTCTATAATATTTTCATTCAAATTGCACTTCCGGGTATACTGGAAGTGGCCATCAGCTTTGGAATTTTAAATGGAACTACCCATTTTTGCGCGCGTGTTCCGCAAGAAACAGTGCGATATCATTTCGTCACAATGTCTGTATTTTTCGACTTTTTTTCTGAAAATGGTGTTGAAATATTCAGTTGGACTCACTGATGAATAATCCGGGGTCAAATTCAACTCTGTCCGTCCGGTCCGGTCGGTCCGGTTGGCCGGTCCAGCTGTTAGCACGATAATTCTCGGATGGAGAGCGTTGACATTTGCAGGGTAGTTTTGTAGCGTAAATATCTCAGACAAGTTCGTTAATGGGCAAAATCCACAAAGCCGTTTCAGAGTTATGGCCATTTTTAGTTAAAACATTTTTCAACAATATTTCCGAAACCGATCACTCGATCTATCTGAAATTCAGCATAGAATTGAAGAATCATGACTGTTATATGCGTGCGAAGTTTTGTATTGATCAGATGGCTATAAACTAGAAAAAAAGTCGAATATTTCAAATTGAAAGCTCGATAGTTAGATGCAAAATACCGATAAAAATACTTGTGCAAAATTTCGTGGGGATAGCATGAATTGAAAAAAATCAAAAAATGTTTAACTATTAGCGGAATCTTTTGCTCGAAATTCTGAAACCGAATATCAGATTGAGTTCAATTTTGGCACTTCGGTGAACAATGATGACCTCTTAGGGTGTGCAAAATTTCACTGACAACATACCACTAGGAGTCTGAAAAAAAAATTATAATTTTGAACTTCCAAACAGGACAAATTTTTCGAGTTCGAATTCGTACGTGGGAATATATAACATCTGGTAAAGATATTTCGACGTGTTTTTTGCGCGTTTATCAGAATCAATGTGATATGTACGAGGGCAGCTCATTAAAATATGGACGAGGAAATACTGCGCCAAATGAAGTAATGTGTGAGAGATGAGTGGAATTTACAAATTGGTTTTCAAAATTTTTCTGAACGGTGAACAACTGGGGGTGTAACTGGAAGGCCATATTAACAGCTCATGTCATTTCAGTGAGTTTGCGAGCCAGTTTCGACGAGACCGCGTAGTGTCCGAGGTGTAGTGTTCATAAAATAATTCTTGGGGCCAATATTGAAATTCATGCTGCCTCTTTCGGCGGCACGTTTTTCGCATGAGCAGACGAGGAATGATATAATTGTACTGTTGGTGTTTTCGTCTGAGAGGATTGGGGTTTTGAGGTGGACGATGTTATTCCTCCATAAAATCTACTTGTGAGGGTCCGCGCATGCGTGGATTGAAGATGCGATATCTCCTGAACCATTGGTGTTGTAGAATCGGAATTTTGTGTGAGGTGTGTGATGTTGAGAGGACTTCCAGCCCCGAGTGTATTGCACATGCGCAAAGGAGAAATGATGATAACAGGAGAACGGAAAGAGATAGCGCAATTACTGTAGTTCAACAGAATCTAGGTTGGATGGTATTTAGTTTGCATTTTCCTCTGTATCTGAGGTTAAAATCAGAGATATAACTATGTCACTTAAAAATAAAAATAGTCGAGACTTGCACGGATTTAACAGTAAAATAATCAAGAGCTTAGTTAATGAGATCATTAGTCCACTAACAACATTTGTAAATTTTTGTATTAGAGATAACATCTTTCCTAATAAATATACTCATATTAGCAAGGGTAGTCCCTGTACACAACAAAGGTCCAGAAGACGCAGTAGAAAATTATAGACCAATTTCGATTAAACCTGTTCTTTCGAAGGCCTTGGAAGAAGTAATACAACAACGGTTGACCACATATTTTGAGAATAACCGCCTCTTCAACAAGTCTCAATTCGGTTTTAGGAATTCCCTCCCAACAACAGCTGCTATTGCAGAACTGATGAGAGTAATAAATGAGGGTTACAGTGGGGGTGAATACATAGGGCACTTTTTTGTGACCTCAGTAAGGCTTTTGATTGTCTTTCCAAGGATAAACTTCTCGAAAAATTGAAGTTTTATAATATTGATCAGGGGCAATGGACCTAATTGATTCCTTTCTGACAAATAGGAAGCAGTGTGTAGATCAAAATGGGGATATATCCGACATATCTGATATTAAATATGGCTTACCTCAGAGGTCGGCCCTTGGGCCACTTCTGTTTATCATCTATATAAATGATCTTGTAAACAGTGATAATAGCGCTGACATCGTAATTTTTGCGGATGACACAACGGTACCAGAAAGGTCAAAATCTAAGGAAATTCTGATTAATACCATGAAAGAAGCATTTTATGTCGTTTCGGAATGATTTCAGCGCAATCAGCTCAATTCAGATGTAACTAAAACGGAGTTTATGTATTATTCGATGAGAAATATGGGGGGCATTACTACAACTGGACTGGCATTACTACAACTACAACTGGACCGGTCAAGTTCTTAGGTGTCTACATAGATAGTAAATTGTCTTGGAATTCCCACATAGATTACATTTGTCAACATGTATCATCCTGTATTTATGCAATGAGAACCTTGGTTGGTGTTGTTTATGTTTCGAATCCGGTGTCGAGGCATGTGTATCACGCATTTGTAGAGTCGAAAATGTCTTATGGTATATTGTGTATATTAGCCAACTCGGTTACAGAGATGACTGTAGAACTCCTTTTAAAGATCACAAACTTCTTACGGTCCCTTGTTTATACATGTTACAATGTTTGATATATGTGAGGTCTCATCTAGATGAATATAGGACAAATCAAGAGATGCATGATCATTGTACACGTCAAAGGGATCATATTCATACCGATTTCCATCCAATCAATAAAATTAAATATGGGATAACATACTATGGACCAAAAGTTTTCAATAAGCTGCCAACCACGATGAGAATGATTAACTTGAAACGCTTCGAAAATTTTTTCTCCTTGGAAGAATTCTTTTCTGATGATTTTTCGGATTTCCAGGAATGGTATCTTCATATCTTTTTTTTGGTTTGTGATTTGATGTATGTAAGCATCCATCTGTATTAGCATGAATAAAATATTATTATTATTATTATAAGAGTATTTTATTTTTAAAGTATTTGGGAAATACGTGTTTTGAATTTATTATTTTGAATACAAAATTAATATCAATTTGGAATTTTGTATTTGAAATGAAAAATATGGAAAGTATGATCATTTTGTATTTAGATACTCTGCATAAATTATAGTAGTTAAAAGTCAGAGAAATATAATTTTCACGAACGAGCTTTCATAATTTTTTTTAAATGTACAAATTTTCAGAGAGAGAGAGAGAGAGAGAGAGAGATAAACTTTATTGGATGGTTCCAAAAAGCTCTAGACCTAAGCCTTCCTGCCTGTTACAAAAATTCATACAATTACAATTTAGGTACTTCATATTTGGTGTTAGTATGGAATATGGATGTGTATTAATTTAGGTTCATTAAAAATTCAAATAAAGGTGTTTCTGGAATTTCGTTCTTGGTGTGCTGTTCCTATCCTATCAAATTTTCATTGTAGTACCTGACTTCTTCTGGTCGAAAATGTAGCAACCCCTATAACGGCGAATGTTTACACTAATTTCTCAACCCTAGCATCAATCAAATTCTACAAATGGCTTAGGCAGAAGTTGAATAATTCGCAAGCTAAGTGTGAAACGGAACGTTGAAAGGAAGGATTCCTTATCCCGATACATTCGTGCCCGGTCATAAATCATCTCGATCAAAGGATATTAGGAAAGCGTATGCCGACTGCTGATAACCAGGACTAACTGGTCTTTAGTGTCCCTTTCGCGATGGAGAAATGGGAACCCCCTTATTTCTATTCGTTTGCACAAATACTAATCGGATTCGGTTTTCAAACATCTTGACTTTTTCGTGATGAATCGATTACTCATACCCTGTGTGGTGCATATGGAAGATGAAATTATGACAGTTAAATCATAATAAAACAATTAAATGGTTCCTTTCTCTCTCAAAATCTGAAAAATATTGATAAAAAAAGAAATGGGTTCAAGCCCTGTGGACAGCAGCTTTCTGGCGCTCTAGTTCAAACAGACAAATTATATCTCCGAAAGTATTGGTTTCTCAGAGTTGGGAATTAAATCAATGTATTCTTATGAAAGAACTGCATCATAAAGGAAATTCAATTCAAACAATAGTTTATTTATCAAGATTAAATGAGCAATCTGAGAATGAGAACTGCAGCATGGAAGAAATCAAATTTAAATAGCTGAAATGAATTTGACTCTTTCTTATAGAACAGGATGAAATGTACGAGTATGAACACAGATCATATAATAAAGCTTAGATAGAATAATTATAGCATTCTGTGAAAACATAGAAGTACGTACGATTCATTATTGAAATTTAGAAAAATCATATCTCCGAAAGTATAAGCTTGTTGGAGTTGAAAATGATATCGATGGATTTTAATGGTGAAACTGCATCTTAAATTAAAATTACAGACATTTGGGCAAATTGATAAGCACTCAGTTCCGAGGAACTAGAGCGCCAAAAAGTGTAATTCCCTTTCCGGGATTTGAGCCCGCCTTATCTCGTTCCGAAACCGAAAACCCGACGGCCTAGACCACCGGCTATCGGGCTCCTCGTACGATCTTGTCGATCTCCGGTATTAGAATAAAACTAAACTACTCTGAAAATTTCAACTACCTACCTCATTCCGTTCGAGAGTTATATCTATGTCTATGGATGAAAAGCAGTCTCACTACTCTCAGATCTCTTACTTCATGTTCAGTTCCGAAAAGTAAGAATTTTCTGAGAAAAACTAATTTCGGAGCAAACAACTGAGATTATTCTCACTTCGCTCACAATTCTTCGATTGATTAGATAATGTCTCAGGAAAATAAGTTGACATTATGACAATTCATATATAGAATAATTATATAATTCTGTGAAAACGTAGAAATACGATTTATTATTGAAATTTTGAAAAATCATATCTCCGAAAGTATTAGCTTGTTAGAGTTAAAAATGATATCATTGGATTCTAATGATAAAACTGCTTATTGAACAAAATTTAATTTGGAATTTGTTCTGTAAAAAAAAAAATTTTTTTTTGCTTCTCCGAAACCATCTGTCTGATTATGCCCAATAACGAACTCAGCCTAGATATTTATCTCTCAAACCTACTCTGAAATTTTCAACTGTCTAGCTCATTCCGTTCGAGAGTTATCGTGCCTACGGCCGGACGGCCGGCCGGACCGGCCGGACAGAATGAATTTTGACCACGGATTCTTGATCAGTGAGTCGAACCAAATCGTTTAAGACCATTTTCATCGAAATATTCGAAAATTACAGACATTTGGGCAAATTGATAAGCACTCTGTTCCGATGATCTAGAGCTCCAAAAATAAATAACTTCGATCTATAAAATAATTTTCGCTGTTCCTAAAAGGGGAGTAAATAAATCGTTCATTCCATACTTTTGTCGCTCAGTGTATATCTACCACACTAGGACCGCAATAAATTGTCGCTGTTTTCTAATTGACCGTCTAGGTAGGCCTTTCGGAAAGAAGAGGAGGAGCCCGGGAAACACCGAAAGTAATGGAAGATATCAGAGGGGTGAGCACCCTTCCAGTGGACCAAACCGCTATCAACTCTTGAATAAAGGGGTGACGTTTCTTTCAGGCTCAGTTTCGACGATGGACCACTTTACATTACTAACCTACTGACCATGATATTGTGGCATCCTGTGTCTGATGGAAATTCGATATTCTAGTATTTGTATATGGATGCCAGAGTGATTAGGGAATATTAGAAAAGGAAATAACCATGGTGGACAGGAGAATATTTTTCTGTGCAACTCGTTGAAAACTGTTTAGTGAATTTTTATGTTCAAATGCCTATACTTGTATTGTCAAACAAAGTTTGACAGCACGTCATAATTCTACTGATTCATAACACCATTTAGTGTTGAAAAATTTTAGGGTTCTATGATTCTATAGGTGGGAGAGTTTTATTTGTAATAAAAATTTGTATTAATTATTCAAGAACATTATTAATAATTAGAACAACTTGATTTTAAGCTTATTTCTCAGATATATTTAATTTATTTGGGCAATAATTATAAATAATCAACAGGGAGAAGGCTCTTCAAACTTTGACAAAATCATATCTCTGAAAGTGCCTATTGGTTTCTCAGAGTGGGGAGTTATATCAATGGATCCTTATATGATAGAATATAGAACTGCATCATATAAAAAATTAAATTGAAAAAGTGTGATTTAAAAAAAAACAAGAGAGCCAAAAATTATTAATTCGAAACCACCAGACCGATTCTACCCAATAACGAACTTATCCGAGATATTCATTCCCCAAATCTACTCTGAAAATTACATTATATCAATTGAAACTTGGCCAATATTCCAGTTTTGTTTTTACTAGAGATATTCTGAACCCCACTTGATTATTTTATCAAAGTATATATTTCCATCATCATATGGATTATCCAAGGGGATTATATTATCACCCAAAAATTTTAATATCCTATAATCCTCATAATTCTACGATAGCTGAGGTTATTTCGTTGGTCATTTTGCATAATAATACTTTGCTTGTGTGTATGTCGATGAGATGACAATGATGACATGTATGAACACAGATCATGAAATTCATAGATACAAATTCGGACGTTAATTTTTGATTACAGCATTCCGTGAAATCATATATAGAATAAATTACGATTTGTTATTGAAATTTTGAAAAATCATATCTCTGAAAGTATTGGCTCGTTAGAGTTGAAAATGGTCTCAGTAGATTTTTATGATGAAACTGAATCTAAAAAAATTGGTTCTAGCACTAACGTGAAGTCAGAAGCTTTTGCGCGTATGTTCTATTGTCCATTCTTCTGTATTGGACACCCTTAATCGAATTTACCATGGTAAATTATGTTGTCCATTCTCCTGTATTGGACACTCTTAATTCAAATTTACCATGGTAAATTCGAATTAAGTGTCCAATACAGGAGAATGGACGACATAATTAACCATGGTAAATTCGATTAAGGGTGTCCAATACAGAAGAATGGACAATAGAACATACGCGCAAAAGCTTCTGACTTCACGTCAGTGCTTGAACCAACTTTTTTTTCGTGATTTTTTTTTAATTTTCTGGAGGCACGGTTCTTAAAATTTTTTTTTTCGTCATTTTTTTCAAATTTTCTAGGAGTACGGTTCTTACAGAATTTTAAACATGTGTTTGTGTTGATTTTCTACTACTAGTTACCAAGCTTCAATTCAATCGAATATTTATTTTTTGAGTTATCAAGGAAACAATATTCCAGGTGGATATAACTCGGAAACCGTTAAACCGATTATGCCCAAAAACGAACTCAACTCTCCCTTTCGGATACGCAACCTACCCTGAAAATTGCAAGTCCCTATCTCCTTTGGTTCGAAAGTTATCGAGGCAACGGTCACCCATCTACTGAACTCACACAAGAATGCTCGAATCTCCAACAATATTCAACCGATCGTGTTAAAACTTGAAAGTTGGCAGTAGAGTTAGGTAATGAACGCTCTTGCAAAATTTCAGCAATTTCAAACGTATAGTTACTGATATATAGAATTTTTTTTTTATTTTCAATGATTTATTAAAAATTTTCTACAAATGGTATCCTCACCAAATTTCGCAAACATTTTCGCGTTGGCATTCTACAACTAATAACCATGTTTGAATTCAATCGGTTCAGTATTTTTCGAGTTAATGAGGAACAAAAATCCACCAAATTTCAGATGGCTATTACTCTGAAACCGTTTGGTCGATTATGCTCATAAACAAACTCAAATGTGGCATTCATATGCACAACATAACCTGAAATTTTCATGCCGCTATCTCTTTCCGTTCTCAGGTTATCGTGACAAAAAAAATATTTTTTAATAATTTTTTTAAAATTTTCTAGCCATACGATTCGCCCAAAATTCCACAAACGTGCTTAGGTTTATATTCTACAACTACTCACCAAGTTTCAATTCGATCGGATTTATATTGGTTGAAAACAAAATTATTACTCGGAAACCACTGGGCCGATTATGCCCATTAACGAACTTGTCCGTTGTATTGCGATGCGCCACCCACCCTGAAAATTTCAAGTCGCTAGCTCTATTCGTTCTCAAATTATCGTGGCAACGGACGGCCGGACGGACAGAATCAAATTTGACCTCGAATTCTTCATCGGGGAGTCGAACTAAATCGTTTGAGACCAATTTCGTCAAAAAATTCGACAGTTACAGACATTTGGGCAAAACTATAACGCGATGTTCCCCAGAACATACGCGCAAAAAATTGAATTTGAAATTTGTAATGTAAAATAATTTTTTTTCTTGTTACTCCGAATCCAGCAGGCCAATTTTGTCCAACTCAAACGAGATATTTATCTCCCAAACCTACTCTGAAAATTTCAACTGTCTAGCTCATTTAGTTCGAGAGTTAACGGCCGGACAGAATTAACTTTTGCCACGGATTCTTGATCAGTGTGTCGAACCAAATGGTTTAGGACCATTTTCATCCAAAATTTCAAAAATTACAGACATTTGGGCAAATTGGATAAACATTCTGTTCCGGGGAGCAAGAGCGCCAAAAATGGGTTATTTTCAGGATATCGTAGACAGGACAGTCGTGTCCGAAAATATTATTAATTATGAAAAAAAAAATATTCATTTTCACCAAACAAATCTTATTTGAAGTAAAAACTTCACCTATTTCAGTCAAAAATATAATTAAACAAAACACACGGTGAAATATTCATTGATTTTAACCATCAACAAATATTCCGCGTGGCGAGGCTAGATCACCTCAACGCTCAGTGTTCCCCAAAGAAGAAATTATCATTCATCATTGAATTGTTGATTGTTAAAATCAATAAATATTTCACCATGTGTCTTGTTTTAGTTATTGGCAATTAGCCACAGTTCACCTCATTCAAAAATATATTTATTGAATTATGTTAGAAGCAATATTTATTGATAAATAATAAATTATTTGCTTTTCCAATATATGCAGTTGCAATTTCGAATATTCAAAAAAGAATCACCTGTTGCAACAAATACAGGTTATATTGATGAGAAATTCTTGATAGTGGATTTCTATTTGCTGATGGATTTTTCTGTCAAAATGAATTGTGAATGTAAAAGTTTCCTCTGGATTAATCACAGTTGTCTTTGGAATACCAATATGTGCTCATTAGAAAAAAAAACACGTATCAATTTAAGATTATTCTTGAAAATGTGGGTGGTAAAATTTATTATTGGATATATTGAATATATTTCCAGAAAATCAGTTCCTTTTTTCAATGCTATTTATTTATATGGAACTTGCAAAAATATATATAATTAATATTTATATATATCAATTTTTCACTAATATATATTTATTTTTAGAACTCAAATAAACCCATTATTTAGGATAAATAAATATTCATCACGCCATATATATGAATAAGGGGCACATTTAATATGATAAATTCACTCCTGCAATAAAATGTCTATTTGAGCATCGCATTTATATCACTTTGACATCGATAAAAAAGCTGCATCGTTTTTTACAGCGATAAAACACTCTCCAGCTCGAAATCAAGCCGTACTGGCTCGTTTCCTAGCAACATAACAATATGGCTACCATAAAATTAAATTCGTGAATTTATCTAGCTAAAAATCACTCGAGCATTTTTTTAAGATCAGATAAACTTCTATTTTGTAAACTCAAACTAGATTGCTTTCAAGCAATTTAAACTCGAACAAACGAAACTTATAAAAACTCTCCAGCTTCGCTGTCGAGTTTTTATCAGTTCGTTTGTTCTCGTTAAATTTCTAAGCAATCTAGTTTTCGTAAAAAATAAAAGTTTATCCGATAAAAAAAAAGCTCTTGTGCTTTTACGTATGAATAAACTTTATTATATATGAAGTTCTCTCAGTGTGTAAACAAAAATTAATTTCGAACAGTGGAATTTGACTGAAATTTAAAACTTTCCGACTTTCAAAATGCATGTGGTACAGAAAATGTGCATGGTTTAAAATAAAGGCGCAAAACTGAAAAAAAGTACCGAAAAATTTTGGTTGCAGGGATGAAGGTTGTGTTGGGGAAAAAACTGAAAAATGTTGATATGTATTTTTGTTTTTCGCCTATATTTTAAACCATGCAGATTTTGTGTACCACATTGTGCATTTGTGCATTTTCAAAGTCATAGAACATTAAATTACCGTCAAATTCCACTGTTCAAAATTAATTTTTTCCGAGTATTATAATAACGTTTACCATCCATTCAGATCCTTCTACGGATCTCTTAACAAGCATGCTTCTCAATGAAGATATTACTGAAAAAGTTCTACTGCCAACGCGTCCCTGATGGCCGGATATTTAAAAACCGAGAATTTTAATACCTATCTTTTACTATCCATTCAACCGAGAGCACATTTTATTCATATAGATTGAAACGTATACGCTTCAATCTTGGTAATCGTATATTCGTCCCAATATATCTACAGTTCGATTTATCGCCCGCAAGCTTCTGACAACAATTCATTGCCCATAATTCTCAAAGTAACATTTCTTTAGCTTCTTTTCAAATCAATAAAAATGTTTTTTCCTTACTTCAAAGCGTCATGCTGATTTTAAATAATGGGGTGACATTGCAGCATTTCCATGATATGCCAATGGAAATCAGCACCATATTTTTGATATATTTATCTGATATCCAGATGGTAATCTTCAACCTCACGTATTATATTCAAGTTAGACATACCAAAACTGCTTCGCCTAAAAGTTGGGCGTGCTTCTTAGACCAACCATTACGGTTGTTCGATATATATGTATATTCATGAAGATACGTGGGAGGACTGAATAGTGAATTTATACAATAAGTGAGTAGGTGTATAAAGGTTATAACATATTTTTTTCAAGTATAACCTTTTTTTTTCGTTTGTATCAGGGAGCTATCATTTTGCCCAGATATATATAATTTTATTATTTTGCTATCAAATTATTCCATTTGTTTGACTAAATGATTAAATATCTGTACCTATAGTCAAATGGTTAATTAATCTCCTTTTTAGGGAAAAAAGTAATCTACAATCGCAGTAAGAAAAGGAGGTCCATGAGATGTTTTTAAATGAAAATCAGTAAATAAGCCAATCTAAATTAAAATTATATCTTACCTATCTTACCTATACCACGTAAACAATAACGCACCATTGCACTATCTTAACAAGAATACAGACCAATTACAGAATTAGATATTACTAAATGTGATTAATCCCTGTATTACAAAGTTTTCAGATTCGCTAGTGGGGTACGTAGTCCTACACGTCTACACCTACTCGTTGTTATTATTGCTTCAAAACAAGAAACCGAGCTTTAACAAAAACTTATTTAAGCCTATAATCAAGATTTATTTTGAATGAATCATTTATATCAATATATTTTATTATTATAATAGATATAAATTAGTATTATATATTATACATATTATGTATTAATATAAAAAATAAATTATTATAATATATAAATTTAAAAATAAGGGTAGTTTTTATTTCAATTTACATTCGTTTGGTGGAACTCATTTATTTTATTATATTTATAAATATTTTTGAACATGACTCTTGTATATATTACATTTATTTCCGGGTGATAACCCTTATTATTATTATTATATAAATATTTATGAATATTGCCTAAATAAATTAAATATTTTTTGGCAAATAAGGTTAAAATGAAGTTGGTCTAATTATTAGATAATAATATATTTGAATAATTAATAAAATTTATTTATCGCAAACGAAACACTCCCAAATGAAAAATCATTAATTATTAACCCTAAAATTTCTCTCAGTGTTGGTCCTGGTCAGGCTCAAGTAAAAATATACCTTCTATCGATTCCAGGTGTGGAAAAACAAAATCTCTTTTTCATTTGGAGTGTTGAAATAGCTCCTACAATCACTGGGGGTATATCACCTGTGCAACGAGGGGTGGTGGAACGGAACATGGAAGCCGGGCGGGAGCAATTTCTGAATTAATCTCCTTTTTAGGGAAAAAAGTAACCGGCAGTCGCAGTTAGAAAAGGAGGTCCAAGAGATGTTTTTAAATGAAAATAAGTAAGTAAAACAATGTAAATTAAAATTAAGCCTTACCTTATTTCATATTTTTCAGTTTCGCTCTTCAGTATGATGGCCGAGGGGGTAGTTGAGTACGTCGATCTACACGTCTCTACGCGTTGTTAGTATCGCTTCAAGAGAAGGATCCGAGCTTATACAAAAACTTATTTAAGTCTTATCAAGATTTATTATTGAGTAATAATTTATATTAATAAATTATATAATCATAATAAATATACATTATTATTAAATATGACATTATTATTAAAGAAAATAAATTATTGTATTGAATAAATTTGTGTTATAAAAATAAGGGTAGTTTTCACTTCAGATTTGTTTGGCGGAAATAAATTATTTCTTATCATTATCTGATCATATTTTCGAACATGACTCTTATGTATTACATTTATTTCCTGGTGATAACCCGATGGTTATTAATTAATATTGCCTAAATATATTAAATATTTCTGGCAAATATGGTTAAAATCAAGTTGTTCTAATCATTATCTAATAATATTTTTGAATAATTAATAAAATTTATTTATCGCAAACGAAACTCTCCCAAATAAAAAATCATTATTTTTTATTAACCCTAAAATGTCTCCCAGTGTTGGTCCTGATCAGGCTCAAGTAAAAAGATACCATCTATCGATTCCAGGAGTGGAAAAACAAAATCTCTGTATCATTTGGAGTGTTGAAATAGCTCCTAAAATCGCTGGGGGTATATCACCTGTGCAACGAGGGGTGGTGGAACGGAACATGGAAGCCGGGCGGGAGAAATTTCTGTATTAATCTCCTTTTTAGGGAAAAAAGTAACCGACAATCGCAGTAAGACAAGGAGGTCCAAGAGATGTTTTTAAATGAAAATCAGTAAATAAGCCAATCTTAATTAAAATTATATCTTACCTATACCACGTAAACAATAACGCACCATTGCACTATCCTAACAAGAATACAGACCAATTACAGAATTACATATTACTAAATATGATTGATCCCTGTATCACAAAGTTTTCAGATTCGCTTTTTGGTTTGATGGCCGATGGGGTAGTGGGGTACGTCGTCCTACACGTCTATACCTACTCGTTGTTAGTATTGCTTCAAAACAAGGATCCGAGCTTTAAAAAAAACTTATTTAAGTCTATAATCAAGATTTATTTTGAATGAATCATTTATATCAATATATTTTATTATTATAATAGATATAAATTATTATTATATATTATATTATGTATTAATATATAAAATAAATTATTATAATATATAAATTTGTGTTACAAAAATAAGGGTAGTTTTTATTTCAATTTACATTCGTTTGGTGGAACTCATTATTATTAATATATTTTATTATTATAATAGATATAAATTATTATTATATATTATATTATGTATTAATATATAAAATAAATTATTATAATATATAAATGTGTGTTACAAAAATAAGGGTAGTTTTTATTTCAATTTACATTCGATTGGTGGAACTAATTTATTTTATTATATTTAAAAATATTTTTGAATATGATTCTTGTATGTATTTCGGGTTGATAACCCTAATTATTATTATTATATAAATATTTATGAATATTGCCTAAATAAATTAAATATTTCTGGCAAATAAGGTTAAAATGAAGTTGGTCTAATTATTAGATAATAATATTTTTGAATAATTAATAAAATTTATTTATCGCAAACGAAACTCTCCCAAATAAAAAATCATTATTTTTTATTAACCCTAAAATTTCTCCCAGTGTTGGTCCTGATCAGGCTCAAGTAAAAAGATACCATCTATCGATTCCAGGAGTGGAAAAACAAAATCTCTGTATCATTTGAAGTGTTGAAATAGCTCCTAAAATCGCTGGGGGTATATCACCTGTGCAACGAGGGGTGGTGGAACGGAACATGGAAGCCGGGCGGGAGCAATTTCTGAATTAATCTCCTTTTTAGGGAAAAAAGTAACCGACAATCGCAATAAGACAAGGAGGTCCAAGAGATGTTTTTAAATGAAAATAAAAAACTGGGCCCGCACACCTCGCCCGCGTATTGATTCCAGCGACAGCTCGGTGACATTCTTTATCAATACGTCACAGCTCATATTTCAAGTTCTCTTGCATCCGCCCTCGGAGTTACAAAGAAACTAACTTCTTTCGGTAGCGCGGGGTGGGAGAGAGCGTTGATTGTTTCGGAGGGGAACCAATGGGAAGGCGGGGCGCAACTGCGCCGACCAATAAACGGAACTAAGGTTGCGTCTGGTTTGCGACCGCCTTTCGGCACTTGCAGAAGTTTTTCCAAATGTTTTTATTTATTACATTTGTATCCGTCGAGTGTACCGGTCGGCTCATCTGGAGTGTACCGCGTTGCGCGTTCATTGTACACTGCCCCGCCCGCGCAAGAGACAAACAAACAGTTCTAAGTTCACTGTTGCGACATATCTGGTTGTGCTTAGGTGATGGACTTCGGTTCCGAGTGAGTTCAGGTGATTTCGCGTGTGATGCTTATGATGGACAGTAACGCCATGGACTCTACCAGTGATCACAGTAGCCATGCGTCTTCAGCTTCTCCAGTGGTCGCAATTAAACCTTCACCGTCGCCTCCACACAACAACAATAACTTAAATATGTCGAATAATCACATTCATAGTCACAATCAAATACATAGTCCGAGACAGGCCAGTCCCTTATGCCCTCCGATGACGATGGGGCACAATCTCAGCCCTCCGCCAGTTTCTTCCGCGAGTTTAGCGAGAGGCATGACCTTAAGCCAGTTTCATTCGCCCGGACTTGGACTCCTTAACTCTTTAGGAGCTGTCCTGCACAATCCTTTGGATCTCATGGCTGCCCATCACGGTCCTCCGAGATCGTACAACAGCCCTCCACCAATTTCCACCTCAGACCCCACGGCAAACGAGTGTAAACTCGTAGATTACAGAGGCCAAAAAGTAGCAGCATTCATCATAGCCGGTGACACTATGCTTTGCCTGCCTCAGGCTTTCGAACTTTTCCTCAAACACCTCGTAGGAGGCTTACACACTGTTTACACTAAATTGAAACGTTTGGACATTGTCCCCTTAGTTTGTAATGTCGAACAAGTCAGGATCCTCAGGGGCCTCGGCGCCATACAGCCCGGTGTCAACAGATGCAAGCTGTTATCCTGCAAAGACTTCGACACGTTGTTCAAAGACTGCACTACAGCCAGGTACGTTTTTGGAAAAATGAAATTATATTTATTATTATTTGGCATTATTCTTACATGGCTGCTATAGGATTATACCTTTGAAAAATTTTTCACCACGGTATTAACTTCTCCATAACTTACCTTCATAGTAGAACGAATAAATTAGAGAATATCGGCTAGAAATATCACCAGCGTGTACCTATCTATTATTTCGGTAATTTGACAAATATTTCATAATTGCGAATTTGAGATTTTACATATTACTAACTAAAAGCGAATAACAGAAATAAATACTTTCGAAAATAAAGACCAAGAGATATGAACTAGCTCCTCAGTGAGGTGAAAACATAATTTTGAGGGTCGACCCAGTCTTATATCAACTTTCAATTCCATTAGGACAATATTTCACTCTTATAAAATTCAAATTTATTCCGTTATGAACTTCTATTGCTTAGTTCAAAAGAAACCGTATAGTAGCAACAGAAATAGATTAGAGAACGAAGGCTAAGAAATATCAACAGTTAATCCATTCATCAAGTTGTATTCTTCGACACAGTTCGATAGAAACCAAAGCAACTCACTGCTTTGAGGGTGGACTTCGAGAGAGAGCCCTTTAATTTTCTCTTTACATCCCCTATATATAGACGACGTTTACATCTGTAGAATTCCTTAAATAATAGAGTATCTACGATTGCAATTTCGGTACCCCCTTAGCTTAGGCATCCGAAGCAGACAATCGCTTATGATATATGCAGTCTATAAATACTAACTGGGGCATCAAACCCTCCGCTAGCATCCGATATAATTATAAAGGCAATAAAACAAGGGGAAACAAATGGAAAAGATCCCCTTCCGTACTTATCTTGCATCCGCGGCGTGGAGGCTGTTGATTCAATATTAACATGCTTTTTCCGATGACGGTGTCCCTCGTAGCTTGTATTATTGGATGGCACGTCTCAAATCAATGAGGAAATTTGAAATAGTCATTGATAGATTTTAAACTCACGCTTCTCCGATGATTCAAAGTTCGCCGAAACGTGGCTTTGGTGGAATGGGACCGTTGGATGAAAATCTGCTCTCGGGTGATACAAAAGTTTTGCGAAAAAAATCGAAAAATTTTTAAAGAATAGACTCGTGAACAATCTAGAAAAGCACGAGATTTTGTCACAAGGACAATTCGGGGTTCGGGAAGATCAATCTACTCAAGATGCGGTTAAATAATTTATTTTTGATATTGTGGAAGGTTGTGATCGACAAAAAAATATTTGTAAGGATATATTTAGACCTCGCTTGGCAATTAAAATATAGGGATGAGGGATATTGCTCTAGGATTGTCCTCAAATCACCTCACAGCAAAAACAAACGACACTTACTGTGAATCACCACCTTGGGCGTCCCCCAAGGAACAGTTATTGGACCATTCTCATTTTAAGAATATTGAAAACAATAAGGCTTTCACAATAGTAATATCGTACGTGGATGACAGCACTGCCTCTTGTAGGAAATATGTACATAGAATTAATTCTATAAGAAGGCAGAAGAGTGTTGAAAATCATCTATTTCTGGCCATGTAATAATATCTTCAGTCTAAGTTTAGAGAAAGCTTAATTCTTGACTTATACAAACAAGGAAATCAATGGCAATTTATAGATTTAAGTCTAATTCGAATCATTGCTTATGTCCAACTACGTATAATACAAGCTCGATAATGTTGATAGAAGTTGAGGTTCATGCTATCATGTTTCTGAGCTTAGCTATGTAAATATTGACTGCTTGGTGATCTGTGAAAAGGCTAGAAAAATGAAACTATATGTTGTATATAAATACTAAAAAATATTTTAGATATAATACTTTAATCTATTATTTGCAACTGAACGGCGGAATCAAACATCAAATATTGCATAACTGCATGGGGGTTTGAGTAGGTACCTAAAAGTTAATTGTAGGCATAGTGTCCACGTCAAAATTCCTGTTAAGACCTAGTTACTTGTTTGGTATAAATATCACACGAAAGATTATGATAGAGTGAGAAGTTGTGATCCTTTGCGTCGGAAACTTTTGATAAATTACAAATTTTTGAACATCCAAGTTTCATTCAGGTCCTAGCGGTGGTCGTTCTGTTTATTTCATTCCTTAGTTAATGTTATGTTAGCTATAGTAGGACCAATAAATTGTGTGCTATGCTTGGTTGAATCTTGGCTTAGAAATGAATTTACTTAAAATTTGCGAAAACTAAGATTTTCTCTAGGATTAAAATTCCAGTAATATTTAGGAATGAAGTAATTATTAGATAATGAGAAGATTAGCTATCGTTATTTTTCTTCTGACACTTCCTAGTTGCTTCTTAGTATTTGTCTGGTTTGGAATTATTCGATTTAAACATGGTTGTATTTATCTTTTTCGGATATCGAGAAACAACAATTTCAAATCGATAACTAATAAAGATAATATGTTAAAAATTTGAAAAAATCAGTAATCAGGAAAATAATATCTCTTTGTGTGAAATTTGTATTTTTTGAAGATGAAAAGAACGTAAAAATTAATGAATAATCCTATAAAGTATTTTAGTGTACCTATACGTATAGAAACCGTTTGAAAATTAGCTGTTGGCAAATCCTTTGAGAACAATGTATAGATATTCGTAATTTACTTTCAGTTGTTACCTGCGGCTTCCTCTTGTACCAATCGTGATCATTCATCTTAGTTTCGCACTATTATTCCTAGTATTATCGAAAACATCGGTTAATTTCAATGTGTCAAGACTTGTGAATGAAAATAATCATAATTCATTAAATTAACTTTTTTTTATCGTTTTTTTGTGTCCGGTTGTGACATCATCAGTAATCTCCAGATTCCAAGCTCCCCATACCCTCTGTTCTATCCTTTACACTGTTCTATGTTCGCCATAACGATCTTCCAAACGATCCATGTATCTTGTATAACCTTTCAATCAACACCATTAAACTGAAGAAAAAAGATAGAGTTAGCAATAATATGTTGGACTCGTTTAAAACCTATGAGCCAATATCATAAATTTTTATTTTAAGCGTCGATTCAGACCCGCCTTCTTCATTGTAAACGAACAATAAATTCTGTCATCGACAAAGGCAACGTTTTCGTCAAACACTGTTGCCAACATTGTTAAATCCGACAGTTATTGGCAAAGTGAAAAACTGGCGAAAAATATGGCTCGCGCGACTCAAAAAATACAAAAAGTTTGTTATGCTGTCAATCGGACCTTTTTCTTGTGTTTGGACAATAAATAACAATGTGATTTTCTCGAACACGCTGTAGGACTGGTCGAAAGCCTCGGACATTTAATGGCTAGGCGTTACTGCCCAGCTTATTTATTTAAGGATGATTTAGGTCTTATAGATTTGTATTCTTCCACGCCATTATTATTGGCTTTATTTTTCGTACAATGTTGGTAAGACTGTGACCTGGTGGTAAATCAAGGAAGGATTATTTCTTCGGTTTTCCTATGCCTTTTTATGTCTTCGGCCGTTATTTCAGGCCTTTGAATCAGTGATGACTCGTCAATCTCAATGCATTAACAATTTGAAAAATGAGTGAAAACAATAAAAAAAAATTATCGAACTTGTCGTGTAATCCGCTGATATAATTATTATTTATTATGGTTATAAAATCAGATAATATTTTTTAAAAATGATAATAATAAAGATCTTCTTTATTCGTCGAACACAAAATAAAAATAAATATATAAACAGCATTTGACGAAAAGGCGAAACTTAATTTTCGGGGTTAAGTTTCAAATTTTGCACAGATCCATCTATTAAGTATTTCTTCTTCAAAATTAATCAGTTTTGGTTAATTTTTTGACTACCTATATCTAATCAATCTCAAGTGAAATCTAATTTGAAAATAAATAAATTAGTGAACTTACTCTGTGGGGATTCCAACTCATAAATACAAAGCCGGTCGGGCTGAAATCCGGTAATATATTGTAAAATGACGACTTGAAGGTTTCTGCGGAATGTCAACAGAATCTGACAAATAATTTCTGAAATATAAAATTTTTTGAGAAAAATATTCATTTTTGGGCGCATGTTCTAGGGGAACATCGTCCTATCATTTCGTCCAAATGTCTGTAATTTTCGAATTTCGAGCTGAAAATTGGCTAATAGACTAATTCGGACTCCCTGATCACGAATCCGGTGTCAGATTTTTGGGTGCCGTATGGCCGGCCGTAGGCACGATAACAGGAGCACCGAAGGTCTTATCGACTTCAAACTTTCAGGGTAGGCTTCTGATCAAAATGCGAGGGTTAAGTTCGTTAACGGGCAAAATCGGCCGGACGGTTTAGGAGTTATAGACATTTAAAATTTTGAGGTTATTTCCCTGATATTTCAGGAACTGAAGAAGATGTTGAATCGAAACTTGGTAGTCAGTTCGAGGATATAAACGCGCAACTTTTGGCAAAATTCTGTTATGATCGAAATGTTGGTAATTTTTAAAAAAATATTTCTTTTAATTTTTTCGAAAAAAAAATTTTTTTTTCGTGAACTATTCATCAGATTGCAACAAAAACTTGTACTTACGTCAATTGTAGTATTTTGCAACATTGTGCAAAATTTTGGCTCTATACGATTTCAATTTCTGGAGATATAAGACAAAAAGTGTCAAATTTCCTGGGTCTCTCTCAGTATTTTCATCGATTATTCTATGAACTCTTTGAATTCCACCGAAAACAAATTCAAAGACATAAACATAAAGAATCAAGTCATAGTTTAGACGTCGAAAGAAGGACGATGTTGATCGACTTGAAAAGGTACCTATTTCAAGAAATGCAATAATGAAATGCTTAATTTATGGATATAATATTATCTAAGTATTGTTGGGATGGGGCAGTTGGAAAATTTTTTAATAAAAAAATTAGTACCGACGTTAAATCAAGCATTCTACACGAGTGTGCAAAATTTCAGTTCGATACGATCTCAATTCCAGAAGATATTGCTTAAAATTCACATTCCAGCGTGTTTTGACGTTCTATGGTCACAGAAAATCGTCACAAAAATCTATTTACCTCATTTGACGGCTGTTTGTCAAATCAATTAATTCCAATAATTGATATCAGATTTCCTACATACCAAGTTCAAACACATTTTATTATATGGAAAACACTTATTATGATCACGTTCTACAGGAATTGATACTAAATAGAAGCTAGATGAAGATTATTGTAATGGAAAATTTGTGTTCCAGAATAATATTAAGGTATTCAACATGATACTGCTTTTTTTCTTTACTGGTCAGTACGGGCCACAAGGAAGATGAACATGCGCCCAATAGCTCCTGTCCACAGGGCTTGAACCAATTTTTTTTTGACTGATTCTCCTCACATTTGTTTTCATGTGTTTTGTGTTAATGCGAAAACCTTTTTGGCGCTCTAGTTCCTCGGAACTGAGTGCTTATCAGTTTGCCCAAATGTCTGTAATAGACGAATTTTTGGCTGAAAATGGTCTCAAACGATTAGGTTCTACTCACTGATCAAGAATCCGAGGTCAAAATATATTCTGTCCGACCGGTCCGGCCGGCCGGCCGGCCGTAGGCACGATTACTCTCGAACGAAAAGAGCTAGAGGATTGAAATTTGCATGGTGGGTTTGAAGCATAAATATCTCGGCTAAGTTCGTTAATCGGCAAAATCCATCAAGCGGTTTAGTAGTTATGGCCGATTTTATTAAAAACATTTTTTATGAATATTTCCGAAACCGATCACTCGATCTATCTGAAATTAAGCATCAAATTGTAGAATCATAACCTTCATACGTATGTGAAGTTTTGTATCGACCAGGTTACCGCAAAGTGTCGAAAAAAATTTTTGAAAATTGAAAAATTTTTTTTTACAATAACTCTCGAACGGAATGAGCTAAGCAGTTGAAATTTTCAGAGTAGGTTAGGGAGATGAATATCTCGGTTAAGTTCGTTATTGGGCAAAATAGGCCAGATGGTTTCGGAGTAACGAAAAAAAATTTTTTTCAAAAACAACAAATTTCAAATTCAATTTTTATTTAAGATGCAGTTTCACCATAAAAATCCATTGATATAATTTTCAACTCCAACAAGCTAATACTTTCGGAGATGTGATTTTTCGAAATCTCAATAATGAATCGTACTTCTATCATTCTATGTATTCACAGAATGTTATCATTATTCTATCTAAGCTTTATTATATGATCTGTGTTCATACTCGTACATGTCATCCTGTTCTATAAGAGAGAGTCAAATTCATTTCAGCTATTTTAATGTGATTTCTTCCATGGTGCAGTTCTCATTCTCAGATTGCTCATTTAATCTTGATAAATAAACTATTATTTGAATTGAATTTCCTTTATGATGCAATTCTGTCATAAGAATACATTGATATAATTCCCAACTCTGAGAAACCAATACTTTCGGAGATATAATTTGTCTGTTTGAACTAGAGCGCCAGAAAGCTCCTGTCCACAGGGCTTTTCTTATTTTAGTTTGTCTTTGTTATTGCAGTTCCTGTGACTTTCAATTTTCTTTTCTTTTGTTTTTTTAATTTGATTATATTTTCTATTTCTGTATCGATTGAGGGTTATGATAAAATGAATTATTTTTATTTTATATAATTCGAGAATAAAATAGAATTTTTGTTATTCTCTCTTCTTCTTGAGGGGGGTTGAATATATTCTGGGGTTGAGTAGGAAAAGCTCAGCTAGGAAGTTGTATAATATGCATATACATAATATTTCAATAATTTCAGTTTAGTGTTATTATTATTAATTCATATTAAATCTATGGAAACCAAATTAGTAAGTGTAAACACTGAAAAAAAGGCCTACTGGCATAACGAAAGGAAATATTCGAATGGGAAGTTATGTAATAGATAGCATTCTTCATCCAACCACACTCCAAATTACTTTTTTACCTCGGTATAAAAGATGCCTCCTTAGCCCTTGACTAATGACGGTTTCAGACGCGAGTAGAATTTTTTATACTGATACAAATAACGCCCTGTTGGAACCAATCGTCGGAATAATACCCAATATATCCGAGCACAATAGTGTTAATATTTGTATTAGGGCGATCGGTAGCAGCCGAAAGCGAGAATAAAGCAGACTCTCGCCGGGACACCAGATCTTGATCTTTGAGATATATCTGGTTTTATTATAACCCAAGCGTTAATAGGTTCTGTCAGGTCGCAGTTGGACTTATCATTCCTTTAACAATTCCAAGAGTAACCGGCATAATTTATTGATATTTTGGCGCCATCCTGTCCCTCCTGGTGCATATTCGGATGCCCCGAGGTCCGTATCTTTTTTAATTTAACTTCTTCTGCGTGCTTTATGCGGTCGGATTCGAAAATATCTTTCAGCATATCTCAACATTTTAACTATGTGCAACTGGTTCAAAATTGTGATACATTGGCAGCAGATTTGGACTCTCAAATATTCGAAAAACGCTCTAAATTTTACTACTAAATTTTGTAATTTCTTCTTTTATTTGTTTCAACCATTTGTGTCAATTTTGCTTCAAAATTATTCTATTATTTAGATAGTTGGTACCAGATGTTGAACTTCCAAATACTTGAAAAACGCTCTAAATTTTACCAAAATTTGCTAATTGCTTCTATTCTTTCTTTCAACTAATATTTTCAATTTTGCTCAACTATTTTTTCGTGACCGTACTAGGGTAAATTTTGTCCAAGTGTCTACATTCAGCGAATTTTCAAGCAGAGAATTCAAAAATTGAATGATATAATTACAAACCTCCGTCGTTTAGACTGACTTTCCAGATAAGAGGGCTTTTTTCCCGAAGTGTTTGAGGTAAAATTCGCCAATATCGATACCGACATAATATTATTCAATTCTAAATTTTATTTCGGAATACTTTACGTTAAATGTATATATTTTATCATAATATTTCAAATTACCTCATGAACCGGCAAATCTACCTAGATCTACGAAATATTCCTGAAAGCGGAAAAAAAATGACGATTTAACAACTCTACTGAAGTACGATACGATACGATACGATACGAAAATACGATATGGGGATTTTATGTATGCTCTTTCATTGGTTTTCAATAATTATTGAAAACCAATGAAAGAGCATACATAAAATCCCCATATCGTATTTTCGTATCGTATCGTTCATTGGTTTTCAATAATTATTGAAAACCAATGAAAGAGCATACATAAAATCCCCATATCGTATTTTCGTATCGTATCGTATCGTATCGTACTTCAGTAGAGGTATAAATTATAATTTATACCTCTACTTTTCACTGCAATGGAGAATTAGTGCTGGACAACTCTATTTTGTCATAATTTTAGGGCGGTCGTACTAGGGTGCTATAATTCTGCACACTTGTGGGAATTCTATTAATTTTGAGCCGAAAATTTTCTCAAGTAGTTGAAAAAATCGTGGAATTACCCGTAGAACTTTTTCATAATTTATAATATCTTTTAGTCTTTAAGTTATGCATTAATCTTAACTATATATTCCTCTCATCAAATAAAACTTTTCTTATTCAGCATTTTTCAAAATTCGGCATAGGTAACGAGATACAGACTGTTGAAATAAAAAAAAAGTGTTTCCTTTGTAGCTTGGACAGGGTTATTCCGAATGAAATTAATTTTGGAGTGAAGTTTTGTATAACTTTATTATGCATATTCTCCAATTAACACTTTTTTCCTACTTACAGTGGTTTGCTAGTTATAAATTTACGTTAAATATAAGTTATCATAAGAATCTACAACCACTTTAGAAAATCATCATTTCTCCTAAAACGTACCATTTTCGAGATATTATTCTTTGGATGGCGTGTAGCCTGATGAAAAATCCAGTTGAAAATTTTAATTACAAGAATTTTGAAAAATTTTTGTTGAGGGCAAAATCATAATAATTGGGTGAGTAAATGAGTTTTCTCAAACAAATTCATTGAATTTCAATTTCAAGCATCAGCTGATACTGATTCGGTAAATATACAATACGGGTTACATTAAGAGTGCTGGGGTGTATCAGTACATTGTAAAATCTTTGAACGCTTATAACTTTTTACCTGATCCGAATCTGGAAAAGACTAAATGAAAATGTGTTTCATTTGATGAGAAGGATCAATGGTTAAAATAAGAAGACCATTTAGAACCTGTCAGATATGGTTGGAATTTTGCAAGAGCCTTCAAAACCTTATTTTACGGTTCTAGGTTCATGCTAGATAGGATCTATATTCTTAAAAATATTTGGAAAACATTTTTTTTCCTAGAAGCCAAGTCTTGGACGAGTTCATTAGCTGAATGGGTGACGGCTCTGGCTATGAATTTGAACAAACGCGCCAAAGCAAACTGACGTCACGTCAGTTGTATTCCAATTTTTTCAATTAGATTTTAGGGCCATTATTTATAAATGGTAAAACAAAAATAATTTCAGAGAACAGAAAGGATAAACTTTAAGTTTGGTTGAAGTCTTTTTCTGGATGCATTTTCTTAAAGAAGTATTTCCCCTCCGAACTGCAGCCTCTTCCAAGAAGATCCCGACATTCATCTCCAACTAGGCTCACTTATCTGGGCGATTGCATGGAGGGCTCTCTTGATGTCTGAATATTTTATCCATTTTCAGCGAGAGCAATCATAGCCTACCAGCAACATGTTATATTTTTGTCAGAATTTAAATGGGTTTTTGTAGCACTTACATGGTTCGGCTTTTGTAGGATGAGATTAACTCTTTTCATCGTCCGTACATGTCCAGTTATTATGCTTTTCTTCTGGTATTAGCGTACCACAAGGGTTGTACGTATGTTTTAAAATTAATTGCATACCTCTTAGTAGACGAGATTGCGTTCATTTATCCTTTATTCATGTGAGCGGAGAAGGATTTTTTTCAGGGACGCCGAACGCATTTAACGTAACAGTATACATCCACACGAACGAGAATTGTTTCTGGTTAATTAATTAATGATGAATGAGTCCAGAAAATTGTTTCATTACATGGAAAAGATTACTATCATATCTCGTATCATATTGTATCATTCGATGATGAATGTTTTCAACGTTCTGTGAATAAGTCTCTGTTTTACTTCATTTATGGGTGATTCCTTTCTAACTGTGATATTCAATGTCCTGTATTGTTTGTTCTCATAGGTCATTAATTAACAATCAATTTATAAAATTTTTGTGCTTATTGGAAAATTATGAACATATTTCAACATTATTTTCATATAATATAACTTGCCACTTACAGAAAACTTACAATACATCACTTAAATGTCAGTACCATGTCCATTTCTAGAATTTATTTATTAAATGTCAGTACCGTGTCATGTCCATTTCTAGAATTTATACATAAATTGTCAGTTTTTTTGTCGTAATAAATGATTTAAACTAATTACCTCATAAATTCTAATGTTTATGATCAAACTGAACAAAAGTGACACATTTTTTGTTTAATGTATTAAGTTAACATTGAATTCCGGTTCAATAACTTTTGCCTTTAAAGCTTAAAAGCTTTACTTAATACATTAAATAAAAAATGTGTCAATTTTGTTCAGTTTGATCATAAACATTAGAATTTATGAGGTAATTAGTTTGAATCATTTATTACGACAAGAAAAACTAACAATTTGTAAATAAATTCTAGAAATGGACATGACACGGTACTGACATTTAATAAATAAATTCTAGAAATGGACATGGTACTGACATTTAAGTGATATATTGTAAGTTTTCTGTAAGTGGCAAGTTATATTTTATGAAAATAATGTTGAAATATGATCATAATTTTCCAATAAGCACAAAAATTTCATAAATTGATTATTAATTAATGACCTACAAGAACAAACAATACAAGACATTGAATATCACAGTTATAGAACGGAATCACCCTTATGTCGATTCACAGGAAGAAAGAAAATTGGAAAAGCTCTGATGTGGAGTCACCCTGCTTTGAAGTGCTTGTTTGAATTCATAGACACAGTGGACAACCATTCAGATTCTCAACTGGCGCAAGGCTGCTTTGCTTCCAATAAAACAATATTTTCCCAATATTTTCAACAATATAGATCCGATCGTGGGTAAATCTAGAGCTTGGCTGCAAAAAGAGGCTTTGCAGGTTCTTGCGAAATTACAGCAATATCTGATAGGTTTTGAATGGTGTTCTAATTTTAACCATTGATCCCCCTCATCAAATGAAACATGTTTTCATTTACCATTATTTCAGATTCGGCTCAGATAAAAAGTTACAAGCTTTAAAGATTTTATGCTTATACCTCCCTTGCTCTTTCTTTATTCATTGAACACAAATAACTGTTAACGTTACCCATATTGTGTATTGACCGAATCTGTAGCATCTGATGCTTGAAATTCAATGAATTTGTCTGAGAAAACTCATTTACTCACTCAATTATGATGATTTCGCCCTCACCAAACATTTTTCAAAATTCTTGTATATTGAAACATTCAACTGACTTTTTCATCAGGCTCAACGTCATCCAAAAAAGGATATCTCAGAAATGGTACGTTTTAGGAGAAATTATGAGAAATGATTTAATTTTTTAAAATGATTTTGGATTCTTATAATAACTTATACTAAGCTTTGTTCGATTTCTTTATGCTAATTTCTCATTGTTTTTTGAACTGATGGTGAATCTAAATCTAGCAAACCACTGTAAGTACGAATAAATCTATTAATTGGAGAATATGCATAATGTAGTTATAGGAAACTTAACTCCAAAATTAATTTCATTCGGAATAACCAAGTGTGAGCTACAAAGGAAAAACTTTTTTTTTTATTTGAACAGTCTGTATCTCGTTACCTATGCCGAATTTAGATAAATGCTGAATGAAATTTTTTTTATGAGAGTAATCTATGGTTAAAATTAATGTTTAACTCAAAGACTTACCATGCATATATATTGTACTTCATGAAAAATTAATCCACGATTTTTAAATTGCTTGATAACATTTTCAGCTCCAAATTAATAAAATTCTGACAATTATGCAGAATTATAGCATCCTAGTACGACCGTGCTAAAATTATGACAAAATAGAGTTGTCCAGCAATTATTCTCCATTGCAGTGAAAAGTAGAGGTAGAAATTATTGGAAACCAATGAAATAGCAGACATAGAGTTCCAACTACGACTGAAGGTTTCGGAGATATACTTTTTTTTTTTTTATTTTCTGGTCATACGACATTTACGAAATTTTGCATAAGTCTTGGTCATTTTTGTCAAATAATTTCGGAGATATTTCCATTTAAAATTTAATTCTGCCAAATTAAAAAAAAAACAGCTCCAATCTAGTTGAAAATTCAAAGTTGCTATTGATATTGATCCGTGAATCAAGACTCATGTGACATTTGAAGAAAATTACGTCACTAAAAATGAGATGTCTTCAAATAAATTCAATATTTATTTATTCCTTGCTAGGAATTTGATTTATTGTTACTATTGTTTTGGGTTATTGAAAAATATCAATAGACGCATTATAATGGAATGAATATAATTAACCAAAAATTATTGGGGTACGTGCAGTTTGATTGGATAATCGAATTAAATCATTTTTGCATATACTACTGCAGTATAAGAATTCATCGAAAATTATTCGGTTATAGTTTCAGATTGAATTACCAAGACAAAATCATTTTTGTAAATGAACAGCAAATTAACCAGGCCGAGGGAGCCTACGCTGTTTGAGAATTTAATATTGCCTAATAGGTTTCCGGAAGTTACGCAATTTTTTTTTATTCCATTAATTTTTTATGTTTCGAAAAAATGCACTCTAGTTGAGAGGATATACAATTCATGAGGGAAAATTCGATCATAGGTTTAGATTTAATGAACTACACAAATTCATTTTTGAAATATCCTGCAAATTAGGATAGACACGTGGGTGAACAATTTTTGACAATTAAATCTAGTAATAAAATTTCATAGTTACGCAACACAGACAGATGAAAGGTTCTCTATTGGAATGGATATAATTAATCAAAAATTATTCGGTTACAGTTTCAGTTTTAGTTACCGAGACATTATTAGTTTCCCAACGAACAGCAAATTAACCAGGCTAAGGGAGTAAACAATTTTTAAAAATTCAATTTACTGATACATTTAATATATGCAAAAAATATATTTTTTCAGAATTCCATAATTTTATTCTGTCTAGTTAAAAGGCATGCTAATGGAATGTATACAATCAATCCAAAAATTGGATTGCAGTTTCACATTGAATTAACTGGACAAACTCATCTTTACAATGAATAGCGAATTTACCTGGCTAAGGGAGGAAACAATTTTTGATAATTTAATACAGTAATATATTTTTATAATTTATATATGAAGCAATATTCTCATGATTCCTCAAAATAGGGTCCAGTTTCTGTTTGTATCGATTTTTCAACGATATTTGTGAGAATAATATCAGTGGAATAGTGTCAGAGAAAGATTACTAGTACATAACTAAATCGTTCCTTTTTGGGTTAAATTTCCAAAATCTGAAAAATATCTATAAAATGGAAAAATTATTTTTTTGTAAATTGAGTCTGCGTTAGAAAACAAAATATTTGTAAGAAGCAATGTAAAGAAAGAACAATGTTGCCTAACAAACAATAACGAAACAACATCAACGATAAAACAACTATTTCGTAACGTTTCGGATTCAATATCAGACTCCTTCGTCAGAGAACAAATCTTCAGAATGTTTTGCCGATAATGGTCTCAGATTCGGTTTGACTAACTGATGAAGAATTCGAGGTCAAATTTGAGTGTGTCCGGCCGGTCGTTGCCACGATAACTTTGAAACGGAAAGAGACAGAAACTTGAAATTTTCAGGGTAGGTGGCGCATCTAAATGCCGGTTAAGTTCGTTAATGGGTACAAATAGTCCAACGGTTTTCGAGTACTAATTTTATTTTCAAACAATACAAATCACATCGGATTGAAACTTGGCAACTAGTTGTAGAATACCGACATAAAGACGGATATGAAATTTCGCAAGGATCATATCACTAGAAAAGTTCAAAAAAATCATTAAAAAATATTATTTATCTCACGATAACTTGAGAACGGAAAGATATAGCAACTCGCAATTTTTGGGGTAGGTTGCACATCCGCATGCGACGTTTATGTTCGTTAATAGGCATAATCAATCAAACGGTTTTGGAGTTATACCCATCCGAAATTTTCTTGTTATTTCCTCAATAACTCAAAAAATACAATTCCGTTTCAATTGAAATATGGCAATTAGTTGTAAAATTTCGACATGCCAAATTTTTGCGACTTCATAAGGATCGCATTACAAGAAAATTTTTAAAATATTATTCAAAAAACTTCTCAGAAAATATGCGTTTGATATCGCTGAAATTTCGCTTTAGAGCCAAGTTTGTGTGAATTCAGTAGCTATGGATGGATGACCGTTGCCACGATCAATTTCGAAAGGAAAGAGACAGCAACTTGCAAATTTTCAGGGTAGGTTGCGCAACCAAATGGGACATTTAAGTTCTTTGTTGAGCGTAATCTGCCAAACGGATTGGGAGTTATACACATCTCAAGTTCTGTTGTTATTTCCTCAATAACTCAAAATATACATATCTGATCCAATTATAACCTGGTTATCAGTTGTAGAATGCCAACGCGCTAATTTTCGCTGAAATTCTGCACATGCCTTCGGGCCAACATTTTACAATCGAGTACCGAATTTCAGCTCGATCAAGTATGAGGCGTGAGTAGACAATGGAACATGCACGAAAAAGCTTCTGACTTCACGTCATTGCTTTTTATGAATTTTTTTTCTTCGTTTCATTATTTATCTTATTAATTTTTATTTTGTTATTAATTCATATTTTATTTTAATTATTTTTGGCGCTCTTGTTCCTCGGAACAGACTGCTTATCAATTTGCCCAAATGTCTGTAATTTTCGAATTTTTGGCTGAAAATGGTCTCAAACGATTTGGTTCGACTCGCTGATCAAGAATCCGAGGTCGAAATCGATTCTGTCCGGCATTCCAGCCGGCCGTTAACACGATAACTCTCGAACCAAAGGAGTTAGAGGATTGAAATTTGCAAGGTGGGTTTGTAGCGTAAATATCCCGGACAAGTTCGTTAATTGGCAAAAATCCATCAAGCGGTTTCGGAGTTATGACCGTTTTTAGTAAAAATATTTTTTATGAATATTTCCGAAACCGATCACTCGATCTATCTGAAATTTGGCATCAAATTGTAGAATCATGACCTTTATACGCATGTGAAGTTTTGTATTGATCAGGTTACCGTAAAGTGTAAAAAAAAAAATTTGAAAAGGTTCAAATTGTTTTTCTACATTAACTCTCGAAAGGAATGAGCTAGGCTCAGTTGAGTTCGTTTATGGACAAAATAGGCCGGATGGTTTTGGAGTAACGAAAAACACTTTTTTTTTAACTTACAAATTTCAAAAAATTTTTTTTTAAGAAGCAGTTTCACCATTAAAATCCATTGATATAATTTTCAACTCTAACAAGCTGATACTTTCGGAGATATGATTTTTCGAAATTTCAATAATGAATCGTACTTCTATGTTTTCACAGAATGCTAGAATTATTCTATCTATGATTTTTTATATGATCTGTGTTCTTACTCTTACATGTCATCCTGTTCTATAGGAGAATCAAAGTCAAATTCGTTTCAGCTATTTTAATTTGATTTATTCCATGTTGTAGTTCTCATTCTCAGATTGCTCATTTAATCTTGATAAATAAACTATTATTTGGATTGAATTTCCTTTATGATGCAGTTCTATCATAAGTCATAAGAATACAATGATATAATTCTCAACTCTGAGAAACCGCAATACTTTCGGAGATATAATTTGTCTGTTTCAACAAGAGCGCCAGAAAGCTCCTGTCCACAGAGCTTGAACCAATTTTTAAGAATTTTTTTACTTCGTTTCATATTTTATTGTATTCATTTTTATTTTTTTAGTAATTCTTATTTTATTTTAATTATTTTCTTACGTTATCTAATTTTCTCTATTAAACCGTCTCAAGTCTCGTTAATTTCTGTCGCTACAAAAGGCAAATGCAATGGATAGAATTCATCACAAATTATTCGGGTACAATTTCAGATTGAATAAACGACAGAAAGGCATTTTCGCGATGAACAGCGAATTAACCAGGCGTCGGGGAGGAAACAATGGCCGTGAAAAGAGGCATTTAACCGGCAGTGGCTTTAACTGGTACAATTCCCACAGTTGGCGGTGGCGGCGGCGAACCGGGGGCATACAAATGCGAATCGAGGAAATAGTCATTGTACCGGGAGATTTATCTCCCGAATCCACAGGTTGTAGTCAATTCCAGCCAAACAGTCTGGCTGGGGTCCTTGGGGACCCCCCCGTTTCTCTTTCTGCTGAATGAAAATCGAGTTTCTCTCTCTATTCCGGACCAGACGGCATGCGTACGTTTCCGTTTCTATTTTCTGATGCCGACTGTTTTGCCGTTTGCTTTGCCTCCGGATTCCGCATTTCATTCATTGCCCCGGATTTGGGGGATAAGGGAGACAGACGTATTCATTGATAATATTGTTCATTCAGTAGCTGGAAGTGTTTTCATTTTTGCGCGCTGCATCCAGGGTGATATCGTTGTGTCTAAATGTCTGCAATTTTCGAATTTTGAGCTGAAAATTGTCTTAAACGATAGCATTTGTCTCACCGATATAGATTCTACGTACATTCAGAGTCCTTGTCAAGAATAAAGCTAAACTACTCTTAATGTTTGTTCTAAGACTTCACATTGACAAGAATGTATTGATTGTTTTATATCATTCAATCCGCGATAACTTATGGTATTGTTACTTGGGGCAATTGTAACCATTTGTATAAAGTCAGGCTTCACAGGTTAGCCATTTCAGTCATATTCAGAAAGCAATTCCGTGAACCATGTAGAGGCGTTTACAAGAAAAATAATTGGCTGACAGTGGTTCGTCTCTATATGTTTAATATGTGTTATTTGTAGGAAATTATCCTAAATTTGCAGAATTATTAAATGTCAATAATACAAGACGTGAAGAGTATCCGAAGTATTTTCTCAGTCAAACTTAATAACTAGCAGAATAAATAAAAATTAACAGCAATATCTCAGAAACAAATCGCAAGCTGACAACCTCGCAGTACTGATACCATTTTCGTTGTTTTGATGTAGTTGGTATCTTCAGCTTCCGTTTTATTATTTCGAAATATTGAGTCTGGTATGCATCCGCAAAAATAATATTACATGATACATACTCGGTAAATGCCAGAGAATTTCAATGCTTCAAGTTGGATAAATCAATATGGCGATTTTATTCCATAGTTATGCAACAAATTCTGTATCGAATTGCACATCATACATATTCGTAAATAAAATCAATCATGATTTTTCGAAATTGAATACGGTGTAACAATTTGCGAAAGAATTTTATGTATATCATTCTGATGGAAAACATGCTATTATAACGACAATTGATGTATATAAGCGAAAAACAATAAAATATAAACTTTTCATTTTCTATTCATTAGGATGACAACTCTTGCTTCTGTGCAACATGCTTAAAAATGGTTACAGGGTCAGAATAGATATTATAATCAATTACTGTAGTCAGGTACCAGTTGAACTAAGATAAAATGGGTTGATTAGAGGACTAAGGAATTCATATGAATTCTCAGTAGGAAATAAACCTTTGTTTTAAATTCGTATCGCTTTGTGATAAAAATGTTCGTTTCATTCATGTCATTCATGGATCGGTTCAAGTGAAAATACTGAGAAGGATTATTCGAGAATCTCAAAATTAGCAATGATCACCTTTAAAATGGAGGAATCGCGATAATATCAAATATTTGAAAACCGTAAAAAACATGTCAACACTACTGATTAATAGTACATCGTTAGCATTAGAGGAAATAACTGCTATGAGATGTTATCTTTCAGTAATAGCCATGAAAGAACTCTTAAGTGTTCCCCGGATTAACATAAAGTCTGTAACGGTTGTGCAGAAGAGCTGTGAGTTCAGTTTTCATCAAACAAACACACGCTCGGTCCGCAGCTTATTAAAAACAAATTAGCAATACCACTGAAGACATTTCGGGGTGGTTGATACGTCCGAGGTAGCGTTCTTCATCATCTTTTCATTAACATAAACGGAAAGCATTAAAATTATATTAAACGTGTGGTTGCCATCGAAGTGGCAGATGTTACCGGTGAGGATTTGCGGCCGAACAAAACCTAAAAAACCACGGGTAGCACGTATAGCAACCTCATTTTGTGAAACTGTGCGCTCTTTTAAAAAACCGAATCATTTTTCGGGTGCAATGAGCCGAATCATATTCTACGGACCTATGAACCTTATGAAAAGGCTTTGTTGAGCTCGGTATGCCCGGCAATATAATCGGATACTGCATACAAAGAGATGCTACTGTATAACTGTCTGTATAGTTCGGGTAACCACCCTCCCTGGCATAAATATCTGTTTCCCCGTCTAACCCCAGTTATTATTTTAATCTCGCTGCAACGTAGGTATGTATTTATTTGCCTGTGATAATAACCTCCAGTATCATTTCTCATGAATTCGAGCACGCTTAGATGGTCATTCAGGCATTTTTCCGTTTTTTCCTGTGGGCATCCCAACGATGTTCATCGGAGAAAAATTCTCCAATGTTGTTTCTTTCCGTTGCCTCCAGCAAATTACATTTTATATCGCTCGGAACACAATCAATGTACATAATTTCGACTTTAGCATCATTTGAACGTACAAATATGTCGTCTGTGGCATCAAATTTGTTCAATGTCAGTTATATGTTCATAAGTTAGTATTTACAAATTGCATAAGTCCATATAGCATGTATACAGGGTGAGTCTTCAAGTTGTACATTAATTATAACCATAGAAACTCTCATCGACTGAAACACTGTTTGCGCGCACGTTCTAGGGAACAGCGTGCTACCATTTTGTCCAAATATCTAATTTTCAAGTAATTTCGGAACTTTTGCCGAAAATAGTCCCAAACTTTTAGGTTCGACACACTGATGAAGAATTCGAGGTCGAATTTGATTTCTATTGGAAGCCGAACAGCCTTAGGCGAGTTCAGTAGCTGGATAGGTGACCGTTATCACAACAACTTTAGAACTGAAAGAGATAGCAACTTGTAAATTTGGGGGTATATTGCATATCCTAATGCAACATTTTAGTTTGTTAATGGATATAATCTGCCAAACGGGTTTGGTGTTATAACCATCTGAAATTTTGTTGTTATTTCCTCAATTACTCAAAGAATACAAATCCGATCCTATTTAAACATGGTAATTAGTTGAAGAATACTAACGCGCAAATTCTTGCTGAATTTCGTGAGGATCGTACTACTAGAAAATTATAAATAAACCGTTGAAAAAAATTTGTATCTCAGAAACTATCCGTCTGATATCGCTGAAATTTTGCGAGAGTCTTCAAAAACTAACTTTACAGTTCCAAACTTGAATAGGATCGGATCTATATTATTGGAGATATTGAATATTGAAAGAAAAACCTTGGATGCCTAGCAACCTTGGGTGAATTCGGTAGCTGGATGGGTGAAATACAATTTTCAGGGTAGTTTGCGCATCCAAATGTGACAGTTCGTTAATGGGCATAATCGGCCAAATGCTTTCAGAGTCACACCCATCTTAAATTCTGTTTTTATTTACTCAGTAACTCAAAACATGTGAATCCGATCCAATTACAACTTAGAACGCTAATTTTTGCGAAAATTCATGAATATCGTATAACTAAAAAAAAATAAAAATTCTCCTGACTTCACGTTACTGCTTTAAAAAAAAATTCATTTAGGTACCATTGTTCCAAATTGGGTACAGTTGAAAATTTGTTTTTATTTTGTAGCTTTGACATGGTTTTTCAAAATGAAATGAATGTTGTTGTGAAGTTTTCTATAACAATGAAACATATTTTCCTATTACCATTTTTTACCTATTTCCCAGATATAGACTCGTGGTTTTATAAAACAAAATAAAATTACCATAAAGAAAGCAGGTAATGAAGTCAATAAATTTTGACTTATGTGATAAACACTTTATTGACGATATACAAACTTTCATTCGTGTTCACGAACTTATTCAGGGACTAAACAAAACAAACGTTACTACAAATAAGGCTGAAAAATCTGCACAAATATAACAAACAAACAAAAACAACTAATAGATTGCTGCATATTTATTTATGAACCATGATGTATATGGCATTATCAATATCACACAAGGAGAAACCAATTTTGTACTTTCTCTTCCAATAAATCATTTGCTTATTAATAAAAATAATATAATCAACACCATAAAAAAACTTCTATAGAGTTCAACTAAAATGTTGTGAAAATTGACACTGATGGTTGGACAATCACACACTTGACATTACAAATCACTGAGTTACTTGATTTTCTTCTTAATTGGTCACAGCCAACCTATTTATCATCCCTTGTCCAGATTTCCATCTTCTACCTAGTTCCAATATATGTATGGCACTGATTGAATGGATGTCAGTATTAACATTTACATTGTTTGGGCAATTATTAATTTCGTCTCTTTTCTATGTTAACAACTTCTTTCATTTCATTCAATCAATAATTTGAAAAAGTTTCAATTACAAATCAGTACGAATTTAGAAATAATATTCCTAAAATAAGATACATAGGTACATATTTACAGTACCTTTCGGTTTTGGTCACTCTGACAATTCATAGAATTGAATCAAAAAGTGACGTTTTATGGAAAGTTCAAACTTCAACGGATCTGCGTATTATATAAAAATATTCATATTATAATAAACAATATTCTAAATATGCCCCTTGTGGATAGTCTTAATTATTACAAATCAACGAAATATATCAAGGAGCGATCGTTTCATGCACGCATATAGTGTTATGGTAAGATTGCATCTGTGGCCTCTGATGTGGCGCCATTCGTAATATTGTTTCGGTGGGGAAGATAATCAAACTCACATTCTATGGATGCTTTACCAAATGGACTTTCCTCAGGTGTTGTATCGGAATAAATCACTGGTGTTATTATCGACGAGCAGCTCGAATACGCCATACATCGCCATGACAGTCGGGGGAGAAAAGAAAACAATTCTCTGTAATAATAGTATTGTGCGATGGCATCCATAAAAGGATAGGTGTTTTGTTCGAGTCGTCTTTGTGTTGATCAAAAGTTAGTTCATTAGTGGAAATGTATATAATAATTCATCGCAGAGGCGCAGAGAACGAGTTGGTAATGGCATGAAATAAGATATCAAAGCACGCAATGATACCGCAACGGCCTACTGCTATAAATTTGTCTGTGGTTATCCCGTTGTAGGAAGTGAACATCTGAACATCGCCAGCGACAGTTTCTAATTGGACGACGATTCTGTAGGACGCTGCTGCTAGGTTTCAGGTGAAAATATTAATGCAGATACTCGTAGTAATATTTTTAGAGCAGCTGGGAGCCCCAGTTTCGTTCCCTGCTCTTATTATCAATCACCGAAAAGTATGCCAGACCCATTTTATACTCGTAGGGTCAACGATTAATGAAAATATTGTTTACAGCAAATCAGTTAAATTACCTGCGTTCTACTTCGTTTAGCTCAGCCTAAACCTGTTCCTCAAACACCTCAATTCTCGCTTGGTTCCAAAACACTTAATTTTTGGATAACAAGCGCCCCGTTGACATTTGTAAAACAATGACTATCAGCACGCCATGGAACATATCATTATGGGATATGAGACGAGGATCCTTATGCATATTACCCGGAAATAACCGAGCATAGCTATATCGTGCAAAAGGTGAACCAAGTGCGAAACAACCGAGGCAAAGTCCATCAAAATCAAGGTCAAGTTGAAAGTTTTCTTCGTATATCGGTGTATTATGCATTATGAATTTTCTTCGCCAAACCAAATTGCCAACGAGGAATATTATTCGAGTTATTTGCGTCGGTTGCGAACAGAAAATTCTAGATATTTGCACAACGATAATACACCGTCAAGTTGTATTGGTCCTTCGAGAACATTCCGCCAGAAACACGACTTCTATCGTTCCACAACCACCGTTTTAACCCTCAATTACTAACATCTTATATTTGGCACATAGTTACTAACTTGTTTGAATATTAGTGAAATTTTTTTTTGTTACCATGAAATTAGTCTTTCTAATGTCTTTCACAATGTTACTGAATGTATATTTCTTCAATTCATTGGGTAAATAATTGGGATTTTCCTAAAATGTTTAAATACATGACAAATTATATATATCCTAAATATTCTAACAAAATATCATTGACAACACATATCTATATGTTAGTGCGTTTCAATTAACCTTTTTTTGTGAAATTTAATAGTTGAGAATATCAAAAAACATGAATGAATTCCAAAGCCTTAGATAATATAAAAAACAACAAGCGATGAAATCTCACAAGCTTTCAGCGCATTCTGAACACATTTTTTTCAAACATTCTAAGCAGACAGGATTATGACACTTAAAACATATATTTGAAGACATATATTTTCACTGTAATATTCTTGTCGTGATTTCTTCTCGTTTTAAGAGTTTTCATGTTGATTGTTGATTAAAAGTTGGTTGGTGATATTTGAACATTGTTCATCGCAACCTTCCGAAATGTGAATATGCGAATGCGAATGCGAAGATCTTTATTAATCAAAATATATGTTTAACTGTTTCACACATTTCTGGGAATGTAACGATGATTGTTTAAGTTTGAGGAAGTGTAGTATGAAATAGAATGGTTACATCATCAGCGAATATCCCAGTTACTATTTTGTTTTGCCATAGGCCGAAAACACTACCTTGGGGAACTCCTTTTTTTATTTTGTAGACGTCGGTCTTCATTAAACTCAGTTTGGCATGTTCTTTGCCAAAAATGTGATTCCAAGAAGTGGAATTAGGCTGAAAAATTTCGTATGTGTTATGTTGAGAACCGCACTCTTGTTCCAATTGTTGGTTCCACTCCCTTTCGCGCACATCTGCGCCTTGCGAAAACAGTTGGAAACGATTCGAGGGCCACATTTATCCGGTGTCAATCAAGCAAAACGTTTGAATTTCGTTGATTGAGGATCGCGTGCTGCCTCCAGAATGACCTTACGTGTGATTTGCATAAGGACTAGACTTGTTAGGCTTCGGTCGTGACATGCGAACGCAACGCACGCAACTTGCATAAGTTAACAATGGCATCTGGTCCCTGGTGCCAAATTGTGCATCGTATAGGTTTGTTCTTTTCTCGAAAAGTTGACCTTACCTTTACTCAAGGTGGGGTTAGGATGTACGTTAGGGTATGATTTCACGAAAAAAACTCGCATCAACTCTGATTTTTTTTAATTAAACTACATATCTCTTGAGGTGTTTAATATTGAGTTCATGTATGATTGATCTTTCCAGAAACGTGTTGAGGGTTATTTTCTTAGGTGGTCAATGGATAATTTTCCTGATATTCAGGTATGAAGAGTGTTCCGGCAAGGTGACTTTCCTTGAAGAGTTTATAATACCAATAATATACAATATCGAATATCGAATCCCCAGGGTTGCATACAACTTAATATCCTCTTATATTTCTGTAGATGTTATGTATCTGTCATATTCTCAATTCTGTAATATGCTCTAGAATTAATGTTAATTTGATACTCCAATTAGGATATCAGAACATCATGTCAACACACTCCTTTCAATTTTTTTCGTATGAATTTATTTAAATACAACGGAATTATTTAAAATCTGAGTAACTCACCTGACCCGCCAAGGTAACATAGAAAGTTCAATTAACAGCAATAAAATAATCGTTCTGTGATTTCTCATGTGAAAAATATCATACATTACAGATAATTGATGAAGATCGTCGAATCAAATCGGAGAGGAAAGTGATGTTGCTCAGTGATTGAAATAAATGTCGATAAGTAGAGAGATTTCAGATTTTCTTGGCGTGTCTTCTTTCACTGTTTTTATTGGCGCTCTTGTTCCTCGGAACTCAATTTGCCCAAATGTCTGTAATTTTCTAACTTTTGGCTGAAAATGGTCTTAAACCATTTGATTCGAATCACTGATCAAGAATCCGCGGTCGAAATCGATTCTGTCCGGCCGTCCTGCCGGCTGTCTGTTAACACGATAACTCTCGAACGAAAGGAGTTAGAGGATTGCAGGGTAGGTTTGGAGCGTAAATATCTCGGATGAGTTCGTTAACGGGCGAAATCCATCAAGCAGTTTCGGAGTTATGGCCGTTTGTAGTAAAAATAGTTTTTATTAATATTTCCGAAACTGATCACTCGATCTATCTGAAATATAGCAACAAATTGTAGAATAATGACTTTTATAAGCATGCGAAGTTTTGTATTGATCGGCTTACCGTAAAGTGTCAAATTTTTTTTTTATATTTGAATTTTGTTTCTGAAATTACTCTCGAACAGAATGAGCTAGGCAGTTGAAATTTTCAGAGTAAGTTTGGGAGTTAAATATCTCGGTTGAGTTCATTATTGGGCAAAATCTGCCTGATGGTTTCGGAGTAACGAAAAAAAAATTTTTTTTCACCTTACAAATTTCAATTTAATTTTTTTTAAGATGCGATTTCACCATTAAATCCATTGATATGATTTTCAACACTAATACTATCGAAGATATGATTTTTCGAAATTTCAATCATGAATCGTTCTTCTATGTTTTCACAGATTGCTGTACTTAATTATTCTATGTGTGAATTATTATATGATCTGTGTTACATGTCATCTCATTTTCCTATGAGAGATAAATGTCACACGGAAAAAAAATATTGTACCTAATATATGAAATTCATATACTGACTAACTGAATTTCATATACTCGGCGTGACAGAAGAACTTACATCTAATCTTATCTGACTGCAGCACCTATTCATAACACGCATCCGGACCTTGAAACTAATCTACTTTCATATCATTAGTAACAGGCAGGTCTGAAGAATCTGATGATTTTGTCATATTGAACTAGAACCATCGTATACCAATGTAGGACCCTGAGCATATAAAAATGAGAATCTAATCAGATTAACAGTATACCAACGATTTTAAGTTCTAGTTAGTCCCGCTTTCTAACCTAGCATTATTGTCATATATGGGTTATATTCCAGTCATATTAGACTTATGATTCAGTCATATGAATTTAGTATCCTCATCATATAAAGCTATATTCTTGATTCTTGTAATATAAAACTAGTAACCTCGTCATATGAGTCTTCATTTCTCGTTTATCTAGCAGATGATGATCTATTATCATATTTATACGTATGCGCCCGGAGAACCGAAAAAAAATATTCGAAAAAGAAGTTTTTTCGAATCATTTTGAACATTTCTTCAGGCACATCCATATGTATCAGATGAGATCAATATCAGCCAGATGAACAAGAAATCGAACATCATCAGAATAGATAGGAATATTATAAAAAAACTCAAGACAAACAAAAACGGTTTTATCCTAGGAAAATTTATTGATCTCTTCACATAATGAAAATAAACATCTGAAATTCTAACATAGAAAATAATCAATAAAAATTAATAACAATTCTTGTGCCAGTCTGTCACATATGCATAAACACTATAAAATATTATAAATAACATAAAAAATTACTAGCTTTAATACTAAAAAAGGTATATATATACATTAATTTGGTATTTAATACTGAAGTCAATGAAGGGTTCGTGTTCTAATGAATTTCATTCAAAATGGACTCAAATTCTGATCCCTCAGAAAAAGCCTTAGTTTCGCCGTCAGTGTCTGTGGATTCGACTATTGGAGTTTGTCCAATACTGGGAGATTCGTACTGAAAATAAAAAGGACCATTTGGAGAAAAAATTTTGGAAAATGCAATTTGATGATACTAATATTAGCATATCATTGATAGCCAAAAATAATGAATTTTATCGGAAAATTCTAGAGTTTAAAAAAAAAAGTTATACAAATTTGAATAATAATAGGTACTACATAATACTCACACTGGCACTTCCATTTCTTACATGAAGAGCGAGTGCCGTTTGAAATTTACGGCGAGGACCAATCTTCGGGATTAATATTTTCAACGTGTATTGGCTAAGCATTTTAACGGACCCTGGATCAATTCCCTCATCTGCAAGAAAAATATACAATAGATAAGCAAATAAATCAGGGGCTGATTTTTTTCAAAATGGTTTTATTCCGTCATTATTCTTATGGATGTATGAATCATAATCATCAAGAATCGCATCTAAACGTATCCAAAGTATTTTTGAATTCCCCCATCCCAATGTAAATATGTAATTAGATGTTCGATGTAACATCTTAAATTAAAAAGCTGTTTGAGTTATAATCATCTTCATAGATTGCAGAGTGAACTAACCTAACCTAACCTAACCTGAACAAATATGTGAAGTATATTAAAAACTGAACAAATATGTGAAATATATTAAAAACTGGGGATAAACTGCAAATTAACCTCATATTTTTTTATAATTTGAACCTCTACAAACAATGTGAATAAGTCCCTGTATTCTACGCAAAAATGCCTGTATAATGTTATTGTTTCAGAGAAAGTGGTTATGATTCGTTTCCCATTTAGCCATTACTCCAATTTTCGTTTATAAATCAAACCAAAAGAAGATACGAAGAACGCGGATAGTATCATTTCATCAGTTTCTCTAAAAATAAACCAAGGATATGGTATTAGATTTCCGCTATCTATTATAGTTCGGAAGTTGTAACAATGAAACATCAAAAGCGCCCCCCTGAATGAAAATAATTTATTCTCAGAGTGGAGTATTACTGACGTATTTACATACTTAAAAAAAATGAAAGATTCTGATGTATACAGACATGAATTCATACATAAATAATTCAAGAAAATATTTTCCAAGTATAATGCACTATCAATCAATAAGCGAATGGCGTGTAGGTACTTACCTATAGAAATCTTAAAATATATTCCAAATTTAAATCCTTCAGGAAGGCTTCCATTCTTGAAATCGCTCACCAAAGTAGGTACCTATAAGTATATATTGTTCTTCGCACAAATATAAAAATAATAAAATATTACTAATCGCTTCACAAATGGAAATGCCCTACACAACACGTCAACTTCCGCAATCTACTGCAAGTTTGTGAAGATTTAGGCGGTCATTGGGTCATTACTTCTCTTCTTGAACAACGAATGTTCAATTCGAACAGACGGGATAATTCCATTTATACGACGGGAATACTAGGACCGTGCGAAATGTTATAGTATGGTTGAGAATATAACGTGTATATAACGCTCTATTCGATCTATAAGCTAAATAACTGTCATTAGACCACGATTTCTAGAAAGATTGATTTTTTGATTCGTGTCGGAAAGGGTTTCTAAATCATTGAAACATTATATCGACAATATAGGAAATTCATATTACTGGTATATGTTACATGTTCGTACGACGTCGTTCTGGATCATTTTTTTCCGTGCAAAATTATTTCTGGTTCGATATTCTTGATATAAAAAACACCTCCTGTTCTAGAAATCAAAGTATGATTGAATGCAAAATGACCAATGAAATAACCTCAGCTGTCGTAAAATTATGAGGATGATATAATATTATACTTTCAAGGTAATAATATAATTCCCGTAGATAATCCATTTCATGATGGAAATATATTCTTTGGTAAGATACATAATCAAATTGGGTTCAGAATATTTCCAGTGAAAACAAAACTGCACTATTGTCTGAGTTTTAATATATATAATATAATTTTCAGAGTAGATTTGAGGAATGAATATATCGGATAAGAATCGGAATCATTCCCAGATAATTTCGGAGTTTGATTTGTCACAGTTTGAGCAAGAGCGCCAAAGCGCCTGTCCACAGGGCTTGAACCAATTTATTTTTACTGCAGGTATTGTTAAGTTTGGCAATTGTATAAATTTGGCATGTGGATAAAAACAAGTTTTCAAAGAAATCTGATGTTTTTTAAAATATTCCATATCTCAGAAACTATCTGTTATATTCCATGTCATTTTACAATAGATTAGCGGATTTCAGCTTGATTGGATCTATATTTTTGGAATTTTATTTAAAAATTTGAATTAAGTTGATGCCCGATGCATTTAGTCAAGTGTTAAAGCTTACTTTAATCATACTAAACTTCATGCAGTGTTTCGTGAGGGAGTGTGAAGCTTGAATAGACAACATAACTTTTAATGAATTTTTTATAAAAATTATTTTAATATGGAAAGGATTCGTCTTGGTTCCATTTGTCCGAGATTTATATGAAATATCAATGGATATACCTGTGTCTGTTTATATATATTTTATTTAACAGAAGGAAGAACTCATCGAAATAAATCATTTCACCAAAAATCGTGTATATAAAATATGCATGATAGGGCTGCTATACACCCCCGAAGTCACTTGCGATTCCACGAATTTTCAAGTACGGCTCTGTCTCCCCACGCTTTCAACCATTGTAAACGCGTAATCCCAAGGTCGCATACAAATTAGCAATGCTTATATGTGCAGAAAGCTAATGTTGTACGTCTGTTTAGTTTTTCGTACCTATAGAGACTTCATGGGATCATGAATGCCTGTTCCTGGACATATAAAATAAGTTTCTCTATTTCAGTATCGTAATGAGTTCATTCCAGCACTAAAAACAGTGCTGGAATGAACTCATTCCCGCATTGTTTCTAGTTATATTTTTCGTTTTGTGGTAGTCAGCACAGACATTCGATCCTATCAAATTTCAACACACGTCAATTATTGTCAAGATAAGATAATCTGGATAAGGTGAAATAATTGTTGAGAGGAAAGGTTTTATGATCATAAAAAAATAAGGAACTAGAGATTTCATTCTTGCTAATTTTGAATCATTCATGATATTAGGAAACTGTTCAATCTGATCTCCATGCTCTACGTACAATTCAAATTCCATGATCTGTCTACTTTCGTAACAGTCACACCAATGCCAAGATACAATACAAAAGTCACTAGGATGTATAATCCTAATTTTTCATTAAATTTCAACAGTCAAAACTTGCCTGAAATAGAGAAAATATCGTCTAATACTCGTTGCAGAAGGCAATTCCAACACTCACGCATTCGTGTTCAATATCAGCCCATTCTGCAACTTGTTTTAGAAAATACTATTCTGCACAGATAAGCAATGCTAATTTAAATGTCACCTTGGGATTACGCGTTTACAATGGTTGAAAGCATGGGGAGAGAGAAAATACATGGAATCACATACAACTTCGGGGGTGGATAGTAGCATCTGTTTGAAAAGAGTCTCACCTTTGAAAACACCCTGTAAGTTGAATATCATCAGATGTAAAATACCGAGGGTAATTCTCTTAGATATGTCTTTCTAGGAACGAGTTGCCACTTGTATCGCTCATAGAATCCTATAGGTTGGTTGAACTGATTGTGTTATATTCCGATATCGACGTTGTAATTTTCCTTGGCGTCAACAGTCCATTATAGGAATTGTTTCCGATACCGGGTCAAAATTTCCTACTTCCCTTCAGTGGCGTTCAAGCCCATTCTGGGGCCTAACAGCGTTGTTCGACGCTTGGATTTATCAATTACGCAAATAGCAATGAAAGATGGGATTTGTGGTCATCCACACGGCTAATGTCAAATAGCTCTGGTTTTGCGGTCATCCAGGGCTGCCGGCTTATAACTGACCCTTCGTCCTCTCTCAACTCTATTCCACACCGCCAAAAGGGTTATTCCGCTGTATTCGCAGCATTTTCAGCCAAACGCACAAGTGTGTTTGCAGTAGTTGCGAGCAGGCCGTCCATGTTGGGTTTATGCAATTAATTGCATATGACTATACCTATAGCACGGTAAATAAAGCTACGGCGTCCAAATTGCATCGAAAGTACGGAACCGTATTGTGGTGGTTGCTTTTCAATATCCGGCGTACTCGTACCTTTCATTATCGCCTTGTTTGAATAGCCATAATTAAATTTAAGTTCACTGTTGAACTAGCGTGGTCGGAAATTACGGCGTAATTAGTTTGGATTTTGTATTATATTCCAGTATAAGGACCACCAGGCATCTTATTTCCTATGTATTTTCTAATGTTTCATTTCCAAAAATTGGCATTCTGATGACACTTGGCGGAGGGGGAAGAAATAAAATTAAAAAAAATCACGAAAAAAAAATTGGTTCAAGCACTGACGTGAAGTCAGAAGCTTTTGCACGTATGTTCTATTGTCCATTCTTCTGTATTGGACACCCTTAATCGAATTTACCATGGTAAATTATGTTGTCCATTCTCCTGTATTGGACACTCTTAATTCGATCTGAAACCAAAACTTTGACAGTTTGGTGGACACCAAACGATGTGGTGGACGCGTGTTTCTTGTGTTTATCTGAGCGTGTACTGACTGTTTTGTTATAAAACTGTGTTACACATAATGGTAGGATGTTCAGCTAAAGGCTGTAAAAGCCACAGTTGGATAAAGGAGGTTGGTTCTGTGGTCATGTGGTGGACATTTGGATTCAATGTCAGGGAATATGTTATCCATCCTCTCTCTTCTATAGACTAAGCCAATCATAAAGCGACATTGTGTCGCACAGAATGTTTTTTGCTTTGTGTTTTATCTTCCAAACTCTGAAGAAATATCTAGGTATAGTGCATTGTTTTTTAATAATTTAGAAACTATTGCTTCTGCATTATAAATACAAGACATTTAGAAGAAGCAATTTATGGAATAATATTGCGTAATAAACAGTATCGAAACGACCCCAACGATTACGATTACTTGGAAGTGAAGGAGTCCGATATATATATATATATATATATATATATATATATATATATTCCCAGTAGGTTCAAAACAATGAAATCTTTCGGACGGTCATAGAAAAGAATTCCAATATGGCAGCAAAGGTTCTCGAACTTCTCGGAAATCATTTCGGTGAGATATTCAATCCAACATGGCCTGCTATAATCGGATACCTCGGGATTCCAATAAGTTATACTTCGGTATGGTAATAATATCGAGAAATTTTATATTCCGTACGCCATTTTCCACACTCCGCTGAAAAATCCGGATCGTCCCTCACGATTGGCCGGTTCGAAGGTATAATTTCCACCAAGACGTGTAATTTACAGCATCAAGTTGCCGAAGGCGCTCTCTATACTGGTTTGTTCCGAATGGATTGCGATGCGAATATTGATTATTGATGCTACAAACTTAGCGATGTTGCTTCGGGTTTGATTAAATTACGTCAATATTCGAGTCTAATCGCGCCACGGTTGCCTACGCTCGGGAGTATACAGACAGTGAAGCCAACCTAATTGTTTCTCGATATAAGCAACTCTATGAACGAAAATTACCTCGAACGATATCTATGTCATCTTCGGTCTTGAATGGGAAGAAATCGTGCTAGCATATTTTCCAAATGGGGACGAGACTAGTATTCTTTTGAAAGTCACGTATATTATATGAATATGTATTTATATGGACTTTATTTCAGGGTTTTCTTTACCTGTTGGGGTGGAATTTTTGAAACTAAAAAGAAGGTGAAGATTGGAAGAAGGAAAAAATTAGTACCCAGTATATGAGTTGATCGATTTCATGAATGTACTTATATAGATTTCGTGTTTGATATAAATAATAATATACATATCCTCAATAAATAATAAAATTTTCCAAACGAACTTATTTAATGATAAGTGGCCGCAGCGGTTGCATATGCATTCAATAACCCTGGAGGCAAGTTTGAAATTAAATGATTAGTCGATTACCGATTATGTCTAATAGATGTTCGATGGGTGAAATGCCCGGGGAACGCCAAGGCCATGGAACCAGGTTACATTCTTTTCGAACTGAAGTATATTATTTAGGTTATTTATATTTAATGGAAAAAATTGTGTTACATTAGTGCTAACTTGTGCCCTTGATATTTTCACGAAAATTGTAATAATTTTTGGCAAATCGCGAAGTTGAGAAAAAAGCATAGCACTGTCGTTTTTCTTCGTCAAAAATTGTTTTATATAGCTGTGTTGCATTTGACTTGTGCCGTTCAGATTGTCAGAAAAAAAAATCATTATCTCCTTCAAATGGTAAAAATGAGATAAAATCAGGAGATTGTTTGAAAATCAGTAGGTATCCATGGCAACTGACTGAAGATTTGATAGATTTTCAGAACCGTATGAAATACAGAAAAATTCAACGCACAAAGCATTTTTCTTAGTCTGATAATCAAGGATTTGCAGGTGAGGGTATATTATAGTCTCAAGTTGGAATATACTATCCTATGTAAGGTTTTTAGTTGTTCCGCGAAGCCAATATCCGTATCAAACATCAGAGCCAAATTCATAGCCACACAATAGATAACAAGAAATAGCAATTCAATTAAATATTCAAACATAATTAATTAATTATGTTGTTTCAATATATTGCAAATTTTGTTTCTTATTTGTGGGTTGGAATTGATATAATACAAATATACAGGGTGAGTCTTTAAGTTGTACGTTAATTCTAAACATGAATTCCCCTCATTGAATGAAACACCCTTTTCATTTACCATTTTTCTAGATTCGGCTCAGATAAAAAGTTATAAGCGTTTAAAGATGTTACAATGTGCTAATCCAACCCTGAACTGTCTTTAACTGTTGAACACAGATACACTTACTGGATTCAATATCGCATAATTATATGAAATCTTATGCTCGAAATCCCATGAAATTGTTTGGGAAAACTTATTTACACACTTATGAAATGGTTTTTAATAATCTTTATGCTGCATTTTTGAAAAGAAATCTTCCTGAATATTGAAACACAGCTACAGCTTGATTTTCATTAAATCTCCACTGCGAATCAAGTTGTTTGAATTAGTTGTTATTAACTTATCCCGTAATTGTAATTACAACCAATCAATTTGGAAACAACCGAGATTTAATTAAATTTCTATCAGTAACAACTTTGAAATCAATACACAGTCTATGCCTTTATTCGAGCAGATCATCTGTGATTAAAGTCCAGATTTGAATTGATTAAAGCAGGTAAATTTCTGTAATTTTTCTCATATTTATGACATTCATGAAGAATATCTCGAAAACAGTACATTTTAGGAGAAATCATGAAGAATAATAAAATTTTGTAGAAGGATAGAGTATTACAAAAATGAATCAAGTAATCCTCATCTGCTTTCATTATGCTAATTTCTCATAGTTTTAGGAATTCTCGATTCTATAACTAGGAAACCAGTAAAAGCAGGGAAAAACTGTTAATTGGAGATTATGTATCATAGCTTTAGAAAATTTCTTACCAAAATTCATTCAATTCTGAATAACCATGCCAAATCTACAAAAGAAAAACTGTTTCTTTTCAAAATTTCAACAGCCTGTATCTTTTTTCTTGTGCCGAATCTGGAAAAATGGTATATGAAAAAAGTGTTTTATTTGATGAGAGGAATCTAATCTCTAATCTAATCTCACCCTGTATAATATTCTGGGTCAATTGCAAGTTCGTTCGAGCTTTATGTTCGTAACATATCATTTCATGCACGCTGGCGGGAATCACAATAACAATACTGTAAACCGAGCATACAAATTTCTTTCCCATCCATTTTCTTACGATTTTCATTTCCTGACATAAAATTCGCAATCACTTGAAATTATTGAGAAAAATTGCATTTTATATGCAATATGAATGAGCATTCCCAGAACTGCCAGGTGCCTTCGTTGGAAGTTAACCGATAGCATCTCGAAACAGTAAAATGGGCATAAAATCGACCAACAACGTGAAGCATTCTTTCCTGTTCATTCGGGTTTGAAGCGGACCGCAAAATACGTTTCCGAAAACGATCATTGAATTAAGGTTCTTCACGGTCCTTAAAGAGGCAATAAAAAAGTGTTAATAATTGCAAAAACATAAATGCAATCGTTAAAACTCCAAAAGTTTATCACGGTTAGTTAGTGGGCACAAATCGAAAGTCGGAGGTGACGTTTTTCAACGTTGTCAGTTGATATTTGAAAGAACCACTCAAAAGCTATCAGCGTGCCACCTCACGTCGGTTAAACGACTCGTATACTTCCTCGTTCTCGTTCTCCTCGTCTTCACGACTTTCATTTGTTCAACATCATGGCACACTTATCTATCTTATCGGATACATCCATCGCAGACCACGCAGAAATAAGCCATACATATTTCAACGTATGAAGCGTCAAAAGTCTCTTATCGCTGTTAGATCTTACGGACTACTGGATTGAGCTTTACGATATAAGAACGAATGAACAGGCTTGCATCTTTTTCATCCCAATCGTGATGGCCTTGCATATTTTAGCTCTATCCAGAATGAGATAGAGATTTCCTGACTTCTGTCAGTGTCGAGTGTTTGACTTTAATTTTGTCTCTCTGAATGCACGCATTTGCCAGATGTCCGTATTTCTGATGAATGTATCCTGATGAGCATTTCTATCTTTCATCTGCATTGATTCACACAAGAGACATTTTGGAATAGGCGAGGCAATTAAACATACATTCTCCACCAAAAATCGATGACTGATGTGAGGCACGTTATCTCCGGTAGGGCCATATAGAACTTTTAAGAGCCAATTGGAAATAAACAAGATGCATAGAATAACAAGGTGTCGACACTCCATACTAATACCCATTAAAATTTTCGGAATTAGAAATGTAAAATCTTGTTCTATTTCACTCTATAGCCGATGGTAGCGCTAGGGTCGATTTGACAGACTCTGACAAGCGACAAAAGCGAAATTTAAAGAATATAATCATCTAACGATAAATCATGTGTATGAAAGAAGTGTTTGTGTTATGAGGTACCATAGAATTCTATGTATGATACTAAAGCTTAGGGAAAAACCTCAGCAAACAAACCCTGTATCCTCGTTAGTGTTATAATTTATGAAAATTGGAATTGTTAACAAAATATGCTGAAATATTGAATATTGAAGGGTATCCTTTTCTTTACTATCGATTCTTCTTTCAACAAGCAGAGAGGTTTCTCCAAGGTACTCGAAACTCAATCTGGAAAGGAAAAAACAGAAGGAGAAATCGAACGAATTAAAAATGGAATATTTCATGTTTTATTAAATAGATGTGGAATTCGCTACGCATTCTAAAAAAAGCAACTTTATGAATAGCTCTCAAACCATCCTGGAATCTATACAGGGTGAGTCTTTGACCACTGCATTAATTTTAACCAAATATTCCTCTCATCAAATGAAACACTTTTTCCATTTAACATTTTTCCAAATTCAGCTCAGGTAAAAAGATACAGGCTGTTGAAATTTTGAAAAAAAATCAGTTTTTATGTTGTAGCTTTGACATCATTTTTTCGAATAAAATGAATGTTGGCGTAAAGTTTCCTATAGCTATGATACATATTTTCCAAATATTAGTTATTTTCTACTTCTACTGGTTTTCTAGTTATGGACTCGTGGATTCATAAAACTAAACGAAATTAGCATAAAGGAAGCATATAAAGTTTTTCTTGAGTCATTTCAAGAATACTCCATCGCTTTAGAACATTATATTATTCTTCATCATTTCTCCTTAAACGCACCGTTTTCGAGATATTCTTCATTGAATGTTTTAAAATGGAAAACTCCAGAAATTTCACTACTTTTATGGATGCGTCCCTGAGCGTTGGCATCCCGAATCAAGCTGTAAACCACGTTACCATGCCTTATTCTCGTCCGCCAACAATGTCATAGATAATTTATATGCGGGGGTGTATTAGCACATTGTGAAATCTTTAAACGGTAGTAACTTTTTACCTGAGCTGAATCTGGAAAAATGGTAAATGAAAGAAGTGTTTCATTTGATGAGAGGAATCTTTGGTTGAAAATAATGCAGTGGTCAAAGACTCACCCTGTATATGGGACAATTCTTAACTAATGATCTTGGGCTCTCAACTCAGTTCCATCTGCAAATCATGGTGTTGCAACGACCATGACCGGTTCTTGAATGATTCAGAATATCATATCCAAAATAATCATATTTTCTTTGAATATCAAACCCCGGATTTCTATTTGAAGGACCAGAAATTAAATTTTGCCCAAACAAATGTTAAAATTTTCAATAGCCAACCAAGTTGCCAGGTAGCCATTCTCGTCGACACAAACCAAGAACAAGACAGAGAGAACACTAATAATCAAGAAAAAATCAAACTTCACAATTACTATACTCAAAATCGAAATTCTAGCAATTTGTAGGTATAACTTTCAACAAGAAACATGAATAACAAAATTTCGAATTTAATTTGAAATTTCTGAAAATTTTCTAGTGCCGGCATCTATCGGCGAAAACTGAAGTAGAACCATATCCTTGTAAATTGTCATTATTTGGATCGCATTTCGGCCGAAAATATGTCAAAGAGTGTGTGCAGCATGAAATGAACCAGAAATGGCAGCACATTGGCATCGAAATGTTCTAACAATCGTTAAGAAAATATTTTTGCAAAACTATATTTGTCCCTGTGAATTTTCTATTCCACGAAGAGAATCTATAAATTTACATTATAATTTGAAGATTGCACGAACGAGAATCGCAAAATAAAATTATCAGGGACTTCACGCTTCACCCTATCAAAAGAACAAACACTGCAGAATTACCAATTTCGCAGACGGGTCCAGAAACAGTCTACCGAAGGGTTGTTCCGAAATCTACCCTGGACCGTCGTGAGGGCTGAATACTATTAATTATAATTTAACAAGAGACGAATTGGAGAAGAAAATCCCAACCGAACCCATTTGTTTTTTAGGATTTTAATTAATTAAAAATGAAACTTGTTGTCCCGCAACTGAACAAAACCGACTTGTACAGAGGATTTTAATACTTCTTTATTTATGACCGTCGAATAAGACGATTATTCAGTTTGATGATCATTTTTCTTTTCTTTTTTTTAATTATACCGTGACATCGTTTGGTTACGAATACACTGTCCTCGGTTCATTATCCGAATCGTAAAACGTCTGTCGGACTCGTTCTCTGGTATTTGAAATATAATTTTCGTAGTTGTGATTCAACATAATAGAATAAATTGATGGTTGGCAGTACGAACAGAAATAAGAAGGAGCTTGTTGAGTAATAATAGCTATAATTACTTTTGGTGTTTCAATCCGAATTATAGATATCGCCCAATTTCAAGTGTGTTATAATTCTACCGTGTTGTGTGAATATGATCGCAACCGTATATTGTGGAATGTTCTATGTTCCTTGAAAATATTCACTAGTTCATCATTCATCAAACATAATTATGATGAAAAGCACTGACATGTCGTTTGAATCGCTATTTCACATTGGAGACTTAAAATTGATTGCATCTATATTTTCTGAGATATTGAGAAAACAATATTCCAAATAGGCATATGTCCGGACCAAATGAACAGATTTTAACCTTTCACTAACTTGAACTTGGAAATTTCAAGTCTCTGAGTTATTTCTCTCGAAAGTTCTCATTTTTCATTAAAAATTCCAAAAATATAGATATTTGGACAAAATGATAGCGCCCCAGTATACGAGCATTCAAAAACTCCGATATTTTGCAACTTTTATATAGGCTAAGGTTCTATTAACTTAGCTTTTTAGGTCCTACATCTTGTAAAAAAATAACTTGCTTTTGTAAAAGTCTGTCTCAAAGTGCAGTAGAAGTTTGAAAAATTCTGAAAAACTTCGACTCGGTACTTCATTTGTAGACAAATAATCAAAACAATAGATAACACCTGTGATGAACTACAATATTCAGAAAAAGTGGGAAAGTCCTGTGGACAGGAGCGTTGGCGCTCTTGTTCAAACACTTGTTGAACACAGATCCTATAATAATTCATAGATAAATAATGAATTTGAAATTTCTGGTGTAAAATTATTTTTTATCGTTCCGTAACCATCAGGCTGGTTACGGAACGAAATTAACTGAGATATTTATCTCCCAAAACTACTCCGAAAATTTCAACTGCCTAGCTGATTCTGTTCGAGAGTTATTGTAGAAAGAAAATTCAAAAATTTTTTAAATTTTTTTTGCCACTTTACGGCAATCCGGCCAATACAAAACTTCGCATGAATATAAAGGTCATGATTATACAATTTCATGCAAAAATTTCAGATAGATCGAGTGATCGGTTCAGGAAATATTCATAAAAAATGTTTTCACTAAAAACGGCCATAACTCCGAATCCGCCAGGTGAATTTCGCCCGTTAACGAACCCCTCCAAGATATTTACGCTCCAAACCTACCCTTCAAATTTCAATCCTCTAACTCCTTTCGTTCGAGAGTTATCGTGCCTACGGCCGGCCGGACAGAATTCATTTCGACCACGGATTCTTGATCGGCGAGTCGAACCAATTCGTTTGAGATCATTTTCAGCCAAAAATTCGAAAATTACAGACATTTGGATGAATTATAAGCACTCTGTCCCGAGGAACAAGAGCGCCAAAAAGAATAGTTGGAATTGGCTTGATTATTTACATAGTTGATTCTTTCAAGGTTTCATGAAAAATAATATCTACAATCCAAATTATAGGTTATGAAAATGGATGATAGAATACTTTTGAATCTGTGTTCCTACGGTGCCGCCCTCAACGGTGGACTTCCTTTACTATTCTTCAAAAAATAATGTAATTGTTAATCTGCGATAGAACCATAGATCACAGCAAATGATGGTGTAATGATTCGAAACATAGGTTGTCCAACACAGACACACATTAGTTAAAACAAAATAAATACATATTTGTATTATATTGAAAGAATTTTGAACTATTCTATTCCAGTTGAAATGCATCCTATCGCAGAGAATATTCGATACTGTGATTTATGCAGGCTGCAAACGTAGGCACATTTCCCACAGAGTATAATCCGTCTAATAACCCTACTTATATAAAAGATCTCTAATTCAAACTTCGCACACGTTGGAAATCTATAATTACAGATGCAAAAACTGGGGTAAAAAATGCCAGTCACATCGCTAATGTATCGTTTTCGTTTTTTCGAGACCAGCTGTTTTAGTGCCCCCACAAAATGAGCCTTATTCGGTCTAGATTTAGGGAGAACGGACCATTAAAGAGCGTTTTCGCTTAATGCTAGGGCAGCGAAACGGACTGAAAGATTGCTTTCGAAACTGGTTATTATTATTCATTGTATAATTTTCAATCGTTTCTGAATGGTTTGTCACTGATTTCTTCATAATTCACCATGTCGAATGGACTTTTCGTGAGCAGGGCTCACGATAGTTAATATAAGGTTATGTTGGGACCATGCCGACGTAGCTGAACCACTGATTAAATGTCTAATACGATCTAGGTGCTTATACTATGCTGCTTTCTGTGTTCCAATTTCTTGTTTATAGCTCTGTTACGACTCCTGGTGGACATAACGTGGAACATCATCAAATGAGGATGCTAGATTTTTAGATTTTAATGTTGTGTAAGAAGAATACGAGGTTCCTCCATTTTAGATTGCATATTTCGTCTTGTTGAAACAAGTTGTGAGATATACGGTCAATTCCCAAACAGCCAGATGTTCTTGAGCTGAAATATACTGTGAGACTCCCAAGTATTCAACTTGTATACCTCTGGGACGTAACAAAGAGATATTTCAAATAGAAATCCACGCAATAGAACTATGCGCTTATAGGAAAATATGATAAGAGAATATAGAGGTAGGACAATCCATATATGCTCTAATAGTCAGGTGACCCTAAGAGCAATTGCGTGTCTGCCGAGAGATTCTGTCTAGTCTGGCAGGCAATAACAAGATAACACATGTGTTGTTGCTTGGTGTATATTGCATATTGTTGTAGGGAGTAACGTTGCACTGCGATCTTGAGGTCTATTGTGCCCCCCCTTCAGAGCTGTCGATGTGATTACCATCTACAGCTCGCCTTCCAGTTCCAGAGTTCTGATGAACTCCAGTATCTGGGATAGTTTCAAGGAGGCTACGTCTTCGCTCCTGCAGATTTCTTGCCCAAAGCATTCCTTGCGTTGGTTTGAGTTGGCGAGGCATTCCCTTATCAGGTGATCAGGAGTTTCATCCTCCTCCCCACAAAATCTACACTCGTCAGTTTCTGCTAGCCCTTATATCATCATATGCTTTCTAAGACACTGTGAGGAAACCAGTGAGGAGGTGCAGTGTAGTCCGCACGAACTTTTGGAGTTCGTGCTCCTTTCTTGGCAAGTGATTTGGCCTCCTCATTTCCTTTAATTCCCGAGTGACCAGGAACCCAGATCAAGGAGACCTTGTTGTTCTTGCCTACTTCATTAAGTTTTCTTCGGCACTTCCATGTTAGCTTAGACTCGATAAAATGGGAGCTCAGAGCTTTAATAGTAGCTTGACTGTCAGAGGGGATTGCTATATCACAACTCTGATAGTTTCTTTCAGGATAGGAGCCCAACGATAGTGAGCATTTGTTGCTTGCCCCATATACTCCAGCGCTAGCTACCTTATTGGTTTCTGAACCAATTGGTGTACCATTTAATGGCATTTTAAGAACTAGGGTAGTGTATTTCTAGTTCCAGTCTTTCTTCCTACCATCGTAGTGAAGTTCTTTAGTATGCTTACTTTCTTAATTATTTCTTCACTAGGAAGATTACCTGGTAAGAGAGGAACATGCTTTCTGGTTTCTAATACTCTCATTACCTGTTCCTTTCCTAGATATTCTGAAAATGGCTTCGTGGGTTACTTTTTATATCACAAGATGAAGGGATGTGAGAATTGTGATAATCTAAAGTGCCCTGGTAGGACAGGCTCCCATAGCTCCACTGATACACACATAAGCCTTTGTACTTTTGGAGGGTTTTCCTCGTACTATTCTGGCTTATTTTTGTACACCACACTTCTGCCCCATACATGACTATGGGTCTCACAATCATGACGTACATCCATCGCAGTATCTTGGGGTTGCATCACAAGTCTTACCGGCTAGATTTCTGCAAGCCATTAAAGCCTGTATTGCTTCACTAACAGGTTCTGCAATCTTTGCTTAGGCCAGAGATACAGTACGGAAATACACAGAGAAGATAGTATCTCACCTACCAAAGATTTCCTCAGACTGAGCAGAGATCGAACAAGATCCGTCACTGGACTAATATCCGGTTACCGCAATCTACGAAAACACATGAACACTATTGGCTTCTTCTGGGAAGAAGTACTGTGAAAGTTGTGCAATTAGGAGGTAGAAACGGCCTCCCAAGTAATCTTTTAATGTAAACCCACATCCTGCTGGAAACAAAACAACCCAGGAACCCCCTATACTGATGAAAGGGCCTCAAAATGCAACATAAACCTCTTTATATAATAACAGATGACCAGGATAACACAATAAGTGTCATTGGTTGCAGTATTCTGTGTAGAGGTATCACTCTCCTGGTGACTCAGACAATCTACAATCTCTTTCAACAGTCTCTTTTACGGCCTCAATCAGCCTTCCGTGTGTTAACGGCACTCGCGAGGTGTAAAATCCCCTTTAGACATTGAATCCAGTCGGCAATTCAAGCAGCAACAACGAAGGACTAATAAATAGGAAAGTGGAACACTAAATATGATTATTCGATGTGTACAAGCATGTGTGCACCCGGAGTATGCATGAGTTTGTTTATTTGTTCATTGAAATTTCATCGAGGCCTGTCCGTCCATTCGTTTTCTCGCATTTTGTTAGGCTTCATTTGCTGCGGGCGCGTAGCCGAAGAGTTTTTATACCTCAATGATCAAGGACCAAAGGCGTGCGGCGAATTGTCTCGTGTAAAGATACACTCGAAATATTTCTAATTCGTTTGAGGTTATCACACCTTACGCCTTCATGTAGGGGACATTCGGCTTGGAACTTATTTGCGAATAGCGTGGTCAGCTGAGCGTGACAATTGCGGATATGTCTGCTCTTTGGGGGTTTCTGCGGTTAATGAGCCAATAAGAATGGTGATAGTGAATTGTCAATACGCTAGACTTGGAACGTAATGTTCGAATTCATAACTTTCAATTTATATCAATAGATCATTATTTCCTTTTCTTCCCTGTTTAATATTGAGATCAATCGAGTTTCAGATGTTATAGGACATTGGAAATTAAATAATTTTTGGGCGCATGTTCTGGAGAACAGCGTGATGAATTTTTGCTCAAATGTAAGTAAGTTTCGAATATTTTGCCGAAAATGATCTCAAACAATTAGGTTCGACTCACTGATGAAGAAACTCGAGGTCACCACGATAACTTTCAAATTTTCAGAATAAGTGGCGTGTCCAAATGGTTGAGTTGTTAATGGTCATAATCGGCCCAACGGTTTCCGAGTACTATTTTTTGTTTTCAAACAATACAGATCTGATCGAATTGAAATTTGGTAGCTAGTTGTTTAATACCCACACAAAGACGTATGTACAATTTCGATTCTCTAAAAAAAAATAAATTAAAAAATATTATCTCACGATAAGTTGAGTACGGAACGAGATAGCGACTTGCAATTTTCAGGGTAGGTTGCGCATCCGAATGTGACAATTAAGTTCGTAATTGGACAAAATCGGCCAAATAGTTTTGGAGTCATCTGAAATTTTGTTATTACTTCCTCAATAACTCGATATTGTTGGAGATTCGAGCAGCCTTGTGCGAGTTCAATAGATGGGTGACCGTTGCCTCGATAACTTTCGAACGAAAGGAGACAGTGACTTGCAATTTCCAGGGTAGGTTGCGTATCCGAATGGGAGGGTTGATTTTGTTTTTGGGCATAATCGGTCTAACGGTTTCCGAGTTATACCCACCTGGAATATTATTTCCTCGATAACTCAAAAAATAAAGATTTGATCGAATTGAAGCTTGGTAACTAGTAGTAGAAAATCAACATAAGGACGTGTTTAAAATTTTGTAAGAACCGTAACCCTAGAAAATAAAAAAAAAATGACGAAAAAAAAATTTTTATAGGAATCGTACCAACCCCTAGAAAATTTGAATAAAATTACGAAAAAAAATTGGTTCAAGCACTGACGTGTTGTCCATTTTCCTGTATTGGACACCCTTTATCGAATTTACCATTCGATAAAGGGTGTCCAATGCAGGAGAATGGACAATAGAACATACGCTCAAAAGCTCCTGACTTCACGTCATCGCTTGTTATAATTGTGTTTTTATTGAAGTTAGACAAATCAGCGTTTATACTGAAGAAATTAGGGTTCTTAAGCTGGAAGTGTTCAATCAGCTTAGTAGCGAAAAAAATAATCAGTTTATTAAATATTTTTATTGACTGACAAAACAGGGCTGCACTTCGCAAACTCCTTAATTTGATGAACCGAATGGACGAAGGACGTATTAATTAAACTTCAAAAGTATGTAATAAAGCGAAATATATTTAGAAAATTCATTGGAGGGGGAGAATTTATCCGAAAAATTCGAGAAATCAGAGGCGCGGCATCAAGGGACGAATTAATTACGTTGGACCCGAAGCTGCAAACAGTAAAAAATGAAGTCGTAAGACAGACGTCCCCTTTTTCTCTTTAAATTAGCAGAAAAAGTAACATTTCTCTGTTCATTAACTCCACGCAGCCCAATTTGCACCCCTGCCGGAGCATTCCGGTCGTCTTTTAGCCGTATTAAGGACTGGGGTTTCCACATTTTTCTCTCCCCCTTTGGAAATTCATAATACGATATCGGTTTAAATATCTGAGTTTGGAATGGGATTGATTGGGAGTTTTGATGCCGGCAGCGAATTACAAGCTTGATTAAAGTTCGTAATGGTTTTTTCGACTCCTCAGATTTGATTATTTCTTTTCGTTCGTTTCTTTTGGGTACAGACGGGGGGCAGATTGGACGACCCCCGCCGAGATTGGATGCGGATGAAATTGCGATGGAATTTTCTGCAAGAGGAATTGATTACGGATATCCGTCGTTCATGAAATATTTGACGTCGACAATTTCTTCTTGATAACTTGGAATTGAATATTTTTGGACTTCGCTTTTCTTTCTCTATAATATATGGTCTTCCAAGAGAAGTTTTCATTGTAAAGGGCATAGCCGGATAAATATGGGAAATCTGCCCCCATGGCTTTTTGACTCACACTCAGGGGATCGATTTGGTATCGAATAAAAATAATTCACCTCAATTTTTAGCCCTTCAACTCAAACGGCTTTCGAGATTTTCAAAAAAACCTGTTTTTTACATTTTAATTTTATATTTATAGTAAAATTCGGAATTAATCAATGGTCATTTTTTTTCTTATTCTTAGGAGTCTAAAATATAAAAAAACATACGATCATGGTTCCTTAACGAAAAGCCGATTTTTAACGAAGGAAAGAAAATTAAAATATCTTTCTTAGCCTTTTTGAAATATGTCAATCATCAAAACTCGTCAGAACATGTCTTTTATGCTCTTCTAGACTCAGGAATTTTTTTGGATTTTTTGAAGTGGTGGAACAGTTTCAAAAAAATTAAAAACTCATTTTTTCCTGCGTTTTAACACACTTTTATTCTTATTTTTTTGAAAATATACGTAGGAAATTTTTTTTTATCAAAAATATATCTTTTTCAAAGATAAAAATAAAAAAATAGGAACCTAAAGTAAGTAAAAGGGCAATTAATGATTCAAAAGACACTTGGAGACGATTTTTATATTTTTTTATACAATTGGAAATCATTTTTGATACAACAAAAATAAAAATTATAATCGAAACAATTACTAGATTAGTCTTCATCACTGTCTTCATTTATTACGACGCTAATGTAATTGTGTGAATTATGAGTAAAGAAAAAATTAAAGTGTGTTATAACGCAGGATCTTAGGAAAAAAATGAGTTTTTAATTTTATTGAAATTGTTCCACCACTTCAAAAAATCCAAAAAAATTCCAGAGGCTATAGGGGCATAAAAGACATGTTATGACGAGTTTTGGCGATTGACATATTTCAAAAAGGCTAAAAAAAAGATTTTTGTTTTCTTTCCTTCGTCGTTTCGTCAAGGAACCATGATCGTATGTTTTTTTTTGTATTTTAGACTCCCAAAAATAAAAAAAAATCAGCATTGATTAATTCCGAATTTTACTATAAAAATAAAATTAAAATCTAAATTATATCTCCGAAAGTATTGGTTTCTCAGAGTTGGGAATTATATCAATGTATTCATATAATAGAACTGCATCCTAAAGGAAATTCAATTCAAATAATAGTTTATTTATCAAGATTAAATGAGCAATCATGAGAATGAGAAAAGCACCATGGAAGAAATCAAATTAAATCTGGCCAATTTTGCCCAATAACGAACTTAACCGAGATATTCATCTTCCTAAACTACTCTGAAAATTTCAACTACCTACCTCATTCCGTTCGAGAGTTATATCTATGTCTATGGATGAAAAGCAGTCTCACTACTCTCAGATCTCTTACTTCATGTTCCGTTCCGAAATGTAAGAATTTTCTGAGAAAAACTAATATCGGAGCAAACAACTGAGATTTAACTCACTTCGCTCACAATTCTTCGACTGATTAGATTTGTCTCAGGAACATCATTTGACATTATGACAATTCATATTCATACATAGAATAATATCATTCTGTGACAACGTTGAAATACGATTTATTATTGAAATTTTGAAAAATCATATCTCCGAAAGTATTAGCTTGTTAGAGTTGAAAATGATATGAATGGATTCTTATGATAAAACTGCTTATTAAAAAAAATTTGATTTAGAATTTGTTTCGTAAAAAAAATTTTTTTTTTTGTTACTCCGAAACCATCTGTCCGATTTTGCCCAATAACGAACTTAGCCGAGATATTCATCCCTCAAACCTACTCTGAAAATTTCAACTCTCTAGCTCATTCCGTTCGAGAGTTATCGTGCCTACGGACGGACCGGCCGGACCGGCCGGCCGGCCGGACGGCCGGACAGAATGAATTCCGACCACGGATTCTTGATCAGTGAGTCGAACCAAATCGTTTAAGACCATTTTCATCGAAATATTCCAAAATTACAGACATTTGGGCAAATTGATAAGCACTCAGTTCCGAGGAACTAGAGCGCCAAAAACAGGTGTTTTCGAAAATCTCGAAAGCCGTTTGAGTTGAAGGGCTAAAAATTGAGGTGAGTTTTTTTTATTCGATGCCAAATCGATCCCCTGAGTGTTAGTAAAAAAAACCATGGGGACAGATTTCCCATATTTATCCGGCTATGCCCTTTAGAAAAGAGTGATTTTTTTTTGTATACATGTCCTAGGGATAGCGTGCCATCATTTTGCCCAAATATCTGTCATTTTCGTCTCAAACGATTAGGTTAGCCTCACTAATGAAGAATTTGAGGTCAAATTCAATTATGTCGGCCACGATAACTTTTGAACGAAAAGAGATAACTTCTTGAAATTTTCAGGGTAGATTGCGCATCCGAATGCTGCAGTTAATTTCTTGAATGAGCATATTCCGCCAAACTGTTTCGGAGTAATACCCATCTGAATTTTTTGTGTTATTTCCTCGATAACTCAAAAAATACGAATTCGATCCAATTCAAACTTGGTCTTTATACTTGTATAATCCCGTCGCACTAATTTTCGGGAAAGGTCGTGAGGATCGTATCACTAGAAAAAAAATAAAAATTCGATTTTCTTCAAAAATTGTTGGATTTCAAAAAATATCCATCAAAATCCGCAGAAGTTCCTCACATACTTTCCAGCTGCCATTTTACAATCGAGTACCGAATTTCAGCTCGCTTGAGGCGTGAATAGATAATGGAACTCGCAATAGCATTTTAAGAATTTTTCAAAATTTATATTATATTTGCAAGTATCTATACGAACCTTGAAAAAACGATATTGTATAAAAAGGTTAATAAAAAAAACTATTTTGATCTCAGTTTGCCACCTTTACTTTAAAATTATTGTAGAATAAAATTAATGTCTTCTATTTCAAAAATAATAAGAGATAGAACAGCAAGTTAAAATTTTATTTATATTGAGGTCAATTTTCTTAGCTTAATGATAGTCTTCGTTTACTTTAATTACTTAATTAAATTGTCAGCTAGTAATAAAATAAAGAAAGTTAAATACTATAATGGTATTCCATTTGAATACAAAATAAAAAATATTTATGAAGCAATTTGCTTTCAGTATACATACAAAATGAAAAGCTATTTCGCATTTTGTATTTGAAAGGAAAAATATAAAAAGTATTTGCATTTTTTATTTAAAAATATTTTATAAACTATTGTGCAATTCTCTGCATAACACACAGAGTTGTTGTGCTCTCGTACTAGGATGCTGAATGTCTGTAATGATTTCAAACTATTTAATTTGACTTACTGATGAGAATCTGTAGTCAAATTCAACTCTGTGCTTCCATAAAGACAGTGCCTTAAAATTTGTATATTCCACTATTTTATAACTGTTACGATACTCGAATGCATCAGAATACCAAATTCCACAGATTTCGTTTCGACCCTAAGTGCTCTTTTCTTATCTACACATATATGGCACATATTCCGTCATAAGTGTTCCATTTTTACCTAAACTCAAGTAGTTAATAACTCATTCCAAATCTCAGACTTCCAGCAAGGGCATCTGGTCCAGAAAACAGATGAATAACTGAATTCTCTGCGTATTCAGTCTGAAATGTAGTTTGTGTTGAACAAGAATAATCTCACAGATCTTATAAACCAGCTAGCTGTATTTATTATTTTCTTTCGAATGTAAACCATCAAGACATTCTATTCATAAATGACGCAAGGAATTATGATTTCAAATTTATAATATTTCCTTTTCATGTGTTCTAATTCACGTTTCTGCTTCGTTTCATTCAACAGCAGTTAATTTCGAATAGAATTAAGTATATCCAGATATAATTTACACACCCTGGATGTCATATGATGTGTTCCTCCGTTTATTTACGATTAAAATCATCAAAACGGCTTTATTTACTTGATTCCTGTATCTCAGCATCCTTCGGAAAGTATTCTGTCATAACAGTGTTCTGTTCCGAACAATAAAGATTTTTTTCTTTTGATATACACCGATTGTTTAGAAACGTATTTAGGAAGTGAATTATATTTAGACCACCTTGGAGTTTCTTACCGAAGTGAAAATTTCAACATGATTTTCAATAGTAGAATACAATTCTTTTCCAATTCTTAAATGCGAATAATGAGTTCTAAGCTTTTTCGACTAACTTTATTAAACTTTAGAAAACATTGCCTCTAGAATTTTGACACAATTGTTAAAAATGAATGTGCAAATATATAGAATTTATGGTTGAAACTAATTTTTATTGGTCACTAATACAACATTAGAACACTTTAAAGTTGTATAAAACTCGAAAAACACATCTATTTGTATACATAGAATAATAATAAATATAAAAATTTAAATAAAAGAGCTAATGAAATCGGTTCAAGCACTTACGTGAAGTCAGGAGGTTTTGCGCGTATGTTCTAATGTCTATTGTCCTGTATTGGACCCTCTTAATCGAATTTACAATTCGAATAAATCAATATTTTTTGAGTTATCGAGGAAATAATATTCCAGGTGGGTATAACTCCGAAACCTTTGGACCGATTATGCCCGTAAACAAACTTAACTCTTCATTCGGATACGCAACATATATCCTGAAAATTGCAAGTCCCTACCTCCTTTCGTTCGGAAGATATTGAGGCAACGCACCCATCCATCTATTATACTCACACAAGGCTGCTCGAATCTCCAACAATATATATCCGATCTTGTTCAGACTTGGAACTTGGCAGAAGAGTTAGATTCTGAAGGCTCTCGCAACATTATAGCGATGTCGGACGAATAGTTACTGATATAAATATAGTAGTTTTTTTCAATAATTTTCAATGACTAAAAATTTTCCGCGTTGGCATTCTACAACTGATAACCATGTTTGAATTTAATCGGTGCTCAAAAGTCGCATTCGGATGCACAACCTAACCTGAAAATTTCAAATCGCTATCTCTTTCCATTCTCAGGATATCGTGACATAAGAATGTTTTTTTAAGAAATTTCTAGTGTCAAGATTCTCACAATATTCCACAAACGTGCTTAGGTTCATATTCTACAAATATTCAACAAGTTTCAATTCGATCGGATTTGCATTGGATGAAAACAAAATTATTACTCGGACACCATTGGGCCGATTGTGCCCATTAACGAACTTGTCCGTCTTATGGAGATACGCCACCTACACAGAAAATTTCAAGTCGCTAGCTCTTTCTGTTCTCAAGTTATCGTGGCAACGGTCGGCCTGCCGGACAGAATCAAATTTGACCTCGAATTCTTCATCGAGGAGTCGAACCCAATCGTTTGAGACCATTTTCGACAAAAAATTAGAAAATTACAGACATTTGGGCAAAATATAATAACGCGATGTTTCCCAGAATATACGCGCAAAAAAAAATATCATTAAAGGATACTGTGGGAGGTATACTCATTATTGAAAGGTTTTTTTTGGGTTTTCTCTCCCAAAAAATATCTATAAAAAAAAAAAATTAATTTTTATTTTATAGATATTTTTCAGAGTTTGGGAGAGAAAACCCAAAAAAAACCTTTCAATAAAAAAAATATATTGTGAAAACTGAAACTCCTTAATATAAAAATGGGTTCAAGCCCTGTGGACAGGAGCTTTCTGGCGCTCTAGTTCAAACAGACAAATTATATCTGGTATTGGTTTCTCAGAGTTGGGAATTATATCAATGTATTCATATGATATCACTGCATCATAAAGGAAATTCAATTCAAATAATAGTTTATTAGATAAGTAATAATAAATTACCTTGTAATCGATCAAAAATTTCCTGATCTACGTTCACCAAACTACAGAACTTTCAATATTTACGTAATATTTTCAAACATTTTCGGGTGAGGTCCCCGTTGCATCGCTAAAATACGAGTATTTCAACCCCAATATTTTTGAAGTTACAATATTCCCTTCTGTCAAGTTGACATTATGAGAATTCATACATAGAATAATAATTATATCAATCTGTGAAATACGATTTACATTGAAATTTTAAAAAATCATATCTCCGAAAGTATTAGCTTGTTAGAGTTGAAAATGATATGAATGGATTCTTATGATAAAACTGCTTATTAAAAAAAATTTGATTTGGAATTTGTTTCGTAAAAAAAAATTTTTTTTTTGTTACTCCGAAACCATCTGTCCGATTTTGCCCAATAACGAACTTAGCCAAGATATTCATCTCCCAAACCTACTCTGAAAATTTCAACTCTCTAGCTCATTCCGTTCGAGAGTTATCGTGCTAACGGCCGGCCGGACAGAATGAATTTCGACCACGGATTCTTGATCAGTGAGTCGAACCAAATCGTTTAAGACCATTTTCATCGAAATATTCCAAAATTACAGACATTTGTGTAAATTGATAAGCACTCAGTTCCGAGGAACTAGAGCGCCAAAAATGATGAACTGAATAGAGAGAAACAAGCTAACTCAAAGTGTTTTTCAGTTCAATGAATATTTATGTATACAATAAAACATACTATAATACGTTTGTGCCGCCTTCCATTTCCGATACGTTTTAATTAAATGTATATTAGAGAATCGTTTTCTCTCTTTATTTCAGTTCCTTAGTTTTGTATTAAGGTGTTTAGTTATATCTATTTTCATAGTCGGTTTTTGTTTTTTTATAATATTATCAAGATGGACGTTGGTTTATTTCTTATGTATGTTAGCCATCACCAAAAAAATTTATTTTTTCAGTTGTGTTGCTATCAAGTAATGCTTGTATTAAAACAACTGCCATCACTCACAAACTAAATGGGACAGTTCGACAATTCGACATGATTGTTCGAAAATATTATATATCCACGAAAAATGGAATATTTTATATACAGCAAGACCAGGTACTTATCATACAGCCATCGTTTAGGTATGAATTGTATATTCATATGGAAGGTGGGAATATTTGAGGCAAAAAGTGTCATCTTTTCAAACTATGAGGTAACGCATATTTGGGAAGCCCCCTTAATGAATACCAACAATGACCCTACACAAAAGACCCATCGAGACATAAAACTATCAAAACTCCGGTTCTACAAAGTTGAATGCATTTTGGGAGCTCAGTGATATAATAAACACGAGGTCCAACACAGTGGCTGTCAATGGGGGGCACTTCAGCCGGCATGTAATCGGTCCTTCCAGGTCCACCTATGGTGTCGACATTAGACTCCATTAACCAGCCAAGCGATTCCCATTCTTTCGGGATTAATCCACAGAGGCGTGTAAGGGATACGTAGCTCTATGATCGGTACCGGTACAAACTTAAAGGTGAGGAAGAAAACACCTTTTAGTTTATCTCTTTTTTGATCGTGATAGTTACTTACCTTCGACACTTACCCAACGTATTGTGCGAAAATGCGTTGGTTGTCATCTGGAGCTTGGCATTGTCGTTATTGTATTTTCGTTTTTATGGTCCTCTTGTAGTCTTAATCCAATCTTGAGAGGTACTCTTCTTTTTTTCGAAGTGGTTTAGATCTCGACATGGATCTGTGAATTTCGTCGCATTCTATGGTGAAGTCACTCTTAATCTGCTTGGATCAGGCCAGATGCACTCAGAAGTATAAAGGATGGAAAATATCCTTCTTTCGTTTCATAGAACATTCTCAGCAACCGAATGCGGATGGATTTGTTTGAAATTTTCTGAACTATAATTTCTTCGTGATTCCTTGTCGTCCTTGGTATCTGTATTCAATGTTAGCTACCATTGTTATTTTTTTGTACGAAGCAAACCTTTCAAGCCACCCTTGAATATCAGTCATCATTTAGAAGTACCTTTAATCAAAAAATAGCATAGAAAAATCCGTTCCATTTGCCGAAACTTCATAGCTTTCCTCGTGTACAATTTGATAGAAATCCTGCAACGTTGGTCAGGAAACTAGGATTATTTCTTTGTAATCAATACCATTTTAAATGTTCTTGCGTTGATTTCTGAAGGACGTTTAAAAGAAATTACGAGAGAAAAATTTTGCGAATGCCATCAAAACCTAATTTTACAGCCAGGTTCTTAATTTGAACACGATCACATTTATATTATTAAAAGGTTTCTTTCTGGGTTTTCTCTCTCAAACTCTGACAATTCTCGAATTTCAGAAGAACTCTCAACAAAATAATTCTGATGATTTTCGTTACCTAAGTGTCTGACGAAGGAGTCTGATACAGACTCCGAAACGTTACGATATAGTTGTTTCTTCGTTGACGTTGTTTCGTTGTTGCTTGTTAGGCAACATTGTTTAATTTATTGCTTCTGACAAATATCTTGTGTTTCTTACGCAGAAGCAAAACACAAAATGATTAATTTTTATTTTATAGATATTTTTCAGAGTTTGGGAGAGAAACCCCAGAAAAAAACCTCTTAATAATGAGAGTATACCTCCCACAGTATCCTTTAATGATCACATCCATATTGTTGGAAATGTTGAAACAATATTAGAAGTCCAGCAGCCTTGGGCGACTTCAGTAGCTAGATGGGTGACCGTTGCCGCTATAACTTTCGAACGGAAAGATATAGCAACTTGTAATTTTTGGCGTAGGCTGCGCATCCGAATGCGACAGTTGAGTTCTTTGATGGAACATATTTTCGTTATACCTGAGCAAATTATGTATTCTCATTTGAACTTTTCTTTTGTATTTTGAGTTTATAGGTTTTTCACCTCAACTCTTACTCTTTGTATAATAATAATAATAATAATAATAATAATAATAATAATAATAATAATATTCGCCAAACGGTTTCGGAGTTATACCCATCTGAAATTTTGTCCATATTTCCTCAATAATAAAAAAAAAAAAATAATTTATTCGAAATTTCGTGGGGATCATATATTACAGTAATCTTCTGAAATTCCGCACAATCCATCGAGTCACCATTTTACAATCGAGTACCGAATTCCAGCTCGATAGACTTCAGACTTCGCATCAGAGCTTTTCAAGAATTTCTTTTGAATTTTTATTCATAGTATTTTGATTTATGGTGAGAATAGAACAGTTTTCAATCCCACGATACCTGGTTAGTATTGACTCAATTAAAGTATTACCTAAATAGATTTATCTGTTTCTTAAATTCCAAATTATGTTTTTGACCTGAGTAACACAAATGATAGAGTTTTGGATATGTTCATGAAAGTTTTTTCGCAATTACCTTCAATAGCAAACGATGAATATTTAGAATTTACTAATTATCTCAGTATTTTTGGAATATTATACACTTTTTAATAGGCATGGCGGTACATTCAAAAGTATTCTCGCAGTAGCACAATCTTGATCGATGGAATGAGGAGAGAGCTACAGTAAGCGCAAACTAAGCATAAATTCATCAAATTACGAAATATCTCCATCAATTAAATATCATCATATATAATTTGGCCGGCAGTTAAAATTTCAACCATTTAATTGGAAGAATCCTTACAAACTTTGATAAAATCGTTCGTGTAAAGATGCGAGTAACTGATACACCGAACAATGGTCCCGACAAAAATTTTCCTTTCTCTCGACGGATATAATTTTCATTCCATACGGACAGATGTATAAAACAATAAAGTATCATATTTTAAAGTTCTCTTTTACAAAGTCATTTATTCGGCTACCGTACAACAGAAAGCATATAATCGTTGTTTAACAGGAATATACACGAGGTCTGTTTACCCACTTGCACCAAAGGCAGACTCATGAATGTATATCAAACAATAATTATCTACTTGAAGCATTAATATTATATATTTGAATTAGAGCAACTAAAAATAGTAGAACAATGGCTTGTTTCACGTTCCTTACAGTTGTTTTCCGTGTTTAATCTCAAGGGCGACTGTTTCAGGTGGAGTTTCTCACGGAAACCCCGAAATCATATCATATAAGGCATTTATATTACGTGCGTTCAACGCGCTATATCTCGAGTGCTGTTGAATGAATGAATTTCAAGTAGGTTTCGGCGGTTGCGGATGCTCAGGTTTCGTACAGGGGCTATCTATTCATTAAGGTTGCGATATCGAAGGCAAATCCACATGAATATGGCAACCTGAATTAGAGCATTCAAGTTTTAATACAGAGAAGCACTGATGTGACAGTCTGCCCTGCTCAAATTCATGGAAAATAATATTTTCCCAAATTTCCAAGAATATAGATCTGATCGAATTTAAATCTAGAAATAAGCTATGAAATATTATATATTATATATTATATATTATATATTATATATTATATATTATATATTATATATTATATATTATATATTATATATTATATATTATATATTATACATTATATTATATATACAGGGTGAGTCTTTGACCACTGCATTAATTTTAACCAAAGATTCCTCTCATCAAATGAAACACTTTTTTCATTTACCATTTTTCCAGATTCGGCTCAGGTAAAAAGTTACAAGCGTTTAAAGATTTCACAATGTGCTAATACACTCCCGCATATAAATTATCAATGACATTGTTGGCGGACGAGAATAAGGCATGGTAACGTGGTTTACAGCTTGATTCGGGATTCCAACGCTCAAGGATGGATCCATAAAAGTAGTGAAATTTCTGGAGATTTCCATTTTAAAACATTCAATGAAGAATATCTCGAAAACGGTGTGTTTAAGGAGAAATGATGAGGAATAATATAATGTTATAAAATGATGGAATATTCTTGAAATGACTCAAGAAAAACTTTATATGCTTTCTTTATGCTAATTTCGTTTAGTTTTATGAATCCACGAGTCCATAACTAGAAAACCAGTAGAAGTAGAAAATAACTAATATTTGGAAAATATGTATCATAGTTATAGAAAACTTTACGCCAACATTCATTTTATTCGAGAAAAGGATGTCAAAGCTACAAAATAAAAACTGATTTTTTTTCAAAATTTCAACAGCCTGTATCTTTTTACCTGAGCTGAATTTGGAAAAATGTTAAATGAAAAAAGTGTTTCATTTGATGAGAGGAATCTTTGGTTAAAATTAATGCAGTGGTCAAAGACTCACCCTGTATATGATTTTGAAGGCTCCGCAGAATTTCAGCAATATCCGACGGATAGTTCCTGAGATGCAAAATTCCGTTTAATAATTTTTGAAGATTTTCTGGTCATACGAACCTCACGAGCGCAATCTTCGTGTCGGTATGTTTTATCTAATTATCGAGATTCAATTCTATTAGATGAATATTTTACGAGATACCGCAAACCCACCCTCCAAATTGCAACTCTTTAACTTATTTTTTCAAGAGTTATCCTGCTCACGGCCGGACGAACAGAATTAAGTTTGACCTCGGATTCTTTATCAATGAGTTGGAACAAGACGGTTAAGATCATTTTCGGCCTAAAATTCTAAAATTACAGGGGAGAGCGTCAAAAATCATAAATGCAATGAATAGTACATATTCATGGCAATTAATAAATAGCTGTTTATTTATTTCATTGGTCATTTTCCATTCAAACATACTTTGTTTGATATGTCTCTTATTTGTAGATGAGATGACAATGATGACATGTATGAATACAGATCATGAAATTCCTAGACACGGACGTTAATATTCCAAACAGCATTCTGTGAAATCATAGAGCTACGATTTAATATTGAAATTTCGAAAAATCACAAATCCAGAAGTATTAAGTAAACATTAAAGGATACTGTGGGAGGTATGCTCATTATTAAAAGGTTTCTTTCTGGGTTTTCTCTCCCAAACTCTGAAAAATATCTAGGAATTAAAAATTAATTATTTTGTGATTTACTCCTGCGTAAGAAACACAAGATATTCTCGAATTTCAGAATAACTATCAAAAAAATAATACTAAAGATTTTCGTTAAGCGTCTGACGAAGGAGTCTGATATAGACTCCGAAACGTAACGATATAGTTGTTTCTTCGTTGATGTTGTTTCGTTGTTGTTTGGTAGGCAACATTGTTCAATTGATTGCTTCTGACAAATATCTTGTGTTTCTTACGTAGAAGCAAATCACAAAATAATTAATTTTTATTTTGGAGATATTTTTCAGAGAAAGAAACCTTTTAATAACCAGAAGTATTAATTTGTTAGAGCTGAAAATGATATCAATGGATTTTTATGATGTAATTGCATCTAAGAAAAAATTTAATTCGAAATATGTAATTTAAAAAAAAAGCTGTTTTTATTACCTACTCCGAAACCATCTGGTCGATTTCCCCAAAAACGAACTCAACTGTTTCACTCGGATGAATGAATTTTGACAACGGATTCTTGATCAGTGAGTCGAACCAAATCGTTCAAGACCATTTTCATCCAAAAATCCGAAAATTACAGATAGATATTGATAAGCACTTTGTTCCGAGGAACAAGAGCGCCAAAAATGGAATCCATCCTCATGAAATGCTGCTTAAATTTGCTAGTCGGCATTCCACAACTAATTACCAAGTTTCAATTCGATCGGATTTGTATTTGGAGTTATTAAAGAAATCAAATTTCAGATGGGTATAGCTCCGAAACCCTTTTGCCGATTATGCCCATTAAAGAACTCATCTGTCATATTCGGATGCGCGAATCCTGATTATTTCAAGCTGCTATTCCTTCCCGTTCGAAAGTTATTGTGTTTGGCTGGATATAATCGATTTTATTTTCTGGCAAAAAAAATTAAAAATTAAAGGCATTTGGACTAAATGATAGCACGCAGTTCCCTAGAACATGCGCTCAAAAAGTGTATATTTCATGATTTTAGAAACGCCCATTTTTCACTTCTAGGCGTCATATAGGGAAATAATATTCCATACACCCTTAACCATCTTCACCAATCTTTCCGACACTTCTATTGGAAGAAAACTTGTGACACGAGGTTTCGAGCATAGTCCATTGTTGAACCCCGTCGACATTTTTCGATCATAGCAGAAAGAGGACCCGGAAAAAATCCGAACAAAAAACACAAAAGATCTCGGAGAAGCGGAATTTCCGACATATCCTGCAGGCCACCCTCTTTGGAAACAATACCTAGTAGTATTACTGCTCCACAATCGCATTGATAAAGTAGACTGCCTCGGTCAGATAAGGGCGCCTCTATAAAGGGTAAAACACCGGAGTTCCAGCACTTGAGCCTCGAGAGATCTACGGCCCTCCCATTGTTTCAACATGTTCTTGTCTCATTTGATCTTTTATCATAAAAACAGGCGCGATTGAAATACGAAACAGGATGGGGGTGAATTTATTTAAAATTGCTTACAACGCCGGTTGGATCGATCTGAACGATCAGATTCGGGTTTACTTAGCAATCGGGGGATATTGATTAGGTCTGGAGAGTTATCCCCACTTGGTGTCATAGTAGGACGGGAGTAGGTAGAATTACACATTAACTTACGCAATTTTAGAAGTTCATCTTTCCTATTCGACATACGCTCATTGTTGTTGAGATTTCCAGTAGACAACAGCTCGGTTTCCCAAAAATTCTTAAAAAGCACAGACTGCCTCACATACCCTCACGAAATACTACATGAAGTTGAGAATATGGATAAGGAAAGCGTTAACCCGTGAAAAAATGCAGTGGGCGTCAACTGAATTCAAATTTTGAAATGGCATAATTCCGTGAATACAAAGCGATCGAGCTTAAATCTGATAATTATTGAAAGGTTTTTTCTGGGTTTTCTCTCCCAAACTCTGAAAAATATCTATAAAATAAAAATTAATTATTTTGTGATTTGCTTCTGCGTAAGAAACACACGATATTTGTCAGAAGCAATCAATTGAACAATGTTGCCTAACATGGGAGAGAAAACCCAGAAAAAACCTTTCAATAATGAGTATACCTCCCACAGTATCCTTTAATGATTACTTAAAACAAAGGTATGGGCCTCTTTCAATCATCCTTTTCAGAAGTTAGCTATGATTTTTGAATACTGTCAGTGTGACAATTCTTGAATTTCACAAAATAACTATCAACAAAATAGTTCTAACGATTTTCATTGGGCGTCTGACGAAGGAGTCTGATATAGACTCCGAAACGTTACGATATAGTTGTTTCTTCTTTGATGTTGTTTCGTTGTTGTTTGTTAGGCAACATTGTTCAATTGATTGCTTCTGACAAATATCGTGTGTTTCTTACGCAGAAGCAAATCACAAAATAATTAATTTTTATTTTATAGATATTTTTCAGAGTTTGGGAGAGAAAACCCAGAAAAAACCTTTCAATAATGAGTATACCTCCCACAGTATCCTTTAATGATTACTTAAATCTGATAATCTATTTTAAGATGGCTGCTTGAAGGTTTGTGTGGATTTTCAACGGAATATGACAGATAGTTTCTGAAATATAAAATTCTTGAAGAAAAATTGCAATTTAAAAAAAATTGGTTCAAGCAGTGAAGTGAAGTAAGGAGCTTCAGCGCGTATGTTCTATTGCCCATTCTCCTGTAGGTATTTGACATTCTTGGAATTTACCATGGTAAATTCGATTAAGAGTATCCAATACAGGAGAACCGACAATAGAATTCACCATGGTAAATTCGATTAAGAATGTCCAATACAGGAGAATGGACAATAGAACATACGCGCAAAAGTGCCTGACTTCACGTCAGTGCTTGAAACAATTTTTTTCAAATTTTTCTGAAATTTTCTAGGAGCACGGTTCTCTCAAAATTTTACACACGGTTTCATGTCAATATTCTACAACTAGTTACCAAGCTTTAATTCCATCGAGTCTATACATTTTCAGTTATCGAGGAAATAATATTCCAGATGGATATAACTCCGAAACCGTTGGATCGATTATGCCCAAAAACGAACTAGAGTCTCCTATTTGGATGCGCAACCTACCCTGAAATTTGCAAGTCCCTATCTCCTTTCGTTCGAAAGTTATCAAGTCAACGGTCACCCATCCAGCCTACTGAACTCACAGAAGGTTGCTCAGATCTCCTACAATATGGATCCGATCGTGTTCAAACTTGGAACTTGATAGTAGAGTTAGGTTCTGAAGGCTTTCGCAAAATTTCAGCGATATCAGATGAATAGTTTCTCATATATAGAATTTTTTTCAATGATTTTTTAGAAATTTTCTATTGATACGATCCTCACGAAATTTCGCAGGAGTTTTCACGTTGGCACTTTACAACAAATAACCAAGTTTCAATTAGATCGGTTCTGTATTTTTCGAGTTATTGAGGAAATATCAGCCAAATTTCAGATGGGTATAACTCCAAAACCGTTAGGCTGATTCTGCCTATAAACAAACTGAAATTTTGCTTTCAGACGCACAACCTAACTTGGAAATTTCAAGTCGCTATCTCTTTCCGTTCTCAGGTTATCATGACATAAATAATATTTTTTAATAATTTTTTGAAATTTTTCAGGATACGATTCCCACAAAATTTCACGAGCGTTCTTAGGTTTATATTCTACAAGTACTACCCAAGTTTCAATTTGATGGAATTTGTATTGGTTCATAACAAAATTAACACTCGGAAACCGTTGGGCCGATTATGCCCATTAACAAACTTGTCCATCATATTGGAACGCGCCACCTATCCTGAACATTTTAAATCGCTATTTATGTCCGTTCTCAAGTTATCGTGGCAACGGCCGGACGGTCGGCTGGACGGACAAAATCAAATTTGACCCTGAATTCTTCCTCAGGGAGTCGAACCCAATATATTTCGTGTCGGCATTCTACAAGTAAATGCTGATTGCATTGGATTTGTATATTTTGAGTTATTGAAAAAATTACAACATAATTACAGATGAGTATAACTTCGAAACCGTTTGGCCGATTATGCTCATTAACGAATATAACCGTCGCATTTGGATGCGCAACCTACCCAGAAAATTGCAAGTCAGTCGCTATCGCTTTCGGGTCGAGAGTTATCGTGGCAACGACGGCCGACCGGACAGAATCGAATTTCTCATCACTGAGTCGATCCCAATCGGTTGAGAACATTTTCGGCGACAAATTCGAAAATTACAGACATTTGGACGAAATTATAGCATGCTGTTTGCTAGAAGATGTGCACAAAAAATGTTGAAAACTTTTCTCAAAAAAAAAAAAATTTTATTCTAGTTATACGATTATGTAAAAGAAGTGTTCATATCCGTATTAATATTATCCATCCAAAACACTGTTCTCCATACAAAAACCTGAAATTATTTAAAATTCAACGTTTTGCATTCTGATTGCATAATTCAAACTTCATCACTAATTTCGCATATTCACGAGTTCGATAACCTGAGATTAAGGTGGGAAAGAGCATTGTTGAGTCCAGTTGACCTTCAGAGATAATTACTCATTCCCAAATAATCTTCATATTTGCTTCTTACATAAATGTATTAATGAATTCTGAAAAAAAAGATTTACTGAACGATTTTCAAGAGGTGAGTCTGGCTATTTCACATTAATATTTAAACTTCGTTCATAAAATCCCGAAATTATCATTTCTTTTCGGTATTTCTGACGTAATATTCTCTAGAATTAAATCAAGAATGCACTGTTCACTCTGGAGTTTTTCTTCCGACTGTATAGAATATAGAATTTTGTTTCATCATCCCTATGCATGAGTATATTTAATATTCCCTCCAGATTTGGCATGGGTAGAACTGAGCGATCATTTGCAGTAGGCGGGGCGGGCCTTTGAAACATTCGAATAACGGACGAAAAGGCAGAAGTTATTATATCTCCAACAGGCAAAGGTATATAATTGCCAAAACGAAATGATTTAAAAGTTGGGAACAACAGAAACAATATTTCACTTCAGTTATTTTTCATTCTGTTAATTTTTCATCCGATATAAAACTTTTGTTTGTAATTTACACATTTTAATTGTTTTCCTTTTGTTTCGTCAGGAATTCATTTGTTTTCTTAGAGAGACAGGTACGGGATGATTTGTTAGGAACTTTTTAATGACCTCTCATAGTTAATGATCTTCAAATGTGTGGTAGATGAAGAAGTGATAGATTTTGAGTTGTAATAATCTCCGAACCATCGTGTTGATCGAGAAGCATACATACAGTGTGGAAAAGAATAAATTCTTTATCTTTTAGTGGTTACAGTACATTTATGGAAAATCCCGGAACGTCAAATTCTAAATTGTCACTCTTCTTCGTAAAAATGCGAATCCTTATTTCAACCCCCTTCGAAAGACAGGTACAACCCCCAATTTTTTAAATAGGAAGTATGGGCTTGCGATACATCGTTTGAAAGGTCTCGTCACTCTATATTCAGAAATGTTATCACTTTCATGTTTATTGCAAAAATCAAATTAGAAAGAAATAAAATCATATGATTACCGAAATTCATTATAATATTCCCTCGAATATTCCCAAATCTTATTACAATAATAATAAACTTATCTGCCTTCAAGATGTGATGGAAAGAAAGTGATGTTGAGATATTGAATAATGTTGGAAGAAATTTTTATTTGAGGTTAGGACGTTACAAGGAGTTCGCGGTGAAAACTTTGAACATCTACTTCATTAACATTCATATTATTTTTGTTACATTTTAGTATTTGATATTGTACCAAATTTTGCTAATCATATTATTTTATTTTTTTTCTAATTCGATTTTTGCAATAAACAAGGAAGTGATAACATTTCTGAATAGAGGATTACAAGACCTTTCAAACAATGTATCACATGCCCAAACTTCCTATTTGAAATATTGGGGGTTGTACCTGTCTTTCGAAGGGGGTTGAAGGTAGGTTTCTAATTGTTAAGATGAAGAATGACAATTTAAATTTTACGTGTTTCGGCATTTTCCATAAATATGTACAGTAACCAAGATAATGAATTTATTCCATTTGGTCTTTCCACACTGTATAATAGATTGAACATCGTTGAATTGTTGAATATTACGAAGAATAAGTTTCGATAAATGTTCAAAATTTCTCTATTTTTTTACCATAACTCTGAGTTAGGTTACCTGTTTCCACCCTTGATTTTTATAGCGTGGTAAGGCGTTTCTGTGGTTTATACTATAGTTCACAGAATATTGTATATATTTTGTTGTCAGTCTGTTTTATGATAATTTGAAATTGATAATCTGTCGATTTCGTATTTTGTTATTCAATTGAAAAATTCAAATTGTAAATAAAAATGGAAATTGTACCTCTCGTCCGTGCATGGAGATAATGTCTTACTCTGCGACATTATACCTACACATGAAGAAATTATAGAGAATAAAAAAAAACATTCATGACCACAACTACATCAATACATCATACATATCCATCAATAAAGCAAACTTAAAATATTCGAATAAATATTCGATTATTTAAAGAATATTCGAATCAATAGCTGAATGTTCATGAATATTTGTTTGAATGAATTAATCGAATAAATTCAAGAATGAAAATACGAAATTCGAGTACAAAAAGGGGGAAAATTTCCAGCTCTTGTTCGCATGAGTATAGAGTACATTTGTGCCTACCTAGCGAAAAAAATCGACAATCCGTTTGAACGAGCTTTTTATTTGATCAATTTCTGGTACTTACTTGACAGGTTGCACTTGCGCAGCCATGAAATGATACTTTCTCAATTTAAGATTCAGGGTACTACCCCAGAATGAACTAATGAATTTTTCAGTTTCAAAAATGAATATTTCTCAGTTGCACAGGAATAACTGGCTAATATCTCGTTTAATGAGCACATCGACAGAATGAAAAAGCTAAAGCTGCATACTAGATTTCATAATTCATATAATAAATGCGGTAAAGTTTCAGCGGCAGTAAAATTAAAACTTTTCCAACACCGCGATACACACGAACTGAATTTTTTATTATACAATTCAAGCAAACAAAAATCCCATTTCTACTTTTAATTAGCCCTCGGAAGGGGCAGATTCCTGCATCGGAACATTTCGCGTGGCTCTTTTCTCCAGAAGAAATTATACAATTTGTTTAATTACCTCCTCCGGTAATACCTGAGCTGGCCGCAGGTGGCGCTCCACATCTTTAATTAATGGCATTACATATTCATCAGTCCTGTCCTGTTCCTTGCATCTGGGGAAAGGGTTGCATTCCAGGTTTAAAAAGTTGAATTACTTGACTCGGTAGAGTTTTCGCGCCCCTCTTATCTCTTGAGCTCGTTTTGCCTTCCATTTATTATTTAGAAATTGGAGACGGGGAATTGGAGATGTTCCTCATTCGTTACCCGCTAATGAGCTTTCACTATGAATTTGTTAAGTTCATTTCTTCAAATACGGGGTGTTTCGGAAACTCCAATATTAGATGTAGAAGGAGAAGTTTTTCATAGTTTCCCATCCTGATCGATTTACTCTCATGAAAAAACAATCAAAAAATAATTATTCAACCTTTTTTTTCAAATTTTAAATTACCACGAACCTCTACATGACAGTTGTTTCGCCATAATATGGCTTTATTTGAACTGATTAAAATGACATAAGATCATAAAAGTAGCGACTGAAGAGAACAAGACATATTGAGATAATACAAATTTGAAAAGCACGGACGTGAGGTCAGTATAATGTGGCGCTCTGTTCAAATTTATTGTTAGAACGGTCATTCATTCTGATACTGAACTGCTTCGTGATATTTTGCCAATATTTCCAACAACATTGATCGGACCGAGTTAAAATCTATAACTTGGCTTTAAAATAATTAATTGAAGGCTCTTGCAGAATATCAGCGGATTCTGAGATACAGAATTTTTTTTCTAATTTATTCCAATTTTTCTAGTAATACGATCTTCACGAAATTTTGCGAAAATTTGCGTGTCGACTTTCTACAACAGATAAGCTTCGATCGGACATATTTTTGAGTTATTGAGGAAACCCTATTTCAGAGAAGTAGATACCAGTTAGAAATTTTATTTTCACAATTATTGGTAGTATACAGAGCCGATCGAGCTGAAAGTTCAGCGAAATCTGACTGATAGTTTCTGAAGTATAACAGTTTCGAAGCAAAAATTGATATGACCGTCACGAAATTCAGCAAAAATTTGCCCGTCAGAATTATACAACCCATTCGATGGGATATGTATTTTTCGAGTTACTGATGAAATACATTTAAGATGGGTATAACACTGGAATCGTTGGGCTGATTTCGACCTTTAACGAACTTAACCGTCATATTCGGATGCGCAACCTACTCTGAAAATTTATAGACGCTATCTCTTTCCGTTCGAAAGTTATCGTGTCCACGGACGGCCAGTGGGACAGACTGACATCTGGACAAGAACATCAGAATTCCTAAGTTAATAACAAACAAAATTCCATGTAATAAGTGTGGAATTTTATCTGTCTCTTAGAAGTATTTGACATATTATGTCAAACACCGTTTAGAGTAAGGGCATGATTTTGAACTTAATTTTAGTATTCTCAATATAGAAAACAAATGCAATAGATTGAACCTTCTAGAAATGCTAGAAATAAACAGGCACAATAAATAAAAAATGTGGGTTAGCTCTGTGAACAGGGGCTTTAGAAATCTTGTCAAACTACTTGCGAGTAATTGTTGAAACTTTGACAAATCATATATCCGAAATTATTGGTTTCTCAGAGCTGGGAATGATATCAATGGATTCTTATGATAGAACTGCATTATAAAAATTAAATTCATATTTTAGGTTCATGACTCACCTCATATGTTGGATTTACATACATCAGCAAAGTATAATATAATAGAGCATTCTATGAAATCATAAAATTTCGATTAATCATTCTAATCTTGGAAAAACTCCGAAAGTATTAGTTTGTTACAGTTAGAAGTGATATTAATTATTTGATATGATGAAATTGAATTTGAAATTTGTAATGTTAATTTTTTTTTTCGTTACTCCGAAACCACAAGGCCGATTTTGCCTAATAACCGAGATATTTATCTTCCAAACCTACTCTGAAAATTTCAACTGTCTAGCTCATTCTCTCTAGATTTATCGTGTTAACGGACCCCCGGACGGACAAAATCGATTTTGACCACGGATTCTTGACGAGTGAGCCGAACCAAAACGTTTGAGACCACTTTCAGCCAAAAATACGAAAATTACAGACATTTGGGTAAATGATAAGCTATATTTTCCGAGGAACAAGAGCGGCAAAGGATCTCGACAAGCTTTTCATACTTGATTTGTGTACAGGGTGAGTTTTTAAGTCGTACATTGATTCTAACCACGTTGGCTAGTTTTTTTCTCGTTCGCCATCGATATCATAGATAATTTATATGCAGGAGTGTATTAGCACATTGTGAAAAATTTAAAATCTTGAAAAATGGTAAATGAAAAAAGTGTTATTTGATGAGTGGAATTTAAAGACTCACCCTGTATAGACAGACCGAAATGAAAATAATTGTTAGTTACCATACTCACCTGAAAAAATCATAATATAATTGACGAAACAATTGTTGTGAAATATTAGTGTATTACTTTAATCGGTATCGAATCGTTGTTGCCGAATCTTAGAAAAGTATATATTTCTTTTTGGCGCTCTAGTTCCTCGGAACTGAGTGCTTATCAATTTGCCCAAATGTCTGTAATTTTCGAATATTTCGATGAAAATGGTCTTAAACGATTTGGTTCGACTCACTGATCAATAATCCGTGGTTGAAATTCATTCTGTCCGGCCGGTGCAGCCGGCCGGCCGTAGGCACGATAACTCTCGAACGGAATGAGCTAGAGAAATGAAATTTTCAGAGTAGATTTGGGGGATAAAGATCTCGGCTAAGTTCGTTATTGGGCAAAATCGGACAGATGGTTTCGGAGTAACAAAAAAAAATTTTTTTTTACATAACAAATTCGAAATTAAATTTTTTTTAATAAGCAGTTTTATCATAAGAATCCATTCATATCATTTTTAACTCTAACAAGCTAATACATTCGGAGATATGATTTTTCAAAATTTCAATGTAAATCGTATTTCACAGATTGATATAATTATTCTATGTATGAATTGTCATAATGTCAACTTATGACATGACATGACATTATCTAATCAATCGAAGAATTATGAGAATAAAGTGTATTCCGAAATGTGAGAGAAGTGAGAAAAATCTCAGTTGTTTGCTCCGAAATTAGTTTTTCTCAGAAAAGTCTTACATTTCGGAACGGAACATGAAGTAAGAGATCTGAGAGTAGTGAGACTGCTTTTCATCCAAAGACGAATGCTCAGTTCTCTCAATTTATGACGGGACTGACAGAAGGGAATATTGTAACTTCAAAAATATTGGGGTTGAAATACTCGTATTTTAGCGATGCAACGGGGACCTCATCCGAAAATGTTTGAAAATATTACGTAAATATTGAAAGCATAATTCTGTAAATCGAGAGAGGAGAAAATTTGGTGAACGTAGATCAGGAAATTTTTGATCGATTACAAGGTAATTTTTTATTATTACTTATCTTCTTTCATACATGTTTTATGGAATACCTACTATTTGTAGGTACTTTAAACCTCTTTTGGGCAATTGTCATACGAAACATGTTTTTTTGGCGCTCTAGTTCCTCGGAACAGAGTGCTTATCAATTTGCCCAAGTGTCTGTAATTTTGGAATTTTTGGCTGAAAATGGTCTCAAACGATTTGGTTCGACTCACTGATCAAGAATCCGAGTGCGAAATCGATTCTGTCCGGCCGGCCGACCGGCCGTAGGCACGATAACTCTCGAACGAAAGGAGTTAGCGGATTGAAAATTGCAAGGTGGTTTTGGAGCGTAAATATCTCGGACAAGTTCGTTAATGGGCGAAATCCATCAAGGGTTCGGAGTTATTGCCGATTTTAGTAAAAATACTTTTTATGAATATTTCCGAAACCGATCACTCGATCTATCTGAAATTTAGCATCAAATTGTAGAATCATGACCTTTATACGCATGTGAAGTTTTGTATTGACCAAGTTACCGCAAAGTGTAAAAAAAAAATTTCTCGAATGGAATGAGCTAGGCAGTTGAAATTTTCAGAGTATTGGGCAAAATTGGCGGAGTAACAAAAAAAATTTGAAAATGTGAGTTCTCATTCTCATGATTGCTCAGTTAATCTTGATAAATAAACTATTATTTCAATTGAATTTCCTTTATGATGCAGTTCTATCATATGAATACATTGATATAATTCCCAACTCTGAGAAACCAATACTTTCGGAGATATAATTTGTCTGTTTGAACTAGAGCGCCAGAAAGCTCCTGTCCACAGGGCTTGAACCCATTTTTATCAAAACCATAAACCGGAATTTTCAACTGAATTTGTCATTTTCCTTCCCTTCCAGGTCCATTTCCAATTCGCCCCTCGCTCACAATTAGCGCTCTATAATCAGTTTTATTTCCATTACGTACTCCGAACGTAACGAAAGAGCCCGTACGTATCGGAAATATAACTGCACAACTTCATTAGTTGCCATAAATTAATTATGACGTCTGATAGAGTTTCCCGCAATAGATGTAACTTGATGATTCCGCAACCATTCCTCACTAGCTGGGGGAGAAGGGCTAGCGGTCTCCGGCAGCCTGATATTACAGAAGGATTTCCATTTAAGAAGCTCAATATTAATTATGTACCACCCCATCCATCTCAACTTTATTCAATTCGTGTGTTTCAGTTTCCGTTACGCATATTACGTTTAGAAATTTTGGATTTTAATGTGGGAGTTTAGAATTCGGGTTTCCCGAGTTTTCCACGTGTAATATACTGTTTTTGGAGCAGGGAAGGGAGGATAGAGTGTGCTTCTTGTGGAAACTCAACACAGAACTATAATACTCCACGCCTGTCATAGAATCAAGTATTCTGGTATCAATTTTAAATGCGGAATGTGGCGTATTAGACCAGGGTAGAAGCCTTGAAAAATGATAAAAAGTGAACAAAAATTAAAGTAGATTGAAACCCATTGGAAAAGGAAGAGAATATAACAAAAATTATAGGAAAAATAATTTACGGGCGATCTGAGGTCGGGAAGGGGAAGAGGGCGAGTTTTTAAGGGTAAAAAACGGTTTATCTCGATTTCCGGCAAAACTACAAGTCGTATGGGGAAAAGTTGAATAGCAAAGTTGTAGGTAATAAAGAGATCTACAACTTTTGTTTTTCAACTTTTTTCACATAACATCAAAATTTATGTGAAAAATTCAAATAACCACGTTTTTGGTTTTTAATTTTTATCTTTTACAAAAAAAAAATATTTTGTCACCAAATTTGGTAAAACTTACTTTTCCATGTCCCAAATACATTGTAATTTTTTGGATTTGAAATATTTTTGTTTTCGCCTTAATTTGACTTAATATCGAAAAAGCACCCAAATTTTCAATCAAAAATTCTCACGTCAACTTATCTGCTTTTTTAAAAAAGTACTTGGGTTTTTTGTTCATTGGAGTCTCTACTTTCTGATGGTGTAAAAAAATATATATTACTATGGTAAATTTTCTCGGAAAATGCTAAGTTAATAAAGTTAATATTTAATAAGATATCCACAATATTTTGAGAAAGTTGTACAATCTTCTCTAAATTATATGTGTGGATGCCTATATATTGGTCTTTTGAGATAACTTGTATACCTGAGTGACCTACGGATAATGTTAGCCCATCAAAAGTTATTTCATAGAGAAGTGAGGAAGGAGCTATGAGGGTCTGCGCCTTACTGCCTGTTACTTCGTAGCATTTTCTGGGAGAATTTACCATAGTAATGTATATTGTTTTTAGACCATCAGAAAGTAGAGATTTTAACGTATAGAAAGAACACCTACTTTTTTAAAACAGCAGATATTTTGACGTGAGAATTTTTAATTGAAAATTAGGATGCTTTTTCGATATTGAGTCAAATTAAGGTGAAAAAAAAAAATTTCAAATCCAAAAAATTAGAGTGTATTTGGGACATGAAAAGGTAAGTTTTTACCAAATTTGGTGAAAAAATATATTTTTTTTAAAAAGATAAAAATTAAAAACCAAAAACGTGGTTATTTGAATTTTTCACATAAATTTTGAGGTTATGTGAAAAAAGTTTGAAAACAAAAGTTTTAGATCTTTTTATTACCTACAACTTTGCCAGTCAACTTTTCCCCATAGGACTTGTAGTTTTGCCGGAAATCGAGATAAACCGTTTTTTACCCTTAAAAACTCGCGCTCTTCCCCTTCCCGACCTCAGATCGCCCGTAAATTATTTTTCCTATAATTTTTGTTATATTCTCTTCCTTTTACAATGGGTTTCATTCTACTATAATTTTATTCGGTTTCAAAAATTATCGACCTTGGTCTATATGTTCTATTGTCTATTCACGCCTCACACACCCTCATGAAATACTTAGTTATCTTAGCAACGGCTGGCTGGACAGAATAGAGTGAAGTGAGGTCCACATGCTTTTGCGCGCATGTTTAAATTCATAGCCACTGTGGTCACCAATGCAGGAAAATATTAATATTTTCAGCATAGTCTCACCGTTAAAATAAGGTTTTTAAGGCTCTTGCAACATTTCTGCGATATCTGAACTGTGAAAAAATAACAAGAAAATTTTATGAAAACATTAAAATCGATCTATGAATGGTTCAGATTATCATCTAATTTAACCTTAGAACATAGGAATATGTTCATCATATTCCATATCCTGAATTCTTAAATTATTCCTTCCAATTCATCGGAATACGTCAAATATACAATTTTGTACGCATTTCGAGCCAATGTTGCGTTTAAATATCTATTTTAAATCAATTTTACACATAAAACCTTAGTTCAGTAGAGGGTAAAAAAAATTTTACTTCAGCATCTCTGATCTGAAAATATCTCTTTCAATTCATCAAAATCCGTCCTATATACCATATTTGATTCTTTTTGGCGCTCTGGTTCCTCGGAACAATGGTCTTAAACGTTTTGGTTCGACTCACTGATCAAGAATCCGTGGTCAGAATCGATTCTGTCCGGCCATCCGGCCGTTAACACGACAACTCTCGAACGGAATGAGCAAGACAGTTAAAATTTTCAGATTGGTTTGGGAGATAATTATCTCGGTTAAGTTCGTTATTGGGCCAAATCGTCTTGTGGTTTCGGAGTAACGAAAAAAAAAAGTTGTTTTACATTACAAATTTCAAATTCATTTATTTTTATGATGGAGTTTCATTATTAGAATCCAATGATATCATTCTCAACTGTAACTAACTAATACTTTCGGAGATATGATTTTTTAAAATTTCAATAATTAATCTTAATTTTATGAATTCATAGAATGCTCTATGATGGAGGTTACGCGAAGACTGATGAACTGATGGTCCGGATTGATGAGAGATTGATGCCAAATTGGTACCAGATTGACGGTGTAACCTCCGCCTTATTATAATTTGCTGATGTATGTATAAATCGCACATATGAGTTCAGTCATAGACCTTAGAATTTAATTTTTTATTATGCAATTCTATTGATATCTTTCGAAACTCTGAGAAAACAATATTTTCGGAGATATGACTTGTCAAAGTTTGAATAATTACTCGCTAGTTAACAACGAATGGATGTAAATATCGATAGAAAGGCATCTTAATATGCCCATATATATTCAATCTCCTTTGAAACTGACATTTGAGAATAAAATTATTCGTACTGAATCGGTAACAAATTGTAATAATCTAGAAAATTTTTGAATATTAAGTTTATGGTACTTACGCTTTTTCATTGTTTGTTGTTTCATATAACATAGAATATTTCTCATTTCGGCAAAACCTCGAATCTTAGCAACCCTATTATGTCTGGATAGTGTAAGTTTCAAGCAAACCTAAAAATATGGGTTCCAATTCTTTAAAATTTCTCCATAAACACACAACTTTTAAACAAATTGCCCTTCCCTAATAAAAATGACATGAACATGAACATGACATGGCATCAGTGGCTGCGTTCAGCGGAAAGAGCAGTTGCAAATCTGCTCACTGAGCGCACACAGATCCTAAAGTGATCAGAGTACAGAGAGCGGTTTTCTGAACGGTTAGAAGTTAAAAACATAGACATAAAATAACATGGACTGGTTGTGAGAAAGAGACCATTGAAATCAGCATTGAAAAAAGACCGAATAGTTAAAGGCAAACCACGGTATATGAATATTTTCTTATAATTTGGCGTTTGGCAAAACCACAGAATACAAAACATTGGTTTCCTTTATTCTCTGACCTTTCTTGTTACTGTATTGTTTGGTTTCGTGTATTGTGTATGTGTTTTGGTGATTTGTAGACAGAATATTTAAAGGCAAAACATATTCATTTAAATCCGACACTCGTTTCTGAATATTCTGATACTTATAAAAAAAACATCATTATTTTTATACCATTATTTGCCTTTAAGTATTCTATCCTTCATAACATCTCTCTCTCTTATGTATTCCGCAACGAACTGTGTGATAAAGTTAAGTGAGGGCCAGTCCATGTTATTCTATGTCTATGGTTAAAAAGGTGCGAAGGTGACATTTACATAACCTAATTCTATTGTGTTCTCTTTGAATGTTTACACTTTCAAAAAAATCTAACCTCTAAAACTATGCTTTGACAGTTTTCACAACGTGTTCTGCTTAGTGAGCGGAATTATGTCGCTCACAAAAATGGCGTCCGCTCATTAAACATGTTGAGCAGGCGCTCACTGAGCAGGATCGTTCAGCGAAAATTCTTCCAATTGTTTTGCAACTGTTGTGTCCGCTGAACGCAGCCATTCTAAGTGAATTGAATATTTGTCTTAAATTATGATTTCTGGAAATAAAAGGAGCTGGTTAACCATGCATAATTAATCGATTCTGTTAACTGATTAGCCAGTCATTTCACACACACACACACAGCTTGGACCTTTTCTTTGTTCTCAGTTGAATAGTGAACTGTTCCATCAGAGCTCTTATCATACGGCTTATTTCACCTAATTGGCCGATATAATGTATTAATTTAATTATTGCAGTTCCTGTACTTAATTTTCATTAATGAAATAAATAATATCTGTATAATAACACCAGAAGTCCATACAACATACATCTTAGGCGTAAGAATGGTATGTGACGTGCCGACTGCTGAGATAATGATAAAATTTGCATATCTTCTTTCTTGTGTTACACCACTTCTGGAGTTAATGATTCGAGACTATACAACTCAATTTCTTGAGCGAAATAGCGCGCATTAGCATGAAAAACTGTGCTCTGCGAACTGCTTATTTACATACGGATACCCGCTGATATTTGCGGAAAGGCAGATAAAGGAAGCGCAGAAAATGATGATAATTAATGACATCTTTTGGAAGTAGAAATTAATGGTCATACCCAGCAAGAAACGCTTCTCAATTATTCTACCGTGGAAGGCAAATTGTTCGAATGATAAAAACATTCACAGGTAACTTTAATCCTACCTTTTGTTTGCTGAATTGCATTTCCGGCTTAGTATCACATGGTTGAATATATGATATATAAGTCTAGGTGTTAAACATTGGCGTGCCTCAGATAATATGGTCAAGTCTGAGCATCGAATCATCTGAACAGAGCTTATCAATTTGCCAAAAGGCCTCTAATTTTCGAACTTTTTGGCGCTCTTGCTCCTCGGAACAGATCAAATCGTTTAAGACCATTTTCAGCCAAAAATTCGAAAATTACAGACATTTGGGCAAATTGATAAGCACTAGTGCTTATCAATTTGCTTCTCAATTATTCTACCGTGGAAGGCAAATTGTTCGAATGATAAAAACAATCACAGGTAACTTTAATCCGACCATATGTTTGCTGAATTGCATTTCCGGCTTAGTATCACATGGTTGAATATATGATATATAAGTCTAGGTGTTAAACATTGGCGTGCCTCAGATAATATGGTCAAGTCTGAGCATCGAATCATCTGAACAGAGCTTATCAATTTGCCAAAAAGCCTCTAATTTTCGAGCTTTTTGGCACTCTTGCTCCTCGGAACAGATCAAATCGTTTAAGACCATTTTCAGCCAAAAATTCGAAAATTACAGACATTTGGGCACTAGTGCTTATCAATTTGCTTCTCAATTATTCTACCGTGGAAGGCAAATTGTTCGAATGATAAAAACATTCACAGGTAACTTTAATCCGACCTTTTGTTTGCTGAATTGCATTTTCGGCTTAGTATCACATGGTTGAATATATGATATATAAGTCTAGGTGTTAAACATTGGCGTACCTCAGATAATATGGTCAAGTCTGAGCATCGAATCATCTGAACAGAGCTTATCAATTTGCCAAAAAGCCTCTAATTTTCGAGCTTTTTGACGCTCTTGCTCCTCGGAACAGATCAAATCGTTTAAGACCATTTTCAGCCAAAAATTCGAAAATTACAGACATTTGGGCAAATTGATAAGCACTAGTGCTTATCAATTATAATCAATATCAATAATCAATACAATACGAAGATATGATTCGTCAAAGTTTGAACAAGAGCGCCAAAGCTCCTGTACACAGGCTTTCCCACATTTTTTATTCCGGAAACAAAAATTGGAACTCATAATTTGACTAAATTTTATCATTACTGGATTCTTTATATCAAATTATTTTTGCTGTGTTTTCTGTTTCACTTATTTCATGTAAACGTTAACTGACCAAGTATTCAGATATCAAGACGATTCCTAATTGTATATTTTCAGCCACAGCTCAATGATTATTATCAATTCAACACCGAAAAGAATCTCGTGTTAAGCCAATGCAAGACATTCCAATCCATTCTGCCTACGCATAAATATTGTGAAACCCTGTGAATTCGTGTATGACTTGTATGAATGGATTAATTCAATTCATTCTAGAGCTGTAATAATGCACGTATGAAGTACCAATTATTTTTTCCAACCGCGAATATATAGGTAACCATAAAATCTGTGTAATAGATGCCTGTTTTTATTATTGTTGGTAGTATTTTACTTGCAAATTAAGCCACAGTTCTTTTTCCTGTATGATGAGTGGCGTTCAAGGAAATGGCCATGCTTGCAACGTAGCAATTGTTAAAGTTATGAGAAAATATTATGGGAATGTGATTGTACTTCATTCTTTTCAAGCAGTTCGTTCCGCGATTGATCGAAGAAATTGACCATTTCGCTTTACGTTAAAATTCATCAAGAGGACTAAATGGGCCATTGAACACATCACTTTTTACGCATATTTGATTTCTACCATATTTAGAAGGAAAATATAATAAACGAGAACAATTCTAAGTAATCATTAGAGGATACTGTGGGAGGTATACTCATTATTGAATGTGACAATTCTTGAATTTCACAAAATAACTATCAACAAAATAATTCTAACGATTTTCATTAAGCGTCTGACGATGGAGTCTGATATAGACTCCGAAACGTTACGATATAGTTGTTTCTTCGTTGATGTTGTTTCGTTGTTGTTTGTTAGGCAACATTGTTCAATTGATTGCTCCTGACAAATAGCCTGTGTTTCTTACGCAGAAGCAAATCACAAAATAATTGATTTTTATTTTATAGATATTTTTCAGAGTTTGGGAGAGAAAACCCAGAAAAAAACCTTTCAATAATGAGAACAATTCTCCTAGATTAACCATAATACATATATTTACAGGGTGTCCCAAAAATACCACGCGAAAGTGACACTGGAGATAGATTGGCATTAGGTCTATCAGATAGCATCAACATGACCTCAGTAAAAGTCCGCTGGTTTTCGAGATATCACCACTTTTGTGTATTTTTTAAAAATCTCCAGTTTTCGGTCTTTTATCGCCTAGCATTGCTAGAAATTACTTCAAACTCATGTTTTTTTTTACCTAGTCTAGTTAAATCGAGGTCGCTGATCACGAATATGCAATTAGTTTTTCCCTAAGTGGCGTACTTTGGGAAAATTTTCACTTAGAGTGAAAAAATGGACGAAAATAGGTCAATTTTGGAAGTTCACACCGCCCAAAAAAATCGGAGTAAGGTGTTGTTGATTATTGCCCTCATATATGGATCCTTTATCTACTGAATAATCCAAACAGAAAATGTCCAGGCCGTACTATTCGGAAATTATGATTTTTTTCCCAAGGGTCTGTTTTTCAGAAAATTCATTTCGCGGTATTTCCGCGGAAAATTCTCTAATGAAAAATCCGATCATATATTCGTAATCTACGGTCCCGAATTAGTAAATGACGTAATTTGCATAGAAATCGGAGACCGGTCGAATTTTGGCAATTTTTTAATACATTAGCCTTAAAAAAATCCCATTTTTCGAGAAAAATTTTTTGACGCAAAACTATGAAACGGGTACTTATTCTTATAGATTCGGGGCCGTAGATTCCGAATCTACCATCAGATATTTATTACAAAAATTTTCCGAGGAAATATCGCGGAAAGAATTTTCCGAAAAATAGACCCTCGGGAAAAAAAATCATAATTTCCGAAGCGTACGACCTGGACATTTATTGTTCAGATGATTCGATAGATAAAGGATCCAAATACGACGTAAAAAATCAGCAACACCCTACTCCGATTTTTTTGGACGGTGGAAAGTTCCAAAATTGACCTATTTTCGTCAATTTTTTTACTTTAAGTGAAAATTTTCCCAAAGTACGCCACTTAGGGAAAAACTAATTTCATATTCGTGATCAGCGACCTCGATTTAATTAGACACGAGCTCCGTATCGATATACCATGAAAAAAATTTTTTGGGTCGGCACTTAGAAATATTTTTGACCCGGAATCGAAGGAAAATTCTTCTTTCCCGTCCGAAATCTATGATTTTCACATCTCGATATCCAAATTTTCCCCGATGATTGGTCGATGGACGACGTTTAGATTTATTTATCTATTTTTTCTGTATCTCTATCCGTTCGGAAAATATTAGGTAATGAGCGAATCCGTCAAACGCCAAAAAGTTTTCTCTAGTATCCAACACATACAAAAATCTACAATTTTCCGATTAGGTCGACGCGGCTTTGGTTATTCTCTAAATCGGGTACGCAGATCACGAATCTGTAATTAGATTTTCCGTATCTCGAATAGTTTCGGAGCAATGACGAAGAAAGTCGCAATTTCTGGCTCTACCTCCGGAAAATGGACTAATCAGTCGGATTTTTCGCCATATTACCAAAATTAATCGAGATACGGAAAAACTAATTACAGATTCGGAATCCACGCCCTCGATTTAGAGAATAGCCAAAGCCGTGGCGATCTAATCGGAAAATTCTAGATTTTTGTATGGGTTAGAATCTAGACAAAGGACTCACAGCTCTGGCAATGTGTTAGATGTTGTATGCATTTTATCAATATTTCACAAGAAATAGTTCATAAATACTTCTACAAGGGTTGAAGTATTACAAGATATTTTACTTGCAATTATCTTTCCGTGGAAAATATTAATTTCAAGGGTGAGACCACCCATGCAAAAATAAACCAGTTAACCCAAAACATTTAAGTTTTACAAGCGAGCTGCTTTGTTTAGAAATACAAATGAGCGCTTCCCAACATGTGAAATCATGGGACGCAACAGTGGTGATATCTCGAAAACCAGCGGACTTTTACTGAGGTCATGTTGATGCTATCTGATAGACCTAATGCCAATCTATCTCCAGTGTCACTTTCGCGTGGTATTTTTGGGACACCCTGTATACTTAGCTACTTATACATGGTGTTCCTTAATGACATGCTAATATTTAAGGGGGTGATTCTTTGACTCATTTTAAGAAAAAAACTTTCTATGAACGTATGTCCAGAAAGTCTTAACCTTTGGGATACAGGGTGATAAAATTTTGGTACTGCGATATGAAGCTGTTTTAATTTAATTATTTTAATAAAGAACAGAGCATCCTGACAAGAAAAAATATTTTTTGGATTCTCATTCATTTTGGAACAAATCTGATCTCTTAATTGGCTTTCAGTCGATGCACAAACATTTCCACACCGCATAAGATTTTTGAGGAATTGATCCCGAAGTAAAATGATTTTTATTTTTTAAGCAGAAACCGTGCGTCGGCCAAAGAAAACCTAAAAGATCAAATTTGCTCAAAAATGAATGAAGATCGCAAAAGTATTTTTTTTCAAAAGAAAGCAGTGGCGCAGAATTCTTTTCATCAAAAATATTCATTGCAACCCCGTATGGGCGCCACTGGCAGAGAACATAAAAAGACATGTACCAAATATTTTATAAAGATGTCTACAATATGATATCAGTTATTCCTAAACACCCCGTATCTCAAGAGTTAGGCTTTTAGGACATATGTTCATAGGAAGTTTTTGTCTTCAAATAAGTAAAAAAATCAACCTCTTGAATATTAGCATGTCTTCAAGGAACACCCTTTATGTCGCGAAAACTCTCAAATAAAACTTGTGTACATTCGCTCCAACGTGAGAATCCATAGAGTCATATTCCTACTCAAGCTCCCAGACCACAATATGTAATCCATACATGTAGTTAATTATTTCATTTTTGGAGAATATCAATATCTGCAAGAAACCGCTTTTTTCCACAATTCGATGCGTATATTCTATATTGTTTTGGGGGTAACGTTACACAGTGACCTTAAGGTCTATTATTCCCCCGTCAGAGCTGTCGATGTCATCACCATTTACAGCTCGCCTTCCAGTTCCAGAGTTCTGATGAACTGCAGTATCTGGGATGGCTTCAAGGGGGATACGGCTTCGCTCCTGCATATTTCTTGCCCAAACATTCCTTGCGATGGTTTGAGATGGCGAAGCATTCCTCAATCAGGTGATTAGGACCTCCTCCCAACAGAATCTGCACTAGTCAGTTTCTGCTAGCTCTAATCTCAACATATGCTTCCTAAGGCCGCAGTGCCCTGTGAGGAAACCGGTGAGGAGGTGCAGCGTGTTTTAACTGAGGTCCATATATTTCTTGGATGTGACTTCCGGAAGTTCCGGAGGAACTTTTTGGGGAAAGACATTCCTGGGATTCATCTCCAGAAAATACCTCTTCCAGTTTCTCTTTCATCCGAAACTTACTTTTGTAAACAGCAGGGTTCCGTGCCAGTAAGAGGGTTTTGTGCTCCTTTCTTGGCAAGTGTGTTGGGCTCCTCATTTCATATGATTCCCACGTGACCAGGAACCCAGACCAAGGAAACACTGTTCTTCTTGCCTACTTCATTGAATTTTCTTCGGCACTCCCAAATTACCTTGGACTCAATAACATGGGAGCTCAGAGCTTTAATAGCAGCTTGACTGTCAGAGTGGATTGCTATATCACAATTCTGATAGTTTCTTTCTAGGTTCATTTCCACGTATCTTTCTATTGCAAGTACTTCTGCTTGAAGAAGCTCGGATAGGAGCCTAGCGAAAGTGAGTGCCAGCTCCTGTAGTGGTGTTCGATGCGTTAGCGTGCGGTGTATATTTTATGAGAAATTTCGCTTTCCAAACTTACCCCTATGCTCAACTAGCCCCGCCCTAGCCTATATAAAAAATTTAAGCGAATTCTGGGGAGTTATTTAAAGTTTTCTTGAAACAACATTGTTTTCTCAGCTGATGGATTCTCATGAAATATTGTATGAACCTTGAAATATCAATTTTCAACTAGATCGGATCTGTAGTCGAACACTTTTTTGCAAATTTTATGTCTCTTACATGACTTTTTTGCAAATTCCATGTCTTTTTTATGGTTAAGTAATCATGAAAAGATACTGTGGGAGGTATACTCATTATTGAACGGTTTTTTTCTGGGTTTTCTCTCCCAAACTCTGAAAAATATCTATAAAATAAAAATTAATTATTTTGTGATTTGCTTCTGCGTAAGAAACACAGGATATTTGTCAGAAGCAATCAATTGAACAATGTTGCCTAACAAACAACAACGAAACAACATTAACGAATAAACAACTATATCGTAACGTTTCGGAGTCTATATCAGACTCCTTCGTCAGACGCTCAATGAAAATCGTTAGAATTATTTTGTTGATAGCTATTTTGTGAAATTCAATAATTGTCACATTGACAGTGTTTAAAAATCATAGCTAACATAGTTTTACTTCGCATAGAAATTTCCAAATTCCAACTCCTTTTTCAATAAATTTAGCCAATTATGGTCAATACCAATTGAGCAATTTGCAAAATTGCATTCTCTGTTCAATAAAATACAAGTTGACTCCTTAAGTTTCCTTTTCATAAAATCAGGTTCTGTCATTAGAATCTTTGTATTACTCCAATCCATCATGTGATCTCCTTGGATTGTACATACATGTTCTGCTATTTTTGATTTCTGTATGTCTCTATTTCTCAAGTTATTCTTATGCTCTGACTTTCTTACTTCTAGTGGTCTTGATGTTTCTCCTGTGTATGATTTACCACAAGTACAAGGAATATTATATACACAGTTTTTTGATATTTGTTTTTCATTTATGGGTTTTGTTTTCGTTAATAAAGACCTAAGATCATTTTGTGTTTTGAAGACGGTTCTTATATTGAACTTAGAACCGATTCTTCTAATTTTTTCAGAAAGGCCACGAACATAAGGGATCACATTCAACAGATATAGATATTTTTCAGAGTTTGGGAGAGAAAACCCAGAAAAAAACCGTTCAATAATTTTTTATGGTTCTTTGGTGGAATTCAATGTTCATTAAGGTTGCCAAACTGCTATTTATTTCAACACACTCATTCACCTATCAACTTTTTGATTGTACACGTGTACAATGAGTTATTCGTTACATAGATATACATTCATTTCACTCTGCAACAATACGTTTATCACGTGAAGTGTGATGGACCCACATTTGCGATTTCATCACCAATATTTGTTCTATAAAGAGCATTCAACGGAGCAGCACTGATAACTTTGAGTTAATTGTCAATTTTATGGTTGTACTTATCGGCACAATAATATATTGCACCTATGAATTCGTTGTTATTGCAAAACCGATGTAGGTAATGAATCCATTCGGCTGAATCTAACCAAATAAACCACTATGAATATTTGTGTTGATAAAATTGGTTTTCAATATGTTGTGCGTAATGACATAGATAAAATCCGATATGTGATGTACTTTATTTTCCGATATTTGGCGAAATAAAGCGATGCTTATCTGGTTGATTTGGGGTAAATATGGTTTGTCATCATGGAAAAGTTGAATATAGTGCCGAAATCGCTTTTGAAGTTGCTTGTATGGTATCACTAAACGGTTATGAGTCACAATTCATTCGATAACTACTGTTTACTCTGAGATTGAACAGAGGAAGCCTATACAATTGTATTATGTAATAAATTGAACGGGTCTAAAAATTTTCAAATATTACTACCAAACCGATAATTTTTGGCGCTCTTGTTCCTCGGAACAGAGTGCTTATCAATTGGCCCAAATGTCTGTAATTTTCGAATTTTTGGATTAAAATCGTCTTAAACGATTAGGTTCGACTCCTTGATCAAGAATCCGTGGTCACAATCAAAATTTTTTTTTACATTACAAACTTCGAACTCAATTTTCGTTAAGATGCGTTCCACCATAAAAATCCATTGATATAATTTTGAACTCTAGCAAGCTACTACCTTCGGACATATGATTTTTCGAAATTTCAATAATGAATCATACTTCTATGTTTTCACAGAATGCGGTACTTAATTATCCTATCTATGAATTATTATATGATCTGTGTTCTTACATGTCATCTTATTTTCCTATGAGAATTAAATTGAATTATTTCTGGTTCGTTATTCTCGATATAAAATACACCTCCCGTTCTAGAAAACAATGTTTGATTGAATGCAAAATGACCAATGAAATAACCTCAGCTATCGTAGAATTATGAGGATGCTATGATATTATTCTTTTAAGGTGATAATATAATGCCCGTGGATAATCCATATGATGATGGAGATATATTCTTTGGTGAGCTACATAATAAAATTTAGTTCAGAGTATCTCCATTCTCCAGTAAAAACAAAACTGCGATATTGGCTAAGTTCCAATTGATATAATATAATTTTCAGAGTAGATTTGAGGAATGAATATCTCGGATAAGTTCGTTATTGGGGAGAATCGGTCGGTTGTATTCAATTTCTTTCATGATGCAGTTTTATCGTAAGAATCTATTTATAGCATTCCCAAAGATCAATAATTTCGGAGATATGATTTGTCAAAGTTCGAACAAGAGCGTCAAAGCTCCTATCCACAGGGCTTGAACCAATTTTTATCATTATCGTTGATTTGAATTGCAACTTAAAATATGACAAAATGCACCGAATTTCGTTTGTTCACCTGAACGCCTATCATTTTACCCAAATGTCCGTATTTTTCGAATTTTTGGCTGAATATGGTCTCAAACGTTCAGTTTCGACTCACTGCACGCACGCCAAAGCAGATTGACTTAACAATGAAAGAAAAAGTGTAAAAAGTTTATATGATTTGGCGCGCGTGCGATAAACATGATTAGGATTATACTGACCCACCCAAATCTTCGCTTGTGCGACTAAGGAGAGTCAGTTGTGTTCTTTTCCATCTTTGTTACTCTATCCTGATGGCAGCTTAGATACAGCACTCTTAATTTTTGAACCGACAGTGAATGGTGTCCCCTATCCTTTGGGAAGATCTTCGGCTCGCACTGACCTCACGTCAGTGCTTTTTTTTTCAAGTTCCTTCAACAAATATTTTCTTAGCAATATTGCTATGGTCAAACAGATTAGGTCTGAATATGTGTCGATTCTTTAAACTGTCTTCAATTAATGTTTTGGAGATGATCCTAATTTGGAGGCGAAAGGGGAAATCTAGCATGGAATAAAGTTAAATACTTACTTTCTATATCATAACTTAGATTATCCCTTGATTCTTAGAGCCATATTTTCAAAAATATTTACCAATATTTGACGTGAAATCCAGAGTAGCTAGTCCATATCATTTCCCCTAATATGTTTTCCTTTCCGCCGCTTGGCAATCCGACGATCAATAAAAATAATGGAAGACACTTCCAAAGAAAAACACACAACAGGAACACACATGTTTTCCTTTTGCGATAGGTGGAAAAGATTGATGTTTTCCTAAATTAAATTCATGGTTTTTGTTGATGCTGCCGTTCTAATATGGAAGCTTCAACGCCGTGTGAATTTTCCTTTTATACATCCACCTTTGACGGTGGGAATGTAAACGTAAAAACAACGGAGTGCCGCGTGTCTAAGCCGCACCATGTGATACTGTGAAAATATTGCCACAAAAAATATTAGTCTTTCATTTTGCCTAAAACATGTTTTATGTAAAATAATAATGCTGGTGCAATTAGTGTCCGGCGCGATGTTTTCTTTATTCCGGTTCTTGCAATGAAGAAAGCCTCACTAAGCTCACAAATAACAACAATGTAAGGCATAGAATGAATATATTCAAATTAAAACCGTTATCGCTTCACATCAGAGTCTACTTACTACATGAACACTAATATTCTAAATGATCTGAAAAATTATAATGAGTTACTTAAATAGCGTTTCATTTGATAATATATATTGAAACAACTCTTCTGAAATCTTTAAGTTTGAGTTTCGAGGTAAATAAAATATAAAATATATCTTGAAAAGCACTGATGTGAAGTCAAGAGCTTTCGCGCAGATTTTCTTTTGTCTATTCACCCACACAACCTCTCGAAATACTACATGATGATCCGAGGCATGATCCTTCAAGCCGTCTTTTATCCACCGAGTACTAGATTTCAATTCGATCGGATCTGAATTTTTGAAAATATTGGGAAAATATAATTGGGCTAGGAAGTTTGTGCGGAACTTCAGCGGAATCTGACAGATATATATATATTCTTTTGACTGAGAGCTGTATATGTGTTAGCAGAGGTTGGTGTAACAGGGTACCATACAATTCGACGTATGATACAAGAGCTTAGGGAAAAACCTCAGCAAAAAACCCTTTCTCCCCGTGAGTGTGGTGATTTGTAACTATTGTTTACAAAATTTGCTGAAATTTAAAAATATTGATGGGGATATATTTCTTCAATGTGGATTCCTTCGTCAAAAAACGGATGGGTTTCTCCAAGGTACCCAAAACTCAACCTGAAAAATGAAAAGACAAGAGGAGGAAACGAACAAATTAAAAAAAATACATAACCTTTCAAAAGTCTCCTCTCACAAAAATACTTCTCTGTCGGCGAATGGGATCTCGTGAGAAGAATCGCCTCCGCTAGTTTTCGAAGATATTCACTCCTGAAATCCCTTCAATATTTGAATTCAAAAATGAAAATGTTGCTCGTAAGGCCAGGAGGGTCTCTTTCAAAACCAGGTCTGACCGGTCCAAGTCCAAGCGATGATTATTCAGAACTTCAGATGTTCGAAGCCCGCTACAGGGCCCTTAAGAAGGGCTATCATCTCCCATAGATATATATTTTACTTTATATTGTATAAAAGAATGAAAAAATGCGCCGGACAAATTACGACTTCTGTCATGATATCTGACAGATAGTTCATGAAATATCGAATTTATCAGGTAAAATTTTTATTCATGTTTGAAAAAATATTTTAATTTTTTTTTCTAGTGATACGATCCTCAAGAAATTCTGCAAAACGTGTGCGTCGGTATTCCATAACTGATAACGTTTCCATTCAATCTGATCTGTATTCTTTGAGTTATTGAGGAGAGAATAACAATATTTCAGATGGGTATAACTCTGAAACCATTTGGCCGACTATTCCCATTAACGTTCTCAACCGTCGCACTTGGATGTGTAACCTACCCTGAAAATTACAAGTCACTACCTTTTCCGTTCGAAAGTTCCGTTGCAAAGATTTGTTCCACTAGAACATTTTGCGCAAAAAGATTTTGGGTATTACGCAAAAATTCATCATTTCTTCAGGTAAATGTACCAATTCTGTACTCTGTAAATTAAAACTTGATTAACAAGTAAAAGTTACATAAAGAAATTATGAAAGCACTGACGTGAGGTTTTAGCGAGCTCGTTATTGTCAATTTTCGAATTTTTGGCTGAAAATGGTCTCACTGATCAATTCAAGAATTCGTGGTCAATATCGATTCTGTCCAGCCGGCCGGCCGTCCCTCAACACGATGACTCTCGAACGGTATGAGCTAGAAAGTTGAAATTTTCAGAATAGGTTTGGGAGATGAATATCTCGGTTGAGGTCGTTATTGGGCAAAATTTGTCAAATTGCGTTTTCATCATAAGAATCCATTGATATCATTCTCAAATATAGCAAACTAATACTTTCGGAGATATGATTTTTCAGAATTCCAATAATTGATCGAAATTTTATGATTTCATAGACGGAGGCTACACTGTCCATCTGGTATCAGTTCGCTATGACATTAATCATGGATTGATGTCAGATTGACGGAAAACCGATTCTATACGCGTAGACTGATGTATTGATGGCAAGATTGATGTCAGATTGATGCCAAATTGATACCAGATTGAACGTGTATCCTCCGCCATGGAATGCTCTAATTATAATTTGCTGATGTAAATGAGGAGAGTTATAGACCTACGTTTTGAATTTAATTTTATATGATATATTTCCATCATAAGAATCCATTGTCATTAATCACAAATCAAAAACTGATAATGATTTCAATATACAGGGTGGTCCAGATCTTAACCAAGAAATTTCAACCACGTATTCTACATCAAAAATAAGCCCTAGTTTGTCATATAAACATATGTCGAGAAATGCTTCCTCTCCGAGATACAGGGTGTTAAAATTATTAGAAAAAAAAATGTTTTTTTTTCCTTTACTTCGAACATCTTCTTTAAATTCTTATTTGAGTGTGGATATTAACGCTTATTTTTTCGTAATTACACATTTTTTACAAAGATAGTCTTATTATTACGAGTATTATTTTTATGTACCATATCAAATTTCAGCGTTTGCTCATGCATGAGAGTGTTTATTTTTTTTACTCGGAAACGGTGCCTCGTACGTCAAAAAGTCAAGAGAATGAATTTGCGACAAATTAAATAAGGATTTCAAGAATAAATTTTATTGTTGGAAAAACCAATGGCGTATCATTTTTTTGTCCAAAAATATTCAGTCTCGATGCAGTACGGACACCATTGGTGAAATAAAGAAAAATTTGTATTCAAAAAGGGCCTCTTGATCCTTAAAACCTCTGTCCCAAATTTCATAAAAATATTTTAAGAAGTGTAAAAGTTATTGTTAAAAAACATTTTTTTTCTATAATTTCAACACCCTGTATCTCATAGAGAAGGCATTTCTCGACATATATTTATATGACAAACTAGGGCTTATTTTTGACGTAGAATACGTGGTTAAAGTTTCTTGGTTACGATCTGGACCACCCTGTAGAATGAGGAGAACCTCTTGTTCGTTCACAGTACACTTCTTGACCTATACCTCAGCATGCCAGGTACGCACGAAAGTATTAGTTTTGGGAATAAGTTCTCATGAGAACAAATTCGTCATTATCTGCTGTGGAAAAAAAATTACTATACGGAAGTGACGAATTCCTCTCCTACTAATCTGAATTATTAGCTGTATCAATCATCTAATTCATCGAATTATACACCATCCAAATGTGTTGTTAATTTCCATTTCGGGTTCCACTTTTCAGCTAGAATAGCTATAAGGCTGATATTTCTGATAATTCATCCTATCGCTGCCCTTTATCTTCATATCAAATGTGAGCGAAAAACAATAAAATTTATTTACGATGCATATCATTCAATCCAACGAACCATCTTTTTTGCATCCTCGGAAATTACCAAGACACTTCTAGTGGAATCTTGAACGCGTCGTCGATTTCTCGCGAAGAGTCACCTGAAGCGTGAATAAAACGGGGAAAATCGAGTAATTCATTTCAATGATACGGATCATTTGTTTGATTACAATCGAAATGACGCCCGTTGACATTATTCACAGTCGATTCACACTCCAACAGATCCAGAATATCGCTTCCTCTTGTCGCTTCCTCTTCATCAGCCGGATGAGCGAACGCGCGCGGAAGAAGGACCATGGGAGATCATCTTGGTTCGGATTTTAATTACGCAGGATTTACACAAAGAGAAGTTCGAACTGGAATCATTTGGGTAATCGGGTGCATTGCGACGGAAATAAATAATTGTTGGGATTTATTGCTTTGTGAACATTGGATTTGGCCGGGTAAGGCTTGACGCTTTTACACTGTTGAATAAATAAACTGGAGGGCGGTTGAGACAGTCCTCATTAATTTTGGGATGTGCTGCAGAAACGCGTGTGAGCATGTTGCTGTTCACGCAAATATTGGCATAGAGGTTATATTTGTCAATAGAGGAGGATTTCAGCGTTTGAGGGCGCCAACGTAGGAACTTAGATTTACAGTTTCCTTTTTTTGGTGCGTTCAGTACCTGGCTATACATTTGAATCTGCGCGTCAAAGCGCACGGAATTTGTTTTTATCCGTAAAAGTATGACAATTTCAATTCTTAAGGCTCGCCCTAATGTATTTTTTAAATTATTTCGCTACACGTAAAACATGAATTAACAAATTCTCCGTATTTATAAATCTTCAAGTTCAGGATAACATACCAAAATATTCTTTAATTTTTGGCACACTTGTTCCTGTGAACAGAGTGCTTATCAATTTGCCCAAATGTCTGTAATTTTGGAATTTTTGGCTGAAAATGATCTTAAACGATTTATTTCGACTCGGTGATCACGAATCCGTGGTCAAAATAGATTCTGTCCGGCCATCCGGCCGTTAACACGATAACTCTCGAAAGGAATGAGCTAGACAGTTGAAATTTCCAGAGTAGGTTTAGGAGGTAAATATCTCGGTTAATTTCGTTATTGGGCAAAATCGGCTTGGTGGTTTCGGAGAACAAAAAAAAAAATTTTTTAACATTACAAATTTTGAATTCAATTTTTTTTAAGATGCAGTTTCATCATAAGAATCCATTGATGTCATTCTCAACTCTAACAAACTAATACTTTCGGAGATATGATTTTTCAAAATTTCAATAATTATTCTTAATTCTATATGATTTCATAGAATACTCTAATTATTAATTTCCTGATGTATATAAATCCAACAGGAGATGAGTCATAGACCTACGTTTTGAATTTGGTTACGTACATTCTTGAGAATTGACGCACAGAAACCAAATTGAAGAAGTGGGAAAGCCCTGTGGACAGGGGCTTTGGCGCTCTTGTTCAAACTTTGACATATCGTAACTCCTAAAGTATTGGTTTCTCCGAGTTCGGAATGATATCAATGGATTATTTTTTAATTTATTTTATTTTATGATGCAGTTTCATTATCTGATTCCATTGATATCATCCCCAACTCTGAGAAACCAATACTTTCGGAGATATAATTTGTCAAAGTTTGAACAAGGGCGCCAAAGCTCCTGTCCACAGGGCTTGAACCCATTTTTCATATTCATCTGTTTTATCATTAATATAGTTGCTGCTCTCAATTTTTTTTCATGATATCATAATATGATTAATCAATATCAGTGACTCAAGAAATAACCATATATCAAGGATACTTACTGAATATGTCATTAAATAATTTTGTATTGATTATTGCAGCTACTGTACTTTGCATTCTATTGAAGGTTGTAAGTTTAGAGGGAATTGGTTCGAATAATTTCGATACTCCTGATGATTTTCAATAACTTTCAGATTTAATATCAGAATCTAATTCTCTATCGAACACAAGAATCATCAGCCTTTCACGAAAATCGTTATTAAAGCAACGTCATCCAATTTTCAAGAATTACCAAAAGATATTTATTGAAACTTTTCGTTGAATACATTTTCAGCGGAAATTTGAAGAAATATTTCTTTCGAGGACCAATCCACTTGTTGGCAGTGTCAGCAGTGCAATTTCGATAAGAGAATAACTGCGGTCACTGATAGTGCTTTCTATAATTCTGCTGAAACCTAAAACCCTGAACAAAACGTCTGCTCATGCGCAGAGCTAAAAATGACTGAAGCGCCAGCGAGCATTTCAAAATTGACTCTTGGGCCTCGATACGGACACTGCAATTCGAAAACCACGCCATTTCCCAAAAATTGACTTGCACGCGCACATAATAGCTATGAATTTCCTCTTAAAACCTGAAAATATTGGTTTGGCACCAGACCCATGACCGATAGACGTAATCCACTGCCAATCTAAACCATACAATCTTAAAACAGGAACTTATCCTCTGTGCAATTGAAAGTCCTCTTGAAGTCACGTACCTCACACTGAACTCCGATTCTCCAGAACCAGCGGTTCAGAAGATATCGCAACTTCACTCCACGCATGCGTGGACCCTCTCAAAGGAATTTTATGGAAACAACCTCCAACTCCAAATTCCGCTCCTCTAAGAAGAAAACTCCAGCAGTTATATCACTTTGTCTGCTTATGCGCTAAACGAAAAATGCCTGAAAGGAGCATTCTTCATCTTAAATTTGTCCCTGTAGCCTCAGTATGGACAGTCCACATCAAAAGCACAAAATTTCGCACACGCGAATTGCCACAAGGTGGCAATATGGCCTTCCGTTTTCTACTACCTGCGTTTCATATGCCTTTTCCAGTCACTTATCTCTCAAACTAAATTCTGGAAATTTCATCCATCGTTAGTCTACTCATTCAATCACTCCTGTACTGTCACTCATCCGATTGCCCCTGTACACAGGCAATTTCCATTGAGCCCGAGTAACTCGTGTAGCCGCGTTTTCTCCTTACGGTCGATTTCTTTATATTGAGCGCAAGCCGCGTAAAAGAACTTCTTTCCAAAAATTCTAACATAAAAAACATCCCTCTTTAAAACCACCTGAAGAACTGTGATTAAGCTAACCTCAGACTGAATGGAAATGTACAGCCCTAAATAATTGATCCATAAACCATTACAAACCCTGGAACCAAGAACTACAAAGAGAGTCCAATACAATTTTCAGCAGATTCAAATTGCGGTTAACGAGTTTTTCGAAATTCGAGAGAAGCTATTCCGCAGCGAAACAAGAATAACAAGATGAAATAACCCGTCTGTAAGAGTCGTCGCCTTGAAATGTATTACTTCAAAGGGCGAAAGCCCAGCTAATTTGTTTCAATTAGGAAAATAGAGTTACGTTTCAAGATCTTCCGAGTCGGGGACCTCTTTTCGGAATGTTTTCGAATGGAAAGGGTCTGATTTCCTTTTCATTTAGTCCCGATCTTTGAGGAGATCTCCAATTTACCACTCTTTCTGCTCTTGACAGCTGGAAGTGCCGCTTGGCTATTAAAAACGAAGGAATCAGTTCTTGATAATTTTGATTTTATATGTCAAATGATAAACTGCCGGAATCCAGCTCTAAAGTACAGTTTTCAACCCCCTTCTCTGCAATTTCCCACTTCAAGTTTCGTAGAATTATGTAGAATATATTAAAAAAACAATGCAAATAAAAAAAAGATTTATTAATTCTTAGAAAACACATATCATTTCTGAAAATAATAGGCAAAAATAATCCCTTTGAGCTAATTCCATGCATACTAATAATAGAGGTTAGGGGTACAAATAAACTTGAATATTCAATCTTATGTAATGAAAATAATATATCTATATAATAAACAATATGCTGGATAAAGAAAAATTGGTGGATGTAGATGTTCGACATTAGAATTATTTTCTTGAGATAACTGTCTCCTCCTATTTATTCGATAACTACCGTTTATTAGTTGCTCACTTGGATGTTTGTACATCCTTGTTGTTCAATCTTAAGTCGATCAGTATCGAAAAAAATCAGAAGGTAATGAGCAGAGGCATGCGAATCGTTTTGAATTGTAACAGAAGAACACCAATTAGAGTCATGTTAGAAGCACTAAACTTGATGACTGTGAAGCAAATGATTGTATTAAGAACGCCTGATTTCATATATATATAGAGTTGAACATAAAATGCTACCGGAATATCTTTGTGAGCACATCAGATATACATCCGAGATTCATGAGCATCAGACGAGAAATAGGAACAACTACGAATTCTACATCAGGATCCAATTTGATTGGAGGATTGAAATGTTATAATGATATACCTAACGAGATGATGAAATGTCCCAGTTATAGAGTATTCTAAAGATTGTTGATTTCTTACGTTAAGGGGCATTTTTGAACTGATTTTTTTTATTTGCCTTTATGGTTGTAAATAGTTGCTCAACTATTATATTATTATTATTAAAATATATTATTTCGCTGTGACCTACTTCTGAAAAGGAAACATCGAATATTACCCAAGGTTGATCTCTGAAGCTTCAGGTACTGAACGATTCATTGTAAAGGTTGATAATAAGGAATGGAAATTTCTTCCAAAAAAAATGTATTATTGTTTTAATGGGTAATAAGAAATGTTTAACCACATTATTCTACGACTGGATATGGCCATGAATGAAACTATGGACGAAATTAAAATAGATAGAATCGGTGTTGTTATGTGAAATTACTAACGATTTCAATAAAGCCCATGTTATTATTGGAAATTTTCAACATGACAAATAGCTTGTTTTTGATGTGGAAGATAAATTCCGAATATATCGGAAAATTCCTCATTTTTCACAAAACCCCATTTCTTCATGTATATCGGGGAACATCTATATTTTCAACAATCGATCTCCCTGACTTTTATGCTTTGGATGCCATTTATCTTCACCCTTTATTTGTCATTATGCTTAGGATATACGGCAGCCAAAAACCAACAATAGAAACCATATTATATTACATCTATCCTATTTTGATTTTTGCCATACTTAATGTTGTATATATATGGCTGTATTGGATTACATTCTGTTACGACCATTCAATTTGGAATTGAAGGGTTATTTTTGTTTCCTATGGGGCAAATACAGATCGAACACTAGGGTGGTTTCGGTCCACAATACATCTGTTATTTCTTTTGAACATGATTAAATTGGAATTTACGATTGGGGTTCCTCACTGGCTCCCGATTTCAGTTCGATGTTTCGCCGTGATAAGAATGTCGATTGATTTTTTTAAATATTTTGTTGACATAGGAGAACTGCTGTGCTACATTATCGATAATTTAAATATTTTTACATTGCTAGAATGGTTATCATCGGTTAGGAAATTTATTTCTTGTCTGAATAAATGAAGTGGAATTCGGTATCTATTTTTCAACTATTTACGTTTGTTTACAACAAATATGTATGTACAACGAATATTCACATCCTTACTCAAGTGATGCTCCTGTCCAAGGGCCTCCAAGATTTTCAGTTGGATTGACTCACTGTAAGGGATGAACATTTAGGGTAACAATGAAATAAAATATTTTTGCAAAATTATCAGCGTTATACAGGCTGTTTTTAAATTGATGTGAAAGATTTTAGGTGCTGGTTCTTCAGCAAAAATTAATGAGGGTCTTTCATTTGATTTTTTGGTCTAAGCTTCCCTTCAAATTACTGCCCTCTGATTTTGGTGGAAAAATTTTGTTTCTATGCAATATTTCCTCCATGGAACATTACAGAAGAAATCAATTTGACAAGTTGCTAACGCAAATTAATGTCATTATTCGACAGTTTTTGTAATTTCCAAAAATTATCACAAAGGGATGAGAAAATCAACATTTTGCATCATAACTTTTTGATGCTTAAGCATTTTGCATATTAAAAAAAATGTGGGAAAGCCCTGTGGACAGGTGTTTGGCACTCTTGTTCAACATTGACAAATCATATCTCCGAATTATTGGTCTCTGGGAATGATATAAATGGATTCGTACGATAGAACTGCATCATGAAAGAAATTAAATTTAAACCGACCGATTCTCCCCAATAACGAACTTATCCGAGATATTCATTCCTCAAATCTACTCTGAACATGATATTATATCAATTAAAACTTAGCCAATATTGCAGTTTAGTTTTTACTGGAGATATTCTCAACCCAATTTATTATTATTATTATGTATCTTACCAAAGTATTTATTTCCATCATGATATGGACTATCCACGGGCATTATATTATCACCTTAAATGTATAATATACAGGGTGTTTCCTAAACATGCGGCAAAAATTCAGGGGGTTGTTCCTTGGACTATTCTAAGAATATTTTGTCCCTTGATGATTTTTGAAAAACCTATTTGTTTCGAAGATATAGGGGAAACAAAATTTTGGATAATAACATTTTATTATGAAAAATTACATGAAAATTCAACTCAACCTACAAAAACTGTTGAAAATGACCACCTCTACCCAGCATACAAGCATCCAATCTTCTCCTCATTGACTGCCGAACCCTTTCAAAAACACCAGGATCATTTCTTATTAAGTTACACCCAGCAATGATCCGATTTCGCAAGTCTTCCACATTTTCTACTGGAGTGGTATAAACTAATGATTTTAGATGGCCCCATAGGAAATAATCTAAGGGGTTTAAGTCCGGGGAACGAGCAGGCCATAAATGAGGTCCACCTCTTCCAATCCAGCGATCTCCGTATGTTAATGTTAAAAACTCACGAGCAACCAAACTAAAATGCGCTGGTGCACCATCGTGCATAAACCACATTGCATGTCTTATTGCCAATGGTACATCCTCCAAAAACAGAGGTAACGTTTGTTCTAAAAAGTTGCGATACACGTCCCCGGTAAGTCTTTCTGGTAAAAATATCGGCCCTATTAGGCAGTCACCCACAATACCAACCCAAACATTCAATGAGAACTGATGTTGAAAACGATCTTCAATTACCTCATGTGGATTTTCGTCGGCCCATACATGGTTGTTATGAAAATTTCTTATTGCATTTCTTGAGAAATTCGCTTCATCGGTAAAAAGAATCAGCGTCAGTAATTGAGGAATTTGAACTAATGTGGTTAAAAGCCATTGACAAAATGCAATACGTGGGGGAAAATCAGTAGGAATAAGTGCCTGAACGCGTTGCATATGGTATGGGTATAACAAATTGTCTTTAAGAATTTTCCAAACAGTCTTATTACTCACATTCAAAGTATTGGAAATTTTTCGAGTAGAAGTACTAGGGTCTTCTTCGATCATGTCCAGCACATTCTCTTCCAGTTCCACCGTTCTTACTGTGTTTGGTTTTCCTGGTCCCCCCATTTTTTTCAATGCGCCTGTTTCATGCAGACGTTGATGAATATTTTGAAACAATTTTCTGTCAGGAATATTACGCCCAGGAAATCGTTCAATGTACAACCTCCTAGCTTTTAATGAATTTCCATCAGCAAGTCCATAAATGAAATGCATGTCAGTCATCTCGGCGTTTGTATAGCGATTCATAATAGTCAAAGATAAAATGTTAATTGCTAATACATCACAAAACGAATTCAAATGAAAACCGTGTTTAATCTGTATTCCTTTACCATCTGCACTTATCAATTTTTAGTCAAAAAACTGGCCGTTTTTAGTAATTGGAATGTTGTTAAACAAATTTAAAAATAAATTGTACCTACTTAGTAAACACAGTGCGGTACGCATTTTTATTTAAACTATTATTAATTTTAAAAATATGAAAAATGTTGTTCGCCCTGTATCTTCGAAACAAAGAGGTTTTTCAAAAATCATCCAAGGACAAAACATGCTTAAAATAGTCCAAGGAACAACCCCCTGAATTTTTGCCGCATGTTTAGGAAACACCCTGTATATCCTCATAATTCTACGATAGCTGAAGTTATTTCATTGGCCATTTTGCTTTCAATTAACTTTGTTTTTTAGAACAGGAGGTGTATTTTGTATCAAGAATAACGAACCAGCAATGATTTAGGCATTTATATCTCATAGGAATATAAGATAACTTGTAAGAACACAGATCATAAAATAATTCATAGATAGAATAATTTAGCACAGCATTCTTTGGGAACATAGAATGACGAAAATCATATCTCCGAAAGTATTAGCTTGTTAGAGTTGAAAATGATACCAATGGATTCTTATGGTGAAAATGCATCTCAAAAAATAATTGAATTTGGAATTTGTAATTTGAAAAAAAATATTGTTTTCGTTACTCCGAAACCATTATGCCGATTTTGCCCAATAATGAACTCAACTGAAATATCTATCCCCTAAACCTACTCTGAAAATTTCAACTGTCTAGCTCATTCCGTTCGAGAGTTATCGTGCTAACGGAGGAACGGTGCGGGACCGGCCGAACACAATCGATTTTGACCACGGAGTCGAACAAAATCGTTTAAGACTCTTTTCATTCAGAAATTCGAAAATTACAAACATTTGGACAAATTGATAAGCACTCTGTTCCGAGGAACAAGAGCGCCAAAAACTCTTTTGACCAGAAAAGTTAAACACAAAAATTTATGTTTGCAGTTTTCCTGAATTCTTTTTCTATTATTGAAATACTTTTCTCGATACCCTAATTCTAGGGTATAAGGAAACCCCTCCAATGGATATTAGTCGGCACTGATTCCTAGCAAATCATTAAATGAAAATAAACGGGAGTAGTTATCGTTAGTGCATAATAAAGTGAAAAACGTAGTACTTACAATCATCATAAATCTTGGGATTTATGAGGAAGTGGCAAAATTTACTTTGCGAAAAAACATCCTGCCATCAGGATTTTGGGGAGGATCCACAACTGAATCGCTGCGTTGCCAATGCGAATGAATATCTGGAATTTCCATATTAATTTGGAAACGTTCAAATTCTGTTATTTACGAGGTTATAATTCACCGTAATTTTCACGGCTTGTTCCTCGTGAGAACATCCTCCCCAGAGCCTCCTACGCACACACACACCAATAAATATCAACCCCCGATTGTCTTCCATCTAATTCACACCTTATAATGAAATAACTGGCACAAAAAGAAACCAGCATCTAAATCCACGGTAAGAGTTATGCCGGGGCGTAGTAACCGAAGGGTGTTAGATGGTTAAGTAACAAACACAACGCCGTAATAAATACAGAAATAAGAAAATTTCATTAACGTCATCTCGAGGTGAATTTATATGTAGCAATTTCCGAGTCTCGGGCTTACCGAGGCAGTACAATGTTTTAATAAGTGAAACTTTGCTCGCGCTGTAGTAGATTATATTATTTAAATGAATTTTATTAATTCTAAGTTCGGAGCGGAGTGGGGCAATTATTTTGTCGTCAAACGGAAACAATTTCGCCGGTAAATCTATCCGAAATTCTTCAATGAGTCGTTGAAGATGAGTTTGGAAATTATGGAATCAATTTCGATGGCGGAAAAATAATTTGCTGTAGATGACTTACTCGTTTGCTAAGATTAATTGAATCTTATTTCTAATTACTAGAAGTTAATATTATTTGGATATCAAAATACAGACCGATCTGCACCGCTGCATTTTTTCCTCATACTTCTGTCTATACAGGGTGTCCCAAAAATACCACGCGAAAGTGACACTGGAGATAGATTGGCATTAGGTCTATCAGATAGCATAAACATGACCTCAGTAAAAGTCCGCTGGTTTTCGAGATATCACCACTTTTGTGTATTTTTTAAAAATCTCCAGTTTTCGGTCTTTTATCGCCTAGCATTGCTAGAAATTACTTCAAACTCATGTTTTTTTTTTTACCTAGGCTATCCTGAATAGTTGCCTTAAACAATGAAGTAATAATTTCACCGACAACTAGAACAAAATCCTTCAAAAAATGTCTAACTTGTTGTATTTTATGCCGAAGTTAAAACGTTAACTTAAGTTTGACTGACTGCTGTGAAAAAAAATTATATCAGACTGAATTGACAAATAATCGCAAAAACTGGTCCATTTCATGCCCTTTTCAAAATGATACAACACCCGGTCCGACTTTCACAGACTAGGGGTCTTCGAATAGTCTAGACCAGGGGTCACCAAATGGCGGACCGCGGTCCGGATGCGGATCGCGAACCTTTTTTTTAGGGACCATTTTTCCAGAAAACATGTATTCTTGATTAACAAAATTAAGATAACTTTTCGTTTTATTTACTAATTATAGATATTGGATTTAGATTAACTGCTAGTCAAATTCTTATGCCATCATAATGCTATCAACGACCCGCGACAGATATACAGATTTTGTGAACGGATCTCCAATGAAACTATTGGTGACCCCTGGGTTAGATAGAGAAAACTTTTTGGCGTTTGACGGATTTACTCATTTCCTAATATTTTCCGAACGGATAGAGATACAGAGGAAATAGATACATAAATCTAAACGTCGTCCACCGACCAATCATCGGGGAAAATTTGGATATCGAGATGTGAAAATCATAGATTTCGGACGCGAAAGAAGAATTTTCCTTCAATTCCGGGTCAAAAATATTTCTAAGTGCCGACCCAAAAAATTTTTTTCATGGTATATCGATACGGAGCTCGTGTCTAGTTAAATCGAGGTCGCTGATCACGAATATGCAATTAGTTTTTCCCTAAGTGGCGTGCTTTGGGAAAATTTTCACTTAGAGTGAAAAAATGGACGAAAATAGGTCAATTTTGGAAGTTCACACAGCCCAAAAAAATCGGAGTAAGGTGTTGTTGATTTTTGCCCTCATATATGGATCCTTTATCTACTGAATAATCCAAACAGAAAATGTCCAGGCCGTACTATTCGGAAATTATGATTTTTTTCCCAAGGGTCGGTTTTTCGGAAAATTCATTTCGCGGTATTTCCGCGGAAAATTCTCTAATTAAAAATCCGATCATATATTCGTAATCTACGGTCCCGAATTAGTAAATGACGTAATTTGCATCGAAATCGGAGACCGGTCGAATTTTGGCAATTTTTTAATACATTAGCCTTAAAAAAATCCCATTTTTCGAGAAAAATTTTTTGACGCAAAACTATGAAACGGGTACTTATTCTTATAGATTCGGGGCCGTAGATTCCGAATCTACCATCAGATATTTATTACAAAAATTTTACGAGGAAATATCGCGGAAAGAATTTTCCGAAAAATAGACCCTCGGGAAAAAAAATCATAATTTCCGAAGCGTACGACCTGGACATTTATTGTTCGGATGATTCGATAGATAAAGGATTCAAATATGACGTAAAAAATCAGCAACACCCTACTCCGATTTTTATGGGCGGTGGAAAGTTCCAAAATTGACCTATTTTCGTCAATTTTTTCACTTTAAGTGAAAATTTTCCCAAAGTACGCCACTTAGGGAAAAACTAATTACATATTCGTGATCAGCGACCTCGATTTAATTAGACACGAGCTCCGTATCGATATACCATGAAAAAAATTTTTTGGGTCGGAAATATTTTTGACCCGGAATCGAAGGAAAATTCTTCTTTCTCGTCCGAAATCTATGATTTTCACATCTCGATATCCAAATTTTCCCAGATGATTGGTCGGTGGACGACGTTTAGATTTATGTATCTATTTTTTCTGTATCTCTATCCGTTCGGAAAATATTAGGTAATGAGCGAATCCGTCAAACGCCAAAAAGTTTTCTCTAGTATCCAACACATACAAAAATCTACAATTTTCTGATTAGGTCGACGCGGCTTTGGTTATTCACTAAATCGGGTACGCAGATCACGAATCTGTAATTAGATTTTCCGTATCTCGATTAGTTTCGGAGCAATGACGAAGAAAGTCGCAATTTCTGGCTCTACCTCCGGAATATGGACTAATCAGTCAGTTAGTTGTTGTATGCATTTTATCAATATTTCACAGGAAATAGGTCATAAATACTTCTACAAGGGTTGAAGTATTACAAGATATTTTACTTGCAATTATCTTTCCGTGGAAAATATTAATTTCAAGGGTGAGACCACCCATGCAAAAATAAAGCAGTTAACCCAAAACATTTAAGTTTTACAAGCGAGCTGCTTTGTTTAGAAATACAAATGAGCGCTTCCCAACATGTGAAGTCATGGGACGCAACAGTGGTGATATCTCGAAAACCAGCGGACTTTTACTGAGGTCATGTTGATGCTATCTGATAGACCTAATGCCAATCTATCTCCAGTGCCACTTTCGAATGGTATTTTTGGGACACCCTGTATATGTATTGATTTTATTCGAATTTTTACCATCGTTTTCTTCATTCCTCATGAACCAGTGCTCCTGTAATATTGGAAGAGTTTTAAGACGGTGTATTAAATTATAAATACATATTCCGATGTTTATCATACGGATAAACATATTTTATTTATATTTCTATTGAAACTTTAATACCTAAAATTGTAGAATGAATTTTTAAGTATTAATTTTTATCCTATATCATTAATACGGAATACTTATAGGATATACCGAGACCACATACAGCACAACCCGAAATTTTTTTTTATGAAGTTTTTAGTCGAAAAATTAGAAAAGGTCTACATAGAGATTCATATACTTTACAAAATATCAACTCTTGTGACTATCTGTGAAACATTTTATTGTAAATTATACTGATTATTTCTCATTTTTATTTCAACTTGTTAACTGTTCTTATAACTTATTATAGTAACGTGTCTCTTATCATAAATATCTATCCTTGCAGATTTTTATATTTTAGGTTTGAATATGTTCTTTTCCAGATCATAAACTACTGAGTAATAAACGTGTATATTATTGAAAGGGTTTCTTTGGCTCGAAAATGTCTACCTGGAAGATCGTCTTATTTACTACAGATACTTACATACAGTAAAATTTTCTTACATACGACTCGACCTTTTTCAACATCCAAAGAAAACAATTGAATATGAAGACTTTTCACTATAATTACCAATATATTTGGTCTATATTATACATCGATCGTCTCAGATATACACGATTTTTTAAAGACCTTGCGATAATTGAGTTTATTTTTCAAGAAAAAATAGAATTCACTATCATAAAAAGTGATCCCATTATGAAATCAATACTCAACAGACAACATTTATTGCTCCTATATCCCAATACTTTTAAAATTTCTTCTCTATTTGAACATCTGGAGAAATTTATTATTTTATTATTGTGCTTCTTGTAGTGAAGATGTGAACAATTATTGTATACATCTGTGGAAGTACATATAATAGAACTGGCGAAGAAATGAACAATGAAGCTATTCAATGTTTCGAAAAGTGTTATGAGGAATACGCCAAGAACACAATCAATGATCTACCCACTGGGAAGTTATTCATTGAAAACGATACCAATTTGTCCAATTCTATTAAAAAATGTATCGACATCGATATCCTCTTCGAAACATCAACAAAACCTTCGAAACATTGGAAAGCTGAGTTTGAAGGACATTTGCTGTTTAGAAAGAGCAAATAGGAATAAAAATTGTATTTTAGGGTGGTGGGAAGTGCATGAAAAAGTTCCTATACACTTTCCAAGATGCCCGATGATTTATTAATTGCTATATCCGTATCTGTTGAAAGATTATTTTCCACAGCAGGTATGATCATGGCAAAATACTTACATCATTGAAAGATTATGTGATGCAAGCGTGAAAATGTTTGAATTCTTGGTCATCGAGTAATTTAAAAGATGAAATTAACAGTGTTTGAAATTAAAGAAATTATGTGCATGTACGAATATTTTTGTATAAGAGCGTAATAAATATAGCTTTACACAAATATTCATTGTTTTCTACCATTTCGTTAATATATTATAATATTTATTATCGTTATTCAGAATTGAGAGAGACGAGAAGAGACATCTGATAACGAGACGAGACCGAGACTTGATTCTTAGGGAATTGGCGAGATCGAGACGAGATTTTCTATATTCTCGTCTTGTGTGAAGTCCTAATTACGGCTCGGAATTGTAACCAAATAATATTAACTTTTATAAATTCGAATTTTGTGTTTGTAGACAAATACTCGAATATTCGAATGGAGAACTATTCGGATACTCCACTAATAAATTATTATAGGTACAATCGATTAATGGAATATTCTATGTAAATACGAATTTTGTGTTAGTAAATCGGATATTTGACTGACAAGTTATAGGTAATCGAATATTGGAATATTGGGCTATTCGAATGGAATACCAGACGTCTATTCGAAAAATTATATTTTTAAAATTCCGAGTATTATTGTGGTTGTAATAATTTGTTCGAAGTCTCGAATACTGAAGAGAACAGCAGTATTGAAGTCGAGAATTATTTGCAAGTTCCTCGACTTCTCATAAAGCGCAGGTGGATGCTCTGGCCAAAAATACCATCCGCCCAAACTTAATGAAAACGTTCATTATTATTTATGTTTAATAAAATCCCGATTGAACTCACAACCGAATTTGTAACACATAGAAAAATACGAAAGGGAAACTTTTAATATTGTATTGCGGCCTGTTCCGACCAGGAGATGTGCAGAGGTTAAATTTTAATTTACATAGTTCGGTCGGAAGTTGCAGTGCAATGTTTTAATTCGTTTTTTCGGCAATCTCTCTCCCCAATCTGAACGTAATATTTCGATCAAAAGGCACCCTGATCGTAATTTTGGCAGCATCTGCTCCAAATACGCGTTTTAAATAAATGTTTTTTCGCCGCGGGATTTTTCAGATATTAAAACGTCCAGGTGTAAACGTTCCAGCTTTGTGGGAATGACAAGTTATGATGGATCGATACAATTCCGACCCAACGTATCGTCGGATTACGCACTTCTGATGCTAATGCCCTTGCGTTGTTTAAACAAGTTAATTGTTACTTTCGCCGTACTGACTGATCTTAAGCGGCTCATAGAGACGCTCATGCATTGAATTAGTAGCTTTCGGTTGATTGATCGGTTCTGCATATGGGGTTGGTTGGAAATTAATCATTTGTTCCGAACATACTCGTGAATTCAATGGAGAATGTTAGCGAAAAAATCAAACAAAACGCTGTCTGTTAGTTCGTCCATAAACACGATATATTTCGGTGGATGAAACTTAGAGACAGGTGGGCTTCATAAAGAGAAGTGCAAAATAGTTCATAAAATGCAAATACTTTTTATTTATAGAAAACCAAATTGGTTTCAATTTTGAATTTAAAATACTAAATGCAAAATACTGAATTGAAGTTTTCAACATTCTCTATTTTATTAGTAAACTGTCAATTTAGATAAGTAATTAAAGTAAAGGAGTGGTGTCGATAAGGCCAATACAGTCTGTAATTTTTTATGTTGTACCACTATTGGCATCTCGAAAACGGTAAATGATACGAAGTTGGTTAAATTAGACAATGGGTTGCCTGCGAAGAACGAAAAGTCGTATTGAAAATCAAAGCTCAGCACATCACAGCAAATTAAAAACAGAGTAGAAATTTTCTTGAACACATTTCCAAAGCTGCTATGCTAAAGGTCTCTATAAATGATTGTAAGGTCGCAGTTGGCTTTGGATTTTTATGTGCTATACTTCTCACTTCTTGTGTTCTGTTTATATCATAGAATTTCCAAACTGACAGCCAATATTGAATTATTGTCAATTCTTAGGATTCTTTTTGAAATTCGTGAAAATTCAGTGTCCAAATTATTTAATTCTGCAATGACTTAACAAAACACATTTATTGATATGCCCTATTATCGCAATGGTACATTAATCAATTGTGAATGGATTTACGCTGTAGGGTCCAGACTTGACTCCCCTGGACTTTAGCATCTTTGCATATCTGAAAGATGAGATTTTCAAATAGAAAATACGATAATATTGATGACCTGCAATCATCAGCAACAAATAATAAAAATAACTGCCAAAATATTGGCCAACAAATGTAAGAAAATATATTTGACAATAAACGAAAAAGAATTTATTTATGCCTTGAGAATAATGGAGCACATTTTAAACATTTGATGTTAATTCGTTGTTAGAATTCTCACAAATGGCCAAACACTCAAACTGGGAGTTACCTTACAGTTATTCAATGTATTCTGTCCATTTTGTATTGATTTATTACCTGCGTTCGAACATTAAAATTAGTTCAACAGTATGCATTCAGTTATCAGTACTTATATCTCGAAAATTCTAAATAGTATTTCAAAAATTCTTTCATTCAAACACAAGGGAACAGATTATTCATATCTGTTCAATAGCTAATATGATATCTCTCGAAAATGACTTAGGAGGATTTTTAAATCGATCATTTATCATTGCCAATGTAAACAAAGGAGAAAGTGAGGTTATGAGTGAGAATTATGAATAATGTGGCTGGAATTTCAAATGTGAACAGCACGCATATGAAGCGTCAAAATGAGAGGGTTTCAGAACCAACTACGATGATACATTCTTTCATGAAGACCCTGTATAATCCACCTGAAAAATACTACTAGTAAATCAGTGCATATCATGTGATCTGTGTCAAAGTTGAAGCAGTTTCGGAATTTGCTGCATTGATTTATTATCCACTTTCTCAAGAAATAATTTACAGTACAGAAATAATGTTTGAGTGCCTGTCAAAGAATAAAAATGTCATCGGTTGAAAGTTCCAGCAGTTTCATCGCCCCTGAAAATGGCATCAATATATTCCACCCCACGATAGGTCCGTATCGTCAGTTTCCAGATTTGTAAACTCAGAAAATTCACCCTCTGCTGTAAAACACAAGATATATTTTAATCGTCTGCTGGTGTCTGTTCACTGTATCTGTCATATACCACCCTAGTGCAGATAAGAAATTTTAAAACATCGTCAAGTAATATGTCTAGACTGCCGAACCACAAACACGTGTTCGGAGATATGAGTTTACTGCTTTTCTCTGCCACCTTCGGCTTCTATGTCACGTTGATTTTGTTGTGATCACAGCCAGGGTGGATTTTCAGTTATCGTTAAATTTATGGCTCTAGCGAACGCTCCATTTGTACAGTATAATTGATTCTATAACTTTTCGTTTCTAGTACATGCTTGTTCTTTGATGCCATCGTTTATTTCTGTAGCTATTTTGCTATATCGGAGATCGGAGGATACCCCAATTTTGTACCCTACCTTATGCCAGTGGCGTAGTTAAATTACTCAAGGGTCATCTAGAAAACGGTACAATTTTCACTGTTTTTTTAATGTAATCCTAAATATTCATGCAATTATGGCAATCATCAATAATTAAACAACTAAATGTGGTGGTTCAGTTAAAAAGAATACACTGACTGGTTCGAAAATAATTAGACCACGCACATCGACTCTAGACAGATATATTTTTAATACAATTTCGAGAATATGTAAACTCCTCATACTCCTCGATTTTAAAATAGTCGATCGAAGGTATGTGTGAAATGTGAGCGTATTCTGACGAATAGTTTCGGTAACATCAAATTTTTGCAGAAAAAAATGTTTTACATTTTTTTTCTAGTGATAAAATTAGTGCGTTGGCATTTCACAAGATAAGAGATACGTAACTACAAGAAGTTATAAGAACAGTGAACAAGTTGATATAAAATTGTGAGAAAATTAATTTGATTTACAATGAAATATTTCACTGATTCAAATTCAATATCAGCTTTCTTTGTATTTTCTTGTGCTTTGCGTCTTTTTCCTTCCAACTTTGTGTTATCTCTTTCTGTGGGGTTTTTCTGTATATTTCCGAGATGAATCAAACTGGCACTCTTCGATAATCTTGAATTGTCAACGAGGAAAGAGTCTTGCAACAAGAGTTAATGTTTTTTAAAATATATCGATCTCAATGTAGACCTTGTCTAATTTTTCATCCCGTCTCGTCGTTATTTTCCGAGACTAGACGAAAAAAATCTCGCTGTCGTGTCAAGACCTATCTCTTTCCGTTCGAAAGTTATCGTGACAACGGCCGGCCGGACATAATCGAATTTGACCTCGAATTCTTCATCAGTAAGTCGAACCTAATCGTTTGAGATAATTTTCGGCAAAAAATTCGAAAATTACAGACAGTTGTGAAAAATGATAGCATGCTGTCCCCTGGAACATGTAATGCTGCATATCTATGATATTCATAATTTTTCTGTCAAGTCAAAGTATTGAATATCTAAGAAATCCTTTCCAGAGGCAGCCTGTACAGATTGAACGTAATGGTGGTGTCAATATCGAAGGAAGCACACCCGGAATATAAATTAATTATCCCAATTAAAAGTTGCCGAAAGGAGATTAATCTTACAAAAGCGTTCGAGGATTTCGCGGTAGTTTTAATTTTCTGACCGAATGGAACTGCGAACAACAAAGTCTTTTGACGTGAACCCAAAGTCGAAACGAAATAAATTGGAAATCTCCGGGTAAAATCTGGTGATTGAAACGCATTTACAAATTATTTAATTTTCCGCCTTGAAGAACATATTTGTTTCCTAAGGCACGTCAAGTCGAGCGTGGCTAATGCAGAAATAACAACTAGAGAGGAATCTAATCTCTTCCTTTATGCCTCCGCTGTTCTTATTGATGCAACAGAAATTTGTTCTCCTCTACCTTTCGTTTTCGAAATGTTTACATTTCGTTTCACAAAGAGCATGCTGGGATATTGATCCCCTAATCACAAGGCGACTGGTTAGTGTTCATAGGCTATTTCCCACTTTCTTGATATTGTTATCTATACATATGCATATAAATAATATTATTGCGCGTATGTTCTGGGGAACATCGCGTTATAGTTTTACCCAAATGTCTGTAACTTTCGAATTTTTTGACGAAAATGGTCTCAAACGATTTAGTTCCACTCCCGAATGAAGAATTCGAGGTCAAATTTGATTCTGTCCGGCCGTCCGTCCGGCCGTTGCCACGATACCTTGAGAACGAAAAGAGCTAGCGACTTGAAATTTTCAGGGTGGGTGGCGCATCCTAATACGACGGACAAGTTCGTTAATGGGCATAATCGACCCAGTGGTTTCCGAGTAATAATTTGGTTTTCAACCAATATAAATCCGATCGAATTGAAACTTGGTGAGTAGTTGTAGAATATGAACCTAAGCACTTTTGTGAAATTTTGTGCGAATCGTATGGCTAGAAAATTAAAAAAAAATTATTAAAAAATATTTTTGTTTTCACGATAACTTGAGAACGGAAAGAGATAGCTGCTTGAAGTTTTCAGGTTAGGATGTGCACCAGAATGCGACATTTCAGTTTGTTTATGAGCATAATCGGCCAAACGGTTATAGAGTTATAGCCATCTGAAATTTGGTTGTTTTTTGTTCCTCATTAACTCGAAAAATACTGAACCGATTGAATTCAAACATGGTAATTAGTCGTAGAATGCCAACGCGAAAATTCTCGCAAAATTTCGTGAGGATAGTATTTGTTAAAAATTTAAAAAAAATCATTGAAAATTGAAAAAAAAGATCTATATATCAGTAACTGTTCGTTTGAAATTGGTGAAATTTTGCAAGAGCCTTCATAACCTAACTCTACTGCCAAGTTTCAAGTAAAGGAGATAGGGACTTGCAATTTTCAGGGTAGGTTGCGTATCCGAAAGGGAGAGTTGAGTTCGATTTTGGGCATAATCGGTCAAACGGTTTCCGAGTTATACCCACCTGGAGTATTATTTCCTTGATAACTCAAAAAATAAATATTCGATCGAATTGAAGCGTGGTAACTAGTAGTAGAAAATCATCATAAAGACGTGTTTAAAATTTTGTAAGAACCGTACCTCTAAAAAATTTGAAAAAAATTACGAAAAAAAAAAATTTTAAGAACCGCACCCCTAGAAAATTTCAAAAAAATCACGAAAAAAAAATTGGTTCAAGCAATGACGTGAAGTCAGAATTAAGAGTGTCTAATACAGGAGAATGGACAACATAATTTACCATGGTAAATTCGATTAAGGGTGTCCAATACAGAAGAATGGACAATAGAACATACGCGCAAAAGCTTCTGACTTCACGTCAGTGCTTGAACCAATTTTTTTTTATTCTGTTTCGCTAAATAAAATTTTAGTTTTCCTAACCCTATATTACAATATGCAATCATTTCAATCTATATATAAAAAAATTGGTTCAAGGACTAACGTGAAGTCATAGAAATATGTATAATTTTTACTTTCAAAAGACGTATACTCACCTTTTCATAGAAAATTAGGTCTTAATGTAAAGATGGCCCAGAAAATGTGATGGAAATCTAGGAATAGAGTAATGTGTTATTAATTTAACAATCGCAAGTGCAAAATACTACACTTTTCTATGAATCTGTTTCCCTTCGATAGCTTTTGTGAAGAGTGAAAGGATTCAAATGAAGGAATAATTACTGACTTATCTTCTATGGTCATTGAATTCGAAAAACGAATGTATTCATTTTGAATAGAAACTGGATTTTTAATATAATATTTATAATTTTTATTGTGTCGGTATTCTTCAACGAGTTATAGAGTTTTAATTGGATCAGATCTGTAAATTTCGAGTTATTGTTAAACAAAATTTTTGATGGCTACTGCAAACCTAACCTGCAAATTTCAACTCTCTAATTCATTTTGTTCAACCACCACTTGCAAGCATTTGCCACCCCATTGTTTTTTGAATATCAAAAATACATATTTTACCTGAATTCCATGAATGAAGATAAAGCGTCCTTTCAATATCGAGAATATCAAATAATCCTCAACTGTAACCAAAATTAGGGGACTCCCCCAGTGTCAAATCGACAAAAACGCCTGGTACCAAGTACTTCATCAACGAGGGATAAAAATACAAAGTCATGAAACACAATGAGGCTAAAACCTAACACGTGACCCTTTCAATTTCGCAATTTGGGGTGGATTGGAAAGCGGCATCTTTCAGAGATATCAATTCCACATTGTGTGGTTTCTATGATCCATTAAACATGTATTTTATAGCCTGGTTCTTTTGGGAATAGCTAAATACGGTGAGGATTTTTATGGGAGAATGTTTCGCATTTCTGGTAGTCGGCGTTGAGATAAGATAAACCATGAAATATGACCCATATATAGAGATGTCTCCAATCATGTGAGTATTCCGGTCATGTGTTACTCAGTTTTTGGGGATTTGTTATCGAGAAGTAATACATTGGGCTGTCAATCTGGGTATTTTCATTTTTGAAAATTTTAAGAAACCTGCAAAACTTCATAAAAAATACACGTTGAAACAGTTAATTCCCAACCAGCAAAGTTGTCTTATAACTCCAATGATTCGCGACTAATATATTTCATAAGTATCATATTAGTGCTTCCAAAATATCAATTCATTTTATTAAAGCTACATAAACATCATTCTGTTGTGGATAATCGAAATACTTTATAAATTTATCGTGAAAACGTCTATACAGCAGAATTATGAAATATGTTATAAAACTGTTACTTAACCATTTGTTAAGAGGTTTATAACTAACTTATAAAACAATTCTGCTTATACAACTGAATTGCTTTTTAATGGTTTCTTTATTAATTCTGGGGATATTTATAATTTTATTTCAAATATATTAAAAAACCATTTCAAAGATGTTGTGTATAACCTTATGAAACAGTTATATAGAAGTGCTTTTAGTTACAATTTTGCTTCCAGAAGTAAATTGTCGTTTCGGTAACCACTTCATAACAATTTTATGGTATTCAATTTCCATGACAATATCATCCAAAAGCAGCTGATCATTCTGTTCCCACACTGAAAGCTTTTTTGGGGTTATTACAATATTGTTTTTATTCATATCTTCCAATGATTTTGCAGGACATTTGCCATCCTTTGTCACCTTTCAAACGGACAAAAGACATATTTTCAAAATACAGGACTGTCCTTTGAATAAGGACGGTTGGCAACCCTAATCTTGAACGTTTCTAAAAAAGATATGATTACCATGAAGCAAATGCATATTAGTTTTCTAGCTAAAAGCACAAATGTCTTACCTATGCATATGGTTCAGGAAGCATTATGCTATTGCTGAAGACAATTTTCTGTAGGTGCAAAATTATCACCACAATCATGTTTGTGTTCAAGATATCGACTTATTAATAAGATACCTTCATCAGATTAACTGTCATTTCTCCTTTTGAATATCCTTGCGAAAATATGTATTTATCAGATATTCCACAGGAAAACGTTAACTGTTTCACTGATTTTGTAGGTTATGTTGACTTTCACGCGGTGGAACATAAACATGTTTTATAGTAGTTGTTAAGTAGCTAAATTACAACGAAATGCTTGCAACTGATGCAAAATCATTTTATAAGAGAACGCCATTAAACATGGCGGCATTTGTGATGACTCAGAGTGCGGAGTGTTTTAAACACACTAAAAATCGCCAATGTGTAGATATTTCAACCATTCAGAGCATGATATGACTCAAAAATAATCTGTAGAACAAATTGGAATACATTTTCGTACAAAGGATCATTAGACTGACAAGTCACATTTTTGTTTTGTTCCATTTTTTTGTGTGAAACATTCGAAACAAGGGAGCGCGTTTAAAATATGTCATTTTATTGCTACATTTCACGAAGAAATTTCATTTGCATTGAGAATTTCGTTGTGTGTATCCAAACATGTGTCTGTAAGAGTAGAAGTATATATAAATAAAATGGCTTCCTGTAAACCATAATGACACATGACATCTATATTTTCGCTATGTTGTTATAATTCAGGATTGTCATTTGCCAACTTAAAATCAATGAATTTTATAGATATCATTCTATGTAACATTTTTATTTCAGAACGCTCATATGAAAAACCTTATAAAGCTATTACAAAACAGTTTTTTAGATAGCGCCAAAATGTTTATGAAATAGTTTTGTAATGTTTATGAAGAGCTTTATGAAATGTTTCGAATGACAAAATTATTTTATAAAATGTACCAATTCTGGGTTTATATCTGTTGTATAAACGTATTGAAAACAATTCAGCGACTAAGAATGTTTTATAAGATTTTGGTTGAAAACGTTTCCACAACTATTATAAAATATAAAGTTGTTAGTTGGGTTATTTCGAAACAATACTTAAATCGACTGAAATTAAGTCGTCACTTCACGTTACTTGAAGAATTTCCCTAAAATAGAAAATATTATGAAACTAGTTACAATAATAATGTGTAAGTTTTGACGAATGAAAAATTGGGATATAAAATAAATGAAAATTGGTTCAAGCACTGTCGTGAAGTCAGGGGCTTTTGCGCGCATGTTCTATTGTCTACTCACATCTATTGGACACTGTTAATCGAATTTAGCATCGATATGTGCCACTTTCTCAGCTTTTATAATATACGAGTACATTTCATTGACAGGCTTCAGTAAAGAGAGAATCACAGAATTTTTAATTCGGACATATGTATTCTATTGGAAATAAAATACGAAAGAACTTACGCCTCAAGTATTCCCGAAATTTCGCGAAAATTAGTGGGTCTGCATTCTACAAATAATTACGGAGTTTTAATTGGATCAGATTGGTATATTTTGAGTTATAGAGGAAATAACAACCAAATTTCAGATGGGTATAACTCCAAAATCGTTTGGCAGATTGTGTCTATTAACAAACTCAAATGTCGCATTCGGATTCACAACCTACCCTAAAAACTGCAAGTCAGGTTATGGTGTCATAAATAATAAGTTTTTATTAATTTTTTAAAAATTTTCTTGTGATATGATTCTCAAAAACGATGACAAACGTCTTTGTGTTCTACAACTAGCTACCAAATTTGAATTCCATCGGATCTGTATTGGTCGATGACAAAATTAGTACTCGGAAACCGTTTGGGCTGATTATGTCCATTAACGAACTTGTCTGTCGGATTTGGACCTGCCAACTACCCTGAAAATTTCAAGTCGCTATCTTTATCTGTTTTGAAGTTATCGTGGCAACGACCAGCTGGACGGGCAGAATCAAAATTGACCTCAAATTCTTCATCAGGAGTCGAACCGTATCGTTCGAGACCATTTTCGGGAAAAAAATCTAAAATTACAGATATTTGGCAAAATGATCTTCCCAAGAATATGCGCGTAAAAATGAAACGTCATAATGTCTTCAGTGTATTTTATTTTTGTTTCGAGATCGGAGAAGGTGAACGGAGAGCAGAACAATTATTGGAATCGATGAACCCTAGTGGCCTAGTGTTTCTGGTGTGAGGGTTGAAGCCCTTCTAATATATTGTAAACAGAAATGTTCCTCCCCTTCAGTTATGAAAAATCGATTGAAGCCAACATCCGTGATGTAATATCGCTTGCTCTTTCCTTGCACCGACATCGTTCACCCCCTTGTTAAGCCTATAGCTCAGCCGAAAGTAATTCATCGAAGATATGTGCAAAGAAATAGATAGTTGTTTCATTTGTACAAATGAAACGAAATAAAAACGCTCCTACAGGGTATTTCCTGAGTAATCTGAAATAATTTTGTGAATCATCATTCAATTTCAAGACTGAAAGTTCTTCTAAACATGTGTGATAAGTGTTTTCGTTATTAAAAAAGTGTTGAAATTTTTTTCAATAAACTCTGACTGTAAACGAATGCTTGCATATCAGCTAGAGGTGTAAATTTTGATACTGAGGTACTACTTTCATGTCATAATTAATTAATGATTACAATAATATTATTTCTATTAGAATAATAAAAAAATAAATTCATATTTTTATAGGGCCTTTTAGTCTTGAAATTGAATGTTGGATCATCCACAGATTTCAGATTACTTTGAAAACAGCCTGTATATTGGTAGATGAATATATACGTAGGAGTTGAATGATAAGACTTGGTATTCTTTCAAGGAATGTTGCAAAAAATCAAGAAAAAAGTGAATACACAAATCTCAAGTTCCAAACTATAATAGTATAATTACTCTAATACAAGTGCCTATAAGATACTGGCTCACTTATAACCTTCTAAAATTCACAGGGTGAGTGTGATTTGCCTCCTGTACAATTTAAATTTATGATTATCCTGAAACATATTTTTTAGTGATTTTTGTATTAAAATTATCTGGATTAGCATCATTATAATGCTAGATTCTAAATGAAATGGGCACGTGAATAACGGGACCGAAACTGACAATAAAACAAAATTGTAACCAAAAATCGTTGAATAATGAGCTTATATTCCACTATCGATTTAACATTGAGAATAATGAAACAATTGTCACAAATAAAGAGCGAAGTTTATATTGGTTTAATTCAGTTATTCCACAAAACAATAGTTCAATTTATTTACGTTCTATTGTTAGACTAACTACCTTTACATTTAATCAATAATATACTGGGATTTATGTACGTTGATGGATGAATAAAAACAGTAGTTTTGCATGTCGTACAATTTTTTCTATTTAAATTCAACTTTTGGTAGAATATACTCCTTGGGACATAGAATAATTATTCCTGATAAAGATATCACCCATCTTCCGAACTATGGCTGTTGCTACAGAATCTGGAATGCCTGCATACCATTCAAGAAGGACAATCATGAATTATTTCAAATTACAAATTAAATAAAAAATTTAGAAAATCGAGCCTGTAGCAATAATAAAAATTGGTTCAAGCACTGACGTGAAGTCAGAAGCTTTTGCGAGTATGTTCTAGTGTCCATTCTTCTGTATTGGTCACCCTTAATCGAATTTCTCATGGTAAATTATGTTGTCCATTCTCCTGTATTGGACACTCTTAATTCGAATTTACCATGGTAAATTCGAATTAACCAAATTTCAGATGGCCGATTATGCTCATAAACAAACTGAAATATCGCGTTCTGGTGCACATCATAATCTGAAAACTTCAAATCGCTATCTCTTTCCGTTCTCAAGTTATCGTGACAACAAAAATATTTTTTAATAATTTTTTTTTAATTTTCTAGCCATACGATTCGCACAAAATTTCACGAACGTGCTTAGGTTCATATTCTACAACTAGTCACCAAGTTTCAATTCGATCGAATTTATATTGGTTGAAAACAAAATTATTACTCGGAAACCACTGGGCCGATTATGCCCATTAACGAACTTGTCCGTCGTATTGGGATGCGCCACCCACCGTGAAAATTTCAAGTCGCTAGCTTTTTTCGTTCTCAAGTTATCGTGGCAACGGCTGGACGGACGGACGGCCGGTCGGCCGGCCGGACAGAATCAAATTTGACGTCGAATTCTTCATTGGGGAGTCGAACTAAATCGTTTGAGACCATTTTCGTAAAAAAATTCGAAAGTTACAGACATTTGGGCAAAACTATAACGCGATGTTCCCCATGAACAAACGCGCAAAAATGATTATGGGATTGCTTCATTAATTGTCCTGGTTCTAGATTAAATTATTCGGATTGTTTCTTATGTCTGCATGCATTCAAAATAATTCGAGACCAACATCAAAGTGATTAGATTGAAAAAAACTCTCTTCCTCCATCCCCTACCGTATTATTAAGAATTGATATCACGAAACTGTGACGCAAGTCAAATTTCATATATTGCTTCCTTCCTCTTTGCACACATGAACAATTCAGTCAGCTTTTATTTGATTAGATTCAGTAATTTCCCTGAAACGCTTATAAGCACTTTAAAAACACGAAGGGCAATAATCTATCCCTACAGACATCAGACGTCTTCCAGGTATTCTCTCGGGGGCGTCTATAAAAGATTCATAATCCCAGATTAAGCAAGAAAAAAAGGCCATTTCGTTTGAATGAACGCTTCTTTTGTTACGACCATGCAATCGGTCTTTGGAGACAAAGAAATGAAGAGACTATTCCGCTCCACTTAAATACAAATTATTCATTTCGCTAAGAAGTTTTTCATGGAAATTCCCTTTCTTGTTACAGAGATCCTTTCGCAAAGAATTAAGGGAAATTATTGGTATTGAAAAATTTTTAATAATTTAATTTCATTTAAATAAGTGTAGGATATTATTATTAAATGTTTTTATTCAATAGCTACATGTATAGTCCGTCTAGAAAGTATCCGGAAAAAACAAATCTCAATTGCAATTATTTAGAATTTATTTTTAATTCTTGAATCAGAAAATTATAACAAATTATTCATCTTATTTACTTCTACAACCACTATTTAATTGTAAAAACTTGTCTAAACGTCGAGGTAAACCCGAAACTAGATCACTTCCATAATTTTCTTTGATGGTAGTCCAGGGTTGTGTTCGAATATTGACTCCGTAGAGTAATATTTACTAAATTGCGTTCGAAAACTGAAAGGTTGGGTAAATTTTACTCCATGACAGTCGTTCGGAATCTCAGGGTTGTGTTCGAAAATTAACTCCACGGAGTGGAGTAGAGTTTTTGAAGGTTTGACAGATTTACTCTGGAGTTTACTCTGACACTGACAGAAGGTGTCAATATAGGAAAATAGGTTATGTTGCTTAAAGAAAGAACCTATTAGTATTGTTTTCTTCACATATATGTAACTCTAATCATAAATATATATTATCAGCAGTATTAAAACTATTAAATTACCTTATAGAACATTCATAAAACAGTGAGACTAAGATACTAGATTTTCCGTCCCACGAGTTATGTCAAATTTGACAGGAGTAAAATGAACTCGGAGTAGAATACTCTGTCATTTCGAACGACAGTCATGGAGTAAAATTTACCCAACCTTGCAGTTTTCGAACGCAATTGAGTAAATATTACTCTACGGAGTTATTATTCGAACACAACCCTGAGTATCCGACTCTGAGTTCATTTTACTCCTGTCAAAATTGACATAACTCATGGGACGGAAAATCTCGTATTTTTGTCTCACTGTTTTATGAATTTTCTGTGAGGTAATTTAATAGTTTTAATACTGCTCACAATATATATTTATGATTAGAGTTACATATCTGTGAAGAAAACAATAATAGAAGGTTCTTTCTTAAACCAACATAACCTATATTCCGATATTGGCACCTTCTGTCACTGTCAGAGTAAACTCCAGAGTAAATCTGTCAAACCGTTGAAAATTCTACTCTACTCCGTGGAGTGAACCCAGGAATGTGAAACTAACTGAATTAAATCGCCTTTATTTAAAAAAAATATATTAAAATTTTGAAAATTAATAAATTCCGGAGACGGAATATACTTCCTAATTGGGAAGAACCATGATTCAAGACAAGTCCGTCAATTATCTAAAATATCCCTTTTATTTTCCAAGAAATACTTGGAATTTACTCAATCTATTACGTACCTCTACCTATTTGTATATAAAATTGTAAAAATTTGCAATAAAAACTCCGTTGACGTTTCTAAGAAACATTTCGGATAAAAATATACTAAGCGATAGGGAATGTACACGTCAGGTATTCTATGCATCTCGACCTAAACTATGATGAGCTGTTCTCGATGAGTCACATGAAAGTCATGAAACGTACAAATTCAGTTTCTTCTCGACCGCAGGTACTTTCATTCAGTTCTGTGGAATTACCACAGAATCAGATTATCTTTACGCTGTACTATCGCAGTTCTGTAATGATTGAATCTTTGGGTGAAATTCTGTGTTCAGAACGCTTCGTTACAGCTACGATATAATTACAACTCAGCAGTCGAAATGGTGTGAATTATTAGCAAATTGATCTCGATCACTGTGAAATGACTCCCCTAGGCGAGTTATTAACTCGTACGCTGATTCGTAAAATGAGTATTCAACAACAATTATTAGCATTGAATTCCAGAGAGACTTTTCCGATGAATTATTGAATGAATTGGGGATATGGTGGGGAAACGAAATTGGCAAAGTTTGAATGTGTATTGTGAAATCGAGCAGTTCTTCAGCTAACATTACAATGTTTGCGGTCACAGATTTGGATCAGACAATTATAATATACTGACTGACAAAGGAACTGCAACACCCAGATAGAGCTGTTTAAATTTAAATTTTTTTGGTAAAACATAGATAGTATAGCAAGGAGTAAATGATTGAAATTTGAAGAAACAAAACGAAGGGTTTACAATTTTTTTTAATACATTTCTTAATAATGTGTTTGTCCACCGTGATTATCTATACACTCCCCAACACGTGTTGGCATTGATGCAATAAGATGGTCTATTTCTTCTGGAGGGATACTATCCCAAGCTACCTGTTGTTCATGTATCAGAGCCGCCAAAGTCCGTGGGGGCTGGGGTAAATTTCCAAGCCTTCTACCCATGATGTCCCAAACATGCTCTATGGGCGAAAGATCGGAGGATCTGGGCGGCCATTGCAAAAGATTCACATGGATCGCTTCAAAAATGTTTAAACTAACTCTGGCAACATGAGGTCGAGTATTATCTTGCTGAAAAATTGGATTCTCGAGCCGGTTAAGGTAAGGGAGAACATATGGCTCCACTATGTCTTGAAGGTAACGCAGCGCTATCATGTTACCTCGACTAAAGACTGACGTTCTTGCATGTGCAATAGCACCCCATAACATATCGCCTACTGTCCGGTGTACATGACGCTCAATATCTAACTGAGGTTCACGTCTTTCTCCCCGACGTCGTCTAACCCTTCTTCGACCATCATGTCCACCCAAGGGGAATCGAGATTCATCAGAAAAGACGACCTGATTCCATTCCACATTCCAATGTTGACGTTGTCTATACCACTGTAATCGTTGCCGGCGATGCTCAAGATTATGAACTTTCACCCCTTATTGAAGTATTCATGATTTTTTTACGATCTGGAACGTATTGATATTTAAGTATGGAAGAAAATTGGAATGATGATTCAATTGATTAGCTGAAATTGCTTCGACTATAGCAAGAGGTACATTTTTACGTTTCAACGAGTGGTAACCCTGTTTTATCGCAGCAGTATCGTTTTTCTAGGAGGCCATGAATCGCCCAGCTTAACCCATGTTGCGACACCTCGAACTTTTTTTGCGATAAGCTCATCCTCCTGAAATTTCACGGATCGCGCCAATAAAGTAGCGATCGTGACGTAAATGGGCAAAGAAGAGTGCCCGGCCTTAATCTGAGCGCAGTGTGGTTTTCTATTATGTTGTCAGAATGATACAAACGGCCCCAATAACCGCGAGGCGTCCGGGGAGCGCCTGCTACCGGACAGCTGATAAACAATACTGCCCCACGGCACAGCCAACGTGATTCATTGCGATAGTGGACTGTACTCTCTTCGATGCCCAATCACCGTCATGCCCGCTACGACCAAGTCGTCCTATTAACGTGTGAAGTTAGCTACCATGTGTCTGACGCTATATTTGCTACGTATTTGGCAACACTGATTGCATAGATCTGATATTTCTTCGGCAAGAAATCACCTCGTATGAGTAGTGGATAGTGATTCTCCTATTTTAAAACGATACGATAAGGAGCAAATAAAAGACATATTTTTTTTTGCTTTTCAGCAATTTTTAATTTGATATTTCTTAAACTATACAGGGTGAGTCTTTGACCACTGCATTAATTTTAACCAAAGATTCCTTTCATCAAATGAAACACTTTTTTCATTTAACATTTTTCCAAATTCAGCTCGGGTAAAAAGATACAGGCTGTTGAAATTTTGAAAAAAACTCAGTTTTTATTTTGTAGCTTTGACATCCTTTTTGCGAATAAAATGAATGTTGGCGTAAAGTTTCCTATAACTATGATACATATTTTCCAAATATTAGTTATTTTCTACTTCTACTGGTTTTCTAGTTATGGACTCGTGGATTCATAAAACTAAACGAAATTAGCATAAAGGAAGCATATAAAGTTTTTCTTGAGTCATTTCAAGAATATTCCATCGTTTTAGAATATTATATTTTTCTTCATCATTTCTGCTTAAACGCACCGTTTTCGACATATTCTTCATTGAATGTTTTAAAATGGAAAACTCCAGAAATTTCACTACTTTTATGGATCCGTCTCTGAGCGTTGGAATCCCGAACCAAGCTGTAAACCACGTTACCATGCCTTATTCTCGTCCGCCAACAATGTCATAGATAATTTATATGCGGGAGTGTATTAGCACATTGTGAAATCTTTAAACGCTTGTAACTATTTACCTGAGCCGAATCTGGAAAAATGGTAAATGAAAAAAGTGTTTCATTTGATGAGAGGAATCTTTGGTTAAAATTAATGCAGTGGTCAAAGACTCACCCTGTATAATCCAATGGAACATACCAAATTTTTGACCAACTACAGGTCTTAGATTTTTGGAATTTGGTTTGAGTTATTTGAAGTTCTTGGAAGCTTTTGTACTCATATGGATGAATAAATTTTATTTGATTTGATATTAACTCCCGAACAATTATCCACATTGCTCTACGCCTTTAGCATCCCTCTTCAAATATCCCGGGTGTTTATAATTATAAAGAACGGGATGCTTCTCCACCTCCCCAACGAATGTTGAATTGAAGGCCTAGAAATTGATATTCATTGAAATTGTAGAAGAATTTATGGGTATTTTACAGATTATTTATCAGTACCTTACAACTTATAAAGTACTCGTATGTATCTGAAACGTAGAGGGAAAACGGTAATTGAGGTTGATGTAAGCGGGAATCTTCATTAAATTCCTTTTTTTTTGATAATTTGTCTATAACTGACCGAATTTTTTTCCCTAGACTCGTCAGGTACCTACTTATAATTAAACATAGAAGGTATGGGCCATTTATGCATAAAATAATGGCCAAAATCAATATAAATATAAATTATAACTACACACAATTACCTCCATGACGTCAGCGACGCGTGTTGACGTCTAGTTTCAAAAAATGAATTCGTCTGTTATATGCAAGATGCATAGAATGTTATTTTATGCGTCTATGATATATGCATAGACATGATATACTATACTGGTTATATGTAATGATCATTATTTTCTAACCAGGAAGATCATAGAATAGAGTAGTGGATATGGTAGATCGCAGATAACATAACTCAATTCAATTTTGCCATCGCAAATTGTTGGTAAGTGATAGAGCTTTTTTTTCTGGCTTGAATGAATTTTATTTTGTGATCATAAGACTGAACGATACAGCAACGCCCTGAATGACAGATCGATAAATTGGCGATGCGATTCCGATTGCGTCAAACATATCCCGGTCGACCCGTGTGCGTCGGCTCTAACTAAATATAATGTCAATTCTATTTATGAAGCATCCCGAAGAAATCGTTAGAAAGTAATCATATTCTGTATTCCCATTTCTATGTTCCCACAGTGATACCGTGGTGAAATGATACAAACAGTTACGCCAATATAATTTCAGGAACCGTGACCGTGGTATAAATCAAATGACATATGAGTAGTTTAACAGAGGAAACCAGAAGCTCAAACAAACCCATTGCTTCCGCCAAGACCGAGGCGCCACCAAGAACTAACTGTTGTAAATCAAATCGAGAAAAGACTGCGGTGTTTATACAATTCACTCGGCTAACTTCCTTGTTAACAACATAACAACGTTGTTGGCACGTAGAGATAAAAGAATAAACTGTATTTAACAGCTGTCTGCATTGGTCACAAAATATTACACGTTGATTTTCTTTTACTACCAGTTTTATTGCCTTCTCCCTCCGTCAAGCCTCGTTCAGTCGATAAATATGAAACAATTTTCTGAATGGAATTATTAGTGAAGAACGTTCGACATGATTATCCAAGATTTATTGCAGAGTGAAGTTAATGTTGAAAGAAATGGTGAATGGGATGGCTACACCAGCTATTTTTGCAATTAGGCTTATTGCTACCCAATGAGTATCACATGGCTGCAACAGACTTGTTTTGTTTTCACATAAAAGTGCAATTCTCATCAATGTATCAACGAATTTCAAGTTGAGGCAAACTTAATACTAGAAACACAAGTACGTGGTGTTAGTATGCATTTTATATTAATTTTTAGAATTTGAAAAATATGTGAAAATTCTTAAATTAAGTCTTCATCAATAAACAGTTATTATATATGTTTAATATACTGAAATTCACAAAAAATATTTCAGACCATCCGAATGTCTTGTTTGTTCTCCTAATACCTATTTGGCTACAGCGAATATTGCAAATCGTTGGAATTGGTAGACGTATATGAATGTACTGCAAAATTTAATCAAAAGAGGTGGCCATTCAACCGATATTTTGTTTCATGTGTCATTACTGCCTCCATACATATGTAGATATAAATGTTAATAAAATATTAACTAAATATATATTTTTTAAGACACCCTTTATTTCGGGATGAACTGATTTTGGCGTTGTCGGTTCTTTTTCCGAATGATGCAGATCCAGATCTCCCAAATGAAAAGCTATGGTTTCAATAGGATGGAGCTCCACCCCATTATTTTCAAGATGTACGTGATTGCCTGAATGAAGTCTTCGCAAACAGGTGGATCGGTCGGCGATGTTTTATTGAATGGCCGGCTCGGTCTCCAGGTCTGACTTCGTTAGTCTTTTTCTTATTTGGTTATATCAAAAGCAAAGTTTACCTAAATCGACCAAATAACAGCGAGGAGTTCAAATAGAGGACTCGGGATGAAATAAGAGTAATAAAGCCTGGAACTCTCCAAAATGTTTGTTTCGAGTTTCAAGCTCGATTGGCGTACTGTCAAGAAGTGAATGGCCATCAATTTGAACACTTACTTTGATAATTTTTGTGAGTTGTCACACCTTCAAGTATGTTTTTATGTATGTGTTTATTTGTTGAATGTATGTGTTTATTTGTTGAAGACTTCATTTCAAAATTTCCACAAGATTTTGAAATTTAAAAAATTAATACCTCGAGAAGAATTGACGCTATTTGCATTATATGTGCATTACTTAATTGTAAATTTTATGCACCATGGAAGAAAAAAAGGCTTGCAATTAAAAAAATATCGAAAACGTCACTGGAAATGTTAGAAAAATAAGAATTACGAGAAAATAAATCGATTATTCCATACTTTTAGGCTAACTGTATAAGAATCTTAATTACAACGGCAACATAAAGTAAAATATGGTAACCAACTGATCGACTATAAATATAGAAAACAACTTTTTCCATCCTATTAGAACGCTATTTCACCGAATTTTGGACCATAAGAAGAACCCCGAGCGGTGTTTAAAATCCCCGATTCGCCAGAGGTCCACAGGCGAATTGTGTGCGTTATAGAAAGTTCTAAAATGATAGCAGTGCAATCAGATCCGAATTGGCCATAGCGTTTTAGACGTAAATTATAGGTTATGGATGATTGAATGTGTGCCCCAATCGCTGTTTCACACTGAGCCGGTTTTGCAATGGAAATAAGGAGGGATTATTACATTTTTTTAGGAAAATAAGTTAAACGCTCCGTAAGTTTTAGCTGTATTCGTGATTAGGGTATGATGGGCCCGCCTTATCGTGAAGGTACAATAGCCCACAATACGTCTGCGTATGCCGAGTTTTACAATCGATGCATCTTTTGATTTTCTCATTCAAAATTGATCTTTGACCTGGTCATAGATGCATAGAATATGTTATTCTATGAATCTATCTATATATGCTACTCTATGAATCTTTGCCAGGTCCGTAATTCAAAATGTCATACATTTCAGTTCGACAAAGGATTAAGTTATCGATTTTTATGTACATTGTGAGAATTCGGAGGAACTTGAATACTTGGAGTCAGAGTTTTGAGAATGAAGAACAATTTTGCTAGGTAGATGTCTTGAAAATCGTACTTGAGAAGATACATATTGCTGTGAAAAAATTACTGGAGTTTAACGCCTCCCAGTATTACTTTATTTGATATTTATTCTGCAATATACATTAATTTCAACCATAGATTCCTTTCATCAGGCAAAACACTTATTTTATTCACTATTCTTCCAGATTGGACTCAGGTTAAAAGCTACAAGCGTTTGAAGATTTCACAATGAGCATTTGACAAAAAAATCGATCATTGATACTTGAAATTCAATGAAATTGTTTTTCTTACTCATCCCATTCTTATAGTGTAGCATTGAATAATATACAACTATTGAAACAATGTTCAACTTAACTTTCATTCAATTCCATCAGTAGTAACTATAAGATTATACACAATATGATTATCGCCCAATCTTGAAATATTACTTTTATTATTTAAAATTCCAAAAATGTCCATTAACCCATTAATTTCCAAGAAAATCTCGAAGTGTTCATAATAATTAGTAGGTAACGTTCATAGAAACTCATGGGATCATATTCGTTATATCTGTTTCCGTTTGCCGTTCGCATGTGGCATTGTCAATCATTGTTCCAGGCTTTGGTAAACTATTCAATCGAGGAACATGGTTTATCTATATTTCGTGATAAAAAAGTGGGAAAGCCCTGTACCCAGGGGTTTTGATGCTCTTGTTCAAACTTTGACGAATCATATCTCGAGCAGTATTGGTTTCTCAGAGTAGGGAATGATATCAATAAATTCTCATGATAGAACTGCGTCATAAGATGAATAAAATTAAAAAGTTGTTATTTGAGAAACAAGAGTGCCAAATAATATTATTTCGGAACCACCCGATAACGAACTAATCCCAGATATTCATTACTCAAATCTACTCTGAAAATTATATCATAACAATTGAAACATAGTGAATATTCCAATTTTGTTTTTACTGGAGATATTTTGAAACTAATTTGATTAACTATGCAAAGTATATATTTCCATCATCATATGGATTGTCCAGGTGCATTATATTATCACCCAAAAATGATAATATCCATTATAATCTTCATAATTCTACCAGAGCTGAGGTTATTTCATTGGTCATTTTGCATTCAATCATTCCTGCTTTTCTAGAAGAGGAGGGGTATTTTATATCATGAGTAACGATCTTTAAATAGAACCAGAAATGAATATGACATGTTTCTTGACGGTAGATAAGATGACATGTATGAAAACAGATTATGTAATTCATAGATAGAATAATTTCCAGCAGTCTGTGAAAACAGATTTAATATTGAAATTTTGTAAATTAAATGTCCGAAAGTATTAGCTTGTTAGAGTTGAAAATGATATCAATGGATTATTATGATGAAACTGCATCTTAAGAAAAAATGAATTTGAAATTTGCAATGTAAAAAAAAATTGTTTTCGTTATTCCGAAAACATTAGGCCGAGTTTGCCCAATAACGGTTTTTACCAAGACATTTATCTCCCAAACCCACACTGAAAATTTCAACTATTTAGCTCATTTCGTTCCAAAGTTATCGTTTTAACGACCGGCCGGACGGAATCTATTTTGATCATGAATTCTTTATTGGTGAGTCGAACCAAATCGTTTAAGACCATTTTCATCCAAAACTTCGAAAATTACAGCCATTTTAGCAAATTGATAAGCACTCTGTTCCGAGGAACAAGAGCGCCAAAAAGCAAGTGTGGCAACGTAGAAATACATCGATTCAAGGCCATCCTAGGTCAGGAGCGGTTCAACCAAAATAAGGAAAATACTCGAAACCGGTCATGTGAAATAAAGTGGAAATTAGACAAAAGTGTATTTCTTTCAATTTATCTATCCGATGATATGAAGTGGGTTAATATTATTATACAGATCCGAGAAGTGAAATTCGTGATGAATATTTTTTAATTCTTGCTTATCTTCGTAAAGGACTAATATTGCTCTCCCCAATGTTCATTTCGGCCGAATCAAACGGCATATACCAATCTCCTTGACCATCCCGCCGAAAATCGAAACAAACACAATTATTATATTGCCGTGTAAATAGAGAACAGCGAAGACGATCACTTGAGATATGGGTTTGTCTGTTTGTTGACGTGTTCATCCATTAGATGGCGTCCGCCGCAGATATCAGATATCGCGAGGTCACTCGACAAATCAACCCCTCTTTGATTTATTGGCTTCATTTCCGGTTATTTACTGTCATACTTTTTCTTCTTTCCGCAACTCAATTACGAGGGCAGGCGTGGAAGACCACCACTTCTTGATGGCATTATCTTGGACGTTCCATACTACTATTTTATTGGACATATAAATCGTATTATTTTGAAGGGAATTGGTTTATTTGTCGGAAATCACGTGAGCCCATTGCGGCGGATTCGAGTCTTGAAGAATTTTGTTCTATAACGTTGCGGTTCGTCCGATTCATCGTAACATCAATTCGAACTTTCCGTTTTGGTCAATTTTTGACAGATCGTGTGGCCGATACCACAAAAAATTGCGTTGAAGAGGGTCCGATCCTCAGTCTGGTCAAATTATTTTCAATTTTGGTCGGTTCATACCAAGAGTTTCAATCGATAGGAACATTCTGGTCAATGTCAGTTTAATCGACATAGCTACGATCATATGATGAACATAGAGACAAAAATCAGATAAATATTTTTCTCTAATGCAGTATCGTAATGAGTCAATTCCAGCACTGAAAACAGTGCTGGAATGAACTCATTCCCGCATTGTTTCTAGTTATATTTTTCGTTTTGTGGTAGTCAGCACTGACATTCCATCCCATCAAATTTCAACACACGTCAATTGACAATACAATATAATCTGGATATAGTGAAATAATTGTTGAGGAAAAGCTTTATTTTCATTGAAAAATATGGTACTAGAGATTTCCTTCTTGCTAATTTTGAATCATTCATGCTATTAGGAAACTGTTTTAAATCTGATCTCCATGCCCTACGTACGTTTCAAATTCAAATTCCGTAATCTGTCAACTTTCTTGACAGACACACCAACTACCAAGATACAATACAAAAGTCACTAGGATGTATAATCCGAATTTTTCATTCAATTTCAACAGTATTTTACAAAACTTGTCTGGAATAGAGAAAATATCGTCTAATACTCGTTGCAGAAGGCAATTCCAACACTCATGCATTCGAAAACTCGCTCCTTTGTCGCTCGTTTTCGAATTTCGCATTCGTGTTTAAATTGGAGCCCATTCTGCAACTTGTTTTAGAATATACTATTATCAATCAATGAACGACCGCGCTAAGTTATTAAAGCCTCGCCAGTGCTTTTTAATTTTGTTATACCTTAAAAATACGATTTCAAAACAAATATCGAAGTAATACATGTGGAAGTTATATTTTTAACGAACTCCTCTTGTGTGCGAAAAATTCGACCTACCACACTTGATATACAGGGTCTTTATAAATGATTGTAACATCGCAGTTGGCTTCGGATTTGTATTTGCCACTTCTCACTTCTTGTGTTCTGTTTGTATCATAGAATTTCTAAAGAGTCAGTCAATATTGAATTACTGTCAATTCTTAAGATTCTTTTTAAAATTCGTGAAAATCCAGTTTACTAATTATTTCAATCTGCAATGACTTATGATTTATAACAAAACACATTTATTGTGATGTCGTATATTACTGTAATCGTACATTAATCAATGGTGAATGGATTTACTCTGTAGAGGTCTGTAAAAATGAATATCTGGCGAAATATCCTGATGTACATTCACAAATCTACAGATTTTGGACATCTGAGAATCCCCACAATTTTATTGAGACACCATTACATTCGCAAAGAGTGTGCAGTTAGCGGTTTTAGTCGTAGAATATATGGCCCAGTTTTCTTTCTCGATACCATTAGTTGTGAAAGGTACCAATGCTGGAGACATTCGTAAACCAACTAGATTACGAAGAAATACAGTGGGGTATTTTCAACAAGATGGAGCAACTGCCCATACTACTTATGCAAATCTAAGCTATTGGCAGGTGTTCTATGGTAACCTTATAGACCACATTAGTTAGGTTAGAATCATTCGCTTGGCGGGAGATCCATATTCAAATTTTTTAACAAGGAATTTCAACTTTGAGATGAAACCACCCTATTTAAAAGATAATGTTAGTACAGAGACATCAAGTATTGGGTACCTTCATCATTAGTGCATGTTTTCATGTTATTTCCACATTAAAATCTACTTCTATTTATTCTTAAATCATAATTGAAACCATTCTAGTTCGAAAGATTTCCGTATGTCGTAGATGACTTCTGTTGTGCGTCTTTACAAGGCCGATTTAGGGTTATGTTATTATTTTTGACTGATTTCGAGTGAGCTAAGACATACGTCAATCGAATTTGGTGAACACTTTTATATTTATTAATTATTTTGAAAATATACAATTTTGTTATGAAAACTTGATTCTAGATGGTTGAGAAAGGTTCACAGAATCTATTTCAACCAAAATCAACCTTAAGAAATTAGTCAAAGTATCTAAAAACAGGCGAGAAATTCGCGTAAATTTTAGGTCCATAAGAAATGCATGGGGAATTTAGTGCTCGGATCCACGGATGGATCGTAATTCAAATTTCCCGCCTAACCTAACTAATGTGGTCTATAATAAGTCGAGCCTTCCTTGACTCCTCTGGACTTTAATATCTTTGCATATCTCAAAGATGAGGTTTTCAAAAGACAATACGACAATTTTGAGGACCTCCAAACATCAATAACAATGTGCAGCAAAAATATTGGCCCAGAAATGTTAAAAAATATATTTGACAACAAAAGAAAAAGAATTTATAAATGGCTTGAGAATAATGGAACACATTTTGAACATTTGATGTGAATTCATTGTTAGAATACTGAAAAATGGCCAAACTCCCAAATTGGGAGTTATCTACAGTTATTCAATGTAATCCGTTCATTTGTGTTAATTTATTACCTGCATTTGCACATTAAAATTAGTTAAACAGTATTCATTCAGTTATCAGTACCCAACTCTCAAACATCCTAAATAGGATTTCAAAAATTCTTCCATACAAACACAAGAGAACAGATTATTCATATATGTTTAAAAGGTAATATGATATCTCTTGAAAATGACACAGGAGAATAGAATACCAGCTAAAAAATAATTCAGTTATTTGAAAATTTCCTACTCTCTACTAACGTAGTGCGAAGTATATTAACTATTATATCAATTTATTTTGTATAATAAAAATTTTTGGTCCAAACTGGGATGGGGGAAAAATAATCTACCAGTGATAATCAATACAAAGGAGAAAGTGAGGTTATGCGTATATTTTGAAATCTGTGGCTGGATTGCAAATGTGAACAGCATGCATATGAAGCGGTAAAATGAGAGGGTTTCCGAACCAACTACGATGTTACAATCATTTATAAAAACCGTGTATGACACTATATTGTTGCTGATTTTCTTGAAAAACTCATTACATTATTTCGGTGTACAACCGAAAAGACCCCGGTAATATCGTTTAAACAACAGTAATTCTCTACTATTTTGCAGTTCCAGGCCTGGAAGACCACCAAAGAGGGCTCCTGTAGGATTAAGTTTGGCAGCTTCTCATCTGCAGCATCATCAGATCAAGAAGCAACGCCTGGACAATGGCGATTACCCCTACGAAAACGGACACTTGAACGGTGAGTAATTATTTCATTAACTATTACAGCCCCATTTGTGGTGTACCCCAGGGGTCAGTTCTTAATCCAGATTTCGGTTTCAGTGGGAATAAAGAGAATTTCGATAAAGTTTATATTCACGCTGTGACTAATGAAAAGACATTGAAAACGGAATGATAGTAATTAAAGGAGAGACGGAAATGTATTTATCTTCAAAGGTTTTATGGTTGGAGTTTATTAGAACTGCATTAAAAGTCTTATGAGAATCTACCGAAGATAATTCGTGTGATAATTCGTCAGGTCATAAACAGGTATAATTGCTATCGAATGAGTCGTATCTTGAATAAGGTTGAGCGAGTACATTGGCGTAGAATATCATTTAGTGATTTGGTCCGAAAAATAATTTTAACTCATATCACTACGTCTCAACTCAACTACAGAAAAGTATTAACAAATGTTAATTATTGCCAAATCAGATTGACTGAAGCAGTGAAAAGAATTTAACCCCCAGAAAATACGGTTTACCTACGTTTTGAGGTGTATAGAATTTAGCTATAATATCAGAAAAATACTCGAAATATTACTCATAGGTATATTATTTCATACATAATTATCTTCAGTTTCTTATTTAATTTTTGCGCGTATGTCATAGGGAACAGCGTGCTAAAATGTCGAATTATTTCAAATGTCTGTAATTTTCGACTTTTTTACAGAAAATAGTCTCAAACGATTAGGTTTGACACACAGATGAAGAATTCAAGGTCAAAGTCGATTCTGCCCGGCCGGCTATCCTTTGCCACGATAACTCTCGAACGGAAAGAGCAACTTGCAATTTTCAGAGCAGGCTGTGGATCCGAATGTGACGGTTAAGTTCATTAGTGGGCATAATGGACCAAACGGTTTCGGAGTTATACTCATCTGTAGTTTTGTTGTTATTTCCTCAATAACTCAAAAAAATCCATATCCGATCTAATTGAAACTTATTAATTAGTAGTAGAATGCCGACCCACTACTTTGTAGATACAGAATATCCTCGGAATGTGATAACTATAAAAACAATTAAAATTTTTTTTTCAAAATTTTATATTTCTGAAACTATCTGACAGATTTCGCTGAAATTCCGCACAAACCTTTAAACTGTCATTTTACAATAGACTAACGTCTTGTGAGAATAACTGACCTAGTATAATAATTATCACTGATCTGTTCGCAAATACAAAATCTACTTAAAAAATCGTGAAAAATTGAAAATAATAATTTATTACGGAATAACTGAAATGTTACCTGAAACTTTCTCAAAGATTTCATGTGGGTTTTTTCCGTAGATTTTGTTTCTTAGCTCAGATTTCTGATAATTATTATAAAGGGTGAGTTATTCTTCTAAAAACTTAACAGGGAAAAAAAGAATGTTCCGGACTGATATTGGTTTCGTTCAAAGGGCTACTTGTTAAGGAATTTTTGTTTCATTCGTGTACCAAATTTAAACCAAATTGGTTAATCACTGTATTTAATATGGGTGGATTACATGTTTTGTCGGAATTCAACTCATCACTCTATATGTCAGTAATGAAGCGGTTTTGGACATTTGTATAAGGCATTTCACGATTATATTGGTAGTCCCTATAACCCCCATAAGTTTCATCTCTGGACACCCTGTATATTGTATTTTATTTTTGGATCCTATCGAACAAATTGTGGAAAAACTATAAGGGGGATTTTGAACATTTTATATTTCCCTGCTTAATTCCAAAAGTTTGTTCTGTGAAAACATTAAGCCAATAAGCCATATCCAACTATTATTTTCTTTAATTCCATGGCAAGGTTATTTAGCGTGATTTATGCATCTGTCTCCTGACAAGTTACGCCTATGGGCCAACGTTGACCGCCTTATAACTGACTTATGCGAGCTGTTCCACTAAGATCATGTTATAAAATTAAAATAAGACTACAAAACGCGATTTATACTCGAAATGTCGTGATTAAAGGCAATTAAATGGTATGAATATATATATGCGAGATCCGAGTTGGTCGGTCCGATGTGCATTCAGCTTTTATTTGAAAAATGCCGGGAATATTAAATTGCACTTTTTCGATAACATCTGACAGGTCGGCGAAATGGAGATGGAAGATCACACGGGAAGATACGAATGGAAGATAGAAATTGACCAGAAAGAAGACTGTGTTTTCCTGTGTAGTTTCTAATAAGCTAGAATTTGTGGTGTTTTTCAGTCTTTTCTATATCCAGGTTCGTGTGTGAACGCTGATTTCGGTTGCATGTTACCATTGAGATAACAATAAGAAATTACGTTGAGTTTGAAGCAATTTCTAGAGGTACGATATGGGGAGAAATGGCTACATTTAATAAGTATATGGTTGCGCACTGACACGGAACGGGTTTCTTTGAGCTGTTGTGGTTAACCACAATATGCAGACGGAGTGAATGAGAGGGTTGAAAAAGAGAAATTTAATTCTCTTTATTTTGGTTCAATCATAGTTTTCTTTCCAAATCATTTTGTTTCTCGTATGCAGTTTTTGTATTTTGGCTGTAAAATAGTTATCTATACCCAGCAAGTACCGATAACAACATGTCAGAATGGCTTTAAACTGTAATTAATGAGATATATCGAAGGTTACAATAATTAAAATTCGCAGCAATATAATTTTTTCGGAGTATTCAGAATAATATATTTTAATTCTTTTGTGTCGCGCTGTTCAGTATATTCACTTATTAGTTGAATACATAGAACAGTTTGTATTAGTGGTAACACTGCATAATATATTGAGTCTATGATTGAGACAATCATAGTCGAGATGCGCCGGACGTGGACACAGATGTCATGGATTTACCTGAAATAAACGAACGGGATAGAGCAGAATCACAGATTAATCTGTGATCACAGGTTAGTCTGTGGCCGAATGCTGTTCATAGACAAAAAAGGACTAATTTTTATGGAGCTTTTCGTGATTTTATTTGTTTTACGAGTAAAATGGATCTGCTGATTAACTATTATCCATAAAGAACGATATGAATATAAAATCGGAATATAAACACGAATAATTGACATTAGAGATTTCTGTATTTCCAAAATGTATGTATCCAGGCATTGTTAATTCTTCAGTAAACACGGAGGGTGTTTTTACAATGAGTGAAATGAAAGTGTAAAACAGCTTGGAAGCCTTTAATCTTGCAAGTTGTAGATGGGGCAAACATATACCTTGGGGAAAAGCTAAATGGAATAAATTAATTATAATCTAGGTTACAGTACATATCTATGGAAAATCCCGAAACATGTCAAATTTAAATTTTAAATTGTCATTCTTCTTCGTAAAAATGTGAACCCTAACTTCAACGCCCTTCGAAAGACAGGCACAACCCCCAATTTTTCAAACGCGAAGTTTAGGCTTGTGATACATCGTTTTAAAGTTCCCGTCATTTTCTATTCAGAAATGTAATGACTTTCATGATTATTGAAAAAGTAAAATTCGAAAAAATATAATCAAGTGATTAGCGCAATTTGGTACAATATCAAAGACTAAATGAAAAATTATTAACAATATGGGTAATCAGGCCTGAAGATGGAACTGTTTTTAGCGCTCACTGCATAGTAGCTTTAGGGGAGGTTTGTTCTCATGTGGCTCAATAGATGATGCAATTTGAGAACTGGATTTTTCATTCCAAGACATGATACATATACCACAGTTCTCTATGGTCTATGTTAACAGATGATAAACTAACTCTGTGAATCCGGTCATTGTGAAATTCAGTGGTATTACTTCATCGTTGAAGGTATCGGAAATGGCAGATTCCAACATACATAGTTCTAACTGGATGCCAAGCTGCCTCAGGTGAGTTCAGTACTTGGATGCGTATCCGCTCTGGTCTTAGATTTTAACAACCGCGCCAAAACTCCTGTACATCTTCTAGTGATGATTCCCTTGTACGTGCACTGCAAGATTAATTATGAACCTTGATAAAGTGGACCTCGTCATCTTTTATGGCGTTCAATAAAACTTGATGTCATCACTCTGCCCCTTAAATACTCCGATGAACCCCACTTTTAATCATCGAACTGCTCCAATAACACGTAGAAATCATTGCCTGTAATTGCTGTTTCCGAAATAGCCTCGGACGTCGTAAAAAATTACATCAACGCTGTTGACTCTTCTTTTGCAATAACATCTATTTTATTGTTCGGAGCAGTGCTGGACACAACTCAATAATGACGATATTTATCGCTCATGGTTGAAGTCGAGGGAGCGAATGAATTGATTTGCTAGGTTTGAGAACATAATTATTGAGAGAAAATCCAGAAAGGAACAATTTAATAATCAATATACCTGCCAAAGTATACTTCAAGGATTACATATTTCTATTGGTTTATTATTTTTTAAATAATTATCGTTTGGAATGCGGTAAAACATTTTCTCTATTTCAGTATCGTAATGAGTTAATTCCAGCACTAACAACAGTGCTGGAATTAACTCATTCCCGCATTTTTTCTAGTTATATTTTTTGTTTTGTGTAAGTCAGCACTGACATTCGATCCTATCAAATTTGAACACACGTCAATTATTGTCAATATAAGATAATCTGGATAAGGTGAAATAATTGTTGAGAGGAAAGGTTTTAATGTCATAAAAAATATGGTACCAAAGATTTCCTTCTTGCTAATTTTGAATCATTAATGATATTAGGAAACTGTTAAATCTGATCTCCATGCCCTACGTACGATACGAATTCAAATTCCGTAATCTGTCAACTTTCGTAACAGTCACACCAACTACCAAGATACAATACAAAAGTCACTAGGATGTATAATCCTAATTTTTCTTTAAATTTCAACAGTATTTTACAAACCTTGCCAGTAATAGAGAAAATATCGTCTAATACTCGTTGCAGAAGGCAATTCCAACACTCATGCGTACGAAAACTCGCTCCTTCGTCGCAGGTTTTCGAATTTCGCATTCGTGTTTGAATATCATCCCATTCTGCAACTTGTTTCAGAATATACTATTCATAAACCACATTCTGAAATTTCTACAGTTTACATTTGAAGCAATTAAAATCAAATTATAAAATTACTGACGTGGGCTATTTCAGTTAATATTCAATATATTTCTTCGATTTGTAACACCGTACACCACAGAAATTTAAGGATTATGCTTGAAGCGCAATTTGCTATTTTATCTTTCAGGTCGTATCCAAATTCTTCTCTTATTTTCGCATCTAGTTATTAAATTCTACGAAACTTTTCACTTTTCTGAGTAATATATGATTTTTGTAAAGTTTAAAATTTATTTTAAATTGACCCTAAATATCTGATGAAAAATTCAACCCGCGCAAAAACAAAAATAAAATCCTCAACTGTTGTAGGGAAATCAATGACACTCTGTATAAAATCAAGTAACATCCTGTACTCTGAAGGTTTCTTTCTGGGTTTTCTCTCCCAAACTGTGAAAAATATCTATAAAATAAAAAATTAATTAATATTAATATTTTATCGATTTTTCAGGGTTTGGTAGAGAAAACCCAGAAAGAAACCTTCTAATAATGAATATATCTCCCACAGTATCCTTTAATGATTACTTAACAACCTGTACATTTGTAAAAAAATATAAAATAATAATAATAAATTACCTTTGTTGGAATGCTATGTACATGCATATAAAACAAGAACCCAAGTCGGAGGGGAACCCCCCCAAGAGGGAAAAATATTATCCAAAATAAGAGTGAATATATATGATTCAATTGAACATATGGAACAATCGATAAAAAGGAAAAGTGAAACAAATCAAAATATCTGAAAAATAAAAGAAAAGAAAATTGAAATTAGAAAAAAGTTTTCGCAATAAAATCAAACAAATGTGGGAAGAGTCTCGTGAACAAATCCATCATCCGAATCCATATTTTCACGAATTATTATGCTTTTACTTGAATAATTTGAAATAATTTATTTAAATAGCAAGATATATTTCGTAGTGCGTCCAAGAATAATCTGAAATCTTGTCAGACAATGAATTCATATCTTAAATTTTACGAAAGTATATCCTAATTTGAATAGTTTTTTATTCGAAAAAAAAAACCTGAAGGGAAAATTGTTAGTTTGAAAACAATACTGCTGTAAAATACTATACAATAATTTTGCTAATGAGTAAAATTTTCCCTATTCACTGTTCTCTACTGAAGTAGGACTTCACAGTTTATAAAAAGCAACATTTATGCATTCATATGAAAAGGACCCTTTCGAAAGGGCCACTACCCCTTTTCTTCATTCAGAAGCATTGTATCCCAGAAATTCCAATGGCCTAGGGGTTGCAACCCCCATATCACACGTGGACCAAACGAATTGTATCCAAATATTCAGGTATGTCGATTATTAAACCCTTTTGTATCTCACATTCGGTAATTAAGGTGTTGATATTGTGGAATTTATATATGAGCAGCAAATTTTTGGAATATATTAATCTGGTGGACAATGAGCGATTTGCGGTATTCCAATATGTACGGTTGCTTTCCCCGATTAGAACTGCGACCTTCTGCATTTGTGCCGGCATGCTTCAGTGTAGCGCATTCTGTTAATATTTGTTTCGGGCTTTGATACTCTTTATTTTGCGAATTGTTTCGAATATCGCCAGATTCAATAAGTTCAACAGGGAAGTATAATTTCCTTGAGTTGATATTTTGTGTATTGACACAAATATTTTAGAAACTGTATCATCTTTTTGCCCTGAGGATTCGAATCCTCATATTTTTGGGGTATTCATTCTTATTGATTAAGAAAAATTCCTGAAAAGCACTGATGTGAAATCAGGAGCTTTTGCGCACATTTTCTATTGTCTATTCACGCCCACACTAAATACTGCTTGAAGTTGAGTATGAATATTACATATTTCTTATTTGTAGTGAAATTTGTATGATTCTAGGATACGATCCTCACCAAATATTGTAAATATATGCTAGATGGCATTCTACAATTTAATTATCAAGTGTTAATTTGAATGGATCTGAATTTTTTGAGCTATTGAGGAATTATTATTACATATGGGTATAACGCCAAAACCGTTAGGCCGATTACGCCCATTAACGAATTTAACTGACATATTTGAGACTTACTCTGAAATTGCAAGTCTGTATCTATTGACGTTCGAAAGTTATCGCGACAACAGAAGGACGGCCTGCTGGGCAGAATCGAATTTGATCTAGAATTACATTTTAGACAAAAAATTCGAAAATTACAGTCATTTTGGCAAAATGCCGCTGTTCCTAAGAACAAAAAAGTAGTAAATGTGGGAAAGAATTTTTACAGCACCAATAAGTTTATAGTGAGGTGTATAGCAATTAATTTCCTAATACAAATCGAAATTTGGCACACCGAATTTGAGTTTACTATATCATAATATCCTGTTATAATCCCAGGCATAATCGGCCAAACGGTTTCGGAGTTGTACTCATCTGAAATTTATTGTTATTTCCTCAATAGCCCAAAAACTACAAATCCTATTCAATTCAAATTTGGTAATAGCATGTAGAATGCCTAATTCTTTTTGCGGAACTTCGTATCGATCGTAACACTAGAAAAATATTAAAAAATTGTTTTCTTCAAAAGTCACAATCCGCACAAACCTTCGAGCCGAATTTGACAGGCGTCAATAAACAAAGGAACATGCGCGCAAAAGCTCCTAACTTCACGTCAGTGCTTTTTAAGATTTTTTTCATTTCAAACTTGATTACAAAGATTAAAAGAGTTGGAGCAAAAATGTAAGGAAATGAACAAAACAAAATTAATATTATTGATTCATTGACTACTCAAATAAAAATTTTTTATGATTTTAGAATTTTACCTACAGAATGCTTCTTGGACAAATCAAAGGTTCATCACTTAAGGAAATAATGAACTAAAAATTGGTGCAAGCCCTGTGAACAGGAGCTTTTTGGCGCTCTTGTTCAAACAGACAAATTATATCTCCGAAAGTATTGGTTTCTCAGAGTTGGGAATTATATCAATGGATTCCTATGATAGATATGCATCATAAAATAAATTAAATTAAAAAAAAATGCTTCAAAAATTATCTTTTATTAAGAAGTACAGAAGTACATCTCCGAAAGTATTAGCTTGTTAGAGTTGAAAATGATATCAATGGATTTTTATGGTGAAACTGCATCTTAAAAGAAATTAAATTTGAAATTTGTGTTGTAAAAAAAAATAGTTTTTTGTTTCTCCGAAACTATCAGGCCAATTTTGCCCAGTAACGAACTTAACCGAGATTATTATCTCTCAAACCTCTGAAAATTTCAACTGCCTAGCTCATTCTGTTCGAGAGTTATTGTAGAAACGAAATTTAAAAATTAAAAAAATTTTTTTTTGATACCGATTGCAACCCGATCAGAACAAAACTTCGCATGCATATAGGAGTCATTATTCTACAATTTGATGCAAAATTTCAGATAGATCGAGTGATCGGTTTCGGAAATATTCATAAAAAATGTTTTTACTAAAAAAGGTCATAACTCCGAAACCGCTTGGTGGATTTCACCCGCTAACGAACCCGTCCGAGATATTTACGGTACAAACCTGCCCTGTAAATTTCAATCCTCTAACTCCTTTCGTTCGCATCGTGCCTACGGCCGGACCTGCCGGACAGAATTGATTTTGACCTCGGATTCTTGATCGGTGAGTCGAACCAAATCGTTTGAGGCCATTTTCAGCCAAAAATTCGAGAATTACAGACATTTGGGCAAATTGATAAGCACTCTGTTCCGAGGAACAAGAGCGCCAAAAATGGACGTTTCAATCAATGAATCAATTATTGATTTTTCACCCTTATCTATATTATGACTTTATCAGATGGATTTGAATACCTGTTGATAAATCTCCAATGAGATATTTCAATACACATTGCTTCTTTCGAATATCTTTTTTTTTTTTATATTTTCATTCAAGGATTAATTTTCTGACAAGTTTGATATGCAGTTGAATTAATTCTCCACTATTTGAATTGTCATTCAAGATGAATCCTTTCTTTATATCAGTCTAATTCATGTGAACTTTCAATATTTTTTCATTATTACAGGTGTCACCCTTGTGACACCTGCCATCTTAGCAGACGACATAAGCCGATTTAAGTGCTCACCGGACGCTCCTTCAGATCGTACCCGGTATATTTCATGTGGATGTCCATTCGATTACCATTTATCTGGATACTTTCGCGTTTTTAGGGCTCTTCAAAGATTATTACCCGACGGACGTTTGTTTTAACGACGCATTTAATTATTATTGGAGCTGATTTTTACAGTCCCATTTTATAGCCGGGTATAGAGCAATGTTCCTCCCCTCCCCCGACCTAGTCGTTAATATCTCTCTTATTTATTGTATCGTAAATGATAATAAAATATGAGAAATATTTGATTGGTTATATGAAAGTACTCTTCTACGTGTGATTATGTACCTCTATCTCCCTCGAATATGTTATTAATTTTCTATTTGCTTATATTTTCGATTTTATGGTCTGGATAATTTCTTGTTCTGATTATTATTCTCGGAGACGCTGGTCGTTTTTTTGCGCTTATGTCCCTCATGATTTTATGCGGATGCAGTCGAATCCATTTGATAATTCCAAGAAGAATCGCCCTAAGAAATAGGTGAATTTATAATTATGTTTTAACTTATAACGTTGTCCTTTTTTTTTCTGGTGAAACATGTGCCACTTGAGTGATGTTAACTCCGCAATTAATGTCTTCATATCGTTTAGCTACCGATTACGACTTTCCTGACATGTAACCGACCTTTAGTGATTTCTTATTTCCAACTAATGATTTATTGTGTGAATATACCTGCTGTGTGGTGTGTGTCTTAAAAATATTACTAGGATATTTCATGATTAAATTTGCTTCAAAATGGCATACAAGACTATTCTAGAGCAAATGGTCACTGATTTGAACAATCAAAAGTTTGGATTTTCTCCCGAAATGTTCATGGTTTTCCTTTCAAAGCAAGTATCAAAATATTCATCTGCATTACGGAAAAAGGACATACGCTTAAGATATCCGAGATAGGCACAAGAATTTTGGTTAAAAATTCAGGCATTTTCCTGGGTTCACCTTCAATCATTTTATCCACATCAGTCAACCCTAATTGTTAAAATTCTCAAAAAGCAGTGAATGAAATCAGGTGCTTTTGCGAGTATGTTCTTGTGTCTATTCACTCCTCACGCACCCTTACTGCATGAACCTTCAAGCTTTTTTCAACCGAGTACTAAATTTAAATTCTATCTGATCTGTTTTTTGAAAATACAGGGAAAATATAATTCGGCATGAAGGTTTTTGCGGAATTTCAGCGAAATCGGAAAAATAGTAGTATTTTTTGAGTTATTGAGTAAAGAACAATAAAATTTCAGATAGATATAACTCCGAAAGCTTTTGGCCGATTATGCCCATTAACGAACTTAAGTCTAGCATTCGAATGCGCAGCCTACCCTGAAAATTGTAAGTTGATATCTTTTTCTGTTCGAAAGTTATCGTGTCAGAGATCACCCATTCAGCTACTGAACTCGTCCAAGGTTGCTCGGCTTCCAATATTTTTTCAATATCACCAACAATATAGATCCGATCGTGTTCAAATTTAGGAGCTATAGAGAATTAGGTTTTGGATGCTCAGCGAATTTTAGCGACATTGCACGAATTGTATCAGAGATCCAGATTTTTTTTTTAATTTCTAGTGATTCGATCCTCACGAAATGTTGCGAAAATTGGTGCGTTGGCATTCCACAACCAACTACCAAGTTAAATTTGGATCGGATGATCTGTTTTTTTTTTGAGTTATTGAGAATATAACAACAATATTTCAGAATGGGTATAGTCCAAATCCGTTCGGCCGCTTGAGTATATTAACAAACTTAACCGTCGCATTCGGATGCGCCACCTACCCTGAGAATTTCATATCGCTTTTTCTTTCCTTTCGAAAGTTAGCGTGGTAACGGTCACCCATCCAGATACTTAACTCTTCCAATGCTGCGTGGTTTACAATACTTTTGCAATATCTATTTCAATGCAGTGCGATTGGCTCAGTGGTAGAGTAATTGACTTGGGAGCGGAAGCCCCAAGTTCAATTCCGAGGCTGGGAAAGAAATTTTCTAGTCACGGTAATCGCCACCATTCGCTGTTGGGTCAAAAATTAACAGTGCTGTGCCTAAGGTGGCGTAAGGACACAGTAACAAAGCCTACACAGAACACAACTGGTTCTCCTAACTCAGGGCAAGCTCTTAGAGCTTATGAGGGGTCTCCTTGTGGAAGACCCAGGAGGATCAGTATAATAATAATAATAATAATAATAATATAGATCGCGCTCAAATTGGAAACTAACTTGTAAATCTATGAATTTCATCTGTGATGATGATAATCCATATTATGATGATGATGATGGAAATATATACTTTGGCAAGTTGATCAAATTGGGTTCAGAATATCTCCAGTTAAGTCAAAAATAATATCTCGGATAAGTTCGTTATTGGGTAGAATTGGTCTGTTGCTTTTAGACTGAACATTTTTGGCACTCTTGTTGAATTTAAATTATTTTATAATTTTTGACTTTAATTTCTTTCTGATGAAGTTATATCAATAGAATCCATGAATATCATTCCCAACTCTGAGAAACCAATACTATCGGAGATATGTCAAAGTTTGAACAAGAGTACCAAAGCTCCTGTCCACATGACTTTCCCACTTTTTGAAATTTGAATGCAGTTGATGCCCAAGGAATTTTTTTCCCTTGTTAACGCTTCCTTTATTCGTGCTTAACTTCATTCAGTCATTCGTGTGAATGCCTGAGGCTTAAATAGGCAATAGAACATGCGTGGAAAAGTTGCCTGCTTTACATTAGTGCTGTTTAAGAAGTTTATATTGAATTCTGAAATTTTACACGTCGCAAAAAGTTTACTGTAAAAATGATTGGGTAATCAGGAAATACTTTATGCAGCATGATTCCAGAGATGACTTATTTGAGGACGCAATATACCAACAATTTATACAAAAGGCGCCGCAGTAATTACAAAGCAAATCCTTCCAACAACTGACTGTGACATCGGTAAATTGGATTCGTCGAAAGCTTTTAGCAGTCACATCAACTACATCTCGCCCGGCTGAGAACTAAATTATTCAATTTCGAATATTTCAAAGAGTGTTTTATGGCAGCGACCCTTCCCTCCGTTCGAAACAAAAGCTGAGCGGTCAGTCCTTACTGATTCATTGATTATTATCATTCTGTATGATTTTCTATGCTAGAAACTTCGTTTGATATTTCGCTGAGTGAAAATTACATGATAAAACTGAACGCCATGCCCAGCTAGTAAACAGTCACATCCCCATTTTCGAATGCTCTCTCCCGGATTTTTAACTTTAGCACATTATAATATTAAACAATACAAGTTGCAAGCTATCATGATTATGAAGGATATACGCTGTTTGAACTCCGTGTCGATAAGAAGATTTTTTTGGTTTAATAATTTCTCGAATATTTAACGATAATCGAACCTTTCGATTGTTTGAACCTCTCGAGATAATCTGAAAAATTCGAATGCTTTTCTCTCTACTGTCATGTGGCAACGAGATGAGATAACGAGAGAGGTATATATCTATTTTACATCACTAGCTATTCGTACTTGGTAGTATTTGTTCTGGTATTTCGATTGTCGGCTTTCATTAGACCACATTGTTCAACGTTGTTGTGATGGAATATCTTTAACAGACGTGGAAATGTATTCTCGCCAAAATTACTGTTATTTGCACCATTCAATAGTCTTGGTGATAGGATAAGTAAATGGAGCTTATTTCACTTCTATTGCTAGAATATTTTTGGATAGGTTAACATGACCTAGAAGGTTCTTTGTTATTAATATTCCTACTGAATTTTGGTGTATTTGTGTTTGTTGAGGTTAGATGAAAAAATCTAAAACTACCCAGTTTCAATCGATTAAATGAGTATTTTTCGAGCTTTTGGAAAAATAAAATGTCAGATCAATATACTTCCCAAATCACTTAGTGGATTCCTTATATTAAATAACACAGCAAGGTCCATTTATAATATGTAATATTCAATTGAATGGTTCTGATCTTACAAACGGATTTATTATATCTTATTCAATCAAAAGAGTGCAATTAAGGGTAGGAAACTCTCAAGATTAAAATAATACAACTTGCATTTGATGCACAGTTCAAGACTGCAATCAGTTCACAAAAGGTCTCTTTATTACCAGGTACGTTTGTAGTGATATATTAGATCTAATTCCTTCATATATTAGATGAAATATATTCAAAAGTAGGAGCTGTATACATTTCTGTTTACACAGTGAGTAATATTTCAGTTTAATTACACATATTTATAGATATTATGATTGAAGTTCTGTCAGTTTATCTTATATGAAATGTTTCAGGCAATCACTACAAGTCAACTTATAAACTTTTCCTTGATCATTTATCGATGTTTCACACTTTGAAAATATAATAAGAGAAAATAGAAATATATAAATATAATGTAATCAAATAATATTTCAATGAAGAAAATGATGTAAATCAAGCCTACTCTGAAATAGTTTTGTTGATTTAACTATTACCTGTGGCAGTATATCGAGAGAATATTTTCCAGAAATATTTATATATAATTCATCTGAAGAATGTACTGTGCAGCCAAGCCATTGGTATATTTGAAATAAACATGGTTCTCTCATAAAATGAAACACCTTTTTCATTTTCCATTTTTGACTAGGTGAATATACATTATACAGGATGTTAAAGTCTAAAAAAATAACAGTCTTTCTTTTGAAGCTTTGAGGTGGTTATTGAAAATGTAATTTTGGTGTGAACTTTTCTATAACTAGTTTTCTAGTTATTGACTCACCGATTCATTGAACTATGATAAATTGCTATGAAGAGAGTATCTAAATAAAGCTTATATCTTCTCATTATACGAATCTTCGATCATTTTTTAAAATAAAATTATGCTTCATTATTTCTTCTAAATCGTATTGTTTTTGCTATATTCAATGTCGAATAATGTTATAAAATCTGATAAAACTTTTTGCGAATCCACCCCTGATCTAGAATAGGCCTCGAATCAAGCTATGTCGAAGTTGCCGCACACAATTCTCTCAAACAATCAAAGTCATAGATAAATAATATTCTCTTCGAGTGACATGTCAAAACCTGGTACATAGTTTGATAATGTATTATTATATTACTATTCTGTCAATTTGGGATTTTCGTAGAAATTGAGATATTTATGGAATTTTCAATATGAAAATGGTTGATGATCCAACTGTGTACCTATTACCCTATCGTGAAAACAATTATTGGATATTGAATGAAAATCGAGTGAAAATACAGTATTGCAAGAGTCGTGACTAGTGAATTTTTCGTTATGAATATTGTAATATGCACTAAATCATAAGAATTGACTAAGTAAATACGATTTCTCGAACAATTGTTCTTGGATTTCAAGTACCAGATGACAGCTTTTGATTAATATGCAATACGGATTATAATAGGTGTATTCGGTGGTAAACGTCCCCATAAAGTACAGAAGTGTATAAGCACATTCTGAATCTCGAAAAATGTCAAATAAAAACGGTGTTTCATTTAATGAGGTATCTATGGTTGAAATGAATGTGCAATCCACCCTGTATATTTGGAAATTTTAGTAATTTATCACAATCATCCATCATTACCCTGAATGTTGTTGTGTGGTTATTGGACTGTTCACATCCTATCGATCAAGAATAAAATAAACAGATCGACAACCGACAACGACATAAACAGCGCAATAGATATTGTTATGGACCAATGATTCACCTTCAAAGAACTCTTTCATGATATCCGCATATATTTGCCTCAAAAAATCAATCTCATTTTGCGTTTAAGCTTTGTCTTAGACGAATAATGATCCAAATTTTAAGTGTCCACAAACTTCTTTTCTCCATAACTACAATTTTTCGCCTGACTGTTTCTTCTTCGACGAAAACGAACGGAATGAACAGCAGCTTTCAGAACTTTTGAAAATTTAGATAATTTCATCAAAAATAATAAATTTTCATTGATCAAATTAATTAAATATTTGTCTTAGATAACGTTTAATACTGAAAAAATATCCGGCCACCAGGGGTTTTGCAACCGAATGAGCATAGAACCGGGTAAAATCCAACATTGTGATCGTTTCATTTGCCCGGTCAATCATGCAAACGGCGCAGGTGAAACGAACTGAACAATTCTTAATTAACCCGAGTGTAGATTCTGTTCGTGGATGCCTGATGGGCCACACAACTCACAGTCCAACACACACATACGTACAAACATACGTGAAAGATTAGCCTCGTATTCGTCATCAATCATTCGATGTCACTAGACTGATCACCAAGATGCCTTTCTCTTATTATCAGGACCATTTACATGCGCTTTGTTTTGTCTGGTTAATATTGTTTCGGGCACATTAATCATCTAGATTGGGTCCCATATTATTTCGTCAATTTGGGCACGATACGATCTGAAGGGGTATTTAAAAGTTGGGGTTTATGTTGATCACGCCCTTTTAGACTTGTTCCATTCACACGGCCGAATCAAATATAAAATCTCACTTACATGGTGATTCCATTATGGAGTCAGTGAATACCCATCAATATTTAATATTTCAGCTAATTTTGTAAACAAATTCAATATTTACAAATCACAACATTCACGGAAGACAGGGTTTTATTGCTGAGGTTTTTCCCTAAGCTCTTGTATCATACGTCGAATTGTATAGTATCCCGTTACACTAACCTCTGCTGACACATCTAAAGCTCACAATCAAAAGAATATACAGGGTGAGTCTTTGACCACTGCATTAATTTTAACCAAAGATTCCTCTCATCAAATGAAACACTTTTTTCATTTACCATTTTTCCAGATTCGGCTCAGGTAAAAAGTTACAAGCGTTTAAAGATTTCACAATGTGCTAATACACTCCCGCATATAAATTATCTATGATATTATTGGCGGACGAGAATAAGGCATGGTAACGTGGTTTACAGCTTGATTCGGGATTCCAACGCTCAGGGACGGATCCATAAAAGTAGTGAAATTTCTGGAGTTTTCCATTTTAAAACATTCAATGAAGAATATCTCGAAAACGGTGCGTTTAAGGAGAAATGATAAAGAATAATATAATGTTCTAAAACGACGGAATATTCTTGAAATGACTCAAGAAAAACTTTATATGCTTTCTTTATGCTAATTTCGTTCAGTTGTATGAATCCACGAGTCCATAACAAGAAAACCAGTAGTAGTAGAAAATAACTAATATTTGAAAAATATGTATCATAGTTATAAGAAACTTCACGCCAACATTCATTTTATTCGAAAAAAGGATGTCAAAGCTACAAAATAAAAACTGATTTTTTTTCCAAATTTCAACAGCCTGTATCTTTTTACCTGAGCTGAATTTGGAAAAATGTTAAATGAAAATAGTGTTTCATTTGATGAGAGGAATCTTTGGTTAAAATTAATGCAGTGGTCAAAGACTCACCCTGTATACCTTGTTGTCGTATTTTTTGTGTTCCGGTACGTAGATGTTTCGGACTCAGTACATTGGCTTTGGTACTTACTATATGAGAAGGCCGATGATTTTGCGAAATGGCCTTCAGTGTAACACCTGCTGGACCAGAACCCTTCTGTGGGCTTGGAAAAGTCCAATAGAGGGCAACAATTGGGGCTAAATAACAAAACAGGTATTTGGGTAAGTACTCCAGGACTCCCACATGCAAAAATATTGGTGGATTTCTCACAACCCTATACCAGAAAGCTCCTGCAGCTACTACGATCTGAGCTTTGGGTCATGGTGGGACTTGCTGACAGGCCACTGTCACTAAAAGAAACCACTTGTACTGCATGGGCAACTCAGCAGACGAAACATGCAGGCTCTGTGGATCAGAAATGGAAGCCACCGATCAAATACCATCCTAAGAATTTCTAAATACATGTGAGCCAGTTCTAAATCCACACGACGTGATAGCTTTGGCTCCTAAAAACATCATCAGCTATGTTAACACCAGTGACAATGTACTTAGCAGTGAATAAGTAGGGTCTTCATCTCTTCCTCTTCTACTTATATTAGGCCTTAGACCTATTCCTGAAGGTCTTTTAACCCTTTGCTTAGTTCTGCAGACGTATCTGTGATGTAGACTGCGGGCTGTCTCGCCATGTCTTGAAGGGACGTGCTGGTAATCTTTTGCCACGTTGGTTTTAAATTCCTCGGTATTGGGGATAATCTTTGAGGGCTCATTCTGCTAACATGCCGGTTCTACTATCTACTTCTTCGTCACATAATATCCTGAACGATGCAAAGTAGGGTAACATAACAAAAGATCGTATCGTTCTGATGAAATTTACCAATAATACTATATCCGTTATCAACGATGTGTTATCAGGAAGTCAGTTTGGGTTTGTGCGAGGGTCTGGCCCGGAGGATGTTGTAGCTGATTTGCTGGAATATATGGTTAGAGCCTTAGCTAATTCGTCAAAGGGCTTGGCAGTTGTCCTAGATCTGACAAAGGCCTTCGTATGAACAAATACTCAAAAAGTTGAGTAAAACTGATGTTAGGGGTACAACTTGGAATCTGTTGTAGGACTATCTAACAAATAGGCCCCTATGAGGGTGAAGATAAGAGAGGAGATAAGCATTGAGTACGTGGTGAGGATGAGTATACCTCACCTTTTTACCTCATATGAATGGAATCACAAAAATAACACTTTGAGAGGACACATGATTGGTCATGCATATGACACGGTAGCTCAAATTACTTATGTATTGTTTTTGTGTTATAGAGGAAATAAAAAGCAAATTTCAGATTGATATAACTCCAAAACTGTTTGGTCGATTAAGCCTTTCAACAAACTCAAATGTCACATTAGGAAGGATAACCTTCCCTAAAAATTGCTATGTCTTTCCGTTCTGAAGTAATTGTGAGATAAATAATATTTTTCAATGATTTTCTTTAAATTTTCTAGTGACACGATCCTCATAATATTTCACGAACTTCTTTGCGCCAGTATTCTACAACTACTTACCAAGTTTCAATACGATCTAAACTATATTCTTTGAGTTATCGAGAAAATAATGTTCCAGATGGGTATAACTATAAAACCGTTTGGCCGATTATACCCAACAATGAACATAACTTTCACATTCGGATGCGCAACCTAATCTCAAAATTGCAAGTCACTATCTCTTTCCGTTCGAAAGTTATCGTGGCACCCTTCCAGGTATACTGAACTCGCTCAGATCTCGAACAATAGATCCGATCGTGTTCAAATTTGGAACTTGGGTGTAAAGTTAGGTTTTGATGATTTGCGCAAATTTCAGCGATATATATTGTTTTCAAAGGTTTTGAATGACTATTTTGAAATATTCTTGTGATACAATCCAACGAAATTCTGTAATAATTTACGCGTTGGCATTCTACAACGAATTACCAGGTTTGAATTGGATTGCTTTCATATTTTTTGAGTAAAGGAAAAAAATCAGAAAGGTATAACTAGAACTGTTTTGCCGATTATGGCTATCAACGAACACAAATATTGCATTCGGATGCTCAACCTACCTTGAAAATAGCAAGTCCCTATCTCTTTCTGTTCCCAAGTTATCGTAAGATGAATAATATATTTTAATAATTTTTTTTTAATTTCATAGTCATACGATTCTCACAAAAATACTCACACGCCTTTAGATCTGTCTTCTACAACTACTCACCAAGCTTCAGTTCGATTGGATCTGTATTTTTTTAGTTATTGAGGAAACAATATTTCAGATTGATATAACTCCAAAACCGTTAGGCTGATATGCCCAAACAAACTTAACCGTCGCAAACGGATGCACAACCTATCCCGACAATTACAAGACTATATCTTTCCGTTTGCAAGTTATCGTGGCAACGGCCGGACATAACTTAATTTGATGTGGAATTCTTAATCATTGAGTCGAACCCAATCTTTTGAAACCATTTGTGGCAAAAAATAAGAAAATTACAGAAATTTGAGCAAAATGATAGTAGGCTTTTCACTAGAACATACGCGCAAAAACCAGAACATAAATGAGGCGAAACCTACTTGATCCACCAACTTCGACACACGCTGGTTTGAATTCAATTAAATGTTCATTGAGAAATTATTCAAAACGTCAAATAATGAAAGCAATATTCGTCATAGATTCCCTTGACTTCGATTCCAAGTGCATAGAGTCGAATGATGTAGGAGCACAAAGTCGAATATATCGACGAGTTGATATACATAAAACGGCAATAAAACCAAAACAGCTCTATAAAACCTTTTCTGGTACAATTATATAAATGACGGTCTAATTTTATGAAAGGCCAACCGAAAAGGTGGTACCCTGCAGTTAAACCACTTAGCTTGGTCGCAAGCTCACCACAAACATACCTATTCGACCAATTTCTAATGAATAGTCGTAACAAATCGTTCCCAATGACATGCAGTGAGACGGGCCGTGCCCCCAGGCCTTCCACTTCTTGGATCTATAATTTTATATCTACCATTTACAATTTGTTTTGCGTTTAAGCGTGGTTATCTCAGTAACTTTAAAGATTTGATTATAGCAATTTTACATAATTCGGGCTGTTATTAATTTTCGGATGGACTGGAGTTGTTGCTTCATAAATTTATCGTTTAGGCCTCTCCGTTTCCAATCACATCTCTCGCTGAGGTTATTTATTGCCATTGTTATTACCGAAATTCTTCGCATTGCTCGAAAATGGTTTGACGCCTTCAGGTTAAGAGGAATGTAATAATGAAAGATTGTATACAATTTGGGTTGAATGCTATCTTAAGCTTTTCGAATCGTTGTTTCGTGAAAATTTGTTTTTGCCACATGGTATTTTGCTCGTATTATCGATATTTCTGCTCCTCACACACGTGATTAATTATGTAATTTTATTTCCGAATTCGCTCCTAGCTATTTCCCAGAGTTATTTCATTTTGAAGTATTTTATTATCAAACACGAATATCGGAATTGAACTATTGAAAACGCACATTCTTTTTTGACTATATTAAACGATTTTTGATACATTCACATCATATTATTTGCCTTTAAAACTACCAAAATACTGATCGTAAATCATTGCCTCAATTAACCTTAGATTGAGCATTACTACAGCAATACATATTCCATAATCCTGAAACAATTTTATATTGAATTCCCAACTTTGGATATACATTTGTATGATTACGTCATCGGTGTAGGTGTGGTTTTTTTGCGCGTATTTTCTGGGGAACATCGCGTTATCATTTCTACCAAATGTCTGTAATGTTCGAATATTTTGCCGAAAATGTTCTCAAACGATTGTGTTCGACTCCCTGATGAAGAATTCGAGGTCAAATTTGATTCTGTCCGGCCGTTCGTTGCCACGATCAATTGAGAACGGAAAGAGATAGCGACTTGAAATTTTGAGGGTTGGTGGCGTATTCCAATACAACGGACAAGTTCGTTAATGGGCATAATCGGCCCAATGGTTTCGTGTAATAATTTTGTTTTCAACCAATACAAATCAGATAGAATTGAATCTTGATGAGTAGTTGTACAACCTAAGGGCAATTGTGAAATTTTGTGAGAATCATATCATTAGAAAATTGATTATTTCCTCAATAACTCAAAAAATACAAAACCTATCCAATTCAAACATGGTTATCAGTTGTAGAATTCCAACGCGACAATTCTTGCGAAATTTTGTGAGGATCGTATAACTAGAAAATTTTAAAAAAATCATTGAAAATCATTGAAAAGAATTTTATATATCAGAAACTATTCGTCCGACCTCGCTGCAAGGGCCTTCAGAACCTTATTCTACTGCTAAGTTCCAAGTTTGATGAACAGGATCGGTTTTATATTGTTGGAGATCCAAGCAGACCTTTGTGAGTTCAGTAGCTGAATGGGTGACCGTTGCCTCGATAGCTTTCGAACGAAAAGACGAAAAGGGACTTGCAATTTTCAGGGTGGGTTTCACATCCATATGTGACAGATAAGTTCGTATTTGGGCATAATCGGTCAAACGGTTTCGAAGTTATACCCACGAGGAATATTATTTCCTCGATAACACAAAAAATATAGACTCTATCGAATTGAAGCTTGGAAACTAGCTGTAGAATATCGACATAAAGACTTGCGTAAAATTTTTCCAAAACCGTACTCCAAGAAAATTTTTAAAAAATTGCGAAAAAAAAATTGGTTCAAGTCAAGAGCTTTTACGCGTATGTTCGATTATCCATTCTCCTGTATTGGACACTCTTAATCGAATTTACCATGGTAAATTGCAAGTTGCTATATCCTTGCGTCCGAAAGCTATCAAGGCAACTGTTACCCATCCAGCTAACCGAACTCACCCAAGGCTGCCCGGCTTCAAATATTTTTTCAGTATCTCCAACAATATGGATTCTAATGTGTTCAAATTTGAAACTCGGCCGTAAAACTAGGTTTTCAAGGTTCTCCCAAAATTCCAGCGATGTCGGACTGATAGTTCCTGAGATAAATCATTTTTCCAATGATTTTTTTAAAATATTCTAGTGATACAATGCTCAAAAAAATTCGCAAAAACTTGCCCGTTGGCATTCAATAACTAATTAGCAAGTTTAAATTGGATCGGATCTATATTTTTTGAGTTATTGGGTAAATATATCAACAAAATCTCGGATAGGTATAAGTCTAAAACCGTTTCGCCGATTATACCTATTCACGAACTCAACTGTTGGATTCGGATGCACATCCTACCCTTAAAATTGCAAATTGCTATCTCTTTCTGTTCGAAGATAACGGGCACGCATCCGTATACTGAACTGGCCCAACGCTGCATGGTTTCCAATATTTCTTCAATATCTCCCACAATATATATCCGATCGTGTTCAACTTTGGAACTTGGCTGCATAATTTGGGTTTGAAGGCTTTCGGAAAATATCGGCGCTATGGGATACATTGTTTCTCAGATACATATAATTATCTAATACATTTTTAAATTTTTTCATTTATTTCAATCTTCACAGGCTCGCTGTAGAACGCTAATGTTGAATAATGTGGTTGAACAACGCTTCCATACATGCCCGATTCAGTCGATTCCACCTAAAAAATGAAGAAAGCAATATGATATGTACGACTCATCGAATTTGGTTAATCATCATCGACATTCTGGAGATGCGACTCCGAAAGGATTAGACTGCCGAAAAAGAACTCGCTAAAAGTCAGTCAGATCGGTTTGTCATTCGCCCTGCTTGACGGAGCAAAATGACGCTAACGCGAAGAGTCTGCATAAAACGGATGATTTCAGCAGGTACCTACCGATCGCATTTCTCAGTCTGACCACCCATGGAACCGTTCTTCGACTGTGCATCCCCTTCGATCGAAATATGATATCATACTTTGCCCGTATGTATCATTGTTTGCTTTTCATATTCGACTGCACAATGCACTCCCAATGGCCCAGTAGAGTAGTCCACATATCGGCATCACCGATAAAAAACTCGCAAAAAATGCACCTGAATATCATCGACCTGAATTTGATATTTAATTATCGTTACATTGAGATTAGAGGTAAAATCTGTTGAATCGAGAAGAACTGATAAGTTGAATATGAAAATATTTATTGAATTGCAAAACTTTTAATATGAAATTTGTACATTTTACTTATCGAAAAATCATGTAAAATTTTGCTCGCTCGAACGAATGCTATAATTGCGTCCGGCCGTAGGTATTTTGCGTATTTTTGGCCGTACATTGTCTCAAATGATTACAATATAGACTTGCTGATGAAAAATTTGGTGTTCATTACTTCGCAAGCAAACTATTTATCGCCAGAGAAAAACCTTAGAGACTAAATGCTCGCAGTGTTAGTTAACTATTAATGAAGCCATGGATCTATTACATGATGTATATTAGCACAGATTTCTTAAATACAAGGCAAGAAATTTGGCAACAAGTCAGAGGGTCCTACGTTTAATCAGCGTAAAAGATCATCAAGCAGTTATAGGTTGAGAATTTTAGTCCAGTTTTCATGTTTCGGTTTATTGTGTAACATTTTATGTTGAACATGTGTAAATGAGATTTAAGAGTGTAAAACTGTTCAGTCTTTTTGAGTGTTATTTATTGCAAATTTGGTGAATAAGGGTAACTAGTTATCATTCGTCCTCGTCGATGTTGTGTAACATTTCATTTCCAATGAATGAAATTATGACATACGATATATTCACACTAAAATATGGCACGATTTCAAAGACCCTTTCGAGATTTCCAAAATTTAATGAGAATGCTATAAATTCGCCCAAATTTGCCTACGTATCGATGAAAGACATTGATTTACATATTTCATTCAAAATTTCAATCGACTGTTGAATGGTTATTCTAATAAATTAGGAATTGGTAATAGGATTGTTTATAGAAACGAGAATTAAAAATATTTCTATCAATTGATGGCTCAGTCAAAAAAAGATTCACTAGTTATCAAATCTCTATTTCTAATAAATGAAAATATCGTTGTCCCAGATTTTCTCGGTAAAAACAAATCGGATTTCAACGATTTAATTTAGATTTTAAATTTTGTTTTGGCATTGAACACAACCAATCACAACTTATTTTTGGCGAGGTGAAAAAACTTATACTGTTACCCATAAACAAGAAACTCCTCATCATTTGAGTGCTACTTAACCAACAAAAAGCGGGTCAAGAATGAGTATAGTTATATAAAATACTTAGGATATGGAGTTCCACAGGGGACCATCCTCGGGCCTATTCTCTTTACGATATATCAATGAGTTATTGGAATTGAACACGAAGGGGTGGAATATTGGTTATGCGGATGACATGTCAATTATATAGTGTAAAAAATGGGTCAGATATGAAAAATATGGTTGAGAGAGATTTTGTCCGGGTCAAAGAATGGATGCAGTAGAGTAAGCTTACAATTATGTGATAAAAGGCCTATGCCAACTTTTGGACCACATGTTATAAAATATGAAGAAAACCGTATTCAAATACGGCCTACTCATCAATGCAAATAGAACTATCTTTTGTAATCATAAACAGAACATAAATTCATTATTTGGCCGTAATTATGACATGAACTCATCACAAATAGATATGAAATCTATTTACTTTCTGCTCAAGAATCTGAAACGATTATTTGCATCAGAGACGATAGAATGGTCTACGCGTTGTTGCCTTTCTCTGTACATGGCTTGTCCTTAAGAAGACTGTGATATTAGTTATGTGTTTCATTTTCTTTATTTTTTGTAACTGTAGATAAAGCTACTTTGCTACAAAATTATATCTAGTGCACTATAAAAGCACCGTCTTGGCGTCAGAAGCTTCAGAGCTCTGCACCATGTTGGGGGTTGCAAATGTCGGTTTTTTGTTCTTATTTGACCTCAACTCTTGTTTCTTGGCAGTCATAAACTAAAAAAGGTTTGCTCAACCATCAAAGGTTCGTACTATGAAACAATAACTCGAAAGTAATGGGAAAATTCTGCAGAAGGGAACCTGGAAACGCTACTGGTAGGACTAGAGCCCATTATCTGGTCCACTGTATCACTTCATTCGAGGTGCCACTTCCCATCATCATCAGCGCACAATGCAGAAGTTCCCTTCCATACGATCCGACACGAGTATATCTACCCTACGCCGACATACGGACAATATGAAGCCGTAATAGAGTCTGTCTATTCATCCGTTAGCAAATATTAATATTAAAAATAATACGGTGGAAACTGTGTACAAATTTAGTTAACATGCTTCAATTCCTGTCGATATTGGGTTTCGAGGATGGAATTGGATAGAACGAGGAGAAAGATGCGATCATGCGTCGAAGGGTTTGATTTTACAATCGGCGGAGGTTTTCGCAAATGAAGAATGACCATGAAAATAATTTAGATCAATTTTTTTTACTAAAGAGCTCAGAGTAGGTAGGTGAAACACTGAAATCGTTTAGTCGGATGCTTGTGACTTTCACTTGATGCAAAATGACTTTTCATATTGGGTTATGTACAAAAGCAAAATTCTCATTAATCGGCCAGACAACATGGAACAGAGGATTCAGGAAGAAATCAGTGCAATAAAGCCTGAAACTCTCAAAAATGTTTATTCCGAGTTGTCTGAGTACAGGGTGTCCCAAATTCGATGTCCATTGATGAAATCTCGGAATCTACAAATGTTACCAGAAAACGAAGTTCACTTTCTCGATCTCGATTTCGAAGACTAATCAAATTTTGAAAACTTTATTTCGATATAGCTGATCGTTTTGGAGATACAGGCTGATTTAAATTTTTTCCAAAAAAACAATTTCATCTGTAACTTTTTTGTTTATGCGAATTTTTTGATCCTGTCAAAACAAGTTTTCGTTAATTTTTTACACTGAATATTATGCGTTTAATATGGTTCATTCATGAAGATTCGTTACGGAGATATTGGTAAATTATGTGATTTTTCTTATGGGAGATATTTTCATTTAGTTTGATCGCGTTTTCAATTCTAATCACGAATATATTATACATGATAATTTACTGCACCAATTTACATGTTAAAATGATTTTCTCTTGTTTTTTCGTAAATTAGATTAATTTTTCAGTTGATTCATCGAATATATCAAGAATCAATTCATACTCAACTTAATTTCGCATTATCTTGAAAAAAAAATTGCTGATGAAATTTCAGATCTCAGACCGAAATATCGAAACACTCTATTATAGAAAAAAAATATCAAGTATTATATATATTCGTGAATAGAATTGAAAAAACTTGGTTCAAGCATTGTCAAGCCAAGCAAGTCAGAAGCTTTTGCGCGTATGTTTTCTTGTCCATTCTCCTCTAGGTATTGGATACTATTAATCGAATTTACCATGGTGAATTCTCGAATTCTTCATCAGGGAGTCGAACCCAATCGTTTGAGACCATTTTCGGCGAAAAATTCGAAAATTACAGACATTTGGGAAAAATGATAACGCGATGTTCCCCAGAACATACAAACAAAAAGGTGATCAAACCAAATGCAAATATATAGGGTGTCCATTAAGAAAAATCACATGAATCACCAATATATCGGTAGCCAATCTTCATGCATGAATCGAATTAAACGCATAATAATCAATGTGAAAATTAACAAAAATTGGTTTTGAAGTAAGTATTCAAAAAATTCACATAAACAGAACAGTTATAGATCAAATTGTTTTTTGGTGAAAATCCGAAACCAGCCTGTATCTAGAAAACGATCAGCGATATCGAAAAAACGTTTTCGGCATTTAATACGTCTTCAAAATCGAAATCGAGAAGTCAACTTCTTTTTCACCTTACGTTTGTAGATTCCGAGATTTCATCAATGGTCATCGAATTTGGGACGCCCTATACATCATTTTCCTTGTATATTAGTGGTAAAACGTATACAGGTGAAACATCCAGACCACTAGAAGTCGGAACATAAGAACAACTTAAGAAATAGAGGCATAGAAAAATCCAAAATAGCAGAATATGTATGTACAATCCATTGAGATCACATGATGGATTGGAGTAAAACAAAGATTCTGATGACATTGTCTGGTTATATTGAAAGAAAACTTAAAGAGTCGACTTGTATTTTGTCGAACAGAGAATTCAAATTTGTTAATTGCTCAAGTGGAATGACAATATTCGGTTGAATTTGTTGAAGAAGCAGTTGGAAATTTTGCTATAATCTTCAAAGACAGTCAATGTGACAATTTTCGAATTTCAGAATAACTGTCAACAAATAGTATATTACGCACCGAGGGAGAAAAGTAGGATATTCACGCCCGCGAATGGTTGTCACCCGAGCCGAAGGCGAGGGTGACAATCGCGGGTGAGGATGTCCTACTTTTCTCCCTAGGTGCGTATACAATTTTTTTCTTAAACGGGATGAAAAGTTTATTATCTCTTCTCCGTCTAATTCACTTTCATCAGAGTTAATCAAATCCATTTTTTATTATATTTGTCGGTATTCACTGAAATAATTAACCTTTTTTTGACTCAGCTGTCATCAACTTGAGATATAAACACGCGGTTGCTAGGTAACCGGGAGACAAAGTAAAGTACCCGCATGCGCACATTTGCCATCTCACCGGGAGAGAATTGGGTACTTTTGTCCCGTGTGACAGGGACTAAAAGTGAACTTTTCATTCCGGTTAAGAAAAAAATTTTTTCTGAATACGTCCGCTTGGTGTCTGATGAAGCAGTCTGATCTAGTCCCCGAAACGTTAGAAAATATTTGTTTTATCATTGATGCTGTTTCGTTACTGTTTGTTAGGAAACTTTATTCTATACATTGCTCCTGACAAATATGTTTTTAATGCAGAAGCAATTCACAAAATATTAAAGAATTTTTTATTTTATAGATATTTTTCAGAGTTTGTGATAGAAAACCCAGAAAGGGTGCATTTAGTAATGAATTTATCTCCTAAAGTATCCTTTAATAACTTCGTAAAAAATAATTTCTGAAAACGACGATTTTATGGTATACAGGGTGTCCCAAAAATACCACGCGAAAGTGACACTGGAGATAGATTGGCATTAGGTCTATCAGATAGCATCAACATGACCTCAGTAAAAGTCCGCTGGTTTTCGAGATATCACCACTGTTGCGTCCCATGACTTCACATGTTGGGAAGCGCTCATTTGTATTTCTAAACAAAGCAGCTCGCTTGTAAAACTTAAATGTTTTGGGTTAACTGGTTTATTTTTGCATGGGTGGTCTCACCCTTGAAATTAATATTTTCCACGGAAAGATAATTGCAAGTAAAATATCTTGTAATACTTCAACCCTTGTAGAAGTATTTATGACCTATTTCCTGTGAAATATTGATAAAATGCATACAACAACTAACACATTGCCAGAGCTGTGAGTCCTTTGTCTAGATTCTAACCCATACAAAAATCTAGAATTTTCCGATTAGATCGCCACGGCTTTGGCTATTCACTAAATCGAGGGCGTAGATTCCGAATCTGTAATTAGTTTGTCCGTATCTCGATTAATTTTGGAAATATGGCGAAAAATCCGACTGATTAGTCCATTTTCCGGAGGTAGAGCCAGAAATTGCGACTTTTTTCGTCATTGCTCCGAAACTAATTGAGATACGGAAAATCTAATTACAGATTCGTGATCTGCGTGCCCGATTTAGTGAATAACCAAAGCCGCGTCGACCTAAAATTATAGATTTTTGTATGTGTTGGATACTAGAGAAAACTTTTTGGCGTTTGACGGATTCGCTCATTACCTAATATTTTCCGAACGGATAGAGATACAGAAAAAATAGTTACATAAATCTAAACGTCGTCCACCGACCAATATTCGGGAAAATATATATATATATAATATTGGATATCGAGATGTGAAAATCATAGATTTGGGACGGGAAAGAAGAATTTTCCTCCGATTCCGGGTCAAAAATGCCGACCCAAAAAATTTTTTTCATGGTATATCGATACGGAGCCCGTGTCTAATTAAATCGAGGTCGCTGATCACGAATATGCAATTAGTTTTTCCCTAAGTGGCGTACATTGGGAAAATGTTCACTTAAAGTGATAAAATTGACGAAAATAGGTCAATTTTCGAACTTTCCACCACCCAAAAAAATTGGAGTAGGGTGTTGCTGATTTTTTACGTCATATTTGGATCCTTTATCTATCGAATCATCCGAACAATAAATGTACAGGTCGTACGCTTCGGACATTATGATTTTTTTCCCGACGGTCTATTTTTCGGAAAATTCTTTCCGCGATATTTTCTCGGAAAATTTTTGTAATAAATATCTGATGGTAGATTCGGAATCTACGGCCCCGAATCTATAAGAATAAGTACCCGTTTCATAGTTTTGCGTCAAAAAATTTTTCTCGAAAAATGGGATTTTTTTAAGGCTAATGTATTAAAAAATTGCCAAAATTCGACCGGTCTCCGATTTCGATGCAAATTACGTCACTTACTAATTCGGGGCCGTAGATTACGAATATATGATCGGATTTTTCATTAGAGAATTTTCCGCGGAAATACCGCGAAATGAATTTTCTGAAAAACAGACCCTTGGGAAAAAAATCATAATTTCCGAATAGTACGGCCTGGACATTTTCTGTTTGGATCATTCAGTAGATAAAGGATCCATATATGAGGGCAAAAATCAACAACACCTTACTCCGATATTTTTGGGCGGTGTGAACTTCCAAAATTGACCTATTTTCGTCCATTTTTTCACTCTAAGAGAAAATTTTCCCAAATTACGCCACTTAGGGAAAAACTAATTGCATATTCGTGATCAGCGATCTCGATTTAACTAGACACGAACTCCGTATCGATATACCATGAAAAAATTTTTTTGGGTCGGCACTTAGAAATATTTTTGACCCGGAATCGAAGGAAAATTCTTCTTTCCCGTCTGAAATCTATGATTTTCACATCTCGATATCCAAATTTTCCCTGATGATTGGTCGGTGGACGACGTTTAGATTCATGTATCTATTTCCTCTGTATCGCTATCCGTTCGGAAAATATTAGGAAATGAGTAAATCCGTCAAACGCCAAAAACTTTTCTCTAGTATCTAACCCAGGGGTCACCAATTAGTTTCATTGGAGGTCCGTTCACAAAATCTGTATATCTGTCGCGGGTCGTTGATAGCATTATGATGGCATAAGAATTTGACTAGCAGTTAATCTAAATCCAATATCTATAATTAGTAAATAAAACGAAAAGTTATCTGAATTTTTTTAATCAAGAATACATGTTTTCTGGAAAAATGGTCCGCAAAAAAAAGGTTCGTGATCCGCATCCGGACCGCGGTCCGCCATTTGGTGACCCCTGGTCTAGACTATTCGAAGACCCCTAGTCTGTGAAAGTCGGACCGGTTTCCATGTTACAAAACAATGAATGTGGGAGCGAGATAGCCGATAAGGGTTTTGGTTTTTTTTAATAAGTAGCAATTCTGGTTCTGATTAAAAAAAAATTGGTAGTGTTGTATCATTTTGAAAAGGGCATGAAATGGACCAGTTTTTGCGATTATTTGTCAATTCAGTCTGATATAATTTTTTTTCACAGCAGTCAGTCAAACTTAAGTTAACGTTTTAACTTCGGCATAAAATACAACAAGTTAGACATTTTTTGAAGGATTTTGTTCTAGTTGTCGGTGAAATTATTACTTCATTGTTCAAAGCAACTATTCAGGATAGCCTAGGTAAAAAAAAACATGAGTTTGAAGTAATTTCTAGCAATGCTAGGCGATAAAAGACCGAAAACTGGAGATTTTTAAAAAATACACAAAAGTGGTGATATCTCGAAAACCAGCGGACTTTTACTGAGGTCATGTTGATGCTCTCTGATAGACCTAATGCCAATCTATCTCCAGTGTCACTTTCGCGTGGTATTTTTGGGACACCCTGTATATCCGTGCCACCTTCTTCTTCTGTAAGAGATATCGGGTCAGTATATAAAACTACTAATGTTCACTCACATCAGACCGCAATAATTACAGGTTGTCATTGTCTGAAGAGCGATCCTTGGCTTTATTATCTGTATGTCCGACTGTCTGTCCATTTGTGCGCGGTCATTTAATACGGCTTATATATTATGAGCAAGTTACTTCTGGGAAATACAGCGTAAATAATATCAACGCCCAGTTTATTAACACTTCTCTCTCTCTGTTATTCGACCGACAGATTAACCGGTGGGGCACTTAAGATGGGGCTTATCAAGTCGCAAGAGATGCGCTCGTGAACTCGCTACTTTTCGATTCTGACAGTATCAGATAGATAATCAACCTGCCTTTTCTCAGTTGTACAAAATACGTTTTATCGGTTAACAAGTCGTGTTCACATTGAGAAAAATCCTACCTTCATTATTTCTTTATACAGTGTGGAACAGCCAAATGGAATAAATTCGATAACGGATAAATGAGAGCGTGTTTGGAAAAACGCTTGGACACGTCGATTTGTATTTTTAACTGAGCATTTTTGTCAAAAAAAAAAATTATATAGGGTGCGTCATGTGACAGTGGCCAATACCCACTTTCTTATTTTAAATGCAAGCCCCTGTATATTATTAATTTTTTGGATTCTTCAGAGAATTCTAGACATAAATAATGTCCTATACCTATCTTCAACTGTTTCGGAAATATTAAGTGTTTTCAGATTTATTACAAAAATTAACATTAAAAAATTTTTTTATTTCACAAATTCGCTACATTACACTAACAACCTAATAATTAATACTGATTATTTCTTAATAATTAAAAAAAAAACAAAAAAATATTAATGTCAATGTAGTAAATGTTCAAAATGCTCGCCGCGAACGTCTGAAAACACTTAATATTTCCGAAACAGTTGAAGATAGGTATAGGACATTGTACATGATTTATGTCTAGAATTCTCTGAAGAATCCAAAAAATTAATAATATACAGGGGCTTGCATTTAAAATAAGAAAGTGGGTATTGGCCACTGTCACATGACGCACCCTATATAATTTTTTTTTTTTGAAAAAAATGCTCAGTTAAAAATACAAATCGACGTGTCCAAGCGTTTTTCCAAACACGCTCTCATTTATCCGTTATCGAATTTATTCCATTTGGCTGTTCCACACTGTACACTGAGAGAAATGTTAGGGTTAATAATTAATAAATCTTTATTTGGGACAGTTTTATTTGTCATAAATAAATTTTATTAATTATTAATAATTATTATTAATAGTTAGAACAACTTGATATAAACCTTATTTCTCATAAATATTCCATTTATTTGGGCAAGATTTATTAATTATCAAACTGGTTTATTACCAGTAAATAAATGTAATCCAGAAATGTCATGTTCAAAAATATTATTAACTATAAACAAATAATTCATTTCCACCAAACAAATCTGATTTGAAGTAAAAACTGCTCTTATTTCTGTCAAACAAACATTTATTGAATTATGATTCAAGCAAGATTTATTTATTAATAATAAATCTTGATTATACTTGAATAAGTGTTTGTTATAGCTCGCATCCTGACCGTGTAGGTCGACGTACCCCACCCCAATGGCCATTATACCGAAATGCGAATCTGAAAACTTTGTGCGATCAGTCACATTTAGTAATCTTTAATTGGTCTGTTGGTTGTAAGGATAGTGCGTGATATATAGGTGAGAGGACAGAATGGTTGAATTCCAGACATTTTTGTTTCAAAATGGTTTGAGTCATTCAAACAGTACATTCGAAGGTAAGGCATAGTTTTCATATAAAATTTTTAATTTAGATTAGCTTAATCACTGACACTGATTCTCAAAATATTTTGCTCAATGCTACTGCATGATATAAATACTACTTAAATATATTTTCTTTTCCAAAATATGAAGTAAGTCTTAAGAAAACTTGAAATATGAGAAAATGAAAAACTTGCTGCAACAAAGTCAGGTTATTGATAATGAGGAATTCTTGATAATGGATTTCTATTAGCTGGAGTTTTCGGTCAAATTCCCTTGTGAATGTAGGTAAATGTTTCTTTACGATTAATCAAAGTTGTTAATATGTGTTTATTATCAGAAAAACAGTTTCGTATTATTTATTCATATTGAAACTTGGAAAACTTTTTGAAGGTAAAATGTTTTTTTTTCTTATTATTTTCCAGTAAATGCACCACCCCTATAGTGATAGTGACAACATGAGGCACCCTAGAAACTGTCTTCGCAATTCTTCGAAATGGCTCCTGTAGTTACATACCATCGAGATTTCTGCTGAATTCTGCACCCACAGAGATCAAGAAAGAAGACTACATAGAAAACTACCCCAAAATATCATATGGGAATTGTTATTATATCAATTTTAGAAATTAATTCTTTTTTGCAATATATATATACCTCAGTTTACATTCAACTAATATATTTATTTGAAAAATTAATTTCTTTCTCGAAAAAAACATTCATATACTGTACATAACTAATTATTCAATAAAAAAATTTTTATAGTGAATTTTTCTTTATTCATAGTAAATATTAATTTCTGAAATAAATTTTTTTCTGAAATATATCTTTGTTTATTATGAGAATATTGATATTCATTGAAAATAAATATTTTTTTCTCATAAATAACATTTAATTATTATAAATAATTCGTTATTGGATGAAAATAAACCTATTTGATGTAGTGATAAACTTCATTAGCTATAAATAAATCGTATATTAATAATTAATATATATTAATTTTTCACCTATATATATTTATTTTTAAAACTCAAACAAATTCATTATTTAGGACAAATAAATATTTATTACGCCATATATGAATAAGGGGTTTATTTAATATGAATAAACTTTATTATTTATAAATAAACTGTTCTCTCAGTGTATGTACTGATTAATGGCAATAAAATTTAAAGATCTTTGTATAGAAATATTCACAGTCGAAATTTGTGAAAACTTTGTAATAACACTTCAAATTTCACGCACATTTTTCCCCATATTAATGAAATTATTCACAGTTTTTCATTTTCTAAAATTTCTGTAATTTTCTAATTATTGTCGAAAATTACCTGAAATTATTAGGCACAAATTTGATTCTGTCCGACTGGCTCGCAATTTTCAGGGTAACTTGCCCATTCGAATGCGCCAGTCAAGTTCGTTAATGGGCATAATGGGCCAAACGGATTCGGAGTTATACCCATCTAAAATGTTGTTATTTCCTCAATAACTTAAGAAATACAAGTTCGACTCACTGATGAAGAATTCTAGGTCAAATTTGATTCTGTATGTGAATTTTTGTGATGATCGTATCACTAGAACATCTAAAAGAAATTATTAGAAAATATTATTCATCTCACGATAACTTGAGAACGGAAGTGACAGCGACTTGCTATTTTTAGGGTATATAGGTTGCGCATCCACATGCAACATTTGAGTTCGTGGCATAATCGTCCGAAAGGTTTTGGGGTTATACCCATCTGAAATTTTGTTGCTCAATAACTCAAAAAATAGAAATCCGATCCAGTTGAAACATGGTAATCAGTTGTAGAATGCCGACGCGCAAATTCTTGAGAAATTTCGTGAGAATCATATAACTGGAAAAAAAATCTTTATCTCAGAAACCATGCGTCCGATACCGCTGAAATTTTGCTAGAGCCTTCAAAACATAACTTTACAGCCAAGTTCCAAATTTGAACATGATCGGATTATATTGTTAAAGATCCGAGTAGCCTTGGGTGAGTTCTGTAGATGGATGGGTGACTGTTGCCACAATAACTTTCAAACTGAAATAGAGCTATTTGCAAATTTTCATGGTATGTTGCGTATCCGAACAGTTAATTTCGTTGTTGGTCATAATCGGCCGAACAGTTTCGGAGTTATACCCATCTCCAATATTGTTTTCTCGATATCTCAAAAAATACAAATCTGATTGAAATGAAACTTCATCACAAGTTGTAGAATACTGACGACAGACCTATGTAAAATTTTGTGAGTATTGTATTTCTAGAAATTTTGAAGGGATTAAATATTCTTTTGATTGAGAGCTTTATATGTGTTAGCAGAGGTTGGCGTAACGGGGTACCATACAATTCTACGTATGATACAACACTTTAGGGAAAAACCTCAACAAAAAAACCCTGTCAATTCGTGAGTGTTGTGATTTATAACTATTGTTTACAAAATTTGTTGAAATTAAAAATATTGAGAGGTATTTCTTTCTTCAATGTGGATTCCTTCGTCAAAAAACGGAAAGGTTTCTCCAAGATACCCGAAACTCAACCTGAAAAATGGAAAACAAAAAGGGAAAAACGTACAAATTAAAAATAATACATAACCTTTCAAAAGTCCCCTCTCACAAATATATTATATTTCTCTGTAACCGCTTGCATTCTCTTGATGAAGAATCGCCTCCGCTAGTTTTTAAAGATATTCACTCTTGTTCTTAGAAATCCCTTCAATATTTGAATTCAAATTGGAAAATGTTGCGCGTAAGGCCAGTAGGGTCTCTTTCAAAACCAGGACTGGCTAGTCCAAGCGAAGGTTATTCAGAACTTCAGATGTTCGAAAAAATATCATGTATCTCACGATAATTTGAGAACGGAAAGAGATAACGACTTGCAATTTTTAGAGTAGGTTGCGCATCTTCATGCGCCATATAAGTTCGTTAACAGACATAATCGACCAAATGGTTTCGGAGTTATACCCATCTGAAACTTGGTTTTTATTTACTCGATAACTCAAAATATACAAATGCGATCCAACTAAAACTCAAGAATATACTCGTAGAACGCTGACGCGCTAATTTTTGCGAAATTTCGTGAATATCGTATCACTGGAAAAACAATAAAAAATCATTTTTCTCTTCAAATATTTTACATTTCAGAAACTAAGCGTTAGAATCAGCAGAAACTCCGCACATAATTTCGAGCCACCATTTTATAATCGAGTACCGATTATCAGCTGGATTGTCTTTATATGAGGTGTGAATAGACAATGGAAAATGCGCGCAAATGCTCCCGACTTCGCGTGAGTGCTTATTTTAAACGGGTTTTTTATGCTACGGGTATTTACACATGTTATTAACAATATTTATTCTATTCTTGTTTCTTGCCATTCACACTTTTATTTCTTTATCTTATCTCGGCGTACAAACGTATAGTACCGAAGCCGTAAAGGGGCCCCTGTGGTGACCGCGGTAAGCTCGCCCTTTTGCGCTAATCGAATGCGTAAAGATGTATTTGCGAATGAAGATTTCCCATAAACAATTCACCAGCAACAATAATTCCCCGGTAATTACAGTTGGATAATTATTTCTGTTAATGAGGGTGGCATGAGAGCGGACCCAGATAGGTCGTAGGTCTTGGTTCGTCTGAGAGACCGCCGTGGTTACCTGCTGCGAATCGAGACTCTTCTCCTGTGGCTGCGATTTCTACCTGAGATCGAACACGATCCATTTCACCTGTCAGCGAAATTTGTTAGGGAACGAGAAAACTTTGATTTGCTTCTGGTACAACACGACGATAAAACCGCTGCTATCTGGAGACCTGGATTTATGCTACACGACCGGCTAACTCTTATAACACAAGCAGGATATGCGGTTATTTGCAGACCTGACTATCTGACTTTCTTGCGGTAGAAACCAGACCAACCAAATATTTTCTTTATTTCAGTATCGTAATGAGTTCACTCCAGCACTAAAAACAGTGCTGGAATGAACTCATTCCCGCATTGTTTCTAGGTATATTTTTCGTTTTGTGATAGTCAGCACTGAGATTCGATCCTATCAAATTTCAACACACGTCCTTTATTGTCAATATAAGATAATCTGTACAAGGTGAAATAATTGTTGAGAGGAAAGGTTTTAGTTTCAAAAAAATAAGGTACAAGAGATTTCCTTCTTGCTCATTTCAAATCATTCATGATATTAGGGAACTGTTAAATCTGATCTCCATGCTCTACGTACAATTCAAATTCCGTGATCTGTCAACTTTCGTAACAGTAACACCAACTGCAATACAAAAGTCACTAGGATGTATAATCGTAATTTTTCATTAAATTTCAACAGTATTTCACAAAACTTGCCTAAAATAGAGAAAATATCGTCTTATACTCGTTGCAGAAGGCAATTCCAACACTCATGCTTACGAAAAGTCGCTCCTTCATCGCTCGTTTTGGAATTTCGCATTCGTGTTTGAATATCAGCCCATTCTACAACTTGTTTTAGAATATACTATTCTCACACTTGAATTTTCAGTATGCCATTATTCCGGTTAGTTTACAGAATCAAACAAATTTTGTGAAATATTGATCTGACATGCTAGGAATAAAATTAAAAGATTGCACTTAACGTCTGGAGCTTTAGCGCGTTCGATCAGTTAAAATACAGGATGTTGCTTTGAGATGTACATTAATTTTAAACAAAGATTCCTCTCATCAAATAAAACACTTTTTTCATGAACCATTTTTCCAGATTATGCTCAGATAAAAGGATACAGCCTGCTGAAATTGCTAAAAGAAATCAGTTTTTCTTATGCAGAATTGACTTGGACATTCCGAATGGAATTCATTTTGGCGTTAAGTTTTCTATAAGTAAACACACACTCTCCGATTTACAGTGTTATCCTACTTCCACTGGTTTCCAAATTTATAGACTCGTTGATTCATAAAACTAAATAAAAGTAGCATAGGGAAAGCAAATGAAGCTTATCTTGAGACCTCATAAGGATCTTCAATCATTTTAGGAAATTAAATTATTATTCGTCATTTCACCTACAACGCATCGTTTTTGAGATATTCAACGTTGAATATTTATAAAATCTGAGTATTCACTTTATTTTGTTTGACATACGATGGCCTTGAATCGATGTAATTTCTACGTTACCACACTTGCTTTTTATCACAAGATTTAGATAATCTATGCTCCTCGATTTCAAGTATCCATAAGGTTATTTAGTTTTTTTACTGGTCTACGATATATATCAGTAGTATATCTAAATAGAACGGTGCAGTGTAGGATTGTATTAGCACATTGTTAAATCTTTAAACGCTTGTGACTTTTTACCAAAGCTGAATCTGGAAAAATATTAAATGAAAAATGAGTTTTATTTGATGAGAGGGACTATGGTTAAAATTACTGTACGACTTCAAACTAACCCTGTATATATAAATATACTCGTTTGAACTTGTGTTTGAAAAATAAGTAAGCGTTCGCAGATATTAGTGTAACGACGTACCATAGAATTAGATGTAGTTTAGGGAAAAAACCTCAGCAAAAAGCTCTGTCTTTCCATTATAGTGTTGTGATATGTAAAAAGTAAAATTGCTAAAAGAATAAGCTGATATATTAAATATTAAGGGCATCTCTTTGTTTAATGTCGATTCTCTCTTCAACTCTCATCAAGCACAGAATATTCTCCAAGGTACCTGAAACGCAACCTAAAAAAGAAAAAGACAAAAGGAGAAAACGCTCAAATTTAAATGGAATATTATAAGGTTGATCAAATAGATTTAAAATTCACTACCTACCTATTCTAAAGAAGATTCAGAAAATTCGTGAATAGCCAAATGATCTGTTCTAACCTCTAGGTACTTCCCCGCATTCACAACTAGGGCTCTCAACTGAGTTCTATCTGAAAAGCATGATGTTGCAACGACCATGACCTGTTCTTAAACGAATACATTTTCTTGGGAAGATCAAACCCCAAAATTAAATTAATCAAATAACTTAGGTTGAATTTGGTCAATTTTTAATATATATACTTATTCCTTCCAATCAAATGTACTTGTTAAGACTTGCATCTCTGAAATTTAATGTTTATATTTTTCAGATATGGCGAGGATGGAAAAGTCTCCACTCCTAGCAAACGGTTACAACCACCCTCCACACCTCGGTCACATGCAGTTTATGCAGATGCCACATCCCGCAGCAGCTCATTCGGCACTTCTTTCTCCCGCCATGCCCCATAACCTATCGCGGCATGATGGATCAGTAATCAAGAACCAAGGAATGCCGTCCATGGAGGCCATTGCCAGGTACGATATTACTCCTGTACTTAAGTGCAATTCTCCATATTAACTGATACTTAAATACAATTAATTCAATACATCTAGCATAACTTGGGTAGGTACTGGTAAAATTGATCTGAACTATTAAGTATACTCCTTAGTGGGCCATTAAAATTGAACGCACTGTACTGATTATATTTTTGCGCGTATGTTCTGGGGAACATCGCGTTATCATTTTGCCCCAATGTCTGTAACTTTCGAATTTTTTGACGAAAATGGTCTCAAACGATTTGGTTCGACTCCCCAATGAAGAATTCGAGGTCAAATTTGATTCTGTCCGGCTGGCCGTCCGGACGTTGCCACGATAACTTGAGAACGAAAAGAGCTAGCAACTTGAAATTTTCAGGGTAGGTGGCGCATCCAAATACGACGGACAAGTTCGTTAATGGGCATAATGGTTTCCTAGTAATAATTCTGTTTTCAACCAATATGAATCCGATCGAATTGAAACTTGGTGAGTAGTTGTAGAATATGAGCCTAGGCACGCTTGTGAAATTTTGTGCGAATCGTATGGCTAGAAAATTATTAAAAAATATTTTTGTTGTCACGATACCTTGAGAACGGAAAGAGATAGCGGCTTGAAGTTTTCAGGTTAGGACGTGCATCAGAACCCCACATTTCAGTTTGTTTATAAGCATAATCGGCCAAACGGTTTTAGAGTTATAGCCATCTGAAATTTGGTTGTTTTTTTCTCCTCATTAACTCGAAAAATGCTGAACCGATTGAATTGAAACATGGTCATTTGTTGTAGAATGCCAACGCGAAAATCCTTGCAAAATTTCGTGAGGATAGTACACATTTGTAGAAAATTTTTAAGAAATCATTGAAAATTAAAAAAAAAATCTATATATCAGTAACTATCCGTCTGAAATTTTGCAAGAGCCTCTAGAACCCAACTCTACTGCCAAGTTTTAAGTTTTAACACGATCGGTTAAATATTGTTGGAGATTCGAGCAGCCTTGTGAGAGTTCAGTAGATGGGTGACCGTTGCCTAGATAACTTTCGAACCAAAGGAGATACGGACTTGCAATTTTCAGGGTAGGTTACGTATCCGAATGGGAGAGTTGAGTTCGTTTTTGGGCATAATCGGTTTAATGGTTTCCGAGTTATACCCACCTGGAATATTATTTCCTCGATATCTCAAAAAATAAAGATTCGATCGAATTGAAGCTTAGTAACTATTAGTAGAAAAACATCATAAAGACGTGTTTAAATTTTTTGACGAACCGTATCCCTAGAAAATTTGAAAAAAATGACGAAAAAAAAATTTTTTAAGAACCGTACCCCTAGAAAATTTCAAAAAAATTACGAAAAAAAAATTGATTCAAGCCCTGTGGACAGAAGCTTTCTGGCGCTCTTGTTCAAACAGACAAATTATATCTCCGAAAGTATTGGTTTCTCAGAGTTGGGAATTATATCAATGGATTCTTATGATAGAACTGCACCATAAAGGAAATTCAATTCAAATAATAGTTTATTTATCAAAATTAAATGAGCAACCCTAGAATGAGGACTGCACGATGGAATAAATCAAATTCAAATAGCTGAATAGAATTTGACTCTCTCTTATAGAACAGGATGACATGTACGATTATGAAAATAGATTACATAATTATTCATAGATAGAATAATTATAGCATTCTGTGAAAACATAGGAGTACGATTCATTATTGAAATTTCGAAAAATCATATCTCCGAAAGTATTAGCATGTTAGAGTTGAAGATGATATCAATGGATTTTTGAGGTGAAACTGCATCTAAAAAAAATTTGAATTCGAAATATGTAATTTAAAAAAAATCTTTTTTTCGTTACTCCGAAACCATCCGGCCTATTTTACCCACTAAGGAACTCAACTGAGATATTTATCTCGCAAATCTACTCTGAACATTTCAACTGCTTGGCTCATTCTGCTCGAGAGTTATTGTAGAAACAATATATACAAACTAATTTTTTTTTTACACCTTACGGCTACCTGATGAATACAAAACTTCGCATGCGTATAAAGGTCATTATTATAGAATCTGACGATAAATTTCAGGTAGGTCGAGTGATCGATTTTGGAAATATTCATAAAAAATGTTTATACTAAAAATGGCTATAACTCCGAAACCGCTTGGTGGATTTCGCCCGTTAACGAACTCATCCGAGATATTTACGCTCCAAACCTATCCTGAGAATTTCAATCCTCTAACTCCTTTCGATCGAGAGTTATAGTGTTAACGACCGGCTGGACAGAATCGTATTCTGCCACGGATTCTTGATCAATGAGTCAAACCAAATCGTTTGAGACCATTTTCAGCCAAAAATTCGAAAATTACAGATATTTGGGCAAATTGATAAGCACTCTGTTCCGAGGAACAAGAGCGCCAAAAACGGACGGTTGGACACAGATTAAACATTAAATTCTCTATCATTAAGTCTTATGTAGCGATTTTCAGCTAAAGATAATTCGCAATATCAGGGCGATAATAGCTGAAAAAAAATTAAGAAAAAAAAAAATTAAATTCAGGTGGAATCAATTTTTGTCCAATACATATATTTCTCGTGGGATTTCTTCAAGGAAATCTAGTTCTATTAAGGAATACGAGACGTCGTATAAGTGTCATTTATTTGACCTCCTAGCCGAAATCACGCGTACCATTTATCAAATTAAAGCAACGTGCCTCGAAATTTTCAGACCTTCGACATTCCAAGATGATTCGACCCACCAAATTATTCCCAATGTAATCCACGAATGAGCTCGGTATCATTTAACCGTAAGTTAGAGGCCAAAAGAAGTCGGCTAATCTGCTTAAGGCGGTAAGAAGACGTACGACGTCAGTTCACCACCCCCTGGCACGCAGCTTAACCCCGGAGAATTCGTTTTCCCTCCCGTATTTTTCTCTTATTTAACTCGCGACTCCTAACAAGATTTCTCGGAAGCTTAATAGTGTATTGGGGTGAAATTTAGAATGCGAATAATATAAAAAACGTATTTGTTCCACTGTTCACCTTTTTCCAGGAGTAGGGGATGATTCAACCCCGTTGAGCATTTTGTCCTGTTGAGATTGGATTCGGAGGGTGCTGGATGGGAAAATTTGAATATGCGAGCAGTGTTTATGAATATTTATCACATTTCGTTTTTTCTTTTGAGGTCTTTCCTTTACTACTTTGAACTGTATGGGTAACAGAATTGTCTAGAACCTAAAACTCACCTATTTAATTTCAATTTCAATTATGATCCAAAATTTCTGTTCCATTTAAATTGATGAAATAATATATTTCTTCGGTTTTCAACAGATGGCGTTGTCAGTTAAACTTCAATGCTCTGACACCGGTTGATTGATAATTTGAAGACTATGAGACGGAGGTATTACTTCATGTATTTTTATAGAAAACAAGGTTCATTTTAATAAAAAAATATAATGAGTATTCAATACATCACCAGCAAGTACATGCATTTAGAAATTACTAAATACTATAGGTAAAAGAGAATGAAAATTTTGAAGATTTGTGTTCTTAGAGTAGAAAATTTTAAAATTTTGTAAATTAGAATTTGAAAATGTAGGCAATATTGGTTTAAAAATGAGGTCACATTTTCTGAAGTGGGCATGAATGAGGAGAAATTTGCAAAGTATCTTTTAGTTAAAAAATTTTACAGGTAAAGTGACTTGGATTGTTGGAGAAATTTTTAAAAATCATAATTAGAATCAGGAAGAGTGGGGATTGGCTATCTGAATATGTGGAAACTATGGAAACCTTAGCAAAAAGAGAGTGGAGTGGATTAAGAACCATCAGGGAGTAATTATAATCTCCTTATAATTAATTCATTTCCACTCTAAGAGGCAAATCATGAATTATAAATAAACAGAGTATTAGCATACAGATAAATAATTACTTGATTTCTTTTGACTGCTCGAAAGTAGGAATGGAAATATAAAACTGGAAAGAAAAAGCAAGTATATATGAGAATCTTTCCATAGACTGCAGACTAATAATGGCAAATTAGTGAAGAAATAAACATCTTCGAAGTTGCACATATTAATTAATCATTTCAAAAGGATAATTTTAGGTTAAGGATACTTCAATCATAGAATTTTATAATATTAGTTATAATCATAAAGTTTTATCAATTCTAAGATTTCTCCATATTTATAAAGTTGTAGATTCCAAAGATCTTTCCTATTAGAGCCCTCCATGAAACGTCCGAAAGAGTCCGAAACAAATAAAAATTATCTGAAATTCTCAATTATCAGATCATAACAGTATAAAATCATATCAGACACTAGCAGTAACATATTCTCATTAAAATACATTTTCTATGGCTATTTGGGCCATAGTTATGTAAACTTAATTTAAAAGCAAAGTATTTAGAAAGTACTGATTATACGGGGCGAATCTTCAAGTTGTACATTTTAACATTTCAACCATAGACTCTTACCTTCAAAAGAAACACTTTTTTCATTTACCATTTTTCCAAATTCGGATCAGGTAAAAAGATACAGGCTGTTGACATTTCGGATGAAAATCAGTTGTTATTTTGTAGCTTTGACAAACTTTTTCCGAATAAAATGAATATTGCTGTTAATATTCGATTTTTTGGCTGAAAATGTTGACAAATGACTAGGTTTGACTCACTGATGAAGAATTGGAAGTCAAATTCGAATCTGCCCGGCTGGCCGTCTGTTGCCACGATAACTTTACTTGAATTTCATATTTCAGAGACGATCTGTCACATTTCGCTGAAACTCCGCACAAACCTTCAAGCCGCGTTTTGTTTCCCTATATTTCCAAAAATACAGATCAATTCGAACTGAAAATAGACGGGTTGAAGGTTCATGGAGTATTTAGTTAGAGTATCTGAGGCGTGAATAGGCAAAAGATTTTTTTTTAAATAATGTTTGTAGTATGTCCTTTTTTCGACGAAAAAATTCCGATTTTTTTACTCCTATAGTTTCGAAATCCCAATTTGCCCCAAACACAATCTGGCAACGTTGATCTTGAGTAAAAATCATTTATTCAGAACATAAAACGTTGTTTTCGTACAGTTTAATATCAAGTCTCGTCTTATGATGGCGTCTTCAGAAGACAAGATAACCCCTCCGCACCGAGAAAAGGAATGTCTAAAACCGTAGATATCCATATTAATCATTCGTAATTAGTTTTCATATCTAATCAAGTCGTAGGGCACGAACGAAAAGGATTTGGATCGGATATTCGCTGCGTACCAGAGATTAATGAACAACTACACAACATATTACAGCGTTTTCGTACGAAACCGCATTGTAGAAGTTGATCGCATTCCTAGCGTCTTCGCAGTATTATAATTCGCCGTATGAAATATCGTCAGACTTACAGATATAATCCTGTTGTTTGTCCCATTAAATATTTTATAAACACGAACTACTTTCGGCACGGGATAAGATTTTAGACGAGATCTTTGAACTTAAATCCTTCAGACGCCGTAGCAAGACACGGCTGGTGGAGGGTGTTATGGGATTACTCCTTGAACATGTTATACATCATTCACGTAGTGGACTGGCAATTTATCTTGCTGAGAACTTGAATATCAAAGAAAACCGCGGATTTACAAAGTTTCCGGGGTGCCTCTCAACTTCCGATTTCGCTCTGCAAGTCGATCCGAACTGCCTTGTCTTGCATATTAAGCGTGCTGAAAACGTGTTGAATTGAAGAATCTAATTGGAGTTTAGCGTAAACAATGTCGGAAAGAGCAGAGGATTGAATAGTTCATTATCGATTTACTTTCGAACTTGAAAGTGGTCTTTTGAGATTACGGAAATTACTTCATTGGAAACGGAACAAAAGCACTGATTTATATGGGATAGTTCATGAAAATAAGTCTAATACCCTATAGTAAAGGATCAAAAGGGAGGTCGTCTTGTTTAACAGATATATTCTTTTGAACTTTAAGCCTTACATTCTTTCATCTTACAATAAAGCATGTGTATGGAAAAAGTATTTGTAGAGGTTAGTGTAACGGGGTACCATACAATTCGATGTTTCGAAATTTTGTGATTATCTTATCTCCAGAAAATTTAAAGAAAATTATTAAAAATATTCTGTATCTGAGAAACCATCTGTCCAATATCGCTGAAATTTTTCGAGGGCTTTCGACCCCTAATTTTACAGCCAAGTTATTTAAAATAGTTGTTTGTGGTCTGCTGTTATAGCCAGCCAGTATTAAATTGGAACTATGTTACATATCGCGTTCCAAATTGGCGGAGGCGCAGGTCACAATCATAGGCTACTCAAAATCAATTTGTGTTAGTATTTTTGTCCATGTATGTCACATGGCCAGCTCACGAGTCAAATACGAAAAATATTGCCTACCCTAAAGCACTTGAAATTTTTCTGATTCATGGATCAGGTTTTATTAAGTTTTTAAAAAAAGAAGAATCAGATACTATTAACAACGATTGGATATCTCATGTGAATACAGGGTGTTGAAAAGCAACTGCGAAAGATTTCAGAATGTGATTCCTTGGCTCGATTTTGTGGATGGGGTTGTTTTTTCAACGCCATGTAGATATCACAGGCAGTTGAAGAAATTGTGGTACTTCTACCATGCATAGTATATTACAACTATTCAAATTATATATGTTCGAGTATTTTGGTTCGGTTGATAAAAATTGAAAACTTAAGCTTGGGGTGTGGATTCAAAAAAAAATATATAAGAAACTAGTTCTTTTTTTGGCCAAGGAATTACCTCCTGAAATCTTCCGCAGTGGTTTTTTAACACCCTGTTTTTTAACCCCCAAATACAGGATGGGTCTTTGAGGTGTACATTAATTTTAACCATAGATTCATGTCATCAAACGAAACACTTTTTTTATTTAACATTTTTCGAGATTCGACTCAGGTAAAAAACTACGAGCATTTGAAGATTTCACAAAGTGTCACATCTGCATATATGTATAAATGATCTATGATGATTGGCAATGCGGTTTACACCTTGATTTGGGATTCTAATACTCAGGGACGGATCCATAAAAGTAGTGGAATTTCTTGAATTTCAGATTTGATAATTTTCAATGAAGAATATCTCGAAAACGATGCGTTTAAAGAGGAATGATAGAGAATATTTTGAATTTTTAAAACGATTGAATATTTTTGAAATGACTCAAGATCAACTTTATCTGCTTTCTTCATGCTAATTTCATTTATTTTCATGAATCCACGGTATGTATCACAGTTATAGGAAACTTCACACTAACATTCATTTTATTCGGAAAAACCAAGTCAATGTTACAAAATAACATCTATTTTTTTTTACTTCAACAGGCTGTAACTTATTACCTGAGCCAGATTTGGAAAACTGGCGAATGCAGAAAGTGTTTCATTTCACGAAAGGAATCTATGGTGCAATATATGACAACTTAAAGACTCAGCCTGTATATTAGACCTGAAAGTAAAAATCAAAGTTTCTGAGTTCTGGTCTGTAGGTACTTTTTTCGGTATAATTTCTAAGAAAATTTGGCATGAGAAGATAATACTCTACCAATAAAAAGTGCGAAAGCTCTGTGGACAGGAGCTTTGGCGCTCTGTCAAACTATACTGAGTAATTATTCAAACTTTGACAAATCCAATCTCCGAAAGTATTGGTTTCTCAAAGTTGGGAATGATATCAACGGATTCTTATGATAAATAGAACTACATCATGCAAAATTATATTCAAAACGTAGTTCTATGACTCACCACATATCTTGGAATTACATACATGAGCAAATTATAATTAGAGTATTCTATGAAATCATAAAACAACGATTAATTATTGACATTTTTAAAAATCATATCTCCGAAAGTGATATCAATGGAATCTTATGATGAAATTGGATTTTGAAAAAAATTATTTAATTTGAAATTTTTAATTTAAAGAATATGTTTCCGTTACTCCGAATCTACCAGGCCGATTTTGCCCTATAATGAACTCAACCGAGATATTTATCTCCCAAACCTACTCTGAGAATTTCAACTATCTATAGCTCATTTCGTTCGCGAGTTACCGTGTTAACGGACGGACGGCCGGACATAATCGATTTTGAGCACGGATTATTGACCAGTGATTCGAACCAAAACGTTTAAGACTATTTTTAGCCAAAAATCCGAAAATTATAGACATTTGGGCAAATTGATATTCTGAAGAACAAGAGCGCCAATAAATGGGGGACGTCTTGACCGGATTTGATCGCCAAACACTAATTAAAACAAAACTTTAGCTATAGCTATATGTGCCAAAATTATAAAAAAGAAATACAAATTTTCTGATTCTTAGAATGGGTTTTATTAAGTTTAAAAAATATGCTGTCGCACCCTGTACCTACCAAATGTGGATGTCGCCAAGGCCAAGCTTCAAGTCGCCAGCAACTGGCTCTATTTATCGCCGCGTCGTCGTCTTTAGCAGGGTCTGGCAAACGTGCGGATTCATCCAGGACCTAGATAATGGTCCTTATCTATTCCTCCTCGCCCGTCTCAACGATCCGTTTTCATATATGCTTGTTTACACGGTTGTACGAATCGTCATTATCATTTCAACGCTGGGCTGTAATTAAAATGCAAATCCGGCCGGACGAATGCGTGTACACGTCAAGAAGGAGCATCGTGATTAATTCTCCAGGTAGACCGTCTAGCTTGTTCGCCTCGCATTTGTCTCAATGTTCGACACATGAATAAATTGAATACGAATATTAATTTACTGGCCCATTTGTATTGTATGCTTTATGAGGTCTCGGGTTTCCATTAGACTCAGAAGGTTGAGGTGGTATGGTTCTACTTGATTGTATCGATTAGTACTCTTCCTTGTCGACAGAAGATCAATCCGCTGGTTTCCTATTTGGCAACGGCATTACATAAGTTTTCAGTCATACATAGATTCCACTGATTTGCTGAATATCCCGAATAAACTTTTTGTCTACTTTCGACCCTACGGGAAAAAACTATAAGGTCAATAATATCTGCTGATGATCGCAGGGGAAAGGTGTGTTAAAAGTAACAAAACATATTCGATATTTCATAACATTTCCATGAATAATCAGAGCAGATTATTTTTTGTTCGAAATGTAATCTACTTATTCGGCTACATATAAGAAAATATAAAATGGAACATATTATATGTAATTCATATTAGAAATATGCACTCTATTCCTCGGAACTGAGTGCTGATCTACTTGCCCAAATGTCTGTAATTTTCGAAAATTTGGCTAAAAATGGTCTCAAAAGTTTTGTTTCGACTCAATGATTAAGAATCCGTGGTCTAAATCGATACTGTCTGGTCGGCTGGCACAAATTTCCAGTACACAATATGTAATCCATACGTAAGGATCTTATTTTATTCTTGAAAAATTTCAATAGTCGTATGAAACGGAAAACCACGACAACCTCCATATTGTCATAGAAATACCATAACAAACGTAAATTATACAAAAATAACATAATTCCAAAGGATAAAGAAGACAACTGTAAAAATTTAATGAAAAATCAAAAACGTCAGGTCTAGATTTCAATATAGAAGCAGGAAAATCGTCATTACTTTTCGGCGAAAATAGCTGTATGGCTGGAATTATCGTTGCCTCTATAAGTTAACAAGTTGAATAATTAAAATGTGAAAAATTTTTTTTAACTAAAAATAAATTATTTCACAGGTAGTCACAAGAGTTGATATTTAGTGAAATATATTGATCTCTATGTAGATCTTTTCTAATTTTTCGAATTAACACTTCATAAAAATATGTAACGAGACTCTCGGGTTGCCCTGTATGTGGTCTCGGTATCGCCTATAATATTTTTCAAAACGTCCCGTCTCCGTCTCGTTTCGTTTTTCCGAGACGAGAACGAGACGAGATGAGAAAAATCTCGCTCTCGTGTGAAGCCCTATTCCGGGTTATAAACCTTTTTGATTATTAAAAAAATTGGTACAAGCACTGACGTGAAGTCAGGAGCTTTTGCGCGTATGTTCTATTGTCCATTCTCCTGCATTGGACACCCTTTATCGAATTTACCTTGGTAAATTATGTTGTCCATTCTCCTGTATTGGACACTCTTAATTCGAATTTACCATGGTAAATTCGAACTAAGTGCTCGAAAGTTATCGAGGCAACGGTCACCCATCTACTGAACTCGCACAAGGCTGCTCGAATCTCCCACAATATTTAACCGATCGTGTTAAAACTTAAAACTTGGCAGTATAGTTAGGTGCTAGAGGCTCTTGCAAACTTTCAGCAATTTCAGACGAATTGTTTCTGATATATAGAATTTTGTTTTTCTATTTTCAATGATTTCTTGAAAATTTTCTACAAATACTATCCTCACGAAATTTTGCAAGAATTTTCGCGTTGGCATTCTACAACTAATAACCATGTTTGAATTCAATCGGTGTTGTATTTTTCGAGTTAATGAGGAACAAAAAACAATAAAATTTCAGTTGGGTATAACTCTAAAACCGTTTGGCCGATTATGCTTATCAACAAGCCGCTATCTCTTTCCGTTCTCAGGTTATCGTGACAACAAAAATATTTTTTAATAATTTTTTAATAATTTTCTAGAGATACGATTCTCAGAAAATTTCACAAATGTGCTTATAGGTTTATATTCTACAACTATTCTCCAAGATTCAATTCGCTCGGATTTATATTGCAAACAAAATGATTACTCGGAAACCATTCGGCCGATTATGCCCATTAAAGAACTTGTCCGTCGGGTTGGTATGCGCCACCTACCCTGAAAATTTCAATTCGCTAGCTCTTTCCGTTCTCCAGTTATCGTGTCAACGGCCGGACGACCGGACGGCTGGCCGGACAGAATCAAATTTGACCTCGAATTCTTCATTGGGGAGTCGAACTAAATGGTTTGAGACCACTGTCGTCAAAAAATTCGAAAGTTACAGACATTTGGGCAAAAGCATAACGCGATGTTCCCCAGAACATACGCGCAAAAAATATTGCCTGAATTAATGAAATATTTCATCATAAATAAGGTTAAAATCGAGTTGTTCCAATTATTCCTAATATTTTTGAATAACGTACAAAATTTATGTATGACAAATAAACTTCTCCGAATAAAGAATAATTAATTATTAACCCTTACATTTCTCTGAGTGCAATTGAACATGACCTCGACAACAATAAATACTAGCTTACAGCATGTATATCCAAGAACTAAATGATTTATTCGTTTCAGAGCTGGTGTATGGGAAAATTGTAGAGCTGCGTATGAAGATATCGTCAAACACTTAGAGAGGTAAGCTTATTTACATTTATCAATGGTTGATAGTCGCAGACGGTCGCTCATTTCCATCTGATACGAGCGGAAAAACGCTGATGTAGCCCCAAACACATCCGCCGATTGAACAGCAAACAATTAATCAAAAATCCGGACAAACAAGAGCCCTCCATTTTAAATCATTCACTGACAGAACCATCAAACGTTAAAATGGAGTACTCGACCACTCAGTCGATGCGCAAATAAATCTGCTAATTTGATTCATCGGTATATTGCCAATTAAACAGGGCGTCGAATTTAAACGAACGAAAATTCGTCGGCCGTAGCCACATCGGCATTTGTCAGCTGTCAAACGATTAGTCGGCTTTCCGGGGTCGCAGATCACTAGATCCCCGGACTAGCGGTTGACGTTTCAATGATTTGTGAGCGGTGGCGCTACGCGAAAGCGTACACGGTATCCTGCATAATTGGAGATTCTCTGGTCTGGTGCAGGAGACAATTGTAGAGGATGAACGTGCGTATGCATTTCTTAGCCTGGGTTCATGACCTGGAGAAGGACGTTAGGTGGTGGCGGTATAGACCACATTAGTTAGGTTAGAATCATTCTCTTGGCGGGAGATCCATATTCAAATTTTTTAACAAGGAATTTCAACTTTGAGATGAAATTACCTTATTTAAAAGAGAATGTTAGTACATAGACATCAAGTATTGGGTACCTTCATCATTAGTGCATGTTTTCATGATATTTCTACATTAAAATCTACTTCAATTTATTCTTAAATCAAAATTGAAACCAATGTAGTTCGAAAGATTACCGTATGTCGTAGATGACTTCTGTTGTGCGTCATTACAAGGCCGATTTAGGGTTATGTTATTATTTTTGACTGATTTCGAGTGAGCTAAGACATACGTCAATCGAATTTGGTGAACACTTTTATATTTATTAATTATTTTGGAAATATACAATGTTGTTATGAAAACTTGATTCTAGATGGTTGATAAAGGTTCATAAAATCTATTTCAACCGAAATAAACCCTAAGAAATTATCCAAAGTATCTAAAAACAGGCGAGAAATTCGCGTAAATTTTAGGTCCATAAGAAATGCATGGGGAATTCAGTGCTCGGATCCACGGATGGATCGTAATTCAAATTTCCCTCCTTACCTAACTAATGTGGTCTATTTGCATATAGTTTTTTACGTATTGTTCTGTGATTGCGATCTGTGCTTCTTAAAGTGCATTTTATAGTTGAACTGTTCACGAAGTTATTAAAAACAAGCAATGACGTGAGGTCAGGAGCTTTTGCGCGTATGTTCTATTGTCCATTCTCCTGTATTGGACACTCTTAACCGAATTTACCATGGTAAATTCGGAGTGTCCAATACAGGAGAACATGCAATAGAATTCACCACGATTAAGAGAGTTCAATACATGAGAATGGACAATATAACATACGCGCAAATGCTCCTGACTTCACGTCAGTGCTTGAACCAAAATTTTTTTTTCGTATTTTTCTTTCAAATTTTCTAGGGTTACGGTTCTTACAAAATTTTACACACTTCTATATGTCGATATTCTACAACTAATTACCAAGCTTCAATTGGATCGAGTCTATTTTTTTATCGAGGAGGTAATATTCCAGGTGGGTATAACCCCGAAAAGACAAGAGGAGAAAGACGAACAAATTAAAAATAATACATAACCTTTCAAAAGTCCCCTCTCACAAATATACTCCTCTGTAGCCGCATGGATCTCTTGAAGAAGAATCGCCTCCGCTAGTTTTTAACGATATTCACTTTTGTTCTTAGAAATCCCTTCATTATTTGATTTCCAAAAGGAAAGTGTCTTAGCTCAGAAGGCCAGGAGAGTATCTTTTTATTCAGAACCTCAAATGTTTGAAGACCGCTACAGGACCCTAATGTAGGGCTATCGTCTCCCATAGAAACAAGCTTCACTCTCTATTGTGCTATGAAAAATCGGCCCGAAAATGTATGTTAGAATTTAACATGTCATCATGACATGGTTTGGAAGGTTCCCGCAAAATTTCAGCGATGTCGGACAAGTGCTTTCTGATATATAAATTTTTCTTCAATAATTTTTTTAAATTTTCCAGTAATACGATCTTCACGAAATTTTGTAAATATTTTTGCGTCAGCATTCTAGAACTAATTACCATGTTTGAATTGGATAGACATCGTATTTTTTGGGTTATTGAAGAAATAATAATCAAATTTCAGATTGATATAACTCCGAAACCTTTGGGTCGATTATGCTAATTAACGAATTTAAATGTAGCATTCAGATGTGCAAGCTACCCTGAAAAATGCAAGTCCCTATCTCCTTTCATTCGAGAGTTATCGAGGCAATGGTCACCCATCTAGCTACTGAAATCATACAAAGCTGCTCGGATCTCCACCAATATAGATCCGATCGTGTGAAGACTTGGAACTTGGTTGTAGAGTTAGGTTCTGAAGGCTCTCGCCGAATTTCAGCGATCTCGGACGAATAGTTTCTGATATATAGAATTGTTTTCAATGATTTTCAATGATTTTTAAAAAATTTTCTAGTGATACGATCCTCACGAAAATTCGCAACAACTTTTGCGTCGGCATTCTACAACTAATTACCACGTTTGAATTGGATCAGTTTTGTATTTTTTGACGTATTGAGGAAATAACAAAAAAAAAATCGGATAGGTATAACTCTAAAACCGTTTGAACGATTATGCTCATTAATGAACTCAGAATCCACATTCGGGTGCTAAACCAACCCTAAAAATTGCAAGCTGCTATCTCTTTCGGTTCTCAAGTTATCGTGACATGAATAATATTTTTTAATGATTTTTTTTTTATTTCTTAGTGCTATAATGCTCACAAAACTTCACATACAACTAATTACGAAGTTTCATTTCGATCAGATCTCGATGATCGATGAAAACAAAATTAGTAGGTAGTCGGAAACAGTTGGGCGGTTATGCCCATTAATGAACTTGTCCGCATTTGGACGTGCCACCTACCCTGAAAATTGCAAACTCTTTCTGGTCGAAAGTTATAGTTGCAACGGCCGGCCAGCCGGACAGAATCAAATTAAACCTCGGATTCTCCATTAGTCAGCTGAACCTAATCATTTTTCGGCAAAAGTTCGAATATTACAGATATTTGGCAAAATGATATCACGCTGTTCCTCAGAAACTGAAGATTAAATCTGAGTTCGACCCTCTTAGGTTGAGTTTCACCTTTTAATAATGTTTTCGTTTATTATTGTCTTATGGAAATGTTTTGATTCCAACATGTGCACGTAGACACTGAATCTCATTTAGTGAAACTCCTGCAACAACAAATAATCAAATGAAGAAAATATCCGGTTATCGATACAAGCTCCGGTTGGCGCCTGTTTCCACGCAATACTGCAATTCATCATCAGGTTTCATTGTTGCTTTAGCAGACTCCTCAGATTTCGCAAAATATTTGATCGTTAAGGCCTCGATTTGTTCATAATTGCGAATCGATAAATAATCCTCATGTTAGTTAGTCCGGTTAGATATTTCAAGACTTAATCAAGCGACCCACGCCCACTAATAAATAAGACCCTTATTGTAAAAATAATTATTATAATTCTGTGTCAATTAGCGCATCTTCTGTGGATGCGATCCGATCAACGCGATGATATATGGACTGTATGAATCAAGCCTGATGAGTTTTTATGATTCCTTTTCTTCTGCGGCCAGTTTAGTACTTTGAAATATGATGTTTGACATTACGAATTTCGTGTTCGACTACGTAGGATTGATACATCTTTGAAGCTATTAGAACGGGTTTCAACTGAATTATTATTTTCATTCCGTTCCTAAGAGTAATTTGTCCATACTTGTGGTGTACCTATTACCCGCTTTTATTAAGTAGTTAAGATTTTTTTAATGGCCCAAGGACATATCCTTGTAGTACCCCGAAATAATACCCTGAAATAGGTATACTATGGAGAACCCTCAGGAATGTATCAATCCAAAAAGTTCCTCCAGAACTTTGACACTGTCAGATCTAAGAAATATATAGATCTCAGTAAAAACATGCTGCACCTCCTCACTGGATTCCTCACAGGGCACTGTGGCCTTATTATGATGAGATTAGGGCTAGCAGAATCTGACGAGTGCAGATTCTGTTGAGAGGAGGATGAAACTCCTGATCATCTGATTACGAAATGCGTCGCCATCTCAAACCAACGCAAGGAATACTTTGGGCAAGAAATCCACAGGAGCGAAGACATAGCCTCCTTGAAGCCATCCTAGATACTGGAGTTCATTAGAACTCTGGAACTGGAAGGCGAGCTCTAGATGGTGATGACATCGACAGCTCTGACAGGGGGGCACAATAGACTTTAAGGTCATAGTGCAACGTTAACCCTTACAACAATATACAATATACAATATTGAGGATTGATCGGCATTGAAGAATTTTCCAATGGTACGCATGTGTAGCATGAGAAATGAGCTTATACGTTGAGCGAATAGACTAATCGAATATGATTTTCCTGGTTATAAATGACTGGATGCAAATTTCAGGCTTTCTCCTTCGGATGATACCCATCCGACTCCGGCGTTACACAAAGCTGTCCACACAATTAACAGAGCGGAATTAAACAAAACACTGGCCGATTTAAATTCGAATTAAGGGCCGAAAATTAATTAATCTCCGTCACAACAGGGACTTTGGCAATTAGGCTTGTCACAGTCGGGCCGAAACTTCTTCCTTCGTTTCGGCGTTTATGAATATTAATATAGCCTTATAAATATCAGTGATAACTGTAAGATTAACGGATGTAAGGTTCATTATTAACAGTAACAGTTGCGAAAATTTCAATAAGGCCGTTGTTTCTTCTGTTTTCCGAGCGACTGGTTTCATTGTAGCCGGAGATGGTCGGGGATCTCTCAGATGAAGGAGAATAATGGACCCGATGTACATTTCAACGCTTTGTCAAAGAAGGAATGTTTCGTAAAATTTTACATTTGGTATGCCGAATCATGAAATTATTTTCTCTATTTCAGTATCGTAATGAGTCCATTCCAGCACTGAAAACAGTGCTTGAATGAACTCATTCCCGCATTGTTTCTAGTTATATGTTTCGTTTTGTGGTAGTCAGCACCGACATTCGATCCTATCAAATTTCAACACACGTCAATTGACAATACAATATAATCTGGATATAGTGAAATAATTGTTGAGGAAGAGCTTTATTTGCTTCATGGTACTAGAGATTTTCTTCTTAATTTGTAATCATTCATGCTATTAGGAAACTGAAAAATTAGAAAATTACATACATTTGTGTTAAATGATGTAAGAAAATTTAAAAATTTGTCGAAAAAGAAAAATAGAGAATGAATATTTTTCGATAGGAAAATAATGTACCAATTTAAAATTTCCAAGAATTTATTGGTTATATTCTTCTTATGTATCACAATTTGATCTATTCGTATATCATGAATATCTCAGTAAATAAATGATTGAAATAAAACAGCAAAATAATGATATTTAATTCGTTTGATTGAAACGATCGAATTTTCGCGTATGTCGAAATTACCCAGTATATTGAACCGAGGGTCAGTTCAAAGTGGAATTAGGGCTTCAACACTCTACATCAAACCCATTAGCTCTGGCGCAGACACGCACATCCAAAAGACGCAATTATCCCAATCGAAGCGAACAAAGAGAAATACCTCGCTCCTGATGTCTTGGGGTTCTCATTAAACTGTAATACGACACGTTACCAAGACATTATCAAAGTCCAGATCGTAATGTAGGCAGTAGCTTCGCAGCCATTGCATTAAACAATATTACTGTCTATATCTTGATCAAGTTTGGAGTCTGGAGAATTCACTTAGCAGCTCCATACGCAGTCTAAGAGAGCAGTTCAGATCTTATCTTCCTTCGCTAATCTAATATTATAATTGCATCCCGGAGAAATGCTACATCCAGTTAACAGAATCCCGGTTAACTGTTGCCTATGGAAATACTCCTCTTAAATCCGGGAGTTGGTCCTTCCAGATGGAGATTGGGGTACGTCGTCAAGTTCGGGAAGATCTCCTGGGGGATACATTGAAATCTCATTCCAGAAATATACCTGCTAGAGGTAATTAGTGAAAGAACCGTTTCACGGTATTGTTCTTGGGACTTCCTCTCGCATTATACGGGGGTCCTACGTAATTGAATAATGAAAACGTTGGACGTCGTTGCCTGTTCTAATGACTTCGATGCCTCCGAGACATCGCGCTGTCGTTCGGTTGCTTCTTTATGAGATTTGAATTAAGACGTGGGGAAGTTTGTGTGCCCCACAAGACAATTTTTAATCTTAATCAAGTTTATTTCGTCCTCCCAAATTTGATGGTTAGGGTTAATTATATTCAGATAATGATTCTTAGGAATAGAACATCCTACATATTCTAACTGAACCTCAAAAATGCTCGAAGTAGTCGTACGAATTACGAATAATTTGATGAATCACAAAAATTATTGAAACTTTGAAAAATCATATCTCCGAAAGTGTTTATTTGTTAAAATTGAGAATGATATCAATGGATTTTTGTGATTTTTGTAATGAAACTGAATCTTTAAAAAAATGTATTTGAAATTTGGATGTAAAAGAAGAATCCTTTTTTTTCGTTACTCCAAAACCGGCCGATTTTGTCTAGTAACGAACATAACCGAGATATGTATCTCCCAAACCTACTCTGAAAATTTCAACTATCTAGCTCATTCCGTTCGAGTGTTATCGTGCTAACGACCACGCATTCTTGATCAGTGAGTCGAAACTGCCAAAAATTCGAAAATTGGACATTTGGGCAAATTGATAAGCACTCTGTTCCGAGGAACAAGAGCAACAAAAGGATATAATGTATAAAGTCGTAATCATACTGTATGCGTAGAGTATTGACATACATATCAAAATACTGTCTTAAAAAATCGACATTTTAAGAATTCAAAATGCATTCATACTTTCGAACTCAAAAATATACCAAAGGGAGGTCAAGATATACAAATTGAAAAAGTATGTATTTTTCATGTGAAAAAAGTGCCACTTTCAAATGTTTTATTCTATTCGTGTGATTCTGCACACACAAAAAAGACAAATTCTGATTAACCTATTTACCAATGCTTAACTGGCGCCCTCTATGAGCAACGGTATAATTGATGACAGATTCCCATTCATCATGTTAAAATACATAGTAATACCAATATGTATTTACATTGATATTTGGAAATTAGGTGAATTATGGGGATTTCTAAAAACCAAATTATTGACTTGAACAGGGTATACTACTCTCCAGATTTACTCTTCCCAAAAAGTCATCCTGTATATAAACGCTGATCCTTTGAATCATCGTTTAGACATATATAACATTCTCAATGAAATCTAAATTTAATGGAGTGCTTGAAAATGAACAAGGTCTATAATAAACCTAATGATGGAACACCTTGAAAAGTCAAATAAAATTAAATAACTCCTCTTATAATTTTATTCTTCACTACATTTATAAAGGATTTTAATAAAATATATCTGATCTATTCTTATGTTTTCTCCTCTTTTACTCTGTACTTTTACCTTGTTTTATTATTCTGGAAGCTGTTTTTGTTTCACATTATCTTTTTGTTTTTGTGGGTCTATATAGATTTAGTCACAACTCGTACCGTTAGTTAATGATAATAATAATAATATTCAATAAATTTATCTGAAATACTAAAGGAGAACAGCTCTAGATCGACCGGTCTTCTATAATTTGATTTTTGAATACTTTGTACGTAAACTGCGAAAATCTCGACACCTGAAAAAGGAATATTTTAGCTGCACGACTCTAGAGGCATATTTTCGAGAAAATAATGAACCTAAATGAGCCCTAATTTGTCCGAAATAATTAGTTCGAACGATGACGGAGTGACACGACATTAATATAAATTGAAGGCGAAATGATGAAAGAATGTTATTTCTTGCACCTCATTTGATATATTCCTGTTTCATCGACCGACTAATGACTTAAACATGTCATTTTTTATGGTAGATGATCTTTTTCAGCTCTCATTCTAACCGTCGTTTTCCGAATCATCATGGAACCTGTTCTTCAATCAGATAAATAATCAACGAAAGACCGATCCGTGAGATTAATAGGTGGAAAGATATTCGTCTCAAGGGTGATGGGGTAGGAAAGAAATATTAGGATCTAACGCACCGAAATGAATTCATTGAATGAGGATATTTTCGACTGGTCAAAACAAAGAACACGATATAAAATTCCAAATATTTATAAATTATTAAATTACATCAACCAAGAAGGGAGGTCAAAATACTGTAATATCCATCACAATATCTTTTCAATACTGGGTGAGTCTTAAATTTAATTCTGTCATTAAAAATTTTTTTTTTCATTTATCATTTCTCCAGATTCAGCTAAGGTAAAAAGATACAGGCGGTTGAAATTGCAAAAATATACAGTTTTACAAATAATATGAGGTATATAGGTAATAATTGATTAATAATGAAATGACAGAGAACCGAAAATTAAAGGTTCAATTAAAAATACAAAAATATATTTGTTTTAAATAATACATTATTGTAGTAGAAACAGAAGAAATACAGAGGTACAATTCAATTGTTTATAACAAATTGTTAATTGAATAAACAATGAAAATTGAGATAATAATATTGAATAAATAAGTGTAAATCGTATATAATTTTTCATTGAGTTAATATGGATTTGCATCAAGTAAAAGCCACAAGCATTAAATAATAATATTTTTTTTTAATATCAAAGACCAAGATAAATAATGAAATAAAAAAAAGATTCCTTAATATTAATAACATGTTTTAAGCATTAACATTTTTTTTTAAGGAATGGTTTCTTTTAATCATAATTTATGAAAGATTATGTTTCCAAAAAAAATCAAAATTATCTTATGAAAAACACATTTGTTAGACAATTGTTTACACAATAAGAGATAAAAATTATTAAAAATCAGTTTTGAGAAGCTTCTCATCATGAGGAAACGGATCAATTGAAGGATTATAAAAAAAAGTTTTTTCAATGTTTAATTAAGCTTTATAATGTTTATAAAAAATCGAAGATTAAGCGTTTTTTAATTTTTCCAACTGGAATCTATACTAAGGCTTTTGAAAAATAGCTCCACGAAAAGAAAACATTCTCAGATTAATAGTTTAACAATTATCGCACACGCAATGTTCGTGCTACAAAAAAATGATAATTAATTAATGGATAACTAATTGAAAAATTGCGATAAACATTTTTAGACCAGGGATAATTCTCCATTGTTCTATCCTGTAGTCGCCTGATTTTTTTCAGTTCTTCATTTTCATATTTAATAAGTTTAAATAATATTTATTCTTTAAAGGAAGTGGCTTGCGCTAGCCGGAGTACGGTTTTCGGACGTATTATCAACCCTCTGAGAAAATTATAAATATCGATCATAGAGTTCCAGAACTTGAGACATTTTTTTGGAAATTTCCTCCTCTTTTCGAATCTTTCTTCAAATTTGAAAAATCTGGTATAGTTTTTGAGATATACGCAAAAAATCAAACCCCCTTTTTTTTTACTTAATTGTTTATGACTTTTGCAATTTCTACATGCCATTCTGAATCGAAAGACACCTCAATCATAATTTTCGGAAAACTATAAAAAGTTTTAACCTAAAAGGTACTTATTGACTATACTATAAAGGCACTTGTTGACTATACTATATACTGGAAACAATTGACGGATATTCAATGAAAATTAAGTAAAAGTTCAGTGATTCAATCTTATCTTTTATGAACATAGTTTTTTCCCTGTGTTGAAGGAAACTGTGGAATTTAGGCTAGGCGTACATTATGTTTAATTTCTTGAATTTCAATCAAAAAATTTCCTCAAATTTCGAAATTTAATCCAAACTTCAGTCGAAAAATCAGTACATTCCCCAACAAAACATATCGTACGAAAATGTCAAACGACACGATAGCGAAGTAAATCAGAGTGAGTAGAGCAAATTTGAAAGCAGCCTGAAGGCTTGCATAGAAATCTAAGATAAAATAATTTATCCTCCAGTTCCTGCAGATAATTCTCAATTGCAATTGGCTGGCTCAAGGTCAAACACTTCATAGTGAGATGTTCTTCCGATATATTCATCTAGTATCATAGGCGTCTATAGAGAGTATGTAGGAGGCTATGATAGAATTCAATTGGATGAAAATGAGTCCGAATACGATCTAGGTAGCATAGATACATATTAGAATGACAACATTGGATATCATTGTTTTGCAAATAATAAAAAATGCTTACGCCGCAAGAAGTTGAAATTCTTGTTCTCCGAAGAAGTGGTGCAGGTCTTCTAGACTAGCTGCACTGGTTCAGCTTCAGCTGTGTTGTATGTTACCAGTTTCATCGAAGATATAAATACAAATAAGATGCGTGAATTATCATTTTCATCGATTAATTATAATAATTTTCATACTTTGTCATCATCACGTTGGATTCTGTAAAACATAACCTCCTTCCTCGAACGAATGAGGCGAAATCTGATTTGTGGAGCCGCCAACACGCGAAAAGAACGAAATGCAGACAGACTCCTGCGGTTTGCCACCGTTGTTCAACTTACGGTATAAATATTTAAGAAGCGGTAACGTACTGCTAAAAAGAGCGTTGCACGCGAATCGTCAATAACAATAATTAACTAATTGGCAGATTTACATATCCCCATATATCAGCAGGTAACAATAATTCAGTAGTAATTGGAAACGACACGTCCTCTCTTAAGGTTGTCCGATAAAAATTGCTTTGACGACATAAAACTTCTCGATATACCTTCATCTGAGGGTCGAACTTCATTTTTGTACCGAGTTTAATTCATTTCTGTATTTTCTTTGTACAGTTCTAATTCTTTGGACCCTAATCCGAAATTTCTACAGCATGTATATTACCTGACGATAAGTATTTCGCAAGTTAAGAAGTGAAATGATTGAAATTTGAAGACAATCATTACATACAGGGTGAGTCTTTGACTTGTACATTAATTTTAACCATATTCTTATCATCGAATGGCGCTCTTTTCCTCAGAGCAGAGTGCTTATCAATTTGCCCAAATGTCTGTAATTTTCGAATATTTGGTTAAAAATGGTCTTAAACGATTTGGTGCGACTAGAGAATACAGTCCCGGGTTCTTTTTTCGATCCCGGGATCGAAAAAAGAACACAGTGCTTTTCTCGTCAAATAATCTTGAACAACTTTTAATAAGATTTTGTTAATATATATGAAATTCTCTGTACATGAAAGCCGGCATTCATTAATTCACCTATTGTTTTTGTTGAAACTGTAGTGCACTCAATTGACACTCATTCACTATATTCAATTATATTTATAGACCATAACCATAACACTTTTCCCATAAGGAAACTTGAATAAATTTGGTAGTTTTGGAAATTATATAGAAAAGTAGAAAATGTTAATTGTATATGCTTAATTTCATTAAAACTATCTGGCGCCCCTCCTATGCTATTGAGTTCATGATTTCAGTTTAAAAGTGTAAATTAGTAAAGAATCCACCTCTTCTCCACTAGAGCTAAGCCGCGAGTTTTCTATCTTTAATTCATGTTACATCTTGAGAATTTTAGAGAATATTTCATATGTGTAGAAAACTAACGTAACATAAATAATTTTTTCGATCCTGGGATTACCGGATTCTTTATGGACAATGCCGGGACTATCCCAAGATTAGACTATATGGTTCCTAAATGATCTCAAATGGAAAAAAATTGTGTGATTTCTTTAAAAGTGTTTATAATGTAAAAGAACAAATCACAAACAATAATAAGAATGACTCAACAAAAAACTATAATTTGAAAAAAATAATAATGGAAAAACTACTTTGAATTTTTTAAATTTGAATACAAATGATAAAAAGAAAACAAGAAATGCTTTCCTTATATCATGGGCCGTAGACACATACGAATTGAAGCTACAATTAAAATAAAAACACATGTGTTTTTGGCGCTCTAGTTCCTTGGAACTGAGTGCTTATCAATTTGCCTTAATGTCTGTAATTTTCGAATTTTTCGATGAAAATGGTCTTAAACGATTTGGTTCGACTCACTGATCAATAATCCGTGGTCGAAATTCATTCTATCCGGCCGGCCGGCCGTAGGCACGATAACTCTCGAACGGCATGAGCTAGACAGTTGAAATTTTCAGAGTAGGTTTGGAAGAAGAATATCTCGGCTGAGTTCGTTATTGGACAAAATCGGACAAAATCGGACAGACGGTTTCGGAGTAACAAAAAAAATTTTTTTTTTACAAAACAAATTCCAAATTAATTTTTTTTCAATAAGCAGTTTTACCATAAGAATCCAATGATATAATTTTTAATTCTAACAAACTAATACTTTCGGAGATATGATTTTTCAAAATTTCAATAATAAATCGTATTTCTACGCGTAATGTAATGCGTAATGTAAGGCGAATTCTCCGTGTGGACGGTACTACGAGCATTACATGTAACGCTAGTGTACCGTCCACACGGAGAATTTGCCTTAAATTTCGCCTTGCATTACGCGTTACATTACACCCGTCTGGCTTTAGTGGTATGAACTATTAAATTATAAAAAGAAGATTTTATTTTATTTATAGTTTATATTCTAATGAGATAAGTTTTCAAATAAAGAAGAACAAGAATAAATCTCGAGTAAATAATATAACTAAGGAGTAAAGCGGAGAGAAAATTAACAAGTTCCGAAGAGTGTTCGTTTCCATTCTGGTCAGCTTCACGACAACGTCTGCCTTTTTACCTCTTAATGATCAGAATCAGTCTCATCATGTTCGCCACCATTAATTACGATTGTTTCACCCCCAGAACCGTCAAATTTCCCCTCTCACGTGGATGCCGGATGATGTAGCATTTTAAGATGTCGGCGACATTAAAAAGCAAGAAGTCATAAGCCGTAGATGACAAATGATCTTGGAAGCTATCAGAACGTCGAGAAGCGTGTGTCGCCAAGCCGTTGGGGGTGCGGAGGGAGAAACGAGGGTTGATTTGAATAAAAAATAACATTCGCGAAAGTTAATAAAGGAAACGTGAACGGCAATCTGATTTCGGCTGATGCGAGAGAGTGCGTTCAGCTTTTATTTTAAAGGTGTACGATTAGTTTTTGACAACGAAGATTTTAAATTGGGTTTTAGTACTTCGGAATACATTTTCGGAATGTAATTTGTCGCGAAGCGTGGAAAGATTCGCATTTGTTTTAATGGGACCGTCATTTTGTTTGAATGGTTTCTGATGAATAAAAATGAAGGTTAAAAATCCATTCCAAGGAAATATATTAGTGCGCCTTAGTGGAATTGGACAAATGATGTATTTTCTTTGAGCTTATAATTTTTCTTTTGATATTTTGTCGAATATGAGAATCAAGAATAGACCAATCAAAAAAGTTCGAACCGTATCTTTAATATTAAGAAGAATAATGTGTGGTCTGAATCTCGAACGAAAATCGACATCAATTTTAATTAATGACTACTTAATAATAATGAATACTGAATTAATTAATGATGTAGGAATTAGATATTTTAATTTTTGTACCGGTTTGTAAATGTTAAATGCTGCCCCGCAACCTTGAACACCCCTGGGGCAGTTATGAATGAGTAATTTTAAATGGGAAAAAAACTGTATATTTTATTAACATGTACTTTGCTAAAGAACTAATGACAAATATTTTAAATGAAAGGTATCGTTTTGGATCAAATTAACAACAAGAATTTTTTTTTTAATATTGAATCACTTAGTGCAAAAGCTAACAAACATAGCTTACATATGTGACACACTAAAGTAATTATGAAATTAGTACTAATAAAATGTATCAAATAAAACATAGCATAGTTTCCTATCAAAATAATAATACTTTCAATATTCATTTGCAATAAAATAAAAAATTAAATTAAATAACGCGGTGTTCCCCAGAACATACGCGCAAAAAGTGTAGTTAAAAAAAAAATAAGTGTGCCAAAAATGATTAATCCGAAACCATCAGAACGGTTATACCCGATAGCGAACTTATCCGAGATATTCATTCTTCAAATCTACTCTGAAAATTATATTATGTCAATTAAAACTATTTCAGTTTTGGTTTTACTGGAGATCTGAACCCAATTTGATTAACTTGCCAAAGTATATTTTTCCATCATTATATCATTATAACCCAAAAACTCAAATATCCTATATTCCTCATAATTCTACGATAGCTGAGGTTATTTCATTGGTCATTTTGCATTCACTCATACTCTGTTTTCTAGGAGGGTTATTTAATATCATGAGTAACGAACCAAAAATAAATATGACATGTCTCTTATAGGTAGATAAGATGATATGTATGAACACAGATCATGTAACTCATAGATACAATCATTGCAGCATTCTGTGAAAACATAGAATTACGGTTTATTATTGAAATATCATATCTCCGACAATCTTAGGTTTTTCGAGTTGAAAATGCTATTATTGGATTCTTATGATGGAACTGCATCTTAAAACATTTAATTTGAAATTTGCTGCACGATATCCATAAATGCGAAAGCCATCACGAAAATAATTAATTTATATTCTTGTTTTCCAGACATATATACGGCAAGTTTCATATCAGTAAAATTTCAGTTTTTTCACCTTGTAATCGAAATATTAATATCGCATGATACCGGATTTTAGTGCCGAGTTTAATGAATTTGCTTTTACTGCAGGCTTAGTGGAGCTTATAATACAACTCGCATTATTTTTTTGCTTTTGGATTCTGTGTTTTCCTCAGACATATATCAGGAAAAAATTATTGCAGTACGCAAGCCTGGTCACGTTTTTTCTGACCGAGAAAACACTGGGTTGTGAAATATATAACCCAATCAAGATTACACAATGGAAACTGATGAGAAATAAGAACTTTATGACAGATTTATACCCTCAGTTCACTCGCTAATAGGATCTGGCGCTTGCAATAGGAGCGTGTCCCAAATTTCGTTCTATGAGGTCCTAGCACGCAATATACCTTTTGATCGTGTAGTATAGATGGCGGTAAAATTAGTTTCCTCTAAACTCACCGTATATGGTCGATACAAATTATTAACATCGGATAATCATCATGTGATCGAGGATTGGGAATTATAAATTGAAACATGCATTTAAATGTCTTTCCCGTATTCACTGTTGCATAAAATGCTCATGTATTCAAGAATTTCGTTGTAACATACGTTCGTTATACCCGATGAAACCAATTTACTCGGAATGATTTATAGGCAAGCCCGTGTGTAATTATTTTCATCATAAGAAGTGATTATTTCGTATTCGATATTATTAATGGAACTCTGATACATGGCAATGAGAGAATTACTTTGTGATAGCATCTTTACTTGTGGAGTGGGATTTCAACGCTTTGTTCGCACGGAGGAAAATCAACTAGTGGATAGTTAACACATAGGCTGATAGGTTCCTGGTGTTATAGAGGAAATATACATTTTTCTGTTCGATACAATCATTACAATACTGGAGCAATTCGACAACATTCTTGAAGAACGATTTATTCTAGGCGTGAAAATAGAGGTTTCTTTCAGCAATCTCATCTGTTTTTTCATACCAATATCATATAGATGTGAAGTTAATTGAAAATGTATTAGCGGGAAATTCCGAAAAAGGAGCAGAATGGTATATTCTGAAACAAGTTGCAGAATGGGCTCCTATTCAAACGCCTTCTGCAACGAGTATTCGACTATATTTTCTCTATTTCACGCAAGTTTTAAAATACTGTTCAAATTTAATGAAAAATTCGGATTAAACATCATGGTGACTTTTTTATTCTATCTTGGCAGTTGGTGTGACTGTTACGAAAGTTCACAGATCACGGAATTTGAATTTCAATCGCACTTAGGGCATGGAGATCAGATTTGAAACAGTTTCCTGATATAATGAATGATTAAAAATAAGCAAGAAGGGAATCTCTAGTACCTTATTTTTTAAAGAAAATAAAACTTTTCCTCCCAACAATTATTTCACTATATCCAGATTATATTATATTGACAATAATTTATGTTTGTTGAAATTTTATAGGATCAAATGTCAGTGCTGACTACCACAAAACGATAAATATAACTATAAACAATGCTGGAATGAATTCATTACAGCACTGTTTTCCATTATGAAGACTCTATAGGCAGGAACGCTCTGGACTTGTTGAACTGTTTTTAGTGCTGTAATGAACTTATTTCGATACTGAAATAGAGAAAAACATGTTAGTGGCACTTGCCGACATGTGTTTCTGCTTATTGGCTTCTTCTGTTAATTTATATGTAATTTGGTAGAATCATTCATTATTTACGTATAAGAGTTTCACAATTTTCACTTAATTTTCTCTGAAGACGTTTTAATAATTCCTAATATTTCGGATCATTCCAGTTCTTGTAGATTTAATTCCACAATGTTCACACCATCGAAATCGTTCAGATGGGGAGAAAACTCATTCAAGAAAGATCATTTGTATAAGCACATGTTCTCGCAGCAATTCGCCTCCAATGTCACGCCAATCTCATAAAAAGTCCCCTTTAAGCCCTGACAGATCCTCTCGACGAACTGCAAACGAAAACTAAGTTAGTCATTTGTCACGAGGAAAGCGCTTTTCTCCCGCTCTGGTCCCAGATGTACGAGTCCCAAGAAAAAGCGTTTTAATTCAGTTATTGAACACATTTTTTGGCCGTGTCGAGATATTTTAAAAATCATCAGTAAGCCACCAACAGGGGCACAAATGGGAGCAATAAAATGTCAGAATGGTTGGGGGAGCTGAGTATGCAAATGGTGGAAGATGTCGAATTAGGAATGAAGAATTTTTCAAATTCTCCATTAAATATTTTTACTCATTTCTGTACATATTTATTCTTAAAATGGCCAAAAAATTCCGTAGGGCAACTTCATTTCAATCATCTGTGCATACATAGATTAATGATCACAGGTTTATACTTGAACTAAATGATTCTTAAGATAAACGACACTATTCTAGTTTGAGTTCACTGTGACCTAATTATGGACACTACACTAGTTACTACACTCTTGTGCACTAAAACACACATTTGTAGTGGACATGTGTGTAGTTACTAGTGGAGTGTTTATAAAGGACACTGGTTTGAAGTACCTCTTTCGAGTAGTCCATTTCAAAAAATTCGTACTGATCACTGGAATAGTTGATGGAAATTGAAACTCAAATTGCCTTTCGACACAGAAAATATTTGATGAAGTTTTGTACGTTATTTTGAATAAAGGTGCATATTGTAGCTTTCACGTTGTAATAAATTATTAATACATTCAACAAAATAAATGGATTTACATGGATTTACACAGAAAATTACTAGAAATTAAGGATACATTTTAGAAGCCATAGATGATTGAACCCCCAAAAAAAAATATGAAAAATTGAAAAATTTGTCTGCAGTTAATTATCAAGTAAATCATCCTGACACGATAACATATTAATTTCTTGTTTTTTTTAATAAGGAATGAGGAATACTTGAAATTTTCACGTTCAGGTTACATACATACAGTCGAATTCATAGACTATTCGAGAGAAAGGAGCATTCCATTGTTTTTTTTTATTTTCTTTCTTTCACTCTGAACAAATTTATGATTATATTAAATAGTTTGTTTTAATTTATTTTAGAGTTTGGCAGAGAAACCCAGAAAAACTGTATTGAATGATGAATACTCCTCCCAATGGATCCTTTAATGATTTTTTAGAAAGGAATCTTGTTTAGATTGAAAGATGTTGTTTTATTTGAGTCGCGCTTTGGATACTGAAGTTGTTTTGGAATGAATAAGAAGGTTAATCTGGGGAAGAAAATTGATTCGGTCTGCCTCGAGATTACTTCTATCCGGAGTGCCACAGGGTGGCACTCTGGGACCCAACTTGTTCAAGCTAACGGTGGATGTTGTGGTAAGTTTCCTTCGACAGTATGGAGATATTACACAATATTTTGGTGACATTTCTGAGGAAATAGTGTTGGCAAGTTTGCAGTCAAGTCTCAGATCTGCTTGTTGACGATGTATACTGCTCCGAAACTGGCTTCGAGGGATTTCGCGTTGCATCACCTGGGGTAGTTAGTTGAGAAATATCGACACAAAGACTTATGCAAAATTTCGAGAGGCTCATATTACAAAATTTCAAAAAATCATTGATAAAAATTGTGTTTATCAGGAATTTTGTGAGAGCCTTGAAACCTTGATAATACAGCCAAGTTCCAAATTTGAACACGATCGGATACATTTTGTTGGATATAATGGAAGCCGAGCAGCATTGAGTTCAGTAGCTGGATGGATGACCGTTGCCATGATAATCTTGTGAAAATATTCAATGAGTATAATTGGACAAACTAGAGACAATAATTATTGTTCTATCATAAAACTCGATTTTTTATATCGGTCACCAAACATCGAATTATCTAGTTTTAATAGGATATGACAATTAATTTCATGCCCCTGATGGATATTCACAACGATAAAATGATTTTAAAACCGACGGCTGGTGGTGGTATTGTAAGGGATTTTATTATATTTTGATGTCGACCATTCCCACAGAAATGCGTTATATGAAACGGCAATTGATGAACTCAACAATATAGAAATGGGAGCTGCATCAGTTTCATTCTCTTTGAAATGAGTTATTATCATTGGTACCACCGTATTATAAAACAACAAATACTGAATATTGATGATATATCCTGGGATGTTCCCCAATTGATAAAAATAATTTATATGGAGGAAATACATGTTTTAAGGATTTTCTGAGCATATGTCCTAATAACTCTCAAATACAATTTTTCTCTTTCCCTAGCTCAATTTAAATCTTTCGTGAAAACGATCAGTTCAATCAAATACTACGCTAAAATGACTAAATAAGTGACTCGAACGCTAGATAATCTTGGTTCATCCACGTTCTAGAGAAAAGCGTGCTATCATTCTGCCCAAATGTCTGTAATTTTCATTAATTGTTTCCCCATATTCGAATATTTAAAATGAATATACAAATCTTGATGTTAATGATGACTCATTCGTTCTTTCGACGAGTCGAAGCTATCGCTCTTGATAATATGTTGTTTCAACAGGACGCTAACAATAACGATTTCTCTTGAAATGATTCCATGATTGCATGGGATAGTTCCTGGTCGTATTATCAATTTTTTTCTGGATTAAAATATGACGCTCTGTTCGAAAACTGAATATACCGCCCGAAGTATCGAGTTCATCGGGATGACCATAATAAGTTATCTTCAAATTTAACAACAGATATGAGCATCAGAGGAAAAGTCTCATATCTCATTCCAACAATAAATTTCCTTAAATTCGTTCGATGTTAAATTGACAAAAGGGTGAACCCTCTTCGTTACTTCCTTGCCCCAACTCCCAGCTGGACTAATCATGTCGCATGGCTTCTCCGGTTTCCTACGATTGGGTACATTGCTAAATTAGCCTCATATCTCTTCATCGAGCTTGGAAGGGCATCAGAGAACGTCTCATTAATTTTTCGATATGCTTTTTGTCCCTCGAATTCTGGATAACAACCAAATCGCAGCAATAACTCGTCCAAATCGATAAAAAAAGGAGAAGATGCTTCGTCCGCTTCTTCCAAGTACACTTTCGTGAGTGACAGGACTTGGCAGTTCTGAGATTTAAATTATTTGAAATTTCAGAAGTAAATACCAGTTGGAAATTTGATTTTCACAATAATTGCTTAAATATCTAATCGATCACGATGAAATCTGGTACTAAATTTATTTATCAAGATTAAATGAACAATCTGCAATGATTCAACCTCGTGGAATGGGTTGTTGCAACTTACACTCGGTGCATAGTTTTCACAACTCTAAATACCTAAGGAAAGTATCATGGATGTGTCTAGAGCAAGGCTGGAGACAATCATAGCAAATTGTCCATTTATTCCTGATATTTGAGTAGGTAGTGGATTACGAAGAAATTATTTTAATAGTTCAGAATATATTAATAAAATACTATCTTCTTTTCATAATTTAAAATTTAATAGTCCATACCACTAACACATTATTTTCTGTATTATGAAACTTAACTCAAGAAAAAATGATTGATACACAAATGTAGATACATATTTCAGTATTTTTTTGCTAGCAAAATTATGAAAATACTGAATATAGGAACATGTCTCACTTACTTAAGGAAGTAATAGGTAATATTAACCTCAGTGGTCAACGAACAGAAATTTCTTTTGATGATTCCATTATGTTCTTCTTTCCTATTGCCTCCATAAACTACATCAAAACAGTCTTGTATATATTCACAAATTCAAGGATCGAATACTTGTTTTCCAAGAGAAAATAATATAATATAATAGCTAGAAAAGATGATATTTATGAATAGTGATCACAGACAGATTCTGTGTTCACATTCTGTGAATACATAGAACATACGATGTATTATTGAAACTTTGAAACATCATATCTCCGAAAGTATTGGCTTGTTAGAGTTGAACATGATAACAATGGATTCTAATGATGAAACTGCATCTCAAAAAAATTTGAATTCAAAAGTAAAGTAAAAAAAAATATTTCTTTTCGTTACTCCGAAAATATCAGACCGATTTTGCCCAATAGTGAACATAACCGAGATATTTATCCCTCAAACCTACTCTGAAAATATCAACTGTATAGCTCATTCCGTTCGAGAGTTATCGTGTTAACGGCTGGACGGACGGCCGGACGGACAGAATCGATTTCGACCACGGATTCTTGATCAGTGAGTCAAACCAAATCGTCCAAGACCATTTTCAGCCAAAAATTCGAAAACTACAGACATTTGGGCAAATTGATAAGCACTCTGTTCCGAGGAACAAGAGTGCCAAAAAGACACTTTTCCATGATAAATCTAATTAGAAGAAGTTGTAAAATGATTTGATCTCATTGTTTGTTACTGAGTCATTTCTCATCAGAAACAAAACATTGCAGTATACAAAGTTTAATTGGTCAAGAAAAGGTAGAATTAGTATATTCTGAAGAGGGTATAATAAACCCTCACCATATTTGAATCGCTCTTTTGGTAAACCCCACCTGTCCAGAAATCAACATTTTGAAAAACTGTTTTATTTAAAATAAGTTTAAATCTGTCAAAACAAGTATTTCTATATCAACTATATTGATTTAATTGTTTTGATAAGAGTTCAAGTCGTTTTTAAATATAACAAATTTTTCAGATTTTCTCGAGATAGGTATTGTTTTATCCACATGTAGGGTTTTTAAAATAAGCAATACATTTGCATAATATTACACTCAAACTTCGAATGGGTATCTTTGAATGTATGAAAAGTTATTAATTGCTAGTCACATTCCACATAAAGGCACCGGAAGACAGTGGCTTTGTATGGTCTGTGAACGTTTATTTCCCAGCACTAAAGCGCTCTTTTAATTGCAACAACATTTCAGAGATTCTCGACCTCATATCTCGACTAAGGGCCGAATCTGAGAGGGTCCAATTCACGTATATATATATGCACGTAAATTACATCTTGAATGAAATTCGAAACTATGCCCTTTCTCATCTCCTTTTTCCGGCGATCTTATATTAGAGGGGTTTTCCAGTGGAACAGATGCGGAATAACATCGTTATGCATTTGATTTGTTGCAATGTTTCCTTGGTAGGTTGGCAGAGGAATTTGGATTAAAATAAAGCCGTGCTTTGTTGAATTATATTCGCTATTTTATATTGATGTTCATCGCAAGATTTCTCTCGTACAGAACGATGGAAGATCTAGTCCTAGAAGTGAGGGAACACGAGAAAACAAAATTTCGAATGTTCGATGAGCCTCTTATTTCCAAAAATAATTTTCTTTGTGGAACGTGAGCACTTGGTTGAAAAATCTTTCTATTTCTGTCTTGAATTTAATGGGTGCTAAAACAATTGTTGCTGTCTTGGCTTATTACGATATTTCTTGAATTTCTTATGTAAATACAACAGGTTATTGCAATGATTTATATATTCTAGTTGTGTTCCAGAGAAATAAGTGGTATGGGGTCCCTCAGTGCCATGAAATATTCTTAAAAATTACTAATAATTAAAACGAGATGTGAAATAATAATATTAGCTTTATAATAAGAAATCACATTTGAAAAAGGCTATTCCAAAAAGAACGAAAATTACAATGACGTAGTGACGTCAAGAATAATAGCTATTAAATCTCAACCTCCCAAAGCAATAAAAGCATTCGAGAAAAGCACTGAAGTGAAGTCAGAAGCCTTTGTCCGCATGTTCCATTGTGGTTTCTCGCCTCATACGAAGTCGATCGAGTTGAAATTCGGTGGTCGATTGTAAAATGGTGGCTGGAAGTTATGCGTAGATTTTCAGCACATTCTGATGAATAGTTTCTGAAATATAACATTTTTGAAGAAACAAAATGTTATTTCCTTTCTAGTAATTCCATATTCACGATGTTTCGCGAAAATTTGCACTTTAGCATTCTCCAAGTAATTACCAAGTTTTAATTGGATTGCATATGTATATTGTGAGTTATTGAGGAAATAACAACAAAATTTAAGATGGGTATAACTCCGAAACCGTTTGACCGATTATGCCCAACAACGAACTTAACTGTCCTATTCGGATGCACAACCTATCCAGAAAATTGCAAGTCGCTATCTCGTTTCGTTCGAGAGTTATCGTGGCAACGGTCACTCATCCAGCTTTTGAACACAAACAAGGGTGCTTCGCGCTCCACTAATATAGATACATCGTGTTCAATTTTGGAACTTGGCTGTGAAGTTAGGTTTTGAATCTCCCAAGATTTCAGCGATATCGCACAGATAGTTTCTGAGATACAGCATTTTATTCAATGATTTTTTTTTTAATTTTCTAGTGATTCGATCCTCACGAAATTTCGCAAATATGTGCATGTCGGCATTCTACAAATAAATTTTTACTACAACTATTTTTGAGTTAATGACGAAATAACAACAAAAATTTCAGATGGTTATGAGGATGGGTATAACTCAAAAACCGATTTTGCCCATTAAGGAACCTAACCTTGTGAAAATTGCTTGTGTAAAAAATTCACGAGTACCTAATGACGTATTGACAGGCAAATCAAATTATGCTTTCAGGTTGTAATGCATTATCCAAAAATTTTTCACATGCGAAAACCACACCAATATATCTCACATCAAACAAGGGTGATGCGTACAAATGATGTCTGCGTAGAAAACGAGAAAAATATTCAACAAGAAAGCTTTATCAGGTATGAAATTTTCAATTTCATAGAAAATGTGATTGATTGGTCGAATAAAGCGGAGCCGACTGGGATGCTTCCCCTGTTTTTCGGGCAGATATACGTGTTTGTGTAAGTTTCTTACGTGTGCGTTGACGCAACCCCCTTTTGATAAATGTTCTCTTGCCGCGTGATCGACTTGGATCCGAACCGTTGCAAATACTCCCAACCAGATAAAATTGTCGGTTGAGACATTCAGAAAACGATTTGTTTTTCGATCTGACATCCGATGTGGACTTCAGAAACATCCGTCTTATTTGAGGAACCCAGAGGATGAAATGGAACTCGGCGTTTAGGGCGGAATTCTTCCAATATAGAGCGACCAAAAAAGCTGGTCCACTTTCTCTTTGGTATTTTTCTGCTTTCTCTAATATTTTCTACAATATAGATGCAATCGAGCTCAAATCTAGAACTTTACTTCAAAATATGGATTTGAAGGTTTTTTTCAAAACTTCAACGATATAGGAGGGATAATTTCTGTTTAATGTTTTTTTTTTAATTTTGTAATCAAGCGTTCTTCCATGGAGTTCAAATGTAAAACTTCGCAGTAAAATTAGGTTTTGAAAGATTTGACAAAAAATCAGCAATATCTGACGGATAGTTTCTGAAATAAATAAATTTCTAAACTAATATTTTGTAATTTTTTAGTCATACGATCCATACGACAGTACTGGTGTCTGTATTTCGAAACTAAATATTCAATTTTAATTCAGATCAGTATTTTTTGAGTTTTTGGGAGGACAAAATTTCAGATGGCTAGAACTCCAAAACCACTCGGCGCATTTGAACTTCAAATCTACCCTCAATGCTCCAACTAATTTATATCGAGAGTAATCGTATTGGAAACGCTGGATTTTTTCAATGCTTCATCTAAATCTAGTTATTTTTCTACATTTTGAGTACTATTTCTGAATACGTTCAATGTTTTATTAAGAACCACTAAATTTCAAAACATTTCCAATTTTATGTCAACGTTTGATTTAGTCTCGAGATTGCTTTTAATCTACACCATTAAATTTCAACCCGTTTGAATTTAGATTACGTTAGATTTTTAGTACCTCTGAAATTAAACAGTGAAACTATGTCACCCATCTTCCATAGCTACAGAGCGGTGAAATCGACAACCCTTATTTTATTTTCCAACACAACACAGGGTTCGAATATTATCATTAATTATTACAGCATTCTGTGAAAACATAAAGTACGATTTATTATTGAAATCTCCGAAAGTATCAGCTTGTTAGAGTTGAATATGACATCAATGGATTCTTATGATAGAACTGCATGTTAAAAAAAATTGAATTTGAAATTTGTAATGTAAAAAAAATCATTTTTTATGTTACTTCGAAACCATCAAGCTGATTTTGTCCAGTAACGAACTTAACTGAGATATTCATGTCCCAAACCTCCTCTGAAAATTTCAACTGCCTAGCCCATTCCGTTCGAGAGTTATCTTGTTAACAGCTGGACGGACAGAATCGATTTTGACAACAGATTTTTGACCAGTGAGTCGAACCAAATCATTCAAGACCATTTTCATCTAAAAATTCGAAAATTACAGACATTTAGACCAATTGATAAGCACTCTGTTCCGAGGAACAAGAGAATATGCATTGAAGAGACGGTTTCATTTGAAAACTTTTTTTCTTTGTTCATCTTTGTCCCACTTTGAAAAAATAGAAGTAATTCCTCATCAAATCGTCATCTTTGAAGCCTCGTAACTCCTCAAGGAAGCGTCTCGGACATACTTCCATAGGAACATTTCTTTTATTTTGAGATTCTTAACCTACATCCAAATTTATTGCCATTAATCCCTGTATAATTGTTTTTGTATTTGATCAATTTTATGATATAATATAAAATAGACTTAACGGTTTTTCCAATCAGTAGAAGAAACTACTTCCATTCAAATAGAATTGCAACCAATTAATTACGAATACTTCACCCAAAGAAAGCGACGACAGCAACTCGGCGACAGCATCGTTGACAAGCAGCTTGCACTGCACCAGGGGACCGCCGAAGAAGTTGTCACTGCATGATTAATGACCTCATTTCAATAATAACAAACTCTAATACACCGGTATAGCCACCTCCTTTTCTTGGGTCGGAGAGCTTTGCAAGCTTGTTTGTCGACAGACACAACACGTGGATCGCAGGCAATTTGCCATATTAATTAAGTGAAATTCATCAAGGAACCTTTTAAAAATATTGAAGACAGGATCTGCTTGGGTAGAATATTTCACGCTTCTAAGATCGAGTTACGTATTAAAGCATTAATCAGTGTCACTTAACCGCTGAAAAAATATTGCGGTTCGTGTTAACAATAAACAAATTCTAGCTTAGCCTTTGCAAGAAACTGAAAATTGTATGTAATGGTAGTCTTAGTCAACTGATCAAGTGGGTTGAAGAAAACATACGAAGTATACAGAATCTTGTTTTCAATACACCCACGTTGAAATCACTTTTTTTGTTGGATTTGTACACTTGTTGATGACAACTGGTAAATATTTCATTAATTTTGTAGGGTAAGGAGTTTCACCATTATTTTTGTTATTTATTGGAAAAGATGAATTTATTGAACAAATAACTTCCATTGAATTATTTTCCAAAATTTAAATTGACTTTTGAATAGTTTGGTTTGTAGAATTATCAGAAATACACTCTTGTCCACTACTGAAGTACCTATTCAGTGTCATAACAATAACAAGAAATAAAAATCTGGGAAAGCCATGTGGACAGGAGCTTTTGCGCTTTTGTTCAAACTTTGACATATCATATCTCCGAAAATATCGATTTCTCAGAGTTTTTGGAATTATATCAATGGATTCTTATGATAGAAAATATCATAAAAGAAATTGAATTAAAAAAGTGTGAAAGCCCTGTGGACAGGAGCTTTGGCGCTCTTGTTCAATTTTAATAATTCGTATCTCCGAAATTATTATTCTCTGGGAATGATATAAATGGATTCTTACGATAGAACTGCATCATGAAAGAAATTAAATTCAGACCGATTCTCCCCAATAAGGAACTTATCCAAGATATTCATTACTCAAATCTACTCTGAAAATTATATTATATCAATTAAAACTTAGACAATATTGCAGTTTTATTTTTACTGAAGATATTGTGAACCCAATTTGATTATGTACCTTACCAAAGTGTATATTTTCATCATCATATGGATTATCCACGGGCGTTATATTACCATATAATATGTAAATAATATATAAATAAAAGTATAATAATATATAATCCTCATAATTCTACGATAGCTGAGGTTATTTCATTGGTCATTTTGCATTCAATCATACTTTGTTTTCTAGAACAGGAGGTGTATTTTATATCAAGAATCACGAACCAGAAATAATAATATCATAAGATGACATGTAAGAACACAGACCATATAATAATTCATAGATAGAATAATTAAGTACAGCATTCTGTGGAAACATAGAAGTACGATTTATTATTGAAATTTTGAAAAAGCATATCTCCAAAAGTATTACCTTGTTGGAGTTGAAAATTATATCAATGGATTCTTATGGTGAAATTGCATCTTAAAAAAATTGAATTTGAAATTTGTAATGTAAAAAAAAATCTTTTTTTCGTTACTCCGAAACCATTAGGCCGATCTTACACAATAACGAACTTAACCGAGATATCTATCTCCTACACCCACTATGAAAATTTCTGTCTAGCGCATTCTGTTTGAGAGTTATCGTGTTAGCGGAGGGCCGGCCGGTCCGGCCTAACGGAATCGATTTTGACCACGGATTCTTGATCAGTGAATCCAATCAAATAGTTTAAGACCACTTTCATCCAAAAATTCGAAATTTACAGACATTTAGGAAAATTGCTAAGCTCTCTGTTCCGAGGAACAAGAGCGCCAAAACGTGTCATTAAATAAATACAAGAGTGCCAAAAATTATAAATCCGAAACCACCAGACCGATTCTCCCATAACCAACTTATCCGAGATATTCATTTCTCAAATTTACTCCGAAAATTATATTATATCAAGTGAAACTTAGCCAATATTCCAGTTTTGTTTTTACTGGAGATATTCTGAACTCAATTTACCAAAGTATATATTTCCATGATCATATGAATTATCCAAGAGCATTATATTATCACCCAAAAATTATAAAATCGTATAATCCTCATAATTCTACGATAGCTGAGGTTATTTTATTGGTCATTTTGCATTTAATCTTACTTTGTTTCTCAGAACAAGAGATATTTTATATCATGAGGAATAGAACTAGAACTAAATAAGACAAGTCTTTCATCTCTAGATAAGACGACATATATGAATACATATCATAAAATTCATAGATACAAATACGGACGTTAATTTTCGATACAGCGTTCTGTGAATTCATAAAATCAAGATTTATTATTTAAAATTTGAAAAATCATATCTCCGAAAGTATCAGCTTGTTAGAGTTGAAGATTATATCAGTGGATTCTTATGATAAAACTGCATCTTAAAAAAATTGAATTTGAAATTTGTTATGTTAAAAAAAATTGTTTTCGTTACTCCGAAACCATCAGGCCATTTAACCTAATAACGAACTTAACTGAGATATTTATCTCTCAAACCAACTCTGGAAAATTTCAACTGTCGGGTTCATTCCATTCGATAATTATCGTGTTAGAATCTTCAGAATCGTTTAAAACTATTTTCATCCAAAAATGCGAAAATTACATTTTCATCATTTGGGCAAATTGATAAGCATAAGGAACAAGAGCGCCAAAAACGAGAAATGGTTTCCAAGCTTCCACGTTTCATACGAAAACAAACAGTAAACATCCACAAAAATTAAACAGTTTCTAGGAAAAAGATTCGATAAAATTCCGAACATGTTAAAATCGGTTATGAAATACAAACTTTAGATTGCAATTAGAGCAACGTCGGTTTCTCATAAATGCAAAATAGTATATACAATAGGAAGATGAAGAATTATTATTTAAGTTTACCAATCAACTAAATCAACCCTTCTAAGTAACTCATATTTTTTTGCATAATATTATAGTAATTACAAGGCCCAGACAAAATTTTGGAATACCTTGTAAGGGTGAAAATCATGCACAAACTCCACATCTCGGTCAAAATTCAATAATTGTGAATCATGAAACAGCCAATTTAGCGGAAATAGCTTGTTCTGTTTATCTTTGGTCAATTCATTTCAGAATTATACAATATTTACTCTAAAACTGTAAATGAATGGTTGCTCCTCTAGTGTTGAGTACACATAAGTAGGGTTATGTTTTCGTGAATATGGGGAAGGTAGCAATTTGTTTGTTGAACGAAATTATTATTTACATAGACGTTACATGTCAGTTATTTGCAGTGCTGACCCGCGTTTTGTGGTTGTACATTTATAATATTGAGTCAACATTACGCCCAGACAGTTGCTGTGCTATCCTCGGCTTCCTTCCTATCAGGGTGTATATCGTGCCAGTTTCGTCATTCTATTTGCCTGTTACCTCCTTTTCTGTTAATTGGAAAATTATTCTGGCGCATATCGAACGGGGACTGACCAACTTAGAACGTTGACAGATGTTTTGTTAGGGAAACATTTTCGATTATAGTGAACAATTAACGTATTAACCGAAAATTCTGTAATAATCTTTACAATAACCTAGTTCCTATGAACGATAAATTGGAATTGTTTTAACTTATATATAATCAATAAGCCAAAAATGAGAGAAACAGATGTGGCATTTCTAAAATATTAGGAATTGAAATTCAGAATACCGAATACGAATTACCATTTTGTATTCGAATAGATTTTTTTTGGAAAACCATTTCGTATTGTATTTGATTTAATTTTAGGACATATTTATATATTTGCAAATTGCAAAATACTTCTTGATAAACATATTCACTATTCCATGTATTGGGATGCGCCATCTCTCCTGAAAATTCCAAGTCGCTATATCCCTTTCCGTTCTCAAAATATCGTGGCAACGGTTGGCCGGCCAGCCAGACAGAATCAAATTTGACCTCAAATTCTTCATCAGGGAGTCGAACCCAATCGTTAGAGACCAGGCGAAAAATTAGAAAATTACAGACATTTGGCCGAAATGATAACTAGATGTTCCCCATCAGGACATTCGAGCAAAAATGAAAAGACAAGAGGAGGAAAGCGAACAAATTAAAAATAATACATAACCTTTCAAAATTCCCCTCTCACAAATATACTCCTCTGCAGGCACATGGATCTCCTGAAGAAGAATCGCCTTCTCTATTTTTCAAAGATATTCACTCTTGTTCATAGAAATCCCTTCAATATTTAGTTGCCTCCCTCCTCCTAAGGAGGATTTTTTTCAAACCCAGGTCTGACCGCTACAGGAGCCTAATGTAGGGCTATCATCTTCAATAGATTTGTGATGAAATAACGCGATTTTCCCCAGAACATACGCGCAAAAATATGTCATCATGACATTCAAGGTTTTGAAGATTCTCGCAAAAATACAACGATTCGCATCCAGCTACCGAACTCACAAAAGGCTGCTCGGTTCTCCAACAATAGGGATCCGATCGTGTTCAAACTTGGAACTCTGCAGTAGAGTTAGGTTCTGACGAGACGAGACGAACAAAATATCGCTCTCCCAGCCAGATACGCTTTAACTTACCTTAAGACTGGTTTATGCTGGCTTGTAACTTTAACTTATTCCCTAACTTAAAAATTGAAACATAGATTTCTAACGCTATATGGTTGATACTGAGACTGAATAATCCGTTTACTTATTATCAATAATAATAATTAATAAGTTAACGGATTATTTAGTCTGATTATAAAGCATAACCTTAAAAATTAATGTCTATATATATTATATATACAGGGTGAGTCTTTGACCACTGCATTAATTTTAACCAAAGATTCCTCTCATCAAATGAAACACTTTTTTCATTTACCATTTTTCCAGATTCGGCTCAGGTAAAAAATTACAAGCGTTTAAAGATTTCACAATGTGCTAATACACTCCCGCATATAAATTATCTATGACATTGTTGGCGGACGAGAATAAGGCATGGTAACGTGATTTACAGCTTGACTCAGGATTCCAACGCTCAGGGACGGATCCATAAAAGTAGTGAAATTTCTGGAGTTTTCCATTTTAAAACATTCAATGAAGAACATCTCGAAAACGGTGCGTTTAAGGAGAAATGATGAAGAATAATATAATGTTCTAAAACGATGGAATATCCTTCAAATGACTCAAGAAAAACTTTATATGCTTTCTTTATGCTAATTTCGTTTAGTTTTATGAATCCACGAGTCCATAACTAGAAAACCAGTAGAAGTAGAAAATAACTAATATCTGGAAAATATGTATCATGGTTATAGGAAACTTTACGCCAACATTCATTTTATTCGAAAAAAGGATGTCAAAGCTACAAAATAAAAACTGTTTTTTTTTCCAAATTTCAACAGTCTGTATATTTTTACCTGAGCTACATTTGGAAAAATGTTAAATGAAAAAAGTGTTTCATTTGATGAGAGGAATCTTTGGTTAAAATTAATGCAGTGGTCAAAGACTCACCCTGTATATGATTAAGTTAAAGTTACCAGCCAGCATAAACCAGCCGTAACAGACATTTGGGCAAAATGATAACGCGATGTTCCCCAGAACATACGCGCAATAAAACTAATTCTTGATGAAATATGAAATCAAATGTTATTTTTATCTGTACATGATGGGCAGAAGGAGTAAATTATTTTATTTATAAACTTGCCAAAAGCTGGTAGAACTATTGGGTTGGATTTTAAGCTCAATTTCGAAACTATCATTTTTAGCTTCTTGTGAAAATGGTCCTTAAAATGCATGGTTGATAAAATTACCGTCTTTACTGTTTCCATGCAGATTCTGCAGGCATCTATGTCTAACGGAAACGAAGTGCGGGAATATCCACATCGATATTATGATTAAATCAGCGACTTCCCAAGGGCGAAATATCTACAGTAGGTCGTTACTAATTATTATTTAATAACAACTGAGTTGGAATCCGCGTCTGCTGAACTGATTGACTACTAATTGCCTGAAGAAGTAATTAAAATTTAATCAGCAAATACGACTGGAGTTTCTTAATTTCTGACAATCCGGGAACTCGGATTTAATTTGGCTGTCTTCATTATTGAAAATATTTGCAATTAAAAGCGCACTTCTGTTTCGAGATTCTTAAGTTCTGGATTTGGTTTATTATTGGCTAATAATAATATAATTCGTTGGTATCGAGTAGCGGAAACAAATTTTGAATCATTTCTCGAGAAGTATTGATATCTTTGAATCATATAACTTGATATATCAAGTTTTCCAATGGGCAAATAATAGAGAAATCTCACTTTTCATGGCGAGCTTTTTTATTTTCAAACGTTTTGAAATTCATAAAAATCTAAATTTCCACTTTTGGATTGATTTACATTTACGCAAATAATACTATCCATTTATGATCGTTATAATTGAGTGAATTATGGAACATTTGCCTAATTACGGTTGCCACGCAAAATTCATTCTGACAGATATGAAATTAAATAATTGATAGTTATCATTTGCAAGCTGGTGAGAAGTGGTTGAAAGTGAAAATTTCTTTAGAAATTGAGGTTATGGCGAATGAAGCAGTCTCTTCACTTGGACCATCGAAGTCTATTGAAAAATATTCTGGAGCTTATGTCCATATTTGGCTGAATTTATTGAAAAAGGAGGTGGAACTTGGACATTTCTATACCATAGACATAGAATAAAGCCCTCACGTAACTTTATTACACAGTTCCTTGCGGAATACATTAGAGTGAAAGATGTTATGAAGGATAGAATAAGTAAAGGCAAATAATGGTATAAAAACAATGGTGTTTTTATACCATGGGCAAATAACAAATTGGAAATTGGGGTATATTGGAAAATCCCGATTTTTTTTAAGGGAAAAATTTATTATTTTGAATGAGTACAAAAGCTGAATGAATTACAGTAAGGAAATTTATGAGAAATATTTTCATATTATAAGTATCAAAATATTCAGAAACGAGTCTTGGATTTAAATGAAAATGTTTTGCCTTTAACTATTCTGTCTACAAATCACCAAAACACATTCACAATACACGAAACAAAACAATACAGTATACAAGAAAGGTCAGAGGATAAAGGAAACCAATATTTTGTTTTCTGTGGTTTTGCCAATCACCAAATTATTAGAATATATTCCTATACCGTGGTCTGCCACTATTCTGTCTTTTTTCAATGCTGATATCAATGGTTTCTTTCTCACAACCAGTCCATGTTATTTTATGTCTATGTTCTATACAAAATGTTAGCTATGATTTTCAAATACTGCCAATGTGACAATTCTTGAATCTCAGAATAACAATCAACAAAATAATTCTGAAGATATTTTCGTTAAGCGTCTGACGAAGGAGTCTGATATAGACTCCAAAACGTTACGATATAGTTGTTTCTTCGTTGATGTTGTTTCGTTGTTATTTGTCAGGCAACATTGTTCGATTGATTGCTTCTGACAAATATCTTGTGCTTCTTACGCAGAAGCAAATCACAAAATAATAATTTTTTTATTTTATACATATTTTTCAGAGTTTGGGAGAGAAAACCCAGAAAGAGACCATTCAATGATGAATATACCTTCCATAGTATCCTTTAATGATTACTTAGATAATTTTTTATTCATGTATAGCGACACTTCTCCTCCTTTTTGGAGAAATAGAACTTTTCGATGATCCTCTCAATCGAAAAATGACGTTTGTATTGTACGTTTGAAAATAAAAGTTTTTATTCAAATACGAAGGCATTTGTGAAGACATTTACATAATTCGATGAATTTCATACACAAAAATAACCTATCAACTATATGAAGTACTTCACTGGCATCCTCCATTTGCGATAATGCATTTTCCTATATTACCCACGAGCAAATCAGTTATAAAAGCTCACATACAGTTCATCAACGGAAGAAGTTAAATCTAAAACATACATCGAAGTGCACATTGTGCTTATAAGGATAGCCGTCAATCAATACACATTCATATTTGATAGCTCCCATTTTCTCCGAACACTGCTATTACAGACTCGTAACTATCGAAAAAGAAATTTACAGCCAGAAAAATACAAATACAGGTAATAAATTATCAGGCAATAAATAAGACCCTGAACGTTATTACTCTGTCAAATAAAACAATGCTCATCATCTGAGATGGTAACAAAGTAACGTCTTCTCCCCTTGCCATTATTATACTGGGTGGATCAACGTATTCGCGAATGCTGACGTACACCGGGAGTTATTTTTACGACTTTCCTTTTATTTGTGTGGTGGTGTATTTTTCAATTTGCTGAGAGCGATCTAGTTGAAGGTGAGAATATTGGGGTTGAAAATTCACTCAATTGTTCATTCAGGTTTAGGAGAATGGTTTATATTATATCAGTGGCAACGATCTGAGTATTTCATAAATTTATTATCGGAAAAATGTATCACACGAAATATATGTATGGTTATCAATTTACCAGAACATATTGACAGTTTGTTCAAAATACTCCTTCAGAGAGTAATGTGAGTAATGGGAATAACGAAACGAATATTTTATTTCTGAACAGGAACTTTTTGTACCAAACATAAAAAATAATAAAATTTGGTTTTTTATTCCATCGGAATGAAAAGTAATAAAATCGTTAAATATTTAAGAAACACTGTTTCCTTTGTGTTAATTATTCTTGCACCATAGTTTTCAAACAACCGTTGATCAAAAGATATCGTCTAATAAATATCTAGACGTAGGTAGTTGAAGCGGGGAAACCGACAAGGAAGGAAAACCATTAGAAATGAATTTCCATATCGACGAACGCTCTCCCACCTCGCGAATTAGATGTTAAGAAATTAATATCGTCGTATATACGGGAAATGCACCGTGAAAATTATATGAAGCCAGATCTCCCTGTCTCGAACAGAAATGAAAATAATTAAATAATAATGAAACGAGTATGCAAGAAAAGGGGGGTGGTTGATGATAATATCAAAGAAAAGGGTTAAACTTCTGTTAAGGAACGGCCTACCCAATTCGTTTCACCCTCCGATTCAGCGTCTGAATACCAGAAAGATGGTCTGGAGGACTATAGGAGCTCTCAGCGGATTTTGATTAGTCATAGAGAACAATTTGAATCGGGTAATGGAGATAGAGATCTAAATGTGAAACGGTAGCAGAGGCCATGTTGTTGCGATCAGGATTTGATTGTAATAGATTGATACAGTTTCGGATTCATCATGACTAAGCGTATTGGGAAGTCGGAGATTGGAATGGGCTCTGAGAGGCGCAGCTTTTCAGCGTACACAACCTGGATAAACTATAGCTTCAAACATGTCGAGAAATTTTTATACAGAATAATGAAAAGAATAATTAACTTATCAACTCTTCGAATGAAGAACAATCAGAAATTTCGGAATATAATATTTTCCAAGAATAATAATTACTCAAGAAGCTTGTATTTCAAGTAGTCGCAATGCAATAGATAGAAATTTTCAACCCAATGTTCAATTTCGAGAGATTTTTTTGGAATTTTACGTAGATTGAAATCCAATAATTGTAGACATTCTGTTTTTGGTATTTTTGTAAACAAATTTTCTTTTCCATATATGTATCTACAGGGTGTCCCAAAAACACCACGCGAAAGTGACACTGGAGATAGATTGGCATTAGGTCTATCAGATAGCATCAACATGACCTCAGTAAAAGTCCGCTGGTTTTCGAGATATCACCACTTTTGTGTATTTTTTAAAAATCTCCAGTTTTCGGTCTTTTATCGCCTAGCATTGCTAGAAATTACTTCAAACTCATGTTTTTTTTACCTAGGCTATCCTGAATAGTTGCTTAAAACAATGAAGTAATAACTTCACCGACAACTAGAACAAAATCCTTCAAAAAATGTCTAACTTGTTGTATTTTATGCCGAAGTTAAAACGTTAACTTAAGTTTGACTGACTGCTGTGAAAAAAAATTATATCAGACTGAATTGACAAATAATCGCAAAAACTGGTCCATTTCATGCCCTTTTCAAAATGATACAACACTACCAATTTTTTTCAATCAGAACCAGAATTGCTACTTATTAAAAAAAACCAAAACCCTTATCGACTATCTCGCTCCCACATTCATTGTTTTGTAACATGGAAACCGGTCCGACTTTCACAGACTAGGGGTCTTCGAATAGTCTAGACCAGGGGTCACCAAATGGCGGACCGCGGTCCGGATGCGGATCGCGAACCTTTTTTTTGCGGACCATTTTTCCAGAAAACATTTATTCTTGATTAAAAAAATTCAGATAACTTTTCGTTTTATTTACTAATTATAGATATTGGATTTAGATTAACTGCTAGTCAAATTCTTATGCCATCATAATGCTATCAACGACCCGCGACAGATATACAGATTTTGTGAACGGACCTCCAATGAAACTAATTGGTGACCCCTGGGTTAGATACTAGAGAAAACTTTTTGGCGTTTGACGGATTTACTCATTTCCTAATATTTTCCGAACGGATAGAGATACAGAGGAAATAGATACATAAATCTAAACGTCGTCCACCGACCAATCATCGGGGAAAATTTGGATATCGAGATGTGAAAATCATAGATTTCGGACGGGAAAGAAGAATTTTCCTTCGATTCCGGGTCAAAAATATTTCTAATTGCCGACCCAAAAAATTTTTTTCATGGTATATCGATACGGAGCTCGTGTCTAGTTAAATCGAGGTCGCTGATCACGAATATGCAATTAGTTTTTCCCTAAGTGGCGTACTTTGGGAAAATTTTCACTTAGAGTGAAAAAATGGACGAAAATAGGTCAATTTTGGAAGTTCACACCGCCCAAAAAAATTCGGAGTAAGGTATTGTTGATTTTCGTCCTCATATATGGATCCTTTATCTACTGAATAATCCAAACAGAAAATGTCCAGGCCGTTCTATTCGGAAATTATGATTTTTTTCCCAAGGGTCTGTTTTTCGGAAAATTCATTTCGCGGTATTTCCGCGGAAAATTCTCAAATAAAAAATCCGATCATATATTCGTAATCTACGGTCCCGAATTAGTAAATGACGTAATTTGCATCGAAATCGGAGACCGGTCGAATTTTGGCAATTTTTTAATACATTAGCCTTAAAAAAATCCCATTTTTCGAGAAAAATTTTTTGACGCAAAACTATGAAACGGGTACTTATTCTTATAGATTCGGGGCCGTAGATTCCGAATCTACCATCAGATATTTATTACAAAAATTTTCCGAGGAAATATCGCGGAAAGAATTTTCCGAAAAATAGACCCTCGGGAAAAAAAATCATAATTTCCGAAGCGTACGACCTGGACATTTATTGTTCAGATTATTCGATAGATAAAGGATCCAAATATGACGTAAAAAACCAGCAACACCCTACTCCGATTTTTTTGGGCGGTGGAAAGTTCCAAAATTGACCTATTTTCGTCAATTTTTTCACTTTAAGTGAAAATTTTCCCAAAGTACGCCACTTAGGGAAAAACTAATTACATATTCGTGATCAGCGACCTCGATTTAATTAGACACGAGCTCCGTATCGATATACCATGAAAAAAATTTTTTGGGTCGGCACTTAGAAATATTTTTGACCCGGAATCGAAGGAAAATTCTTCTTTCCCGTCCGAAATCTATGATTTTCACATCTCGATATCCAAATTTTCCCCGATGATTGGTCGGTGGACGACGTTTAGATTTATGTATCTATTTTTTCTGTATCTCTATCCGTTCAGAAAATATTAGGTAATGAGCGAATCCGTCAAACGCCAAAAAGTTTTCTCTAGTATCCAACACATACAAAAATCTACAATTTTCCGATTAGGTCGACGCGGCTTTGGTTATTCACTAAATCGGGTACGCAGATCACGAATCTGTAATTAGATTTTCCGTATCTCGATTAGTTTTGGAGCAATGACGAAGAAAGTCGCCTCCGGAAATGGATCAGTCGGATTTTTCGTCATATTACCAAAATTAATCGAGATACGGAAAAACTAATTACAGATTCGGAATCTACGCCCTCGGCGTACGTAAAATTCTAGATTTTTGTATGGGTTAGAATCTAGACAAAGGACTCACAGCTCTGGCAATGTGTTAGTTGTTGTATGCATTTTATCAATATTTCACAGGAAATAGGTCATAAATACTTCTACAAGGGTTGAAGTATTACAAGATATTTTACTTGCAATTATCTTTCCGTGGAAAATATTATTTTCAAGGGTGAGACCACCCATGCAAAAATAAACCAGTTAACCCAAAACATTTAAGTTTTACAAGCGAGCTGCTTTGTTTAGAAATACAAATGAGCGCTTCCCAACATGTGAAGTCATGGGACGCAACAGTGGTGATATCTCGAAAACCAGCGGACTTTTACTGAGGCCATGTTGATGCTATCTGATAGACCTAATGCCAATCTATCTCCAGTGTCACTTTCGCGTGGTATTTTTGGGACACCCTGTATAATTTTATTTTTACTTATATGCAGGCGAGTCCTTAAGTTGAAAAGTAATTTTAACCATAGATCTCTTTCATCAAGCAAAATATTTCTTCCATTAACTATTTTTCCAGATTTGGCTCAGGTGAAAAGTTACAAGCGTTTGAAGATTTCACAATGTGCTAATATAATACTGCATTGCACTGTTATCAATCGTAGAACAACAAGAAACTGATCATCTGATACTTGAAATTCAATTGAATTATTTGAGACAACTTATTTACTCACTAAATTATTATAATGTGGCATTAAATAATATACTACTATTGAAACAATGAATTTCACTATAAATTTCATTCAATATCCATCAATAGTTTCCACAATAAGATTATACATGATATGATCATCACCTATTCTTGGAATATAATTGTTATTATTAGGTATTATTGAAAATTCAGCAAAAATCCATTAATCTATTCATTTCCATGAAAAGCTCAAATCGAATAGTTGAGATAAGATTCAAGCTCACAGAATAATCATCATAATTAGAAGGTAATGTTCGCAGATTTATGGGTTATATTATCTATGTCTCCATTCGCATGCGGCATTGTCAAACTGTGTCCCAGGTAATGGTATATTATTCAATCGAGGAACATGGATTATCTATATCTTGTAATAAAAAAGCAAGTGTGGCAACGTCGAAATACATTCAAGGCTATTCTAGCAGCGGATCAATCAAAATAAGGCAAAATTTTATAACATTCAGCGATGAATATCTCAAAAACGATGCGTCTTAGGAGAAATGATGAAGAATAATTCAATTTCCTAAAAGGATTGAAGAAATGACTAAAGAAAAACTTAATTTGCGTTCCTTGTACTAATTTCATTTGATTTTATGAATCCATAACTAGAAAACCAGTGGAAGTAGGAAAAACTGTTAGAGAATATACATTCATTTCATTCTGAGTATCCATGTCGAAGCTGCATAAGAAAAACGGATTAAGGTCCCATTCGAATACATACTTTCGTCGCCGGTTCAAAAATTAACAGTGCTGTGTTTGTGATGGCGAAATGTATCTGTTCAAATATGTACATTCAATATTGGGTCGAATACATTCGTTTCCTGTTCGGTCGAAAATAAACAGTACTTTGTTTGTGGCGACGTAAGGACACAAATCAGTCCTATCGTACAATTATGCCATGAGACCAAAACATCTTTATAGCAGTGGTATATTTTCAATAGCGTATTCCGAGAGTAATTTTTATGAAACAAATCAGTCCGATCGTACGGTTGTGCGATGAGAAACTATGAGTTGATAATTTACAAAAAACATTCTGTTAAACAGTAATTTTATTTAACTTTACTTTAGTGTCCTCCAAGAGTAATATGAAACAGAAAAATATTGCGGGACTAGGACAGTAACAAATACTATGACTCTTCTAAAACATGTATTTGGCGACTTTTCGCATATTATTCCGTCTGCTTCTTTAGGCCTCTATATAAGTTAGAACAAAATGGTCTCAAACATCACAAAGATAGCGTAGGAACAGGACAGCAAGTATAATGTAATTTACCCTAATCTCACTAATTCAATGTTTACTTAGTTTGACTAAGTTAACATTGAATTAGTGACCTCCTCTCAAACTGACAATGATTCTTTCATATTGAAAAAAACTGCTTGAGCTAGCAATACATTTATACTTTTCTCGTAAATGCTTAAGTTTTCGAAAAAACTTGTTGAGGTATAAAAGTAAGTAAATGAATAGGGCATTATAGACATGTTTTTTTAAAGGAAAAATTTGTATAAAAAAAGTCATAAGAAAAACCATCTTCTAATGATACTTCAGGGATGAAAAATTCCAAAATGTGTAGTTTTATTGACAAATAATATTTACCAAGTTTCGTATCTTTAGCATAGTATACAGGGAAAATGAAAAAAAGAAACAATTTTTTTGGTTAATGTTCGGAGGGGTGTAACTTTTCCAGGGGGAGGTTATTCAAAAAACTTTATACCAAATACCCACATTAATTTACATCACAGAATCCGGCCTTGAATTTTTTTCGTGTTATTCAGATACACCTTGTATAAGCTTCCTCCAGCCAAATACTTGGATTCATCGCAGCTTTGAAATCTTCAGATATTTTCATACCTATTTGTTCGGGAATTGACATTGAGTCAGGTAGACAACTACACTCTAAAAAAAATCTCAGTGTGAATGTTGATTTCATACTATCAAGAATATTGTCGATGCAATTTACCACTAGAATGTCACATTCCTATCAATATTTTCGTTATTATGATCATATTGTGTTCAGTAGTGTAATTTATGACAGAAAATATCACAAACAGATCCAGTATCAAGAATTAATAAAATTTATTTGAAATTTCACAGTTTACATCAAGTTTTAATGCCAATTCTTCATACAAAAGTCAGATAGGTGATATCTTGGGTGAAAATGAGCACTGCATGGTGAAATGTGAAAGAACGATTTCAGAGATTTAATCCGATTACCAAACTTTACACTCAGTTATCAACTTTATGTATATCCAAGTATAACTTTTGAAACATGTGAAATCATCGAAAGTACCAACAAGTGCTTTTCGACCCACAAACTATCCAAATTCGCACCAGGAATATCAAAAGAACGTTATACTTTATTTCGTCAACTTATTCATTGCTACATAGTTGCCAAGTATTCCTTATCGGAAGACAGATATCCCTGCTGAGTCTTTTAAATATAAAGAAATCGCCGATAGTTGTGAAGAATTAATAATTATAAGATGACAGGAAGAATCGTGCCCTTCCAGGGGGAATTCTCACAAACAATATTGATGTTATTTCGGAACACTCGAATCAATAATGGAAATATCACTGTATCCCTTTCTTGACTATGAAAATCAATTCTTCCACGCTCTCAATGATTCACAAATTTATTTTCTGCTATTTAATTATTTCGTAGTACAACAATAGTTGAATATTTGTAGTTACCTATCAATCAAGAGATATATTTAGTCACGAAAAATAAACATATGGATTGTTGTGGTAAGTATATCATGAATACTCTGATAGAAAATGACTTCAAAGTGATTATGCAGTATGATATAATTTTACATTGCAGGTTTGAACAAATCGCTACTCATTGCACCATTCCATAAAAAATCGTCTCGAGTACACAAAATTGGAAACATCGAATTTTGGAAAATGGATATTTGCGAAACCAAAGGATTGTTTTTAAAATATCAGAATATAATTATATCCGGCAACAATGTGCAGGGATTGGTTATGTCGCAATACTTCTGACTCTGACTAGTTCTAATACAACACGTAATTCCATGGGAGACTACAGTGTGTTGTATAGGGTTGATTTTGTGCCTTGGAGACGATAAGTTGGTTCATTATGCATTATGAAGTGAGAATCTGGAAAAACGAAGTGCATCAAGAATATTCGTTATGACTTATGAGAATAATGAGAAATTTGTTTTGGTCGTCGAAGGAAGTTTGGAAATAATACTGTTTGCAAGTGAGTACATATGAATGTTCAATTTAGTTTTTTTGGGTGCCTACGTAATTGGGTATCCTCATTTCATCAATTTTTCCCGAAAATTTTGATGAGATATTTGTGTTGGTTGGTCGATTGGATTTACAAATTCGTCCATCGCCGACTTTGAAATTTTACATTTGTCAGTGAAAAATATTTCACTCAATTTTCTTTATTTGAAAAGTGCAATTATCTGAATTAGATCAAATTTCATATTTATTTTTAATGTTATTACAGTTTCTTTATTGAAATTTATTTTCGTAATGTTCTTCAAACAAATGGGGCTTATTCATCTAACCTTTTGTGAACTATCAATAAGATTTATTAAGAAGCACTTGCAGGTGAGTGTTTTTTGTAGTAGGTAGTCTAAGGGAACATATTTTTTTCAGAATATTGCGTATCTTAATTGTATATCGCACTGTCGCAAAAACCTATTCTCCGGCATATTTTATTTCAGATAAGAGTGAATTCTTGATATCTATATCGAATAAAACCAGCGTTGATAGTCAATTATCGGTCCTAAGCACGTTGAAAAGTTACAACTTTCAAATATATAAAGACCTGTCAGCTTCACATTATTTTGTAGGCACCGATTCGAATTGTATGATTGATTATATATGATTAATATATAAATGTTTTAATTTCAGTAACCCTCACCATCAGAAGAAACAATTGGCGAAATTGAAAAAAACTGCCAGCGCTATATCATTGACACCTGATCTGGAAGAATTTTGTGTCGTGTTGGACCAGAAAGTGCTGCCTCAAAAGTTCGATTGGTTTGTCGACAGTTTTGATTATCTCTTTAAGCTTCAGTATATATATATATATTCTTTTGACTGAGAGTTTTATGTGTTAGCAGAGGTTGGTGTAACGGGGTACCATACAATTCTGCGTATGATACAAGAGCTAAATATTTCTATAAAAATTTATTTTTTATTGTATTTTCACAAATTATATATAAAAAATTAAACTTTCTATTAAATAATCTTTGAAATAATAAATTAATATGTACTAAAGAGTTTTTTTCAATACCTATACCCTTTTCCTATCCTTTCGGTGATTTATATGATATTGAGTTTCAAATTATAAAACGAACAATATCATATAAAACACCGAAAATGGTGTAAATTTCAACTAAAGAATACCTACAGCCGGAGGGTTTAAAACACATCTGATTCGGTTTTAAATAACACTGAACAAGATATTGCACAAGCACTAGGTCAGTGCAAATTCACACTGCACTAAAGTTAAATCACACTAAACCAGTGCTAAATGCACTACGGTACTTGTGCAAATTCACACCGAACTAGTGCTAAACCCCATTGATCTAGTGCTACCTCACACTCATCCGAATGATAAATCTCAATCGGTCTGGTGTGAAAGCTGATTACTTATTATGGCAGAAAATACACCTGAAAGTCGGTGTTATTTCGGATGGTGCGAAATAACACTGAAAAGATCAGGACCTCTAAGGAAATCAGGCCGGTGTTAGCGGGTGTTGGCCGGTGTTGTAAAATTTCTTAGAGTGTAGGCATAACCTCTGTGTTTCATATGTAAACACAAAAATCTGACTTGCCTGTTTTCACATTAATGATTTTGTTTGTGTTCATTTGACGACATACCATTTTTTAGACGAATTAATTAAGTCGAATCTTAATTAAAAAAATATCATCTGCCGAATACAATGATTTTGCAGTATATCCCCGAGCTCCGATTTGAATCCAATCTGTGTTTTTTCCGTTTTGTCCCGTCGGAGGGCAGATAATTAATTTGCCCGGGTTCAATGCGTGAGACATCGGAACCATTTATCACAAACAAAAGTTGCCGTACTCATCCTTCATATCGGATTTTTGGCACGGCGGCGATGATGATTCGCTCAAAAATTCCCCATGTAAGATGAACGCTGGCGCGTCGGGTTCCGGGGTGCTCGGGGATCCGACTGACACTAACGACCTCTAGCGCCTTTTGTTTCTGAAATATTATTTCTCTAATTACTGATATTTGTCTCCTACATCATGCGGTTTATATCACGAATGATCGCGATATTCGATATCGTGGTTCGTTTCGATCGGCATCGCTTTTGTATCACTGTTATTTGGAAGGTGGATCAACTTAGAGTTGGACTAGATCCTCATACCGGCTTATCTGCCCCACATAATGTTTCGTGTATCATGACTCCGATCAAATTGTAGATCTCATAATTATTATCTGTGAGAGATGTAGGTTGATTCAATCTACATAATCACGAGAATATGAATATCACACCTGTAATGATTCAATGAATTCTAGTAAAATGTTTTAGTAGTTTTTGGGATTCTTCAGGGGTCTATTCATGTCCTGGATGTAATCTTGATCTGGGAATGTAACATGAAAAAAAAGCGATTTCATATGACGCAAATATAAGTAAGTATAGGTACAACTTTTCTATTGACCAAGAAAAAATTCATTGAATTTAAAAAATATTCATAATCGTGAAAAAAAATTATTACTCGGAAACTATTGGGCCGATTATGCCCATTAACGGACTTATTCGTCGTTTTGGGATGCGTCACCTACCATGAAAATTTCAAGTCGATGTCCCTTTCGGTTCGCAAGTTATCGTGGCAACAGCCGTCCGGACAGAATCAAATCTGACCTCGAATTCTTCATCAGGGAGGGGAACCCAATCGTTTGAGACCATTTTCGGTGAAAAATTCGAAAATTACAGACACTTGGCAAAATGATAAGGCGATGTTCCCCAGAACATACGCGCAAAAATCATTGAATAATTCTGGAGCTCAAGAACGATATCGCTGAAATTTTGCGAGAGCCTTCAAAACCTAACTTTGCAGCCAAGTTCCAAATTTGAACTGGCTGTTTCAACAATGGATCTCCATTGTTGATGGATATCCTAGCAGCCTTGGATGAGTTCAGTAGCTGGATGGGTGACCGTTGCCACGATAACTTTCGGACGAAGAGAAAGCGACTTGCAATTTTCAGGATAGGTTTCCCATCCAAATAGGACAGTTAAGTGCTTCTTTATTTCCTCAATAACTGAAAATATTCAAATCCAATCCTATTAAAACTTGGTAATTACTCGTTGAATGCATACGCCTTCATTTTCGCGAAATATCGAATCATTAGAGAAAAAATGTTTCTTCAAAAATTTCATTCTCCAGAAAGTATTCGTCAGAATCCGCTGAAATTCATCCCCCATTTTACAATCGAGTACTGAATTTTAGCTCGATGGACGAAAGTGCTTTTTAATAATTTTCATGTATTATTGTCGTATGATCATAGTGCAATGGTATTGTATTTTAGTAGATAATGGTCATGAACTATGTGTTTATAAAAATTCCAAATTGTTGTCCTACCCAATATTTTCCACCGCAAATGGTATTCAGAAACCCGGAAGGGAATCGAATTAAATTTCCGTTGCAACCCAACTCGAAGAACGATTTCCTCCCCATTTAGCGCGCAGTAAAGTAGGCATAAAATAATAATATAATAGTGAAGCTGTTCCTAATTTTTTAATGGTGAAATGCTTTTAGAGACGTCCTAACTTAGGTTGAATATTTAAAAGTAATGCGGGGCGTAAGCCCGCGAAAGGCATTCCGAACATTAGGAGCAAGCAATCGGCTCTCTCCCGAGGGATATAACGACAATATATAGCTATAATTCCGACCGAGATGGAGAGGTAAATTGTGGAAAATTCGGGCACAGGTGTGATGTGTCAGGAATTTGATTGTAGTAAACGTTGCTCGGGAAATTTTCTGGGCTTCATAAATAAGACGACGTAGAAGTGGCCTTCTCATCTCGACCTGTCTTCTCTTCCTTCTTTCCGCCCGGATAACACAGCTGCGATATCCGATGGAGTGCTTCGTTCGTACTTAAAAAGTTCGAATTCTTCAAAGGTAAAATCTCATTTTGGTTGGTGTTGAAAAAATTCTCGGTCCATATTCGAACTTCCTGCAATATCTCATTAGTCATCTCTTTTTGCATGTTTTGCGGATGCATACGATGGCGAAGTATTCTGAAGAGCAAACAGAAACTTCAGCAGAACAAACTCTCTGAGGCCGTTCATTGAATTATTTCTTTGGAGATTTTGCATTTAGTTGGAACATTAACTATAATTCATTTGAGTATTTCAATTATTTCTCATTGATGATTATTATGAATTATCAAATTTTGCGTTGCAGGTGAAAATTTAATCAACCAAGAATTAAATATGAAACAATTGTATATGGTCAAAGTAAATTAGAGGATATTTGAGTAATTTTATATAAACATGTATTCTTAAGACTTACTGGAGATATGCTTTGTATATACAGTATGTACTCTTGCACAAATAAAGATGATGTGATATGGATTTCCACTGAGTGAAAGTTACCAGCATTAATATTTTAAATTAAAGAATGTTCAACCTATTATTTTTTGATAGAATTGAGGATAACGACTGAAAAACATATATTAAGATCGACAAAATTGGTAGCTACGAATTAATCTCATTTATTCCCTCTTTTTCACTTCGTCTATGAAAACCTCGTCATCAGTGTCTTTATATCAACTTTAATTCAGAATTCATACATTCTGGCATTCTATAATTGTCTACTTCTTAACCAATCAAGCTCTGGAGTGCGATCTATTCAAATTTTGCTAGAAAGAGACACTAGAGCTACTCTTCTACTGCAATTACTATACTGTTATGTCGCAGCTAATTCGATCTTCTCTTCTTATATCCATTTCAATCGTCCCTTCTATGTAATAATTGTTGTATAAAACGTGGAAAACTATAATTATTGATGTTGCCTGTGAATAGGTTCATTAGATTTCAACTTGATGGCTTGATTTACTCCATCAAGGGAATTTTCGCAGCCGAGGATCTTAATTTTAGGGATCTCTCTCGAATATCATCGTTCAATATCCAACCCAAGGAGGTCATGGCTTAGCCCATAACTCCCAGACTAGCGTCCAAAGCGACAGAAAAAATTACTAATTATTATTATTGAATGATCTCTTTCGGGGTTTTCTCTCCTAAAACTATGAAAAATATCTATAAAATAAAAATTTCTTTATTTTGTGAATTGTACTCTGAAGAAGTTACAGTACTATCGAAATGCATAAATGCCTTCACCTTGTTTTTCCGGGACTTATATGAAATTGCCTGACTGCCTGGTTTCGTTATTATTCGATGGAGAATAAATCAATGTAAAATATGCTATCGATAAATAAAAATTGAATTGAATTGATTATGGTTTTTCATAGAAATTTATTCAAGATACTTGAGAAATTATAATCAGATTATTTGAGTGACACTAGATAATTATAGGTATTTTGCCTATTTAAGGTTCTTCGTAGTTTTTTATATGAACCTTCGTCCTTCTACAATCATTATACTGTCAAAAGCAGCCTCTTTTTCAACAGGAGAAAGACATTTCATAAATCATCTAATATGAAATCTTCCTAACAAAACTACGAGAATAAAGAATAATTATTGGCTAGAAGTAGATATTGATTGGACAATTTGAAGCACTCACTTGACGTCAAGAGCTTTAGAGCGTTCGTTCATTCAATATATACAGGGTGTTTGGTAATTCGATGTGATCCTTTAAAGGGGATATACTAGACGTCATTTGCAACGAATTGAGTCGAGTGAACCATGGTCCGAAAATCAATGGTTACGAAGATATGGCGATTTTTCAACTTTTTGGAAATTTCCTACTCTGCCATCGAAAATAATTAATTTTGCGAAATCTACTTGAATCTAAATTTTCAATGAATATTTTTATTTAACTGAAGTGATGGTTATCTCTTTATGCGAAAAAGTATTTACTAAAAAATTAGATAACCTGAGATATAAAGAGTCATAAATGGCATCAACTGTTTTCTCTTGATGAAAAAATTGAGAATTGCTCGAAAAAACTTTTATGAACTTGGTGTAAGAATTCAGGAATAAACTTCATTAGCCTTCAAAAAGTTACACATGTCAATACTTTCTTCACGAAATCGAAAAATATGGCCGGAAAACCGCTCCAATGAGGCGTATTTTATTCTAGAATCCATTTAACATTCAAAGAATGTTAATTTTCGATGCATATCTATGGATTTCTGATCCTGTTTAATGAATCTGTCAATGAATGGTCGTCTTTTAATATGTTTCAGTTACCCAAAGAAATATTGATAGTAAATAAAATTAATAGAATCTTTCACTTAGATCAATCAAATTAAGATTATTCAAAAATTGTATAGGTACTTTCTGAATAAAGTATAATATTATTATTTTCTTCAAGAAATTTTGCGGAATTAGGCCGGACTCATACGTCCGGAATGTCGCTCTGAATTCATATTCTTATTTCAGAAAGCACCGAATTGCATACTAATTCACTATTCTTCTCACACATTCTGGTTTTTTCAGAGTATTCATTTCTAGATTTTGCAAGCTTCCAGAATTCAGACTGAGAATTTAAGAATATGACTTCAGAGAAGTATGAGGCCGGCGTTACTTCCAACTATCCCATCTTAGTGTGGCAGTATAACAATAGAATTATACAGGGTGAGTCTTTGACCACTGCATTAATTTTAACCAAAGATTACTCTCATCAAATGAAACACTTTTTTCATTTAACATTTTTCCAAATTCAGCTCAGGTGAAAAGATACAGGCTGTTGAAATTTTGAAAAAAAAATCAGTTTTTATTTTGTAGCTTTGACATCCTTTTTTATAATAAAATGAATGTTGGCGTAAAGTTTCCTATAACTATGATACACATTTTCCAAATATAAGTTATTTTCTACTTCTACTGGTTTTCTAGTTATGGACTCGTGGATTCATAAAACTAAACGAAATTAGCATAAAGAAAGCATATAAAGTTTTTCTTGAGTCATTTCAAGAATATTCCATCATTTTAGAACATTATATTATTCTTCATCATTTCTCCTTAAACGCACCGTTTTCGAGATATTCTTCATTGAATGTTTTAAAATGGAAAACTCCAGAAATTTCACTACTTTTATGGATCCGTCCCTGAGCGTTGGAATCCCGAATCAAGCTGTAAATCACGTTACCATGCCTTATTGTCGTCCGCCAACAATGTCATAGATAATAATTTATATGCGGGAGTGTATTAGCACATTGTGAAATCTTTAAACGCTTGTAACTTTTTACCTGAGCCGAATCTGGAAAAATGGTAAAGGAAAAAAGTGTTTCATTTGATGAGAGGAATCTTTGGTTAAAATTAATGCAGTGGTCAAAGACTCACCCTGTATATTTATCAGTGAGTTCTTGAATGTTCGTGCTATATACATATCTATGGAGCCTACTGCCATCTAGCTTCCGTAACGTTAAGGATACCTGACAGACTTTATAAAAGAGTGAATTACAATTTCAGAATATTTTCTGCAGGGTGCTGTATATTATTCCGGGAAAAATATTTTCCTGGGTCAACTTCTACTCGAGAACAGCAAAATTGCCAAGAAGGGAAACCCAAATAGAAATTTCCATGATTGATCGCTCATATATGCGTCTCATCGATTATCCCGCTGAATAAACTACCCGATCCACAATCCTTAGGTGGAACGAGACTCGGGGTGGAAGAAAGGGGAGGTCTGCATATTTTCCGTTCCAGTCAGGGAAGTTTTAAAGTAAACGATATCCACTCAGAAAGGTGCTGACTCGCCCAGTGTTTGCACTCAAGAGCGCGGGATTTTTGTTGAAACATGTAAATTTTCACGAGGGCGACGGTCCGTCATTGACAGGCCCAATCTAATTTCGAATTTACATTCTCATCCATCTGTTTTTTCCCGGATATCATCAGGAGGAAAATATCGATGCCGGTTTTTGCGCGTATGTTCTGGGGAACATCGCGTTATAGTTTTGCCCAAATGTGAAATTTAATTCTGTGGTGCCGTCCGGCCGTTGCCACGATAACTTGAGAACGGAAAAAGCTAGCGACATGAAATTTTCAGGGTAGGTGGCGAATCCCAATACGACGGACAAGTTCGTTAATGGGTATAATCGGCCCAATGGTTTCCGAGTAATAATTTTGTTTTCAACCAAAATGAATCCGATCGAATTTAAACTTGGTGAATAGTTGTAGAATATAGACCTAAGCACGTTTGTGAAATTTTGTGAGAATCATATCGCTAGAAAATTATTAAAACATTATTAAAAAATATTTTTGTTGTCACGATAACCTGAGAACGGAAAGAGATAGTGGCTTGAAAATTTCAGGTTAGGTTGTGCATCTGAATGCGACATTTGGGTTTGTTTATGAGCATACTCGTCCAAACGGTTTTAGAGTTATAGCCATGTGAAATTTTCTGAAATTTGGTTGTTTTTTGTTCCTCATTAACTCGAAGAATACAAAACCGATTGAATTCAAACATGGGTATTACTCGTAAATGCCAACGCGAAAATTCTTACAGAATTTCGTGAGGATGGTATACCTAGAAAATTTAAAAAAAAATAATTAAAAATAATTGAAAAAATTCTATATATCATAAACTATTCGTCCGGCATGGCTGAAATTTTGGAATAGCCTTCAGAACCTAACTCTACTGCAGAGTTCCAAGTTTGAACACGATCGGATCAATATTGTTGGAGAACCGAGCAGCCTTTTGTGAGTTCGGTAGCTGGATGTGAATCGTCGTATGATATGTTGTCTATGGTCGTATTTTTGCGAGAACCTTCAAAATAAGAATGTCATGATGACATATTTTTGCGCGTATGTTCTTGGGAAAATCGTGTTATTTCATCACAAATCTATGGAAGATGATAGCCCTAAATTAGCGGTCAGACCTGGTTTTGAAAGAGATCCTCCTTAGGAGGAGGCAACTAAATATTGAAGGGATTTCTATGAACAAGAGTGAATATCTTTGAGAAATAGAGAAGGCGATTCTTCTTCAAGAGATCCATGTGCCTTCAGAGGAGTATATTTGCGAGAGGGGACTTTTGAAAGGTTATGTATTATTTTTAATATGATATCGCTGAAATTTTGCTGAAAGCTTCGGATCTTGTAAGGTGAGAGGCTCATTTGTGGATATTAAATCTCGTGATGGGTAGAGAGGAATTTTAGGCCAGCTTTTCTATCACTAATGAGAATATATCTTTATGTTTCACCTCATCACCTTTAGATCTATCAATGGACATTTATTGGTTAAGAATAAGTAATTGAATATTACTGGAATTCAATTGAATTTCATTCAAAATGCTAGTAACTAAACTTATAATTTTCGTTACTTTGATTATTTAAATATGACATTAATTCCAGAAAATATTTTTCAAGAAATAATAATGTATTCTTCTCCTAAAGAAGAATTGAAGGTAGACAATAATGTGTTAATTTTTTCTTCATTGCTTTCTATATAACATGCGCGCAAAAGCTCCTGACTTCACGTCAGTGCTTGAACCAATTTTTGTATTCCATTTGAAGCATAGCCAAACCTCAAACGTGAATTGAAAAAAATCAAAGAGCGTTGGAAAATTCGTCCATATCCTTTGGAAGGTTTCATTTGGAAATAATAACCCAAGAATCGAGAACATCTATCTCACTAAAAACACTTTTATAGACTCCATGCATATTCACAGAAGAATCTTTTTGATGAAAACCGAATAGGGCTTTAGGAGGGGACTGAAAAATCATATTTTCCCACAAATCTCGCTGGCGCGATTGCCGTTTCCTCACAGATAAAGAAAAGTCGATCGCCTTTTCCATTTTACGATTCCTCCGAAGTTCATCCCATCGGACAAAGAATTCCTTTAAGCCCCCATATCCGGAGCGCATAACTCCGAACAGATATCAGTATTGTACCCGGGTTCCCGGAAAATAAGTGCTCCAGATCACGGGCTTTCCTTTCCGATTTCGACCACTTGCCTGGGGGCGATACGTCGGAAAAAGCACTTTGCATATATCTCGCCGCTGAAATATGAATGGGAAATGAAGAGGCTGCCGCTGAATCTTACACGATTGATTAGCTTTTCTCGTGCGGAGATCAGAGGTGGGATTATCAACTGAGTGTGTCTGGAAGCGGGGTTGAGAGTCTATATTTACTTTCCATTTTTCGCGAGGATTAGACCGGAAAAAGGTAGATTTGACGCGCCAATATGTACTCGATACTTGCACGGTTTATTCTGATGATCAACAAGAACAGGGAACATTTCTAAAATATTATACCCGTACATGAAACTATAGAAATTACAAAAAACTCCAGAGCTGCAATAGTATAGTTTATTACTCGTCCTGAAAGTGAGCTTACCCCTGCGCGATCGAGCAAGCACGAAAAAACCTCTCCGGGCGTGTAATGAACGATATCTGCCATTATATCTATCAACAAGCCCTGTGGATCAATGGATTCCTATGATAGAAATGCATCATGAAATAAATTAAAATTAAAAAGAGTGTCGTTTGAAAAAAATGCTTAATAATATATCTTATAAAAAAAGAGCAATCTACAATGCTTCAATGCCTTAATGCTTCAAAATTGTCATTAAATTTATTTATCAAGATTAAATGAGCAATCTGCAATTATTCAACCTCGTGGAATGGGTTGTTGCAACTTACACTCGGTGCGTAGTTTTCACTACTCGAAAATATCATCGAAATGTCTAGAGCAAAGCTGGAGACAATCATAGCAGATTGTCCATTTTTTCCTGATATTTGAGTAGGTAGTAGATTACGAACAAATTATTTTGATAGTTCAAAATATTTTAATAAAATACTATCCTCTTTTCATATTTTAAAATTTAATAGTTCATACCACTAACACATTCTTTTCTGTATTATGAACCTCAACTCAAGAAAAAATGATTGATACACAAATGAAGATCCATAGTTCAGTATTTTTTTGCTAGCAATATTATGAAAATAAAGTATATAGGAACATGTCTCAGTACTTACGGAAGTAAAAGGTAATATTAACCTCAGTGGTCAACGAACAGTAATTTCTTTTGATGATTTCATTATGATCTTCTTTCCTACTGCCTCCATAAACTACATCAAAACAGTATTCCCGCTTGTTTCAGGCAGTAATTTGAGAGCTGCAAACATTGAAGAAATTGACATATTTACATCAAGTTCTTGTTTTGTTCCTATGTTTTTAAAACAATATTATAGAGTTTAAGAATTTCTGAAGAAACGTTCAATATGCTAGTACATACAGTGCAAATTCACATACAGAAAATAGAGACTGTGATTCCAGAAAGCATTTCTCCAAAAACGAAATTAATAATTACTTTGCGATACAAGGCTACTGGTGAAAACTTCATATCACTTGGGGATAGCCATCACAGATTATCTGGTCTTCGTAAGTTTAGTTTACGTCCTCAGAGTATTAAACATAAATTTATTATTGAATTTACGAAGGCTGCGAATCAAAGGATAGAATAAACTAGGTTATGTTAAGACGTCAAGTCAGACAGATAAATATTGTGTTGGTAGACATGACATTTCGATAAAAAGGCTTGAAATCCCCACGATTCAGGAGGAACAAATAGAACCAGTTCTATTTATTTTCAAGCCTGAAACAGTCTACAAAATATTCCAGGGCGCATGCGTGTATTTCTTCAAAATTTCAGGCGCATTCAGTCAGGCTGACAAATAGGTACGAAAAAGGCATAGTGTGATAAGGGCATTAGAATGGCAAGTAGCCGTCCGTTTCCTTCTTTCTTATGCCCACAGACAAAAACTTCCTGTCACTATTGATCAACTGGAATTGTACCTAGCCTGACTCCTTTAATCTTTATGTAAATTTGTTGTTTATTGTACTCAGTTTTGAAAATGGGAAAATCCCGAATCATATACAGGGTGAGTCTTTGACCACTGCATTAATTTTAACCAAAGATTCCTCTCATTAAATGAAACACTTTTTTCATTTACCATTTTTCCAGATTCGGCTCAGGTAAAAAGTTACAAGCGTTTAAAGATTTCACAATGTGCTAATACACTCCCGCATATAAATTATCTATGACATTGTTGGCGGACGAGAATAAGGCATGGTAACGTGGTTTACAGCCTGATTCGGGATTCCAACGCTCAGGGACGGATCCATAAAAGTAGTGAAATTTCTGGAGTTTTCCATTTTAAAACATTCAATGAATTCTTCATTGAATGTTTTAAAACATTTTAAAATGTTTTAAAACTCGAAAACGGTGCGTTTAAGGAGAAATGATGAAGAATAATATTCTCAAACGATGGAATATTCTTGAAATGACTCAAGAAAAACTAAATATGCTTTCTTTATCCTAATTTCGTTTAGTTTTATGAATCCACGACTCCATAACTAGAAAACCAGTAGAAGTAGAAAATAACTAATATTTGGAAAATATGTATCATAGTTATAGGAAACTTGACGCCAACATTCATTTTATTCGAAAAAAGGATGTCAAAGCTACAAAATAAAAACTAATTTTTTTTCAAAATTTCAACAGCCTGTATCTTTTTACCTGAGCTGAATTTGGATAAATGTTAAATGAAAAAAGGGTTTCATTTGATGAGAGGAATCTTTGGTTACAATTAATGCAGTGGCCAAAGACTCACCCTGTATATTTCAACAACATAAGAAAGTTGGACCACCTAGATGGGAAAATAGTAAAACCTTGTAAATAATTTTCACGATTAACTCCTCGACGTTTACTACCTCATCGAAGCTGATATTTCTGACTTTCAATTATTCATCTACAGTTTTCTTGCATTTGTTCTAAATTTTACAAAGAAAACAGTTTTTATTAAAAAAATATTACTATTTTTCTGATGTGTAGTGCGTCATTCGAATCAGAGACAGAAATCTCCGAATATCTCGTCAGCGGCAACGTCAGTGTCAGAGATCATATAACATTCCAGATCCCAGCGAGAGGAGAGTTTTTTAATGAAGGCGCCCCTCGCTGAGAGTCTCCATTAACACGGGTAGAAACCTCGTTCTACCCTCCGAATTCTTATTGCCAATGCTCTAATTAGAACAAATGGATTTTTGTAATTGCGGGCATTTTGAATCTAGACGCGAGTCGGGGATTAGGGTCTCGGCGAAGTTTTTCTGTCATTACGACGATCCCTGTGGAAAAATGAATTTCTTCATTTGTATAATGTATAATTTATACTAGGAGCTATTGAAGAACTAGTGCCAATTGTACTTGAAATATTATTCATTTATTTTCGAATCGTATCAAAGATTTTCGATATTTTGATTGAATTTATACCTAGCTTTATACAGGGTGTGTCTTTAAGAATGGGAAATTTTAGAACTGGATTGAATGCAACGTGCCTAATAAAAATGTTGCTTGTGTAAGAGGTGTGTAGGTAAATACATTAGTTTTTAAATTTCCCAATAATTCTGTTAATTTTAATATAATCAATGTGAAAATTAGTATTACCATGTATTTCAGCGTGATGAATAGGAATTTTTCATCAATTTTACTGTTCCTCAAAGAGGGCAAAGAGTTTTATCCTGCTGAATAGGCAAATCAAAACTTATCTATTTTTGTGTATGCAGAATGACATTAACCGTCTAGAATTTTAAAATTTATGTTATTACTCTCCTGATGAAGTATGATTGAGTGGGTGTGTTGGCATAAATTTTTTTTTGCATGCATGTTTTAGGAGACATATCGATCTGAAATTTTGTTGTTTTTCCCAATTACTCAAAAAATACAGAGCCAATCGAATTGAAATTTAGTAATTAGTTGAAAAATGCCATGAAGCAAATAATTGCGGAATTTTTCGAAGAGTGTATTACTAGAGATAAATATAAGTGACAATTTTCCTCGAAAAAAAATAATAAATTTTCGACAAAAATTTAATATTTCAGAAACTAGGTACCAGATTGCGCTGAAATTCCGCATATTCCAAATATTTCCAGATCCGAACGAATTGAAAAATAAGTAATAAAAGTTCTCAAAACTGGACATTAGGTAATATGTTAGTTAATATTACATTTGGTAGCAACGTGCTCAATTTTTTCAAGAAATTATATCGTCTCTGAATTTATGTGGAAAAGGTCGCAGTAATATTTTATTCTGTTTTAACTGAAATGGCATTTTTTTGATGAAAAGTCAAGATACAAGAATGTTGCGTATTGATTTTTTTTCGTAGACATTTTTTATTTGCTAAAATGTTGGAGTAACAAAAAATTCTGATAAATATTCTAAGGGTTGATTTTTTCATCCCTTTGTGAGCACATTTTGGATCTAAAATAACCGTCAAAAAGTGACACTTAATTCTTCTGAAATGTTTCATAGGGGAAAAAAATTTACCACAATTTCAATCAAAAAATTATATGAAAGAAAATCAATAATTTTTTTCGGAAGAACCATATCTTAATATGCTTTGCATCAATTTAGAATTACTTTTGTATAAATTAATCATTTTTATAATTGAAGAAGTTTATATTTTATAATTTTTCAAGAATTTATAAAAACTAAGTATGCCAAGTAGAAAAAAACATAACACAATCCGTGTTGTTTGTCACGGCTTGCATCTCCAATAGCAATCCAACGTCGTCTAAAAATGTCAAGCTGTTCCAACTCAACATATAAATATACAATTTACTGCTAATTCCTACATTCGACCAATCATTTCCGATCGCATGATGCATTTCCAGAGATCCGACTTAATATTCGACATACAACTTTGCGTTTCAAATGTCAATATATCCGGCGGGAAAGGCGGCCGTAGAAATTTCCATTTCGGCAAATACCTCGCAAACATCAAATGAACGAATCGCATGCGTGGCGTAGGTATAACCGAATGTAATGCATTTATAATGAAGTCGAAAATTACTGTATCGTTTGTTCTCTTTATGAAAATAATTGCTCAGGACGGGTCTGTATCATCGAATTCGTATTACGGAATATAGAGTGCGACTACTACGGCTTCGTTGAAATATTTCGGCGAGAAATTCGATTACTAAATGGTTCCTTTCTGGGTTTTCTCACACAAGATATTTGTGAGAAGTAATATATAAAAAAATTTTGCCTGATGAATAGTAACGAAATAACATCAACTATAAAACGAATTTCAGAATTATTTTTAACAAAAAAATAATTCTGAAGATTTTTTAGTGGTGTCTGATGAAGGAGTCTGGTCTACTCTCCGAAACGTAGTTAATAGTTGTTTTATCGTTGATGTTGTTTGGTTACTGTTTAATAGGGAACATCGATCTATACCCATTTTGGACGAGTAACCTGAAAATCTCGAGAACTATCGAGTTTATCAAAAAAGTTTCGAATATTTTTTTTGTACTTCGAGGGGTGAAAATGTGCTTCGGAATATCAATCCCTAAAGAGAGATGGCTACATTATCAATAGGGAATATAGGAGATGCCATAACTCATTATAAAGCTTATAGTCTAGGCAACAAGTGCTTTTTAGGTCAAAATTTTTACGTATTCTCCGAAAATTATGATTGAGGTGTCATTTGATTCGAAATGGCATGTAGAAATTTGTTGAGAAAATGCAAAAGCCGCTAGCAAAAATTGCAATAGTTATAAACAATTGAGTGAAAAAAAAAGATGGGGCTTTGGCTTTTTGCCAATATCTCAAAAACTATCTGAAATAATTCAAATTAGAAAAAAAAATACAAGAAGAGGAGGAAATTTCCTAAAAAAAGCACCAACTCCCGGAACTATGCAATTCAATTTAATTCAATTCAATTTATTGAGAAAAAAAACACATACAAAAAAAACTTCTAACATGGACACCTAAGCAAGTTTCTGTTGTACCCTCCTTAAATGAAAATAATCAAATACTGTGCTATACATAAGCTGGATCGAAAAACGCTTCTATGTTTAAATTATCAGAAAAAAAACTTCATGGTGGAATAACAAACAACTAAAAAAAAGAGAGAGCGAAAAAATGACTGAATTGGAGAAGTTTAAAAAATACTTTATGGTGATATAAGCAAACATCGAAGAAAAAACCACGACCAATATTTATGATTTTCCCAGAGGGTTAAAAATACTCCCGAAAACGTATACTCCGGCTTGCGTGAGTCTCACCCCCTTCGGACCTTTCATGAATAAATATTATTTAAACTTATTAAATATGAAAATAAAATATTGAAGCTTTATAATTTTTCACTTGAGTAAATCGTTCATAAAAAAACGAAAATTAACAATTTTTAAAATTTTCCAATAGGAATCTACTCTAAGACCTTTGGAAAATAGCTCCACGAAACGAAAAAATTCTTAATTCGAATTCACCATGGTAAACTCGAATTAAGAGTGTCCAATACAGGAGAATGGACAACATAATTTACCATGGTAAATTCGATCAAGGGTATCCAATACAGGAGAATGGACAATAGAACATACGCGCAAAAGCTCCTCACTTCACGTCAGTGCTTGAACCAATTTTATTTTATACATATTTTTCAGAGTTTGGGAGAGAAAACTCAGAAAAAAAACATTTAATAATGAAAATACCTCCCACAGTATCCTTTCATGATTACTGATATTCCATTGTTGAATCGAAAATTTATTTATTTATATATTTATTTTTTGCAGACTGAGGGAGGAGAGAGGAGACCCAGAAAGATCGTTGTATATGGACCAAAAGCCAAGAATCTCAGATCTCAGTCCCAGAAATGGTAAGTTACTTCTTCTATGAAACTAAATTCTTTCTGAATTGGCAGTTTTCATGTAGTTTCAATGTGGATATATATTCAGATTTTTCAAAAGAAAACTGACTTCCCACACAAAACTGTGCGCTGTATTTATAAGGAAAAAGTATTTAGTTGTTAACTCAGAAAAAAATAAGGTACACACAAATTCAACAAAAATCAAAACTTTTCTCTAAGCTAATTCTTTAAATTTTTGAGCCATGGTACTATAAATTTTGAGCAAAATGAAAATGATCTTGATTTTCAATGTATATATTCCGGTTTATATTCACAATTTCTGCGAACACATCAACAAATCAGGGTAGTATTATGTTTCCCGAAGAATGCTCAACTAGTTTTCAATATGCTATAAGAATAAGAAAAACAGAAAAACTCCATGTCTAGGTCATCGACTGTAATAATAAGGAAATTAGTAATTGTGAAGAAATTGAGATGAGTGTGTCGAGGAAACGCGTCACAATATTCAATAAATTTGTGTAAATCATATATAATTTTTTATATGAGTTAATATGAATTTGCATGAAGTAAAAAGCACCAGTATTCTTAAGTAACGGAGAAAAAATTATATCTAATTGTTCATCAACTAAATGACCGGTATATTTTCCGTATTCATTTCCTCAATCTCCCAATAATTTAGCATCCTTCATTTAAATTGTGTAGAATTTAGAAATCCGGTTTAAACCTATGTCCTTCTGATAATAAATGAATAATAGAATTAATTTATTTTGATGCGTTGGTAGCTGTGATGGTGTTCTTTGATTCTTGTACCGTAATTGAAATGACAAACCACGGAATGATCTTCTTTATTGCTTATTGATTTATTATTCTTAATGAGCTTTGTCACGCTATTGTTTGTTCCGAATGATATTATATTAACCAGTTGGAAGAAAATTTTAAATTAGGTTGACTCCATTTGCCGAAATATGTCAAGTTCTTCAATTTATTTTATTCATCCATAATTTCTGGAAACTCTAAACTAATTGTTTTTCCTAATTAGATTTTTTCAAGATTTAACCGATTAACATCATATCCATTTTTTAACGGACTTTGTTTGATAATTTTTAATTCTATTGTAATTTTCTTTGGATTGATTCACGCTACGCAATACTGAATAAATAGATGTGAAAATCATATACAGTGTGGAAAAGCCAAGCGGAATAAATTAATTATCTTCGTACATATTTATGGAAAATCCCGAAACATATCAAATTAAAATATAAATTGTCATTCTTCTTCGTAAAAATGCAAAACTCTAACTTCAACCCCCTTCGAACGACAGGTTTTTGCCTTCAAGATGTGATAGAAAGAAAATAAAAAAATCCATAGCATTGTGCTTTCCAAATGGTACCATGAAAACTACGTCAAACACTTTCTATGGCAATGTTAGTTTCATTAGAACGCCTTCGCAAATTGTTTTGTGCTGATAAGTTGTAGTTTTTCAATTGTCTAATTTGTGTTTGAATTTCATTAACTTCAATTTTGAATAATGGTTCGGTTAACAGAAATGCACAAAATGCAATTTTACAAATGATTGGTTACGGAGATAATACCCGAACACAAAAAGAAGTCACTTGTTTCATGAGAAATTTCCGAATATGCTGCCTATACCCCAAGGGACAATAAGTAAATTCTTATTTGAGGTAAGGATGTTGCCAAGGCGTTCGCGGTGAAAACTTTGAATTTCCACATTTTCATAATTTTGGTGCTACATTTTGTATTACATTGTTTGTTACATGTTTTCGATATTGTTCCAAATTCCGCTAATCACTTGATTTAATTTTTTTCTAATTTGATTTTTGCAATAAACATGGAAGTGATAACATTTCCGAATAGATACTGAGGAGACCTTTCAAACGATGTATCACAAGCCCATAGTTCCAATATGAAAAATTGGGGGTTCTACCTGTCTTTCGAAGGGGGTTGAACGTAGGGTACGTATTTTTACGAAGAAGAATGATTTTTTAAAATTCGAAAGTGTTTCATATGGATTTGCTTCAAGTAAAAGCCACCAGTATTCAATTATTTCTAAGACGAGATATTACCAGTTTACAAACTCCTATGAGAGTTAAATCGGCCTTCCAGAACCTTAGTACCCAGGATTGTCAGACAGAGGGCGTCCGTCCGAACGAAAAGAACGGCGCGTCCGCAACAGCTGGACCTAATTAATTAATGGCCGTAAAAGTTGGATTTGAAAGCTCGAAGCGGGCGAGGAAACGATCCCGCGGGTAATAAATTACAGGGGGTCACAATTAAACGCTCATATGTAGAAATCGAAACGACGCGCTGCGAGCGCCCTCTCGCACCCACTAAGTCGCAAAATAAATCGGTTAGTTGGCTCTGTCCGATGTTCCCATCAATCCAGGAAATCCCCCGAATTTATTGCCGACGATTCGGATGTATATGCCGGCGAATTGTCCGGATTTGGCTGTAGCTGAATGCAATTTTTAATCCAGGAAGGTTCGGGGGTTGCCGAGAAGACAAAAGGAGGGTGGGAACGAAGTTGATTCTATTAAACCGTTGTTTCTGTTTCGTACCTTTGTAATTGGTGGGAATTTTCAGTATTGTAAATAAATGATCCTGTAAGGCTGTTGGCGCCACTGGTTGAAATTTATAGTTTGCAGAAGTGGCAGTCAATCTTTTTCATTTGTTTATTCATTTCGGTAACGTCACTAAATCTAGGAAAGGAACAGGTAGTGAGAGTATTAAAAAGCAGAAAGCCTGGGCCTATCTTTAAAGGTACATTTTATCAGCCAACCTTCCTAGTGACGAAATGATTTAAAAAGTGAGCATCGAAAAGAACTTCACTACGATGCTTGGTATGAAAAGAAGCGTAGGCCAAGGAATCCACCACCCAAGTTCTTAAAAGAAATGCTACACAGACGGTTCAAAACTACTACAGGAGCTGGTGCTGGAGTGTTTGGGGAAGGCACCTATCCGAGCATCTTTCAGGCAGAAGTACTTGCAATAGAAAGATGCGTGGAAATGAACCTAGAAAGAAACTATCAGAGAAGTGATGTAGCAATCCACTCTGACAGTCAAGCTTCCATTAAAGCTCTGAGCTCCTATGTTATCGAGTCCAAGCTAATATGGGAGTGCCGAAGAAAACTCAATGGAGTATGCAAGAATAACAGGCAATGGAGTATGCAAGAATAAGAATCTTTCCTCGTTCCTGAAAATTGTCGTTCTTACATGTGTCGGACATTTTGACATTAGAGAGCTAACCTATATCTGCAATCGAACTTAAAAGTCATAGATGGTCTTAACAAGTGGCAAATCGACCAGAGAAAAAAACATAAACAATTCACGATTTGAACATTATTGACGAATGAATAATATCAACACAAAACAATATCATTAAAAGACAAATAGTAAGCTGAAATTAAAATTATATTCTTTTGAAAAGGGGAGTAATATTTCGACCCATCTTTAGATTCGTCTGTATATTAAGACAATTGCTGTTGGTTAACATTTGTTCATGGTTATTAAGATGTTCTCCAAAAAGTCTATGTTTATGCATTTTTTTTATTCATCTTTAATAGGAGTTTTGAATTTTTCTAAGGGTTGGATGAATTTTTACTGAAGCCTAAGTGGCTATCAAAAACTGACTTATCTTTATTCTCAAGATGTTCCGGAATTTTTGCTTCAAGAGGTCTGCAAGTTCAGCCAACATACGTAGCATTGCAATAGTTGCAACTGAATTTGTAAATTCCACTTTTATCTCGAACGCCAGTTTGATCCTTGTTGTTGACTAAGGTTTGACCTAGAGTATCAATAGGCTTCATAGAAATTTCTATGTTATCAAAAAATCGTTTCTAATCTTTAACTGATCTATCGCGAAAGTTTTTTCAATGTTTGGAAGTGAAAAGTATGTTTTGAGTTCATATTGTAATTGTATGGTATGCAGAATTTAATTTATTAATCGAGTACACAGCAGTCCTGAATAAACATTTGTATCAATGTAGGCGAAGAATGGAATTTTAATATTTTGCAAGAAAACAATAAATCCCCATGTGGAATAAGTAAAGTTTATAACATATTTTAGGGAAACCTTCAACAGTTCATTCTTTTCCAGGCTCTCCAACGGATCATAGTCCTGTCCTCAATCTTTCCAAGAGCGGTGGTGGAAGTGCGGGATCAGTTGGTGAGGGAGAACATTCAGGTAGCGAAGCTGATGGTGCCGATATTCCTCCATCTCCAAGATCTCCCCGATCGGCCATCGAAGATGATGAAGACGACAACATATCGGATCCAGAGGACGAGGACGAGAAGGAACAAGGTTAGTCCAAGATTCTTTTAGTCCAAAGTCGATCTAGACAGGAGTTTATCAATGTTGTTCACCAGAACTAGAAAATTATAAAGATATATAAAGGGTTTTCCAATAAGAGGTGTTAATTTGATATTCAAAGAAAAATGCCATTTTTCAATATAAATGATCGGACGTTTATTTCATTATAAAGAAGAAGCTATGCCGTTAAAACTGGAAAATAACATCAGGCAAATGACCACCACGACCACGCCTACAGGACCATATCCTTTTAATGAAATTTTCCATAACCAAATCACAAAGTGGCTGCCCTATGTCCTCGATAGCCTCACGAATTCCATCTTTGAGGTCTTGAATCGACGCTGGGCTATTGGCGTAGACCTTCTCTTTCACGTGACCCCAAAGGAAGAAGTCGCAAGGTGTTAAATCACAAGATCTCGGTGACCAATTGTGATCACCTCTTCGAGAGATAACACGGTCCGGAAACTTTTCCCGCAAAAGATTAATCACGTAGCGCCGTCTTGTTGAAAGTAAATGTTGTCCAGATCAATACCATCCAATTCCGGCCATAAAAAATCGTTAATCATCTCTCGATAGCGCAATCCATTCACCGTAACTGCTGCTCCAGCCTTATTTTCGAAAAATTAATGTCCAATGACTCCGCCGGACCTTAAACCGCACCAAACAGTCACACGTTGAGGATAGAGAGGCTTTTCAACAATAACTCTTGGGTTTTCCGAGCCCCAGATGCGACAATTTTGCTTGTTGACGAAGCCACCGAGGTGGAAATGGGCCTCATCACTCAAGATGATTTTTCGATGGTATGCCGGATCATTTTCATGCATTTCAACTACCCAATCAGCAAAGACACGACGTTGTTGATGATCGGCCGGCTTAAGTTCTTGTGTTAACTGAACTTTATAATCCTTAAGACTCAAATCTTTATGCAAAATACGGTGTAATGACGTTTGTGGAATGCCTAATTCCAAAGAACGACGAGGAATGGACAAACCTGGGTTTTCTTCAACACTTTCGGCTACAGCAACAATATTCTCGGCTGTTCTTGAGCGACGTGCACGGGTTTTATTCTTCACATAACTAACTTGTCCCAACAGCTCGAATTTTTCCGCCAATTTCTTTATTGCGGCCCGACAAGTTGCTTCACGACGACCCAAAAATGTTCGAGTTTTACGAACCGTCTCTGCCAAATTTTCACCATTTTTGTAGTGAGTTTTAATAATTTCAATGCGTTCTTGAAGCGTGTATCGTTCCATTTTTATTAATGGCGTAATTTCTACTTGTCAAATGTCAAAAAATGACAGCTTCAGAAGTGACATCTACCGAAATAGCGGGCTATTCAAAATAACACCTCTTAGTGGAAAACCCTTTATATAGAACTTGAAAAAATGACCTCCCTTTTGACAGGCAACATATGAACGAAAAGTCCAAGCTAATTGATATGTTCGACGAGACTCCTTCTGTCCACCAACACTATCAGACTTGAGTACTATACCCTTGAGCAACGCATTAATCAAACAGCGTCCTGCGACGATTATATTTTATAGTTTATATACGAAAGTATGAAAGGATATGCCCCGACCTCTTAGCAAGCTAATAAATGCTCTTCCTAGCAATAAATATCCTGCTAGGATTTGTTTATTGTGAGATGAGTCAATTATCTTTGTAGGAGTTCGCAAAGACCAAGCGCAACAGGCCTGCACATTAAAACGTATGAAAATAAGTCATCTCTATGCTCATGACATTCGGTCATTCATATCGTGAGAGAACATCAGCGTTTTGTTTTTGTTAAGCCGCGTCTACAGCAAACAAATCATCGGGCGTATCTCTTAATGCTCGTAAGGATCTCACGACACGCATGTTCTAGTACGGGGGCTTGTTCAAACCTTCAAGCACCACGGGAGTTTTTTCAGTACCTACTACATGTTAGTATTTGCAGATTTTTTCGATTTCTTGGATAATTTAATTTAAATTAATTAAATAACTAAGAAATGACAGTAACATCTATTCGATATTCAACTCATGTATAGTCGGTAGTTATATCCCGAGTGCTTGCCAAATACTCGAAAATTAAATATTATACAGTGTTTTCCAGCAACTCCGCACCAGGAGGGACTTTTCTTTTATATTAATATTTCCGAATTATATTTTTTACAAAAAGTTGGTGCATCCAAATTGATAAAAAATTGGTTCAAGCACTGACGTGAAGTCAGGAGCTTTTGCGCGTATGTTCTATTGTCCATTCTCCTGTATTGGACACTCTTAATCAAATATACCATGGTGAATTCTTTTGTCCGTTCTCCTGTATTGGACACTCTTAATCGAATTTACCATGATAAATTCGATTAAGAGAGTGTCCAATACAGCAGAACGGACAATAGAATTCACCATGGTATATTTGATTAAGAGTGTGCAATACAGGAGAATGGACAATAGAACATACCCGCAAAAGCTCCTGACTTCACGTCAGTGCTTGAACCAATTTTTTATTATTTCAATTTATACGTAGCGAAGCACGTACCGGGCCGCTAGTAGTAATCTTTAAATATTAAATTATATCGATCGTTATATCGACTCAAATAAGAATTCCATACATTTTTCTGAATTTTATGTGTTTTTTTCAAATCAAATCCAAAAGCTCTCAAAAAATCACCCGTTATTACATAAAGATATATTCTCATTAGTGATAGAAAAACTGGCCTAAAATTCCTCTCTACCCATCACGAGATTTAATATCCACAAATGAGCCTCTCACCTTACAAGATCAGAAGCCTTCAGCAAAATTCAAAGGTCCCCTCTCGCAAATATACTCCTCTGAAGGCACATGGATCTCTTGAAGAAGAATCGCCTCTCTATTCCTCAAAGATATTCACTCTTGTTCATAGAAATCCCTTCAATATTTAGTTGCCTCCTCGTAAGGAGGATCTCTTTCAAAACCAGGTCTGACCACTAATGTAGGGCTATCATCTAATCTCCTATAGATTTGTGATGAAATAACACGATTTTCCCATGAATATATATGTATAATAATATGTCATCATGACATTCATATTTTATTTTTGAAGGTTCTCGCAAAAATACGACCATAGACAACATATACGACGATTCGCATCCACCTACCGAACTCACAAAAGGCTGCTCGGTTCTCCAACAATATAGATCCGATCGTGTTCAAACTTGGAATTCTGCAGTAGAGTTAGGTTCTGCAAGCTCTCCCAAAATTTCAGCCATGCCGGACGAATAGTTTATGATATATAGAATTTTTTCAATTATTTTTAATTATTTTTTTTTTAATTTTCTAGTTATACCATCCTCACGAAATTCTGCAAAAATTTTCGCGTTGGCATTCTACAACTAATAGCCATGTTTGAATCCAATCGGTTTTGTATTCTTCGAGTTAATGAGGAACAAAAAACATCCAAATTTCAGAAAATTTCAGATGGCTATAACTCTAAAACCGTTTGGACGATTATGCTCATAAACAAACTCAAATGTCGCATTCAGATGCACAACCTAACCTGAAATTTTCAAGCCGCTATCTCTTTCCGTTCTCAGGTTATCGTGACAACAAAAATATTTTTTAATAATTTTCTAGCGATATGATTCTCACAAAATTTCATAAACGTGCTTAGGTCTATATTCTACAACTATTCACCAAGTTTAAATTCGATCGGTTTTATTTTGGTTGTAAACAAAATTATTACTCGGAAACCATTGGGCCGATTATACCCATTAACGAACTTGTCCGTCGTATTGGGATGCGCCACCTACCCTGAAAATTTCAAGTCGCTAGCTTTTTCCGTTCTCAAGTTATCGTGGCAACGGACGGCACCACAGAATTAAATTTCACATTTGGGCAAAACTATAACGCGTATGTTCCCCAGAACATACGCGCAAAAATGATATTAAAGTCGGCCATTATTAAACAAAAATGACAATATCTCGAGAAATTCGAACCTTTTGTATGAAACGCTCTGAGTAAACTTGTTTAAGATTACAATTTGCATGGATGTTCAACAATTCATGTCGGAAAACCGTGAAAAATATTTTTCTTTTTTTTTTGCTTATAACTTTTTTAAAAATGAAATAATTACTGAACGGAATTTTTTTTGTGGTCTAAACAATATTAGAATTTCATAAATTTTTGTTTGAATTTAGTTTATCGACATTTGTTCGAATTTTCACAAATCTGTGATCATAGAAAATAATTAACTGGCGTTGAAATTGAACGAGGGATATTAATGAAAAAATTCTATTTCAATCAAAAATCTATAGCTATGAATTGGCAATTTGCAGCAAGATCTGCATTCTTGAATTTGATATCGAGAGATTTTAATGGCGAAAATTTAAATAGGAGCAACTTTGTACCAAAATGAAACGACTTTTGAGGGAAAATTCGAACAAATGTCAAAAAATCAAATTCAAACAATATTTACTAGTTACAATTTTATTCATGCTGACACTAATGTTGTCTAGGGGCCAACAAAAAATCCGTTAGGTAATTATTCAATTTTTAAAAGAGTTATGAGCAAAAAAAGAAAAAAATATTTTTCATGGTTTTCCGACTTGCAATTTGGCATATGAATCTATATTGATTGCAAACAAGTTTGCTTTACAGAAAAAGTTCGAATTTTCCGAGATAATGGACATTTTTGTTTTAAAATGGCAATTTCCGCTCAAATTGGAAGTCTCCGTTGGCCGATTTTCACATCAGTTTTTATAATTTTTTATGCACCAACTTCTTCTTATTTATTATAAATTCGGAAATATTAGTAGAAAAGAAAAATCCCTCTTGGTGCGCAGTTGTTGGGAAGCACTGTATATAAGTGCAAGAGGGAAAATATTCGATAATTTGGCAAGAACGAGGGGTGTATGAAGGACTTTTTCCCGAAAAACATTTTCCCCAATTTTAATTTTAAGGCAGAAATGATACTAACTGATGTAATTTATATATATAAAATCTATTTGAGAATCATGTTTTCATGGTTTAAAATGTCATAAAAATATTCGGTTATAATTGCACCAGTGCATGAAAATTATCGATGATTTTGCAAGAAATCGTGTTATCTAAAAATTGCATTTATTTATTTAGTTTATTTTCATATTTTGGCGAAAGCCCCGCCCGAGACCGAAGGACGAGGGCTCTGACAACCATTGATTGTAATTTTATAAGCTGATTCAAATCTAAAACGAAGTCTATTTCTCACTTCCAAATTCAAGGCAAGGGAATAATAATATCTTCGCAGATATCAGGAATTTTCGAATAGTTCAAGATGGTCAGTAAAATACAGACAGTAATGTTCGTTCTAGCATTGGGGAAATATTTGCTTCCTCCTCGATTTTTTAAACTTCTTAAAATTATAACCACCGCATAAACGAGCTGGCGAACGAATTATCATATTACGAATGGCTTCAACATATTCCTTGAAAGCTATCTATCTTTCCCTTCTCTCGCGGTATACATTTTAATTAGATAACATTAAGAATACATTAAGAAAATGAAAACCGGTACGAAATACAATATCCGAATGTCAAGAGTCTCTAATTAATGATCCATTTAACACAATGCGTAGGAATCCATTTCACATACGAATTCACCTTATTCATCCATGTATAGATAAGAGAAGTTAGTTTCGTGACTTTGTTGCATAGTCAGGTCCAAAAAAAATTTTTTCAAACGAATAACAATATCATAGTTTGATTGACGGCATGACAGGAAAGTTCAATTTCTCCGCCGCAGCAGTTCAACGTTTCCTTTTCCCTCCGCCAGAGGGAAAAGTGTTGCTATCATTGGCCAAAACCTCAATTTATATCTGTCAAAGATATTTTTCTCCGATTGACAGCAAATATTAATTTTTCAGACACATATTAATCAGCAAACTATTTCTTTTCCTGCCTAGACAGGAAAGTCCTCACTTTACTTGATGTACGCAAAATTATTATTCTCAATGGGAATAAAACATTTGATATTTTTTGACAAAAAAAATGTAACTCTCCTGTTGCCTCATCCCCTATTTCTGGAGGGGAAAGTATTTCTGAGTCGCTATCACTGCCCATAATATAAATATACCGATATTTTTTCACAAAATTTACAGAAATTTCATAAGTTGTCAAACTATAATTATTATGGACATATACTTTTCTAATAGCGATCAACCATTCCAACAACTTCGATTTCTATCAAATTTTGTTTCAATTTATCACTACAGGTCAAATTAAAAAGATTGTGGGAATTCTAAGAATTTCCAAATAAAATATCCTACATGTATCATTGTAAACAATCTGAGAAAAAATTAGATATATGATCAACTCAGCATCATGCATACTAGATTGACTTCCTTAGCTAAATTCCTATGAGCTATCAGCCGCGGTACTCAATCAATCAAAAAAATTAATATTTCCTGAAATCTTTCAAGAATTCCTACTCTCTCTGAGCGAATTCAGACCATAAAATACGCTAATTCAATACTCTGATCGTCGCTATGCAACAAACTTCCTAGACTGTTTTTGGTCCGGAAAAGTTATTTTTCCGGCCTAGGCTGTCCAAATTTATCCCTACTGGTTTTTCATATAGATACACTTTGGGTGGTAGGTGAATTCACGCTTAAAATCAACTCAATTCAAGAACATACATTTATTGAATATATTAGATATTTGATACATATATAGAACGCTCATCATATATTTTTTTGGTGTTCTTGTTCCTCGGAACAGAGTGCTTATCAATTTGCTCAAATGTCTGAAATTTTCGAATTTTTGGCTGAAAATGGTCTTAAACATTTTGGTTCAACTCACTGATCAAGAACCCTTGGTCAAAATCGATTCTGTCTGTCTATGATGAAACTGCATCCTGGAAAAAATTTAATTTGAAATTTGTAATGTAAAAAATAATTTTTTTTCGTTTCTCTGAAATCACCAGATTTTGCCCAATAACGAACATAACCGAGATATTCATCTCCCAAACCTACTACGAAATTTTCAACTGTCTAGCTTATTCCGTTCGAAAGTTATCGTGTTAACGCGATAACTCTCGAATTGAACATTTCATAGTAGGTTTGGGAGATGAATATCTCGGTTATGTTCGTTATTGGGCAAAATCTGGTGATTTCAGAGAAACGAAAAAAAAATTATTTTTTCATTTTTTTATTACAAATTTCAAATTAAATTTTTTCCAAGATGCAGTTTCATCGTAGGGACCCATTGATATAATTCTCAACTCTAACAAACGAATACTTTCAGAGATAAGATTTTTAAATTTTAATCATTACTCGTAATTTTATGACTTCATAGAATGCTCTATGACGGAGGTTACATGGTCAATCTGGCATCAGTTCAGTCTGACATCAATTATAGATTGATGTCAGATTGACGGAAAGCGGATTGTATACGCGTAGACTGATGGCCTGATGGTCCGAATTGATGGCAAGGTTGATGTCAGATTGATACCGTGTAACCTCCGCCTAATTATAATTTGCTGATGTATATAAATCCAACATATGAGGTGAGTACTACAAAAGTAACTACACTTTAGTCCACTACAGTTTGTGACGTCTTAAAATCACTATTATTTAAAATAATCCTTAATTTATGATGAACTTGATCGCGATACAAGAAGAAATATTATGTGTACCTCGTATTGAAAGCACATTCCCGTTCTCCATGCGCCTAGATTTCTGTGCTTGGAAAAAAATATTCTATGGATAATAGATATTACGTACAGTTGACTATTTTGGCAGATTCAATACATTTAAAATTTTAATGATAGATAAAGTACCTTCATTTATGTAGAGATTATAAGTTTTTTGGTAATACCCACCTTCTGTAATGACTATCATTTTCAGTCCAGACGTATTCAGATCACCGCGACATCTTTAAGAAACCAGGCCAACTAACATATCGATTTTTTCGTTTCAATAACACGTGATCGACGGTTGCGACGAATCTTTATCGATGAGATGGACAGGTAATTTGATTCCTCGTTTCGGCAAATCGTCGCGAACCGGTTTTTGGATTGTCTGACCGTTCGTCTGGTCACTTACCACGCCAACGCTAGACTGTCTGGTGCACTCGACCGGAACGAACACTCATTTTTTTACTAATTTATTCAGATCTGGAGGATGCGATTCAATCGCAACAACTGATGGAAACTTAGATTTTAATCCTGACAGAGCTACGGATTTCTGTCAACGGAACAACCACAGTCATATAACGAACGGTTTATGAGAGATTTTATTCTTGGAATTCGTCTTTGTTATGTATGACATTGACAGTCACACATTTCCACTTGCCCATTTAAATTATTTACATAATTCGTGAAGTATAGAATTGGAGATGTACCTACACGTCATTCTCTTTGAAATTTTTATATCAAAGTTAATTAACTTCGAGCAGAATTCCAAGCAATCGATGTAGGTATGTGCTAGGAAAACAAAACCTGAAAAGCGAATATAGGGGTAGGAAAATACACATATTCTCTGATAGTCTGGTGGCCCTATTATTATTATTATTATTAGAACTGGATCATGAGGCTTGGTCCAGCCCTTCAGAACTGAGACCGATATAATATTTTGTTATAATACCTAACTTATTCAATCCCAAGGACATTGTCAATCATCATACCTGATGATGTTCTCAGGAGCCTTGACTATCACGTTGTGAGGTTTTAATATCACTGGGTATTTGCAAACTATGTGTTCGATAGTTTGGTATTAACCGTATTAACAGTATCTACGAAATAAACCGTGAAACAAGAAAACAGAACTGTAATAACCCATACAAATCCACAGAGAATAATCTAAACATATTATCATAATCTTTTCTTTATTGCAGATATGGAAGAAGGGGATGTACCTATGCCTGCGCCGCCAAGCACAGAATCCCATCACACAGCACTGAATTACTCGTCTTTGGCGAACGTTATGGCCTCGGCCAACGGCCAAACGCCAGACTCCACAATTTCATCGACTGAAACTCTCCTCAGGAACATTCAAGGATTGCTCAAAGTTGCCGCAGATAATGCACGTCAACAGGAGAGACAATTCAACTACGAAAAAGGTACAAATAGCAACATGGTTTACCTTCTATCGCTTGCGCAATATTACATGTATTTAGCAGCAACGCAAAGACGTTGAGAAGACTTAAGTCCAATTATCAGTATATTTAAGAACTAAGGACAACCTGATCATGTAAATAGAATAATCTTTCATAGAGCGTCGTCCAATGAGAATGAAAACTTGATTTTTTATGAGCCAAGACAGAACGACATTCAGAATCGTACTTGTATATTAAATGCTAGAAAATTATATAATGTTGTCCATTTATTAATTACCGAGAATTTATAATTCGCAGTTTTTTTTAATCGTCTGTCTCAGATATCTTGTTTGTTTCTTGAATATTACAAAATTTTATGTAATGGATTTGTAAAAAGACTTGTTAATTTAACTCGATGATAATAGCACTGTGTGCACATATCGATGATTTAGAAAAAATATATATAGCATAGTTGTACATATATCTCTCCGAATATTTAATTGTGTAGGTTAAACAATTTTTTAGTGGAATGATTGTTAGCTTTAGACAACCCGGCACTGTACTCATCTCTATAATGAGACTGGTCAGCGGCCAGTGATGGAATTTTGCATTCTGTCAGTTAGTTTTGTGCCATTTCCCAGTGTAAGAGTAGCAGTTTATTTTGAACAGAAGTAGTTAATTTAACTCAAATATTTATATATTTAAAGCATAAATACTGAAAATTTTGATGTATTCCTAAGAACTTGTATATAATGATAAGAATACAGCAAAATTTTTTACGCACCAAAAACTCCAGTTGGAATTTTACATTTATTGAATTCGAGCTGATATCTAGAATGTAGGTTTAAATATGTGTGATGTACATGTTGATATTTCAAAATTGAAAATAAACCAAATTATGAATATTTTTGCGTTTTATTTAAATCAGAAACCATTTTTGCCTTTTCAGTTATAAAATTGGCTTAAGTTTCGATAAGGGAACATTAAATAGGTAGGTGGCACTTTTTTTGTATTTTACATCAATTAACTAACAGATGATGAAATTCCAGCACTGAGCATGGGTGAAATGATTCAAACCTAATTTTTTCACCAAGTTTGGCTAAATGGGACATGTGTTATAGAAACGATGAAAAATTACACACGAATGATATACGTGCTTTGAATGTATATTCAGCTTAATGCTTTTCAGGCGGATATTGGAATCAAAATCCTTTCTGAAATTTAAGTTAATCCAAAATGTGCATGATTTTGAGCATAATATCGAACAATATGGTTGTTATTTCAATTCATAATTAACCTTTCACATTATGAGAAAAAAATTCCTAGTTTTTTTTGCAAGTGCAGTGGGGAATGAACTTTACCCAGCATCAATTCTCCTTGAAAGTCTTCGCCCAGATTGTTATTGGAGGTAAAGCAGTAGACTTCTTCGAAATGAACTCATTCACACCTACACGAGGAGTTTGTTAAGAACGGTACGGTTTCCTTTTGAGATTACAGGCTCGGAAAGATTCATAAGAAAATTGGAACATTTTTTCAAAATTCAATACGGTTTTTTTGTTGTACATTGCTCAGAAAATTTGAGAATAATATCAAGCAATGAAAAATGTTGTTTCTTTAGTTCATTCTTATTACAACGTTGTTTTTACTTGACATCGTGTCGCACCACAATGTTTTTTATGTATTCACTCGAAAAGGACGTGTTTGACGAAAAAGTTAAGAGTCATTTTTCTTTAAAATGGAACAAACAATCAATAACTAATTTTTAGGTAACAAGAATGACTGTATGTCACTGGTTGATGTAAACGCCGATTTGAGACCAAAACATGCACTGATGCTAACTTTCAAATCCTTTAAAATTTCACTGAAATGTCCCAAGTTCTTATGGAAGTATTAAATTACTAAACTTTCACAACTTGTATTTCCGTAATGAAGGACTTTGAGACATAATTTGTAAAGCAAATATACTTAGGTTGTGTAGCGTACTTAGGAAACACTCTGTATAGGAGTTGCAAAATATCGAAATCACCGAAACAATTTTTCATAATTACGACTCTAGATGTTGCGAGATTTTCGCTTTTCTGATTATTGAAGCACTCCGACAAAAATATTTCCTTTAGCCCTTAATAATAATATGGATAAAAGTATCTTGTTCTTATTATTGGCTCAACCAATCACAATTTCTACCGATTCTTTTTGCACTAGCATTCTCATACCTATTGTTTGGTGTTCCCTCAAATTACCCGTTTATTCACATATTTGTTTCAAATTTATCAATATTCACGTCATTGTTCAACAAATCTACTGAGTCAAATTAAAAATTAAATTGCAGCGTATAAGCTATTCGATGCTGAAGAGATCTACCGTGTTCGCTATTGAAGAAAATTGGATCAACAAATTCAGTTCCATTTCAAATCAGCAGCATTATTTCATGAACATTCGATATATGAATCAATAACGAACATTTTCAAAATCTGCATTTGAATTACAACAATTTTGGTAGGGACTTGCATTTCCACATATTTTCCACTTATTCTTTGGAACTTCTGGAAACTTCTGAAAATACAACAAATTACCAACCTATTTGTGGCATTGTTTGATGAATCAACAGATATATAGAACAACTATCATCGCTTGGCCGGATAGGACCAGTTTAATTCAGATCCGTACTCAAATTGATGGTACGCGATAGCTATTTTAATTCGCATATCTTCCTTATTTTGCAACTTTTATATAGGTGTCCTTTTGTTTAATAGTTTATCAGTTTTGATTCCTGCTAAAAACACACCTCATATATCGAGATACAAACACCACCAACCTCATCTGAGCAGGAAATGAGTCTTCAAAACACCGGTATCATAGGCAATATCACAACTCACTCAGTTAAATAAATTACCGCTGCTCTTCGCTCTATTCCGTGTAAACATATTCATAGAAGCTTTTCTTGTTTGAGCGAAGTAATACCGACTATTGAAAGACTTAGGGCCGATTTATTCAACCTCTCCGTAAAGTATTCGTTAACTACGTGCTCGTTAAATTTACTACCCCTCTTTAAAGTAATAAAACCTATTCATGTTTCACAGATGTTTCTCATATTTGCAGATCACTTTGTGCAACTGAGAGGTGAATAAACATTTAAAGAATACTTTCCTTTCGGTAAGGCTACTTGACAGTTTACAGATAGGTGAATATATCGGCCCTTAAGCTTTTCAAAAGTACAAGAAAGTCAGATGATTCGTAGGAAATATTTAAATCATCCACTTCTACTCTACAAGTATACTTACTCCAAACCATTTGGCATAAATTCAAAGGATTTTATATGAAAATACTAAATCAGTTTCCTTATTCTCATTGGACGAATCTCTATTTTGGTCATGTGGATTACAATAAAGGTTTCAATCCTTAATGGAGATATTTCCTACGGTTTATATATTATTCAAAAAAATAATTACAAATTTCGTTCCGAAGTGAAATGAAAGTACTTTTAATACCTACGTTATATGCACAAACATTCATTTTGGTTAAATGAAAAAGATTTCATTCGAACTTTGATATTAATAGGTACCTTAAAACTTGTAAAGAAATCTGAATATATTAATAATTTAGCTTCCAGTGTTGACAATTTTTTAGGTTTTTTAGTGAAGTGGGGTTTTTCATCGCTGAAGATTTTAAAAAATGCTTGATTATTAATGTTCAAAATATACCAGTTCTCTCTACTTTTGTCCACATGTACTGATTTAGGTCAGATTATAACGTTCAAACCTATGAGCGTAGGACAAGGATTTCAGTTCTCTCCGAAGGGTGTAATTCGGGTTTGGAAACTTGCAGAATAAATGTCTCGATAACGGATCAACGTGACGATTTAGTAGAACTTTATCCAAGAATTTTACAGCAATATTCTGCGATTATTTGTTCGCGAATAATGAAAAAGTGTTTGTGGAAATGTGAAAAAAATCCGCATTTCAATCCCTAATGTCCCATAATATAATATAATTAATTCAAATGAAATTATCTGACGTCAATACGCATTTCTTATACCTGTGTTTCATTTTATTTTTAATTCAATTATCTTTCCATATACAGGGTGAGTCTTTGACTACTGCATTAATTTGAACCAAAGATTCCTCTCATCAAATTAAACACTTTTTTCATTAACCATTTTTCCAGATTCGGCTCAGGTAAAAAGTTACAAGCGTTTAAAGATTTCACAATGTGCTAATACACTCCTGCATATAAATTATCCATGACATTGTTGGCGGACGAGAATATGGCATGGTAACGTGGTTTACAGCTTGATTCGGGATTCCAACGCTCAGGGACGGATCCATAAAAGTAGTGAAATTTCTGGAGTTTCCATTTTAAAACATTCAATGAAGAATATCTCGAAAACGGTGTGTTTAAGGAGAAATGATGAAGACTAATATAATGTTCTAAAACGATGGAATATTCTTGAAATGACTCAAGAAAAACTTTATATGCTTTCTTTATGCTAATTTCGTTTAGTTTTATGAATCCACGAGTCCATAACTAGAAAACCAGTAGAAGTAGAAAATAACTAATATTTGGAAAATATGTATCATAGTTATAGGAAACTTTACGCCAACATTCATTTTATTCGAAAAAGGATGTCAAAGCTACAAAATAAAACTGATTTTTTTCAAAATTTCAACAGCCTGTATCTTTTTACCTGAGCTGAATTTGGAAAAATGTTAAATGAAAAAAGTGTTTCATTTGATGAGAGGAATCTTTGATTAAAATTAATGCAGTGGTCAAAGACTCACCCTGTATACTGCAATCTTTCCTTTCTTAGCCAAGATTTGAGCTGACTGGAAATTATATTATTTGTTGCAACACGACACGTCTTCATATTAATTTTTCCGAAAGACTTCCTTATTAGATTTCCGCAACTCTAACACTTCATCACCTTAGACAGAAAAAAAGTGTTATAGCTTACAGAGCTGCAAATAACTAAAACGATCATAGAAATAATGAACGCTCTTACGAAGAATTCAAGAAAAACCAGTCCCACAATTCAGAATTGAAATCAAGACGTCCCAAAGGTAACGAACGCATTTAAAGCACAATTTTAATCGGGTAAAGTGGCCAGGTATTTCTGCCGGAGTACCAATAATTTGTGTTAACACGGTCAGAGATCCTCTAGATGAGGCAGATAAACGCAGATAATATCTGCGATAACAACTCTTGGCGACTAGACTTGTGCGCCTCTCCGAGTCACCGCCGCCTTGGATAACCGCGCAAGATATCTCCATTCAGACCGCCAATTTAGGACTTACATGAAGATGCTGGAGAGTCGTTCTTGTTTGGAGATTTTTGCGCCATTTCCCTTAAAAGATCAGAATCAGTTGCAACACAAATTCACGATTGCTCTAAATAACGGAAATGCTATACCGTGAGGGTCAAAAGTACGGAATAATGGATTTATTTTGTCCCCTTTCAGGAATATGGACAAAAGGTTTAATAGGTCAAAGTTATTTACTTTTTCGTCGACCTCTATGAAAAGATATATTTTCCGTACTAATTTGCGGTCGTAAAATAGACTATTATTGAAGGCAAGTACTTTGCGGCCGAGCAAAGCGTCTGATCATGCGTAGCACGAAAAATGATTGAAAGGGGCAGTGTAAATTTCAAAACTGGCCCTAGGGCCACAGTACGGACACTCTTACTTCGAAACAAAGCATTTTTCCTCGGAACTAACTTGCACGGGTCACGAATTTTTCTTTAAAACCTCACAATATTGGCTCACGATCACTAGACGTAAACCCTTTTAATATTTTCCCCAGTAAAATTTTTCCTTTTTTTTTGAGGCTCCTCCTAGTCCTGAGGTTATGTTTTCAATGAGATTTTGCACGTCCAAAGAGGTACATTTTAAACATGAACTTTATAGAGAAGAAGAAGATAATGAAAACATAAAAAGAAATTGTTTAAAAACAGTTCTCTTACCACCGAAGTTCATATTGCCTTTTACTTCTTTATAAGTGGTACACAGATCCGATCGAATTGAAACTTGGTAACTAGTTGTAGAATACCGGCATGAAGACGTATGTGAAGTTTTGTGATGATCGTATAACTAGAAAATTAAAAAAAATACATCACAAAATATTATTTATCTCACGATAACTTGAGAATGAGACGAGACAGCGACTTGTAGATTTTAGGGTATGTTGCGCATCGGAATGCGACACTCGAGTTTGTTAATAGGCATAATCGGCCAAACCGTTTCTAGAACAATAGAACATGTGGGCAAAAGCTCCAGACTTCACGTCAGTGCATTAACCAATTTTTGATTTTGTTATGTGTCTACTCCTTGAGCATATGGTCCGACTTTCTTACCTTTATTGGTCTCGATGTTTCTCCTATATGTATACGATTTACCTCAAATACAAGGAATAAACTGCTCCACAAGAGTTAGGGATAATCGTTTCAACTAAAATAACTGACATTCTGAAACTTTTGTTTGCGCTGAAAACGTAATTTAATATAGTTTTAGGTTCAAAACTATAAATGCACGTAATTTTTCGGTCCGCAATATATACAGGGTAATTAACAGAATAGGGTCAAATTTAATGACTTTTATTTCCGGACTTTTTTTTTTTTGTCTTTTTATGCCTACAATACAAGGTATGGCCACCACGGGCATCCATGACTGCCTGACATCTTCTTTGCATACTGTCAACGAGGGTGTTGAGCATATCTTGAGGAATTTCATTCCATAAACGAGGCAGTAGTGCTTTGAGTCATTCAATGTTTCTGGTGGAGGTTGGTGAACATCCAGTCTTCTTTGTAGCATATACCATGCATGTTCTATGCAGTTTAAGTCTTGCGAATGTGGAGGTATTGGTGAATGTGGAATACCATGCTCGTCTCGCGCATTGCGTTATCGTCAAGGAATTGGAAAGCTTCATCAATGGCAGCATGAAAATTTGGCACTACGTTGCCAATGACTTGTTCCCTATAATGTTAAGCAGTCATATTGCCAGGACAAATGTGAAGGTCTGTGCGCCCGTTGAAACATATCCCAGCACAAACCATAATAGAGCCTCCTCGAAATGGATGAACCTCTTGCACATGACGGCGATTTCGGGGTATACGCAGCATAGTCCATACCCTTATTCTTCGAGAATATGAAAATCGACCGTATCTGGATTCATGTGTGAAAAGTACACAACACCATTGGACGTTCAGATTAACATGCTGCCTGGCCCATTCTAATCTTTGTCGTTTATGCTCACGTGTTAACGGAACATCTCTCAATGGACGTATAGAAGCCAGGTTAATCTCCCCCAAACGACGTCGGATGGTTTCAATGGAAATTTCAGGACCATTGGCATTTAAAAGTCGATTTCTCAGCATCCTAATGAAGAAAGAGGATATCTCCTCGCCGAAATGGTGACAAAACGGTCTTGTGCGGGTGTTGTTTTTCTTGGTCCACCAACCCCATGTCTTTCCTGCACCGAGCCTGTCTCATTGAACCGATTCCAGAGTCGCGATATTACACTTTGCGATACTTGAAATGTTTCTGCCACAGCGACTTGAGTGAGGCCACACTGTAGCATACCGATAGCCCTATTAGCCTAGGCGTTTGTTAATTTACTTCTTGGCATCTTAAGAAGCCCGTGAAATTTACTAAGTTCGATATCGCTAAGAGACTGACAATAAATTAACTGCATATTGAAATGCTAAATCTTACGAATATTGTGAAAAACAGCCAAACTCAAGAAAAAAGACGACCAGATGGTGAAAATATGCATTCAAATCGAATTAATAAGTTTTTGTTGGCAGTTGATCATGTTTTTGATATTGTCTTCAAAATTTTACGCCCCTCAGAACAACTCAATATGATATCCCTAACTCTTGTGGAGCAGTTTATTATATGCACATTTTTCGGATTTATCTTTTTCATTAATCGGTTTTATTTTATTCAATAAAGACCTAAGAACATTTTGTGCCCTAAAAACGGTTCTGATGTTGAACTTAGAAAAACTTATTATTTTTTCTGAAAGCTCGCTAAAATAAGGGATCACAATATATTATCAAACGAATATTAATGTATAAGGTGATAGCAAATACATTGATCGGGAAATTACCTGAAAGAAGACTATAACTTTCGATATGTTCAAATTAGTTTTCTGCTTGAATTCGACCCAAGAACGTAGCCATATAGGGGCAACATTCCCTTAGACACCATAAAGATTTACGATTCCAACAATTATTCATCCCATTTGAAGCAATTATAAGCATTTTTAAACGAGCATTCGATCAGTATCAGAGCCTTATTTATGAAAATTTCTACAAGACCGAGACAAAGATGATTGCGACGATGCACACCGCAATGCCACTTATATTTCGCTTTTATGCACGGTCTGGGTCGATATGTATCAATTAAACCATTATGCTGTCATTACAAATCGAGCCTAATGATACAGGTGGTGTTCATAAGTCATTTCCAGCGCTTTTTGACTTATTTAATATAAGACCATGGTTTCCTGTTTATTTGATCAAGTTCGCGAGAGATGGATGAAAGATAAAAGAGTGTTCCAATTTTTTATACCCGTTGGTTCTATTTGGGCTTACGTTTATCGCCAATTAGCGGGTATGGGCGCTGGATATACAGCCGAAATTTTCTGCGGAACCAGTTGTTTTTTAATGCATTCCTTGCAATCAAAGCGACAACTGCATGGCTTTCACATTCGGAAGTTACATTGCATTATGTCTTGTGAAGATGATGGATGGAAAGGAAATTCCAGAGGTAGATTACAAATATTCTGAGAATGATAAGCAATGAGGAAATATCGACAAAATTGAAATAATTGGGTTGCCGTGAGGCAGGAAAAATTACGACAGAATGAAATGACGTAACTGTAATAAGGTAGATGCAGGGAATATGTCCACCTTGAGAAGATCCCTCTATAAAACACATCGATTTTTTCGTTCTGTTTAATGCAAGAAATACTTTTTATGTTTTGAAGAATATCTTTCTTGAGAATAATACTTTAAACATCTGTTTTAATTATTAATAGTTTTTTTTCTGGGTCTTCTCTCCCAAACTCTGAAAAATATCTATAAAATAAAAATTAATTATTTTGTGATTTGCTTCTGCGTAAGAAACACAAGATATTTGTCAGAAGCAATCATTTGAACAATGTTGCCTAACAAACAACAACGAAACAACATCAACGAAGAAACAACTATATTGTAACGTTTCGGAGTCTATATCAGACTCCTTCGTCAGACGCTTAATGAAAATCTTTAGAATTATTTAGTTGACAGTTATTGTGAATTTCACAATTAATGATTACTTATCTGTTTTAATGTTTTTTGTCTTTTTGAAATCTTGATAACTGGGCATATTATCAACCTAAGCTGGTAATATGCCCATAGTAAGTTGATATGATGCTCATCCATAATTATCTAACAGTATAAAGCAAACAGGTGTAAGTATTCTTCATTTTTTAGAATTATTAACACAATAAATGAATCATAGACTTTGTAACAACTGAAACGAGAACGAAAAAGAAAGAAGAAAATAGGTATCACTGATTTCTGGAAGGTAGAAGAAAATAAGAGAAAAGTCAAGAAAGAAACCGGAGAGGTATCCAAGGATCTTGGAAGGCAGATGAAAATATTAGTTTAGTTATAGATATTAGAGTAATGTTAATTTTGTTATAATCAATAAAGAGTTTTTGGGAACATCGCGTTATCATTTTGCACAAATGTCTGTAATTTTCAATTTGTTTTGCCGAAAATGGTCTCAAACGATTGGGTTCGACTCCCTGATGACGAATTCGTGGTCAAATTTCATTCTGTCCGGCCGTCCGTTGCCACGATAACTTGAGGGTGGAGTGGCGCATCCCAATACGATGGACAAGTTTGTTAATGGGCATAATCGGCCCAATGGTTTTCGAGTATAATAATTTTGTTTTCAACCGAAACACGTTCGCTCGAATTGAAACTTGATGAGTACTTGCAGAATTCAAACCTAAGCACGTTTGGGAAATTTTGTGAGAATCGGATCACTAGAAAATTAAAAAAGAATTATAAAAATATTATTTATGTCACGATAATCTGAGAACGGAAAGAGATAGCGACTCGAAATTTTCGGGTAAGGTTGTGCATCTAATGGCGATTTCCATTGACACGCTCGGATCACTGGGAGCTGCCACACTGACATATTTGACAGATATTTTCGGTTCATTTGGACAGATGCATGACAGATGAGATCGATTTCGAGTGCTCCGAGCGTGTCAATGGAAATCGCCATAAATGGGACATTCGAGTTTGTTAATAGGCATAATCGGCCAAACTGCTTCTAGAACAATAGAAAATGCAGGCAAAAGTTCTGGACTTCACGTCAGTGCATCAACGGTTCTGGAGTTATACCCATCTGAAATTTGGTTATCTGTTATTTCCTCAATAACTCGGAAAATACAAAACCGATCCAATTCAAACATGGTTGTAGCATGCCAACGCGAAAATTCTTGTGAAATTTCGTGAGGATCGCATCTCCAGAAAATTTTCAAAAATCATTGAAAAAAATTCTATATATCAGAAACTATTCGTCCGGAATCGCTGAAATTTTTCGAGAGCCTTCAAAACCTAACTCTACAAGTTACAAGATTGAACATGATCGGATCTATATTGTTGGAGATCCGAGCAGCCTTGTGTGAGTTCAGTAGCTGAATGGGTGACCGTTGACTCGATAACTGTTGTACGAAAGGGAATAGGGACTTGCAATTTTCAGGGTAGGTTGCACATCCCAATGGGTTAAGTCATTTGGTCATAATCGGTTCATCGGTTTCGTAGTTATACCCACCTGGAATATTATTTCCTCGATAACTCAAAAAATGTAGACTCTTTCGAATTGAAGCTTGGTAACTATTGTAGTTGTAGAATATCGACATGATGACGTGCGTAAAATTTTGGGAAAACCGTACCCCTAGAAATGTTTTTAAAAATTGCGAAAAAATTTGTCAGGAGCTTTTGCGCGTATGTTCTATTGCCCATTCTCCTGTGTTGGACACTCTTAATCGAATTTACCATGGTAAATTCGTAAAAGCTCCTGGAGTCAATTCTTGAACCAATTTTTCTGTTAATTTTCAAATAAAAGATTTAGGAATTTTAGTTTTAATCAAACCAACATTGAATCCACTCCGGGAAACCTATCAAAATTATTAAAAGTAAAAAAGTAAGTGGCACTCAATTAATTTCGATTCCATAAAAATGCAACAGAAAATATTCCCCTCCTTCTTTCGGGCGGTGGGATGAAAAGAAAAGATATTTTACTTAATATTGTTATAACTCCTATTAACAACTGTTGTACTAGACAGCTTTCATATACCAGTTCCTGCACAAAAATCCAAGGTATTAAATTTTGAGTTCGTAAAAAATTATAGTTGACATTGTTACGATAACAGCCTTTAAATTTACTGCAATAATTCCGTTACCAAAGAACCAGGAAGAAATTATTCCGTCTGAATGCAACACTGAGTATATTATCAATCATGAGAAAGAGTCGATAATATTTTTATTGATTCTGAATTGATTTGTGTTCTTCTTCGATCACAAATAATCGTCGATCGCGAGGTTAACGATTTCTCCGTCCCAAAGCAACCTCCAACAGTCACCTACGCAGAAACATCCAATAATCTTAATTAAGTTGTAAACAAAACCCATTTTATATCTGTTTGGCGAGTCCGATGCTAGCAGATAGCGCTACGTACAGAGAGGTTCTCTTTTTGCCCGGTCATCTCTGAATGCGGCGGGATCTGTATCTCCAAACGCTAACCTCATTAGCGGGTGCCACATTTGCATATAATGGTCTCGTGTATGGGGATCTTGCGGGCCATGTGTGTTTGCACCACCAAGATTTACAGGGATACACGAAGTGCTATGTTTATGAAACTTAATTAAATCGAGTCGTTCTACGTTCAGTTGGAACGAGCTATACAGGGTGTCGGGTGGTATAATGGGGAATTCGTAATGGAGAAATAACTAAAGTATTCTCTTATCCAGGCCAGTCCTCTAGAAGAATGATTCTTTATTTCACTAGTGGACCAGATAGACGTTGTCCTGGTCTTACGATGGATTGCCTGCTAACAGCGCGATCAGAAAAAGGTTCTTTTGGGCCTATGTTCTGAGAAACATCAAGTTATCATTTTGTCCAAATGCGTGTAATTTTCGATTTTTTTGATAAAATGATCTCTAACGCTTGGGTTCGACTACCTGATGAAGAATTCGAGGTCAAATTCGATTCGAAACAAGCATTTTAGAGCAGTAGTATGTACTATAAAATTCGATTAAGAGTGTCCAATACAGGAGAATGGACAATAGAACATACGCGCAAAAGCTCCTGACTTCACGTCAGTGCTTGAACCAATTTTTTTTCGGTAATTTTTTTGAAAATTTCTAGGGCTAGGTAAAGTTCTTACAAAATTTTAAACACGTCTTTATGTCGATATTCTACAACTAGTTACCAAGCTTCATTTCGATCGTTTCTATATTTTTTGAGTTATCGAGGAAATAATATTCCAGGTGGGTATAACCCCAAAACCATTAGAACCATTATGCCGATAAACGAAATTATCTCTCCCATTCGCATACGCAACATACCATGAACATTGCAAGTCCCAATTTTCTTTCGTTCGAAAGTTGTCGAGGCAACGGTCACCCATCCATCTACTGAACTCAGAGAAGGCTACTCGAATCTCCAACAATATATATCCGTTCATGTTCAAACTTCGAACTTGGCAGTAGAGTTAGGTTAGGACGAATAGTTACTGATATATAGGATTTTTTTCAATAATTTTCTGTTTTTTTTATAACTTTTCTAGTAATATGATCCTCACGAAATTTTGCAAGAATTTTCGCGTTGGCATTCTACAAGTAATATCTTTGTTTGAATTCAATCGGTTTTGTATTGTTCGAGTTATTGAGGAAATAATATCCAAATAATCATTAAAGGATACTGTGGGAGGTATACTCATTATTCAACGGTTTTTTCTGGGTTTTCTCTCCCAAACTCTGAAAAATATCTATAAAATAAAAATTAATTATTTTGTGATTTGCTTCTGCGTAAGAAACACAGGATATTTGTCAGAAGCAATCAATTGAACAATGTTGCCTAACAAACAACAACGAAACAACATCAACGAAGAAACAACTATATCCTAACGTTTCGGAGTCTATATCAGACTCCTTCTTCAGACGCTCAATGAAAATCGAGAGAATTATTTTGTTGATAGTTATTTGGTGAAATTCAAGAATTGTCACATTGTGACATTAGTTTGTATCCTTTGGCAGTTTTTAATCTTGCTCCCCAGGGAATATGCTTTGCATTCCAGTAATCCTCAATTGGAAAGTAACATGAATTAATATTACGATTTAATAAATCTGGACGGATATCCGACACAACATAAACGTTATGTGTCTATATGAAAAACCAAATCGCCTTAAAACAAAAAACCAAATATATAACCAATCAGTTTCACAATCAACCAGACATCTATACCTGCCAGAAATTTCCATCGATACCATAACGTCATATGTTTGAGAAAAAAAAATTATAAATAAAATATAATATTGGTGATGAATTCCATTCTATATCATTATTAGGTTTCACGGAGAATACAGTAAATTATACAGCGTGGATAGACTCAGACATCATTACATTGTGTTAAATGCGTACAAACAGACAAAATAAGATTTTATCGTTCAACCCAGCCCGAAGGAACAATTATGACCATTTTGATATCGGAAACTATCAACGCAGGGTGATCGAAACATGTTCTTCACGATTCGGACGGGTCTCCATGGTTTCGCCTCATTCAGGTCTACTGTGATAATACAGGATGGGCTCAAGACTTCATTCAGATTCTCACAGAACATTAAACTTTGTAAATATTAATTCAAATGTTAAATTTTCACAAATGTATTCATTCAAGAACGACAATTATTTCGCCACACTGTGGCTACTTCGGGTACTTCATTTGAACTGATTCAATATGAGGATCACTCACACAAGATCACATTTTGTTGAAGTTTAAAAAACCTTGAATACAATATCTTCTTTATAACTAACTAGCTGCCCGCCCCGGCTTCGCACGGTTGAAATGCTGATACTTAATATACTACAGAATTTCTTTATATACAACGTTCACAGCATTTGTGTCATTAGGCAATACCAACATGTTTTCTTTAGAGGTTACTCTTGAAAGAGCGACATATAATTCGCCATGTGAAAAACAATCAACGCTCAAATATAAGCCGGTAGCGTTTAAAGTTGGACCCTGCGATTTATTAATGGTCATTGCAAAATTATCAAGAGCAGAAATTGTAGACGTTTAAATTGGATCAGTAAATCCGATGGTAACAGAGGAATTCGGGGAATCAATACATCTATCCTGGCTGAGGCGAGCCTCACGCTCTACAGATGATTCTCTGGCTCTCTGTAATCGATTTCTATCCCTATCCTGGCAGTGCCGGCCCCCCGGTCGGTGCCACCGTAACCGCTATGTCCCTGCATTTTAAATCTGCAATATCTTCGAAAATATTCATTTAAATTACGTGCTGGAAATGGCCATATTGATCAATATTAAATGCACAATGCATTTAAGTTACTTAATTGGATAAGGATCAATGCTGTATTGCTTAAAATAGCTTCGTAATCAAGCCATTATTTCTCGTAGAATGTAAAGGATAAAAAAATGGTTATTGTGGGTTATCCTTAAGAGATAGACATAAACCATCGCGGACCTTTTTGTAGACCTTTGTAAGGTGTACCATACTGTACAACATTATTTTGATCTATCTCGTAGGGTTCAGCCAGCGTTTGCAATGTAAGCGCAAAAAAAATTGTTTATTTAAGATATCACATTAGGAACCTCTAAAATTATCAGTGTTTTTCTAATATATTATGGATATATTATACACGTAAACCTTCCTATTGAGTCACTCTATCTACTTTAAAAAACCGTATCAAAATCCTTCACTTAGTTTTAAAGATCTAAGCATACATATGAACAAACAGACAGCGGGAAGCGACTTTATCTTATATGTACTATGTAAAGATATTACTTAATACTTGTGTCTCCATCTCCCAAAAAATGGAATAATTCCATTTAATCAACGACTCTAGATGAACATCAATTCGATATAGTCATGCTTTTGATTCCCAAAATTCCTTCTTGTATGGTGAGCATCTCGGTGGTCTTATGATTGACTTTTTGCATCGATATCCTTTTAAATCGTGAAATTGTAATTCCCCAGAAAGGTAAATAGTTGAAACTTTTTATATACAACTGTTTAACGCTTCTGGTGGAATATTTGGGTGGTCTTTCGATCTGCTCACAGGCGTGGGCCAATTTTTAAAACCTTATATTATCTTTACATTTCGAATATATGCCTACAACCATAGTTCCAAGCCAGATGACTTGGCAAATAAATTGCATTATTATAGCAGGTTTTTCAATTGCAATTTAACAATTTGGGAGTTATATGCTTGAAAGTTTTTCTGGATATTACTACTCAAATCAATTGAGGGAACAATTAAAATTTCAGTGAATACTGGTCGTATCAAGGAGTGAAAAAGAGTTTATTCAGCTTCAATTATTTTTTTTTAAATGTTGCTACTTCTACCATCTATATCTCAGCAACCAGAGATCGTACAGAAAATTGAAAGACAGTTTCGGAAACCGGAATAAAAATCCGAACAAGTTTTTTTTCAAGAAGAACCATCGTGAAGTTAGGAGCTTTTGCGCGCAAATTTTTTGTATATTCACACCCTCAGGAAATACTGCCTGAACCTTAAAGAAGTCTTTTTTTTTTGACCTATTACTAGAGTTCAATTCGAACGGATCTGTATTTTTCACAATATTGGGAATACTTACTAGATTTCAATGGATGGGATCTGTATTTTTGAGTAAATGAAATGGTGCTTGAAGGTTTGTACGGAATTTCAGCAGAATCTTACAGATAGTTTCCGAAAAATAATATTTCCGAAGAATTATTTGAATTTTTTTCTAGGGATACCTACGACCCTAACGATTTTTTGCGAAAACTGCATTCTTGAATTGATCGCCAAGTTTTAATTTTATTGGATCTGTAGTTTCTTAGTTATTGGGAAATAATAACATAAATTTCAGATGGTTATAACTCCAGAACCATTTGGCCTATTGTGCCCATTAACTTAACATTTAAAACCTATACCCTGAAAATTGCAAATCACTATCTCTTTCCGTTCGAATAAATAAATAAGCAATAAATATTTATGGATAGGCTAGACTTTCTACACGTCAATGTGCCCCTAGTAGCCCTGTAAGTCTGGAGATTGATCCAGAACATATTTGAAATAAATAATTTAGTAAAAAAAGAATTTCATATTTCTGTTGGAACTCAATTAAGGGTGGCATAAAAATATCATTCTTGGTTCGGGGAGGCTCGGTGAAATTGAAGTTGGAAAACCCTGCCATAGAGCCACCATTTTACATTTGTGTACGGAATTTTAGCTCGTTCATATCTGCATGAGGCGTGACTAGATAATGTAACATGCTTGCAAAAGCTCCTGACTTCATGTCAGTGCTTTTTCAGAAATTTTTTATTCCTTTAATTTTACGTACTGCAACGCTTGAAGGGTGAATTTCTGTTTTTCTTTGCTTCCAACTTTTTTGGCGCTCTTGTTCCTCGGAACAGAGTGCTTATCAATTTGCCCAAATGTCTGTAATTTTCGAATTTTTGGCTGAAAATGGTCTCAAACGATTTGGTTCGACTCACTGATCAAGAATTCGAGGTTGAAATCGACTCAGTCCGGCCGGTCCGGCCGGCCGGCCGTAGGCACGATAACTCTCGAACGAAAGGAGTTAGAGGATTCAAATTTGCAAGGTGGGTTTGGAGCGTGAATATCTCAGACAAGTTCGTTAAAGGGCGAAATCCATCAAGCGGTTTCGGAGTTCTGACCGATTTTAGTAAAAACATTTTTCATGAATATTTCCGAAACCAATCACTCGATCTATCTGAAATTTAGCATCAAATTGTAGAATCATGACCTTTATACGCATGTGGAGTTTTGTATTGGCCAGGTTACCGCGAAGTGAAAAAAAAAATTGAAAATTAAAAAAAAAAATTCTACAATAACTCTCGAACGGAATGAGCTAGGCAGTTGAAATTTTCAGAGTAGGTTAGGGAGATGAATATCTCGGTTAACTTCGTTATTGGGCGAAATAGGCTAAATGGTTTCGGAGTTAGGAAAAAAAAATTTCAAATTCTATTTTTATTTAAGATGCAGTTTCAACATTAAAATCCATTGATATAATTTTCAACTCCAACAAGATAACGCTTTCGTAGATATGATTTTTCGAAATTTCAATAATGAATCGTACTTCTATGTTTTCACAGAATGCTATAATTATTCTATCTAAGCTTTATTATATGCTCTGTGTTCGTACTCGTACATGTCATCCTGTTCTATAAGAGAGAGTCAAATTCATTTCAGCTATTTTAATTTGATTTCTTCCATGGTGCAGTTCGCATTCTCAGATTTCTCATTTAATCTTGATAAATAAACTATTATTTGAACTGAATTTCCTTTATGATGCAGTTCTATCATAAGAATACATTGATATAATTCTCAACTATAATTTGTCTTTTTGAACTAGAGCGCCAGAAAGCTCCTGTCCTCAGGGCTTGAACCCATTTTTTTATTCAGAATCCAAATTGGGATGTGCAAAGTCATCCTTTCATTTCAGTAGGGTCACGTTATTCCAGGTGCAATTTCAAAGAACAATTAGTATATTTCATTCAATAAATGAGGCTTTGAGATCGCTTTCACAAAATCCTTGTAGTCATTCTACACATTTTCTACACGGACTTCTCGATAAAATTTTCCACCTGTCGTATGGATGATTCCTCATCGAAACAAAGAACAATTCTTAACCGATCCGGCCCTGAGCTAATCGCTTATACATGCAATAATGGGAAAATGAATATTCGAATTTGATATTATAAGTCATCTTTCAGGCTAGATATGTCAGGTGGCTTATTTTACCATTGTGAAATGTATCGTTCGTTTATTGGTATTTTAATTGTCGCACCGTGGTTGTTATATAACTTGTAGGTTCTTGAATTTATTCGTTTTAAATTGCTACGTAACCCCGAGGAAAATATTTCTGAAATTGATGATAATTTCCTATATGTTTATGTACGCCCGGGTAAGTGGTGTTCACTCCTGGGTATATTTCTTAATGAGGAGAGATAATGGTTTTTCAGTTTGAATAATCTGAGGACTTAAATTCTAATACGATTTTTTATTACGATTATTAAAAAAAATTCTCAAGATTCTTCATTTAAAACGCTTTAAAAATTCCAAATTTTTCATCAGAAAATTTGATCAGTTCGCAGGTAAGGTCATAAATCATTGATTTAAATGTTACCGGCAAAATTATTTGCCGGTAACATTGTTTATACAGCGTGGAAAAGTCAAATGGAGTAAATTGATTATATTAGTTACTGTACATATTTATGGAAAATCCCGAAATACATCAAATTCAAATTTTAAATTGTCATTATTCGTAAAAATTAAAACCCTACATTCAACCCCTTCGAAAGACATGTACCGGGTTTCCCGCTATATTTTCACCCCCCCTTTAACTTTGTTACGAATGTAGATACCAAATTGGTTCAAGCACTGACGTGAAGTCAGAAGCTTTTGCGCGTATGTTCTATTGTCCATTCTTCTATATTGGACACCCTTAATCGAATTTACCATGGTAAATTATGTTGCCCATTCTCCTGCATTGGACACTCTTAATTCGAATTTACCATGGTAAATTCGAACAGAAGAATGGACAATAGAACATACGCGCAAAAGCTTCTGACTTCACGTCAGTGCTTGAACCATTTTTTTTTTCGTGATTTTTTTTTAAATTTTCTAGGGTTGCGGTTCTTGAAATTTTTATTTTCGTCATTTTTTTCAAATTTTCTAGGGGTACGGTTCTTACAAAATTTTAAACACGTCTTTATGATGATTTTCTACTACTAGTTACCAGCTTCAATTCGATCGAATATTTATTTCTTGAGTTATCAAAGAAATAATATTCCAGGTGGGTATAACTCGGAAACCGTTTGACCGATTATGCCCAAAAACGAACTCAACTCTCCCTTTCGGATACGCAACCTACCCTGAATATTGCAAATATTATCAAAATAAGTGAGATAAACTAACATATGAACATATATTCGAAATCAGGAGAGCTAGCCAATTATAAAAAAAATATATACAGTGTTTCATTTAAAAAAATGATGTCACGCTCAATATCTTGTCCACCCAGTATATATTTCAGTTCTTGAAAACGTCCTGGGAAAATTCAGTTGATTTCGTACAACTTTTGTACAGAAAATTTTTTTGTATCTCCATTCGAAACAAACTTATAGGGGGGGGGGGGGGGCGTCAAATTATAGTGGGAAACCCGGTACAACCTCCAATTTTTTAAACAGGAAATATGGACTTGTGATACATCGGTCAAGGTCAAATCATTCTCGAATTCTTAGATATTTTTGTATAAACATCAGGCAATGAAAGTTCAAAATCTAAATGCATAGTCATAAATCATGTTGGTGATATCATAATAATTTGAGTTGAATAAAATATTGACGCTATTAAAGCATTCAGTGTTTCTAACACATTATTCAATGGAAAAAAAAATTAAAGCATTAACGTAGCTACGGTGGGAGCGGAGGAAGAGCGATATGGTGGACAATGTTTTGAGTTGTTCAGTTAGTCGTTGATACCTATGCTTTCATATTATGTAGGTACCTTTTCAATTGCATATGTTTTGAATTATTGATTTAAAACAAATTTGCTGGATATTTTAGGCTCTATTAACTTTTATACTGTTATGAGTTCTCCCAGTAAAGCCGAGGTGTTGTAAATGTGCAGTTTATCTCGAAATTCTCCTTTAAATAGGGCCCGGAAAAAACACTTGTGGAATTATTATCTACATTTAAAAAAAGGGGGAGGTGCTTTGACGCTCTTGTTCAATTTTTGACAAACCATATCTCTGAAAGTATTGGTTTCTCAGAGTTGGGAATGATATATCAATGGATTCTTATAATAGAACTGCACCATAAAAGAAATTAAATTCAAATAATAGTTTATTTATCAAGATTAAATGTGCAATCTGCAATGATTTAACCTCGTGGAAAGGTTACACTCGGTACATAGTTTTCACAACTCGAAATACCTAAGGAAAGTATCATCGAATTGTCCAGACTCTAGAGTATGGCTGGAGACAATCATAGCAGATTGTCCATTTATTCCTGATATTTGAATAGGTATTGGCTAACGAACAAATTATTTTAATAGTTCAAAATATATTAAAAAAATACAATCCTCTTTTCCTAATTTAATAGTTCTTACCACCAACACATTCATTCTGTATTATGAAACTTAACTCAAGAAAGAATATTTGACACACAAATGTAGATCAATATTTCAGCATTTTTTTGCTAGCAACATGAAAATACTGTATATAGGAACATGTTTCACTACTCAAGGAGGTAAAAGGTAATATTAACCTCGGTTTGTCAACGAACATGTATATAAAGGTCATGATTATACAAGAGAGAGAAAGAGAGAGAGAGAGAGAGAAAGAAAGAGGTTCCGGAAATATTCATAAAAAATGTTTTTGCTAAAAACTGCCATAACTCCGAAACCGATTGGTGGATTTCGCCCGTTAACGAACTCGTCCGAGATATTTACGCTCCAAACCTACCTTCCAAATTTCAATCCTCTAATTCCGTTCGTTCGAGAGTTATCGTGCATACGCCGGAAATAATGTTTTTCGACCATGGATTCTTGATCGGTGAGTCGAACCAAATCGTTTAAGATCATTTTCATCCAAAAATTCGAAAATTACAGACATTTGTGCAAATTGATAAGCACTCTGTTCCGAGGAACAAGAGCGTCAAGAAGGAATACAGAATTAATTCAATTCAAGATTCATTCAAGGACGCACCCGGGGAGGGTCCAGAAAATAGTTCGACACAAATAAAGAAACTAATTATTATTGTAAAATGTATGTATTTGAACAATGATCAAAAATAAATTAGCATTGATTTTCATTTCATTTCCACGATATTTTCACGCGTAAACGTCATAATTTAAAATTTGTTTGTATCTGGACCCACCCGAAAAAATATTCTGGATAGGTACCTATACAGGGTGTCCCAAAAATACCACGCGAAAGTGACACTGGAGATAGATTGGCATTAGGTCTATCAGATAGCATCAACATGACCTCAGTAAAAGTCCGCTGGTTTTCGAGATATCACCAGTTTTGTGTATTTTTTAAAAATCTCCAGTTTTCGGTCTTTTATCGCCTAGCATTGCTAGAAATTACTTCAAACTCATGTTTTTTTTACCTAGGCTATCCTGAATAGTTGCTTAAAACAATGAAGTAATAACTTCACCGACAACTAGAACAAAATCCTTCAGAAAATGTCTAACTTGTTGTATTTTATGCCGAAGTTAAAACGTTAACTTAAGTTTGACTGACTGCTGTGAAAAAAAATTATATCAGACAAATAATCGCAAAAACTGGTCCATTTCATGCCCTTTTCAAAATGATACAACACTACCAATTTTTTTTAATCAGAACCAGAATTGCTACTTATTAAAAAAAACCAAAACCCTTATCGACTATCTCGCTCCTACATTCATTATTTTGTAACATGGAAACCGGTCCGACTTTTACAGACTAGGGGTCTTCGAATAGTCTAGACCAGGGGTCACCAAATGGCGGACCGCGGTCCGAATGCGGATCGCGAACCTTTTTTATGCGGACCATTTTTCCAGAAAACATGTATTCTTGATTAAAAAAATTCAGATAACTTTTCGTTTTATTTACTAATTATAGATATTGGATTTAGATTAACTGCTAGTCAAATTCTTATGCCATCATAATGCTATCAACGACCCGCGACAGATATACAGATTTTGTGAACGGACCTCCAATGAAACTAATTGGTGACCCCTGGGTTAGATACTAGAGAAAACTTTTTGGCGTTTGACGGATTTACTCATTTCCTAATATTTTCCGAACGGATAGAGATACAGAGGAAATAGATACATAAATCTAAACGTCGTCCACCGACCAATCATCGGGGAAAATTTGGATATCGAGATGTGAAAATCATAGATTTCGGACGGGAAAGAAGAATTTTCCTTCGATTCCGGGTCAAAAATATTTCTAAGTGCCGATCCAAAAAATTTTTTTCATGGTATATCGATACGGAGCTCGTGTCTAGTTAAATCGAGGTCGCTGATCACGAATATGCAATTAGTTTTTCCCTAAGTGGCGTACTTTGGGAAATTTTTCACTTAGAGTGAAAAAATGGACGAAAATAGGTCAATTTTGGAAGTTCACACTGCCCAAAAAAATCGGAGTATGGTGTTGTTGATTTTTGCCCTCATATATGGATCCTTTATCTACTGAATAATCCAAACAGAAAATGTCCAGGCCTTACTATTCGGAAATTATGATTTTTTTCCCAAGGGTTTGTTTTTCGGAAAATTCATTTCGCGGTATTTCCGCGGAAAATTCTCTAATGAAAAATCCGATCATATATTCGTAATCTACGGTCCCGAATTAGTAAATGACGTAATTTGCATCGAAATCGGAGACCGGTCGAATTTTGGCAATTTTTTAATACATTAGCCTTAAAAAAATCCCATTTTTCGAGAAAAATTTTTTGACGCAAAACTATGGAACGGGTACTTATTCTTATAGATTCGGGGCCGTAGATTCCGAATCTACCATCAGATATTTAATACAAAAATTTTCCGAGGAGAGATCGCGGAAAGAGTTTTCCGAAAAATAGACCCTCGGAAAAAAAAATCATAATTTCCGAAGCGTACGACCTGGACATTTATTGTTCGGATGATTCGATAGATAAAGGATCCAAATATGACGTAAAAAATCAGCAACACCCTACTCCGATTTTTTTGGGCGGTGGAAAGTTCCAAAATTGACCTATTTTCGACAATTTTTTCACTTTAAGTGAAAATTCTCCCAAAGTACGCCACTTAGGGAAAAACTAATTACATATTCGTAATCAGCAACCTCGATTTAATTAGACACGAGCTCCGTATCGATATACCATGAAAAAAATTTTTTGGGTCGGAATCGAAGGAAAATTCTTCTTTCCCGTCCGAAATCTATGATTTTCACATCTCGATATCCAAATTTTCCCCGATGATTGTTCGGTGGACGACGTTTAGATTTATGTATCTATTTTTATTTTTTCTGTATCTCTATCCGTTCGGAAAATATTAGGTAATGAGCGAATCCGTCAAACGCCAAAAAGTTTTCTCTAGTATCCAACACATACAAAAATCTACAATTTTCCGATTAGGTCGACGCGGCTTTGGCTATACACTAAATCGGGTACGCAGATCACGAATCTGTAATTAGATTTTCCGTATCTCGATTAGTTTCGGAGCAATGACGAAGAAAGTCGAAATTTCTGGCTCTACCTCCGGAAAATGGACTAATCAGTCGGATTTTTCGCCATATTACCAAAATTAATCGAGATACGGAAAAACTAATTACAGATTCGGAATCTACGCCCTCGATTTAGAGAATAGCCAAAGCCGTGGCGATCTAATCGGAAAATTCTAGATTTTTGTATGGGTTAGAATCTAGACAAAGGACTCACAGTTCTGGCAATGTGTTAGTTGTTGTATGCATTTTATCAATATTTCACAGGAAATAGGTCATAAATACTTCTACAAGGGTTGAAGTATTACAAGATATTTTACTTGCAATTATCTTTCCGTGGAAAATATTAATTTCAAGGGTGAGACCACCCATGCAAAAATAAACCAGTTAACCCAAAACATTCTGCAAAGTTTTACAAGCGAGCTGCATTGTTTAGAAATACAAATGAGCGCTTCCCAACATGTGAAGTCATGGGGCGCAACAGTGGTGATATCTCGAAAACCAGCGGACTTTTACTGAGGTCATGTTGATGCTATCTGATAGACCTAATGCCAATCTATCTCCAGTGTCACTTTCGCGTGGTATTTTTGGGACACCCTGTACGAAGTTCCTAGGTATCTATATCGATCGACGACTTAAGTGGGATTCACACATTGACTATGTCTGTAAAAAACTCAATAGCTCCTACTATGCTTTGAGTAGGATTAAAAATTCACTGCCATTAATATCTCTTATTAATGTGTATTATAGTTTGGTATTCAGTCACTTGGCGTACAACATCCCACTATGGGGTAATTCCTCTGACATACACAGAGTTTTCATAATTCAGAAGCGAATAATCCGCTTGTTGTTCGACTGCGCCCCACGATCCTCTTGCAGACCTGTTTTTATGGAAAATAGGATTCTTACTGTTGCCTCTATTTTCATATTGAGATGCCTTGAGTATGTGAAGGAGAATGAGGGCCTTTTTGTAAAACTGTCTAGCTTTCATTCCCACCACACTAGAAATAAACTAACCTTGTATTTTCCTGTACATAGGACATCAAAGTATGAATCGTCTCCATTATATCAAGGCATCAAACTTTTTAATCATTTACCGCAGTGCATACAATCAATGAATGTAATTAGATTTAAGAAAGTAGTTAAGGAAATATTGTTAAAAAAATGTTTCTATACAGTTAGTGAGTATTTCAGCGACAAGCTCGTAAATTACTGATTTCTTCCATTTTGACCTGTCCTATACATAACCTATTGTGTCTTAAAGGATTAATAAATTATTATTATTATTATTATTATATACGTGCTTGGCAAGAAGCTACATTACTGCACTCCGTGGAGATCTAACCTAAAACTGAAAGAATAGAATATAACAAAGTATCCAACTTAAAACTCAAAACAATGTTTGTCCTCCCCCCACCATTTCCATCGACCTGTTTCAGTCGTTAAAAGTTTATAACCAATGTTATTAAGAGCGCAGTTCTTTATGCCGCGCATTCATGCTCATTTAATGCCATTCCATCTCTGAAAAATACGATGACAGTCCCTGGTATTATTGGTTCAACCATAAATTGGCGATATTAATACTCAAATCATTAATTTATTGCTACATCCGAATAGTCCATTATACCTTCTGCTTTATACGTTTCTGAATACGAAGCATTGGATAAAGTGAAAACTATAAAATTTCAATTTGCACAAAGAGGAGAATTCCAAATAATCAAGATGCATTATGTTTTCTGCTCCAAGGAATATTAATAATTTTCAATGAATAAGTTCTTCGGTGTATGTCTATATTCCTTTGATTCAGTCAGTAGATACTTTATCAAGTAATCTTCATTACAAATATCGGATCTTCAGAAGAATCAAACCCAGTCACCCAAAGAGAAATGTTTTCCACTAGTAATTTTCAGAAGTAATATCACAAGTGATTGAATTTTCGCGATAAGTCTGTCAACTAATTTCTTAACGAAACTGAGTTGCTTAAAAACACCACGAGTGCGAAGGACGAGTGGTGTTTTCTTTAAGCAACTCAGTTCAGTTAAGAAATAAAAGACAGACTTATGAGATATATTCAGTCACGAGTGATATTTCATTAGACTATTTCACGAACAAAATGACTCATTTTGACGTCTGTAATTTATATTTATCACTAGCTGGCCGGCGAACTTCGCACCGCCTAAGTTAATAAAAAAAAATGCTCGGTATGAATGAAGTTTTATTATTATTTTCGATTAATTGCACATTATGTTGCTTACTTACAAAACAGAGTTTTCCTGAAATACTGGCTATTTATAAGGTTTCAATTTGTTAATGACAGACACACACAGCTATGATACAGTATCTTAATCAATTTCAAGCTTTCTGATAAACTATATTTTTCGCTTTGTTTTGTGGTGCGTAAATAAACAAAGATGACGGTTTTCCGACGCGCGAACACGAGACGTATAATTGTCCATGCGCCATGTCCATACATCAAAGGAAAAACAAAATTGTTACATAATGAGAATCTATCCAAGGTACCTATTTAGTTAATGCTTTGTTTGTGGCACAAATCACTTCAATCGCGTACAATTGTGCAGTGATATGAAGAGCACCCTGTATAGTGATGGTTTATTTTCAATGATGTATGCCTCGAAAATTTATTTCTTAACACACATGACTAAAATTGTGCGATTATGGCAGGAAAAACAGCAAGTTGTAATTGACGTTGAAACGAAAACACCCTGTATGAGATCTCGGACAAAAAATATCCTATGTCCGTCTCCTGGTTCTAAGCTACCTCCCCACCCATTTTCATCCAAATCGGTCCAGCCGTTCACGCGTGACCACGGGATATAGGGATTCATTTTTGACGCTCTTGTTCCTCGGAACAGATTGCTTATCAATTTGCCCAAATGTCTGTAATTTTCGAATTTTTGGCTGAAAATGGTCTCAAGCGATTTGGTTCTAGTTGATTCTGTCCAGCCGGCCTTCCATAAGTTAACACGATAACTCTCGAACGAAAGAAGTTAGAGGAATGAAATTTGCAGGGTAGGTTTGAAGCTTAAATATCTCGGGCAAAATCCATCAAGCGGTTTCGGAGTTATGGCCGTTTTTAGTAAAAACATTGTTTATCAATATTTCCTAAACAGATCACTCGATCTATCTGAAATTTAGCATCAAATTGTAGAATCATGACCTTTAGACGTATGTGAAGTTTTGTATTGATCGGGTTACCGTAGTGTCAAAAAAAACTTTGAAAATTTTTTAATTCTGTTTCTACAATAACTCTCGAACAGAATGAGCTAGGCAGTTGAAATTTTCAGAGTAGGTTAGGGAGCTAAATATCTCGGTTAAGTTTGCTGTTGGGAAAAATAGGCCAGAAGGTTTCGGAGTATCGAAGAAAATTTTTTTTGTGACCTACATCTTGTTCTATAAGAGAGAGTCAAATTCATTTCAGATATTTTAATTTGAGTTCTTCCATGGTGCAGTTCTCATTTTCAGATTGTTCATTTAATCTTGATTAAAAAACTATTATTTTAATTGAATTTCCGTTATGATGCAGTTCTATCTTAAGAATACATTGATATAATTCTCAACTCTGAGAAACCAATACTTTCTGAGATATAATTTGCCTGTTTGAACAAGAGCGCCAGAAAGCTCCTGTCCACAGGGCTTGAACCAATTTTTATATACAGGGGGAGTCTTTGACCACTGCATTAATTTTAACCAAAGATTCCTCTCATCAAATGAAACACTGTTTTCATTTACCATTTTTCCAGATTCGCCTCAGGTAAAAAGTTACAAGCGTTTAAAGATTTCACAATGTGCTAATACACTCCCGCATATTAATTATCTATGACATTGTTGGCGGACGAGAATAAGGCATGGTAACGTGGCTTACAGCTTGATTCGGGATTCCAACGCTCAGGGACGGATCCATAAAAGTAGTGAAATTTCTGGAGTTTTCCATTTTAAAACATTCAATGAAGAAGATCTCGAAAACGGTGCGTCTAAGGAGAAATGATGAAGAATAATATAATGTTCTAAAACGATGGAATATTCTTGAAATGACTCAAGAAAAACTTTGTATGCTTTATTTATGCTAATTTCGTATAGTTTTATGAATCCACGAGTCCATAACTAGAAAACCAGTGGAAGTAGAAAATAACTAATATTTGGAAAATATGTATCATAGTTATAGGAAACTTTACGCCAACATTCATTTTATTGGCAAAAAGGATGTCAAAGCTACAAAATAAAAACTGATTTTTTTTCAATATTTCAACAGCCTGTATCTTTTTACCTGAGCTGAATTTGGAAAAATGTTGAATGAAAAAAGTGTTTAATTTGATGAGAGGAATCTTTGGTTAAAATTAATGCAGTGGTCAAAGACTCACCCTGTATATATATCGAAGCTACATTCGATAAAGAGTGTCCAATAGAGGTGAGTAGACAATAAAACATGCGTGTAAAAGCTCCTGACTTCACACGTCAGTGCTTGAAGCAGTGTTTATCGCCAATGTTGTTTCTTACTGTTTATTAGGCAATATTGTTCTGTATGGTGCTTCTGACCAATATTCAGTCTTTTTGATGTGAAGCCATCTCAAAACAATTGAAATATTGTATTTTATTTATATTTTTGAGAGTTTGGGAGAGGAAACCCAGAAAATACCATTGAACGTAATTTGTCTCTTTTCGATTATGCCAATTTGTCGAAACGCTCTATCGAATAATCTAATTCCGGCCTCTTTGATCCTTGAGGTGACAATTCATCATCCCAACACCTCGAGATAGTCACAGGGGTGGATATTTCAATTCCAATTTTAATTACAGCGATCATATCCGATAACCCCGTGGCCCGACTACATCACATTCGTCATCTAAAACCTATTTGAAACGAGGAGCTCGGCGGGAAGCTGAGGGAACGAAGGAGAGCTGTTAACCCTCTTAGCAGTAAATCAGATCAACTGCTAGAAGGATTGTATTTAGTATATTTGTATTTGGAACGGGCTACATCGTTGCTCTTGCCGGTTTCATCCTAAGTAAGCGCCTTCGGCATCGCGCTAAGAGTAACAGCTCCGAATGGGGCCGAGTTTGAGATTCCATAATCCAAACAGCCCCAGGCGATGTGATTCCATAGCCACACTTTCGAACAGCGGACCAATCAAACCCTGCAGATTCTCGTAAAACTACTAATTAAATCCGTCGAAACGACTCATTAGCACTGAATTACTGCCAGCGAAAAGAAAAAGCCAGGAACACTACGAGTGGTTAAACCGTGAGATTCGGATGGTGTTCTGCTGAAAACGATGCGAATGTGCCGATTATTGAACAGGCCTACTGTAGGAAGTTATTATGGGATCCCCCCATACATTACAAGATTAATTTCTTTTCGGTCCAATAATTCAATTAAATCAAAACCCTATCGGGTTGTGTTATGTTAACGAAACTTGTCGAGAGCTCTCCGAGTTTCTTGTTTTCGAACAAACATCAAGTTTGGAACAAATCTTTCACTCCACTTCAGGGTTCATATTGACTTCGCAAGTTTGATAGAAGGATCGGGACCCAAATCTGAATAATACATAACATCGCTACAACAATAAAGAAACGTAAGAATATTATCCAGGAAATGTTTGGTTTATTATTATCGTAAACGATTAACGCAAAAATATTGATTAGGAGTTCACACGAGAGCGAGATTTTTCTCGACTCGTCTTGTTCTCGTCTCGGAAAAGCGACACGAGATGAGACGAGACGCTTTGAGAAATATTATAGGCGATACCGAGAACACATACAGAGCAACCCTAGAGTCTCCTTTTTGGTTTCGTAAAAATTTCTTTATGAAATTTTTATCCGAAAAATTAGGAAAGGTCCACATACAGAACAATATATTTCACAAAATATCAACTCTTGTGAGATTTTTAGTTCTGAATGTGTTTTTTTTTTTCAATATGTGAGTATAAAGCTATTGAGTAACATAAGTGATCACATTCAGAATATCGGGTTGCTGTTCTTGTTGATTATTCTGTTGATTATTCTGTTGTACTTGATTATTTGCTCTTATATCTAAATTCATGATTGATGTATTTATGAATTGTCTAGGATATCCATTATCTTCAAGAAATTTTTTGATGAAATCAATTTCATTATTTCGAATTTCAAGAGTAGAACAAATAAGGTTAGCTCTAACGTAAAGTGTTTTGATAACACCTCTTTTTACACTAAGTTGATGGTTTGAATAGAAATTTAAATATCTATTTGTATGTGTCTGCTTCCTGAAGACACTCGTTTCGAAATGGTTCGGATACTTAATTATCGAAACATCTAGAAAAGAAAGCTGATTATATTTCGCTATTTCTAAAGTGAATTTTATTGTAGGTTCCTTTGAATTTATGAGATGGAAAAAATTGTCTAAACGAAATTAGGAAATGATTACTCGGTGATTAAAGATTCAAAATTTAATGCTAATGATATTATGGAAATACTTAATGTATGTTTGAATACCACTTATTTCCAACTAGGAGATGTTTTTTATCGACAAAATATTGGAATGGCAATAAGTTCGCCTTTATCACCTGTCATGAGTAATATATTCATGGAACATTTTGAAGAAAAATTTGTGGATACATATTCGTTGAAACCAAAAGCTTGGTGGCGATATGTTGACGATATATTTGTAATTTGGTAATATGGTAGAGAAGAGTCAGACAAATTTTTCGATTTTATAAATTCAAAGGAACCTACAATAAAATTCACTTCAGAAATAGAGAAAAATAATCAGCTTTCTTTTCTAGATGTTTCGATAATTAAGTATCCGAACCGTTTCGAAACGAGTGTCTTCAGGAAGCAGACACATAAAAATATATATTTAAATTTCTATTCAAACCATCAACTTAGTGTAAAAAGAGGTGTTATTGAAACACTTTACGATAGAGCTAACCTTATTTGTTTTACTCTTGAAATTCGAAATAAAGAAATTGATTTCATCAAAAAATTTCTTGAAGATAATGGATATCCTAGACATAAATACATCAATCATGAATTTAGATAGAAAAGCAAATAATCAAGTACAACAGAATAATCAACAAGAACAGCAACCCAATATGCTGAATGTGATCCCTTATGTTCGTGGCCTTTCTGAAAAAATCAGAAGAATCGGTTCTAAGTTCAATATAAGAACTGTCTTCAAAACACAAAATGATCTCAGGTCTGTATTAACGAAGACAAAACCCATTAATGAATAACAAAAATCAAAAGAATGTGTGTATAATATTCCTTATATTTGTGGTAAATTATATACAGGAGAATCATCAAGATCACTAGAAGTAAAAAAGTCAAAGCATATGAATAACTTGAGAAATAGAGACATAAATCAGAAGTCAAAAATAGCAGAACATGTAAATGTACAATCCAAGGAGATCACATGATGGATTGGAGTAATACAAGGATTCTGATGACAGAAACTGATTATATTAAAAGAAAACTTAAGGAGTCAACTTATGTTTTATTGAACAGAGAATGCAATTTTGCGAATTGCTCAATTGGTATTGACAATATTTGGCTGAATTTATTGAAAAAGGAGGTGGAACTTGGAAAGTTCTATACAAAGTAAAACTATGTTAGCTATGATTCTCAAAAACTGTCAATGTGACAATTCTCGAATCTCAGAATAGTTCTGAAGATTTTTTCGTTAAGCGTCTGAAGAAGGAGTCTGATATAGACTCCGAAACGTTACGATACAGTTGTTTCTTCGTTGATGTTGTTTCGTTGTTATGTGTTAGGCAACATTGTTCGATTGGTTGGTTCTGACAAATATCTTGTGTTTCTTACGCAGAAGCAAATCACAAAATAATTAATTTTTTATTTTATAGATATTTTTCAGAGTTTGGGAGAGAAAACCCAGAAAGAACCCAAATATTTGGTAACAAACTTAGACGCAATAAAAATGTTTGAAGTATTCTGTAGAAGTAAGCGAGACGAGACGAGACAACTAATAAGATACGAGACCGAGAATTAATTTTTTGGGAATTGGCGAGACCTAGACGAGATTTTCTATATTCTCGCCCTACTCCTTGTCAATAGTTTTCTGTTGATTGTTTCGAAGGCTCGTGTTACGTCCAAAAATACAAGGCTAATCATATATTTTCAACCCATTGATCCAATTGTGTAAGACACTCTGAACGGCGCTCGAATTACGATCACGGAATCCAACTTGAAAATCACTCAGAATTGAATTCATTCCAAGGTTTCATTTGGTCATTCACACAAGTTTCAAAGAGCCTCTCATATGGTAGGACGATATTGATCGGTCTGAATTCTTCTAATTCTATAGTTCCTTCATTTTCTCAATGGGCATTATAGTACTTTTATTCGAGTTCTTGGGAAGCACTCCTTCATCTAAGCTAGAATTTTTTTATAACATTCCGAATTTTATATCCTATTGTATAAAAGGCATTTTTCAGTATACTTGTAGTAATACCATCTGTGTTACTCTCATCATGTGGCATTAACCATTTTCCTGAGATCCTATATTTCCAACATTGAGAATTTCTCCATCCTGTATTTGATGGTGATGATATCCACAATATTAGATACTCCGTCTTGCTGGGTTGTATATCTTTCATAATGTCCGGTATGCTGTTAATGAAAAACGTATTAAACCTTTCATATATATCATCACCTATTATGCAGACACCCCAAACATAATTCTGTTCTTTGAATTTTCAATTCTATTAGCACTTATGATTGTTTTTAGAGTATTCCACATTTCTTTGGAGTAACTTTTTTGTTCATCAATTTTTTTTACTTTACAGAGCTCTTTTTTTGCCCTTCGCCTCTCGATTTCATATACAGGGTGTCCCGTAAATAGAGGATCATGGGAATGTCGGTGAAAGAGGGGGTTATTACAAATACGGAACAATCAATTTTATTTTCCTAGGCCCAATGGTTTCAGAGATAGGATTTCTCTAAAATTTCAACCAATTTTCGTTACTTCCCATGGAAAATCAATAATTTTTATGAGATGTTATAATTTTTTTTGCTATTTTTATGGCTAAGATTTTTTAACGAACATTAGTCTTAAAGTTTCAATGTTATTTATGGGATATAACGGGCGGCCCCAAATTTATAGACATAAACTAGTTTGAAATAACAAAACATGGCAACTGATTTTGGAATCAATAGTGATGTAAAAAAATTCTGAGTAAACCTTGTGGAACAATAATCTAAAAACAATGCGATTCATACAGATTCCAAAAACGTAAAATTCGTCAGCATTCATTGGGTAAAAGTTCAAAAAATACCCTATTTATTGTAATACTGCATCATGGAAGAAATCAAATTAAAATAATAGATGACATGTACGAGTATGAACACAGATCATATAATGAAGCATAGATAGAATTATAGCAGAATTATAGCATTCTGTGAAAACATAGAAGTATGATTCATTATTGAAATTTCGAAAAATCATATCTCCGAGATTATTAACTTGTTGGAGTTGAAAATGATATCAATTTTTATGGTGAAAGTGCATCTTAAATAAAAATTGAATTTGAAATTTGTTACTTAAAAAAAAAATTTTTTTTCGTTACTCCGAAACCATCTAGCCTATTTTGCGCAATAACGAACTCAACCGAAATATTCATCTCCCTAACCTACTCTGAAAATTTTAGTTTTTGTAGATTTTTTTTTTAATTTTCGAAATTTTTTTTTAACACTTTGCGGTAACTTGATCAATACAAAACTTCACATGCGTATAAAGGTCATTATTCTACAATTTGATGCTAAATTTCAGATAGATCGAGTGATCGGTTTCGAAAATATTCAGAAAAAATATTTTTACTAAAAATGGCCATAACTCCGAAACCGCTTGATAGATTTCGCCCATTAACGAATCCGTCCGAGATATTTACGCTCCAAACTTACCTTGCCAATTTCAATCCTCTACCTCCTTTCGTTCGAGAGTAATCGCGTCCACGGCCGGCTGGAAGGCCGGATCAGCCGAACCGGCCGGACAGAATCGATTTCGACCTCGGATTCTTGATCAGTTAGTCGAACCAAATCGTTTGAGACCATTTTCAGCCAAAAATTCGAAAATTACAGACATTTGGCAAATTGATAAGCACTCTGTTCCGAGGAACAAGAGCGAAAAAAGGGTATACTTAATTCCTATTATTCCATAGTCTTGTTAACCCAACCTCACCTCTGAACTCTTTTACTCACCAATAATGAACTGAACAACTCATCTAAGAAATTCAAAATAAAAATAATATCAATAGAAGCAAAAAACCCAACTGCAAGAATATTTAACTGAAAAATTTTACTGTGCAAGTTTTTTGTGTGCATGTTCTGAGGAACAGCGTGCCCAAATATCTGTTATGTTCGTTTTTTTTGCTGAAAGTAGGTATTTTTTTGCTATAATAGGTATAATCGGCTAAATGGTTCTGGAGTTATACACATCTGAAATTTTGTCGTTATTTCCTCTATAACTCAAAATGTACAAATCCGATCTAATTAAAACTCGATAATTACTTGAGGAATGGTGACGCTCTAATTTAAGAGTAATTTCGTGGATATCGCATCCTGAAATTACTTGTGACGTAAGTTTTTTCGTATATTATTGTATATTTAATAAATTTGAATTCCGATAGAATTACATATATCAGAATTAAAAATTCTGTAATCTTAGACGATTCTCTCATTACTCAAGTCTATCATTAAAAAGGTACGAAATATATTCATATACCTTATAAAAGGTGAGAAAACGGTCTATCGATGGTAAATTCGATTAAGAGTGTCCAATAAAGGTGAATATACAAAAGAACATACTCGCAAAAGATTATGACTTCATGCCAGTGCTTGAACCAATTTTTATAGATAAAAGCAGTCTCACTACTCTCAGATCTCTTACTTCATGTTCAGTTCCGAAATGTAAGAATTTTCTGAGAAAAACTAATTTCGGAGCAAACAACTGAGATTTAACTCACTTCGCTCACAATTCTTCGATTGATTAGTCTCAGGAACATCATTTGACATTATGACAATTCATATTCATACATAGAATAATATCATTCTGTGACAACGTTGAAATACGATTTATTATTGAAATTTTGAAAAATCATATCTGAGATTTTTCTCACTTCGCTCACAATTCTTCGATTGATTAGTCTCAGGAACATCATTTGACATTATGACAATTCATATTCATACATAGAATAATATTATTCTGTGACAACGTTGAAATACGATTTATTATTGAAATTTTGAAAAATCATATCTCCGAAAGTATTAGCTTGTTAGAGTTAAAAATGATATGATTGGATTCTCATGATAAAACTTTTTATTAAAAAAAATTTAATTTGGAATTTGTTTCGTAAAAAAAAAATTTTTTTTTTGTTACTCCGAAACCATTTGTCCGATTTTGCCCAATAACGAACTTAGCCGAGATATTTATCCCCCAAACCTACTCTGAAAATTTCAACTCTCTAGCTCATTCCGTTCGAGAGTTATCGTGCCTACGGCCGGCCGGCCGGCCGGACAGAATGAATTTTGACCACGGATTCTTGATCAGTGAGTCGAACCAAATCGTTTAAGACCATTTTCATCGAAATATTCGAAAATTACAGACATTTGGGCAAATTGATAAGCACTCAGTTCCGAGGAACTAGAGCGCCAAAAATTACGCTTGGATAACCTTGTGGTGCAATTTGAGATTGACTGATCTGATATATAGCAATGCATTAAGGGCCGCTGGTTTGCTGATGCTGAGGGCTTCTTCAATTTTGGTGCTGACTTTGTAGAGATTTGTTTGGGATTCATATAGTGGATATTCTGTTATTACATTACTGTGAAGTGAATAAGTCAAAAAAGTGAAACAAACTTAACGTTAAACCAATTTCATTTCGGGTAATGTGGAAAATACAATTAACTATTTTTCAGTTCAATACATATTTATGTAAACAATAAAATATAATATAATATAACTTTAATTAGAATATATCGGAATTATGACGGCGGTGCAAACGTTTAACTGAACTGTGTTCAGTATTGCTCTTATACATTTCGATTTTAACAAGAAGTATATTCTTCGTTTGATCCTCACAGCAAAATTCCGAAACGTATTAATTATATTTATATTTACTTGTCTACATAAATATGTATTATACTGAATAATATTTCATTGTGCAATCTACATTACCTTAAGTAAAATGGATGAACATTAAGTTTGTTTCCCTTTTCAGTTCACCACTTCTACTGTAAGGTTTTTCTGTTGTATGTTTTCGCAGTTTTTGTTTGTTTAACAATATATTCAGTTAAATAGATGCGCTCAACATCTAATGAAGTTTCACCAAGACAATAACTCAATGGGATGCCCCCCAACTTAAAACCATTTGGGAAAAGAATCCAATTAGAAGAGAAGAGCAGATATCAATTACAAGTAATGTCCGCTTTAACTGAATTATTCACATTTAATTGGTCCTACTCATCAAAAAGTTGGCGACTTCTGTTACAAATTATAAAATATTCAAGAATTTCCTGCGGCTTGAGTTCTCATTTCTTTTTAGTGTTATGGCGCGCCGCATCTTGTATCGTTCTTTTCGCCAACCAATATCCTGCTTAAGACCAAGGGTATAAAAAGCAGACAAGTAAGGTGGGAAGTTTTGGTCCCAGATTAGCCATTGTTGCAGAACGGCTGGGGTGATAAGAGGTGGGGTGAATAAAAAATCAGCTTATTGCTCTAATATCTGCAAGGGCAATTATTGTAAATTGCAACCGAGATATCTCTGAAGATTTACTCCATCACCGGCAATATAATTCCTTGTTTTATTGCTAATTGTTCCCTGGTCGATTCCTAATTTTCATATCCCCTTCCGTTTCTTCGGGACATCTGGATAAGTAATTTTGCGAAACTTCAGGAGTTTTGTCCTCGACTCTGTTCTCACTGTTTCACTTCAAATCCTTCAATTTATGTTTGGGACAGACTAAATGGGGCATCCGATTTATTTTATGGGGTCGTTACTATGATTTTGAGGACTCGATCCCAGCGCAACCTAGTCGATGAGGGATTTACTTTTCATGTGGGAAGTCAAATGTTTGATGATCCCTCTTCAGTGAATCTTTTATTAACTCATCCGTATCGTTGAATATTTTATCTGATTGAACAGACTTTTCGTGTATCAAGTACACTATAAAAATTGGTTCAAGCACTGCCGTGAAGTCAGGAGCTTTTGCGGGCATGTTCCATTGTATAGTCACGCCTAACAAGAAGTCAATCGTGCATAGTTTTTGAAATATAATATTTCAAGATAGCTGAAATTTTAACCTTGAACCGACAAACTTACTGTTAATAATGTTCTATTCACCTCTCTTAATACTCTAAAAATACTCTAAATCAAATGTATCTTCGACATAGACCGTTTTATCAGCTTTTATAGAAGATATGAATACATTTCGTACCATTTTAATGACAGACTTGAGTTGAAAATAAGATAAACACGAAATTCCGAGAAAATTTGCGCGTCGACATTCTACAAGTAATGACCGAGTTTTAATTAGATCGGAATATTTCAGTGGGTATAACAACGAAACTATTGAAATTTTATCTTTATCTCTTTCCGTTAGAAAGCTATATTGGCAACGGTCACCATCCAGCCACTGAACTCACACAAGGCTGCTCGGATCTCCAACAATGTAAATTCGATCGTGTTCAAATTTCGTACACAGCTGTAAAGTTAGCTTTTGAAGGCTATCGCAAAATTTCAGCAATGTCGGACGAATAGTTTTTGATTTAAGTATAGTTTTTTTCAATGGTTTTCAATGATCTTTTAAAATTTTTATAGTAATACGATCCTTACGAAAATTTGATAAAATTTGTGCGTAGACATTCTACATTTGACTACCATGTTTGAATTGGATCGGTTCAGTATTTTTGAGTTATTAAGTAAATAACAAAAATATTTCAGATAGGTATGACTCAAAAACTGTTTGGCCTATTTTTGATATTAATAAACTCGAATGTCGTAACCTTCGTTGAAAATTGCGAGTCGTTATCTTTTTCCGTTCTCAAGTTATGGTGAGATAATAAATATTATTTAATAATTTTTTTTCAAATTACCTGGTGATCCTCACGAAATTTCACATACGTCTTTATATCGGTATTGTGGCTACACGTGAGGGCGAGATTTTTCTCTTCTCGTCTAGTTCTCGTCTCGCAAAAGCCAGACGAGACGAGACGAGATGTTTTGAAAAATATTATGGGCTATACCGTGACATACAGCGCAATACGAGAGTCTCTTTTTTGGTCTCGATACATTTTTTGTATGAAGTTTTATAGACGACTCGATCTTTTTCGCCACTCACAGAAAACAATTGAATATTAAGATATTCCACTATAATTACCAATATATTTTGTGTATATTATGCATCGATCGTTCTAGAAATACACGATTTTTTAGAATATCATTAATTCGTTATGACCTTGCGATAATTGAGATTATTTTTCAAGAAAAAATAGAATTCACAACCATGAAAACGGATGCCATTATGAATTCAATACTGAACGGACAACTTTGATTGCCCCTAAATCCCAATGCTTTCAAAATTTCGTCTCTATCTGAACATCTGGAGAAATATATTCATTTTTCAACCTCTAATGGTAATACATTCTGGTTTTCGTTCAATCTGAAATAATACAGATATTTGTAAAAGACAACTTGATAAGAAATATTTTGTTCTCAACCACAAACTGGTTTTCCTTACTCGCTCAAGCTCTTCGAGAGCTTATGAGGGGTCTCCTTGGGGAAGGCCTAGGAGGATCAGTATAATCAATATACAATACAAAACAATAAAATTATATTCCGTAATCTTCCTTTGTTGCCGCTAGCAAAATTCCGAAACGTTTTAATTAATGTTTGGAGCTCGTTTCGCCTCTTTCAGTGAACAATTTTTGCAGCTGTCAGGTTTTTTCTGATTTTTATAATTTGATTTATTTCAAGTATAGGTTTTCCAAACTAGTAAATATTCTTTTATAGTCTTCTCGATTCTTTGTAGTAATTTGTGATAACTCATGGAAAACATACTTGTTTGTTCTTTGAAAGGTTAAATGGAATAATTAATGAATTGCTAATAATATATTGTCCATAAATGGTTATTGGTTACATGATACTTCTGTTGTTTAGCATACCTACAAGTGAGATATTATATTTAGATCAATTACGTCAAGAGATAGTAACCTTCGTAAAATTTCACAGCTTCCAACAAGAGATAGCAATTAGTTTTCTAGAACACTTCATTAATATATCTACCTATAAAAGAAATCCAGCATGGTGGAAAATCAGTAAGAAAACAGTCAGAACAACGTAGATAAATGCTAGAGAAAATTCACATGAAACATTTCCTAGACACGTTCCCTAGAGGATTATCTAGAAGACTTGAAATACTTTGAAAATCAATAGGCAATAAAAATGATTCAAAGACCATGTTCGTCATGTAACAGTGGGTCCCATTCATCTATTGTTACTCAGTTTCTTCAATGAGAATGGAGACTGTTAATATCTAATTGAGAAAACAATTCACACTGTTCATTAATAAATCATCTCCTTGAATATCTGTAGTGACATTCATCTTGATCTTCTTGGAGGAATATTTCAATTTCGATTCACAAAATACTATAACAGATTCCATTCTGATGCATATCAGTAGGCAAAATATACAGGGTGAGTCTTTGACCACTGCATTAATTTTAACCAAAGATTCCTCTCATCAAATAAAATAGTTTTTTCATTCGCCATTTTTCCAGATTCGGCTCAGGTAAAAAGATACAGGCTGTTGAAATTTCGAAAAAAAATCAGTTTTATTTTGTAGCTTTGACATCCTTTTTTCGAATAAAATGAATATTGGTGTAAAGTTTCCTATAACTATGATACATATTTTCCAAATATTAGTTATTTTCTACTTCTACTGGTTTTCTAATTATGGACTCGTGGATTCATAAAACTAAACGAAATTAGCATAAAAAAAGCAGATAAAGTTTTTCGGGGTAATTTCGTGAATATTCCATCGTTTTAGAACATTATATTATTCTTCATCATTTCTCCTTAAACGCACCGTTTTCGAGATATTCTTCATTGAATGTTTTAAAATGGAAAACTCCAGAAATTTCATTACTCTTTTGGATCCGTCCCTGAGCGTTGGAATCCCGAATCAATCTGTAAACCACGTTACCATGCCCTTTTCTCGTCCGCCAACAATGTCATAGATAATTTATATGCAGGAGTGTATTAGCACATTCTGAAATCTTTAAACGCTTGTAACTTTTTACCTGAGCCGAATCTGGAAAAATGGTGAATGAAAAAACTGTTTTATTTGATGAGAGGAATCTTTGGTTAAAATTAATGCAGTGGTCAAAGACTCACCCTGTATAACTTCGTGAAAGATTCCTAATTTTGAACGAATCCTAAAATTTTAATAATTTATTCATCGAATAATGTGTGTGTGACATCATTAAAATTTTGGGCCGTGACGTTGAGATTTTTCAGGGAACGATTTTCATCTTCATATTCAATCCAAATATTACTTTGTGCTAGAGCTACGAAATGAAATTTCACCAGGTCTGATATACTCAGAATTCAGAAATGGAAAAAAATCATTCTGAACGTTGTTCGTCCATATTATTTTTCTTGAAATATTGGAGAGAAATTTATGGATCCTCGTATAAATATGACAACTAATTGAGATTTGAAAGATGTACAATTATCAAGAAAGGAAAAAAATTACTTCCGTATGCTGTACATCCAGAATATTGCTGTAGAAGTATTGCCGACAAATTTATGACACTTCGAACGAATATGGAACCTCTTTAAAATATATGATTCATCGGAAAATTTTGATTTAAAATCTTACGAGATGAATAGGATTCATTTATTCACGTTCTAAACAGGTCGCAGCTCAAAGGGGCCAGATTTTTGGCGCTCTTATTCCTCGGAACAGAGTGCTTATCAATTTGCCCAAATTTTTGTAATTTTAGAATTTTGGATGAAAATATGTAGTCTTAAACGATTTGGTTCGACTCACTGATCAAGAAACCGTGGTCGATCCGGCCGTTAACACGATAACTCTCGAACGGAATGAGCTATGCAGTTGAAATTTTCAGAGTGGGCTAAGGAGATAAATATCTCAGTTAAGTTTATTATTGGGCAAAATCAGTCGGATAATTTTGGAGCAACTACTTTCGGAGATATGATTTTTAAAAATTTCAATAGTAAATCGTAACTCAATGATTTCACAGATTGCTGTGATCGAAAATTAACGTCCGTGTTGTATCTATGAATTTCATGATCACTATTCATATATGTCATCCTAAAGAGACATATCATATTTATTTCTTGTTCTAATCGAATAATAATATCCCCAGTTAAACCAAAACTGAAACATTGGTTACAATTGCAATAATATAATATTCAGAGTAGATTTGAGGAATGAATATCTCGGAGAATCGGTCTGGTGGTTTCAGATTGATAATTTTTGGCACTATTGTTTTTTTAAATGATACTTTTTTTAATTTAATTTCTTTTATGATATAATTCTATCATAAGAATCAATCGATATCATTCCCAACTCTGAGAAACCAATACTTTCGGAGTTATGATTTGTCAAGTTTGAACAAGAGCACTCAAGCTCCTGTCCACAGGGCTTTCCGACATTTTCTGATATTCATAATATAGATATTAGTATATCTCTATGGTAATAACTGAATGTTAAGATTTGAAATTCATACAACCTCTCAAATTTGAAGTTTTAACGATTATGAATAGAAAATATGTATCTAGTGTTGAACTGACTGAATCACCTGGAACAAAATGAAAGGTTTTTGAACGGATGAGCGAGATTTACATATAAGTATCAAGAAGATATCTTAGCTGTTTTACAATAGGAAAAATTTGGGTTTTGTTGGAATATGCATATCCAAGTTAACGATTTATTGGTTGCTCACTGTGAAATAAATATTACTTTTTCATTCCGCACAAATTCCGGAGAATTTCATTTCATCAGAATCAATGTGATTTGAAAAGTAAAATTGGAAAATCTCTGACGTGGAGTCAGCTAGCTTTGACACGCTTGTTCAAATTCATAGCTAGAGTGGCCATTTGATTGATCAATTTTACGTTTTTCAAAATCTGAATCCTGTGAATTTCAGGAGCAGGTGGAATAAATTTTTGCTATTCTATTCCGACAATTTGTTATTCGAAATTTTAGCCGAAAGTAAGCAGTACGTTTTCTCAAAGAAATAATATGCCTGTGTGTGTTTTTACTATGAACTTAGTTTTGGAATTAGAAATGAATAATAATGTCTGGATTGTGGAAATAGAAATATAAAATTTGGAAGAAGTAGTGGATCCAGGCACTCAAGTGAAATTTTTGCTTGTAGTATTACTTAAGTAATGGAAAAAGTTTCAATTTTTTTTTGTAACTGGTAGTACCTCTTTCGATTCAATATTGATTATCTCATTAAAGAACTCCAGTAAAGGATAATGTATTGAATGGTAAAACTTTCGTTCATTGAAAAAAATAATTCGGGGCTCACAAAACGGCTGAAATTCTCCACTGCACGCTAAGATGCGGAAATGATACCGATTTGACAAAAAACGAAACGTTGCTACTTATTTGACATTCAAATTTTGTAAAATTGAATCTCAACTGCATTATTCATAAACAACGATTTATTATTTATATATTCTTCATCAAGTTCCGCTTAGAAATAAATTTTGTTAAAAAAAATTGATGCTATCTTAAATTAATAAGATTCTCATAGCTGTCTCATTAGGCTACTATTCTGATCTATGTCTAGATATTAATCGCTAACCTATCATTATTGGTATTTACTATTTTTTCTAAGATGTCAAATAACAGTTAGTTTGCTTTATGATTGCATGCCTCCAGGATCTATTGAATATGACATTATGAGAATTTACTTCATTTTTAGGGGACAATAACATATCATTTATTATACATATTATACACATGAAGCTCAATAGGTAAAACATAATTAAAAGGTTTCGTAATGAACAGATAAATTATATGAAAAAGGCATGGATAGCTTTACAAAGTATACAAATATAATATCAAAGAAATATTATGAATAGCAATTTTAAATTCAAGAATCTAATCATGTGCTAGCATGTGAATAGTAGGGTAAGGTGGGGTTCAGTATATGAAATAATCCAGAATGTAGCGACAGAAATATTGTTTTAATCATCTTGTTTTCGGCATGGATATAAACTATAACAATCTCTCTTCAATAAAAATTATTCAAACATGAACATTATCAGCTACTTACTTTTAATTGCACTTTAATTAAATCAGTAGAATGTAACACTCAGCCCCGTATCTGGTGTACTCTCTTACAGGGTAAGGGGCACAATGTTACAACATAAAAAATTGGTTCAAGCCCTGTGGACAGGAGCTTTTGGGCGCATGTTCCTTGTGGCCCGTACTGACCAGTAAAGAAAAAAAGCAGTATCATGTTGAATACCTTAATATTATTCTGGAACACAAATTTTCCATTACAATAATCTTCATCTAGCTTCTATTTAGTATCAATTCCTGTAGAACGTGATCATAATAAGTGTTTTCCATATAATAAAATGTGTTTGAACTTGGTATGTAGGAAATCTGACATTAATTATTGAAATTAATTGATTTGACAAACAGCCGTCAAATGAGGTAAATAGATTTTTGTGACGATTTTCTGTGACCATAAAAAAAATTAAGCATTTCATTATTGCATTTCTTGAAATAGGTACCTTTTCAAGTCGATTAACATCGTCCTTCTTTCGACGTCTAAACTATGACTTGATTCTTTATGTTTATGTCTTTGAATTTGTTTTCGGTGGAATTCAAAGAGTTCATAGAATAATCGATGAAAATACTGAGAGAGACCCAGGAAATTTGACACATTTTGTCTTATATCTCCAGAAATTGAAATCGTATAGAGCCAAAATTTTGCACAATGTTGCAAAATACTACAATTGACGTTAGTACAAGTTTTTGTTGCAATCTGATGAATAGTTCACGAAAAAAAAATTTTTTTTTCGAAAAAATTAAAAGAAATATTTTTTTAAAAATTACCAACATTTTGATCATAACAGAATTTTGCCAAAAGTTGCGCGTTTATATCCTCGAACTGACTACCAAGTTTCGATTCAACATCTTTTTTAGTTCCTGAAATATCAGGGAAATAACCTCAAAATTTTAAATGTCTATAACTCCTAAACCGTATGGCCGATTTTGCTCGTTAACGAACTTAACCGTCGCATTTTGATCAGAAACCTACCCTGAAAGTTTGAAGTCGATAGAACCTTCGGTGCTCTTGTTATCGTGCCTACGGCCGGCCGGCCATACGGCACCCAAAAATCTGACACCGGATTCGTAATCAGGGAGTCCGAATTAGTCTATTAGCCAATTTTCAGCTCGAAATTCGAAAATTACAGACATTTGGACGAAATGATAGGACGATGTTCCCCTAGAACATACGCCCAAAAAAATATACAAATAATAATTGTAGTAAAGGATACATGTCCAACAAATATAATGAGTCTTTATCAATTTGCCCAAATGTCTGTAATTTTCGAATTTTTCGATGAAAATGGTCTTAAACGATTTGGTTCGACTCACTGATCGAGAATCCGTGGTCGAAATTCATTCTGTCCGGCTAGCCGGTCCGGCCGGCCGGCCGTAGGCACGATAACTCTCGAACGGAATGAGCTAGAGAGTTGAAATTTTCAGAGTCGGTTTGGGGGATAAATATCTCTGCTAAGTTCGTTATTGGGCAAAATCGGTCAGATGGGTTCGGAGTAAAAAAAAAAATTTTTTTTTTACAAAACATATTCCAAATTAAATTTTCTTTAATAAGCAGTTTTATCATAAGAATCCTTTCATATCATTTTTAACTCTAACAAGCTAATACTTTCGGAGATATGATTTTTCAAAATTTCAATTATAAATCGTATTTCAACGTTGTCACAGAATCATATAATTCTATGTATGAATTGTCCTAATGTCAACTTATGTTCCTGTGACATTACATTATTTAATCAATCGAAGAATTGTGAGCGAAGTGAGAAAAATCTCAGTTGTTTGCTCCGAAATTAGTTTTTCTCAGAAAAGTCTTACATTTCGGAACGGAGCATGAAGTTAGTAAGAGATCTGAGAGTAGTGAGATTTTCATCCATAGACATAGATATAACTCTCGAACGGAATGAGGTAGGCAGTTGAAATTTTCAGAGTAGATTAGGGAGATGAATATCTCGGTTAAGTTCGTTATTAGGCAAAATTGGCCAGATTTAATTTGATTTCTTCCATGGTGCAGTTCTCATTCTCATGATTGCTCATTTAATCTTGATAAATAAACTTTTATTTGAATTGAATTTCCTTTATGATGCGGTTATATCATATGAATCCATTGATATAATTCCCAACTCTGAGAAACCAATACTTTCGGAGATATAATTTGTCTGTTTGAACTAGAGCGCCAGAAAGCTCCTGTCCACAGGGCTTGAACCCAGTTTACAACGAATTCTTGATCAGTGAGTCAAACCAAATTGTTATTTCATTATTTTTATTCCAAAAATTCGAAAATTACATATATTGGGCCAATTGATAAGCACTCTGTTCCACGGAACAAGAGCGCCAAAAATCGAAGAAAATCTTCATTTGGACAAAATCATAGTGTCATAGTAGTACGAGAGATAGTTCAACACCTTCAACTTTCTGGTAACGATTTCGAGAGAAACAGACTGAGTCACTAAAAGTGATTCTCCATGAAATGGTGAACTCATGATTGAATTCTTAAATAACATTTAATCTGCAGAAGTAAACGCCGATATTCCAATATTAATTTCAATATTTCCAAGAGTCCCAACAATTGGTCCTAATTATAGTGTAAAAGATTCATCACCTCCAGAACGATCTGAGGCAGTATCAATGAATATGCTGTCAGAGCCACCGCCAATAACATCAGTCCGATGGTACCAGATCATAAACGGTTATAATAAAAGCCATAACACAATCTTTTTCTGAAAGGTAGACACGCTATTATTGTCGAGAATTAATTCAATGTCCCAAGTGGATTCTTTTCTCCATTTTCATTAATGGTCCTCTTTAATACGCTCTAATAACACGGTGCTATTGATTGGTTGCCTCAAAAATAATAATCGTCCAAAATTGATCGGGAATTTCTTTGGGGCATTGTATTTGAAATTAGTTTCGAATTGGTTGAAATTTATTTACGTTTAAGGTTGTAACGCACCTGTTTAAATTGGACGATTTTTTTTCCTTTCGAAATTGGATCAATCAGTGGCTTCGGTTCTTCGAATGTTAAACCAGTTCAACCCATCTTGTCACATCTTGAGCTGGCGGAATTATTCGTCTGCAATCTGTCTTCCTCCGTAAATTGCTGTTGTCTGGAAACATCTGCATCTTGAGTTATAACTCTTTTCGAGTGGAATTTTCGGGAAAAGTTATTATAGCTTCCGGCACGATTTTGATTTCCCACTTTATTTTATTTGTAACCAATTCGCAATTTTTATTACGAAGTAGTTAATATTCGAGAACTCATAGAGCATGTCATTATTATATTTGCGCGTTCTTCCCACGGCGTTATCATTTTGCCAAATGTCTGTAATTTTTGAAATATTCGCCGAAAATGGACTCAAACGATTGGGTTCGACTCCCTGATGAACAATTCGAGGTCAAATTTGATTCTGTTCGTCCGGCCGGCCGTTGCCTCGATAACTTGAGAGCGGAAAGAAATAGCGACTTGAAATTTTCAGAGTAGGTGGCGCATCTCAATACGACGGACAAGTTCGTTAATGGGCATAATCGGTCCAACGGTTGCTGAGTAATAATTTCGTTTTCAACAAATATAAATCCGATCAAATTCCAACTTGGTGAATAGTTGTAGAATATAAACCTAAGCACGTTTGTGAGATTTTGTGAGAATCGTATTACTAGAAAATTTTGAAAAATTATTAAAAAATATTTTTTATGTCTGGATAACCTGAGAACGGAGAGAGATAGCGACTTGAAATTTTCAGGTTAGGTTGTGCATCTGAATGTGACATTTGTGTTCGTTTATAAGCATAATCGGCCAAACGGTTTTGGAGTTATCCCCATCTGAAATTTGGTTGTTATTTCCTCAATAACTCGAAAAGTACCAAACCGATCCCATTTAAATATAGTTATTAGTTGAGGAATGGCAACACGTAAATTCGTGCAAAATTCTATGAGGATCGTATCACTAGAAATTTTTTTAAAAATCATTCAATATCATTGAAAAAAATTCTATATATCAGAAACTATTCATCCGACATGCCATATATTTTGCGAGAGCCTTCAGAACCTATCTCTTCTACCAAGTTCCAAGTTTGAACACGATCGGATATATATTGTTGGAGATTCAAGCAGCCTTGTGTGAGTTCAGTAGCTGGATGGGTGACCGTTCCCTCGATAACTCCCGAACGAAAGGAGATAGGGACTTGCAGTTTTCAAGGTAGGTTGCGCATCTAAATGGGAGAGTTAAGGTCGCTGTTGGCCATAATCGGCCCAAGGGTTTCGGAGTTATACCTATCTGGAATATTATTTCCTCGATGAATCAAAAAATATAGACACGATCAAATTGTAGCTTGCTAACTAGTTGTAGAATATCGACATAAAGACGTGTGTTAAATTTTGTGAGAACTGCACCCCTAGAAAATTTAAAAAAAAATACGAAAATAAAAATTGGCTTAAGCACTGAAGTGAAGTCAGGAGCTTTTGCGCGTTCTATTGTCCATTCTCGTGTATTGGACACTCTTAATCAAATTTACCATGGTGAATTCTATTATCCGTTCTCCTGTATTGGACACTCTTAATCGAATTTACCATGGTAAATTCGATTACTTACTTACATGTCAGTGCTTGAACCAATTTTTGGCAGAACAGAGTGCTTTTAAATTTGCCCAAATGTCTGTAATTTTAGAATTTTTGGCTGAAAATGGTCTCAAACGATTTGGTTCGACTCACTGATCAAGAATCCGTGGCCAAAATCGATTCTGTCCGTCCGGCCGTTAACACGATAACTCCCGAACGGAATGAGCTAGACAGTTGACATTTTCAGAGTAAGTTTGAGCGATAAATATCTCGGTTAGGTTCGTTATTGGGCAAAATCGGCAGCATAGTTTTTGCATTACAAATTTCAAATTCAATTTTGCAGTTTGATCATTGATCTATTGATATTAATCTCAACTCTAATAACCTAATACTTTGGGGGATATGATTTTTCAAAATTTAAATAATTATAATAATGATATTTTATTGCCATAACAAAGTGATACATCAATTTATAAGATAGTGCACGAGGTGGACATATCACTAAATCGATATCTTCCTGCCTACCCTGAAAATTTCAAAAAAACACAAGATACCACAAGAATTGTTAATTCAAGACAATACCTAATAATAACAAAATATCACCAAATCATACCACACATGATTGGGATACAGGAATAGAAGGAATATGGACAGAGAGAAAGGAAAAAGCAATAATTCATCGTAATTTTATGATTTCCATCCATTGACATCATTCCAGACTCTGAAAAACCAATACTTTAGGAGATATGATTTATCAAAGTTTGAACAAGAGCGCCAAAGCTCCTATCCACAGGGCTTTCCCACTTTTTGGTAGTATAATGGATCTGTAATGACCATAAATTGCAGTAGTGTGTGGTGTTAGTGAATCATCAGCAACATGCAACGTCACAATGAACAAGCGCGTTAATGTTCCTGACATAACGTGAATGCTTTTGAGATTTTTCTGTCTCGTTAAATATCTTGTAAATGTAAATCCACGAAATATTCCAGGAGCAATTCCAATACTACCATCCTCCATTTCCGCGTAGGAACAGTCCAACACTAGTAGGGCAATAACAGAAGCAGCGATTACATCTTTATATCTGCAAGCAATTTCTGTTCACTGCGCTGATAAATGAATTATTTATTTAATCCAGTTCGTGATAGAGCCACAACTAGTGGAAAATGTAAAACAAATCAGCAAAAATGATTGCAGTGTGGGCGGACAATATAAAGTGGTTTTACTGAAACGGTTGCTTGTGGCTACTTGAAATTGCCGTCGTTAGCTACCGAGGTTTGTTGGTTGGACAATAAAAATATGACGTTTCTGTTTTCGCAAATAGCCCTAACATCTCCATTACACTTTCCATTTTAATTAAAATGTATAGTTGAGGTATATCTACGTTCGGAATCTGTGCATTCTGTATGTATTAAACGTTTTATCTTGAACATCGTGGCAATATATTTTATTTAACAATGTCACGACACTTCGTTGCCGGAGGTGGGTATTTGTCTTGTTTCTTCAGATCTGTGTTCTGCTTAACAATGAAGTCATAAAAGCACGAGAAAAAATGGCGAAAGTAGATAAACCTGCGCGGGTACAGACTAGATCTGATCTTCGTGAAAAAATAATGAAGCGTGTTAATACCAGTGTGAATCTTGGCTGAAACTCATATACAGGGTGAGTCTTTGACCACTGCATTAATTTTAACCAAAGATTCCTCTCATCAAATGAAACACTTTTTTCCTTTAACATTTTTCCAAATTCAGCTCAGGTAAAAAGATACAGGCTGTTGAAATTTTGAAAAAAAATCAGTTTTTACTTTGTAGCTTTGACATCCTTTTTTCAAATAAAATGAATGTTGGCGTAAAGTTTCCTATAACTATGATACATATTTTCCAAATATTAGTTATTTTCTACTTCTACTGGTTTTCTAGTTATTGACTCGTGGATTCATAAAACTAAACGAAATTAGCATAAAGAAAGCATATAAAGTTTTTCTTGAGTCATTTCAAGAATATTCCATCGTTTTAGAACATTATATTATTCTTCATCATTTCTCCTTAAACGCACCGTTTTCGAGATATTCTTCATTGAATGTTTTAAAATGGAAAACTCCAGAAATTTCACTACTTTTATGGATCCGTCCCTGAGCGTTGGAATCCTGAATCAAGCTGTAAACCACGTTACCATGCCTTATTCTCGTCCTCCAACAATGTCATAGATAATTTATATGCGGGAGTGTATTAGCACATTGTGAAATCTCTAAACGCTTGTAACTTTTTACCTGAGCCGAATCTGGAAAAATAGTAAATGAAAAAAGTGTTTCATTTGATGAGAGGAATCTTTGGTTAAAATTAATGCAGTGGTCAAAGACTCACCCTGTATACTCCATTCACTTTTATAAAGTCTCCCGGTTGCCCATGAAAGTTTGACACATTTCACCATGTATATTTTGAAAATGTTAGGTTATAGTCATTTTCCTGTCAGATAACTATGCAACTTTGTCCTATCTACATAGAAGTCGTAGTAATTACGTATTTTCACAATGTGAATTAACTACGGTAAAATAGAGAATTTGAGAAGATATTATGTGAATTCAATAATTCCACAGTCCTGACGGCTATAGAAGAAAATGTTTCCTCTGTTATTACTGGAATTATGTCACGTATATGAACTGGTTGGAAGTTTCAATTATGCTATTTTCTTGTATGGAAATCAAGAATCAAGTGTTGTAATTTTATTGAAAAATAATGGATACAGTAGTCCCTTACTTTGTGATAGTTCATTTGAAAAAAGACTAAAAGTACCTGAATAACCCGGCAGGAAAACTTCAAAACGAACAGACGTACCTATGGAATTCCCCACTTTTCGAAATTCTCAAGAAATAAGCCTACAGAAGACATTTAAATACCTTGTTGCACAACTTGAAATACACCAGTTTCAAAATGTAGTAGTACTACGAAACCCTAGTCATTCTTATACCATTAAACATATAGAATATAATCATAGGAAACTAAGTAATTTCATTCGAGAGTTCAACATGTCAGAATGAAGTATTTCTATTGCAGATTTCGGTTCTGTATCATCTTCAAAACTTCTTTCGGTATTTTCAATTTCAAAGAGTTCTTAATTATATTCGAAGATAATGATCTGTGATAATATTTTTTCTAAGATTGAAGATTATATTATGAATATTTTGAGAGCAGAAATCGGCAACGTCTCTGCGAATTGTTTTGACCTTGACGATATTTCAGCAGTGCCAACCTGCCTCTGTGTTAGTTACAAAAACCTGATAGACCTAAATCATGGCCAACCGGAAGACTTTATAAAAGTGAATGGAGTATACCGTCGACATTGTTAGAAAGTCATCAATCGTCGATTGAATCATTTTTAGCGCGCTGTTCAGGGTAAACAGGGTGTCTATGAACTCATCCAAATGTCTGTAATTTTCGAATTGTTGGCATAGAATGGTCTAAAACGAATAGTTTCTACTCACTGATGAAGAATCCGAGGTAAACGATTAAGCTCAAACGCAATGAGTTACAGAGTTGAAATTTTCAGAGTAGTTTTGGGGTCCAAAAGCGCCGGCTAAGCTTGTTAATGAGCAAAATTCACCGAGTGGTTCCAGAGTTATGGCCATCCGAAATTTTGTTTCTCTCTAACTCGAAAAGTACTGATGTGACCGAATTATGCGAAATTTTGTGAGGATCGCATGACAGGAAAATTGAAAAAAAAAACAATGAAAAATTATGTACGATTTACACTTTACAATTTAATATAATAAATAAGTGTAAATGTTTCATTGAGTTATAATATGGATTTGCATCAAGTAAAAGCCGCAAGCATTGCATTATTAAAAAGAAAAAAAAGTTTAAACAAATTCTGTATATCAAAAACTGTCCTACAGATACCTATACAGTACGCCTCAATTTTTGTTTCACTTTTACCAGATTTTTATGCATTTTTGAAGGATTTTTGTTGCACCCTGTGCCATCCCCATCAACCCTCTCAATTTTTTGAATAGGGAAAGTGGGTCATGTGGTACTTTTTTGGCAAGGTCCTTGTACCTTCTTCACAGGCGTGCAGAAATTTTCAAGAAAAATTTTTTACTTTTTGAAAAATATTTTTCAAATTTTTTTTCTTGAAAATGTCTGCAAGCCTGTGAAGAAGATACAAAGACCTTGCCAAAAATGTACCACATGAGCCACTTTCAACGCCAGTTAATTAGTTTCTATGATCAGAGATTTGTGAAAATTTGAACAAATGTCAAAAAACGGGGTTCAAACAAAATTGTCTAGGCTTTTCATGCTGTCACTAATATTGTCTAGTCCCAAAAAAAAAATACGCTCGGTAATTATTCAATTTTTAAAAGTGTAGTAAGCAAAAATTCACAGTTCTCCAACCTGAATTTTTTCAGATTCATCTAAATTGTAATTTCAAACAAGTTTACTTAGAGTGTTTCATGTTCATTTTCCGAGATAGTTAACATTTTGGTTAAAAACTGGTGATTTCCCAGTTGGCCGAGTTTTATATCATTTTTGATGCACTAAGTTTTTGTAAATAATAAAATTTGGAAATATTAATACAAAGAAAAATTCCCTCTTGGGGCGGATATGCTGGGAAGCTCTTCAGAATGTTAACTCATAGTGATTAAATACTTAGTTTCCACAAGTTCTTTACATTTCACGTACCTACATTCACATAATTTTTAATATTTCCATCAGCTAAATTATCGCAGATTCCAAACGTTCTATCGTGTATTTCCTCCATGCAGCTGTTACAAGATCATCACAATCTCATCCTCAAAGTGCTCTTCCTAGTATCTGATACGGAAACATCTTCCAACCGAAAACTTTCGCCGAGTCCCGTGCCAAACTCCCAGAAACTTCATTTAATAAATAGCGATTTCGGCATGAACGTATGTGTAGATATAAACTGAAGTTTTTCCTCTGATGTGCAATAACATAACTTTATTCATTCGAAGCCGAGGGGAACGTGTCTCTGGAACGCATAAAACGACCTTACTTACTTTTCCTTGCGAGATGTTTCCAATAAGTTAGAGATCCAATTTGCATACATAACTAGACCTCCGTACAAAGCCATATTACGATTTTTTCTTATATGCTCATTCGTGAATTCGTAAGAGGAAGTGGAAACAATCCGGGCATATCAACTCTCATCATCGCTGTAACAAGAAAATGGACCATATATTTTTTTCTTCACGTTCAACATAGTCGGTGCGCCAACATTTACCCAATACGCTAAATTACCACGTTCAACATAGTGGATGTCCCAAATTTCACTCAATGGGCAATACGTACTGAAATTATGTTGAATAGACATCAAATGAATTTGCAGTATATTTGGAAAAAGACACAAGCTGAAATATTAATCGATTTCAACCATAAAAAAAATCGGTTCAAGCCCTGTGGACAAGAGCTTTTTTGCGCTCTTGTTCAAACAGACGAATTATATCTCCGAAAGTATTGGTTTCTCAGAGTTGGGAATTATATCAATGGAAACCTATGATAGAAATGCATCATGAAAGAAATTAAATTTTAAAGATGTGTCGTTTAAAAAAAATGCTTCAAAAATTATCTTATAAAACACTAGAACAATAGGTGTACCAGAAATAATTTTGACATTCATCTCTCATAGGAAAATAAGATGACATGTAAGAACACAGATCATATAATAATTCATAGATACAATAACTAAGTACAGCATTCTATGAAAACATAAGAAGTACAGAAGTACGATTCATTATTGAAATTTCGAAAAATCATATCTCCGAAAGTATTAGCTGTTTAGAATTGAAAATGATGAATGGAATGATCCTTGGATTTTTATGGTGAAACTGCATCTTAAAAGGAATCAAATTTGAAATTTCTGTTGTAAAAAAAATTGTTTTTTCGTTTCTCCGAAACCATCAGGCCAATTTTGCCAAGTAACGAACTCAACCGAGTGCCTAGCTCATTCTCTTAGAGAGTTATTGTAGAAACGAAATTTAAAAATAAAAAATTTTTTTTTTGATACCTTATCGCAATCCGGGCAAAACAAAACTTCGCATGCATATAGAAGTCATTATTCTACAATTTGATGCTAAATTTCAGGTAGATCGAGTGATCGGTTTAGGAAATATTCATAAAAAATGTTTTTACTAAAAAGGGCTATGGCATCTTAGAGGATTCAGCATAGACCATATTTTCCTTGCATGGAAGATCAAACCCCGGAACTCTATATGAAGGATCAGAAATTAAATCTTTGTTGAATAAATCGCAAGAAATCCATTCAGACCGCCAAACTTCCTCATCACTTTTATTCGAATTAAGAAAACAGTTGGAACATAAAGGGTTTCGTGACGTCAATCATTAAGTTGCGTTAATTTTCAACTAGCCCCTGTATTTTCATGTAGTCCCGTTTTACGGTATCTTTTTCTCTGGATGATATGAGTAATTACTACGTTTGTAACCGCACACCCATAGAATACTACTCGAAGTTGTCTTATTCTGGCGAGAGATGTCCTGTAAATATAATACGAGTCTGTTTTTAGGTTCACAAATTGCTCATTTTATTCTACCAGATAAGGCATGAACTTCTGCAGGTTTTTACAATGGACGCATATATTCCAGTAAGGAATCAAATGCCATGACATCACGCATGTGTGAAATTTATTTAAATCTGCAATACAATTAACAATCTCTACATTCAAGTGCTCTATTGTTTGATATGCCGCGGTCTCTTTGATGAATAAAAAAGGAATATGAACTAAGGAATGAAAATATAGGGAAGGAATAAATTTGAAACAATGTATGATACATTCTTGCAGATACGAGGTTTTTGTATGATTTGCTAAATAAGCATCGGAATGGAAAAAAGGTCGTGCTGGTTCTATAAGGCAGCTTAGAAAGTTCTTTTATTTAACCCATTCCTCTCATATTAAAATTCAGTATGTCAGTAATTTTTCGTCCGATATCACTGAAAGATGCGAGTCTTCAAAACCTTACTTTACAGCCAAGTTCCAAATTTGAACACGAGCGGATATATAGAGCGTACCTAAAAAGTCAATAATTCTTGTTCGTAGAATTATTAAGGACAATCCTCGCACCCATCGATTTTTAATTTCAAAAGCAATTTGTCCTGTGCTTTTTTGAATTTGATATTTCTCACCCCCTACGTTGTTAAGCTATTTTTTTATTACATAATTAACAATTTGTGGTTGGTGTCAAGTTCTTATGCTTGAAATAATAAATATTGAGAAGTATCCTCCTACCCGCCGATTTCTATTTTTGATGTTTGAGAAATGCATGCAGTTGTGCAGTTGGGGGTTTATACCCTTAACCCTCAATAATTTTTTTTCTAATGGAAAAATATTACTTGTGATATATCGCATCAAAGGTCATTCCATGACCAATTCAGTTGTGAGAACGAAAATAATATTTTACCTTAAAATTCTTGCAATAAAAAGGTTACGATTAAAAGAAAAATGTATACACAAGTTGAAAACAGCTGCGAATTGATGTATTAGATCGCAAATAAAACAATAAACAGATAAGGATGGTGGTGTCACTTCCATACACATGAAGGTGTTCTCGAAACAAAGTGAGGAAGTCAAGAAAAACTTTAGTTTTTGTTGAAAAAAATATTCTTTCGTCAATCTAGCAGATCAACTAAAGATGACAAAATGTATGATATCGTTTTAGTTGCTAACTGATCTCTCTAAGGCGAATAATATCATTTTTCCCGAGAACTTCCCATTCGATATAAATAAATTGAGTGAAAAGCAGCAAGTAGAAATCTTGATATTCCTTGGACATGGGGATCGCAAGCGGACCTATGAACAAGTGTGCGAAATTTCAATGAGTGTTATCAAGACAGAGATCCTATTATTAAAACTACTGTCTGTCGGGTGGTTAAACATTTCGAACAAACTGGAAATGTTAAAAACTTTCCAAAATCTGGTAGACCTTCAACTATGACAAAGGCGATATATTACTTTCTATAGAAGAGAATCTGTAACAATCTAGGTACACGAAAACTGGCCGATGAATTCGATGTGAGTTTGCAGTCAGTTGATAATCTTCTTAGAAAAACTAAGTTTCACCCATACAGGATTCAAAGCACACAATAATTACCTATCTGATGACGATTACGACCAACAAGCACAGTTTTGTGAAGTAATGCAGGAGAGATGTAATGAGGTTGATACCTTTTCATCGAGAATTCTTTTTACGGATGAAGCTACGGTTTCCTTGAATGGGTCTGTCCATCGACATAATTGTCGCTTCTGGTCCACAGCAAATCCTCATTGGGTGCAGACAGTTCGCATCCAACATCCCGAAAAATTCAATGTGTGGGTGGGCACAATTGGCCATCATATTATTGAACATTTTTTTATAGAAGGAAACTTGACTAGTGACTCTTATCTAGATTTACTGAGAAATCAAAGATGTCCTGCAGTCATTGATCTCTTTTCCGGTTTGAATGGTCTACAAGTAGCTGACACTATTTGGTTCCAACAAAATGGTGCGCCTCCGCATTATGGAATTGAAGTGAGGAGTTATCTTGATGGCACATTTCCTGTGAAATGGATTGGTAGGAGAGGAACAGTTGAATAGCCACCCTGATCTCCAGATTTGAATCCTTTCGACTATTTTCTGTGGAGCCATTTGAAGAGTACTGCTCACCAAAATCGGTCAGATAATTTGGAATACCTGCGACTTAAAATTCAGAGAGAATTCGGAAGAATACCTGTTGCTGCGTTGAATAATTCATTGAGGAGTTTCGAAGAACGGCTTGCACATTGTCAAGCACCCAACGGTGCTCAATTCGAACATTTGTTACATTCAAATTATTTTCCATCCTTGAATAGGAAACTCGTCGATTTCAAAAAGCGATTAACCATACCCATTTGATTATTTTCTAATGCTTTGATTACAAGAAACGGCACAACCAATTTTCCTTTTATTCACACCGTTGAGTAGGTAATCAAATTACCTTTCATTTGATGTATCACAATCCGTATATTCCCATTTGAAAAAATAAAGTAGAGTGGTGCGGGCCGTAGGGGGTGAGAAATATCGAATTCAAAAAAGCATAGGATAAATTGCTTTCGAAATTAAAAATCTACGGGTGCGAGGATTCTCCTTAATAATTCTTCGTACAAGAATTATTGATGAGTTACGTTACTTATTTGCCTGTCTGTATATTTAGAAGGTATTGAGTTACACCACTTTTGCAATTATCGACACATTTCTGAAACTTATGGAGTCACAGAATCCAATGTGACGAAACATTCTTCATCAATAAGTTCAATAAGAAAGTTTGAGACCATTTTAGTTGAAATGATGATTTTTGGGAAGAAATTCTGTCTTCATTAGTGTATTGAACTGAAGTGAATCCAAACTATACTGACTGACAAATAAACTGCAACACCCAGAGGGAGCTGTTTGAATTTTTATTTTTTTTTTTGGAAAATATAGATAGTATAGCAAGGAGCAAATTATTGAAATTTGAAGAAAAAACACGAAGGGTTTACAATTTTTTTTAATAAATTTGTTAATAATGTGTTTGTCCACCGCGATTATCTATACACTCTCCAACATGTCTTGCCATTGATGGTGTATTTCTTCTTGAGGGTTACTATCCCAAGCTACCTGTAGTTCATGTATCAGAGCCGCCAAAGTCCGTTAATTTCCAAACCTTCTACCCATGATGTCTCAAACATGCTCTATGGGTGAAAGATCGGGGGATCTGGGCGGCCATGGCAAAAGATTCACATGGGTCGCTTCAAAAAGGTTTAAACTGACTCTGGCAACATGAGGTCGAGCATTATTTTGCTGAAATATTGGATTCTCGAGCCGATTAAGGTAAGGGAGAAGATATGGCTCCACTATTTCTTGAAGGTAACGCAGCGCTGTCATGTTACCTCAAATAAAGACTAAAGGTGACCTACTTGCATGTGCAATAGCACCTCTTACCATAACGCCTACTGTCCGGTGTACATGACGCTCAATATCAAACTAAGGTTCACGTCTATCTCGCCGACTTCGTCTAACCTTTCTTCAGCCATCATGTGCACCCAAGGAAAATCGATATTCATCAGAAAAGACGACATGAAGCCATTCCACATTCCAATGTTGATGTTCTCTGCACCACTGTAATCGTTGCCGGCGATGCTCAACCGTCAGATGTAACACAAAATGTGGTCGATAATGCTGCAGTCCAAAAGACCTTATCCGGCGGTAAACCGTTCGGACAGTTACAGGAAGGCCTTGTTCTCCTAACCACTCACCAGCCAATGATCGAGTTGTCGCAAATCGGTCTCTAATAGCCATAAGTCTTAGACGTCGATCTGGAACTTCATTTGTGCCCCTTCGACGTCCAGTGCCTACTCTTCTTCGATTTTGGGCATTATCAAACCACGCTTGACAACATCTCATAACAGTAGTTGGATTTCTGTTCGTACGGTTTGTGATTTCTCGAAATGAAAACCCCGCCTACCGTAGACCAATAATACGACCTCTTTCAAATTCACTTAGCTGGCGATAAATTCCGCTTACACTTGCTCTAGGCATTTTAACAAGAACTAAACATCGACTTTGGATCTCCTGCAACAGCTGGATTGTTGTAAAATTTAAATAAATTGCAAAAAACAACTTCAATATGTAATTAAGAAAAAATGTTCACATGAAAAAACCTGCACGATTTTTTTCTCCAAATTTTAATCATTTACTCCTTGCTATACTATCTATGTCTTACCAAAAAAAATAAGATTTAAACAGCTCCTTCTGGGTGTTACAGTTTCTTTGTCAGTTAGTATATCTATATCGCCATTTCAACATTTGTTTGAACAATATATAGGACCGAAAGCACACCATAAAACACTGACGGTTGAACGCATCACAAATCAAGCCTTTAATCCAACGGCAAACAAGGCAATCTTCGCCATTTGCCGTCGGACGCAATAAGTCAAATCGCGTTTATTTAATTCGATTAAGTGGATAAACAGCATCGAATTGATAAATGATAATCTGCGTCAGGCCGCGGAATGTATCATAATGAAGTTTGATTGAAGGATCCATATGTGCCTGTCCGATTTCACGACACGAGATATCCATGATCAAATGGAGCAACAAGTGTGTGGTATCCGATGAGGGATTTCGGCTGTGGAATTGGAATTCGTAAATGGGTTTTGCGATACGGTTCTCCGACATGAGGAACCGATGGTTCAACATTGATTGCTTTGTCTATTTGTGGTGTTGATTATCTTCACAGCTCAGTTGTTCCGAAATCTGGATGGACGGTGTATGCATGCACTGAAGCTGATTCATGCATATTCTATGTGGTTACACCTCACATCCATATAAAGGGTATTTTGTAGCTGGAGCTTATTTTGCTAATATTCAAAATTACTGCTACTGGTCTACCAAAAATCCTCACTGGATGAGAGAAGAACACATGCAATTCCCTCAAAAGGTTAATGTTTGGTCATGAAATGTTCGGAACCATATAGTAAGCCCCTTTTTCATTGAGGGTAATTTGAATGGCGATAAATATTTAGCACTCACTACTGGCAAATGTATACCCTGATCAAGGAAATCCTCAAGTTCCACGGTTTACGATATGGTTCCAACGGAATGGACCACCACCACATTACCAATGCAATGTCCGACAGTACCTCGACGCAATATTTCCAAATCAGCGGACAGGAAGGCAAAGGACGATTGAATGGGCTGCGCGATCCCCTGATCTTAACCCATTAGATTTTTTTTATGGGGTTATGTGAACAGCATTGTGTACAAAACTCAATCCATCCAACCATCGGTTCTCCGACATGAGGAACCGATGGTTCAACATTGATTGCTTTGTCTATTTGTGGTGTTGATTATCTTCACAGCTCAGTTGGCTCGAAATCTGAATGAACAGTGTATGCATGCACTAAAGCTGATTCATGCATAGAGTACCTATATCTATGTAGTAACACCTCACATAAATATAGGAGGTATTTTGAAGGTGCTGCTTATTTTGCTCTTAGCACTAGCGCGTTATTACTTCGTCTGTATGATTTTTGGCGCTCTTGTTCCTCGGAACAGGGTGCTTATCAATTTGCCCAAATGTCTGTAATTTTCGAATTTTTGGCTGAAAATGGTCTTAAACGATTTGGTTCGAATCACTGATCAAGAATACGTGGTCGAAATCGATTCTGTCCGCCCGGCCGTCCGTCCGGCTGTCAACACGATAACTCTCGAACTAAAGGAGATAGAGGATTGAAATTTGCAGGATAGGTTTGGAGCGTAAATATCCCAGACAAGTTTGTGACAGGTGAAATCCATCAAGCGGTTTCGGAGTTATGGCCGTTTTCAGTAAAAACATTTTTTATGAATATTTCCGAAACCGATCACTCGATCTATCTGAAATTTAGCATCAAATTGTAGAAAAATAACCTTTATATGCATGCGAAGTTTTATATTGACCAGGTTGCCGTAAAGTGTTAAAAAAAATATTGAAAATTTTTAAATTTTGTTTCTACAATAACTTTCCATCAGAATGAATTGAGTTCGTTATTGGGCGAAATCCGCCTGATGGTTTCGGAGTAAAGAAAAAAAAAATTATTTACATTACAAATTTCAAATCCATTGATATCATTTTTAACTCTAATAAGCTAATACTTTCGGAGATATGAATTTTCAAAATTTCGATAATAAATCGTACTTCTACGTTTCCACAGAATCCTCTACTTAATTATTCTATCTATGAGTTATTATATGATCTGTGTTCTTACATGTCATCTTATTTTCCTATGGGAGATAAATGCCATGATTATTTTTGGTTCGTTATTCTTGATATAAAATACACCTCTCCTGTTCTACAAAACAAAGTATGATTGAAAGCAAAATGACCAATGAAATGACCTCAGCTATCGTAGAATTATGATCTTATACTTTCAAGGTAATAATATAATGCCCGTGGATAATTCATATGATGATGAAAATACATTCTTTGGTAAAATATATAATCGAATTGGGTTCAGAATATCTCCAGTAAAAGCAAATATCTTAAGATTGGAGCAAAAACTGCTCCACACAACATCGAGTGTGGGAAGTTTCTCGGTATACAAATTCAAGTGGATCTTAAATACAATATTTATATAGAGAACTGTACCAGGAAGTTGTCATCGGGCATATTATTCGACTTAGATAAACTGCAAGCTCTTCTCCATAGTTCTGTGATTTATGACATCATTATACAGCGTGGAAGAGCCAAATGGAATAAATACATTATCTTGTTTACTGTACATACTTATGAAAAATCCCGAAATATGTGAAAATTAAATTGTCATTCTTCTTCGTAAAAATGCGAACCCTACCTTCAAATAGGAAGTATAGGCTTGTGATACATCGTTTGAGGTCGCGTCATTCTCTATCCAGAAATGTTATCACTTTAATGTTTATTGCAAAACTTAAAATAGAAATAAATACAATCATTATAATAGTCCCTCGAATATTCCCAAATTTTATTACAATAATACTAAACTTATTTGCCTTCAAGATGTGATAGGAAGAAAATTAAAAAATGGGTTCAAGCCCTGTGGACAGGAGCTTTCTGGCGCTCTTTTTCAAACAGACAAATTAAATCTCCGACAGTATTGGTTTCTCAGAGTTGGGAATTATATCAATGGATTTTTATCATAGAACTGCATCATAAAGGAAATTCAATTCAAATAATAGTTTATTTATCAAAATCACATTCTGTGAAAACATAGAAGTGTGATTCATGATTGAAATTTCGAAAAATCATATCTCCGAAAGTATTAGCATGTTGAAGTTGCAAATGATATCAATGCATTCTTATGGTGAAACTGCATCTTAAAAAAATTGAATTTAAAATATGTAAGTTAAAAAAATTCTTTTTTTTGTTACTCCGAAACCATCCGGCCTATTTTACCCACTAATGAGCTCAACTGAGATATTTATCTCTCAAATCTACTCTTGAAATTTCAACTGCCTAGCTCATTATATTCAAGAGTTATTGTAGAAACGAAATTTAAAAATTAAAATTTTTTTTTTTTACACTTTAGGACTACTTGATCAATACAAAGCTTCGCATGCGTATAAAGGTCATTATTCTAAAATCTGATGATAAATTTCAGATAGATCGAGTGATGGGTTTCGGAAATATTCATAAAAAATGTTTTTACTAAAAACGGCGCTAACCGCCGAAACCGCTAGGTGGATTTCGCCCGTTAACAAACTCGTCTGAGATATTTACGCTCCAAAGCTACCCTGAAAATTTCAATCTTCTAACTCCTTTCGTTCGAGAGTTAGCGTGATAACGGACGTCCGGACAGAATCGATTTCGACCACGGAATCTTGATCAGTGAGTCGAACCAAATCGTTCGAGACCATTTTCAGCCAAAAATTAAAAAATTACAGACATTTGGGCAAATTGATAAGCTCTCTCTGTTCCGAGGAACAAGAGCGCCAAAAATGGAAATTGTTTTACAAAATAATCTGAAATATTAAGTATTGTTGGACATTTATTTCCTTGATATTGTTACTATTATTGAAAGGTTTTTTTCTGTGTTTTCTCTTCAACCCAATCTGTTGAATGTGATCCCTTATGTTCGTGGCCTTTCTGAAAAAAATTAGAAGAATCGGTTCTAAGTTCAATATAAGAACCGTCTTCAAAACACAAAATGATCTTAGGTCTTTATTAACGAAAACAAAACTCATAAATGAAAAACAAAAATCAAAAAACTGTGTATATAATATTCCTTGTATTTGTGGTAAATCATAAACAGGAGAAACATCAAGACCACTAGAAGTAAGAAAGTCAGAGCATAAGAATAACTTGAGAAATAGAGACATACAGAAATCAAAAATAGCAGAACATGTATGTACAATCCAAGGAGATCACATGATGGATTGGAGTAATACAAGGATTCTGATGACAGAAACTGATTATATTAAAAGGGAACTTAAGGAGTCAACTTGTAATTTATTGAACAGGGAATGCAATTTTGCAAATTGCTCAATTGGTATTGACCATATTTGGTTGAATTTATTGAAAAAGGAGGTGGAACATGAAAATTTCTATACAAAGTAAAACTATATTAGCTATGATTTTCAAATACTGTCAGTGTGACAATTCTTGAATTTCACAAAATAACTATCAACAAAATAATTCTAAAGATTTTCATTAAGCGTCTGACGAAGGAGTCTGATATAGACTCCGAAACGTTACGATATAGTTGTTTCTTCGTTGATGTTGTTTCGTTGTTGTTTGTTAGGCAACATTGTTCAATTGATTGCTTCTGACAAGTATCCTGTGTTTCTTACGCAGAAGCAAATCACAAAATAATTAATTTTTATTTTATAGATATTTTTCAGAGTTTGGTAGAGAAAACCCAGAAAAAACCTTTCAATAATGAGTATACCTCCAACAGTATCCTTTAATGATTACATTGTTACTATTGTCAAAAAACGGAGAGGTATGTTAAAGTAACCCGAAACTGAACCTGAATAATTGAAAGACAAGAGGAGAAAAACGTACAAATTGAAAATAATACATAACTTGCTAAATAGTTTGTTAAGTAGGGTAAAGTATCATTTGGAAAGGAGGAGGAGGTTAAAAATATTTAGCACAAGAAAAATTATATTGAGGTGGATCTATGGCTTCTTCGTATCATTGAAATGGATAAAATATTTTCCATAATGTTACATTCCCAGCTTACTCCTTCCTGTACGTTACTTTTTCCTGTACCTTACTTTTGGATGTCGTATTCGATAGAAATATATAATTCGATTTCAATATCGGTAGAATGTTGAAAATTGAAACTTGAAATTTAGTGGTTGCCAAAATTCAAATGGTACCTTTAACTATTTTTCTCAAGGAATTAGTCTTTGCTAAGGGTTCCCATGTTCACCAGCCATCTGTTGAACGATACAAAAAAAGGTGTACGTATTGATTTTAACTTTGATAGAAGATTGGAAAAACTTTCTTCAACTCCCCTTACAGAATGCTGAAGCACTGAATATATCACGTCTCTCAAACCAAAATCGTGCAAAAAATCAAGATCTGCAATAAATTGCCGTATTCTCTTCTCCATACATTATCTCAAATTGCCCACATCGCTGCCATGGTTTCAATTTAAGCCACACTGAAAGCACTGAGGAAGAATAATTGCTCAGACGGACGGGCAGCAAGATTATTATTCTAAACATAGTCGGCGTGAAGAAACAAATGAATTGATTGGCGATGTTCGATTATTTTTCATCGGCCGCTCGATTATTTCTGTGACCGGTGCGACCTGCAACTGAGTAGACAGCGATTTGCACTGAGCACTATCGGAACCATAAACTTGAAGAACCACGTAAAGCTCTTACAGTGCCGTGTAACAATGTTTGAGCACAGGTTGTACAGCTGAGTTATAAGGGGATAATTGATTTCTGTATATGTCTATGAAGCCGATAGTAATATTTGTGGCGCTGTTCTTCCTAACATTTTATTCGTTGATATCGGAAACAGAATAACAAATGGAATATTGAAGTTCTCTTACTAAGAAGTTCATTCAGTGGCGCGGAAATGTATTGAAAACGTTTATTCATCGGGATATAAATTCCACAATAATTTCAATAATGAGTGATTTTGCGTGAGAAGTATTCTAGTTTGAGTTCACTCTGGACTAATTACGAACAGCACACTAGTAACTAATAGTATATGCTAAAACAAGTTGCAGAATGGGCTCCTATTAAAACACGAATGCGAAATTCGAAAACGAGTGACGAAGGAGCGAGTTTTCGAACGCATCAGTGTTGGAATTGCCTTCTGCAACGAGTATTAGACGATATTTTCTCCATTTCAGTCAAGTTCTGTAAAATACTGTTGGAATTTAATGAAAAATTCGGATTATACATCCTAGTACTTTAGTATTGTATCTTGGTAGTTGGTATGACTGTTACGATAGTTGACAGATTACGGAACTTGAATTTGAAACGTACGTAGGGCATGGAGATCAGATTTAAAACAATTTCCTAATAGCATGAATGATTCAAAATAAGCAAGAAGGAAATCTCTAGTACCATATTCTTTAATGAAAATAAAACTTTTCCCCAACTATTATTTCACTATATCCAGATTATATTGTATTGTCAATTGACTTGTGTTGAAATTTGATAGGATCGAATGTCAGTGCTGATTACCTCAAAAAGAAAAATATAACTAGAAACAATGCGGGAATGAGTTCATTCCAGCGCTGTTTTTAGTGCTGGAATGGACTCATTACGATACTGAAATAGAGAAATTCTTTTCCACTACAAATTTTGTCGTCTGACATGTGTTTCGGAAACGATGTTTCCATCTTCTGAGACGAAGCGTTACTAAAACGTGCTATTAATTGCTACACTCAAGTATGGATTGACATTATACCCTGAGTCATGAACAATTTTATTCGGAACAGCAAGACAAATAGGGGGAAGTCCCCTAGTGGCGGACACTTAAGGTTCTTTGGAAAAATGAAGAAAACTGTTCAGGAAAAGTTGTCTCTATTGTCAACTTAAGTAACTCAACAAATATTAAAATCAATATAAACAAACAAAAATGCAACTTCAGCATAAACATTTTCAAAAACTTAAATTAAACTTTGGTAGAAATAAACGTAGTATCTGAAAGTGGCACCTAGTACCGGACGGGATTCAGTTCAAACCCCTAGCATCGGACAGTTTTAAAAAACATCTGACACCGGTCTCATATATAGCCGTCTGAACATTCGGGAATGTCAGCACAAGCTTCATGAGCCCACTCATGGCAACTAGAGCACTGTATCCAGACGAAGCTTTCCTCAGAGAAAGTTCTTGAGTCAAAACCTTAGTAATCGCAGTTTTTAAACTTGCTTGGTCCAAGTTTCCTTTCTTTTTCGTCTCTTCCATTTCTACTTAGTTTCGTTCTTCTGTCCTCTGAAAAAAGTATAATAATTGTAATGAGAATTATAAATACTGACAAGATAAACCACCATTTCCACTGTCCGGTGTTAAGGGACCACTTTGTGTCCGGTACTAGGGGACAGAGAATCGTTGGAATTATTACATTGCTTTTTACAACTATGTCAGAAATCTTCAAAAACGTTGGTTGATTACGAACACCAATGGAACATTTCCTTAATTAAGAATAAACATGAACAACAGATCACAAATACTTTGTTGTAACACTCACCTGAATATTACGTGATGCAGTGTCTTCCCGTTAAAAACGGCAATCAACCGTTCCCACTTTTGTCGCTCGCGTCACTGGCTTACCGCTTTCCGTGATTTGTTATTGCTATAACCCCCCGCGAAGTTTTCAACTGTCCTTGAATCACTCGCTTTTGGAATTGACGAAATAACACGAGTGTCCGGCCCTAGGTGCCGTCCGGCGTTACGGGACTTCCCCCTACAAGTTAAAAATATAAACTCCAAATTTAACGAAAATGTATTGTCTACCCGGAAAAAAATGAGACCGAGCGTATCAAATATAAATTCTTCTACCTAACTACAATCTTGCCAAAAGATTCAAAAGCTTTCAAACTCCTGAGACATTGCCGATAAAAAAATTCGTACGAATTAGTTAATTTATAGAAAAATTCCAAAATCATTGGTTGCGTTCACTTTATTTCGTGAAAGGTAGTTTCATTATTCACGAATACCCCTGTTAAAATCGCAATAGAAAATTTGAAAGATTGGCTTACTAGTCTAGTTTTCCCTCAAATAGAAATTAATGAGTATTTGATGTTAACCTCACTTTGCATGGAGCCAAATATCTTTTCTTTTAACTCTTTCCAGCATGGTGGTATATATTTTATACCACCATTTTAAGGGTCCTCGCGGCACAGTGGTACGTAATATGTACCACCATTTCTAACTCATCTCACCACATGCACAGTGGTTTAAACTATGAACTGGTACTACAGACGTCAATTTTAGGGTTTGCTATATGGCAACGCTATACGAGAACATTACAGATTTATTATAATTTCACTCATACATCATAATTTTTTTTTTCAGTACAAATTCCATTATTAAATATTTTTCAATAAGCAGTTTTACCATAAGAATCCATTCATATCATTTTTAATTCTAACAAACTAATACTTTCGGAGTTAAGATTCTTCAAAATTTCAATGATGGAATTATTCTGTGGCTATTCTATGAATTGTTATAATGTCAACTTATTTTCTTGAGACATGACGTTGTCTCATTGTCATTCATTCCAGTAATGGTATAAATATGAGAATTATAATATAACATCATACTTTTTGTTGGTTAATATTTTCATGCCGATGGTCAATCCATATGATGATGGGAATGGTAATGGTAAGTTAATAATATTGAGTTCAGAATATCTCCACTAAAAACAAAACTGGAATATTGGTTTATTGGAGTAGATTTTAGGAAAGATATATATTATCGTTCATCATAGAATTGAGGAATGAATATCTCGGATGAGTTCGTTGTTGGGTAGAATTCGTCTATTGTTTTTGGATTGATAATTTTTGGCACTCTTGTTGAATTTAAATTCTCCTTTGATGTTTGAATTCAATTTATGCTAAGATGAAGTTCTAAATTTCAATAATGAATCGTACTTCTATGTTTTCACAGAATGCTATAATTATTCTATCTAAGCTTTATTATATGATCTGTGTTCATACTCGTACATTTCATGCTGTTCTATAAAAGAGAGTCAAATTCATTTCAGCTATTTTAATTTGGTTTCTTCCATGGTGCGGTTCTCATTCTCAGATTGCTCATTTAATCTTGATAAATAAACTATTATTTGAATTGAATTTCCTTTATGATGCAGTTCTATCATAAGAATACATTGATATAATTCTCAACTCTGAGAAACCAATACTTTCGGAGATATAATTTGTCTGTTTGAACTAGAGCGCCAGAAAGCTCCTGTCCACAGGGCTTGAACCCATTTTAAATAACATGCACATTTTGTACTGTTCAAAATGTGTACCACCATATGCAAGTAGAGTAATATTATCTCAAAATTTTTATAGATATTTACTATGGACTAATATCATTTAAATTCACTGAATCTTCGTGAAATATCTAAAGAAGAGGAAATGTTTTACGATAATATTCCGTCGTGTTCCGAATCAGGAGAAGAAAATGAAGCTGGCTGTTTTATGTGCAAATGCAAATATCAGAATTAGTAGGTTTTTTAACAATGTCAAAACTAATTGAATTTGAGTCATCTCTAGATAATTTTAAATCTAAGAATGGCAAGTATTCGTCCTTTTCCATTGCGAAGGTAAACTTAATAGAGTGGTATTTACTGTTCAAGACCGTGCATCAGCATCAGAATTTTCCATAAATGTGTACAATAACCGAAGTCATGAATTTGTTCCATTCGAAAATTCCATCGAATGTTCAGTCTATTAATCTGAAAACTCGTATCGATATTGTTTTTCATTCTGCAGCATTCTTAGTTTGATCCTTTGTGAAATTACTTCTGCCATCATGGAATAAACCCGCTTTATCCGTCCTTTTAATAGAAAGAAATTGATTCATCGCACAGCGAGCAGCTGAACGAAGAGGCCTACAAATTCACTGACTGCTCTTTCCCCAGCTGAATACAAGCCATTTATCATCTTATTTTGCGGTTGATAAAGATTTAGTTACATTTTCTTATTTCCATCTGGCTAATTCGGATGCAGGGAAATTTTACATTATCATTCTTTCATTATTTATATTCCTTTCAAACAGTTTTCAACACAAAAGTTGGGCAAATAATTATCCTCGCAGAACCTTTTTTTGTTCCACAGTACTCTTCTCTCGCTCGGATTTTATATTTTCTGCCCGAGGCGTTGAAATTTGTTAGAGGGGGAGGAGTATTGTTAAGAAAATGAGGGTTAGCAAATGGATGTCTTTAGATTTATGTCTTGAGATGAATATCAAGGTGGATCTTAATGAGGAATGATGATCATTGTTCTCTAGATTCAGTTTTTCCAGCCTCTGATTATAGATGTATCGTAAAAAAATTGGTTCAAGCCCTGTGGACAGGAGCTTTCTGGCGCTCTAGTTCAAACAGACAAATTATATCTCCGAAAGTATTGGTTTCTCAGAGTTGGGAATTCAATCAATGTATTCTTATGAAAGAACTGCATCATAAAGGAAATTACATGCAAATAATAGTTTATTTATCAAGATTAAATGAGCAATCTGAGAATGAGAACTGCATCATGGAAGAAATCAAATTAAAATAGCTGAAATGAATTTGACTCTTTCTTATAAAACAGGATGAAATGTACGAGTATGAACACAGATCATATAATAAAGCTTAGATAGAATAATTATAGCATTCTTTGAAAACATAGAAGTACGTACGATTCATTATTGAAATTTAGAAAAATCATATCTCCGAAAGTATTAGCTTGTTGGAGTTGAAAATGCTATCGATGGATTTTAATGGTGAAACTGCATCTTAAATAAAAATTACAGACATTTGGGCAAATTGATAATCACTCAGTTCCGAGGAACTAGAGCGCCAAAAAGTGTAATTCCCTTTCCGGGATTTGAGCCCGCCTTCTCTCGTTCCGAAACCGAAAACCCGACTGACTAGACGAACCGGCTATCGGGCTCCTCATACGATCTCCGGTATTAGAATAAAACGTCGGTACTTACCTGGGATATATATTCTTAATTTTCACTTTTCGACATAAAATCGCCACATGGGGGTTTATTTGACGGTTTTTTACCCTTGTCTCCCTAAGTCGATTTTGACGTTTCTCGAACCAACTATTAGCAAGGAATTAGAAAATGTCATGTCTCAGGAAAATAAGTTGACATTATGACAATTCATACATAGAATACATAATTATATAATTCTGTGAAAACGTTGAAACACGATTTATTATTGAAATTTTGAAAAATCATATCTCTGAAAGTATTAGCTTCTTAGAGTTAAAAATGATATCATTGGATTTTTATGGTAAAACTGCTTATTGAAAAAAATTTAATTTGGAATTTGTTATGTAAAAAAAAAAATTTTTATTTTGGTACTCTGAAACCATCTGTTCGATTTTGCCCAATAACGAACTTAGCCGAGATATTTATCTGCAAAACCTACTCTGAAAATTTCAATTCTCTAGCTCATTCCGTTCGAGAGTTATCGTGCCTACGGCCGGCCGGACCAGCCGGACAGAATGAATTTCCACCACGGATTCTTGATCAGTGAGTCGAACCAAATCGTTTGAGACCATTTTCATCGAAAAATTCGAAAATTACAGACATTTTGGCAAATTGATAAGCACTAAGTTCCGAGGACTAGAGCGCCAAAAACTATCAATTTCGAATCACGAAAGTATCATTTAGCGAATTTTACCCAGGGTTTCAATATTTTCTCTCCAAGATATACAGACTCTTTCATGTATATTCCTAATTTTTGATACTTAAAAATTCGAGGAAAGTACTGATATGAAATGAGGAACTTTTGCGCGCATGTTCTATGGCCAATTCACGACTCGCATACCCTGAAGAAATACTGCATGAAACATCAAATTGTTTTTTTGGCCCTCTTGTTTTTCGGAACAGAGTGCTCATCAATGTGCCCAAATGTCTGTAATTTTCGACGTTTTGGTTCGACTGACTGATCAAGAATCTAGTTTCAAGATCAATTATTTCTGGCCATCCGGCCGGCCTGACGTCTATTAACACGATAACCCTCCAACAGAATGAGCTAGATAATTGAAATTTTCAGAGTAGGTTTGGGAGATAAATATCTCGGTTTAGTTCATTATTGGGTAAAACCTAAAGTTAATTCCGGAGTAACGAAAACAAATATTTTGTACATTGTAAATTTCAAATTCAATTATTTTTAAGATGCAGTTTCATCATAAGAATCCGTTAATATCATTCTCAACTCTAACAAACTGGGTAATATTTATGGAGGTATGATTTCTCCAACTTTCAATAAGTAATTTCATGAATTCATAGAATGCTCTAATTATAATTTGCTGAAGTACCTATGTGAATCCAACATATGAGGTGAGTCATAGACCTACGTTTTGAATATAATTTTTATGATGCAGGTCTATACTAAGAATCCATTTATATCATTCCCGACTCTGAGAAAGCATCAATACTTTCGAAGATATGATTTGTCAAAGTTTAAATAATTACTTGCTAGTAGTTTGACAAGAGCGCCAAAGTCCCTGTCCACATATCTTTCCCACTTTTTAACGTTAACAAGTGAAACAATTATTGGGGAATCAACTGAATTAAACTAAATAAAATAGTGAACTTACTAAGCGGGGATCGAACCCGGATGTCCTGCGCGGCTGATGAGTTAACATCTCGGCCATCGAGGGGCTGTTACAACCTTTTTCCAAATTTCATTTTCAGAATAATTGCAGCTTGAAGGTTTGTGCGGAATTCCTGTAGAATCTGATAGATTCTTCATAAGTGTGCCGAACCTAATCGTTGGAGACCATTTTCGGCAAGAAATTCGGAAATTACCGACATATAGGTGAAATGAGATCACGCTATTCCCTAGAACATGCGCTCAAAAAGTTGGGAAATCACTGACATGATCCTCTGTATTATTTTTAATATTTCAACATTTTTGCCCATTAACGAATTTTACTGGCGCATTTGGACCCTAAAGCTACCCTGAATTTTCAACTCTAACTAATTTCCTTCGAGAGTAATTGTGCTATGACAGAGGGTCTGACATAATTGATATGGAGCTTTGTAAAAACTGCCATGCTAAGATATAAAATGATATAACACTTTTTTCTACTGAGGTATTTGAAAGATACCAAGAGAAATATTTTTGGGATATTCCAGATGGTTTAGATGGAATTTTCAGCCTTAGGCCAGCCTTATACAGCAGGAAGGTCTCTCTCTGAATTCATACTCTTAATTCATATTATACTGACTGACAAAGAAACTGCAACACCCATGTTTTTAGAACATGGATAGTAGAGCAAGGAGTAAATGATTGAAATTTGAAGGAACAAAACGAAGGGTTCACATTTTTTTTAAATAAATTTGTTATCTAATAATGTGTTTGTCCACCGCGATTATCTATACACTGCCCAACACGACTTGGCATTGATGCAATAAGATGGTCTATTTCTTCTTGAGGGATATTATCCTAAGCTATCTGTAGTTCATGTATCAGAGCCGCCAAAGTCCGTGGGGGCTGGGGTAAATTTCCAAGCCTTCTACCCATGATGTCCCAAACATGCTCCATGGGCGAGAGATCTGGGCGGATATGGCAAAAGATTCACATGGGTCGCTTCAAAAAAGTTTAAAATAACTCTGACAACATGAGGTCGAGCATTATATTGCTGAAATTTTGGATTCTCGAGCCGGTTAAGGTAAGGGAGAACATATGGCTCCACTATTTCTTGAAGGTAACGCAGCGCTGTCAAGTTACCTCGAATAAAGACTGAACGTGACCTACTTGCATGTGCAATAGCACCCCATACCATAACGCATACTGTCCGGTGTACAAGACGCTCAATATCAAACTGACGTTCACGTCTTTCTCCCCGACGTCGTCTAACCCATTTTCTGTCAGCATGTACACCTAACGAGAATCGATATTCATCAGAAAAAAAGACCTGATGCCATTCCATATTCCTATGTTGACGTTCTCTGCACCACTGTAATAGTTGACGGCGATGCTCAACCGTCAGAAGTAACACAAGATGGGGTCGATAACGCTGTAGTCCAAGAGACCTTATCCGGCGGTGAACCGTTCGGACAGTTACAGGTTGGCCTTGACCTCCTAACCACTCTTCAGCCAAAGATCGAGTTGTCGCAAATTGGTCTCTAATAGCCATAAGTCTTAGACGTCGTTCTTGAACTTCATTTGTGCCCCTTCGACGTCCGGTGCCTACTCTTCTTCGATTTTGGGCATTATCAAACCACGCTTGACAACATCTCATAACAGTAGTTGGATTTCTGTTCGTACGGTTAGCGATTTCTGGAAATGACAACCCCGCCTCCCGTAGACCAATAATTCGACCTCTTTCAAATTCCCTTAGCTGGCGATAAATTGCGCGTACACCTGCTCTAGGCATTTTAACAACAACTAAACATCGACTTTGGATCCCCTCGAACAGCTGGTTTGTTGTAAAATTAAAAAATTTGCAAAAAACGTATACGATATGTAAGTAAAATGTTTACATGAAAAAACCTTCCCGATTTTTTCCCCAAATTTTAATCATTTACTCCTTGCTATACTATCTATATTTTACCAAAAAAAATTTTAATTTAAACAGCCCCTTCTGGGTTTTGCACTTTCTTTGCCAGTTACTAAATTAATTCAGAAAACACGGAATTGCATACTAATTTACTATTCTCCCCACATATTCTTATTTTTTCAGAGTATTACTGTCTAGATTTTGCAAGCTCGCAGAATTCAGATTATGAATTAAGAATATGAATTCAGAGAGAAATTCCGGCCGTATAAGGCCGGCCTTATAGCTTTTTTTTATCAAAATAGTAAGTAATGTTGTGTAACCTACATATCTGCTGAAGGTATCTACGTAATATATGAGATTAAGTGGTTGTTATGAATCACATTTAAGGATAATTTTATTTCGACTATATCTGCCACTTTGAGAGTTTCAATCAACTGGAAGAAAAATCTAAGGAATTGCATCGAAAATATTTAATGAAAAATGGCGATACCGTTGTTAATAAATCAACAAGTCCAGAGCGTTCCTGCCAATAGGGTCCTTCATAATGGATTCGTATAATTAATATACTTATGTATATATTTGAAAAGGCAAATAGACCCCTGGGGGTTCATTGATTTGGCGAGAAAGCAAAAGCAGGTGCGTTTCTGGCAGAAACGCGTCTGCTTTTGCTTTCTCGGCAAATCAATGAACCTTCTGGGGTATATTTGACTTTTGAAATATATGCATAAGTATATTAATTATACGAAGCCATTATGGAGGACCCTTTTGGCAGGAACGCTCTGGACTTGTTGATTTGAAAATATTATTGTTTGAATGTCTCAGTGGATTTGCGAATCCGTTGAAATGCATATTTTAAACTATTTCCAGAATATGTCCAACGAACATTAATAAACGTAGCCAAGTAAATTTCGCTATTTATTTTGATATTATGAATTATCACTGGTGGCTCCTTTTCATTGGGACATCCAGTATATTGATCCTTAACTGAGCGAGCGCGAAAGCTCCTGACTTCCTGCGAGTGCTTTTAAAATTATTGATGAATATCTTCGAAATCATCATCATTCAACACATTTCTCATGACACCAAACATGGCAATGGCATCTTCCCCGTAATTTTTCGCAAACATTCATATTATATCATATCGAAATTAATATCCCGCACTCTTTTTGACTTGTGGGATGGCAAATATTTGCTCAAGCGCTCGCTCGAAGGAAATCGTATGGAAAAGGGAGATTTCCACCAGTTAGAGAACAATATTTTTCTTTCATCGACTCCGCCAAGTCCTTAAATGGATTCCAACTCACGCCTCATGAAATATTGAACTCAGGAGTGGGAGAAAAGCTTCCAGTTTCGCATTTGAATGGAGAAGGAATCGTTTTCCCCATTGTATACCTGGCTGAATTTCATTTTAATGGAATAATCATTTAGGCAAATATTTGTTAGTATTTTTGATATCGAAATCGTCGATTTCCTTTCTTATTTCCGTTGTGTGCTCAGCATTCAGGAAATTTAATCAAAAAATTACAGCCTCGAGCATGTAACTGACTCGGGAGAAGAAGACCTTTTCTTTCAGCTCGATTCGATTTGAATTTTCTTTCTTCTGGGGTGCTTCGTATTTTTAGGGAGAATACCGTTATATTTACTCTCATTAAAATAATTTTTGTAGCATTCTTTTCAATATATCCTCCGAAAAATGTTGAATTTCTCCAGAAAATATTCAGAAATGTGTTTATAGTCCGTAACATAATAAATGTACTTTCATTCTTTCGAAGGGATGTAATTACCCACTTCATAAATATACCAGGACTCACATCTTCGAGTGCCTATTAGACGTTTCTCCTCATTAAATCGAAAAATACTGAACCGATTGAATTCAAACATGGTTATTAGTTGTAGAATGCCAACGCGAAAATGTTTGCAAAATTTGGGGAGGATAGCATTCGTAGAAAATTTTTAATAAATCATTGAAAATAAAAAAAAAAATTCTATATATCATTAACTATCCGTTTGAAATTGCTGAAATTTGGCAAGAGCCTTCATAACCTAACTCTACTGCCAAGTTTCAAGTTTTAATACGATCGGTTAAATATTGTTGGAGATTCGAGCACTCTTGTGTGAGTTCAGTAAATGGGTGACTGTTACCTCGATAACTTTCGAACGAAAGGACATAGGGACTTGCAATTTTCAGGGTAGGTTGCGTATCCGAAAGGGAGAGTGGAGTTCATTTTTGGGCATAATCGGTTTAACGGTTTCCGAGTTATACCCACCTGGAATATTATTTCCTTAATAACTCAAAAAATAAATATTCGATCGAAATGGTGCTAGGTAACTAGTAGTAGAAAATCAACATAAAAACGTGTTTAAAATTTTGTAAGAACCGTTCCCCTAGAAAATTTGAAAAAAATGACGAAAAAAAAAATTTTAAGAACCATACCCCTAGAAAATTAAAAAAAAATCACGAAAAAAAAATTGGTTCAAGCACTGACGTGAAGTCAGAAGCTTTTGCGCGTATGTTCTATTGTCCATTCTTCTGTAGTGGACACCCTTAATCGAATTTACCATGGTAAATTATGTTGTCCATTCTCCTGTATTGGACACTTAATTCGAATTTACCATAGTAAATTCGATTAAGAGTGTCCAATACAGCAGAATGGACAATAGAACATACGCGCAAAAGCTTCTGACTTCACGTCAGTGCTTGAACCAATTTTTTTTATCCTCTTTATTGTCTCATATACTGCACTTTTTCTGAGTTCAGTCAATTGCACACATTTTTTAACGTTTCGAAAACCTTTTCTATACAAATATTCTACCTGTTTTCTTTTTTCTAGTTGCGACATTATTTCATAAATTGTATACCTGTTGGCAATCAACAAAATTCAACAAGTAGTTTTGCCATGTACATTTGACGATAGCCGACTATCTGCACAACCTATTTTGAACAATACCCTTCTCTTAGAACGTTACAAAAAAGAAATATATTAAAATAAAAAAAATACATTCCGGATACTTTCTAGACGGACTATATAATGCATAAACGCTTAAGAATAGTTATACCCGTTGAGTACAACTAATTATACCAATCGATACACAACTAAAAAATCGGTTCCCACCCAGTGTTAGTCTCATTCATCAAAAGAAAACTCAATAATTTCAATTGTACTATTCTCTTTTCAGCCGAACTCAAAATGGACCATTTAAGAGAGCGAGAAATGAAAGAAGGCCTGGAGAGACAACTTCACGACGAACAAAAAAAGAAAGGTTAGTGATACTCTTTCATTCCCTTTTGTTTAGCCTTCTAACGCGACCGCGATGGATTCGATCTCGGAACAACTGAAATTTTTATTGTTCTACGCCATCATTACCTCAACAGACAGTATTGTTTCAGAATAAAATGTTTCAATAACTCCGTGAGGTTGTGTATATAGGTGTACATTTTGTGTGGGCCCCTTTTTTAAGAGGACACCGTATTGTTTTCCACGTTTTTCAATAGACAATTTTTACTGACAGCTTAATTAAATGGTACTTTTGTATGGCTATCGTTTGGTCGGGATCTTTTGTGGCTTTGATATACGTTTTGCGTTGGAGCGTCTCGAAGAACTGAGATAGAAAGATATCGAAATGATTGCATAAAATTAGAATCGAATTTTCTTTCAATTACATTTAATTTCGGTTATCTTTCCCAGATTCAAAGTATTGTATGGGTTGCCAGATATTTCACAGCTTTCGTTTAGAAAGATGACGACATGTCTCATTATGTAGAGTACCTGATATAATACACTGAATGCACTCAACTGGGTCTTGTGATAAACTTGATGATAATTGAAATTGAATGGGTCCCCTAATAGTATAGTCAACTAGTACTTTTTAGGTCAACATTTTGGCGTATTCTCCGAAAATTATGAAGTAACCTTCGATTTGGAAGGGCATGTAGGTAGATAGTTTTTGAGAAAATGCTAAGACCACTCGCAATAATTGCAATAGTTATAAGCATTTAGTTAAAAAAAAATGAGGAGGTTTAGGTTTTCGCCAATATCTCAAAAATTATTTGAGATAATTCAAATATGAAAAAATATTCAATAGAAAAAGAAATTTCCCAAAAAAAAATTGTAACTGCTGGAACTGTAGGACCAATATTTATAATTTTCCTGGAGGGTTGAAAATACGCCCGAAAATGGGTACTCCGGCTTGCGCAAGCCTCGCCCACTTCGAACCTTTGATGAATAAATATTAACTTATTAAATATGAAAATAAAAATTTAAAAAATTCAAGTGCTTGCAGGATAGATCAATGAACAATAATCCGTGATCTTAAAATGTTTATCGCGATTATTCAATTAGTTGTCCATTAGTTAATCAACAATTTGTTGTAGCACAAACATTAACATTGCAAGTACGATAATTTTTAAACTATTTATCTGAGAATTTTCTCCTTTCGTGGAGCTATTTTTCAAAGGTCGTAGAATAGATTCCTATTGGAAAATTTTAAAAATTGTTAAATTTTGTTTTGTTATGAACAATTTACTTAAGTGAAAAATTATAAAGCTTCAATTTATAATATTACTATTGATCTGTTTTCTTATGATCAGAAACTACTTACAAATGATAATCAATAATTATTATCTCCTAGTGTTCAAAAAATTGTTATAAACCAATGCGTTGTTCATGAGATAAATTTAAATTTTTTTTTGAAAACATACTTGAAGCTATATAATTTTTCACTTTCGTGAATTGAAAATGTACAATTTTTCAAATTTTCCAACGGCCTCTATTTCAAGACCTTTGGAAAATAGCTTCACGAAAGAAAAAAATTATCAGATTAATAGTTTAACAATTATTGCACTTGCAATGTTAATTTTTCGGCAAAAAATTACAAAAATATTATTTTACCTGTCTTACGGCGGGTTACATGAAACTTTGACTGTCTTGCCACATTAGTGTGATTCTATGTTGATTTTCAGTTCATTTTTAATGAAACCATCGAATTTAATCTATAATTAAGCTAATGGAGGCTTTATGCAACCCACCTTGAGTTTTTACTTTTGTAGTAGTTTATTAAATAGTAAACTCAGTTTCTTGGGAAGTGATATTAAATCCAAAGTATTTTATTGTGGAGGACATTTTAGGTTGCTCAATTGTCGCCACAATGTCCCTGGAAAAATAACTACTTCACGTTTCCTTCCCTAATATCATCCCTAAAACAAACGATAATCGATCTGACCAAAAATCTCGGAGAACTTAATGAAGGAAATACTCGATTTTTGGCGCTCTTGTTCCTCGGAACAGAGTGCTTATCAATTTGCCCAAATGTCTGTAATTTTCAAATTTTTCGATGAAAATGGTCTTAAACGATTTGGTTCGACTCACTGATCAAGAATCCGTTGTCGAAATTCATTCTGTCCGCCCAGTCCGGCCGGCCGTAGGCGCGATAACTCTCGAACGGAATGAGCTAGACAGTTGCAATTTTCAGAGTAGGTTTGGTAGATAAATATCTCGGCTAAATTCGTTATCGGGCGAAATCGGACAGATGGTTTCAGAGTAACAACATAACAAATTCCAAATTAAATTTTTTTTCAATATGCAGGTTTACCATAAGAATCCATTGATATCATTTTTAACTCTAACAAGCTAATACTTTCGGAGATATGATTTTTCAAAATCTCAATAATAAATCGTATTTCTACGTTTTCACAGAATGATATAATAATTCTATGTATAAATTTTTATAATGTCTTTTATTTTCCTGAGACATGACATTGTCTAATCCATTTCAACAATCGTAGAATTATCAGAATTTTAATATGGTATCTTACTTTTTGTTGGTTGATATTTTCATGCCGATGGTCAATCCATATGATGATGGGAATGGTAATGGTAAGTTAATAATATTGTGTTCAGAATATCTCCAGTAAAAACAAAACTGGAATATTGGTATATTGGAGTATTGGAGTGGATTTGAGGAAAGAATCTATATTATCGTTCATCATAGAATTGAGGAATGAATATCTCGGATGAGTTCGTTGTTGGGTAGAATTTGGCTATAGGTTTTGGATTGATAATTTTGTTGAAATTAAATTCTTCTATGATGTTTGAATTCAATTTCTGCTAAGACGAAGTTCTTTCATAAGAATCCATGGATATAATTCCCAACTCTGAGAAACCAATACTTTCGGAGATATAATTTGTCTGTTTGAACAAGAGCGCCAGAGCGCTCCTGTCCACAGGGCTTGAACCAATTTTGTCTATGTTTCCATTCACATTTGTCGTATCTTAAGTCATCACCTTTAAGTATTTCAGGGGTGATAGATGGATTTTTTGCTGTCTATTTGAAGAGGTTTATTCAGGAAGAATATAGATACCACCAATATTGATGTGAAAATTTTCGAGACATTTCTTCACCTACATTTTCTAACACCTTACCTTAAACCAATCTTCTAATGATCTGAAACGCTAGTCGATTATTTTGATTTGTTATTTGGCGTTTCTTGAAGAATGCTAATGACAAATATGCGATAGGCAACTGCCCCTTTCAATCACCAAACCAATATATTTTTCATAACTCTCCATGATCATCATAAAACAGAATTAAATTCTGAACATATCCCCAAAAATGCAACCCTTACTTCCGAATAATTCACCCCTGACGAAGAACTAGAAACGCAGGGGTTAGACGGCAATAGGTCCCTCGAATCAGTGGACTGACCTTAAGGAAATGCCATCCGAACTGCTCAAGACTATTGCTTTTGACTTTCGTTGTTTACGCCCAATTTAATCATAATGAACTGAGTAGTAGATGGAGAATTAGATTTACATGCTTCACTTTTCATGAGTATTCTAAAGGTCACGGCTTATGCATTTTGTCGAGGAAATTTCTCAGACAAAGACGAATGATTTCCAACATGCTCCTTCAATTCTGGGAGGAGCATAAGATTAGATTAAATTCTTTCGTGTTAAGCGAATGTATTTGTAAAATATTTTGCATATACAGTGCATCCCAAATTCGTTGTCCCTAAGGGTATTTATTCAACCGTTGGAAATATAAAATTTTAAGTTAGAAATTTATTAGCTACTTTTTCATGACAAATACAAAGGTGCTTTCAGTTATTCGATATATGTTAAACTTTGTAAGTTACAGGGTGATTTTGAAATTATTTCGTTTTCGGGTATACTGTGTATCTCGATAGCCTCTTACGATATTTTTAAGATGAAAACTATCTTTCAGGTATTTTAACGTAGAATTCATTGGCGTACGCTAAAAAAATTCTGGGCTATCGTTTTCAAGTTATAACTCTAACTTATAGTTTTTTTAATGGGACACTCTATATTATATAATATATAACACTTGATATCTAAAAATAATTTTCATAATTAAAATTCGATTTTTATACTTAAATTAATCTTATTCCAACTACAAGAAATAAACTAGAACAATAACAACAATAATAATTCTAACAGTCCTTAACAACAGATATTGTGACCTAAACATTCAAAGAAATGGCTCGAAACCACCTTCTTTTTAAATGATTAATAAAATTTTTAGCATATGCGGAGCTCTAATTTGGCGAAATGCTTCCACTTTACTTTGCCGTAATTCATTATCCGTGGTACAGTTTTGCTGGTATATTTCATTTAAGAATGCCCACAGGAAAAATCTAATACTGACAAGTCAGGAGAACGAGGTGGTCAACGAACCGGACCATATATATTGGGCAAAAAGTGGGCTCCACTCCAATAACTCACACACATTAAGCACAGGTACCCCATTCTGCTACAAATATACTGTTGAAATCTTCTAGCCTTGAGAGATTATCGAGATTCATTCTTACGACCTCTAAATATCTTCAAGCATTTAGAAGTTCTTCGCATATAGAGAATACAGCTGTCAAATTCCAAAAAAAAAGCAAGAAACGCTTACCTCAAACCTACCCTGATGCTCTCTTGGGAAAATAGTATGGTTATTCTCATTTCACCAGTATCTATGGTTTTCTATTGGTTTGATTATACTAGTTAACGAACTTAAATGTCGAATTCAGATGCGCAATCTACCCCGAAAACTGCAAGTTGCTATTTCTTTCCGCTCACAGGAATCATGAGATAGATAATATTTTTTCGTAATTTTTTAAAAAATTTCTAGTGATACAATCCTCACAAAATTTAATACACGTCTTCATGTCGATATTCTACAACTAGCTACCAAGCTTAAATTGGAAGAGTCTATATTTTTTGAGTTATCCAGGAAATAATATTCCAGATTGGTATAACCGTTTGGTTCAATTAAGGCCAACAGCGAACTTAACTCTCCCATTCCGATGTGCAACCTATCCTGAAAAAGTCTCTATCTCCTTTCGTTCGAGAGTTGTCGAGGCAACGATCACCCATCCAGCTACTGAACACAAAGCTGCTCGGATCTCCAACAATATAGATCCGATTATGTTAAAACTTGGAACTTGATAGTAGAGTTAGGTTCTGAAGGCTCTCGCAAAGTTTCAGCGATATCGGACCAATAGTTTCTGATATATAGAATTTTTTTCAAAAATTTTATATGATTTTTTAAAAATTTTCTAGTTATACGATCCTCACAAAATTTTGCGAGAATGTTCGCTCTGCCATTCTACAAGAAGTACCCACGTTTGAATTGGATCGGTTCTTTATTTTTCGAGTTATTGAGGAAATAACAACAAAATTTCAGATGGGTATAACTCCAAACCCGTTTTTGCCGATTATGTTTATAAACAAACTCGAATGGCGCATCCAGATAATCAACCTAACCTGCAAATTTCAAGTCGCTATCTCTTTCCGTTCTAAGGTTATCACGACGTAAATATTATTTTTTAATAATTTTTTAAAAATTTTCTAAAGAAAAGATAATCACAAAATTTGACAAACGTGGTTAGGTTTATATTGCTCAACTACTCACCAAGTTTCAATTCGATCGGATTAGTATTGGTTGTAGACAAAATTATTACTCGGAAACCATTGGGCCGATTATGCCCATTAACTTGTCCGTCCTATTGGGATGCGCCACCTACCCTGAAAATTTCAAGTCCCTATCTCTTTCCGTTCTCAAGTTATCGTGGCAAGGGCCGGCCGAACGGCCGGCCGGACAGAATCAAATTTGACCTCGAATTAATGATCAGGGAGTCGAACCCAATCGTTTGAGACCATTTTCGGCTAAAAATTCGAAAATTACGGACATTTGGGCAAAATGATAACGCGATGTTCCCCAGAACATACGCACAAAAAAAAATAAAATCATGTTATAACCGAAACTCATTGAATTATTCCCAAATCTTATTACAATAATAATAAACTTATTTGCCTTGAAGATGTGAAAGAAAATGATCCCTCCTGAGATGTTGAATAATGTTGGAAGACATTTTTATTTGAGCGTACTCTGTGAACACTTTAAACATCTACTTCATTAACATTAATAATTTTGCTACATTTTAGTTTGTGATATTGAACCGAATTGTACACTAGTCACTAGTTAATCTTCTCGTTAGATTCCCCAAATTATTAAATATTATTCTGTGACTCTATGCTATCTATAGAGTTTGGTCGTAGACTGATAGAGTTAATAATTGTTGTTTTTGTTTATAAGGTGGTTGGATATTATATTATATCCATCATATATTCTATACATGATACAACTGTGTATAATCTTATAGTGGATATTGAATGAAAATCAAGTTGAAGTACAGTGTTTTAATATTCAGGAATAGTGTAACAAATGCTGAAATAAGATTATTAAAAACCGTTTCAAAATACTTGAGTGAGTGAATACATTTTGTCAAAGAAAGTAATTGAGTTTCGAGTATCGGCTGATGAAGCTTTCAGATAATCATACAAACAATGAATCCGGTAAGAGTTTCTGTATTCAACAGGCAGAGAAAGTGCAGGGGTGTTTTTGCTCATTGTAAAATTTTTAAACGGATTATAACTTTTCACCTGGGCCGATTCTGGAAAAGGTGTTTCATTTGAGGAAAGGAATATGTGGATCAAATGAATTAACAACTTGAAGACTCATCCTTTATAGGGACCTTACAAGTCCTAGTCGTTCGCTCTAGCTAACTGAGATAATGGTGGATATAATTGAATGCAATTCGAACAATTATTTTTTGAAAGATTATGTATATTCCGCTCAGAAGATTGATCGTCTCTTTGAATCATGAGCTATTTATCGCTGTAAGAGCTCTCTCACCACTCCTTATCTGTTTCCTTAAGAATAAAGCACAATGCATATTCTTCATCGTAGAGTCGTAAACCTCAGACAATAATCATCTGCATGCTCCGGATATCCGGATTTTTATCTTGACACCCTGCACACCGGCAATAATTCAACACCCAACTGTTTTGAATATCAAGGATATTAAAGATATCCACTAATTGTTTTCTTATCGTACTAAGCTGTTGTATATGATTCAGTGCATCATAACTCAGCAGATTCTCTTAGATGACTCCCGATGGTTACACCGTTCTTTTTGCGTTGTTTAATTGGCTGAAAAATTCCCGAGCAACCGGCTTGCGTAAGTCAGAAAAATTACTTCCTGATTCTCGATGATACTGAGTTTTCAAGCTTGCGAATTTATTGCTGATTAGTGTCTAGATATATTCAGACAGGCAGCCACAACAATTGTTTCGAAATGATGTATGTTCGGAAGTATGACGGTGCTTCATTGTAACTGCGTTTTTTTTTATTAGAACTTCAAATCAAACCGAACGTTGGTTTTTCACAGTGAGGTATTTTTGTAGTTCAATATCCTTTATACGGATTTCAACGAGATATTGTTTAACAGGCACCGGTCTACGTGATTTATAATTAATTATGAGTTTTTCTTTTGCTCAATTGGGTTATCGAGTATAAGGACTGAGGTATAAGGTATAAGGACGTAATGATTTTGAGTTCCAATTCAACACAGAATAATGGACCTATTCGGCTTAAACTTATTCGAGGTGCTGTATACAGGATGATTCAAAACTAGAGGTGAAAAATTAAGGAACGTGTACAGGCTGATATTCTTAATAAAAAAATGGGTTCAAGCCCTGTGGACAGGAGCTTTCTGGCGCTCTAGTTCAAACAGACAAATTATATCTGGTATTGGTTTCTCAGAGTTGTGAATTATATCAATGTATTCATATGATATCACTGCATCATAAAGGAAATTCAATTCAAATAATGGTTTATTAGATAAGTAATAATAAATTACCTTGTAATCGATCAAAAATTTCCTGATCTACGTTCACCAAACTACAGAATTATGCTTTCAATATTTACGTAATATTTTCAAACATTTTCGGTTGAGGTCCCCGTTGCATCGCTAAAATACGAGTATTTCAACCCCAATATTTTTGAAGTTACAATATTCCCTTCTGTCAAGTTGACATTATGAGAATTCATAGATAGAATAATAACTAGTGGGCCAGCAGATCTACCTAGCCAGTAGACCTACATTTTTCCGGTAGATCTACATTTTTCCGGCAGATCTACATTTTTCCGGTAGATTTACATTTTTCCGATAGATCTACATTTTCCGGTAGATCTACATTTTTCCGAGACTTCCTCAGACACACACACACAGAAAGTTTCAACGAAATCGGTCCGGTCGTTCTCGAGAGTCTATAAACCGAACACAGTGCTATCTACCGAGTTCCTATTGTGACTCTGAGGCCCATTCAAATACGCACACAAAGTTTAATCGAAATCGTTCGAGCCGTTCCCTATAGATCGATCGGGGCGCCCCTACAGGATGCTATTGTGAATCAGAGATACGCCGAAAGAAAATCACAGAGTTTCATCAAAATCGATCCGCCTGTTTCCGAGTTCCTATACATCGATTTTAGCGCCCCCTACAGGGTCCAATTGTGAATCTGAGCCGCCTTGGGTTCCACTGAAATACATACACGTAAAGTTTCGGAGTTGACATATTTCTTAAGACACCCTGTATAGCAGCGGTTATCATTTCGCAACGGTTTTACAAAGTTGAGAATTCTCCTCGCGATAGAAATCTCGAAGTGACATTTTACTTAAAACGCTTGCATTTGAAAATAATCGATGCCGCGAGGAAATGAACACCCTGTATAGTAATGGTTTATTTCCAACGATGTATGCCTCGAAAGTATATTTTCCAACACGAATGAATGAAATGGTATGTTCATAGCGTTAAAAACAGCAATCTGCAATTGACATTAAAAGAAAAACACCCTGTATAGAGATTTCCGAAAAATACATTATAAGAATCCATCCAAGGTTCCTATTTAGATAACGGTTTGTTTGTGGCACGAATCAATTCAATCGTGGCAAATTGTGCCGTGAAAAAAAGAACACCCCGTATAGTAATGGTTTATTTTCAGCGATATATGCTCAGAAAAAAAAAAGGAAAACACCCTTACTTAAAGTCGGCAGATATACCGTTATTCGAAGTTAATATTGCGATAAAAATTGAAAAAAAAACACGAAAAAGTATAATTCCCTTGATGGGCTTCGAACCCGCCTTCCCTCGTCCGAAACCGAGATATCCACTATCTATACATCTACACTATCGGACTCCTCGAAGGATCCTCTCGATCTCCGGTATTAGAATAAAACGTCGGTACTAACCGCGGATAGATATTCTTAATTTTCACTTTTCGACATAAAATCGCCACATGGAGGTTTATTTGACCGTTTTTTACCCTTATCTTCGCTTCTCGTCAACGTTCAGTCCCGAAAACTGCCTAGAACGGCCATTTCGTTGCGAAAAATTTCCCGCACCCCGTCTAACGGATTCATTTTGACGTTTCTCAGACAGACTTTTAGCAAGGAAAATTCCCGAGGTCGGAACTTCGAGAACTTGTATCGATTTAGTTGACATTATGAGAATTCATACATAGAATAATAATTATATCAATCTGTGAAATACGATCTACATTGAAATTTTAAAAAATCATATCTCCGAAAGTATTAGCTTGTTAGAGTTGAAAATGATATGAATGGATTCTTATGATAAAACTGCTTATTAAAAAAAATTTGATTTGGAATTTGTTTCGTAAAAAAATTTTTTTTTTTTTGTTACTCCGAAACCGTCTGTCCGATTTTGCCCAATAACGAACTTAGCCGAGATATTTATCCCCCAAACCTACTCTGAAAATTTCAACTCTCTAGCTCATTCCGTTCGAGAGTTATCGTGCCTACGGCCGGCCGGACCGGCCGGCCGGACCGGCCGGACCGGCCGGCCGGACAGAATGAATTTCGACCACGGATTCTTGATCAGTGAGTCGAACCAAATCGTTTAAGACCATTTTCATCGAAATATTCGAAAATTACAGACATTTGGGCAAATTGATAAGCACTCAGTTCCGAGGAACTAGAGCGCCAAAAATGGGAAATATATTTTCTTGATTTTTGGCTTTGAGATATCCAACTTCAAAGTTTCTACATGTCATCAATTTCCAACTTTTTATACATAATATAATAATACGTAATATGAAAATACAAAAATAATTGAATCAAAATTTCAAAAATACTACCGATAGGTACTGGCTTGATAACGTAAAATGAGGGAATCTTATACTAATTGAATATTTTGCCTATTTTGATTAACAATCAACCATTAATTGTTCTTGATTATTAATTTCCATTGCATAAACAAGTTATTTAATGTAATAGAATTCACCATGGCCAATTCGATTAAAAGGGTCCAATAGGAGAATGTACAATAGAACACGCACGCAAGATCTCCTGACTTCACGTCAGTACTTGTACCAATTTTTTTTTCGTAACAACTAGTTTTTAAATTAAGCGAAGTAGCTTTAATTCGATCGAGTCAGCATTTTTACAATTATCGAGGAAATAATATTACAGGTGGATATAACTCCGAAACCGTTGCACCGATTATGCCCAAAAACGAACTTAACTCTCCCAATCGGAGGCGCAACCTACCCTTAAAATTGAAAGTTTCTATCTCCCTTCGTTAGAAAGTTTTCGAGGCAACGGTCACCCATCCAGCTACTGAACTCACACATGGCTGCTCGGATCTCCAACATTATAGATCCGATCATGTTCAAACTTGGAACTTGGCAGTATAGTTAGGTTTGGAAGACTTTCGCAGAATTTCAGCGATGTCGGACGAATAGTTTCAGATAAATAGAATTTTTAGTAAAAACTCTTCTACCTTTCATTATTTTACAAGTTATGCTGATGTCCCAGTATACATGTTCCAATGGATTATCTCAGCCATTCCATAAGATACAAATTTGAAAATGTTATGATTTTCAACTCGTTCACGAAAGCTTCAACTGAGAAAAACAAAAATTGAAACTTACTTTCGGTTTGACCGGAAGTGACTCTGACTTTTGTATCTCAAATAGCACCCTGTATATTTTCGACAATATTTTTATTCAACTCAAAATTATCTTTCCACGATTCTGATTTGAGGGAGAAAACGTCAATTGAAATTTCAAATTGGAAGAATTGCAGTAGGCTACGACATTTTGTGTAATCTTGATTTTGACTCATAATCTATATGTGCCGATCTATCTATCTTCAATTGGACCGATAAGATGGCCTGCAAGATCTCCAGATTTAACACCGCTAGATTTCATCCTTCGGGGATATTTCATAGATCGTGTGCACCACACTCGTCCTATTGATTTGGAAGATCTAAAAAACAAAATTAGGAATGCATCAAGAGCCCTTAAAGCTGAGGTGTTGAGAAGTGTTACTTCGTGTGAACTAGTCCACCGAGCTGAAAGATTTGTAGAAGCAGATGGTCGACATTTCGACCATATGCTTTAGTTATTGTAGATATTTTTTCGTCCCCTTTTATGTAATTTTTTGTTTCTTTACTATTCATTCTGTGTTTAACGTTCGGTAAAATTCATAGTTGATTTCAACTTAAGGAAGGTTTTTTTATTGATCTCGATTCTTGAAGTCAAAATCAAGATGACACAGAATATCGTAGCCTACTGCAATTCTTTCAATTTGAAATATCAATTGTCGATTTCTGCATCAAATCAAATGTAAAATACAAAGTGTGATATTTCGTTGCAAAGGTAATTTTGAGTAGAATTAAAAAATTGCAAAAATATATAGGGTGGTATTTGAGATAAAAAAAGTCTGAGTCACTTCCGGTCAAAGCGAAAATGACTTTCAATTTTTGTTTTTGTCTATTGAAGGTTCCTTAATAGAAATGAAAATCATGAAGTTTTCAAATTTCATCTTTTGAATTGGCTGAATTAATCCATTGGAACATGTATACTGGGACACCTGGTATATCACTGTGATGTCTTTTCTTGAAAAAAGGTGCTCTTGTGTGATATCGCCCATCAGTTGCACCGGTTTTCAGAAAAATTGATTCGAAATTTTGTATCCGTTCACTACCCAATGCTCATTATAAGAATAAAAATAAAGTAAGTGAAATATCAATTTCTTGTACTTAATTTCAACACTTTAGATGAAGCCGCTTTGATGATATGTGACAGAATGCGTTGCCTGGACGTCATCTTCAGAGGACTCTAGCACCTTAACGAAGCATTTTACCATGTTAAGATTTGGCTCGAAAGTGTCTAAAATAACGTCTACAACATCCACTAGAAGCTTGTCGGTCTAATTATGGGACACCGTGTATTGAGGCAATAATATTGACCGTGTAGGGTGCACTTCTGATGGTTAATGATGTTAATTAAATACTGCTAATTACTATTATTATGATGCCCAACCTCAATTATTCGAAAATAGTCATTTGTCGTGTATACACGTCTCTCCTGCAAGGTTCAAATGTCTGCGATGACATAGATTCGCACCCCATAATCGTCCATTCATGTCGCAACAACTTCAATCGATTCTTCGACGCCTACAAAGAGCGGGGGTTCAAGATCGTCGTGTGTCATCGTCGTGGCCTGGACAAAGTTCTTCTGTCACGCCCGTTTCGGAAACGATAGCCGCATTGTGGATTGATTATATTGTGTCGAATGCAATACCGGGATTATAAATCGAGTTTCAATGGCCAGATATGCCATAAAAATTGGAATATTTCAACTTGAACGGAATATTATTGAATAGTTTAGCAGGTACACAGGTCTGTATTAAAATAAATATTAAAATAAAAATATAACAAGTTGGAAAAGCACTAGATATAAATCAGTCGATTCGTACTTACAGTTGGGCCATGAGGAATTATGACGACTTAATTCCGTCCATAACCCTTTTCTCAAAGTTATCATTCAGATAGAAATGGAAAAAAAATGAAAAAGATCGATAATTTCGGCCACGGGAATCGATTCCGGTACCTACTTTCCAAGAAGGCGAATTTCTACCACTAGACCAGAGAAGCAGTAAATAATTAATAAAGGGTTTTCCAATAAGATGTGTTATTTTGAATAGCCAGCTATTTCGGTAGATGTCACTTTTGAAGCTGTCATTTTTTGACATTTGACAAGTTGAAACTACGCCATTCATAAAAATGGAACGATACACGCTTCAAGAATGCATTGAAATTATTAAAATTCACTATAAAAATGGTGAAAATTTGTATTATTTTTCATTATTATATTATATTATATATTTTATTATATTATTATATATTATATTATTTATTATTATTATTGTTGGGTCGTCGTGAAGTACCTTGTCGGACCGCAATAAAGAAATTGGTCGAAAAATTCGCGCTGTTGGGACAAGTTAGTTATGTGGAGAATAAAACCCGTGCTCGTCGCTCAAGAACAGCCGACAATATTGCTGCTGAAGCCGAAAGTGTTGAAGAAATCCCAGGTTTGTCCATTCCTCGTCGTTTTTTGGAATTAGGCATTCAGCAAACGTCATTACACCGTATTTTGCATAAATATTTGGGTCTTAAGGCTTATAAAGTTCAGTTAACACAAGAACTCAAGCCAAACGATCATCAACAACGTCGTGTCCTTGCTGATCGGGTCGTTGAAATGCATGAAAATGATCCGGAATTCCATCGAAAAATCATCTTGAGTGATGAGGCCCATCTCCACCTCGGTGGCTTCGTCAACAAGAAAAATTGTCGCATCTGGGGCTCGGAAAACCCAAGAGTTATTGTGAAAAGCCTCTCTATCCTCAACTTGTGACTGTTTGGTGCGGTTTATGGTCCGGCAGAGTCATTGGACCCTACTTTTTCGAAAACAAGGCTGGAGCAACAGTTACGGTGAATGGATTGCGCTACCGAGAGATGATTCATGATTTTTTTATGGCCGGAATTGGATGGTATTGATCTGGACAACGTTTACTTTCAACAAGACGGCACTACGTGCCACAGAAACAACGAAACCATTGATCTTTTGCGGGAAAAGTTTCCGGACCGTGTTATCTCTCGAAGAGGTGATCACAATTGGCCACCGAGATCTTGTGATTTAACACCTTGCGACTTCTTCCTTTGGGGCCACGTGAAAGAGCCCAGCGTCGATTCAAGACCTCAAAGATGGAATTCGTGAGGCTATCGAAGACATAGGGCAGCCACTTTGCGATTTGGTTATGGAAAATTTCATTAAAAGGATATGGTCCTGTAAGCATGGTCGTGGTGGTCATTTGCCTGATGTTATTTTCCACTATTAACGGCATAGCTTCTTCTTTATAATAAAATAAACATTCGATCATTTATATTGAAAAATGGCATTTTTCTTTGAATATCAAAATAACACCTCTTATTGGAAAACCCTTTATATTCGTTATTTTGCGTGCATATTCTAGTTAAGTAAATAACAACCAAATTTCAGATGGCGATAACTCCAAAACCGTTTGACCGATTATGCTTATAAACAAAAGCAAATGTCACATTCAGATGCACAACTTAACCTAAAAATATCAAGTCGCTATCTCTTTCCGTTCTCAGGTTATCGAGACATAAATAATATTTTATAATAATTTTTTTTTAATTTTCTAGCAATACGATTCTCACAAAATTTCACAAACTTGCTTAGGTTTATATTCTACAAGCATTCACCAAGTTTCAATTCGATCGAATTTATACTGGTTGAAAACAAAATTATTACTCGGAAACCATTGGGCCGATTATGCCCATTAACGAACTTGTCCGTCGTATTGCAATGCGCCACCTACCCTGGAAATTTCAAGTCGCTAGCTCTCTCCGTTCTCAAGTTATCGTGGCAACGGCCGGACGGCGAGCCGGACGGACAGAATCGAATTTGACCTCGAATTCTTCATCAGGCAGTCGAAGCCAATCGTTGGAGACCATTTTCGGCGAAAAATTGGAAAATTACAGACATTTGGGCAAAATGATAACGCGATGTTCCCCAGAACATACGCGCAAAAAACAATGTTCACTGGTTCTCTTATTCTCACCTCAGCTGAAATGAGCAAAATTCATAAAATACCCTGTATGTCGGTTACAAAGACAGTCAGAGCGAATAAAAGTGGTATATCTAGAACTATCTCGGTGCCCTCTTTTCGTATTTCCGTTTCCCAATATGAAACACCCTGTATATGGCTAATAGCGGAAATCGAATGTATTCACACAATGGAATAAACTAAAAGGTGTCTAGTCGGGACATCGCCATCGCATGTCAACACAGTGAAAATAATAAATACAGTCGCGTTAATATTCGATAAACGCCAAAAATAGTCGAATAAGAAAGACATCAGACTCAAACTTCCCTCCCCATACCAAGATAATTGAAAACTGAAGGCGTTCCTCTATAATTACCTAAATCTGCATATTACTCTAACATCTGCGCTAAATCTATTATGGATTTCGCTCGGAATCAACTAAAGCAACCTTTAGACCGTGAAATTGAGCGCGCTTTACATATTTACGCTGTAAACTTGGCCGAGATATATTTCGATATATTTTTTTAATAAACGCAATTATTTTGCGTTGCTGAATACAAGTGGATTAATTATGTTTTTTTCACGACGCTTCGACACTGATCAGATATGCCTGGTGGGTATGCACACCTTCATACATCGAACTAATTCGATTAAGTCTTCACATGTATAATGAATGTTTCAACAATTGATGGCATGCGATCATTGTACGAAACTATAACTTAAGTTTAGTGTGAATACTCGTATAACGTTTATTAATGTTACAGGAAATAGCCTAGAGATCATATAACCTAATGTAATATAAATTAGTAGTAAGTATCAAGTTTTATAGCAACTTATTGTTATAGAACCAAACATTTCCATTACCAAAAGTAGTATAATGAATTTGTTTAAAAGTTACTACCACCACTTTATAGAACTTGTTATTCAATGTTACATAAATGTCTTTATAGTGAAGCTTATACCTACCTATTTAAGTAACTACATACACCCTTCCTGTTATTATTTCCCTATGACACCTTTATAAAACAACAAGTCCAGAGCGTTCCTGCCAATAGGGTCTTCATAATGGCTTCGTATAATTAATATACTTATGCATATATTTCACAAGTCAAATAAACCTTAGGGGATTTGATTGATTTGCTGAGAAGCAAATTCTTCTTGGCCTTCCTCAGTACTCTTTAGCTTCCCAACAAATTCAAGTAACTGAACAGTGTTGAGCATCTCACAGCCGGCTTGAGCGGTTATACATAAACGCCAACGCCACCTATGAGACAAAACAAGGAATTCAGCATTTTCCCACCTTTATAAAAGGTGGATGGGTGACCGTTGCTTCGATAACTTTCGAACGAAAGTAGATAGGGACTTGCAATTTTCAGGGTAGGTTGCGAATAGAAATGGGAGGGTTAAGTTCGTTTTTGAGCATAATCGGTATAACGGTTTTGGAGAGTTATTGCCACCTGGAATATTATTTCCTCAATAACTCAAAACAAATAGACTCGTTTGAATTGAAGCTTGGTAACTAGTTGTAGAATATCGACATGAAGATGTGTGTAGAATTTTGTGAGGACCGTATATACCACTAGAAATTTTTTTTAAAATTACGAGAAAAACAAATTGGTTCAAGCACTAACGTGAAGTCAGGAGCTTTTGCGCGTATGCTCTATTGTATCCTGTATTGGACACTGTTAATCGAATTCACCACGTTGAATTCGATTAAGACTGTCCAATACAAGAGAATGAACAATAGAACATACGCGCAAAAGCTCCTGACTTCACGTCAGTGCTTGAACCAATTTTTAGCGCTCTAGTTCCTCGGAACTGAGTGCTTATCAATTTGCCCAAATGTCTGTTATTTTCGAATTTTTCGATGAAAATGGTCTTAAACGATTTGGTTCGACTCACTGATCAAGAATCCGTGATCGAAATTCATTCTGTCCAGCCGGTCCGGTCGGCCGGCCGGCCGTAGGCACGATAACTCTCGAACGGAATGAGCTAGACAGTTGAAATTTTCAGAGTAGGTTTGGGAGATAAATATCTCGGCTAAGTTCCTTATTGGGCAAAATCGGACAGATGGTTTCGGAGTAACAAAAAAAAAATTTTTTTTTACAAGGCAAATTCCAAATTAAATTTTTTTCAATAAGCTGTTTTACCATAAGAATCCAATGATATCATTTTTAACTCTAACAAGCTAATACTTTCGGAGATATGATTTTTCAAAATTTCAATAATAAATCGTATATCAACGTTGTCACAGAATGATATTATTCTATGTATGAATTGTCATAATGTCAAATGATGTTCCTGAGACATGACATTATCTAATCAATCGAAGAATTGTGAGTGAAGTGAGAAAAATCTCAGTTGTTTGCTCCGAAATTAGGTTTTCTCAGAAAATTCTTACATTTCGGAACGGAACATGTAGTAAGAGATCTGAGAGTAGTGAGACTGCTTTTCATCCATAGACATAGATATAACTCTCGAACGGAATGAGGTAGGTAGTTGAAATTTTCAGAGTAGTTTAGGGAGATGAATATCTCGGTTAAGTTCGTTATTGGACAAAATTGGCCAGATTTAATTTGATTTCTTCCATGGTGCAGTTCTCATTCTCATGATTGCTCATTTAATCTTGATAAATAAACTATTATTTAAATTTAATTTCCTTTATGATGCAGTTCTATCATATGAATACATTGATATAATTCCCAACTCTGAGAAACCAATACTTTCGGAGATATAATTTGTCTGTTTGAACTAGAGCGCCAGAAAGCTCCTGTCCACAGGGCTTGAACCCATTTTTAGTTCGGTACGGGGTTTGCTGGTCAGCGGCAGTGCTGACTGGCAGGGTAGCTACGCCGCTGAAAGCCACAGAGAATTTCGGCATCAAACCAAATTTCCAATAACACCCCAAATGAGAAACATCGGGGATTTGTTTGAGAGCCGTCAAAGCTTGCGAATCAAATCACACCATCGCCATTTACAAACGTATCGGTATTTCAATTGTCCCTTGAAAGGGTCTCCATCCTGCGTAGCTTTGATGTCGACCACTGCGTCTAATTTTATTCACTCTCCGGTAACTCATTTATACAACACAAATGACCATTGGTCTCACTAAATTACTTGTCAATTGCTTTCACAAAGCTACGCGGAGTTTAATTTAAATGTTGGCACCCTTTTGAGCCCGCTTCAAGGGAAATAAATGCCGCCCGCGCCAAGCTCGATACAAAAATCTTCACCTTTCACCCCTTCCGATTTGAATAGTATGGAGCTCGGAATATGGATGGTTGTTTTGGTCAGCATAAAAGCAAACATTCTGAGGTCAATACTTGCACATGGCAGGGAATCGTTAATTGACAGTCTTTGAAGTACGACAACACGACAGTGAAGCCGAAACTGTATTTGTTTGACTAAAGAAGGGGTTGTGTAACCCCTGCAGATTTCAAACAAAAGTTTATTATTTCCTTTTCCGAATGATTCTTCTGGTCTTTACTTCCGGACGTCCGTTCATAAGTACGTTAACATTAGAAAGTAGTCTGATCCAATTGTAAATTGTGGGATTTAGGACACAACAAACCAAACTGGATTTATATGGTATTGGCAACGTTTCGCAGAATATTCCATCTGCTTCCAAAGGCCTAAAAATTTTTCTAGTAATAAAACTTGGACAAATATAGTACTACAACTACAAACGGTAACACATATTGCATAACAAACATTAATTACCACTATAAAACATATCAATCCATCAGCCATAAAAAAACAAATATCTTCATTCATCTATATATTTGGCTGTTTGTTTTCATTTCAGGAGAGCATCTAAGTAATGGGAAATGTGCAATAATCAACAATTAACATAACCTCACCCAATTTCAACTACGTATGTTTCTTCTTTTTCTTTTTATAGTCTGACTCAGCGTAGACAACCCAAACAAAGAGACCACCAACAATATACATTCATCGATTTATTATTATTATCTATATTAGCATCAAATTATGATTTTTTTTTAAATTTTATTTAGGTTTTTCGTGTCATATGTTTAAATTTTATTAAAATACTATTTAGTGAGTAACCAACAAGAGCTGGAGTCTCACACTGCTGAGAGTACGGACCCTTTCGTGAAAGCCTACAAAAGGTTTTATCTTTCATACGGGCAAATCGAAATAATGGGCGATGATCAAATTATGTATAATCTTATAGTGGAAACCATTGATGGATATTGAATGAAAGTTATGTTGTGTCATTAGTGGGATATTATTTAATGTTGCATTATTCGAATTGAGTGAGGAAATGAGTTTTCCCATATAATTTCTTTGAATCTCAAATATCAGATGTTTTTTTTTGTTTTTTTTACAATTTATATCAGTAACAGTTTTCTTTGTAGAACGGTGCAGTGCAGGATTCTATTAGCACATTGTGAAATGTTTAAACGCCTGTAACATTTTACCTTGGCCGAATCTGGAAAAATAGTGTTTTGCTTGATGAATGGAATCTATGGTTAAAATTAATTTACAACTTAAAGACCCACCCTGCATAAATTTCGAATGAAGAAATTAAATTGACATTAAACATGATTTTTCAATATTGATCTAATAAAGTTTTGTCTTTCGAAAATTATCGTGTTTACGGATAGAATGGAATTCGACTATAGATTTTTAAACAGGAAATCAAACGGAATCGTTTGATAACATACTCGGCTACAATTAGAAAAGTCCATACAATTTAGCAAAATGATGTTACAGGCAAAAAGCTAAAGAAAAACGAACTGATCTCTTAAACCTCTCGAACGCGAAATTATTTCTTCAGATTATCAGAACAAGGGGTTGCCGAAGTAGTTATAAGTTCGAACTTCGGAAGCGAACCTAAAGGGTTCCACAGTGGGATGAATTTGACGTGTGAGGAACTTGGGGAATGCTGTTTATGTCGCATCACTCGGAAACGTCTTACTAAGTTCCTTCCCTTCGAGTTATGGAATGTCTATGATATGTGGCCCCGAGAATGTGTGGATGACATATTTGTCCTTCGCTTGCTATTATACCTTACTGCTGAATTTATGTCGGTTGCATCCTTTCAACCCTCCAGCCCTTTCGTCTCGTTTCGACGAATTTATCCAACAATGTCAAAACTTCCTAGCTTACAGATTCGAGATGATCGTCAAACGATCAAGTACCTATCAAATAATAGCTATACGCCGAGTGCTTTCAGAGGTAATTCATATGCGCTCATAACAGGGCACTATTACTTTGTCTGACGCCTGTTGCACCAAACTTTTCACTTTGCATTTTGACAAATTTTCAGATCAATTCTGTTGCACAATATTTTACGTATTTGGATGGAACCAGGGTCTGGTACATTAAAGCTGTATTTTGGCGTTGAACTGAGTTCAAAAATATTTTTAAAATATATTCGATATGACGTCAATAGTTCAATTATCAGTAGTAATATCCCTAGGATATTGATAATACTTGGGATAATTTTATGACAATCGAAAGCAACGAGCTTGAGAAATTCGTCCTAAAATCATGAATTATGATTTTTCAATGTCCGAGGGATGTTCGACAGAAAATTTTTTGACAAAACAATTTATAACTCAACACGACGAAGCATGTATTTACTTATTGAAAGTACAGTTAGTGAAAGAATAATTATTAAAATTCAACTAAACATTAGATTCGTTGCTGGTTGCCACTAAAGAAGATCTATTACCACGCGTAATATTCATGATCTTGTTGTGGTGTCCTTGATCGAGATTTGAGTATGGTTTTATAGAATTTTGATTGCTATGGCCAGTAGTTTTCAGCAATTATTCGTTCTCTTATACCAATTTTTGCCAATTCGCTAACAGCAGTCTCGATTTGAAAAAAAATCCACTAGACAAGCAACTGCCTCTCCTCCTCGCCACGCTAATTCTGTAGCAGAACAAAATTTACGTTTATATGGATCTATCTGCTTTTAGATTCTTCCTGGTTGCATCGAGGGCATCTCGGGCTGGTTTAAATACTAAACTAGCCGAAAAATTTAAAGGATCAAAAAAAAATTCCGAATTTTTTAAGGTTTTTCAAGTGACTGTATTTACCTTAAAAATGGTCGTACAAGACCAAAAAAAAGGAGGATTTCAAAGCTTGAAGTTTCTAGTTTTGAGACCTTATGATAACAAATAATTCCAAGCAATTTGTTCCGCTCAATCCTAATGAATACTGAAACAAATTTTTTTTCGAAATTTTTTCGTTTCTTGTTTTTGGTCTACGAACTTGGAAATTTTTTTTACAACTCCACCACTATATCTATCGGATAACTTGTTTATTCAGCTTAAATTTGCGTTTCCAAAAAATTCGATAGGATAATTTCTCGATGAGATATCGAACTCTGAATGGAAAGGGATCTTTTTGTTTTCAACCATCAATATCTCAGCAACCGCTTATCACACACAAAAATTAGGGACGGTTTTAAAATCTTGAATAAAAATGCCACGAAAATCAGAAACAATTTTTCGAAAATAATGTTTCTTTTCCTCCTTACATTAATTTTAAATATCAAGAAAAAAAGGGCTTTAAACGGGTCAATCATAATATTAAAGTACTTGCGTACATTGCGTTATCATTTTGCCCAAATGTCTGTAATTTGGTTTGACTCCCCAATGAATAATTTGATTCTGTCCGGCCGGCCATCCTGCCGTCCGGCCGTTGCCTCGATAACTTGAGAACGGAAAGAGCTAGCGACTTAAAATTTTCAGGGTAGGTGGCGCATCCCAATACGACGGACAGGTTTGTTAATGGACATAATCGGCCCAATGGTTTCCGAGTAATTATTTTGTTTTCAACCAATATGAATCCGATCGAATTGAAACTTGGTGAATAGTTGTAGAATATAAACCTAAGCACGTTCGTGGAATTTTGTGAGAATCGTATCGCCAGAAAATTAAAAAAAAAATGTTTAAATATATGTATGAATACGCGATAACCTGAGAACGAAAAAAGAAAGCGATATGAAATTTTTAGGTTAGGTTGAACCACTGAATGCGACATTTGAGTTTGTTTATAAGCATAATTGGCCAAACGGTTGAGTTATACCCATCTGAAATTTGGTAAGTTAGTTATTTCCTCAATAACTCGAAAAATATAGAAGCGATCCAATTAAGGCGTGGATATTAGATGTAGAATGCCAACGCGAAATCTCCTGCAAAATTTCGTGAGGATCATATTACTACAAAATTTTTAAAAAATCATTGAAATTATTGAAAAATTCTCCTGTATTGGACTCTTAATCGAATTCACCATGGTAAATTCGATTAAGAGTGTCCAATACAGGAGAACAGACAATAGAAGTCACCATGGTAAATTCGATTAATAGTGCCCAATACAGGAGAATGGACAATAGATTATACGCGCAAAAGCTCCTGACTTCATGTCAGTGCTTGAACCAATTTTTTTTGTGAACTCAGGAGCTTTTGCGCGTATGTTCTATTGTCCATTCTCCTGTATTGGGCACTCTTAATTGAATTTACCATAGTGAATTCAATTGTCTTTTCTCCTGTATTGGACACTCTTAATCGAATTAACCATGGTGATTGTGGTTTCTTATACTTAATGATTCAGGCAATTTATGAAAGCAAAATGAGGCTTATAGCATTCAATGTTGTGCGCCCTAACTTGTTAAAAATGTAAGGATAATGTTCAATTAATATTTGTAAGTTGTGAGGACATTAAATCAATTTAATATATCCAGAGAGACACTCTCTAGTTGTTGGAACACATTGGTTTTATTCCATAAAATCCCACGTGATTTATCATTAGCTTTTTGTTCTCTCTTTTGGGCCTCTCGAAAATCAGATAGGAACAAGATGAAAAATCATCCTTCAGCTTAATGGTTTCCAATGTAGACATCTGCAACCGACAACATTATAAATCCACTTTTGATCATCAACATTTCGCATCCCCCGAATGAAACAAAGCGCTATCGTCTAGCTAGGGGGCGAAAAAACGCATTACAAACAGAGAAAGCACCGTCGAACATCAAATAATGCATTATTTTTTGACGTGTCGACTCCGAATTGACATTAGGTGATGCCATTTCGAATGAAGTTAATGGTTTCTTGTTTGACGCCGATCGAATTTCCGCCCTGGCACGTGATTTCCTCCACAAATGTCTCCGAATCGGGTTACAAATTGACAATAGAATAATATACGGTTTCAATTTTTCCACGGTTTTGGCATCGAAAGCGCGGATGGGTGGGAAATTATTTCCGTCTATTCAGGAGTATGAATTATTGGACTGTTTGTCTGTCACTTTAATAAAATATTCATTCAATAGAATGCATTTTTTTGGCGCATTTAACAGGGCGCTATCATGTTGCATAAATGTCTATAATTTAAGAATTTCGGAGATATGTCCATTTGAAAATATATTTTGCCAATATGTCTAAAGCTACAGATCCGATAGTGTTGCTATTTGAAATTCAATGTTCGTATGATGAGAATCGTAGCATTAGAACCAAATAAAAAGTGGGAAAGCTTTGTGGACAGGAGCTTGGGCGCTCTTGTTCAAACTTTGAAACCATATTTCCGAAATTATTGTTCTCTGGAAACGATATAATGGATTCTTGCGATATAAGTGCATCGTGAAAGAAATTAAATTCAAACAGACCAATTCTCCCCAATAACTAACTCATCAGAGATATTCATTCCTAAAATATATTCTGAAAATTAAATTATATCAATTAAACTTAGACAATATTACAGTTTTGTTTTTACTGAAGATATTCTGAACCCATTATATTATCACCTTAAAAGTATAATATTATATCATTCTCATAATTCTACGTTAGCTGATGTTATTTCATTGGTCATTTTTATTCAATCATACTTTGTGTTCTAGAATAGGAGGTGTATTTTATATGAAGAATAACGAACCAGAAATAATTCTGACTTTTATCTTTCAAAGAAAAATAGGATGACATGCAAGAACACAGATCATATAATAATTCATAGCTAGAATAATTAAGTACAGTATTCCGTGAAATCATAGGAGTACGATCCATTATTGAAATTTCGAAAAATCATATCTCCGAAGTATTAGTTTGCTAGAGTTGAGAATGATCCCAGTTGGATTTTATGGTGGAACTGCATTTAAAAAAAATTGAATTCGAAATTAGTAATGTAAAAAAACTTTTTTTTTTCGTTACTCCGAAACCATCAGGCCGATTGTGCCCAATAACGAACACAACCGAGATATTTATCTCCCAAACCCACTCTGAAAATTTCAGCAGCCTTGCTCATTCTGTTCGAGAGTTATTGCAGAAACAAAATTTGAAAATAAAAAATAGTAAATTCTAAAATAAGTTGCAGAATGGACTCCTATTCAAACAGGAATGCGAAATTCGAAAACGAGCGTCGAAGGAGCGAGTTTTCGAACGCATGAGTGTTGGAATTGCCTTCTGCAACGAGTATTAGACGATATTTTCTCTATTTCAGGCAAGTTTTCTAAAATACTGTTGAAATTTAATGCAATTCGGATTATACATCCTAGTGACTTTTGTATTGTACCTTGGCAGGATTACGGAATTTGAATCGTACGTAGGGCATGGTGATCAGATTTGAAACAGTTTCCTAATAGCATGAATGATTCAAAATTAGCAAGGAGGAGATCTCTAGTCCTTATTTTTTAATGAAAATAAAACAATTATTTCACTATATCCAGATTATATTATATTGTCAATTGACGTGTGCTTAAATTTGATAGGATCGAATGTCAGTGCTGACTACCACAAAACGAGAAATATAACTAGAAACAATGCGGGAATAAGTTAATTACAGCACTGTTTTTAGTGCTGGAATGAACTCATTACGATGCTAAAATAGAGAAAAACATTATATGACACTTTATGGCAACCCGATCAATACAAAACTCCGCATGCATATAAAGGTCATTACTATGCAATTTGATGCTAAATTTCAGATAGATCGAGTGATCGGTTTCGGAAATATTCATAAAAATTGTTTTTACGAAAACGGCCATAACTCCGAAACCGCTTGGTGGACTTCACCTCTTTTCGACACTCATAAAAATCTTTTCAGTAACATAACCTTAACGAAAGAAGTAAAAACGATAAAAGATCTCCACACGTTCACGTTCCATCCATCGGGTATACAGGGTGTCCCAAAAATACCACGCGAAAGTGACACTGGAGATAGATTGGCATTAGGTCTATCAGATAGCATCAACATGACCTCAGTAAAAGTCCGCTGGTTTTCGAGATATCACCACTTTTGTGTATTTTTTAAAAATCTCCAGTTTTCGGTCTTTTATCGCCTAGCATTGCTAGAAATTACTTCAAACTCATGTTTTTTTTTACCTAGGCTATCCTGAATAGTTGCTTTAAACAATGAAGTAATAACTTCACCGACAACTAGAACAAAATCCTTCAAAAAATGTCTAACTTGTTGTATTTTATGCCGAAGTTAAAACGTTAACTTAAGTTTGACTGACTGCTGTGAAAAAAAATTATATCAGACTGAATTGACAAATAATCGCAAAAACTGGTCCATTTCATGCCCTTTTCAAAATGATACAACACTACCAATTTTTTTTAATCAGAACCAGAATTGCTACTTATTAAAAAAAACCAAAACCCTTATCGGCTATCTCGCTCCCACATTCATTGTTTTGTAACATGGAAACCGGTCCGACTTTCACAGACTAGGGGTCTTCGAATAGTCTAGACCAGGGGTCACCAAATGGCGGACCGCGGTCCGGATGCGGATCGCGAACCTTTTTTTTGCGGACCATTTTTCCAGAAAACATGTATTCTTGATTGAAAAAATTCAGATAACTTTTCGTTTTATTTACTAATTATAGATATTGGATTTAGATTAACTGCTAGTCAAATTCTTATGCCATCATAATGCTATCAACGACCCGCGACAGATATACAGATTTTGTGAACGGACCTCCAATGAAACTAATTGGTGACCCCTGGGTTAGATACTAGAGAAAACTTTTCGTCGTTTGACGGATTTACTCATTTCCTAATATTTTCCGAACGGATAGAGATACAGAGGAAATAGATACATAAATCTAAACGTCGTCCACCGACCAATCATCAGGGAAAATCGGAAATTGGATATCGAGATGTGAAAATCATAGATTTCGGACGGGAAAGAAGAATTTTCCTTCGATTCCGGGTCAAAAATATTTCTAAGTGCTGACCAAAAAAATTTTTTTCATGGTATATCGATACGGAGCTTGTGTCTAGTTGAATCGAGGTCGCTGATCACGAATATGCAATTAGTTTTTCCCTATGTGGCGTACTTTGGGAAAATTTTCACTTAGAGTGAAAAAATGGACGAAAATAGGTCAATTTTGGAAGTTCACACCGCCCAAAAAAATCGGAGTAAGGTGTTGTTGATTTTTGCCCTCATATATGGATCCTTTATCTACTGAATAATCCAAACAGAAAATGTCCAGGCCGTACTATTCGGAAATTATGATTTTTTTCCCAAGGGTCTGTTTTTCGGAAAATTCATTTCGCGGTATTTCCGCGGAAAATTCTCTAATGAAAAATCCGATTCTATATTCGTAATCTACGGTCCCGAATTAGTTAATGACGTAATTTGCATCGAAATCGGAGACCGGTCGAATTTTGGCAATTTTTCAATACATTAGCCTTAAAAAAATCCCATTTTTCGAGAAAAATTTTTTGACGCAAAACTATGAAACGGGTACTTATTCTTATAGATTCGGGGCCGTAGATTCCGAATCTACCATCAGATATTTATTACAAAAATTTTCCGAGGAAATATCGTAGAAAGAATTTTCCGAAAAATAGACCCTCGGGAAAAAAAATCATGATTTCCGAAGCGTACGACCTGGGCATTTATTGTTCAGATGATTCGATAGATAAAGGATCCAAATACGACGTAAAAAATCAGCAACACCCTACTCCGATTTTTTTGGGCAGTGGAAAGTTCCAAAATTGACCTATTTTCGTCAATTTTTTCACTTTAAGTGAAAATTTTCCCAAAGTACGCCACTTAGGGAAAAACTAATTACATATTCGTGATCAGCGACCTCGATTTAATTAGAGCTCCGTATCGATATACCATGAAAAAAATTTTTTGGGTCGGCACTTAGAAATATTTTTGACCCGGAATCGAAGGAAAATTCTACTTTCCCGTCCGAAATCTATGATTTTCACATCTCGATATCCAAATTTTCCCCAATGATTGGTCGGTGGACGACGTTTAGATTTATGTATCTATTTTTTTTGTATCTCTATCCGTTCGGAAAATATTAGGTAATGAGCGAATCCGTCAAACGCCAAAAAGTTTTCTCTAGTATCCAACACATACAAAAATCTACAATTTTCCGATTAGGTCGACGCGGCTTTGGTTATTCACTAAATCGGGTACGCAGATCACGAATCTGTAATTAGATTTTCCGTATCTCGATTAGTTTCGGAGCAATGACGAAGAAAGTCGCAATTTCTGGCTCTACCTCCGGAAAATGGACTAATCAGTCGGATTTTTCGCCATATTACCAAAATTAATCGAGATACGGAAAAACTAATAACAGATTCGGAATCTACGCCCTCGATTTAGAGAATAGCCAAAGCCGTGGCGATCTAATCGGAAAATTCTAGATTTTTGTATGGGTTAGACTCACAGCTCTGGCAATGTGTTAGTTGTTGTATGCATTTTATCAATATTTCACAGGAAATAGGTCATAAATACTTCTACAAGGGTTGAAGTATTACAAGATATTTTACTTGCAATTATCTTTCCGTGGAAAATATTGATTTCAAGGGTGAGACCACCCATGCAAAAATAAACCAGTTAACCCAAAACATTCAAGTTTTACAAGCGAGCTGCTTTGTTTAGAAATACAAATGAGCGCTTCCCTACATGTGAAGTCATGGGACGCAACAGTGGTGATATCTCGAAAACCAGCGGACTTTTACTGAGGTCATGTTGATGCTATCTGATAGACCTAATGCCAATCTATCTCCAGTGTCACTTTCGCGTGGTATTTTTGGGACACCCTGTATATGAAATTAAATGTTTAGATTGCAACAAGTGTTATGTCGGGCAAACAACCAGAAGCATTCTCACACGGTATAAGGAGCATACGGGACACATTCGGAACAACAACGTCGATAAATCTGCGGTTGCCAATCACGTTTTAACAACTGGCCACTCAATTTCAGAAAATTCCGTCAAATTGTTGAAAAATTCCAATGAAGCGTACCTAGGAACAATTGAAGGTATCGAAATGTATAAGAGAAAGGACATTTTACTCAATAATGGCCTAACCCCTAGTAACAACCCATTATTGTCACTAATTGGTTTATGACTTAGGGTATAATGTCAACCCGTACTGGAATGTAGAAATTGATTGCATGCTTTAGTAACGCTTCGTCTTTGAAGATGGAAACTTTGTTTCCGAAACATATGTCAGACGACAAAAAACTGTAATGGACAAGAGTGTAGTTACTTTTATAGTGTTCATAATAAGTCCACAGTGAACTCAAAATAGAATATAAAAATGGGTTCAAGCCCTGTGGACAGGAGCTTTCTGGCGCTCTAGTTCAAACAGACAAATTATATCTCCGAAAGTATTGGTTTCTCTGAGTTGGGAATTATATCAATGTATACATATGATAGAGCTGCATCATAAAGGAAATTCAATTCAAATAATAGTTTATTTATCAAGATTAAATGAGCAATCATGAGAATGAGAACTGCACCATGGAAGAAATCGAATTAAATCTGGCCAATTTTGCCCAATAACGAACTTAACCGAGATATTCATCTCCCTAACCTACTCTGAAAATTTCAACTACCTAGCTCATTCCGTTCGAGAGTTATTGTGGAAAAACTTTTTTCAAATTTTCCAATTTTTTTTTTACACTTTGCGGTAATCTGGTCAATACAAAACTTCACATGCGTTAAAGGTCATGATTCTACAATTTGATGCTAAATTTCAGATAGATCGAACGAACTTGTCCGAGATATTTACGCTCCAAAACCACCTTGCAAGTTTCAATCCGCTAACTCCTTTCGTTCGTGAGTTATCGTGCCTACGGCCGGTCGGCCGGCCGGACAGAATCGATTTCGCACTCGGATTCTTGATCAGTGAGTCGAACCAAATCGTTTGAGACCATTTTCAGCCAAAAATTCCAAAATTACAGACACTTGGGCAAATTGGTAAGCACTCTGTTCCGAGGAACTAGAGCGCCAAAAAAACAAGTTTCGTATGACAATTGCCCAAAACAGGTTTAAAGTACCTACAAATAGTAGGTATTCCATAAAACATGTATGAAAGAAGATGAGTAATAATATGAAAGAAGATGAGTAATAAATAAAATACCTTGTAATCGATCAAAAATTTCCTGATCTACGTTCACCAAATTTTCTCCTCTCTCGAACTACAGAATTATGCTTTCAATATTTACGTAATATTTTCAAACATTTTCGGGTGAGGTCCCCGTTGCATCGCTAAAATACGAGTATTTCAACCCCAATATTTCTGAAGTTACAATATTCCCTTCTGTCAACTTGACATTATGTAATTCATACATAGAATAATTATATCAATGTGTGAAATACGATTTACATTGAAATTTTGAAGAATCATATCTCCGAAAGTATTAGCTTGTTAGAGTTAAAAATGATATGAATGGATTCTTATGATAAAACTTCTTATTAAAAAAAATTTAATTTGGAATTTGTTTCGTAAAAAAAAAATTTTGTTTTGTTACTCCGAAACCATCTGTCCGATTTTGCCCAATAACGAACTTAGCCGAGATATTTATCCCCCAAACCTACTCTGTAAATTTCAACTCTCTAGCTCATTCCGTTCGAGAGTTATCGTGCCTACGGCCGGATGGCCGGCCGGATCGGCCGGACAGAATGAATTTCGACCACGGATTCTTGATCAGTGAGTCGAACCAAATCGTTTAAGACCATTTTCATCGAAATATTCGAAAATTACAGTCATTTGGGCAAATTGATAAGCACTCAGTTCCGAGGAACTAGAGCGCCAAAAATACTTAGTCGTTATCCATAAAATTTCTGATGAAACGCCCCGATTCTGAATCTGAACAATATTGATTGCCGTAAAGTCGTACAAACCAAACACACTTTTCACTTCCGAATAGCGTTGAAGTTCGTTTCGTATTTTTGACGAAAACTGTCAATTAGTATGAGATATTACATCCATTACCATCCATTCCGTGCATACAAATTGGACGAAACAAACATACCGCCCAATAATTGGCAAATACAAGCCGGGAATATGAATTTCAGCATTTCAGGGCGATTCTCAAACGCCCGAGGCGTCCGCTTTCAGAAAGAGCCGTGCAGCCATTCAACTGTCAAACCATTTTCATGTTAATTCGCCTTAATACGGCGTTTAAAAGGATTTCACTGGGATTTTTAATATTTTCATATTAAAGCCCGAGTCGTATGGATTGTCGTGGCCGCCGTGACATTTTAAAATATTTTCTGTGATAAGATCCACCCATTCGAATGTAAAAGCGATCGTCCTCCCCATTTCACGCAATTGTCCGGAGGATTTATGGCTAATCTCGTGTCTTGGTCGTGTCCTTTATCAGATGCTCTGTTTTCAATTTGAAATTGTATCGGGTCGTTACACACGGGATGCTTGGGGTTTAAACTTGATTTCGACTTCTAATGGAATATGGAATGGAAAAGATGGACTTTGTATCTTGACTTCATTGAATACTGAACACGATTGAAATACAGTTAGCTTGAAAAGTATGGAATAATGGATTCTTTTTCTTCCCTTTCTGGAATATCGAAAAATGGCACATTCTATTCATAAAAAAATTGGTTCAAGCCCTGTGGACAGGAGCTATTGGGCGCATGTTCATCTTCCTTGTGGCCCGTACTGACCAGTAAAGAAAAAAGGCAGTATCATGTTGAATACCTTAATATTATTCTGGAACACAAATTTTCCATTACAATAATCTTCATCTAGCTTCTATTTAGTATCAATTCCTGTAGAACGTGATCATAATAAGTGTTTTCCATATAATAAAATGTGTTTGAACTTGGTATGTAGGAAATCTGACATCAATTATTGGAATTAATTGATTTGACAAACAGCCGTCAAATGAGGTAAATAGATTTTTGTGACGATTTTCTGTGACCATAGAACGTCAAAACACGCTGGAATGTGAATTTTAAGCAATATCTTCTGGAATTGAGATCGTATCGAACTGAAATTTTGCACATTCGTGTAGAATGCTTGATTTAACGTCGGTACAAGTTTTTTTATTAAAAAATTTTCCAACTGCCCGATCCCAACAATACTTAGATAATATTATATCCATAAATTAAGCATTTCATTATTGCATTTCTTGAAATAGGTACCTTTTCAAGTCGATCAACATCGTCCTTTTTTCGACGTCTAAACTATGACTTGATTCTTTATGTTTATGTCTTTGAATTTGTTTTCGGTGAAATTCAAAGAGTTCATAGAATAATCGATGAAAATACTGAGAGAGACCCAGGAAATTTGACACATTTTGTCTTATATCTCCAGAAATTGAAATCGTATAGAGCCAAAATTTTGCACAATGTTGCAAAATACTACAATTGACGTTAATACAAGTTTTTGTTGCAATCTGATGAATAGTTCACGAAAAAAAAATTTTTTTTTCGAAAAAATTAAAAGAAATATTTTTTTAAAAATTACCAACATTTCGATCATAACAGAATTTTGCCAAAAGTTGCGCGTTTATATCCTCGAACTGACTACCAAGTTTCGATTCAACATCTTCTTTAGTTCCTGAAATATCAGGGAAATAACCTCAAAATTTTAAATGTCTATAACTCCTAAACCGTCCGGCCGATTTTGCCCGTTAACGAACTTAACCGTCGCATTTTGATCAGAAGCCTACCCTGAAAGTTTGAAGTCGATAGGACCTTCGGTGCTCCTGTTATCGTGCCTACGGCCGGAAGTACGGCCGGCCGGCCGGCCGGCCGGCCATACGGCACCCAAAATTCTGACACCGGATTCGTGATCAGGGAGTCCGAATTAGTCTATTAGCCAATTTTCAGCTCGAAATTCGAAAATTACAGACATTTGGACGAAATGATAGGACGATGTTCCCCTAGAACATGCGCCCAATAAAATTATGGTTTTTCTATAGTAATATTAATCTATAAAAATTGGTACAAGCTTTCTGGCGCTCTAGTTCAAACAGACAAATTATATCTCGTAAAGTATTGGTTTCTCAGAGTTAAGAATTATATGAATGTATTCTTATGATAGAACTGCATCTTAAAGGAAATTCAATTCAAATAATAGTTTATTTATCAAGATTAAATGAGCAATCTGAGAATGAGAAAACACCATGGAAGAAATTAAATTAAAATAGCTGAAATGAATTTGACTCTCTCTTACAGAAGAGGATGACATGTACGAGTATGAACACAGAGCATATAATAAAGCTTAGATACAATAATTATAGCATTCTGTGAAAACAAAGAAGTACGATTCATTATTGAAAATTCGAAAAATCCTATCTCCGAAAGCCTTAGCTTGTTGGAATTAAAAATGACATCAATAGATTTTTATGGTGAAACTGCATCTTAAATGAAAATTAAATATGAAATTTGTTACTTAAAAAAAAAAAATTTTTCCGTTACTCCGAAACCATCTGGACTATTTTGCCCAATAACGAACTCAACCGAGATATTCATCTTCCTAACCTACTCCGAAAATTGCAACTGCCTAGCTCATTCCGTTCGAGAGTTATTGTAGGAAATTTTTTCTTAAATTTTCAAAATTTTTTTTGACACTTTGCGGTAACCTGGTCAAAACAATCGTTAAAATTATATTGTTTATAGTTATTTTGTGAAATTCAAGAATTGAATTGACAATTATTGAATTTCACAAAATAACTATCAACAAAATAATTCTAACGATTTTCATTAAGCGTCTGACGAAGGAGTCTGATATAGACTCCGAAACGTTACGATATAGTTGTTTCTTCGTTGATGTTGTTTCGTTGTTGTTTGTTAGGCAACATTGTTCAATTGATTGCTTCTGATAAATATCCTGTGTTTCTTACGCAGAAGCAAATCACAAAATAATTAATTTTTATTTTATAGATATTTTTCAGAGTTTGGGAGAGAATACCTGCAAAAACCTTTCAATAATGAGTATACCACCCACAGTATCCTTTAATGATTACTTAAGAACACAGATCATATAATAATTCATAGATAGAATAATAGAAGTACGATTCATTATTGAAATTTGGTAAAAATCATATCTCCGAAAGTATTGGCTCATTAGAGTTGAAAATGATATCAACGGATTTTTATGGTGAAACTCCATGTGCAACTGCAAAAAATTGTATTTGAAATTTGTAATGCTTAAAAAATAATTTTTTTTTCGTTACTCCGAAACCATCAGGCCGATTTTGCCCAGTAACGAACTTAGCTGACATATTTATCTCCCAAACCTACTCTGAAAATTTCAACTGTCTAGCTCATTCTGTTCGAAAGTTATTGTAGAAACAAAATATAAAAAATTTTTTGGCATTTTACGGCAACTCAATCAATACAAAACTTCGCATGCATATAAAGGTCATTATTCTACAATTGGATGCTAAATTTCAGATATATCGACTGATCGGTTTCGGAAATATTCATAAAGAATATTTTGACTAAAACGGGCATAACTCCGAAACCGGTTGGTGGATTTTGCCCGTTAGCAAACTCGTTCAAGTTATTTACTCTCCAAACCTACCCTGCAAATTTCAATCATCTAACTCCTTTCTTTCGAGAGTTATCGTGTTAACAGACGGACGGACGGTCGGACAGAATCGATTTCGACCACGGATTCTTGATCAGTGAGTCAAACCAAATCGTTTGAATCCATTTTTAGCCAAAATTTTGAAAATTCCAGACATTTGGGCAAATTGATAAGCACTCTGTTCCGAGGAACAATAGGGTCAAAAAGACGGCTTGAAGGGGCATGCAGTGTTTCGTGAGACGAGACTAGGCAAGCAAAAGCTCCTGACTTCACGTCAGTGCTTTTCAAAAATGTTTTTGTTAGTTTAACTCATCATATTTTCAACTCATATATTGGTATCAAAAAAAAATGTACAATCTATTTCTAGACGAAATTAATTTTTCAGGTCCAGAAAATATAATACTACCGGAAAGAATTGAGTAGCTCTGGGCGTATGATTTTCCTCCCCTTCATCGTCACTCCCATCCACCCAAACCGAAATAATTCCTATTCCATCCAAGCTGCCACAATTATGAAAATAAAATACGTTCGACCCTCCGCGCTGCCAGCGGGCAATTTTTTTTCAATGGACCGCGAGTAATCTTATTCTCGCCCATTCCGAAATAAAAACAGGTCTTTCAGATAAATATAATTTTTCCATCGGCGATTTAATTTTTCGGAGTACGTAAGTTTCACAGTCCGATGGTCTGCAATGGCTCTTGAATTTTTCATTTTTCGATGCCGTTTTCTATCGAGGATTTGAATTACGTTCAGGGGATGAGGGTATACTGAAAAATGTAATTTGAAATTTAAAATTACGTCTCGTTCTGCCCCCCACCCCTGTGCTCTACGCAAATTGAAATCGATCTTGTTGCTCCGGATTAGCGAATTAGTGTAAAGTAATATTTGGAAGATTATATTTTTTGCTAGTACGGAATATTCCTATTGTTATCAGTATGTTCATTCGTTCTACGAAATGAAGATAAACATGACATTACGTAATGGTAAATATTTGAGAAAATAATAAATCAAAATGCTCACGTGTAGGTTTTATATTTGCCTTTCGAAATACAGAAGTTTTCTTTTTTTGTTAGTTTCATATTAACTTGTATATATTGTATATTGTTGTAGGGTGTAACGTTGCACTGCGACCTTAAGTTCTATTGTGCCCCTCCGTCAGAGCTGCCGATGTTATTACCATCTACACCTCGCCTTCCAGTCCCAGAGTTCTGATGAACTCCAGTATCTGGGATGGCTTCAAGGAGGCTAGGTCTTCGCTCCTGCAGATTTCTTGCCCAAAGCATTCCTTCCGTTGGTTTGAGATGGCGAGGCATTCCGTTGTCAGGTGATCAGGAGTTGCATCCTCCTCCCAACAGAATCTGCACTCGTCAGTTTCTGCTAGCCCTAATCTCATCATATGCTTCCTGAGGCCGCCGTGCCCTGTGAGGAAGCCAGTGAGGAGGTGCACCTTGTTCTTACTGAGGTCCAAGTATTTCTTGGATCTGATGATATCAAACTTCCGGAGGAATTTCTTGGAGTGGTGCATTCCAGGGAGAGATCTCCAGAAAGTACATCTCACAGTTTCTTTTTTCGTTCGGAATTCACTTTTGTAGGCGTAGGGGGTTTGTGCTCCTTTCTTGGCAAGTGTGTTGGCCTCCGCATTTCCTATGATTCCTGCGAGACCAGGAACCCACACCAAGGTGACCCTGTTAGTCTTGCCTACTTCATTGAGATTTCTTCAGCACTCCCATATTAGCTTGAATTCGATAACATGGGAGCTCAGAGGGCTGATGAAATGTACCTGGTAAGAGAAGACCAGGCTTTCTGATTTTTAATAATCTCATTACCTGTTCCTTTATTAGATATTCTGAGAATGGCTTCATGGGCCATTTTCTCTATAACTAGATGAAGTGGTGTGAGATTTTTGATAATCTCAAGTGCCCAGGTAGGACAGGTTCCCATAGCTCCAGTGATACACACACAGGTCAGCCTTTGTACTTATATTACGTAATGGTAAATATTTGAGAAAATAATAAATTAAAATGCACACGTGTAAGTTTTATATTTCCCTTTCGAAATACAGAAGTTACCCCTTTTTTGTTAGTTTCATAATAATTTAACTTGTATGTAAAGGGTTTTCCAATAAGAGGTGTAATTTTTGCGCGACTGTTCTGGGAAAAGCGTGCTACCATTTTGCCCGAATGTCTGTAGTTTTAAAATTTTTTGCGGAAAATGCTATTAAATGATTATATAGAAATTAGATTAGAACATTACCCGTTAAACCTTTCCACATATTAAATGAATATGTTCGACTCACTAATGAAGATTTCGAGGTCAAAATCGATTCTGTCCGGTCGGCCGTCCGTCCGCTGCCACGATAATTTTCGAACGAATAGCGATGGCGACTTGCTATTTTCAGGGTAGGTTGCGCATGTCTCCAGATGTAACAGTTCGTTAACAGGCGAAACGGTTTTGGAGTTATACCTATCTGAAATTTTATTATTATTTCCTCAATAAGTCAAAAAATACACATTTGAACCTTCATAAACTTACTAATGATGTGTAGAATCCCGACGCACAAATTTTTGTGAAATTTTTCAAGGATAGTATTACTAGAATATTTGAAAAAAATCATTAAAAAATTCTGTACCTCAGAAACTATCCGTCCTATATCGATATCTGATCAAATTGAAAATTGTTAACTAGTTGTGGAATGTCGAGACAAAAAGACAAAAATTTACAAAATAATAATTGAAAAATATTGAAATTTGTAGCATGGAACACTCGTTATCCATGGTTACGTCATAAATCATCGACAGTTGAATATATGATAATTTGAGTCAATCATTATCAGAAAATTGTTTTGGCTTCCACTACAAATCAGTATATTTCAACTGGTGATGGGCCCAGAGTCTACCTAAGAAACTTAAGGGAAAATCCCGACAATCCAGGCAAGACAAAGGGAAAAATGGTCTAAAGCATGTAAGATAACTTTGAAGGACGAATAGTTTTACTTTTTGTGCGCGTGTTCCGCAAGGCCATTTTTAGTTAAAAAAATTTGTATGTATATTTCCGGGACTGATCACTCGATCTATCTGAAGTGGCAAAAAAAATGTCAAAAATTTTAAAATCAACTCGAAAAATACTGATCTGATTGAATTGAAATTCAGTAGTTGGATGCAAAAGACCGGAGCAACCACTTTTGCAAAATTTCGTGAGGATCATGTGACATGAAAAAATTCAAAAAATTACTACTATTTTGACCAATATTTTGCTTGAAATTACGAAACCTATTTCGAAGTGCATGCTGTCCCTTCCGGGCATTTTTCATTATGCGCATGTGCAGATGAGAAGTGTTTTAACTGCTGTAGTTTTCGTCTGAGAGGATTTGGGTTTTTGGGGTGGAGGATGCTATTCCTCCATAGAATCCCCTGTTGAGGGTCCCCGTACGCGTGGATTAAACATGCGATATCTCCTAAACCACTAGTGTAGAGAATCGGAGTTTTTTTGTGATTTTGAGAGTGGATTGCGCATGCGGAGAGGAAAAGTGGCTGTTTTTTGTTTGTATGGGTTATGTTGGGAGTGGTTTGGGACTATCGGTCATGGGTCTGGCGCTGAGCCGATATTGTGGGATTTTGAAAATAAATTCAAGCAATTATGTGCATGGACAAGTCAGTTTGGAGGAAATAGCGTTGTTTTCGAGTTTGATTGTCCGTACAGTAGCCCTAGGGCTGATTTTCAAATTTATATTACCCCTTTCGGGCATTTTTTGTTATGTACATGCGCAGACGAGAAGTTATTCAATTACTGGAGTTTTCATCTGAGAGGATTGGGGTTTTGAGGTGCAGGATACTATCCCTCCATAGAGTCCCATTGGAAGTCTCCGCGCATGCGTGGATTGAAGCTGTGATATCTCCGGAACCAATGGTGATGAAGAATCAGAGTTTTGTGTGATTTTGGGAGGACTTTCAGCCACGAGTAGATTGCACAGAGGAGACGTGGCTCTTTTTTGGTTGTATGGCTTATGCTGGGAGTGGTTTGCATCTAGCGGTCATAGATTTGTTGCTGTGCCGATATTGTGAGGTTCTAAGAAATATTTCATGGCAATTCTTTGCACGGACAAGTCAGTTTCGAGGTGATAGCGTTGTTTCCGAGTTGAAATGTCTGTATCGTAGCCATGGGACCAATTTATAAATAACTTCATTTGGAAGATCTGTATTAAATTACGTTCGGATTTGTAGAATAGGCGTAAGCAATTGCCTTCCTAGCGGGGGTCCCATAACAATTTTTGTTTGTTTGTTTTTTGTTTATGTAACCCCCACTAAAACAAAAGGTAGAGGGTGGGATTCCTGATTAAAATACAAATTTTTTCCACGGTAACGTAATAACAATAAATTAGATTTCAAAACTACGATCTTTTACCTTTCAGTTGGTGTATCGCTGATACTTGGAGCTCAAGCGGTTACAAAGATGTTATCAAAAGAATGTCTCGAACATGCAACATTTTCGATAATGTGTTAGAGCACTACTAAATTTTTTCTCTTGCAAGTGTTGTTATGGACCATAGTTTCCATATTTTCAAGATATTAGGTATATCAAGTATACTTGGTGTTACAAGAAAGGCTAGTCATCTCACAACTTCCAAATATCTCGAAAGATTTGAACTTTTTGTGTGAAACGCCCTAACTAAACTTGTTTGAAATAAAAATTTAGTGCAAAAATTCAAGTCAGAAGGTTGATATAGTATATTCGGACCCAAAAATCTAGCAATAAGAAACAGTCTTTCGAAAGTAACGGTGCTTCTCAATTTTAGCATTTTTCGGAAATTCCATGTATACAAAATGTCAACAGAACGTTTGATATCCTGTTTTAAATCAGTTTAGAGGTCTTCTAACTTAAACTAACGTTTGGATTTAGGTCACCAGTCCCCGGTATATAGCATACTATTTTCTACATTATATTTTGGGAGCTTATGCATCGTCTTCTACTTCTCCTCTTCGAATTCCGACGACCATTTCAACACCCTGAAATATTTCTGCAAGATCCATATAATAAAGTGTAATACCCATTTCTACGTCAATAAATTTAAATAGTTGCATCAACTGCAATATGGAGCTTTCCACGTCTGAATCTAACCTTAATCCTTCCAGAGATGACCACTAAAGCAAACATAGCAAGATGCGTTAAATGATTTAATTAAGTTTTGACAATTGCTCAAAGTTCCCCCTGTAACATTTGACGACTTAAATGTGAGGGCAAAATAGCCTCTCGCGGTAGTAAATAACCGTGTTATGGCCACTAAAGCAGGTGATTGCACTAAATTGTGAAAGTTATTTGGGGTCCAAGTTAAGTAATTATCTTGAGACGTGGATGTGTCACTACCAATGTGGCTCTATCGATTCTAACTTTAATATTGCAGTTCACTGATTGCTGGGGATATTCAACATCACTCCATCGAATTTAGGATTATTCTGAAGTCGTTGAATTGTTTCGTTAATGTCCTTTTTATTTGATATTGTATATTTTCATCTAGTATTAGTTTAGACAGATTATGATTATTTTTATTATTTCAAAAGAAATGAATACTTAATAGCTATTTATGTTAACATGATAACTATCGAACGAAAGGAGTTAGAGGATTGAAATTTGCAGGCTTGGTTTGGAGCGCAAATATCTCGGATGATTTCGTTTACGGGCGAAATCCACCAAGCGGTTTTGGGGTAATGGCCGTTTTTAGTAAAAATATTTTTTATGAATATTTCCGAAAACGATCACTCGATCTATCTGAAATTTAGCATCAAATTGTAGAATAATGACTTTTATATGCATGCGAAGTTTTGTATTAATCAGGTTGCCGTAAAGTGTCAAAAAATTTTCTTTTAAATTTTGAATTTTGTTTTTACAATAACTCTCGAACAGAATGGGCTCGGCAGTTGAAATTTTCAGAGTAGGATTGGGTGATAAACATCTTGGATAATTTCGTTATTGGGCAAAATCAGCGGCCTGATGGTTTCGGAGTAACGAAACAAAAAATTTTTTTTTACATAACTAATTTAAAATTCAATGCAAGATGCAATATTACCATAAATATCCATTGATGTAATTTTCAACTCTGACAAGTTAATACTTTCGGAGATATGATTTTTCGGAATTTCAATAATGAATCGTATTTCTATGTTTTCTCAGAATGTACTGTACTTAATCATTCTATCTTTGAATTATTATATCATCTGTGTTCTTACATCTGTCCAATACAGGAGATTGGACAAGAGAACATACGCGCAAAAGCGCTGACTCCACGGCAGTGCTTGAACCAATTTTTTCTTTCAATGATTTTTTTTTAGATTTTTTGGTGCCACGATTCTCACGAAATTTCGCGAGAATTTTTGCGTTGGCATGCTACAACTAGTAGCCATGTTTGAAGTGGATCGAATTTGTATTTTTCGAGTAATTGAGGAAATAACAACCAAATTTCAGATTGATATAACTCCAAAACCGTCTGACCGATTACGCTAGTTAACGAACTCAGATGTCGTATTCAGATGCGCAATCTACCATAAACACTTCAAGTCACTATTCCTTTCTGTTCTCAAGGAATCATGAGATACATAATATTTTTTCGTAATTTTTTAAAAAATTTTTAGTGGTACGGTCCTCACAATATCTTACACACGTCTTCATGTCGATATTCTACAACTAGTTACCAAGCTTCAATTCGATCGAGTCTATATTTTTTGAGTTATCGAGGAAATAATATTCCAGATGGGTATACCTCCGTAACAGTTGGTCCGATTATGGCCAACAGCGAACATATCTCTCCCATTCAGATGTGCAACCTATTCTGAAAATTGCAAGTCCCTATCTCCTTTCGTTAGAGAGTTATCGAGGAAACGGTCACCCATCCAGTTACTGAACTCACACAAGGCTGCTCGGATCTGCAACAGTATAGATCCGATCATGTTCAAACTTAGGACTTGTTAATAGGTTCTGAATGAAAAATTTCAGCGATGTCGGACGAATAGTTTCTGATATATAGAATTTTTTCAATAATTTTCTATGATTTTTTAAAAATTTTAAAGTAATACGATCCTCACGAAATTTTGCAAGAATTTTTGCGTTACCATTCTCCAACTAGTAACCATGTTTGAATTGGATCGGTTTTGTATTTTTCGAGTTATTGTGGAAATAACAAAAAAAATTCAGATGGGTATAACTCCAAAACCGTTTAACAACGTTACAGTAGTTTGAGATCTACTTATTACTATATTTATCAATAATTTTCACAATAATAGGAGGTCGACTTCAGCCTGCAAATAGAGGATTTCCTGACGGACGAACACACTCGAATCTGTTTCGATGTCAATAACAGCCTGGACCAAATACTGTGCCTACAATAGTTTTCACGGTGAATACGGTGTACACATAAAAAGTGCCAGTTTTTTTCCAGTTTAGAACGCTGTTCTGAGTATGGACACTATGCTGTATTTCTATATAAATTCTTGTTTTAAACAAATACGTTGAGATGAGGATATCGCGCTCATACTACAAAATGGCGAATGCACTAGGTTTTCTATGGTGAGACGAATACATATAATTTGATAGAATTACTCGATTTCGTGCGAAATCATAATTGACTTAAATATATCCTTCAATTACCTCCAGAATAAATTTGTTGTTTGCCTCAAAAATCTCATATGTAAGTCACAATATGACAAAAAACTCGATTGATTTTGTGTCCAATTTTGATCATTTACATGGAATATATCAAACCAGATTTCATTCAAATTCAGGAACTTTATACAAGATAAAGTTATAAATTCAAGTGTATAATTAATAGATTCAATTTAATTAGCATAATCAGTCTCAATTTATTCAGAAGCAGGTATCAATTAAATCAATCAATTCGCTATTCATCTCCGTAGATTTTTTTTTGCAATATTTTTGTCTTCGGAATTTCAAATTTATAACCTACATTTTTTCATATTATATCCACAGTGTGGGATTAATATTATTCTTATAAATTGATGTCAAGTGAAAATTTTTGCCATACAACATTCGTTGGGACAACGCATTTATTCCGATGAATTTGACAGATGAATGAAATTCATAGTCTAATGATTACTAGTAGGTACATTAATATCACTAACCAGTACATTGACGTGTATTCATAATTAGAATGATCGTCCGAACGATTTGGTTCGACTCACTGATCAAGAATTCGGGGTCAAAATCCATTCTGTCCTGCCGTTCGGCTGGCTGTTAACACGATAACTCTTGACGACCTAGACAGTTAAAATTTTCAAAGTAGATTTGGGGCATAAATATCTCGGTTGAGTTCGTTATTGGCCAAAATGGTTTCGGAGTTAAAATAATTTTTTTTTTGCGTTATACAAATTCTATTCTTGTTAATATGCATTTTCAACATAATAATCCATTGATATCATTTTCAACAAACAAGTTCTTCCGGAGAATTTCAATAATACATCGTACTTTTATATTTTCACAGAATACGAATTCTATCTGTCTGTGTTCTATCACTGTTCACTGTTCGTCCACGTATTCTTATCTACCAGACATGTCAAATTTATTTCTGTTAGTATGATTGAGTGGGAACTGACCAATTATATGATGTTATATCTATCTCATATACCCTACCCTATATTATCTTGGGTAATACGATGAAATGATGATGGAAATATATATTTTGGTAAGTTAATCATATTGGGTTCAGTATATCTCCAGTGAACACAAAACTGGAATATTGTGATCGATATACCTAATATAATTCTCAGTGTAGATTTGAGGAATGAAGATATTGGATATGTTCGTTATTTAATTTTCATTTTAGTTCCTTTTATGATGCAGTTCTATTATTAGAATCCATTGATATCATTCCCTACTCTGAGAAACCAATACTTTCGGAGATATGATTTGTCAAAGTTTGAACAAGAGCGCCAAAGGCATTGTCCACAGTGCGAGTTCAGTAGATGGGTGACCATTGCCTCGATAACTCTCGAACGAAAGGAGATAGGGACTTGCAATTTTCAAGGTAGGTTGCGTATCCGTATTCGTTTTTGGGCATAATAGGTCTAACGGTTTCCGAGTTATACCCAACTGGAATATTATTTCCTCGATAACTCAAAAAATAAAGATGCGATCGAATTGAAGCTTGGTAACTAGTAGTAGAAAGTCAACATAAACACGTGTTTGAAATTTGTTAGAACGGTACCCCTAGAAAATAAAAAAAAATACGAAAAAAAAAATTTTGTGAGGCCCATACCTACCCCTAGAAAACTTGAATAAAATTAGGAAACAAAAAATTGATTTGAGCACACGCGTGAAGTCAGGAGCCTTTGCGCGTATTTTCTATTGTCGATTCTCCTGCATTGGACACCCTTTATCGAATTTACCATGGTAACTTATGTTGTCCATTCTCCTGTATTGGACACTTAGTTGGAATTTACTATGGTAAATTCGAATTAAGAGTGTCCAATACAGGAAAATGGACAACATAATTTACTATGGTAAATTCGATAAAGGGTGTCCAATGCAGGAGAATGGACAATAGAACATACGCGCAAAAGCTCCTGACTTCACGTCAGTGCTTGAACCAATTTTTGTATATACATTCGTAACATGTTAAAGGGAGTGTCAAATTATAGTGGGATACCCTGTACGTACGTTCAAATCCAATTTGTGATTCTTAAGTTTATTATTTGCACAACAATCAGCGTAAATAGGATATCCATCCTTTACTCATTCTCACTAGGGAAAGGTTTAAAACAACGTCGAATCAATGTCGAACAACGTTCACTTGAGTGAACCATTATTATTTCCCCACTTAATTGTCGGTTATTTTTGCCTTTATTGCATTTCGAGATATAAGATCGCGGCCCTGTTAATTGTTATGTATTTAATTAGAGACAAAATGGCTACAAAACACGCGATATGATATGCACAGGACGTCACGTCGAGATAGTTCTTGAAATCGTTCACGCAGTTCATTCATAATGCCGCTTTCAACACTCTGGAAAATAGTCGGGCATGGTACTGCAAGTTTTATTTATGGACTACTTGTACATCCCTGTCTGAGATAAGATTTTATCACCGGATTCCTGCTTGGTAATGTGCGTTTAATACAAGAAGAAAGATGTAAGGGTAAGGCTATCGTGTTCGAAACCGACTATTGACAAGGTTGAGTCTGATACCGAAGGCTATCTTGTATTCTTTACTCAGTAATATGCAATTAAAGAAATTTTTAAATGATAACTATAATAATGTATATAAAATATGAATACACCAGAACATTAGGAGTGTGTCAAAGAATATTGATGAGTTGCAGTTACTTCTTCGGGAGCTGAATGAGCCACTTGATTGCCTGATTCTGTCGGAGACCTCTACAGTGTTGGATGAGGAGAATTTTCGGTATCGAGGGGTAAAATACGTAATCATTAAAGGATACTGTGGGAGCTATATTCATTATTAGAAGGTTGCTTTCTGAACTCTGAAAAATATCTATAAAATGAAAAAATTGTTATTTTGTGATTTGCTTGTGCGTAAGAAACACAAGATATTTGTCAGAAGCAATCAATCGAACAATTTTGCCTAACAAACAACAACGAAACAACATTAAAGAAGAAACAACTATATCGTAATACCCTTATAATACTATGCCTATTTCATGTCTATGCCTATGATGATAGCGGATATAGAGAAAAAGATTACATCATTAAACGTCAACAAGGGGTCCGACCCTGACTTGATTCCATGTTTTTTCATAAAATCATGCGGTACTAGCCTTGTCAAACCATTGCACATCATTTACAACAAATCTCTCAAACAGGGAGTATTTCCTGACAGATGGAAGGTTGCCAAAGTGGTTCCGGTGCACAAATCCGGCAATAAGAGGTTTGTCGAGAATTTTAGGCCAATTGCTATTTTAGATCAGTTTGGAAAGATTTTTGAATCCTTGGTGACAGATAGACTTTTTCATCTGTCATGCGGTCAGCTTTCCGGGGATCAACATGGATTCTTCAGGGGTCGGTCAACGTTGACCAATTTATCTCCTTGCGTTGATTTCTTGTCGGGATTGCTTGATGCGGGTCTTCAGGTGGAAGCTGTTTACACAGATATGGCGAAGGCATTCGATAAAGTTCACCATGGCACCTTGATATCTATATCGGGGGCTTTTGGAGTTACTGGGTCGCTTCTGCAATGGATAGCGTCATATTTGAATTGTAGGAAGCAGTTTGTGGTGGTTGATGGAACGTCATCGGCGCAAAAAGAAGTCACGTCAGGTGTACCGCAAGGTTCCCATCTTGGACCCCTTTTCTTTTTAATTTACTTCAATGACGTCTCGGAGTGCTTTCATAATACCTGCCATAGTTTGTACGCCGATGACTTAAACATGTTTAGAGCTGTTGAAAGCATAGATGACATAATTGCCCTCCAAAGTGATCTGGATCGTCTGCTGTGTTTTTGCTCAGAGAGATATTTTAGGTTAAATGTTCAGAAATGTCGACATATCTCTTTCACCAGAAACTCAAACATTATCAGATCAACATTCTTTATAAATGGGCTTGAGTTGGAGAGGGTGCAAATTGTGAGGGATCTTGGTGTTCTATTGGATGAAAAGTTATCGTTTGAACAACATGTGGATGTAGTGGTCAAGAAAAGCTTTAAAATGCTTGGATTTATTTTAAGGATAACTAAAAATTTCAATAACATAAACACACTTAAAACTTTGTATATCTCCCTAGTAAGAAGCAATTTAGAATATGCCACCCAAATATGGAATCCTCACTATCGGAAATATGTGGATAGAATCGAACGGGTCCAAATAAAAAATTTTTAAAACCTTTATTATAGATTCTCCCCGAACAATTCTCCACGCGACTAGGCCACCTGCTTAATCGAACATAAATTTTTGAGTTTAGAAGCAAGGAGGGCGTTGCTTGATTGTTTATTTTTGTACAAGATATTGAACGATCATTTTAATTTTCCGTTGGTCAGCTTTATTACAATAAATGTACCACAATATCCTAGCCGTACTAGAGCTCTGTTTTGGATTCCCAAATCTAGGACGAATCTATATTTCAATTCAATATTCCCAAGAATTATGCGTTTTTACAACTGGCATATTAATACTCTTGATTTATTCCATCTCAGTTTGAGAGCATTTAAGAATAAACTGTCAACTTATCTGTTTAGACATTACTTGTCGTGATTAGGATTTGTGTGTCTTCTGTGTTAATGATTGTAATGAATGATTATTGTTTTTCCTTTACATTATTGTTGTTGCTTATATTGCCGAGGGCTTGATGTTTCTTATTTTTAGAACACGATTTTCTTTGTTTATATATTGTTGTAGTTGTAATTCTTGTGAACCTCTATTAATGGAAATTATGTTGAGGTTCCTGTTTAATAAATAAAATAAAATAAACATAAAATGTCCTTATTTGCGCCTATTTTCATGGCTATTTGTTGGTTGAATTTCCCCCCCAATGAGTGACACTATTACACCGCGCTTTTTTCGCGCTTGTTTAAGGCAGTAATTTCAGAGCTGCAAACATTGAAGATATTGACATATTTACCTCAAGTTCTTGATTTGTTCCTATACTTTTCAAAACAATACCATAGTGTTTTAAGATTGACTGAAGAAACGTTTAATATGCTACTACATGGAGTTCAAAGTCACATACAGAAAAAAGTTATTATTGATTATTCTTCTTCCAATTAATAAATTTCAATTCGATCAAATTGTTGCTTTAGAAAAACTTTCCAATACGAAATCAATTGATTTTATAGATATCATTCTATGTATCATTTTTATTTCAGAACGTTTATATGAAAAACCTTATAAAGCTATTACAAAACAGTTTTTTAGATGGTGCCAGAATTTTCATGAAATAGTCTTGTCATGTTTATGAAGAGCTCTATAAAATGTTTCGAATGACAAAATTATTTTATAAAATATGCCAATTCTGGGTTTATATCTGTTGTATAAACGTATTGAAAACAATTCAGCGACTAAGAATGTTTTATATGAATCTGGTTGAAAACGTTTCCACAACTATTATAAAATATGAAATTTCTAGTTGGGGTGGTTCCTAGCCAAGGAACCAAACTATCATTAAAATTGTACGTCCCGTTCTCCGTAAAATTGCAGGGTACCATCGATCAAGGCTCACCCTGTATCCATATTATAATGCTTATGATTTGAGAATCATCACTGTAATTACGTTTCGGAATTTGTGAGCAGAAAAGGAGAATCACTTTTCATCAAAATTTTCCACATTAAGATAATTCATATTCAATCTCTATAAATATTATAGATATGATCAATGTAACTAGAGAAGGCGTTTCCAACTCTGACATATAATTAGATATCGTTATTTCATCCCATATACTCCATAAATCGCAGTAATGGCTTCGCTTCTCGCGCAGTGTTCCCAACCAAGTCACTTTGAATAAACCAACATCTAGTCCACAATACACTCAATCAGCCATTCATGGTTGCATACAATAATAAATAATGCTCTGTACATTATTCCAGCATTGAAAATTTGCCAATTAACCGCAATGAAATACTTGTAGATATGAATTTGAATTTTAAATAACCCCATTAATTAGTTCACTCCGGATATTTATGTATATGAGTGACGGACTGGATTCCATAAATCCATTGATCGCGATATCCCCTCAACTGTTATTGTTCGAAATTGATTGGTTCTGTAATCAAATCATTTTGGTATGACTGAATAAATAGTAGTTTTAATCTTCACCTGTATGACGTAATCATGAATCGTTCGAAAATATATCGAATAACATGGTAAAATTGCAGTTTCAACATAATTTGTGTATTTTCCGATATTATGTTATTTTTGATGCAAATGAATATACATATATAATTTGCCTTCGTGTTGCATTTTCATTCAGTATTGGTATATTATTCCGAAATAATAAGCCTTGCGAATTGAATACCTCTATTAAACCCTCTCAATTATTTGTATGTGAGCTCTTTGAAGAATGCAGATTTCAGTCATAGTTTACAATCCTTCTCTCCCTTGTTGTCGGTCTGTCAAGTAGAGATTAAGTCTTGAAGGAAATTCCTGATACTTGGTAAAAAATCCAGTATTATGTGCTATCCATTCGAAAAATATTTTTTTCGGATCTTTGTGAGAGTAGGTATCAATTTATAATTTACTCAATGAAAAATTATATACGATTTACACTTATTTATTCAATATTGCGACGCGTTTCGTCAACACAGCGACTTCATCAGACTACATCATACTAAATTCTTAACAAGTTATTATCTCCCTATACCTAGATGACATGGACACAAAATCATTTAAAACTAATTACATGAGAAACTTATTTAAAACAAATTACATAATAGACTTATTTAAAACTAATTACATGAGATTTCACTGCTGGTTTCTTTGTACACATTAACAATAATTCATTCCTAATGCTTTTATAAATTGATTCTCTATTTGAATAGATTGAGTAACGGTGAAAAATTTAGATCTAATTGTTCATTAACTAAATTACCCGTATGTTTTTTCCTATTTATTTCGACCATTTCCCAGTAATTGAGTTGCGCACCTTTATTCAAATTGTGTAGAATTTTGAAATCCGGGTTAAACTTATGTCCTTCTGCTAATAAATGATTCGAATAATTTGAATTAATTTTGTTGTTTTTGTAGCTGTGATGATGTTCCTTTATTCTTATGCCAAAATTTCTACCAGTTTTTCCTATATATGATTTGTCACAACTCCCGCAATTTAATTGATAAACACCGGATTTATCTCCTTTATTCCTTTTCGATTTATTGTTCCTTATGAATTTGGCAAGGTTATTGTTTGTCCGGAATGAGATATTCACCTGTTGATTTTGGAGAAACCTTTTAAGTTGTTGACTCGTTGTACCAAAATATGTTAAGCTATTGAATATTTTATTTTTCCTTAATTTCTGGAAATACTAAACTAATTGTTTTTCTAAATTGTTTTTTCGTCAACATTTTTCTGATTAACTCTGTGTTATATCCATTGTTCACCGCTATTTGTTCGATAATTTCTAATTCTGAACCATAATTTTCTTCGGATAAAGGTATATTAATTAGCCGGTGTAACATACTATGAAATGCCGCGACTTTATGTTCGAATGGTGACACGAGGATCGATGAATGATCGTATCAGTATGGGATGGTTTCCTAATAATAATAACTTGTTAAGAATTTAGTATGATGTAGTCTGATGAAGTCGCTGTGTCGGCGAAACGCGTCGCAATATTGAATAAATAAGTGTAAATCGTATATAATTTTTCATTGAGTTAATATGGATTTGCATCAAGTAAAAGCCACAAGCATTAAATTCCTTATACAATTGTAGCATTAATTGTCTCTTAGGAAAATAAATGTATTATTAATATCATTATTATGATTATAATTTACTTTCGAAATATCTGCGGTTTAATCGCAAAGTTTGGCAGTTAAGAAAGAAGATCAATCAATAAAAGATTTGCCAGTGACCTAACATATAAAATGAAAAGTAATCTTAATTTTTAATTCTGACATACGTATTCTATTGAACTGCAAGTGCTCTAATTATCCAATACAATACGAAAAAATTGGATCAAGCACTGACGTGAAGTCAGCTTTTGCGCGTATGTTCTATTGTCTATTCTCCTGTATTGGATACCCGATTAAGGGTGTCCAATACAAGAGAATGGACAACATAATTTACCATGGTAAATTCGATTAAGGGTGTCCAATACAGGAGAATGGACAATAGAACATACGCGCAAAAGCTCCTGACTTCACGTCAGTGCTTGAACCAATTTTTTATTCGTAATTTTTTTAAAATTTTCTAGGGGTACGGTTCTTACAAAATTTTAAATACGTCTTTATATTGTTTATCTACTACTAGTTACCAAGCTTCAATTCGATCGAATCTTTATTTTTTGAGTTATCGAAGAAATAATATTCCAGGTGGGTATTACTTGGAAACCGTTAAACCGATTATGCCCTCCCATTCGGTTATGCAACCTACCCTGAAAATTGCAAGACCCTATCTCCTTTCGTTCGAAAGTTATCGACGTAACGGTCACCCATCTACTGAACTCACACAAGAATGCTCGAATCTCCAACAATATTTAACCGATCGTGTTGAAACTTGAAACTTGGCAGTAGAGTTAGGTTCTAAAGGAAGCATTCTGCATATAAAACAAATCGGAAATTTGGTGAGTGACTATATTTATCGAAATTGAAACAGTTATACATTGCAAGTTTTATATCTCGGAATGTTTCGATAGTTGGATAAACAACTGAGTGCAATTCATGGTGTATTTTCTTTTCCTTCTAAAAAGCAAGAGACTGGATACGCATGAAGCAACTATCTTATCATAATGCTCAATAAGTATAATGAAGAATTATCATATGTCCTTCCAACTTCCTTCAGATTATAATCATCTAGAAATGGTCATATGCAAAATCCTTGTTAGTCCTTCGATGTGTTGTTTAACCCCATTAAATCATCGTGTTGCAAATTCCATCCTTCTTAACATTATTTGATGAAACAATATTAAAACTCCTCATCAGAACTCAATTCAACGTCTGATGATACTGTTATAATAGTAATACAGGAATCTAACCAAGTTACAAGGGATATCGAATGTCATTTCCCAACCCCTTGATCTGGTACAGGGTGGGGAAAATTGCTAACAGAGCAATCATATAGGATTTGATGAGTTTGGGGTATAATTCCGGAGATGGATAATTCTCGAATATCTCTGTATACATATATATCATGAAGTATCCAGAGCATCAATGCAATGTTTGAGATGGCGATGTATCGTATTTTGAATAAGGAACCAATTTTGTATTTAAATATAACACATTGTAGTTCTTTCTTGAGACACAGGAGTGTAACTAGATTCTTCTTTGAATTTCAAAACCCATTTGGATGACTTGTGTTAAGAAATAATATTCTGTAGTAATGAGCTGGTAGGTACATACTGGGGTGCTGATGCACCTACTCTTCGAACGGCAGCCTTAGCCTTGTATTTTTCTGCCGCTGAATATTGTTGCCCCGTCTGGTTTAATAGTGCTTGCACTCAAAAACTTGATGTACAGCTGAATTCATCTATGAGGATCATCACTGGAACTATTAGATCTACACCTATTCATTGGTTGCCAGTTCTTTCAAACATTGTCCCGCCCCACATTCGCAGGCAGACTTCTGTTTCAAATTCTTGGAATAAATCTCATTATTTTCCGAATTCATTTCAGATTCTCTCCTATATTCCAGACAAAAAGACTCCCAGATTGAACTCACGAAACCCTTTATGGTCCAACTGTTTTCTCAAATTGAATAAAAGTGACCAGGAAGTTTGGTGGTCAGAATGGATTTCTACTAATCATTATGATTATTCTGTCGGTTCGAATCTCATCTCAACTAGTCGATGTGAAATTTTCTTGGAAACTAATGGATTGATGGATATTTATGTAATTCTCCATAATCGAAATAATAATATTTCAAAAATGGGTGATGATCAAATTATGTATAATCTTATAGTGGAAAATATTGACATACATTACATTAAATGAATGTTATGTTGAAGTTCATTGTTTCAATATTGGGATATTACTTAATGCTGCATTATAAGAATTGAGTAAGTAAATAAATTTAATATAAGGCTTTGGATATTGGGCTGTATTCCAACTTTTGATTTCATGGAAAATCCCCGGACAAATGGCCACATTTCCAGTGCTCTTTGTTGACAATAAAATAGGCATTATCACAAGCGGAAAATATTAACAAATGGATAAAAGAAACGGAAAGACCGTTCAGCGATTGAGGATTAGAGAAAAAGGGAGCCCCTATAACAGTGGAATTAGGACCCAACTTGTACGGCGTTTTCATTTTCCGCACTGTAATTAAGAAGGGTGGAAATTCATCAGAATGGACTTCGAAATGAAGTAGATGACGGTTTCGGTTTGTGGATATTATTGAAGGAACTCGAAAAGCAGGTAGAGTAGAAAATTGAGTAAATATTCGGTTTTAATTTAGAGTCTTACGGGTAGAATTAATTCGATCCCAAAGAAAAATTGAGGGGACATTTTCAGCTTGATGTTTGTTTTCGTAAAATTATGAGGTTGGTTTCGCTTCGAATTCGGAATGAATTTTATAGATTATTAGGGGTGATACAAATGAATGGTGCCAATGAATTTCAAGGAAGAATCTTCATTACACAAGCCTCAGTTGGTTTTGACCAATTATTGAAAATCAATTCGTTTACTAATTCCCAATAGAAAAATTCCCAGGTATAGTTGCGGGAAATGAGAGAATCTCATCAGTTTACAATTGCTGGCTAATTTGTGTAGCAGAAAATGGTAAGTCGTGTTTTAAAAATGGATTCAAGCCCTGTGGACAGGAGCTCTGGCGCTCTTGTTCAATCTTTGACAAATCATATCTCCAAAAGTGGTTTCTCGGACTTATATTAATGGATTCTTATGATAGAACTGCATCATAAAATAAAATAAATTAAATAAAAATCCATTGATATCATTCTCAACTCTGAAAAACCAATACTTTCGGAGTTATGATTTGTCAAAGTTTGAACAAGAGCCCCAATTTTTCAGTTGGGCTTCTGTGCGTCAATTCTCAAGGATTGTCGTTATTAAATTCAGAACGTAGGTCTATGAGTCATCTCATGTCGGGTTTACATACATCAGCAAATTATAATTATAGTGTTCTATGAAATCCTATAGAATTATAGAGAATAATTATTGAAATATCCGAAAGTATTAGTTTGTTAGAGATGAGAATGATACCAATGGTTCTTATGATGAAACTGCATATTTAAAAAAAATTGAATTTAAAATTTCTAATGAAAAAAAATTTTTTTTTTGTTACTCCGAAACCACCTGTCCGATTTTGCCCAATAACGAACTAAACCGAGATACTAATCTCACTATTCTGAAAATTTCAACTAATGGACGGACGGACGGACGGCCGGTCGGACTGAATCGATTTTGACCATGGATTCTTGATTAGTGAGTGGAACTAAATCGTTTAAGACCATTTTCAGCTAAAAGTTCGAAAATTACAGACTTTTGCGTAAATTGATAAGCCCTCTGTTCCGAGGAATAAGAGCGCCAAAAATGGGTTGCTTGCGTCACTCAAAATTCGTCAAATGTTTTACTATTAATCGTTATTATTTCCTTACTTCTATTATGAAGAGTAAAATTGTGGCTCTTTCCATAGTGAAAACAATTAAAATGACATGATAATACATTAAAAATGACATGATATGTATTCTGTCGGAATTGAAATTCGCTAAATATCTAACTCGAAAAAACAACATTCCAGATGGGTGTAACTCTGAAACCGTTTGACCGATTTTACCCAACAATGAACATAACTGTCCCATTCGGATGTGCAGCCTACCCTGAAAATTGCAAGTCGCTTTATCTTTCCGTTCAAAAGTTATCATGGCAACGGTATAATCCATGAAGCTACTGTACTCACACTATGTTGCTTAGATCTCCAACAATATAGATCCGATCTTGTTCAAACTTGGAATTCGCTGGTAGCGTTGGGTTCTGAAGGCTCTCGCAAAACTTCAGCGATGTCGGACGAATACTTTCGAATATATAGAATTTTTTTCAAGAATTTTCTATGATTTCTTAAAAATTTTCTAGTGATACGATCCACAAGAGATTCTTCAAAAATTTTTGCGTTGGCATTCTACAACTAATAACCATGTTTGAATTGGATTGGTTTTGTATTTTTTGAGTTATTGAGGAAATAACAACCAATTTTCAGATGGGTATAACTCCAAAACCATTTTGCCGATTATGCCTATGAACAAACTCAAATGTCGCATTCAGATTCACAACCTAACATGAAAATTTCAATTTGGAACTTGGCTGAAGAGTTAGATTTTGAAGCCTTGTGCAAAATTTTAGCGATATCAGACGGATAGTTTCTGAGATATAGTATATATAGTATATAGCTATATTCTTAACAATAATTATTATCTCAATGAAAAATTATATACGATTTACACTTATTTATTCAATATTGTGACGCGTTTCGTCGACACAGCGACTTCATCAGACTACATCATACTAAATTGTTAACAAGTTATTATCTCCCTATACCTAGATGACATGGACACAGAATCATTAAAACTAATTACATGAGAAACTTATTTAAAACAAATTACACAATAGACTTATTTAAAACTAATTACATAAGATTTCACTGCTGGTTTCTTTGTACACATTAACAATAATTCATTCATAATGCTTTTATATGTTGTTAATGTGTATAAAGACACCAACAGTGAAATCTTATGTAATTTGTTTTAAATAAGTTTCTCATGTAATTAGTTTTAAATGATTCTGTGTCCATGTCATCTAGGTATAGGGAGATAATAACTTGTTAAGAATTTAGTATGATGTAGTCTGATGTCGCTGTGTCGACGAAACGCGTCACAATATTGAATAAATAAGTGTAAATCGTATATAATTTTTCATTGAGTTAATATGGATTTGCATCAAGTAAAAGCCATAAGCATTAAATTAAAAAAAAAAATAATTATTGTTTCTGCGTTGAAATCACCAAATTCCAGCCGTCGCCCAAATGCAGTTCCTGCAATTCTGTACTTCAAAATAATCGCCACGTCTTCCCGATTAACCTATTTTGCTATAAATCATTGCTCCATATGATAAATAAGGGATATTCGAATGAGGATACCAAGCATACGCATTTCCCTCAACGTATTCGAAAAGACGGAAGAAGAAAGAGGGAGCATGCATATTTCTCCCCGCCGCTGTCAACAGGCATCGGGTTTGTGGTCATTGAAATCGAATTTACGAGTTATATATTGGAGAGTGGTTTCCTGCATCCCCTACGCGAGGTCCTCCGGATATGTCGTATATTATTTTCGAATTTGTCACAAACGTATGCTATTGAAATATTTTCCATTCGAATAGAAATTGAAATGGGGTTTTTCTCGAGGAGACAACGAAGTCGAATCTTCATAAATTTGGATATTTTGCATTTTCTAGAGAGGGATACTTTTTATGACTGCTTGGCCAGGGCTAAATGTATCTTTTTAGCATTTTCCCTCACTTACGTAATATGTGGAGTGGTTAGAGTGTGGAGTTTGAAGCGATCGAGAAGTGGAAAAATGTCTTCATAGATTACGGATTTCAAATTGCGATTAGTCATCCGAGAAACCCACGAAAAACATGATTTTTGGGCGCATGTTCTAGGGGAACATCGTCCTATCATTTCGTCCAAATGTCTGTAATTTTCGAATTTCGAGCTGAAAATTGGCTAATAGACTAATTCGGACTCCCTGATCACGAATCCGGTGTCAGATTTTAGGGTGCCGTCCGGCCGGCCGGCCGGCAGGCCGGCCTTCCGGCCGTAGGCACGATAACAGGAGCACCGAAGGTCCTATCGACTTCAAACTTTCAGGGTAGGTTTCTGATCAAAATGCGACGGTTAAGTTCGTTAACGGGCAAAATCGGCCGGACGGTTTAGAAGTTATAGACATTTCAAATTTTGAGGTTATTTCCCTGATATTTCAGGAACTAAAGAAGATGTTGAATCGAAACTTGGTAGTCAGTTCGAGGATATAAACGCGCAACTTTTGGCAGAATTCTGTTATGATCGAAATGTTGGTAATTTTTAAAAAAATATTTCTTTTAATTTTTTCGAAAAAAAAATTTTTTTTTCGTGAACTATTCATCAGATTGCAACAAAAACTTGTACTAACGTCAATTGTAGTATTTTGCAACATTGTGCAAAATTTTGGCTCTATACGATTTCAATTTCTGGAGATATAAGACAAAATGTGTCAAATTTCCTGGGTCTCTCTCAGTATTTTCATCGATTATTCTATGAACTCTTTGAATTCCACCGAAAACAAATTCAAAGACATAAACATACAGAATCAAGTCATAGTTTAGACGTCGAAAGAAGGACGATGTTGATCGACTTGAAAAGGTACCTATTTCAAGAAATGCAATAATGAAATGCTTAATTTATGGATATAATATTATCTAAGTATTGTTGGGATCGGGCAGTTGGAAAATTTTTTAATAAAAAAATTTGTACCGACGTTAAATCAAGCATTCTACACGAGTGTGCAAAATTTCAGTTCGATACGATCTCAATTCCAGAAGATATTGCTTAAAATTCACATTCCAGCGTGTTTTGACGTTCTATGGTCACAGAAAATCGTCACAAAAATCTATTTACCTCATTTGACGGCTGTTTGTCAAATCAATTAATTCCAATAATTGATGTCAGATTTCCTACATACCAAGTTCAAACACATTTTATTATATGGAAAACACTTATTATGATCACGTTCTACAGGAATTGATACTAAATAGAAGCTAGATGAAGATTATTGTAATGGAAAATTTGTGTTCCAGAATAATATTAAGGTATTCAACATGATACTGCTTTTTTTCTTTACTGGTCAGTACGGGCCACAAGGAAGATGAACATGCGCCCAATAGCTCCTGTCCACAGGGCTTGTTTTCAGTAATTATGTGTGTCATTGATTTATGTTCCTTTGCGTTCCTGGGAGTTCTTCGATTTTAAATCTACTAGGTACCTACAAGCTAGATTCGAGTGATATTAGGCTATTTTTCAATCAAAAAATTGGTTCAAGACCAGTGGACAGGAGCTTTGGCGCACTTGTTCAAACTTTGATTAAGAGTGTCCAATACAGGAGAATGGACAATAGAACAGACCCGCAAAAGCTGCTGACTTCACGTCAGTGCTTGAACCAATTTTTTTCATTAAGTTGGTATATTTAGGGTATACCTTCCGATGATATTGCTTGCTTGCATTCAATGCATAGATTATCTACAAATAAGGGATGGAAACCATTATTTGATGCTATTTGTTGACTGAATAAGTACTGTTATAATCTGATAATTTATGGGAATTGTATGGTACTATCCGTATGTGTTAGTTTTCCGTTGAATTGAGAAGGCGTCTTTGTTATTGATCTTTGTAATATTGAAATATAAATAATTGATTTCATTATTTTCTCCTAACTCATATGTGAATATTATTATTGGAGATAATTTGTTGATGAAATCCATAAACAAAGATAGTTGGTATGACGAACCAATTGTGATAATAAAATTTGCAGAAATTGCAAATTGTTGCATTTTAAAAATCATGATGAATTTCCTTCAAGTGAAGTCTGAAACAATCGAATATTGGTTAAGTTGATTGAGCGAGTCAATTTTCGAAACTTCTCATATTTTTGCGCGTATGTTCTGGGGAACATCGCGTTATAGTTTTGCCCAAATGTGAAATTTAATTCTGTGGTGCCGTCCGGCCGTTGCCACGATAACTTGAGAACGGAAAGAGTTAACAACTTGAAATTTTCAGGGTAGGTGGCGCATCCCAATACGACGGACAAGTTTGTTAATGGGTATAATCGGCCTAATGGTTTCCGAGTAATAATTTTGTTTTCAACCAAAATAAATCCGATCGAATTTAAACTTGGTGAACAGTTGTAGAATATAGACCTAAGCACGTTTGTGAAATTTTGTGAGAATCGTATCGCTAGAAAATTATTAAAAAATTATTAAAACATTTTTTTTGTCACGATAACCTGAGAACGGAAAGAGATAGCGGCTTGAAAATTTCAGGTTAGGTTGTGCATCTGAATGCGACATTTGAGTCTTTTTATGAGCATAATCGTCCATACGGTTTAAGAGTTATAGCCATCTGAAATTTTCTGAAATTTGGTTGTTTTTTGTTCCTCATTAACTCGAAGAATACAAAACCGATTGAATTCAAACATGGTTATTAGTTGTAGAATGCCAACGCAAAAATTCTTGCAGAATTTCGTTAGGATGGTATAACTAGAAAATAAAAAAAAAATAATTAAAAATAATTGAAAAAAAAATCTATATATCATAAACTATACGTCCGGCATGGCTGAAATTTTGGAAGAGCCTTCAGAACCTAACTCTACTGCAGAGTTCCAAGCTTGAACACGATCGGATCTATATTGTTGGAGAACCGAGCAGCCTTTTGTGAGTTGGGTAGCTGGATGCGAATCGTCGTATGATATGTTGTCTATGGTCGTATTTTTGCGAGAACCTATGAATGTCATGATGACATATTTTTGCGCGTATGTTATGGAAAAATCGTGTTATTTCATCACAAATCTATGGGAGATGATAGCCCTACATTACCGGTCAGACCTGGTTTTGAAAGAGATCCTCCTTAGGAGGAGGCAACTAAATATTGAAGGGTTTTCTATGAACAAGAATATCTTTGAGAAATAGAGAAGGCGGTTCTTCTTCAAGAGTTCCATTTGCCTTCAGAGGAGTATATTTGCGAGAGGGGACTTTTGAAAGTTTATGTATTATTTTTAATATGATATCGCTGAAATTTTGCTGAAGGCTTCTGATCTTGTAAGGTGAGTGGCTCATTTGTGGATATTAAATCTCGTGATGTGTAGAGAGGAATTTAAGGCCAGTTTTTCTATCTCTAATGAGAATATATCTTTATGTTTCACCTCATCACCTTTAGATCTATCAATGGACATTTATTGGTTAAGAAAAAGTAATTGGATATTACTGTAATTCAATTGAATTTCATTCAATATGTTAGTAGCTAAACTTATAATTTTCTTTACTTTGATTATTTAAATATGACATTGATTCCAGTAATATTTTTCAAGAATAATTATGTATTCTTCTCCTAAAGAAGAATTGAAGGTAGACAATAATGTGTTAATTTTTTCATCATTGCTTTCTACCCTGACTTCACGAAAAAAAAATGGTTCAAGCACTGACGTGAAGTCAGGAGCTTTTGCGCATATGTTCTATTGTCCATTCTCCTGTATTGGACACTTTTAATCGAATTTATCATGGTGAATTCTATTGTCTATTCTCCTGTATTGGACAGCCTTAATCGAATTCACCATGGTAAATTCGATTAAGAGTGTCTAATACAGGAGAACAGACAATAGAATTCACCATGGTAAATTCGATTAAGAGTGTTCAATACAGGAGAATGGACAATAGAACATCGCGCAAAAGCTCCTGACTTCACGTCAGTGCTTGAACCAATTTTTGAATACGTCACGACTTTCGTATGTCACCAAAATATATTGATTTCCACCAATTTTTCCCTTCAGTCTTTCCTAGTACCCTCGTTTCTCGCAACTTGTATTTTCTATCCCAGATTATAGCTGCTCTGAATGCCGGACAAGTTGACATATAATTCAAGAGGATTTTTCCCGAGGAACTTTTCTAATTCAGAGCCCACTAAAGGAGGAATAATTTCTTAACTATAAATTTCCATTTCCACAATGATGCCGTCTCAACGTACATTGTTCCTGAATACAATAAGAAAAAGTTATGAATAGGTTTTATACCTTTTTTGAAGAAGCTGGCTTCGGATCTGATTTACATATATTACATTGGTTGGGCTCCAGAGAAAATGGCAAGTATTAAAGGATATTCATCATTATAAGAAGGGATATAAAGGAGAATATTCGTTTCGTTATTACCTCAGAGACTTACTCCCGAATGTTGGAGGCTTTTGTTGTATTTATATGAATTCGGGGAATTATTGGATGTTCTTTATTAGACTCGGAACTCTCCATCATGAATTTGTCGAATTATCTTCCTACAATAGCGAATCAATCATGAGGTTCTACATTGTTCAGATGTCGTTTTCTAGCGAAGATATTAAATACCACCTTTGAAAATGTTCCGAAATAGACAAATATTATTTTTCTACGACCGTGCGTTTTAACCCACTTTCCCGCACTCATTTTAGTTCAGAAAGTGTCACTTTCCTGCACTAGTGTGGGAAAACTCACTTTCTCGCACTAGTGCGGGAAAGTAATATATATTATGTCAATTTATCGTTATTGAATGTACATTTCATGGATTTCACCTGTATATTACTATTCAAACTAATATAAGTTTTAAAATTCAATCTAACCCAGACTATTTTTCATTAATTGGAATGAAGAAATTGCGATACTTTTATATACCCTATACATTTTTCATAACAATCAAACTAAGCTGAGTCAAATGGTTTGGTGTGGTAACCAAAGATTTATTATGGCAACCAAGTTGTCATCAAGACGTCAAAGTTTCAAATCGAAGCGTTGTCGAAGTGTCCGATTCTGGCATTTTTCAAATTACTTTCAATAAAAGCCATATTTTAATGGATTCGTCAGACGAAGAGCTCCCAGAAGCAATATTAAAGGCCGCAGATGAGGTAAATTCAGACCTGTTACCAAGTAAATCACGAGAAAGATACGAACAGCAATAAAACCACTTTTTAAACTGGTGTAAGGAAAAAGGAGTGAATAGCTTCAGAGAAGAGGTTTTTTTGGCGTTTTTTTCCGTGCTGAGTAAGGACCTGAAATCCAATACCCTATGGTCGCGTTACTCGATGGTGAAACCAGAACGTTACACAGGTCACAGTTTTAGACGATCCTCGGCAACGTTTCTAGAGGATTCAGGCGAAGGGATAAACAACATAAAACGTCTTGGAGGCTGGAAGTCAACTGCTGTTGCTGAGGGTTATTTGGAGGACTCTGTAGAACAGAAAAAAACCATTTCCAATAAAATTCTTTCTGGTACTGGCAACTTGCAACCGATGCCGTCTCCGTCATCTTCATGCACGTTGCAATCCACGAGTGTTACTCTTAAAAGCCAGTTACCACCAACAAATTACTCTGGACCGGCTATTCTTACGCATTTGCAGAATGCAACAAATTGTGTTTTCAACATTAATATTAATAGTAAATAAATAAATAGTGGATGTTCATGAAATGTTTTGTATGTTGAAATAAAATATGTATTTTCAATGTGCTTTTTGAATCTTTATGCGGTCGTAGAAAAAATATTGTTTTCCTAACTCGTGCGGAAAGTGTCTTTCCCGCACTTGACTGCTTGCCCGAACTCCGCTTCGCGTCGTTCGGGTCAACGGCAGTCGCGTGCGGGAAAGTATCACTTTCCGCACTTGTTAGGAAAATAACTATTTCTTAGTTACATTATTAGTGAGCCCATAGTCTGACATACTTTTTGTGCGTATGTTCTGGGGAACATCGCGTTATCATTTTGCCCAAATGTCAGTCCAAATGCCGGCCGGCCGTGACCGCGATAACTTGAGAACGGAACGAGATAGCGACGTGAAATTTTCAGGTTAGGTTAGCTGAACGGAACGAGATAGCGACGTGAAATTTTCATGTTAGGTGGCGTATCCCAATACGACGGACAAGTTCGTTAATGGGTATAATCGGCCCAATGGTTTCTGAGTAATAATTTTATTTTCAATCAATATAAATCCGATCGAATTGAAACTTGGTGAATAGTTGTAGGATATAAACTTAAGCACGTTTGTGAAATTTTGTGAGATTCGCATGAGGCTTCAGAACCAAACTCTACTTCCAAGTTCCAAATTTGAACATGATCGGATCTATATTGTTGGAAATATGAGCAGCCTTGTGTGAGTTCAGAAGCTGGATGGGTGACCGTTGCCTTGATAACTCTCGAACGAAAGGAGATAGGGACTTGCAATTTTCAGGGTAGGTTGCACATCTGAATGGGAGAGTTAAGTTCGCTGTTGGCCCAACGGCTTCGGAGTTATACTTATCTGGAATATTATTTCCTCGATAACTCAAAAAATATAGACTCGATTGAATTGAAGCTTGCTAACTAGTAAAATATCGACATTAAGATGTGTGTAAAATTTGGTGAGGACCGTACCACTAGAAAATTTTTAAAAAATTACCAAAATATTATGTATTTCTTGAGAACGGAAAGAAGCTGTTTTCAAGATGGATTGCGCATCTGAATGCTGAGTCCGTTAATTAGCATAATCGGCCAAATGCTTTTGGTTTATATCAATCTGAAATTTGGTTATTATTTCTTCAATAACCCAAAAAATAAGATGCCGATTCAATTCAAACATTAGTTCTATACTGCCCAATCAAAATTATTTAAGAAATTTCTTGAGTATCTTATTACTAGAAAATAAAAAAAAAATTTTTTGAATAAAAATTATATATCACAAATCATATGTCCGGCATCGCTGAAATTTTGCGTCATGATGACATATTAAATTATGAAATAAATTTTCGGGTCGATACACAATAAAAAGTGAAGCATGTATCTATGTGAGATGATAGCCCTACATTAGGGTCCTGTAGCGGTCTTTACTTCGAACATCTGAAGTTCCGAATAATCATCGTTTGGATCAGCCAGACCTGGTTTTGAAAGAGACTCTCCTGGCCTTACGAGCAACGAAATTTTCGTTTTTGAAATCAAATATTGAAGGGATTTCTAAGAACAATAGTGAATATCTTTGAAAACTAGCGGAGGCGATTCTTCTTCGAGAGATCCATGCGGCTACAGTGGAGTATATTCATGAGAGGGGACTTTTGAAAGGTAATGTATTATTTTTTACGTATTTTTTGTATCAAAACCTAACTAGACTGCCAAGTTCCAAGTATGAACACGATCTGATCTATATTGTTGGAGACCGGAGCAGCTTGTGTGAGTTCAGTAGCTGAATGGGTAACCGTTGCCTCGATAACTTTTGAAATGAAAAGAAATAGGGACTTTTCAGGCAATTTTCAGGGTAGGTTGCACATCCCAATGAGAGAGTCAATTCGAATTCACCGAGTGTCCAATACAGAAAAATGGACAATATAATTTACCATGGTAAATTCGATTAAGAGTGTCCAATACAGAAGAATGGACGTTAGAACATTCGCGCAAAAGCTCCTGACTTCACGTCAGTGCTTGAGCAAATTTTTTCTTCGTAATTTTTTTTTATTTTAATGTGAATTATGAAATTGCCCTCATCAAATAAAACATTTTATGCGCGGGTGTTCTAGGGAACAGAGGTTTATCATTTTGTCCTAATGTCTGTAATTTTCGAATTTTCCGCCGAAAATAGTCTCTAACGATTAGATTTAACTCACTGATAAAGAATTCGAGGTCAAACTATATTATGTCCAGCTGGCACGATAATTTTGTTAATGTGCATATTCGGTCGAAGGGTTTCGGAGTAGAAATTTGGTTTTCCCAGTAACCACGACCTGCGATCTCGGCCAAAAATTAACACTATCATCACGCACTTAGGTGATACAAAAATGACTATTTTTAGTGATACCATCCTCACGATATTCAGCAAAAAATTGGGTGTTGGCATTCCAGAAGTTATAACCAAGCTTCACTTCGATCGAAACTGTATTTTTTTGAGATATTGAGGAAACAATATTTCAATGGGTATAAATCCGAAACCGTTTGGCGGATTATCCCATTAACGAACAGAACCGTCGTATTCGGATACTCAGTCTACCCTGAAAATTTAAAGCTGCTATCTCTTTCCATTCGGAAGTTATCGTGGCTGGACAGATCCAAATTTGACCTAAAATTTTTCATCAGTGAGTTGAACCTAATAGTTTGAGACAATTTTTTGGCACAAAAATCGAAAATTTGGGTGAATTGATAGTACACCGTTTCCTAGAATATGAGCACAAAACACATTATCAAAAAAAAGTGGAGGAAAATTCTTGCCTTCAAATTAAATGAGGAATGCAACTAAAGCAATGAGTTAACAATTTTTCCTTTAAAATATACTGTGACAAGATTTTACAGACGCCTCGGGCAATACAAAAATATTATTTTCCGTTCAAAATAATGCTGCCCCAATGGCAACTCACGTCTGCAAAATTTCTTCTAAATATCTCCAGCAGTTTGGCAACCATAAATAAATTTCCCCAAACCAAACTTGAACACCCTGTAATTACGTATCGTAATATTCTCAAATATAGTTCATAGAGAAAACTCCTATTATTATTCGAGTTTCCACGGTATCCTGAATTTTCCGCATTGGAAACTCTAAAATCCTAATGATTCCTTGAATTATCATTCGGAAGGAAATATTTACTGAAAAATTCGATAATTACTAAAATTTGGAGAAAATTATAGCACGCTGTTCCCTTCAACATGCGAGCAAAAAGTAAATTCTCCAACCCTGATAACAACAAATATGCAGTCGACATATCAGATTTCTGGCGGATATTCAGAAAAGCAGTAAAAAATACATTTCCCTACCTCGTTCTTGCAGTAGGTGAGTGCATAAGTGAATATTCCTAAAAAGCGCACTGCATGATACAGGGGTTACCAAATGTCCCTACATAAACATTCAATCAGGCGACAGAATCTATAATACCTATAAATACGGTATCAATACGTGAGTCTCGCGGGGATTTAGGGGATATCCAGTGTTTTTATCGCCAAATGTAGCGAAAAAAGTTATTTCATGGTTCCCGTTGATCTGCGTCGTGATAAGCGAAGTCAGTATGTTTTTCTGTTCGAGGGTTGGGTAAGGGAGAGATCCTGACTCATTTTATGATGTTGCGAACTTTGACGGGAATATCTGTTGGATTATCGGGTGTACCTTGGTGATTTTTTATTTAATACTTCACAGGTGAAAGTTTCTTGGTACTCTGATTCGCAAAAATTAAATGTTTACTGATTTTTTCTCAAAAATATCAACTTATTACATTATATGTTAAAAAACTAAGGAATAGTGAATTGTTATTACATTACGAAATCACAAGAAAGGAGGCATCACGCCGATGAGTTTTCAAACAATTTCACATAAACAAGTTGGAAAAGCACTGGAGCTTTGGCGTGCTCGTTAAAATTTATAGCCAGAGCGGTCACCCATCCAGGTACTGAACTTGCCCAAAGCTGCTTAGCTCAGAAAAAAAATATTCCCAACATTTCCAAAAATATAAATCCACCTGTAAAAACAAGCGTCCAAAATAAACTGGTCCGCTTTTTGGCCGAGTATGGTCTCAAATGATTAGTTTCGACTGAAATACATACATTCACTGTTGGGTCTAAAATAAACAGTGGTGTGTCTGTGGTGGCCTAAGGACCCATTCAAATATATACATTTACTGTTGGTTCGAAAATTAACAATACTGAGTCTGCGTTGGCGTAAGGTGCCATTCGAATACATACATTCACTGTCGTTTCGAAAATGTAAGGTCTCTATTCAAATACATACTTTCACTGTTGGGTCGAAAATAAAAAATGCTTTGTTTGTGGTGGTGTAAGGACACAAATCAGATCAATCATACAATAATTTTGCCATGAGATGAAAAACACCCTGTGTATCAGTGGTTTATTTTCATTAGTATATTCCGAGGGTAATTCGCCTATGGAGCAAATCAGTCAAATTGTACGGTTGTGCCATGAGAAACTATCAGTTGACTATTCACAAAAAACATTTACCTATAGAAGTAATTTTAATATCGTTGTAAAATTAGGTTAGGATCGTTTATGACATGCGATTCTCTAATTTATTGCGTTTGATCGTAATCGTGCTGATGGCCGGCTGGACAGAATCAAGTTTGACCTCGGATTGTTCATCAGTGAGTGGTTTTGAGAAAATTCTTGGCAAAAATTCGATTATTACAGACGTTTGGATGAATTGATTGGCACTCTATTTAGGTGAACAGCGCACCAAAAACGAATTTTGCTATTGTTTTGGCGTCTCGACTTGTCAAATTTGACTTCGGTGAGCAACCGAAACGAACGACTGTGTCAGTCACTCTTCGCGAAATCATGTGACGAAACTGGAATCTTTCTTTGAAAAAAAAAACGCCTGTATCGTTGTTTCTTTCGTATTTCCTTTTTTCCTACTCAAATATCATGCGAACGAAACCGGGTCGACCACATGCTTTTCCTCATTTTCGTACCTTTTGGAAAAAGAACTTAACCGAGATATTCATCTCCCTAACCTACTCTGAAAATTTCAACTACCCAGCTCATTCCGTTCGCTCACATTTCGGAATACACTTTATTCTCATAATTCTTCGATTGATTAGATAATGTCATGTCTCAGGAAAATAAGTTGACATTATGACAATTCATACATAGAATAATTATATCATTCTGTGAAAATGTAGAAATACGATTTATTATTGAAATTTTGAAAAATCATATCTCCGAAGGTATTAGCTTGTTAGAGTTAAAAATGATATCATTGGATTCTTATGGTAAAACTGCTTATTGAAAAAAATTCAATTTGGAATTTGTTCTGTAAAAAAAATATATTTTTTGTTACTCCGAAACCATCTGTCCGATTTTGCCCAATAACGAACTTAGCCGAGATATTTATCTCCCAAACATACTCTGAAAATTTCAACTCTCTAACTCATTCCTTTCGAGAGTTATCGTGCCTACGGCCGGTCGGCCGACCGGTCAGAAAGAATTTCGACCACGGATTCTTGATCAGTGAGTCGAACCAAATCGTTTAAGACCATTTTCATCGAAAAATTCGAAAATTACAGACATTTGGGCAAATTGATAAGCACTCAGTTCCGAGGAACTAGAGCGCCAAAAAGAAGATTTGAAGGTTCATGCAGTATTTCGTGAGGGTGTGTGGTGCTTTTTAAAAAAGTCTATTTTTCATTAAGCAGAATTTTTGATTTCTGCAATCTTTACCTTTAAGATCTTCTGTGAGTGTTCTTTATATTGAATCAGTTCAAATGTAGAACGCGAAGGAGCCACAGAGTGGCAAAACAACGTCATTCTTGAATAAAGAATTTCGTGAATATAAAAATAGGAGTCATTACTTATTGAAAATTGTTTCCCATCAAGTAAAGAACGAATCAATCAAATATTTAATTGTTAAAGGATTCCACCATTTTAGCAAGTTTATGATATTCCTTTACATCTAGAATTCCATCAAAGGCTACCTCCCTCCGCCCCTGTTTCATATTCTTATTCAAGTAGTAGTCCGGGCTGTTTTCGGACATAACAGCTGCTGGAAGGATATGGAAGATAGTTTATGCAGATACGCGAGGCATAAATGGCTCTCCCGGCAAAGAAGTCTTAACGCTGCTATATTACGTGTTCGAAATAGATTATGGCTATTGTAGTAATTACAATGTTACCATATGGGCTACTCTGCCTCAACGCCCTACGCTCTATTTATTACTTTATAGATATTCTGTGGCGTCATTATGAATATAATGGCCTAGGTCCTTCTCCATTTCAACTAGGAATTACACCTGCTCTTGTCACTAGAGATTCTATTAAATGGTCTTAAGCGGTCCTTTTGTAAACGATCATCCTCGTAAAGATTGCCTGTTAGGCTATTCCGATAATGGTCATTTCCATAGAAGGAGGAGTAATTTCAATATTGCGGTGAGATTTATTTATTTTGTTCAACTAATATTCAATGGATGAATTGTGTATGGAGCAAGAAATGAATTAATTAATTTGTGAGGCCCTGAGGGGTAATCAGAAATAACATTGACTTACGTAATCAGGCAACAAAAATCGATTTTTTTTTTATAAATACATTGACGTGGCGTCAGGAACATTCGCGTGCCAGTTCATTGAATATACAATGGATACCACCGCTGGAATATAAAAGGTTCTCATCCTGACTTATCCACACTGGTGAATTTAGACTTGAAATGAAAAATACTTACCATATATTTCACAAGTATTCCTTAAATTCATATCATAAAATAAGAAATAAAGATGGCTATCTTTCGTTGTTATTCTTATTTTATCTTATTTCGTGTTTAAACGCTGTCATTGAAAGGTTGATGTTCAACATTCTTATTTAATTTTAATTTGTTTCGGATTTTATTTTATTTGCTGCACCTTTAAATGATTAGATATTCAGCCCTATTCTGTTTTCTTAGTGACATTAACATTGCTGTTCAAGTCAGTTTGCTATCTTCATAAATTTTAACAGTAAGGCTATATTAAGTAGGAATTCTGTTTGGACTGATATAGCAATAATCATTAAAGGATACTTCGGTACCTGAATACATCACTAAATGGTTCCTTTCTGGCTTTTCCCACCTAAACTCTGAAAAATATCTATGAAATAAGCAGTTGAAATTTTCAAGGTATGTTTAGGAAATAAATATCTCGGTTGAGTTCGTTATTGGGCGAAATGCGCTAGATGGTTTCGGAGCAACAAAAACAAAATTTTTTTAGATTACAAATTCCAAATTCTCTTTTTATAAGATGCAGTTTCATTATGAGAATTTATTGATATTATTCTAAACTCTAAAAAGCTAATACTTGCGGAGATATGAATTTTCAATATTAAATCGTAGTTGTATGATTTCATAGAATGCTGTAATCGAAAATTAACGTCCGTATTTGTATCTAAGATCCATGAATTTCATGATCATATTTATTTCTAGTTGTTCGAGAAAACGATACTTCGTTTTCTAGATTGAATGCAAAATGACCGATGAAATAACCTCAAGTATCGTAGAACTGGATAATCCATATGATCATGGAAATATACAGGGTGTCCCACTGTTGCGTCCCATGACTTCACCCAGACGGCACCCACTATTCCTGGAATATGCCTACAATATCCTATTTTCCAATAGATATTGCAATATCCCTGGAATATTCCATGAATATGCCATTATCTTATATCCATAAGGCATATTCCTGGAATATACTCCCACGAATATTCCACAGATATTCTCCTTGAATATGACTGGCATATTCAAACGGCATATCAAACTGAAATTTGAGCATTCGAATATCCTATGAATATTCAAAAAGCATTTTCATTGCACATTTCTCTATAGATACGTAATAATTTTTGTTATATCAATTTGAAACATTTCGTTAGAAAACTAGCTGGGAAAATTCTTAGTTGAAGCTTCGCAGCCAAAAATGGAGCATTTAGTAACGTTTTTTAGACTTTTAATTATGACAATGTATAACAACAAAATACGCCTTTAAATAGGTTAAATTATATGTTTATACGCTATATGTAGGGAACTGCGGCTATATCTACACAGATCTACCTTATTTCAAAATACTCTTTCAAATCTCTTTTGTACATTCACACAACCCGTGTTGGGTTGTGTGAGTCGATGCCTTGAGCGGGAAACGAACCCAGGACCTCCGGTATCCTAGCTAGAACGAAGATAAAATTTAAATTTTATCCGCTGACAGATGTTTTGTGAGCTATGGACGAGGATGACCGTCGGGCGTAGTCGTTCCATCGCCGCGACCTACCATTATTTTTATACTGAGACCATATGAAGACTATATCTTGTCTATAGAAGCTTTATCGTGTTCTGTGGTCATCATCTGACAAATAAATCGTTTTTCTTTGTTTCCATTGTCAAAACAAAAGAATATCAAGTTTGAAATCTGTTTTGTAGTTGGCTGGTCTTTCTCTTTACTTGATATGGACAAACAGTGAATTGGTGAAATTAAGGAATTGTGTTGTTATTTAACAAGTAAGTAGTGCTTTTAGAGGAGTATTATATTTATATAACTCAATTTTTGGTGAATACCATTTATCTGATATATCAACCTTTGGCTAGGTGAAAAGGTATCAAGGGTTTTGCAGAGTACCTATTTACTTGCCGTCCGTGTTTTGTTTTGCTGCATAATGATGAAATCTTTTTTGAGCAAAGTGAAAAGATTGTCCGGCCAAACATTGTTGTTTACTGAAGAGCACAATATTACTGATGATTCGCAAGAATATGACCAGAGGACTGAAGATACTGTAGATAGTTGTTCTACTGAAACTATTCCAGCCTTGACTCTACCAGAAAACCGAAGAATTGGATTCAGTCACGATCTTCAGTTACCGAGTAATGTAGTTGGAAATACTTTTCTCTCAGGACCTAGCCAAAGTAACCACCTGAGTTTTCAGGAAGATATTAAATTGTGGGCTTTACCTATATATTGAGTTTCCCCACTGGTATAAAATCTCTAATTCTCAATTTCTAATGAAATTTATATTTATTTGCTTTTATATCATCAAATAGAAACATTAGATATTTTTCCAGCTAATCAGTCACAACAAGCCTGCTCATCACAGTCTGAAGCAGCATTTGAAGTGGTGCAAAGAAACTAAAATTTAGAAAAGGAAGTGATACAGCAATACAATAATCCAAAACCTCAACTCGGATGCGTCTACCTCCAGAACTTCAACTTCTACTGCAGCAAAACTGAAATGTTTATCCAGTAAAGGTTAGTATACCTCTTATATATTTATGTATTTGTGACTTTGAACCTTATTTTGTTTTTTATAGACTCTACTGAAATTATAAGAATGCTACATAAATTTAATGGAAGGGTCGAGCAAAATACGGAATTGATAACGGCAATGCTGAATTCAAGGAGTGAAAATACTGCCCAAGATATCAATATTCCAAAACCAATGGTAGATATCAATATACCAGAGTAGAAATAGAAAACAAATCATTTTATTCATAGTTGACTAAGCTTGTCCATGTTGGAGGCACTGACACAAAAGATGTTGTCAGAAGACGCATGCCTCAGTTGGTCGATGATGTCATATTGAAGCAGTTAGGCTGGGTTGGAGGGCAAGAAGTTTTCTGTTCTTCACATGGCTACATTAATCAAAGGTAAAAATATAATCCAGTAGTCTATGTTAATTCCATTTTCTCTTTACTAATTTTATATTGGGTTTTTGACACATTTGAGAAACATATTCCCTGTGTTGTCCAACTGTTCTTGAATATATTATTTGTGTTTCGGTATTTCCATAATCTGTATTTAGAACAACTCTGCCATAGGGTTTTTTTCAACTGAATGACAATACCATCTTCACTTTACAAAATACAATTTCTATTCACCAAATGAATCAATATGCATAATTAGCAGAGGAAATATCATTGACATCGAGATAATATATCATGTAATACTTTTTTCAGTGGTATGCGGGAAAAACCCACTTACGAAGCAATGCACTGAAAAGGAAGTAGAAAAAAGGATTGCTATTTTCCTGACTAAAAAGCAACTGAAACTGTGAGTAAATTATTCTATGACGAAGTGTTTTTTCTTATATTTGATGGTTTTAGGAATAAGGATTACAAACAAAATCACCCGGAGGAAGAATTCGTGCTATAAATACATAGTAATATTAATAAGATGTTGTTTTAATTTATTATTTGTTCAATTTATCTAATATTAATTAGATATATTTACTTCAATGTATTTAATGACATCTCCAGAATGCAAATCTTCAGTGAAAAAAATCTGCGGTCTCTGTTAGTTTGTAAGATATAGGCGTGGTTTTTTTCAATAATATCCAATATTCATAACGTAAAAAATAATAATATCTAAGCGACTAAAAAATTTGCGGATTTACCGCAATATATACATATTTTATATATAATATTTTTTTTGTATTTTCTGTGAAAAAATATTTTTGTTTTTTGTAATAAATATTTTCTGATTTAGTTTTGTATTTCTCAAAATAACTAACCTACATTTGACCATATAGTGGAAGTAGAAAAAAAATATATACAGGGTGAGTCTTGTTGTACATTAATGTTAACCATAGATTCTTATCATCAAATGAAACACTTTTTTCATTTACCATTTTTCCCAATTCGGCTAAGGTAAAAAGATACAGGATCTTGAAATTTCGAAAAAAAATCAGTTTCTATTTTGTATAGCTTTGACATTCTTTTTCTGAATTAAAGAATGTTGGTGTTGAAGTTTCCTATAACTATGATACATATTTTCCAGAAAAACACGTCAAAGTTACAATATAAAATGATTATTTTTTGAGATATTACAACAGCCTGTATATTTTTACCTGAGTCAAATTTGGAAAAGATGTTGAATGAAAAAAGTATTCAATTTGATGAGAGGAATTTATGGTTAAATTTAATGTACGGCTCAAAGAATCACCCTGTATAATTTTTTTGATATTTATATTCAAAAAGCATATGCTATACAGTAGAAAAATATATTCCTAGCATATGCCATGAATATCTTTTAGGAGATTAAAACATATTCCCGGGATATCCATAGAATATGCGTATCATATGCTTGGAGGATATGGAATATCCCTGGCATATGCCAATATGCCGTTGGGATATGCATGGCATATTCATGGAACATGATTCATGGTGACCTTGGATATCCATGGAATATGCGTAGCATATGCTTTGGAGGATATGGAATATCCCTGGCATATGCCAATATGCCGGTGGGATATGCATGGCATATTCATGCAATATGTTTGTGCCGTCTGGGCACATGTTGGGAAGCGCTCATTTGTATTTCTAAACAAAGCAGCTCGCTTGTAAAACTGAAATGTTTTGGGTTAACTGGTTTATTTTTGCATGGGTGGTCTCACCCTTGAAATTAATATTTTCCACGAAAAGATAATTGCAAGTAAAATATCTTGTAATTCTTCAACCCTTGTAGAAGTATTTATGACCTATTTCCTGTGAAATATTGATAAAATGCATACAACAACTAACACATTGCCAGAGCTGTGAGTCCTTTGTCTAGATTCTAACCCATACAAAAATCTAGAATTTTCCGATTGATCGCCACTGCTTTGGCTATTCACTAAATCGAGGGCGTAGATTCCGAATCTGTAATTAGTTTTTCCGTATCTCGATTAATTTTGGTAATATGTTGAAAAATCCGACTGATTAGTCCATTTTCCGGAGGTAGAGCCAGAAATTGCGACTTTTTTCGTCATTGCTCCGAAACTAATCGATATACGGAAAATCTAATTACAGATTCGTGATCTTCGTGCCCGATTTAGTGAATAACCAAAGCCGCGTCGACCTAATCGGAAAATTGTAGATTTTTGTATGTGTTGGATACTAGAGAAAACTTTTTGGCGTTTGACGGATTCGCTCATTACCTAATATTTTCCGAACGGATAGAGATACAGGAAAAATAGATAGATAAATCTAAACGTCGTCCACCGACCAATCATCGGGGAAAATTTGGATATCGAGATGTGAAAATCATAGATTTCGGACGGGAAAGAAGAATTTTCCTTCGATTCCGGGTCAAAAATATTTCTAAGTGCCGACCCAAAAAATTTTTTTCATGGTATATCGATACGGAACTCGTGTCTAATTAAATCGAGGTCGCTGATCACGAATATGTAATTAGTTTTTCCGTAAGTGGCGTACTTTGGGAAAATTTTCACTTAAAGTGAAAAAATTGACGAAAATAGGTCAATTTTGGAACTTTCCACCGCCCAAAAAAATCGGAGTAGGGTGTTGCTGATTTTTTACATCATATTTGGATCCTTTATCTATCGAATCATCCGAACAATAAATGTCCAGGTCGTACGCTTCGGAAATTATGGTTTTTTTTCCCGAGGGTCTATTTTTCGGAAAATTCTTTCTGCGCTATTTCCTCGGAAAATTTTTGTAATAAATATCTGATGGTAGATTCGGAATCTACGGCCCCAAATCTATAAGAATAAGTACCCGTTCCATAGTTTTGCGTCAAAAAATTTTTCTCGAAAAATGGGATTTTTTTAAGGCTAATGTATTAAAAAATTGCCAAAATTCGACTGGTCTCCGATTTCGATGCAAATTACGTCATTTACTAATTCGGGACCGTAGATTACGAATATATGATCGGATTTTTCATTAGAGAATTTTCCGCGGAAATACCGCGAAATGAATTTTCCGAAAAACAGACCCTTGGGAAAAAAATCATAATTTCCGAATAGTACGGCCTGGACATTTTCTGTTTGGATTATTCAGTAGATAAAGGATCCATATATGAGGGCAAAAATCAACAACACCTTACTCCGATTTTTTTGGGCGGTGTGAACTTCCAAAATTGACCTATTTTCGTCCATTTTTTCACTCTAAGTGAAAATTTTCCCAAAGTACGCCACTTAGGGAAAAACTAATTGCATATTCGTGATCAGCGACCTCGATTTAACTAGACACGAGCTCCGTATCGATATACCATGAAAAAATTTTTTTGGGTCGGCACTTAGAAATATTTTTGACCCGGAATCGAAGGAAAATTCTTCTTTCCCGTCCGAAATCTATGATTTTCACATCTCGATATGCAAATTTTCGCCGATGATTGGTCGGTGGACGACGTTTAGATTTATCTATCTATTTCCTCTGTATCTCTATCCGTTCGGAAAATATTAGGAAATGAGTAAATCCGTCAAACGCCAAAAAGTTTTCTCTAGTATCTAACCCAGGGGTCACCAATTAGTTTCATTGGAGGTACGTTCACAAAATCTGTATATCTGTCGCGGGTCGTTGATAGCATTATGATGGCATAAGAATTTGACTAGCAGTTAATCTAAATCCAATATCTATAATTAGTAAATAAAACGAAAGGTTATCTGAATTTTTTTAATCAAGAATACATGTTTTCTGGAAAAATGGTCCGCAAAAAAAAGGTTCGCGATCCGCATCCGGACCGCGGTCCGCCATTTGGTGACCCCTGGTCTAGACTATTCGAAGACCCCTAGTCTGTGAAAGTCGGACCGGTTTCCATGTTACAAAACAATGAATGTGGGAGCGAGATAGCCGATAAGGGTTTTGGTTTTTTTTAATAAGTAGCAATTCTGGTTCTGATTAAAAAAAATTGGTAGTGTTGTATCATTTTGAAAAGGGCATGAAATGGACCAGTTTTTGCGATTATTTGTCAATTCAGTCTGATATAATTCTTTTTCACAGCAGTCAGTCAAACTTAAGTTAACGTTTTAACTTCGGCATAAAATACAACAAGTTAGACATTTTTTGAAGGGTTTTGTTCTAGTTGTCGGTGAAGTTATCACTTCATTGTTTAAAGCAACTAATCAGGATAGCCTAGGTAAAAAAAAACATGAGTTTGAAGTAATTTCTAGCAATGCTAGGCGATAAAAGACCGAAAACTGGAGATTTCTAAAAAATACACAAAAGTGGTGATATCTCGAAAACCAGCGGACTTTTACTGAGGTCATGTTGATGCTATCTGATAGACCTAATGCCAATCTATCTCCAGTGTCACTTTCGCGTGGTATTTTTGGGACACCCTGTATACTAATACTTAATCAAATTGGATCCAAAATATCTCTATTAAAAAAACTGGAATATTGACTAAGTTTAAATTGATATAATCAAGGGCGTAGCCAGGGGGGGGGGGGGGTTTGGGGGTTCAAACCCCCCCCGAAATATTATTTTCCTCTTAAAAAATTTTTTTGCTGCATAAAGTGACCCTTATACCCCCCCCCCCCCCCCCCGAAATAAATTCCTATTTCAAACCCCCCCCCCCCCCCGAAATTAATTCCTGGCTACGCCCTTGGATATAATATAATTTTCAGAGTAGATTTGAGGAATGAATATCTCGGATATGTTCGTTATTGGGTAGAACCGGTCTGGTGATTAATCTTTTTTGCCACTCTTGTTTATTCATAACCTTTTTTAAATAATTTTTATGATGCAGTTCTATCGTAAGAATCCATTGATATCATTCCCAACTCTGAGAAACCAATACTTTCGGAGATGATCTGTCAAAGTTTGAACAAGAGAGCCAAAGCTCCTATTCACAGGGCTTTTCCACTTGTTTTTCTTTCCGGAATGTCTACGAGCAACACTGCGACTCCTCCCTTTCTTCTCAATAATTAAATGACTGTGTTGAGGTACATGTCATCGAGAATACAACTTCCCATACCTTGAGCATGAGGGTGTGAAAATGTTCAACTTTCACAACACTCGGGTAGTAGCACCTGCTTGAAACTTCCTTTTAACGTCCTAATTCAGATTTTTAAGTTTAAGTTCGAGAAAGCCCTTTCTGTACCGGAAATTTGATTTTGAGTTCTGATTAGCATACCGTGACTCGAGCAGCTTGTAGGTACTATTCAAAAAAAAGGTAGGTGAAAGTTTATCGTTTTAAGTTTATGGTAACAGTATATAAATATCATTAACTTTTTAAAAATGGTTTGATCTACAAGTGAGTGGTATTAGTATTTCTTCATGTACTAATATACTAACTGACAAAGAAACTGCAACACCCAGGAGCAATTTAAATTTTAAATTTTTTTTCTGTGAAACATAGATAGTACAGCAAGGAGTAAATGATTGAAATTTGGAGAAAAAAATCGTGAAGGTTTTTTCATGTAAACATTTTTTGTTACTTACATATTGTTGTCGTTTTTTTGCGAATTTTTTAAATTTTACAACAAACCAGCTGTTCGAGGGGATCCAAAGTCGATGTTTAGTTGTTGTTAAAATGCCTAGAGCACGTGTACGCGGAATTTATCGCCAGCTAAGTGAATTTGAAAGAGGTCGAATTATTGGTCTACGGGAGGTGGGGTTGTCATTTCGAGAAATCGCTAACCGTACGAACAGAAATCCAACTACTGTTATGAGATGTTGTCAAGCGTGGTTTGATAATGCCCAAAAGCGAAGAAGAGTAGGCACCGGACGTCGAAGGGGCACAAATGAAGTTCAAGATCGACGTCTAAGACTTATGGCTCTTAGAGACCGATTTGCGACAACTCGATCTTTGGCTGATGAGTGGTTAGGAGAACAAGGCCAACCTGTAACTGTCCGAACGGTTTACGCCGAATTAGGTCTTTTGGACTGCAGCATTATGAACCCCATCTTGTGTCACCTCTGACGGTTGAGGATCGCCGGCAACGATAATAGTGGTGCAGAGAACGTAAACATTAGAATGTGGAATGGCGTCAGGTCGTCTTTTCTGATAAATCTCTGATATACTGATACTGATATATAGAATTTTTTTTTATTTCCAATGATTTATTAAAAATTTTCTACAGATGCTATCCTAACCAAATTTCGTAAACATTTTTGCGGTGGCATTCTACAACTAAGAACCATGATTGAATTCAATCGGTTCAGTATTTTTCGAGTTAATGAGGAACAAAAAACCACCAAATTTCAGAAAATTTCAGATGGCTATAACTCTAAAACCGTTTGGCCGATTATGCTCATAAATAAACTCAAATGTCGCATTCAGATGCACAACCTAACCTGAAATTTTCAAGCCGCTACCTCTTTCCGTTCTCACGTTATCGTGACAACAAAAATATTTTTTAATAATTTTTTAATCATTTCCTAGCGATACGATTCTCACAAAATTTCACAAACGTGCTTAGGTTTATATTCTACAACTATTCACCAAGTTTCAATTCGATCAGATCTATATTGGTTGAAAACAAAATTATTACTCGGAAACCACTAGGCCGATTATGCGCATTAACGAACTTGTCCGTCGTATTGAGATACGCCACCTACCCTGAAAATTTCAAGTCGCTAGCTCTTTCCGTTCTCAAGTTATCGTGGCAACGGCCGGCCGGACGGCCGGCCAGACAGAATCAAATTTGACCTCGAATCCTTCATTGGGGTGTCGAACCAAATCGTTTGAGACCATTTTCGTAAAAAAATTCGAAAGTTACAGACATTTGGGCAAAATGATAACGCGATGTTCCCCAGAACATGTACGCGCAAAAAATCAAATATCCTATCATAACAAAAGAACTGTCATTGATAGAACAGAATCGATGGCGTCATTACCAAGAACAGTCAACACGATATGAAGAAGTAGTTTTGAGTTGATCGAAGATATGAAGGATGAAAAGTACAAATTTTACTACTGTTTTTGGCATTATTCGTTTCATACAAAAGTAGAAGGGTATATCTCTGAAGGCAGCGGAGATTTCATTCAGGGATATCGAAATTGGGACACCCTGTAGATATGTCAGAAAATTATTGATTAGTACATTCTAGAATCAGAACGGTGGGTACATAAGAAAACAATGGAAAATAAGCTGAACTCACGAGGAAAATTATTTCGAATCTCCTTCCTCAGGAGTACGTATCTACAAGAAATCTGCAGAGAATCCATGCAGATTGGCGTCAATTATTCCAATCCCGAGATTGATGTCTAAGAATAATAGAATACATAATGACCATGGGCATAATAAAAGGAAATCTCTCAAGTAATAAATGTTCAACACAAATTCCATATTATTAGTCGCGAGATAGGTTATATCTCGAATATAATCCAGGCATAATGTGTACAATCAATCTCATTACATTATTTTTTAAATTATATCACATTATTATATTCAAAAGGTCTTGGATCCATGATAATAATTCGAAATTAACTCGGGATGTTTCCATGGCACACTCCTCTTGTGCTCATGCTGATTTTACGTGAACGATTGGCTAGATAGATAGAGAACATTCAATACTGAAAGTATTGTTGATCAATGGAGACTTTTACTCCTAGATTCTGGAATTATTATTCTGCTACTTCACTGCGAAGGTTTATCGGAAATAGCCATCTTCCGTACGCTCTCCAGAGATTGTTAAAAACTTTAAAAGGAAGCGAAACTCAAATATCATCTGATATTGACCTTCCCACCTCAATATTTTGATCGATAGTTAGAATGGGTTAGAAAACTGATGATTATTTTGAAAACTTTCATAACTTAGGAAGGTATCAAGCTACAGAAATGAGACATGTAATATATCTCTGTTCGGAAATACTGAATTTAACTGTTCATATATACAGGCTGAGTCTTCAAGTTTTTCTCTTTTTTTCCTTTGAGCTAAGCTTTGGACAAGTTCAGTACCATTCTGACTATAAATTTGAACAAGCACTTCAAAACAGATTGACCTCACGTCAGTTCCTTGGATTTTTTTGTTAAGTTTGACAATCTATAGGCTCAAGTGCGATTGGCTCAGTGGTAGAGTAATTGACTTGGGAGCGGAAGCCCCAAGTTCAATTCCGAGGCTAGGAAAGAAATTTTCTAGTCACGGTAATCGCCACCATTCGCTGTTGGGTCAAAAATTAACAGTGCTGTGCCTAAGGTGGCGTAAGGACACAGTAACAAAGCCTACACAGAACACAACTGGTTCTCCTAACTCAGGGCAAGCTCTTAGAGCTTATGAGGGGTCTCCTTGTGGAAGACCCAGGAGGATCAGTATAATAATAATAATAATAATAATAATAATAAGCGTGAAATGGATTTGTTTGCACGCATTTACTCTGAAAAAATCTGTATAACATAGAAATATTTGGATTAGGCACCCAGGATAAAATCTTGTTAATATCCCATTCACTAGTTCGAGAACATAACGAAATTTTTATATACCTGCAAGATAATGTATTCCAGTATTTTGGAATGGAGATAAGTCATATTTTCAAATTCTAATTAATAATATGAAGTGAGAATAAAAAAAGGGTAATTTGCCCGAATGAGAGGAAACACCTTTCGTGGGCTTCCCTAAGAGGGTCCGCACTTTCAAGAGCGCGGAGAACTTTATACCTTGGATACAGGATCCCCAGTTCGAACATTACATCCTTGTAAATCAACAAGCCCAGAGCGTGAAGAAATCATTGGCAGAAATAGAAAAAATTAAGAAAGAGAGAGAGAAAATAAAATACAGCGACATGCAGCTGATGAATCATTGAGAAAAGATTATGATGACTTGAAAAGAGATTATGATGATTCGAAAAGAACTTTGCCTGAAATGGAAAAAATACTTGGCCTTCATCAGTACTCTGTAGCTTCTCAACAAATTCAACTAAACAATAATTTCGAAGTTATTCTTTAATGGACACATTTCGTTTTATTATAAGAATCCATTGATCATTCCCAACTCTGAGACACCAATACTTTCGGAGATATGATTTGTCAAAGTTTCAACAATAGCGCTAAAGATGCTGTCCACAGGGCTTTCCCACTTTTTTTTATTTGCCACAAATTCGCTTCAATTCGTCTGAGATATCTCAATCCAGTTTTCCCCCTGAAGTCGTTGTAGCGCACCTCTCTGCTCTCCACATTAACTCCGCACCAGGTGGAGATGGTATACCTGCTAGACTGCTCAAGGAATGTGCTGTTCCTCTTTCTTATCCTCTTTCCTTGATATATGAACGCTCATTTGAAACATCATGTCTACCTTCTGCTTGGAGAAGTGCACTGGTGACACCAATATTCAAGAAGGGAGACAAACGTAATCCTGCTAACTATCGTCCAATCAGCCTGATCCCGATAGTGGCTAAAGTTTGTGAGAAGATTATTTCAGCCAATGTTCTTGATTTCGCACTCGAAAACCACCTTATTCCGGACGGTCAGCACGGCTTTCTTCCTGGACGATCAGTTATCACTAATCTCCTTGAGTGCATCAACTCTTGGTCAAAATCTCTAGATGAGGGCTGTCCTGTTGATGTGGTTTATTTGGATTTTTCCCGAGCGTTTGATCACGTCTCGCACAAGCTTCACCTTCAAAAGCTCAATCATCTCGGAATACGTGGCCGCCTCCTTTCGTCGATCGAGGCATTTCTCACCGATCGAACCTTCCAGGTTCGTGTTGATAGGTCACTGTCGTCGGCAAGACCTGTTGAAAGTGGTGTTCCCCAGGGATCTGTCCTGGGCCCACTGCTCTTTCTTCTGTACATCTCTGATTTACCAAAGAATCTAAGGTCTCAGTGTTCTCAATTTGCCGATGATACCAAATTGTTTGGGAACCCCAATGTCGCAGCGCATCATATCCAGGAAGATTTAGACACATTAAACCATTGGTGCAGGCAGTGGCAGTTGCCTCTCAATTATGAAAAGTGTGTTGTTCTGCACATGGGTGCTCGCAATCCTCGTCGGCAGTACTTTCTGAATAGCATTCCTATCGCTACTTGTAGTAGTCACTGCGACCTTGCAGTGATTGTGACGGAGAACCTGGTCTGGTCCGACCACATTCTTTATACAGTGAATAAGGCCGAACGATCCCTATTCCTCATTCAAAAGGCTTTCGGTAGGAGTGAACCTTCCACATGTGCAGCTCTCTACAGGTTATATGTACGTCCCCTGTTGGAGTTTGCAGGCCCTATGTGGAGTCCAGTACTGGCTCGTGACTTAACCCTGCTTGAAAGTGTTCAGCGGCGGGCAACTCGTCTGCCCTACGGAGTATTGCGTCCTGGTTATGAGGAGAGGCTAAGAATAATGAATATGCCCACATTTGAAGATAGGAGAGTTCGGGGTGATCTCATCATCGCGTATCGCGCACTTCATGGACTGTTCGGAATCGATCTTGCCTATCTTTTCGAGTTGAATCCAGACGCTCGTCTTCGCGGTCATGCCTACAAGCTGAAGAAGGATAGCTTCCGGACACCACTGAGTCAAAATTTCATAACTAACCGCGTTTTCAGCATGTGGAACAGTTTACCACCTTCAGTTGTGGGTACGGCGACCGTGAATGCCTTTAAAAATGCTTACGATTTGTGGTCTTGTCGCGAGTGAGTGCCACTACTAGACATTTTGTTTTTGTTTTCTTGTTTTATTTTTTGTTTTTTTGTCATTAGAAATGCACTTTGTTTTACGTTTATACATATTTATGTATTGATTTTGTGAGTTTATAGGATCTGCCTCTACTCTTAACTTTCTTATAATAATAATAATAATAATAATAAATCCAACTATCGTACGTTCATTCGCTAATTCTTTGAAACATGTTATCAGGAACAATCATGTGTGTTATTACAAATATCGAATACAAAATTTGAATTTAGTGTATGGAAAAAATCCTACCCAAGTGTAATAACCGATGAAAAAGACATAAACCGGAGGAATTATGTATCTGCCGGAGGTTTAACATTACGCCCCATTTCGGCAATCATTCCGAGGCATTATAAAAGTCATAATTTAATTTTACGATTGTAATGGGATCCCGACAGATCGTAATTTCCATATCTCGAACGTTTTCCTTATGCAGTACCCCCGGACCTCCCCCACATAGATAAATTAGAATTAGGCAAGGCGTATCAAGGTAATATTGTAAATCTTGCTCTAATTCGAACGCCAAGCTGAACTAAGAAGTAGAATCAGCATAAATTTAATAATTGCTCAGCTCCTTTTGGGGAGAAATATTACTTCGGTCTTGGATTGTGGATTTCGAGAGAAGGTGAATGGTGTTTACACGTGATTATGTCTAATTCGTATTTTTGTACAGCACTCTATTCTGTTAAATCCTCCTCTTATTACACCACCGGTCATTCGATTCAGCCGCAAAAAAGTTTCTGGATGTGCAAAAATATAAGATTCAAAATAAATGATCGCGATTCATTATTTTTCATTCCGTAATTATATTAATGAATCATATCTCCAAATGTATTGGTTTCTCAGAGTTGGGAATGATATCAATGGATTCTTATGGTGGAACTGCATCAGAAAAGAAATCAAATATCAATTGACCAAAATTCCAATTTTGTTTTCAATGAAGATATTCTGAACCCAATTTGATTAACTTATCAGTATATATTTCCATCGTCATATGGATTATCCAAGGGCATTATAATTCAACAATAGCTGACTTTATTTCATTGCTCATTTTGCATTAAATCATACTTTATTTCTAGAAGAACTATAAATAAATATGGCATATTTCTCCAAGATGACAAACATGTCTGAACACAGATCATGAAATTCATGGATATTAGATACGAAAGTATTAACTTGTTAGAGTTTAAAATTATATCAATAGATGCTCATGAGGAATCAAAGAAATAAATTGAATTTGAAATTTGTAATGTAAAGTTCATTTTTTTTTCGTTACTCCGAAACCATCTAGCCGATTTTGCCCAATAACGAACGTAGCCGAGATATTTAACTCCCAAACCTACTCTGAAAATTTCAACTGCCTAGCTCATTCCGTTCGAGAGTTATCGTGTTAACGGACCGAACCGGCTGGGCAGAATCGCTTTGGACCTTGGATTCTTGTTCAGTGAGTCGAACCAAATCTTTTAAGACCATTTTCATCCAAAAATTCGAAAATTACAGACATTTGGGCAAATTGATAAGCACTCTGTTCCGAGGAACAAGAGTGCAAAAATGGTCTGAAACGATTAAGTTCGACTCCCTCATGAAGAATTCGAGGTCGAATTCGATTCTGTCCGGCCGGTCAGCCGTTGCCACGATAAATTTGGAGTGCAAACAGATAGCGACTTGCAATTTTCAGGCTAGATTGCGCTTCCCAATGCGGTGGTTCAGTTCTTTAATTGGTATAGTCGGCCAAATGGTTTCGGAGTTCTCCATCTGAAATATTTTTTCCGCAATACCCCAAAAAATATAGATCCCATCGAATTGGAAATTTCTGCAAAATTTGTTGGGGATCAATAAAAAAAAATTCCTTCTTCACAAACTATATGTCAGATTCTGCCGATATTCCACACAAACCACCATTTAATAATCGAACACTGGATTTCAGGTCGATCTTCAGCTCAGAATTATAGAAAATTTTCACTTATGAAATTTTAAATAATGTAAATCTCAGAAGTGCCATAATTCCTGATGTACAGCCAAAGTAGCTTCATTGCCTGCCACTTCGAATCGCCGCTGCAACGGCGATATGTGACGTAACAGAAAATGCGCGAAAAAGCTCCTGAGTTCACGTCAGTGCTTCTTAAGATTTGTTTTTTGGTGGAAATTTTGTACCAAATATTTCGTTGTATGTTCGAGAAATAATTTTGTTACGTTCACCATAAATAATAAATAAATGTAGGTAATCTTCATTCATATCATTTAAACCTTTGGCTAGTAAAAATATCAATAGAAAAATTATATCAACACATATATAACAAATAATTTCCACTACGGTCATAGAGTTTCGAATGAAGGGGAGAACATAAATAAAAAATGATACCTAAACCTTTATTTCAGAATATCTCAAGAATGTTACAATTAAGGTATAGGGAACTCTTGCATTTTTTTTTGTTCTTAATTGAAATGTGTGGATAAAACATGTTTGCAACTTTGACAGTTTCATTTGAACCTCCTGAATATCAAAACCTAGTGTTATCTACAAAATAACATTAAATACCTTATACCTTATAAACAATTTCATAAAACAGATCTGGAGTTGAGCTTTGCGCTCTCGAGAAAGACACAGTTTCATACAATCCAATATAATTCTTTTCAAAACAAGGGTGAATAACTGGAAAACTACTCAGGATGACTGAAGATTCTACATAAATAAGACGTAGATTTTAAAGAAAGAAGGTTCATCTGCATAATGTCTTTGTACTGAATTTGTAACAGATCCAATATAGTTCTCGTCTTGAACTTCACATGGGTACTCCCAGTTGGACACCCTGTATTGCATTAATAAAATAAAACAAAATAAGGTTTTCCAGGTTTACCATGATGGTATCTAAGTAAACTATGAATTCGTTGCTGTAACTTTTATATCCCATTAATATTGTTTCAGGCAACTGAAAAAAATCAATAGAAGTCGTTAAAAAACTAATCGAAATCTGATATGCATCGAAATGTGACGTTCTTTCGATATTCAATAAATTTGCTTATTAATTGATTTGGATGCTTATGTTGATCAATTTCCAGAATAAGTCCATTTGAAATTTTGATTTCTTGATTCAACGTATCTTTAGTAACCTTAAATTAGAGCAGAGTATACGGTGTACAAATCAGTGAAAATTATTTTGATCATTCAATGAGCGCTAAAGTTTGGAAGTAAATATTTTCAAACTCGTAAATTTTCATCCTGAAAATATTTTTCTGTATGGCGGCAACGTAATGGAAACGTTTAAGCGTTTGCTCTAAGGGATGCCATAAAACTGGAAGAATCTATAACATTTTATATACCTGTATCTGAGCGCAAACAGAAATAGAATTGTTATCGAGAGTCGTCAGAAGCGTCGTAAATAGGGCGATTTGGAGCGAATCTTCGAATCAAGTTTTATTGGCCGAAAAGCCAAAGATATGTGTTTCTTTTTTCTGCCGTAACGCGCTCTCCACGACTGATAGTTTTGTCGCAGCCACTCAGGGTTGGAACTAGGTTTTCGTGTTGTGGCCACTCATGTCGCTATTATTATGAGCATCTATGCATTATACCGGGTGTCCCACCACAGACGTGGAGCTCGTTTTGAGGGAGTAAATGAAGATATTTTGAGAATATTTTTTTGTGATGTGTGTAGGGTGTTCAAAAGCACAATTTAAGATTATTTTCCTATATACAGGGTTTTCGAAAACAAAGATATGGACCAAAGTTAGATTTTTTTGAATGAAACACCCTGTATTTGACGTCAAAAATGGAATGACAAACTCGAATTATGATGAGTTTCTTCCATTAAGCCATTAATGAAGAAACCAGTTATGCCAGCGATACGGACAGTAGTTTTTCGAGTAGACTTCTTGGCTACTCCTATACAGGAAAAAAAATTACTTCTGGAATATACAGAGTGATCATAATTAATTTTCAAACATCATCTACAAATAATGGTCAAAACCTATATTATTTCAAATGGCACACCCGGTATTTCTATATCTTGTTGAACGTAGAACTTAATTTCGAAACTATCTTCATAAGGTTTTCCTACAACTAAACCTTATAGTTTCTCAGCAATTTTCGACCAATGTTTATAGTTGATGTTTGACAATTTATCTTGATCACTCTTTTAGGTTGCTTTAATAATGGGCATTATAGGTGCTTGTCGTGCTGCAGAATTGCACTTTATGCATATTACAGATTTGGAAAACCATGGATTATTTTGTGATTTGCTTCTGCGTAAGAAACATGAGATATTTGTCAGAAGCAATCAATTGAACAATGTTGCCTAACAAACAACAACGAAACAACATCAACGAAGAAACAACTATATCTACATTGTTCAATTGATTGCTTCTGACAAATATCTTGTGTGTCTTACGCAGAAGCAAATCTCAAAATAATTAATTTTTATTTTATAGATATTTTTCAGAGTTTGGGAGAGAAAATCCAGAAAAAACCTTTCAATAAACATTGACTGTTACGGGAAATTTTCATACCATAGTTGAAAAACATCTAAGTCTTCGTCCAACTGATATATCGCAAACGATATTATTCCTTAAATTTACAAATGGAAAATATAACTCCCAATGAATTGGCATGAATAAATTTGGAGCAATGGGGAAAGACAATGCTACATTTTTTAAATTACCAGACTGTAATTTATATACAGGGCATTTTTTTCGTCGCTCGTGGGTAACTTTATTAGTAAATGCTGGAGGGGATATAACGGCACTGAAACCCCATGACGATTTGCGATAAACTACTGTGGCTAGGGGTACATTGATGATTCCGAAAAGAATAAGACAGATACTGCAAATAAAATATACAGTACAATAACACCTCAACCAATGAGTACATCGGCAACATATATGGAACAAACACAAAAAGAAACAATAAACTTGCATAATTCAGTCGCACATATTCAGTTTACAGGTTGTTCGAGCTTTACAGATAATTTTATTAATAAACAAAATGAATAAATTTACTAAAATTTTCATAACATTGTAATACGTAATTATAAAGATTTTTCAATAAAGTTCTTTCTCTGTACTTGTATCTTAGTATTTATTGTTATAGTCCTAGATCTTCTTCTTCTTCATCTTATGTTAAGCCTAGATAAAGTATAGTATTCAACTAGCGGCAATGGTCATAACTGGCTTGATGAATGACAGCACTGGCCTCGCTGCAAACTTCATCTGCGTGAGTTATGACTTACAGTACCGGTCGTTAAATAATATATACTGACTGGCAAAGAAACTGCAACACCCAGAAGGAACTGTTTAAATTTTAATTTTTTTTTGGAAAAAATGGATAGTATAGCAAAGAATAAATGATTGAAATTTGAAGAAAATAAAACGAAGGGTTTACAATTTTTTTTAATAAATTTGTCAATAATGTATTTGTCCACCGCGATTATCTATACACTCCCCAACTCTTCATGGCATTGATGCAATAAGATGGTCAATTTCTCTATTTCTTCTTGAGGGATACTATCACAAGCTACCTGTAGTTCATGTCTCAGAGCCGCCAAAGTCCGTGGGGACTGGGGTAAATTTCCAAGCGTTTTACCCATGATGTCTCAAACATGCTCTATGGGCGAAAGATCGGGGGATCTGAGAGGCCATGGCAAAAGATTCACATGGGTCGCTTCAAAAAAGTTTAATCTAACTCTGGCAACATGAGGTCGAGCATTGTCTTGCTGAAATATTGGATTCTCGAGTCGGTCAACGTAAGGGAGAACATATGGCTCCACTGTTTCTTGAAGGTAACGCAGCGCTGTTATGTTACCTCGAATAAAAACTAAAGGTGACCTACTTGCATGTGCAATAGCATTCCATACCATAACGCCTACTGTCCGCTTAATATCAAACTGAGGTTCACCTCTTTCTCCCCGACGTCGTCTAAACCTTTTTCGGCCATCATGTGCACCCAAGAAGAATCGAGATTCATCAGAAAAGACGACCTGGTGCCATTCCACGTTCCAATGTTGATGTTCTCTGTACCACTGTAATCGTTGCCGGCGATGCTCAACCGTCAGTGGTATCACAAGATGGGGTCGATAATGCTGCAGTCCAAAACTCCTTATCCGGCGGTAAACCATTCGTACAGTTACAGGATGGCCTTGTTCTCCAAACCACTACTCATCAACCAAAGATTTAGTTGTCGCAAATCAGTCTCTAATAGCCATAAGTCTTAGACGTCGATCTTGATCTTCATTGGTGCCCCTTCGACGTCCGGTGCCTACTCTTCTTCGATTTTGGGCATTATCAAACCACGCTTGACAACATCTCATAACAGTAGTTGAATTTCTGTTCCTACGGTTAGCGATTTCTCGAAATGACAACCCCTGCCTGCACGTGCTCTAGGCATTTAACAACAACTAAACATCGACTTCGAATCTCCTCGTACAGGTGGTTTGTTGTAAATTTAAAAAAACTTGCAAAAAATGACTACAATATGTAAGTAACAGAAAATGTTTACATGAAAAAACCTTCACGATATTTTTCTCCAAATTTTAATCATTTACTCCTTGCTATACTATCTATGTTTTACCAAAAAAAATTGCAGTTTCTTTGTCAGTTAGTATACTATTATGCGTTATATCTAAATCCCACGAGAATATGGTAGGGGTTAGTCCAATCCTGCATAATATTCAACAAAATCGATCGCCCCCTAAGGCAATATGCCACGATTCATCTAGCTCGATATATGTCGGCAGAATAAAATGTTTGATGGCTTACAACCAATCAGTATTTAGAGACGTTCGGAACATATCGATGATATTTTATATTTCCTCCGGAGGGAAAGAGCGGAAATGCCAATTGTACTCTCCATAAAACATCGCAAATATTTGCGGCATGAATGGACGTAGCCCGGAATGTGTATTATGTAGGGTAGTTTCTTTTATTTGCTTCAGTCTATACGATATTCGGTATTGGGAGTATTGAAACGAGCTCCGGGATTCCGCTGAATATCTGATTCCGATGAAGAATTCGATTTGTATTGCAGCATTTCGAAAAAAAATCCCCCTCGAACGTTATCGGAGGATTGAGCGGAACTAGGAACGAATAATTAATTCCTCGTTTTCAATAAGTCGATTATTGAAATTTGTAACGATTTTAATTACAATAGGATTCAACATATCTTCAAACGTTCCAAACATACAGGGTGGCCAACTGAAAACGAAAATATGCCAGTTTCAGGAACTGCGTCAATATGTTTTAAAATGGAAAACTCCAGAAATTTCACTACTTTCCCTGAGCGTTAGAATCCCGAATCAAGCTGTAAACCACGTTACCATGCCTTATTCTCGTCCGCCAACAATTTCATAGATAATTTATATGCGGGAGTGTATTAGCACATTGTGAAATCTTTAAACACTTTTTACCTGAGCCGAATCCTGAAAAATGGTAAATGATAAAAGTGTTTCATTTGATGAGAGGAATCTTTGGTTGAAATTAATGCAGTGGTCAAAGACTCACCCTGTATTGAATTATTTTCATCGATTTTCAATTTTGTTTTTTAAATTTTCCAATAATACGATCCTCACGAAATTCTACAAACATTTTTGCCTAGGTATTCAACAACTAATTACCATTTTTGAATAGGGTCGGATTCGTTTTTTGGCGCTCTTGTTCCTTGGAACAGAGTGCTTATCAATTTGCCCAAATGTCTGTAATTTTCGAATTTTTGGATGAAAATGGTATTAAACGATTTGGTTCGACTCACTGATCAAGGATCCGTGGTCAAAATCGATTCTGTCCGGCTGGTCCGGCCGTAGACACGATAACTCTCGAACGGAATGAGCTAGACATTGGAGTAGGTTTGGAAGATAAATATCTCGGTTGAGTTCGTTTTGAGCAAAATCGGGCCAGATGGGAGTAACGATAGCATATTTACATCATTGAAGGATTGTGTGATGCAAGCGTGATTATGTTTGAATTCTTGGTCATCGAGTAATTTAAAAGTTGAAATTATCAGTGTTTAAAATTAAAAATAATATGTACTTGTACACATATTTTTTTATATGAGCGTAATAAATATAGCTTTACAAAATTATTCATTATTGTATACCATTTCGTTTATATATTATAATATACAGGGTGTCCCAAAAATACCACGCGAAAGTGACACTGGAGATAGATTGGCATTAGGTCTATCAGATAGCATCAACATGACCTCAGTAAAAGTCCGCTGGTTTTCGAGATATCACCACTTTTGTGTATTTTTTAAAAATCTTCAGTTTTCGGTCTTTTATCGCCTAGCATTGCTAGAAATTACTTCAAACTCATGTATTTTTTTTACCTAGGCTATCCTGAATAGTTGCTTAAAACAATGAAGTAATAACTTCACCGACAACTAGAACAAAATCCTTCAAAAAATGTCTAATTTGTTGTATTTTATGCCGAAGTTAAAACGTTAACTTAAGTTTGACTGACTGCTGTGAAAAAAAATTATATCAGACTGAATTGACAAATAATCGCAAAAACTGGTCCATTTCATGCCCTTTTCAAAATGATACAACACTACCAATTTTTTTAAATCAGAACCAGAATTGCTACTTATCGGCTATCTCTCTCCCACATTCATTGTTTTGTAACATGGAAACCGGTCCGACTTTCACAGACTAGGGGTCTTCGAATAGTCTAGACCAGGGGTCACCAAATGGCGGACCGCGATCCGGATGCGGATCGCGAACCTTTTTTTTGCGGACCATTTTTCCAGAAAACATGTATTCTTGATTAAAAAAATTCAGATAACTTTTCGTTTTATTTACTAATTATAGATATTGGATTTAGATTAACTGCTAGTCAAATTCTTATGCCATCATAATGCTATCAACGACCCGCGACAGATATACAGATTTTGTGAACGGACCTCCAATGAAACTAATTGGTGACCCCTGGGTTAGATACTAGAGAATACTTTTTGGCGTTTGACGGATTTACTCATTTCCTAATATTTTCCGAACGGATAGGAAAAAGATACATAAATCCAAACGTCGTCCACCGACCAATCATCGGGGAAAATTTGGATATCGAGATGTGAAAATCATAGATTTCGGACGGGAAAGAAGAATTTTCCTTCGATTCCGGGTCAAAAATATTTCTAAGTGCCAACCCAAAAAATTTTTTTCATGGTATATCGATACGGAGCTCGTGTCTAGTTAAATCGAGGTCGCTGATCACGAATATGCAATTAGTTTTTCCCTAAGTGGCGTACTTTGGGAAAATTTTCACTTAGAGTGAAAAAATGGACGAAAATAGGTCAATTTTGGAAGTTCACACCGCCCAAAAAAATCGGAGTAAGGTGTTGTTGATTTTTGCCCTCATATATGGATCCTTTATCTACTGAATAATCCAAACAGAAAATGTCCAGGCCGTACTATTCGGAAATTATGATTTTTTTCCCAAGGGTCTGTTTTTCGGAAAATTCATTTCGCGGTATTTCCGCGGAAAATTTTCTAATGAAAAATCCGATCATATATTCGTAATCTACGTTCCCGAATTAGTAAATGACGTAATCTGCATCGAAATCGGAGACCGGTCGAATTTTGACAATTTTTTAATACATTAGCCTTAAAAAAATCCCATTTTTCGAGAAAATTTTTTTGACGCAAAACTATGAAACGGGTACTTATTCTTATAGATTCGGGGCCGTAGATTCCGAATCTACCATCAGATATTTATTACAAAAATTTTCCGAGGATATATCGCGGAAAGAATTTTCCGAAAAATAGTTCCTCGGGAAAAAAAATCATAATTTCCGGGGCGTACGACCTGGACATTTATTGTTCAGATGATTCGATAGATAAAGGATCCAAATATGACGTAAAAATTCAGCAACACCCTACTCCGATTTTTTTGGGCGGTGGAAAGTTCCAAAATTGACCTATTTTCGTCAATTTTTTCACTTTAAGTGAAAATTTTCCCAAAGTACGCCACTTAGGGAAAAACTAATTACATATTCGTGATCAGCGACCTCGATTTAATTAGACACGAGCTCCGTATCGATATACCATGTAAAAAATTTTTAGGGTCGGCACTTAGAAATATTTTTGACCCGGAATCGAAGGAAAATTCTTCTTTCCCGTCCGAAATCTATGATTTTCACATCTCGATATCCAAATTTTCCCCTATGATTGGTCGGTGGACGACGTTTAGATTTATGTATCTTTTTTTTCTGTATCTCTATCCGTTCGGAAAATATTAGGTAATGAACGAATCCGTCAAACGCCAAAAAGTTTTCTCTAGTACCTATCCAACACATACAAAAATCTACAATTTTCCGATTAGGTCGACGCGGCTTTGGTTATTCACTAAATCGGGTACGCAGATCACGAATCTGTAATTAGATTTTCCGTATCTCGATTAGTTTCGGAGCAATGACGAAGAAAGTCGCAATTTCTGGCTCTACCTCCGGAAAATGGACTAATCAGTCGGATTTTTCGCCATATTACCAAAATTAATCGAGATACGGAAAAACTAATTACAGATTCGGAATCTAAGCCCTCGATTTAGAGAATAGCCAAAGCCGTGGTGATCTAATCGGAAAATTCTAGATTTTTGTATTGGTTAGAATCTAGACAAAGGACTCACAGCTCTGGCAATGTGTTAGTTGTTGTATGCATTTTATCAATATTTCACAGGAAATAGGTCATAAATACTTCTACAAGGGTTGAAGTATTACAAGATATTTTACTTGCAATTATCTTTCCGTGGAAACAATTAATTTCAAGGGTGAGACCACCCATGCAAAAATAAACCAGTTAACCCAAAACATTTAAGTTTTACAAGCGAGCTGCTTTGTTTAGAAATACAAATGAGCGCTTCCCAACATGTGAAGTCATGGGACGCAACAGTGGTGATATCTCGAAAACCAGCGGACTTTTACTGAGGTCATGTTGATGCTATCTGATAGACTTAATGCCAATCTATCTCCAGTGTCACTTTCGCGTGGTATTTTTGGGACACCCTGTATATCATCGTTATTCAGCATTGAGCGAGACGAGACGAGACAACTGATAACGAGTCTTGAACGAGACTTAATTTTTTGGGAATTGGCGAGACCGAGACGAGATTTTTTTATACTCTCGCCTACTCTCGTCTCGTGTGAAGCCCTAAATTCGAGTTTAAATCTCCCTATACACCATAATACCAGTGCATTATAAATATTTCATAATTTTACATTGTTCCTACTAGAAGTAGGTATTTCACAGTTCGGTTATGGCTGAACTCATAACCAGCTCAATGTTTCAATGCATCGCTAATCAAAAAGACGGCTCATTCACAAAGCAAAGAAGGAGGCGGCGAAACGATTTCACATAGCGACATTTTCAACGCGTTCCCTGCATAAAAAACGTATCATTCTACCTTTGATATAACCGTTTTCAAAGCTCGCACGTGCAAATCGCGGTGGCTTTGCCCTCCAAGACAAACAGAGCTTTCATACATTGCTAAATACCACAACACCTTCAAATAGTCATGTACAACACTAAGACAGTGGACATCAAAGCTTCAAATATGCCGAGCGGTCAGTTTCCCTTGACAAAGAGCCGCCTTTGACACTCTAGACAACTCCTGGACTTCGCAACGACTTTAATTAATGCCCTTCGTTGGAATTTCCTCCAAGATAACTTTGAGTCGCCCTCCTTGCAAGCAGATATTGCCTCGTTTGTTTACATTCTAATTTTAAGGGTGTAATTTCAGATTTATGCTGACCACGTAGCCAATAGATGGCGGCAGACTGCATTAGGTTCGACTGGACTGACATTCCGAAATATGCAATATTCAAAATATATTCATGACTTGGTTTCTACATTAGTTTGATAGTTTCAACACTAAAGAGTTTGCTTTGATATTTAGATTTACTATATACATTTGGGGAAAGAATGTTTTACTCCAATTGGAAAAGATAATACAAATATCATAATATTAATCAAGAATAACGTCGGTTATTGTCCACATTTGTATCAGTAATGTACTAAAATGGCATCTAAATGAAATTTGAAGTGTTTAACGCTCAAGGAAAGATTAAAATTAATTTCTGAGGTAGAAAGGCACGGAAAAAAGAAAGGCATTGCACAACAATTTGGGATTCCTGCAAACACGTTATCAACCATTTTGAAAAACAATGGCAAAATTTTAGAACAAGGTCACTATGAATTCAACTCCAAACGAAAAAGGCTTACTTGAGCAATGCTTAAGTGGGTTTCTACCGAACGTGCCAAAAATCTTCCTCTCTCGAGAACCTTAATCAAATAGAAAGCTAATATAGTATAAAGAATTTGGCGTTGCTTTGGGCAACGAACATTTTTCAGCTAGTGTAGGGTGGCTAGATAAATTTTAAAAAATTGGTTCAAGCCCTGTGGACAGGAGCTTTTTGGCGCTCTTGTTCAAAGAGACCAATTATATCTCCGAAAGTATTGGTTTCTCAGATTTGGGAATTATATCGAATAATTTAATCGAATTTACCATGGTAAATTCGATTAAGGGTGTCCAATACAGAAGAATGGACAATAGAGCATACGCGCAAAAGCTTCTGACTTCACGTCATTGCTTGAACCAATTTTTTTTTTCGTGATTTTTTTGAAATTTTCTAGGGGTACGGTTCTTACAAAATTTTAAACACGTTTTTATGATGATTTTCTACTACTAGTTACCAAGCTTCAATTCGATCGAATATTTATTTTTTGAGTTATCAAGGAAATAATATTCCAGGTGGGTATAACTCGGAAACTGTTTGACCGATTATGCCCAAAAACGAACTCAACACTCCCTTTCGGATACGCAACCTACCCTGAAAATTGCAAGTCCCTAACTCCTTTCGTTCGAAAGTTATCGAGGCAACGGTCACCCATCTACTGAACTCACACATGAATGCTCGAATCTCCAACAATATTCAACTGATCGTGTTAAAACTTGAAACTTGGCAGTAGAGTTAGGTTATGAAGGCTCTTGCTAAATTTCAGCAATTTCAAACGAATAGTTACTGATATATAGAATTTTTTTTTTCAATTTTCAATGATTTTTTAAAAAATTTTTTACAAATACTATCCTCACGAAATTTTGCAAGAATTTTTGCATTGGCATTCTACAACTAACTACCATGTTTGAATTCAATCGGTTTAGTATTTTTCGAGTTAATGAGGAACAAAAAACAACCAAATTTCAGATGGCTATATCTCTAAAACCGTTTGGCCGATTATGCTCATAAACAAACTTAAATGTCGCGTTCTGGTGCACATCCTAACCTGAAAACTTCAAGCCGCTATCTCTTTCCGTTCTCAAATTGTTGTACAAATTGTTGTACAAATTGTATGTTAAATAAATAAATAAATAAATAAATAATTTTAATAATTTTTTTAAAATTTTCTAGCAATACGATTCGCACAGAATTTCACGAACGTGCCTAGGTTCGTATTCTACAACTATACACCAAGTTTCAATTCGATCGAATTTATATTGGTTGAAAACAAAATTATTACTCGGAAACCACTGGGCCGATTATGCCCATTAACGAACTTGTCCGTCGTATTGAGATGCGCCACCCACCCTGAAAATTTCAAGTCGCTAGCTCTTTTCGTTCTCAAGTTATCGTGGCAACTGCCGGACGGACGGCCGGACGGCCAGACGGACAGAATCAAATTTGACCTCGAATTCTTCATTGGGGAGTCGAACTAAATCGTTTGAGACCATTTTCGTCAAAAAATTCGAAAGTTACAGACATTTAGGCAAAACTATAACGCGATGTTCCCCAGAACATACGCGCAAAAACACACTATCATAGGGAATTTGACTATTATACGTTCGTCAACCTGTGAAATTATTATCATGTCACATATTTGGGCATTTTTTATGCAGAAAACGCGTTGTTTTGTTGGATTATCAGAGAAAACAAATCAACAAATATTATAATATCTTGCACTAAACCTCCTAAAACGATTGAATAAAATATGCCGAATATATGACATATAACTATACAATTGCAGATTCCGTAGTTTTGACAAACGTACAAAAGTCAATTCCCCTAGGATATTGTATTTTCGTTCATAACATCAACATTAATATAATGTGTTATATGTTCGGGACCAGTCAGAAATTCTTAAACTTGAAAATTATGTTCTTTTTGACTTTGAATCATATCAATAAGGGCCAACAAAATGTCAAATATTTTGAAACCGAAACTAGTAGTGGCAACATTGAATTGGAGTATTGGAATCCTCTGTTGATAATGGACTGGCCAAACCCATATTTCTTCAATTTTCTTGTCAGTAAATTTCTCTTGATTGTTTCGAACGCTTGTTTTGAATCCAAAAACACAACGCCAATCATATAAACCTCACTCAACCCATTTATCCAATTGTGTAAGACGCTATGAACTGCAATTCCATATGAATTTCTATCACGGAATCCAGCTTGTAAATTACTCAGAATGGAATTTATTTCACGGTATTCCTCCATTTGGTCCTTCGCAAAAGTTTCAAGAAGCCTCTAGTACGGTGGGACGATATTGATCGGTCTGAATTCTTCGGGTTTTATAGCTATAGCTATAATTTATAAAATTGAGAATTTTATCTCCTATTGTTCCGCACGTATTTTTCAGTATACTTGTAGTAATACCATCTCTTTATGTGTCATTAACAATTTTCCTGAGATCCAGGATTTCTATGCTGTCGACATTTAGACTATTATTTGTAGTTGATATTTGAAATTTAATTATGATCACTCTATATATTCCAGAGGTAATTTTTTTTCTGTTTTTTTTTTGGTAGCCAATATATCTATTCGTAAAAATACTGTCTGAACGCTGGCGTAACTGGTTTCTTCATAAATTGCTATTTAAAAAATTGGTTCAAGCACTGACGTGAAGTCAGGCTCTTTTGCGCATATGTTCTATTGTTCATTCTCCTGTATTGGACACACTTAATCGAATTTACCATGGTGAATTCACCATGGTACATATGCGCAAAAGCTCCTGATTTTGACCAATTTTTTCTCGTAATTTATTAAAAATTTTCTAGGGTTACGGTTCTCACAAAATTTTACACACGCCTTCATCTCGATATTCTACAACTAGCTACCAAGCTTCAATTCGATCGAGTCTATATTTTTTGAGTTATGGAGAAATAATATTTGTGGTGGGTATAACTCCGAAACCGATGGACCGATTATGCCCAAAAACGGACATAACTCTCCAATTGGGCTGTGAAACCTACCCTGAAAATCGATGACCACCAGGTTCATTATCAATTTCGTCTCCAATTTCAACAAGCAAGCAACGAACTTCTACCAGGTGATTATTCAGAACTTCAGATGTTCGAAGACCGCTACAGGACCCTAATGTAGGGCTATCATCTCCCATAGATACGTGCTTCACTATCTATTATGAATCGACCCGAAAATTTATTTTATATTTCGATATGTCATCATGACATTCATGATTTTGAAGGTTCTCGCAAAATTTCAGCGATGCGATGTCGGACTACTGCTTCCTGATATATTATACATTTATTTTCAATGATATTTTAACAATTTTCTAGTATACGATCTTCACGAAATTCTGTGAACAGTATTATGTTTGAATTGAATCGGCATCGTATTTTTTGGGTTATTGAAGAAATAATAACCAAATTTCAGATTGATATAACTCCAAAACCATTGTGCTAATTGATGAGCTCAAATGTCGCATTCAGATGCGCAATCTACCCTTAAAACTCGCAAGTCGCTATTTCTTTCCGTTCTCAAGGTATCGTGAGATACATAATATTTTTTCGTGATTTTTTTAAAATTTGCTAGTTGTACGGTCCTCCCAAAATTTTACACACGTCTTCATGTTGATATTCTACCACTAGTTACCAAGCTTCAATTCGATCGAGTCTATATTTTTTGAGTTATTGAGGAAATAATATTCTAGATGGGTATAACTACGAAACCGTTGGGCCGATTTTATGGCCAACAGCGAACTCAACTCTCCCATTCAGTGGTGCAACCTACCCTGAAAATTGCAAGTCTCTATCTTATTTCGTTAAAGAGTTATCGAGGCAACGGTCACCCATCCAGCTACTGAATTCACACAAGGCAGCTCGGATCTCCAACAATATAGATCCGATCGTGTTCAAACTTGGAACTTGGTGGTAGAGTTAGGTTCTGAAGGCTCTCGCAAAATTTCAGCCATGTCAGATGAATAGTTTCTGATATATAGAATTTTTTCAATGATATTTAATGATTTTTGGAAAATTTTCTAGTGATACGATCCTCACGAAATTTCTCAAAAATTCTAGAGCTGGCGTTTTACAACTAATAACCATGTTTGAATTGGATCGATTTTGTATTTTTCGAGTTATTGAGGAAATAACAACAAAATTCCAGATGGGTGTAACTCCAAAACCGTTTGGCCCATTATGTCCATAAATAAGCTCAAATGTCAGATCAGATGCACAACCTAACCTGGAAAAACCTGAAAATTTCAAGCCGCTGCCTTTTTCTGTTCTGAGGTTATCGTGACTTAAAAAAAATTTTAAATAATTTTTTAAAAATTTTTTAGCGATACGATTCTCACAAAGTTTCACAAACGTTCTTAGGTTTATATTTCACAACTATTCACCAAGTTTCAATTCGATCGGATTAATATTGGTTGAAAACAAAATTATTACTCGGAAACTTGTCCGTCGTATTGAGATGCGCCATCTATCCTGAAAATTTCAACTCGCTAGCTCTTTTCGTTCTCAAATTATCGTGGCAGCGGCTGGCCGGACGGTTGGACAGAATCAAATTTGACCCCGAATTCTTCATCGGGTAGTCGAACCCAATCGTTTGAGACCATTTTCGGCAAAACATTCGAAAATTACAGACATTTGGGCAAAATGATAACGCGATGTCCCCCCGAATATACACGCAAAAATCATATTTTCAATATTTCGCCATTTTCTCGTAAATGGTGCTTCTAAGTTATAAAGTGATCTGAAGAAACTCATTATAATTTGAGCTTGCCACTCCATTTTTGAAGTCAAATACAGTGTGTTACATTTGAAAAAATATAACTTTGACCTATATCTTTGTTTTCGAACACCCTGTATATACGAAAATAATTTTAAATTGTGCTTTTTAACACCCTACATACATCACAAAAAACTATTGGCCAAATATCTTCATTTACTCCCTCAAAACGAGCACCACGTCTGTGGTGGGCCACCCGGTATATACTTCGTCGAAAATAACAGACTTTTGAACAAGTTGATAGGCACTCTGTTCAGGGAAATAAGCGCACCAAAAGATAATAGTGGAGTGAAAAATTATTGAATGAATTTGCTGTGAAGATAGAAAAGAATTCCAATTATCGTGCTCAGTGAAAAAGAAAGAATCTTCCTCATATCATTCAGTTCTTTTGTCAATCATCATATAGAAGTCACATAAAAGTGAATAGCTTTGAAGCTCTGATATTTCAGCTTATACGAATCCCGGGAAAAGAGCAATCGACTCTGAAAAACGCACATTTATACGTTCCCATAAAAACAATATTGCATAAGGATCGTGAAAAGAACACACAGTATTATGATATATCATAAAAAGCCGGGGAGCCTAAATATTAGGGGTGGATTTCTGGACAAATCTGAGGGTGTATAAATAGTTTTTTCTCCATTTTTTCTCAGGGGGTGATTTCCAGAGATTATATTATCTCAGACATTTCGCGCTCTCATATTTCAATTGTTCAGGCTCGCCCCCAGTGTTATCTCTCCTGAAAATGTACGAGGCTGGAGATTTCGGGAATAAATCACTATGACGAAGGATTTTTTTCTATTGTTGATGGCTTGACTGATGGACGAGATACATATCGATGATTTTATCAAATATGATTTTTGGTTCGTGGAAATGAATGAATAAATCGAAGCTACTGATAAATTTCAGTGAACATCTATGAATATTTCGCTCCATAGTTCCATAAAAGATCTTCGAGATTAATTGTTTTTGGGAAATTATACGATTCTGAATAACATGCGGCGTAGTCTACAAGATGGCAGTACTGAAGCAGTTTTCATTTCTCTATTATATTGTTTTTACACGCATGTTGAATAGTGTGCTTTCATTTTACCAAAATATCTGTAATTTCTCAAACGATTAATTTCGATGGTCTCGCCGAGGGTAGATTTTGATTACGTCAGCCGTCATAGCAACGATTGAACTTATCAGAAGCGTTTCACCCCATTTGAATTTACTTCCTGATATTACGATTTTTAATTCCGGAATATTCAAATTTTATGAATTTTAAAAGTGGATGAGGGCATACATGATGATCTGATATTGATGTAGATTCAGAAAAACCTTAACATATGGTAATCATTAAAGGATACTGTGGGAGGTATACTCATTATTAAAAGGTTTCTTGCTGGGTTTCCTCTCACAAATTCTGAAAAATATCTATTAAATAAAAATTAATTATTTTGTGATTTGCTTCTGCGTAAGAAACACAAGATATTTGTCAGAAGCAATCAATTGAACAATGTTGCCTAACAAACAACAACGAAACAACATCAACGAAGAAACAACTATATCGTAACGTTTCGGAGTCTATATCAGACTCCTTCGTCAGACGCTTAATGAAAATCTTTAGAATTATTTTGTTGATAGTTATTGTGAAATTCAAGAATTGTCACATCAAGAGAATAATTCGAGCAGCAAACTTGCAATTGGTGATTTTTGATGCGAAGTCGAACGAATTTCATAATGCAGCTTGAATTGATGTAATTAGAAATATCTGTGTTCATGTAATTTTTATAAAAGAAGAGCCATTGGTTTAAAATATGATTTTAAGTCGATATTCAATACAGCTATCGAGGGTCGAGACGAGGTAAATATGGTACTTATGGACTGATTTTAAAGAATTGCGAACCATATAATTAGGTTTAATTGAAAGCTGAACCAAATTTGTATTCAGATATAATATAGGGTACCCAAGATTCAAGGATTCGCCGAAATCGGAAATATTCCATATAGTAGAAATCGGAAATATTCCATATAGTAAGAAACAATGAAAAAGCGTAAGTAACCGAATATCTTTAAGAATTTTCAAGATTATCAAAATTTCTCACAATACGAAAAAAGCATTTTGAAAATTCTCAAATATCAGGTTAAGAGGAGATTGGAAAGCAGTTTATTAGATGCATTTATAGCGATATTTAAAATTTCGTGAGTCGAAGAGAATATTATCTCTCAACCATACTCTAATAATTTCAACTGCATAGCTCATTCTGTTCGGGAGTTATTGTAGAAACTAAATTTAAAATTAAAAAAAAAAAAATTTTATACGTTATTGCAACCCGATCAGAACATAACTTCGCATGCATATAGAAGTCATAATTCTACAATTTGATGCTAAATTTCAGATAGATCGAGTGATCGGTTTCGGAAATATTCATAAAAATTTTTTTTACTAAAAAGGGCCATAACTCCGAAACCGCTTTGTGGATTTCGCTCGTTGACGAAATTGTCCGAGATATTTACGCTAAAAACTCCTTTCGTTCGAGAGTTATCGTGCCTACGGCCGGCCGGACCGGCCGGACAGAATTGATTTCGACCACGAATTATTGATCGGTGAGTCGAACCAAATAGCTTAAGACCATTTTCAGTCGAAAATTACAGACATTTGGGCAAATTGATAAGCACTCTGTTCCGAGGAACAAGAGCGCCAACAGGGCTCCACACAACAGAAAGCGTGAAATCGGACGATCATATTCCAGCGTCGAGCGAGAAAAACAAAAATTCTACAGATTTTCCGCATTATTCACCATCAATCGTAATATTTTCCACGTCGATCCAATTATTCAGAAAAAAAAATAGGGTCGTGTTAATATTAAGCCAATAAAACCTAGTAAAATTATTTATCATTCCATTCAACCGTAAATTCGTTCGACAAATATTTGCCAATAAAATTCTACCGAGGTAAATATCACAAAACAATGGCCACGTAAAATAAACCGTTGTAAATATTTAACCTGAATTATCTAAATTACCGAAACAATACGAAACGGAAGTCATCACAGCCTTGGAAAATATTTCGGGGAGATGAAGAGATGATAACTAACCGACCAATTAGAATCAGTCGGTTTTCGCTGTTGGCCCTCCTGCTCCGATGATTCGCCAGATAAAAGTCGTTTTACATGCTGATATTTAAATTGCGTGGAAATAAAAATGGTAATGGAACTTTATTCAGTGCCAATGGCATCTAATTTGAAAACTGAAACTAAACATGTAATTAGAGCTCTCTGAATTGAGGATATAAGTGGTACATGACACGGTGTCAGCTAGATTAATGATTTAATTTTTTTTTATGAATGGTATCTTGAAGTCAGATCAGACATAAAATTCTTGTTCGAAATGCTCAACAGTAAATTTGATTTGAACTTTCAAGGATACATTCTCAGGTTGAATTGAAAAGAATTCGTTGAACTCAATGATTGTAAGTAGTTTTCGAAAAAATGTATGAATCTTTTTGCGCGTATGTTCTGGGGAACATCGCGTTATCATTTTGCCCAAATGTCTGTAATTTTCGAATTGTTTGCTGAGAATGGTCTCAAACGACTAAGTTCAACTCACTGATGAAGAATTCGAGGTCAAATTTGATTCTGTCCGGCCGGCCAGCCGTTGCCATGATAACCTGAGAACGGAAAGAGATAGCAACTTGAAATTTTCAGGGTAGGTGGAACATCTCAATAGGACGGACAAATTCGTTAATGGGCATAATCGGCCCAATGGTTTCCGAGTAATAATTTTGTCTACAACCAATACTGATCCGATCGAATTGAAACTTGGTGAGTGGTTGTAGAATACAAACCTAAGGAAGTTTGTGAAATTTTATGTGAATCGTATCGCTAGAAATTTTTGAAAAAATTATTGACAAATATTATTTATGTCCCGATAACCTAAGAACGGAAAGAGATAGCGACTTGAAATTTTCAGGTTATGTTGTACCTCTGGATTTGACATTTGAGTTTGTTCATAGGGATAATCGGCAAAACAGTTTCGAAGTTATACGTATATGAAATTTGGATGTTATTTCCTCAATAATCAAAAATTCGAAACTGATCCAATTCAAACATGGTTATTAGTTGTATGATGCCAACGCTAAACTTCTTGAGAAATTTCGTGAGGATCATATGGCTAGAAAATTTTTAAAAAATCATTGAAAATCTTAAAAAGAAATTCTATATATCAGAAACTATCCGTCCGACATCGTTCAAATTTTGCGGGAGCTTTTAGAACCTAACTCTACGACTAGGATTCAAGTTTGAACACGAATGGATCAATATTGTTGGAGATCCGAACAGCCTTGTGTGAGTTCAGTAGAATATGAACCTAAGGACGTTTGTGGAATTTTGTGAACATCGTATCGCTATAAAATTTTTAAAAAATTATGAAATAATATTATTTACGTCACGATAACCTAAGAACGGAAAGAGATAGCGACTTGAAATTTTTAGGTTAGGTTGAGAATCTCAATACGCCAATTGAGTTTGTTCATAGACATAATCGGCAGAAAGGTTTCGGAGTTATTCCTATCTGAAATTAGGTTGTTATTTCCTCAATAACTCGAAAAATACAAAACCGATCCAATTCAAACATGGTTATTAGTTGTAGAATGGCAACTCGAAAATTCTTGCGAAATTTTGTGAGGATCATATAACTAGAAAATTTTTAAAAAATTATAGAAAATGCTCTAAAAAAATTCTATATATCAGAAACTATTCGTTTGATATCGCTGAAATTTTGCGAGAGCCTTCAGAACCTAACTCTACTACCAAGTTCCAAGTTTGAACATGATCGGATCTATATTGTTGGAGATCCGAGCAGCCTTGTGTGAGATCAGTAGCTGGATGAGTGAGCGTTGCCTCGACAACTCTCGAACGAAAATAGATAGGGACTTGCAATTTTCAGGATAGGTTGCACATCTAAATGGGAGAGTTAAGTTCGGAGTTATACCCATCTGGAATATTATTTCCTCGATAACTCAAAAAATATAGACTTCATCGAATTGAAGCTTGGTAACTAGTTGTAGAATATCGGCATGAAGATGTGTGTAAAATTTTGTGAGGACCGTTCCAGTAGAAAATTTTTAAAAAATTACGAAGAAAAATTGGTTCAATCACTGACGTGAAGTCAGAAGCTTTTGAGCGTATGTTCTATTGTCCATTCTCCTGTATTGGACACACTTAATTGAATTTACCATGGTTAATTCTATTGTCTGTTCTCCTGTATTGGATACTCTTAATCGAATTTACCTTGGTAAATTCGATTGAGAGTGTCCCCTACAACAATATACAATATACATCATAGAAGACGTCGATCATCGTCCTGAAAAGTACTCGGTCGTTCCGTCAAAAATAATTCATAAATGATATATTCTCTGTGAGCCATCATAGAAGACATCGAACGTCGTCCTGAAACGTAATCGCTCGTTCCGTTTCCGCAATTTTAAAAATGGAGGTATCGAATGTGATAGCAGCATGGAATTAATTAACCACAATTATTTCAACGCAAGAGCGAATGGTAGTAAAAACCATAGCCACTGACACCACTACCTGTATCATTTTACTTCCATGGCCAGTTGCGACCTGCCTACTACATCTTGAGAGCACAACTATAATTTTGCGATTCAGAAAGTGCGATATAGAAATTCCTCCATACGTAATTAATTATTATGATCCTACGTTGCAATCAAGTTTCTCAAATACATCTTTTAGATGGAAATGGACTTGGAAAGAGCAGCTTTTACGTATACCTAGTATAGCCATTATTAATATTGCAACTCTCAAGTTTCTTTCGAGAGATATCGTGTTTACGGACGCACAAAATCGAATTTGACTACGGATTCGTATTCACCATGGTAAAACGAATCTTTGGAGACCATTCTCTGCCAAATTTTTTGGCATTTTTGGACGAGGAAACAGCAAGGGAAATGTCTATAATTTTATAATTTTTTGCTGAAAATGGCCTCAAACGATTCCTGGAGGTTTTACTAACTGATGAATAATTCGAGGTCAAAATCGATTATTGCCACGATAACAAGAGAATGCAATATTATTTCAGGATAGGTTGCCCCATCGAATGCGATGATTAAGCTCGTTATTCGGCATAATCAGCTTAACGAATTCGGACTAAAACCCATCTCTAGTTTTGTTGTTATATCCTCAATAAATAAAAAAAACCCACCGAATTGAAACTTGGTAGTAAGTTGTAGAATCCAACCCACAAATTTTAGCAAAATTTCGTGAGTATCTGATAACTAAAAAAACATAAGGATTTGTTTGAAAAAAAGTAAAATTCGACTTGAAAAATTTTTTATTCCAGAAAATTTGAGTTTGAATTTAAAACTTAATGGGAATAATCAGCCCAATGGTTTCCGAGTAATAATTTTGTTTTCAACCAATACAAATCCGATCAAATTGAAACTTGGCGAATAGTTGTAGAATATAAACCTATGCACGTATTTAAATTCTCGTGAGAATCGTATTACTAGAAAATTTAAAAAAAATTATTAAAAAATAATTTTTTTGTCGATAACATGAGAACGGAAAGAGATAGCGACTTGAAATTTCCAGGTAAGGTTGTGCATTTGAGTGTGTCTATAGGTATAATCGGCCGAACAGTTTTGGATGTATACCCATCTGAAATTTGGTTGTTATTTCCTCAATAACTCGAAAAATATAAAACTGATTAGATTCAAGCATGGTTGTTAGTTGAAGAATGCCAACGCGAAATTTTCTTAAAATTAATTGAGAATTATTGCAAAAATTCTATATATCAGTAACTATTCTTCCGACATCGCTGAAATTTTGCGAGAGTCTTCAGAACTTAACTCTACTGCCAAGTTCCAAGTTTGAACACGATCGGATATACAGGGTGAGTCTTTGACCACTACATTAATTTTAACCAAAGGTTCCTCTCATCTAACGAAACACTTTTTTCATTTGCCATTTTCCCAGATTCGGCTCAGGTAAAAAGTTACAAGCGTTTAAAGATTTCACAATGTGCTAATATAATCCCGCATATAAATTATCTATGACATTGTTGGCGGACGAGAATAAGGCATGGTAACGTGGTTTACAGCTTGATTCGGGATTCCAACGCTCAGGGACGGATCCATAAAAGTAGTGAAATTTCTGGAGTTTTCCATTTTAAAACATTCAATGAAGAATATCTCGAAAACGATGCGTGTAAGGAGAAATGATGAGGAATAATATAATGTTCTAAAACGATGGAATATTCTTGAAATGACTCAAGAAAAACTTTATATGCTTTCTTTATGCTAATTTCGTTTAGTTTTATAAATCCACGAGTCTAATCGGTCTAATAGTTTCGGAGTAACGAAAAAAATATTTTTTTTTACATTACATCTTTTGAATTCAAATCTTTTTTAAGATTCAGTTTCATCATCAGAATTCATTGTTATTATTTTCAACTCTAGCAAGCTAATACTTTCGGAGATATGATGTTTCAAAGTTTCGATAATAGATACATGGTAAGTTCTATGTATTCACAGAATGTAAACACAGAATCTGTCTGTGATCACTATTCATAAATGTTATCTTTTCTAGCTATAAGAGATTGTCAAATTGAAGTTGTTATTTTCTCTTGGAATGCAAGTATTCGATTCTTGAATTTGTGAATATGTACGAGACTGTTTTGATGTAGTTTATGGAGCCAATAGGAAAGAACAACATAAAGGAATCATCAAAAGAAATTACTGCTCGTTGACCACTGAGGTTAATATTACCTTTTACTTCCTTAAGTAGTGGGACATGTTCCTATATACAGTATTTTCATAATGTTGCTAGCAAAAAAATACTGGAATATGGATCTACATTTGTGTATCAATCATTTTTTCTTGAGTTAAGGTTCATAATACAGAAAAGAATGTGTTAGTGGTATGAACTATTGAATTTCAAATTATGAAAAGAGGATAGTATTTTATTAATATAATTTGAACTATGAAAATAATTTGTTCGTAATCCACTACCTACTCAAAAATCAGGAATAAATGGACAATCTGCTATGGTTGTCTCCAGCCTTGCTCTAGACATATCGATGTTACTTTTCTTAGGTATTTCGAGTTGTGAAAACTATGCACCAAGTGCAAGTTGCAACAACCCATTCCACGAGGTTCAATCATTGCAGATTGCTCATTTAATCTTGATAAATAAATTTAATGACAATTTTTTAAGCATTAAGGCATTGAAGAATTGTTGATTGCTCTTTTTTTTATAAGATAAGTTTTGAAGCATTTTTTTTTGAACGACACTTTTTTAAAATTTATTTCTTTCATGATGCATTTATATCATAGGAATACATTGATAGAATTCCCAACTCTGAGAAACCAATACTTTCGGAGATATAATTTGTCTCTTTGAACAAGAGCGCCGAAAAACATCCTGTCCACAGGGCATGAACCACTTTTTATATTGAAATATTTCAAGCTGCGTGTATCAGTTGTATTCAAGTAGTATTAACGACGAGATTTAAATACGACAATCTGATCAAAAGATGGGAGGAAGAATACCATTCAGATCGTATTCAAGAATAATATCGATCAGAACTGAGACTTCCATCTTGAGTGGCAATAGCTGAAGCGAGAAAAGCATACCTTGGTTCTTGCATCTGATAAAGCCAACATTAAGTGCATATTATGTACAGTAACCTGGAATTACCTTTCCAACGCTATTGGCTGCTACGACAATTATTGTACTGCATTCAGGCCACTCCCACCTCTCATTTTTACAGTCGGTCAGGTCTAGAAACAGGTGCATCAATCGGTCCGAGGCCGCAAGTTTCACCTGACTCACTGTGACTAAACGTACATATGTTAATTTTTGGAATGACCAACCGAGCGCAATTATATTCAATTTTCTGATTATTCACACCCAGAGGTTCTTACCCCAGACGACGGTGTTGACTATATGGTTGTTTTTCTGAACGAAAGCCACAGAGCTCTCATCTAGATCGACAGTGGCGTACGGAATGGGTAGTTGGTGATTTTTTCGCAATTTGGTTTTTCAGACTGGTCTAATTCAATTTTGACGCGTGATGCGTGACACACGACAAGTTCAAAAATTGATTCAAGAACTGACGTGAATTCAGGAGCTTTTGCGAGTATGTTCTATTTTTTGGCGCTCTATAGTTCCTCGGAACTGAGTGCTTATCAATTTGCCCAAATGTCTGTAATTTTCGAATTTTTCGATGAAAATGGTCTTAAACGATTTGGATCGACTCACTGATCAAGAATCCGTGGTCGAAATTTATTCTGTCCGGCCGGCCGGCCGTAGGCACGATAACTCTCGATCGGAATGAGCTAGAGAGTTGAAATTTTCAGAGTAGGTTTGACAGTTAAATATCTCGGCTAAGTTCGTTATCGGGCAAAATCGGATAGATGGTTTCGGAGTAACAAACAAAAATTTTTTTTTTACATAACAAATTCCAAATAAAATTTTTTTCAATAAGCAGTTTTACCATAAGAATCCAATGATATCATTTTTAACTCTAAGAAGCTAATACTTTCGGAGATATGATTCTTCAAAATTCCAATAATAAATCGTATTTCAACGTTTTCACAGAATTTTATAATTATTCTATGTATGAATTGTCATAATATCAACTTATTTTCCTGAAACATGACATTGTCTAATTCCTGGCTAATAGTTGGTTCGAGAAACGTCAAAATCGACTTAGAGAGACAAGGGTAAAAAACCGTCAAATAAACCCTCATGTGGCGATTTTATGTCGATTAGTGAAAATTAAGAATATATATCCCAGGTAAGTACCGACGTATTATTCTAATACCGGTGATCGACAAGATCGTACGAGGAGCCCGATAGCCGGTTCGTCTAGTCAGACGGGTTTTCGGTTTCGGAACGAGAGAAGGCGGGCTCAAATCCCGGAAAGGGCATTACACTTTTTGGCGCTCTAGTTCCTCGGAACTGAGTGCTTATCAATGTGTGCAATAAATATAGCTGTACGAAATTATTCCTTATTGTATACCATTTTGTTTATATATTATAATATTTATTATCGTTATTCAGAATTAAGCGAGACGAGACGAGACAACTGATAACGAGACTAGAACGAGACTTAAACGAGACTCAATTTTTTGGGTATTGGCGAGACCGAGACGAGATTTTTCATACTCTCGCTACTCTCTTCTCGTGTGAAGCCCTACGCAGGTTCCATTCTCTATTCTTGCCTGACGCAAAGGCGATCCAGTTGAAATTAGGCACTCGATTGTAAAATGGAGGACGGAAGGCATGTGCGGAGTTCCAGCGGATTTTGATATATAAAGTTTTTGAAGAGACTTTTTTTTTCCCGTATTATATGATATCCGAGAAATTCCGCAAAAAATAGCGCGTCAGCATTCCGCAAGTAATGACTAAGTTATTGAGGAAATAACAACAAAATTTGAGATGCGCATAAAACTGCGAAACCGTTCGGCCAATTATGATCATTAACGAATTTAACTGTCACATTAGAATGTCTGTCTTCTAGACAGTTGAAATTTTCAGAGTATAGGTTTGGGAGATAAATATCTCGGTTGAGTTGAAAAAAATCGGCATGGTGGTTTCGGAGTAAGGAAAAAATTTTTTTTTACATTGTGGCTTGATAGGTTAGGTATATATCGAAGACAGCACGGCTTTGTATCGGGAAATAGTAGAGCAATAAGAATAACGGGAAAATGTCCCTTAAAATAATGGGTTCAAGCCCTGTGGACAGGAGCTTTCTGGCGCTCTGGTTCAAACAGACAAATTAACTCCGAAAGTATTGGTTTCTCAGAGTTGGGAATTATATCAATGTATTCTTATGATAGAACTGCATCATAAAGGAAATTCAATTCAAATAATAGTTTATTTATCGAGATTAAATGAGCAATCTGAGAATGAGAACTGCACCATGGCAGAAACCAAACTAAAATAGCTGAAATGAATTTGACTCTCTCTTATAGAACAGGATGAAAAGTACGAGTACGAACACAGATCATATAATAAAGATTAGATAGAATAATTATAGCATTCTGTGAAAACATAGAAGTATGATTCATTATTGAAATTTAGAACTTCATCTTAGCAGAAATTGAATTCAAACATCATAGAAGAATTCAAATTCAACAAGAGTGCCAAAAATTATCAATCCAAACCCAATAGACGAATTCTACCCAACAACGAATTCATCCGAGATATTCATTCCTCAATTCTATGATGAACGATAATATATATCTTTCCTCAAATCTACTCCAATACACCAATATTCCAGTTTTGTTTTTAGTGGAGATATTCTGAACTCAATATTATTAACTTACCATTACCATTCCCATCATCATATGGATTGACCATCGGCATGAAAATATCAACCAACAAAAAGCATGATATTATATTATAATTATCATATTTATACGATTGCTGGAATGAATGACAATGTTATTAACTTACCATTACCATTCCCATCATCATATGGAATATGGATTGACCATCGGCATGAAAATATCAACCAACAAAAAGTATGATATTATATGAGGAGTAACTTTTCAAAACGCATTATGTCCAATTTGGGCGAAATTGAGTTTGAAGCGGATTCAGAAATGTTTTCTGTTGCTCTATAGCCCTATGTAAACAAAATCTTCCAAATGGCATTATGTCCCTCTGTAATTCAAATCCAAAGTATGTAAGCCGCATCGCAATGAATTATGTTTACGTTTGCATTTTTAAAAGAAATAAAATATAACCAAAAACATGTTTTATCGATTTGCTCATGTTAATTAGGTTACAGGCCAACACTTACTGTGCAGACTGTTTTCTCTAAATGTATAAAAAATCGCAACAAACAGCATTATTTTCAATTTCAACCACATCAAAACGCATTATAATGAGATGAATCAAAACGCATTAAGTCCAAACGTTTTTTACATTTTCTGTGTATATCTGATCAATGTTGATTTAAATGAGATTAGTTATTACCTTTAGATGTAAATTTCTATCAAACAAACTCGACATACTCAAATTATAAGCCAGGGAGGAAGAAAAAATCGTTTTTCGTTGATTCCCAATAAAATGGTTTTTGGACTTAATGCGTTTTGATAAGTTGCTCCTCATATTATGATTCTCATATTGATACCATTACTGGAATGAATGCCAATGAGACAACGTCAAAGTTGACATTATAACAATTCATAGAATAGCCACAGAATAATTCTATCATTGAAATTTTGAAAAATCATATCTCCGAAAGTTTTAGCTTGTTAGAGTTTAAAATGATATAAATGGATTCTTATGGTAAAACTGCTTATTGAAAAAAATTTAATTTGGAATTTGTTCCGTAAAAAAAAAATTTTTTTTTGTTACTCCGACACCATCTGTCAGATTTTGCCCAATAACGAACTTAGCCGAGATATTTATCCCCCAAACCTACTCTGAAAATTTCAACCGTCTAGCTCATTCCGTTCGAGAGTTATCGTGCCTACGGCCGGCCGGCCGGACAGAATGAATTTCGACCACGAATTCTTGATCAGTGAGTCGAACCAAATCGTTTAAGACCATTTTCATCGAAAAATTCGAAAATTACAGACATTTGGGCAAATTGATAAGCACTCAGTTCCGAAGAACTAGAGCGCGAATAAATCAATTTAACCTACCAAATCATTTTTCGCTATTCCTGAATGGGGAGAAAATAACTACATTATTCGATACTTTTTGCGCTCACTCCATGTGCCCAAAAAATTTGCGCAATTTAAAAATTGAAATCAATTCGAGATTCTTTCTGTTTCTTGTTCAAGGTGTATTTTCATCAAAAGGAGCACCATTAAACAACTACGATGAAATGTGATCTACTACACTCTTCAACGAAAAAATGCATCGTGATGTCTGATGGATGGTAAAAACGGCCATGCTCTCTTCAATGGTCCGTAATAAGGATCTGGCGCCCCACCGGGCCGGGACATCTTGCCCCCCGCAGGGTGCCGCGACCCCGCTCCGGTCTATTAGTGCAACTAATTATAACACTCATTACCGAAGTTTATTAATCAATGTTCAATAACAATCGTTGCCATTGGGCGTTCAGCGGTTTGATGTCTGACTACGAAAAACCCCCAACCATTATGTGGTATGCCACTCTCAACTCACGTCAACCAGTTGAGACCCAGTTCGTTGCGTTTGGTGGGAAATAATGTTTTGAATAATAACCAGCGTATGTGGTTTGGGCGTGAGAATTGATAGATTGGTTACAATGGCATAATGGATCTATACTCCATTCACTTTCATAAAATCTCCCGGTTGGCCATGAAATTTTGACATATTTCACCGTGTAGGTATATTTTTGAAAATGTTAGGTTATAGTTATTTTCCTGTCAGATAACTACGCAACGTTATCCTATCTACGTAGAGGTCGAAATAATTACGTATTTTTGGCGCTCTTGTTGTTCGGAACAGTGCGTTACGAATTTCGAATTCAATTTTTTTAAAGATGTAGTTTCATCATAATAATCCATTGATGTTATTCTCAACTCGCTATTACTTTCGGAGATATGATTTTTCTAAATTTCAATAATACGTCGTACTTCTATGGTTTCACAGGATGCGAATTATATCTGTCGCTGTTCTATATGTTTGCGTTAGATGGCGTTTGGTCCAGTTTTAAAGATAAACGTCATTAATGTCAAACGAAACTGATATTTTAGTTCTGGAGAGTTTGGTTGATGTAGGCATGTATACAATTTGAATTTTGAATTCGCTTAGTTCATAGGCAGAGTTTTTTGGTAGTGAGTCGAAATGAATGATGCAATGAAGTTGAGCATAATTCACGAGTCATTCTCGAATTATGGAAGATTTAGTACGGGATTTCCAACTAATGTACAGGCAGTTATTCCTTGGTAACACTATTTAAGATTTTCTACATAAGTATTCCTGTTTGAGTTCTCTCTGGACTGATTACATTAGATTTGTTTCATAAATAAAACTGGCTATTTCATTTACTCAATTTTTTAAAAGGACTCCTGATAGTTTTGAAACACTTGTGGCCAAAATTGGACCGTCATAAGATGCAAAAGGATTTTAATTTCTTTCATGATGTAGTTCTATCATAATAATCCATTGATATCATTACCCACTCTAAGAAACCAATACTTTCGAGATATGATTTGTCAAAAATTGGACAAAACAAAAGGTCCTGCCACAGGGCTTTCCTCCTTTCTACAATGTGAATTTACTTCGGAAAAATAATGAATTTGAGAAGATATTATGTGAATTCAACAATTCTAAAGGGTGACTGTCGAAGAAAATTGTTCCTCTGTTTTTACTGGAAATATTTCACGTATATAAACTGGTTGTAAGATTCAGTTATGCTATTTTCTTGTACGGAAATCAAGAATCAATAAGTGTTGAAAGTTTAATGGAAGATAATGGCTAGAGTAGTCCGTTACTTTGTGATAGTTCATTTGACAAAAGAATAAAATTACTTGAATAACCCAACAGGAAAACTTCTAAACGAACAGAAGTACCTATAGAATTCCCCACTTTTCGAAATTCTCAAGAAATAAGCCTACAGCAGACATTTAAATACCGTGTGGCACATCTTCAATCAAACCAGTTTCAAAATGTAGTAGTACTACGAAACTCGAGTCACTGTTAAACCTTAATAAAATATAGTGATAAGAAACGAAGTAATTTCATTCGAGAGTTCAACATGTCCTGAGACAGAGTGAACAAATTTCAGAAGAAATATCTCGGTTTCCAAACCGATCATTAACTGGTATAATTTTTCCCCAATTTTTCATGTATGAAGAGGAAATTTATAAAAATCTCTCGATATGTAGTTAAGCAAGTTAAGAATCATCTTGCAAAATTTTAGGATAGGGCAAATTACTCAGTGGTACTATAATAATTATTCCAGAGACTCGAATAAATTGTTAACTTGAATTGAATTACAGAAAATTTACCAAACAAAAATTGAATGCTTTTTCAACAAACCTACATTGACAAAATTCTTTTTATTTCAGAATCATATCTGAAACGTTTCCGTAGAGAACGTAGAAATAGAAGACAAATAGAAGATCAGCTTGACGTTGAGAGGAAAAGAAGGATGCAACTCGAAGATGCTCTGAAGAATGCTGGTGCGTCTGAAGAACTGAGAAGGATCAATGGTAAGGGTAAGAAAACTTGTATCAACTTAACTATGTGTCTTCTCAATTCAAACGGAAGGAGTGTATAAAGCATGTTATGAGATATTTGAGAGTCGACAAATAATGTTGTTGTACGTTTCCGGGATGAATTTGAACTCTTAAGAGTCATTTGGTGTTCCTTCGCGATCTATTTCCTAAATCAATTTCTCCTAGAGCGTTTAAAATGAGTTTCGAATTCAGTATGTTATCAGGATTTGCATAATGTTCAGGTATTGTTTAACTGATCAGTGATAGGTTTCTGCACAGCTAAGTGAATGGAATTCAAACCTATTTAGTTGCCAGAACTCCGTGGGAGAAACGCCAAGATCGCCAAGAGATATGTGGAGCGGATTTAGCTGGCCTTATACTCATTGGTGCAGAGCTATTCCATCGATCCGCTTCGAAGATAATCTTCAAGCTAATTTTTTGCTGACTTTGTAGCAATTCGAACTGAGAGGGTCGGAGTTTACTGAAGAGAGATATATGACCCCCACTTATGTTCAGGGACTATCGTGGCATAAGGAAGAAGATGTCCTAGCTGTCCATTTCGGAAGTTTGTTATCAAACAACGTAACAAAGATGATAATGTTGACCACAGCAAATCGCATTTTTGATCCGATTGTAATTTTTTGCGCAGTAGCCTTAACTCTGAAGCTTTTGGTACAAGAATCAGATGATTATAAATTAGTGAAGTCAGAATTCTTTGCTGGGTTTCTAATTCAAGTGTGCTGCACCAAGGTTGGATTGTTCAAGCTTTCGCAGTAATTTTTCTGCACGTGGAGATAATGGAGGAAATCAAGCTACAATTGGCAGCAGCCAAGGCTCCAATAGCTCCTACAGTTATATCTACCGAAGGAATGACTATTCCACGCTTGGAGTTGCTTGCTACTTCTGTAGGATCTCGACTGCATGCCACAGTTGTGAAAGATTACAAGTACAAGGTTTCAGAAGTGTTGTGGACGGGTGCCCCTACAGTTCTTGAATGGATAGGATGCACTGAACCCTGGGATGTTTTCGTGATGAATAGAATAATAGGAATTAGATAATTGACGAAGGGATATGAATGGAAACATCTATCTGGACATCTGAACCCTGTAGATTTACCTTCTCAGGGCTGTTCAGCCAGGAAGTTTATACTTCCACGCTGGTGAAAGACCCCAAAGTGCTCGAGGCATTTAGTAGATAGTTGGCCACAAAGTTCTATAGTTTTCAATGAAGAGGAGATAAGGTATGAGAGGAAGAAAAGCGTGGTAACATCATTGGTAAATTTAAGATAGAGGGTAGTATTACAGTTAAAAGTTTTTAGATCATAAGATACACGTAGGGAAGATTAGCATGTGTATCAGGATTCAACTGTTGAAGAACATTATGTAGGTATAAGGTCTTATCTTCAGTTTAAGGGGAAATACTTGACGGAGTATTTGAGCCCAAAATGGCATGTATCCTACCGTTTGTTGATCGCTTAATCGCTTAATTAGGATAATGACGAAGATTTCTTTTAGACTCATATAATTTTTCATTGAGTTGATATTGATTTGCATAAAATAAAAGCCACAGGCATTATATGTCTTTTAGACCTATCGAGAATGATTTTCGCCATTCAATCGTGTTGTCAAGTGACCACCCTGGGGTTGAACGACGTATTATAGTACTACATGTGGAAAATTGCCATGCAGAAATCCAGATGTTGAAGTTTATTGTCCTACGAAAATTTTGAATTCTCGATGGACAAAAAGCAATTCAAAATTTTTGAAAAACGCTGACGTAAAGTTAGTAACTTTTGAGCGCATGTTATATTGACTATTCACGCCTCACACACCCTCTCCAAATATAAAGAAATTTGCTGTGACTAAGGTGACGTAAGGGATTGGGTGGTGTATGTGTCTTTAAAATATTAATGGGATTTTTATGATGTTAGATAATGCACATTGCTTGCAAGCCAATCAATAACTTTTTGAGTTCAATTTCGGAAAAAGTAAGACTAATTTCGGAAAAATTAAATCCAATTTCGGAAAAAGTAAAAATATTATTTCGAAAAAAGTAAAACCAATTGTTGACAAATTATTCAGAGTGTTTCAGACTCATGTTCGTTATGTCCGTTATCAATTTTTTTAACTATCCAATTCATGTTTCATTCAATAAAGAAACCATAAACTGTTCAAAGTATTTCACTTCATTTCCACATCTGAGATCAGTAATTTCCAAACGACGGTGCATATCAACCCTTAATAATTGTGTCTACAACACAGCGTTTCTTGTTATCTGTTAGAAATCAATCTTAGGAATGCCTCCTGCGGCCTTATTAAGGGGCTTCGTCTGCTATGACGTTTAGCCGTCAGGAACAGGCAGATCATTCGCACTCGCTGAAAAAATTCTTTTTAGTGTTTCGATTTGAAAAAGACGTAAAGGAAAGGATGCTTATAAATTCAACATAGACGCAGGTTTATTGTTTTAAGTTAAGCAGTTACTTTTTGCGCGCGTGTTCCGTAAGGAACAACGTGCTATCATTTTGCCCGGATATCTGTGTTTTTTGAATTTTTTGCCAGAAATGGTCTCAAACAATTATTGGGTTCGACTCAATGATGGATAATCCGGGGTCAAATTAAATTATGTCCGGCCGGCCGTTAGCACGGTAACTTTCTAACGAAAGGGGTTAGAGAATTGAAATTTGCACCTCATGTCAATTCTGTGAGTGTGCAAAGCAGATCCGACGAAATTGCGTAGCGTCCGAGGTGTATTGTTCATAACATAATCCTTGGGGCCCATATTGAAATACATGCTGCCTCTTTCGGGCATTTTTCGTTGTTCGCATGAGCACACTAGAAATTATTGAACTACTAGACTTCTCGTCTGAGAGGATTGGGGCTTTCGGGTGGACGATGCTATTCCTCCATAAAATCTCCTTGTGAAGGTCTGTGCATGCGTGGATTGAAGATGCGATACCTCCTGAATCAGTGGTGTTGGACAATCGGAGTTTTGTGTGAGGTGTGTGATTTCGAGAGAGACTGTTTTTGGGTTGTATGGGTTATGTTGGCAGTGGTTTACGATTATCGGTCATGGGTCTGGTGCTCAGCTGATATTGTGAGGTTTTAAAAGAAAATGCATGGCAATTATCTGCACGGACAAGTCAGTTAGGGGAAAATAGAGTTGTTTCCGAGTTGGAGTGTCCCTACCCCGTTCGGGAATTTTTCTTTATGCGAATAAACAGACGAAAAGTGATTTAACTACTGGAGTTTTCGTCTGAGAGGATTCGGGTTTTGAGGTGCATGATGCTTTTCCAGCATAGAATCCGCTTGCGAGGGTCCACGCATGCGTGGATTGAAGCTGCTATGTCTCCTGAACCGCTGGTGTTAAAGACTCAGAGGTTTGGGTGAGGTGTGTGATTTTGAGAGGAATTTCAGCCATCAGTAGATTACGCATGCTCCGAGGACAAATGACGCTTTTTGGCTTTTGTGGCGTATGTTGTGAGTGGTTCACGTCTAGTGGTCATGGATTTGGTGCTGGGCCGATATTGTGAGGTTTTGAAAGAAAATTCATGACAATTAATAATAATAATAATAATGTTTATTCAGATTAGAAAGAACAAAATATAAAGGAACATTAATTTTCAGTAAATTAAACTCTGAACAAACAATTCAATCCACATGGATAGAATATCCGCCGGTGGATTTACATTATGGACAACACTAGTTCAACTCAAATCATGAACATTCCTACAAAAAAGTTACAATAAAGAGAAAGTTTAACAAATTCCAATTTAAAAAGTGTTATTTTTTAAATCAATCTGTGAGTGTATACAGAGCCTAGGTGTTGAATCGATATATTTACGCAGTTTTTTCTTGAATACTGTTGGAATTATAATCTTTTTTAAATTTACCGGTAAATTATTGAAAATTTGCGGTCCCAAAAATATATAACTCCGCTGTCCTATTGTTTTGTTTATTTTAGGTACCATCGTAGAATAAAGCTTATATCGGGTGTTATGTATATGTTTTATTTGTTGATTTTTATGAATTTGACTGTGGTGATTTATCATGAGTGACTGGTAAAATAACTGTCTCAAGTCATATAATCCACTCTCAGTATAAAGCAAGTCTGAGGAATATCTAAACGGCTTGAAAAACATTACCTTCAATATCCATCTCTGTGTCGTTTCAATTTTTTTTAAATGAACATTCATCAATCCTCCCCATGCTAGATTCCCATATGTTAAGTGTGACTGGACAAGAGCATAATACAACACTTTCATTTGGTCAGTTGTACAAAATGTTCTGAAAAATTTGAATCTAGGAATGAGGGACCTTAACTTTTTCACAATTTTATCTGCTTGTTTTTTCCACTGAAGTCTATGATCGATATATATTCCCAAATATTTCACAGTATCTGCGGCTGTTATTACTATAGGTGGGCTATGAGTGGTTGATATATTCAAATTCAAATTAGGCAACTGAGGTAAGTATCGGGTATAGCTGGTGAAAGTAACAAATTTAGTTTTCCAACATTCTGTACAATGATGAGTCAGTTCCGAGGAAATAGCGTTGTTTCCGAATAGAAATGTCTGTACCATGTTGCTGGGGACAATTTATAAATAACTATATTTAGAAGATCTATATTAAATTAGATCCGGATTTGAACAATAGGCGTAAGGCATTGCGTCCCCAAGGGGGTCTCATAAACGCATTTTTTTAAATTTTGATCTTCTGGAAAACTAAAGCCAGACTGTAATAATAGCCAGAATTATCAGAGAATCTTAAAAATATATAAAACAGCACTGACGTGAAGTCAGTACTCTTTGGCGCGTGCGTGTTCACGTTGGCTAATTTGAATTGTATGATGAGTGTTTCAAGCTTAGTGGATAGAGCGAACAGGAAATCTACTCAGAAGATAGTGGACATCATTCACTGTCAGGTCAAAAACTAACAGTGCTGTGTCTATTCTGGCGTAAGGAACAAACTCGATTAAGAACACATCTGACTCTACGTAGTCGCACAAGCTCCTAGGAGGTTTCCTGAGATCTCCTTGGGAAAGACTTAGGTATAATCATGATCATGACTGTAGCACGCGCGCAAATGCAGATTCACACAATGAAAGAAAAAGGCTAAAAAAGCTTAAGGTCAATCTGCTTTGGCACGCGTGCTACTGACTTGATTAAGATTATACTGACCCTCCTAGGTCTTTCCCAAGGAGATCCCTTAGAATCTCCTAAGAGCTTGTGCGACTAAGGAGATTCAGTTGTGTTCTTTGTCGACTTTGTTACTCTATCATTACGCCAGCCTAGGCACAGCGCTGTTAATTTTTGACCTGACAGTGAATGATGTCCATTACCCTATCAGTAGATCTCCGACTCGCTCTATCCACTGAGCTTGAAACACTCATCATTCATTTCAAATTAGCCAACGTGAACACGCGCACCAAAGTGTACTATCAGTACGACGAAATCGATATTATTTATCTTTTCAATTTTTTTTTTCAATCCAATCGGAATAATAACTTTGAGAAATTGCTGCTATACAGGGCGTTTTATTAAATGTTAATTCATAGTTCTTCATAGCACAACCGTTCGATTCGACTGACTGGTATCATAGGTATAATTCTCGGAGGAAAGGATTGAAAATAAACTACTACTATACAGATGTTTTTTATGCCATGACATAATTGTACGATATTACTTAATTTTGCCCCTACACCGTGCCGCCACAAAGAAAGCATTGTTTATTTTCAACCCAACACTAAATGTATGTATTCGAATGAGTCCTTACGGTACCAGGGACACAGTACTGTTTATTTTCGATCCAACAGTGACCCTTCTCGGCGAAAAAGTGGACCATACTTTTTTGGACGTTTGTGTTTACAGTCGGATATATATTCTTGGAAACATTATCTTTTTCCTGGAGCAAATTTTTTTTTCTTGTCCACTCAAGAGGAAAAACCGCTTCTAGGTCCGCCCTGAGAGGGTCCGCTTCTCTCAGGAGTGTGAGACTCCAGTTGTTGATTGGTTACTCACTAAAAAACCTCTCGCACGTTCCATGGAGTAGTTCTTCGTCCTGCCCTTACAGCGTCCCTCAACAAAAGAGATGAGCTGCAACCGGCATTCACAGTTGATGGGACCTGATGACTCGAAGTGATACGAGCAATACTGCTTGCCGCATTCTGTGTGCCAATTCCTCTACCAGGCATCTACAGGTGGAAATCATCCGCAACTCTGCCACTCTTATTCCGCCTAGGCATCCTATGCTGTAGTATAGGCTTTATGGCGTGGATCTGTCGAGTTTTTGGAATCGCAATGTTCCAGTAGATGTAAGCTCTGTCATTTTCAACAACTGGTTCAATCTCCAGAGGAACATATGGTAGCACTGCTTCGTTGTCTATACCATAAACCTCTCTCAGATGGAAGTAGATAATTTGGAATACCGCATTGTGTCTTTCTACATATGCTGATGGAGCATAGACTCTGCAAACAGATATAATGAGCATAACAGCTTCCTGCTGGCTATGGCATGATCTGCACGTTGAGGGGGTGTCCACTTTCATGTTGTTATTACACCATCTGGTATTTATCACCCCATCTTGACAAGCCATAAAAAATCCACCCGTTTCCAACTTGAGCCCAGCGGACTTCAAAAAGGAGAAGGATAATTCTTCCGACAGGTCCTGATCTTTCAAACTCTTGAAATATATGGAGTGCAGGTGTTTACTCATGTGATCTTCGAGTAGTGTCTTCAGTTGCGCCTGTCTTATCTTTCTGGCAACTCTTCTTTTGTCTGTTGGCGTGATAGGTGTTCCTGCTAGCTTATGATCGATGGATATTCCAGTTATACTGAGCTTCTCCAAAGCTCTCTGACCGGCCTTTAGTTGGAAAGCAAATTAGTTCCTTATTTCATGATGAGCTACCATTTTCAGAGGCGAGTCTTCACTTCTCAATATCCTTATTGCCATTTCTAACGTTTGTTGGTGGTTTTAGTATTCCAAACTTTGCAAATCTCTGCCTCCCTGCGTTCGTGGAAGGTATATCCTTTGAATCGACCAGTTGGGATGCAGGCTACGATTCATGTTCATCACTTTACGAGTGGTTCTGTCTAGCTCGATAATTTCATTCACTGTACAGATATCTATGCCGAATGAGTAGGTGATTATCGGAACTGCCAAGCCTTTCGTAGCAGATACTTTATTTTTTCCTGGCGCTTATTATTATTATTATTATTAATCATTCGAATACCCCAGACCCAACATTGATAGCCTCATTTCTCAAGTAACTATGTGATATTTTATTTCCAGATCATTACACAAACTCAGACAACAAATCAGCCAATCAAAAGGCTTCGTCGTCGCAGAATCCAAGATCAACACCAAACGTCCCTGAAAGAGAACATACACCTCAAGAGAGAATGAAGCTTGAACCGATCGAAACTCCTCCGATTTCCTACCCCCAACCCATCAGGGAGCCTCTACCTCCAACTCAACCAATTGACACGAAACCCTGGTGCTACTCTGGAATTGATCTAATAAACAATGGAGCTGCATTTTGGCAGAGCTATTCAGGTACGTCAATGATGAACTGGATCTGATGTGTTGGAAAATATTTGTAATCTGTTTTGTCGTCGCATATAGACAGTAGTCACTTTTTTTCTGTGAATAAAATATATTATTGTGAAAGAATATACAAAAGAAGTTTTTGATTGGGATACATTCCGAATATAAGTCTCAGGTTCTGGAGGAAATATATTATAATTCCTCGAATTATTTGAATAGAGATTCGAATCAGATTTTCGATATTTTACGTGGGATATTACAAAAACTCAGGTTCAATTTTGAGTTGTGTAATCCTGCATTAATTGGTCTAATCCTGCTTTATATGTAGGAGGAAATCCTTGACCTTCAATTTTGTGCAGTCGTGACAAAATCGCAATAAAACATGCAACGAAAAAACGCTCAGTATAAGTTGCACTATAAAAAAGGTATCTACTGCCAATGAAAGCTACGGCCTACGGGTTGAAAACTGCACGTCCAGTCGTCAATAAATAAACATACGACTTTCATGCGTGTTGTTTTGGGTGAAATATTTCAGAATGTTTGTTTTTCTAGTAGTTTTGGCAGCGTTTCAATATAAGTATATTACGTTCAATTCCTCTGATTTCCCAATTGAATTTGCATTAGTCATCCCAAACCTACCTCTGTCAATCATTCATGACACTTAGAAGACGAGCATTTGATTGCTCGTGAGAAAAAGTATCATGTGCTTCAGAATTGTACGAGCAACGGAAAGCAAGACTGCCAACTGTGCGAGTGCGCTTTGATGTTTCAAGCTCATAAAAGCATGTCGGGTACGATCAGTATTGTTACCTTCTATAACGTTGTGTTTTTTTTTATAAAAGTATCAGAAGCTAGCCTTTTGACTGCGTCCTGCTGGAGACCAGTCCTGGTTTGTTCCCAGATGGTTCCAAAACTCCTGAAGGAGCATGCGCTGGTATGTATGGATATGGTTGTAGGCCTAGGGCATAATAATAGACGGTATGATTGTTGTTTTTATTATTATTAAAATGGACCATGCGGTACAAGTGGTATTGGTACCGTGTCCTGTAGTGGTCCTTTCCAAACCTACAGAAGGGTTCGGATACAGCAGGTCACCAGGTGACTTGCCTCTAGTCAGTTGCTTCAGAGTATTATAGCATTCTTAGGACAGTAGGAACCCTAGATGGGTTATTCCAGGTCACTCTGTGTGGCCTGGCTGTCTGTTTCAATGTAGATTTGTACCCCCTTGAGGTTTGTTTTCAGACAGACACTCTTGACCAAAAATATAGGCAGCTGTCTCTGCCTGTAAGATACAGGCGTTCCAGAAGCACAGATAGGTATTATGTTTTGGTCCATATACCCAAATACCTGCTACCTTATCTTATTTTAATCCATCCGTATACCAAATGTATGACTTTTTTCGCCAATCGTTTAACGAGGTCAGCCGCACTCAGACGGTCTCTTCTGACCATTGTTAAGGGTGTTTCAAAATAAAATATGGTTGGCATTATATCTGAGGGCTTTGCCTATAGGTTCGCGTCCAGCTTGTCCAGTAACCTCATAAAACAGCCCTAAGGTGACGATTTTGGTATGGGATAAACTACATTCAATTGTCCTCAGAAACCGAAAATTTTTGTATACGTCCGTTCCTTTGACTCGCATTTTACATTAAGCTCTTCGTGTACTTTGTGTACCCTCGGGGCCATTTCTCTGAAGGACAAATCAGCCTTACGCAAGCCTACTATTCGCTTGCATTAAACTCGCTAAGCTGTTGAGGATATTCTCATCTTCTCGCTCTAGGTGTACGAAGTAAAACAGCTCTTTGCAACATATTGTTCCAATTGTATCAGCAAAACACTATCGCTCACTTACTTGTTGTAAACGCGTAATCCCAAGGTCGCATACAAATTAGCAATGCGTATCTGCACAGAAACCTAACATTGTCCAGGAACGGGTGTTTCTGTTCGAATGACCCCTCTAGGTCCTTTACAAAAAAATAAATGAACATACAACGATAGCAGCCCTATCATGTATATTTTATAGATGCGATATTTGGTGAAATGATTTATTTTGATGAGTCAGTTAAAAAAAAACTCACTTTTGAAAAAACCTTCATATTGGTATATAGTCTCTTAACTTATTTGAAAAACCAGACCTACTTCCCGATATGAGAACTTGGAGGGCATTCTCTCAGATTCACTTCTGCTGAATCGACTGTTCATCAAATGGGTAGATCATATAGCCACCCAATATTCGTACCTGGTTAGATTGTTAGATTCAATCAGTTATCCAGAAGAGAGGAAGTTTTCGGTGCTCTTGAATAAATTTTCACACCTTCATCTATTACGATCCAGACTTTGGCTATAACAAGATATTTACAGATACAAAGCAATTCAGATCAGAATTTTATAGGACTTGAGAACCTTTTAAAAAACATCTAATTATATTGCAGAGCTGATTCATAATATGACTCCACATGAAAATCATTCCGTACAAAACCTTCATTAAGAATGACCTTACGCGTACTAAACCCTCGGCATCTCAATCGGGTCCTTCAAGTGGAAAGACATGCTGAAAACATTTGACACGACTACGAAAGGGCTCTGTCGCTATAATGAGATACGATCGAAAACGAATTTAGAGTATATACAATTTGAAGTGCGAAAGTTCCCCTTGTTCAGATTGCTGCAGGCAAATCGATTTAAATTCAGATATTATTGTCGCTCTGTGTGAAATCAAAGATGAAATTCTATGACTACAAAGTGAAGTCGTTCTGGATAACCGAATAAATGGAAAACAGTTATTAAATCTCGTCACCCCTCTGTATACCTTCCCATTTAAGACCGTGTTCCCGAAATGGGATTCGTATAGCTTGTCAAGCCTCGTGAAACAATAGACGCAAGATGTGTTCATCCAAGGTTGAATTACTCGCGAGTAAAATCGTAACAAAGTGTTCAATTACCTCTCAGATATGAATGATATTTAGGAAGGATATGAAACACGGTATCAAAATAAGATCCTTGAACCGACTTGTCCAAACTTCAGAATGATTTTATACGGATTGTAGGCATAGGGTGCTCATAGAGGGCGCTGTTATTTTGACGACGTGGCAATCATTTTCAGTGCTCTTGATTCTCGGAACAGAGCTTATCAATTTGCCCAAATGTCTGTAATTTTCGAATTTTTGGATGAACATGATCTTAAACGATTTGGTTAGAGTCACTGATCAAGAATCCGTGGTTAAATCGATTATGTCCGGCTGGTCCGGCCAGCTGTAGACCCGATAACTGTCAAACGGAATGAGCTAGATAGTTGAAATATTCAGAGTAGGTTTTGGAGATAAATATCTCGTTTAAGTTTGTTATTGGGCAAAATCGATGGTGTCAGAGTACCGAAAGAAAACATTTTTTTTTTGTTACAAATTTCAAATTCAAATTTTTAAAGATGTAGTTTCATCATTCAAGTCCATTGATATCATTTCCAATTGTTTGATTTCACAGAATGCTGTATTCGAAAATAACGTCCATATCTATAAATTCCATGATCTGTTTTCAAACATATGATCATTGTCATCTCATCTACATATAAGAGACATGTCAAATAAAGTATGATTGTATGCAAATGAACAATCAGCTATCGTATATATCTCTTGGATAACCAGGTAAAGGTAAAGGTAAAAAGATACAGGCTATTGAAAATTTTCTAGTGATACGATTCTCACGAAATTTTGCAAGAATTTTCCAGTTGGCCTACAACTAATTACCATATTTAAATTGGATCGGTTTTGTATTCTAAGAGTTACTGAGGAAATAACAACCAAATTTCAGATAGGTATAATTCTAAAACCACTCGGCCGATTATACCTACAAGAAAATTCAAATGTCGCAGTCGGTTGCCAACCTACCTTGAAATTTGCAAATCGCTATCTCTTTTTGTTCTCAGGTTATCGTGATGAAAACAATATTTTTTAATAATTTTTCTTTAATTTACTAGTGATACATTCCTCACAAAATTTTACACACGTCTTTATGTCGATATTCTACAACTAGATGCCAAGTTTCAATTCGATCGGGTCAGTATGATTTGAGTTATCAAGAAAATAATATTCCAGATGGTTATAACTCCGAAATCGTTGGGCCGACTATGCCCAACAACAAACTTAACTATCTCATTCGGATACACAAGCAAGCCTGAAAATTTCAACTCCATACCTCTTTCCGTTCGAAGGTTATCGAGGCAACGGTCACTCATCCAGCTACTGAATTTATCCAAGGATGCTCGGATCTTCAAAAATATACATCCCATCGTGTTCAAACTTAGAAGCAGAGTTAGGTTTTGAAGGTTTTCGCAAAATTTCAGTGGTGTCGGGCGGATAGTTTTGCAAGAATTTTTGAGCCAGCATTTTACAACTAAGTTTGAATTGCATCGTTTCTGTATTTTTCGAGTTTTTGAGGAAATAAAAACCGAATTTCAGATGAGAATAACTCCGAAACCGTTTAGCCGATTATGCCTATTAACAAACACAAATTTCTTATTTAGATGCACAATCTACTCTTAGCATTTCAAGTCGCTATCTTCATCCGTTCTCAGGTTCTCAGGTGACGTGAATAATATTTTTTAATAATTTTTTTCAGAATTTTCTACCGACACGATTCTCACAAAATTTCAAAAACGTCTTGGTATTTGTATTCTACAACTCTCTACCAAGTTTCAATTAAATCGGATCTGTATTGGTTCATAACAAAATTATTACTCGGAAACCGTTAGGCCGATTATGCCCATTAACGAACTTGTCCGTTGTATTGAGACGCGTCTCCTACTCTGAAAATTTCAAGTCGCTATCTCTTTTCGTTCTCAAGTTATCGTGACAACGGCCGGCTGGACAGAATCAAATTTGACCTCCAATTCATCATCAGTGAGTTGAACCTAGTCGTTTGAGACCATTCTCGGCAAAAAATTCGAAAATTACAGATATTTGGACAAAATGATAACGCGATGTTCCCCAGAACATACGCCCAAAAATGAATTTGTGCCTCTAAAACGAAAGCTGTTCAGAATTGAAGAAGCGCACTTTTCACTTCGTTGCTACATCTTTTCCTTTTTAAAGAGTCCTTAAGATACACAACTTATAGGAATAGTCTCATTTCAGCTAAGTACACAGAAATTTTGGCCAAATTCAGACGGTTATCCCAATATACAACGATATATATAATCACATGTGTTTGCGCCAAGATGTCGTCCTTCCTCCTCGAAGACTATTAAGTTCAAGTTGGAACGACCACCACGTCCCATTTCATTTTCCTCACATGATAAATAGCAAGGATTTGTATGTTTAGGTCGATTCCAGGTCCATATTGAAGTCCGTTATCTCCTCCTAAATATTACAGAACGCCTTGTACCATGTGCAGCTCATGAATTTTAGGAATAGATTTTCCTTGCCGAGAAATATCTCGAGTTAACTCTAGATGTCGTTCGAGGAAACTTAGTATACTGCAGTATAATTTCCCCCGAGTTCTGCTGTGTACATAATATGTTTATGGCGAATCGACTGTTTATACGCCTTCGCTACGATGAATATAATGAGCTCCTGCCCTCTCTGCAACGTATGCGTATATTGAAATATGAGCTGGCCAAACATTATAAGATGCACTACGAAATTGCTAATGAGATACAAGATTGCCACTTCCACTGCAAATTAATTAGAAGGCTACCTGAAATGTCAGAATATTGTTTCAAATGGATAATCTTACATCATCTTCGAAATTGGCAACATGATTCTGCTACTTCAATATCGCGAATAAATAACGCAACCTCAAATTGGGGAATAAAATTCCTTCAAGTTTATATATTAATAATTAACGCCTTTATTGTTGTACTATATATACAGGGTGAGTCTTTGACCACTGCATTAATTTCAACCAAAAATTCCTCTCATCAAATGAAATACTTTTTTCTTTAAACATTTTTCCAAATTCAGCTCAGGTAAAAAGTTACAGGCTGTTGAAATTTTGAAAAAAAATCAGTTTTTATTTTGTAGCTTTGACATCCTTTTTTCGAATAAAATTAATGTTGGCGCAAAGTTTCCTATAACTATGATACATATTTTCCAAATATTAGTTATTTTCTACTTCTATTGGTTTTCTAGTTATGGACTCGTGGATTCATAAAACTAAACGAAATTAGCATGAAGAAAGCACATAAAGTTTTTCTTGAGTCATTTCAAGAATATTACATCGTTTTAGAACATTATATTATTTTTCATCATTTCTCCTTAAACGCACCGTTTTCGAGATATTCTTCATTGAATGTTTTAAAATGGAAAACTCCAGAAATTTCACTACTTTTATGGATCCGTCCCTGAGCGTTGGAATCCCGAATCAAGCTGTTAATCACGTTACCATGCCTTATTCTCGTCCGCCAACAATGTCATATATAATTTATATGCGGGAGTGTATTAGCACATTGTGAAATCTTTAAACGCTTGTAACTTTTTACCTAAGCCGAATCTGGAAAAATGGTAAATAAAAAAAGTGTTTCATTTGATGAGAGGAATCTTTGGTTAAAATTAATGCAGTGGTCAAAGACTCACCCTGTATATATAACAGTACAGTGTGGAGAAAAAAGGCGATGTTTAGACCAAGCCAAGATGCATAGATTAACAAGGCGTCGACACTCCCTATCAATACCCGTAAAAAATTTCGTCGGAAAACGGAACTAGAATTGTTATATCTTGTTCTGCGTTACTCTGTTAACAATGAGGGTGCTAGAGTCGATTTGGCAGATTCGGACAAACGGCAAATTATAATTTGGCGGAGGTGACACGGTCATTCTGGTATCAATCTGGCACCAATCTGACAACAATCTTGCCATCAATTCTGATCATCAGTCCATCAGCCTACGCGTATACAATCAGTTTCCCGTCAATCTGACATCCATCCATGAGTGATTTCAAACTGAACCAGATTGACCGAGGACCCTCCGTCATACAGCATTCCATGAAATCATAAGATTACGATTAATTCAAGAAAATTTTGAAAAATTATAACTACGAAATTAATAGTTTGTTAGAGTAGGGAATGATTTCAATGGATTTCTATGATGAAACTGCGTTTTAAAACAATTTAATTTGAAATGTGAAAAAAAATTTTTTTTTCGTTACTCCGAAACCACCGATTTTGCCTACGAACGAATTGAACCGAGATATTTATCTCCCAAACCTACTATGAAAATTTCAACTGTCTAGCTCAATCCGTTCGGGAGTTATCGTGGATATGGTCGGACAGAATCGATTTTGACCACGGATTCTTGGTCAGTGAGTCGAACCAAAACGTGTAAGACCATTTTCAGCCAAAAATTCTAAAATTACAGACATTTGGGCAAATTGATCTGTTCCAAGGAATAAGAGCGCCAAAAATATAATCAAAATCAAAGCACGGCCACCTAGCAAATAGGCTTGAAATGCTTTGAAAATTCCTTGTAACAATAAAAATGAAATAACTTTTAGAGTTATTTCATTTATGAATCTTAGATTGTAGGTGGTGACAGTGAATTTTGGAGGACCACAAGAGCTCTATTGAAACGTCGAATAAAATATAGGGCAAGCCATTTGAAAAGTTTTGTTTCGTAGAAATTCCTCAATTTTCAGACCCTGTCAAGAGCAATCCCTTTAAGGAAATCGAATTCAGGAATATCATCAATCTGGAAGCATCCTTTGTCATCTCATCTGTTGAGAAAATTCTGGAATTATGGGAATATTAAAGTTCGAAACAATTTGAGAATGGAGTCAAATTTTTCGCGAAATTTTACATTTTTCGTATCTCGGCAACGCTGCATAATTTCAAAAAATATTACTTCCGTTAAAGGAAGAATCTCAATTTGTTCCAAATTATTGCATAATATTTATGTTTACACAAAAAAAAACCGACTTGGTTGTCATACCGCTTCACAGAGATACCCTGTATAATCGAAATCATTTTAGGCTGATGCACCAGTACAAGAGTAACAACTCTTGCCAAAAATTTTCGTCGTAACTATCATCAGTAAGCAGATATTCTACTTTTTCGGGTTAGTGGGACATCCTGTATATTATGACTGTGTTATGTATTATTTCAGTTTTATTCATATCATTCAAAGCCTATCCAAAATAGAGCATTGGTGTTAAAGAAGATTTCCATTTATTTTTCATTGCAAAACGAATGCTTGAAAAAATAAAGGGTTGCGCCATTTGAAAATATTGAAATATTCCACCTTTAATTTCCCAATTTTTGGAGCTAAATCTTCGAAAGAACTTACGGGAAATCAAATTAAGATTGCTGAATTTGGTTTGGTTCCCATTAATTATATGAATAATAAACGAGATAACATACTTCTAATGCAGATGTCAAGAATTCCAAGAATCAGTGCATAACGTGGCAACAGTTCTTGAAAGGGAGATATTTTTGATTAATTTGTATTGCGAATCTAATATAGAATCGATGCATAATTAAAAATAGAGGGTGTGCTATTTGAAATAAGAAAGTACACATGCGTTTCTGATAGATGTGGCAACACTGTCGACTTTAAAATATATAAGAAACAGAATTACTACTAAAAATTTCTAAATGAATTTTCACTTGTTCTCCAAATAATTGTAATAGGCAAATTTAAAAGAAAAACTCTGTATATTCGTGATATTTTCTGGATGGGTTTATTTTAATGAGATTAGAATTATTTCGGAATAGATCGAATTCTGCATCTAGTTTCTATAAATCTACGTTTATTTCAGTTGTGCAACAGTGCATATCTCCAATCTTGAAGAAATGAATCAAGGTTATTATTCATTATTAAAACTGCCTAAAGGTTGTGATATTTGACTTTCTGCGAATATATTTTACACTCTCAAAATAAAAACAACTGGGTAGTAATGAAAAAAGTCCGATTGTAATAGGTGATAATTTCCTGAACACACCTCTCGCCATAATAATAGCTTCTGGAACGCTCCTCTTGACACCAGGTAGCCGTGCCACTCTGTGTACAATCAACTCCGTGTCAATCGACCCTTGACGAATGTGTGATTAATTTTCTGTGAAACTATTCCGATTGTTGAAGAGCGATAAATAAATTGAATCCTCTTGCCGCTTCTATGGTGCAAAGGCCATCTTTGATTCCATCTCGGCTACTGAATATTGCATTTCTTTGTGCTTAACAGGCGTTTAATTTCTAATTAAATTCGATAATGAAGAAGTCGATCGGTAGCATTCAAGTGATGATATTACGATTTCTTTCTTATGGTTGAGAAGGAATTGAAGTTCGTGAAAAAATGTTATAGATGAAGAAGTGGGGATCAATGGCAAAAACACTTCAATCATGTCGCTTGAGGCACAAAATTCCTCATTTTTTGCCAACAGGTGTATTTGAAATATTTCGAGTCGTTACATTCTTTCGAGTATTTGTCTGTTGGTGGGCTAAAGGATAGCTGAATATTATTGAAATTTTCAAGTCATTCTCAATTTTCTGCTTAAAGGTGTATCTGAGATACACTACTTACATTCTAAGAATTGTTACCCCCTCGCTGAAACTATTGGATATTCAAACATTGTCAACTGATTAAAATTTTCAAGGCAATAGTTATTTTCCTAACAAGTGCGGAAAGTGATACTTTCCCGCACGCGACTGCCGTTGACCCGAACGACGCCAAGCGGAGTTCGGGCAAGCAGTCAAGTGCGGGAAAGACACTTTCCGCACGAGTTAGGAACAATATTTTTTCTACGACCGCATAAAGATTCAAAAAGCACATTGAAAATACATATTTTATTTCAACATACAAAACATTTCATGAAAATCCACTATTTATTTATTTACTATTAATATTAATGTTGAAACACACAATTTGTTGCATTCTGCAAATGCGTCAGAATAGCCGGTCCAGAGTAATTTGTTGGTGGTAACTGGCTTTTAAGAGTAACACTCGTGGATTGCATCGTGCATGAAGATGACGGAGACGGCATCGGTTGCAAGTTGCCAGTACCAGAAAGAATTTTATTGGAAATGGTTTTTTCTGTTCTACAGAGTCCTCCAAATAACCCTCAGCCACAGCAGTTGACTTCCAGCCTCCAAGACGTTTTATGTTGGTTATCCCTTCGCCTGAATCTGCTAGAAACGTTGCCGAGGATCGTCTAAAACTGTGACCTGTGTAACGTTCTGGGTTAGGTAGGCCTAAGTAGGAAGCGATCTCTGCCGGCATTTTACCGAATGTGTTTATGCCTACGCACTGAACAGAACATTTGCCTTTTTTGTAAAAAAAGGTTCCATTATTTATATCTTCAGATATAACAAAGGATCTTGAGGTATGGTTTTTCGAATCGAAAATTTTACAATAATTAGGTTTCCTTTATCTTGAATATCGTCAAGCGTGATTTTCACAAGCTCCGCTCTGCGAAGAGCACCGGCTAAAGCAAAAATGGTACCTACTTTAATCATAAGATATATCTCATCAGGGGCTAGCATAAACTTGGATATGTCTTCTTTGGTAAAAATCTGCGCTTTCTGTGGTCGGAAACCAACATTTTGCTTTTTTAGGAACGATGTCAATTTATGAAACTTGCTTATGTCCAGGTTTTGTTTTATTTTAACTAAACGTTTCACCATCGAGTAACGCGACCATAGGGTATTGGATTTCAGTACCTTACTCAGCTCGGAAAAATACGCCAAAAAAACCTCTTCTCTGAAGCTATTCACTCCTTTTTCCTTACACCAGTTTAAAAAGAAGCGGTTGTATTGCTTTCTCGTGATTTACTTGGTAACAGGTCTGAATTTACCTCATCTGCGGCTTTTAATATTGCTCCTGGGAGCTCTTCGTCTGACGAATCCATTAAAATATGGCTTTTATTGAAAGTAATTTGAAAAATGCCAGAATCGGACACTTCGACAACGCTTCGATTTGAAACTTTGACGTCTTGATGACAACTTGGTTGCCATAATAAATCTTTGGCTACCACACCAAACCATTTGACTCAGCTTAGTTTGATTGTTATGAAAAATGTATAGGGTATATAAAAGTATCGCAATTTCTTCATTCCAATGAATGAAAAATAGTATGGGTTAGATTGAATTTTAAAACTTATATTAGTTTGAATAGTAATATACAGGTGAAATCCATGAAATATACATTCAATAACGATAAATTGACATATTTTACTTTCCCGCACTAGTGAGTTTTCCCACACTAGTGCGGGAAAGTGACACTTTCTGAACTAAAATGAGTGCGGGAAAGTGGGTTAAAACGCACGGTCGTAGAAAAAAAAATGATCGTTTTTGCCAACATGTGTTTTCGACATGTATTCTACTTATACCACCTCACTCAATAAGTCCCGAGCATGGTGCACAGATGGCACTGTCAATTCCCTACCACATTTTTTGCGCGCATGTTCCGGGGAACAGCATGCCATCATTTTGTCCAAATGTCAGTAATTTTCGAATAATTAGCTGAAGATGGCCTCGAATGATTAGGCTCGACTCACTGATAAAAAATTCGTGGTCAAATTTGAATATTTCCGCCCGGCCGTTGCCACGATAACTTTCGAACGGAAAGAGATAGCGAACTTGGTAAGTAGTTGTAGAATACAACAAAAAGACGGATGTGAAATTTTTTGAGGATCGTATGACTAGAAAATTTTTAAAAAATTGGTTTGAGCACTGACGTGAAGTCAGGCGCTTTTGTGCGTATATTCTATTGCCCATTCTTCTGCGTATTGGACATGGTAAATTCGATACAATTTAAATCAATAATAGTTACAATACTTAGACTTTTCTGATGTATGCAGTGCGAATATGGGAATTTTGGAAGAATAAAGATTGGTCCTTCCACCCACAGACGAATCCGATTTCTTCCAACTCTTTGAACCGCACCGTTTTCCACATTCAAGATTCCCGGTGTCCTGCGGGATATTCCCCGAGGTCTCAGGTCTCGCCCCACCCTCCGGTCAGTCCCAATGCTCATGGAAGCACAGACGATTATATCAGAAACCAATCAATTCTAATAAAGCCGAAGGTGTACATAGTTCTCCAGACCGGATAAGTTCGGCATCCATTAGAGAGCTTCCGGCTGAGTCCTGCGTCTTACCTCACTTCCGGAACTCGGTCTCGGGAGCCGGGAATAATTCAGAGCCAACTTGCCACTTTAAGCCGTAATGAATAGGTAATTAGTTAATACTGTGCCCGGCTTCCTGTTGTCCGCTTACCTATTGGGACCGGACTCCTCTGTTTCTGGCATGTTACGTAACTATACAACTTCTGTGTTAACTCCTTGCACGGCCGTCTTGGGACCCATTATGGTATTGTCTTGTTATTGTTCGACCAAGGAGGGATTCCAATTAAATTAGCTATGTAATCGGTATAGATTATTATGGATCCGATACAAGGAAAGGCCTGTAGTCGTAGTCGAATATTCTACCTGATGTGCATATTCGTAATGTAATCTACAAGAATAATTAATATGCTTCATTATGGTTAGGTATGATCTGGCCATCGGTAATGGAAGAAACCTTACACATTTATCACCACATTATATTATTATATTCTCTTCGTTACTTTCTTCGTGACGAACTTCATTTGTCCTTTTCCCGCGATTTCAGGAGCAATGATTCATATTTCATCGATGAAAATAGCATTAAAAATACGTGTATCCTGCAAGATTGCAGCTTGATACTCAACAAAACTGATGCCTATGGGACTCATTGTGTTATCCTGGTGATCCGTTATGTGAAAGGGTTATGGGTCTTAACGAGATCTGATAGCCCTTTCACTAGGTTTTTATTTGGAACCCCATGGGTGGCCACCACTTCCTCCCCATTGCACAACCTGCACATTGGAACTTCTCTCAAGATGCCAATAGTGTGTATGTGTTTTCTGAGATTGCAGTGACCGGCTATTACTCCATTAACAGATCTTATTTGATCTCTGCTCAGCCTGAGGAAGTCTTTGGTAGGTGAGATTGTTTTCCTCAAGTATTTCCTTATTGTGTTTCCAGCTTGAGAATATAATCCAGAACCTGATTAGGTGTTATTTCCTCATCGCCTCAGATTCTAATCGTCTAGCAGTGGTTTTTGTTATCCCGACCGCAGGCTCTGAGCCGATAAAGGAAGTCATATAACCTCGTTCGACCGGAGCATCTGCCCTCTAGTTGCCAAGAATTCCCCTGTATCCCGACACCCACACAAGTGATGACTTATTGTAGTCTGCCAGAATAGAGAGGATATCTTGTCAGTCCCAGATCTGTTTCGATCTGTGCTCCAGAAACGCAATTGCTCTTAGGAGCCACTTGGACTTCAGGCATGCCCACTTCAAGAGGTGGGATTCCAGTTCTCAGTACATTTCAGCCTATAAGATCCTAACTTCACACTGAATATAAATATCTAGAAGTAGATAGATTCAACATCAGTTCAAAATAACTGGTTGGGGTTGTTTCTTTGTGATTGTGATGCTCCAGATACGCAATTGCTTTTAGGGCCACCTCAGGATAAGAACATGGGTGGATTTTTCTACCCCTATATTCTCTTCTCAGGTTTTCGTTATAGCGCATACATTACTTGCGTGGATTTCTGCTTGGAATATTGTCATGTTGCGTCCCAGGGCCATATATGCCACATACTTGGGAGCCTCACAGTATTGTCCAGAATAGTGATCACAGACAGATTCTGTGTACACATTCTGTGAATACATATAACTTACGATGTATTATTGAAACTTTGAAGCATCATATCTCCGAAAATATTAGCTTGTTAGAGTTGAAAATGATAACAATAGATTATTAGGATGAATTTGCATCTTAAAAAAATTTTTATTCAAAAGTTGTAAGGTAAAAAAATATATTTGATTTCGTTACTCCGAAACTATTCGACCGATTTTGCCCAATAACGAACTAAACCGAGATATTTATCCCTCAAACCTACTCTGAAAATTTCAACTGTCTAGCTCATTCCGTTCGAGAGTTATCGTGTTAATGGCCGGCCGGACGGCCGGACAGAATCGATTTCAACCACGGATTATTGATCAGTGAGTCTAACCAAATCGTTCAAGACCATTTTCAGCCAAAAATTCGAAAATACAGACATTTGGGCAAATTGATGAGCACTCTGTTCCGAGGAATAAGAGCGCCAAAATCGAGGGATCCAATAATATTTATTTCACTGTATTCGAAGTCACCATGGCTTATTCCAAACAGAGTTAAACCATGTAGGCTTTCACTCACCAGACACCCTTAATATCTATTGAGTACAATTTGAAAAGAAAATAATAAAACCTCAAGTTAAATGATTTTTGGATCCATAACACTTTATTTTATATTAATCGCAACAAAATACACTTGATTAGTTGAATAAACAGAGAAGGGATTGAATAATTTTGGCAACACCTCGGATGCGTAATCAGCCGACTCAAACGCCACCAACGAAACATGGAAACAGGTCTGAAGACCAAACGGGAGGCACCTAAAACTGTTAGAAACGAAAATTACAAGCGTTGAACACTCGCAGATGAAGGAAGTTAATTTAGTTCCCGGCAATGCCATTATCCCGGACACAGAGATTCTGGCCCGAGGCCATTTAGCAGGATGTTATCTTTACTGTTGCAATTTCTCGCCTCGTTGTTCGTCCTTCCAGGCGTTGTCACTGCCGTCGTTAGGAGCTGTCACAGGGTCGAACTACGAACAGGAGAAAGTGATGGCTTCTTCGGTTTCCTAATAATATGCGTTAGTCATAAAAAGTTGGGTTTTATATTAAAACATATCTTTTAACTACTGTATTATATGACCAACCTGAAATAAAATTCCGATCTCGTACAAAAATGCATATTTTTGCGCGTATGTTCTGGGGAACATCGCGTTATCATTTTGCGCAAATGTGAAATTTAATTCTGTGGTGCCGTCCGGCCGTTGCCACGATAACTTGAGAACGGAAAGAGCTAGCGACTTGAAATTTTCAGGGTAGGTGGCGCATCCCAATGCGACGGACAAGTTCGTTAATGGGTATAATCGGCCCAATGGTTTCCGAGTAATAATTTTGTTTTCAACCAAAATAAATCCGATCGAATATAAACTTGGTGAATAGTTGTAGAATATAAACTTAAGCACGTTTGTGAAATTTCGTGAGAATCGTGTCACTAGAAAATTTTAAAAAAATTATTAAAAAATATTATTTATGACACGATAACCTGAGAACGGAGATAGCGGCTTGAAATTTTCAGGTTAGGTTGTGCATCTGAATGCGAATTTTAAATTCGTCTATAGGTATAATCGGCCAAACGATTATACCTATCTGAAATTTGGTTGTTATTTCCTCAATAACTCGAAAAATACGAAACCGATATAATTCAAACATGGTTATTAGTTGTAGAATGCCAACGCGAAAATTTTTGCGGAATTTCGTGAGGATGGTATAACTAGAAAATTTCAAAAAAATTATTGAAAATAATTTTATAAAATTCTATATATCATAAACTATTCGTCCGTCATGGCTGAAATTTTGGAAGAGCCTTCAGAACCTAACTCTACTGCAGAGTTCCAAGTTTGAACACGATCGGATCCATATTGTTGGAGAACCGAGCAGCCTTTTGTGAGTTCGGTTGCTGGATGCGAATCGTCGTATGATATGTTGTCTATGGTCGTATTTTTGCGAGAACCTTCAAAAAAATGAATGTCATGATGACATATTTTTGCGCGTATGTTCTTGGGAAAATTGTGTTATTTCATCACAAATCTATGGAAGATGATAGCCCTACATTAGCGGTCAGACCTGGTTTTGAAAGAGATCCTCCTTAGGAGAAGGCAACTAAATATTGAAGGGATTTCTATGAACAAGAGTGAATATCTTTGAGAAATAGAGAAGGTGATTCTTCTTCAAGAGAACCATGTGCCTTCAGAGGAGTATATTTGTGAGAGGGGACTTTTGAAAGGTTATGTATTATTTTTAATATGATATCGCTGAAATTTTGCTGAAGGCTTCAAAACTAAACCCTAAATTAACCAAACTTTCTGATCTTGTAAGGTGAGAGGCTCATTTGTGGATATTAACTCTCGTTATGTGTAGAGAAGAATTTTAGGCCAGTTTATCTATCACTAATGAGAATATATCTTTATGTTTCACCTCATCACCTTTAGATCTATCAATGGGCATTTATTGGTTAAGAATAAGTAATTGGATATTACTGGAATTCAATTGAATTTCATTCAATATGTTAGTAACTAGACTTATAATTTTCTTTACTTTGATTATTTAAATATGACATTAATTCCAGTAATATTTTTCAAGAATAATTATGTATTCTTCTCCTAAAGAAGAATTGAAGGTAGACAATGATGTGTTAATTTTTTCATCATTGCTTTCTATCCTGACTTCACGAAAAAAAAAATTGATTCAAGCACTGACGTGAAGTCAGGAACATTTGCGCGCATGTTCTATTGTCCATTCTCCTGTATTGCACACTTTTAATCGAATTTACCATGGTGAATTCTATTGTCTATTCTCCTGTATTGGACAGCCTTAATCGAATTCACCATGGTGAAATCGATTCTGAGTGTCCAATACAGGAGAACAGACAATAGAATTCACCATGGTAAATTCGATTAGGAGTGTTCAATACAGGAGAATGGACAATAGAACATACGCGCAAAAGCTCCAGACTTCACGAAAAAAAAAGTTGGATCAAGCACTGACGTGAAGTCAGGAGCTTTTGCGCGTATGTTCTATTTTCCATTCTCCTGTATTGAACACTCTTAATCGAATTTACCATGGTGAATTCTATTGTCTGTTCTCCTGTATTGGACACTCAGAATCGATTTCACCATGGTGAATTCGATTAAGGCTGTCCAATACAGGAGAATAGACAACGTCGGAGTTCTCAAGGATTTCCACAGGTGCCGCTGGTGGGATTCTTTCCCTACGAGTTCGCGACCGATGGATTTAAGTTTCCTAGAACGCCTTCGGTATCATTTAGTGTCTGATAAGTCACACTGATAATAATTGGTAATAACGTGAAACCCTGGGTTTGTGTCTGAATGATGTCCTCTTGGGAATACTGAGCGATGAGGTGATCTAGCCCAGCCCCGCGGAATATTTGTTGATGTTTAATATCAATAAATATTTTACCGTGTGTCTATTTCACTTAGGTATATCATATACAAAATGTACAAAAATGTGTGAAAATTCAAGATAAGTAAAAAGGGGACTCTACTAGGAATAATTACAGATGCAAATTGTCACAGAGAAAAAAAGCACTATTCAACAAATAACACTTACCGGTCTCATGGTTTCTACCAATCATCAGAGTAAGTTTCTTAGAGCTTCTTCGTTTGTCATTCAGAAGCTAAGTTACGGTGATCCTAATTGAAGAAACAATTTATTCTCGAATAATTGGTGAAATAATAAAAAATATTTTCTAAACTATGATGAACATTATTCAAATCGATCAAACTTGCAATCAACCGACATTGAATATTTCAAGTATTACTCAATTTTCCCGAATCCACCCTGTAAACAGACGCGAATCCTTCGCCATCCAGAAACGTACGACTGGTGAAGTATAAACTTAATCCTTTAGATACACTCCACTCTTTAATTAAGAAGTTTTCGAAGTAAGTCACCGGAAAAGGGGATTGTCTTTGTTAAACTGTTTGGATTCCATTCTGTAACGGTTATTAAAACATTTGAACGTTCTCTTCGGTTCCGTTCGGGTGTAAATCTTTCCAGTTGTTTCCGGAACCACTTTCCATCGCATTCCACGTTCGGGGGCACGTTATTTCCTTGGAAAACTCGTGGAGTAAGTTTCTTAAGCTCGTGAGGTTTATGCGAAATTGTTTTCGAATTTGTTTCGACCGAAGTTATGAAATTGTATTCGCTGGAAAGATACCGGAAACAATTATTGTAAATATGTATTTGCTGTTGAAAATTTGGGTGAGTAGGGAATTCAGCTTGGAGCAGATTTTCCTACATGTGAATATGATAATGAATTAATAATAAAATTAATTATGATTTTTTTCGCGATGAACCAGATGTGAAATGTCCTTGAGAATTCGGAGATATCTGTACAATCTCAATACTTGATCAACTAAGTAATATTATATGAAGGTTTGGAATTGAATTATTTAATTGGTACTTCACCATTTTGATGAACAGAGTAGAAGGAAAACTGAGACATAGCGAAAAAATAGTAATGAAAAAATTCTTAAAATGTGATTTCGGGGGCTTTTGTGCGCATGCTCTTCTGTCTATTCCCGTCTCATACACCCTCATGAAATACTGCCGTACTCTTAGAAATATTGGGCAAATAAAATTCGGCTTGAAGGTTTGTGTGGAATTTCAGCTAAATTTAAAAAAGACGGTTTCTGAAATATACAATTTTTGAAGAAAAATGGTTTGTTTTCACGAAGAAAAGAAAACAGTTTTTTTCATCTTGTCTTGCTCACCCTGTCCTAAAGAAGCCAATTAGAAGAAACACGAATCGGCAGGTACAAGTAGAATGATTTTTCTATGCTCCTTTTTGCGGAATTACCCGCGGGTAATTCCACAAAAAGGAGCAGAGGAAAACCATTCGTTAAACCTTCCGATTTAAATTTACTTTTTCGCACTATCCATTTGTCTAACTCCCAAAATACTTTACCCAAAGCGATGATAAAGGGTTGTGGAATATTATTGAATGGTTTCTTTCTGGGTTTTCTGTCCCAAACTCTGAAAAATATCTATAAAATAAAAAATTAATTATTTTGTGAGTTGCTTCTACGTAAGAAACATAAGATATTTGTCAGAAGCAATCAATTGAACAATGTTGCCTAACAAAAAACAAAGAAACAACATCAACGAAGAAACAACTATATCGTAACGTTTCGGAGTCTATATCAGACTCCTTCTTCAGACGCTTAACGAAAAAATCTTCAGAACTATTTTGTTGATTGTTATTCTGAGATTCGAGAATTGTCACCAATTCAATCAACAAAATAGTTCTAAAGATTTTTTCGTTAAGCGTCTGAAGCAGGAGTCTGATTTAGACTCCGAAACGTTACGATATAGTTGTTTCTTCGTTGATGTTGTTTCGTTGTTATTTGTTAGGCAACATTGTTCAATTGATTGCTTCTGACAAATATCTTATGTTTCTTACGCAGAAGCAAATCACAAAATAATCAATTTTTTATTTTATAGATATTTTTCAGAGTTTGGGAGAGAAAACCCAGAAAGAAACCATTCAATGATGAATATACCTCCCACAGTATCCTTTAATGATTATTTGTGGAATATTTTCTGAACTAAAGTATTGATCTCTGTTTTATTATCTATGTCTATATCTCTTAACGATATTTTTGCAAAACGTGGTTAAGTCAATAACTAGACACATTGGTATCTTCTTTGGACACCTACAATACTTTTTGGCGCTCTAGTTCCTCTGAACTGAGTGCTTATCAATTTGCCCAAATGTCTGTAATTTTAGAATTTTTCGATGAAAATGGTCTCAAACGATTTGGTTCGACTCACTGATCAAGTATCCGTGGTCGAAATTCATTCTGTCCGGCCGGTCCGGCCGGCCGGCCGTAGGCACGATAACTCTCGAACGGAATGAGCTAGAGAGTTGAAATTTTCAGAGTAGGTTTGGGGGATAAATATCTCGGCTAAGTTCATTACTGTGCAAAATCAGACTCATGGTTTTGGAGTAACAAAAAAAAAATTTTTTTTTTACGAAGCAAATTCCAAATTAAATTTTTTCAATAAGCAGTTTTATCATAAGAATCCATTCATATCATACTTTCGGAGATATGATCTTTCAAAATTTCAATGTAAATCGTATTTCTACGTTTTCACAGAATTATATAATTATTCTATGTATGAATTGTTATAATGTCAACTTATTTTCCTGAGACATGACGTTGTCTCATTGTCATACATTCCAGCAATCGTATAAATATGAGAATGATAATATAATATCATACTTTTTGTTGGTTGATATTTTCATGCCGATGGTCAATCCATATGATGATGGGAATGGTAATGGTAAGTTAATAATATTGAGTTCAGTCTCCACTAAAAACAAAACTGGAATATTGGTGTATTGGAGTAGATTTGAGGAAAGATATATATTATCGTTCATCATAGAATTGAGGAATGAATATCTCGGATGAGTTCGTTGTTGGGTAGAATTCGTCTATTGGTTTTGGATTGATAATTTTTGGCAGTCTTGTTGAATTTAAATTCTCCAAATCGTTCATCATATCATAGAATTGAGGAATGAATATCTCGGATGAGTTCGTTGTTGGGTAGAATTCGTCTATTGGTTTTGGATTGATAATTTTTGGCAGTCTTGTTGAATTTAAATTCTCCAAAGCCGTGGCGATCTAATCGGAAAACTTTAGATTTTCGTATGGGTTAGATACTAGAGAAAACTTTTTGCCGTTCGACGGATTCACTTATTTCCTAATATTTTCCGAACGGATAGAGATACTTAGGAAATAGATACATAAATCTAAACGTCGTCCACCGACAAATAATCGTAGAAAATTCGTTTATCGATATGTGGAAATTATAGATTTCGGACGGGAAAGAAGAATTTTCCTTCGATTCCGGGTCAAAAATATTTCTAAGTGCCGACCCAAAAAATTTTTTTCATGGTATATCGATACGGAGCTCGTGTCTAATTAAATCGAGGTCGCTGATCACGAATATGCAATTAGTTTTTCCCTAAGTGGCGTACTTTGGGAAAATTTTCACTTAGAGTGAAAAAATTTACGAAAATTGGCCAATTTTGAAAGTTTACACCGCCCAAAAAAATCGGAGTAGGGTGTTGTTGATTTTTGCCGTCATATATGGATCCCTTATCTACTGAATAATCCACACAGAAAATGTCCAGGCCGTACTATTCGGAAATTATGATTTTTTTCCCGAGGGTCTGGTTTTCGGAAAATTCATTTCGCGGTATTTCCGCGGAAAATTCTCTAATGAAAAATCCGATCATATATTCGTAATCTACGGCCCCGAATTAGTAGATGACGTAACTTGCATCGAAATCAGAGACCGGTCGAATTTTGGCAATTTTTTAATACAATTGCCTTAAAAAAATCCCATTTTTCGAGAAAAATTTTTTGACGCAAAACTATGAAGCGGGTACTTATTCTTATAGATTCGGGGCCGTAGATTCCGAATCTATGATCAGATATTTATTACAAAAATTTCCCGAGGAAATATCGCGGAAAGAATTTTCCGAAAAATAGACCCTCGGGAAAAAAACCATAATTTCCGAAGCGTACAACCTGGACATTTATTGTTCGGATTATTCGATAGACAAAGGATCCGAATATGACGTAAAAAATCAGGAACACTCTACTCCATTTTTTTTGGATGGTGGAGAGTTCCAAAATTGACCTATTTTCGTCAATTTTTTCACTTTAAGTGAAAATTTTCCCAAAGTACGCCACTTAGGGAAAAACTAGTTACATATTCGTGATCAGCGACCTCGATTTAATTATACACGAGCCCCTTATCGATATACCATGAAAAAAATATTTTGGGTCGGCACTTGAAAATATTTTCGACCCGTAATCGGAGGAAAATTCTTCTTTCCCTTCCTAAATCTATGATTTTCACATCTTAATAAACGAATTTTCCCCGATTATTGGTCGGTGGACGACGTTTAGATTTATGTATCAATATTTTCTGTATCTCTATCCGTTCGGAAAATATTAGGAAATGAGCGAATCCGTCAAACGGCAAAAAGTTTTCTCTAGTATCCAACACATACGTAAATCAACAATTTTCCGATTAGATCGACGCGGCTTTGGTTATTCAATAATCGGGCACGCAGATCACGAATCTGCAATTAGATTTTCCATATCTCGATTAGTTTCGGAGCAATGACGAAAAAAGTCGCAATTTCTGGCCCCATCTCCGGAAAATGGATTAATTAGTCGTATTTTTCGCCATATTTCCAAAATTAATCGAGATACGGAAAAACTAATTACGGATTCGGAATCTACGCCCTCGATTTAGTGAATGGCCAAAGCCGTGGCGATCTAATCGGAAAACTTTAGATTTTCGGGGCCCGTATCGATATACCATGAAAAAAATATTTTGGGTCGGCACTTAGAAAAATTCTTCTATGATGTTTGAATTCAATTTCTGCTAAGATGAAGTTCTAAATTTCAATAATGAATCGTACTTCTATGTTTTCACAGAATGCTATAATTATTCTATCTAAGCTTTATTATATGATCTGTGTTCATACTCGTACATGTCATCCTGTTCTATAAGAGAGAGTCAAATTCATTTAAGCTATTTTAATTTGGTTTCTTCCATGGTGCAGTTCTCATTCTCAGATTGCTCATTTAATGTTGATAAATAAACTATTATTTGAATTAAATTTCCCTTATGATGCAGTTCTATCATAAGAATCCATTGATATAATTCCCAACTCTGAGAAACCAATATTTTCGGAGATATAATTTGTCTGTTTGAACTAGAGCGCCAGAAAGCTCCTGTCCACAGGGCTTGTTCATGTGAAAACCAAACGTTTTCGTCCATCTAGCCGAACTTGAGATATCTCTATTGAAGGACATTTTTTCACAATATCGTAAGGGATGAAACATTTTTGGCGCTCTGGTTCCTCGGGACAGAATGCTTATCAATTTGCCCAAATGTTTGTAATTTTCGAATTTTTGCTGAAAATGGTCTCAAACGATTTGGTTCGACTCACTGATCAAGAGCCCGAGGTTGAAATCGATTCTTTCCAGCCGGTTCGGCCGTAGGCACGATAACTCTCGAACAAAAGGAGTTAGAGGATTGAAATTTGCAAAGTGGGTTTGGGGCGTAAATATCTCGGATGAGTTCGTTAATGGGCGAAATCCATCAAGCGGTTGCGGAGTTATGGCCGTTTTTATTGAAAACATTTTTTATGAATATTTCCGAAAAATTTTCACATTATTATAAATCCTATTCTAGGATCCTTGAAGCAACCTCAGCGTATTTCTTAGTATAAAAATACGACTTATTTCCCCTTTCATTTAATGATTGGAATATATCGCATTTTGCATCCGAAAAAGTTCAATTTTTAATTTCAATGTATGAACCTTTTACATTACGTTTCTATTTTGTTACAGATTCCCTCGCCCAAGAGCTGGAAATGGAGAGAAAAAGCAGACAACAACAAATGGAAAGGGAAAAATCACCACTAGCAGACCGTTCTTCCTACTACAAGAACTCAGTGTTGTTTACGAGTAGTGCAACGTAAAGTGTGAGTGTTTGAAATCCATTCGAATCGAAAAAGATATTAAGTTCAAACTTAATGGTAGGAATAGTGAGATATCTTTGCGAATTAACAGAATATATCAGAAATACTGTTGTGCTCGTGAAGATCACAGATTTTGTTCTATGTGAATGATGTATTGATATTTTCGCTCATCAAATGAATACTTAAGGTAAGGACACATTGAACACACGTCCGCAACGGATGCAATTATGATGTATTTACATTAAAACAGATGATGCGTTATGTGTGATCATCAGTATGTTTCTAATAGCGATTTCCATTGACATGCTTGGGGCACTCGAAAAGGGTTTACCTACTCCGGCCGAGATCTGTCAAAAACTGCTCTCAGAGCAACCCCAATGAAAAATGATACTCCCCTGCTTTTTTAGTTTTGAATTTTATTTCGCAGCGAAGTGTAGAAGATATAATAAATAATTTCCTTAATTTATAGGCTGCTATCCATAATATCCAATAAGGCACCTAGTAATTGAATTTGCATTTGCTCAGCCATATCTATAAAAAAAAATCGTTTCATAACAGATGAACATAACCCAATATTTTGAATATCTCTGTCTCTAACACGAGTGAAAATAATTGCTCTGGGTTGTGTTCGAATATTAACTCCATAGAGTAATATTTACTCCATTGCGTTCGAAAACTGAAAGGTTGGGTAAATTTTACTCCATGACTGTCGTTCGAAATGTCAGAGTATTCAACTACGAGTTCATTTTACTCCTGTAAAATATAATAACTCATGGGACGGAAAATCTAGTATCTTTGTCTCACTGTTTTATGAATATTCTGTGAGGTAATTTAATAGTTTCAATACTGCTCACAATATACGTTTACGATTAGAGTTACATATATGTGAAGAAAACAATAATAATAGGTTCTTTCTTAAACCAACATAACCTATTTTCCGATATTGGCACCTTCTGTCACTGTCAGTGTCAGTGTCAGAGTAAACTCCAGAGCAAATCTGTCAAACCTTCAAAAACTCTACTCTACTCCGTAGAGTTGATTTTCGAACACAACCCAAAGAGCAAACAGGTTTGCTTTGATTTGTCAATTGAATATGAATCATCGATCTGAAATGTCCAATGAGAAACCAAAATATGACTCCGAATAGTACGAGCGTGTCAATGGAGATTGTTTGTTTGTCATCTGTTTTGACGCAATTTCAAGAGTCTAGATGTCATAATGCGTTGCATACGTTGCGTACGTGGGCTTTGTGTGTCCTCAACATTATTTATCAATTTTGATTCCATGTTGATGATTATTCATCAAGAAAATGTATAAAAGGAAACTCCAGCAAAAAACTGGAGGTATCACCTACAAGTATGGTTCATTCGAAACATTTTGGTATGCAATAATATTTATTCTTTCACTTCAACGAAGTCTATGTAGAGTCCAGTGGAAAAGCAAATACGGAAATACATTGTGACATAATAATAGATCTCAAGTGGAAATAAAATCATGCAGAGTTCAATATCCCGCAATGGGCCCGCAGTGGCCCATCGTGGCCCACTGTGTACAAGAAGGAAGGAGCCTTAACATTTACCCAGTCAATCCTGGTAAAGGTGTGAAATGAACGATGAGCACAGAACAATTCGGTCATTTACCATCAAAAATCGGCTTATAAACTAACTCTTCATATACCAAAGTGAAATCTTATCTGAGCTTCTATCGAATTTTACGTACTACCTTCTTTATAGCTTCAAATATAATTCACAATCAACAGTAAATTAAATGTCTTGACTCGCGTACCCAAGATTCATTCTTTGACACTTTCCCTAACTTATGCCAAAAATGTTATTAACAAATGTCAAAACGAAGATTTAAAAAATTTCAATGATCTATATCTTGTGAACTTGCCAACTTGCAGATGAAAAATACCTTGAATTATGTTACGACACAATCCTATGAATAGTTCAAAATCTGACATCTGTAAATAAGAACGGATTCACAAATATGACAAACATCATTCAATGTATATAATGTGAACATTTTTTATAAATAAAAAATATCTACTAATAACAAATATTGCTGTCAAATTTTACGCAAAACCATAAAGATATCACAAATTTTGTAAAGTTCAGATTAGGCATGTACTATTAAGGTAGATCAATTAATTGATAAAAATAAAGAAATGTAAATATCGAAGTTGGGATTATGTTAAGGTGATTATGATTGATATCTGCGCGGCAAGTTTATTTATGTTACGTTCTAACTCCTGTATTCCACAGAAAATCCTTTAATATAAACATTGAAACCGGTGATTTATACCGCCATTACAGTGGATAAAACACAACTTGAACGTTGATATCAATCTATACCGCCTGTTATTCCCCCATTTTGTATAGAGGTAGAAAGAAGTATATTATTCGAATCAATGTACACTTACAGAGCGTTTGGGGTTATATTCAAAAAAAAAAAATCATCGAACACGAAAAATACAATTTATTATTTCACATAATATCGGCCGAATGCATTTTGATCTCATATTCTCAAAAACAAAGATTTGACCAAAATGAGTTGTATTAGGGTTGTCCATCTTTTTGTAAAATAACTTCAACAGTCGGTAAAATATTCAATTTCAAATCAGTGTCCTATAAATTTAGATATGGAAACGCTTCATAATCAAGCTACAGGGTGTTAAATTTTTCAGATTTTTCCGTTTGTTCCTAATACCCCTTTTGCACTATGCCTTTTTCATGTTTATATTTGCGCCTATTTTCATGGCTATTTGTTGGTTGAATTTCCCCCCAAATGAGTGACACTATTACACCGCGCTTTTTTCACGCTTGTTTCAGGCAATAATTACAGAGCTGCAAACATTGAAGAAATTGACATATTTACCTTGTTCTTGTTTTGTTCATATATTTTTAAAACAATACCATAGTGTTTTAAGAATGTCTGAAGAAATGTTTAATATGCTACTACATAGAGAACAAATTCACATACAGAAAAAAGACAATGTAATTCCAGAAAGCATTTCTCCAAAGACGAAATTAATAATTACTTTGACATACTAGGCGAAAACTTCATATCACTAGGGGATAGCCATCACATATTATCTTGCCTTCGTAAATTTAGTTATTTTACGTCCTCAGAGTAATAAACATAAATTTATTATTAAATTTACGAAGGCTGCGATTCAAAGGATAGAATAAACTAGGTTATGTTAAGAAGACGTCAAGTCAGACAGATAAATATTTTGTTGGTAGACATGACATTTCGACAAAAAGGCTGGAAATTCCCACGATTCAGGGGGAACAAATAGAGCCAGTTCTATTTATTTTCGAGCTTGAAACAGTCTACAAAATAGCCCCGGGCGCATGCGTATTTCAATGAAAAATTATATAAGATTTACACTATTTTTTTAATAATGGGACGCGTTTCGTCTACACAGCGACTTCATCAGACTACATCATACTGTATGATGTAGTCTGATGAAGTCGCTGTGTCGAAAAACGCGTCAAAATATTAAATAAATTAGTGTAAATCGTATATAATTTTTCATTGAGTTAATATGGATTTGCATCAAGTAAAAGCCACAAGCATTAAAAAAAATATATTACAAAAAATATTTCGGTATGCGTCATAAAATTTTGGAAAATTATTATTATTTACATATCCCGAAAAATATCAACTCTGATAAAAAAATTGAGTAATTTTGAACCATTCTGTTGTACACATAATTCCCTACTTCTATGACCCCGTAAACCTTTTTACGGATACAACATTATTGTTAATTTTGAATTCTGCAAATGCATTTTGAATGCGATTCACGAAAACGGTGTGAATTATGTGTACAGGGTAGGCAAATTTGATGATACCTGAACTACAACTTTTTAACCCTAAGAGAAAGAGGAAAATGAATACCACATTACAGTTATGTTTTTTTGAGAAACTTATCGTGTCTTTAACTGCATTCCTCTATCTTCTTTTGTTATCGAGTTATAGGCCAAAATTGAAATTTGGGCGATTTCAACATTATCTCCGTTCCTGTTTGTGCTACGATGTTGAAATACAAACATTTTCAATTTTTTGCTTTTGAGAGTAATACAGTAATACTCTGACTTTTTCAAGATGTTTCCTTGCTGAGCAATAACACAAAGTTGCGACTTTTCTTATGATAATAATTGTTTGTAATGAATTAGAAAGAATGATCTTTATTTTCCGTTCCAAATATATTTAATATATCATAAAGAAATCATAAATTAATTTTTTCATAAGTGAAAACAAAACTTTTTGTTATATCCCAGAAAGGAATCCCCTTGGAAAAAATCGGATTAGGCCACAGGATCGCTATGTTGTTATTTCAACATCGTAGCACAAACAGTTTTGGCCTATACCTTGAAAAAAAAAATATAAAAGAATGCCACCCTGTACCTACAGCACGATGGGTTCACATTTTTGGGGTAACTTAATTTTTTTCCTTGAGTTTTTAAAGTTCTTAAACTTTCTTGAGATATGTGAATATTAAAATAATTTTGTCTTCCAGAATATCAAAAATAATTTCAGTGCAACCGAATTTTTTTTTCGTGAACTACAAAAGTCGTCAAGAAAATACGAAGCAAATCTGGAAACTTGAGTACCCTGTAGTTTGGTTATGAAACGTTGAAATTGAAAATTTCATCGATTATACAAAAAATTTGACCACCCCTTCCAGTGTAATTGTTCAAATAGACAATGCAGTATCCTTATATTCCATAAAGAATCGTTTTTGAATACATACATGAATCTTCAGAGTATACGTTTACTGACAATCAAGCAGAAGTTAGGAAACCCAACAAATATCTACCATTTTAGGTATAATGTTAATCGATATAATATAATGTTTTAAAATTGTACCCATTTGTTTCTTCGCTTTATTCCTCAGTTTTAGTCATTTATATATATAAATATAATTATAACATATTAAGATGCATTGTGTGATTGTATTTATTGTAAATATTTATGTGTGTGTGCCTTGTAGTTGAATAAAAGTCGAAAAACCAATTTCGTTTTCGAATTGTCCCTACTCAAGAAGTAAGCAAATTACACAAATGTAATTACTAATCTGAGAGCACTCTCACAGTTTCAGCCTGGATAACACTAGAAAGACCCTATTCTCAGGATGAGATGTAGTTACTATTCTCATGAAACACAAGAGATTTAATTTCTCTCATTTGTATACTTTAGCTTTTATCACTAACTGAAATACGTCGATTTTTCCACTGACTGTTTGACTGACTCATCAAAACCTCTAGGGTACTTCCTGATGACCTACAACGCTGGAATTAGGAATGCAGACTGAAATTAGCGCACAAAAAACAGAAAATGAAGAAATCTGTAACTTTTACTCACAAACCCCCAATTCATACATAGAATAATATCATTCTGTGACAACGTTGAAATACGATTTATTATTGAAATTTTGAAAAATCATATCTTCGAAAGTATTAGCTTGTTAGAGTTGAAAATGATATCATTGGATTCTTATGGTAAAACAGCTTATTGAAAAAAATTTAATTTGGAATTTGCCTTGTAAAAAAAATATTTTTTTTTGTTACTCCGAAACCATCTGTCCGATTATGCCCAATAACGAACTTAGCCGAGATATTTATCTCCCAAACCTACTCTGAAAATTTCAACTGTCTAGCTCATTCCGTTCGAGAGTTATCGTGTCTACGGCCGGCCGGACGGACCGGCCGGACAGAAGGAATTTCGACCACGGATTCTTGATCAGTGAGTCGAACCAAATCGTTTAAGACCATTTTCATCGAAAAATTCGAAAATTACAGACATTCGGGCAAATTGATAAGCACTCAGTTCCGAGGAACTAGAGCGCCAAAAAGTCAGAGTCACTTCCGGTCAAACCGAAAATGACTTTCAATTTTTGTTTTTCTCGGTTGAAATTCCTTGAACGAATTGAAAATAATCAAATTTTCAAATTTTTATCTTTTGAAATGGCTGAGACAAATCATTGCAACATGTATACTGGGACACCTGGTACAAGAATTATAAAACTGAAATATCAATAATCATTTCAAATTATTTACCTCACCTTCAACCCACATTTTCCTCGATTCTCCCCCCTTTTAAAATAGTTTCCTCAAATCATCATGTGGAAGTTGAACTGAAATGATTGATCAATAAAAGCACATTAAGGTTTCGGGGGGGCAAATACAGCGGCTACAATGAGAAACATAATTCCTTCGCCAAATCAAAAGACCCAAGACTCGCTCCGCCTGCAAAACCCAACCTAAAATTTTAATGACTATGAGAGAGGCCATTATAGTCAAACGAAAGTTTCGGGCATTTTCGATATTTTCAACCCTTTTCGCGCAGTGTTAATGAGTTTTATATCTTAGAGGAGATTCTTATTACATTTTAATTGAGATGATGTGTACCGATCGTATTGACGCAGACAATGGAAGGTTCGACCCTTTGTGCCGAAAGTTTTAATAGATACTTCTTTTAGCATTCATTATCAGTCAGGCTCAGCCGCGTTAATCAACTGAATTTGGATATTATGTTTTCCCGTTCGAACGGTTTATGTGAAAATGAATAAATAAGGTTTGGGGTTTTAATTATTTTGCGACGCCGTTTTCTTCATTTCGTCAAAGTTCATTTAAAAGGAAACCCTATACACAAAGCCTACTTTTACTTTACAGCTCAATGTTCGGAAGATGAAGGGGAAACTCAATATTTATTGTTACTTCTTGGATTTCGATATCCGCCCTTCGACTCCAGTTTGTCTGGAACTTAATTTATGACGATGTAACTTGAATATTTTCAGTCCCACCTCTGAATAACGACGAGTGAATCGTCCACTCCTCTTCAATCGTAATTCGAATATCTTAAAATTATCAATAATTCAGTGTGTTTTCACAGGTGAATTATTCATAATCTGAGTGTCGCTTGCACAGTTACAGCGTCAACTAGATACCGTAAGGTCCGAGTTCCATCCTCCTACATTTAACATTAGCCTATACAGTGAGTGTCAAAAATATGGAATAATGGATTTATTTTCTTTTGATTTGACAGGTCAAATTGATTTATCTTTCAAGGAACGTTTTCCGTAATTTTTGGTGCTCCTGCTCCTCGGAACAAGAGCTTATCAATTTGCCCAAATGTCTGTAATTCTTGGGTGAATATGGTCTCAAACGTTTTCACTCGAATCATTGATCAAGAATCCGTGGTCAAAATCGATTCTGTCCGGCTGGTTCCGGCCGTTATCACGATAACTCTCGAACGGAATGAGCTAGACAGTTGAAATTTTCTGAGTAGTTTTGGGAGATAAAAATCTCAGTTGAGTTCGAAAAAAAAAAGTTTATCTTAAAAATTTTAAGTTATCATTAAAGGATACCTACTGTGGGAGGTATACTCATTATTAAAAGGTTTCTTTCTGGGTTTTCTCTCCCAAACTCTGAAAAATATCTATAAAATAAAATTTAATTATTTTGTGATTTGCTTCTGCGTAAGAAACACAAGATATTTGTCAGAAGCAACTAATCGAAAAATGTTGCCTAACAAACAACAACGAAACAACAACGACGAAACAACATCAACGAAGAAACAACTATATCGTAACGTTTCGGAGTCTATATCAGACTCCTTCGTCAGACGCCCAATGAAAATCGTTAGAACTATTTTGTTGATAGTTATTTTGTGAAATTCAAGAATTGTCACACTGACAGTATTCAAAAATCATAGCTAACTTCTGAAAAGGATGATTGAAAAAGGCCCATACCTTTGCTTTAAGTAATCATTAAAGGATACTGTGGGAGGTATACTCATTATTGAAAGGTTTTTTTCTGGATTTTCTCTCCCAAACTCTGAAAAATATCTATAAAATAAAAATTGATTATTTTGTGATTTGCTTCTGCGTAAGAAACACAGGATATTTGTCAGAAGCAATCAATTGAACAATGTTGCCTAACAAACAACAACGAAACAACATCAACGAAGAAACAACTATATCGTAACGTTTCGGAGTCTATATCAGACTCCTTCATCAGACGCCCAATGAAAATCGTTAGAACTATTTTGTTGATAGTTATTTTGTGAAATTCATCTTTTTCAGAAGTTAGCTATGATTTTACACCTGTGCAGTCTGTTATCTACCTATTCCGATCATTTTCACAGAGAAAGAACGAAGCTACTCACGAAAAATTGGTCGCGTATTAATTGTTTTCAAAAAAGGCCCACGGCTTCCGGACTATAATTGAATAATTCACTTTTCACTTTATCTTTATTACATCCGGAAGCCATGTACCTACTACCTACTAGCAAAACGGAAATTGAAGCAGCGTGTAAGAAAAGTGTGAAAAGGTGATAGATCAGTTTTGAACCGTAAGTGAAATCTTCAAGTATAACCAGCTGCGTGTTTTGGAAGTAAGGTTCGTATAAACTGAGTTGCTCAAACCTTAGTAGAATGGAATGGAAATTGGAGTTATGAAATACATACAGAAAAATTCCCAACGACTCCCCTCCTAACATATTGTTTAAGATATCAAAGGATATATCAGAAAGATTCGATATAAATTCCTTGGAAACGTATCGCATCCGACTTCCCTTCATTCCAGAACAGAAAGAACAAAATGAAGTATAACTGGAATACAAATTTCCTTTCATCTCTGGAATGATACTCTTTGACGGATGTTGAAGAAATATTAGCGGGATATTAGCTGTATATTCTGTTGTAATTCCTTTCATTCTTTGAACATCCAGAATGTTATCACTAGTACTTACTACGTTAGGAAAACATACGTATCTAAATTTTCGTTCCAGAAAATTTTTTTGACGTTTCTTAAAACCAATATAACGCTTTTTTATTCGTCACAAGGGTAAGATTCAACCAATTATGTCATCATTATAGTGGGAGTAAATCTCTTGTGATTATTCTCGGGAATAATCACTGTGGCTTTTATTTGCCTAACAAATGTCAGATTGTTGTCAAAATAATTACCTAATTGTGTCAACGCGATATATAAAAATGGGTTCAAGCCCTGTGGACAGGAGTTTTCTGGCACTCTAGTTCAAACAGACAAATTATATCTCCGAAAGTATTGGTTTCTCAGAGTTGAGAATTATATCAATGTATTCATATGATAGAACTGCATCATAAAAGAAGTTCAATTCAAATGATAGTTTATTTATCAAGATTAAATGAGCAATCATGAGAATGAGAACTGCACCATAGAAGAAATCAAATTAAATCTGGCCAATTTTGCCCAATAACGAACTTAACCGAGATATTCATCTCCCTAAACTACTCTGAAAATTTCAACTACCTACCTCATTCCGTTCGAGAGTTATATCTATGTCTATGGATGAAAAGCAGTCTCACTACTCTCAGATCTCTTACTTCATGTTCCGTTCCGAAATGTAAGACTTTTCTGAGAAAAACTAATTTCGGAGCAAACAACTGATATTTTTCTCACTTCGCTCACAATTCTTCGATTGATTAGATAATGACATGTGTCAGGAAAATCAGTTGACATTATGACAATTCATACATAGAAAAATTATATCATTGTGTGACAACGTTGAAATACGATTTATTGTTGAAATTTTGAAAAATCATATCTCCGAAAGTATTAGCTTGTTAGAGTTAAAAATGATATCATTGGATTCTTATGGTAAAACTGCTTATTGAAAAAAATGTTATTTTGAATTTGTTTTGTAAAAAAAAAATTTTTTTTTGTTAGTCCGAAACCGTCTGTCCGATTCTGCCCAATAACGAACTTAGCCAATATATTTATATCCCAAACCTACTCTGAAAATTTCAACTGTCTAGCTGATTCCGTTCGAGAGTTATCATGTCTACGGCCGGCCGGCCAGTCCGGCCGGACGGCCGGACCGGCCGGACAGAATGATTTTCGACCACGGATTCTTGATCAGTGAGTCGAACCAAATCGTTTAAGGCCATTTTCATCGAAAAATTCGAAAATTACAGACATTTGGGCAAATTGATAAGCACTCAGTTCCGAGGAACTAGAGTGCCAAAAAAATTATCGGTTTATGATAGTTTTATTGATCTTTTTATTATAAACATTTGTGAATCAAAAAATAATCTAGTCAAATATAACTCGCGAGTTCCATAAATTAGAAAATAATTTGACAGATTTTGTTCAAACTTGTTGCCATTTGGAAATAGCCACTCGAGCCCTGCGGGCTTTCCTGACTATTGCCTGGCAACAAGTTTTCAAAAAATCTTTCAAATTATTTTCAATTTATTCTCACTCTCTTGTTATATTTGTAAGATTCCAATTCGGTATTCAATACACTTGATTGCATCTGTAAAAGTGGTTTTATTTGAATAATCGAAATAATGAATACTACATGAATAAGTGAACATACCTGTAAAAGTGAAATCGAAAATATATGAATTCGAATAGGAATCAATAAAATTTATATCCACCTGTTAACAATACTAATTTACGACTAACTCTAAATATGAACTGGTGCGACGAATGACAAATGTAATCCAGATGGAAACAAAATATCGATAAGTGAATAATGTTGATATCCGAAGTACGGTGGTATCGTACTTTACATCCCCACACCCAGAGGCTACCCCGTAGTTACAGAGAAAACTGGATAGAGTTTGGACACGTGGAAATAATTAGACTCGGCTTTGCTAATACCCGACTCAATTTTATAAATAGAATTCGAATATTTTTCCAAAATTTGAAACGGACCAGATCTAATTTCGTCCAATTTATTTCGGTTTAGACTATTTCCATTCGATACGAACACAAAGTCACCCACTGCAAAAGTAGGTGATTTACGAACTTTATCTACTCTAGTTTTATTAAGGTTATGGATTTTTTGAGAATTTTCAAAAGCTTTTTTCCTGTCTGTATCCAGGTTTCTCCAAACTTTACAGTTATCTGGTACAATCTGCACATCGACATTATTTAGTAAATAATTAGGGCTAAACTGAGTTGAAGTGTGAATGGTATTATTATATTCTTCTACACATTTTTCTGCTATGACAGACCATGAACGATTAGAACGAGTGAAGTGTTCATTGATTCTGCATCTGATACGGTTAACCAAAGTTTGATTAAGCCTTTCATTTAATCCGTTAGAAAATGGACAGTCGACAGCAGTAAAAATTAAATTTACATAATTTTTCCTCAAAAACAATTTAAACTCTCTAGAATTAATTCCACTGTATTGATCGGTTAGTAGAGTTCCTATTTTAATATCTTTATTCAGAAGCTTTTTCAGTAGTGTAATAAAATCATGAGCTTTTTGGGTCTTCGATGTATGAATGAATGCATAACGAGTAAAATGGTCGACAAGTATGTGGAGATATCTTTTCGGAGAGTGGTTGCCACCGAAACCACCAACAGTATCTAAAGACATATATTCATAGGGACGTGTAGCTGGACCCAATTGAGAGAGGTGGCCATAAGTAAAAGGAATACGTGATTTATTCTTTATGCAAACAGCACAGGAATGACAAAAATCAGTTATCAACTTTCTCAAATTTCTACAAAAATAAAAAGGCGTTATTTTTAGTTCTATTTGTTTTGGACCAATATGGCCAAATTTGTCGTGAATTTGTTTTATTATGATACGACACAATTCTGGCGAAATAATTATTTTATGGTTATTCTTACGTTGAGTGTACAGAACATCGCCTCTTTTTATAACACGGATATTGGATGGTAAATTATCTTTAATATTAGTTTGATCTTTAATTATTTCATTGAATTGGATAAAATTTACAATTTTGAAGTCCTCGGCCAAAGTGGAGGAATCAAGAACAGGATTTCGAGATAAACAATCTGCTTCTGAGTTAGAACTTCCCGGGATATATTTTACTTTGAAATTATATTGTGACAAATAAAACATCATATGTCTGAATTCTTCATCTGTCTGGGAGTGAATATTAAGATTTTCTAAAGGTTTATGATCTGTATGAACTTCAAAGTTTATATTCATAAGCCAGTAATGCCAGTACGTTAACGCTTCCTTTATCGCCAGACATTCCAAAAACACCGCCTTCTTGCGTTTCTGAAATTCATTCAATTTCTTCGAGAAATAAGCCACAGGTTTATAATTCCCGTCGTCCTGTCTTTGTTTCAAAATTGCCCCTATACCCGTTATACTGGCATCAGTTTGCACAATTGTGTCTTTTCGCGGATTAAAAATGGCCAAACATGGCTCCGAACAGAGATAATCCTTTATTAATCTGAAACTTGTCTCACAATCTGAAGTCCATTCAAAATTCACATTCTTTCTAAGCAATCTATGAAATGGTTCTAAAATTTGTGTAATATTAGGAACATAATTGCGATAAAAATTTACTTTACCCAGAAATTGTCTGATATTTTTTTTATTCTGAGGAGTTGGAAACTCCCTAATTGGAACAACGTTATCATTAATGGGTTTAGTTGCATTATTCTCAATTATGTGACCAAGATATTTTACGCTATTCTTCGCAAAGTTACACTTTAAAAGTTTTAGTCGGAATCCTTCTTTCAGGATTGCTTGTAATAACTTCTCAATATGACATAAATGCTCTTCAAATGTTAATGAAAAAATTAGTATATCGTCGATGTAATTAATGCAAAAAGAATCTAAGTCATTCCGCCGAATTATATTCCTCAAAATTCTCTGAAAAATCGCTGGGGAAGTCTTTAAACCGAAAGGTAGACATTTCCAGTTGTAATGTCCATTTTGTGTTACAAAACCAGTCTTATAATAGTCTTTGCGACGAAGAGGAATTGACCAAAAAGCACTATTTATGTCTAGAACCGAAAACCACTGACATTCTCTAGTTTTCACAATCAAATCACCTATTAGGGGAAAAGGTTGACTTTCTGGTACAACTAATTTATTGAGAGCTGTGAAGTCGATACACAATCTATTTTTTTTATTTTCTCCTCTTTTATAAACAAGAGTTACAGGGGCTGCAAAAGGGGAGGTAGATTCCTCTATAAGATTTGCAGATAATAATTTAGAAATTTGTGAATCTATTTCTTGTTGATCGTCAATAGAAGATCTGTAAGGTTTTCGAGAGACGTATTTATGTTCCAGTAATTTTATAGTAGCTTCATGATCTGATACTGTACCGATATCGAATTTATCTTTAGCAAAAACTGCTGCATACTTATTTATAATATTCTCAAGAGCCAACTTTTTATTTTTTTCTAAATGATCTAAATTAGCAGAGAAGTCATCTACGTTGATGAACTCATTAAAATTTACCTGAGCAAAATCCTTTACTTTAATAGTGGCTGAATCTGAAATATTTTTGTTTACGTTAAGGTTTGAAATTTCTACATCTGATTTCGAAGGTTCGGAAATGTTCTGTGAAATTTCAAGTTTCTCGTTCTGACAAAGTCCAAAGGTTTTTACTAAATCAAGGCCGATCAGAAACTCATTATTAAAAGTTCCGCTTTTTACAACAAAAACTAGAATTTTTTTAGTCATATTCATTATTTTTAGGTTAAGTAGAACAACTCCACTAACTTTGCCTATACCACTGACCGTACTAAAATTGCTCTCATTAATGTTCATAATAGGAATTTTGTATTTCTGCAAAAGGTTAAAATTTACCAAAGAAATATTCGATCCGGGATCGTAAACAGCTTTGCAATTGATTTTATCATTAATGAGTATATCGACTTTGATCAGTGGTAACAATATTAGTTTTTTGGATCAGTAATAAACGCGTTCAAGTCAGATTCTAGTTCTACATTATTTACCATTCTCACTGCACTCATTTTTTTGTCTCGAAACCAGCAGGACTTTTCAGGATGGTAACGCACACCATTTCCACTCTTTTCACAAATGGTACAGGGTATCTTCTCTGTAGAAAATTTGATATTGGCAGGTGACTTTTTGTATTTCTCTGAAGGACCGAATGCGGCATCTCTTCTGGTTCCAGCCACCTCAAAATTGGCAATGTGTGCAGGGCTTTCCCCTTCGAATTTCTTCAACTTCTTTATCAAATCTTTAACTGTCAAAACCGCGTTTCGATTTAAAGAAATTTGGATTTGAATTGGCAGGCCCAATACAATGAGATTCAATTTAATCTTTTCTGGAATGTCGTGATCAAGTTCAAGTAACAATCTTTCCTTCTTCACAACAAAATCTACATAGGAACCATTCAAATATCGAAAGTTATAAGCAAACCGGATTGGTTTCCAGGACAAATCCCCAAAGGTGGAGATCAAATCTTCCTTCCATGAATTCCAGTCTGCTTCCATTCCTAATTTCCTCTGAGCATTTAGGAACCAATCATTCATAGATGAATCGAGACATAAGCGAAACGCTTCTATCATTTTTGGACCCTCCAAAAAAAATCGATTTGTTTCTTTTTCAAAACTATTCACCCAAGCTTCAACATTTCTATTTCGTGTTGAAAATTTTTCTATTATGAAGTGTTTCATAATCTCTTTTAAAGAAACATCTTTCTCTGCAGTCAATTTATTCAAACAAGCTACGAGTTCAGTATAAACTGTGCTTGCTTCAGACGATTGTATAGAAGGCAATGATTTAACCTCCGGCAACATATATTGATTAAAAACAAAATTACCTGCATCATCTTTATAGATTTTCTCCAGTTCTGATGAGAGAATTACATTAACATTTCGAAACTGTCCTCTTGACTTTATAGAGCCGACTGCAGATTTTACTGACAGAAGATCTGTCAAATTCTTGTGATTACTCAGACCTTGGAATTCATCAGGGAAGCTGTACCAAGTCTCTTCGTCGGCTGCTTTAATTCTCTTCAGCTTCAAAACCGTCGTTTTTTCAGTTGTACTGCTGGCTTCAGCAACTATGAAAAGCTGGTGTTTTGACATATCGAGATATTATGCAATTTATATTTTCGATTTGTAAGATTCCAATTCGGTATTCAATACACTTGATTGCATCTGTAAAAGTGGTTTTATTTGAATAATCGAAATAATGAATACTACATGAATAAGTGAACATACCTGTAAAAGTGAAATCGAAAATATATGAATTCGAATAGGAATCAATAAAATTTATATCCACCTGTTAACAATACTAATTTACGACTAACTCTAAATATGAACTGGTGCGACGAATGACAAATGTAATCCAGATGGAAACAAAATATCGATAAGTGAATAATGTTGATATCCGAAGTACGGTGGTATCGTACTTTACATATTTTTATTGAAAATAAAATGTCGTACTGATATTTACTGAAATTTTGTTTTTCCAATAACTCAAACAATACAGATCCGATCGAATTGACTCTTGGTAAATAGATGTAGAAGGCCGACGCAAAGAACTCGACGGAATTTCATGAGGATCGTATCACTAGAAAATTTTAAAAAAATTATTAAAAATTTATCTCAGAAACTAAATCCATATTGTGGAAGTTGAATAAATAATGGAAACTGAGCAGTATTGGGCGGGTTGAGCATCTGGATGGGTGACCACTACCACGATAAGTTTTGAATGGAAAGAGATAGCAACTTGCAATTCGCAAAGTAGATTGCGCATCCGAATGCGACGGTTAAAAATAATAGTTTATTTATCAAGATTAAATGAGAAATCTGAGAATGAGAACTGCACCATGGAAGAAATCAAATTAAATTGGCTGAAATGAATTTGACTCTCTCTTATAGAACAGGATGACATGTACGAGTATGAACACAGATCATATAATAAATCATAGATATAATAATTATAGCATTCGTGAAAACATAGAAGTACGATTCATTATTGAAATTTCGAAAAATCATATCTCCGAAAGTATTAGCTTGTTGGAGTTGGAAAATTATATCAATGGATTTTTATGGTGAAACTGCATCTTCAAAAAAAATTTATATTTTTTGGTTACTCCGAAACCATCTGGCCTATTTTGCCCAATAGCGAACTCAACCGAGATATTTATCTCCCTAAGCTACTCTGAAAATTTCGACTGCCTAGCTCATTCCATTCGAAAGTTATTGAAGAAACAAAATTTAAAAATTTTCAATTTTTTTTTGACACTTTACGGTAACCCGGTCATCAAAAAACTTCACGTTCGTCTAAAGGTCATGTTTCTACAATTTGATGCTAAATTTTAGATAGATCGAGTGATCGGTTTCGGAAATATTCATAAAAAATATTTTTACTAAAAACGGCCATAACTCCTAAACAGCTTGATGAATTTTGCCTGTTAACGAACTCGTCTGAGATATTTACGGTCCAAACCTACCCTGCAAAATTCAATCCTCTAACTCCTTTCGTTCGAGAGTTATCGTGTTAACGGACGGACGGCCGGACAGAATCGTTTTCAACCACGGATTCTTGATCAGTGAGTCGAACCAAATCGTTTGATACCATGCTCAGCCAAAAATTCGAAAATTACAGACATTTGGGCAAATTGATAAGCACTCTGTTCCGAGGAACAAGAGCGCCAAGAAGTCCTGATTTTTCCTTACCAAAAATATTCTTTGATAGAAGCCCATGACTACTATAAGTTTAAGAAACCCTGAATTAAATAATTGTAATAAATCTGCTTACGTAATAATTGAACGACCCCTATACATGCAACACCCTGTATAACGGTAGACGGATCGGCACTAGTAAGTCTGAGTCCTTAAAAAAGCGAAACAAACCTTACGAATACCTATGTGATTGATGACTCCCCCATCGACTTGTGAAAAAGCTCATTCACGCATTTCAAAAGTACCTACCCCAGCAAGATCGATCAAATCGGCAAATTTCATCCTAATATAGACTCAAGGCGCGGAACTGATCGCATATTACAGTCCCTTTGAAATTTAAATAAAATAAACATTCTTCTTGAGCAGGGGCAAACGTTAAGCCCCCGAATCTTGTTACGCCACCGCAGAACGGGGGTGGCAGAGGAGGCGATATCGGAATAAATCGGTTGCCAATAGCGTCACACATTTGAATAGCAATTTAGCATAGGGAGTAAAATTCTAATCAGTTTTTATGACGGCATTTTTGTAATAACGTGCTGTCTGTATGCTCTTTCTGTGCCTGTTCATAGCTAAATGGCTCGGAGCTATTGACTTTCTTTCTCATTTAATATCTTCTATCGGATGGCGAATTAAAAATATTGCAGCTACGCTACATAATTACAGAATCGGCTGTCTCTGAGATGTAATGTGAGCTTAAAATGGAGTTTTCGGATGAATTTGGATTTTTTCTACTACAAGGTTAAGGGCTGTCTTTTTATACCCCTTGCAATCATAGAGGAACACCACCAAAAAGTGAGTGCCTTATCGCTCGCATAACATGTCTGTTCAATTTTATTCTTGTCAGTTTTTTCGTTTTCAAGAATAAAAATTGGTTCAAGCCCTGTGGACAGGAGCTTTTTGGCGCTCTTGTTCAAACAGACAAATTATATCTCCGAAAGTATTGGTTTCTAAAAGCTGGGAATTATATCAATGGATTCCTATGATAGAAATGCATAATGAAAAAAATTACATTTGAAAAAAGTGTCGTTTAAGAAAAATGCTTCAAAAATTAACACAAACTAGAACAAGAGGTGTACCAGAAATAATTTTGACATTTATCTCTCATAGGAAAATAAGATGACATGTAAGAACACAGATTATATAATAATTCATAGATACAATAATTAATTACAGCATTCTATGAAAACATAAGAAGTACAGAAAGAAGTACGATTCATTATGGAAATTTCGAAAAATCATATCTCCGAAAGTAATAGCTTGTTAGAGTTGAACATGATATCAATGGATTTTTATGGCGAAATTTCATCTTAAAAGCAAATAAATTTGAAATTTGTGTAAAAACAATTTGTTTTTTCGTTTCTCCGAAACCATCTGTCCGATTTTGCCCACTAACGAACTTAGCCGAGATATTTATCTCCCAAACCTCCTCTGAAAATTTCAACTGTCTAGCTCATTCCGTTCGAGAGTTATCGTGCCTACGGCCGGATGGCTGGACCGGCCAGACAGAATGAATTTCGACCACGGATTCTTTATCAGTGAGTCGAACCAAATCGTTTGATACCATTTTCAGCCAAAAATTCGAAAATTACAGACATTTGGGCAAATTGATAAGCACTCAGATCCGAGAAACTAGAGCGCCAAAAATATTATTTACGTCATGATAACCTAAGAACGGAAACAGATAGCGACTTGAAATTTTTATGTAAGATTGAGAATCTGAATGTGCCATTCGGGTTAGTTCATAGGCATAATCGGCAGAACGGTTTTGCAGTTATACGCATCTAAAATTTGGTTGTTATTTCCTCAATAACTCGAAAAATACAAAACCTATCCAATTCAAACATAGTTATTAGTTGTAGAATGGCAACGCGAAAGTTCTTGCAAAATTTAGTGAGGATCGTATGACTAAAAAATTTTTAAAAAATCATAGAAAATTATTGAAAAAAATTCTGATTATCAGAAACTATTCGTCTGTTACCACTGAAATTTTGCGAGAGCCTTTAGAGCCTATCTCTACTACTAGCTAGCTACTAGCTGGATGGGTGAGCGTTGCCTCGACAACTCTCGAACGAAAGGAGATAGTGACTTGCAATTTTCAGGATAGGTTGCATATCTGAATGGAACAGCTATGTTCGCTGTTGGCCATAATCGGCCCAACAGTTTCGGAGTTATACCCATCTGGAATATTATTTCCTCGATAACTCAAAAAATATAAACTCGATCGAATTGAAGCTTGTTAACTAGTTGTAGAATATCGACATGACGACGTGTGTAAAATTTTGTGGGGACCGTAACACTACAAAATTTTTAAAAAATTACGAAAAAAGATTATGTATCTCATGATTCCTTGAGAACGGTAAGAAATAGCGACTTGCAGTTTTCAGGGTAGATTACGCATCTGAATATGACATTTGAGTTCGTTGAATATTATAATCGGCCAAATGGTTTTGGAGTTATATCCATCTGAAAATTGGATGTTACTTTCTCAATAACTCAAAAAATACAAATGCGATCCAATTCAAATATGGTTATTAGTTGTAGAATGTCAACGCGAAAATTCTTGCAAAATTTCGTGAGGATCGTAGCACTAGAAATTTTTTTAAAAATCATTGAAAAAAAAATTGGTTCAATCACTGACGTGAAGTCAGAAGCTTTTGCGCGTATGTTCTCTTGTCCATTCTCCTGTATTGGACACTCCGAATTTACCATGGTAGATTCGATTAGGAGTGTCCAATACAGGAGAATGAACAATAGAACATACGCGCAAAAGCTCCTGACTTCACGAAAAAAAATTTGGTTCAAGCACTGACGTGAAGTCCGGAGCTTTTGCCCGTATGTTCTATTGTCCATTCTCCTGTATTGGACACTCTTAATCGAATTTACCATGGTGAATTCTATTGTCTGTTCGATTAAGAGTGTCCAATAAAGGAAAATGGACAAGAGAACATACGCGCAAAAGCTTCTGACTTCACGTCAGTGCTTGAACCAATTTTTTAAACCATTATTTTCATCAGAAATATGTGTTTTTCCATTGCGGTCTTATTTGGAACATCCACTGTCCGAAATAAGGTCTTCTTTTAGTTTTTTATTCAACGGCATTTTGAATGAATTTAATAAATATACCAATTTGTATATGGTTCTTTTAATAACTTAGGCCTAACTAAGAGAATGTAATCACAACACGAAATCGGTTTTAAAATTGTTACTTTGTTTTTTTTTGCTGGATGTCCCAGCTAGATGGACCCTATTAGGCACACCTACTTTTCACATAAAACAATAGCTGTTATAGCAATTAATTTCTACCTCTACAGTTTCCTCCACGGCCGATACCGTCTTACGTACTCTGCATATTCCCAAAGACAGACTGTGAACACAACCTTAAAGCGCTGCATTATTGGAATTTCCCGAGTCTTCGTAGAATGAAAACAAAAAAAAAACACCGATCCCGAACACAATTTCGTGCAGCGAATAAGTCCGGGACGCACTTAAAATGCTAATTCTGGAATAAGGTAACATTATATTGGCCTATACTATTCCATTCGTCTCTTTAATGCTATATTTATCGATTATGAGATTAAAACTGAATTGAGTTTGAATAAATTTGGGCGATTAAGTCTGAGGTACCGCAGAGCGCACTATTGAATGACGGGCGAAGATTTCAGAAATCCATCAATCTTATAATTAATTCCATTCGTTTAATTCTTTTCAGGATGACGTTAATTCAGAACCATAATTGATTCGACTGGTGATTTATTCCTGGCAAGAGAACGGACTCCCACCAATCTAGATGAGATTTTCTTTTCTTTGAATAGAATATTTCGATGCGGAAAGCACCATCGCATTCAATCACCCTCGGATATTGCGGTCTGAATGGAAAAAATATTCTCTTGACAACAGATTGAAAATCCATAATGTGACGGTTGAAATAAGGTTTTCATCAAAAGAAAAGAATAGTCGTGCTGAAAAAAAAATTACCGAAGGGTTAATTCCATAATATATTAATAATGTCCGGCAACCCAAAATAACATATCTAAAAAATAAAGAATTAATTTTTTTGAAAATTGCTTCTTTGTTAGAAACACAAGATATTTGTCAGAAGCAATGTATAGAATAATGCATAAATACCGAAACAACATAAACGATAAAACAACTATTTCCTAACGTTTCGAAGACTAGATCAGACACCTTCGTCAGACATCAAGCGAAAATCTTCAGGATTATTTTTTGTTGACTGTTATTCTGAAATTCTAAAATTGTTACATTGATAGTCCTTGAAGATCATAGCAACATAGTTTCACTTTGCATAAAGATTTCCAAGTCCCAGCTCCTTCTTCAACAAATTCAACCAAATATGGTCAATTCCAATTAAGCAAATAGCAAAATTGATGACAGAGTCTGATTACAAGGAAACTTAAGAAGTCGACTTGTATTTTGTTGAGAGAATGCAATTTCGCAAATTGCTCAATTGGAATTAATCATATTTGCTTGAATTTGTTGAAGGAGTTGGAAATTTTATGAAAAGTGAAACTATGTTGCTATGATCATCAATTTGACAATTTTTGAATTTCAGAATAACTGTCAACAAGAATAATTCTGAAGATTTTTGCTTGGTGTCTGACGAACAAGTCTGATCTAGTCTCCGAAACATTACGGAATAGTTCTTTTATCGTTGATGTTGTTTCGTTATTGTTTGTGAGGCAACATCGTTCTATATATTGCTTCTGACGAATTTCTTGATTTGCTGACGCAGAAACAATTCACAAAATAGGTCATTTTTCATCTTATAGATATTTTTCAAAGTTTGGGAGAGAAAATCCAGAAAGTAACCATTTAGTATTGATGACATTGCTAATTCGATCAATGCAAACTGTATCATCATGAAATTGGTTCGATATACGTCAAAAATCAAGAACCGTTGACAACTTTGTTATTCAAGTGTAGAAATCTGGTCCAGTAAATGTTAATCGTTATATTATTTCTGACGGACAGTTTCTGAATTACAGAATCATGCGATCCTCACAAAATTTTGTATAATTCTTCGTGTTTCAACTAACTACGCTGTTTTAATTCGATCAGATGAGTATTTTTCGAGTTATTGGGAAAACAAAATTCAGATCGCTATAATTCTTCATCAGTGAGTCGAAACTAATCGTTTGAGAACATTGCCAAAAATTCGAAAATTACAGACTTGGTAGGTACTCTGTTCAGATTTACAAGCAATCTACAATCTAATTTGTCACAGAAAACTGAACATGTCAGCAAAGATATCCAAAATCAAGAAAAACGCGTATTAAAACAGAGGTAGCTGAAGTCAACCAACTCCACTAAATGTATCAAATATGTAGGTTCCAACATATAATATAGTAGGAGCACATTAATTATATCCTATTACAGGTGTTTCATTTTTTAGAACATATAATTACTCGATGAAATGAAGACGTAAAGGAATAGTAATGCCACACAAATACGAGTTAGATACGTGATATTTATACGGAATAACTCAATTACTCTGACACAAAAAAGTTTCCAAGTCAGTGTCTCGTGTGAAATTACAAAGTCATTAGAGTCACCTTTACTTCTAATGGATCATTCATTATTTATAAAGAATGAAGAATTATAATCACCTATTTTACCAAATTGAACGGAATACCCGATAATCACACACATGTTTCTTATTAATTCCGAATGTACGTATAGTCTTTCGAATAATGGCTCACACATATACTATGTGATGAAAATGTAGTGTAGCCTTTCATTAAATTGACTTGCGTTATTCCCAAATTGGCCATTATTCTGATGTAGGTCAATTTGGGGTGCTTACGCGAGAAACTGACAGCGATAAAATTTAAGCAGCAATAGTAATCAGCGATAAAGATCAAAAAATTGAAAATGAGAATCATGAACCTCATATTATTCAGAATTTGTGATGTATAGGGTTCAGATGAAGTATGGAACGAAGCAAATATATTTAAAACGAAAAGAACGATATTTAGACACGGGTCAATAATTCTTGAAACAAAAAAAATCATGGTGGGATGAAACCCATTGGAAAAGGAAGAAAATATAACAAAACTGAAAATAAAAATAATTTACCGGGGATCTGAGGTCGGGAAGTGGAAGGGGGTGTATTTTTAAGGGTAAAAAACGGTTTATCTTGATTTCCGGCAAAACTACAGGTCCTATTTAACAAAATTGTAAAGTTTGGTAAAGTTGTAGGTAATAAAAAGATCTACAACTTATGTATTCACACTTTTTCCACATAACCTCAAAATTTATGTGAAAAATTCCAATCACCAAGTTTTTGATTTTTTGTTTTTATCTTTTACAAAAACATTGTTTTTTTCGCATAACTCAATATCGAAAAAGCAGCCTAAGTTTCAATTGAAAATTCTCACGTCAAAATATCTGCTTTTTTGAAAAAGTCGGTGGGCCTTTTGTTCGATGAAATCTCTACTTTCTGACGATCTGTAAAATCATATACATTACTATGGTAAATTTTCTCAGAAAATGAAAAAGTTAATATAGTTAATATTTAATAACACATTTACGATATTTTGAGAACGTTGTAGAATCCACTCTAAATTATATGCATGCGTAGATGCCTATTTATTGCTATTTTAAGAAAACTCATATACCTGAGTGACCTACGGAAAATTTTACCCCATCTAAAGGTATTTCATAGAAACGTGGGGAAGAGTCTAGGAGAGTCTGGTCCTTACTACCTGTTATTTCTGAGAAAATGTACGATAGTAATGTATATTTTTCTTACACCATCAGAAAGTAGAGATTTCAGTGAAAAGCAGATATTTTGACGTGCGAATTATCGTTTCAAAATCAGGGTGCTTTTTCGATATTAAGTCAAAATAAGTTGAAAAAATGAATATTTCGAATCAAAAAAATTATAGTGTGCTTAGGACATAAAAAATTAAGATTTTACCAAATTTCATGAAATTTTTTTTTTTTTGTAGAAGGTAAAAATTAAAAAACCAAAAACTTGATTACTACAAAATTAACTATACAATAGTCCACTACAGTTTTTGTCTTCTGACATATGTTTCGGAAACAAAGTTTCCATCTTCAAAGACGAAACATATGTCAGACGACAAAAACTGTAGTGAACAAGAGTGTAGTTACTTTTGTAGTGTTCATAGTTCATAGTTGTAAGTGTCCACAGTGAACTCAAAATAGAATATAAAAACTTGATTATTTGAATTTTTCACATAAATTTTGGGGTTATGTGAAAAAAGTGTGAATTCAAAAGTTGTAGATCTTTCTATTGTTTACAACTTTGCTATTTAACTTTTTTCCATAGGACTTGTAGTTTTGCCGGAAACCGTCATTTACCCTTAAAATTCACCCCCTTGCACTTCCCGACCTCAGATCGCCTGTAAATTATTTTCCCTTTGATTTTTTTATATTCTCTTCCGTTTCCAATGGATTTCATCCTAGTATTATTTTTTTTTTCGCTTTTTACCATTTTCAAAGTCACTTGTCTAGTTTATGAAATACAATGACGCATCTGATAACAATTTTTTTGTTACTAATGTATTTACGGTTCCACCAAAAATACGCTCAACGTTCTCTTCCTTTTCCAATGCATTTCATCCCACTATTATTTTTTTTTCGCTCTCTACGATTTTCAAAGGCACTTGTCTAATTTATGAAATTTAATGACGCATCTGATGACATATTTCTTATCACTAATGTATTAACGGTTCCACCAAAAATACGCTCAACTTTTTTAATTTGAATAAGACATCCTGCATCTTTTTGTTGATTTTAAAAGATCTCGTTATTCTCAATTCGTACATTATTTATCAAAGTTCGTTTGAATAATAAGTGAAAACAAGAAAAAAATCTAAACAATCTAACCATAAAGATTAGTTAAATTTATTTATTTTAGACTATTGAGAATAAAAATTCAAACAAAATCACTTCAACTGTTCAAAATGCTCGCCAATCACCTCCTGACAATATCCTGACAAGTCTATTAATATATTGTGAGTTTCTCCTTCCAAGACTTCTCCACGTTTTAATTCACATCCATCACTAATTATTTGTCTAAATTCCTGCAAGAACGTTGGTCGTCTAACGTAAACAAAGAAAAAAATCTAACGATCTAAGGTCTGGAGATTGATCAGGCCATCATATATTATAAATGCTGTGAAAACGGTATATATCGATGCTCAATTCGATGCAATAGAGGTGAGTAGACAATATTTATATGTTTAATCTCGTATCAACTTAATAGTCATATCCATCACACAAGTCATAGGACATTATTCATGGCAAAGCTAATTTTATGAAAAATTTAGTTTCCTAGAGAAGATCTAGATAGCATTCGCATAATTTTATCTCTTCCGAATCTCGTACCTCTAACGTAGTTTGTGATAATTTGAAATTATTGAAAGGTTTTTTGTGATTTGCTTCTGCGTAAGAAACACAAGATATTTGTCAGAAGCAATCAATTGAACAATGTTGCCTAACAAACAACAACGAAACAACATCAACGAAGAAACAACTATATCGTAACGTTTCGGAGTCTATATGAGACTCCTTCGTCAGACTTTTAATGAAAATCTTTACAATTATTTTGTTGATAGTTATTTCGTGAAATTTTATAGATATTTTTCAGAATTTGGGAGAGAAAACCCAGAAAAAACCTTTCAATAATGAGTATACCTCCCACAGTATCCTTTAATGATTAAATAATTTGAAATCTCAAATGTTCCTGTGCTGCTGATTTATTTGGTTGTTTCCTGAAACAATGATCTAATTTCAATTCCAATATTGAAATATATTCCTTGCTAAGCATTCCTTTTCAGCCTCGAATTTCTCCGGTTCAGTAGTTCGTTTTCCGAAAGGGTTGAGAAAATCCCCCTACCGATATAAAAATCCAATGAATTATTTATTTCCACTCGTGGCCCAACATCGGGAAATTCGTGTGATTTTCCCATTAAGATGCAAACGAATGCGGAATAGATAAAAACAACCGCTAAATTTGTGTATTAAAATGAAGGCCGTCAAAAGATGTTTTGGTGGCAATTTACGTTTGACTTTTGATCGTTTCCCCAATAACTGGTGGACAGATATTTCCGAACTTTGTCCCGACTCAGATATGATAATCACATTTCCATTCGACACAACTCAATTTTAATTACATTTTCTTTAATTAATATGCTAATAATTCTGCATAGTAATTATTGAGAGCAATCTAGCGCGAGCTTATGTCGCTTTGATGTAGCTGACGAGACGAGAGAGATTGCTGCCTGATGTTATTGGTCTTGAGCTGTCATAACGTAAACCTCGAAAAGGACATGACAGCAACAGAGTTTTCCTACTTCCGATGCATCTGGAAGCTATCAGAAGTCCAGAGATTCTGGGATGATTATTTAATCTCAGTTTTGTTTTGGTTTACTACTTTCTGAAATAAAAAATGGGTTCAAGCCCTGTGGACAGGAGCTTTCTGGCGCTCTAGTTCAAACAGACAAATTATATCTCCGAAAGTATTGGTTTCTCAGAGTTGGGAATTATATCAATGTATTCATATGATAGAACTGCATCATAAAGGAGAGTCCATTAAAATAATAGTTTTTTTTTTATCGGATAAACTTTTATTTTTTACGAAAACTAGATTGCTTAGAAATTTAACGAGAACAAACGAACTGATAAAAACTCGACAGCGAAGCTGGAGAGTTTTTATAAGTTTCGTTTGTTCGAGTTTAAATTGCTTGAAAGCAATCTAGTTTGAGTTTACAAAATAGAAGTTTATCCGATCTTAAAAAAATGCTCGAGTGATTTTTAGCTAGATAAATTCACGAATTTAATTTTATGGTAGCCATATTGTTATGTTGCTAGGAAACGAGCCAGTACGGCTTGATTTCGAGCTGGAGAGTGTTTTATCGCTGTAAAAAACGATGCAGCTTTTTTATCGATGTCAAAGTGATATAAATGCGACGTTTTATTGTAGGAGTGAATTTATCAAGATTAAATGAGCAATCATGAGAATGAGAACTGCACCATGGAAGAAATCGAATTAAAATAGCTGAAATGAATTTGACGCTCTCTTATAGAACAGGATGAAATGTACGAGTATGAACACAGATCATATAATAAAGCTCAGAAAGAAACAATTTAATAAAGATCATATTATATATAATAATTCATAGATAGAATAATTATAGCATTCAGTGAAAACATAGAAGTACGATTCATTATTCAAATTTAGAACTTCATCTTAGCAGAAATTGAATTCAAACATCATAGAAGAATTTAAATTCAACAAGAGTGCCAAAAATTATCAATCCAAAACCAATAGACGAATTCTACCCAACTACGAACTCATCCGAGATATTCATTCCTCAATTCTATGATGAACGATAATATATATATTTCCTCAAATCTACTCCAATACACCAATATTCCAGTTTTGTTTTAAGTGGAGATATTCTGAACTCAATATTATTAACTTACCATTACCATTCCCATCATCATATGGATTGACCATCGGCATGAAAATATCAACCAACAAAAAGTATGATATTAAATTAGAATTCTCATATTTATAGGATTGCTGGAATAAATGACAATGAGACAACGTCATGTCTCAGGAAAATAATTTGACATTATAACAATTCATAGAATACCCACAGAATAATTCTATCATTGTGTGAAAACGTAGAAATACGATTTACATTGACATTTTGAAAAATCATATCTCCGAAAGTATTAGCTTGTTAGATTTAAAAATAATATGAATGGATTTTTATGGTAAAACTGCTTATTGAAAAAAATTTAATTTGGAATTTTTTATGTAAAAAAAAATTTTTTTTCTGTTACTCCGAAACCATCTGTCCGATTTCGCCCAGTAACGAACTTAACCGAGATATTTATCCCCCAAACCTACTCTGAAAATTTCAACTGTCTAGCTCATTCCGTTCGAGAGATATCGTGCCTACGGCTGGCCGGCCGGACGGCCGGACTGGCCGGACAGAATGAATTTCGACCACGGATTCTTGATCAGTGAGTCGAACCAAATCGTTTAAGACCATTTTCATCGAAAAATTCGAAAATTACAGACATTTGGTCAAATTGATAAGCACTCAGTTCCGAGGAACTAGAGCGCGAAAAATGTGAACACGATCATTTCCAGAGAGAAAATATTGGTTGTCTTCTTGAGAAAAGTGGGGAATTCCATAGGTACGTCTGTTCATTTAGAAGTTTTCCTGCCGGGTTATTCAGGTACTTTCATTCTATTTTCAAATGAACTATCACAAAGTAACGGACAACTCTATCCATTATTTTCAATCAAATCCCAACACTTGATTCATGATTTCCATACAAGAAAATAGCATAATTGAATCTTCCAACCAGTTTAAATTCGTGTAATTTTTCCAGTAAAAACACAGGAAAAATTTTCTTCTACAGTCGCCAGGACTGTGGAACTATTGAATTCACATAATATCTTCTCAAATTCATTATTTTTCCTAAGTAAATTCACATTGTGAAAATACGTAGTTTCTACGACTTATTTGTAGAGAGGACAACGTTGCGTCGTTATCTGACAGGAAAATGACTATAACCTAACATTTTCAAATTATACATGGTGAAATGTGTCAAATTTTCATGGCCAACCGGAAGACTTTATAAAAGTGAATGGAGTATAGGTTGCGCATCCGAATGCGATATCTGAGTTCGTTAATGGGCATAATAAGCCTCGGAGTTATACACATCTGAATTTTTGTTGTTATTTCTTCTATCACTCAAAATATACAAATCTGATCCAAGTAAATCTGGCTAATTACTTGTAGAAGGCCGACACGCAAATTTTCTCCGAATTTTGCGAATATCGTATCCTAAAATTACTTGACGAGTAAGTTTTTTCCTATATCATTACATTTCAATGCAGATAGAATACATATGTCGGCACAAATAAAAATTCTTCGATCATAGACGATTCTCACCATTTATGTCTATCATTAAAATGATACGAAAACTGTCTATACCGAAGGTAAATTCGAATAAGAGGGTGCTATAGATGTGAATAAAACATTATTAACAGTAAGTTTAAAATTAAATTTTAATTTTTTTCAGCCATCTTGGAAAGAAATGTTGAGTCTTTCACTTCTTGGGGTAAAATTTCATTGGAACAATCAGAGTTCATATTTCTGAAAATCGAAATAGTTTATGAATTAAATCGATAACATTCATGGAGATTTCTATGAAATATATAGGGCTGCTACGACCGAATATCTACACCACTGATAGAAATCCACCCCAGCAAAAACTTTTTCACTCGGACGTTCATACCAACTTTCATTTGAGAAATTGCAAAGCAGCGTTTGGTCAGTATAGTAGCAATACATCTCCTACCCAATCTTTCAAAGTCTGTCAGCTGTCTTGAGTGCTTATCTTTATTGTTTCTTTATTGTCTGCAATTCAGTTATCGATACGGCGGTCTATTCCGAGAAGGGATCCTGAGGGACTTACTGGAGATGGATGGATTTTTTATAAACGTACAATTTCCCAATTTCTCCCGGTTTCTTGTGAGGAGATGTAGTTCCGAGTAAAAATTCAACAGCTTTACTTTTTGGGGAGTTATGGAAAAAGGTTGATTGGTCTAAAAGTGATGTATTAGACGGGAGTGTAGAGAAGAGAACATCAGGTCGGAGCTGGTAAAGTGGGGGTGCACATGTTTAGTCGTGGAAATGTGAACGTGAGAAACATAGCAGTTGAATCCCTCTGAGAATAAATAAATGAAAATAATGATGACAAAAATCACTCAAATGATGAAGAGAAATACATGAAAAATATTTTTGTTGTCGTACTCTATTTAATGGACCACTATGAATTTACATAATGAATCATTATTTCCTATTCAAGGGAAAATGAAATAAACGATAGTGTTGATAAAGACTTATTTATTGAGCCAACACTACATCAATCCAAAATAATTGTATCAATGTAGTGTTATCTGATGATTTCGCAATTCTACCAAATTTAATATTTATTATTATTTCTTAATTCCGCCATGACGGCGGAACACCATATTTCTCTATCCAGGTGAGAAATCACTTAAATAATGTATACGGAAATCGTTGGGTGTCACATCACATGGCCCCATCAAACTCCTGATTTCAACCCTGCAGATTATTTCACATGAGGACCATTGCATCAAATGGAGTATTCTGTCAAAATTCAAAATAATAACAGTTGATTGAACGGATTTTAGATTTCACAAATGTTAATAGAAACGATGCGCTGAGCATAAAGAAAGTAATAGTAATAGCATAAAAAAAGTAATAATAATAATAAATTACACGAGCTTCTTAAGATGCCAAGACGTAAATTAACAAACGCCGAGGCTAATAGGGCTATCGGTATGCTACACGGTGGCCTCACTCAAGTCGCTGTGGCAGAAACATTTTATAGGTAGATAAGATGACATGTATGAACAGTGGACACAGATAGAACACAGACAGATAGAATTCGCATTTTTTGAAAACATAGAAGTACCATGTATTATGGAAATTTTTAAAAATCATTTCTCCGAAAGTATTGAATTTTGTAAATTAAAAAAGAATTTTTTTGGTTACTCCGAAAACAACCAACCGATTTTGCGCAATAACGAACCTAACCGAGATATTCGTCTCCCAAGCCTACTCTGAAAATTTAAACTGTCTAGCTCATTCCCTTCAGGAGTTATCATGTTAACGGAGGAATCGATTTTTAACAAGGTTTCTTGATCAGAGAGTCGAACCAAATCGTTTAAGACCATTTTCAGCCAAAAATTTTAAAATTCCAGACATTTGGGCAAACTGATAAGCACTCTGTTCCGAGGAGCAAGAGCGCCAAACAAGTTCTTTCACTTGAATTACTGTAACTTTCGAACCAAACGTCAAAACCTCATAAAACTTAGACAGCTTCTTTTTGGCGCTCTAGTTCCTCGGAACTGAGTGCTTCTCAATTTGCCCAATTGTCTGTAATTTTCGAATTTTTCGATGAAAATGGTCTCAAACGATTTGGTTCGACTCCTGGATGATGAATTCTAGGTCAAATTTGATTCTGTCCGGCCGGCCGTAGGCACGATAACTCTCGAACGGAATGAGCTAGACAGTTGAAATTTTCAGAGTAGGTTTGAGAGATAAATATATCGGCTAAGTTCGTTATTGGGCAAAATCGGACAGAAGATGGTTTCGGAGTAACAAAAAAAAAATTTTTTTTACAAGGCAAATTCCAAATTAAATTTTTTTCAAAAAAAGAATCCAATGATATCATTTTTAACTCTAACAAGCTAATACTTTCGGAGATATGATTTTTCAAAATTTCAATAATAAATCGTATTTCAACGTTGTCACAGAATGATATTATTCTATATATGAATTGTCATAATGTCAAATGATGTTCCTGAGACATGACATTATCTAATCAATCGAAGAATTGTGAGCGAAGTGAGAAAAATCTCAGTTGTTTGCTCCAAAATTAGGTTTTCTCAGAAAATTCTTACATTTGGGAACGGAACATGAAGTAAGAGATCTGAGAGTAGTGAGACTGCTTTTCATCCATAGACATAGATATAACTCTCGAACGGAATGAGGTAGGTAGTTGAAATTTTCAGAGTAGTTTAGGGAGATGAATATCTCGGTTAAGTTCGTTATTGGGCAAAATTGGCCAGATTTAATTTGATTTCTTCCATGGTGCAATTCTCATTCTCATGATTGCTCATTTAATCTTGATAAATAAAATATTATTTTAATTGACTCTCCTTTATGATGCAGTTCTATCATATGAATACATTGATATAATTCCCAACTCGGAGAAACCAATACTTTCGGAGATATAATTTGTCTGTTTGAACTAGAGCGCCAGAAAGCTCCTGTCCACAGGGCTTGAACCCATTTTTGGAGGATAGCACTTATCAATTCTGTATTTGTAGCTCCATCAGACCGGGTAGTTATCGGCCGAATATAAGTAATATCAACGCGTATACGCTCATCATCTTCAGATGTCTTTAAGCCGAAGCTGCTAAATCGCCCCATCCAGATCACTCTATCTGTGACTAATGACTGTTTGCATCATTTTAATATCGCGAGAAGGGTTTGCTTCGTTGATATTGGATTCAATATAAAACGATTTCAGATTAGTATGGAAAAATATATCGGGATAAGGTACAGAGCAGTATCGATTACGATCAGGTTTTTCGTAAGGTCCCCACTTCAAGATCGAAGAATGAAATGTAATATAAGGTGTCAAGATAGCGTTATGGTTCAGAAATGACTTTTTGCGGAAACATTATACCCAATACTTCTTCTCTATACAGGGTGTTTGGCAGAACGTTGAACATACGAAAATGGTGGATAGGGTGGGTCACCTGCTACTTACTCCGTCCTAATTTATTCGGCCCAGGCCCTCTTGATATTTAAAAAAAAAAAATTTTCTTTCTTCGAGTTTCACCACTTTCTTAACTTAAAAGTGTAATTTTTTTAAAAATGGGTTCAAGCCCTGTGGATAGGAGCTTTCTGGCGCTCTAGTTCAAACAGACAAATTATATCTCTGAAAGTATTGGTTTCTCAGAGTTGAGAATTATATCAATTTATTCTTATGATAGAACTGCATCATAAAGGAAATTCAATTCAAATAATAGTTCATTTATCTAGATTAAATGAGCACTCTGAGAATGAGAACTGCACCATGGAAGAAACCAAATTAAAATAGCTGAAATGAATTTGACTCTCTCTTATAAAACAGGATGAAATGTACGAGTATAAACACAGATCATATAATAAAGCTTAGATAGAATAATTATAGCATTCAGTGAAAACATAGAAGTACGATTCATTATTGAAATTTAGAACTTCATCTTAGCAGAAATTGAATTCAAACATCATAGAAGAATTTAAATTCAACAAGAGTGCCAAAAATTATCAATCCAAAACCAATAGACGAATTCTACCCAACAACGAACTCATCCGAGATATTCATTCCTCAATTCTATGATGAACGATAATATATATCTTTCCTGAAATCTACTCCAATACACCAATATTCCAGTTTTGTTTTTAGTGGAGATATTCTGAACTCAATATTATTAACTTACCATTACCATTTCCATTATCATATGGATTGACCATCGGCATGAAAATATCAACCAACAAAAAGTATGATATTATATTATCATTCTCATATTTATACGATTGCTCGAATGAAACAACGTCATGTCTCAGGAGAATAAGATGACATTATAACAATTCATAGAATACCCACATAATAATTCTATCATTCTGTGAACGTAGAAATACGATTTACATTGAAATTTTGAAAAATCATATCTCCGAAAGTATTAGCTTGTAAGAGTTAAAAATGATATGAATAGATTCTTATAATAAAACTGCTTATTAAAAAAAATTTAATTTGGAATTTGTTCAGTAAAAAAAAAAATTTTTTTTGTTACTCCGAAACCATCAGTCCGATTTTGCCCAATAACAAACTTAGCCGAGATATTTATCCCCCAAACCTACTCTGAAAATTTCAACTCTCTAGCTCATTCCGTTCGAGAGTTATCGTGCCTACGGCCGGCCGGCTGGACGGCCGGACAGAATGAATTTCGATCACGGATTCTTAATCAGTGAGTCGAACCAAATCGTTTTAGACCATTTTCATCGAAAAATTCGAAAATTACAGACATTTGGGCAAATTGATAAGCACTCAGTTCCGAGGAACTAGAGCGCCAAAAATGGGTAGAACAGGCAATATTTTTGTTTCTTTTTAATCTTTAATGTTGGCAGATTCTTATAAAAATTATTGCTTTATTCAGATGAGCTAGAAAATGCTAGAAAAAAAGTTATGAGTCCTCAAACTTACAGAAAGATGTAAAAAATAATTAAATCTTAACTTCAACTTGCATTAAAAAACAAACAAAAAATGATTGAGGAGTTCCAATTCTAGCAAAATATCCCTAGTGTGTGACCTTTTTGGCGCTCTAGTTCCTCTGAACTGAGTGCTTATCAATTTGCCCAAATGTCTGTAATTTTAGAATTTTTCGATGAAAATGGTCTCAAACGATTTGGTTCGACTCACTGATCAAGAATCCGTGGTCGAAATTCATTCTGTCCGGCCGGCCGGCCGTAGGCACGATAACTCTCGAACGGAATGAGCTAGAGAGTTGAAATTTTCAGAGTAGGTTTGGGGGATAAATATCTCGGCTAAGTTCATTACTGGGCAAAATCAGACTCATGGTTTCGGAGTAACAAAAAAAAATTTTTTTTTTACGAAGCAAATTCCAAATTAAATTTTTTCAATAAGCAGTTTTACCATAAGAATCCATTCGTATCATGTTTAACTCTAACAAGCTAATACTTTCGGAGATATGATTTTTCAAAATTTCAATGTAAATCGTATTTCTACGTTTTCACAGAATTATATAATTATTCTATGTATGAATTGTTATAATGTCAACTTATTTTCCTGAGACATGACGTTGTCTCATTGTCATACATTCCAGCAATCGTTTAAATATGAGAATGATAATATAATATCATACTTTTTGTTGGTTGATATTTTCATGCCGATGGTCAATCCATATGATGATGGGAATGGTAATGGTAAGTTAATAATATTGAGTTCAGAATATCTCCACTAAAAACAAAACTGGAATATTGGTGTATTGGAGTAGATTTGAGGAAAGATATATATTATCGTTCATCATAGAATTGAGGAATGAATATCTCGGATGAGTTCGTTGTTGGGTAGAATTCGTCTATTGGTTTTGGATTGATAATTTTTGGCAGTCTTGTTGAATTTAAATTCTCCAAAGCCGTGGCGATCTAATCGGAATACTTTAGATTTTCGTATGGGTTAGATACTAGAGAAAACTTTTTGCCGTTCGACGGATTCACTTATTTCCTAATATTTTCCGAACGGATAGAGATACATAGGAAATAGATACATAAATCTAAACGTCGTCCACCGACAAATAATCGTAGAAAATTCGTTTATCGATATGTGAAAATTATAGATTAGGGACGGGAAAGAAGAATTTTCCTTCGATTCCGGGTCAAAAATATTTCTAAGTGCCGACCCAAAAAGTTTTTTTCATGGTATATCGATACGGAGCTCGTGTCTAATTAAATCGAGGTCGCTGATCACGAATATGCAAATAGTTTTTCCCTAAGTGGCGTACTTTGGGAAAATTTTCACTTAGAGTGAAAAAATTTACGAAAATAGGCCAATTTTGAAAGTTTACACCGCCCAAAAAAATCGGAGTACGGTGTTGTTGATTTTTGCCGTCATATATGGATCCCTTATCTACTGAATAATCCACACAGAAAATGTCCAGGCCGTACTATTCGGAAATTATGATTTTTTTCCCGAGGGTCTGGTTTTCGGAAAATTCTATTCGCGGTATTTCCGCGGAAAATTCTCTAATGAAAAATCCGATCATATATTCGTAATCTACGGCTCTGAATTAGTAAATGACGTAACTTGCATCGAAATCGGAGACCGGTCGAATTTTGGCAATTTTTTAATACAATTGCCTTAAAAAAATCCCATTTTTCGAGAAAAATTTTTTGACGCAAAACTTTGAAGCGGGTACTTATTCTTATAGATTCGGGGCCTTAGATTCCGAATCTACGATCAGTTATTTATTACAAAAATTTCCCGAGGAAATATCGCGAAAAGAATTTTCCGAAAAATAGACCCTCGGGAAAAAAACCATAATTTCCGAAGCGTACGACCTGGACATTTATTGTTCGGATTATTCGATAGACAAAGGATCCAAATATGACGTAAAAAATCAGGAACACTTTACTCCGATTTTTTTTGGCGGTGGAAAGTTCCAAAATTGACCTATTTTCGTCAATTTTTTCACTTTAAGTGAAAATTTTCCCAAAGTACGCCACTTAGGGAAAAACGAGTTACATATTCGTGATCAGCGACCTCGATTTAATTATACACGAGCCCCGTATCGATATACCATGAAAAAAATATTTTGGGTCGGCACTTGAAAATATTTTTGACCCGGAATGTATCAATATTTTCTGTATCTCTATCCGTTCGGAAAATATTAGGAAATGAGCGAATCCGTCAAACGCCAAAAAGTTTTCTCTAGTATCCAACACATACGTAAATCTACAATTTTCCGATTAGATCGACGCGGCTTTGGTTATTCACTAAATCGGGCACGCAGATCACGAATCTGCAATTAGATTTTCCATATCTCGATTAGTTTCGGAGCAATGACGAAAAAAGTCGCAATTTCTGGCCCCATCTCCGGAAAATGGATTAATTAGTCGTATTTTTCGCCATATTTCCAAAATTAATCGAGATACGGAAAAACTAATTACAGATTCGGAATCTACGCCCTCGATTTAGTGAATAGCCAAAGCCGTGGCGATCTAATCGGAAAACTTTAGATTTTCGGGGCCCGTATCGATATAAAATGAAAAAAATTGGTTCAAGCCCTGTGGACAGGAGCTATTGGGCGCATGTTCATCTTCCTTGTGGCCCGTACTGACCAGTAAAGAAATTAAGAAAAAAAGCAGTATCATGTTGAATACCTTAATATTATTGATTATTATATAATAATCGATGAAAATACTGAGAGAGACCCAGGAAATTTGACACATTTTGTCTTATATCTCCAGAAATTGAAATCGTATAGAACCAATACTGCAATTGACGTTAGTACAAGTTTTTGTTGCAATCTGATGAATAGTTCACGAAAAAAAAATTTTTTTTTCGAAAAAATTAAAAGAAATATTTTTTTAAAAATTACCAACATTTCGATCATAACAGAATTTTGCCAAAAGTTGCGCGTTTATATCCTCGAACTGACTACCAAGTTTCGATTCAACATCTTCTTTAGTTCCTGAAATATCAGGGAAATAACCTCAAAATTTTAAATGTCTATAACTCCTAAACCGTCCGGCCGATTTTGCCCGTTAACGAACTTAACCGTCGCATTTTGATCAGAAACCTACCCTGAAAGTTTGAAGTCGATAGGACCTTCGGTGCTCCTGTTATCGTGCCTACGGCCGGAAAACCGGCCGGCCTGCCGGCCGGCCGGCCGGACGGCACCCTAAAATCTGACACCGGATTCGTGATCAGGGAGTCCGAATTAGTCTATTAGCCAATTTTCAGCTCGAAATTCGAAAATTACAGACATTTGGACGAAATGATAGGACGATGTTCCCCTAGAACATGCGCCCAAAAAATATTTTGAGTCGGCACTTAGAAAAATTCTTCTATGATGTTTGAATTCAATTTCTGCTAAGATTAAGTTCTAAATTTCAATAATGAATCGTATATCTATGTTTTCACAGAATGCTATAATTATTCTATCTAAGCTTTATTATATGATCTGTGTTTATACTCTTACATTTCATCCTGTTCTATAAGAGAGAGTCAAATTCATTTCAGCTATTTTAATTTGGTTTCTTCCATGGTGCAGTTCTCATTCTCAGATTGCTCATTTAATCTTGATAAATAAACTATTATTTGAATTGAATTTCCCTTATGATGCAGTTCTATTATAAGAATCCATTGATATAATTCCCAACTCTGAGAAACCAATATTTTCGGAGATATAATTTGTCTGTTTGAACTAGAGCGCCAGAAAGCTCCTGTTCACAGGGCTTGAACCCAATTTTAATGGTATGTAATTTGCTTTTATAAAAGCAAACCTTCAAGAGTTATTTCATGATTTTATCAAGTAGGAAATTTTCGACGAAACTCTATCTTCACGGAAAGTGAGATATTTTGCGAAATTTAATACAGCAATGTTGGTGGAAATTAAATGATCGATTGAAATTATGTAAGTTCTTGAATTAATTACAAAGAAAATAGCTTCACAAGTGTTAGGTGCGTTAATGAAACAATTAAATAATTTTAAATAATTTATTTTTTTAATAATTTCTACCTGCTTTGTGTAACCATACCAAGGGTGAATGTCAATCTGCATCACTGCTACTAACAAGCCGTAGATCATTTAATTTTTAACAACCTTGCAGTATTAAATTTCGCAAAACATTTCACTTTCCGTAAAGGTAGAGTTTCGTCGAGAATTTCCTACTTGATAAAATTATGAGATAACTCTAACAGGTTTCTTTTTATAAAAGCAAATTTCATAACATTAGAAAGGTAACACACTAGGAATGTTTTGCTAGAATTGGAACTCCTCAATAATTTTTTTTTTTTTATGCAAGTTGAAGTTAACATTTAAGTATTTTCTACATCTTTCTGTAACTTTGAGGACTCATAACTTTTTTTGTAGCTAACATCTGAATAAAGCAATAATTTTATACGAGTCTGCCAACATTAAAGATTAAAAAAATTGATTCAAGACCTGTGGACAGGAGCTTTTTGGAGCTCTTGTTCAAACAGACAAATTATATCACCGAAAGTATTGGTTTCTCAGAGTTGGGAATTATATCAATGGATTCCTATGATAGAAATGCATCATGAAAGAAACTAAATTTAGAGAAAGTGTCGTTTGAATAAAATGCTTGAAAAATTATCTTATAAAAAAAGAGCAATCTACAATGCTTCAATGCATTAATGCTTAAAAATTGTCATTAAATTTATATATCAAGATTAAATGAGCAATCTGCAATGATGCAACCTCGTGGAATGGGTTGTTGCTAACTTACACTCGGTGCATAGTTTTCACAACTAGAAATACCTAAGGAAATAAGTATCATCGAAATGTCTAGAGCAAGGCTGGAGACAATCATAGCAGATTGTCCTGATATTTGGGTAGATAGTGGATTACGAACAAATTATTTTAATAGTTCAAAATATATTAATAAAATACTATCCTCTTTTCATAATTTAAAATTTAATAGTTCATACCACTAACACATTCTTTTCTGTATTATGAACCTTAACTCAAGAAAAAATGATTGATACACAAATGTAGATCCATATTTCAGTATTTTTTTGCTAGCAACATTATGAAAATACTGTATATAGGAACATGTCTCACTACTTAAGGAAGTATAAAGTAATATTAACCTCAGTGGTCAACGAACACTAATTTCTTTTGATGATTCCATTATGTTCTTCTTTCCTATTGCCCCCATAAACTACATCAAAACGGTCTTGTATATATTCACAAATTCAAGAATCGAATTTTTTTTCCCAAGAGAAAATAACAACTATGATTTGACAATCTCATATAGCTAGAAAATATGACATTTATGAATAGTGATCACAGACAGATTCTGTGTTCACATTCTGTGAATACATAGAACTTACGATGTATTATTGAAACTTTGAAACATCATATCTCCGAATGTATTAGCTTGTCAGAGTTGAAAATGATAACAATGGATTCTTATGATGAAACTCCAGCTTAAAAAAATTTGAATGCAAAAGTTGTAATGTAAATAAAATTCGTTACTCCGAAACTTTTAAACCGATTTTGCCCAATATCGAACTTAACCGAGATATTTATCCCTCAAACCTTCTCTGAAAATTTCATTTGTCTTGCTCATTCCGTTCGAGAGTTATCGTGTTAACGGACGGACGTACGGCCGGCCGGACAGAATCGATTTCGACCACGGATTCTTGATCAATGAGTCAAACCAAATCGTCCAATACCATTTTCAGCCAAAAATTCGAAAATTACAGACATTTGGGCAAATTGATGAGCACTCTGTTCCGAGGAACAAGAGCGCCAAAAATAAACAAAAATATTGCCTGTTTTACCCATTTTTAATGAAAATTACACTTTAAAGTTAAGGAAGTAGTGGAACTAGAAGAAAGCAAAAAAAAAATTTTATATATCCATGGGGCCAGGGCCAAATAAATTAGGGCTGAGTAAGTAGCAGATGACCCCACCTATCCACAATTATCGTATGTTTAACGTTCTGCCAAACACCCTGTATTATCATGAAAGTAAAGGAACTTTCAGTCTGAATGAAGGCATGAACAACTGAATCATGCAAATCAAAATTTTAGCGCCAAACGTGGACGTACGTGTTTCACCATGGTGAAATTACGAACTAGGTAATTGGCGGTGATGCCACACTTAATAACACTTAAATCACCGTGAAGCGCTGTAAGTTTATCATGAATAAAGAAATATTGCCTAGTTCCAAAGTTAATGTTCTATAACTGAGCCATTTTACAGCATTTCTTAGGAAGAGTTGTATGTAAATTGGCACTGGATATTAAATAGTTGAACCTAACTACCACAGAAAATACAATGAAGTAATTAGTCATATTTCTACCAGTTTGTCAGGAAGATAGTATATTTTGCAACTATGCAACAGGCTCCTATGACTTCGTTAACAATGCACTGCGATGATTTCTTGTAATTATTGTTCATTAATTGTTTTTTATCTTTCTGGTTATTTAATTTAATGTGAGAAGCTAGTTCTACTTTCCAGTTCCTTGTAGTATCGTCGTGTAGAATCGTCGAAGCTCACACATTGTATGCATTCATTCATCTTTAAGAGGGCAATCAATTAATTCATGGTATTGGTCTAACCTTTTTGAATAATGTGAATTTTTGAGTCCCTACACAAAATGCACATATAATTATTAGACTGTGATAATTTAATGATACGTTTCATCTCATTCAATATTTTTTAAATGTCGCTTAATGAATGTTTACGCACAAATGGTTTCCATATAATATAAATATATTTTTCAAAGCGTGGATTCCTTTTGTTATTGGACACATACAGGGTGTCCCAAGTTCAAGTGCCTATCAGACGTTTCTGGAGAACTGGACATATTTGAAATCTGAAAATTGGAATTATGATATCGCTTGAAATTCTCTACAGAGCTGAAATATTTTTGAAGCCCAAGCACTTCCGGTTATACAGGCAGTGAAAATAAATTTGATGAAAACATTTTTTTCAAGTTTTGCATTCCCGTTATGATCAAGTATTCAATGCTGACTACATTTCTGTTAAAACAATTGTTTTCATTCGAATAGTATTAAAAATATCGAAAAAAAAAACCGGAAAAAGAGTAAAATATGTTTAGACAGTATTATGTTCATTATTCTAATTTTAAACATCCTGAGCGTGAACCGTTTTCACAACATCGAAGAGGAAGAATGGGGAAAGGTCATGCATCTTTTGAATTTCAGAAATATCATCACAGGGTGTTTCAAAATTTGGCTCGAAAATTGTGATCAAAAATAGGCCATAACTTCTGTTTTTCAAATTAGAACCCTATTTTTTTATGATTGCGTTGGATTCTACGGTGAAAAATAATGATAGTTTTATAACGTGATTACGCTCCTACATTAAAAATTTCCGCGTTTTTTTTTTAATTTACGAGCATATTCCTCAGAATCCAACGCAATAATAAAAATTGGTTCAAGCACTGACGTGAAGTCAGAAGCTTTTGCGCGTATGTTCTATTGTCCATTCTTCTGTATTGGACACCCTTAATCGAATTTACCATGGTAAAATATGTTGTCCTTTCTCCTGTATTGGACACTTAATTCGAATTTACCATGGTAAATTCGAATTAATACCAAAATCATTTGCTGAAGCTTGACTTGAACTGAAATGCAATCATTTGCTGAAGCTTGACTTGAACTGAAATGCAATCATTTGCTGAAGCTTGACTTGAACTGAAATACAATCATTGGCTGAAGCTGAAGTAATTTTTGGCTGTTACGTTTGCCTCTACCTACATTTGCTTGGAAGTTTACTTATGGTAGAGAGCTGGAAGCATGCCTGAAGTACATTCGAAGCTGACTTGAGGGTATATTCCGTTACCGAGAACATCTGACACCACAGAAAACAACATATTGCATTGGAAGTGGAACCACGATTTGAACCTTTTTTTAAGATAAGTAGTTGTAACTTTGTGTAATTTGAGAGATTGTGATTGGAACTGTAAATTAAGATTTGTACACCTTGTTATGTCTATAATATATTGTTGAAAACCTGACTAGGAATTTTGTTGCTGGGGTAATCAAACCTGCCATGAGAAATAGTATTAGAGTCTCATGCTCAAATACCCCTTGGGTAAAAGTTAACGTAACAATTTCCTCAATAACTCGAAAAATATGGATGGAAAAATACCGCTCCTTTATTTGAGATTTTCTATAGGATGAAATGTGCGAACATGAAAATGAGAAAACAGCAGTCTCTCAATATCATACAACCTTTGCGATATTTCAATTACACAAATCAACAGAACACCTAAGAATGCAATTCTCCTTGAACCCTTAAAGTCATTTTTCATGTTCCTCATAGAACAGAGGAAAGCTTAAAACCACAAAGAGCTCGCAGGGACTAATACACACATTTCCGTTCGGAAAAATCATGAATATGTTTCATTTTTATTGGCCATTTATATCTAAAGCGTACCATGATGAAGTGGCAGCGACCCAAAGGGGCAAAGCAGTTATATTTCCGGCTTGCAATATAGAAATATATTGTGGGGTGGGTTTCGCCCTCTCGTGGATGCTGTTGTAAATATTTGCATTTTAATAGTTTCACTTGCTGGTTCTGAGGCTTTTCAGTTCGCTTTGTTTATTTGATAAAGTGCACGGCATGGAAATATAATGTTGTGATCACCGCGGGCGCTGGCGCATTTGCATCTTGACAAGAATATAAATTGCCCAATTGGAGTTCATTCAAATGTTTTTTAAACGGTTCGACGGCTGAACGGGGTGGATGAGACAATTTCATTTCGCGGTCTTTAAACTCGACTATAAATACATATTTACCCCTCTGTTGAGCTAAGGCTTCAATATCTTCATTCTCTTTACTCTTTCCCTGCAAGAATTATTATGCTCAAATAAATGGAAATGGACCGAGCAACATTCATAAGTTAAATGAAAAGTTTTCATCGCATTCACTTGAAAACCTCGGTGTATCTTGTGAGGGGGGTACATAACGTAAACTTTTTAAGAGATCGAAAACACTTTGCTTAAGTTTAACAATATAATATCACTGAATGGTTCCTTTTTGGGTTTTCTCTCCCAAACTACAGGTTGTCCCAAGTTCCAGTGCCTATTAGACGTTTCTGGAGAACTGGACATATTTGATATCTGAAAATTGGGATTATGATATTGCTTGAAATTCTCTACATATTTTTGAAGCCCAAGCTGTAATACAGGGAGGGAAAATGAATTTGATGAAAAAAATGTTTTTTCAAGTTTTCAATTCCTGGTATGATCAAGTATTCAATGATGAATACATTTCTGTTAAAAACATTGTATTCATTCGAATAGTTTTCAAAATATCGAAAAAAAACGGAAAAAAGTCAAATATGTTTAGTCAGTATTATGTTCATTATTCTTATTTTAAACATCTTTAGCGTGAACCGTTTTTACAACTTCGAAGAGGAAGAATGTGGAAAGGTCATGCATCTTTTGAATTTCAGAAATATCATAACAGGGTGTTTCAAATTTTGTGTCGAAAATTGTGATCAAAAATTGGCCATAACTTCTGTTTTTCAAATTAGAACCCTATTTTTGCGCGTATGTTCTGGGGAACATCGCGTTATCATTTTGCCCAAATGTCTGTAACTTTCGAATTTTTTGACGAAAATGGTCTCAAACGATTTGGTTCGACTCTCCAATGAAGAATTCGAGGTCAAATTTGATTCTGTCCGGCCGGCCGTCCGGCTGTTGTAACGATAACTTGAGAACGGAAAGAGCTAGCGACTTGAAATTTTCAGGGTAGGTGGCGCATCCCAATACGACGGACAAGTTAATGGCCATAATCGGCCCAATGGTTTCCTAGTAATAATTTTGTTTTCAACCAATATGAATCCGATCGAATTGAAACTTGGTGAGTAGTTGTAGAATATGATCCTTAGCACGTATGTGTTTGTGCGAATCGTATGGCTAGAAAATTATTAAAAAATATTTTTGCTGTCACGATAACTTGAGAACGGAAAGAGATAGCGGATGTGCATCTGAACACGACATTTGAGTTTATTCAAGCATAATCGGCCAAACGATTTTAGAGTTATAGCCATCTGAAATTTGGTTGTTTTTTCCTCCTCATTTACTCGCAAAATACTGAACTGATTGAATTGAAACATGGTTATTAGTTGTAGAATGCCAACTCGAAAATTCTTGCAAAATTTCGTGAGTACAGTATTTGTAGAAAATTTTTAAGAAATCATTGAAAATTAAAAAAAAAATTATATATATCAGTAACTATTCGTCTGAAATTGCTGAAATTTTGCAAGAGCCTTTAGAACCCAACTTTACTGTCAAGTTTCAAGTTTTAACACGATCGGTTAAATATTGTTGGAGATTCGAGCAGCCTTGTGTGAGTTCAGTAGATGGGTGACCGTTGCCTCGATAACTTTCGAACAAAAGGAGATAGTTGAGTTCGTTTTTGGGCCTAATCGGCTTAACGGTTTTCGAGTTATACCCACCTGGAATATTATTTCCTCGATGACCCAACAAATCATCTGAAATTATTTTGTTATTTCCTCAATAACTCGACAAATACGGATCCGATCTAATTCAAACATGGCAATTGGTTTTAGAATGCCGACACAAATATTCTTGCAATGTTTCGTGAGAATCGTGAGAATTAAAAAAAAATCATTGAAAACCATTGAAAAAAATCGATATATCGAAAACTTTTCATCCGACTTCACTGAAATTTTGCGAGAGCCTTCCGTAGCTGGGTTGGTGACCGTTGCCTCGATAACTTTTGAACGGAAAGAGATAAGGACTTGCAATATTCAGAGAAGGTTGCGCAACCGAATGCAGGAGCTAAGTTCGTTGTTGGGCTTAATCGGACCAGCGGTTTCGGAAATACCCATCTGAAATATTATTTTCTCGATATCTCAAAAAATACAGATCTGATCGAATTGAAACTTGGTAAATAGTTTTAGAATATCATATGAAGACGTGTGTGAAATTCTGTGAGGATCATACGACTAGAACATTTTAAAAAAATTAAGAGAAAATATTATGTAACTCACGAGAACGGAAAGAGATAGCGACTTAAAATGTTCAGGGTAGTTTGCGCATCCGAATACTACTCTTAATATCATGTTGGATCTATGACAAACAATCATTGACAGGGTCGTTTGCAAACGTTACAATTCAGTTTAGTAGGTGACGCTCATAGATTATATTAGTGGGAAAAACCTTCAGACAAGAAGCAGAAAAACAACTTCCTCGATGTCTGTAAAAAAACAGTGAGCAGTCAGTGCTTTCATGATTGTTTTGAACATCTGATATTAATTTTTGACCAACTGAATATGTGGAATTTTTCATCCAATAGTGTTGAGAGGACCATCGTGTCATGGCCCAATCATACATCAATCCAGACTCTCCATATAGGGGGTTCAGCATCAATAACATTTTCCAATTAAACTCTCCTCCAGTGACACTTCTAATATCAGTTTCATGTTTTAGCACACATATTTATCAATAAAAAACCAATTAATCATACTGCGGCATCCCAGGGGTAGCTGAAAGAGCGGAAACGAAAACAGAGCTGACGATCGACGTCCAAACTATTGTCAACAACTGTCGCTCGTCTGGATCTATAATTTTTCATGAAAAACTTGGGGCATTGTCATTTGTCTCACAGACGGTGTGTGGTCCACCTCCCGTTCCGAATGGTCAGACTGATTGGTCCATCGAAATGGGGAAATTCAATTATGTATGCTCCATTATAGATTCGAATCGAAGCTATCGTGACTCTCTGTTTTGCAGCATGAGTCAAATTCGTTAAAATATGATGTAAAATAGCTAGTGCAAAAAGCTCCATCATAAAAAATCCTCGAACATAATATAGGCGCGAGGAGTACAATAGTTGGCGTTGAATTACTAAAGTGCACCTCATTGACTCAATATTTATGTATTTATTTAAAGGAATACAAGACGGGACGAACCCAAAATTATGTATTCACTAAATATCTAATTACAATGATACTTAAAAATTGGTTCAAGCCCTGTGGACGGAAGCTTTTTGGCGCTCTTGTTCAAACAGACAAATTATATCTCTGAAAGTATTGGTTTCTCAGAGTTGGGAATTATATCAATGGATTCCTATGATAGAATTATGCATTATGCATTATGAAAGAAATTAAATTTAAAAAAAGTGTCGTTTAAAAAAATGCTTCAAAAATTATCTTATAAAAAAGCGCAATCTACAATGCTTCAATGCCTTAATGCTTCAAAAATTGTCATTAAATTTATTTATCAAGATTAAATGAACAATCTGCAATGATTCAACCTCATGGAATGGGTTGTTGCAACTTAAACTCGGTGCATAGTTTTCACAACTCGAAATACCTAAGGAAAGTATCATCCAAATGTCTAGACTCTAGAGCAAGGCTGGAGACAATCAGAGCAGATTGTCCATTTATTCCTGATATATGAGTAGGTAGTGGATTACGAACAAATTATTTTACTAGTTCAAAATATGTTAACAAAATACGATCCTCTTTTCATAATTTAGAATTTAATAGTTCTTAACCTCAGTGGTCAACGAAAAGTTTTTCTTTTGATGATTCCATTATGTTCTTCTTTCCTATTGCCTCCATAAACTACATCAAAACAGTCTTGTATTTATTCACAAATTCAAGAATCGAATACTTGCTTTCCAAGAGAAAATAACAACTACAATTGACAATCTCTAATAGCAAGAAAAGATGACATTTATGAATAGTGATCACAGACAGATTCTGTGTTCACATTCTGTGAATACATAGAACTTAGAATGTATTACTGAAAGTTTGAAACATCATATCTCCGAAAGTATTAGCTTGTTAGAGTTGAAAATGATAACAATGGATTCTTATGATGAAACTGCATCTTAAAAAAAAATTAATTCAAAAGTTGTAATTTAAAATTTTTTTTTTTCGTTACTCCGAAACTATTAGACCGATTTTACCCAATAAAGAACTTAACCGAGATATTTATCCCTCAAACCTACTCTGAAAATTTCAACTGTCTAGCTCATTCCGTTCGAGAGTTGTCGTGTTAACGGCCGGCGGAACGGAATCGATTTCGACCACGGATTCTTAATCGGTGAGTCAAACCAAATCGTTCGAGACCATTTTCAGCCCAAAACTGCGAAAATTACAGACATTTGGGCAAATTGATAAGTACTCTGTTCCGAGGAACAAGAGCGCCAAAAACCAATAACAATGACAACAGTGCACCTCTATAAACCATGAATTAAAAAATGCAGGAACAAAAACAAAATTCAGTGGTTTCTGAAAAATCGTTTCGAAGTGCCAGAGAATGCCAACAAGGAATTCGAAAAATGATCAATGGAAGTGAGATTTGATAGAAAATTAAAAGTTTTACAGCATCTTTCTTTTTCTATCCTGTTACAAAGCTTGAGGTCTTGGATGTTATTAATAATCTGAAAAACAAAAAATGCATTGGTATACATTTCATTTCTGCTAAAATTCTGAAAACAACTGCTGCTAATTTAATTAATTTTTCGGTATCTTCTGGCAAATTTCCCAATATCCTAAAGAGATCCATTGTAATTTGGGTTCACAAAGCTGGTAACCTGGAGGACATCGCAAAATATCGTTCGATTTCAATTTGGAGTGTTTTGTCTAAGGTATTTTAACGAATCGTATTTACTAAGATGACAATTTTTTCAAACAAGTACAAAATTCTCAACCCTGCACAAGTTGGTTTTAGTAGTGGTCGCTCAACGCTGTCAGCTACACACAGTTTTTTTGTGTCCGTTTATGGATGTCTTGCTCAAGATTTACAGGCTGCTGGATTGCTTTTTGATCTCGCATGTGCATCTGATACACTCTAATTTGAATTAATTTTAAGCAAATGCTACATATTAGGTTTCAGGGCAGTGTTTCTTGACTGGTTGCACAGCTATCTCAACCAGAGGACTATAAGTGTTAAGGTCGGTGATTCATAATCCGAACAATTCCGAACGGGCTGTGGAGTTCCTCAAAGCTCCGTGCTGGGACCACTTTTGTTTTTATTATTTGTAAAAGACTTGCCCATTCATCTGGCCCACTTCCTCTTGGTATTGTTTGCCGATGACTCCTCGGTTGTGGTCTCTGCGCGGAGTTGCGAGGAACTTCGATGCGCTTGTGTGGAAATTGTATTGGCCAATTCGTTAGTTGGTAACAGTCTAAAAGAGTAGTTCTTAATGTCAGTAAAACTGTTTGCATTCATTTTGATCTTAGAAGAAACGCTATGGATACTTTCGAACTAAATTATTCCAACTCAAATATAACACCTGCGGAAAGTAGTAAATTCTTGGGAGTGTATGTTGACAGGAACTTAAGCTGGTCCACTCATATTGATTTTCTTTGGAAAAAACTCAACAGCTCCTTCTATGCGATCAATATAGTGAAGGATATGCTGCCTGTCAGCTCATTGATACAGATTTACTACAGCCTTGTATACAGCCAACTTTCTTAAAATACCCTACCCTGGGGAAACAGTGTTGATTTCAATAGAGCTTTTATAACCCACAAGAGAATCATTCATCTTATTTTTAATATAAGTTCTCGCACATCTTGTAAACATGTATTTATATATTTAAATGTTTACTATATGTTAGAGAGAATAACATCAACTGGTCCAAATTGTCTGATAATCATGAATATGGAACTAGAAATCAGGAAATCATACTCATACCTAAGCATAGAACACATAAGTTTGAACATTCTCCAGTACCAGAGCATAAAAATGTATAATTATCTACATAAATTTATGAAGTCTCTCAACTTGACTGTATTAAAAAAAAAATTGGTTCAAGCACTGACGTGAAGTCAGAAGCTTTTGCGCGTATGTTCTATTGTCCATTCTTCTGTATTGGACACCCTTAATCGAATTTACCATGTAAATTATGGTGTCCATTCTCCTGTATCGGACACTCTTAATTCGAATTTACCATGGTAAATTCGAATTAAGTGTCCAATACAAATTTCACAAACGTGCTTAGCTTCATATTCTACAACTACTCACCAAGTTTCAATTCGTTCGGATTCATATTGGTTGAAAACAAAATTATTACTCGGAAACCACTGGGCCGATTATGCCCATTAACGAACTTCTCCGTCGTATTGGGATGCGCCACCCACCCTGAAAATTACAAGTCGGTAGCTCTTTTCGTTCTCAAGTTATCGTGGCAACGGCCGGACAGCCGGACGGCCGGACGGACAGAATCAAATTTGACATCGAATGCTTCATTGGGGAGTCGAACTTAATCGTTTGAGACCATTTTCGTCAAAAAATTCGAAAGTTACAGACATTTGGGCAAAATGATAACACGATGTTCCCCAGAACATACGCGCAAAAAGTCAAGAATTTGATATTAACAAAATGTTATTACTCCATTGTAGAATTTTATATTAATTGCCCTCTACTAGTTAAGGAGGACTAAAATGTATATTTTTTGACTTGTGCTATACACTTTGACTGTCTAAGAAGATCAATAAATATTATTATTTTTATTATTATTATTTGACAAATTGATAATTCAAAAATCACGGCCAAACCGTAACAGGCTAATGGCGATTCTAATACAAAAGCTGCTTTCCCGAAGAGTTCTAGAACAGCAATATTTTTCGCGGCATTATAAAGCAATTTGGTGATTGAACGAAAACACGATTCGAAAGAAGGTTTTCTAATAACAAACCACGCTGCACGGCGTACGACTGGTTGCATTCTGAATACATTATTATTCAGACGATCAGAGATAGAACTTTTCCATACCGATTTCGGCTTAGCGTGTGTCAGATTTGCATGCAAATTTCTTTTAAAGTATATATTAGGGGTTAAGCATACGCGAGCACTTCGAGTTAGGGTTGGGGAGACATTTTATTCATTCGCGTCATCGACTTTGAGATATCCTACGCTGATTCTTTCAGAAAATATTGGAAAGGATTTTGCAATATTTGTATGAGGAAATTTTCTTGTGGCGGAGGAAATAACTGTTATCTTTCAACTTGACTATGATTATTTCCTCGCTTTACAGTTGTATAGTGCTGGATATTTTCCCTAAATTACATATTATTTCAGTATGAAACTCTTGCCGTCACTTTTTGGCGCTCTAGTTCCTCTGAACTGAGTGCTTATCAGTTTGCCCAAATGTCTGTAATTTTAGAATTTTTCGATGAAAATGGTCTCAAACGATTTGGTTCGACTCACTGATCAAGAATCCGTGGTCGAAATTCATTCTCTCGAACGGAATGAGCTAGCGAGTTGAAATTTTCAGAGTAGGTTTGGGGGATAAATATCTCGGCTAAGTTCATTACTGGGCAAAATCAGACTCATGGTTTCGGAGTAACAAAAAAAAAAAATTTTTTTTACGAAGCAAATTCCAAATTAAATTTTTTCAATAAGCAGTTTTATCATAAGAATCCATTCATATCATTTTTAACTCTAACAAGCTAATACTTTCGGAGATATGATTTTTCAAAATTTCAATGTAAATCGTATTTCTACGTTTTCACAGAATTATATAATTATTCTATGTATGACTTGTTATAATGTCAACTTATTTTCCTGAGACATGACGTTGTCTCATTGTCATACATTCCAGCAATAGTATAAATATGAGAATGATAATATAATATCATACTTTTTGTTGGTTGATATTTTCATGCCGATGGTCAATCCATATGATGATGGGAATGGTAATGGTAAGTTAATAATATTGAGTTCAGAATATCTCCACTAAAAACAAAACTGGAATATTGGTGTATTGGAGTAGATTTGAGGAAAGATATATATTATCGTTCATCATAGAATTGAGGAATGAATATCTCGGATGAGTTCGTTGTTGGGTAGAATTCGTCTATTGGTTTTGGATTGATAATTTTTGGCAGTCTTGTTGAATTTAAATTCTCCAAAGCCGTGGCGATCTAATCGGAAAACTTTAGATTTTCGTATGGGTTAGATACTAGAGAAAACTTTTTGCCGTTCGACGGATTCACTTATTTCCTAATATTTTCCGAACGGATAGAGATACATAGGAAATAGATACATAAATCTAAACGTCCTCCACCGACAAATAATCGTAGAAAATTCGTTTATCGATATGTGAAAATTATAGATTTCGGACGGGAAAGAAGAATTTTCCTTCGATTCCGGGTCAAAAATATTTCTAAGTGCCGACCCAAAAAATTTTTTTCATGGTATATCGATACGGAGCTCGTGTCTAATTAAATCGAGGTCGCTGATCACGAATATGCAATTTGTTTTTCCCTAAGTGGCGTACTTTGGGAAAATTTTCACTTAGAGTGAAAAAATTTACGAAAATAGGCCAATTTTGAAAGTTTACACCGCCCAAAAAAATCGGAGTAGGGTGTTGTTGATTTTTGCCGTCATATATGGATCCCTTATCTACTGAATAATCCACACAGAAAATGTCCAGGCCGTACTATTCGGAAATTATGATTTTTTTCCCGAGGGTCTGGTTTTCGGAAAATTCATTTCGCGGTATTTCCGCGGAAAATTCTCTAATGAAAAATCCGATCATATATTCGTAATCTACGGCCCCGAATTAGTAAATGACGTAACTTGCATCGAAATCGGAGACCGGTCGAATTTTGGCAATTTTTTAATACTAAAATTAATAATAAAATTGCCTTAAAAAAATCCCATTTTTCGAGAAAAATTTTTTGACGCAAAACTATGAAGCGGGTACTTAATCTTATAGATTCGGGGCCGTAGATTCCGAATCTACGATCAGATATTTATTACAAAAATTTCCCGAGGAAATATCGCGGAAAGAATTTTCCGAAAAATAGACCCTCGGGAAAAAAACCATAATTTCCGAAGCGTACGACCTGGACATTTATTGTTCGGATTATTCGATAGACAAAGGATCCAAATATGACTTAAAAAATCAGGAACACTTTACTCCGATTTTTTTGGGCGGTGGAAAGTTCCAATATTGACCTATTTCCGTCAATTTTTTCACTTTAAGTGAAAATTTTCCCAAAGTACGCCACTTAGGGAAAAACTAGTTACATATTCGTGATCAGCGACCTCGATTTAATTATACACGAGTCCTGTATCGATATACCATGAAAAAAATATTTTGGGTCGGCACGAAAATATTTATGACCCGGAATCGGAGGAAAATTCTTCTTTCCCTTCCCAAATCTATGATTTTCACATCTTAATAAACGAATTTTCCCCAATTATTGGTCGGTGGACGACGTTTAGATTTATGTATCAATATTTTCTGTATCTCTATCCGTTCGGAAAATATTAGGAAATGAGCGAATCCGTCAAACGGCAAAAAGTTTTCTCTAGTATCCAACACATACGTTAATCTACAATATTCCGATTAGATCGACGCGGCTTTGGTTATTCACTAAATCGGGCACGCAGATCACGAATCTGCAATTAGATTTTCCATATCTCGATTAGTTTCGGAGCAATGACGAAAAAAGTCGCAATTTCTGGCCCCATCTCCGGAAAATGGATTAATTAGTCGTATTTTTCGCCATATTTCCAAAATTAATCGAGATACGGAAAAACTAATTACAGATTCGAAATCTACGCCCTCGATTTAGTGAATAGCCAAAGCCGTGGCGATCTAATCGGAAAACTTTAGATTTTCGGGGCCAGTATCGATATACCATGAAAAAAATATTTTGGGTCGGCACTTAGAAAAATTCTTCTATGATGTTTGAATTCAATTTCTGCTAAGATGAAGTTCTAAATTTCAATAATGAATCGTACTTCTATGTTTTCACAGAATGCTATAATTATTCTATCTAAGCTTTATTATATGATCTGTGTTTATACTCGTACATTTCATCCTCTTCTATAAGAGAGAGTCAAATTCATTTCAGCTATTTTAATTTGGTTTCTTCCATGGTGCAGTTCTCATTCTCAGATTGCTCATTTAATCTTGATAAATAAACTATTATTTGAATTGAATTTCCCTTATGATGCAGTTCTATCATAAGAATCCATTGATATAATTCCCAATTCTGAGAAACTAATATTTTCGTAGATATAATTTGTCTGTTTGAACTAGAGCGCCAGAAAGCTCCTGTCCACAGGGCTTGAACCCAATTTTTTCAACTACCAATTATAAACTTTTCAGTTTACATTCGTTCCTGCGTGAGAATGTCATATGGTCTAAATTCAGCTCCAGAGGTTATTAAAAAAATTGGTTGAATTAAAAAAACTGTCCTGTCCACAGAGCTGTCCAGGAGCTTTTTGGCGCTCTTGTTCAAGCAGACAAATTATATCTCCGAAAGTACTGGTTTCTCATGAGAATTATATCAATGTATTCTTATGATAGAACTGCATCATAAAGGGAATTCAAATCAAATAATAGTTTATTTATCAAGATTGAATGAGCAATCTGAGAATGAGAACTGACCGTGGAGGAAATCAAATTAAAATAGCTGAAATTAATTTGACTCTCTCTTATAGAATAGGATGACATTTACGAGCATGAACACAGATCATATAATAATTCATAGATAGAATAATTATAGCATTCTGTGAAAACATAGAAGTACGATTCATTATTGAAATTTCGAAAAATCATATCTCCGAAAGTGTTAGCTTGTTAGAGTTGAAAATTATATCAACGGATTTTTATGGTGAAATTGCATCTTGAAAAAAATTTAATTTGAAATTTGTAAGTTAAGAAAAAAATTTTTTTCGTTACTCCGAAACCATCTGGCCTATTTTACCCAATAACGATATATTTATCTCCCAAACATACTCTCAAAATTTCAACTGCCTAGCTTATTCTGCTCGAGAGTTATTGTAGAAACAAGATTTGAAAATTAAAAAAATTTTTGATTTACAACATAAAAGTCAACAAGTCCAGAGCGTTCCTGCCAATAGGGTCCTTCATTCACTGGTGGGGAAAGGCTGAATTCCGTGTTTTGTCTCATGGGTGGCATGGGCGATTAGGTATGATCGACCAAGCCGGCTCTGACAGGCTTAACCCGGTTCAGTTTAGTTGAATTTGTTGAGAAGCAACACAGTACTGATGAAGGCCAAGAAGCCAGAAACGCGTCTGCTCTTGCTTTATTTGACTTGTGAAATATTTGCATAAGTATATTAATTATACGAAGCCATTATGAAGGACCCTATTGGCAGCAACGCTCTGGACTTGTTGATTTATTAACATCGGTATCGCCATTTTTCATTGTCATTGTTAACAAAAAAATGGGTTCAAGCCCTGTAGACAGGAGCTTTCTGGCGCTCTAGTTCAAACAGACAAATTATATCTCCGAAAGTATTATTGGTTTCTCTGAGTTGGGAATTATATCAATGTATACATATGATAGAGCTGCATCATAAAGGAAATTCAATTCAAATAATAGTTTATTTATCAAGATTAAATGAGCAATCATGAGAATGAGAACTGCACCATGGAAGAAATCGAATTAAATCTGGCCAATTTTGCCCAATAACGAACTTAACCGAGATATTCATCTCCCTAACCTACTCTGAAAATTTCAACTGCCTAGCTCATTCCGTTCGAGAGTTATTGTGGAAAAACATATTTTAAATTTTCAAAATTTTTTTTTTTACACTTTGCGGTAATCTGGTCAATACAAAACTTCACATGCGTATAAAGGTCATGATTCTACAATTTGATGTTAAATCTCAGATAGATCGAAGGAACTTATGTCCGAGATATTTAGGCTCCAAAACCACCTTGCAATTTTCAATCCGCTTACTCCTTTCGTTCGAGAGTTATCGTGCCTACGGCCGGACAGAATCGATTTCGCACTCGGATTCTTGATCAGTCAGTCGAACCAAATCGTTTGAGACCATTTTCAGCCAAAAATTCCAAAATTACAGACACTTGGGCAAATTGATAAGCACTCCGTTCCGAGGAACTAGAGCGCCAAAAAAACAAGTTTCGTATGACAATTGCCCAAAACAGGTTTAAAGTACCTGCAAATAGTAGATATTCCATAAAACATGTATTTAAGAACAGAAGAAATAATGAAAAAATTACCTTGTAATCGATCAAAAATTTCCTCATCTACGTTCTCCAAATTTTCTCCTCTCTCGAACTAAAGAATTATGCTTTCAATATTTACGTAATATTTTCAAACATTTTCGGGTGAGGTCCCCGTTGCATCGCTAAAATACGAGTATTTCAACCCCAATATTTTTGAAGTTACAATATTCCCTTCTGTCAAGTTGACATTATGAAAATTCATACATAGAATAGAATAATTATATCAATCTGTGAAATACGATTTACATTGAAATTTTGAAAAATCATATCTCCGAAAGTATTATCTTGTTAGAGTTAAAATGATATGAATGGATTCTTATGATAAAAATGCTTATTAAAAAAAATTTAATTTGGAATTTGTTTTGTAAAAAAAAATTTTTTTTTTTATTACTCCGAAACCTTCAGTCCGATTTTGCCCAGTAACGAACTTTGCCGAGATATTTATCCCCCAAACCTACTCTGAAAATTTCAACTCTCTAGCTCATTCCGTTCGAGAGTTATCGTGCCTACGGCCGGACCGGCCGGCCGGACGGCCGGACAGAATGAATTTCCACCACGGATTCTTGATCAGTGAGTCGAACCAAATCGTTTAAGACCATTTTCATCGAAAAATTCGAAAATTACAGACATTTGGGCAAATTGATAAGCACTCAGTACCGAGGAACTAGAGCGCCAAAAAGTGTCGTTGATTTACTGAATTTATTCCAAGTTCGAGACTCGCACTGCATATGTTATGTTTCAGAAAATAAATTACTTTGATGCTCAGCTTACATAGTCATCGTTTAAACACGAAGCGAAACCCTTTACCAACCATAGCAAGACTACCGAAGTCAATTAGAAAACAATTTGTTAATGTGTTCCATTCGGAATTGGATTCGGATGAACCTCTTGGTTCATCCTACTACGTCTCCAGTTTTCCACTCCATTGGAAATTAAATAATGGAATTAATAATCGATATACACGAAATCTGATTATACTGCAATTTGTAATTTAGACTCGGCTGGTGTTATCACAGCTGTTTTCGGTACTTGACGGATACTTAATTACTTAGACTACGCCCTGTGCTAAATTAGTTATGTTCCAGTTATGTAGAAGAGTAATGAGTCGTTACGGATATATGGTATTTTTAGGTTGGAGATGATATAGGAGTCGTATGGTTACTAAGCTGAAATTGTTTCTGGTGTGTATATTGGACGCATAGGCTCTGCTACGTCCAATATACGGCGTACTATTCAATTGCCTTTCTTACAAACTCTTCTACTAGGCTAGGCTATGCTGTGCTGTGCTGGGTTGTCCACAAAGTGCGGCTAGCTTTAACATATCGCTGGTCGGGAAAAAGACTATGATAACTCAGAAAATATTATTTTTCAAGATAGCGGTTTGAAGTTTTGATAATGTGAGAATTAATTAACCTTTAAAATGGGTAGCTTCCTGCTATAAAATAACCATTCATGAAACTATATGCTATGTTCACTTCATACTTGGTAATCCCCTTTTTTAACCCCATTTCTGAGCCTTTGTACCCCAATTTTGAGATGTGATAATATTCACCAAAATATTTCATTAATTTCTCGAGATATGATCCTTTTGGAACCGGAGGTTTATTGAATAATGTTGAGTTTTAATGAATTTTCAATAAACAAATTTTCCAGGAATGAAAAAAACGCAAATCTCACACCAACTACTGACGAACTTTTTTTTTGCGCGTATGTTCTGGGGAACATCGCGTTATCATTTTGCCCAAATGTCTGTAACTTTCGAATTTTTTGACGAAAATGGTCTCAAACGATTTAGTTCGACTCCTCAATGAAGAATTCGAGGTCAAATTTGATTCTGTCTGGCCGTCCGGCCGTTGCCACGATAACTTGAGAACGAAAACTAGTGATTAGCTAGTGACTTTAAATTTTCAGGGTCGGTGGCGCATCTCAACACGACGGATAAGTTCGTTAATGGGCATAATCGGCCCAGTGGTTTCCGAGTAATAATTTTGTTTTCAACCAATATAAATCCGATCGAATTGAAACTTGGTTAGTAGTTGTAGAATATGAACCTTAACACGTTTGTGCAATTTTGTGCGAATTGTATCGTTAGAAAATTATTAAAAAATTATTAAAAAATATTTTTGTTGTCACGATAACTTGAGAACGGAAAGAGTTAGCGGCTTGAAGTTTTCAGGTTAGGATGGGTATCAGAACGCGACATTTGAGTTTGTTTATGAGCATAATCGGCCAAACGGTTTTAGAGTTATAGCCACCGAAATTTGGTTGTTTTTTGTTCCTCATTAACTCGAAAAATACTAAACCGATTGAATTCGTACATGGTTATTAGTTGTAGAATGCCAACGCGAAAATACTTGCAAAATTTCCTGAGGATAGTATTTGTAGAAAATTCTTAAAAAATCATTGAAAATAAAAATTCTATATATCTGTAACTATTCGTCTGAAATTGCTGAAATTTTGCAAGAGCCTTTAGAACCTAACTCTAATGCCAAGTTTCAAGTTTTAACACGATCGTTTAAATATTGTTGGAGATTCGAGCAGCCGAGTGTGAGTTCAGTAGATAGCTGACCGTTGCCTCGATAACTTTCGAACGAAAGGACATAGGGACTTGCAATTTTCAGGGTAGGTTGCGTATCCGATTGGAAGAGTTGAGTTCATTTTTGGGCATAATCAGTCTAACGGTTTCCGAGTTATACCCACCTGGATATTAATTCCTTGATACCTCAAAAAATGAATATTCGATCGAATTGAAGCTTAGTAACTAGTAGTAGAAAATCAACATCAAGACGTGTTTAAAATTTTGTAAGAACCGTACCCTTAGAAAATTTCAAAAAAAAGCACGAAGAAAAAAATTGATTCAAGCACTGACGTGAAGTCAGAAGCTTTTGCGCGTATGTTCTATTGTCTATTCTTCTGGATTGGACACCCTTAATCGAATTTACCATGGTAAATTATGTTCTCCATTCTCCTGTATTGGACACTTTTAATTCAAATTTACCATAATAAATTCAAATTAAGTTTAATTCGAATTTACCATGATAAATTCGAATTAAGAGTGTCCAATACAGGAGAATGGACAACATAATTTACCATGGTAAAATCGATTAAGGGTGTCCAATACAGAAGAATAGACAATAGAACATACGCGCAAAAGCTTCTGACTTCACGTCAGTGCTTGAACCAATATTTCTCATATGTAAGGATTCTGTTCTATACGGCATAAAAATAATTTTAGATCAAGCGTTAAAAGTCAACAACTTCATAAATTCTGAAGAACTCATGCCGATCCACAGCGTGGTTCCAATGCTCATTGAAATCTTATTACCCTTTCCATCTATTCGTCAACTCAAGGGTTTAAATTAATGAATATCGAAACTCTATTCAATTTCATTCAACACAATTGGCAATTTCATCGGAAACAATCCTGGGAACTACAATTTAGGAGTCATGAATAAAATATTAAGCCCATACGATTGAAATCGGCGCTACCATTAGTAAAATCGTCGTATAAAACGTGCAGTAAGCCCAAACAAGGGTTCCTATTCCTGTTAATACAATACTGAGTTATTGCGATACGATGACTCGACGAATCGTGGAGTTTTTTACCAAGCAGGAACTGTAATTCGATGATATAATTATTCCACCTAAATGAAAAACTCTTCCGTGATACACAATGAAAACTGAGAGTCACGGTTTTAACTACAGTTACCCCATTTCAAAGCGATTCCAGAGAAGAATAAGGCTACATGGGGTGATATTGTTGTTTGTATCATCATCCGTCCTTGAGAAATATGACAGATGAATCTGGGACTGACAGTTGCAATTGGTGGGAGCCGAGTCAAGACTCAATCAACACGAAATGGGCATATTTTCCATTTCCCGAATATCCGCTGCTTCGATTGTCACCACTCGTGAAGACAATGAGCTTTCACTATGATGGAATAGATATGTTCAAAATATTATACAGGGAGTTTCAAAAAAAAGTTGCTCCGTTGCTAGAAGGGGTAGAACATTGAAAAAAAAATTGGTTCAAACCCTGTGGACAGGAGCTTTAGCGCTCTTGTTCAAACTTTGACGAATCATATCTCCAAAAGTGTTGCTTTCTCAGAGTTGGGAATGGTATTAATGGATTCTTATGATAGAATCGCATCGTGAAGGAAATCAATTCAAATAATAGTTTATTTATCAAGATTAAATGGGCGATCTTCAATGCTTTAGTGCTTCAAAAATTATCATTTGAAACAATAAGGAAAGTATCATCGAAATGTCTAGAGCTAGATCAAGGCTGGAAACAATAATAGCAGATTGTCCATTTATTCCTGATATTTGAGTAGGTAGTGGATTACGAACAAATTATTTTAATACTTCAAAATTTGATGCGTTTAAGGAGAAATGATGAAGAATAATATAATGTTCTAAAACGATGGAATATTCTTGAAATGACTCAAGAAAAACTTTATATGCTTTCTTTATGCTAATTTCGTTTAGTTTTATGAATCCACGAGTCCATAACTAGGTAACCAGTAGAAGTAGAAAATAACTAATATTTGGAAAATATGTCATCATATCATAGTTATAGGAAACTTCACGCCAACATTCATTTTATTCGAAAAAAGGATGTCAAAGCTACAAAATAAGAACTGATTTTTTCTCAAAATTTCAACAGCCTGTATCTTTTTACCAGAGCTGAATTTGGAAAAATGTTAAATGAAAAAAATGAGAGGAATATTTGCTTAAAATTAATGCAGTGGTCAAAGACTCACCCTGTATACAAGACTGTTTTGAAACCGAGAATTAATAATATTGACTGATTACAGACTAAATAGTTTAAGTATAAATATTGGGGATGATGTTTCAGAAGATTTAAAATTGGATCATTTTAATGATGTAGTTTATGGAGGCAATAGGAAAGAAGAATATAATGGAATCATCAAAAGAAATTACTGTTCGTTGACAACTGAGGTTAATATTACCTTTTACTTCCTTAAGTAGTGAGACATGTTCATATATACAGTATTTTCATAATGTTGCTAGCAAAAAAATACTGAAATATGGATCTACATTTGTGTATTCAACATTTTTTCTTGAGTTAAGGATCATAATACAGAAAAGAATGTGTTAGTGGTATGGACTATTAAATTTTAAATTATGAATAGAGGATAGTAGTTTATTAATATATTTTGAATTATTAAAATAATTTGTTTGTAATCCACTACCTACTCAAATATCAGGAATAAATGGACAATCTGCTATAATTGTCTCCAGCCTTGGTCTAGACGTTTCGATGATACTTTCCTTAGGTATTTCGAATTGTGAAAACTATGTACCGAGTGTAAGTTGCAACAAACCATTCCACGAGGTTGAATCATTGCAGATTGCTTATTCAATCTTGATAAATAAATTTCATGACAATTTTTGAATCATTTTTTATAAACGACCCTTTTTTTAAATATTTATTTATTCATGATCATAGGAGTCCATTGATATAATTCCCAACTCTGAGAAACCAATTCTTTCGGAGATATGATTTGTCTGTTTGAACAAGAGTGCCAAAAAGCTCTTGTTCACAGGGCTTGAACCAATCTTAGAACTACGTAAGAACCTTCATGAATATTTTGCCACCTCTGGAAATGTACAGAAATTGCGCATATGGGAAAATCTGTATCGGTAATGACCAGAGAAACAATTAACTCTGACGTGTTTGCAGCATGTAAAACGCGAATTCGTACAAAGACCTTATGGAAATTTATTTCAAAAGGAAATTGAAATTCCCCACTGTTTGATGGCGATTTTAACGCCGCCCTTCCCGTGTAACCCATTTGATTGAAGTCCTCCAGGATCTTGTGACGAAGGGGACACGAACGTGCGACAATATCCACATTGTCAGCTTGTTGCGGTGACTTGGCGTTTCATGGAAGGCCTGCCGCCAGCGGCGTTGATAGATGGAGCCACTGCCTCATATCAACCGTATTAAATCCCGGGTGCGGAATGCCAATGCTGGGCCATGACAAGCATTTCAATTGTTGCCGAATGCGACGGTCGTATACATAATATTGCGAGGCAGAAAATGGAATCGCCAAATCGGACGGCAGCTCTCTAAATGGTTTTAGCTGAAAAACCCTGACTGCCAGTCATGGTCTGCCCTTGTTTTAAATTCATCGGATTTTTTCTTAATTCTTCCCAGACGCCATCGAAGGCATGGGTTGTTGCGATTTGGTGAAAAATGGTAGTAACGTATCATGACGTTACATTTTGGGAAACTTGAATATTGTGCCCCTAGAAATGGGTTTTAGCTACCATGTGGATCTAATCCTTGAATAATAATACTTTTAGAAGTAAGACAACTTGGCTCTGTCCGAGATTGGAATTCCTTTGTTAAATGTCAGCCATACTATTGCGATTTATGGCTAACTTCCTGTGAGCATCTCAGAACAAGTGCTCACACGCGAAGTGCTGGGAAATTCATCGGGTTTCAAGACTTGGACCATCATTGTGTTGAAATGATATTCATCCAACGCAGATGAGTTGGACGAATTCCAGATTTAGAAAGCGTAAGAATAAACATCCTAGAAATAGCCTCATTGGTGCTTGGATTCAACATTTCGGTTTCATTCCCACTTCATTCAAAAACGATTTTATTATATCTAATTTTTTTTCTTCCGCTTGAGTGGCCTAGCCAGAGAGGCTCCGCTCTCTCAGGAGTGAATCTCCAGTTATTGTTTGGTTACTCAGATGTGCATAACAGTTTCCTGCTGGCTGTGGCTTGTTCTGCACGTTGTCCACTGTCATGATGTTCTTTTAATACCATTTTATATTTTAACAAGCCATAATAAATCTCTCCGTTTCTAACTTGATCCCAGCTGATTTGAGAAAGGCGAAGGATAATCCTTTCGATATGCCCTGATCATTCAAACTCCTAATATAAATGGGGTGCAGGTGTGTACTCATGTGAACTTCGAGTAGTATATTCAGTTGTCCTTGTTTTTCTCTCTGACTATTCTTCTTTAGCCTGTTGGCGTGATCCTGCTGGCTCTTTTCGATGGATATGCCAGATATACTGAGCTTCTCCAAGGCTATCTGTCTCCGTGGTTCCTAGTTTCATGATGAGCCACCATTTTCAAAAGCGGATCTTCACTTCTCAATATCCTTATTGCCATTTCCAACGTTTGTTGATTGGTTGCATTCGTAGAAGGTATATTCCTGGTATCAAGCAGTTAGGACCTCCAATTCGGAGACAAACTATGGCATCAACACGGGGTGGAAGCATAAGTTGGTTTCTTGGTTGTCCTGTCCTGAAGAAGCCAACTAGCAGAAATACGTGTTGGCAGGTACCAGCAGAATGATGTTTCTCTGCTGCCTTTGCGGAATTACCCATTAAACATTGACACTTAAATATACTTCCCCGCATTATATTTCTCTATTTTGTTAAACGTGTTGGAGGCTTTTCTTAGTTCGACAAATAGGTAAGTACCTACCTACTTTTAATTGACAATTTCAACGAAATTTAACAACAGATAAAATTTCTACTTAATTATGTTACTTAGTTAATGGATATAATCGGTTAAACTGTTTTTGAGTTATACCCATCTGTAGTTTTGTTGTTAATAACTCAAAAATGGATATCCGATCAAATTGAACCTGAGTAATCAGTTATAGAAGCCCACATGCAACCTACAACAAATCTTCCTGAGGATCTGATACCTCACAATGTGTTTTCAGGAAAAAATTCAAATTTTCCTTCGAAAATTCCATTTTTCTGAAACTATCAGTCAGAATCCATTAAAATTCCACACAAACCTTCAGGCATTCAAATATTTCTTGAGGGTATGAGGCGTGAATAGGCAATAGAACGTACGCGCAAAAGCTCTTGTCATTACATTTTGAGAATTTTTTTTTATTTTCGTAATGAATAAAGCTGATAATTCCTGTAGAATTTTGAAGAAAATAATGAATATAATGTATTGTATTTTATCATATTGTATAATATGCTTCACAGATATTTCGGAATACAACCCTGTAACTCGATATCTATAATCACGCCTTTCCCAGTTATTTCCTGAACAAAACTAAGAATGAAGCAAAACAGGAGTGGGTGTAAAAAACAATATCATGGATTTCAAAACAAAGCACTGAGACCTTGCAGTACACAATTGAAGATTAATAAAATATAAAGACGATATAAAATTGCAATGAAGCGGTGTATAATTTTACGAGGGATACTTGAAGAGATAGTGAGGGTAATAAAAATATTTTAAAATGCATGAATATAAGAATATTTTATATTCTGGTCCAAGATGGTCCAAGATGCCATCAGTGGATGCAGCATTAATGATAGGTTAGGAGTAATCATAATGGGTTACCTTAAATAACTGGGCCCATTTTATGGAATTTAATTTGTTTTTATAGCTTTGATTACTGCTTGCTATAATTTGAAAACGTTTTAATGAAATAAGACTTGTTTCATTGTGTTTTTTTCGCCTGGATGTACCGGCAATCAGAGCGAATCGAGGAAGAGGATGATTGATGACCTATCTAACAGCCGACGAAGGGGTATCTTTCGTTCTATCTGATAGTCGAAGTTACACCTATAATTTCAGGTTTTATACAAATACTTTTTATCGATTTTTTTCACACGAATTATGTTGCAATTTCCTTATCTTGTTTCTGAAGTGAATTGAGTGATGCGTTCTTTACACGAACTTATTATTGGATGAACTCATATCGACAAGCAATTTATTCTATTTAGGATTGTTGTTTCGTGTGGGGAACTATTCCAATCATTTTTTTCGCTACGATGTCTCAATTTAATGGTGAGGAATGATCGCCAGGGAAATTTACGACGAGCCTGTACGGAGGTGTGTAGGCGCATATTGTTTCAGGGGACGTTGAAACCCGAGATAACTAGTGGATCTTGGTTTCATATATCGAAATGATAAACCCTCGAAAACGGACGAATGAAAAATCCAAATCATTCTCGAAATGTTATGAGCGTTTTCAGACTAAGTAAGAACAAGCCCTGTGGACAGGAGCTTTCTGGCGCTCTAGTTCAAACAGACAAATTATATCTCCGAAAGTATTGGTTTCTCTGAGTTGGGAATTATATCAATGTATACATATGATAGAGCTGCATCATAAAGGAAATTCAATTCAAATAATAGTTTATTTATCAAGATTAAATGAGCAATCATGAGAATGAGAACTGCACCATGGAAGAAATCGATTTAAATCTGGCCAATTTTACCCAATAACGAACTTAACCGAGATATTCATCTCCCTAACCTACTCTGAAAATTTCAACTACCTAGCTCATTCCGTTCGAGAGTTATTGTGGAAAAACTTTTTTTAAATTTTCAAAATTTTTTTTTTACACTTTGCGGTAATCTGGTCAATACAAAACTTCACATGCGTATAAAGGTCATGATTCTACAATTTGATGCTAAATTTCAGATAGATCGAACGAACTTGTCCGAGATATTTACGCTCCAAAACCACCTTGCAATTTTCAATCCGCTAACTCCTTTCGTTCGAGAGTTATCGTGCCTACGGCCGGTCGGCCGGCCGGACAGAATCGATTTCGCACTCGGATTCTTGATCAGTGAGTCGAACCAAATCGTTTGAGACCATTTTCAGCCAAAAATTCCAAAATTACAGACACTTGGGCAAATTGATAAGCACTCTGTTCCGAGGAACTAGAGCGCCAAAAAAACAAGTTTCGTATGACAATTGCCCAAAACAGGTTTAAAGTACCTACAAATAGTAGGTATTCCATAAAACATGTATGAAAGAAGATGAGTAATAATATGAAAGAAGATGAGTAATAAATAAAAAATTGGTTCAAGCCCTGTGGACAGGAGCTTTTGGGCGCATGTTCATCTTCCTTGTGGCCCGTACTGACCAGTAAAGAAAAAAAGCAGTATCATGTTGAATACCTTAATATTATTCTGGAACACAAATTTTCCATTACAATAATCTTCATCTAGATTCTATTTAGTATCAATTCCTGTAGAACGTGATCATAATAAGTGTTTTCCATATAATAAAATGTGTTTGAACTTGGTATGTAGGAAATCTGACATCAATTATTGGAATTAATTGATTTGACAAACAGCCGTCAAATGAGGTACTTTTCAAGTCGATCAACATCGTCCTTGTTTCGACGTCTAAACTATGACTTGATTCTTTATGTTTATGTCTTTGAATTTGTTTTCGGTGGAATTCAAAGAGTTCATAGAATAATCGATGAAAATACTGAGAGAGACCCAGGAAATTTGACACATTTTGTCTTATATCTCCAGAAATTGAAATCGTATAGAGCCAAAATTTTGCACAATGTTGCAAAATACTACAATTGACGTTAGTACAAGTTTTTGTTGCAATCTGATGAATAGTTCACGAAAAAAAAATTTTTTTTTCGAAAAAATTAAAAGAAATATTTTTTTAAAAATTACCAACATTTCGATCATAACAGAATTTTGCCAAAAGTTGCGCGTTTATATCCTCGAACTGACTACCAAGTTTCGATTCAACATCTTCTTTAGTTCCTGAAATATCAGGGAAATAACCTCAAAATTTTAAATGTCTATAACTCCTAAACCATACGGCCGATTTTGCCCGTTAACGAACTTAACCGTCGCATTTTGATCAGAAACCTACCCTGAAAGTTTGAAGTCGATAGGACCTTCCGTGCTCCTGTTATCGTGCTTACGGCCGGGAAACCGGCCGGCCTGCCGGCCGGCCGGCCGGCCGGCCGGACGGCACCCTAAGATCTGACACCGGATTCGTGATCAGGGAGTCCGAATTAGTCTATTAGCCAATTTTCAGCTCGAAATTCGAAAATTACAGACATTTGGACGAAATGATAGGACGATGTTCTCCTAGAACATGCGCCCAAAAATTACCTTGTAATCGATCAAAAATTTCCTGATCTACGTTCACCAAATTTTCTCCTCTCTCGAACTACAGAATTATGCTTTCAATATTTACGTAATATTTTCAAACATTTTCGGGTGAGGTCCCCGTTGCATCGCTAAAATACGAGTATTTCAACCCCAATATTTTTGAAGTTACAATATTCCCTTCTGTCAAGTTGACATTATGACAATTCATACATAGAATAATTATATCAATGTGTGAAATACGATTTACATTGAAATTTTGAAGAATCATATCTCCGAAAGTATTAGCTTGTTAGAGTTTAAAATGATATGAATGGATTCTTATGATAAAACTTCTTATTAAAAAAAATTTTATTTGGAATTTGTTTCGTAAAAAAAAATTTTTTTCTTTGTTATTCCGAAACCATCTGTCCGATTTTGCCCAATAACGAACTTAGCCAAGATATTAATCCCCCAAACCTACTCTGAAAATTTCAACTCTCTAGCTCATTCCGTTCGAGAGTTATCGTGCCTACGGCCAGCCGGCCGGACAGAATGAATTTCGACCACGGATTCTTGATCAGTGAGTCGAACCAAATCGTTTAAGACCATTTTCATCGAAATATTCGAAAATTACAGACATTTGGGCAAATTGATAAGCGCTCAGTTCCGAGGAACTAGAGCGCCAAAAATTTAAAACATTGGTTTAATCAATCACGTGAAGTCAGGAGCTTTTACGCGCATGTTCTATTATCTATTCACCTCTATCAAACATTCTTCATCTAATGTAGCATCGATTTAGACCGTTTTCTCAGCTTTTATAATATATGAATACATTTAATACCATTTTAATGACATACGTCAGTAACGAGAGAATCTATGATCACATAATTTTTAATTCTTTCATGTACTCTATTGAAATTGATATACGAAAAAACTTACGCCTCAAGTAACTCCAGAATACGCTCTTCACGAAATTTTGCGAAAATTAGTGGGTCAGCATTCTACGAGTAATTGCCGAGTTTTAGTCGGTAACATTTATATATTTTGAGTTTTAGAGGAAGTAACAACAGAATTTCAGATTAGTATAACTCCAAAACCATTCAGCCAATTATGCCAATTAACGAACTTAAATGTTGCATTTGGATGCGCAACCTACCCTGAAAACTGCAAGTTGCTATCTCTTTCCGTTCTCAAGTTATCGTGAGATAAATATTATTTTTTCGCAACTTTTTAAAAAATTTCTAGTGGTACTATTCTCACAAAATTTCAGAAACGTGTTTATGTCAATATTCTACAATTAGATACCAAGTTTCAATTCGATCAGGTTCGTATTTTTTTAATTATGGAGGAAATAATATGCCAGAAATCCGAAACCGTTTGGCCGATTATGCCCAACAACGAACTTAACTTTCCCATTCGAATGCGCAACCTACCCTGTCCCTATCACTTTTCGTTCGAAAGATATCGAAGCAACGGTCACCCATCCAGCTACTGAACTGATCCAAGGCTGCTCGGATCTCCAACAATATAGAACCGATCGTGTCCAAATTTGGAAATTTTTAATAAAGTTAGGTTTTGAAGGCTATCGCGATGTCGGACGAATAGTTTCTGATACGATTTTCAATGATTTTTTGTTAATTTTCTGGTTATACAATCCTCAAAAAATTTTGCAAAAATTTTCGCGGTGGCCTTCTACAACTAATTACCCTATTTGAATTGGATCGGATTCGTATTTTTCATGTTTTTGAGGGAATAACAACCCAATTTTAGATGGGTATAACTCCAAAATCGTTTGGCCTATTATGCCTATTAACAAACTCAAATGTCACATTCAGATACTCAACCTACCCTAAAAATTGCAAGTTGTTATTTCTTTCCGTTCTCAGATTATCGTGACTTAAATAATATTTTCAAGTTTTCTAGTATTGAGATTCTAAAAAAATTTCACAATCGTGTTTGTGTCAGTATTCTATAATTAGCTACCAAGTTTGAATCATCGGATCGGATCTCTATTGGTTGATGATAAAATCTGACGGAAACCGTTGGGCCGATTTCGATTATGCCCATTAACGAACTCTTTTGTCGTATTTGGATGCGCCTCCTACCCTGAAAATTTCAAGTCACTTTCTTTTTCCGTTCTCAAGTTATCGTGGCAACGGACAGAATCAAATTTGACCTAAATTCTTCGTCAGTGAGTCGAACCTAATCGTTTGAGACCATTTTCGGCGAAAAATTCGAAAATAACTGACATTTGGGCAAAATGATAACGCGATGTTCCCCAGAACATACGCGCAAAAAATTTATTTATATCTATTATGCAAAGCAGTTCTCTTCCTTCTCACCTCGTTTTTTTCTGACTACATCCACCTGGTGCACGACTTCGACATTGAAGAAAAGGATGTCTAATTACCTTGAAATTGTTGATTTTCTGGATTCAAATCATGAATAACGATAATTATTGGAGGTTGCTCTGAAGCATAAAGCAAATATCCGTTCTTCTATTATTCCTTCGAGGAGGTCCTTTTTATTCAATTATCAACATTATGGGGAATCATTGATGTTCAACGAAGTGTACTATTCCAATTTTTCAGATTGGTAGATTTATTGGCGTGTTCCATAAGTTGGGACATTGGAATTTACTTATGTATATAAGTGACTAAAACATTCATGAGTAAGTCTGAATTCTTGAATGAACTCTGTCTCACCAACAACTACATATTTGGATTATGGACATATTTTCGTCATCACTAGAGTCTGTCTACCTCAAATATTGTCTGAATTTATAAATTTTCAGACAAAAATGTGTAAGATTTCTTCTGGATATGAGTTCAAATTAAACAGTATGAATAATGATGGGATCTAAAGAAAATTCTATTACTTGGCTGCTTACAGGCAAATACAAATTTTATTTGTTTCCTAAATTGAGTACTTATAGGAGTGATCTTTGATGCACAATTGTGTCTTAGTTATCATGTTGAATATACATATTGAATGGTTTCTTTCTGGGTTTTCTCTCCCAAACTCTGAAAAATATCTATAAAATAAAAAAATTTATATTTTGTGATTTGCTTCTGCGTAAGAAACACAAGATATTTGTCAGAAGCAATCAATTGAACAATGTTGCCTAACAAATAACTACGAAACAACATCAAGGAAGAAACAACTATATCGTAAAGTTTCGAAGTCTATATCAGACTCCTTCTTCAGACGCTTAACGAAAAAATCTTCAGAACTATTTTGTAGTAACAATCAACAAAATAGTTCTGAAAATTTTTTCGCTAAGCGTCTGAAGAAGGGGTCTGATATATACTCCGAAACGTTAAGATATAGTTGTTTCTTCGTTGATGTTGTTTCGTTGTTATTTGTTAGGCAACATTGTTCAATTGATTGCTTCTGACAAATATCCTGTGTTTCTTACGCAGAAGCAAATCACAAAATAATTAATTTTTATTTTATAGATATTTTTCAGAGTTTGGGAGAGAAAACCCAGAAAGAAACAATTCAATGATGAATATACCTCTAATGATTATTTGAATGTACATATTTTCATACGTTTTTTAAACGGATATCGTGTTTTAGACCCAATTAACTAAGGTATTAAAAGCTATCCCACGCCAACGCTTAAAATCCGTAGTACAAATTTTCGGATATCACTTCGAATATTCTATCACTTCAATTGTTCCATTTATTGCGTGCATGTTCTTCTTCTTCTTCTTCTTTCTTGTTCTTCCTTCTTCTCCTTCTTACAACTCAATTAAAATCTAGTTGCATGATAATCTTACACTGCTAGTACTTTGCAAACATTCAAAAGAGTTCATACCTACCGCTTATATAAATGTATTCTCTATTTGAACAGATTGAGTCTAATTGGTCTAATTATTCATTAACTAAATTATCCACATATTTTTCTCTATTTATTTCCACCATTTCCCAATAATTGAGTTGTGCACCTTTATTCCAATTGTGTAGAATTATGAAATCCGGGTTAAACTTATGTCCTCCTGCAAATAAACGATTCAAATAATTGAAATTATTTTTTTTCTTTTAGTAGCTGTGATGATGTTCCTTAATTCTAATGCCAAATTTTCTACTTGTTCTTCCTATATATGATTTATCTCAACTACCGCAATTTAACTGATAAACACCGGGTTTATCTGCTTTATTGCTCGTTGATTTATTATTCTCAGTGAATTCTGCCAGGTCATTGTAACTTACCAGTTCTCGACACTGTCAGTTTTCATTCAGTGTTTGGCTAAGTCACACTGATGATTTGTTGAAACCATGAAACCCTGAGTTTGTGTCTGCCCTTGAATGATCATTTCCTCTTTGAGGAACACTGAGCGATGAGATGGTCTAGCCCGTCCACGCGGAATATTTGTTGATGGTTAAAATCAATAAATATTTCACTGTGTGTCTTGTTTTAGTTATTGGCAGTTTGCAACAGTTCACCTCATTTAATGTTCACTGGTTCTTGGTTTATCTAACCAAACTGAACCGGGCGTGTTCAGTCCGTAAAGGTCGCTTCTAAGGTAGATGGCGTCGCCATTCCTTAACCTTCTTACGGCAAAGGAATGAACGTCGCTGAACTTTGCTCAAGGTTTCTTCATCGCAAAGGGTCGGAGTTCGTAAGGATTCTCCATAGGTGGCGCTGGTGGCGTTCTTTCCCTACCAGTTCTCAACCGACAGATATAAGTTTCCTAGAACACGGTCAGTTTTCATTCAGTGTCTGGCTAAATCACACCGATGATTGGTAATAATCATGTAACCCTGGGTTTGTGTCTGCCCTCTTGAATGATACTTTCTTTGTTGGGGAACACTGAGCGATGAGGAGTTCTAGCCCGGCCAAGCGGAATATTTGTTGATGGTTAAAATCAATAAATATTTCATAACTGCGTTATTGAATGTTTTGAAGCAAAACGCACGAACAAGTTAATTTTAGTTTTTAATTAACCACCTTATGGCATAAAATTTTTACTTATGGCCTCATTCATGTTTACCGAGTGACATCATATTCTTTTTTGGGCGCATGTTCTAGGAGAACATCGTCCTATCATTTCGTCCAAATGTCTGTAATTTTCGAATTTCGAGCTGAAAATTGGCTAATAGACTAATTCGGACTCCCTGATCACGAATCCGGTGTCAGATCTTAGGGTGCCGTCCGGCCGGCCGGCCGGTTTCCCGGCCGTAAGCACGATAACAGGAGCACCGAAGGTCCTATCGACTTCAAACTTTCAGGGTAGGTTTCTGATCAAAATGCGACGGTTAAGTTCGTTAACGGGCAAAATCGGCCGTATGGTTTAGGAGTTATAGACATTTAAAATTTTGAGGTTATTTCCCTGATATTTCAGGAACTAAAGAAGATGTTGAATCGAAACTTGGTAGTCAGTTCGAGGATATAAACGCGCAACTTTTGGCAAAATTCTGTTATGATCGAAATGTTGGTAATTTTTAAAAAAATATTTCTTTTAATTTTTTCGAAAAAAAAATTTTTTTTTCGTGAACTATTCATCAGATTGCAACAAAAACTTGTACTAACGTCAATTGTAGTATTTTGCAACATTGTGCAAAATTTTGGCTCTATACGATTTCAATTTCTGGAGATATAAGACAAAATGTGTCAAATTTCCTGGGTCTCTCTCAGTATTTTCATCGATTATTCTATGAACTCTTTGAATTCCACCGAAAACAAATTCAAAGACATAAACATAAAGAATCAAGTCATAGTTTAGACGTCGAAACAAGGACGATGTTGATCGACTTGAAAAGTACCTCATTTGACGGCTGTTTGTCAAATCAATTAATTCCAATAATTGATGTCAGATTTCCTACATACCAAGTTCAAACACATTTTATTATATGGAAAACACTTATTATGATCACGTTCTACAGGAATTGATACTAAATAGAAGCTAGATGAAGATTATTGTAATGGAAAATTTGTGTTCCAGAATAATATTAAGGTATTCAACATGATACTGCTTTTTTTCTTTACTGGTCAGTACGGGCCACAAGGAAGATGAACATGCGCCCAATAGCTCCTGTCCACAGGGCTTGAACCAATTTTTTTATGAATACCCCAATTTTGTTTTGCTGCTTTATTACACGTTGCAACTCACCTAAATGACTGTGTAAAAAATGGTTGCCGTAGATATCATTTTTTTTATTATCTGAAAAAAATTGTTATCTATGGTACCCAATCACCATCATTTAGGTATGTTGCACTGTCTAGTGAAGGCGCAAAAAAAATTCGAGTGATCATTAAAAAAAAATATGGCGTCACTCTGTAAAAATGAACGACGTCATAAGTAATTTTTTTATTCTATAAGGTAGTTAATTAAAATCTAATATTGACCTATTCGAGCGTTTTGCTTGAAACCATCCAATAACGCAATTATGAATTTTTTTCGTTACGATATCCATACACTGTAAAACGAAATATATTCTTTTTCAACAAATAAACTGCAAGAATACGAACAAATATGAATAATTACTCTACACAACGGCTAAGAAATGGTTCAAGAATGAAATGCATTCGAGTATTCGTAAATTATGAGGAATTTGGCCAAAAATGAGCCATTAGGTAGAAATCCTGTTTATATAGCATTCTGAGAAAATGGATTCCATAAATCCATCAATAAATTGAATAAAAAAAAGTTCGGGACTTATTCACAAACCAGGTTTCTTTCACCGTCAGATTCCGCCGAACAATTTCGGAAAATTGCGTTCTTTATATGCGATTCGAATAACAATATAAAAAGGACCGATTATGGTTGCGCTTTAGATGCGGTTGTAACCAATTTTGAAGTGATTTTATCATAATAACAGGTTGAGTCGTAGTTTCCAGCCTGAATCGATTAGCACAATTCAGAAATAATATTCCACAAATTGCTCTTCAACTCCGAAAGGTACGGTCTGGTTTGTGTCTGGCAGGCACTGGGTTTTGTATATCGAAATTTTTTATAATTTTCATTTAAATCAAAGTGACGTAGAGCCTTTTATGGCGATGAATATGTATTCCCAGTGTTGATTCATACCCATATCACATGAAGTTATCTTTGTGGGTCGCTGATCTGTACGAAAATGGTCGACTATCTCCTAAAGTGAGATAGGTAGGGAAAGATGTTTAGACACAAAATATTTTGGGGATTTTGAAGTATATTACAATAAGGAAAATACATCTTATGGCTATGACGAAACAAAGTTTTCTTCAATGGAACATCCAGTAACTATTCCATATTTCAATACTTTTCAATATTCCAAACATAATATTATTGAAAGGTTTTTTTTCTGGGTGTTCTCTCCCAAACTCTGAAAAATATCTATAAAATAAAAATTAATTATTTTGTGATTTGCTTCTGCGTAAGAAACACAGGATATTTGTCAGAAGCAATCAATGAACAATGTTGCCTAACAAACAAGAACGAAACAACATCAACGAAGAAACAACTATATCGTAACGTTTCGGAGTCTATATCAGACTCCTTCGTCAGACGCTCAATGAAAATCGTTAGAATTATTTTGTTGATAGTTATTTTGGGAAATTCAAGAATTGTCACATTGACAGTATTTAAAAATCATAGCTAACATAGTTTTACTTCGCATAGAAATTTCCTAGTTCCAACTCCTTTTTCAATAAATTTAGCCAAATATGGTCAATACCAATTGAGCAATTTGCAAAATTGCATTCTCTGTTCAATAAAATACAAGTTGACTCCTTAAGTTTCCTTTTCATAAAATCAGGTTCTGTCATTAGAATCTTTGTCTTACTCCAATCCATCATGTGATCTCCTTGGATTGTACATACATGTTCTGCTATTTTTTATTTCTGTATGTCTCTATTTCTCAAGTTATTCTTATGCTCTGACTTTCTTACGTCTAGTGGTCTTGATATTCTCCTGTGTATGATTTACCACAAATACAAGGAATATTATATACACAGTTTCTTTATTTTTGTTTATCATTTATGGTTTTTGTTTTCGTCAATAAAGACCTAAGATCATTCTGTTTTTTGAAGACGGTTCTTATATTGAACTTAGAACCGATTCTTCTATTTTTTTCAGAAAGGCCACGAACATAAGGGATCACATTCAACAGATTGGGTTGCTGTCCTTGTTGATTATTCTGTTGTACTTGTTGATTATTTTGTTGTTCTTGATTATTTGTTCTTCTATCTATTCATAATAATAATAATATTAATAATAATAATAATATTCTTCTATCTATTCATAATAATACAGCACATCAAAACATGAATTAATCCGTTTTCGAGATATTATAAATTATATAAAAATTGTATGTTTCATTAAGTTTATAGTTCATCAAGTTACCTTTGAATGTTGATAGCATAACAACGATGCATCGACATACTAATTTATGCAAAAATCCGAGTGTATCGTATAACAAGAAAAAAAGTAAAAATTAGTTTCCTTCAACAATTCTATATTTCAGAAACTATCCGTCAGAAGCTAAAATTACTCACATACCATCGAGCCGCCATTTTACCATCGGGTACCGAATTTAAGCTCGATCATCATTGTATCAGGGGTGAATAAACAATGGAACATGCGCTCAAAAGCTCCAGACTTTACTTCAGGAGAATTTTTAAATTAACCGTTTCAAATACATTAGCGTTTTTATGAAACTGGAGGTGTCAAAAATCCACTAAAATGTGGAAGACTAGTTATTAAGTTACAAGCGAAGAATATTTTCTTAAATCCATTGAATTCGACCCAACAGAGGGCTTTAAATCATTACATGAGTCGATATTCCATTCAAAAAATGTGCAAACTACAAAAATTCTATTTTCATTGCGCCATCCAAATGCGACGATTGAGTTCGTTATTGGGCATAATCGGCTAAGCGTTTTCGGAGTTATAACGATCTGTAGTTATTTTAATACTTCCTGGATAACTCAAAAAATACAAAATTGATCGAATTGAAACTTTATAATTGGTTGTACAATGACGACCCGCAAATGTGTGCAAAATTTTGTGAGGATCTATTAAATTAAAATTTTTTGTTCAAAAATTTTATATTTCAGAAACTATAATCAAATTCTGCTGATATTGCGTATAAACCGTCAAACAGCCATTTGACAATAGATTAATGGATTTCAGCTTGATCAGCTTTGCATTTTTGGAATTAATTCATTTTACGTGTCAACCCTTCCTTCATTCATACTCAACTTCATGCCGTATTTCGTGAGAGTGTGTGTGACGTTATTAGACAATTGAACATGCGCGCAAAAGCTTCTGTTCAGGGCAGTGCTTTTTGAGAATTTTATATCATCACCTCGAACAGTTCTCGGATTACTCGATTATTTCTCACTTCATTCAATTAGTAATATTCTTACAAGCTCTGCTCCACTTTTGTTGACCCTCTTGAAATCCAGACACAATAATTCAAATTAATTCCCACTTTACGAAACACTGTTACAATAAAATCCTCCACGACAATGGAAATAATTGCTCGTGGAGAAATTAAGACTTTAAACTGTTTGTTCTTGAGGGTGCTTTTGGGGTTGTAAAAGTGAGAGGGGTGGTCGAAGAGAACGGAGACCAGCTACCATTACCGTCTTTCTTTGTCAAAGTAATGATGAATATCCCCAATATCAACGTTTTCCTTTACAAAACAGCGAGTTTTAGAGGACGCGCCGAAAGTGCAATTAGATTTTAATTAATTATGCGTTATGAATGGGCAGAGACCGTTATTTTATCGTACTTCTGGAGGAAGAAGGGCTTCTCTTTAAGAGAAATGATTTAGAATACTCAAAGAAATTTCATTCTGTCTGAACTATGCGAATGAATCAAACAGGCCTGGGAAATTGAATCTGATGAATTTGGTCTTTTGCACGATAATTAAAGGATCTAACTTCAGTTTTATGAGGTGTTCAGGAACAAATTTGTATTAAATTGTTGCCGCAATTCGAACAAAATTCGCTACGAAAGTGAACAAAAATGTAATTTTTACCATGGTAAATTCGAATTAGGTGTCCAATACAGGAGAATGGACAACATAATTTACCATGGTAAATTTGATTAAGGGATTCCAATACAGAAGAAAGGACAATAGAACGTACGCGCAAAAGCTTCTGACTTCACGTCAGTGCTTGTTTATTTAAAATATCATTCAAATTAATTTTGTAGGCCGTTACTTTGAAAGTTCTAATCTATACTGACTTACAGCAAAAATATTATGAAGAAAAGAAGCAATTGGATAGTCTAACTGTCGTTTTAATAAAATGATGCATTTTTATTGTTAAAATAAGGATATTTTGTTAACTTACAAGAATTTCTTCAATCCTGACTTCACGTCAGTGCTTGAACCAATTTTTTTTTTCGTGAAGTCAGGATAGAAAGTAATGATGCAAAAATTAACACATTATTGTCTACCTTCATTTCTTCTTTCGGAGAAGAATACATAATTATTCTAGAAAAATATTACTGGAATTAATGTCAAATTTAAATAATCAAAGTAAAGAAAATTATAAGTTTAGTTACTAACATATTGAATGAAATTCAATTGAATTCCAGTAATGTTCAATTACTTATTCTTAACCAATAAATGCCCATTGATAGATCTAAGGTGTTGAGGTGAAACATAAAGATATATTCTCATTAGTGATAGAAAAACTGGCCTAAAATTCCTCTCTACCCATCACGAAATTTAATATCGACAAATGAGCCTCTCACCTTACAAGATCAGAAAGTGTGGTTAATTTAAAGTGAAGTTTTGAAGCATTCAGCAAAATTTCAGCGATATATCATATTAAAAATAATACATAACCTTTCAAAAGTCCCCTCTCACAAATATACTCCTCTGAAGTCACATGGATATCTTGAAGAAGAATCGCCTTCTCTATTTCTCAAAGATATTCACTCTTGTTCATAGAAATCCCTTCAATATTTAGTTGCCTCCTCTCTTTCAAATCCAGGTCTGACCGCTAATGTAGGGCTATCATCTCCCATAGCTTTGTGATGAAATAAGACGATTTTCCCAAGAACATACGCGCAAAAATATGTCATCATGACATTCATACTTTTGAAGGCTCTCGCAAAAATACGACCATAGACAACATATCATACGACGATTCGCATCCAGCTACCGAACTCACAAAAGGCTGCTCGGTTCTCCAACAATATGGATCCGATCGTGTTCAAACTTGGAACTCTGCAGTAGAGGTAGGCCGGTGACACCGAAATATTCTTTCGGTGTTAACGGGTAGGCTCTGAAGGCTCTTCCAAAATTTCAGCCATGCCGGAAGAATAGTTTATGATAGATAGAATTTTTTTCAATTATTTTCAATAATTTTTTTAAAATTTTGTAGTTATACCATCCTCACGAAATTCTGCAAGAATCTTTAAGTTGGCATTCTACAACTAATAACCATGTTTGAATTCAATCGGTTTTGTATTTTTCGAGTTAATGAGGAACAAAAAACAACCAAATTTTAGATGGCTATAACTATAAGACCGTTTGGCCGGTTATGCTTATAAACGAACTCAAATGTCTTATTCAGATGCACAACCTAACCTGAAAATTTCAAGACGCTATCTCTTTCCGTTCTCAGGTTTTCGTGACAACAAAAATATTTTTTTATCATTTTTTAATAATTTTCTAGCGATACGATTTTCACAAAATTTCACAAACGTGCTTAGGTTTACATTCTACAACTATTCACCAAGTTTCAATTTTATCGGATTTATATTGGTTGAAAACAAAATTATTACTCGGAAACCATAGGGCAGATTATGCCCATTAACAAACTTGTCCGTCGTATTGGGATGCGCCACCTACCCTGAAAATTTCAAGTCGCTAATTCTTTCCGTTCTCAAGTTATCGTGGCAACGGCTGGACGGCCATACGGCACCACAGAATTAAATTTCACATTTGGGCAAAATGATAACGCGATGTTCCCCAGAACATACGCGCAAAAAATCATATTAGTATACAATTTCATTTCGAATAATTACATTCGAATTTGAAGAAGTAAGAAACGTCGTTCATGGCAAGGGTCCCCCGATCACATTGTTTTTGGCACTCTTGTTCCTCGGAACAGAGTGCTTATTATCAATTTGCCCAAATGTCTGTAATTTTCGAATTTTTGGCTGAAAATAGTCTTAAACGATTTGTTTTGACTAACTGATCAAGAATCCATGGTCCATGGCCGTCCTTCCGTCCATCCGTTAACCCGATAACTCTCGAACGGAATGAGCTAAACAGTTGAAATTTTCAGAGTAGTTTTAGGAAATAAATATCTCGGTTAAGTTCGTTATTGGGCAAAATCTGACAGGTGGTTTCGGAGTAACAAAAACAAAAATTTTTTTACATTAAGAATTTTAAATTCAATTTTTTTTTGAGATGCAGTTTCATCATAAGAATAGATTAATTTCATTCTAAACTCTTACAAACCAATACTTTCGGAGATATGATTTTTCAAAATTTCAATAATTATTCTCAATTCTATATGACTTCATAGAATACTTATGATTATGATTTCCTGATGTATATAAATACAACATGAGTAATAGACCTACGTTTTGAATTCAATTACGAAAATTCTTGAGAATTGACGCACAGAAGCCAAATTGAAAAAGTGGGAAAGCCCTATGAACAGGAAGGAGTTTTGGCGCTCATGTTCAAACTTTGACAAATCATACCTCCGAAAGTATTGGTTTCTCCGAGTTGGGAATGATATCAATGGAGTCAGTTCTATCCTAAGATTCCACTGATATCATTCCCAACTCTGAGAAACCAATACTTTTGGAGATATAATTTGTCAAAGTTTGAACAAGAGCGCCAAAGCTCCTGTCCACAGGGCTTTAACCAATTTTACCCCACCAATTTAACGGGTTTTAATTTATTTTTCATCTGATATCTAGATTCTATATACTTAGATCGGAACTACATGCAGTACATTTCAGAATCATGAACCAAAATCCATCAAATTCAACTGCGAAATCACCAATGACGTGTAGTTTGGTTATGTCTTCTCTTACGACTCAATCTTTCTTACAGAAAGGGTTACCTCGAAATCCATCCACCCATCCGTCCAATCGATTAAAAAAAGACGAAATGTCTACGGTTATCGATCATCATAGGATCCATTCGAAATTGGAATTTCTTTAACCGATCAATACCCATTATTACGAAAATATGAGGGATTGGTCCCGTATCATTAATTTAATGAAATTTTGTTACTCCACAATCAAGTCCCAGTTTATGTATTCGTCTCTAGATGGGATAGGAAAAAGACGAAACAGCCTTTATTTCCAACAGCTCTCTATTGCCAGAGGCGTAGTCATGGGATCGAATCAAGTCGTATATCGATTATTGGGGATGGAGAAAATTATTGTGGTTAAGGAGCTCAGATATATTTTGCATTAAATGAGGTGATTTGGGTGATCGAAACCTGAACTGAGATCAAATCTTCATCCAGATAAGGAACCAGTATGGATCTCAAGGGCATGTGAATTATCAGAAATTCATTTTTGATTCTTCAACATATTTTTTATATAAAATTTACTGATACTATTCAGCTATTATTCTATGATAACACCCTCAAAATACAGGGTGTTTCAAAAAAGTTGTTCGTAGGAAAGGTAGAACACTAAAAATTAAGTTTGGTTCAAGCCCTGTGGACAGGAGCTTTGGCGCTCTTGTTCAAACTTTGACAAATCATATTATCTCCGAAATCATTGGTCTCTGAGAATGGTATAAATGAATTCTTCTAATAGAACTGCATCATGAAAGAAATTGAATTCAAACAACCCGATTCTCCCCAATAACGAACTTATCCCAGATATTCATTCCTCAAATCTACTCTGAAAATTATATTATATCAATTATAACCTTGACAATATTGCAGTTTTGTTTTTATTGGAGATATTCTGAACCTAATTTGATGATGTATTATACCAAAGATTACATCTCCATCATCATAATATGATGATGGAATAATCCATATTATGGATTATCCACGGGCATTATATCATCACCTTAAAGTATAATATCATATCATCCTCATAATGCTACGATACCTGAGGTTATTTCATTGGTCATTTTGCATTCAATCATACTTTGTTTTCTAGAACAAGAGGTATATTTTATATCAAGAATAACGAACCAGGAATAATTTTGGCATTTATCTCCCATAGGAAAATAAGATGACATGTAAGAACACAGATCATATAATAATTCATAGACACAATAATTAAGTACAGCATTCTGTGAAAACATAGAAGTACATTCATTATTAAAATTTCGAAGAATCGTATCCCCGAAAATATTAGCTTGTTAGAGTTGAGAATGATACCAATGGATTTTTATGGTGAAACTGCATCTTTAAAAAATGGAATTTGAAATTTCTGATGAAAAAAATTTTTTTTTTCGTTTCTCCGATACCATCAGGCCAATTTTGCCCAGTGACGAACTTTAACGAGATATTTATCTCTCCAACCTATTCGGTAAATTTCAACTGCCTAGCTCATTCTGTTCGAGAGTTATAGTAGAAACAAAATTTAAAAATTAAAATTAATTTTTTTTTGATACCTTACGGCAACCCGATCAATACAAAACTTCGCATACCTTTAGAGGTCATCATTCTACAATTTGATGCTAAATCTCAGATATATCGAAAGATCGGTTTCGGAAAAATTCATAAAAAATATTTTTACTAGAAAAAGCCATAACTCCGAGACCGCTGTGTGGATTTCGCCTGTTAACGAACTCGTCTGAGATATTTACGCTACAAACCTACCCTGTAAATTTCAATCCTCTAACTCCTTTCGTTCGAGAGTTATCATGCCTACGGCTGGCCGGACAGAATTGATTTCGACCACGGATTCTTGATCGGTGAGTCGAACCAAATCGTTTAAGACCATTTACTGCCAAAAATTCGAAAATTACAGACATTTGGGCAAATTAATAAGCACTCTGTTCCGAGGAACAAGAGCACCAAAAATTTGTAAAGGAATCCACATTTAAGATACATGGTATGTTATCTCAAAAATGGAGGATATTCTTAGCACTTACCCTAACTAATTGAATGTTTCATGTTTGTAGTAAAAATTTATTTGAATATTCTTCTTGTGATTCTTAGTTCAATTAGCATTTCTTCATACGAGCATCAGTTATTACTTCATAATTATCAAGCCAAAATATTCCTAAAGCGATACAAGGTATCGAGGTTTACCAAGAGAACCTACATACGTTATAGGTGTAAAATTGAATGGTGTTTATGTTCACTTAAATTCCGGATTAGAGACATTAGAGAGATATTGAAGGGTCAAAAAATTTGACCTAAAAAGCACTTGTTGACTAGATTAACCCAGGTTTGTCCATTCCTCGTCGTTCTGTGGAATTAGGCATTCCACAAACGTCATTACACCGTATTTTGCATAAAGATTTGGGTCTTAAGGCTTATAAAGTTCAGTTAACACAAGAACTCAAGCCAGCCGATCATCAACAACGTCGTGTCTTTGCTGATTGGGTCGTTGAAATGCATGAAAATGATCCGGAATGCCATCGAAAAATCATCTTGAGTGATGAGGCCCATTTCCACCTCGGTGGCTTCGTCAACAAGCTAAACGGAAAACCTAAGAGTTATTGTTGAAAAGCCGCTCTATCCTCATCGTGTGATTGTTTGGTGCGGTTTATGGTCCGGCGGAGTCATTGGACCTTACTTTTTCGAAAATGAGGCTGGAACAACAGTAACGGTGAATGGATTGCGCTATCGAGGCATGATTAATGATTTTTTATGGCCGGAATTGGATGGTATTGATCTGGACAACGTTTAGTTTCAACAAGACGGCGCTACGTGCCACACAAGTAAAGAAACCATTGATCATTTGCGGGAAAAGTTTCCGGACCGTGTTATCTCTCGAAGAGATTATCACAATTGGTCACCGAGATCTTGTGATTTAACACCTTGCGACTTCTTCCTTTGGGGCCACGTGGAAGAGAAGGTCTACGCCAATAGACCAGCGTCAATTCAAGACCTCAAAGATGGAATTCGTGAGGCTATCGAGGACATAGGGCAGCCACTTTGCGATTTGGTTATGGAAATTTTCATTAAAAGGATATGGTCCTGTAAGCGTGGTCGTGGTGGTCATTTGCCTGATGTTATTTTCCACTATTAACGGCATAGCTTCTTCTTTATAATGAAATAAACATCCGATAATTTATATTGAAAAATGGCATTTTTATTTGAATATCAAAATAACACCTCTTATTGGAAAACCCTTTAAGTGAACTCATAAAATTGACAACTTATTCCCTAGTTTTTTTAAACCTGACATCCACCTACTTCTCTGTATTGCTTTACTTATTCCATTAACAATAATTGTGCGAATAGAACAGCTCCGCTATTTATTTTAATGAACAACATGTAAGTAGGAATAAGTGTATGTGGGAATGGAGTTAATAGAAAACGTGAAATAGAAAAGCCGGTAATAATTAATGAAGATAATGATGTTGCCGTTCCGGGACATGTCCATGTTGATCCTCTGTTTAATACGAGGCTGCAGTCATCTGTATCTGCTGGGATCAATCGCACTAGCGTCTGAACTATTTTGAAGAACAATAAATTCCATCCATATAATATACATTTATTTGAAGAAATAAATGATGATTATTCTGACCGCCTTAAACAATTTTGCGAACTAATAAGTGAGGTAAATAGTTCCTTTTTGCGCGCATGTTTGATGGAACACCGTGCGCTATCATTTTGGCCAAAGGGCCCGTCTGAAATATTGTTTGCTCAATAACTCAAATAATGCCAATCCGATCTAATTGAAACTCTGTAAATAGGTGTAAAATGCCAACGCACAAATTTTTGAAAATTTTCCTGCGGATCATTCCACTAGAAATCAGTCAGTATTGAAAGGTTTTTTTTTGGGTTTTCTCTCCCAAACTCTGAAAAATAACTATCAACAAAATAATTCTTAAGATTTTCATTAAGCGTCTGACGAAGGAGTCTGATATAGACTCTGAAACGTTACGATATAGTTCTTTCTTCGTTGATGTTGTTTCGTTATTGTTTGTTAGGCAACATTGTTCAATTGATTGCTTCTGACAAATATCTTGTGTTTCTTACGCAGAAGCAAATCACAAAATAATTAATTTTTATTTTATAGATATTTTTCAGAGTTTGGGAGAGAAAACCCAAAAAAACCTTTCAATAATGAGTATACCTCCCACAGTATATCCTTTAATGATTACCATCAGTCAGATTTCGCTGAAATTCCGCATAACCCTTCCAGCAGGTATTTTACGATCGATCACTGGATTTCAGCTCGATCAGCTTTATATTTCAGCAGTTATTGTGAAAATAAAATTTTCACACTGATTTCACTTCAATCAAAATATATTTTGATTGAAGTTTTTCAACATTACATATACATTTTCATCAGGTTCTTTTTCCCTCATATTTAATGCGACAGTATATGGAACTGCAGTTGCTACGATAACTGCCATGGTAGTCTCCCTCTTCAACCGAATTGTCAATTGCAGTATGGAAAACTTTCATTTCCATAAACCGTACTGCCTTTCTGAAACATTTCTGGATCTTATTTGAGATTCATTGTAGAGTCTCTGGTGTTGATTCGTGGGTCTTTTCAGAATAATCATCATGTACTTAGACAATGTATATCCTGAATCACCCAAAAACTAATACCAAAAATGCCTTCTTGAAATCGTGCCTTAAGTCTTGAATGGGAAAATATGGAATTATCTTATGTGGCTCTTGAAGTCCACCGAACTCCAATATCTCTAATTCGTAAATTACTATCAGCTAAGGTATGGACATTATATGAAAAGTGTCCTTTTCAGTTACGATAGCTTTCAGCTTCATTTCCCCCTAAAATATATACAATTGTATAAATTAATTTGCTCCATTATGCCTTTCAAACAACAATTTTTCAGCTAATAGGTATTAAGGAAATAATAGACTAAATATTACACATTAATGTGTACTTCTTTTTCTTCAATATGCTTTAGTAGCAAGACGGAGAGTAATACTTATGCATTTGTTACAATTATAAGAACTGTGATGAACTTACCAGGAGTTTGAATTCTTATATGAGTGCAGCCAATAGCACCTATTACAGGAATTATTGGGAAATCTTGCAATTTCCTGAAGGTCCTTATTGGTTTGGTTATCTTCATTAGTCTCTGGCATTATCTTCTTTAGTCCCTGGGATTTTAATGTATGCGATAACAAAGCAATTTACTGTGTGACATCTCCAATGATACTGCTAGTAGTTAACTTCTGACTACCCCCAAAATCTCCAACAACTACCCAAGAATGAACCTGTTGCATAAAATCTGAGAGTTATTAACATTGTGTCACTGGCGATAGAGGATAATTTCTGAAATTAATTATAAATTCACACTAGATATTGAAATAGATACTACAAATGGCTATTGGTCTTGGAGAGTTGGTCTCTGTAAGTTTGCTTAATGTGCCACATTAACAAGAGTACAGACTATTTTGATAATCGAAATTAGGTTTCCTACCACAAAGTGAAATGGTCTGATTTCAAAATATTCTTTGTCGCCAAGATTTTTCTTCGTCGCAAGTTGAAAAAGTTCCTCTCTAAAACATAGTGAATATATTCTTCTGAAGAACTCCCAATTTCTACAAAGTTAACTCTAACCGAAACCTCATCCACCCGTAAAATTCAACTCCTAAAATTGGGAGATAACTGATAATGAGGTCAATCCCCAAGTTAACTTCTAGATATCTGTCAAAATAGTTTTAACATTAGAGAAAAGAGATAACTTGAGCCTATATTTCACTCTATTCATATTCTTTTAGATTTATGATATACTTAAGTATATCGTTTTTTACCTGAACCGAATAGTACAATGAAAATGGGTTCAAGCCCTGTGGACAGGAGCTTTCTGGCGCTCTAGTTCAAACATACAAATTATATCTCCGAAAGTATTGGTTTCTCAGAGTTGGGAATTAAATCAATGTATTCTTATGATAGAACTGCATCATAAAGGAAATTCAATTCAAATAATAGTTTATTAATCAAGATTAAATGAGCAATCTGAGAATGAGAACTGCACCATGGAAGAAACCAAATTAAAATAGCTGAAATGAATTTGACTCTCTCTTATATAACAGGATGGAATGTACGTGTATGGACACATATCATATAATAAAGCTTAGATAGAATAATTATAGCATTCTGTGAAAACATAGAAGTACGATTCATTATTGAAATTTAGAACTTAATCTTAGCAGAAATTGAATTCAAACATCATAGAAGAATTTAAATTCAACAAGAGTGCCAAAAATTATCAATCCAAAACCAATAGACGAATTCTACCCCACAAGGAACTCATCCGAGATATTCATTCCTCAATTCTATGATGAACGATAATATATATCTTTCCTCAAATCAACTCCAATACACCAATATTCCAGTTTTGTTTTTAGTGGAGATATTCTGAACTCAATATTATTAACTTACCATTACCATTCCCATCATCATATGGATTGACCATCGGCATGAAAATATCAACCAACAAAAAGTATGATATTATATTATAATTCTCATATTGATACTATTACTGGAATGAATGACAATGAGACAACGTCAAAGTTGACATTATAACAATTCATAGAATAGCCACAGAATAATTCTATCATTGAAATTTTGAAAAATCATATCTCCGAAAGTATTAGTTTGTAAGAGTTAAAAATGATATGAATGGATTCTTATGGTAAAACTGCTTATTGAAAAAAATTCAATTTGGAATTTGTTCTGTAAAAAAAAATTTTTTTTTTGTTACTCCGAAATCATCTGTCAGATTTTGCCCAATAACGAACTTAGCCGAGATATTTATCCCCCAAACCTACTCTGAAAATTTCAACTGTCTAGCTCATTCCGTTCGAGAGTTATCGTGCCTACGGCAGGACGGCCGGACCGGCCGGACATAATGAATTTCGACCATGGATACTTGATCAGTGAGCCGAACCAAATCGTTTAAGACCATTTTCATCGAAAAATTCGAAAATTACAGACATTTGGGCAAATTGATAAGCACTCAGTTCCGAGGAACTAGAGCGCCAAAAAATATAATGGTCATAGTACGCCACTGGCTAACGATCAGACCCTTATCTGTTTCTATTCCATCACAGATGTAGAATACTAATTCGAATAAAAGTAGGTGAATGGTCCGCTTAACTTTAAAAGCTTAATTATATATTATTCGATCTATAACCACTATTATCGATACTTCGATCCTAAAAAAAAACAAAGAGGTATCGGCGAGTTAGATGTCTATCCTGAGGTGTATGCGACTTCTTCATCAAATATTGAAGAAACGTCTTCGGGTTAGAATCTAATCGGATTTTGGAGATTTTCCGAACTGATTATAGGAGAATCGTGTACTTTTGATACGAAAAAATATCTGTTCTGTAGTTCAACTTCTCCAAAATATGTGGATTTATTTTCCCCTGCATGTACCGGGTTTCCCACTATAATTTGACACCCCCCCCCCTTTAACTTTGTTACGAATGGAGATACAAAAAAATTTTCATTACAAAAGTTGTACGAAATCAACTGAATTTTTTCAGGACGTTTTCACGAATTGCAATATATACAGGCTGGACCAGATATTGAGTGCGAAATCATTTTTTTTATGAAACTCTCTATATGTTTTTTTTTTAATTTGGCTAGCTCTTTCTCTGCTGATATATATAGGCATATGTTGGTTTATCTCTCTTCTTTTAAGAAAATCTGGGAATCACTAGGCAAAGTCAGTAGTCAGTTGTGAAGTGGTAGGTTGTGATAAATTTACTAACTGCATTGGTAACGATATGACACGCGTTTGACATTCAAAATAGTTATTTTCCTATCTAGAGCGGAAAGTTGTACTTTCCCGTAGGAGATTGCCGGGCAAGCAATCGAGTGCGGGAAAAATTAGCAAGAAGGAAATCTTAAGTACCTTATTTTCTTATGAAAATAAAACCATTCCTCCCAACAATTATTTCACCTTATCCAGATTATCTTATATTAACAATAATTGACGTGTGTTGAAATTTGATAGGATCGAATGTCAGTGCTGTCTACCACAAAACGAAAAATATAACTAGAAACAATGGGGGAATTAGTTCATTCCAGCACTGTTTTTGGTGCTGGAATGAACTCATTACGATACTGAAATATAGAAGAGTTTATTTCTGAAACATGCATTACACAGAAGCCGAAAAATTTGCAATATATTCACTTTATGTGAAGAACAATAATAACAAAAAATGGGTTCAAGCCCTGTGGACAGGAGCTTTCTGGCGCTCTAGTTCAAACAGACAAATTATATCTCCGAAAGTATTGGTTTCTCAGAGTTGGGAATTATATCAATGTATTCTTATGATAGAACTGCATAATGAAGGAAATTCAATTCAAATAATAGTTTATTTATCAAGATTAAATGAGCAATCTGAGAATGAGAACTGCACCATGGAGAAATCAAATTAAAATAGATGAAATGAATTTGACTCTCTCTTATAGAACATGATGACATGTACGAGTATGAACACAGATCATATAATAAAGCTTAGATAGAATAATGATAACATTCTGTGAAAACATAGAAGTACGATTCATTAATGAAATTTCGAAAAATCATATCTCCGAAAGTATTAGCTTGTTGGAGTTGAAAATGATATCAATGGATTTTTATGGTAAAACTGCATCTTAGGAAAAATTGAATTTGAAATTTGTTGCTTAAAAAAAATTATTTTTTTCGTTACTCCGAAACCATCTGGCCTATTTTGCCCAATAACGAACTCAACCGAGATATTGATCTCCCTAACCTACTCTGAAAATTTCAACTGCCTAGCTCATTCCGTTCGAGAGTTATTGTAAAAAAAAAATTTTTAAATTTTCAAAAAATTTTTTTTTTCACTTTTCCGTGACCTGGTCAATACAAAACTTCACATACGTATGAAGGTCATGATTTTACAATTTGATGCTAAATTTCAGATAGATCGAGTGATCGGTTTCGGAAATATTCATAAAAAATGTTTTTACTAAAATCGGCCATAACTCCGAAACCACTCGATGGATTTTGCCCATTAACGAACTCAACCGAGATATTTACGCTCCAAATTCACCTTGCAAATTTCAATCCTCTAACTCCTTTCGTTCGAGAGTAATCGTGCCTACGGCCGGCCGGACCAGCCCGACAGAATCGATTTCGACCTCGGATTCATGATCAGTGAGTCGAACCAAATCGTTTGAGACCATTTTCAGCCAAAAATTCGAAAATTACAAACATTTGGGCAAATTGATAAGCACTCAGTTCCGAGAAAATAAAGTGATTATTATTATTATTATTATGATTGGTAACAACCATGAAACAGCTACGTATCTGCCCTGAATTACACTTTCGTCTGTAAGGGAACACTGTGCGCTGAGGTGTTTATGTGACTAGCCGGGATCACGAGGGAATATTTGTTGATGGTAGAAATCAAATAATATTTCTCCGTGTGTCTCTTGGAAAAACTATTGTAACAAATCTCACATCCTATACATATTCGAATTGGTTTATCTGCTCTTACGTTATTATCCTCATGACAAATGCCCATTCTTGGCATCGGCCGTACTACTTATCAATATTCTATGTATTCTATAAATTCACACTGAAAACTTAACTAAAGTGTTGTCTGTCTCACGCCAATTTTTTTCGGATTCCACTGCACACATTCAGATTAATCACTTCTATAACTTTGATCGTGACATTTATTCGCGACGAACATACTGTGAAATGAGGAAATTACCATCGTCTTCATATTCTCCTTATTCCTTTATCCATCTTCCACCACATGCAACAAAACATTTTGAATTATTATAATCAAATTAACCGTTTTGGAATTACTTAATTCGAAATAGATTACACCAACTCCTAATGGTCTAGTTATATTTAATTTCTGCAGAGCTTAACGATGTTTTAAACTTCGAACTACCCGTATTTCTAGCATTCACGGGAACCATCGACATCGAAGAGCTTCCAGACATTGAAGAAGAAGTCGATTACACTGGTAAGTCTACACTAATGTTTCAATTGTGTGATTATGGTTGATGGATAAAGGTGGGATATTACACCTGCTCGGGATATTTTAAATCCCGATTTAAATGATTCCAGACGTCATATTTCGATCGTTGGAATATTTGGCGCTCTAGTTCCTCGGAACTGAGTGCTTATCAATTTGCCCAGATGTCTGTAATTTTCGAATTTTTCGATGAAAATGGTCTTAAACGATTTGGTACGACTCACTGATCAAGAATCCGTGGTCGAAAATCAATCTGCCCGGCCGGTCCGGCCGTCCGGCCGTAGGCACGATAACTCTCGAACGGAATGAGCTAGACAGTTGAAATTTTCAGAATAGGTTTAGGAGATAAATATCTAGGATAAGTTCGTTATTGGGCAAAATCGGACAGATGGTTTCGAATTTACCATGGTAAATTCGATTAAGGGTGTCCAATACAGAAGAATGGACAATAGAACATACGCGCAAAAGGTTCTGACTTCCCGTCAGTGCTTGAACCAATTTTTTTTTTCGTGATTTTTTTAAAATTATCCAGGGGTATGGTTCTTAAAATTTTTTTTTTCGTCATTTTTTTCAAATTTTCTAGGGGTACGGTTCTTACAAAATTTTAAACACGTCTTTATGTTGATTTTCTACTACTAGTTACCAAGCTTCAATTCGATCGAATATTTATTTTTTGAGTTATCAAGGAAATAATATTCCAGGTGGGTATAACTCGGAAACCGTTAGACCGATTATGCCCAAAAACGAACTCAACTCTCCCTTTCGGATACGCAACCTACCCTGAAAATTGCAAGTCCCTATCTCCTTTCGTTCGAAAGTTATCGAGGCAACGGTCACCCATCTACTGAACTCACACAAGAATGCTCGAATCTTCAACAATATTTAACCGATCGTATTTAAACTTGAAACTTGGCAGTAGAGTTAGGTTATGAAGACTCTTGCAAAATTTCAGCAATTTCAAACGAATAGTTACTGATATATAGATTTTTTTTTTTATTTTCAATGATTTATTAAAAAATTTCTACAAACGCTATCCTCACCAAATTTTGCAAACATTTTTGCGTTGGCATTCTACAACTAATAATCATGTTTGAATTCAATCGGTTCAGTATTTTTCGAGTTAATGAGGAACAAAAAACCACCAAATTTCAGAAAATTTCAGATGGCTATAACTCTAAAACCGTTTGGCCGATTATACTCATAAACAAACTGAAATGTCGCGTTCTGGTGCACATCCTAACCTGAAAATTTCAAGCCGCTATCTCATTCCGTTCTCAAGTTACCGTGACAACAAAAATATTTTTTAATAATTTTTTTAAAATTTTCTAGCCATACGATTCGCACAAAATTTCACAAACGTGCTTAGGTTCATATTCTACAACAGGCCACCAAGTTTCAGTTCAATCGGATTTATATTGGTTGAAAACAAAATTATTACTCGGAAACCACTGGGTCGATTATGCCCATTAACGAACTTGTCCGTTATATTGAGATGCGCCACCTACCCTGAAAATTTCAAGTCGCTAGCTCTTTTCGTTCTCAAGTTATCGTGGCAACGGCCGGACGGCCAGACGGACAGAATCAAATTTGACCTCGAATTCTTCATTGGGGAGTCGAACTTAATCGTTTGAGACCATTTTCGTCAAAAAATTCGAAAGTTACAGACATTTGGGCAAAACTATAACGCGTTGTTCCCCAGAACATACACGCAAAAAGTCAGTGATGCAGAAGAGTCGGTGAGGCCTACTTAGGAGTGGGAGAGTGGGGAGAATTTAAAGTTCCAGAAGAATCAGTGTTAATATCACGTCAACTATGACAAAAATCCGGATGCGGATCCCGTGCCGGATCCGGTATAATATTGGTGCCGGATCCGGCATAGACAAAATGATGGCGGATGCGCCAGATTTCCGGTCCGATTTTTCCGGATTGCAATCTCTAGGTGTCACTAAAGACAACAATCATCGCTCATTTCAAACTTTGAAAACAGAGGAACGGTAAATGTTGAAAAACAGACGTGGTAAGTGCATCGTCACCGCCCTCCGACGCCTCCGATCAATTGACACGTTTATATTATGCTCACGTTAATTCGATTACTGTATGTAATTCTGTTGACATTGTAATATCTGGCTAAATTGTACTGGATGATTAAGAAATTCCATAATATACAACTTGTATTTATGTCATCGCAACTGATTTTGACGTCTTTAGAGGAAATCAGCGGAATTATCTCCTCCTAGGGATTCGCGGAGAAACGTAGAAAAAGGTTGATACTATCGAGGTACATAAATATTCTTTCCCACTTCGGAACGTGAGCTTTTTCACAAAATTGGTTCAAGCTCTGTGGACAGGAGCTTTTTGGCGCTCTTGTTCAAACAGACAAATGATATCTCCGAAAGTAATGGTTTCTAAGATTTGGGAATTATATCAATAGATTCCTATGATAGAACTGGATCATAAAAGAAATTAAACACCATGGTAAATTCGATTAAGAGTGTCCAATACAGGAGAATGGACAATAGAACATACGCGCAAAAGCTCCTGACTTCAGTAATTATTAAACCGAACATGCTTCAGCACTCTAGTACGATCCTGAAGGGTCCGCAGATGGAAATGGAAAGATTATAACAGTCACTCATTCTTAAGTCATGGTTTCTCTTCGTTGAATCCATCGATCGATAATTTGATAATTCGTCAGGGTGCTTCCGATGGCGCCGAATACAATTAAAAACGTTGATTAGGTACAGAAATCAAGAAAATTCATTCAACTGCCAAAACGAATTGACGATATGTATCTTTGGTATGTGTTAATTATCGATTTGTCATGCCGCGAATCGAATGGTGTGATTCGAATTGACCTGATCTGATGAATTGACGGGTTGATGAATTGACGGGTTGACCAGATTTCTCACCACAACAAAACTGTTTGCTACAATGAACCATTAAAAACTGGGCTCTTAGCAAGTTTATGGCCAAAAATTTCCATGCTAAAAGCAACTTTAAATGTAAAAAATAATATTGATATTAGTAATATCATAAACTAGTGATGTTCATCAAGCGACAGAAAGAGGGATATATCCCAAAGATATCGAAGTTGCTCGAAAAAGAACAAATAAAAGATTTTATAGCGAATGCTCCTATTAATATATTCCTGATGGCGAAGGTAAATATAGAATGAAATAAACCTTTCTACTATCAATAGTACATAAAAATGGGTTCAAGCCCTGTGGACAGGAGCTTTCTGGCGCTCTAGTTCAAACAGATAAATTATATCTCCGAAAGTATTGGTTTCTCAGAGTTGGGAATTATATCAATGCACTCATATGATAGAACGTTGGTTGATGATAGATCGTTGATTAATTAAGCGAGTAATGATCTCGAACATTAAAATATCTCGATCGTTAATCGCTGTCATTAATCAACAAGTTGATTAAATAACTTTTGTGTTCCATTTTTCTAGCCTGAAGAAGGCAAAATATATTGCCAAAATATTGCTTATGCAACAACTTGATGAGTTGTTTTTGCGCGTATGTTCTGGAAAACATCGCGTAATTATTTTACCCAAATGTGTGCAATTTTCGAATATTTTGCCGAAAATGGTCTCGATCGAGTGTGTTTGACTCCCTGATGAAGAATTCGAGGTCAAATGCGATTTTGTCCGGTCAGCCGTTGCCACGACAACTTGAGAACGTAAAAATATAGCGACTTGAAATTTTTAGGGTAGGAGGCGCATGGTTTCCAAGTAATAATTTTGTTTTCGACCCATATTAATCCGACCAAATTAAAACTTGGTTTGTAGTTGTAGAATACAATCCTAATGACGTTTGCGAAATTTTTTGAGAATCGTATCACTAAAAAAATTTGAAAAAACTATTAAAAAATTATATTTATGTCTCGATAACCTGAGAAAGGAAAGAGACAGCGACTTGAAATTGTCATATTGGGTTGTGCATTTTAATGCGATATTTGAGTTTGTTTATAGGCATAATCGGCCAAACGGTTTTGGAGTTATACCCATGTGAAATATGGTTGATATTTTCTCAATAACTTGAAAAATACAGAACCAATCCAATTCAAACATGGGTATAAGTTGTAGAATGCCAACGTAAAAATTCTCGCAAAATTTCGTTATGATCGTATCTCTAGAAAATTTTTAAAAAATCATTGAAAAAATTCTATATATCAGAAACTATTCGTCCGACATCGCTGAAATTTTGCGACAGCCTTCAGAACCTAACTTTACTACCAAGTTCCAAGTTTGAACACGACCGGATCTATATTGTTGGAGATCTGAGCAGCCTTGTGTGAGTTCAATAGCTGGATGGGTGACCTTTGCTCGATAACTCCTGAACGAAAGGAGACAGGGACTTGCAATTTTTAGGGTAGGTTGCGCATCCGAATGGAAAGGTTAAGTTCGTTTTTGAGCATAATCGGTCCAACAGTTTCGAATTTATACCCACCTGGAATATTATTTTCTCGATAACTCAAAAAATACAGTCTCGATCGAATTGAAGCTTGGTATCTAGTTGTGGAATATTGACATACAGATGTGTGTAAAATTTTGTGAGAACGTACCCCTAGAAAATTTTTCAAAAATTACGAAATTAATTGGATCAACCACTGACGTGAAGTTAGGAGCTTTTGTGCGTATGTTCTAGTGTCCATTCTCCTGCATTAGACACGCTTAATCGAATTTACGGTAGTAAACTCGATTATGAGTGCCCAATAAAGGAGAATGGACAATAGAACATACGCGTAAAAGCTCCTGACTTCACGTAAGTGCTTGAACCACTAACATTTCACACTTTTCTGGCTCCTTTGACCTATACCTGTACAGTTTCTAAAACTTGTTTAACGAAATATCTACTATTGAAAGGTTTTTTTGGGTTTTCTCTCCCAAACTCTGAAAAATATCTATAAAATAAAAATTAATTATTTTGTGATTTGCTTCTGCGTAAGAAACACAGGATATTCGTCAGAAGCAATCAATTGAACAATGTTGCCTAACAAACAACAACGAAACAACATCAACGAAGAAACAACTATATCGTAACATTTCGGAGTTTATATCAGACTCCTTCGTCAGACGCTTGATGAAAATCGTTAGAATTATTTTGTTGATAGTTATTTTGTGAAATTCAAGAATTGTCACATTGACAATTGAATTTCACAAAATAACTATCAACAAAATAATTCTAAAGATTTTCATTAAGCGTCTGAATCCGAAACGTTACGATATAGTTGTTTCTTCGTTGATGTTGTTTCGTTGTTGTTTGTTATGCAACATTGTTCAATTGATTGCTTCTGACGAATATCCTGTGTTTCTTACGCAGAAGCAAATCACAAAATAATTAATTTTTATTTTATAGATATTTTTCAGAGTTTGGGAGAGAAAACCCAAAAAAAAACTTTCAATAATGAGTATAACTCCCACAGTATCCTTTAATGATTACTTGAAATATCTACTACTGGTTCGATGAAATCTTTTGCGACCATTTTCAGCCCAAAATTCGCCAATTACAGTAATTCGGAAGAAACGAGGCACCCTGGTTCGAGCACGCAAAAAACGTTGTCGAGAGGAATTAAAATGCATTAAATAAGTCTCATCGCAGCCATCACAGAGAGCATTGTGATCCAACCCAATTATTAATTCCTCCAACAAAGGGTACACGTCGCCGAACGATTGAACCCGAATCGATTATTAAAAATATTAATTTCAAAGCCGTCACTTCACGTCTATACGCTCTCACGTCGATGTATATTCCATTTTGATTCGTCCTTTCTGAATGCCGACATCATCAGTTCGATTTTAATTATGATGACACGGACCTTCGTCTTCTTTTGTTGATTCAATTCTTCGACTGCGAAAGACGATGAAAAAATCGACAAGTTCGGGTGGAACTTCGAATTAATTTGAAGGGAATGTTTTTGGCGCGCTTGTTCCGCTGAGCAGAGTGCCGGGTTGGTATGGAGTCCATATGCGCCGTTGAGTTCGTTAATGGGCAAAGTCCGCTGAGTGGTTCCGGAGTTAAAATATTGAGCACAAAGTTAAGTAACTCCGAGTTAAAATGTTATATTTTTATCCCTGCGGTTGCATTGCGCTAGAGAAAATTAACTCCGAGTTATTCTTCGATTTTTATAGCGTGGTACGACGTTTTTCTCGTTTTTACTCTAGTTCATAGACTATTGTTTATCTTGTATTGTTTGTTCTATGATAATCTGTGAATATCGTATAAGGTGTTATTTTAAAAATTAAAATTGTGCAATCTTCAAGAATAATGTCTTATTTTGCGACATCATATGTAAACATGAAGAGATAAACTGGCAGGATGTTTAATATTGTTCAAGGAATATAGGACACTTTCTTGTTTGGTGCGAAATCTCCTACAAAATGGGTTGGCTCTCAGGGAATAGTAATGATTTGTCCCTCTACGTTCTCCAAATCCTCTATCATAAAAATAGGATATTATATATTCGATGATCTCTTCATCATCATCAGAAAGCAGTACCTATTTCATAAATCATTTTCTCAAAAACACCACACATGCAATACAAGCAAGTTACTGATCACTGCTAATATTTATTAGATGCCAGAAATTTTACAAAAATTGAAACTATTTAAAGTGGAAATGTCAATTTTGACATTACTAATCCGGAGTTAGCGATTTAACGCTGTCATTTTGCGGGGTTAAATTTTAATAGTTTCAACTCAGGGTTAAGCTATAATTCTTGAAGGTGCAAGACAATTAATCAATTTAACTGTGGGTTGAGATTTAACTCGGAGTTAATTAGGATAACCCACATTCATGCCAGTGACCCTTAAAAGTTTTAGAAGAATGGAATTGAAAGGTCATGGTTTATTATAGAATTTTCTCGTAGTTACTCTACACCAATTTACATACACCATACATTATAAAAATACCAATAAAAACTGAATTCTTAAGGTTTTATCAAAACGTCGTGGGTTACATTTTTTGCAAGAAAAATTAAGTTATAAAAGCGTGCACATCAATAAAACAGTAATCATTAAAGGATACTGTGGAAGGTATACTCATTATTGAAATTATTATTAGTTGTTTCTTTGTTGATGTTGTTTCGTTGTTGTTTGTTAGGCAACATTGTTCAATTGATTGCTTCTGACAAATATCCTGTGTTTCTTACGCAGAAGCAAATCACAAAATAATTAATTTTTATTTTATAGATATTTTTCAGAGTTTGGGAGAGAAACCCAGAAAAAAACCTTTCAATAATAAAACAGTAGTTTGTCTATTCCGGAGTAGCATACAAGCCTTATCGTCTTCACTCATTATTTCAATATCGATCCAGGGTTTTTGGATTTTATTTCCTCGAATTATAAGTTTTCTGGAAGGTACTAGATTGTAATCTCTACCAGTTTTCAGCGTTTCATTATTTCAAAATAACGAACCATTGATATTGATAATTTTGCTCTAAGTCAACAAACCCGTTTATGGAATGCCCCTTATTCCTGATGGGAGTGAAGCTTTCGAAACTGGGGCGAAACCCGCCCAAGCTATCGTAGGACTATCCGGATCCAATCTATGATCTGTTGTTCATCAATTCGCCGAATGTTCCCATTAATTTATGTGGCATCACGATTAGGTACGATCAATACTAATTACTGGTTGTTTTGATGGATAGTAAGGTATTTAAACGCCGCCATTTGAAGCATTGGTTTACCATAATAGGCGAGGATATAAGGTACATGAAGTCCATGAAATAAATCTCACAAATTAAGATGGTCCATCCATGTATTTCCATATATTAGTTAATGAGTGAAATTTTCTGAACTCTTCGCACATCTTATTAATGTTTTTATTACTACTGCGATGTTTCCTATTATTTTGAAAATAACCATAATTATTCCGATTTTCCAAAGTGGCAACCTGAATTAAATTGCAAACTTTCTATTCCGGAAGCCATGGGCCTTTTATGCAAACAATCAATACCCAACTAGTTTTTCTTAAGTGGCTACATTTTATCGAAATGCCCAACTTATTCCTTTACGAAAAATCATGAGAACAGGTAGCTAATCGACTGCGCAGGTGTAAAACACGTCGATTTGGTGATTAATGAAAACTTCATTGAATCCAGTTGAATTTTTATGTAAGTGTTGAGTTTATTCTATAAATGATATGAAACAACATTTTTCCAATAAAAAAAATGGTTTAAGCGAGACAGCCCTCAAACCAACCGTGAAACATGTAAGAATTACTCGGTAAGAACTAATAACCATGTTGGAATTCAATCGGTTCAGTATTTTTCGAGTTAATGAGCAACAAAAAACAATCAAATTTCAGATGGCTATAACTCTAAAACCGCTTGGCCGATTATGCTCATAAACAAACTGAAATGTCGCGTTCTGATGCACATCCTAACCTGAAAACTTCAAGCCGCTATTTCTTTCCGTTCTCAAGTTATCGTGACTACAAAAATATTTTTTAATAATTTTTTTTAAATTTTCTAGCTATACGATTCGCACAAAATTTAACAAACGTGCTTAGGTTCATATTCTACAACTACTCACCAAGTTTCAATTCGATCGGATTTATATCGGTTGAAAACAAAATTATTACTTGGAAACCACTGGGCCGATTATGCCCATTAACGACCTTTTCCGTCGTATTGGGATGCGCCACCCAACCTTTCAAGTTGCTAGCTCTTTTCATTCTCAAGTTATCGTGGCAACGGCCGGACGGACGGCCGGCCGGACAGAATCAAATTTGACCTCGAATTCTTCATTGGGGAGTCGAACTAAATCGTTTGAGACCATTTTCGTCCAAAAATTCAAAAGTTACAGACATTTGGGCAAAACTATAACGCGATGTTCCCCAGAACATACGCGCAAAAATATAAAATATAGTGTGTCTTTATTTTCACTTCATATTCATAGAATTTTCTGAGCTATTTGCGGAATCTCCATATCTATCTTGCCTTAGAGATTTCGAAACATCCATAATATAATGAGTAATGAGCAGTCAGTCGTGAAGATCTGACAGGCATCGTAATAATCCCATGCACAAGGGTATATCCCGACGAGTTCCAGAAATTCCCCGAAACTGAAAGTGGCCAATGTGTATTCAGAAAGCAATGAATTAAGTACACTAAGTATTCAATCCGAAAACCACTGGAAAGTGTTAAGCCCCCATTTGGAGTGATTCCATTATCCTTTCCTTGGAATATCTTACCCCTTTCTGTGTCTTAGCTCGCCCTTGCCGAATTACTTTGATGTCTGCCCCATTTCCGATACAACAACGGAAATGTATTTGAGCAGATTTCGTACCGTCAAATTTGAATTAGGGGTTGCTCTGTTGTTATAAGAGGGGTGATGGGCCGAGGGGATTAATTGGCCTGAAGAATTGGGAAAAAAAGGAATTTTCACCCAACTAAATAGATGATAGATTATTTTCCAAGTATAGAACGACTTGAATTCAAATTAAATGCATTCTCAACTTTTGGGAATAGTTCATACTATTAGATCAATGGGGATTTTTCAAAATCAATGGACTTAATACTTAAAAGTATTTGGATATTAAGTTCTATGCTTGTAGATGTTATTTGTTGATGAGGAAATAAAAGTTTTGACAAATTAATCATTTTTATCAAGAGTGAAGTGCTTCTTACATCCCAATATTTTCAAAACAGATTTGGAAAAGCTAATCTCGATATACCAATTCTTTATATCCTTTCGCACATCAATATTTTTTCGATACTTGCCAGAATACTTATTTTGTGAAATTCAAGAATTTCACAAAATAACTATCAACAAAATAATTCTAACGATTTTCATTGAGCGTCTGATGAAGGAGTCTGATATAGACTCCGAAACGTTACGATATAGTTGTTTCTTCGTTGATGTTGTTTCGTTGTTGTTTATTAGGCAACATTGTTCAATTGATTGCTTCTGACAAATATCCTGTGTTTCTTACGCAGAAGCAAATCACAAAATAATTAATTTTTATTTTATTGATATTTTGTAGAGTTTGGGAGAGAAAACCCAGAAAAAAAAACGTTCAATAATGAGTATACCTCCCACAGTATCCTTTAATGATTACTTAAAGACCCCAGGGTTTTATGGATATTACCAATCATCAGTGAGATTAGCCAGAAACCGAATGAAAACAGACGGGGTTCAAGGAAACTTATTTCCACCGGTTGAGAACCGGTAGGGGAACGCGGAATATTTGTTGATGGTTAAAACCAATAGATATTTCACCTTGTGTCTTGTTTTATCTTGACATATATAATATTTCTTTATAATTTTCTAGTGGTACGATTCTCACAAAATTTCACAAACGTCCTTGAGTTTGTATTCTACAACCACTCACTAAGTTTCAATTGTTGCTCGGAAACCATTAGGCCGATTATGGCCATTAACGAACTTGTCAGTCGTATTGGGATGCGTCACCTACCCTGAAAATTTCAAGTCGCTATTTCTTTCCGTTCTCAAGTTGTCGCGGCAACGGCCGGCTGGACATAATCAACATCGACATCGAATTCTTCAAGAGGGAGTCGAACGCAATCGTTTGAGTCCATTTTCAGCAAAAAATTAGATTACGGACATTTATGCAAAATGATAACGCGATGTTCCCAAGAACATACGCGCAAAAATGATTAATTTGGCATTCATTTTATTTCCTCGTAAACTAATGACGATAATTCTCTACAATGTACAAAAATTAATGAAATGAACGAAAAATATGAACACAAACAAAAATAATTTGAGAAATCAAAATAATTGTCAGTTGGAAAATTGATAAGAGTTGTGTCATCCTTTGTCTGAATAGTTATAGGATATAAGAATTGGTAGGTATTCAATAAGTTTTTCAAAAACTTCACTTATCCGACCTGCCTGAACTAGATTGTTATTGTCCTCCAATCTTATGTCAATCAGGCCAAAAATTCGTACATTTCAGGAATATCTAATATTTTGGAGGAAAGGCAAAATTTCGAACGATTAGAAGAATCTTTATACGATCTGAAAGACAGAATATCCAGTTGTGCCTGTTCTTACAGAAAATGATCCAGAATAGTGACAGTTTTGCGAGGAGTCGAAGAATCACAGACTTGCTTTAACTTTTCACACTAACGTAAACAGAAAACAGGACCCCACGTCAGTTCGTTTGTAATTTATTTACTCTCGAACTACTGGTCGTAGAGCATGACTGTAAAATTTATTGAATTCGAAAACCTTGATAAATTTATTCCGTGTTTCATGCCTATCGCAGGAATATCCTCATTTTTTTCAAATTTTCGCATACAAACTAATCAATTTGACCGAAATGCTCAAAGGACCATCAGAAGATTATATTCTATTTTTGTATGAAGTTTCATGAAATTCCCACTGATAGTTAAGTAGTAAAAGCTCAGACTTGCGGTGAGAGGCCCACGCGAATTTCTTTCATTCGATTTTTGCGTACTTCAAAACATAAAGTCGGAAAATGTTAGAGGCTTACAAAAATGCTTCCAGATCCATGATTCCAAATGTTTATCATTTAAAAAATTATGAACCGACATTTATTCCAACGCTATTCGTACTGTACTTTGTGCTTTTCTGATCACAGCTCTCATGAAGCCAATTACAAGTGGAGATATCCTTTGAGTTCAACCCTGATGTAAAGTGCAAAAACCACGTCAGCCATTTTACTGATTGCACTTATTAAAATCGGCCAATAGAAAATTCAATCCTTCACATCCCGCCTCTGAAATTGGCTCTGGACTGTTCACATGAAAAGCTGAAATTCCATTATGATTTCGAGTTGGCTCTACAAGAAAGATCATTAATTACAAATTTCAAGAGCTTTGATTGTCGGTTTCAACCGCCTTCGGTATTGTCCTACCCTCACACAGTGCCGTCCTCTATCTTCCTCTCCTCCGTCCTTCATTTCCGTTGCTATGACGTCATCAGTATTTTCATTCGATTTTTCCGCTCGTAAGGGATGGAATTAGGTCTAGCTGAGTTTTTTCCACAAAATAATAAGACAAATTTCAAATTTAGGTACCGTCAAATGGGGTGAAATTGATTTTTTGGGGGGACTTTGATATAAAGAGTAATATTTCTTTGAATTAATTTGAATTTCCACAATTATATGCCGACAACATCCGCGCGATCGTCAGTCGAAAGCATAGACATAAAATAACATGGACTGGTTGTGAGAGAGAGACCATTGAAATCAGCATTGAAAAAAGACAGAATAGTTAAAGGCAAACCACGGTATATGAATATTTTCATTTAATTTGGCGTTTGGCAAAACCACAGAATACAAAAGATTGGTTTCCTTTATCCTGTGACCTTTCTTGTATAATGTATTGTTTAGTTTCATGTATTGTGTATGTGTTTTGGTGATTTGTAGACAGAATAGTTAAAGGCAAAACATTTTCATTTATATCCGAGACTCGTTTCTGAATATTCTGATATTTAAAACACAATTTACTGTGCATCATTATTTTTATACCATTATTTGCCTTTAATTATTCTATCCTTCATAACATCTCTTTCTCTAATGTATTCTGCAACGAACTGTGTGATAAAATTACGTGAGGGCCAGTCCATGTAATTCTATGTCTATGGTCGAAAGATTGAAGTTCCGCCATGATTGTGCCGTGCCAGCATAAAGGTAAGTAGTTGCTCTTATGTTTCTGTATATATTCCAACGAGTGATTTTTTAAGAACTTTCTTTTTGGCAACCCTGTTTTTTACAGCTGACGCAGGATTCACGCCTTGTGTGACTGTTAAACATGTTCAGTTTGGTCTATAATTTGACTATGAATCGACTTACAATCGAACAACGCTGGCAAATTATTGAATTTTATTATCAAAATTTAAGCTCGGTTAAGAAAGTGTATTGTGCACTTCTTCCATTTTATGGTCAGTTTGGACTACCTTCTCAGGCGGCTATTCGGAATCTTGTGACTAAATTTCGCACCAAATTTACATTATTGGATATTAAACCACCAACAGGCATACGTAGAGTGAGGACAGAGGAAAATATCGTAGCTAAATCCGCCAGTGTTAGTGATGACCGTGAATTGTCGATTCGTCGTCATTCGCAGCAATTGGGCCTCTGTTACTCCACTAGGTGGAAAATTTTGCGGAAGGATTTAGATGTGAAACCTTTTGATATACAGCTGGTGCAAGAATTGAAGCAGCACGATCTACCACAACGGATAACTTTAAATGAATTGGCGCTGGCAAAGTTGGATGAAGATCCAGTTTTTTATCGCTAAATTATGTCGCCTTCTAGATCGTGTGATTTAACGCCTCTAAATTATTTTTTGTGGGGCTATGTTAAGGCTCATGTCTATAGCAAGAAGCCCGCAACGATTGACGTACTGGAAGCAAATATTGAAGAATTTAATCAAGAGATATCGGCCGATATGTTGGAGTGAGCATGCCAAAATTGGAACCGGTGTATGGCCATTTGAAGCGCAGCCGCGGCCAACATTTACATGAAATAATCTTCAAACATTAAATTATAAGAATTGTTCTATCGACTCAAATAAAGATTTCATACATTTTTCTGAATTTTATGTGTTTTTTTCTCAAATTTTCAGGTCGATGGCATGTCCAACTACGACGGACAAGTTTGTTTATGGGCGTAATCGGCCCAATGGTTTCCGAGTACTCATTTATCTTGAACCAATACATATCCGATCAAATTGACGCTTAGTAGTTAGTTGTTAACTACTAATATAAAGTAAAATTTTTGTGAGAATCGTATCACTAGGAAATAAAAAAAAAATGATCAAATAATATTATTTGTTTCAGGATAACATGAGAACGGAAAGAGATAGCGACTCGAAATTTTAACGGTAGCAGGTTACGGATCCAAATGCGACATTTGAGTTCGTTAATAGGCAATGATCGCCCAAATGGTTTTGGATTTATATCCAACTTCAATTTGGTTGTTATTATCTCAATAACTCAAAAAATACTAATCCGATCCAATTCAAACATGATAGTTAGTTGTAGAATGCCGACTCGAAAATTTTTGCAAAATCTTGTGAGGATCGTTCTACTAGAAAATAAAAAAAATCCTGAAACATCATGGAATTATATGAATCAGAAACTAGTCGTCCGATATCGCTGAAATTCTGCGAGAGCCTTCAATGAGTGGTGTCCTTGGAAGACCTAGTAGGGTTAACATAATCACAACAGTATAAGAATTGTGTTGTTTTTTCTGTTTTTTTAAATGTCGTACTCGAGATTATTATTCTCGTTCAGTTTTATTCCATAATTTATTTAATTTAATTTTTCTACATAAATATTTGGTTTCTTCATCTTTTTTATTGTTATCAGATGTTGAGTACCCTAAGCTATAATTTGCCTAGATAGTATCATTGTATTGAATATTACAGTGAATAATAAAGGCTCTTGATATATTATTGCGCGAATGTTCTGGGGAACATCGCGTTATCATTTTGCCCAAATGTCTGAAATTTTCGAATTTTTCGCCGAAAATGGTCTCAAACGATTGGGCTAGACTCTCTGATGAAGAATTCGAGGTCAAATTTGATTCTGTCCGTTCGGCCGGCAGTCCGGCCGTTGCCACGATAACTTGAGAACGGAAAGAGCTAGCGACTTGAAATTTTCAGCGTAGGTGGCGCATCCTAATACGACGGACAAGTTCGTTAATGGGCATAATCGGCCAAATGGTTTCTGAGTAATAATTTTGTTTTCAACCAATATAAATCCGATTGAATTAAACCTTGGTAAACAGTTGTAGAATATAAACCCAAAAAATCGAATTTCCCATGGTAAATTCGATTAAGAGAGTGTCCAATACAGGAGAACGGACAATAGAATTCACCATGGTATATTTGATTTAGAGTGTCCAATACAGGATAATGAACAATAGAACGTACGCGCCAAAGCTCCTGACTTCAGGTCAGTGCTTGAACCAATTTTTTTTTATTATAAATTATGCACATTTAAGGACTTCACTTTTCAATTGAGTATACAATCTATCCTGAAATATCAAGTCTTCAAGATATTTATCGGAATTTATAGTGGATTCAAACAGCTGGCAGGGCGATTGGACGAATTTGATTATTTGCAGAAAAATAGGCAAATATACATAACATGAACACTACGACTTCAAGAACAGGGTATATGAAGTACAAAAATGGTATTCATCACATTCTCCCACTACTGAAGGACTTTATCTTTCGACAAATCGCAACATTTCACCCGCTCCAAAGCAGCAATAATACTAACAAGCAATAGGATTATTCCACGTGATATTTTAACAGTCGGAAAACCTATAATTTTATATAATTAAGTTTAGCATATCTGTCCATCCAGAATAAGGCCTTACCAGGGAATCCAACCGCTTTTCATGTTCGGTTGCCGTGAGGGCTTTCTAGATATTTTATTGCTCGCATACTCTTTCGCAAAGGATAAAAATAACATTAGATGTAAATAGGCGGAAAACATGCCATCAACAAGCGGGACGAAAAGAAATCTTTGCATATCTCGGAAAATTGCAATTACAAGTATGCCTGAAATTATACGTGTGCTTCTGGTGTGATTTACAGTATTTCTTATATCTTGAATACGAGTTTAATAATAGTCGTTGTGCATGTTAAACATCGATAGTAATTAAGAGGCGTTTGTTTACACAGCGAGATAAAGTTATATAGGTGGTTTGTTCACCTCCTACTGGTTGGATGTTCATTTCTTGGCCATTATTGTTAACCAGCCATTTTGATCACATGCGGGAATGCCTTTTTAATGGTAACCATAATATTTGGTTTAATCTCCAATTCAAGTTTCCCTAAAACCACCATGTATTCTTCCAATATTCGCATACCTACTCTCTAGCCAACATTGATGATTGATGATTGATAGGGCTTCATGCGAGAGCGATATTTTTCTCGTCTCGTCTCGTTCTCGTCTCGTAAAAGCGAGACGAGACGAGATGCACAGTTCAATGCACAGTTCAATGCACAGTTGGAAAATTTACGATGCTTCCCCCCCCGAAAAATTTGAATTCGGTTCGTCCCTGCTTTTTTGAAATTATATGGTCGGATTAGGTTGGAGTCTTCAGACGGACAGTTAGTGGTCATTCAGGAGCATTCATGGAATAGGAAAAAGCCGGAAATTATAATTATTTACAATTTCACCAAAGGATGGTTAGAAATACTTCACGAATTATCAGTGAATTTTAATGTTTCACCTAACAGCCAGAGATTGTCCTAACTGTTCTACGAATAAACGTTCATGTTGCCAAAATGTCTGTAATGTTATAATTTGTAGCTGAAAATCCTCTTAAACGATTAGGTTCGTCTCACTGATGAAGAATTCGAGATCAAATTCAATTGTGTCCTTAATTTTTTTTTATTTGGATCTGCAACTAATATAAAAACGTAGAAATAGAATATCCTAAAATAATCACCTTCCTCGTGCTTCACAAATAAACTGCTCCACAAGAGTTAGGGATGTCACATTAAGTTGTTCTGAGGGGCGTATAATTTCAAAGACAATATCAAAAACATGATCAACTGCCAATAAAAACTTATTAATTCGATTTGAATGCATATTTTCACCATCTGGTCGTCTTTTTTCTTGAGTTTGGCAGTTTTTCACATTATTCGTAAGATTAAGCATTTCAATATGGAGTTAATTTATTGTCAGTCTCTTAGCAATGTCGAACTTAGTAAATTTCTCAAGCTTCTTTGCTTCTCAAGATGCCAAGACGTAAATTAACAAACGCCGAGGCTAATAGGGCTATCGGTATGCTACAGGGTGGCCTCACTCAAGTCGCTGTGGCAGAAACATTTCAAGTATAGCAAAGTGTAATATCGCGACTCTGGAATAGGTTCAATGAGACAGGTCCGGTGCAGGAAAGACATAGAGTTGGTGGACCAAGAAAAACAACACCCACACAAGACCGTTTTGTCACCATTTCGGCGAGGAGATATCCTCTTTCTTCATGTAGGATGCTGAGAAATCGAATTTTAAATGCCAATGGTCCTGAAATTTCCATTGAAACCATCCGACGTCGTTTGGGGATTCATGCTGCCATTGGTGAAGCTTTCCAATTTCTTGACGATAACGCAAGACCACATCATGCAGAAATAGTAGAAAATGCGCGAGGCGAGCATGGTATTCCACATTTACCAATACCTTCGCATTCGCCAGACTTGAACTGCATAGAACATGCATGGGATATGCTACAAAGGAGACTCGATGATCACCAACCTCCACCAGAAACATTGAATGACCTCAAAGCACTACTGCCTCATTTATGGAATGAAATTCCTCAAGATATGCTCAACACCCTCGTTGACAGTATGCAACGAAGATGTCAGGCGTTCATTGATGCCCGTGGTGGCCATACCTTGTATTGAAGGCATAAAAAGACAGAAAAAACAACAAAATGTCCGGAAATAAAAGTCGTTAAATTTGACCCTATTCTGTTAATCTGTATATGTTGCAGACCAAAAAACTTACGTGCATTTATAGTTTTGAACTTTGACTATACAGGGTGTCCCAAAAATACCACGCGAAAGTGACACTGGAGATAGATTGGCATTAGGTCTATCAGATTGCATCAACATGACCTCAGTAAAAGTCCGCTGGTTTTCGAGATATCACCACTTTTGTGTATTTTTTAAAAATCTCCAGTTTTCGTTCTTTTATCGCCTAGTATTGCTAGAAATTACTTCAAACTCATGTTTTTTTTTTACCTAGGCTATCCTGAATAGTTGCTTTAAACAATGAAGTAATAACTTCACCGACAACTAGAACAAAATCCTTCAAAAAATGTCTAACTTGTTGTATTTTATGCCGAAGTTAAAACGTTAACTTAAGTTTGACTGACTGCTGTGAAAAAAAATTATATCAGACTGAATTGACAAATAATCGCAAAAACTGGTCCATTTCATGCCCTTTTCAAAATGATACAACACTACCAATTTTTTTTAATCAGAACCAGACCTCCAATGAAACTAATTGGTGACCCCTGGGTTAGATACTAGAGAAAACTTTTTGGCGTTTGACGGATTTACTCATTTCATAATATTTTCCGAACGGATAGAGATACAGAGGAAATAGATACATAAATCTAAACGTCGTCCACCGACCAATCATCGGGGAAAATTTGGATATCGAGATGTGAAAATCATAGATTTCAGACGGGAAAGAAGAATTTTCCTTCGATTCCGGGTCAAAAATATTTCTAAGTGCCGACCCAAAAAATTTTTTTCATGGTATATCGATACGGAGCTCGTGTCTAATTAAATCGAGGTCGCTGATCACGAATATGGAATTATTTTTTCCCTAAGTGGCGTACTTTGGGAAAATTTTCACTTAGAGTGAACTAATAGACGAAAATAGGTCAATTTTGGAAGTTCACACCGCCCAAAAAAATCGGAGTAAGGTGTTGTTGATTTTTGCCCTCATATATGGATCCTTTATCTACTGAATAATCCAAACAGAAAATGTCCAGGCCGTACTATTCGGAAATTATGATTTTTTTCCCAAGGGTCTGTTTTTCGGAAAATTCATTTCGCGGTATTTCCGCGGAAAATTCTCTAATGAAAAATCCGATCATATATTCGTAATCTACGGTCCCGAATTAGTAAATGACGTAATTTGCATCGAAATCGGAGACCGGTCGAATTTTGGCAATTTTTTAATACATTAGCCTTAAAAAAATCCCATTTTTCGAGAAAAATTTTTTGACGCAAAACTATGAAACGGGTACTTATTCTTATAGATTCGGGGCCGTAGATTCCGAATCTACCATCAGATATTTATTACAAAAATTTTCCGAGGAAATATCGCGGAAAGAATTTTCCGAAAAATAGACCCTCGGGAAAAAAAATCATAATTTCCGAAGCGTACGACCTGGACATTTATTGTTCGGATGATTCGATAGATAAAGGATTCAAATATGACGTACAAAATCAGCAACACCCTACTCCGATTTTTTTGGGCGGTGGAAAGTTCCAAAATTGACCTATTTTCATCAATTTTTTCACTTTAAGTAAAAATTTTCCCAAAGTACGCCACTTAGGGAAAAACTAATTACATATTCGTGATCAGCGACCTCGATTTAATTAGACACGAGCTCCGTATCGATATACCATGAAAAAAATATTTTTGGGTCGGCACTTAGAAATATTTTTGACCCGGAATCGAAGGAAAATTCTTCTTTCCCGTCCGAAATCTATGATTTTCACATCTCGATATCCAAATTTTCCCCGATGATTGGTCGGTGGACGACGTTTAGATTTATGTATCTATTTTTTCTGTATCTCTATCCGTTCGAAAATATTAGGTAATGAGCGAATCCGTCAAACGCCAAAAAGTTTTCTCTAGTATCCAACACATACAAAAATCTACAATTTTCCGATTAGGTCGACGCGGCTTTGGTTATTCACTAAATCGGGTACGCAGATCACGAATCTGTAATTAGATTTTCCGTATCTCGATTAGTTTCGGAGCAATGACTAAGAAAGTCGCAATTTCTGGCTCTACCTCCGGAAAATGGACTAATCAGTCGGATTTTTCGCCATATTACCAATATTAATCGAGATACGGAAAAACTAATTACAGATTCGGAATCTACGCCCTCGATTTAGAGAATAGCCAAAGCCGTGGCGATCTAATCGGATATATGGGTTAGAATCTAGACAAAGGACTCACAGCTCTGGCAATGTGTTAGTTGTTGTATGCATTTTATCAATATTTCACAGGAAATAGGTCATAAATAGTTCTACAAGGGTTGAAGTATTACAAGATATTTTACTTGCAATTATCTTTCCGTGGAAAATATTAATTTCAAGGGTGAGACCACCCATGCAAAAATAAACCAGTTAACCCAAAACATTTAAGTTTTACAAGCGAGCTGCTTTGTTTAGAAATACAAATGAGCGCTTCCCAACATGTGAAGTCATGGGACGCAACAGTGGTGATATCTCGAAAACCAGCGGACTTTTACTGAGGTCATGTTGATGCTATCTGATAGACCTAATGCCAATCTATCTCCAGTGTCACTTTCGCGTGGTATTTTTGGGACACCCTGTATTAAATTACGTTTTCAGCGCAAACAAAGGTTTCAGAATGTCAGGTATTTTAGTTGAAACGATTATCCCTAACTCTTGTGGAGCAGTTTATAAAAGAAAATTTCACCCACTGAAGGGACATTTAAGTAAAAGGCTACTTTAAGAAGATATTACTTCTGAGACAGAAAGAAAGGCAGGAAGACTTTATATGTATGTGAGGTCAGTAAAAAGGTCATTTGCTTGGAATATTATCGTTTAACACGTTCCAATTGCTCCGATTTGAAGAACGCATGAATTTAGCATTAATGAATCTTCAATGCTGAATTTTTGTATGTTTAAGAGATAGTTCTTCAGTTTTTATTACATTTTTAAGAGTTTTATGACATATTTCTTAAGTTCCTTCTTCTGCATTTCACATAATTGAATGGCGTTTTAAAAACTTTAGTAGTGAATTTTCCGTCGCCAAACCCAACTGAGCTTCTAATCCTCCATCTCCTCCCACGTTCCAAGAACAATTCGACGACCCGAATCTTCCACGTGGAGGGTGGGGGCAGGAGGGGTAGGTCCTCATTGAATTCGCAGATGTATTTAGAGTCGTCGCGGCGGGAGGCAGATGTCCAGGGGGTAGCTCGAGGAGGAGAATAGCTCCTCGAATTGAGAGCTGCTCCGGGTAATGTCCTCATTCGGGCACGTCGGGTCGATATCTGTGCGGAACCCGCCCGCTCAACTGCCGCCCTCCTCATGTGCTACTGTTCTCGCCGGAATATAACTTTTATTTGTCTCCCGTCTCCCTCCAGGGGCGTATCGGGACTTTTACTCCAGGATACCTCCAATGGAGGTTGAATTTCGATGTGTCCGAAGAAGAATTAGACAAAATGTAATAATTAAGGAAATATGCCTCTCCCACTCCCTAAAAACTTTTTTTAAGAAAAAAATTGGTTCAAGCCCTGTAGACAGGAGCTTTTTGGCGCTCTTGTGCAAACAGACAAATTATATCTCCGAAAGTATTGGTTTCTAAGAGTTGGGAATTATATCAATGGATCCCTATGATAGAAATGCATCATGAGAGAAATTAAATTTAAAAAAAGTGTCGTTCAAAAAAAATGCTTCAAAAATTATCTTATAAAAAAAAGAGCAATCCACAATGCTTTAATGCCTTAATACATACTTCAAAAATTGTCATTAAATTTAGTTATCAGGATTAAATGATCAATCTGCAATGATTCAACCTCGTGGAATGGGTTGTTGCAACTTACACTCGGTGCATAGTTTTCACAACTCGAAATACCTAAGGAAAGTATCATCGAAATGTCTAGAGCAAGGCTGGAGACAATCATAGCAGATTGTCCATTTATTCCTGATATTTGAGTAGGTAGTGGATAACGAACAAATTATTTTAATAGTTCAAAATATGTTTATAAAATACTATCCTCTTTTCATTATTTAAACTTTAATAGTTCATAACACTAACACATTATTTTCTGTATTATGAACCTTAACTCAAAAAAAAATGATTGATACACAAATGTAGATCCATATTTCAGTATTTTTTTGCTAGCAACATTATGAAAATACTGAAGGTATACAGGAACATGTCCCACTACTTAAGGAAGTAAAAGGTAATATTAACCTCAGTGGTCAACGAACAGTAATTTCTTTTGATGATTCCATTATGTTCTTGTTTACTATTGCCTCCATAAACTAAATAAAATAGTCTTGTGTATATTCACAAATTCAAGAATCGAATACTTGTTTTCCAAGAGAAAATAACAACTCCGAATTGACAATCTCTAATAGCTAGAAAAGATGACATTTATGAATAGTGATCACAGACAGATTCTGTGTTCACATTCTGTGAATACATAGAACTTACGATGTATTATTGAAACTTTGAAACATCATATCTCCGAAAGTATTAGCTTGTTAGAGTTGAAAATGATAACAATGGGTTCTTATAATGAAACTGCATCTTAAAAAAATTCAGGAGTTGTAATGTAAAAAAAAAATTTTTTTCTTAACTCCAAAACTATTAGACCGGTTTTGCCCAATAACAAACTTAACCGAGTTATTTATCCCTCAAACCTACTTTGAAAATTTCAACTGTCTAGCTCATTCCATTCGAGAGTTATCGTGTTAACGGCCAGACGGACGGACGGCCGGCCGGACAGAATCGATTTCGACCACGGATTCTTGATCAGTGAGTCAAACCAAATCGTTCAAGACCATTTTCAGCCAAATATTCGAAAATTACAGGCATTTGGGCAAATTGATAAGCACTCAATTCCGAGGAACTAGAGCGCCAAAAACGTCATTTGCTTGAAATCGATTACGACCATCACATTTTCAGTTTTGGTTCCAGGATTTTGTAATTATAATCGGTTTATACAATATTGACGGTTATTCCTGTAACTATCTAAACAATCGTTGAAAATAATCAGTCGAAATATTATCGTTCCAAAACAAAACACAGGAATTATCTATATCGACACAAGGAACAGGAATAAAAATTGGTTCAAGCCCTGTGGATAGGAGCTTTTTTTCGCTCTTGTTCAAACAGACAAATTATATCTCCGAAAGTATTATTTTCTCAGAGTTGGGAATAATATCAATGGATTCTTATGATAGAACTGCATCATGAGGGGAATTAACTTTAAAAAAATCGCCGTTTGAAAAGCATGTTTCAAAAATTATCATTTAAACAAGAGTGCCAAAAAAAAGAGCAATCTACAGTGCTTCAAAAATTGTCATTAAATTATTTTATCAAGATTAAATGAGCAATCTTCATTGATTCAACCTCGTGGAATGGGTTGTTGCAACTCGGTGCATAGTTTTCACAACTCGAAATACCCAAGGAAAGTACCATCGAAATGTCTAGAGCAGGGCTGGAGACAATCGTAGCAGATTGTCCATTTATTCCTGATATTTGAGTAGGTAGAGAATTACGAACAAATTATTTTAATAGTTCAAAATATATTAACTAACAACATTATGAAAATACTGTATATACTATATAGGAACAAGTCTTACTACTTAAGGTAAAAAATGTAATATTAACCTCAGTGGTCAAAGGACAGTAATTTATTTTGATGATTCCATTATGTTCTTCTTTCCTATTGGTTTCATAAACTACATCATTAAAATGATCCAATTCTAAATCTTGTGAAACATCATCCCGAATTTATACGTAAATTATTCAATATGCAATCAGTCAATATTATTTTCGGTTTCAAAACAGTCTTGTATGTATTCACAAATTCAAGAGTCGGATACTTGTTTTCAAACTACGAATTGACATGACTCTAATAGCTAGATAAGATGACATTTATGAATACATAGAACTAAGATGTATTATTGAAATTTTGAAAATTCATATCTGCGAAAGTATTAGCTTGTTAGAGTTTAAAATTATATCAATAATTGCAATAAGTTGCAATGTAGAAAAAAATGTTTTAATGAACTGGACCGAAATATTTATCCCTCGAACCCACTTTGAAAATTTCAATTGCCTAGCTCATTCCGTTCGAGAGTTATCGTGTTAACGGCAGGACAGAATCGATTTTGACCATGGATTCTTGATCAGTGAGTCGAACCAAATTGTTTAAGACCATTTTCAGCCAAAAATTCTAAAATTACAGACATTTGGGCAAATCGATAAGCACTCTGTTCCGAGGAACAAGGGCGCCAAAAATATCTCATTCTTTCGGCAACGTTTTGGTCACTAGAATTAAAATTAAAATCAACAAACAGATAGATATTTCAAAAATATACTCAAATAATTACAAATATCAAAACATCGAGTAATACGACAGATAATAAATAAATATGAAAAACAGAATAATAAATGCATATAGTTGTAAGAAGCTTTAGAAAATTAAACAAATAAATACAAACATCAGATAACTCACCACATCAGAACAATTCAACTGCTTTGATTCATGTTCCTTGTACCGATATAGATATTTCCTGTGTTGAAAATAATATTAGGCTGCAATTAACATGATATTTTTATTCATAAACATGTCCCTGGACTATATTTTATACTTGATATGAGTTCGATTGAAGGTTCTTCTGCTACAGACATTTCTACCATTATACAACTAAAGACATTATTATTAATCATATATATATCTCAAGTTATTTGAAGTTATATAGAGTGTACATGACTGTATTTTGTCATAAGAAGATCTGAACAATGTTGCGAAGTGGTGTATCGATAATGAAATGCATTTCAACATCGGGAAAGGTAATGTGATGAGATATTTCAGAATTAACTATCCGATTCATAACGATTATTTATTATTTAACGTCAAATTAAGCTCAAGTGTACTTGTTGAGGATTTGTGAATTCACATTGACAATAAGCTAGATTTCATCCAGCATATCTTTATTAGAACACAGAAAGCTTTGAAGATGTTAGGGTTCATTAAGAGAAAATCGAGGAGAAAACTTAAAGATTTCAACAATATTTCAGTCCTAAAATCAGTTTATTTCACAAATGTCCGGAGCATCATGGAATATTCATCTGTGGTTTGGTCACCCTATCATGATATTCATAGAAATAATATTGAACGTATACAGCGTAAATTCTTGAAGTGGGTTGCTTACAAAATGGGCATCTGCAAAGACATAATAGATTATGATTCTTTATATAGTTCCCTATCAATGAAAACATTAGCCATCAGAAGAAAGAATTTCAATTTAATGTTCATATACAAATTACTCAATAACTACGGTATGAACAATCCTATTGAGAGAGCAAAAAAATAGGCAAATTCAATAGAGGTTGATTTGTTTCAGATCTCTATTTTCAGCCTACAGAGATATTTTGAGGCAATTTGAATCATCTTATTGCTAATTGGGTCTGATATCTGTTATTTTAATTTTTTTCTCAATTTAAAATAATTCTTTTATTTTTTGCTTTTTGTGGATCGGAAATTATACTAAATAAATAAATAAATAAATAAATAAATTATTATTAAGGAGTGACTATAGCCGAATTCCTCTTCTATTAATCCTTCCAATCAAGTTGTTTCTGATCGTCATCGAAATCATCAGCTGTATCAATCATCTAATTCTTCGAAGTATACACCACTCGTCCATCCAGGTGAGATAAAGGAAATTAATTTCCTTAATAATTGTGTCATCTATTTATTTCATTTGAATTATTATAATGAAACGTGGTGTTCTTAATGGTTTGACACTTTTCGTAATAGTAATTTACGTAACAAGTCCGGAAAATAGGGTTTTTTTGGACGAATAGACAAAATTCTAGGACGAGCGTAAGCGAGTCCTAGAAGTCTATGAGTCCAAAAAAACTTTTTTCGGGCGTGTTGCGTACAATAGTTTTTCGGCAACCGTGTAGAATAACAAGTCAATGAGACGACACATTTCTTTTTTATATATTTTGATTCTTATTCAAATTAAACAAAACAGAAAATATCACATGTTAACAGAAACATTCTAATTCTTATTTATATTAATATTTATATTAAAATTCGAGCAATTACTAATATTGAAGGGATATACCTACCAAGATTTTCATATTTGCAATGACCAAAACGACGTGATTCTTCCGGCCTAGTCCGGGAAGTACGTACTTCCCGGACTAGGCCGGGAAATGCTTCTTTCTCAAAGAAAAAGCGTCCAGGAAGTGGGCACTTCCCGGACGGTTACGCAACCTTTTTCGGGCGTGTTGCGTACAATATTTTTTCGGCAACCGTGTAGAATAACAAATTAATGAGACGACACATTTCTTTTTTATATATTTTGATTCTTATTCAAATTAAACAGAACAGAAAATATCACATGTTGACAACTAATTTTATATGAACTGTCAGCCGTTTTCTCAGTGCTATGGTAACTTCATTTATCAAAAATATACCTACCAAGATTTTCATATTTGCAATGACCAAAACGACGTGATTCTTCCGGCCTAGTCCGGGAAGTACGTACTTCCCGGACTAGGCCGGGAAATGCTTCTTTCTCAAAGAAAAAGCGTCCGGGAAGTGGGCACTTCCCGGACGGTTCCGAAAAAATAATATTTTGATTGTTCGCTTTCATGTATGGACTGGACGAATGGTGATCACATTGATCTCTTAGCTTCTTCTATTTTCTGTTTTTCTTCTCGGTAACCATTTCAGTCGATTGTTTATTATTCAATTTTCATATGTACTTTTTGTTTGTTGGGTTTATAGGTCAATTCTCAACCTTTATTTATAGTTGAATAAATAAATAAAAATAATTTGAATGTGAAATTGATTAGTGATTAATTAGTTATGGTTATTTTTAATCTACTCCATATCTCGTGTAACTGCATTTGAACTGCAAACGGAGGAGGAGTGCTACTGCTAGAATAAGCCTGGCGAAGCCGTTTCCACGGAACGGGAAAGCCAGTATTTGTTCACAATCGGACAAATTGGAATGTATTCCAGGCAGAGCACCCACCCACGCAAACAGGCCCGGGCAATGACAATAACAGAAATTCGTGGGATTCGCGGATTCGTCCGACCAATCGGAACAGTCGGCAAAGCCCGAGTTTCTCGGAATGTGGATCTTATTGCCAACGGGAGCAGGATTGGACGCTGCCGTCGCGATGCCTCCCTCCATTGGACGCCTCGCTCTCTTTTTTCTACGATTGTGTGATTCTACAATTGTTATTTCTGCGCAGAAATGCACACAAATGCGGAGAACTCCCGAATACTGGCATTGCTTGCGATCGATTTTTACTTCCTCTTTCTCTTTGTCTGGATTTCCCACAGTTCCATTCCAGGACTGGATCGAGACCCGTGAAATCTTGGCGTGGTCTCAAGGACCTCGACCGACAGTTCTTTCGTCTATGACGCTCACTGGTTATCATAGGTCAGGTGATAATGGTGAGTAATACATCATAAACAATACGAACGAATCTTATTTTTGACGCTCTTATTCCTTCGAACGGAGTGTTTATCAATTTGCCCAAATGTCTGTAATTTTCTTAATTTTGGTTGAAAATGGTCTCAAACGTTTTGGTTCGACTCACTGATCAAGAATCCGTGGTCAAAATCGATTATGGCCTGCCGTCCGTTAACACGATAACTTTCGAATGGAATGAGCTAGACTGTTGAAATTTTCAGAGTAGGTTTGGTAGATAAATATCCCAGTTAAGTCATTGGGTGGTTTCAGGGTGACGAAAAAAAAAATTATTCTGCATTACAAATTCCAAATTTAGTTCATTTTAAGATGCAGTTCTATCACAAGAATCCATTGATATCATTCTCAACTCTAACAAACTTATACTTTCGGAGATATTTTCCTTCAAAATTTCAATAATTAATGGTAATATCATGTTTTCATAGAATGCTCTAATTATGATTTCCTGATGTATATAAATCCAACATATGAAGTGAGTCATAGACCTACGTTTCGAATTTAATTTTTTATCGTGCAGTTCTATCATAAAAATCATTCCCAACTCTTACAGTGGGATTCTCACAGCTTTGACAGGTCTTAATTGCCAAATCATTGTCGTTCTATGTCAATTTCCAGTTCATTTTTGATGCAACCACCGAATTAAATCCACGCTAATCGAAGCTTCGTGAAATCCACCATGAGAAACCAATACTTTCGGAGATATAAGATTTGTCAAAGTTACTCGCTAGTAGTTTGACAAGAGCGCCAAAGCCACTATCCAAAAAGCTTTCCCACTTTTTGACGATCTTGTTCCTCGGAATAGGGTGCTTATCAATTTGCCCAAATGTCTGTAATTTTTTAATTTTTGGATGAAAAGGGTCTTAAACGATTTGGTTCGACTCACTGATCAAGAATCCGTGGTCAAAATCGATTATGTCCGGCCGGTCCAGTCGTTAACTCGAACGGAATGAGCTCCGCAGTTGAAGTTTTTAGAGTAGGTTTGGAAGATAAATATCTCGGTTAAGTTATTGGGCAAAATCAGCCTGATAGGTTCGTAGTAACGAAAAAATATTTTTTTTTTTACATTACGAATTTCAAATTCAATAATTTTATTTTGAGATGCAGTTTCATCATGAGAATCCATTGATATCATTTTAACTCTAATAAGCTAACACTTTCGGAGATATGATTGAATTATTTTCATTAAAAGTCTGACGAAGGAGTCTGATATAGACTCCAAAACGTTACGATATAGTTGTTTCTTCGTTGATGTTGTTCCGTTGTTGTTTGTTAGGCAACATTGTTCAATTGATTGCTTCTGACAAATATCTTGTGTTTCTTAGGCAGAAGCAAATCACAAAATAATTAATTTTTATTTTATAGATATTTTTCAGAGTTTGGGAGAGAAAACCCAGAAAAAAACCTTTCAATAATGAATATTATAATTCACGATCACCTAAAGGAGGACTGTTCAGTAGAAGATGTCGTAGCTGCAGTGAGAGCTGCACTTCTGTGCCCACCAGGAAGAACAACAACAAAGGAGGACAAACATAGGTCAATATAAGATAAGAACCGTAAGGCAGCAAGCATATTGGTTACAATGTATCATAGATGTTATGACAGGACAACTGAAGCCGAGCAAAGGAATAGAGGTCATGATGGGTGAGCTGCGTGCGTTGCATTGTACGATGCCTGCCCACCATAAATCTATTGAAGCAGAAAGCTGTCGATAAAATAATATCACTTGTGGCGGCAAGGAAGAAGCTAATCAAGAGGCAGAAGTGGATAGAAGATAACAACACCTTCACCACAGAACCTTCAAAGTTATTTCGACCCAAACAAGTAGAGGCAAAAAAAACCCACCATCACTGGATGAAGTAGAACATTTCTGGAAAAAATTGTACGAGTGACCAGCGGAAACCACAACCAGGGATACTCCAGCACTTCACAGATTCCAGCTATTAAGTGATCAAAATCTGCAACAGACCGAAGAGCTGACTGACATAACAACCGAAGAGATTAGACATGCCTTGCAGGATTTCAAGGTGCCTGGACTGGATGGCATTCAGAACTACTGGTGGAAGAACTTTCCAGCTACCCACTATCACGTATCTAAATTAATACAACGTGAGCCAAATCCTTCATGGTTGGTAGAGGGCAGAGCTGTGCTGATACCGAAATCAGGTGATCTAGGAAAGCCAAACAACTACCACCCAATCATTTACCTCAACACGCTGTATAAAATTCTCTCAAGTGTTCTTCAACATTGGATTCTGGAGTCAATTGGACCAGTGTGGAATCAAATCCACGAACAAGGAGGAGCAAGGAAAGAAGTACAGGGGTGCAAGGACAACCTTCTTATAGACAAGAGCATTTGTCAAGATGCGAGACACAACAAGCGCGACCTACGTATATCATGGTTGGATTACGCGAACGCACTTGACACATCGGCACACAGTTTAATAATACGGCTGCTAGAGATGCTCAAAGTCCACCCTAACATCGTCCATCGGATGGAAAACATCATGGCGTTATGGGGGACTAAGTTTGCCGTTCGATCCGAAGGTCGGAACACTTATATCGGATGGGTGAGATACAGATACATGAATCGTAATCTGCATCGCAACTGCTCGATTCAAAGAATATACCTTCCACGAACGCATGGAGGCAGAGATTTGCAAAGTTTGGAATACCAACACCATCAACAAACATGGGAAATGGCAATAAGGATATTGCGAAATGCGAAGTGAAGACCCACTACTGAAAATGGTGGCTCATCATGAAATTAGGAACCAACGAGCTTTCCTATTTAGGCCTGGTCAGAGAGCTTTGGAGAAGCTCAGTACAACTGGAATATCCATCGATCATGAGCTAGCAGTAATACCTATCACGCCAACAGACTAAAGAAGAGTTGCCAGAGAGATGAGACAGGCACAACTGAACACACTACTCGAAGATCACATGAGTAAACACCTGCACTCCATATATTTCAGGAGTTTGAAAGATCAGGGCATTTCGAAAGAATTATCTTTCGCCTTTTCGAAGTCCGCTAAGCTCAAGTCGGAAACGGAGGGATTTGCTATGGCTCGTCAAGATGGGGTTATATATACAAGATGGGATAAAAAGAACATGATGAAAATGGATACCCCCACACCGTGCGGAGCATGCCATAGCCAGCAGGTAACTGTTATGCACATTCTGTCTGTTGTTGGAGTCCATGCTCCATCAGGATATGTGGAAAGACACAACGCAGCACTCCGAATTGTCTACTTCCATCTAAGAGAGGTTTATGGTATAGACAACGAACCAGTGCTACCATACGTGCCTCTGGAGATTGAAGCAGTTGTTTAAAATGACAGACCTCACATCTACTGGAACTATGTGATTTCGACTACACGGCAGATCCACGCCATAGAGCCAGATATACTCCTGCTGGACAATGAACTAAAAGAATTGTATGTCGTCGAATGTTCCTCCCCCGCAGAAAATAATGTGGTGATGAAAGAAGAACAGAAGAGGGAAAATACAAGGATTTAATGTTCGGACTGGGGATCCTGTATCCAATGCATAAGGTTAGGATGGTCGTACTAATCATAGGATGCCTTGGTGGAATGAGAGCAAACTACGTTACCGAATTGAAGATTATTCTGGCCTGCAAATATCTGGCCGAGGATTTAGCTCACAGAATGCAGAAGGCAGTGTTGCCCGGATCACTTCGAGTCATCAGGTCCCACCAACTGTGAAGGCCGAATGCAGCTGGTCTCCTTTGTTAAGGGACGCTGTAAGGGCAGGACGAAGAACTACTCCAAGGAACGTTCGAGAGGTTTTTTAGTGAGTAACCAATCAACATATGGAGTCTCACACTCCTGAGAGAAGCGGATCCTCTCAGGGTGGGCCTTAAAAACGTTTCTCCTCTCGAGTATGGTTTTTAGTGGAGAATATGTTTTCGACATTTTCATACTACGACAAAAAAATGGTGGAAGATTTACCAGCTCCTAGACCTTCTATGTCGAATCTCGTTCAGCGCACGAGTGAGAATCGTAATTTTTCAAAAACTATTTACGAAAAATTAATTCGGTTAACCGGTAACGAAACTCGAAACAAACTGTTGATAATGCCTGCTATTTTCTGATGAAAAGAGCCCTTTCTGTTCGGCTGGATACAATAACCTGAAGCAAATTCATGGCGCTTCAGGTAAACTGAAATTTCCAAAGAACATACTCATTTGGCTCAAAAATTTAAGTTGTTCGGAAAACAAAATATTCTGTATACTTTGGATAGTGCACATCGCGAATTTATAAAGACTTTTATCGCGAAGGTTAGGGAAAATCGTGTAATGATGAACGAAATCTGATCATCAGATGTTAGAGACATTCCATGTAGGAATTCGAAATGAAATAATTTGTCCAGTTTGGAAGTTCAAAATTATAAATTTCTTTTTAGGCTCCTAGTCTGTTCGCAATGAAATTTTGCACACCCCAAGAGGACATCATTGGTCACCGAAGTGCCAAAACTGAACTCAATCCGATATTAGGTTTCCGGATTTCAAGCAGAATATTCCGCTAATAGTTAAAATTTTTTTAAATTTTTTCTACTCATGCTATCCCCACGAAATTTTACACAAGTGTTTTCGTTTTTACTTCGCATCTAACTACCGAGCTTCAATTCAATCGGATCTGTATTTTTGGAGTTATAGTGAAACCAAAATTTCAATTTCATTTTCAAATATTTTACTTTGTTTTCCTAGTCATCAGCCATCCGATCAATACGAGACTTCGCAGGCATATATAGGTCATGATTATACAATTTGTTGCTGAATTTTAGATAGATCGAGTGATCGGTTTCGGATATATTCTTGAAAAACGTTTTTACTAAAAATGGCCGTAACTCCAAAACTGCTTGATGGATTTCGCCCATTAACGAACTTGTCCGAGATATTTATGCTCGAAATATGCCCTGTAAATTTCAACGCTCTAACGCGCTCCCTTCGAGAGTTATCGTGCTAACGGCCGGACCGGCTGGACGACCAGACGGACATAATTGAATTTGACCTCGAATTCTTCATCAGGGAGTCAAACCCAATCGTTTGAGACCATTTAGAAAAAAAATTCGAAAAATACAAACATTGTGACAAAATGATAGCACGCTGTTCCTTGCGGAACTCGCGCGCAAAAATGATAATGTTTTTCCGAATAAGTGACACATAGGTATTGGTCACATTCCACCGATTAAAGTGTTTCATCGGCACGAACTTATGCTGCAGAATATCCCGAGAGAAGAAATTCAAAATAATCGAGTTTTCGTAGGTTTTTGAAGAAGTTTATAGTGACAAGAGATGTCAAGTGCATCGATTATTGATCAAAATATTGTTGTGTAGAGTACAATAAATCAAGATGAATTTTGGATAAAATGAAATGGTTGATATGATTTTCATGTTGGGGCAGTGCCACAGAAACTGTTTATTAGCAAGTAGATCTTATGCTGCCGAAAATCCCGAAAGAAGACATGCAAAAGAATCGAGTTTTCGGAGACTTTTGAACAGATTTGATGAGTACAAAAAAATTGGTTCAAGTCCTGTCGACAGGAGCTTTGGCGCTCTTGTTCAAACTTTGACAAATCATATCTCCGAAATGATTGGTCTCTGGGAAAGATATAAATGAATTCTTACGATAGAACTGCATCATGAAAGAAATTAAATTCAACGAACCAAAAATAATTTGGACATTTATCTCTCATAGGAAAATAAGATATATAAGACATATAACAGGGGTGGCCAACCGGTCGATCCTAGAGCCGCGATCGACCAGTCGATCGCGGCTCTAGGTCCCGTTGATCGTGGAGAGGCATACAGCATCGAGTTGTATTAAAAATTTCTTATTATTATAAATCTGATTAGGTTATTGGTAGATCGCGAAGAGTTTTGTCAGTAAATAGTAGATCTTGGGTCTCATCAAGTTGGCCACCCCTGACATATAAGAATACAGATCATATAATAATTCATAGATAAAATAATTAAGAACAGCATTCTGTGAAAACATAGAAGTACGATTCATTATTAAAATTTTGAAGAATCATATCTCCAAAAGTATTTGCTCATTAGAGTTGAAAATGATATCAATGGATTTTTATGGTGAAAGTGCATCTTAAAAAAATTGAATTTGTAATGAAAAAAAAAAATTTGTTTTCGTTACTCCGAAACCATCAGGCCGATTTTGCCGAATAACGAACCCAACCAAGATATTTATTTCCCAAACCTACTCTGAAACTTTCAACTGCTTAGCTCATTCTGTTCGAGAGTTATTGTAGGAACAAAATTTAAAATGTTTGACAATTCACGACAACCCGATCAGTACAAAACTTTGTATGCATATAAAGGTCATTATTCTACAGTTTGATGCAAAATTTCAGATAGATCGAGTGATCGGTTTCGGAAATATTCATTAAAAATGTTTTTAATAAAATTGGCCATAACTCAGAAACCGCTTTATGGATTTCGCCCATTAACGAACTTGTCCGTGATATTTACGCTCCAAACTCACTTTGCAAATTTCAATCCTCTAACTCCTTTCGTTCGAGAATTATCGTGCCTACGGCCGGCCGGCCGGACAGAATCGATTTCGACCTCGGATTCTTGCTCAGTGAGTCGAACCAAATCGTTTGAGACCATTTTCAGCCAAAAATTCGAAAATTACAGACATTTGGGCAAATTGATAAGCACTCTGTTCCGAGGAACTAGAGCGCCAAAAATCCAAGAATAATCAGGGAAATCGGCAATCAACACAGGTGGTCATTGAATGTCTGGGGAACAGTAATCATGTGATAGGCCCTCATTTTTTCGAAGCAAATCTAGATGGTGCTACATACATGACATTCATTCAGAACGTTCTTCCTGGATTGTTAGCAGTGCCACCTACGCAAATAAGAAATGAAATGTGATTTCAGCATGATGCTGAATTATTCTCCCCCTGTGAGGGATTTACTGGATCAACAGTTTCCAAGTAGATAGATTGGTAGAGGTAGACCGACAAGATGGCCTGCTAGATCACCGGATCTCACCAAACTTTTTTTTGTGGGGATTCATAAAGGTAGTCGTATACGATTAAGTTCCAACAACAGCTCCCAATATGCGAGAGAGGATTGTGATTGCTTTCCGAAGCATTACTCCAGCCATGCTGATGAGGGTTAGTGGGTCATTCAAAGATCGGATCGCTTTGAGTTCCAGAGAAGGTAGTCGACACTTTGGACATTTCCTGGATCATTAGAAAAAAAGAACAGCCTTGAAAGTTATCTCAAGAATCTACAATCAGAGAATACCGAAAAACATCAGTACAAAATCAATTGCGAAGTCAACCATGATTCGGTAATGCTATACCGAATAATACCTGCATAGTTTCACTTTGTCTTTTTTAACGTCCGTTGATTTTTATGTCCACTATTTGAATAAAATTTTTAACTGTGGTGTACTTTTTCGTGTCTGCTGGACACAGGAATGAAAATAGTCCTAAGGTTACTTCTGAGAAAATGTAAGGTATTCAATAGACTACATCACCAAAAAAATACAGGGTGTTACATTTGAAAAAATCGAGGAATAACAATTTGAAATTCTTAATTTTTGGACATTAATAACGCACACCCTGTATACGACAGGTTGATCATTTAGGAACGATGACTAGGCAAATTCTTCAGTTAAAAAAATTCTGATCAAATTCATTTTACTATCGCTTTTGGAAATTGGTAGAGGACTTTCAACGAGCTACTGTTTCCTAAACTTTTTGCAGTTTTCTCTGAATAAGATCTGTACTGTCAGAAAAATATTTCTAATCATTTGCGTCATGATAGACGTATTGAAGACCATTCAAAATATGCGAAAATATAAGGGATGGTCCGTTTAAAAAATCACTCATTTGCTGAATAATTTTATTTGGGAATACCCTGTATATTAGAAAATAATTTCCTGAGATGATGAATTGAAAGTACAAAGGGTATTCTTTGAAACAAAATTTCTAAGAGGTCTGGTTTGGCAGCTATGGAAGCGTAACGCACTATTGCAGGACCCATGCGATCACATCTTTCATCTGGCTAAGACAATCAACTCGTCTTTCTATGCTATTCGTAGAATTAAGGACTCAATTCGTCTCAAGTCAATGATAGATATACAGGGTGTCCCGGGAAGAATGCGACAAACGGATACCATGAATTAATGTCATCAGGTTGGACTCATATCAAGAGGTTTTAGTCGCCTAGTGCCTTCGTTTGGGATATACAGGCTGATGTTCATATAATGAGGGAAATTTCACAGTTCAATAACTCTTGAACTAATCTACCGAATGATTTCAAATTTTGTCACCCTTTACCATCGCCTTTCTTCAATATTTCTGAAATCGAATCAATCAGATCCGTACTGGGAAAATTTTAGACTTTTCCTATTTTGGTGAATATTCGATCACCCCTTACGTGGACATTATGATTTTTTTCGTTTCCGTAACCACAAAGAATTAAATCAAAATAAAATTTCTAAATCTCTACTTGGCACCGTCATACAGGGTGATCAATGAACATTCCTTTACGAGTAAAACTTCATAGTTCAATAATTCTTTAACTTATTGGTAGAATTATTTCGAATTTTGCAATTTTATCACCCTTTACGACTGCCTTACTTGAAATTTTCGTCAAATTGAGAAAACAAATAATTGTTATAAAATTTGTCACAGCCCATATGTCAAAAATTACAGGAATTGTTGATTCCATCGCTAGTGAATTGCGATTCATCGTATTTCTATGATCTGTGATCCACTGAAAAAAGTCAATTCCATTCTCACGTTATCGTGAGATAAATAATAAAATATTTTTTTAATTTTTTTTTAAATTTTTAGGTGATATGGTTCTCACAAAATTTCACATACGTCTTTATGTAGGTATTCTACAACTAGTGACCAAGTTTCAATTCGATTGGATCTGTATTGGTTGAAAACAAAATTTGTACTCCAAAACCGAAGGGCCGATTATGCCCATTATCGAACTTGTCAGTCGCATTTGGACGCGCCACCTATACCCTGAAATCAGAGTCAAGTTTTACCTCGAATTCTTCATCAGTGAGTCGAACCTAATCATTTGAGACCATTTTCGGTAAAAACTTCGAAATTTACAGACATTTGGACAAAATGATAGCACACTCTTCCCCAGAATATACGCGCAATAACTGTTATTCCTATAAGTCAAAATGCAATCTCCAGAAAACCCTTAATTTTTGGCACTCTTGTTCCTCGGAACAGAGTGCTTATCAATTTGTCCAAATATCTGTAATTTTCGAATTTTAGGCTGAAAATGGTCTCAAACGTTTTGGTACGACTCACTGATCAAGAATCAGTTGTCAAAATTGATTTTGTCCGGCCGTCCGTTAACACGATAACTCTTGAACAGAATGAGTTAGACAGTAGAAATTTTAGGAGTAGGTTTGGGGTTTGGGAGATAAATATATCGGTTAAGTTCGTTATCGGACAAAATCGGCCAGGTACTTTTGGAGTAACTTTTCCACATTACAAATTTCAAATTAAATTTTTTTTTAAGTGCAATTTCATCATAAGAATCCATTGATATTATTTTCAACTCTTCTAACAAATTAATACTTTCCGAGATTGGATTTTTCATCATTTCAATATTAAATCGTAACTTTATGATTTCACAGAATGCTGTAACGAAAATTAACGTATCTAGGAATTTCATCTGTGTTCATACATTTCATCATTGTCATCTCATCTACAGGTAAGAGTCATGTCAGACAAGGTATGATTGAATGCAAAATGACCAATGGAATAACCTTAGCTATCGTAGATAACTCTTGGATAAGCCATATGATGTGATGATGATGTTGATGGAAAAATATATTTTGGCGCGAGTCAAATTGGGTTCAGAATATCTCCAGTAAAAACCAAACTGGAATATTGGCTAAGTTCAATTGATATAATATAATTTTCATAGTAGATTTGAGGAATGAATATCTCAGGTAAGTTCGTTATTGGATAAAAGTGGACTGTTGTTTTGGATTAATAATTTTTGGCACTTTCGTTGAATTGAAATCATTTTGTGATTTTTGAATTTAATTTCTTTTATGATGGAGTTCTATCAAAAGAATCCATTGATATCATTCCCAACTCTGAGAAACCAATACTTTCGGAGATATGGTTTGACAAAGTTTGAACATGAGCGCCAAAGCTCCTGTGTACAGGGATTTCCCACTTTAATATTTCCTGACCGTATCAAATCCTCTTCGGACGCGATTGACATCCCTAAGTCGTTCTCACTAAAGAAATATATTTCGGTCATATCGGCATATTTCATTGGCGTTTATAAGTTATTATTATTCGCGAAGGTGCAAAGGGAAGGGGGTGCCATTAATGGTGCGGGAGGAAGTAATATAGCGCAGGAGGTAGAAGGAGAAGGGGGCACAGGCTACGACATGAACCAGACTCAAAGTGGAATATCAATAATGTGACCGTGCGATTTCCAAGTCCCAACATGGCCGCCCTCCCCCCACTTCCTCCATCTCAGGCGACTCTCTCCTCAAGCTTATTCTCTTATTCTCTGGAAATCGCGTAAGATTCCCAGGATCTGGAAGGATTTCCAGCGCCTGGAACGAGGCGACCCGTCGACCCGCAGGATTAATACGTTTTCAGGACCGTTTTATTTGTAGGACGAGTCGATAACACGCTGCGGTTTCATATTTAATGCCGGAGGTCGGAGGAACTCGGAATTCCGGGGGAATTCGTTAGGTGCGAAGAATTTAGATTATTGGAACGGCTGTCCTAGTGAACAGTTCTAAGGAAAACGCAGCAATTTTCACACAAAGATATAATAGGTTTTCCAATTAGAGGATGAAATAGAGTTTGTGTGTGAAAAATAATCAGAATTCAAATTTTCGCTTCCACTTAACATCATGTACAGTAAGTTAATGGGAACTAGGATGGTGGTAAGATTGAACAAATCTCAGCTAATCCAAATATATATGTTTGCTTCTTCAGGGCTACAAGATTGTCCGCCATATTCACAAAGCATTAAATCTCCTTTAAGTCCTAACTGAGGTCCTCCAGTTAAGGATAAGTTTGAATCGCAACCTCAGTTAACGTATGTAACGGTGCTGAAACAGGACTGTTTCACGTTAATTTCCATGTTAACTGAGGTTGCGATTAAAATTTCTCCTTAACAGAGGACCTCAGTTAGGACTTAACGGAGATTTCGCCGTATTCACAAAGCATTCAATCTCCGTTAAGTCCTAACTGAGGTCCTCAGTTAAGGATAAATTTTAATCGCAACCTCAGTTAACACATGAAAGGGTGCTGAAAAAGGCCTGTTTCACGTTATTTTTCACTTGAAGTGAGGTTCTGAGGACCTCAGTTAGGACTTAACGGAGATTGAATGCTTCGTGAATACGGCGGTGTATATTGTAAATTATCGTAGGAGGTAACGTTGCCCTGTGAACTTAAGGTATATTGTGCCCCCCCCCCCCCCCCCCCCCTTGATGGCTTCAAGGAGACTACGTCTTCGCTCCTGCAGATTTCTTACCCTAAGCATTCCTTGCGTTGGTTTGGGATGGCGAGACATTCCGCAATCAGGTGATCAGGAGTTTCATCCTCCTCCCAACAGAATCTGCACCCGTCAGTTTGTGCTAGCCCTAATCTATTTGGGCAGTTCCTGTGAGGAAACTAGTGAGGTGGTGCAGTGTATTTAGTTTCTTCTTTATCTGAAATTCACCTTTGTATGTATATCTACCAACCCTACAGTAGGGTTCCGGGCCAATAAAGGGAGTTTCTGCTCCTTTTTTGGCAAGTGTGTTGGCCTCATTTCCTTCAATTTCCGCGTGAACAGAAATCCAGACCAAGGAGACTCTGTTGTTCTTGCCTACTTCATTGAGTTTTCTTCAGCACTCCCAAATTAGATTGGACTCGATAACATGGGAGCTCAGAACTTTAATAGCAGCTTAACTGGCAGAGTGGATTGCTATATCACATCTCTAATAGTTTATTTCTAGGTTAATTTCCACGCATCTTTCTATTGCAAGTACATCTGCCTGAAAACGCTCGGCTAGGAGCCTAGCCTAGCGATAGTGAGCATTTGGTACCTGGCCCATATACTCCAGTGCCAGCTCCTGTAGTGGTGTTTGAACCGTCTGTGTACCATTTAATGGCATTTTTTTAAGAACTTGGGTGGTGAATTCCCGGTCCCAGTCTTTTTCCTACCGATTATCGTAGTGAAGTTCTTTTCGATGCTTACTTTCTTAATCATTTTGCCACTAGGAAGATCGGCTGATGAAATGTACCTGGTAAGAGAGGACCAGGCTTTCTGGTTTTTAATACTTTCATTACCTGTTCCTTTCCTAGATATTCGAAGAATGGCTTCATGGGCCATTTCGTCTATCATTAGATGAAGTGGTGTGAGATTTGTAATTATCTCAAGTGCCCTGGTAGGACAGGTTCCCATAGCTCCAGTGATATACACACAAGTAAGCCTTTGTACTTTGTCAAAGATTTTTCTCGTGCTATTCTGGCTTATGTTTTTGTACCAGACTACTCCACCATACGTGATTATGGATCTCACAATCATGACGTACATCCCTAGTAGTATCTTAGGTTTGCAGCCCCAAGTCTTACCGGCTAGATTCCTGCACGCCATTAAAGCTTTTATTGCTTTGCTAGCAGTGATTTCAACATGCCTATTCCACAGAAGTTTACTATCTAATGTTACCCTTAGATATTTAACTTCCATTCTATAATATCTCCATTCAAAAAGAGGGAAGTCATTTATCCGAGTAAATAGAAACACTTTGGTCTTGTTTGGGTTTATGCTCAGCCCCACTGCGAAGCAACACTTCTCGATAATTTTAAGGCACTCCTGTAGTAAGCTACACAAGGTGTCCTCGAATTTACCTCTGTCTATTAGTCATCGGCATAGCCGACGCACCTGAAGCATCTGCGTGTACCCCTGCCAGTATCCGGAATAATTTTTGGCAATCTAGTTTTTTTTAAATTACACTTTTTTTAATATAATTTATTTTATGATGCAGTTCTATCATCCATTGATATCATTCCCAACTGTGAGAAACCAATACTTTCAGAGATATGATTTGTCAAAGTTTGAACCAGAGCACCAAAGCTCCTGTCCACGGGGCTTTCCCACATTTTTTTTTAATGAACAATATGAATCAGATCTATACATCAACTTTTCATCTCTTAGTACAAATGAATGCTCAAGCAGATTTTCCTTCTACTTTCATACCCCACATTTATAAATTCAGAGTTTCATAAAATTGGCGACAATAATATTATTATTAATATTATAACTCTCAATTCCGGTTTATCTTTCGAAAGTCGATGGTGTTGAGCACCTCTATTCGAAATGGAAAATAATAATAGGATTCTGGTATCGAAAGGGAACTTTGTCGTCGATGGAACGTAACCGTTGGAACAACATCAATCTCTTTCGTCCGTATTTGGCTTTTTTTACGAGACGTGACATAAATACCGACAATAAATCAATGCGGAAGAGCTGTCACTGTTCTGAGGCCACGTTCCATTCGATATTGATGCTTTCATTTTCAGATATCCGCCATTCGCCTTATATTGCTGTAGACATCAGCGAAAATCATAACGATGTTGATCATTTTCAGTTGCTGGAAAAATATTATCTGGAAATTTTTACATCTCCATAGTTTCTTTTATTTAATGGAATGATAAGAGGCTCTATATATAGGTTCAGAGATTCTCAGTAATTCCGCACCAAGGGGGACTTTTCTTTTATATTAATATTTCCGAATGCTTAGGTGTTCATGTTTTTTGCGCGTGTGTTCTGGGGAACATCGCGTTATAAATTTGCCCAAATGTCTGTACCTTTCGAATTTTTTGACGAAAATGGTCTGAAACGATTTAGTTCGACTCCCCAATAAAGAATTCGAGGTCAAATTTGATTCTGTCCGTCCGGCCGTTGCCACGATAACTTGAGTACGAAAAGAGCTAGCGACTTGAAATTTTCAGGGTAGGTGGCGCATCCCAATAGGACGGACAAGTTCGTTAATGGGCATAATCCGGCCCAGTGGTTTCCGAGTAATAATTTTGTTTTCAACCAATATGAATCCGATCGAATTGAAACTTGGTGAGTAGTTGTAGAATATGAACCTAAGCACTTTTGTGAAATTTTGTGCGAATCGTATGGCTAGAAAATTTAAAAAAAATTATTAAAAAATATTTTTGCTGTTACGATAACTTGAGAACGGAATGAGATAGCGGCTACAAGTTTTCAGGTTAGGATGTGCACCAGAACGCGACATTTCAGTTTGTTTCTGAGCATAATCGGTCAAACGGTTTTAGAGTTATAGCCATCTGAAATTTGGTTGTTTTTTGTTCCTCATTAACTCGAAAAATACTAAACCGATTGAATTCAAACATGGTAATTAGTTGTAGAATGCCAAAGCAAAAATTCTTGCAAAATTTCGTGAGGATAGTATTTGTAAAAAAATTTTAAAAAATCATTGAAAATGGAAAAAAAAAATTCTATATATCAGTAACTATTCGTTTGAAATTGCTGAAATTTTGCAAAAGCCTTGATAACCTAACTCTACTGCCAAGTTTCAAGTTTTAACACGATCGGTTGAATATTGTTGGAGATTCGAGCATTCTTGTGTGAGTTCAGTAGATGGGTGACCGTTGCGTCGATAACTTTCGAACGAAAGGGACGATAGGGACTTGCAATTTTCAGGGTAGGTTGCGTATCCGAAAGGGAGAGTTGCGTTTGTTTTTGGGCATAATCGGTTTAACGGTTTCCGAGTTATACCCACCTGGAATATAATTTCCTTGATAACTCAAAAAATAAATTTTCCATCGAATTGAAGCTTGGTAACTAGTAGTAGAAAATCATCATAAAGACGTGTTTAAAATTTTGTTAGAACCGTACCCCTAGAAAATTTGAAAAAAATGACGAAAAAAAAATTTTTAAGAACCGCACCCTTAAAAAATTTCAAAAAAATCACGGAAAAAAATGGTTCAAGCACTGACGTGAAGTCAGAAGCTTTTGCGCGTATGTTCTATTGTCCATTCTTCTGTATTGGACTCCCTTAATCGAATTTACCATGGTAAATTATGGTGTCCATTCTCCTGTATTGGACACTTAATTCGAATTTACCATGGTAAATTCGAATTAAGAGTGGATTTACTTTTGTCGAAATATTTTCCACTTTCTTATTGATTTTCATTCATTTCTTATATTTTGTTTGTTTTTGCGCGCGTGTTCCGCAAGGAACAGCGTGCTATCATTTCGTCACAATGTCTGTATTTTTCGAATTTTTTTGCGAAAATGGTCTCAAACGATTGACTTCGACTCCCTGATGAAGAATTCAAGGTCAAATTCAATTATGTCCGTCCGGTCCGGCCGGCCGGCCCGGCCGTTAGCACGATAACTCTCGAATGGAGCATGTTAGAGCGTTGAAATTTGCAGGGCATGTTTGGAGCGTAAATATCTCGGACAAGTTCGTTAATGGGCAAAATCCATCGAGCCGTTTCGGAGTTTAGGCCATTTTATTTAAATCGTTTTTCGAGAATATTTCCGAAACCGATCACTCGATCATTCTGAAATTCAGCATGAAATTGTATAATCATGACCTTTATATGCCTGCGAAGTCTCATATTGATCGGAAGGCTGTAAACTAGAAAAAAAAATGTTATTTATTTGAAAATGAAATTGAAATTTTGTTTTCACTATAACTCGAAAAAAACTGATCCGATTGAGTTGAAGCTCGGTAGTTATATGTGAAGTACCAACGAAAACACTTACGCAAAATTTCGTGGGGGTAGCATGAGCAGAAAAAATAAAAAAAATGTTTAACTATTAGCGGAATATTTTGCTGGAAATTCCGAAACCAAATATCGGAATGAGTTCAGTTTTGGCACTTCGGTGACCAATAATGAGCTTCCAACTGGCCAGAGGAATGGGAGTCTTGCAAAGAAGTCCTTGTGTAGGGAGGGGCCCAAATCTCCAATCTGAATGGTGTTATTGATGGTTCTTTCTTACTCAAGAAACGGAAGCAAAACTCCGAAACGTTTCGATATAGTTGTTTCTTCTTTGATGTTGTTTCGTTGTTGTTTGTTAGGCAACATTGTTCAATTGATTGCTTCTGACAAATATCCTGTGTTTCTCACGCAGAAGCAAATCACAAAATAATTAATTTTTATTTTATAGATATTTTTCAGAGTTTGGGAGAGAAAACCCAGAAAAAAACCGTTGAATTGAAGTAAATATCGATAATAGATATATCGTGATTGAAGACGATAATATCGATATAATATGCCGATATAAATATGTCGAATACTTCCTGAGACAGTATCGATATCTTTTGCCCACCCCTTATGACAGCCTGTTCTGTGGCCTGTTCTATAACTGTAACTGAACTGTCAAACTGTCAAGATGCCGAGTTGTCTATGATGCCGAGTAATGAAAAATGAAATATAAAATAAAATAAATAAATAAAGGAACCGATAAATTTAATGCAAATAATTGAAATTCATTCGAATGAAACTATTAGACTAAGAAAATTAAAAAATGCCTTATTCTGTGAACATATCTGTAGAAGCCCCAGTTGAAAACCAAATCCAAGAAATAACATATGATGGCACAGAAATATACCAACCGTAAGTTTATTTTTCTAGCTAAATTGAAAATCTCACCTATTCTTTCTTACTTTTAGGCCTCTCACCCTATCAGAAAGTTTAGCTAAGTATGCCCAAAAAATTGACTTCAGCAAGACAAATGAAGTAGAGGTTAAAAAAGAGATCTCTGATGCGACTGATGAAGCAAAATCGGATTCAGACAGCAAGGATGCGTTTCAATCTAATTTATGGCCTTGGGATACTGTTCGAAATAAGCTTCGTAGTGCTCTGACAGAAGTATGTGTCTTAGCAGACGTTTTGGCAATCGCTAAAGATAAACGATATATGGTACTCGACCCTGTTCAACAGGAACCGTTAGAAACAAAATCTATGGCACAAATATATGCTCGAAAAAAAGCTTTATCAGGTGCAGCAAATGTCCTTCTTACTGGGGCTGAGAGACTCAAAACAAGCCAAACTGAAGCGGCTAGAAATAGAAGTACACCAGATTTTCATATTGAGTTATTGAAGTTGAGACAAAATTGGAGGCTCAAGAAAGTATCTAACACAATCATTGGAGATCTAAGCTATAGAACAGCAGGATCTAAGTATATTCAAACTGGTACATTTGAGGTTACAAAAGCTGAAGAGGATGATAAGCCTACAACTCCTCCAAGTAGTCCCGGACCTGTTGTGCCAAATTCTGCTCTTAGGGTATCTATACCATCAGAGTTGCAGGGTATTGCATATATTGAAGTAATATGTCAAAAAGGTAAATAAAAGTAAAAACAAATATTTTTATAGATCTATGTTCAATAATGGAACATCAAGTTTTTGAAATCAAAAAAGCTGTTAAATTTCATTTTATTCAATAGTATTTCAATGCATACAAATCTTATCCAATTAAAATCGAGTTGTGATGACTGCCTCTTGCTAGATTCAAATTTGATAGCAGTTATGAATTCAAAAACTTGAAATTTCGTTATTGACCATAGAATGTATAATAATATGAATTAGGAGGGGAGAATTCAAAATTTAAGCATTTATCAAAAATCATGTATTACTCTCAGATCATCCACCAACTTTTAAGACTTTAAAGTTGAATTTAAAAATATTTAAATTTCCCAAACATTTGCCGAGGGATTATGCTTCAGATATTTCATGACGATCCAATAATTTTTTACTGCAGCATTCTATGGTCAATAGTTCGAGTATGACCACAAAGCATAGAGAAGATTGAATTGTTGTGATGGTAAAATAAATCTTTGTGTAAAATATACAGCTCATTGAAATATGTTTTGTTCTTCTCTAGGTCTAATTGAATTCATTTTTAGATCAGGAAAACCTATGTAGTGCAAATATCAATCTACTTGGATCTGGGCCCCCATCTACCCATCCAGATATGCATTGGCAGCAAAAATTAGAAGCAGCACAAAATGTTCTTTTCTGTAAAGAACTATTTAACCAGTTAGCAAAAGAGGCGGTTCAGCTGCAAGCTCCAATCCCCCATATGGTTGTTGGGAACCAGATAATGGCTACAGTTTTACCTGGTATTCAACTTATCATAGGATTATGTCATTCTACTTCCGGTGAAAGAAAACAGACCAGTTCTAGTAAGATTGAACATGATCATGTATTGGAACACTCTTTGCATCAACTTTTACGGGAAGTGCATCACAAGAATACTCATCATCCATTTCCCCATCCTGCTACAGGACCTTTAGGGCCATCAAAGAAGAGGATGTGTGCAGGCAAGTAGAAACATTGGGTGTTTTATACATACAGTTGTTGAGGGCCGATGGAGCCACTAAAGTAATCTACAGTGTTGTAATTTTCATAAATTTTTATTTATTTTTTTTTTAATTTATTTTCAAACATACAATCTATAACGTTTGTACAACTGTATGTTGACGACGGGAAACCCCCTTTGAACATAGATAATGAAATCAATGCAAAACTAACAGAATTTAAATATGTAAAAAAACCAAATATACACATACAAAATGACAATCATATGCATAAATGGAAAATAAAATTCACTCAATTTAGTTCCGAAGCACTGACAACCACAATTCAAAAATGTGTCCAACTCAGAAAATCATAACTTTTACACAAAAACAAACACTACAGTTCGCGGATTGCAACACTAACACATCGTTAGAATGATTTGAAATCTTGACTAAAGAAGTCCGAACATGAAGCCAACCTGTTTGCCAACACCATAGATCGGCACCAAAAAAAGTTGGAAGCATAGTTTGACCGGTGCATGGAGACCCGAAAGAGAGGAGTGTGCCTGGTACGTCTTAGAGGTACTCCAAACGTCATCCTTGACAGAAGATCTGGGCAATCCATAGCCCCATTAACTATGTTGTAAAGCAGACATATATCAAAATATTCCCCTCACTTATGGGTATTAGCTGCCTTTGGAATGAGGAACTTATACAGGGTGTCCCAAAAATACCACGCGAAAGTGACACTGGAGATAGATTGGCATTAGGTCTATCAGATAGCATCAACATGACCTCAGTAAAAGTCCGCTGGTTTTCGAGATATCACCACTTTTGTGTATTTTTTAAAATTCTCCAGTTTTCATGGTATATCGATACGGAGCTCGTGTCTAATTAAATCGAGGTCGCTGATCACGAATATGCAATTAGTTTTTCCCTAAGTGGCGTACTTTATGAAAATTTTCACTTAGAGTGAAAAAATGGACGAAAATAGGTCAATTTTGGAAGTTCACACCGCCCAAAAAAATCGGAGTAAGGTGTTGTTGATTTTTGCCAACATATATGGATCCTTTATCTACTGAATAATCCAAACAGAAAATGTCCAGGCCGTACGATTCGGAAATTATGATTTTTTTCCCAAGGGTCTGTTTTTCGGAAAATTCATTTCGCGGTATTTCCGCGGAAAATTCTCTAATGAAAAATCCGATCATATATTCGTAATCTACGGTCCCGAATTAGTAAATGACGTAATTTGCATCGAAATCGGAGACCGGTCGAATTTTGGCAATTTTTTAATACTATAGCCTTAAAAAAATCCCATTTTTCGAGAAAAATTTTTTGACGCAAAACTATGAAACGGGTACTTATTCTTATAGATTCGGGGTCGTAGATTCCGAATCTACCATCAGATATTTATTACAAAAATTTTCCGAGGAAATATCGCGGAAAGAATTTTCCGAAAAATAGACCCTCGAGAAAAAAAATCATAATTTCCGAAGCGTACGACCTGGACATTTATTGTTCGGATGATTCGATAGATAAAGGATCCAAATATGACGTAAAAAATCAGCAACACCCTACTCCGTTTTTTTTGGGCGGTGGAAAGTTCCAAAATTGACCTATTTTCGTCAATTTTTTCACTTTAAGTGAAAATTTTCCCAAAGTACGCCACTTAGGGAAAAACTAATTACATATTCGTGATCAGCGACTTCGATTTAATTAGACACGAGTTCCGTATCGATATACCATAAAAAAAATTTTTTGGGTCGGCACTCAGAAATATTTTTGACCCGGAATCGAAGGAAAATTCTTCTTTCCCGTCCGAAATCTATGATTTTCACATCTCGATATCCAAATTTTCCCCGATGATTGGTCGGTGGACGACGTTTAGATTTATGTATCTATTTTTTCTGTATCTCTATCCGTTCGGAAAATATTAGGTAATGAGCGAATCCGTCAAACGCCAAAAAGTTTTCTCTAGTATCCAACACATACAAAAATCTACAATTTTCCGATTAGGTCGACGCGGCTTTGGTTATTCACTAAATCGGGTACGCAGATCACGAATCTGTAATTAGATTTTCCGTATCTCTATTAGTTTCGGAGCAATGACGAAGAAAGTCGCAATTTCTGGCTCTACCTCCGGAAAATGGACTAATCAGTCGGATTTTTCGCCATATTACCAAAATTAATCGAGATACGGAAAAACTAATTACAGATTCGGAATCTACGCCCTCGATTTAGAGAATAGCCAAAGCCGTGGCGATCTAATCGGAAATTTCTAGATTTTTGTATGGGTTAGAATCTAGACAAAGGACTCACAGCTCTGGCAATGTGTTAGTTCTTGTATGCATTTTATCAATATTTCACAGGAAATAGGTCATAAATACTTCTACAAGGGTTGAAGTATTACAAGATATTTTACTTGCAATTATCTTTCCGTGGAAAATATTAATTTCAAGGGTGAGACCACCCATGCAAAAATAAACCAGTTAACCCAAAACATTTAAGTTTTACAAGCGAGCTGCTTTGTTTAGAAATACAAATGAGCGCTTCCCAACATGTGAAGTCATGGGACGCAACAGTGGTGATATCTCGAAAACCAGCGGACTTTTACTGAGGTCATGTTGATGCTATCTGATAGACCTAATGCCAATCTATCTCCAGTGTCACTTTCGCGTGGTATTTTTGGGACACCCTGTATATTAAAAATACCATTTTAATGAAGGCTCTGGCTGCAGGAGAGAAAATAAAATAAATGGACTGATAGCCCTTCACTAAAATCTAGGACCCTTTATTAAGAATATGTTCCATAAATCACCTTGGTTGTTGCGGTTACTACCATAGAGAAGAAATACTACTACTTCGCCGTTCCGTAAATATGAAATGTTCGGTTGGTTACTCAAATATAGGTTATTTACCGAACTTGGTTTCTGAGAAAGCGGTAGATTTTCAGGCACCAGAACAACCGACGAATTTCTTTGGTAACATCGGTTTGTTTTTGTTTGGATGTCAAAAGTGTTCTGTGGTCTTATGTTTGAACTGGTTTTAGATAATATATTCAAAAACTGCAAATTTTTGTTGCAATTATAATGTATAATGGATTCTTTAATTGAAGGAGATTAGATATTATTTGTTCCTCTTCAAGTTAACCGGTGTCGCAAATATTCAACAAAAATTAACCTTTAAACTTAAACACCTGACAGAAAAACTGACAGATGACAGTCTCACCAGTTTAGTTACCGGTCCTGAAAATATTGGTTACTTTGGTTGATTTACGGAACGTATTGCAAAAAGCAAAAAATGTTTTCCAAGAAATCAACGATTTGGATTTACCTGATGACAATTCCTTAGCGTAGTTCTTTTATGAAGGGTCCTTTAGGTACTTATCGATTCAGACCGGAGCGTCCCGGCATGTATAAGGATACCTAATTTGTGGCACAGATAGAAAAATGTTCTTAGTTACAGTTCAAATGTTTTGATCACCCTGTAAATTTTTATTTGCAAAATTGATTTCCTTTAGCTACTTTTAGGTTTCCCAATAATGTCCGAATGGCGGAGTCTACAATTTTAATAGCATTTAGTAGATATCTACAATTTTGTGACTCCCTCTGTGTCTCAGTTCTATAGGACAACCCATAATAACTCAAAAACTACTGAACATAGGATCAGGTTGTTTTTCCAAGAAGCATGTGTTAATGTTTGGCTGTGGCCACTCCGTTTACCAGATTTAATTCCCATTGCACATGTGTAGGATATGATGAAGAAGACTGTCTGTCTACTTCGACTCATTGATGAAGAATTCGTGGTCAAACTCAATTCTGTGCGGCCGGCCATCCGTTGATACGATAACTTCCAAACGGAGAGAGATAGCGACTTTCAATATTCAGGGTAGGTTACGCATCCGAATGCGACGGTGTAATACGTTAATGGCTATAATCGGCCAAATGGTTTCGGAGTAACAATGATCTGAAATTTGGTTACTATTTTCATAGTAACTCAAAAAATACGGATCCGATTCGAGTGAAACTTGGTAATTAGTTGTAGAATGCTAACGCGTAAATTTTCCCAACATTTAGTGAGCATCGTATCACTAAAAAAAAAAAAAAAAATATTTCTTGAATAAGATTTTAACGTTTTTCTTAAAAAATTATGTACATACCTGTTTCAAACACTATTTGTCAGATTCAGCTGAAACCGAATTTTATGTTCCCAATATTTTTAAAATTACAGATCTGATCGAATTGAAATCTAGTACGCGGTTCAAAAAAGACGGCTAGAAGGTTCATTCCATATTTCATGAGAGTGTATGAAAGGTCCATAAATTCCGCACATGCTGGTTCATTTCATGACTCAAGTGCATTTAAGTTCTAAGACACAATGCACCGGATGGAATCTGTAACATTTGAATAGATGAATTCGTTCTCGACAGGACGCAACACAAATGTCTGTACATTTAGAGTTTGAGCCGTGAATGAGTGCTTTCAAACGAACTGCATTTTTGACCATATCTGAAATTAAAATAAATATGTATTTGACAGCATCTTTAAACATTTTGGTAACAATTGCAATTATCATTCTCGTAGCACCTCAATATGTGCCGCATTATTATTGTATTTTGATTCAATCTTATCTACACCAAAGGGCAATATTTCCAAGCTAATATAAATTAAAAATCAAAACTTGTTTTTTCGTTTCATGAAATCGTTTATCAACATTTTCAGTTGTAAATTCATTAAATGCAGATCTTGCGCAAAAAGATAATTCTAATTCTTCTATTTTCTTCCCCTGAAGGTCCAATGGCGGCTGACCGATATGAACTCCTAGAAATGACCAAAACAGAAACTCTACTCGAACAGATAATCAAACAAGCTCAACACTACTTCCTGAGGCTACGCACCGAATATGTTCTGGACACGATCGCAAAAGAGGTTAAAGACCCACTCATAAGTTCCCACTGGAATACCTTAAACAGTCCGATACAATCGTGTGTGAAAATAACAATCTCCACCCACGGCTACGACGCCCTCTGCAGAACTCCACTGATCATACACGTCGGAGAGAAAACGTTGAAGTGTATCTGTAGGGACGGTAAAGTGATGCATATGAGTTATGAGCCGCAGGAACTCAGAGACCTTGTGTTTTGTCACATCAACCAACATCAGATTTTGGCAGTGCAGTCCCTAGCTCGAACGTTAGGCTGGCAGTCCCTAGCCAATTCCAACCATCTAGGTGAGTTATTTTTTCTGCTCCTAGTTACTGATTCGAAAATTACAGACATATGAGCAAAGAACATATTAGATCCAGAGGTATTTTTGGGTAGCTTCACCACACTAATTGTGATTTCCCAAAACTAAATAATTAATTTTACAGGGGAAAATTCTATATGCGAAATAAATGCGATGTAAATATCAGCGAAAAAGCGGATTCATTCACGTAGCAAATGCAACTGACTCTTAAGCAAAAGTCAATATGTTATCACATGGGCGCATAACACATATGGTCAATAAATTTTTACTTAATTAATTATATGCCATTATAAATGAAAATTAAGAAAATAAACTTTGCGAGGCGCCAACAACACAAATACCATAAGGAAACATCCAACACTGACACTACTGGTAATATTTCATTCCAACAATTGGATTCCAATGGGTAAATAAAATCCATATGCACAAATATTAAAATATATAGTGTGAAACAATAGGCTGAAGGAGCCCTGGTCGATTTCCAATTGCTTGGTAGGCAATGAACAAATATTGAAAGGTTTTTTTCTGGGTTTTCTCTCCCAAACTCTGAAAAATGTCTATAAAATAAAAATTAATTATTTTGTGATTTGCTTCTGCGTAATAAACACAAGATATTTGTCAGAAGCAATCAATTGAACAATGTTGCCTAACAAACAACAACGAAACAACATCAACGAAGAAACAACTATATAAAGCTAACTGACTGTGGTGCTTTTTCCAATTTTTGGGGTGCTGTACAGGTGAACAGAGTGCCTATCAATTCTTTTGAATGTTAGTATTTTTCAAATTTTTGGCCGAGAATGGTCTCAAACGATTAGTTTCGACTCACTGATGACGAATCCAAAGTCAAACTTGATTCTGTCTGGCCGACCGTCCGAACGGTTACGCTCGGACGCATTGAAATTTTCAGAGTAGGTTTTGAGTCAAAATGCGCCGGCTAAATTCGTTAATGGGCAAAATATACCGAGTGGATTTTCTTTTCATCTCCATCGAAATAATAACTTTGATGGATGGTATATCTACTGAATTTAAGTCGATCTTTCGATAAAATTACATGAAACGTGAATAATTTCGCATATTAGCTATTTTACGAATTTCTATTCCAGGTGTTTTTATCTCATGGCTAAATTGTATTATTCGAACTGACTTGTGTCCTTAAGTTACCACAAACAAAGCACTGTCTATTTTCGACCAAACATCAAATGTATGTATTCGAATGGGTCCTTACGCCACCACAAACACAGCACTTTTTATGTTGGGCCCAACAGTGAATATATGTATTTGAGTCGAAACTAATGATATGAAACCATTATCGGCCATTATCGACGCTTGTTTTTCCAGTCGGATTTATATTCTTGGAAATATTGGGAATATTTTTTTTTTCCTGGAGCTAAGCGGCCTTGGGCGAGTTCAGTACCTGGATGGGTGACCGCCCTGGCTATATATTTGAACAAACTCGTCGATGAAACTTGTTATATTATGATTCATTTTCACAGGCACTGGATCCGTTGAACCTTTAGGAAACGCAAGCTCCTGTCTCTTGGCGTCACCTACTGGAGATCGAATAATAGCAGTGAGGTGTGAGCCTCAATCAGGAGTACAAGTATCGGTTGCTCATTCACCTAGAACAGATTTCTTCCCGAGTCGTTTAGTAACAGAAAATAAATGGGAACACCTTGAGGGCCAATTCAGAGATGTCAGACTGGAGAAGATGGAAGGAAGGAATTTTCTACATAAGATGGAATTACTCATGGCTAGTTCAACGAGTAGTTCTTAGACTGAGGAATATGTTTATGATTGGTATAAATGTTCAAGAAGCATGATTGTTGGATAAGATTAAATATGTATTTATTCGTTCGAGATAAAGATAATAAACTTTTTTGTTATATTTGTATGAAACAGTATATAGTTCCAGAAGAAACACCCAAAATCAACAAAAAAAATTGATGAAATGTGTCATCCAATAGCTTTGATACCTTGTTTAAAGGGTTAAATGATGTCACAATTACCACAGAGCTATTTTTCATGTTTGGAAAAAGAAAATACTCGGAGAGGACTAAATCTGGATAATATGATGCATGAGGAAACAATTTGAGCTTATAACTAGTAAATTTTGTCATCAAATAAGGCCATGTGCTTTTGATTTCATCTTGTGAAGAAAATCATGAAATTTCATCCCAAAAAACTGATGCCATGGCCATGCAGATGAAACTGTCTTGTGTTTTATTTCCATCTGTTCTTTCTGTGCATTGTTTTGACGCTTTTACTTCTTTGGTTTGAAGTGATTAACGCAAGTTTCATACAGAGTTGGGAATCTACGCAAAAACTTTGTACAGCTTTATTTCAACTGTTGTAAATGAAGGGGAAGAGCCACCATAGAATGAGCTTCATTTTGACCACCTAAATATGGAATGAGACTTATCAAATGAGAATATTATATCACAAAACTAACAGAATTCGCTAATGATGGCTGCGAAACATTGAACGTGGCGTTATTGAAGTGCAGTAATTCTTTTCAAAGAAAAACCACCAGATCTGGGACCGTCCTTGTGACTATGACTGTATTAATAGCTCGGCAGAACTGAAACATTTTCAAAACAAAGGTGCTATCTTCTTATTTGAAATGGTTTAAATGAAAATTATGTATATCAAAATCATGAATTATTCCAAGATTCAAATCTTCCCAGCATTCAATTACATTCTACAGATTCGAATCTAAATAAAAATCAAATTTTATATATTTATTCATTGATCCAAAAAGACATCTTGGTCTTTTTGTGCAAATGCAAAGCAATCACTCGAATTTCCAGAATAAGAACGTGCAGTGTTCCCTGCGAGTAGAACGATGTTTTCATGAGATGAAGGTTGCAAATATCATTTATGTAAACAAGAAACATTATTTGACCAATGGTAGATCCTTGGGATACACCACTTGAAGCTTTCATTTGAATCAATTAATGTTAGTACAGTAATTTAGTAACAAATTCTAAAAGTATGATTCGGGGAGCTCTAGAACTGAGACAGGCCCAATTCAATTTTTTCAGGAGTATCTCATGATCAACCACATTGAATGCTTTGCAATGGTCCAAAAATACAGCCATGACACTTTTTCCATTCTTCACTGATTTAATCTTCAGAAAGGTTCAGTTACTCAAATTTATCACCAATTAAAGACTTAAATATGGTAAAAACCAGTTTTACTGAATATACAGCACCAATAACAGATATAACGAAGAAATGCATACCATGACTATAATCAAATTGAAAGTAGGTTTATATTCGAGAGGTAAGTACAAACCTTAGTCTAAGGTACAAACCAAATGATGGCTATATTCCTGCTGTTAGTTTACTGGTATCGGTATATTGCTAACTACTTTTGTTAACTTCATTTAAAGAAGAAACATTTCAAACTCTGCAATATTATTGGGAGACATCAAAGTTTTAGAAGTATGACAAAAGAGCCATATGAGGCAAATCTGAAAAAGTATATCTTTTAATACGTTTCTATATATATTACATGACAATCAAAATACCTGATTTGAACATCAAATTGTTTTAGATACCTAGGTATATAACTATAAGATGAGAATTACTCTTCATATCAAGTGGTTATATAACAACTTAACAGTATTATACTTCGAGTCCTAGGACTCCTAGGAGACCCTTCATGAGGTCTTAAGAGGTACCACTAATATTAGCAACTATATACATCATATATTCATTTATTATTGGTAATTTTTTGAAGACACATCTCTTAAATTCAAAATATTCTAATCCATATATATGTACCTATAGTTTGCAATTCGAAGGCTTCAAATGCACAAAAGTATAGGTACTTTAAGTATAGCTTGAGAACTTTAATTTCAAGATTACAAATTTTCATATAGGTATACCTAGGTCACTAATCATGTTGTCATGTTGGGATATTTTCACAATAATTAAATGAATTGTATATTTCTTTTTGCATAAGTATTATTTCAGTAAATAAAGGCGTGTTATTCTTATTGTAAGTATGTATATGTAATGCAAGGGCGTAGCCAGGGGGGGGGGGGTTTTGGGGGTTCAAACCCCCCCCGAAATGTTATTTTTCTCTTAAAAAAAAATTTTTTTGCTGCAGGAAGTGACCCATATACCCCCAAAATCCCCCCCCGAAATTAATTCCTATTTCAAAACCCCCCCCGAAATTAATTCCTGGCTACGCCCTTGATGTAATGAAATTTGTCGGTAAATATATAATATCAATCATCAGCGGAATTTACATTAGTCAGAAATACTAGAAATAGGTAAGTATATAGGTAGGTATAATTCAATGCAGAAAGAGGATTTATTGCAAAATGTTATTAAAATAATGGTTTATTTATATATGAATCATCTTCTAGTAAAACCCATTCTGATTGAATTGAAAATATTGAAATTATTGAAATATGTAACCCGTTATTGATTGAAATCTATTTAGAGTTTGCGCAAACAGAATTGAATATTCTATAAATTGAAAAATTAATATTTTTGTGTATTGTGCAAATAAATATCATCCTACATAAAAAGCAGATATCTACTTTATAAAATAAAATAACTTAATTACCGATTATATCTGGAAATATTTTTGGTCTCATCAGACACTCAAAATCATTTCCCTCGTAAATTCAAATTATAAATACGTTTATATTCCATCGACCGGAAATGTTCAACATTTAGCAGCGGTGTTGTCACGCTGTGCTATTCATGCCTAATAATGGGAAAAATAATGAAGTTAACATAAAGTTTTCCTCATTTTTTCAAAGATAGAATTTTGAAAATAATTCTGAATAAGATACTATAATTACATATTTTTATATTGCAGTGAAATCTGAGGGACATATTCACATATTAACAATTTGGGGTATATAGCTAATCCACATTCTGGCAACGCTGAGAAGAATATTTGGACGCAGGAAATTCCTCGCTTGCGATTGGTAGATATCTAGTAACGCCAAAACTCCATGTTGGTCCGTTGCCCGGCATCTTTCTGCCATTCATACACAAGTTGTTAGATCGTCAAGTTAGCGTTGCTACAGAAATAGTCATTCTACGTTTGAACGTCGATCTTCGCTGCGAATATTGGTAACTACCTGTAAAAACTAGTTCTTCGTCTACGAATCTTCGTTTTAGAATTGTTGTATTATGTATTCTATATATCATCGATTTGGCTGCGAATACTGTACCTATGTCCTAAAGTGACGCCCTTCCGACATTTTGTTTTCGATTCGAGATCATTATATTGCAAGGGAAAACAGTGCGTCGAACTTCCTTCAATCAACAAAATAGCAAAGAAATAATTTCTTCGATTTAATAAAGTACATTCCATCATGCATCAACAATCTTCAAACCTTTGCACAATCTTCGAATTAGATCTTAATTTTTATCAACGCACAAAAATACGTATTCGCCCAAACGATTGAATAACCACTTATATTTCTACGAAATTCTACGTTCCACAGAAACATGGGTGACCGTGACCGAAAAGAATCTGCGGCACGGGTTTACGTAGGAGGACTCAACGATACCATCAAGAAAGAAGATCTGGAAAGTGAGTTCGAGAAATATGGTAAACTGAACTCTGTGTGGGTTGCCTTCAACCCCCCAGGCTTTGCTTTCATTGAATTCGACGAGATGACCGACGCCGAATCAGCCTGTGATAGCTTAAATGGCACAGACTTATTTGGTTCGAAATTAATAGTCGAAATTGCAAGAGGCAGATCACGAAGAGGAGGTTTCAGAGGTGGACGAGGGGGTGGTGGTTACCGAGGAGGTGGCGGTGGTGGAGGTGGAGGAGGATTCAGAGGAAGGCCTTCCTTCGATAGGTACGGAGGTCCACCAAGAAGAAATAGTGGAGGACCAGGAGATAGATTTGGAGGCAGAGACCAAGGTAGGAGAAGTGATGGCTTCAGAGGAAGGTCAGATAGTTATGGAGGAGGTAGAGGAGGAGGAGGTGGTGGTGGCCCAAGAAGGTTTGATGATAATCCAAGGTTCCGTTCAAGATCCCCGGCTGGAGGTGGTGGACCAAGACGTTAAGTTTAAGTATTTTTTCCAAGAAATCGTACAATTGTTTTCCCAAATTGAATCAACCTTTATGCTCATGTTCTTTATTAGTTAAGTATATTCCATAATAGTCCATTACTTTAAAGACTCATGAATATAAATTTTTATATTTTGTGACTTAACTGTGTGATTTCAAATTGAAATTAGTCTTAAGGAAACATATTTATTTTATTTGGCATTTTGTATATGCTGATTATTATTTTATATGTTTGACTGCAATAAAATAGTGTAAAATAGATTCTATTTGAATTTTACTAACCTACTTCTGGATAGTTTTGTTGCTTTCTTCTTTAATACAAAACCTGATCATCTTAGTTTACAAGTTTTCCATAACCATGTTTATTTTTTTGAGGTTACCTTTGCACTAATTTAAATTAATTTCTTCGTTGACAATGTAGTTTTCCAAATCAGAAAGAACTTCAGTCCAACCAATAAAGCAAGCAGTTAAATGAAACAGGTAATTCCGCAATAGGATCAGAAAAGCATATTGTTGGAAATAACCGTTAATCCTTTATCATTTAAATATACTTCTCCGCATTATCCTGACTTCCATAAACCATTCATGTTCGGCAAAATTAAATGAACAATGATACTATAATCTATGTTGCATAGGCTTATTTTCATTCAAAATCAAAAGAATATTAATATTAAACATGACAATCAATACAACCAAAAATGAAGAAATCTGCTACCAACCAATCATTTTTCCAATTCCAATAATTACCAAGAGATGACATTGACTCAAAACCGCAAACCATTGTTAGGTACAAATTCTGTGCTTTCCCATCATTACGGTTTTCTTTAAATTTTTTGTCCCTTTCAAGGTTATGTAGATCCCGGTAGCGCAGTGAAGGTTAAAAGATGATTGTCAGTAATTTTCTATCGGGTAAAGTAATTCAGTCGGTTTGCAGAAAATCAGTATTACGATTAATAGCAGCAAATATGTCTGTAAAGGTGAGTTTCGGTCGAGTTTATTCTTATTCCAATTTCAAAACGACTATATTATACTTGTTTTAAAGCGATAATTTGCAAAAATATTCCAGGTTGGCGACTCGATTCCTAGTGTCGACTTATTTGAAGACACCCCTATGAATAAAGTGAATTTGGCAGAATTATCGAAGGGAAAGAAAGTGATTTTGTTTGCTGTTCCAGGTGCTTTCACTCCAGGTTGTTCTAAGGTGAATATTCATCTCTAGGAATAATGAGCTTTGAGCTTATCATTATCCAAATATTTGACTCGTACGGTCTGGTTCCAAAGGAACTGTTTTTCGAAACTAGCTTCAAAAATTTGAGGCTTTTTTTTTAATGAGGAAAATTAAACTGATTTCCATATAATCTATTTAAAAATCTACTGTTTCATTTCATATGACAATGTTGTTTGCAGACTCATCTACCTGGTTTTGTGAAAAAAGCTGACGAACTGAAAGCCCAAGGAGTGGGGGAGATTGTATGTGTTTCCGTTAATGATCCATTTGTTATGGGCGCCTGGGGCAAAGATCAGAATACCCAAGGAAAAGTTAGGATGCTTGCGGATCCTTCTGGAGAATTGGCAAAAAAGCTAGATCTGACCATCGATATTGCACCTCTTGGTGGAATTAGAAGCAAAAGGTTTGACCCCTCATATTGCATAAATGTTTTTATTAATAATATTGAATATTACTACAGTTGGGACAATGAAAATTTAACAATAGTTCAGATGCATAATGGAAGAGTTTTTCAATTGTATAAATCAATAATAGTTATTCATTTACCAAGGACGAGAAACTGTCTATTATCGCCTGTGAAGCCAAGGATAGCAAGCAGGCGAGACAGTAGATAGTTTTTTGCCGAGGTGCATATTACATTTTTTCGTCGACCTCTACATACTTCATGAATTTTTGACTTCTTAAATAATTCCACAACAGCAAATGACAGTTATTCTAACAGGCGCATATGTTTGTATTGATTCATCATGCCATATCCATAGTGACCAAAGCGGATGAAAAAGTAATCTGCATTAAAAAATAGACAATTTTTCAGTCGTTAATTAGTACGTCAAAAAACATTTTACTGAAGGTCAACAAAAAAGGTTTTTTGTTTGAAAATTCAATAAACCTTTAATCTGTCACTTTTCTGACCATGGCTTTATTTTCACCACTGTTTTATTATTTTGCTCAGTTCCACTTTCACTTCTAATGTTAGTGTAAACCCTTCAATTTATAAAGAATATTTCTGGATATTTATTTCAATTGAATAATATTTGGCTCATTGATTTTGAATTGATTTTTTCTAGGTACTCTATGGTAATTGATGATGGTAAAATATCATCCCTTCAAGTTGAACCAGATAGCACTGGACTCTCCTGTTCTCTAGCAGAAGCAGTCAAACTATAAATTAGCAATAGTGTTCTTTATTGACTTGAAAAATAGTTGTCATTTAATCAGTCAATAAGGTTTGTTTAAGAATTCTTTGTAGATACAAATAAATAATATTAGTTATTATCATTGATGTCTGTTTGATTGATTCAGTCTTATGGATATTCATTTTTAATTAATAAGAATACAATTTTCCATAAACTTCTACTCCTTTATTTAAAAACAACAACTGTTTCGTCACACTGGCTTATTCAGGTTCTACAAGTTGTATTTTGTTGAACAGAGAATGCAATTTTGCAAGCTGCTCAATTGGAATTGGTCATATTTGGCTAAATTTATTGAAGAATGGTTATATTAAAAAAAAAAATCTGAAGATTTTAGTTAGTGTTTATCGAAGGAGTCTGCTTTAGACTCTGAAACGTTACGAAATAGTTGTTTCATCGATAATGTTGTTTCTTCATTGTTTGTTAGGCAATATTGTTCGATTTATTGCTTCTGACAAATATCTTGTGTTTCTTACGCAGAAGCAATTCACAAAATAATTAAATTTTTTTTTAATAAATATTTTTCGGAGTTTGGTAGAGAAAACCCAGAAAGAAACCATTTAATAATGAATATACCTCCCACAGTATCCTTTAATGATTATAGAGATAAGTGTAGAAAACACCAAGACATGCTGAGGTAATTTATAGGAATTTGGGATTGGAGCTGGTATTTCTAAACTACTTGAATATATAGAGTAATGAACGAAGGACTCAGGTCGATGGCCGATTGACGGTTTTTATTAAGGCTGATCAGTCAAGACCTGTTTGTTCATTTAAAAGATTTTTTCTGGAATTATATCTATTGATTTCAAACAATTCTAGGGGTAGTGGTCTTAGAACTTTTTTCTTGATGTTGATGATTTTATAGTCGTTATTGAAATTATGTCCACGTTGTGCTAAGTGGTTTACTTATTTTGAGTGTGAAGTTGAACGATCTACCAATTTGACAAATATACACCATTGGGCAATCATCACATAATAATGGTTACATGAATTGTAAGATGTTCTGAAAGCTGTGTAATTCAAGTGTGTTTCAATATAATTTGCAATATTTTCAGATATCCTTTTAATGTAGGTGATTTGAATATACAATACACCTAAACGCCACCATATTGTAAAAAGTGATGGAGATTTGAGAGGTGTTGGTTCACCCTGTATTTTGAAAGATAGTCCCTTGTCATTGTGACAATTCATGATGTAAAAATCCCAGAACATTACTACATCAACAATGCAATTATCAAAAATTCTTGTAAGGGCCAAAATTTTAAAGTCATGCTCCAGAAACTACTTCAAATACACTTCGCCGCCTCCAGTTTGTCCTCCAACAGCACCTTACAGGTTCACGGTAACACTTATGGACGCAACTACAATTATGGGCAGAGCTTTGGCACTCATGTTGAAGCAGAACCCTATCGTTGAAGAATTAAGACTCTATGATGACAAAGACACGATCGGGTTATGTTTGGATTTAAGTGATATTGATACGTCTTCTAGAGTAATTGCATATAGTGGCGAAGTAAATCTATCAGAAGCTTTAACAGTAAGTTTCTGCAGATCGATCTTGAACGTTACTTCCTTTTAATTTTATTCTTTAGAACACACACCTTGTTATAAACTGTGGAGGCCATTCGCCGAATCCATTCGAAAGTTACGAAGATTTATTCGAAAGAAATGTAGAAGATATAAGAAGAACTGCTATCTACCTAACAGAATTCAATAGAGGTGCAATATTCTGCATTGCTCGACCTCCAGTTGAATCGTTAGTTCCAATGGTGTATCAGGTAGGTACAATAATGGAAATATGTAGTACTTGATAAAATATATTGAGCACCTATATTGATCCTGAATCGGAATGAGAGACCATTCAGGAGGGATTAAAATTTCATTATGACTGCGTAGAAAACGAAAAATAGTATATAAAAAAAAAAGCACTGACATGAAGTTAATACTCTTTGGCACGCTTAATTGTTCATGATGACAAATTTTAATTGAATTATGAGTGATTCAGCCTTAGTGATCAGAGCGAGCCGGATATCTAGTCAGACGGTATTGGATATCATTCACTGTCGGGTCAAAAATAGCAGTGCTGAGCCTAAGCTGGCGTAAGGATACAGTAACAAAGTCGACACAGAACACAACTGACTCTCCGTCTTACCAACTATGCATGCTCGTCACCGATAGTGCATAGTGAGTTTCAAAATTGGTCCCAGGCCATGGTACGGACACTTCAACGCTATTTACCCAAAATGACTTATCCGTGCACATAAATGGCATGAATTTCCTTTGAAAACCTCACAATATCAGCTCAGCACCAGACCCATGACTGCTAAACGTAAACCACTCCCAACATAACCCGTATAACCCAAAACCAGTAACATCTCCTCTGCGCATGCGCAATCCCGTGGCTGAAAGTCCTCTAAAAATCACACACCTCACACAACCCAATCGTTTGAGACCATTTTCGGCGAATTACAGACATTTGGGCAAAATGATAACGCGATGTTCCCCAGAACATACGCGCAAAAACGAGAGTTGATTTCATTTCCGGTGAAACAGGAAGTCGAACAAATCTGAAATTTTTTCCAAGAATTCATCTCTCCAAACGAAGCTTAACCATAAAATTTCGAGTGTTTATCTCGAGTCTTCCTTTGAAATATCCTAACGAACGATCTTCGTGAATCACCCTTTATACAGGCGTGTCCAGGAATAACTTTACTCATAGCCTACTCTATTAACAGGCCAGAAGACTCGTCGAAGATGCGAGGTTGCCCATTCTACACGGGAGTGTTATTCTTCTTCGGAGTGTCACTGTTACCGGCCATTTGTTTATGTTTAGTTAGTACTTATCGGTTTTCAAGCGGCTTGCATACTCGTGTCGGTGTTGAAACGTTCAAGTTCGGTATAGGTATATTCAGTTTGTTCGATTGTTTTAGTGCTTCAAGTGAATATAAAAGGTGTTTGTTGAACCAAATAATTAATTGAGTTGAGTGTTCACGAGTTTCATATTTGGAATTTGGATATCTAAAGGTATAATCAGAAGGTTAGTTACACATTTGGAATTCTTCGATTTGCGTTCATCATGACTCGTGCTAGTCGTGCTTGTGCAATTCCTGGTTGTAATAGTAATTATAAATCCACACACGAAAATGTTTCGGTAGATACCCAAAAGATCCTTCAAACGACGAAAATTGCTCAATGTAATCCATAGGGAAAAAAGGTTCAAAATTAACAATAATACTGTAGTATGCATAGAACATTTTGTAGATGCATCTATTCTAATTCTCTACCGACCGAGATGGATCATTTATTAGTATCCCGAGAAAAATTCCTAAATTAACAGATGACGCACTCATTCCCTTCAATTTTTCCAAATCATCCGAGTTATATGTCTTCTGCAATTACTCCCAAAAGAACTGATCCAGAGCATCGAAGGCAAAATTTAGTTTTTCATTATGATATTATTTTTAGCGACTGGGACAACCAAGATCAGATTCTTACTTTTTCTCACTTTAGTTCCCATTTCAAAGACAAGGCAATTTTCAACTTTTCTTTTAACGTTCAAGAAAATGATTTCGTTCAGTTTTGCAAAATAAATTTCGAAGGTGAGTTTCCGAAATAACGTCGGGGTTTAAGGTTTTCACAGATTTGAGGATAGAAGTGTTCAAAAACCAAGTCAATATACCCATTTCTAAATTTAAGTGGTTATTAGGTGAGAGATACATATGTGATAGGAGGTCGAAGTTCGAAAACTTAATTTCACAATTGAATATGCCAGCAGTTCTTTAGAACAATATATTTGAGATAAAGTAAAGGAAGAAATTGAGAAAATTTATAGTGCCCCCAAAAATTGTATCAATAATCTAGAAAACATTAATACAGACGACATTGACACTTCTCAAATGATCAAAAATTAACTTCTTTAAGTCAATAACTCAAATTAGCAGTTTCACCGAGGCCCATTTATTCTAAGGCTTATTTTGTGGGCATCTTCTATTCATTTCCAGTTTCTTACAGGTTAATTAGAGACTTTCATTTATTAACTCTTCCTCATCCGAAATATTTAAGTAATATTACAGCGGATATAAAATGTATTGTAAGGAATTAAAGAAAGTCAGATATCATCATATGATATCTGACTTACATTGAAAAGTTATTTTCTGATTTATGCAAATGTGTCCCCGACTGACATTCCTCATTGTCAAAATTTAGAGTCTCATGAGGGAATAGTTTATTTATGTTGACTTATGTTTTTAAGAATTTATATTAAATTTAAGATCGACAGTCAGAGTATAATCGACATCAATGGCTGATATCTTTTTATTTTCCTAATTTTGATATTTATGAATGTTTGATTAAGTTTGAATGCCTCGGAAAATCGAATATTCTAATTGTAATCTTTTGGGACTCAATAATACAGCTACCTCCTCGTGGTGAGTTCTGGATTATTTGCGATGAAACATTATGAAACTAATCGCAAATAAACGAAATGCTGTATTGCTTTCCTCCATGCAGTTCTTAGAATTATAGTATAGACAATCAGAGCACCTCAAAATGAAATCGTAAACTGTGAAATGCCTGGAGAATCGGTGCCTTGTCCGTGCTTCGCAACACTCCGATAGCAACAACGGCAACGTCTAACCTTCTGGCCTGTTATTAGAGTAGGCTATGCTTTACTGTATACTCCATTCACTTTTATAAAGTCTCCCGGTTGGCCATGAAAATTTGACACATTTCACCATGTATATTTTGAAAATGTTAGGTTATATTCATTTTCCTGTCAGATTACTATGCAACGTTGTCCTCTCTACACAGAAGTCGTAATAATTACGTATTATCACAGTGTGAATTTACTTCGGAAAAATAATACATTTGAGAAGATATTATTTGAATTAAATAATTCCACAGTCCTGGCTACTGTAGAAGAAAATGTTTCCTCTGTTGTTACTAGAAATAATTCACGTATATAAACAGGTTGTAATATTCAATTATTCTATTTTCTTGTATGGAAATCGAGAATCAAGTGTTGGAATTTTATTGAAAAATAATGGATAGAGTAGTCCGTTACTTTGTGATAGTTCATTTGAAGAAAGAATAAAAGTACCTGAAAATCCCGGCAGGAAAACTTCTAAACGAACAGACGTACCTATGCAATTCCCCACTTTTCTCAAGAAGACATTTAAATACCTTGTTGCACAACTTGAAATACACCAGTTTCAAAATGTAGTAGTACTACAAAACCCAAGTCATTCTTATGCCTCAATAAAATATAATGATAGGAAACTAAGTAATTTCATTCGAGAGTTCAACATGTCAGAATGAAGTTTTGCTATTGCAGATTTCGGTTCTGTATAGCAATTCAGCTTCTTCAAAACTACTTTCGGCATTTTCAATTTCAAAGCGAAGAGTTATTTATTATTCGAAGATAATGGTCTGTGATAATATCTTGTCTAAGATTGAAGATAATGTTATGATTATGTTGAGAGTAGAAATTGGCAACGTCTCAGCGAATTGTTTTGACCTTCACGATATTTCAGCGGTGCCAACCTGCCAGTGTTTTAGTTACAAAAACGTGATAGACCTAAATCATGGCCAACCGGGAGACTTTATAAAAGTGAATGGAGTATATGTACATAGTTTGATGGTGAATAGATGCTACCTAGGGGAGCCAGAAAATAAACAATTAAATATGGGATCTTCGTTTCTGGGAAACACGGTGATTTATTGATTCGGGCTGAACCTTTGGTTAGTCATAACTCTCGAACTGTCGAACAAACTTTTTCCTAATTTGACAGGTATTCATCATCATCTCATGCCACAAAATTGTTCATATTGTTATGTGAGTTAGGCTTAAGCATTCCTGGACTGACAAGAATGTGAATACCCTCGAATGGAGTTCGAGGAACCCAGTGTTACTTCCACATTGTATTATATCAGCATTTTTAGCTTTCGTTTTCCAGGAACGTAATTATTCGTCTCATTATTATTCAGACCTGCATACAATTAACTTGCTTCGAAAATAAAGTTGTTTTTGCGCGTATGTTCTGGAGAACATCGCGTTATCATTTTGCCTAAATGTCTGTAACTTTCGAATTTTTTGACGAAAATGGTCTCAAACGATTTGGTTCGACTCCCCAATGAAGAATTCGATGTCAAATTTGATTCAGTCCGGCCGGCCGTCCGGCCGTTGCCACGATAACTTGAGAACGGAAAGAGCTAGCTACTTGAAATTTTCAGGGTAGGTGGCGCATCTCAATACGACGGACAATTTCGTTAATGGGCACAATCGGCCCAATGGTTTCCGAGTAATAATTTTGTTTTCAACCAATATAAATCCGATCGAATTGAAACTTGGTGAATAGTTGTAGAATATAAACCTAAGCACGTTTGTGAAATTTTGTGAGAATCATATCGCTAGAAAATTATTAAAAAATATTTTTGTTGTCACGATAACCTATGAACGGAAAGAGGCTTGAAGTTTTCAGGTTAGCGGCTTGAAGTTTTCAGGTTAGGTTGTGCATCTGAATGCAACATTTGAGTTTGTTCATAAGCATAATCGGCCAAACGGTTTTAGAGTTATAGCCATCCGAAATTTGGTTGTTTTTTGTTCCTCATTAACTCAAAAATACGAAACCGATTGAATTCAAATATGGTTATTAGTTGTAGAATACCAACGCGAAAATTCTTGCAAAATTTTCTAAGGATAGTATTTGTAGAAAATTTTTAAGAAATCATTGAAAATTGAAAAATAAAATTCTATATATCAGTAACTATTCGTCTGAAATTGCTGAAATTTTGCAAGAGCCTTTAGAACCTAATTATACTGCCAAGTTTCAAGTTTTAACACGATCGGTTAAATATTGTTGGAGATTCGAGCAGCCTTGTGCGAGTTCAGTAGATGGGTGGTAGACCATTGCCTCGATAACTTTCGAACGAAAGGAGACAGGGACTTGCAATTTTCAGGGTAGGTTGTGTATCGGAATTGGAGAGTTGTGTTCGTTTTGGGGCATAATCGGTCAAACGGCTTCCGAGTAATACCCACCTGGAATATTATTTCCTCGATAACTCAAAAAATATAGATTCGATCAAATTGAAGCTTGGTAACTAGAAGTAGAAAATCAACATAAAGAAGTGTTTGATATTTTGTAAGAACCGTACCCCTAGAAAATTCTAAAAAAAGGACGAAAAAAAAAGTTTTGTAAGAACCGTACCTACCCCCTAGAAAATTTGAAAAAAATTACGAAGAAAAAAATTAGTTCAAGCACTGACGTGAAGTCAGGAGCTTTTGCGCGTATGTTCTAATCTCCATTCTCCTGCATTGGACACCCTTTAACGAATTTACTTCGCGTCAGTGCTTGAACCAATTTTTTTTTCCAAAGCAAACACTTTTGCAAAATTTCGTGATGTTAATTTTTTTTTAATTTTCTAGTGATGCGATTCTCATAAAATTTCGCAAAGGTGCTTAGATTTATATTCTACAACTATTCACCAAGTTTCAATTCGATCGGATTCGTGTTGAAAACAAAATTATTACTCGGAAACCATTGGGCCGATTATGTCCATTAACTCTGGGCATACATGAAAGGGGGTGTCTGGTAGTGCATGGAACAAAGTGTAGGTTAAATATAACTGCAGAACGAGTTCTCCTAGCTTGCACATGGAATCTTATTAATGATAATATTGCTGGTGAATTAATTTTATTAATAAGTATTTTATATAAAAATATCAACAAGGACATTTTTCTCCTATTATCAAGACATAAAACCTTATATTCTCGTCTTAAGTGAACTGTTCTGACCATCTTATAGTCCACCATGCTCAGGAATTCATAGTAGTCTATTCATCCTATCACAACATTCATTTAATGAATGTTTAGATGGGCGTTAAGATCCTTTTAGTTAGTCTAGGTTAGGATATGTTAAGTGTTGAAGCACGGTTTACCACTTCCTGCCAGGAAATCAGGAATCCAGTCTCATTCAAGCTCAACTATTTCAGGAATACTGTAGGGCCGGAGTTAAAGTACCCGAAGTGAAGATTGTCGGAGCTGCAAATTATCCTGCAATGAGAGCGAACCATTGGATTTCCAAAATAATGAAAGCGAATGCTTTCCACGTGACCTGCCCCATCATTGGGGGTGTATCTCCCGAGACTGTTGTTGCTGTTATATCGGGATCCAACCCTGGGAAGAAAATATCCAACCCGGTAGATATCTCCGATATAAAGGTTTTCTCAATTAGAGGTTTCATTTTATTTATTAAATGGGTTTTTCTGGGTTTTTGCTCCCAAACTCTGAAAAATATCTATTAAGTAAAAATCTATTATTTTGTGAATTGTTTCTGCGTAAGAAACATAAGATATTTGTCAGAAGCAATCAATCGAACAATGTTGTCTAACAAACAACAACGAAACAATATCAACGAAGAAACAACTATGTATATCGTAATTTCAGAATAACTATCAACAAAATAATTCTGAAGATTTTCGTTAAGTGTCTGAAATAGACTACGAAACGTTTCGACATAGTTGTTTCTTCGTTGATGTTGTTTCGTTGTTGTTTGTTAGGCAACATTGTTCGATTGATTGCTTCTGACAAATATCTTGTGTTCTTACGCAGAAGCAAATCACAAAATAATAATTTTTTTTATAGATATTATTCAGAGTTTGTGAGAGAAAACCCAGAAATAAACCATTTAATATTGAATATACCTCCCACAATATCCTTTAATGATTAGATAAGAATACGATCTAATAAACGACCCACTTGACCCTTACCATGAATTTCAACCATCGGTGATGTTTCAGAGGGTGCTCAACGTCATCCAAGAAGGTATGGCTTACGGTGAGGAAAAAGCACTGAGCATTAAAATTCACGAAGATGGTGGCTCTATGGCGTTTGCGCCTGCCGTTGGCGCTTATCGTCTTGTCAATAAAATCTTGAAAGGACTTCGAGGAGATGATGACACCTATGATTGCGCATTTGTCAAGCAAAATAGCCATCTTAAAAAATTCCTGCCTTACATGACTTCGATAGTAAAATTTGGTAAGTAATGGATGAATATGGGATGGATCATAAACACTTTTGATATAATTTTAACGAGGAATGGTAACCTGTCTTACCTCTGTTCTTGGAAATTAAGTCACATCGTTTGCGGAAAAAAAACGTGTGTTTTCTGTGAAATATTTTCTGAATACTTTTTAGAGCCGTGTTCAGGAATCAGTTGCTTCCGCGCACTAGGTCATAGATCGGTAATGGTATATTCTACTAAAGGTACAGGGGGCATAGGTATTATCAGTTGTATAATGTTGTAGGGGTAACGCTGTATTGCGACCTCAAGGTCTATTGTGCCCCCCACATCAGAGCTGCCGAAGTCACCACCATCTACAGCTCGCCTTTAAGTTCCAGAGTGTTTTTGGACTCCAGTATCTAGGATGGCTTCGAGGAAGCTACGTCATCGCTCTTGCAGATTTCTTGCACAAAGCATTACTAGTGTTGCACTGCGACCTTAAGGTCTATTGTGCCCCCCATATCAGAATCAGTAACATTAAATTAATATAAACTTTATTTGAATTGTGATAATGTCTCTTTCATTGGAATTACATTCTGAATTATTTTTCATATTTCCGCAAAGCCCACAGCTCCCTCTAACGTGCTGTCATCAGAATATGAATATCAAATGTTTCGGAATTTCACTACGAAATTTCGCAGTTTGGTATAAAATGAAATTCTGAGCAAAATTTATTTCAGAGACTTTCTGATATTGTTCTGATTTCTACGTCTTTTGGTCATTTTTCTAAAAAAATGTCAATTTTGACAGGTTTGCTGTGTAACACGATCAATGACATATAGGTCAAAAATCATTGTTTCTTGATCACCAACTTTCCCGAAAACCAAAATATCAAAAAACTATACAGGTGAGAAAATTTCTTTTTGGTGCGTACTTTTTGAAACGCTTTGTATATTAGTTACATTACTGTATGTTATAGTTTGGAAAATTCAAATATAAATTGCTGCGAAGAATAATATGTGTTTTATTGTCAACTTTGAACATGAGATAAAACCTGAAATTCCTTATTTCCGAGACATTCCCGATAAACATCAATTATTTATGATTCACCCTGTATTTCGTATATGTAGTTTGTTCGTTAAATATATATATATATATATATATATATTTTAATGAAATTTAGGAAGACATGGGGTTTACAACACTCATATGCCGGATATAGCAGGAAGTGAGTTATATCGTCTGAAACAAATCTATCCAGTCTTAAGAGCATACATTCATTTGGGAGAAGAATATATTCATGGTCTTCCTCTACCGCCTGAAAAATTACCTTGCAGTACCCCTTGCGTTATCATCAAAACTAAGACATGTGAAGATGCTAAAAGTCCCCTCAAGGTGAAGATTGTGGAACCCAAAGGAGCCGACAGATGTGAACTAATTGATAGATGTCCAGATCATGGGGAATCATTAACATAAAGATAAATAAACATAACATAACATAAAGATAAATAAACATAACATAACATAAAGATAAATAAACATAAAAATATATTAACAATAGATTTCTGTATATTATATATTTGAAGAGCGTGCAATTCTTGAATTTCACAATAACTATCAACAAAATGATTCTAAAGATTTTCATTAAGCGTCTGACGAAGGAGTCTGATATAGACTCCGAAACGTTACGATATAGTTCTTTCTTCGTTGATGTTGTTTCGTTGTTGTTTGTTAGGCAACATTGTTCAATTGATTGCTTCTGACAAATATCTTGTGTTTCTTACGCAGAAGCAAATCACAAAATAATTAATTTTTATTTTATATATATTTTTCAGAGTTTGGGAGAGAAAACCCAGAAAAAAGACCTTTCAATAATGAGTATACCTCCCACAATATCCTTTAATGATTACTTGGTAAATATATGTATAGTTGTAGAATACCGACGCGAATACGTTTGTGAAATTTCGTGATGTTCGTATCACTATAAAATTAAAAACAAAATATGGTAAAATATTGTAACTCACGATATCTTGAGAACGGAAATAGATAGCTGCTCACAATTTTCAGGGTAGGTTGCGCATCCAAATACAACATTTGGCTTCATTAATAGGCATAAACGGTTTTTGAGTTATACTCGGGTATCTGAAATTTTGTTGTTATTTCCTCAATAACTCAAAATATACAAATCCGATACAATTAAAACTTGGTCATTAGAATGTAGAATGCCGACGCGCAAAGTTCCGGGAAATTTCGTGAAAATCGTATGACGAAAAAAAAACACAAAAAATGTTTTTCTTCAAAACATTTTTTGCTTTAGACACTATGCGTCAGAATCAGCTGAAATTTTGCACATAAATACTAGCCACCATTTTACAATCGAGTAGTACAATCAAATGTATGCGTAGGCGCAGAATATTACACCTAGTGCACCTAGTGGTACACCTAGTGGTACACCTCTTGGAAAGGACCTATAGTTTCTGTATGAATTAAAATGCTGAATTGAAGCCAACCGTTCATTTATTTGAACCAGGTTTCATTTTATTTTTGACAGATTTGAATATATTGGCACTATTAGGACACCTGCTTATTGGTCGCCTAATATAACTCTTAAAAGTAGACTCTTTTTTCAAACAAGGTCTCAGAGGATAAGAACCACCTTTCACGTAACTACTGGAGGAAGTTTTCTTGTACAAACGAATGCATCTCGGTTGCTGATAATGGGGTTTTTCCTCTGCCTGCTTTTTACTATTCAATATGAAAGAATCGGTGTGCCTCAGAAATTTTAAGTCCTTGGGTTCCTCCACCTTAGATGTGCTTGATGAACCGTCAAGATCTTTGTCATCTTCTGTTAATTCATCTATTTTCGAAAGTGTGTTAGATTGTTTATGAACAAGAGTTGTTTTTCTAGTGATCATTTCAGTTTGATTGTTTTTAATATTATAATTTCTGTCGCCTTCACCTATCGTGTTTTTTTGAGCTTTCGATACTATTTTTTTATCTTCCATCTTGGCTGTTTCGATAAGAACACTATTTTTGTTCGGTTTCCACTGGGACCAGTACGTTTCTTCAATTCTGCCAAGGTCCATTTTTTTCTTGAACTCCATTCTTCCTTTCAACTTTCGCAGCGACAATCTGAGAGGATTTTTCTCAAGAAATTCCAGGTAAGTTATGTGATAATCAGGTTCAAGTATACTGGGATGCAATGTGTATTTCTTCGAATTAGGTTTGAGAACAACCTTATTCTTCTCGACAAGTGTTCTGGATTCAACAGGATATCTAGTTAATGCAGCACCCCCCTGAAAATGTTTATTGATTCAAATTATTGAGTAGGTATATGTTCATCAGTCGAAATTCTTACCGTTCTGCTGATCTTGAGCTTTGCAAGTTTCAATGTTTCAGCCATTCAAAATACACTATATCTGATGAGAATAAGATAAGCTAACATAAAGAAAATTTATATTGACTGTTTGTCAAAATTCAAATACAAGTAATACTTGCTTCGATCATAATTTCAGGGCAGAATTATAATTACCTCAAGCATAGAGATTTCCAAGATGCATTAATTGCATGGTGTGGTAACTGGAATTTTTGCTACAAAATATCCTCGAATGGAAGAGCTTTCTAGTATTAGTCTAGTCAACAAGTGCTTTTTAGGTCAAAATTTTTGCGTATTCTCCGAAAATTATGATTGAGGTGTCATTCGATTCGGAATGGCATGTATATAGTTGTTGAGAAAATGCTAAGGCCGCTCGCAAACATTGCAATAGTTATAAACAATTAAGAAGGGGCTTTGGTTTTTTGCCAATATCTCAAAACCTATCTGAGATAATTCAAATTTGAAAAAGGATTCAAGATAACAAGGAAATTTCCTAAAAAAAGTCCCAACTCTCGGAACTAGAACCAATGTTTATAATTTTCCCAGAGGGTTGAAAATACTCCCAAAAACGGGTACCCAGGCTTGCGTAAGCCTCGCCCACTTCGGACCTTTCATGAATAAATATTATTTAAACTTATTAGATATGAAAATAAAAAATTCAGGCGCCTGCAGGATAGATCAATGAACAATAATACGTGGTCCAAAAATGTTTATCGCTACTTTTCAATTAGTTATCCATTAGTTAATTAACAATTTCCTGTAGCACGAACATTAACATTGCAAGTGCGATAATTGTTAAACTATTAATCCGAGAATTTTTTCCTTTCGTGGAGCTATTTTTCAAAGGTCTTGGAATAGATTCCCGTCAGAAAATTTGAAAAATAGTTAATTTTCGTTTTGTTATTAACAATTTACTCAAGTGCAAAATTATAATGCTTCAATTATGTTTCAAATAAAATTTTAAATTATCTCATAAACAACGCATCAACGCATTGGTTTATAACAATTTTTTAAACAATAGGACATGATAATTATTAAAAATAATTTTTGAGTAGTTTCCGATCATAAGAAAACGGAATAATAATAATAGTATAAATTGAAGCTTTATAATTTTTAACTGAAGTAAATTGTTCATAACAAAACAAAAATTAACAATTTTTAAAATTTTTCAATAGGAATCTATTTTAAAACCTTTGAAAAATAGCGTCACGAAGGGAGAAAATTCTCAGATTAGTAGTTTAACAATTAGCGTACTTGCAATGTTAATGTTCGTGCTACAAAAATTTGTTAATTAACTGATGGATAACTCATTGAAAAATCGTGGAAAACATTTTTGGACCGCGGATTATTGTTCATTGATCTATCTTTCAGGCGCCTGAATTTTTTATTTTCATATTTAATAAGTTTAAATAATATTTATTCACTAAAGGTCCGAAGGGGACGAGACTTGCGCAAGTCGGAGTACCCGTTTTCGAGAGTATTTTCAACCCTTTGGAAAAATTATAAATATTGGTCCTAGTTCCAGGAGTAGAGATTTTCTATTAGGAAATTTCCTCCTCTTCTTGAACCTTTTTTCAAATTTGAATTGTCTCAGATAGTTTTTGAGTTATTGGCAAAAATCCAAAGCCCCTTCTTTTTTTTTCACTTAATTGTTTATAACTATTGCAATTTTTGCGAGTGGCCTCCGAATTTTCTCAAAAATTATCTGCATAACATTCCGAATCGAATAACACCTCAATCATAATTTTCGCAAAATACGCAAAAATTTTGACCTAAAAAGCACTATATCTTTCGACTAAGATGTCTATAAACTAGCATATGCACTGATTCCATTTTGTTTTGTCATTTTCTGGAACATGGCATTCCGAAGTTACAGGATATTAAAGGTAGGGACAGACTGATCCCACGTACGCAACGTATGCCATGCAACGTGGCAATACGTGGCTTGTGTGCATACTTGTCCGCCGTATGCAACGCATATTAACATCAGACGTTGTCATTTGTCAGTGTAGGTACTATATTTTCTGTTTCTGAGACTGAATTTGAGGACGATATATTATGTTCGTTCAATACCTCCTACACTGAAGACTGAAGGCAAGTCATCAAAACCAATATGGCCGCCAACGTGGTTCAATTATAGGATTTTTCTAATATTGACAATATGGCACCAAATTTTGAACCTGGAACTCAATTTTATTCTACATGCCATTTTATATTGACATCCATCCTATGACCTGCCGGAAAGGCAATTATGACCCCCTATACGCATATAAAAGAAGTTTTCAATGAGTAATTCATGACTTACACTATAAAATAAATCATTTCTGACACTCATTGTTGGTCAGTTGCTAGGATGATGATCCAAAGGCATAAGATTTGTCATTATCTTCGAAATACAGTAGGTAACCGATTCAGAATTTCAAAAACTTTTCGAGAGACCTGTACAGGGTTGTAGTGAAATCTTAAACCAATGAATTTGATTATAGGAATCGTAATATTCCAAATTCGATAGCCGAAAATAAAACAACTGATGATAATATCTGCTGTGGATATCCATACAAGCAATGAGAAACATGACTATGATAAAAAATATTTATTAAGTAAATGGTTAGTCAATAAAAAATTATTTTGTATTGCAACTAACAGTAATTTAAATCAAGTGTGCCAGTAGTTATATAGAACCACGAAGAATTCTATGTAACAACATAATTATCACATCTTCAAAACTACACTAGTAATGAATTCACATTTCACAACATTTGCTTACGCAACACGTAAAAATACTTGAAACATATCACTGATTCAAATAATAAGATATTTTATACCCACTCAGAATAAAAATATTCAATACGAGATTTGTAACCTTAAAATTAATCTTAAAAGTAAACAAATCACAATGATATTCGAAATTTCATTTGAAAGAAACTGAAACAAAGTTATCTACATCATCCTTAGTATATTTTTATTCTATGTAGTTTTAGATATACCTACAGATATACATATAAAAATTCATGACTTCATATTGTAAATATTTTCGACATTCAATAGTTTTTACATTTTATTTTACAACGAATAAACTTCTTCGACCGCTTTTCAGTTCTTAATATATTTTTCTGAAATCGAGCTATGAAATTCGAATTCCATCACTCAAATTAATAAGGTACAGTGGTTGTTGGTCGAATTAGCTTATTCCAATTCTCCAATGCTTGCAATGAATAACACAAAATTTATTGGGCAGTTTTCAATTTGGACAACTGTTCGAAAAATATCAATTCTCATACACGCAATCGAAGAGCTACGTTACACCGGGAAAATATTGTGATGTATTTCGTGGTTTGAACTACGTCAGGTATGAGTGATTTGAATGTTGGAGTATGGTATAATGAGTTTTGTACTATTTTGATATGTTAACAATGTTCTCTGAAAATTCACCAATTGCTATTACCAATATATTCTTTATCGTATCGGGCCTAAAATGATTTATTTTGAGGAACATAGAAATAGTAGGTCGAGAAATGTCACTTTTGAACGAAAATATAGTTTGGAAAGTATGTATGGATCAAGAAGCACAGAAAACCTGGTGTGGACATGCATCATAATGATTCTGAAATTCTGAAAAATAACGTCGACTGACGCCTAAAAACAATTACTAATATTATTTATTTTGATTGTTATGATTACACTGTTTTCTATAATTACAAAATATAAATCTTTGATTAATGTCGTTGGATATTTTCATGGTTACTTATGTCATTTTAATTATATTTATAGAGTTTTAATGCATGTACAAAAAGATTCGTTATTGCATTATTTTATTCCACTTTCACTTACCCCTAATAATTAAATGTTTATTTCATATTCATTGGATACAATAGAATGTTAAAAATATATAGGCAATTATTTTAAATTTCATTCGTTTTTCAAGGAAATATACACTACACAGCGATGGTGGCAATTGGCTAGTTACAGCCAGGTATTGAATACTTGATCAATTGTTTGGCGAAACAATTTTTCCCGGAATACCTATATTGTGAAATTGTTAAGAAGTCAACTATTTGAAACTTACATACAAATTTAAATTCAATAAAAATGTTTTTATTGACGGTAGTGTAGATAACTAAAAGAAGGTATTTAACTAATGACCTATAACATTTAAAATATTCTGAAATATCACAATTTTCCGATTGAATTCATGAATTACATTTTTCTCACATTGGATATTATTATTATTATTATACTGATCCTCCTGATTTTTGGGATTATGTAAAAATGATTAATTCAAAGAATTTTCTCTCACAAACAGCTCGTTTAAACTTGAATATATTTTTTTTGTCGATGAAAGTCCTTCCTCAATAGTTTCCTTGTTTTCATCATATTATTTCCTGGCTAGTTAAAATAATCGTTTCGAAATCAAATGTGATTTACTCATATTGAAAAGATTATTATATGGTGGATAAATCAGATAATAGTGGATGTTTGAATATAGAACAGTAACAAGTAATAACTTTGTAAAAGTTAAAATCTGAGATAAAGGACTGAACCCAATTGTCAGATAACTTCGTCAATTGTTTTAAACCTCCCATTTATTTTTTTTAAAATATTTTCATTTAAATGAATTGAATATGAATTTGCTCAGAGGCATTGAAGGTATGACCATGTCAAAAATGATCTAGTCGAGTATGCCAACCATCACAGAGTGAAGTATAATATATTGATGTTTCCAAAGAGCTTTTTTGGCTGCAAATTCAACTAGTGGAAAAGTGTCGAGACCAGCTATTCTATGCATTTTGGTATCGGCGCTAAAGTGACATTATACGACCATAAGTTAACTTAGAGTAACTATAGATATTCTTATCCTTCCTTTTTGGTCCAATGTCGAACTGTCACAACCATTATATTTTCTGTTATATGTCGGACGTAGTTCCACGACCTATAATAATAGATGTATTATGCTGATGAATATTCAAAATTGGACAAAAATGGCGGTTTTTATAGTTATTGAAAAATGGCTGATACCGTTGTTAACAAATCCAGGGCGTGAAGAACTTATTGGCAGAACGCTCTGGATTTGTTGCTTTTATAGAGTCTTAGTTAACTATCACTATGACAGTTACCTAGATTGTCATCTATGATTGATTGTTCATAAATATTTATTTAGACACTGTCAACAAGGTTTTCTAAATCGATTGATTAAATGGATTATCTACTCTCTTGTTTACATGCACCAACGACATTAAATGTGTTGTTAGCCTTTAGCGTATTGTTCATGCCGTAGGCAAAAACTGAAATCTTGGTGCAAAAATTAGCTATTTTCATGAGAACATGACTTTTATGCTCAAATGAAATTGGAGATTTTTACATTGATATTATCACTGAAAATGAATAAAAAGGAGGATACTCATGATATTGCGTAAGGTACCCCACTTTAGATTTCATCGAATTTGATAGCTGAAAGGATTTGAATTCCTGAACCTACCGAAATTATTTCTGACAAAATAATGCTTTTCCACCGATATTTGATTATAGAATATCAAAGAAAAATTTGCCTTTTGTTAACTGTACTATGTTACCCTCTTAAGATTCGTAATCACAACAAAACGTTGATTTTATAAATCGTACATAGGATAGTTACACAGAACTATTATTGATTCATTAATTCCTTGATTGTGAATACAATTCGATGATCTTTAACCGAATAATAGCAAGTCGATGATTTTATTTTGACAAATGAGTGCTTGATAGAACAATCGATGTTTAGTGAATATTGTCAAATCGAATGAAAATATCAACTGAAAAATTTGTACTTAATGTTCAATTTACATGAGCAAAATTCAATTTGGGCAGTTCAAGAAGGTTAAAGTTTCATCTTCTGCTCTCAGCTGTACAGACAGTATTGTTTGAAAACTCTCGATATAAATCAATTTTGTGCTATTCAGAATACATTGTCAAAAACATGAAGTATAGCAAAAACGAATATGTTCATATAAAATTACACTTCACACAATTTTAAAAAAAGTCTTTATTATCAATTTGTTGAAGTCCACAATGCACGTTTCGGGTATAATAATCCAATCGTAGAACTTTCATGCACCTTTCTTCCACTAGTTTTGGTTTGAACGATATTTCATCCACTTGAAATCTACCGATATTTCGATCCGTTTGCTTAGTATTTTGAGTTGTTTAATTTCATAAAACTACCACAAAACATTTATTAGTAGTGCCTATATGTATCTTCTAAATATGGCAAAAACATGGCTTTTCATTTCGAGCAAAATATTTCATATTTTTTTATTTTTGCAAGGATTATTAATTGGAAATAATGTTGAATTTTGACACCAGTGGTTTATTTGTTATTAGCCTAATTATTTCGGTTTTCGTATATGTGGTGGACCACGGTCGATGATATTCTGGACTTTTACGGGACGCTTCATCGATCTAGAATATTTTCAGCGTTGCGGTGTTGCCACTTATATTTCTGTATCAACTTCCTCATCCCTATATCTAGCATTATTCGAGTAATTTATTGAATATTATCTTTTTTTGTGCAAAATATAGTTTCAATTAGGCATTCATTACTTTGGTACTTGGAATCCTAGAGAGCTGAAATTTCGGGTATGGAAAACCAATATCCCATGTATCATTTATGTTTAATGAAATAGGTCTCTCATCATACAGGGGTGTATTGAAAGATAATTAAATTTCCTTTCAAACCATGAAGAATAAACAATTTCATCAAAGCTAATCTCCTTTTATACATTCAATGATACTTTACAATACTCTTTCAATACATCTTTATGATATACAGTTAATTCCGTTTGAAAAAACGCGCTTTTTATCGTTTTAGTATATCTTGGAAAAGCCTCGGATATTGAACAACCCTGTATGCAGTGGCGTAACGTTCCTCATCCAGACCCCCCTCCCCCCCAATGATTGTCACCGGGCCCCACTCCTCTTACGAAGTAATGAATGTTGAATTGAAGTTATGTTTTTGCACAAAAAGGAAGTGAATAAATTAATTACTCGAAAAGTTCTAGAGATAAGGATGATAAAGTTGATACCGAATGAATCAGGAAGCTACAGCGGATCGAAAAAAGCAATAATATATAGGATGTTCATTTGAAATATCAAAGTTGTTAGTTCATATAAGCGGCAACACCGCAGCGCTGAAAATATCAAGATCGATGGAGCAGTGGTTCCTAGCCAAGCTACCAAGTTTTCAATAAAATCGTACGTCCTGTTCTCCGTAAAAGTCCAGGGTACCATCTACCGTGATCCACCCTGTATTTTCACATGTTCTATAGGAGAATGTTCAGTAAAAAATATTTTACTCGAGAAATAAAGCATAGTAAATATTGTAATCTAACACATAGATTTTTAAAAACTAGTTACTTTGTATGAAACAACTAAAAACTATTGAGAACCTTTTTACCTAGAAATTTCTATGGAATATGTATCAGAAATACATTCAGTGTTATAGTGCATTAGAACGAATAAATATTAACATTGTAATGTTTATTCAGGTATCTCTAAAAGTTAGAACAGCAAAAACTGTAAGAGAAGACAAAAAGCAGGAAAAATAGGAGTAATTTATCCATAATGTTTCAAGTTGAAAAATTCAAAATTTTTTAATATTCAAACTGTTTTACTCAAATGGATAATATTCAGAGAAATGTCGGTGTTTATGTTGTAATCACTTTTTTGATCGAAACAATTAGAGATACCCGACCGTTGCAAGATCGGTTTGTAGTATATTCTACTAATGATAAATTTTTCAATAGATTTTCAAGCATATTTTGGATGAGCCCTGAAAATTATCAATTCAATAGTAGTGAAAAATTGAAACACACAATCTCAAAATCAACTAAAATATCAATATTTCTTACACGTAGGAATGATTATTCCACTTTGAGGTTATCGAAATATTAGTTTTAACTAATATAATAGGTACACAGTTTCAGTCTGAGAAACTCTTTATGGAGTGCAACAACAATCATAGTGTTTCTCAATCAGTGACTTAAATTTCTTAGGCACATACTTTGAAAGTTTCTCAATATTTTCAAATTTGAATTTTTCTCAAACCTAAATGGGAATTTCTGGGATTGCTGCTGCATAAAGAGGTTCTCTACTTTTGGATGCATCGTAAAGAAGCATACTGAGATCTAACTGAACTCACAATTCAGATTCTCTGGTTTCTCTTAGAAATGTAAGACGAAGATTTAGTCCAATTATCAAACTAAAAAAAATCTACAAATTCATAGTACTGACCTTCAAGATCAAATTACAAAAATCTACGAGTTAATGTGAGGTGTGAGGGTTTTGAAAATTTCTTTGAATTCAAGGAGCCCGATCTTTACACGCACTCTTTCATCTCTTTTTTTTTCACCGAAGCATAAAGCGCACCATGCGGATTCTGGATATTGCGTCTTGTAGATACTGAAACCTCTAAATGTCCAGATTAACGGTGAATAGGCATGGTAGGCTCCCAAGGAGAGGACGTTCTCGGATGTTTCTTCGCAAGAGGGGCGACAAAGAGCGCCCTCTTAGCTTTCCTCACCAACAGTAAACGGACCATTCACCTCCGTGGTCTCCAGCAGGGCCCCATGTAGTAACTGACATCGCTTTCACCTGAAAAGAATGTTTGGTCAGTATTGAAGCATAATATCAATTCTGAAGTAAATTTATGACGGGCATCGAATGAACAGTGTCAGATTATGGATTTTTTTGCCTATGGGTGAATAATAATAATAGCAGTTGTTGAAAATGACAGAGTTCGCATCTACTGAAACGCTTCCAACAACTTGGCAGATCCACGCCATAAAGAATGAACTATACTCCTGCTGGGCCCCTATTCACGAAATGTTGATAGAGATCTCTCCTACGAGATTTATCACGTGATTCTTCACGTGTCAGTGACTCTGCGCAAACTCCGTATGTGAATTGTCGGTTGAAATGTGTTTCTATACCTCTAAATAGTGAGGAAGATGTGAGATGAGATTTCTTGTAGGAGTTCTAGCATGAGAAAACTCATCAATACGAACGTAGAGTATACGGGGCCTGGATAAAGAACTCAAGGAATTGTTTGTCGTCGAATTTTCCCCCTCTCGCAGAGAATAATGATGAAAGAAGAACAGAAGAGGGAAAAATACAAGGATTGATTTAATGTTCGAACTGGGGATCCTGTATTCAAGGCATAAAATTAGGATGGTCGTACTAATCATAGGATGCCTAGACGAGAGCGAACTACATTACCGAATAGAAGATTGTTCCAGCCTGCAAGTCCCTGGCCAAGGATTTAGCGCATAGAATGCAGAAAGCGGTGTTGCTCGGATCACTTCGATTCTCCAGGTCTGTGAAGGCCGCTTGCAGCTCATTTCTTTTGTAGGGGCAGGAGGAAAAACTACCCCAAGGAACGTGCGAGTGGTTTTTCAGTGAGTAACCAATCAACAACTGGAGTCTCACACTCCTGAGAGAAGTGGAACCTCTCAGGGCGGGCCATAAAAGGTTTTTCCTCTCAAAGAAAATAAAAATGCATTTGCCAAACAATAGTATATTACGTAACAAGAGCTGTAAGTAGCCCATTACGCACGAAGTGAAAAAGTTTACGCACAAAGACGCGCAGCGGCGATTGCGTAAATTTCACGAGTGCGCAATGGGCGTACAACTAGTGTATCGTACTATAGTTTTTCTACGCCCACCCATAATTTCATCACCTTCACTAGTAACAGACATATTCGTTTGACCATGGATAGTTGGAAAACTATAGAAAAATGACATAATAAAAACAGATATTTTTTAACTACTACTTGAATAAGATGAGTATTATTATAGACCGACAGCATTGTAGAAAGCCGCTAGAGACTAGATGGCAGGACTGGGGAATTCCCGGCCTTCCCCGGCCATACATCAAAATCGTTCAATAGAAAGAAACACAACCTTGTACTTCTTATATAAATTATTCGTGAATAGTGAATTAGTGAATCTGAATATTGATTGAAATTTAAAATCGAAAACCGAATACGGATTATGGATCCTTGCCAAAAAAAGTTGAAACCGTCTGTAGCGGAATCCAGAAGGAGAGCGCAGATAAGAAAAATTGAAACGGAAGCAATGTCAGGAATACATGGCTAAAGGCGAGTTATTCAAAATATTGGTTCAAGCACTGACGTGAAGTCAGCAGCTTTTGCGCGCATGTTCTATTGTCCATTCTCCTGTATTGGACACTCTTAATCGAATTTACCGATTATGAACCAATTTTTTTTTACGTAATTTTTTCAAAATTTTCTTGGGATACGGTTATCACTAAATTTTCAATTCGATCGAGTCTATATTTTTTGAGTTATCGAGGAAACAATAACAACAATAATATTCCAGGTGGGTAATACCCCGAAACTCATTTATTCAAGAACGACAATTGTTCCGACACACTGTGACTTCTTTGGGTTCTACATTGAAACTTATTCATTGTGAGGAGAACCCACATAAGATTTTATGATTTGGGATTGAAGAAAATAAGAAATGTTGACATAACAAGTCGGAAAAGCTCTGGGGCCGGCGCTGTTCAAATTTATAGCCAGAGCGGTCACCCATCCAGGTGCTGAACTCACCCAAAGCTGTTTCGCGAAATGATATTTCCAATATTTCCAAGAATATAAATCCAACTGTAAAAATAAACGTTCAAAAAAACTAGTACAAGCTTTGTGGTGACGTAAGGACCCATTCGAATACATACATTTACTTTTTGAGAGAATAAACTATGATATAAATCAATCTAATCGTACGGTTGTGCCATGCGGACCTATGAATTGACATTTTATCAAAAACGCCCTGTATAGCAGTAATTTTTGGCGCTCTTGTCCCTCGGAACAGACTGCTTATCAATTTGCCCAAATGTCTGTTATTTTCGAATTTTTGTCTGAAAATGGTATTAGACCATTTGGTTGGACTCACCCATCAAGAATCCGTGGTCTAAATCAATTATGTCCGGCCGGCCATAGGCACGATAACTCTCGAATGAAAGGAGGTAGAGGATTGAAATTTCCAGGGCAGGTTAGGAGCATTAATATCTCGGACGAGTTCGGTAACGGGCAAAATCCACCAAGCGGTTTCGGAGTTATGGCCGTTTTAGTCAAAACATTTATTATCCATCTATCTGAAATTAAGCATCAAATTGTAGGATCATGACCTTCATATACATGCGTTTTGTATTGATCGGATTGCCGTAAAGTGTAAAAACAAAATTTCAAACATTTTAAAATTTTGTTTCCACAATAACTCTCGAACAAAATGAGCTGGGCATTTGAAATTTTCAGAGTAGGTTTGGGAGATAAATATCGCGGTTGAGTTCGTTATTTTGCAAAATCGGCCTGATGGAGTGAGGAATAAAAAATTTTTTGTTTACATTACAAATTTCAAATTATGATCCTTTGATATCATTTTCAACTCTAACAAGCTAATACTTTCGGAGATATGATTTTTCAAAATTTCAACACTAAATCGCACTTCTATGTTTTAACAGAATGCTATTATTATCTATGAATTATTATATGATCTGTTAATACTCGTACATGTCATCTTGTTTTCCCATAAGAGAGAGTCAAATTCATTTCAGCTATCGTAGAATTATGAGGATTATAGTATGATAAAATACAAGTGTTAACTCACTTAGGTCCATTTAAACATTGAAACAGTGTACTTGTACTGGTATAAAATAATGATAATAAATAAAATAAATAAAATTCCCGTGAATAATCCATATGATGATGGAAATATATACTTTGGTAAGTTTATCAGAATGGGCTCAGAATAGCTCCAGTAAAAACAAAGCTCAAATATTGGCTAAATTTCATTTGATATAATATAATTTTGCAGAGTGGATTTGAGGAATGAATATCTCGGGTAAGTGCGAGGTTTTTGGCGCTCTTGTTTGAATTTAATTCCTTTCATGATGCAGTTGTATCATATTTGAATGTAATTTCTTTAATGATGCAGTTCTTTCTTTAGAATCCATCGATATCATTCCCAACTCTAAGAAACCAATACTTTGGGAGATATATGATTTGTTGGAATTCCGATAGAACTTGAAACAAAATGAAAAAGATCAATTATTTCGTCTACGGGAATCGATCCCGGTACCTACTTGTCAAGAAGACGAATGCCTACCACTTGTATGTATTTATTACATACGATAAGATGAAATATCTGAAATATCAAACTAAGAGCTCTTCTAGGTGATAATAATTGGAAGAATTTCTGATTCTATATCGAAATCGAAACTTGAGGTTTTTGATTTATTTTTTCCAGATGTTTTCTGATCATTGTTCATTTCCATGCCGACACCACTCGTATCGCTGAATTTTACATTTCACGGACAAAATAGAGGTATGTACTCATGAGTTTTCGTTTGTCAGAAATATTGATACCTCCAAGGATTAAATGAGTTACTTCAAGTATGGATTTCCAGAATATGACCATTTCAAATTTTGGTTTCTTGACAAATCTGTTATAATAATGAATTACAGTATTACGAATCCGTGAAATTTATTGATCATTGAATGAACGAGCAGGTAGAGTTCCTGACGTCGTCTGAGTGCTTTCAAACAATGCACTTCCATCTCAGTGGGTTCGTCAATACACAGAACTGCCGTATCAGGGGTTTCGCAAAGCCTGGAACAATATTTGGAATACTTGATTTTCGCCAACGAATTATATAACTGTTTGGTGAGGTTTCTGGGTCGACGGTGTCATCGCCTTACTTTTTCGAGAACGCCTGAGGTGCTGCGATTAGAGTCGATGAGGATCGTTACCGCTGAATGCTAACTGACTTTCTTCGGCATACAGTGTGGAAAAGTCAAATGGCATATAGTCATTATCTTGGTTACTGCACTGTACATATTTATGGAAGATCTCGGAACACATCAAATTTTAATTTTAAATTGTCATTCTTCTTAATAAAAAATGGGTTCAAGCCCTGTGGACAGGAGCTTTCTGGCACTCTAGTTCAAACAGACAAATTATATCTCATCCGAAAGTATTGCTTTCTCAGAGTTGGGAATTATATCAATGTATTCTTAAGATAGAACTGCATCATAAAGGAAATTCAATTCAAATAATAGTTTATTTATCAAGATTAAATGAGCAATCTGAGAATGAGAACTGCACCATGGAAAGAACCAAATTAAAATAGCTGAAATGAATTTGACTCTCTCTTATAGAACAGGATGAAATGTAAGAGTATGAACACAGATCATATAATAAAGCTTAGATAGAATAATTATAGCATTCTGTGAAAACACAGAAGTAAGATTCATTATCGAAATTTAGAACTTCATCTTAGCATAAATTGAATTCAAACATCATAGAAGAATTAAATTCAACAAGAGTGCCAAAACTTATCAATCTAAAACCAATAGACAAATTCTACCCATAACAACGAACTCATCCGAGATATTCATTCCTCAATTCTATGATGAACATTCCTCAATTCTATTCTTTCCTCAAATCCACTCCAATACACCAATATTCCAGTTTTGTTTTTACTGTAGATATTCTCAATATTATTAATTTACCATTACCATTCCCATCATCATATGGATTGACCATCGGCATGAAAATATCAACCAACAAAAAGTATGATATCATATTATAATTCTCATAATTCTACGATCGCTGAAATGAATTAGACAATGTCATGTCTCAGGAAAATAAGTTGACATTATAACAATTCATAGATGGAATAATTATATCATTCTGTGAAAACATAGAAATACGATTTATTATTGAAGTTTTGAAAAACCATATCTCCGAAACTATTAGCTTGTTAGAGTTAAAAATAATATGAATGGATTCTTATGGTAAGACTGCATATTGAAAAAAATTTAATTTGGAATTTGTTAAGTAAAAAAAAATTGTTTTTTGTTACTCCGAAACCAGAATGAATTTCGACCAGGGATTCTTGATCAGTGAGTCGACCCAAATCGTTTTAGACCATTTTCCTCGAAAAATTCGAAAATTGCAGACATTTGGGCAAATTGATAAGCACTCTGTTCCGAGGAACAAGAGCGCCAAAAACCAAAATCTTGGTCATTTGAATTTTTCACATCAATTGTGAGGTTATGCGAAAAAAGTGCTAATTCAAAAGCTGTAGATCTTTCTATTACCTACAACTTTGCTGTTTAACGTTTTTCCATAGGACTTGTAGTTTTGCCGTTAATCGGGATAAACCGTTTTTTACCCTTAAAAACTCATCCCCTTCCTTTAATTTTTGTTATATTCTCTTCCTTCTAGAATGGGTTTCATCCTACTATCATTCTTTTTCACTTTTTACCATTTTCAAAGGCACTGGTCTATTACATTGTGAATCACGTTGAACCTCCAGAGCGCTTTCAAATTTTTTATCTTTATTGAGTGCACGAGTCCAAGTAAAGCCTACTTCAGAAAATATTTTTATATTAGAATTTATCGATAGGAAATGAGAGGCCTTTGTGTCAAGTTTGCAGAGTCATTGTCTGCAGGTTGAAATGAAGACACTCCAACCAATTTTTCGGGTCGGCTCTAGCAAACTGCTGAACTCGCCGAAATAGTGAGATATCCCAGGCTTCGAGCGCATTCAACAATAGCGAGAGCATTACGGAATGCGCCACCCACTTTTCCTCATTACCTAATCATCTGATATTCGGAAAATGGCATAGGTCACGTTACGTTGAACCACAGTGCTGATTATTTTAATAATGCCGTGCCCACTTCCGCCAGAACCGAAGAAGCTAGCCCGCCAAATGAGACTTCACTTGCAGCCTTGCAGCCTCGGTTATTATGTAACTTGTTGAACTATTCTTTGATCCGCTTCGAAATTCGCGACGGAGGGAAGACGTCCTTGCACTCTGCATTCTGATCTCTTCAGACAGCGCCTGGATCCCTTTGATGAGGCGATGCTGGCCGAAGACCAGTGGCGTGACAAAATTGAAGGAACGTGTTCCGGTTTCGTTTAAAGTATTCTGAATCAACAAGTCCAGAGCGTTCCTGCCAATCGGGTCCTTCATAAATGGCTTCGTATAATTAATATACTTACGCATTGGGAAGATACTGTCTGAGCTCTGCGGGACTCGTTTCTCGATTAATATCGAGTGAATGGTGGCATATGATTTCACGCTTCAAATATTCACTGGTGGGGGAAAGGCTGATTTCCGTGTTTTGTCTCATAGGTGGCGTGGGCGATTAGGTATGATCGACCAAGCCGGCTCTGAGAGGCTTAACCCGGGTCAGTTTAGTTGAATTTGTTGAGAAGCTACAGAGTACTGCTGAAGGCCAAGAAGCCAGAAACGCGTCTGCTCTTGCTTTCTCGGCAAATCAATGAACCCCCTGGGGTCTATTTGACTTGTGAAATATATGCATAAGTATATTAATTATAGGAAGCCATTTATGAAGGACCCGATTGGCAGGAACGCTCTGGACTTGTTGATTTATTAACAACGGTATCGCCATTTTTCATTATTGTTTAAAGTATTCTGAATATGGAGATTGGAGCGAAACCACTTGTTGTGTGTACCGATTCTATATGAAGATATTTGAATTTTTTCACTGAACAGGATGAATTGAACAATCGGGATCATGGACTACAAAAATATGTAAATATGATTATTAATAATACTAAAAGAAATCTTGAAATAAAGACTGGCCACCGAAGCAGAATTGATTTCGACCTCGGATTCTTGATCAGTGAGTCGAACCAAATCGCTTGAGACCATTTTCAGCCGAAAATTCGAAAATTACAGACATTTGGGCAAATTGATAAGCACTCTGTTCCGAGGAACTAGAGCGCCAAAAAACTGTCCCAAAAGATTTTGCAAGGAATTCCATTGCGCTTCCCGAAAATGTCGTTCAATTTTCAATTATTGGTTGCTAAAAAATCTTTTCGATCTTTTCTTTCCGATTGCGTTGGAACCGCAGATCTGATTTTTGCGCGTATATTCTGGGGAACATCGCGTTATCATTTTGCCCAAATGTGAAATTTAATTCTGTGTTGCCGTCCGGCCGTTGCCACGATAACTTGAGAACGGGAAGAGCTAGCGATTTGAAATTTTCAGGGTAGGTGGCGCATCCCATTACGACGGACAAATTCATTAATGGGTATAATCGGCCCAATGGTTTCCGAGTAATAATTTTGTTTCCAACCAAAATAAATCCGATCGAATTTAAACTTGGTGAATAGTTGTAGAAAATAAACCTAAGCACGTTTGTGAAATTTTGTGACAATCTTGTCACTAGAAAATTAAAAAAAAATTATTAAACAATATTATTTATGACACGATAACCTGAGAACGGAAGGAGATAGCGGCTTGAAATTTTCAGGTTAGGTTGTGCAACTGAATGCGACATTTGAGTTCGTTTATAAGCATAATCGGCCAAACGGTCTTAGAGTTATAGCCATCTGAAATTTAGTTGTTTTTTGTTCCTCATTAACTCGAAAAATACAAAACCGATTGAATTCAAACAAGGTTATTAGTTGTAGAATGCCAACGCGAAAATTCTCGCAGAATTTCGTGGGATGGTATAACTAGAAAATTTCAAAAACATTATTGAAAATAATTGAAAAAAAATTCTATATATCATAAACTATTCGTCCGGCATGGCTGAAATTTTGGAAGAGCCTTCAGTACCTAACTCTACTGCAGAGTTCCGAATTTGAACACGATCGGATCCATATTGTTGGAGAACCGAGCAGCCTTTTGTGAGTTCGGTAGCTGGATGCGAATCGTCGTATCATATGTTGTCTATGGTCGTATTTTTGCGAGAACCTTCAAAAAAATTAATGTCATGATGACATATTTTTGCGCGTATGTTCTTAGAAAATCGTGTTATATCATCACAAATCTATGGGAGATGATAGCCCTACTTAGCGGTCAGACCTGGTTTTGAAAGAGATCCTCCTTAGGAGGAGGCAACTAAATATTGAAGGGATTTCTATGAACAAGAGTGAATATCTTTGAGAAATAGAGAAGGCGATTCTTCTTCAAGAGATCCATGTGCCTTCAGAGGAGTATATTTGTGAGAGGGGACTTTTGAAAGGTTATGTATTATTTTTAATATGATATCGCTGAAATTTTGCTGAAGGTTCAAAACTTAACTTTAAATTAACCACACTTTCTGATCTTGTAAGGTGAGAGGCTCATTTGTAGATATTAAATCTCGTGATGGGTAAAGAGGAATTTTAGGCCAGTTTTTCTATCACTAATGAGAATATATCTTTATGTTTCACCTCATCACCTTTAGATCTATCAATGGATATTTATTGGTTAAGAATAAGTAATTGAATATTACTGGAATTCAATTAAATTTCATTCAATATGTTAGTAACTAAACTTATAATTCTCTATACTTTGATTATTTAAATATGACATTAATTCCAGTAACATTTTCAAGAATAATTATGTATTCTTCTCCTAAAGAAGAATTGAAGGTAGACAATAATGTGTTAATTTTTTCATCATTGCTTTCTATCCTGACTTCACGAAAAAAAAATTGGTTCAAGCACTGACGCTTGTTTTTTCTATTGTCCATTCTCTTGTATTGGACACTTTTAATCGAATTTACCATGGTGAATTATATTCTCTATTCTCCTGTATTGGACAGCCTTAATCGAATTCACCATGGTGAATTTGATTAAGAGTGTCCAATACAGGAGAATAGACAATAGAATTCACCATGGTAAATTCGATAAAGAGTGTCCAATACAGGAGAATGGACAATAGAACATACGCGCAAAAGCTCCTGACTTCACGAAAAAAAAATTTGTTCAAGCACTGACGTGAAGTCATGAGCTTTTGCGCGTATGTTCTATTGTCCATTCTCCTGTATTGGACACTCTTTATCGAATTTACCATGGTTAATTGTAAATTGAGGATTGTATCACTAGATACAATCCTCACAAAATGTCACATATGTCTTTATGTCGATATTCTACAACTACTTACGAAGTTTCAATTCGATAGGATTTGCATTGGTTGAAAATAAAATTATTACTCGAAAACGAGTTCTATCTGAAAAGCAGGCTGTTGCAACTACCATGACCGGTTCCTGAACGATTCAGAATAGATCATATTTAAGATAAGGCGTACTGTGGCTAATTGCCAATAACTAAAACAAGACACACGGTGAAATATTTATTGATGATATTTATTTCTTGACCCTCTTACGGCAAAATAATGAACGTCGCTGAACATCGCTCAAGGTTTCTTCATCGCAGAGGGTCGGATTCTCCATAGGTGGCTCTGGTGGGGTCCTTTCCCCTACCAGTTCTCGACCGATGGAAATAAAATTCCTAGAACTTCGTCAGTTTTCATTCGGTGTTTGGCTAAGCCACACTGATGATTGGTAATAACCATGAAACCCTGGGTTTGTGTCTGCCCCTGAATAATACTTTCCTCTTTGGGGAACACTGAGCGATGAGGTGTCTAGCCCGGCCACGCGGAATATTTGTTGATGGTTAAAATCAATAAATATTCCACCGTGTGTCTTGTTTTAGATCTTATTTTCCTTGGAAGATCAAACCCAGGAACTAAATTTGAAAGATCATTAATTCAATATTCGTTGATTAAAACCCAAGAAATTCATTCATACCGCCAAACCTCCGTGTCACTTTTATTCAAATTGAGAAAACAGTTAAACTTCAACCTGGGAATCTTAATGTCTGGAATTTAGGAGAGAATCGGACATGAATTCGGGAAGGAATTCGGGGCGGACAATGTTTGAAAGAACTGTCAACCAATGAAGAGGTATAGATCTAGAGTATGTGTCGACTTCCGGTATTTCCGGAAGTGCCATCTTGAAGATACTTTCATTATAAAGATCACAGCGGAGTTCATTTAACACCAAAATTTCAGAACTAAAGGGTTTTCCAATAAGAGGTGTTATTTTGATATTCAAAGAAAAATGCCATTTTTCAATATAAATGATCGGATGTTTATTTCATTATAAAGAAGAAGATATGCCGTTAAAAATGGAAAATAACATCATGCAAATGACCACCACGACCACGCTTACAGGACCATATCCTTTTAATGAAATTTTCCATAACCAAATCGCAAAGTGGCTGCCCTATGTCCTCGATAGCCTCACGAATTCCATCTTTGAGGTCTTGAATCGACGCTGGGCTATTGGCGTAGACCTTCTCTTTCACGTGGCCCCAAAGGAAGAAGTCGCAAGGTGTTAAATCACGAGATCTCGGTTGCCAATTGTGATCACCTCTTCGAGAGATAACACGGTCCGGAAACTTTTCCCGCAAAAGATCAATGGTTTCTTTGCTTGGGCGGCACGTAGCACCATCTTGTTGAAAGTAAACGTTGTCCAGATCAATACCATCCAATTCCGGCCATAAAAAATCATTAATGATCTCTCGATAGCGCAATCCATTCACCGTAACTGTTGCTCCAACCTCATTTTCGAAAAAGTAAGGTCCAATGACTCCGCCGGACCATATACCGCACCAAACAGTCACACTTTGAGGATAGAGAGGCTTTTCAACAATAACTCTTGGGTTTTCCGAGCCCCACATGCGAAAATTTTGCTTGTTGACGAAGCCACCGAGGTGGAAATGGGCCTCATCACTCAAGATGATTTTTCGATGGAATTCCGGATCATTTTCATGCATTTCAACGACCCAATCAGCAAAGACATGACGTTGTTGATGATCGGCCGGCTTGAGTTCTTGTGTTAACCGAACTTTATAAGCCTTAAGACCCAAATCTTTATGCAAAATACGGTGTAATAACGTTTGTGGAATGCCTAATTCCAAAGCACGACGAGGAATGGACCAACCTGGGTTTTCTTCAACATTTTCGGCTACAGCAGCAATATTCTCGGCTGTTCTTGAGCTACGTGCACGGGTTTTATTCTGCACATAACTAACTTGTCCCAACAGCTCAAATTTTTCCACCAATTCTTTTATTGCGGTCCGACAAGGTGCTTCACGACGACCCAAAAATCTTCAAGTTTTACGAAGCGTCTCTGCCAAATTTTCACCATTTTTATAGTGAATTTTAATAATTTCAATGCGTTCTTGAAGCGTGTATCGTTCCATTTTTATTAATGGCGTAGTTTCTACTTGTCAAATGTCAAAAGATGACAGCTTCAAAAGTGACATCTGCCGAAATTGCGGGCTATTCAAAATAACACCTCTTATTGGAAAACCCTTTATACGTTTTCAAACAATCATCCTGTATGATATAATTTGAAGACGAAGACAATCGAATACAGCCCAAGGTTCCCGACATCGAAGATCAGATTTCCGACGTCACTGGCGCGCATTTTAAAGCGTCCTTTGTGGCAGATTCTTCAGGAACGTGAGACGGGGTCGCATTTTAGGAGTCGTTTCAGCGTGAATTACAACCGGGATCTGAAGTGCTTCCCAAATATATCTCGGATTGGGACTGGCGAATACTTCATAACCGTAATGACCAAAAAAAGTCGAAAAAACTAACGAGTAATGAGGCCTGCCTGCCTTTCGGGAATTTTTCACCGGAATTGACAAAACAATTCATAGCGCGACGTTTTAGAGATGAGCTGTTATGCATTCCTTTGAATAAATGAGTTCGTGCCTCTTTTGTTTTTTTTCCAGGTACTGAATTTCCGTCTCTGCTGCTTTTTGTCCTCTCGGAACTGAACCCGGCTTCGTTCTATTCTTTTTTTTTCGAACGGAGGCGTGTTTCACCTGCGGTCGCTTGACGTATAGTATTTGCGCCAGTTTTCGATATTTTTCACACCTGACGCCGTTGCTAACTTTGCCTCTTCATATTTGAAGAGTGGAAAAATGCGATATTCGAGGAGCTAATGAGCATCGGATCGACAAAGAACTCAACTCGTTTTGAGTTGGAAAATTCAGATGATGAAGGTTTTAAATGATTATACTAGTCGATACTACTTCAATTTATCATTAACTAGCTGACCCAGCGAACTCTGTTCCGCCTTAGAGGCAATAAATAACGTACAATTGTGCAATTAGAAAAAAAAACACCCTGTACAGTAATGATTTATTTTCAATGATGTATCCCTCTAAAGTTTATTTTTTAACACAAATGAATGAAATTGTACGATTGTGGCATGGAAAACAGCAAGTTGCAATTGACGTTAAAAGAAGAACACCCTGTATGGAGATTTCGGATGAATACATTATGAGAATCCATCCAAGGTACCTATTTAGTTAATGCTTTGTTTGTGACACAAATCACTTCAATCACGTACAATTGTGCCATGAGAAAAAGGACACCCTGTATAGTAATGCTTTATTTTCAATGGTGTATGCCTCGAAAGTTTATTTTTAAACACACATGACTAAAATTGTACGATTATGGCAGGAAAAAGAGCAAGTTTTAATTGACGTTAAAAGAAAAACACCCTGTATAACACAAAAAAGTACCCTATGTCCGTCTCCTGGTGTTAAGCTACCTCCCCACTAATTTTGAGCCAAATCGGTATAGCCGTTCTTGAGTTATAAGTGTAGTAACTAACACGACTTTCTTTTATAAATATAGATAAAAATTCTAATAAGAGTGTCCAATACAGGAGAATGGACAATAGAATATGCGCGCAAAGGCTCCTGACTTCAAGTTAGTGCTTGACCCATTTTATTTCCATAATTATTTAAGAATTTTCTAGGTGTACGGTTCTCACAAAATTTTACACACGTCTTTATGTCGATATTCTACAACTAGTTAGCAAGCTTCAAATCGATCGAGTCCATATTTTATGAGTTATCGAGGAAATAATATTCCAGGTGGGTATAACTCCGAAACCGTTGGGCCGATTATGCCCAAAAACGAAGATAACTCTCTCATTCGGATGCGCAACCTATCCTGAAAATTGCAAGTCTCTATCTCCTCCTCTGGGGAAGTTATGAAGGCAATGGTCACCCATCCAGCTACTGAACTCACACAAGGCTGATTGAATCTCCAACAATATTTATATGCTTCCACTCGTGAACTTGGAAGAAGAGTTAGGTTCTGAAGGCTCTTGCAAAATTACAACGATGTCGGACGAATAGGTTTTGATATATAGAATTTTTTCGATGATATTCAATGATTTTTTTAAAATTTTCCAGTTATACGATCCTCACGAAATTTCGCAAGAATTTTCGCGTTGGCATTCGACAACTAACAACCATGGTTGAATTGGATCGGTCTTCTATTTTTCGAGTTAGAGAGGAAATAACAACCAAACTTCAGATGGGTATAACTCCAAAACCGTTTGGCCGATTATGCCTATAAACAATCCCATATGTCGCATTCAGATGCACAACCTAACCTGAAAATTTTAAGTCGCTATCTATAATATTAGCTTTTATAACGAGAAGTAAGTAGGTATTACATGAAAAAGCATTACATGACGTGAAGTCAGTACTCTTTTGCGCGCTTGTTCACGTTGGCTAATTTGAATTGAATGATGAGGGTCTCAAGCTCAGTGGATAGAACGAGCCGGAGATCTACCTAGAGGGTAGTGGACACTATTCACTGTCGGGTCATAACTGAAGAGTGCTGTGTCTAAGATGGCATAAGGATAGAGTACCAAAGTTGGAAAAGAACACAACTGACTTTCCTTAGTCCCACAAGCTCTCATGAGCTTCTGAGATAGGTATCTTCTTGGGGAAGACTTGGGAGACTTGCCAGAATTGAACTCAATCCGATATTTGGTTTCGGAATTTCAAGCAAAATATTCCGCTACAAGTTGAACATTTTTTGATATTTTTCTACTCATGCTACCCCCACGAAACTCGGACTGATTTGACATTAACAGTTCTGTTAACTTTGACCTGCCTTTCAGAAACCGGGTGTAAGTTTGGTATCCCATCCGGACCCGCAGACACCTCGGGTTAAATTTAACAAAAATTTGCAGTCTTTAGTGATTACAGTACCTGGTTTTTGACCACTCTGGGTATCGAGTTGAAAAAGCGCGCCAAAACACACTGACCGCACGTCAGTACTTTGTATTTCATCGTGCAATCAATTATATCTCTGCTCGGAACCATTTATCGATTGAAAATTGGAGTATGAACCACAATAATTATTATCAAACGGGTAATTTTGAACTATATGCCGTATTTTCCGATGCCACACCAACTAACTTATCCGTTACACCTTTGGAGCGACCCAGTTTATGTGAAAAATACCTACTGGTATTCGAGAAAACACATGCGAGATATTAATTGTGCTCATTTAAATATGTAAATTAACCGCGATTATATTTGGTTTTATCGGAATTGCTTGTACAGGAAGCATTATTTGTACCACTCACCGCGTTTATGAATTCCTTTCTCAATATTTTTTATGTATACTGCATTTGTGAATTAGCGAATAAATTCAACCATAATAGTTATTTATGTACTAAGGACGAAACACTGTCTATTATAGTCAAATCTGCTAAATTGATATCCGAGGCGGAGCCGAGAATAGCAAGCAGACGAGACAATAGCCAGTTTTTCGCCGAGCTGGTGAGGGTCTGCGCATGCCTGGATTCAAGATGCGATATCTCCTGAACCACTAGTGTTGGAGAATCGGAATTGGAGTTTTTTGTTAGGTGTGTTTTTTTTGGGAGGACTTGCAGCTGCGAGTAGATTTGGATTGCATGGCTCATGTTGGGAGTGGTTTACGTCTAGCGGTGATCGATTTGGTGCTGAGCCGCCATTTTAAGGTTTCAAGAAAAATTTCAAAGCAATTCTGTGCACGGAAAAGTCAGTTTCGGGGAAATAGCGTTGTTTCCGAGTTGAAATGTATGTATCGTGGCCCTGGGGTGAATTTATAAATAACTATATTCGGTAGATCCATATTTAATTACATTTGGATTTGGAGACGAGGCAATTGCTTTCCTAAAGGAGGTCCCATAACCGCATTTTTTTTCGATCTACGGTAAAGCTAACAGCCAAACTGTATTGATAGCCATATTTGTTAAAGGAACTTGAAAAAATAAAAAAAAGCACTGACGTGAAGTCAGTACTCTTTGGCGCGCGTGTTCTCGGTGGCTAATTTGAATTGAGTGATGAGTACTTCAAGCTCACTGAATTGAGCGAGCCAGAGATCTACCCATGGGATATTGGACACCATTCACTGTCGGTTCAAAAATTTACAGTGCTGTATCTAAGCTTCCGTAAGGATAGAGTAACACTGTTGAAAAAGAACACAACTGACTCTCCTTAGTCGCACAAGCTCCAAGAAGATTCTGAGGGATCTCCTTGGAAAAAACTTGGCAGGGTCAGTATAATCATAATCATGTTTATAGCACGCGCGCCAAATGCAGATTGACTTAACAATGAAAGAAAAAGTGTAAAAAAGCATTGACGTGGGGTCAATCTGCTTTGGCGCGCGTGCTATAAACATGATTATGATTATACTGACCCTGCAAAGTCTTTCCCAAGGAGATCCCTCAGAATCTTCTAGGAGCTTGTGCGACTAAGGAGAGTCAGTTGTGTTCTTTTTCAACAGTGTTACTCTATCCTTACGGAAGCTTAGATACAGCACTGTTAATTTTTGAACCGACAGTGAATGTTGTCCACTATCCCTTGGGTAGATCTCTGGCTCGCTAAATTCACTGAGCTCGAAGTACTCATCACTCAATTCAAATTAGCCTCCGTGAATACGCGCGCCAAAGAGTAGTGAGTTCACGTCAGTGCTTTTTTTTTATTTTTTCATTAGGGTTATGTTACTGAAGAGATTTTTATCTTTATGTTTGTTGATAATTTTCTGAACTAGTTGATGACTATACCCGTTTCTTTCGGCAATTTGGAAAAGTATTTTTCTTTCTTTCTTGAAGTTTACATTGCTTAGCGGAATATTAAATAAGCGGTTAACGAGGAAATGTAAGCTGGCTGTTTTATGTGACCAGGGAGGTACCGAAACAGACGAAATGTAAATATCAGAATTAGTAGGTGAACTTAATAGATGGGTATTTACTGTTAAAGACCATGGTAAATTCGTTAATATCAAAATTTTCATCAACAATTGCAAATATGTCATCTACGTATCTAGCCCAAAATTTTTGAAAATATTTGTGTTCTTTATTAATTTCAAGTTCTAATTTGCTGAGGAACAAATTAGCTTAAAATCTACTATATGGGTCGGAAACTCGGGCACCAAGAAAATGAGACTAGAGACAACTGAAAAGATCGGAGGTGAGAGTTTTAAGATCGGTAAAGGGATATACGCGTTTAGACCTTATTAAAACCGAAGATAACAGACGAAGAACTAGAGGTAAAACCAATAACAGAACTGACAACATATTATAAGAGGAGATTGAAGTAACAAGTGATGCTAATGCTTCCAGAAAGGATACTAAAAAGGATTATTAATTACAAACATTTACAACCCTATAGGACGTAGGAGTTTCGATAGGCCAAGAAAGAGATGGTGAAGTCGGAACAGGCCAACTGTCTAATTCTGGAACGGTAGAAGAAGAAGAAGAATATGTCATTTGGAATCGCTTCCATTTCGCTGTCTGTTCGACCAAACCTTGCTTCGCTTTCACGGTCCTTTGTGGCATGATCCATATGGGAGGATTTCAAATTGAAAACCCATTGTCACGATTTTGCTTTCTTTGATTTTGACAAGGTATTCAATGTCAGAAAATACGTTCAGTGGTGATGGAATTCTACCGAGGGTTTGGGTGGGTGCGCTTCGCAAATCAGGGCGGAGATGAATGAATGATTACATTTCTGCAAGCTCGTGCAACGGCGGATATTCATCTAGTCAATCCTGAATATATCTGCATAATGACTTTAATGATGCAAACGCAATATTATTAGATTTCTGCAACAAACGCTCGTCAATTCTACGTTCTCACGTGTACTACTGTGCGTGAATTACGTCAACAAACGCTCAACCAGTTTTTTCCACAATTGTTGCATTGAATATGTATTTCATGCACTCAATAATTCGAGGTGAAACCTATAACGCTCGTATAATGATCGGTCTAGAAAATCGTACCGCTTTTTCAGCTTTCTACCTGATTTTCCAACAGTGCATTTTCGAGGCGCGTGCGTCTTGAAAACCTGTCGTTTCATAATGATTGCGGCGGATTGAGACAGAGAATTATTGATATTTAGTCGACCGAACTTTTTCTAGTTTTTATTGCCGTTTTTCTATCGATGCTGAAATAAATTCCATGGAATATATACTTTTCTAGTTTGTATGGACTGATATTCGAGAACTCATTAAAGAATCATAGAAGGAGGTGACTGTAGCTAATTGCTAGTAACTAATAGTCTAGTCAACAAGTGCTTTTTAGTTCAAAATTTTTGCGTATTCTCCGAAAATTATGATTGAGGTGTCATTCGATTCGGAATAGCATGTAGATAGTTTTTCAGAAAATGCTAAGGCTGCTCGCAAAAATTGCAATAGTTATAAACAATTAAGTGAAAAAAAAATTGGTTCAAGCACTGACATGAAGTCAGGAGCTTTTGCGCGAATGTTCTATTGTCCATTCTCCTGTATTGGACACTTTTAATCGAATTTACCATGGTGAATTCTATTGTCTATTCTCCTGTATTGGACAGCCTTAATCGAATTCACCATGTTAAATTCGATTAAAAGTATTGAAAGGTTTTTTTTGGGGTTTCTCTCCCAAACTCTGAAAAATATCTATAAAATAAAAATTAATTATTTTGTGATTTGCTTCTGCGTAAGAAACACAGGATATTTGTCAGAAGCAATCAATTGAACAATGTTGCCTAACAAACAACAACGAAACAACATCAACGAAGAAACAACTATATCGTAACGTTTCGGAGTCTATATCAGACTCCTTCGTCAGACACTTAATGAAAATCTTTAGAATTATTTTGTTGATAGTTATTTTGTGAAATTCAATTGTCAATGTGACAATTCTGAATTTCACAAAATAACTATCAACAAAATAATTCTAAAGATTTTCATTAAGCGTCTGACGAAGGAGTCTGATATAGACTCCGATATAGTTGTTTCTTCGTTGATGTTGTTTCGCTGTTGTTTGTTAGGCAACATTGTTCAATTGATTGCTTCTGACAAATATCTTGTGTTTCTTATGCAGAAGCAAATCACAAAATGATTTATTTTTATTTTATAGATATTTTTCAGAGTTTGGGAGAGAAAACCCAAAAAAAACCTTTCAATACTTTTAATCGAATTTAACATGGTGAATTCGATTAAGGCTGTCCAATACAGGAGAATAGACAATAGAATTTACCATGTTAAATTCGAATAAAAGTGTCCAATACAGGAGAATGGACAATAGAACATTCGCTCAAAAGCTCCTGACTTCACGTCAGTGCTTGAAACAATTTTTTTTCGTGAAGTCAGGAGCTTTTGCGCGTATGTTCTATTGTCCATCCTCCTGTATTGAACACTCTTAATCGAATTTACCATGGTGAATTATATTGTCTCTTCAACTGTCGCATTCCGATGCACAACCTAACCTGAAAATTTCAAGCCGCTATCTCCTTCCGTTCTCAGGTTATCGTGTCATAAATAATATTTTTTAATAATTTTTTTAAAATTTTCTAGTGACACGATGCTCACAAAATTTCACAAATGTGCTTAGGTTTATATTCTACAACAATTCGAAACAAAACAAAATTATTACTCGGAAACCATTGGGCCGATTATATCCATTAACGAACTTGTCCGTCGTATTGGGATGCGCCACCTACCCTGAAAATTTCAAGTCGCTGGCTCTTTCCGTTCTCCAGTTTTCGTGGCAACGGCCGGACGGCACCACAGAATTAAATTTCACATTTGGGCAAAATGATAACGCGATGTTCCCCAGAACATACGCGCAAATAAGAAAGAGCTTTGGTTTTTTTCCAATATCTCAAAAACTATCAGAGATAATTTAAAGTTGTAAAAAGATTCAAGAAGAGGAGGAAACTTCCTAAAAAAATGTCCCAACTCCCGGAACTATACTATAATTTTCCTAAAGGGTTGAAAATACTCCCGAACGGGTACTCCAGCTTGCGCAAACCTCGCCTCCTCCGGACCTTTCATGAATAAGTATCATTTAAACCTATTAAATGTGAAAATAAAAAATTGCAAAAATTCAGTCCTCTGCAGGATAGATCAATTAACAATAATCCGTAGTCCAAAAATGTTTATCGCGACCTTTCAATTAGTTATCCATTAGTTGATTAACAATTTTTTGTAGCACCAACATTAACATTGCAAGTGCGATAATGATTAAACTATTAATCTAAGAATATTTTCCTTAAGTGGAGCTTGGAAAAGATTCCCGTTGGAATATTTGTAAAATTGTTATTTTTCGTTTTGTTATTAACAATTTACTTCAGTGAAAAAATATATAGCTTTAATTATGTTTCAAAAGATAATTTTGAATTATCTCAAAACAACGCATTGTTTTATAACAAATTTTTAAACAATAGGAGATAATAATTATCAAAAATCATTTTTGAGTAGTTTCTGATCATAAGAAAACGGATCAATAGTAATATTATAGATTTAAGCTTTATTTTTTTTCACTTAAGTAAATTTTTCATAACAAAACGAAAATGAACAATTTTTACAATTTTCTAATAGGACTCTATTGTGAGATCTTTGAAAAATAGCTCCACGAAAGGAAAAAATTCTCAGATTAATTATCGTACTTGCAATGTTAATGTTCGTGCTACATAAAAGGTTAATCAACTAATGGATAACTATGTGCTCCACAAAAGTTAAGGAACTTCAGAAATTGTGAGACTGTTTCAAAAGTTTCCATTTTTGACGCTCTTGTTCCTCTGAACAGAGTGCTCATCAATTTGCCCAAATGTCAGTTATTTTCGAATTTTTGGATGAATGGTCTTAAACGATTTGTTTTTACTCACTGATCAAGAATCCGTGGTCAAAATGAATTATGTCCGGCCGTTCGTCCGTAAACACGATAACTCTCGAACGAAAAGAGTTAGAGGATTGAAATTTGCAGGGTAGAGTTGGGGCATAAATATCTCGGATGAGCTCGTTAACGGGCAAAATCCACCGAGCTGTTTCGGAGTTATGGCCGTTTTTAGTAAAAATATTTTTTATGAATATTTCCGAAACCGATCACTCGATCTGACTGAAATTTAGAATAAAATTGTAGACTAATGACCTTCATATGCATGCAAAGTTTTGTATTCATCGGGTCGGCGTTAAGTTGAAAAAAAAATTTTCAAATTTTGTTTCTACAATAACTCTCGAACAGAGTGAGCTAGGCAGTTGATATTTTCAGAGTAGGTTTGGGAGCCTTCCTGACGTCTTTATATACTATATTTACACCTGAGAAGGAGTCACGTAGTGCCGGGACACCCTGTATGGTGGGGTGCAGTTTTGGTCTGATCGAATGGAAAATACTGGTCCACTATCTTGGTTAGAGTTTTTCGATGTTTCTCCAATATCTTCAACAATATAGATCCGATCGAATTTATATCTTGGCTGTAAAGTAAGGTTTTGAAGGCAACCGGCAAATTTCAGCTATTTCGGACGGATGGCTTACATATGGCTATAACTCTGAAACCATTGGGCGGATTTTGCCAATTAACAAACTTTGTTGGCGCCATTAGATCAAAATTACCAAATTCAATCATGTGATAATTCTTGTGATGAGTGTATCTCGAATAATATACAGATCCATCCAAGTTGAAATAGAGAATGTAAAATAGCGATTCGAATATTTACCGAATTTAGTGAGAGCCAATTTAAAATGTTCGGAAGAGATTATTTATTCGAAACGGCAATTTATACTTTAATACTTTTGTAGAATTCCTAACTGCATAAGGTAAGGCAGCTCGGGTGGAGACTTGAAATTTGCAGGGTAAATTAGACGCTTAAATGGCAAGTTCACGATCAGGAGGTTCGGAAATATGTCCATCTGAAATATTGTTTTCTTAATCTCTCCTAAAATACAGATCTTAGCTAAGAAAACTAATTTTGTGGAATTATTTACCAGTAAAGAAAATCCCACCAAAAACATTTCATGTAAAATTGGCTGCCCAGACTCGCAAGAAGCTTTCATACTAAAAATGGGTTCAAGCCCTGTGGACAGGAGCTTTCTGGCGCTCTAGTTCGAACAGACAAATTATATCGCCGAAAGTATTGGTTTCTCAGAGTTGGGAATTATATCAATGTATTCTTATGATAGAACTGCTTCATAAAGGAAATTCAATTCAAATAAGAGTTTATTTATCAAGATTAAATGAGCAATCTGAGAATGAGAACTGCATCATGGAAGAAATCAAATTAAAATAGCTGAAATGAATTTGACTCTCTCTTATAGAACAGGATGACATGTACGAGTATGAACACAGATCATATAATAAAGCTTAGATAGAATAATTATAACATTCTGTGAAAACAAAGAAGTACGATTCATTATTGAAATTTCGAAAAATCATATCTCCGAAAGTATTAGCTTGTTTGAGTTGAAAATGATATCAATGGATTTTTATGGTGAAACTGCATCTTAAACAAGAATTGAATTTGAAATTTGTCACTTAAAAAAAAATTTTTTTTTTCGTTATTCCAGAACCATCTTGCCTATTTTGCCCGAGCTTAACCGAGATATTCATCTCCCTAACCTACTCTGAAAAATTCAACTGCCTAGCTCATTCCGTTCGAAAGTTTTGTAGAAAAAAAATTTAAAATTTTCAAAATTTTTTTTTGACACTTTGCGGTAACCTGGTCAATACAAAACTTCACATGCGTATAAAGCTCATGATTCTGCAATTTGATGCTAAATTTCAGATAGATCGAGTGATCGGTTTCTGAAATATTCATAAAAAATGTTTTTACTACTACAAATCCTACATATTTGTCAAAATGTATTGCTCGATTGTTTCATAGATCGTTCATAGCGAATGACACAGTTAGGGCCTTGGCAATCAATTGAACATTGTTTTTGGAGGGATTTAATTTCTTTAGTAAGTAGTAGTATTTTTTCGATGTGTATTTCTTGTGTCTATTCCTTTTTGCCGCTTCTTGTTCCTCGGAACAGAGTGCTTAACAATTTGTCCAAATGTCTGTAATTTTTTAATTTTTTTGATGAAAATGGTCTTAAGTGATTTGGTTCGAATAACTGATCATGAATCTGTGGTCGAAATCGATTCTGTCTGACCGGACGGCCGTAAACACGATAACTCTCGAACGGAATGATATAGATAGTTGAAATTTTCAGAATAAATATTTCGGATAAGTTCATTATTGGTTTCGGAGTAACGAAAAAAAATTTTTTTTTACATTACCAATTTCAAATTCAGTTTTTTTTATATTCAATTTCATCATAAGAATTCATTGATATGATTTTCAACTATAACAACTCTACTTTCGGAGATATAATTTTCCAAATTTTCAATATCAAATCGTAATTCTATGTTTTCACAGAATGCTGTAATTATTTCATCTATGAATTACATGATCTCTGTTCATACATGTCATCTTATCTACCTATAAGAGACAAGTCAAATTTATTTCGGGTTCGTTATCATGATATAAAACAACTCTCTTATAATATCCTATAATCCTCATAATTCTACGATAGCTGAGAATATTTCATTGTTTATTTTGCAATCAATCATACATTGTTTTCTAGAACAGGAGGTATTTCATATCATCAGTAACGAATTTTGAATAGTACTATATATAAATATTTCATGTCTTCTATGGGTAGATATGATGACATGAATGAACATAGATCATGAAATTCACAGATACAAATACGGCCTTTAATTTTCGATTACTCCATTCTGTGAAATCATACAATTACGATTGAATATTGAAAAATCATATGCCCGAAAGTATGAGTTTGTTAGAATTGAGAATGATATCAATGGATTCTTATAATGAAACTGCATCTTAAAAAAAATTTAATTTGAAATTGGTAATGTGTTTTTTATTACTTCGAAATCAACCGGCGATTTTGCCCAATAACGAACTCAACCGAGATATTTATATCCCGAACTCTGAAACTTTCAACTGTCTAGCTCATCCCATTTGTGAGTTATCGTGTTAACGGCGGGACGACCGGACAGAATCGGTTTTGACCACGGATTGTTTATCAGTGAGTCGAACCAAATCGTTCAAGACTATTTTCATCTAAAAATTCGAAAATTACAGACATTTGGGCAAATTGATAAGCACTCCGTTCCGACGAACAAGATCACCAAAAATGGCCATAAAAAAATTTGCATTGCCATTCAAAAAAAGTGTCGATGACGTATGTTTACAAAAAAAAAACTGTCTGATTCATTGTTTTATTCTGTTAGGTAGAGACTCGTATTGCATAAGGAAATAGAGCTTTGACTAAACTTTGAAATTTCTTTTGCTCTAGTCCGTGCTATCAATAAAAGTTTATATCTAACTCGAATTATTCTCTATGTTCTCAATTCTTCCAGATTGGAATTCTCCATGAATAAACAGAGCATCTTTCATAAAAATGTCACAAAGATCGTCGATATCCCATTCGAGCATGCAAGAAGAAAATAAATCTGGATAACGATATCCCTGCGAGAAATTGTCCGCGTGGGTTCCTCAAGGACCTGGTTCGGGTACGAAATGTCAATAGATATTTCCCCGCATAAACACGTCGATGTTCCATCTCAATATCCGATCCCTATTTGTTTTTCGGACCGGAATCTTCTGAACCTGTTTATTTAGCTGTTATGGCTCGCGACAAACAACACGTTGGAAGTGACATAGTTGGAATTGGAGAGTTCTCCAACTTATCGGACAATTTCCTGAGATGGGACATATCGTCCATTTTATTCATGTGTATGACATATCAATTGTTATGTATTCCGAGAGATTTTTAAATGTATTGATTCAAGATGACGGAGAAGGTTTACTCGATTTCTGGTTTATTATTTTCTCTTATATTACGTTTGGCGCCGTGCAGCCAAGACATTCTTGTAACTCGTGCCGAAATTTGCGTATTTGGCGCTCTTGTTCCTCGGAAGGGAGTGCTTATCAATTTGCCCAAATGTCTGTAATTTTCGAATTTTTGGCTAAAATGGTCTTGAACGATTTGGATTGACTCACTGATCATGAATCCGTGATCGAAATCGATTCTATCGGTCCGGCCGTTAACACGATAACTCTCGAACGGAATGAGCTAGACAGTTGAAATTTTCAGAGTAGGTTTGAGGGATATATATCTCAGTTGACTTCATTATTGGTCAAAATCGGTCTAATAGTTTCGGAGTAACGAAAAAAAATTCTCGTCAAAAAATTCGAAAATTACAGACATTTGGGCAAAATGATAACCTGATGTTCCCTAGAAAATACGCGCAATAAATAGATAAATTTAAATGTGATCTCTTGTTTATGAAAATTCGAATTCAATTCATCTTTTTTATTACCTCTTTGAATAATATATTTTATTCAATCAACGAATTAAGAGATATTAAATAGATGAGTTCTATTTCTCTTGTAGTTCGGAATTCAAATTAATTTAGTGTTTTCTGTTACTTCTATGAATACATTATTTTATTTAATAAACAACCTGTAAGAATATTTCTTAGTTTCAATAATCCGGACAAATCGAAAATCCGGACAACTACCTTGCCATCAACTGTCTGGATTAAAGAGGGCCATCAACTGTTTGGATTAGAGAGGTTACACTGTATTTACAGTAGTGACAATTCGGGATTGCCGTGAGACGAGACAATATGCTGACCGAGCCCAGAAACGAACCATATTAAATTTTTTACGAGGATAATTTATTCGAGTGATTTTATTTAGGTTCCACCCCCGCATGAGCAAAATACAGAGAGTGAATTTTCGATATTTGCACCTTCGTGGGCGGTGAGCTCAGCACGTTCAAACACAAATCCTCCAAGTCGTGAACGTGCGGAATAGCAGTCGGGAGTATTTTGCCATTAAGTTATGGAATGAAAGCAAGAAAAACAGGAATAGTTCTGTTATACCTAGGCAGCGATGATCTTCATTGCTGTTATCGGAGCAATATGCGATGATGTGCTTGAATTAAATCGGACTACCATTGAAAGCGAACCGGTTTAGGTTTAACAAGTTTTTTCAAAAATTAAATAATAATGTTAAGCAACAAAAATGTTGTAAATCCTTGAAATTTCAGTAGTTTAAGTTTTTGATCGACTGCCCGAAAGGAAGGAGGAGGGTTATGTTTTTCGAGTGTATGTATTTATGTACACAGAGTGTAGATAATAGGGCTTCACACGAGACGAGAGTAGGCAAGAATATAAAAAACTTCGTCTCGCTCTCGCCAATTCCCAAAAAAATAAGTCTCGGTCTCGTCTCGTTATCAATTGTCTCGTCCCGTCTCGCTTAAATCTGAGTAATGATCATAAATATTATAATAAATAAACGGAATGGTAGATAACAATGAATAATTTTGTAAATGTGTAATGTCGATACACTTTTTAATAGAATTGGACAAATTGCTATCGATTTCAATTAATACCTTCCCAGTGGTTTAGATTATTGAGGGTGTTCTTGGCGTTGTCCTCATAACGCTTTTCGAAACATAGAATAGCTTTATTTTTCATTCCTTCACCAGTTTTATTATATGTACTTCCACAGATGTATACAATAATAGTCCACATCTTCACTACAAGAAGCACAATAAAAAAAATAAATTTCTCCAGATGTTCAAATAGAGACGCAATTTTAAATGCATTGAGATTTAGGGGCAATAACAGTTGTCCGTTAAGTATGGAATACATAATGGGATTAGTTTTTATGGTTGTAAATTCAATTTTTTTTAAAAATAATCTCAATTATCGCAAGGTGTTTAAAAAATCGTGTATTTCTAGAACGACCGATGTAAAATATAGACAAAATATAGTTGTGATTATAGTGGAAACTCATCATATTCAATTGTTTTCTGTGTGTTGAAAAAGGACGAGTCGTATATAAGAAAAGTTTACTGTATCTATCTTTAGTAAATAAGACGATATTCCACATTTTTGAGCCAAAGAAACCCTTTCAATAGTATGCACGTTTATTACTCAGTAATTTATAGACACATATAATCAATATTGAAAGGTTTTTTCTGGGTTTTCTCTCCCAAACTCTGAAAAATAATAAATTTTTATTTCATAGATATTTTTCAGAGTTTGGGAGAGAAAACCCAGAAAAAAAATGTAATAATGAGTATACCTTCCACAGTATCCTTTAATGATTACATATAATCAACCGAGAGTAAAAAATCGATCGTGAAAAAAACACATTCAAACCTAAAATATAAAAATCTGCAAGGATAGATATTTATGATAAGAGATACTTTACTATAAGAAGTTATAAGAACAGTTAACAAGTTGAATTAAAAATGTGAAAAACATATTCTAATTTACATTAAAATATTTCGCAGATAGTCACAAGAGTTGATATTTAGTAAAATATTTTGATCTCTATGTAGCCCTTTTTTTTAATTTTCCGAATAAAACTGTATAAAAAATTTAACGAGACCAAAAACGAGACTCTCGGGTGGTGATGTATGTGGTCTCGGTATCGCCTATAATATTTTTCAAAACGTCTCGTCTCGTCTCGTCTCGCTTTTCCGTGACGAGACGAGAAAAATCTCACTCTCGTGTGAAGCCCTTGTGGTGATTCAAACCTCTCGATTTAATGAAATTTACGCACGAAACATAACTGTCTCCCTTACGTGCTTAAATTTCAACGATTTTGCACAAAGATTTTCTCGATGCAACAATGAAATTGTATATTATATATTATTATACTGATCCTCCTAGATCTTCCCCAAATGTTTACAGAAATGAAGTTATTTGACTTCCTCGTCTTCGACCAGCCCCACAGAAGCAGATCGCGATTTCGGTGTTATTTCACCTCATCAGTGCAACATAGTGGATAGGGTCCGAAGACGACGAAGTCAAAAATGTTCGTAAGGTTATAAACCTTGGGAGTGCTTGTCATTGAAATAAAAGTAAGTGGCTCCATCTTTGAAGACGGTGGATAACTTCAGATCTATTAATAACATTAATAGAAACTGAAGCGAGAAACTAAATCAGCTTCTCTTTGCCAACGCCACGCTATTTCACCTAAGATCGAGGTGTGCGAAATTTTTACAGAAATGAAGTTATTTGACTTCCTCGTCTTCGACCAGCCCCACAGAAGCAGATCGCGATTTCGGTGTTATTTCACCTCATCAGTGGTAATCAGCAAGTACTCGGATTCGAGTCTCATGCAATTGACCAATGGGGAGCGAAAACGCCCTGGTTATTACGCAATGCGTAAAAGGAGCCATAAAAGAGAAAATAACGCTTTTAGGAAAGCTAACCACTAATCGAAGATGAAAGGACTAGTAGAGACCAAAGTTTTGGAGCAATCCACAGAGTGTGTATGATTTCATCAAAGTTGAATAGCTACATACCGCGGTTTCATCCTTATTAGGAATCATCAGTGGAGCACAATTCAACGCTGATGAAAACAACACTACGGACCCTATCCACTATGTTGCACTGATGAGGTGAAATAACACCGAAATCGCGATCTGCTTCTGTGGGGCTGGTCGAAGACGAGGAAGTCAAATAACTTCATTTCTGTAAAAATTTCGCACACCTCGATCTTAGGTGAAATAGCGTGGCGTTGGCAAAGAGAAGCTGATTTAGTTTCTCGCTTCATTTTCTATTAATGTTATTAATAGATCTGAAGTTATCCACCGTCTTCAAAGATGGAGCCACTTACTTTTATTTCAACCACTTCCCCAAATGCTCTCGAAGAGCTTGAGCGAGTAAGGAGAACCAGTTGTGTTCTGTGTAGGCTTTGTTACTGTGTCCTTACGCCACCTTGAATATTATTTGATGTGATATCATCTGGCAAATCTGCTGTTACATCGTGTGAAAAAAATTCATTGACGGGCCAAGAAAATTCTATTCCTTTGGCCTGATCTAGATCTTCGATATCAGAGTTGTGTTCGGAAATTAACTCCACGGAGTAGAGTAGAGTTTTCGAAGGTTTGACAGATTTACTTTGGAGTTAACTCTGACACTGACAGTGACAGAAGGTGCCAATATCGGTAAATAGGTTATGTTGGTTTAAGAAAGAACCTATTATTATTGTTTTCTTCACATATATGTAACTCTAATCATAAATATATATTGTGAGCAGTATTAAAACTATTAAATTACCGCACAGAAAATTCATAAAACAGTGAGACAAAGATACTAGATTTTCCGTCCCATGAGTTATGTCAATTTTGACTGGAGTAAAATGAACTCGGTGTCGAATACTCTGACATTTCGAACGACAGTCATAGAGTAAAATTTAACCAACCTTTCAGTTCACTCTACGGAGTTAATATTCGAACACAACCCTGTACCTTCCGAGAATACTCTGTTGTGATCGATATTTCTAGTATAAACTTTAATCGGTAATCTTAAGTGATTCAACAGATTCGAGAAATATTTGACGATCAACCGCTTGGTTCAACTTATGAGTAACCGAGTCAAAAAACGAACGAAACTCGATCTCCGAATTAATTCGTTGGAAAGTCTTTCAGTTCGACATTTCCGAAGAAAGTTTCCTTTATTTGAACTGCACCCCAGAGGGAATTCCTTTGGTGGCGAATCGCAAAAATGCCACCTTTCTACAACTTCGTCTTTGGCGTACGCGAAACCTGAAAATCTCGAATTCTGATTCAATCTCTGAGTAATTAAAGAGGGCTACATTTAAAAGTCACGAAAGGTACTGTGAAAATCCCGCTTTGAGTTTTCCGTCTTTGAAGCGATTATAATTAAGAACTGTGGCCGTGAAATAAGTTTTTCAGTTGACTTGGAAAAAAGCGAAGCAAACATACGGTATTTGACAATCGGTCTAGATATTCTAGGGGAAAATGAGCTGGAAAATATAAATTTATAATTACCCAAGTGTCAGGACGAAGCGGAAAGCTGGATGGCTATTCTGCAAATAACTAATGATTTGGAGAGAACTTTCAAAAGTTGAACATTGCGCATTGATTCATTACGAAGCGAGTACGTGAATTAGTAATGGAACTAGATTTCTGTCACACGACAACGTTTCAACTTTATGTTTCCTTCAGCTTGAAGAAATATTTCCTAGTGAGTTGTCCTCGAAATCAGAGTTTTTCGCAATAAGCTGAAAGTTTTAAAATGGAATTATTCATTTATTTCTTTTGTGTTATCCGGGAAAATCAGAAATATTTTATGTTTTTCTCACTCCGGCTATATCAAAAATAGCTATTACCTTTATTTTTGCGCGTATGTTCTGGGTAACATCAAGTTATCATTTAGCCCAAATGTCTGTAATTTTAGAATTTTCTGCCGAAAATGGTCTCAAACAATTGGGTTCGACTCCCTGATGAAGAATTCGAGATCAAATTTGATTCGGCCGTTGCCACGATAACTTGAGAACGGAAAGAGATCGCGACTTGATATTTTCAGCGTAGGTGGCGCATCCCAATACGACGGACAAGTTCGTTAATAGGCATAATCGGCCCAATGGTTTCCGAGTAATAATTTTGTTGTCAACCAATATAAATCCGATCGAATTGAAACTTCGTGTGTAGTTGTAGAATACAAACCTATGGACGTTTGCGCAATTTTGAGAGAATCGTACTACTGGAAAATTTCTAAAAATTATTAAAAAATATTATTTATGTCACTATAGCCTGGGAACGGAAAGCGATAGCGACTTGAAATTTAGTTGTTATTTCCTCAATAACTCGAAAAATACAGAACCGATTGAATTCAATCATGCTTATTAGTTGTAGAATGCCAACGCGATATGTTTTGCAAAATTTCGTAAGGATCGTAGTTTGAACACGATCGGATCTATTATTGTTGGAGATCTGGGCAGCCTTGTGTGAGTTCAGTAGCTGGATGGTTGACCACTGCCTCGATAACTCTCGAACGAAAGGAGATTTCGCAATTTTCAGGGTGGGTTGCGCATTTGAATGGGAGAATGTTATGTTGGCCATAATCGGCCCAATGGTTTCGGAGTTATACCCAACTGGAATATTATTTCCTCGATAACTCAAAAAATATAGCTTGCTAGCTAGTTCGAAATCGAATATCGAAATGAAGACGTGTGTAAAATTTTGTGAGGACCGTACCATTAGAAAAACAAAGCATAGCTAATTTGGACAGGTATTTCGAATCTCATATTAGAATATGTTTTTAGTAGCTCCTAAGCGTCAACTTTCTTTGAAATTTTACACGCTCCAAGAGGTCATTATTGGTCACCTAAATGCTAAAATTAGACTTTATCCAATATTTGGTTTCGGAATTTCAGGCAAAGTATTCCGCAAAATAGTTCTTGAAATTCTGCATAAGTATTTGCCATATTTGCAACTAAGTACCGGCTTGTTTCGACTCTATCAGATCAGTTTTTTTCGAGTTATTGGGGAAACATAATTTACAAACCTTTGATTTTTGTCAGTTCGTAGCAATCCGATCAATAACAATTTGATGCTAAATTTCAGATAGATCGACTTAGTACTTTCGGAAATATTCAGGGCATAACTCCGAAACCACTCAGTGGATTTCGCCCATTAACTAAATTAACCGAGATATTTATGCCCCGGACCTACCCTGCAAATTCAAATTCTCCAACTCATTTCGTGCGAGTTTACGGAGGGCCGGCCGACCAGACGGACAGAATTATATTTGCCCCCGGATTATTCATCAGTGAGTCAAACCCAATTGTTTGGGACCATTTTCGGACCTAAATTCAAAAAATGAGCGCGCAAAAATTAGGATCATACGTGTACTATATCGTTAGATACTGAATCATCCCTCATCGGCATGGCTTTGTTGTATCCCTACATTTTTTCATTCTGCTCTTCTCGGTCCTAATTTAGGAAATTGCAAAAAGGCTCTTAGGGGATGTTTGCAGAGGAGTTCACTGTTAATGTCGTAGGCATTTGACGACGGGTGCGCGGGGCGTTTTTATTAGCGAGAGCTATCAAAATAACGTTACTTTATTGTCTGGAGTAGCTTCCCGGAGTTCTCCAGTCATGTCCGGAAATTTCGCGAGAGATCTGAGCCTTCCGAAGAATTAGGAAAGATTTCTTTTTTGTGAGATATTCGTTCCATTCCTTTAATTGAAATGGATCTTAGTAAGTATAGAATTATTTCGGGTTTCAGACATATGGTATCTTTCTCATTTCCGCGAGAAAATGTAAAGGGAAATATCGATACGTTTTCAATCTTAGCATGCAGCTTTCGTCATCACGTTCACAGTGTGGATATTGGAAATTTAGATATTTATCAGTAATAATATAACAAGAGAGTGAGAATAAATTGAAAATAATTTGACAGATTTTTTGAAAACTTGTTGCCAGGCAATAGACACGAGAGCCCGCAGGGCTCGAGTGGCTATTTCCTAATGGCCTAGTTTGAACTAAATCTGTCAAATTATTTTCTAATTTATGGAACTCGCGATTTATATTTAACTAGATTATTTTTTGAGTACAAATTTTTACAATAAAAAAGATCAATAAAACTATCATAAACCGATAATATTCACCCATTACGTAATTAATAATAATATAATAATAATACCATTAGGTAATTATTTTGACAACTATCTGACATTTGCTAGGAAAATAAAAGCCACAGTGATTATTCCCGGGAATGATCACAAGAGATTTATTCCCACTATAATGATGACATAATTGGTTGAAACATACCTCTGTGACCAATAAAGAAGCATTTCATTGGTTTTAAGAGACGTCAAAAAATAATCAGGATTATTATTATTTTTGCAATATTGTATATTGTATATTGTTGTAGGGGGTAAAGTTGCACTGAGACCTTAAGGTCTATTATTTTTGCAATGAGTATTGAGGAAAATCCCTATAAATTCAAATATAAAATGTTAAAAAAATTGGTTCAAGCACTGACGTGAATTCAGGAGCTTTTGCGCGTATGTTCTATTGTCCATTCTCCTGTATTGGACACTCTTAATCGAACCTATCCTGAAAATTGCAAGTCCCTATCTCCTTTCGTTCGAGAGTTGTTGAGGCAACGCTCACCCATCCAGCTACAGAACTCACACAAGGCTGCTCGGATCTCCAACAATATAGATCCAATCATGTTCAAACTTGAAACTAGGTAGTAGAGTTAGGTTCTGAAGGCTCTCGCAAAATTTCAGCGATATCGGACGAATAGTTTCTGATATATAGAATTTTTTTTCAATAATTTTCTATGATTTTTAAAAAATTTTCTAGTTATACGATCCTCTCAAAATTCGGCGAGAATTTTCGCGTTGCCATTCTACAACTAATAACCATGTTTGAATTGGTTCCGTTTTGCATTTTTCGAGGAAATAACAACCAAATTTCAGATGGGTATAACTCCAAAACGGTTTTGCCGATTATGCCTATAAACGAACACAAATGGCGCATTAAGATTCAACCTGGAAATTTCAAGTCGCTATCTCTTTCCGTTCTTAGGTTATCGTGACGTAAATAATATTTTTTAATAATTTTTTTTAAATTTTCTAACGTTACGATGTTCACAAAATTTCACAAACGTTCGTAGGTTTATATTCTACAACTACTCGCCAAGTTTCAATTCGATCGGATTAGTATTGGTTGTAGACAAAGTTATTACTCGGAAACCGTTGGGCCGATTATGCCCATTAACGAACTTGTGCGTCCTATTGGGATGCGCCACCTACCCTGAAAATTTCAAGTCGCTATCTCTTCTCGTTCTCAAGTTATCGTGGCAACGGCCGGCCGGACAGAATCAAATTTGACCTCGAATTATTGATCAGGAAGTCTAACTCAATCGTTTGAGACCATTTTCGGCGAAAAATTCGAAAATTACAGATATTTGGGTAAAATGATAACGCGATGTTCCCCAGAACATTCGCGCAAAAAGTGTTTCATTTAATGAAAGGAATCTATGGTTAAGACTAATGTACAACTTAAAGACTCGCCCTGTATAAATGTTACAAAATATGTAACTGAAAATATAAAGGTAATCTTCTTATGAATAAGACTTTACTTCTAGTCTTATATGGATTGAAAAACAGTCAGATATTAGATGATCTAAATTAGACTAGTCAACAAGTGCTATTTGGACCAACTTTTTTCAGCAGTCTCCGAAAATTATGTATGAGGTGTCATTGGATTCGGAATGGCATCTAGATGATTTTTGAAAAAAATGAAGTTCCGCTTGCAAAAATTGTAAAAGTTATTAACAATTACAACTAAAAAAAAAGGGGGTTTTAGTTTTTTGTAAATATCTCAAAAACTGATACAGATTTTTCAAATCTGAAAAAAGATTCAAAAAGAGGAGGAAATTTCCTAAAAACAGTCTCGACTCCCGAAACTGTACGATAAATATTTATAATTTTTCCAGAGGGATGAAAATACGGCCGAAAACGGGTACTTTGGCTTGGAGAAGCCACGTCCACTTCGGGCACTTCAACAATAAACATTTTTTAAACATAGTAAATATGAAAATAAAAAATTGAAAAAATTCAGGCAGCAACTGAATAGATGAATGAATAATAATCCGCTCGAACAAAATTTTTATAATAATTTTTCATTTAGTTATTCAATAGTTAATTAATAACTTTTTTCTGCTTGCACATTAACATTGCAAGTGTAATAATTGCTAAACTATAAGTTTTAGATTTTTTTCCTCTCTTGGTGCAATTCTTCAAAGGCTTAAGAATAGAATCCCGTTGGGAAAATTAAAAAATGTTTATTTTTCAATTTTTTATTAATAATTTTCGTTGTTGCAAAATTAAAAACTCAAATTAATAATCGAACCAAATTTTTTTTTTTAATATTATTAATGATCAGTTTTTATGCATTTCTGCTTTTGTGACAGAAAGAAGAATAGAAAAAAAAATAAAAGGTAAAAATTTATTTGTTTATAACAAATTGTTTATTGCATAAACAATGAAAAAATAAATAACATGAAATTTTTTTTTTTATATCGAAAAGAAAAATAATTAATGATTTAAAAAAAAAATATCGTTCCTTAATATTAATTAGAAGTGGGAGAAAATAATTGTTAATTAACAAATGCGTTTTTAAGCAATAAAAAAATTTTTTTAAGGAACAATTTTTCTTTTAAAAATCATTATTTGTATCAAAGATTGAAATTCCAAAAAAAAATTTTCAATTATCTTATAAACAACGCATTTGTTTATAACAATTTTTTAAACAATTAGAGATAAAAATTTGAAAAAATTATTTCTATGCAGTTTCTAATAACATAAAAACGGATCGTTATTAATATTAAAAAAAAAAAATTTTGTTCGATGATTATTTAAAGTTTTTAATTTTGCAACAACGAAAATTATTAATAAAAAATGGGTTCAAGCCCTGTGGACAGGAGCTTTCTGGCGCTCTAGTTCAAACAGACAAATTATATCTCCGAAAGTATTGGTTTCTCAGAGTTGGGAATTATATCAATGTATTCATATAATAGAACTGCATCCTAAAGAAAATTCAATTCAAATAATAGTTTATTTATCAAGATTAAATGAGCAATCATGAGAATGAGAAAAGCACCATGGAAGAAATCAAATTAAATCTGGCCAATTTTGCCCAATAACGAACTTAACCGAGATATTCATCTCCCTAAACTACTCTGAGAATTTCAACTACCTACCTCATTCCGTTCGAGAGTTACATCTATGTCTATGGATGAAAAGCAGTCTCACTACTCTCTACTTCACTCACTAATCTCTTACTTCATGTTCAGTTCCGAAATGTAAGAATTTTCTGAGAAAAACTAATTTCGGAGCAAACAACTGAGATTTTTCTCACTTCGCTCACAATTCTTCGATTGATTAGATCATCATTTGACATTATGACAATTCATATTCATACATAGAATAAATAATAATATCATTCTGTGACAACGTTGAAATAAGATTTATTATTGAAATTTTGAAAAATCATATCTCCGAAAGTATTAGCTTGTTAGAGTTGAAAATTATATGATTGGATTCTTATGATAAAACTTTTTATTAAAAAAAATTTAATTTGGAATTTGTTTCGTAAAATAAAAATTTTTTTTTTGTTACTCCGAAACCATCTGTCCGATTTTGCCCAATAACGAACTTAGCCGAGATATTTATCCACTTAACCTACTCTGAAAATTTCAACTCTCTAGCTCATTCCGTTCGAGAGTTATCGTGCCTACGGCCGGCCGGCAGGACCGGCCGGCCGGACCGGCCGGACAGAATGAATTTCGACCACGGATTCTTGATCGGTGAGTCGAACCAAATCGTTTAAGACCATTTTCATCGAAATATTCGAAAATTACAGACATTTGGGCAAATTGATAAGCACTCAGTTCCGAGGAACTAGAGCGCCAAAAATTGAAAAATAAAATTTTTTTTTATTTTCCCAACGGGATTCTATTCTTAAGCCTTTGAAGAATTGCTCCAAGAGAGGAAAAAAATCTAAAACTTATAGTTTAGCAATTATCACACTTGCAATGTTAATGTGCAAGCAGAAAAAAGTTATTAATTAACTATTGAATAACTAAATGAAAAATTATTATAAAAATTTTGTTCAAGCGGATTATTATTCATTCATCTATTCAGTTGCTGCCTGTTTTTTTTTCAATTTTTTTTTTTTCATATTTACTATGTTTAAAAAATGTTTATTGTTGAAGTGCCCGAAGTGGACGTGGCTTCTCCAAGCCAGAGTACCCATTTTTAGCCTTATTTTCATCCCTCTGAAAAATTATAAATATTTATCGTACAGTTTCGGGAGTCAAGACTTTTTTTAGGAAATTTCCTCCTCTTTTTGTATCTTTTTTCAGATTTGAAAAATCTTCATTATTTTTTGAGATATTTACAAAAAACTAAAACCCCTTTTTTTTTTAGTTAATTGTTAATAACTATTACAATTTTTGCAAGCGGAACTTCATTTTTTTCAAAAATCATCTAGATGCCATTCCGAATCGAATGACACCTCATACATAATTTTCGGAGACTGCTGAAAAAAGTTGGTCCAAATAGCACTTGTTGACTAGACTAAATAGGTGATTGGTGAACCGACCATAAGCCATTGGAGGAAATCGAATTTCTCTAGAACATCTCCGTCATCCGTCATCGATTTTCATTTAGACATTCATTAGCACATCTCAAGCATCTATCACCACCACTATGATGCTCAGATGTTCAATTGAGAGTTCTCAATTAATCCACTTAGAACTGAATGAAATCGGGAATTCAGTAGCAAGATGTCGTAAGGTTAGAGGGCACCACGTCCGACCTGTCGCCCCCTTCCCACAACTCCCCAAAAAGAGACGCTCTGCGTCCCGTTCTAATTTCATAAAATCTGCATATTTCGACGTGCATTCGCAAATTTCATTTGAATAATCGACTGCCACATCGGATGGCGAAAGGAGGGAGCAGCTATTGCAGCGCCTGGGGGTGGAATCGAATCAATTATTTGTGAACGCTGTTGCATTCGCCGAACAAGAGCCTCATAAGCCGATCTATCTGAATGCAGAAAAATATTTCGCAAAATAAGTAAGCTTCTTTGATCTGTTCTCGTTTCATGAAATTCGTTCCAGCTTTGATCGACAGCTCGATTCTGCGATACAAAAATTGCTGCTTTGAAAGAAGGCAGTTTGAAAATATTTCTGGGTCTGGCTAGAACAGGTGGAATTGATTGAAATTCAGCGAGTGAGAGGAATTCAACATTGCAAATTTTACTAGTGTCCGACCGAAACTGGTTTTTCAGCCGAAACCGAAACCGAACTTTCAGCCAGGGTCTCAGTTTCGGCCGAAACCGAAACCGAAACTTTATATTTCATACTGAAATCTACTCTATTTTTTACAATTTTATTTGCATATACATATATATAAAAACAGTTAAGCATTGTTAAATAAAATAAAGAGGCAAGTTTTTTGATATCTTTATTTATTATTTTGGTATTACCAAGTTATAAAAATAATCAGTCGAAGTATACAGGGTAATTCCAAATCAGACGTCAACCTTGGAGGAGGTGTTAGTATGGACAATTTGCTGCGGTTTGAGCCATTTTTATTGATGACCAAAAATCAACAGTTTCCGAGATATTTGAGTTCTGGTTCTGATGAAAAAGAATTAGTATGATTTAAAAGGGGATGTAAGAAGCAAATAGAGAAAAATAACGAATTCAATACTTTTTTGTTGCAAATGAGCTCGGAATTTCATTAGAAAATGTATTCATAAATTATGTTCCACCATTCCATATAGGCAAGCACATGCCGTCTTTCTGATATCTTCAGTTGTTATTTTCCGCCTGAAATTTACTCACGCTGTCTTTTGATACACATTCACTATTTTATACGCCGGACATTCAAAAGGTTGCTTATAAAAAATCTGCTGAAACGAAACTAGTTATGCAATCTAACGAAATCTTTTATAGAATGAAGAAGGAATTTGGCAAGTTTTTAAAATAATTTTGGCATACAAAATTGAGAAATTCGAAAGTTGCAAACAAGTTGATAATAGAAATTGATTTTTCATTTATTCATATACCACATTTCAAATCATACTCATTCTTTTTCAACCTCTTATACAGCATAGTTTCGATTTTTTCGTACATATCATATCCTTTTCTGATGAAAATAAACCAAAATTATCATCAAATTTGGTCAACGTAGAAAAAATTGACGAAATATGAACTAAGTTCAGAAATCTTTTAAAAATCACCCGAACTCCAAAAACTGTTGATTTTCGGTTATTAATAAATATGGATTAAACAACAGCTAATGAGACATACTAACTCCTCCTCCAAGTTTCACGTCTTATTTGGAATCACCCTATGTAATCTAATTAATAATCATTAAAGTGAATTCTAATGAATTCTCAGTCTTAACAAAGATAGATTACAATAACTTGTACGACAATTATGTATACCTACTTTTAACTCCTGGCCAAACGACCAGGATAATTCACGAACAGTCAAGTTTCGGCCCGGCCGAAAGTTTCTGCCATTTTGGGCCGAAACCGAAACTAAGGCCGAAACTAGATTTCTTGGCCGAAACTGGCCGAAACCGAAACCGAACTTTCGGTCGGTCACTAAAATTTACACGAAGGGATTATTTTTCCGTCAGTACGGAATTTTTGGTATATAAATTTCACAAAAAATGAATCTTTGTAATCGAGAAGCCAAATCATTTCTAACGGGTGATTTTTAAGAGCTTTCGGATTTGATTTAAGGAAAAAACACATAAAATTCATAAAAATATATGAAATGTTTATTTGAGTCGATAGAACAATTCATATAATTTAATGTTTGAAGATAATTTCATGTAAATGTTGGCTGCGGCTGCGCTTCAAATGGTCCATACGCCGGTTCCAATTCTGGCATGCTCTCTCCAACATATCGGCCGATATCTCACGATTAAATTCTTCAATATTTGCTTCCAGTACGTCAATCGTTACGGGCTTCTTGCTATAGACATGAGCCTTAACATAAATAAAAAACACCCCCCACAAGTATACATTTTTCAAATCTGATATTTTATTTATTTAATTGAAAAAAGACTACTAAGAAATTGGATGTGTCTACGATATATTATGCAGTTCCTTTATGAAATGTTTATTTTCTTGAAGCACTCAGGTATATAAGTTATCATAAAATAGCAACAAATAGGCATCCACGCATTTAATTCAGAGAAGATTCCGAGGATAATTGATTCTAAACTTTCTCAAAATATTGTAGATGACTTATTAAATATCAACTTTCTTAGCATTTCTTGAGAAAATTTACTATGGTGAATTAGGTATATTTTTTTCAGACCATCAGAAAGTAGAGATTTCAACGAACAAAAAGCCCACCTACTTTTCTAAAAAAGCAGATATTTTGAGAATTGTTGATTGAAAATTAAGGTGCTCTTTTGATATTAAGTCAAATTAAGGTGAAAAAAAATATATTTTAAATCCAAAAAATTACAGTGTATTTGAGACATAAAAAGGTAAGTTTTTACCAAATTTTTTTGTAAAAGATACAAATTAAAAACCAAAAACGTAGTTATTTGAATTTTTCTCATAAATTTTTAAGTGAGGAAACTGTAAAAATAGAAGTTATGGATCTTTTCATTACCTCCAACTTTGTCATTTAACTTTTTTTCCATAGGACTCGTAGTTTTGCCGGAAATCGAGAAAACCGTTTTTTACCCTTAAAAACTCACCCCTTTCCCCTTCCGGAACTCAGATGAACGGTAAATTATTTTTCCTATCTTTTTTGTTATATTCTCTTCCTCTTCCAGTGGGTTTCATTCTGCTATAATTTTTTTTCACTTCTCACCATTTTTAAAGGCTTCGACCCTGGTCTATATGCCACTGCCTCCAGAGGAAGAAGATGAAAAATTAATGTGTTGCAAATACATAAAATAAACTTTTTACATTGGATACGTGACTACTTTTTGGCGCTCTAGTTCCTCGGAACTGAGTGCTTATCAATTTGCCCAAATGTCTGTAATTTTGGAATATTTCGATGAAAATGGTCTTAAACGATTTGGTTCGACTCACTGATCAAGAATCCGTGGTCGGAATTCATTCTGTCCGGCCGGTCCGGCCGGCCGGCCGTCCGTAAGCACGATTACTCTCGAACGGAATGAGCTAGAGAGTTGAAATTTTCAGAGTAGGTTTGGGGGATGAATATCTCGGCTAAGTTCGTTATTGGGCCAAATCGGACAGATGGTTTCGGAGTAACAAAAAAAAAAAATTTTTTTTACGAAACAAATTCCAAATCAATTTTTTTTCAATAAGCAGTTTTATCATAAGAATCCATTCATATCATTTTCAACTCTGACAAGCTAATACTTTCGGAGATATGATTTTTTTAAATTTCAATGTAAATCGTATTTCACAGATTGATATAATTATTATTCTATGTATGAATTCTCATAATGTCAACTTGACAGAAGGGAATATTGTAACTTCAAAAATATTGGGGTTGAAATACTCGTATTTTAGCGATGCAACGGGGACCTCACCCGAAAATGTTTGAAAATATTACGTAAATATTGAAAGCATAATTCTGTAGTTTGGTGAACGTAGATCAGGAAATTTTTGATCGATTACAAGGTAATTTATTATTACATATCTAATAAACTATTATTTGAATTAAATTTCCTTTATGAAGCAGAGATATCATATGAATACATTGATATAATTCCCAACTCTGAGAAACCAATATCAGATATAATTTGTCTGTTTGAACTAGAGCGCCAGAAAGCTCCTGTCCACAGGGCTTGAACCCATTTTTGACCTATGATTAGTGCATTCTCTTCATTTCCACCACTTCCCAAGATGTTTCACCAATACAAAAGATTATCTGTGGGCTTTTTTGATATCTCATCCAAATTAAATAGGTACTGAATATTTTCATAGCCTATACAATTTGTAATTTCGACATATCAAAAAAATTACAGCAAAAAGATGTATGATTCATAATTCAATAGGTGATTGAAATAATATTTCTCAAAGAAATTATCTTTAGTTTTTATGTGAAATAAATGGAAATTTCCCGATTTGATTACAAAGAGAAATGAATGCGAATATCACAAATATCACTTTATGCGAGATCTCTCAGAGCTCACCATCTGAATTGAACCATAGCTCACCATAGACAGTGATTCACAAATATGTCTTCATGCGAGATCGCAGGGACCTTACTATGGGAGGTAAATGTGAATGTTCACATTTGGTACCCATGTGAGATATTTCAGTTCATCACAGGCAGCGGAAATTCGGACGAGAAATAGAGCTCTTTTTAACACCTCCCAGAGAGGTAACAGAAGACCTCACATTTTTCCGGTAAGAAGTCGCTGAGATATACAAGGTGAGTCTTTGACCACTGCATTCATTTTAACCAAAGATTCCTCTCATCAAATGAAACACTTTTCTCATTTAACATGTTTCCAAATTCAGCTCAGGTAAAAAGATACAGGCTGTTGAAATTTTGAAAAAAATCAGTTTTTATTTTGTAGCTTTGACATCCTTTTTTCGAATAAAATGAATGTTGGCGTAAAGTTTCTTATAACTATGATACATATTTTCCAAATATTAGTTATTTTCTACTTCTACTGGTTTTCTAGTTATGGACTCATGGATTCATAAAACTAAACGAAATTAGCATAAAGAAAGCATATAAAGTTTTTCTTTAGTCATTTCAAGAATATTCCATCGTTTTAGAACATTATATTATTCTTCATCATTTCTCCTTAAACGCACCGTTTTCGAGATATTCTTCATTGAATGTTTTAAAATGGAAAACTCCAGAAATTTCACTACTTTTATGGATCCGTCCCTGAGCGTTGGAATCCCCAATCAAGCTGTAAACCAGGTTACCATGCCTTATTCTCGACCGCCAACAATGTCATAGATAATTTATATGCGGGAGTGTATTAGCACATTGTGAAATCTTTAAACGCTTGTAACTTTTTACCTGAGCCGAATCTGGAAAAATGGTAAATGAAAAAAGTGTATCATTTGATGAGAGGAATCTTTGGTTAAAATTAATGCAGTGGTCAAAGACTCACCCTGTATATGTGGGAGCTCCCTGTGTTGCCTGGATTGTGAGTGATGTGACTCATAATTTTACAGTAGTTGAGTACAAATTTGGATTCTTACTTTGATCTGTGGCATCCAATATTGGATGCGTGAAACATGGCATTCGACAAATACTCGAAAATCCATCGCTTGCCGAGTATGGTTTGTCAGCTACAGGAAAATACAGAAATAGCTTCGTATTTTAATGAAAATGCCATCAGGACGTAAACAATACACATATCCTACCGATATTCGAAAAATCTACAGAGCTCCATCAAACAAAGGTATTTCTACTATATAATGTTATGCTGTTGTCCGGATTCCATCCATCTGAAAATGATTTCGTATATAGACGCAATGGCGCCACCGTAGGATGCAACGAAAAATAATTTTCTCTATTTCAGTATCGTAATGAGTTCATTCCAGCACTAAAAACTGTGCTGGAATGAACTCATTCCCGAACTCATTCCCGCATTGTTTCTAGTTATATTTTTCGTTTTGTGGTAGTCAGCACTGACATTCGATCCTATCAAATTTCAACATACGTCAATTATTGTCAATATAGGATAATCTGGATAAGGTGAAATAATTGTTGAGAGGAAAGGTTTTATTTTCATAAAAAATAAGGTACTAGAGATTTCCTTCATGCTAATTTTGAATCATTTATGATATTAGGAAACTGTTCAATCTGATCTCCATGCTCTACGTACAATTCAAATTCCATGATCTGTCAACTTTCGAAACAGTCACACCAACTGCCAAAATACAATACAAAAGTCACTAGGATGTATAATCCTAATTTTTCATTAAATTTCAACAGTACTTTACAAAACTTGCCTGAAATAGAGAAAATATCGTCTAATACTCGTTGCAGAAGGCAATTCCAACACTCATGCGTACGAAAACTCGCTCCTTCGTCACTCGTTTTCGAATTTCGCATTCGTGTTTGAATATCAGCCCATTCTGCAACTTGTATTAGAATATACTATTTCAGAAGAGCCATTTGAGTCGGTCTAACCTTTTTTCCACAAGTCTAAGAGAAGGAATCTCCTTAAAGACTCTACTGATTCCATCGAACTCACGCCAATCGCGCTCTGCTGCATCAATTCGATCTACTGCCGCTCAACCCTTAGTGCACCTCTACCTGAGCTAGGGCTGTACTACCACGGTGGTGGTCAAAGTTGCCAACCAATAGGGTTGCATGAGAACGATCTCTGGAGAGATTGGCTATCCATCGTAGCAGAATAAGTTTTGCTCCAAAATTTAGGAACCGATAAGCTCTTAGCGATTTCATGTTCAGAAAAAAGTATTATGTGACTCTAGGTTTCGAGGCGCCTCCAGAGTCAATATTTTCATGCCATGGGGATGATCTGGGGTTTCATCAGATAGGGATATAATCCAGAAATGCTTCTGAATTCGCAGTACGAACGTCGGTAAACGTCATCTGCACCAGTAACACTTATCTTAGCTATATTATTCACAAGGGTGGAAATATTATAATTCATATAGAACTTATAATTGTTTCATTCTGAAAAATACTGAGAGGTGCTGGGGAGATGGAATTTTGGAATGGTGTGCAAATAATTTTACAACACTTGGCACAACTATCCAGGGAGATACTTGAACACATACATACACTAATCTACAGTAGAATTCATAGTTAAAGATTAAATTTAACGAACATATCCAACTTCCGATGTTCAATCCCCACTTGACTGGACTAAGAGGAATCGACTATTACTATGACAAAATAATGCAGGCGATGTCTATTGATGCCGAATGGATTTTCATCAATTCCATGCTATGGGATACGTTGCCAGCATCGGCGGTTTTAAAATTCGTAACGCACCGGTTACAACACGTATTGCTGAATCGTACACAGAACGCGGAAAGATCTTTCTTCCGCCTTATCAGATGGGACCGTTCGATTGAAAATTGACGTTCGATTAAAATGGTTGTCAATTTTTGGGACATGCTTGTTTGTAGAAGAATGAGTTAAAATTTAATTTCCGCTGATATGTGAGGAAAGGGTAGGAAACGAAAACGATTCCTGTTTAACATAGATAGTCGAAACGATGATATTGATCTTCTGAAGGATTCTTTCAGCGTTTTTTTTTTTCATTTCATGAGCACCAAGTATCTGAAATAGCAGCTATTGTAGAGAATGAGAGCTTCTACAGGGACTTGATGTATGGTAAGATCAGGGATATCAGGGTTGATCTCCATCCCTAGTTCCTCAAAGAATGCAGCCGGCGGTACCACATACGAGATACGAGTATGTTCCAATGTAATGATGTCTCAGAAATGTTCAATTCTTGAGAACGACGGTGAATTGATGTTGATGGCGCTTCACGCACACTTTCTGCCACAGCAGCAATATTCTCGGGTGTACGCACTGTTTTTGGCTTTTCACGCTTTGGTTTATCGATGAGGATGCCAGTTTCTTTCACTTTTTTCACAAGGTAACGAACATACGGAGCTGACGGTGCTTCTCTTCTTCCAAAATCCGTACGCAATTTTCGCCCACATTCTCCAACATTACCATGATTTCCAAAGTAATGTCGCAATATTTCCCAGCGTTGTTCAAGCGTATACACAACCATATTCGTTCAGCGGAAGGATAAGACTAATTATCTGTCACATCACACATGAGCTAAGTGTTACCATTCACGAAATAAGCACTAGTTGAAAAAAAAACGTTAGATGGCGGACCCTTTAGTAACGGCTCACTAGCACGGATAGCCGAACATCGAAATCCCAGTACACTTCGGTTTCCCCATTTAATTCATTGATTATATATTCGGATCCGGTGTGGAATTTAAACGAGTGCAGTCGTAGAGACCTGAAGTTATGTATCGGGGTTCATACGTCCAACGTTGCAACCAATTTCCCCGTTCGGGAGGAGCGGTGGAAATATCCTGCAATTTTCCGATCGACTTGGTTCACGATGCCTTCCTGACCCGGACCTAAACCATCAGATGAACTGAACTGAGCTGGAAAAGGGCTAGATTTTATAGTTAAACCGTCAGGAGACAATGGAAACTATAATAGCACCGATTAGTGAAAGAGATATCACTGAATTTGTCGCAATTACCTCGGAAGCTAGTTGTAATAATTGTTGGCTATCGATTATTATCTATAAAAGCAACTCAAATGTTAGACCAAAGTATATAGAGTGTTTCACTGGGAAAGGAAAGCACTTTCAACTGCGCATAGGGGCAAGCAGGATATAAAAAAATTGGTTCAAGCCCTGTGGACAGGAGCTTTCTGGCGCTCTAGTTCAAACAGACAAATTATATCTCCGAAAGTATTGTTTTCTCAGAGTTGGGAAATATATCAATGGATTCTTATGATAGAACTGCATCATAAAGGAAATTCAATTCAAATGATGTTTATTTATCAAGATTAAATGAGCAATCTAAGAATGAGAACTGCACCATGGAAGAAATCAAATTAAAATAGCTGAACTGAATTTGACTCTTTCTTATAGAACAGGATGAAATGTACGAGTATGAACACAGATCATATAATAAAGCTTAGATAGAATAATTATAGCATTCTTCTATGTTCTATGTTATATGTTCTATGTTCTATGATGCTAAATACTGTATCCCGCGTGGACCTTCGGGGTGATTTCGGGTTGTCGTTTATTGTGCTATGGCTGTTGTTTCTGCTGGTTGTTTGTTGTCCCTTTATTTTATGTTAGTGCTTGTTTGTGACACTTTTTGTCATATTTAGGAGTGTATTTGAATATGAGCCCCACGCACGGGTTTATCCTTCTGTGGGTGCTATACATTTATTTGTTAATACATTTTGTTTTTAATTTGTCATTGTCAACTATTATTTGGGCAAATAAATATTATTATTATTATTCTGTGAAAACATAGAAGTACGTACGATTCATTATTGAAATTTAGAAAAATCATATTTCCGAAAGTATTAGCTTGTTGGAGTTGAAAATGATATCGATGGATTTTAATGGTGAAACTGCAACTTAAATAAAAATTACAGACATTTGGGCAAATTGATAAGCACTCAGTTCCGAGGAACTAGAGCGCCAAAAAGTGTAATTCCCTTTCCGGGATTTGAGCCCGCCTGCTCTCGCTCCGAAACCGAAAGCGTAGACCGACCGGCTATCGGGATCCTCGTACGATCTTGTCGATCTCCGGTATTATAATAAAACGTCGGTACTTACCTGGGATATATATTCTTAATTTTCACTTTTCGACATAAAATCGCCACATGGGGGTTTTTTTGACGGTTTTTTACCCTTGTCTCTCTAAGTCGATTTTGACGTTTCTCGAACCAACTATTAGCAAGGAATTAGACAATGTCATGTCTCAGGAAAATAAGTTGACATTATGACAATTCATACATAGAATAATTATATAATTCTGTGAAACCGTAAAAATACGATTTTTTATTGAAATTTTGAAAAATTATATCTCCGAAAGTATTAGCTTGTTAGAGTTTAAAATGATATCATTGGATTCTTATGGTAAAACAGCCTATTGAAAAAAATTTAATTTGGAATTTGCCTTGTAAAAAAAAAATTTTTTTTGTTACTCCGAAACCATCTGTCCGATTTTGCCCAATAACGAACTTAGCCGAGATATTTATCTCCCAAACCTACTCTGAAAATTTCAACTGTCTAGCTCATTCCGTTCGAGAGTTATCGTGCCTACGGCCGGACAGAATGAATTTCGACCACGGATTCTTGATCAGTGAGTCGAACCAAATCGTTCAAGACCATTTTCATCGAAAAATTCGAAAATTACAGACATTTGGGCAAATTGATAAGCACTCAGTTCCGAGGAACTAGAGCGCCAAAAATGCAAAAAATATATAGGGTGCTATTTGAGATAAAAAGTCAGAGTCACTTCCGGTCAAACCGAAAGTGACTTTCAATTTTTGTTTTTCTCAGTTGAAGGTTCCTTGAAAGAATTGAAAGTCATGAGATTTTAAAATTTTTATCTTCTGAAATGGCTGAGATAATCCATTGGAACATGTATACTGGGACTCCCGGTATATCATTGGAGATGTTGAAAAATATTGGCAGCATTGGTTGTGCTCAGTAGCTGGATGGATGACCGTTGCCACGATAACTTTCGAACGGAAATAGTTTTTGAATAGAAAATTCCCGATGATTGGTTATGCCTCTAACAATCCTTCAAGGAATATAAAAAAAAACAGAAGACACACCTTCTGACGGATCCACTTTGTTAACATTGATTTTCCAAAGGCATTCCTACCAATCTATTACCGTGGTCCTTCCGAGAATACGGCACTACTGCTATCACAAACGGCCAAACTAACGTAGCATGCCTAATAGAGGTTGTATTTAACGATTGCAGCTCCCTATTTAGTAGAGACGGAATGGCCGACTGCTTCTGGAATTGATCTTTGGAACCAGGGAACTGATCCACCACGTAAATATCGTTGGTATTACCGACTTTTGAAAAAAAATCGGAAACCCTGTGAGGGTTCAGCCATTTTCATAAAATTCATTCAATGATTGACTGTTGGAATATTGTTGAATATTGTTGAAAATTTCCAAAGATACACATCTTGAATTGTGCGCCGATTAGAAATATCGAATAAATAAAAAAATTGGTTCAAGCCCTGTGGACATGAGCATTGGCGCTCTTGTCCAAACCTTGACGAATCACATATCCGAAATAATTGGTATCTGGGAATGATATAATGGATTCTTACGATAGAATTGCGTCATGAAAGAAATTAAATTCGAACAGACCGATTCTCCCCAATAACGAACTTATTTGATATATTCATTCCTCAAATCTACTCTGAAAATTATTTTTGTATATCAATTAAAACTTAGACAACATTGCGGTTTTGTTTTCACTGGAAATATTCTGAACCCAATTTGATTATGCATATTACCAAAGAATATATTTCCATCATCATATGGATTATCCACGGGCATTATATGATCACCACAAAAGTACGATAGCTGAGGTTATTTCATTGGTCATTTTGCATTCAATCATACTTTGTTTTATAGAACAGGAAGGGTATTTTATATCAAGAATAACGAACCAGAAATGATTTTGACATTTATCTCTCATAGGAAAATAAGATGATATGTAAGAACACAGATCATATAATAAATCATAGATAGAAAAATTAAGTACAGCATTCTGTGAAAACATAGAAGTACGATTCATTACTGAAATTTCGAAAAATCATATCTCCGAAAGTATTAGCTTGTTACGGCTTGTTACTATTGAAATAATTCGTTCGTCAGCCTATACCTATTCAAATATAAGGAATAAATGGGTAATCCGCTATGATTATCTCAAGCCTTGCACTAGACATTTCGAGTTGCGAAAACTATACACCGAGTGAAAGTTGCAACAACCCTTTCCTTGAGGTTAAATCATTGCAGATTACTCATTTGATCTTGATAAATAAACTATTACTTGAATTTAATTTATTTCAAGATGCAGTTCTATTCATTGAAATTATTCCCCCCCTTAGGCCCGTCCCAGGTAATGCGTAATGGTTATTCCATCCGTAGAACTGCCCAGAACATCAAAACTTATCCCCGAAATCCAAACTTATCTATTTCCATTATTAAAAGAAAGGAGCAAACTGCGTACTCACATATTTACGTTGCTAAATTCAATAGAAATAAAAGCTTTTTAAAATGCCGTTCGACAGTGAGAAACAGCTAAATCGTTACCAGATGGTTTGTTTTATGACATACTCCAGTCGGTTAAACTGAAACATCTAGAGAGCTACCCGCTTTGGTATAATCCTTCAAGAGGACGACGTTTTAGATTAGATACGTTCTAGAGGGCCATCTAGTGAGAGATCCAGTTCGTAAAATGTCTGCAAAAAGGCCCGATGCTAATCGTAGAAATAGGAGGCTGTTTGCCTGTGATTCCGCGCTCACTAATCGCCAACGAACGTGAAAAATTCCTCCCGTATATACGATGAAACTATCACGAGTTATCTCCTCTATTTTCCAGATAAAAACGGCAAATTCGGCAATAGAAGTGCTCCTCGGAAAACATTCCGCTGTATCGCGAACCAATTTCTGTTCATCTTGGATCTCTTCGATGACGGCGCTTTTCGTTCGGCTGTATTTTGCGCGAAAAATATGCGAAGATGCAACTCAATCGAGAAAACCTACCAGAGGGGTAACCGGGGTAACTGGGGGGCGTATTTGGCTCTATCGGTGACTTTGACATCCGGATCAATATCTTTCGATTTGCGACAGCAGAAGTTTTATGAAGTCATATTAAATTGATACTTCGTTAAAAATAGTTATTTATGATGTGGGTGTTGAAAGTGTTGTTTTATTTTGTGAGTGAAACAGTTTTCAAGAACAAAATTAAATCATTCGATACCATATTTATTTCCAGCTGTTCGAAATGAAGTATGAAAGTATGAAACAAAAATTCTCAAGAATAAGTTCGGGAATGACAACAATATGCACCAGATGACACCCATAAATAGTAACGATCGTTAAACGAACTTCTCATATCTGGCCTTCGAGTCTGAAATACCGTCAATGGTAATTCGAAATATCGAAACATTCAAAACGTACGTAAAGTGTCGACACTTTTTAGTCAACTCTACCTATTACACCTAGGGGAGAGTTTCACGCAAGTATAAAAGTTCAAAGGTCCCACTTACTGAAAAAAATACGGATAATAATAAACCATATGAAACCAACTTACCTGTTGCATCTTTTCGAAATCCAGATACGGCCTTTGTACATGCGAGTGTCTTGAATGTCTCGATCGTTTCCTAGGTGACAGTTCGTAGTGTAAAAGTTTCGCTGGGGGACTCATAGATCGTGTTTTGTTTAGGGGCGTCCTCCTACCCGGTTTGACTGCTTCCAGTGGCGGCGAAGTACGGAACTGGACTGGGGTTGACATACTGGCTAAAAGGTGATGGACCTGCGAAAGAAAAATCAATATTATTTTCGTGTTCAGCATTCGAATATGTTGAAACTATTCATCCACGAGATACAAGGCTTGGCTCATTTTTGCGCGTATGTTCTGGGGAACATCGCGTTATAGTTTTGCCCAAATGTCTGTAACTTTCGATTTTTTTGACGAAAATGGTCTCAAACGATTTAGTTCGACTCCCCAATGAAGAATTCGAGGTCAAATTTGATTCTGTCCGGCCGGCCGTCCGGCCGTTGCCACGATAACTTGAGAACGAAAAGAGATAGCGACTGGAAATTTTCAGGGTGGGTGGCGCATCCTAATACGACGGACAAGTTCGTTAATGGGCATAATCGGCCCAGTGGTTTCCGAGTAATAATTTTGTTTTCAACCAATATAAATCCGATGGAATTGAAACTTGTTGAGTAGTTGAAGAATATGAACCTAAGCACGTTTGTGAAAATTTGTGCGAATCGTATGGCTAGAAAATTATTAAAAAATTATTAAAAAATATTTTTGTTGTCACGATAACTTGAGAACGGAAAGAGATAGCGGCTTCAAATTTTCAGGTTAGGATGTGCACCAGAACGCGACATTTCAGTTTGTTTATGAGTATAATCGGCCAAACGGTTTTAGAGTTATAGCCATCTGAAATTTTCTGAAATTTGGTGGTTTTTTGTTTCTCATTAACTCAAAAAATACTGAACCGATTGAATTCAAACATGGTTATTAGTTGTAGAATGCCAACGCGGAAATGCTTGCAAAATTTGGTGAGGATAGCATCTGTAAAAAATTTTTAATAAATCATTGAAAATAAAAAAAAACTATATATCAGTAACTAATCGTTTGAAATTGCTGAAATTTTGCAAGAGCCTTCATAACCTAACTCTACTGCCAAGTATCAAGTTTTAATACGATCGGTTAAATATTGTTGGAAATTCGAGCATTCTTGTGTGAGTTCAGTAGTTGAGTGACCGTTGCCTCGATAACTTTCGAACGAAAGGAGATAGGGACTTGCAATTTTCAGGGTAGGTTGCGTATCCGAAAGGGAGAGTTGAGTTCGTTTTTGGGCATAATCGGTTGAACGGTTTCCGAGTTATACCCACCTGGAATATTATTTCCTCGATAACTCAAAAAATATAGATTCGATCGAATTGAAGCTTGGTAACTAGTAGTAGAAAATCATCATAAAGACGTGTTTAAAATTTTCAAAGAACCGTACCCCTAGAAAATTTGAAAAAGTGACGAAAAAAAAATTTTAAGAACCGCAAAAAAAATTTCAAAAATCACGAAAAAAAAATTGGTTCAAGCACTGACGTGAAGTCAGAAGCTTTTGCGCGTATGTTCAATTGTCCATTCTTCTGTATTGGACACCCTTATTCGAATTTACCATGGTAAATTATGTTGTCCATTCTCCTGTATTGGACACTCTTAATTCGAATTTACCATGGTAAATTCGAATTAAATGTCCAATACAGGAGAATGTGGAGAATGGCTTATTCGAATTTACCATGGTAAATTATGTTGTCCATTCTCCTGTATTGGACATTTAATTCGAATTTACCATGGTAAATTCGAATTAAGAGTGTAAATTATGTTGTCCATTCTCCTGTATTGGACATTTAATCCGAATTTACCATGGTAAATTCGAATTAAGAGTGTCCAATACAGGAGAATGGACAACATAATTTACCATGGTAAATTCGAATAAGGGTGTCCAACACAGAAGAATGGACAATAGAACATACGCGCAAAATCTTTTGACTTCACGTCAGTGCTTGAACCAATTTTTGATATTGTTCCGATTTCTACGTCTTTCGGTCATTTTTCTAAAAAAATGTCAATTTTGACAGGTTTGCAGAGTAACAGGATCAATGACATACATGTCGAAAATCATCATTTCTTGAGCAACAACTTTCCCATAAACCAAAAGTTCAGAAAATATACAGGCGAGAAAATTTCTCCTTGGTGCGTACTTTTTGAAACGCACTGTATATTTCTTAATTTTTAAAATTCAAGTTCTTGCTGAGACACCCTTCAGTTTGACAAGAGCGTCAAAGCTCTTGTCCACAGACCTTTCCCACTTTTTGTTAATGAAGCGGATGTAGTTTGAATCACAAATCAATGAAATTCATTGTTGAATCCTGATTAGTTTATCAGGAAGTTATGATTCGAAGGATCATATGTTGAGACCTGATGCTTTTATCAGGATATAATGTATTTCGCAGGACCAGAATTATACACCCTGATTGTTTTATCAGGGGGACGAGTAAGGGGGTATACTTAACTTTAAGCACCCAGTAGTAATCTCGTTGACTACTGCGTAAGTTGTTACTTGTAATAAAATAACAATTACGAGGATAGGAAGTGGTGAAATATTAGAACGCACTTTGAATAAACAATTAACTGTATTTTGATGTTACCGTTAGGTACTTCGATAACAAGCACGAATTATTGTACAATACAATATTGATACAATATAAAATCTTCCTTCTATATGAAAAGGGAAGAAGAGACTACTAAGTTGCTAACGAAGACAAGGCAATGTTATTGTTTCGCGACAGATCAAGAATACTGATGAAATTGAACAGTGTAATTGTATATAAAAGCCCAGATAGAAGGAAATATAGGAGGTTCCTTCATCTGGGTAAAAAAGGAGAAATATTAACAATGATTGGGGGTTCGATCTTAAAACCGCCCCAGATATGTTACAACAATACTCTCATTTGTCGATTGCGAAAAAGTAGTAGGAATGCATACTAAATGCACCAATCAGTGAACTTCTAGCGTGTTTAATCTTAGAAATTAAAAATCTCGAAGTTCTCCCCCCATTTGGACTAATTTTCACTAGTTGTCTGGATATAATCTATCAGCGAAAGCTGATAAATGACTTTCACAGACTATGGGTCTTCGAATAGTCTAGACAAAAAGACTCTCAGCTCTGGCAATGTGTTAGTTGTTGTATGCATTTTATCAATATTTCACAGGAAATAGGTCATAAATACTTCTACAAGGGTTGAAGTATTACAAGATATTTTACTTGCAATTATCTTTTCGTGGAAAGTATTAATTTCAAGGGTGAAACGACACATGGTAATCTAAACCAGTTAACCCAAAACATTTGAGTTTTACTAGCGCGCTCACTTGTTGAGAAAAAACTTATCTGCGTTTCCCAAAATGTGAAGTCATGGTACGCAATATTCATCATTGAATGAGCGAGCGAGCTGAGAAGCCTGACGCGACGTCATTGATTTTATAATTAGTATCCGTCAGCTGCTTGAATGATCCTGCCTCAGAAGTAACGAATTATATTCAAATAGCCATTTTCCACCACCAGCCATTTCCACTTGCGAAGAAAGCATTAATGTAAGTTAAGCTGTGGAAAATCCATACATGAAGGTATGGAGCGATCCGAATGAGATTTCAGAGGTCGAAAATCCAGTTTTCGAAATAACAGTGACCTCACTCAGCGATTCATCTCCGATAAACCGCTTATTTACATTGCGATGATATCACTATACCTTCCATTTTCCATTTCGTGTTTAATGTTTTACTTAAAATGCAGGAAATTTGAATTCTCCCAGTTTAGATTATCGTTAGCACGGTTTCTACTAATGTGCGTCAGTCCCTTTGACATTTTCGCATTTTATTTCTGTCAGATATGGAGGAAGCGATGTGGAAATGCAAGGGAGAACCGGTAATTTCGAAGCCTCCATAGTAGGCAAGTCATTTAGAATGGATGTGCTCAAGATAATCGAGTTGCGATGGTGTCGACAACCCTGCGAAATTTAAAAATCTTCACTCTTCCAAACAAACTACTTTCCTTTCTAATGCACTCGTATCAAGGTGTTTTAATTTTGCCAAGAAATCTGTAATTATTCTAGTTTGAGTTCACTGTGGACTGATTATGAAAATTACACTAGTAACTACACTGTTGCAACTCTTTGCAGTACAAATTCGCAAGAACTGAAATACAACCCTTTGAATAAATGCATTTACCTTAAACAATTTATTTCAAAAACAAAAAATGTCTTTGAGATGCAGTTTCATCATAAGAATCCATTGATATCATTATCACCTCGAACAAACTAATACTTTGGGCGATATGATTTTTCAAAAGTTCAATAATTAATCGCAATTTTGTGATTTTAAGGAATTTATTTTTTTTTATGATGCCGTTCTATCATAAGAATCCATTGATATCATTCCCAACTCTGAGAAACCAATATTTGCGGAGATATGATTTCTCAAAGTTTGAACAAGAGCGCCAAAGCTCCTGTACCCAAAGGACTTTGCCACATTTTTATCGTTTAAGAATGTCTCGAAAAAGCCGCGGATTTTGAACAACCCTGTATGATTAGGGACGTATGTCATTATACGTAAATGCCCAAAATTTCGGAATTTTAGGATTCCAAGTAACGAAGTGATGAATGTTGAATTCAAGTTTTGCACAAAAAATTGGTTCGAGAGCCCTGTGGACAGGAGCTTTCTGGCGCAAATTATATCTCCGACAGTATTGGTTTCTCAAGGGTTGGGAATTATATAAATGGATTCTTGTGAAAGAACTTCATCTTAGCAGAAATTGAATTCAAACATCATAGAATAATTTAAATTCAACAAGAGTGCCAAAAGTTATCAATCCAAAACCAATAGACGAATTCTACCCAACATCGAACTCATCCGAGATATCCATTTCTCAATTCTATGATGAACGATAATATATATCTTTCCTCGAATCCACTCCAATACTCCAATACACCAATATTCCAGTTTTGTTTTTATTGGAGATATTCTGAACACAATATTATTAACTTACCATTACCAATCCCATCATCATATGGATTGACCATCGGCATAAAAATATCAACCAACAAAAAGTATGATATTATATTATAATTCTCATAATTCTATGATTACTGAAATGAATTAGACAACGTCTCAGGAAAATAAATTGACATTATAACAATTCCTAGATAGAATAATTATATTATTCTGTGAAAACATAGGAATACGATTTATATTGAAATTTTGAAAAATCATATCTCCGAAAGTATTAGCTTGTAAGAGTTAAAAATTATATCAATGGATTCGTAAGGTAAAACTGTCAAAAAAAATTTTTTTTTGTTACTCCGAAACGATCTGTCCGATTTCGCCAATAACATACTTAGTCGAGATATTTATCTCCCAAACCTACTCTGAAAATTTCAATTGTCTAGCTCATTCCGTTCGAGAGTTATCGCGCCTTCGGCCGGACAGAATGAATTTCGACCACGGATTCTTGATCAGTGAGTCGAACCGAATCGTTTAAGACCATTTTCATCGAAAAATTCGAAATTTACAGACATTAGGGCAAATTGATAAGCACTCTGTTCCGAGGAACAAGAGCGCCAAAAATGAAGTAAATCAATTAATTATTCGAAAACCCCTAGAGATAGGGATAATGAAGTTGATACAGAATTAATCAGGATGCTACGGAGAATCGAAAAAAGCAATAATATATAGGGTGATCCATTTGAAATATCTATGTTGTTAATACTTTTTGATATAAACGGCAACACCGTCGTATCAAAAATATTCTAGATTGATGGAGCAGAGGTTACTAGTCAAGGAACCAAATTTTCAATAAAATCGTACTTCCCGTTCTCCGTAAAAGTCCAGGGTACCTTCGACCGTGGCCCACCCTGTAACTATTTTAGTGATTTGTAACACTGTATACTACCGAAATTTATGGTTATTAGAGAATGGCCAATATATGAGAGATTGCCACTTAAGTTTTTAAATACGTCAACGCTTATTAGTCCGGTCAAATTAGACCAAAAAATAAGAGTAAAGTTACATAAATTCCCACCAAGCTGAAAATCAGTAAGATTGTTTATAATATCATTAAAAATAAAATTTGAAAGTTCCCCATCCTTCCCCTGTAAGGAAAAAAATTTATTCAAGGTCAAAGGTCTAAAAAATTAGTTTCTCGCGATTTTCAGCAAAACGGTAAGTTTTATCATAAAAATACCTCAGACAAAAATTGTAGATAATAAAATTATCTACAAAAAATGTATTTATACATTTTTCTCTACGAGCCACCGTTTTTGAGATATAATGATTCAAAAAGTTGTAATCGTCCTAATATGCACGAGTACGCCATATAAACATCTCTATAGTTGTAATATACAGGGTGTCCCAAAAATACCACGCGAAAGTGACACTGGATATAGATTGGCATTAGGTCTATCAGATAGCATCAACATGTCCTCAGTAAAAGTCCGCTGGTTTTCGAGATATCACCACTTTTGGGTATTTTTTAAAAATCTCCAGTTTTCGGTCTTTTATCGCCTAGCATTGCTAGAAATTACTTCAAACTCATGTTTTTTTTTACCTAGGCTATCCTGAATAGTTGCTTCAAAGAATGAAGTAATAACTTCACCGACAACTAGAACAAAATCCTTCAAAAAATGTCTAACTTGTTGTATTTTATGCCGAAGTTAAAACGTTAACTTAAGTTTGACTGACTGCTGTGAAAAAAAATTATATCAGACTGAATTGACAATTAATCGCAAAAACTGGTCCATTTCATGCCCTTTTCAAAATGATACAACACTACCAATTTTTTTTAATCAGAACCAGAATTGCTACTTATTAAAAAAAACCAAAACCCTTATCGGCTATCTCGCTCCCACATTCATTGTTTTGTAACATGGAAACCGGTCCGACTTTCACAGACTAGGGGTCTTCGAATAGTCTAGACCAGGGGTCACCAAATGGCGGACCGCGGTCCGGATGCGGATCGCGAACCTTTTTTTTGCGGACCATTTTTCCAGAAAACATGTATTCTTGATTAAAAAAATTCAGATAACTTTTCGTTTTATTTACTAATTATAGATATTGGATTTAGATTAACTGCTAGTCAAATTCTTATGCCATCATAATACTATCAACGACCCGCGACAGATATACAGATTTTGTGAACGGACCTCCAATGAAACTAATTGGTGACCCCTGGGTTAGATACTAGAGAAAACTTTTTGGCGTTTGACGGATTTACTCATTTCCTAATATTTTCCGAACGGATAGAGATACAGAGGAAATAGATACATAAATCTAAACGTCGTCCACCGACCAATCATCGGGGAAAATCAAGATGTGAAAATCATAGATTTCGGACGAGAAAGAAGAATTTTCCTTCGATTCCGGGTCAAAAATATTTCTAAGTGCCGACCCAAAAAATTTTTTTCATGGTATATCGATACGGAGCTCGTGTCTAATTAAATCAAGGTCGCTGATCACGATCAATTTTGGAAGTTCACACCGCCCAAAAAAATCGGAGTAAGGTGTTGTTGATTTTTGCCCTCATATATGGATCCTTTATCTACTGAATAATCCAAACAGAAAATGTCCAGGCCGTACTATTCGGAAATTATGATTTTTTTCCCAAGGGTCTGTTTTTCGGAAAATTCATTTCGCGGTATTTCCGCGGAAAATTCTCTAATGAAAAATCCGATCATAAATTCGTAATCTACGGCCCCGAATTAGTAAATGACGTAATTTGCATCGAAATCGGAGACCGGTCGAATTTTGGCAATTTTTTAATACATTAGCCTTAAAAAAAATCCCATTTTACGAGAAAAATTTTTTGACGCAAAACTATGAAACGGGTACTTATTCTTATAGATTCGGGGCCGTAGATTCCGAATCTACCATCAGATATTTATTACAAAAATTTTCCGAGGAAATATCGCGGAAAGAATTTTCCGAAAAATAGACCCTCGGGAAAAAAATCATAATTTCCGAAGCGTACGACATGGACATTTATTGTTCGGATGATTCGATAGATAAAGGATCTAAATATGACGTAAAAAATCAGCAACACCCTACTCCGATTTTTTTGGGCGGTGGAAAGTTCCAAAATTGACCTATTTTCGTCAATTTTTAAACTTTAAGTGAAAATTTTCCCAAAGTACACCACTTAGGGAAAAACTAATTACATTTTCGTGATCAGCGACCTTGATTTAATTAGACACGAGCTCCGTATCGATATACCATGAAAAAAATTTTTTGGGTCGGCACTTAGAAATATTTTTGACCCGGAATCGAAGGAAAATTCTTCTTTCCCGTCCGAAATCTATGATTTTCACATCTCAATATCCAAATTTTCCCCGATGATTGGTCGGTGGACGACGTTTAGATTTATGTATCTATTTTTTCTGTATCTCTATCCGTTCGGAAATTATTAGGTAATGAGCGAATCCGTCAAACGCCAAAAAGTTTTCTCTAGTATCCAACACATACAAAAATCTACAATTTTCCGATTAGGTCGACGCGGCTTTGGTTATTCACTAAATCGGGTACGCAGATCACGAATCTGTAATTAGATTTTCCGTATCTCGATTAGTTTCGGAGCAATGACGAAGAAAGTCGCAATTTCTGGCTCTACCTCCGGAAAATGGACTAATCAGTCGGATTTTTCGCCATATTAGCAAAATTAATCGAGATTCGGAAAAACTAATTACAGATTCGGAATCTACGCCCTCGATTTAGAGAATAGCCAAAGCCGTAGCGATCTAATCGGAAAATTCTAGATTTTTTTTTGTTTTGGTTTTTTTTAATAAGTAGCAATTCTGGTTCTGATTAAAAAAAATTGGTAGTGTTGTATCATTTTGAAAAGGGCATGAAATGGACCAGTTTTTGCGATTATTTGTCAATTCAGTCTGATATAATTTTTTTTCACAGCAGTCAGTCAAACTTAAGTTAACGTTTTAACTTCGGCATAAAATACAACAAGTTAGACATTTTTTGAAGGATTTTGTTCTAGTTGTCGGTGAAGTTATTACTTCATTCTTTAAAGCAACTATTCAGGATAGCCTAGGTAAAAAAAAACATGCGTTTGAAGTAATTTCTAGCAATGCTAGGCGATAAAAGACCGAAAAGTGGAGATTTTTAAAAAATACACAAAAGTGGTGATATCTCGAAGCCCAGCGGACTTTTACTGAGGTCATGTTGATGCTATCTGATAGACCTAATGCCAATCTATCTCCAGTGTCACTTTCGCGTGGTATTTTTGGGACACCCTGTATGTTAAAATATTTTTCTATCGGTCATTGTAACTTACACTACTAATATAAAATATACATAAGTTATAACTATAAGAATATCAGGTAAAATGAAACCCAGTCCCTTGATTTATACGCCATTGTAACCTTGAAGTTTTTAAAAATAGTAATTCTACTCGACAAGAAATTATTACTCAAGGCATTCGCTTTCTTCTTTCTATGTACGGAGCTCCTAAAAAAACTACCTGCTTAGATAAGTATAGATATGCATGTTTCGTTAAAAACACCAAAAGTAAAAATCAAGCACAATTAGCTTGTCTTCCTCCAACCTCAGTTGCTGCTCATCAACACCTTCTTAGGGTATATTACCAAATTCAAGTGTGGCTTGGTTATCAGCTAGACCCTACAGACTGGGGTTGGAAGTTGGTCAACAATTCATTAGAACCAGAGCACACTTTACATCCACCTGCGCCGGAAAAACTGCTGAACTCGATTTTTTGCAACTGCAAAAAGGGATGCAGTGCTAAATGTGGTTGCAAAAAACTCGGACTGTTCTGTTCTCCGGCATGTACACATTGTGAAGGCCGGTTGTGCTCTAATATTGAATCACCAACAGTAGAGGTTCCGTTTGATTCCAATGAGGCAACATGCGATACATCGCTATTAACGCAGTTAACATGCTCTCAGGATGAAGATGAAGAAGAACTAGAACAAGAAGAACAAGAACAAGAAGAACAAGAACAAGACGAACAAGAACAAGAAAATCAAGAAGATTTTGAGAGTTACGACTCGGACGATTAAATTTCACTACCTACTTTTTTTTAACTTGCTTTTATCTTTTAAATCTCTGCTAATATCCATTATTTTCCAATAGTTTCAAATTAAACAGGATCAAAACTGACCTGTGGAATAGGCCTACTGGGGAAACCACGTTGAAGAAATCGCGCTAATTACACTACCTCATAGGTGGCGAGGAAACGTGTGCATATTATGACGATTACAACTTTTACAACTTTTTGAATCGATATATATCTCGAAAACGGTGGCTCGTAGAGAAAAAAGTATTAATAAATTTTTTGTAGACAGTTTTTTTGATGATATTTTAAACAATCTTACCGATTTTCAGCTTGGTGGGAATTTATGTAACTTCGAATGTCTAAATTGACCGGACTATATGTGAATATGTCAAATCCGACATTATTAATGGTGAACGTTGCCATACGGGTGATATTTGTGTTGGTCAGAAATAGTAAAGTTATTTAATCAACTTCTTGATAGTGATTATCGATCGAGATCATTAATCAACAAGTTGATTGCAAGATTTTTCCATCGACCTCTCGACCTCTGTATATTGATCATTACATGAGCCAGCTGGCTAAAGCTCCTGACCTCACTTCCGTGCTTTCATTTTATTTTGATAACTGTCCTGAATTATTGATCATGGGAAAACAGCTGCATAAACGTAGTAAACGCTTACGCTTAGGCCATGCGACCATTCCATCCATCTAAAGCTGACTGGATCGATATTTGACGCGATCACCAAACTGCACAATGAACGTTCATTAATAGACAATATCACACTATACAGGGTGAGTCTTTGACCACTGCATTAATTTTAACCAAAGATTCCTCTCATCAAATGAAACACTTTTTTCATTTAACATTTTTCCAAATTCAGCTCAGGTAATGAAATACAGGCTGTTGAAATTTTGAAAAAAAATCAGTTTTTATTTTGTAGCTTTGACATCCTTTTTTCGAATGAAATTAATGTTGGCGTAAAGTTTCCTATAACTATGATACATATTTTCCAACTATTAGTTATTTTCTACTTCTACTGGTTTTCTAGTTATGGACTCGTGGATTCATAAAACTAAACGAAATTAGCATAAAGAAAGCATATAAAGTTTTTCTTGAGGCATTTCAAGAATATTCCATCGTTTTAGAACAATATATTATTCTTCATCATTTCTCCTTAAACGAATCGTTTTCGATATATTCTTCATTGAATGTTTTAAAATGGAAAACTCCAGAAATTTCACTACTTTTATGGATCCGTCCCTGAGCGTTGGAATCCCGAATCAAGCTGTAAACCACGCTACCATGCCTTATTCTCGTCCGCTAACAATGTCACAGATAATTTATATGCGGGAGTGTATTAGCACATTGTGAAATCTTTAAACGCTTGTAACTTTTTACCTGAGCCGAATCTGGAAAAATGGTTAATGAAAAAAGTGTTTCATTTGATGAGAGGAATCTTTGGTTAAAATTAATGCAGTGGTCAAAGACTCACCCTGTATAATGAAGCCTATTTTCACCCAAATGGTGTCCCCTTCGGAATTCTGTGTGACGCTGTTGCAGATCCTTCAACGCCAGTGAATGATTGCCAAAAAATTGGCAAGTTTTACGGCGGTTAAAAACGATCTACAGTTGCTGGCGGAGTATTTTATTGAGGAACTTGAAGAGACATTGGCAACAATCTATTGAAATTTTCCTCTCCGCGATAAAAGCTTTGGTTTAATTGAATAAGTCAGTGCCTGAAGAAGATAAATTAATTCAGATGTGCAGATTTATTTCTAGAGGGCTTTCCAATTAGAGAATTCATTTTGATTTATAGGAAAAACGGATATTTCATACTTAAAAAGAACTTACGTAAAGTCAGGAGGTTCTGCCCGCATGTGCTTCTATCTATTCAAGCCTCACGCACCTTCATGAGATACTGCGTGAACCTTCAAGCCGTCTTTTTGCAACCGAATATAGATTTCAATTCGATCGGATTGGTAATTTTCAAAATATTGAGAAAATAAAATGCGACTTGAAAGTTTGTGCTGAATTTCAGATCTGACAGATAGTGGCTGAAATATTTTTGTGCGCATGTACTTGGGAACGTCGCGTTATCATTTTGCCCAAATATCTGTAATTTTAGAATTTTTATAATATATGAATACAATTCATCCCATTTTAATGACAGACTTCAGTAAAGAATGGTTTATGATCACAGAATTTTTGAATCTTACATATATAATGTATTATATTGGAATAGACCACATTAGTTAGGTTAGAATCATTCTCATGGCGGGAGATCCATATTCAAATTTTTTAACATGGAATTTCAACTTTGAGTTGAAACTACCCTATTTTAAATAGAATGTTAGTAGGTACAGAGATATCAAGTATTGGGTACCTTCATCACTAGTGCATGTTTTCATGTGATTTCCACATTCAAATCTACTTCTATTTATCCTTAAATCAAAGGTGAAACCTGTGTAGTTCGAAAAATTTCCGTATGTCGTAGATGACTTCTGTTGTGCGTCATTACAAGGCCGATTTAGGGTTATGTTATTATTTTTGACTGATTTCGAGTGAGCTAAGACATACTTCAATCGAATTTGGTGAACACTTTTATATTTATTAATTATTTTGGAAATATACAATTTTGTTATGAAAACTTGATTCTAAATTGTTGAGAAATGTTCACAGAATCTATTTCAACCAAAATAAACCTTAAGAAATTAGCCAAAGTATCTGATAACAGGCGAGAAATTCGCGTAAATTTTAGGTCCATAAGAAATGCATGGGGAATTCAGTGCTAGGATACACGGATGGATCGTAATTCAAATTTCCCGCCTAACCTAACTAATGTGGTCAATTGAAATACGAAAAAACTTACGCCTCAAGTAACTCCAGGAGACTAAATTAACGAAATTCGACGAAAATTAGTGGGAAAATATCGTGGCGACGGTCGGCCGGCCGGCCGGACGGACAGAATCAAATTTGATCTCGAATTCTTCATCGAACCTAATCGTTTGAGACCATTTGCGGCGAAAAATTCTAAAGTGACAGATATTTGGGCAAAATGATAACGCGATGATCCCCAGAACATACGCGCAAAAACGAAAGTTGGTATAATTTCCGGTGAAACCGGAAGTTAGATGAATCTGAAATTATTCCAAGAATTCATCTCTCCTAACGAAGGTTAACTATAAAATATCAAGTGTTTACCTCGAGTCTTTCTTTGAAATATTCTAGCGAACGGTCTTCGTGAATCACCCTGTATACAAATTCATATTTGTTGGTTTGGTCGTATTTTATGCACTAAAATACCATTGCTTGTACTTTCTGGAACACCATAGGCGGAGTAAAATTAACTTTCTCGTGGTTTGCTGTTATACCCAGCAAAAAAAAAAAAGTTGTTACAAATCGCGTTGCATCTTGGTGGAGGTGCCAGGCATGGAACAAAGGTAACACTCATTATTGATTTGTGCGAGTGTTTATTTGGTGGTCACTGCAGTATATTATTATTAATATGTTCAAATATACTTCCAAATCATTGGAACGATGATTATAGAGCGTGCGACGCTGGAATTCATTCATTTTATGGAATTATTGATGGCCGGTGTTATTTACTATACAGTATACATGCTATGCTATCTTTAAGGTTTCATTATCGACAATGAAAATAAATATCATGGATTCCATATTCGAAAATTTAACAAATTAGGTATTTCAAACGATACTTGCACTGGCAAAGCCCTGTCCCTTGTGGTTCCAAGTGGTTAACATATCGATAATTTTGACGTGCTAGTTTTTGCTCGCATGTTCTGGGGAACAGCGTGGTATGGTATGGTCTCAAAGGATTTTAGGTTGGACTTACTGATTCGAGGTCAAATTTGATTCTGTCCGGCTAGCCGTCTGGACGTTGCCACGATAACTTTCGAGGGGAAATAAATAGCGAGATACAGAGTAGGTGGCACTTCCAAATGTGACGGACCTAACTTTACAGCCAAGTTTCTAGTTTGAGGACGATCAGATCTATATTGTTGGAGATCCGAGCAGCCTTGTGTGAGTTCAGTATAGCTGGATGGGTTATCGTTGCCACGATAGCTTTCTAACGGAAAGAGAAAGCGAATTGGGACAGTGAAGTTCGTTGCTGGGCATAATCGTCCCCACTTGAAATGTTGTTGTTATTTTCTTAATAACTCATAATATACAAATCCGATCCAATTCAAACTTGGTAATTACTTAATACGAAATATATAGTATCACTAGAATGTCGACTAGTATATCCACTATAAAATTATACACAATTTTATCATCCCCCATTCTCACATGGAAAATTCCTGAATATCCTTAATCTCATCAAATTTACAAATGGTTAGTACAATAATTGAAGATATTTTTGGTCGGCGATTTAATTCAATTTAATTTATTGTTATTCCATAATTTTTGTATTATTTACACCTGTAATTGGGCATATGCCTATTAGATGTAATATATTTAAATAAACAAATAAATTAATATATCGTATAATATACAATCACTCCGACCATATTATTTAAACTTTATGAACGAACTCTATGAAGAGTCTCAATGAACGTTGCCGCATGTATTCCATTTAAGTTTTGTGAGCATAAATTATCTATTGAACAATTGGATATTGAATGAAAATCTAGTGGAAATCAGTGTTTTAATAGTGAAAATTGGTTCAAGCACTGACGTGAAGTCAGAAGCTTTTGCGCGTATGTTATATTGTCCATTCTTCTGTATTGGACACCCTTACTCGAATTTACCATGGTACATTATGTTGTCCATTCTCCTGTACTGGACACTTAATTCGAATTTACCATGGTAAATTCGAATTAAGAGTGTCCAATACAGGAGAATGGACAACATAATGTACCATGGTAAATTCGATTGAGGGTGTCCAATACAGAAGAATGGACAATATAACATACGCGCAAAAGCTTCTGACTTCACGTCCACCAACGAATCAAAGCGCGCTAATGTATACGCACATCGCGATAAAGCCATACAAATTTTCGCTAGTGTGGCCCTATCATTAGAGGACCACAAAAGCAGATTCCACGAGCCAAGGGCAAAGTCTAGGACCGACAAAGGACCAGCGGGTAGAAGAATACCGCCAAAAACGAGCTAATTTTTTCCTATTATTAAGTATTTCTGGGATGAGTTAGTAGTAAAAACAAGGAGGGTCTCTCTTTCTGGTAATAGGCAAAAGCCAGTAATGCTTTACTCACCTCGTCGTCGGATGATCCGGAATGATGACCGCCCTCTTCCTTTTGATATGGAGAGCAAGACGACCCGGGGCTCATGTTGTCTTTGGGGGACATATTTTCAACATTATCTTTGTTATTTCTAGCTCCACCACTGATCTGGGACCATTTCCTTTTTTCGGGCAGACAAACAGATGTCGCCCTCGCAGGACGATCAGAGGACTCATCTTTGTTACGGTTGATCACCTCAAGTTCTTCTTCAGAGCTGTGAGGATCGTGCTGGTCAGGTGCTGGGCTCTCCATTGAACAACCTGTATCTGCTGGTGATACATTGACTATGCGTTCTTGCATTCCTGGAAAAAAAATTATAATAAGTTATGAGATTTTATTTTCATTTTGTCTAATAATTGTATACAAATTGCGCTGTTCATACCGAAAGGGATCTCAAACGATTACATAATACATACAGTGTGTCTAACTTCAGGGGGCATTAATGAACATGAAAATTTGACACATTTCACCATGTATATTTTGAAAATGATAGGTTATCGTAATTTTCCTGTCAGATAACTACGCAACGTTGTGCTCTCTACAAAGAAGTCGTAGTAACTACGTATTTTCACACTGTGAATTTACTTCGGAAAAATAATGAATTTGAGAAGATATTATGTGAATTCCACAGTCCTGGCGACTGTAGAAGAATATCTTTCCTCTGTTGTTACTGGAAATATTTCACGTATATAAACTGGTTCGAAGACTCAATTATGCTATTTTATTATATGGAAATCAAGAATCAAGTGTTGGAATTTTATTGAAAAATAATGGATAGAGTAGTCCGTTACTTTGTGCTGGTTCATTTGAAAAAAGAAAAAAAAGTACCTGAATAACCCGGCAGGAAAACTTCTAAACGAACAGACGTAGCTATGGAATTCCTCACTTTTCTCCAGAAGACATTTAAATACCTTGTTGCACAACTTGAAATACTCCAGTTTCAAAATGTTCGTATGTACTACGAAACCCGAGTCATTCTTATATCTCAATAAAATATAATGATAGGAAACTAAGTAATTTCATTTGAGAGTTCAATATGTCAGAATGAAGTTTTCCTATTGCAGATTTCGGTTCTGTATAGCACTTCTGCTTCTTCAAAACTACTTTCGGCATTTTCAATTTCAAAGCGAAAAGTTCTTCATTATTCGAATATAATGGCCTGTCATAATATCTTGTCTAAGATTGAAGATTATGTTATGATTATGTTGAGAGTAGAAATTGGCAACGTCTCGGCGAATTGTTTTAACCTTGACGATATTTCAGCAGTGCCAACCTGCCTGTGTTTTAGTTACAAAAACGTGATAGACCTAAATCATGGCCAACCGAGAGACTTTATAAAAGTGAATGGAGTATACTTAATACCATAGCCATATTTTTAAAACTTAGGAGGAAAACAATATGACTTGAATAGCAATATTTATAGCAATACGCAAATACAATAGGTCTAAATATAGCGATATTCAACATTAAAATAAAATAGTCGCACACCGAAAAGGAAACATATAAGAAACATCCCATTCTTATAAAAATTATTTCTCCTCATAAGCGGAAGCGGTAGCAAACTCCCACACCCGCATTTATTTATTTGGTATCGTTTTTAATCGATGAAAAAAGCACTTTCGCCAGTGAGGCATTGGGGCTTCGCTCCACTTTTATTTTCCTGTGTTCCAATTAGAGATGAGAAACTGCGGGAAAACCGGAAAGAACGTCGTGAGACGCTAACGTTTATTTTTCACTCCGATAAAAAAGGAAAATGTGGTTTGGGAGCTGAGATGTTTGGAGCTTTCTGGTTTCGCTGTAGATCATGGACAAGATAACTGTTTATTGGGAGTCATCATTCAGTTCGTGCATTTCCACTTTTATTTTCATTCCCGCATCTTCCGAGAAATTCAGGGACAGTGTTGCCACTCTCACGAATCGGAATGCCATACATACGAAGATTTTAAGTACGGTAGAGCGGTGTGACTTTGCACTACTTTTCATAGTTTTCCTGTTGTAACTTTTTTAGTTTTACGTAAAATGAGTCCTTTGTAAACTATGTATAGTTTCAACATTCCATCCATCTACTGCTGTTGTTAGAAACATAAGGACAGGTGCGCAACATTTTTCTTTTTATTTTAAAAAATTTGGCAAAGTCACCCACACGTCGGTGTGAGTTTGCCAATGCCTTTAAAATCCGTTTGTTGGCAATTTTATGAAATGTAAGAGTGAAATGGTGAAATGGTGTCATTGCTACAAATTTTTTTTTTAAACATTTTGAAAAAAATGGGTTCAAGCCCTGTGGACAGGAGCTTTCTGGCGCTCTAGTTCAAACAGACAAATTATATCTCCGAAAGTATTGGTTTCTCAGAGTTGAGAATTATATCAATGTATTCTTAGGATAGAACTGCATCATAAAGGAAATTCAATTCAAATAATAGTTTATTTATCAAGATTAAATGAGCAATCTGAGAATGAGAGCTGCACCATGGAAGAAATCGAATTAAATCTGGCCAATTTTGCCCAATAACGAACTTAACCGAGATATTCATCTCCCCAACCTACTCTGAAAATTTAAACTAACTAGCTCATTCCGTTCGAGAGTTATTGTAGAAAAACTTTTTTTTAATTTTGAAATGTTTTTTTGACATTTTGCGGTAATCTGGTCAATACAAAACTTCACATGCGTATAAAGGTCATGATTCTACAATTTGATGCTGAATTTTATATAGATCGAGTGATCGGTTTCGGAAATATTCATAAAAAATATTTTTACTAAAATTGGCCATAACTCCGAAACCGCTTGATGGATTTCTCCCATTAACGAGCTCGTCCGAGATATTTACGCTCCAAACCCACCTTGCAAATTTCAATCCGCTAACTCCTTTCGTTCGAGAGTTATCGTGCCTACGGCCGGCCGGCCGGCCGGACTGACTCGATTTCGACCTCGGATTCTTGATCAGTGAGTCGAACCAAATCGTTTAAGACCATTTTCATCGAAAAATTCGAAAATTACAGACATTTGGGCAAATTGATAAGCACTCAGTTCCGAGGAACTAGAGCGCCAAAAAGGGTTGCTATTAGAGGCGAACGAAACGACAAATTATAGGAAAATAAAATCTATTATTCTTTATAAAATACAAAAAATCAGTCCCTTTGTAAATGAACAATATATAAACTCGAAAACGGCTCTGTGGGATCAAATAAACTAGAAAAATTTGCAAACGCGTGCAAAAAACACAAGCTAATTAATATTATACGACCTTAAGTCTCTATGGAAATGATAATGTCCACTGGGAGATGTTGGTTTATCCAATGTTGTGACAACATCCATTTCCTTGACATATCCTCAAGATTGCGATAGACAATTATTTAATATTTGGTTGAATTTGTTGAAGAAAGAACTTAGGACCTTAGAAATTTCTATGAAAAGTGAAACTGTTATACAATGTTTTTTCAAAGACTCATGTTGGGTTTCACGAAGCTTCGATTAGCTTAATCGTGGATTTAATTCGATGGTTGTATGAAAAATGAACTGAAAATCAACATAGAATCGCACTAATTCGGCAATTAAGAGCTGTCAAAGCTTTGTGAAACCCAATGTCAGTCTGAAAAATTTGAAAAAACTGTCAAAAAAGAATAATTCTGAAGATTTTCGCTTGGTGTCTGATTTACCGCCGTATTCACAAAGCATTCAATCTCCGTTAAGTCCTAACTGAGGTCCTCAGTTAAGGATAAATAAGAATCGCAACCTCAGTTAACGTGAAAATTAAAGTGAAACAGGCTTGTTTCACCACCGTTTCATACTTTAACTATGAGGTTGCGACTTTTATTTATCCTTAACTGAGGACCTCAGTTAGGACTTAACGGAGATTGAATGCTTTGTGAATATGGCGGAGAATACGGCGGTTAGTCTCCGAAACGTTACAGCATAGTTGTTTTATAGTTGATGTTGTTTCGTTACTGTATTAGGCAACATTATTCTATTGCTTCTGATAAATATCTAGTGTTTCTAACGCATAAGAAATTTCAAAATAAGTTTGAGAGAGAGAAAACGCAGAAAGGAATCATTTAGTGATGAATTATCTTCCAAATTGTTCTTTAATGATTTCTTAACTCATTCGTGTTATTGAAATTCAATATGCAATAGTAACAATAACATTTGCGATAATGTTACGATAAAATGTTGATAATTATATAATATATCATTCACAGTGGAATTCTTTGGAATCGCAATATTTGGGAGAAATGTCACAGTATCAAAATATTTGGAAGATATATACCTACAAATATTTAATTGAGGGTCAATAAGTTCATCTCGTTTCATACATTGTTTATTTGGATAACACATAGCAGCCTATCAAACAGAGGACATTCTATAAATTGCAGATTCGTCCAAGTGAAAAATGAAATTTAAATTACCTCAAATTTCTATAATAATTGTACCTATATCTGATAATTGCCCCTAATGGTCGCATTTGATATCAGAGGCCAACGAAAATCTATTATTTGAACCACCTTCATCGACGATGTACGATGTCTGCGCTGCGATATTTTACAGTCACGAGTATATTGTGTTGAAAATAGATATTAGTGAAGAGTAAAAAAATAATAAATGCATTCTTCACAACACATCTGCTCTGAATAATTGTTTGAAATTATTTTGGCAATGATCAAATAATTCATGAATTGAAATTGACCGTAACATAACGATACATTTGAAGAATTCAACAAACTTGGAGCATGAATAGTCTTTTAATTGAAATTAGCTTCCATGCCATTACGATTAGTTTCTGCAAATACAAGAATCAAATATAGAATTAAGGTCGTACATTTTATTTCGAGATAACTGAATTGTCTCGGTGGCTTTTTTGGATACTTGAAGTAATAATTGACAACTATCTAGTATTTGAAATGAAAAATATAAAATACAAAATACTTATTTATCAAATTGGGTTCAGAATATCTCCAGTGAAATAAATCTGGAATATTGGCTTAGTTTCAGACGATATAATATAATTTTCAGAGTAGATTTGAGGAATGAATATCTCGGATAAGTTCGCTATTGGGGAGAATTGGTCTGTTTGAATTTAATTTCTTTCATGATGCAGTTTTATCTTATAAATCCATTTATATCATTCCCAGAGACCAAAGTTTGAAGAAGACCGCCAAAGCTCCAGTCCACAGGGCTTGAACCAAATTTTCTAGTTAACGTTATTTCAATTGGCCTGTATTTCCCAAAATATTTTGACCCAACGTTGATTCGTTGAATACAATTGCATAGAATGCCATGTCTGATTCTCCCTTCCTCATGAATAGATAACCCATTTCATTTTCGACGATCTGATTCATTTGGCAAAGGGATAATTTAAATGCTTTGCTTCCAATGCTTCAAAATAGACGGAATGTAAAATTAACACAATTGCGACATGCATTGCACACCAACAATGAATTGGAACGAGTACAATCATTCAATTTTTTGCCTTTCTGCCGATACAGTTCGTTCACTTTTTTCAGTTTGGACCTTATACTGCTGATGTCTGGGTTGAAAGCTACATAAATTCATTATTGTCGGTATTATGGTACTATAACAGAATTATTTCAACCAGTAAAAGAACCAATCGGATACTGGGTTCATTCATTTATGACTGCCTCGAACTCAAAGTGGTGGTTACTCTGCAACATGTTTTTTTTTCGCAAATAAAATTTTACTGGAACAAAATGATTCGCTTTACATGCAATTAATTCCCCTGAATAAACGGAAAGTTGTACCTAACATAATTATTAGCTGTTACTTAATTTTAATTGTACATAGAAGCATTTTTTATGAAAACTAACTATTCGTTTGAAATTGCTGAAATTTTGCAAGAGCCTTCATCATAACCTAACTCTATTGCAAAGTTTTAAGTTTTAACACGATCGGTTGAATATTGTTGGAGATTCGAGCATTCTTGTGTGAGTTCAGTAGATAGGCGACCGTTGCCTCGATAACTTTCGAACGAAAGGAGATATGGACTTGCAATTTTCAGGGTAGGTTGCGTATCCGAAAGGGAGAGTTGAGTTCGTTTTTGGGCATAATCGGTCAAACGGTTTCCGAGTTATGCCCACCTGGAATATTATTTCCTTGATAACTCAAAAAATAAATATTCGATCGAATTGAAGCTTCGTAACTAACTACAACAATGTAGATCCGATCAAGTTCAAATTTGGAATTTGGCTGTAGAATTAGATATCGAAAGTTCTCGCGATACCTGACGGATAGGGCTTCTCGCGAGAGCGAGATTTTTCTCGTCTCGTCTCGTTCTCGTCCCGTAAAAGCGAGAAGAGACGAGACGAGACGTTTTCAAAAATATTATAGGCGATACCGAGACCACATACAGCGCAACACGAGAGTCTCGTTTTTGGTCTCGTTAAATTTAAAACAATTGAATATGAAGAGTTTCCACTATAATTACCAATATATTTTGTCTATATTATGCTTCGATCGTTCAAGGAATACACGATTTTTTAGAAGGATATTAATTCGTTATGACCTTGCGATAATTGAAATTATTTTTCAAGAAGAAATAGAATTCACAACCATAAAAACGGATGCCATTATGAATTCAATACTTAATGGACAACTTTTATTGCCCCTAAATCCCAATGCTTTGAAAACTTCGTCTCTATCTGAACATCTAACATCTGGAGAATTTTATTCTCTTGTGCTACTTGCAGTGAAGATGTGAACAATTATTGAAGAACATCTGTGGAACTACGTATAATAAAACTGGTAAAGAAAAGAAATTATTCAATGTTTCGAAAAGTGTTATGAGGAATACGCCAAAAACACCCTCAATGATCTACCCACTGGGAAGGTATTCTTTGTAAACTATAACAAATTGTTCAATTCTATTAAAAAATGTATCGACATCCATAGCCTATTTAAAACATCAACAAAACTTACGAAATATTGGAAAGCTGAGTTTGAAGAATATTTGCTGCTAGAAAGAGCAAATAGGAATCAAAATATTTTACAGTGGTGGAGAGTGATGAAAAAGTTCTTCCTACACTTTCCAAGATGGCCGATGATTTATTAATGACTACGTCCATACCTGTTGAAAGATTATTTTCCACCGCAGGTATGATCATGGCAAAAACACGTACATAATTGAAAAATTATGTGATGCATGCGTGATTATGTTTGAATTCTTGGTCATCGAGTAATTTAAAAGTTTAAATTATCAGTGTTTACAATTGAGAATAATATGTACATATACAAATATTTTTGTATAAGAGCGTAATAAATATAGCTTTACAAAATTATTCATTATTGTATACCATTTCGTTTATATATTATAATATTTATTATCGTTATTCAGAATTAAGCGAGACGAGACGAGACAACTGATAACGAGACGAGAACGAGACTTAATTTTTTTGGGAATTGGCGATAGCGAGACGAGATTTTTTACACTGTCGCCTACTCTCGCCTCGTGTGAAGCCCTGCTGACGGATAGTTTCTGAGATACAGAATATGTGTGTCGGCATTCTACAACTAGTTACAAGTTTGAATTCGATCAGATCGGTATTGTTTAAGCTTTAAGCTATTAACAAAACAAAATTTTAACTTCGAAATCAATTATGCCCATTACCGAACTCAATCGTCGCAAATTTGACCTCGAATTCATCATTATTGATTCGTTGGAGACCATTTACGAAAATAACAGACATTTGAGCAAAATGATCCATAGAATCGGGCAAAACTATTTTCAGTCCAACACCCTGAAACTGAAATCCAAGCTGCGCCACTTCAACAAATATACGGTCATATAAACTTATTCAGGTCAACATTATTATACTGTGATTAGATATACCTGCTTCATATTTTGCCAAATGAATTCGTAATCATGAATGCTAATGAATAATGAAGAGTATATTGCAGTTCAATAGGAAGGTTCTTCGTAAATGCGGATTACAACTACATTTCCGTAATGAGAGAAAGCGTTACAGAGAGCATTGTTGATTTGGGTGGTGTGGTGATCAAAACTGTTCGATCGGAGTTGGATTGTGTTCAATGACGGCTCAGGGTGAACAAAACACGGCAAGAATTTGATATTAGTAGATTCCATGGATTTATTGTTCAAATAATTGTAACACAGAACACATTTCACTCACAGTTGATCAAATTGAACAAAGGCCTACCGATAATTTAATTGCAAAATAGCCTTAACCCGCGACGTCATGGAAGCTCTTATCATTAACGTAGTAATGTAAAGGGTTTTTCAATTAGAGGTGTTATTTTGAATAGCCCCCTATTTCGCTGGATGTCACTTTTGAAGCTGTCATTTTTTGACATTTGACAAGTAGAAACAACGCCATTAATAAAAATGGAACGATACACGCTTCAAGAACGCATTGAAGTTATTAAAATTCACTATAAAAATGGTGAAAATTAGGCAGAGACGGTTCGTAAAACTCGAACATTTTTGGGTCGTCGTGAAGCATCTTTTCGGACCGCCATAAAAAAATTGGTGGAAAAATTCGAGCTGTTGGGACAAGTTAGTTATTTGAAGAACAAAACCCGTGCACGTCGCTCAAGAACAGCCGAGAATATTGCTGCTGTAGCCGAAAGAGTTGAAGAAAACCCAGGTTTGTCCATTCCACTTCGTTCTTTGGAATTATGCATTCCACAAACGTCATTACACCGTATTTTGCATAAAGATTAGGGTCTTAAGGCATATAAAGTTCAGTTAACAGAAGAACTCAAGCCGGCTTATCATCAACAATGTCGTGTCTTTGCTGATTGGTTCGATGAAATGCATTAAAATGATCCGGAATTCCATCGAAAAATCATCTTGAGTTAGGCTCATTTCCACCTCGGTGGCTTCGTGAACAATCAAAATTGCCGCATCTGGGGCTTGGAAAACACAAGAGTTATTGTTGAAAAGCCTATCTATCCTCAACGCGTGACTGTTTGGTGCGGTTTATGGTCCGGCTGAGTCATTGGACATTACTTTTTCGAAAATGATGCTGGAGCAACAGTTACGGTGAATGGATTGCGCTATCGAGAGACGATTAATGATTTTTATGGCCGGTATTGGATGGTATTGATCTGGACAACGTTTACTTTCAACAAGTCGGCGCTACGTAGCACACAAGCAACGAAACCATTGATCTTTTGCGGGAAAAGTTTCCGGACCGTGTTATTCTCGAAGAGGTGATCACAATTGGCCACCGAGAATTTGTGATTTAGCACCTTGCGACTTCTTCCTTTGGGGCCACGTGAAAGAGAAGGTCTACGCCAATAGCCCAGCGTCGATTCAAGACCTCAAAGATGGAATTCATGAGGCTATCGAGGACATAAGGCAGCCACTTTGCGATTTGGTTATGGACAATTTCATTAAAAGGATATGGTCCTGTGAGCGTGGTCGTGGTGGTCATTTGCTTGATGCTATTTTCCACTATTAACGGCATAGCTTCTTCTTCATAATGAAATAAACATCTGATCATTTATATTGAATAATGGCATTTTTGTTTGAATATCGAAATAACACCTCTTATTGGAAAACCCTTTAGTTGTAGAGCGGTTAACACTGACAGTTGAAATAAAAAAAAAATTGGTTCAAGCCCTGTGGACAGGAGCTTTTTGGCACATTAAATTTTACAAAAGTGTCGTTTAAGATAATGATTCAAAAATTATATTATAAAAAAATTATCTACAATGCTTAAATACCTTAATGCTTCAAAAATTGTCATTAAATTTATTTATCAAGATCAAATGAGCAATCTGCAAAGATTGAACCTCTTGGAATGGGTTGTTGCAACTTAGACTCGGTGCATAGTTTTCACAACTCGAAATACCACGATAATTGTTGAACTATTGATCTGAAAATGTTTTCCTTTCGCGGAGCTATTTTTCCAAGGTCTTAGAATAGATTCCCATTGGAAAATTTAAAAAATTGTTAATTTTCGTTTTGTTATGAACAATTTACTCAAGTGAAAAATTATAACGCTTCAATTTATAATATTATTATTGATCTGTTTTATTATGAAACTACTTAAAAATGATTTTTAATAATTATTATCTCCTATGCGTTGTTCGTGAGATAATTCAAAATTTCCTTTCGAAACATAATTGAAGCTTTATAATTTTTCACATAAGTAAATTGTTAATAACAAAACGAAAACTAACAATAATTCAAATTTTCCAACGGGAATCTATTACAAGACCTTCGAAAAATAGCTCCAATAAAGGAAAAAATTCTCAGATTGATAGTTCGTGCTACAAAATATTGTTAATTAACTAATTGAAGACGCTTGAATTTTTGCAATTTTTTATTTTTATATTTAATAAGTTTAAATAGCATTTATTCATGAAAGGTCCGAAGGGGGCGAGGCTTGCGCAAATCGGGGTACCTGTTTTTGGGAGTATTTTCAACTCTCTGGGATAATTATGAATATTGGTCCTAGTTCCAGGAGCTGGGATTCTTTTTAGGAAATTTCCTCCTCTTCTTGAATCTTCTTTTCAAATTTGAATTATCTCAGATAGTTTTTGATATATTGGCAAAAAACCAAAGCTCCTCCTTTTTTTCACTCAATTCTTTATAACTATTGCAATTTTTGCGAGCGGCCTTGGCATGTTCTCAAAAACTATACCTATACATGCCATTCCGAATCGAATGACGCCTCAATCATAATTTTCGGAGAATACTGAAAAATTTTGACCTAACAAGCACTTGTTGACTAGACTATTATTTTGAAAGGATGAATCAAAAGATTCCAAATTTATGACAATGGACCATATTGTTGTTCGAACCCTTTTAGCAATATTCGTCGAAAGGAAGGAACGACCGGAATTTCCTACTTTCTCAGAAATTTGAGATATGCCTCGCCTAGTTGGCGACAGACTTTTATTGCTGCCATATTTTCACATCGATGGATATCAGATTTTCATCCTAGAAGATGGCATTGTATTTATTTGCGCGAATACAGGTATCTGAGGATGCTTCCCGGTCGTTCGGCTGGAATTCCCTCACTGAAAATAACGTCCGGGAATTCATCCCTATTACAGAAAAGATTTCATACAATCCAGTTGCTCGAAATTGATGTCATGTTGGACATGAGCGATATTATTACTGCCGGGAAAATATTTTTCCGAACGCCTAGGGTGAAATGCAAGTATTCTGGTATCGATTTCGAATAATACGAAATATCCTACATTCCACAATGGTGAAAAAATATTCAATGGAATTACTTAATATACTAACTGACGAAGAAACTGCAACACCAAGAAGGGGCTGTAAAAATTTTAATTTTTTTTTAGTAGAACATACAGGGTGTCCCAAAAATACCACGCGAAAGTGACACTGGAGATAGATTGGCATTAGGTCTATCAGGTAGCATCAACATGACCTCAGTAAAAGTCCGCTGGTTTTCGAGATATCACCACTTTTGTGTATTTTTTAAAAATCTCCAGTTTTCGGTCTTTTATCGCCTAGCATTGCTAGGAATTACTTCAAACTCATGTTTTTTTTTACCTAGGCTATCCTGAATAGTTGCTTTAAACAATGAAGTAATAACTTCACCGACAACTAGAACAAAATCCTTGAAAAAATGTCTAACTTGTTGTATTTTATGCCGAAGTTAAAACGTTAACTTAAGTTTGACTGACTGCTGTGAAAAAAAATTATATCAGACTTAATTGACAAATAATCGCAAAAACTGGTCCATTTCATGCCCTTTTCAAAATGATACAACACTACCAATTTTTTTTAATCAGAACCAGAATTGCTACTTATTAAAAAAAACCAAAACCCTTATCGGCTATCTCGCTCCCACATTCATTGTTTTGTAACATGGAAACCGGTCCGACTTTCACAGACTAGGGGTCTTCGAATAGTCTAGACCAGGGGTCACCAAATGGCGGACCGCAGTCCGGATGCGGATCGCGAACCTTTTTTTTGCGGACCATTTTTCCAGAAAACATGTATTCTTGATTAAAAAAATTCAGATAACTTTTCGTTTTATTTACTAATTATAGATATTGGATTTAGATTTACTGCTAGTCAAATTCTTATGCCATCATAATGCTATCAACGACCCGCGACAGATATACAGATTTTGTGAACGGACCTCCAATGAAACTAATTGGTGACCCCTGGGTTAGATACTAGAGAAAACTTTTTGGCGTTTGACGGATTTACTCATTTCCTAATATTTTCCGAACGGATAGAGATACAGAGGAAATAGATACATAAATCTAAACGTCGTCGACCGACCAATCATCGGGGAAAATTTGGCTATCGAGATGTGAAAATCTTAGATTTCGGACGGGAAAGAAGAATTTTCCTTCGATTCCGGGTCAAAAATATTTCTAAGTGCCGACCCAAAAAATTTTTTTCATGGTATATCGATACGGAGCTCGTGTCTAGTTAAATCGAGGTCGCTGATCACGAATATGCAATTAGTTTTTCCCTAAGTGGCGTACTTTAGGAAAATTTTCTGTTAGAGTGAAAAAATGGACGAAAATAGGTCAATTTTGGAAGTTCACACCGCCCAAAAACATCGGAGTAAGGTGTTGTTGATTTTTGACCTCATATATGGATCCTTTATCTACTGAATAATCCAAACAGAAAATGTCCAGGCCGTACTATTCGGAAATTATGATTTTTTTCCCAAGGGTCTGTTTTTCGGAAAATTCATTTCGCGGTATTTCCGCGGAAAATTCTCTAATGAAAAATCCGATCATATATTCGTAATCTACGGTCCCGAATTAGTAATTGACGTAATTTGCATCGAAATCGGAGACCGGTCGAATTTTGGCAATTTTTTAATACATTAGCCTTAAAAAAATCCCATTTTTCGAGAAAAATTTTTTGACGCAAAACTATGAAACGGGTACTTATTCTTATAGCTTCGGGGCCGTAGATTCCGAATCTACCATCAGATATTTATTACAGAAAGTTTCCGAGGAAATATCGCGGAAAGAATTTTCCGAAAAATAGACCCTCGGGAAAAAAAATCATAATTTCCGAAGCATACGACCTGGACATTTATTGTTCGGATGATTCAATAGATAAAGGATCCAAATATGACGTAAAAAATCAGCAACACCCTACTCCGATTTTTTTGGGCAGTGGAAAGTTCCAAAATTGACATATTTTCGTCAATTTTTTCACTTTAAGTGAAAATTTTCCCAAAGTACGCCACTTAGGGAAAAACTAATTACATATTCGTGATCAGCGACCTCGATTTAATTAGACACGAGCTCCGTATCGATATACCATGAAAAAAATTTTTTGGGTCGGCACTTAGAAATATTTTTGACCCGGAATCGAAGGAAAATTCTTCTTTCCCGTCCGAAATCTATGATTTTCACATCTCGATATCCAAATTTTCCCCGATGATTGGTCGGTGGACGACGTTTAGGTTTATGTATCTATTTTTTCTGTATCTCTATCCGTTCGGAAAATATTAGGTAATGAGCGAATCCGTCAAACGCCAAAAAGTTTTCTCTAGTATCCAACACATACAAAAATCTACAATTTTCCGATTAGGTCGACGCGGCTTTGGTTATTCACTAAATCGGGGACGCAGATCACGAATCTGTAATTAGATTTTCCGTATCTCGATTAGTTTCGGAGCAATGACGAAGAAAGTCGCAATTTCTGGCTCTACCTCCGGAAAATGGACTAATCAGTCAGATTTTTCGCCATATTACCAAAATTAATCGAGATACGGAAAAACTAATTACAGATTCGGAATCTACGCCCTCGATTTAGAGAATAGCCAAAGCCGTGGCGATCTAATCGGAAAATTCTAGATTTTTGTATGGGTTAGAATCTAGACAAAGGACTCACAGCTCTGGCAATGTGTTAGTTGTTGTATGCATTTTATCAATATTTCACAGGAAATAGGTCATAAATACTTCTACAAGGGTTGAAGTATTACAAGATATTTTACTAGCAATTATCTTTCCGTGGAAAATATTAATTTCAAGGGTGAGACCACCCATGCAAAAATAAACCAGTTAACCCAAAACATTTAAGTTTTACAAGCGAGCTGCTTTGTTTAGAAATACAAATGAGCGCTTCCCAACATGTGAAGTCATGGGACGCAACAGTGGTGATAGCTCGAAAACCAGCGGACTTTTACTGAGGTCATGTTGATGCTATCTGATAGCCCTTTGCCAATCTATCTCCAGTGTCACTTTCGCGTGGTATTTTTGGGACACCCTGTATACAGGGTGAGTCTTTGACCACTGCATTAATTTTAACCAAAGATTCCTCTCATCAAATGAAACACTTTTTTTATTTAATATCTTTCCAAATTCAGCTCAGGTAAAAAGATACAGGCTGTTGAAATTTTGAAAAAAAATCAGTTTTTATTTTGTAGTAAGCTTTGACATCCTTTTTTCGAATAAAATGAATGTTGGCGTAAAGTTTCCCATAACTATGATACATATTTTCCCAATATTAGCTATTTTCTACTTCTACTGGTTTTCTAGTTATGGACTCGTGGATTCATAAAACTAAACGAAATTAGCATAAAGAAAGCATATAAAGTTTTTCTTGAGTAATTTTAAGAATATCCCATCGTTTTGGAACATTATATTATTCTTCATCATTTCTCCTTAAATGCACCGTTTTCGAGATATTCTTCATTGAATGTTTTAAAATGGAAAACTCCAGAAATTTCACTACTTTTATGGATCCGTCCCTGAGCGTTGGAATCCCGAATCAAGCTGTAAACCACGTTACCATGCCTTATTCTCGTCCGCCAACAATGTCATAGATAATTTATATGCGGGAGTGTATTAGCACATTGTGAAATCGTTAAACGCTTGTAACTTTTTACCTGAGTCGAATCTGGAAAAATGGTAAATGAAAAAAGTGTTTCATTTGATGAGAGGAATCTTTGGTTAAAATTTATGCAGTGGTCAAAGACTCACCCTGTATAGTATAGCAAGGAGTAAATGATTAAAATTTGGAGGAAAAAATTGTGAAGGTTTTTTCATGCAAACATTTTTTGTTACTTACATATTGTAATCGTTTTTTTGCAAATTTTTTGAATTTTACAACAAACCAGCTGTTCAAGGAGATCCAAAGTCGATGTTTAGTTGTTGTTAAAATGCCTAGAGCACGTGTACGAGGAATGTATCGCCAGCTAAGTGAATTTGAAAGATGTCGAATTATTGGCCTACGAGAGGCAGGGTTGGTATTTCGAGAAATCGCTAACAGTACGAACAGAAATCCAACTACTGTTATGAGAAGTTGTCAAGCGTAGTTTGATAATGCCCAAAATCGAAGAAAAGTAGGCACCGGACGTCGAAGGGGCACAAATTAAGTTCAAGATCGACCTCTAAGACTTATGGCTATTAGAGACCGATTTGCGACAACTCGATATTTGGCTGATGAGTGGTTAGGAGAACAAGGCCATCCTATAACTGACCGAACGGTTTACCACCGGTTAAGGTTTTTTGGACTGCAGCATTATCGACCCCATCTTGCGTTACCTCTGACGGTTGGGCATTGCCGGCAACGATTACAGTGGTGCAGAGAACGTCAACATTGGAATGTGGAATGGCATCAGGTCATCTTTTCTGATGAATCTAGATTCTCCGTGGGTGCACATGATGGCCGAAGAAGGGTTAGACGACGTCGGGGAGAAATAGGTGAACCTCAGTTTGATATTGAACGTCATGTACACCGGACAGTAGGCGTTATAGTACGGGGTGCTATTGCACATGTGAGTAGGTCACCTTTAGTCTTTATTCGAGGTAACATGACAGCGCTAAGTTACCTTCAAGAAATAGTGGAGCCATATGTTCTCCCCTATCTTCATCGGCTCGCGAATCCAATATTTCAGCAAGATAATGCTCGACCTCATGTTGCCAGAGTTAGCTTAAACATTTTTGAAGCGACCCATGTGAATATTTTGCCATGGCCGCCCAGATCCCCCGATCTTTCGCTCATAGAGCATGTTTAGGACATCATGCGTAGAAGGCTTGGAAATTTACCTCAGCCCCCACGGACTTTGGCGGCTCTCATACATGAACTACAGGTAGCTTGGGATAGTATCCCTCAAGAAGAAATAGACCATGCCATGACGTGTTGGGGAGTGTATAGATAATCGCGGTGGACAAACACATTATTAACAAATTTATTAAAAAAACGTTGTAAACCCTTCGTTTTTTTCTTCAAATTTCAATCATTTACTCCTTGCTATACTATCTATGTTTTACCAAAAACAAAAAAAATTTAAGCAGCTCCTTCTGGATGTTGCAGTTTCTTTGTCAGTCAGTATACTTAATGGAAATGCGGTTTCATGATACAATATTTGAATCTGTCTCACTTGATAGAGGTTTCGAACTAGGTATATTGAAACTCTCTCACTCGGAATAAATTCATTGAATCAAAGACTTTTTTTTGCGCGAATGTTCTGGGGAACGTCGCGTTATCATTTTGTCCAAATGTATATAATTTTCGAATTTTTGACGAGAATGGTCTCAAACGATTACGTTCAAGTCACAAATTTGATTCTATCCGGCCGGCCGTCCGGCCGTTGCCACGATAACTTGAAAATAGAAAAAGATAGCGACTTGACATTTTCAGGGTAGGTGGCGCATCCAAATACGACGGACAAGTTCGTTAATGGGCATAATGGGCCCAACGGTTTCCGAGTAATAATTTTGTCATCAAACAATACAGATCCGATAGCATTGATACTTGGGGGCTAGTTGTAGAATACTAATACAAAGACGTTTGTGAAATTTTGTATAAATCGTGTCACCAGGAAATTTTGAAATAATTATTAAATAACGCGATGTTCCCCAGAACATACGCGCAAAAATATTATTTATGTCATGATAACCGGAGAAAGGAAAGAGATAGCGACTTGAAATTTTTAGGGTATGTTGTGCATCTGAATGCAACATTTGACATTGTTAATAATATACGAAACCCATCCAATTCCAATATGGTTATTAGTTTTAGAGTGCCGACGCAAAATTCTCGATAACGCTCGAACGGAATGAGCTAGACAGTTGCAATTTTCAGAGTAGGTTTGGGAGATACATATTTCGGTTGCGTTCGTTATTGGGCAAAATAGGCCTGATGGTTTTTTTTTATCCAATTATAAATTTCAATTCAATTTTTTTTAAGATGCAGTTTCGTCAGAAGAATCCATTGATATCATTGCCAATTCTAACTAATACTTTCGGACATATGATTTTCCAAAATTTCGATACCTAATTAATCGTAATTTTATGATTTCATAGAATGATCTGATTCTAATTTGCTGATGTATTTTTATGATGCCGTTCTATGATAAGAATCCATTGATATAATTCCCAACTCTGAGAAACCAATACTTACTTTCGGAGATATGATTTGTCAAAGTTTAAACAAGAGCGCAAATGCTCCTGTCCCAAGGGCTTTCCCCATTTTTTTATAAAGAAGTAACTTTTATTTTCATCATGTAAAATATCGAAATCATTGGTGTTCTGTTTTCAATAAATAGAACGAAGATATGATTTATCAAAGTTCGAACAATTACTCTCTAGTAGTTTGACAAGAGCGCCAAGCCCCTGTCCACGGAGCTTTCCATTTTATTATGTTCAGGGGTTCCCCGATTATATAGAGCTCAAAACCAAATATATGAAAGACGTCCCTCAATTTTTGTCGAAGCTTCACCTCCTAAAATCTCAATCAATTTAGAAACACGCTGTATATTTTTTGTGAAAATGACTGAAAAAGCCAATTTATATATTATTATTTCAAATAAATATGAGTAGGTTTGAATAATTTATTATAATCTTCCACCATTAGTGAAGGAATATTTATTCTATCAAGTTGATTACAGAAGAGATAGTGTTAGCGACGTGTAGCGTCTATTGTCAGGAACTCAGCCCATTAGGTATTGTTGGTTGCCTAAAGTATAACCACAGAACAAACAATGTACTATAATAATGCATTCGTTTTGAATCACTCGTATTATGTTCTGGCGATCGTTATTCTGAATAACAGCCAGTTTGACCGACCTACCTCCAAATTACACTATTTCGGGACAATGACATCTCTCGAAAAGAGAATTCAAATGGGTATTTCCTAGTATCTAGCATCTGATATCAACTTTGATTAAATTGTTTTCTTCATTGTCAATGCGATCAAATTGTAGCAAGAACATGCATAAAGTTTAATGAGATTTATTTCAGAAAAATTGCATCAATTATGGTAAAAAAAGAATCACAATCAATGAAATGAAAAAGTTTCCAAACATTTCAAAATGCGGATGTTCACAGAATGATTTGTGATGCATCTTATGGCATTAATATATAGCTCCTCCATGCAACAGATTATTCGATGGTGCAGGTTTTTTTCGTAGTAATTGGTGTTGAATAAAGTTTCGTCTTCAAATTCCCCCATAAAAAATAAATCCAGTGGCGTTAAATACGGTGATCTCGCAGGCCAATTCCACGGTCCTAAACGTCTACAGCACCGATTATTCAACATTTTAAATAGTTCTGCTGTGCCCGGTTTAGTGTGGTTAGATAAACCACCAACCAGTGATCATTCAATGTGGTGAACTGTGAACCCTCTTACGGCAAAAGAATGAACCTCGCTGAACATCGCTCAAGGTTTCTTCATCGCAGAGGGTCGGAGTTTGTAAGGATTTCCATAGGTGCCACTGGTGGGATTCTTTCCATAAGAGTTCACAACTGATGGAATTAAGTTTCCTAGAACTCCATCGGTTGTTTATTCAGGGTGCTAAGCCACGCTTATGATTGGACACAACCATGAGACCGCGGTTCATGTATGCCCCTGAATGACGCTTTCCTCTTTGGAGGAACACTGAGCTCGGCTCACGCAAAATATTTGTTGATGGTCCAGCTGGCGCTGGAATATATGGGCCAGGCACCAAATGCTCACTATCGCTAGGCTCCTATCCGAGCATCTTTCAGGCAGAAGTACTTGCAATAGAAAGATGCGTGGAAATGAACCTAGAAAGAACCTATCAGAGATGTGATATAGCAATACACTCTGACAGTCAAGCTGCTATTAAAGCTCTGAGCTCCCATGTTATCGAATCCAAGCTAATATGGGACTGCCTAAGAAAACTCAATGAAGTAGGCAAGAACAACAGGGTCTTCTTGGTCTGGATTCCTGGTCAGGCGGGAATCACAGGAAATGAGGAGGCCAACACACTTGCCAAGAAAGGAGCACAAACCCCCTTTATTGGCCCGGAACCTTATTGTAGGGTTGGTAGACACACCTACAGAGGTGAATTCTGGACGAAAGAAGAAACTGAGAGAGGTATATTCTGGAGATCTCTCCCCGGAATGTATCACTCCAAGAAATTCCTTCGGAACTTTGATACTGTCAGATCCAAGATATACTTGGACCTCAGTAAGAACATGCTGCACCTCCTCACTGGCTTCCTCACAGGGCACTGCGGCCTCAGGAAGCATATGATGAGATTAGGGCTAGCAGAAATGGACGAGTGCAGATTCTGTTGGGAGGAGGATGAAACTCCTGATCTCCTGATTACGGAATGCCTCGCCAAGAATGCTTTGGGCAATAAATCTGCAGGAGCGAAGACGTAGCCTTGAAGCCATCCCAGATACTGGAGTCCATCAGAACTGTACAACTGGAAGGCGAGCTGTAGATGGTAATGACATCGACAGCTCTGACGGAGTGGCACAATAGACCTTAAGGTCGCAGTGCAACGTTACTCCCTACAACAATATACAATAAGTGGATGCTGTATTGGACTTTAGTCTGCTTGTATCCCATATTTGCTAAATGAATAAATAAATAAATATACAAAATCAACGAATATTTCTCCGTGTGTCTTCTTTAGTTATTGGCAATTAACCACAGTTGACCTCATTGAATGTTCAGAAGATATAATCTGATCCGATGCGCCTGTGGTCCATAGCAAAACAAAATAATCATAACAACCCTCAATCGTGACATAAAACCTCTATATGTATCTTCCAACCTATATCTCGAGTTTACCTATTTGGAGTTTCGGAATTACATCTGTTGAAATACTCTCCAAACTCGGAACTAACTTCGTCGTAATAAAAGGTATATTAAATTCCAGAACTTGTTTGTCGCATCAGAAATTACTAACTAATAAAGTGAGCGGTCTTCTCGACCAACTTATTAATTGAATTTTTACTGAGTTATATACCAGCAGAACGGTAGAATTTCTCCCAAGTTCAGAATAATAAGAATTTATAGACGGAATGTGGAAGCTGCAAAATGTTACAATTTCGACATGAATGCGAATTTGCAAAGTACATAAAATTACATTGTAGCAATTATCAAGTGAAACGCTACTATCTTAATTGTTGTTTTATTCGTCGAGGCGAACAAATGAGGTGCACATCAAAACCATGAAGTTTTCATAGTTTGGTTGGAGTCTATGCCCAGGATATGTAGCCGTTAGAATGCGGAATATGTTAGGGGCATTAACTAGGTAATAAAGAATGAAGAAGGTCTAAGATGAACATCTGGGAACCTACTGCTGATATGCCAATTTGACTTACTTCCCAGGGTTAGGGCTTCACATGAGACGAGAGTAGGCGAGTATATGAAAAACCTTGTCTCGGTCTCGCCAATTCCCAAAAAATAAAGTCTCGGTCTCGTCTCGTTATCAGTTGTCTCGTCTCATCTCGCTTAGTTCTGAATAACGATAATAAATATTATAATATATAAACGAAATGGTAGATAACAATGCATAATTTTGTAAAGCTATAATTATTACCCTTTTATACAAAAAATATTTGTATATGTACATAATTTTTCAAATTTTGAACACTGTTAATTTCATCTTTTGAATTGTTCGATGACCAAGATTTCAAACATAATCACGCTTGCATCACATCATCTTTCATGATGTACGTGTTTTTGCCATGATCACACCTGCTGTGGAAAATAATCTTTCAATGGGTATGGATGTACACTTGGAAAGTGTAGGAACTTTTTCCACCACTCTAAAATACAATTTTGATTCCAATTTGCTCTTTCTAACAGCAAGTCTTCTTCAAACTCTGCCTTCCAATGTTTTGAAGGTTTTGTTAATGTTTCAAGGAGGAGAACACTTTTCGAAACATTGAATAGCTTCATTTTTATTTCTTTACCAGTATTATTATATGTACTTCCACAGATGTATACCATAATTGTTCACATCTTCACAACAAGAAACACAATAAAAATGTGGGAAAGCCCTGTGGATAGGAGCTTTGGTGCTCTTGTTCAAACTTTGACAATTCATTTCCGAAATTATTGGTTTCTCAGAGTTGGGAATGATATCAAGGGATTCTTATAATAGAACTGAAATTAAAAGTAAATAACAAACTTATCCGAGATATTCATTCCTCAAATCTCATCTGAAAATTATATTATATCAATTGAAACTTAGCCAATATTCCGGTTTTGTTTCCACTGAAGATATTCTGAATATATTTTTTCATCATCATATGGTTTAGCAAGGGCATATATATAGGGTAAGGAAAATTATCATATCCTATAATTGTTCATTTTGCATTCAATCATACTTTGTTCGAACAGAAATCAATATATTTGACATATCTGTCATAGGTAGATAATATTATATGTATGAACAGTGAACACAGATAGAACACAGACCGATAGAATTCGCATTCTGTGATAACATAGAAGTACGATGTATTATTGAAATTTTCAAAAATCATATCTCCGAAAGTATTAGCTTGTTAGAGTAAAAAATGATATCAATGCATTCTTATGATGAAACTGTATCTTAAAAAAATTTAATTTGACATTTGTAATGTAAAAAAAAATTTTGACCAACCGTTATTTGCCCAATAACAAACTTAGCCGAGATATTTATCTCCCAAACCTACTCTGAAAATTTCAACTGTCTAGCTCATTCCGTTCGAGAGTTATCGTGTTAACGGACGGACGGCCGGGCAGAATCGATTTCGACCACGGATTCTTGACCAGTGGGTCGAACCAAATCGTTTCAGACCATTTTCAGCCAAAAATTCGAAAATTACAGATATTTGGGCAAATTGATGAGCACTCTGTTATCACAAGAGCGCCAAAAAACAATAAATTCCTCCAGATGTACAAATTAGGGAATCCAATCCCGCAAATGCTGGATCCCGCAAATGCGGGATCCCGCTGAAATTCTGCGGGATCAAGATTGCGAGATTTTCCGTGCGGGACTCAATATTAACATTCCGTATTCGACAATGAAAGCGCAAACTTTTTCGTCCGCTGTGGTCACTATGAATACGGCATGATACGGTTCATTACAAACATAAGTGTACCTTTATGAGAATAACTGTCATTTGCTATCGTGAAATTATTTAAGAGGTCCGAAATTCATAAAAGTATGTAGAGGTCGACGAAAAACCTTGGCGAAAAACTGTCTATTGCCTCGCCTGCTTCTTATCCTCGGCTCCTCCTCGGATAGTAATTTGCAGGCCGACAATAATAGACAGTTTTCGGTCATTGGTACATAAAAAAACCTTATATGCTACTACTAAAGTATGTTTTTAGTTGCATAAGACCTTTTTGCGCGTATGCTCTGAGGAACATCGCGTTATCATTTTTCCCAAATGTCTGTAATTTTCAATATAAACCTAAGCACGTTTGTGGAATTTCGTGAGGATCGTATTACTAGAAAATATAAAACAAATTATTGAAAAGTATTTTTTATTCGATAACCTGAGAATGGATAGAGATCGGCCAAACAGTTTTGGAGTTATAACCATCTGAAATTTGGTTGTTATTTCCTCAATAACTCGAAAAAAACAAAACAGATTAAATTCAAACATGCTTATTAGTTGTAGAATGCCAACGCGAAAATTCTTGCAAAATTTAGTGAGGATCGTATCACTAGAAAATTTTGAAGAAATTATTAAAAATTATTGAAAAAAATTGTATATATCAGTTACTATTCGTCAGACCTCGTTGGAATTTTGCGAGAGCCTTCAGAACCTTACTCTACTGCCAAGTTCCAAGTTTGAACACGATCAGATATACAGGGTGAGTCTTTGACCACTGCATTAATTTTAACCAAAGATTCCTCTCATCAAATGAAACACTTTTTTCATTTAACATTTTTCCAAATTCAGCTCAGGTAAAAAGATACAGGCTGTTGAAATTTTGAAAAAAAAATCAGTTATTATTTTCTAGCTTTGACATCCTTTTTTCGAATCAAATGAATGTTGGGGTAACGTTTCCTATAACTATGATACATATTTTCCAAATATTAGTTATTTTCTACTTCTACTGGTTTTCTAGTTATGGACTCGTGGATTCATAAAACTAAACGGAATTAGCATAAAGAAAGCATATAAAGTTTTTCTTGAGTCATTTCAAGAATATTCCATCGTTTTAAAACATTATATTATTCTTCATAATTTCTCCTTGAACGCGCCGTTTTCGAGATATTCTTCATTGAATGTTTTAAAATGGAAAACTCCAGAAATTTCACTACTTTTATGGATCAGTCCCTGAACGTTGGAATCCCGAATCAAGCTGTAAACCACGTTACCATGCCTTATTCTCGTCCGCCAACAATGTCATAGATAATTTATATGCGGGAGTGTATTAGCACATTGTGAAATCTTTAAACGCTTGTAACTTTTTACCTGAGCCGAATCTAGAAAAATGGTAAATGAAAAAAGTGTTTCATTTGATGAGAGGAATCTTTGGTTAAAATTAATGCAGTGGTCAAAGACTCACCCTGTATATTGTTGAAGATTCGAACAGCCTTGTGTGAGGTCAGTAGATGGAAGGGTGACAGTTGCCTCGATACCTTTCGAACGAAAGGAGAAAAGAACTTGCAATTTTCAGGTTATATTGCATATCTTAATGGCAGAGTTGAGTTCGCTTACGGGCATAATCGGTCCAACGGTTTCGGAGTTATACCCACCTGGAATATCATTTCCTCGATAACTCGATCGAATTGAACCTTGGTAACTAGTTGTAGAATACCTGTATTATACAGTCATTATACAATACAGGAGAATGGACAAAGGCGCGCAAAGGCTCCTGACTTCACGTCAGTACTTGAACCAATTTTTATTAGCATGTTTAATAGTTTGAGTACAAAGAGTATTGTTAACAATCTTGCATTTTTGCGGATCCGCGGTTGAAGTTTTGGTGCGGGATTAGATTCCCTAGTTCAAATAGAGACGAAATTTCAAAAGCATTGAGATTTAGGGGCAATAAAAGTTGTCCCTTAATGGGATTAGATTTTATGGGTATGAATCCTATTTTTTCTTGTAATTTAATCTCAGTTATCGCAAAGTCTCTTAATGTATAGACAATAGAGCATCCGCACAAAAGCTCCTGACTTTACGTCAGTGCTTAATTAGAATTCTCAAAATTTGTTACTTCTTCTTATCAATATTTGCGGTATACAAATTCTTCAATATCAGCGAGAACAAACGAACTTCTTTCTTTCGGTAGAAAACTAGATATTTCAGTTCCATTATTCTTCGTCAGATTCAGTGATGAGACGAATGAAATAGCTGTAGGCGTGGGCGTTACTGAATGCAATATCACAAATAGCTTTTCTCTATTCAGACTATTCAGATGAAGGATGCCGTACGCGATTACGGCAATTTCACTCGAACAGAACATCTCAACGGTAAATGGCAAATTAACCGAACTTCAATAATTATAGCGCTAACGGAGTGGAAAGTAGATCATTCGGATTGATTCGAAGTAAATTCATTAACGATAGCGTCGCTCTCATTATAAATGTCGATTTCTATTCATTCTATATGTAGAAAAAGTGGGAAAGCTGTGTGGACAGGGTCTTTGGCGCTCTTGTCAGACTACCAGCGAGTAATAGGTCTCTTGCATGCATTTTTTTTATTGGAATCGATTACTATATCCATAAGAATACTGAAAAAGTTCAACCGCCGTCAAAAATTTCAATTTTCAACGAGATAACGATCATTCAAATTTGGTTGCACATAATGCCTGTTCAAACGATCGAAACTTGGCGCCAGTCCGTGGCGTAACACGTCATATCTACTCTCACTCTCTTTTCGTGTCCGTTTCACTTTTTATTCCAGTGTAAAACAGCCCCCTATAAAGGGCTCGCAGTCACCATTGGCTGTAACAAGCAGATGGTAAATTTTGATTTCGTCATCCGTCATAGCAACGATTCAGAAGCGTTTCCCCTCATTTGAAATTGCTTCTTGATTTACCGGTTTTCAATACCGAAATATTAAAATTCTGTAAATTATGAAGGTGTACGAGGGCATACATGATGATCTGGTATTGAAGAGAAAAAGTATTTTATTTTATTTTAGTTCTGTAATTTCTCAGGGGTTAAGCGGAGTAGCTTTTGGATAGACTGTGCCCCTACATTATGTTTATAACAAATAAATACACTATTATTATTATTGTCTATAAATTGTGTTCAGTAGTCTAGTCAACAAATGCTCTTTAGGTCAAAATTTTTGCGTATTCTCCGAAAATTATGATTGAGGTGTCATTCGATTCGGAATGGCATGTAGATTGTTTTTGAGAAAATGCTAAGGCATCTCACGAAAATTGCAAGAGTTATAAACAATAAACAGACAAGTGGAAAAAAAGAAGGGGGTTTGGTTTATCGCCAATATCTCAAAAACTATCCGAGATAATTCAAATTTGAAAAAAAATTCAAGAAGAGGAGGAAATTTTCTGAAATATAGTCCCAACTCCCGGAACGAGCACCAATATTTATAATTTTCCCAGAGGGTTGAAAATACTCCCGAAAACGGGTACTCCGGCTTAGTTATCCATTACTTAATTAACAATTTTTTGTAGCATGAACACTCGCACGAACATTCACATTTCAAGAGCGATAATTGTTTAACTATTAATCTAAGATTTTTTTCCCTGCGTGGAGCTATTTTTCAAAGATATTGGAATTGAGTCCCGTTGGAAAAATTGAAAAAATGTTAATTTCGTCTTGTTATTAACAATTTAATTAAGTGATAAATTATAAAGCTTCAATTATGTTTTCAAAAAAACATTTTAAATTATATCATAAATAACGCATTGGTTTATAACAATTTTTTAAACAATAGGAGATAATAATTAATAAAAATCGGATCAATAGTAATATTATAAATTGAAGCTTTACAATTTTTCACTTAAGAAAATTGTTCATAACAAAACGAAAATTAACAATTTTTAGTTTGAAGTTTGAAAAATAGCTCTACGAAAGGAAAACATTCTCAGATTAATACTTCAACAATTTTCGTACTTGCAATGTTAATATTCATGCTACAAAAAATTGTTAATTAACTAATGGATATCTAATTGAAAAATCGCGATAAACATTTCAAGACCACGGATTATTGTTCATAGATCTATCCTGCATGCACCGGAGTTTTTAAAAATTTTTATTTTCATATTTAATGAGTTTGAATAACATTTATTCATCAAAAGTACGAAGGGGGTGAGGCTTGCGCAAGCCGGAGTACCCTATTTCGGGCGTATTTTCAACCCCCTGGGAAAATTATAAATATTGGTCCTACAGTTCCGGCAGTCCGAACTTGTTTTTAGGAAATTTCCTTCTCTATTTGAATCTTTTTTCAAATTTGAATTATCTCAAATAGTTTTTGGGATATTGGCGAAAACCTAAACCTCCTTCCTTTTTTTTTTCACTTAATTGTTTACAACTATTGCAAATGCGAGCGGCCTCTCAAAAACTATATACATGCCATTCCGAATCGAATGACAACTCAATCATAATTTTCAAAGAATACGCAAAAATTTTGACCTAAAAAGCACTTGTTGAGCAGACTACAGATGTATTCCACCCAAATATCGTATTGCCCAAGATAATAATAGAGCCAAGATGTTCGTAATCGACGGAACACAACAGATATAGTGAAAACTTCAAAAAACAGTACATTCTGAGGTGAAAATAATAAACCTGAATTCGACGTAGAACGTCATCCAACAACTACTCGTTATGCCTCAACCGTATCTCGATTACTCATCGAGACTGGTCTCTTTCGTATTCCTCCGTGGATTTACCTGACCGCAAACTGTTACATTTCGCAGAATGAATCATCTGCTCGACCACGCTTTATGCAACAGCTGAATGCTGCCCTAAAATTCAGATGTGGGCGTTCTTTTTTGTACATACGTCCGCTATCATCGGTCCACAATTGGAAGCCTGCCAGATTAATAATTCCGATGAAAATGAGATGAAATGGTGCGATGAGTTCCTAATGTGAAGACATTTTCGCAAATTCACTGATGGTAATTCATTCAATCCAGATTGATTTGGTCTTTACTTGGTGGCAATTAATTTGCATTAAAATTGCTTAAAAAGCACTGACGTGAAGTCAGGAGATTTAGCGCGCATGTTTCATTGCCTATTAACGCCTCATATACGAGTTCGGTCGAGCTGAAATTCGTTACTCTATTGTGAAAAGGTGGCTCGAAAGTATGTGAGGAATTTCAGTGGATTATGAAATAAGGTGGGTGGACCATGGAAGGCCATGCTCCTTTGAAGGCCAACTATAAAAATGTCATATTTATAGTCAGGTGATGACAAATTCTTTCCGCTGACAATAAGCTCCAACAAACTCAAGGATACAGACGCGGCAGCGAGTCGCTCGCGTTGCTATTTTGTCAGTGTAGTCCCTCGCTTCGTAGACTTCGCTCGCCGACGTTCAAATTGTAATTCACGCGCTCACCTAAAGGTAAGTTTTTCTGTGAATAACCCATTATTATTGTATTCTTTTTACTGTAAATTGTTATGTACGGATTTTTTGTGGTACTAAAGAAAAAATATAATGAGTTTGCTTCGATTGTAGTTGAAATATTCGCAGTGTTCCTATGAAAGCCGGTGGTTCTTTATAAGGCCAATAAAAAATTTTACGGTTGGCCTTGCTAGGGTACATGGGCCTTGCTAGGAACATTTACTAATGAAAATGTGAACTTAGTTTTTACTTTGACGAGCCGTTTGGTTCTTAAAGCAATGTTCAATGATTGTAATTTCATTATTCATAAGGATTATTCAACTTTTTGACTTTGACTTTTTAGGAACATTTTGGCCTTACAAAGAACGGACCTGTAAGAAGGCCATTATAGGTCAAAAAAACTATTTATAATTACATTGTAAAACGTATTTAAAACTTATTTGTTATCGATGTAATACTCGTTACTATAATTTTTATATAATTTCCATTAATATATCCTTAGTTATAAGATGATGTTCAAGAAATATTCGTTGAGTTTTTTAAAGAAGATTATAATGTGTTAGGCATTTAATTTTTTATTTAAATGAAAGAGCCTTTTCTGTGGTTTTAGTAAAAGCGGATATTTTGATTATTACAATTCTAGTTGTATGTTGAACGACTGATTTATAATATTGGCCTTGTTTGGAGCCTTGTTCCTTACAAGGCCGTTTAAAAGAGCTTTATAAAAGTTTAGTTCCAGAAATAGTGATTACATCTAGAATAAAAAAAGTAATTTATATGATACACAATAAAACAAAGTGTTTATAAATGATTCGTTTCTTTTATTTATCTAATAAATGAACAAATAAAAACTGACAACTAGCGCATCGGCATTCTACAAGTAATTACCAAGTTTTATTTGGATCGGATTTGTAATTTTTGAGTTTTTGAGGAAATAACAAACAAGGGAGAAAGCCCTGTGACAAGAGCTTTGGCGCTCTTGTTCAATATTTGACAAACCGTTTATCTCCGAAAGTATTGGTTTCTCAGAGTTGGGAATGATTTCAATCGATTCTTATGATAGAACTGCACCATAAAAGAAATGAAATTCAAATAATAGTTTAATTATCAAGATTGAATGAGTATTCTGCAATGATTTAACCTTGTGGAATGGGTTGTTGCAACTTAGACTCGGTGCATAGTTTTCACAACTCGAAATACCTAAGGAAAGTATCATCGAAATGTCTAGAGCAAGGCTGGAGACAATCATAGCAGATTGTCCATTTATTCCTGATATTTTAATAGGTATAGGCTGACGAACAAATTTATGTGTATAGGAACATGTCACACGTCAGAAGACGTCGGGAAGAAAGACGTAAACCTCAGTTTGATATTGAGCGTCATGTACACCGGAGAGTAGGCGTTATTGTTTGGGGTGCTATTGCACATGCAAGCAGATCACCTTTAGTCTTTATTCGAGGTAACATGACAGCGCTGCGTTACCTTCAAGAAATAGTGGAGCCATATGATCTCTCTTACGTTAACCGGCTCTAGAATCCAATACTTCAGTAAGATAATGCTCGACCACATGTTGCCAGAGTTAGATTAAACTTTTTTGAAGCAACCAATGTGAATCTTTTGCCATGGCCGCCCAGATCCCCCGATCTTTCGCCCATAGAGCATGTTTGGAGCAAATGGGTAGAAGGCTTGGAAATTTACCCCAGGCCTAATGGACTCTGATACATGAACTACACGTAGCTTGGGATAGTATCCCTCAAGAAGAAATAGACCATCTTATTGCATGAATGCCAAGACGTGTTGGGGAGTGTAAAGATAATCGCGGTGGACAAACACATTATTAACAAATTCATTAAAAAAATTGTAAACCCTTCGTTTTTGGCGCTCTAGTTCCTCGGAACTGAGTGCTCAATTTGCCCAAATGTCTGTAATTTTCGAATTTTTCGATGAAAATGGTCTCAAACGATTTGGTTCGACTCACTGATCAAGAATCCGTGGTCGAAATTCATTCTGTCCGGCCGGTCCGGCCGGCCGGCCGTAGGCACGATAACTCTCGAACGGAATGAGCTAGAGAGTTGAATTTTTCAGAGTAGGTTTGGGGGATAAATATCTCGGCTGTGTTCGTTACTGAGCAAAATCAGACACATGGTTTCGGAGTAACAACAAAAAAAAAATTTTTTTTAAGAAACAAATTCCAAATTAAATTTTTTTCAATAAGCAGTTTTATCATAAGAATCCATTCATATCATTTTTAACTCTAACAAGCTAATACTTTCGGAGATATGTTTTTTCGAAATTTCAATGTAAATCGTATTTCTACGTTTTCACAGAATTATATAATTATTCTATGTATGAATTGTTATAATGTCAACTTATTTTCCTGAGACATGACGTTGTCTCATTGTCATACATTCCAGCAATCGTATAAAAATGAGAATGATAATATAATATCATACTTTTTGTTGGTTGATATTTTCATGCCGATGGTTAATCCATATGATGATGGGAATGGTAATGGTAAGTTAATAATATTGAGTTCAGAATATCTCCACTAAAAACAAAACTGGAATATTGGTGTATTGGAGTAGATTTGAGGAAAGATATATATTATCGTTCATCCTAGAATTGAGGAATGAATATCTCGGATGAGTTCGTTGTTGGGTAGAATTCGTATATTGGTTTTGGATTGATAATTTTTGGCAGTCTTGTTGAATTTAAATTCTCCAAAGCCGTGGCGATCTAATCGGAAAACTTTAGATTTTCGTATGGGTTAGATACTAGAGAAAACTTTTTGCCGTTTGACGGATTCACTCATTTCGTAATATTTTCCGAACGGATAGAGATACATAGGAAATAGATACATAAATCTAAACGTCGTCCACCGACCAATAATCGTAGAAAATTCGTTTACCGAGATGTCGACCCAAAAAATTTTTTTCATGGTATATCGATACGGAGCTCGTGTCTAATTAAATCGAGGTCGCTGATCACGAATATGCAATTAGTTTTTCCCTAAGTGGCGTACTTTGGGAAAATTTTCACTTAGAGTGAAAATATGGACGAAAATAGGCCAATTTTGAAAGTTTACACCGCCCAAACAAATCGGAGTAGGGTGTTGTTGATTTTTGCCGTCATATATGGATCCTTTATCTACTGAATAATCTAAACAGAAAATGTCCAGGCCGTACTACTAGGAAATAATGATTTTCTTCTCGAGGGTCTGGGTTTCGGAAAATTCATTCCGCGGTATTTCCGCGGAAAATTCTCTAATGAAAAATCCGATCATATATTCGTAATCTACGGCCCCGAATTAGTAAATGACGTAACTTGCATCGAAATCGGAGACCGGTCGAATTTTGGCAATTTTTTAATACATTAGCTTTCAAAAAATCCCATTTTTCGAGAAAAATTTTTTGAAGCAAAACTATGAAGCGTGTACTCATTCTTATAGATTCGGGGCCGTAGATTCCGAATCTACCATCAGATATTTATTATAAAAATTTTCCGAGGAAATATCGCGGAAAGAATTTTCCGAAAAATAGACCCTAGGGAAAAAAATCATAATTTCCGAAGCGTGAGACCTTGACATTTATTGTTCAGATTATTCGATAGATAAAGGATCCAAATATGACGTAAAAAATCAGCAACACCCTACTCAGATTTTTTTGGGCGGTGGAAAGTTCCAAAATTGACCTATTTTCGTCAATTTTTTCACTTTAAGTGAAAATTTTCCCAAAATACGCCACTTAGGGATAAACTAATTACATATTCGTGATCAGCGACCTCGATTTAATTATACACGAGCCCCGTATCGATATACCATGAAAAAAATATTTTGGGTCGGCACTTAGAAATATTTTTGACCCGGAATCGGAGGAAAATTCTTCTTTCCCTTCCCAAATCTATGATTTTCACATCTTGATAAACGAATTTTCCCCGATTATTGGTCGGTGGACGACGTTTAGATTTATGTATCAATATTTTCTGTATCTCTATCCGTTCGGAAAATATTAGGAAATGAGCGAATCCGTCAAACGGCAAAAAGTTTTCTCTAGTATCTAACCTATACGAAAATCTACAATTTTCCGATTAGATCGACGCGGTTTGGTTATTCACTAAATCGGGCACGCAGATCACGAATCTGCAATTAGATTTTCCGTATCTCGATTAGTTTCGGAGCAATGATGAAAAAAGTCGCAATTTCTGGCCCTACCTCCGGAAAATGGATTAATTAGTCGTATTTTTCGCCATATTTCCAAAATTAATCGAGATACGGAAAAACTAATTACAGATTCGGAATCTACGCCCTCGATTTAGTGAATAGCCAAAGCCGTGGCGATCTAATCGGAAAACTTTAGATTTTCGGGGCCCGTATCGATATACCATGAAAAAAATATTTTGGGTCGGAAAAATTCTTCTATGATGTTTGAATTCAATTTCTGCTAAGATGAAGTTCTAAATTTCAATAATGAATCGTACTTCTATGTTTTCACAGAATGCTATAATTATTCTATCTAAGCTTTATTATATGATCTGTGTTCATACTCGTACATTTCATCCTGTTCTATAAGAGAGAGTCAAATTCATTTCAGCTATTTTAATTTGGTTTCTTCCATGGTGCAGTTCTCATTCTCAGATTGCTCATTTAATCTTGATAAATAAACTATTATTTGAATTGAATTTCCTTTATGATGCAGTTCTATCATAAGAATCCATTGATATAATTCCCAACTCAGAGAAACCAATACTTTCGGAGATATAATTTGTCTGTTTGAACTAGAGCGCCAGAAAGCTCCTGTCCACAGGGCTTGAACCCATTTTTTTCTCTCCAAATTTACTCCTTACTATACTATGTATGTTTCACCAAAAAATTTAAATTTAAACCGCTCCTTCTGGGTGTTGCAGTTTCTTTGCCAGTCAGTATATTTTCAATTCGTTCATAGATTTTTGAATATTCCACCCCCTACGCAGCTTATTAAGGCGAGAGTAGTTCATAGTCTGTAATTCTCCCCCGCCGCTGAGACAAGTCATTCCCTGGACCCCGTTTCATTCAACAGTTCATCGGAAACTCTTTCAGGGGCTTTCAGGGAAAAGGCGATGTGAAATTTTCTCCATTTCCGTATACATCTACGTCATCAACGTCTACAATTCAAAATTGGAGACGTGCCAAATTCAGTATTCCATGGTAATAAAGGGGGGTTATATAGTTTCTCTCTGGGACAATGAGGACGAGGCGGTGCTACGCTCGTTTTCGCATTATTGCATACCCTGAGATTTTTTATTAATGCAATAACAAGATCTGATGACCGAGAGCAACCTCGAGCACGACTCGGTCGGGCTCGCTTTGTGGCGAAATATTATGTGAGAGGTTTTGAATAATTTTTTTATCTAACAAGAGCCTGTGATTCTCTGGATTTCTTCTTTATACTGAGTAAATTGTATAAATTAGGATTTAGAGGAATACTTCTTGATCGGCTGAAGAAATATTGTTCAAAATTGAGCATCCCCCAATTTCAACTTCCAAATAGTCCTTCTACAAATAACCATGTCAGCACATATTATATTTCCGCTCTACAGATTTTTTTGAATTTAGCTAGTTATCTCGAAACAATATGCATTTTTCAAAAAACCTGCGCCGAGGTGAATTTTAATATGACCCCCGGTCAACTACGATTAATTCAATTGTGATTCAGATCCTGAATAAGCTTATTGCGCGTATGTTCTGGGAAACATCGCGATATCATTTTGCCCAAATGTCTGTAACTTTCGAATTTTTTGACGAAAATGGTCTCAAACGATTTAGTACGACTCCCCAATGAAGAATTTGAGGTCAAAATTGATTATGTCCGGCCGTTGCCACGATAACTTGAGAACGGAAAGAGCTAGCGACTTGAAATTTTCAAGGTAGGTGGCGCATCCCAATACGACGGACGAGTTCGTTAATGGGCATCATCGGCTCAATGGTTTCCGAGTAATAATTTTTTTTTCAACCAATATAAATCCAATCGAATTGAAACTTGGTGAGTAGTTGTAGAATATGAACCTAAGCACGTTTGTGAAATTTTGTGTGAATCGTATGGCTAGAAAATTATTAAAAAATTATCAAAAAATATTTTTGTTGTCACGATAACTTGAGAACGGAAAGAGATAGCGACTTGAAGTTTTCAGGTTAGGATGAGCATCAGAACGCGACATTTGAGTTTGTTTATAAGCATAATCGACCAAACGATTTTAGATTTATAGCCATCTGAAATTTGGTTGTTTTCTTCTCCTCATTAACTCAAAAAATACTAAACCGATTGAATTGAAACATGGTTATTAGTTGTAGAATGCCAACGGGGAAATTTCTTGCAAAATTTCGTGAGGATAGTATTTGTAGAAAATTTTTGAGAAATCATTGAAAATTAAAAAAAAATCTGGACTGGACCTTTGCCATTTTAGATTTTCTAACATATTCGATCATCTCGTAACCTTTAAAAGTTTTGATTTATCATTCGATAATTCTTTAAAATTTCCTCTGTACTCATTTATTTAATTTACAGGAGCTTTTGCGCGTATGTTCTATTGTCCATTCTTCTGTATTGTATAATAACTGTATAATACAGGTATTCTACAACTAGTTACCAAGCTTCACTTCGATCGAGTCTATATTTTTTGAGTAATCGAGGAAATAATATTCCAGGTGGATATAACTCCGAAACAGTTGGACCGATTATGCCTGTAAACGAACTTAACTCTCCCATTCATATAGGCAACATACCCCGAAAATTGCAAGTCCTCATCTCCTTTCGTTCGAAAGTTATCGGGGCAACGGTCATCCATCCATCTACTGAACTCACACAAGGCTGCTCGAATCTCCAACAATATGTATGCGATCGTGTTCAAACTTAGAACTTGGCAGTAGAGTTAGATTCTGAAGGCTCTCGCAATCCCAGCGATGTCGAATAATTACTGATATATATAATTGTTTTCAATAATTTTCAATGATATTTTAAAAATGTTCTAGTGATACGAACCTGATTTTGCAAGAATTTTGCGTTGGCATTGTACAACAAAAAACCATTTTTAAATCTGATCGGTTTTGTATTTTTCGAGTTATTGAGGAAATAACAACCCAATTTCAGATGGGTATAACTCCAAAATCTTTTGGCCGATCTCTTTCAATTCTCAGTTTATCGTGACATAAAAAATACTTCTTAATAATTTGTTTTAAATTTTCTAGTAATACGATTCTCACGAAATTTCACAATCATGCTTAGGTTTATATTCTACAATTATTCTCCAAGTTTCAATTCGATCGGATTTGTATTGGTTGAAAACAAAATTATTGCTCGGAAACCATTGGGCCGATTATGCCCATTAACGAACTTGTCCGTCTCATTGGGATGCGCTACCTACCCTGAAAATTACAATTCGCTAGCTCTTTCCGTTCTCAAGTTATCGTGGAAAAGGCCGGCCGAACAGAATCAAATTTGACCTCGAATTCTTCCTCGTATCATGCCGTATTCATAGTGATCACAGCGGACGAAAAAGTACTTTTTCTTTTTCTGGGGCGTCCCGCAATGTTGATCCCGCAGAATTTCAGCGGGATCCAGCATTTGCGGGATTGGATTAGAAGCTCGACACCGTATAACTACGATAAATAACAAACAAAACAGTCGATGGTTTACAGATAAAGCTCATAAAGATTAGATAGTACTCGATCTTTAAAATGAGGTATCGCAACACCCCTCATCCCCATTCAAAATCAAGGGGTTGTGCTTACCCCCGTTAGGGGTTTTGCAGTTAAGGGGATGCAAAGAGGGAAAAAGTCGTTCCCCCTTGAATAAGAAATTTACTGGTCGAGCGATTAAATCCAGGTGTTAAGTTTTCGTTGGACCAAACTGTATATCCCCCTAACCTACTCTGGAAATTTCAACTTCTAGCTCATTCCGTTTGAGAGTTATCATGCTTACGGATAGACAGCCGAACAGAATCGATTTTAACCACGGATTCTTGATCAGTGAGTCGAACCAAAACGTTTGAGACCATTTTCAGCCAAAAATTCGAACATTACAGACATTTGGGCAAATTGATAAGCACTATGTTCAGAGGAACAAGAGCTCCAAAATATGAAATATTTTTCACAAGAAAAAACAGTTTTCTTATAAATCAAAATTAAATTATCTGTTTGGAAAACCCTTTATAGATTATCTCGGGGACAATAACGACGTAGCGGTGCTACGCTGGTTTAAGCATTATTGCATACCCGCACCCGCACATTTTTTATTAATAACAAGATGTGATGACCGAGAGCAATCTCGCCCACGACTCGGTCTTGTTCGTTTTGTGGCGAAATATTAGGTGAGAGGTTTTGAATAATGTACAGCTTGATGTATGGAATATGCACCGTTACTTCTCGTTATACATTATTGAATCGAGTCTTTACGTCGATCCTATTATCTAGAATACTTGATGAGGATGAAAGCATTTTAATGGTTCCTATTATTATTTCGATGTAGTCCATTAGGCATTTTTAGATCATCGTAGCATTACATTGTGTGACCCTAACATTTTAGAAGAATACTTAAAACGTGAATGTCAAGTTTTCATATAGGAATACCAAAAGATCAGAATATACGGGGTGTCCTAAAGTGCGTATTTGCCCGATATTTCGACAGTGTCGATATACAGGGTGAATCCTGATGAAATTCCAATATTTCAAAAACAGATAGTGGAAACTTAGCTGATTCCAAACGTACATCATACACATAAGGGGTCTTCAACTGTTCGTTTGAATTATACAGGATGATTTTCAATTGTGAGTAATATTTTCAAACTGCACCATTCGACAAACGAATCATAACAAATTCATGAAATTTTGTATATAGGAGGACTCCATTGATCCCTATACAGATGGGGTAACAGTCTATCAATTTCCAGGTAATCTATTTTTTCAGAAATTCATAAAGAATATCACCCTGTATATGGAATACTAGAAAACCTAATATGGGAGTTCAGCCTTAACTACTGTTATGATATGAATAATGAAAAACAATTTTTACGCGCATGTTCTAGGAAACAGCGTGCTACCATTTTGTCCAAATGTCTGTAACTTTTGAATTGTTTGCCCAAAATGATCTCAAACGATTAGGTTCGACTCACTGATGAAGAATTCGAGGTCAAATTTGATTCTGTCCGACCGGCCGTTGCTACGATAACTTGAGAAGGAAAAAGATATCGCCTTAAAATTTTCAGTTCGTTAATGGGCATAATTGGCCCAACATTTTTACGAGTAATAATTTTGTCATTAACCAATACAGATCCGATCGAATTGAAAATTGATAGTTGGTTGTTGAATACTGACACAAAGTCTTTTGTGAAATTTTGTGAGAATCGTATCACAAGAAAATTTAAAAAAAATTATTAAAATATTTTATTTCACGATAACCTGAGAACGGAAATAGATAGTGACTTGCAATTTTTAGGGTTGGGTGTGCATCCGAAAGCGACATTTGAGTTTGTTCATGGTCATAATCGGCCAGTTTTGGAGTTATATACATCTGAGATTTGGTTGTTATTTCCTCAATAAGAAAAATACAAAACCGATCCAATTCAACATGGCTATTAGTTGTAGAATGCCAACGCGAAAATTCTTGCAAAATTTCGTGAGGATCGTATCACTAGAAAATTTTTAAAAAATCATTGAAAAAAATTCCATATATCAGAATCTATTCGCCCGACATCATTGAAATTTTGCGCGACAGCCTTCAGAACCTAACTCTACTACCAACTTCCAAGTTTGAACACACGATTGGATCTATATTGTTGGAGATCCGGGCAGCCTTGTGTGAGTTCAGTAGCTGGATGGGTGACCGTTGCCTTGATAACTTTCGAACGAAAGGAGATGTGATGTCGGACGAATAGTTTCTGATATATAGAATTTTTTGCAATGATTTTTTGAAAATTTTCTAGCAATACGATCCTAACGAATTTTTTCAAAAATTTGCGCGTAGGCATTCTACAACTAATCAACATGTTTGAATTGGATCGGTTTTGTATTTTTAGAGTTATTGAGGAAATAACAACAACATTTCAGGTGCGTATAACTCTAAAACCGTTTGGCCGATTATGCCTATAAACAAAACTCAAATGTCGCATTCTTATGCATAACCTATCCTAAATATTGCGAGTCGCTATTTCTTTCCCTTCTCAAGTTATCGTGGGATAAATAATATTTTTTAATATATTTATTTTTTTATTTTCTGGTGATACGATCCTTACAAAATTCCACATTCCACATTATGTTGGTATTAGAATACCAAACTAGTTAATAAGTTTCAATCTGATCGAATCTGTATTGGTTGAAAACAAAATTTATTCTCAGAAACCGTTGGGCCGGTTATGGACACGATTAAGGGACAAGCCACCTACTCCGAAAAATTCAAGTTGCTATCTCTTTCCGTTCTCAAGTTATCGTGGCAACGGCCTGCCGGACATAATCAAATTTGACCTCGAATTCTTCACCAGTGAGTCGAACCTAATCGTTTGAGACCATTTTTGGCAAACAATTCGAAAGTTACAGACATTTGCGCCAAATGATAGCACGCTGTTCACCAGAACATGCGCGCAAAAACAATCGAAGACGATTTAAAGGTGACAAATGACAATAAAACTAATCGTGTGAGGTGTCTATTGGAGATGTTAAACATCGATCGATCATCAAGCATGCCACAAGCGCGAAATATTTCAGAAACTCACAGAAATTCGCCGATTTCAAATGCAACGAATTCCACCAGTACTGCAAACAATCAGAAGATGCAATATCAATAAATTCAAGTTGTCATTGTTACCAGTACAGGTAAAATATAGGTAGCTATGAAATAAGATTGTTCGAGTAGCCAAAGAGAGTAGCTGTCATATATTTCATAATTATTTGTTCCTCATCCAACACTTCAAACGAAATAAAAATAGCACCATCGACTGTTGCTTCGTTCGTGCAAGAAAAATCCCGGATTTCAAGCGAAAGGGGGCAGTTGACGGAGTTTATTCACCTGCGGTGATGTAATTCTATTATATGCGCTACGACGACAATTCTCTGGCCAGAGCCTTGGTTGTAAGCAGTTGTATTTATTTACAACAAATTTAATCCCACTTCCTAGGAATATTTGTGTCGTGGCTCATGTCAGGTTTGCTCACAATATCAATAAATAAACACTTTAAAGCCTCCTTATTTTATCGTGATACAAATGAAATGTCGCACACATTTATACATAATATGTCCCAGAATTTGCACGTATATTTCCGCTGCTTGAGACACTCTGGAAAATATAAATGAAATAAATTAAATGCTTTCAGTTATAGCGATCGGTCTATATTACTTATTTTCGAATTGACTAGAATTTTCAAGACTACAGTGTTTCCTTCATCTACAGACAATATGTTAGGTACCAACTAAAATCTACAATTAAATTTGTTAGTCTATTATACAGGGTGTCCCAAGTTCGAGTGCCTATTAGGTGTTTCTGGAGAACTGTACATATTTGAAATCTGAACATTGGGATTATGATATTGCTTGAAATTCTCTACAGCGCTAAAATATTTTCGAATCCCAAGCACTTCCGGTTATACAGGGAGTGAAAATAAATTTGATGAAAAATTTTTTTTTCAAGTTTTGCATTCCTGGTATGATCAAGTATTCAATGCTGAATACATTTTTGTTAAAACCATCGTATTTATTCGAATAGATTTCAAAAAATCGAAAAAAACCGGAACAAAAGTCAAATATGTTTAGTCAGTATTATGTTCATTATTCTTATTTGAAACATCCTCAGTGTGAACCGTTTTTACAACATCGAAGAGGAAGATTGTGGAAAGAATATGGATCTTTTGAATTCCAGAAATATCATCACAGAGTGTTTCAAATTCTTTGTTGAAAATTGTGATAAAAAATTGACCATAACGTCTGTTTTTCAAATTAGAACCCTATTTTTTATGATTGCGTTGGATTCTGCGGTGAAAAATAACGATAGTTTTCTAACATGATTATGCTCCTAAATTGAAGAAAAAAGAAATTATTGAATTTAGGAGCATAATGATATTAGAAAACTATCATTATTTTTCACCGCAAAATCCAACGCAATCATAAAAATAACATCAATGGATTCCTATGGTGAAACTGCATCTTGAGAAAAACTTATCTTGAGATTTGTAATGTAGAAAAAATTTTTTTTTGTTTCTCCGAAACCATCTGACCGATTTTGCCCAATAACGAACTGAGCCGAGATATTTATATCCCAAACCTATTCTGAGAATTTCAACTCTCATTCCATTCGAGAGTTATCGTGTTAACGGCCGGCCGGACAGAATCGATTTCAACCACGTATTCTTGATCAGTGAGTCGAACCAAATCGTTTAAGACCATTTTCAGCCAAAAATTCAAAAATTACAGACATTTGGGCAAATTGATAAGCACTCAGTTCCGAGGAACAAGAACGCCAAAAAGCAATAAATTGCTTTTGAAATCGAAAATCGCCGGTGCGTGGATTTTCCTTAATAATTATTCGTATACAAAAATTATTGACGAATTAAGTTACCCTTTTGGAACGCTGTATACATTCGGTTATAAAGAATCTCCTTCATGTTAGACTTCAAAAGCAATAATATGCAGAAGTAATTCATGCTCTCAAAAATTCACAATCACGAGAGACCGGCAAGCCTAATTCAATAACCGACTGTCGGATAATTCCAAACCCGTCTAGATATATTCAAACATGAACAGCAACCAATTATTTGGACCTCTTTTCCATTTCGTCCGTCTTGAATTTTTCATAGGATTCGTCATTTTGCAGTTGCAACGAACGATCCTATTTATTTATAATTCAGGGTTTCTTCGAACTTAGTGCGCCGAGTATGACAAACCCCCTCGGGAAGGCGGTATCTTCATCGATCCACCTTTCATTAATGACAAACAAACGTTCCTCTTGGGTATTCAGGGACGTGAAAATCGAACCGCTATGATTACACCACTGGAAGCACCTCTTGCCTCTTTTGAACTTGAACCGTTAGCGGGATCCTATTTCGGATCGGAACGTAGAATCCCACAAAAAATCGAAGTCGTAAATAAGGTACATCCAATGAAGGTACAACTTTACATAGAAGTTTTAGTATCTTCTCAACAAATTTCACCTAATTAACAGCCGATAGTAGAAAATTGACATACCGTAAAACGAGGCAACTTGATAAAACTTTTTGGAAACTTATCACCTTCAAATTATGAAGTTTTTTCGAAAATAAAAATCACTCTGATGGAAATTCGTGTTAAAAGAAGCTCTCACAGTAATACAAAAATTTTAGCTGGCACCACTTTCCGAAAAAAAAATATATATGGACTCATCTTCAAGTAGCCCCGTTATTGGGTTACTTGAGAATGCTCTGAAAATATGCTTCTGTTTACTTGTAGATCTGGCAATGCAAACTTTTTGGCGCTCTTGTTCCTCGGAACAGAGTGCTTATCAATTTGCCCAAATTTCTGTAATTTTCGAATTTTTGGCTGAAAATGATCTCAAACGATTTGGTTCGACTCACTGATTAAGAAACCGAGGTCGAAATCGATTCTGTCCGGCCGTAGGCACGATAACTCTCGAACGAAAGGAGTTAGAGGATTAAAATTTGCATGGTGGGTTTGGAGCGTAAATATCTCGGACATGTTCGTTAATGGGCGAAATCCATAAAGCGGTTTCGGAGTTATGCTCCTGACTTCACGTCAGTGCTTGAACCAATTTTGTCATAGAAATTTTCTAACTTAATATTAAGTTAGCAGAGCCACCCCGCATAAAAAGTTGTTAACTTAATATCTGGTTGAAAAAAAATTTAATCAACTCGGTTACCTCAGTAAAAAAAAATATTGTAACAAATTATCGATATCCCGAGAACCATTCGCTAGATTCATCAGAAAATGTTAATATACCTACATTTAAATATTATTATAAGTTGAATAATATTATTAAGTATTAATAGGTCCGAAAATCAGAGGTTCCAGCGTAAAGAAATATATCGATAGATGACGTTACTTTGACAGATTCAACAAATAGGATCATACCAACAAAACATGAGCATTGTGCCAATGGATCTCGTGCATTGGGTTCGTAAATCTACATTCATGCGTCATGCAGAGTTCACAACTCGAATTTATGGCCTCGTTTATGACCATAAGAAGAAATTATTTGAGCACTGCAGGAACTTCCTCTTGAATACCGAGTTGAATACCCATTAGATTAGAAACAAAATTATGTTTTGTTCGATTTATATGTTGATATTCAGACATTTCATTCAGAATATACTCATCTTCCCACAAGAAAATTGAAAAAAAAAAACAATTTAGCACAAAAATTTATTGTCCTCAAATGATATTAACATGAAATCAAAATATATAAATTCATATAAACAAAAACAAAATATTGAGACAAGTGAAGAGACATCCCTTCAAAATACGCCTAATGACCTTAATTCAGGTATCTGAAACCGGCCCTGAGGGCCGGTTTCTCAATTGCGAGTTAACCCGAGGTTGCGGGTAACCCGAGTGTTACGCATTCATGAATATCGCTAAATACATGCGTAACTCGCAACCTCGAGTTAACTCGCAACCTCGAGTTAACTCGCAATTGAGAAACCGGCCCTGAGATGTCTGTTAATTTTGAAAGCCGTATCTGCTACCAAAACCTTCTATAACATTTCACAAATATGGACGTAAAATGACAGTAACTAGGTTTAAATATCATCAATAAGCCCTTTTGAATGAACAGGGCTGAGTGTGTCTATTAATAGAGGAAAATATTGTTTTCTAGGAAATAATCGTAGAGATATGAATACACTTCCTACCTTAATTCGTGGAAGATAGCATATCAACTTTAATGATAGTGAGATGTTTACTAATTGATGAGTGCGAGATATCTATTTTCATATCGAAGTATGAAATATTTTTCTATATTAAGGCAGGAAGTGAATATTTTTATGAATAACTTTATTTCGGAAACTTTATTTCCGATACTGATATGCGATCGAATTTAAACTGCGTAACTAGTTGTAGAATGCCGACACAAAAACTTATACGAAATTCCGTTAGGATCGTATTACTCGAAAATTAAACAAATTTGCTCAAGGACTGACGTGAAGTCAGGAGCTTTAGCGCGTATGTTCTATTGTCCATTCTGCTGTATTGGGCACTCTTAATCGAATTTATCATAGTAAATTCGATTGAGAGCGTTTTCAAAAGCTCCTGACCTCACGTCAGTCCTTGAACCAATTTTTTTTTTCGAAATTTTTTTTCCGAATTTTCTAGGGGTACGGTTCTCACAAAATTTTACACACGTCTTCATGTGGATATTCTACAACTAGTTACCAAGCTTCATTACGATGGAGTCTATATTTTTTGAGTTATCGAGGAAATAATTTTTCGGGTGGGTATAACTCCGAAACCATTGGGACGATAATGCCCAAAAACGAACTTAACTCTCCCATTCGGATGCGTTGAATTGAAAGTTTCAATCACCTTTAGTTCGAAAATTATCGAGGCAACGGTCACCAATCCAAATACTGAACTGACACAAGGCTGCTCGAATCTCCAACAATATAGATCCGATCGTGTTCGAACTTGAAACTTGGCAGTAGAGTTAGGTTCTGAAGGCTCTCGCAGAATGCCAGCGATGTCGGACGAATAGTTACTGATATTTAAAATTTTTTTCAATTATTTTCAATGATTTCTTAAAAATTTTCTACTGATACGATCCTCACGAAATTTAGTAAGAATTTTTACGGTGGGATTGTACAACTAATAACCATGTTTGAATTTAATCGGTTTTGTATTTTTCGAGTTATTGAGGAAATAACAAAAAAATTTCAGTGGTTATAACTCCAAAACCGTTTGGCCGATCTCTTTCTATTCTCAGTTAATCGTGACATAAAAATACTTCTTAATAATTTTTTTTTAATTTTCTAGTAATACGATTCTCACGAAATTCCAAAAACGTGCTTAAGGTTTATATTCTACAACTTTTCACCAAGTTTCAATTCGATCGGATTTGTATTGGTTGAAAACAAAATTGTTAGTAGGAAACCATTGTTCCGATTATGTCCATTAACGAACTTGTCCGTCTCTTTGGGATGCGCCACCTACCCTGAAAATTACAATCCGCTAGCTTATTCCGTTCTCAAGTTATCGTGGCCAAGGCCGGCGGACAGAATCAAATTTGACCTCGAATTCTTCGAATGAAACGAGATAGGGTCTTGCAATTTTCAGAGTATGTTGCGTATCTGAATGGGACAGTTGAGTTCATTTACGGGCATAATCGGTCCAACTGTTTGGGAGTTATATCCACCTAAAATATTATTTCCTCGATAACTCAAAAAATATAGACACGATCGGATTGAAGCTTGGTAAGTAGTTGTAGAATACCTGTATTATACAGTTATTATACAATACAGGATAATGGACAATAGAACATACGCGCAAAGGCTCCTGACTTCACGTCAGTGCTTGAACCAATCTTTATAAGCATGTTTAATAGTTTGAGGACAAAGAGTATATATATTGTTAACAATCCCGCATTTTTGCGGATCCGCGGGATTGATAACTTTAATCCCGCGCTTTTGCGGGATTGAGATTTTGGTGCGGGATTGGATTCCCTAGTTGCACCCTGTTGAATAGGTAAATCGAAGATTATCTTGTTTGTGTGTGCAGAATCACATACACCGAATGGAAAATTGGAATAAGCAATCTCTTTTATATGAAAACTTCATACTTATTTTATTTTGATATCTTGATCCGTTCCCGAGATATCTGCAATAGAAAGTTTCAATGCAGCCGTTGTAATAGCACAAGTTTTCATCTTTGAATTACGAATTTTATGTAAATATTAAAATGAATTCATGCATACACATTCAATCATACTTTATGGGTGAAGTATTAGCATTCTTATGAATAATATCTTATAAAATCGACTTATTATAGGAATTAAAATTCACGGTAGTAGCACAAAATGCATAGAAACTTTCGAAGGCTAATATCTCGAAATCGGATGAGGATATTAAAATTAAATAAGCGTGAATTTTTCATGGAGAAAAGGTAGCTCTTTCAAATTTTATATTCGATTTGCGACACACAAAATAGATAAGCTTCGATTTACATATTGAGCAGGGTGTAACTAGCGCTCTCTATGAGCAACCGTAAAATTGATGATAAAATACTATTCGTCATGCTGAAATAGATATCGATACCAATTTTCACGTTGATTCCATAAAAATTCGCTCAATTGTTGGGGATTTAGGAATTAAATTATTTACTTGAATCTCAAAGGGCCGGATTCTGAGGGCGATAGAATGTAGTTCATTTTCTGAATACTATGGAATTGTACAGATAAACTACATATATTCCTCCTCAGAAACCCGCGGTTAAACAAGCAACATTTGTATGAGACGCGTTGAGCTCAGTCCTCATGTTTTAGGGTTCATTATTCTTAGTTTCTAGGAAATTTCTTTTGTTGCCTGGGGATTGAACTCGGGACCTCTGAGTACTAGTCAAACACTCTACAGCACGACCACGGCCCACTATAGAGATAGCCTGGAACACAGTCTGACAACACCGCAATTAATTGTCTCTTAGAGGCATACCCCTTCAATGCGGTAGCGCTGGATTTTGATGAAATTTCGATTATTTCATCATTTTTCAAATATTTACTGTCGAAAAATGATGAGGACTACAATAAGATCTTATTTATGATGAATATTTACCGATAAAACAGTTTAAAACAATGTAATTACGAGATGAAGTGTTGTGATTTTGGACACTTTGGTATTTAAAAAAAAAACTAGAAGAGAGCACGGATTTTCAACTTCAGATTCGTTATCTCCAACCCAAAATTAACAAAGGAGTAAATTTTCAGGACGATTAGACAGTTATAGGATGCTACAAGTCTATGTGAATTCAAAATATCAATTCAATGCTACAAAGAGTAAATTCACATTAAATTATTTTTTGATCTGAACTGTGTAAAAATGTTGATATATCAAATTGATAAATTCCGAATCTGAATCCCCATTAATTATATTTCTGTAGCGGGAAATGTTTACTTATTGATCTGAGGTTGAGACCATCTGCTCGGGTGAAGGTAAGATCGAAAGGAAGAATCCATTTCAAATCACTGCAGAAAATCTGAACATTTTTAATGAATAATTTAAGATGAATAATAAGGTCCTTATTGATTTCAACTGAAGCATCTACAGACGCAGACTTTTGGAAATTGAATACATATATATATATATAAAAATAAATAGATTATTTGAGCTTCTTGATCTCCTATCCAGATGTATCAATTTTTGTTACATGTTTTGTTACATTCGAATTTACCATGGTAAATTCGAATTAAGTGTCCAATACAGGAGAATGGACGACATAATTAACCATGGTAAATTCGATTAAGGGTGTCCAATACAGAAGAATGGACAATATAACATACGCGCAAAAGCTTCTGACTTCACGTCAGTGCTTGAACCAATTTTTATATTTATTCTAGTCATGCTCTCCCCACGAAATTTTGCACAAGTGTTTGCGTCGATATTTTAACAGAGTTCCAATTCAATCAGGTCGAGTTACTGTGAAACCATCCGATCAATACCAAACTTTGCATGCATATAGAGGTATTGATTCTACAATTTGATGCTAACTTTTCGGAAATATTCATAAAAAACTCATAACTCCGAAACCGCTTGGTGGATTTTGCCCATTAATGAAGTTAATCGAGAGTTATCCGATACCGAATTATTCATGACATTCGGACAAAATGATGGGCACGCTGTTCCCTGAGCAGCGCACCATTAACAAAAATGCAGACATTTGGGCAAAAGGATAGCACGCTCTTCCTGGGGAACAAGCGCGCAAGAAGGAACGTTCTTAAAATGAAATAACAAACCATTGTGTAGAATTTGCAACATTTTTCTACAGTTTTTTCACGAGCCATTCCGACACTGATTCATGAAAGAAGTTCATTGCAAGCCCCATCATTGAGTCAGACAGAGACAAGATGCATCAATCTAAGTCTTGACGAGTTTGAAACTTCCTCAAAAATGAAACTGCGCACAGATAAGACCAATTCTCTACCCGACGATTCTATGGTGCGAAGAAGTTCGGAGTTAATCATTTCCAAGAAAGATTGATGAGCCATTTCATCACCATTTGTCCTTTTCGTGGAACGTTGTGTAGATGGCGCTTCTTTGCAGGCCGATAACGGGTCATCTCGGAGGAAAGTCGAGCGGGGGTTATACCGTTGGGACATAAAATATTATCAACTTTCCACATTTACGCTTTTTGCGCGATAGCGATGTTAGGGATCATTACCGCAAGGACTGAAGATAGGTAATAATACTCCTATTATCGATACAGGATGGCTATTGGATACTTTCCGACGGTTTGGGTCGGTTCTATGTGGCGGCGAGAAGAATCGCTTGGCTTTTTCATTTCCAATAAGAAATAAGTCGTATGAGATAAAAGAGACGGTCACTGATTCGTAAGAAACGATATTGGAAGCAGTTAGAAAAACAATCGGAAAAATACCAACTCTAGAAGTAAAGGGTTTTTCAATAATTAGAGGTTTCATTTCGATTGGAAGGAAAAAGTGTTTTTGGCGCGCTTGTTCTCCCAAACAGACTGCTTTTCAATTTGTCTAAATGTCTGTGATTTTCGAATTTTTGGCAGAGAATGGTCTCAAACGATTGACTTCGACTCAATGAAAAATTATATACGAGTTACACTTATTTATTCAATAAAGTGACGCATTTCGTCGACACAGCGACTTCATCAGACTACATCATACTAAATTCTTAACAAGTTATTATCTCCCTATACCTACCTAGATGACATGGACACAGAATCATTTAAAACTAATTACATGAGAAACTTATTTAAAACAAATTACATAATAGACTTATTTAAAACTAATTACATGAGATTTCACTGCTGGTTGATTGAGTCTAGATCAGACTCCTTCGTCAGACGCTCAATGAAAATCGTTAGAATTATTTTGTTGATAGTTATTTTGTGAAATTCAAGAATTGTCACATTGACAGTATTTAAAAATCATAGCTAACATAGTTTTACTTCGCATAGAAATTTCCAAGTTCCAACTCACTTTTTCAATAAATTTAGCCTTGGTTGATTGAATTCCAGGTGTCGCTTGTGTCTAAATTCTACTCGCAAGTGATTGGCTAAATTTATTGAAAAAGGAGTTGGAACTTGGAAATTTCTATGCGAAGTAAAACTATGTTAGCTATGATTTTTAAATACTGTCAATGTGACAATTCTTGAATTTCACAAAATAACTATCAACAAAATAATTCTAACGATTTTCATTGAGCGTCTGACGAAGGAGTCTGATATAGACTCCGAAACGTTACGATATAGTTGTTTCTTCGTTGATGTTGTTTCGTTGTTGTTTGTTAGGCAATATTGTTCAATTGATTGCTTCTGACAAATATCCTGTGTTTTTTACGCAGAAGCAAATCACAAAATAATTAATTTATATTTTATAGATATTTTTCAGAGTTTGGGAGAGAAAACCCAGAAAAAAACTTGTGTAGCGAGGCTTAAGTGGCAGTGGGTCGGCCATGTTGCTAGGGATAAGTCAGAAAAATTGGTTCAAGCACTGACGTGAAGTCAGAAGCTTTTGCGCGTATGTTCTATTGTCCATTCTTCTGTATTGGACACCCTTAATCGAATTTACCATGGTAAATTCGATTAAGGGTGTCCAATACAGAAGAATGGACAATAGAACATACGCGCAAAAGCTTCTGACTTCACGTCAGTGCTTGAACCAATTTTTTTTTCGTGATTTTTTTGAAATTTTCTAGGGGTACGGTTCTTAAAATTTTTTTTCTCGTCGTTTTTTTCAAATTTTCTAGGGGTACGGTTCTCACAAAATTTTAAACACGTCTTTATGTTGATTTTCTACTACTAATTACCAAACTTCAATTCGATCGAATATTTATTTTTTGAGTTATCAAGGAAACAATATTCCAGATGGGTATAACTCGGAAACCGTTAGACTGATTTTGCCCAAAATTGAACTCAACTCTCCCTTTCGGATACGCAACCTTCCCTGAAAATTGCAAGTCCCTATCTCCTTTCGTTCGAAAGTTATCGAGGCAACGTTCACCCATCTACTGAACTCACACAAGAATGCTCGAATCTCCAACATTATTTAACCGATCGTATTAAAACTTGAAAATTGTCAGTATAGTTAGGTTATGAAGGTTCTTGCAAAATTTCAGCAATTTCGAACGATTAGTTACTGATATATAGAACTTTTTTTTTTTATTTTCAAAGATTTATTTAAAATTTTCTACAAATGCTATCCTCACCAAATTTTGCAAACGTTTCCGCATTGGCATTCTACAACTAATAACCATGTTTGAATTCAATCGGTTTAGTATTTTTCGAGTAAATGAGGAACAAAAACCACAAAATTTCATAAAATTTCAGATGGCTATAACTCTGAAACCGTTTGGCCGATTAGGCTCATAATCAAACTGAAATGTCGCGTTGTGGTGTACATCCCAACCTGAAAACTTGAGGCCGCTATCTCTCTCAGTTCTCAAGTTATCGTGACAACAAAAATATTTTTTAATAATTTTTTAATAATTTTGTAGCCATACGATTCGCACAAAATTTCACAAACGTGCTTAGGTTCATATTCTACAACTACTCACCAAGTTTCAATTCGATCGGATTCATATTGGTTGAAAACAAAAAATTATTACTCGGAAACCACTGGGCCGATTATGCCCATTAACGAACTTGTCCGTCGTATTGGGATGCGCCACCCACCCTGAAAATTTCAAGTCGCTAGCTCTTTTCGTTCTCAAGTTATCGTGGCAACGGCCGGACGGCCGGACGGCCGGACGGACAGAATCAAATTTGACATCGAATTCTTCATTGGGGAGTCGAACTTAATCGTTCGAGACCATTTTCGTCAAAAAATTCGAAAGTTACAGACATTTGGGCAAAACTATAACGCGATGTTCCCCAGAACATACGCGCAAAAATGGACACAAAGAATAACAAACTGGAGACCCAGAGAAACAAAAAGGAGTGCAGGGAGACCACAGAAAAGGTGGATCGATGATGTGAAGAATGTAGCCGGAAAACAATGGGCGAGAGTTGCACAAGACCGAAATACGTGGAAACGTTTGGAAGAGGCCTATGTCCAGCAGTGGACGAATACAGGCTGAGAAAGAAGAAGAAGAAGATATTTTTCAGAGTTTGGGAGAGAAAACCCAGAAAAAAACCGTTCAATAAGTCCAAATATGTTCACCAGATGTTATATACATACTCGTATTACACGTAGGAATTCTAAAACTGAAATAATTTCTCCAGTTTGGAAGTTCAAAATTAGTAATTTTTTTTAGGCTCCTATTGGTCTGTTTTCAGTGAAATTTTTCAAACCCCAAGAGGTCATCGTTGGTCACCGAAGTGCCAAAATTGAACTCAATCCGATATTTGGTTTCGGAATTTCAAGCAAAATATTCCGCTAATAGTTAAACATTTTTTTGATTTTTTCTACTCATGCTATCCTCACGAAATTTTGCACAAGTGTTTTAGTCGGTACTTTGCATCTAACTACCGAGCTTCAATTCAATCGGATCAGTATTTTTCGAGTTATAGTGAAAACAATTGAAATTTCAATTTCAAATATTGGACTTTTTTTTCTATACAAAACTTCACAGGCATATAAAAGTCGTGATTCTACAATTTGATGCTAAATTTCAGATAGATCGAGTGATCGGTTTCGGAAGTAATCTTGAAAAACCTTTTAAATAAAAATGGCCATAACTCCGAAACAGCTTAGTGGATTTTGCCCATTAACGAACTTGTCCGAGATATTTACGCTACAAAACTACCCTGCAAATTTCAACGCTCTAACTCCTTCCGTTCGAAAGTTATCGTGCTAACGGCCGAACCGGACGGACAGAATTGAATTTGACTCCGGATTATTCATCAGTGAGTTGAACTGAATCGTTTGAGACCATTTTCGGATAAAAATTCGAAAAATACAGACATTTTTGCAAAATGATACAACAACGACATTAAAATGAAAGGAAAGGAAAGAAAATCATTGTGAAGTCTATGGGCATCAATTTAGAACTGCAGTAATTATTCTAAGGCTGTGGTATACAGGGTGAGTCTTTGACCACTGCATTAATTTTAACCAAAGATTCCTCTCATCAAATGAAACACTTTTTTCATTTACCATTTTTCCAGATTCGGCTCAGGTAAAAAGTTACAAGCGTTTAAAGATTTCACAATGTGCTAATACACTCCCGCATATAAATTATGTATGACATTGTTGGCGGACGAGAATAAGGCATGGTAACGTGGTTTATAGCTGGATTCGGGATTCCAACGCTCAGGGACGGATCCATAAAAGTAGTGAAATTTCTGGAGTTTTCCATTTTAAAACATTCAATGAAGAATATCTCGAAAACGGTGCGTTTAAGGAGAAATGATGAAGAATAAGACTCAAGAAAAACGTTATATGCTTTCTTTATGCTAATTTCGTTTAGTTTTATGAATCCACGAGTCCATAACTAGAAAACCAGTAGAAGTAGAAAATAACTAATATTTGGAAAATAGGTATCATAATTATAGGAAACTTTACGCCAACATTCATTTCATTCGAAAAAAGGATGTCAAAGCTACAAAATAAAAACTGATTTTTTTTCAAAATTTCAACAGCCTGTATCTTTTTACCTGAGCTGAATTTGGAAAAATGTTAAATGAAAAAAGTGTTTCATTTGATGAGAGGAATCTTTGGTTAAAATTAATGCAGTGGTCAAATACTCACCCTGTATATTAGTTAATGTTGATCAAGTTGTGATATAAAATGCTGAGGTGTTGTATATCGTCCCTGTGATTTACAGTGTTACTATGTGTAATTTGGATCATTTCGCTTATATTCCTTCTACACCCATATCGCTCCCAATGGAAGAAACGCGGTAATGTTAAACAAATTGGTCTAGCCAGTGAAAAAGCGGAAGCACTCACGACATAGGCTGGTTTTCCTGTCACGCTGACGGTCGGCGCTGATGGGTCAATATGTATGTAGCTATAGGTAGCGTTTTCGAGTCACGCGGTGCTGACGGCCGTCAGCGCTGAGCTATATACGCGCACGTACGCGCCAGCGCGTCGGCGCCGCTGACTAGCTGGCGCCGACAAGCCTCCACATTCAGTGAGCCAGAGACAATAGCATCCTTCTATTTCTCAATGTGATCAGCGTAATGCTAAAAGGATACGAGCTGACCGATCAGCGCTGACCGTCAGCGCCGACCGTCAGCGTGACAGGAAAACCAGCCATAATGTTCCAAAATGATGATCAGTCACTTTGTTTGGATACTGAAATAGTCCGAAATGCTATTGAAACTTACGTGTCCTAAACGTACCTTTATCAAGGATCGACATCGACATTTTCCTCTGTTCGAAGTTTGCCGAACTTCTGTTAAGTAGGCATGTGGTGTTAAAATTAACGGTTCGAAAGCAGGGACACGGCTGACATCAATTAAGTTGGGACAACTCTGCTATCGGAGCGATCAAGATACCTTTGATATTTCCTGATAACACCAAACAAATCGGCTTCAACCGCAAACTCAACACGCCACATCCAATGACACGTGCCGAAAATAATGCATAAAATGTAAAACAAATGTTTGCTATTTCCTATTAGAAATGTAAATATTCTCTCTATCCGGGCTAATATGTACTGATACACATACATCGGAAATGTTTAGTAATATTCTAACAGAAAGTAGTTTCTAGAAAAATATTACTCCACTCTAATAATGTAAATGTATATTATTTTTGATTATTTAATGTTTAACAGTGAGGAAATAATGTAAATAATTGTTAAAATTGATAAAACAGCGAATAAGAAAAAAATATAAAAAATCAGAAATTCATAACTCAACAGAAAACTTTCTCAAAGTTTTGTATTTTCCCTATACTAAACTAATAAAAGCAGGATAGTTTCCAAAGTCCTAGTAATCTGAAATTAGCACACTAGAATAAACAAAAAAACAACAGCAAAATTAAGAAGTCCTATAGTTATCTGCAATTTGCTATATACAGACGATAATTAGCGAACGAAAAACAGAAAAATTATAATATCTGTAACTTTCACCCTCCATAACCCAATTGAGAAATCTACCATTTTCACCCCCTACCTGCCCAATATGGGGGAGTGCAATTCTGTAGATAACCTTTATTACGAGTATGTACTTTCAGTCGTTGTGAAATACAGATAAGTGTATAAATGATGAAATAGTAAGTGTGCTAAAGGCTATGAAGAAAGAAATGCTGGTTTGTAAGAAATACCTATTTGACACGACTATGCTATAAGGAAGGCACAGAAAGATAGTGGGCTATGAATACCTGAAGCACGAGAAATAAAAGCCGTAAAGATAAAATGAAGTAAAACTTCTTACCAAAATATTAAAAAATACTGAAGGAGGTCAGTACTCATTGGCACGCTTGTTCACGTGAACCTATTTGAATTGAATTATGAGTGGCTTCAAACTCAGAGGATAGAGCGAACCGCAACTCTAGTCAGACGGTAGTGGCCACCATTCACTGTTTGGTCAAAAACTGTGAATCTCGCAAATACCCCTAGGAGCTTCTGAGGGGTCTTTGGGGAAGAACTAAGAGGGTGAGTATGAGCATAATCATGTAATTAGCAAGCGTGCCAAAGCAGAATGATGTTAACTTAGATCATAAGTTAAACATTTAAATGTTTTCTTATTTTTAATTTTTCCTTGTTGGTGATATTTTCCATATCATTCAATTCAATGAAGGAATTTGTCTATATTTTCTTAGGGGGGAATCTCATTTTAAATATTTCAGTGAGAATGACCATGAATTATGTTTTTCTTTCATTGTTTATTATAAGTTTTTAATACGACTCGACTTTTTTCAACGCCCACAGAAAACAATTGAATATGAAGAGTTTCCACTATAATTACCAATATATTTTGTCTATATTATGCATCGATCGTTCTAGAAATACACGAATTATAGAAGATTATTAATTCGTTATGACCTTGCACCAATTGAGATTATTTTTAAGGAAAAAATAGAATTCACAACCATGAAAACGGATGCCATTATGAATTCAATACTTAACGGACAACTTTTATTGCCCCTAAATCCCAATGCTTTGAAAATTTTGTCTCTATCTGAACATCTGGAGAAATTTATTCTCTTTTGCTCCTTGTAGTGAAGATGTGAACAATTATTGTATACAGCTGTGGAACTATGTATAATAAAACTGGTAAAGAAATGAAGCTATTCAATGTTTCGAAAAGTGTTATGACGAATACGCTCATCCTCAATGATCCACCCACTGGGAAGGTATTCTTTGAAAAGTATACTAAATTGTTCAATTCTATCAAAGAATTTATCGACATCGATAGCCTATTTAAAACATCAACAAAACTTTCGAAATATTGGAAAGCTGAGTTTGAAGAATATTTGCTGTTAGAAAGAGCAAATAGGAATCAAAATATTTTACAGTGGTGGAGAGTGATGAAAAAGTTTTTCCTAGACTTTCCAAGATGGCCGATGATATGTTAATGGCTACATCCGTACCTGTTGAAAGATTATTTTCCACAGTAGGATTGATCATGGTAAAAACACACCATCACATCATTGAAAAATGATGAGATGCAAGCGTGATTATGTTTGAATTCTTGGTCATCGAGTAATTTAAAAGTTGAGATAATCAGTGTTTAAAATTGAAAATAATGTACATCTACAAATATTTTTATATAAGAGCGAAATAAATATAGCTTTACGAAATTATTCATTATTGTATACCATTTCGTTTATATATTATAATATTTATTATCGTTATTCAGAATTAAGCGAGACGAGACGAGACAACTGATAACGAGACGAGAACGAGACTTAAACGAGACTTAATTTTTTGGAAAGCCCTATATGTGAACAATTCTGATCACCCATTCAAAGGATCGGCATACAGCGCCTATCTCGAAGATCGTCTGTATAATAATAATAATTGTATGCATTATTATTAAATAAACCATATTTTTCGAATATTGCACTTTACAAATTTGTAAAATCAGACACAACACGGAGTTATAACAAAAACATACAAAACTTCATCGAATGCCCACTGAATTCGATCATTTGCAATCGATTCAGAAATAAGTAGCATTTCAGAGGTTGCAAATGTCACTCGAAGGGTGTTAAACTGAGTAATGAATATTTCACGTGACAGAATGTCTTTCAAGAATCTAGAGTTGGCCTGTCATTCCCTAAATATGCATTACAATTGCTATACAGAATACATTCCAGTTGCCTGGGACACACTGTATTCGAAATCAGGCAGTTAACTTCTTTTAAAATTTGGACCTACCTAGAACTTTCATCAACATGCTTAGTAACTGGTTATGATGCAAAATCGTGATAACAACCACACGAAGGAAACTTGTAGGGACATAAAATTGAATGTCAATTGATTATTACCCAATACTCTGTTCAATGGATTACAAAACTTCAGCAATCACACATTTTCCACTCGATTTTGTCGCGTTTGTTCTCCTGAACAGAGTGCCTATCAATTTAGCCAATAGAACACTGTCAGCTGACGTCAAACCATGATTGCCAAAGAAGTTAGGGGGGCAAACACACCCAAGTCTATAGTATTTTGCACATTTTGCTGCATCGCGTCAATATGTATTATAAAAAATACACTATTTTTTAGCGTAGATTCCAGCTGAACAATAAAAAATGGGTTCTCTTTTGAAAAAAATGAGTTTTGAGGTTTTTGTCATGACTGACTTTCACATTGAGATACAAACACCCTTCATTTTCAATTGAATTTTTAATTACCTAACTAAGGAAAAGCAATGGTATGACTTCTGACAGAGGCTAGAAAATTAGGAATTTTCATGTAACAATCTACAAGTTATTAACATTGGAAGCTCTATTTGAGAAAATTTAAAAAGTTTTTTCAGATTTCACGCGGATTTTCTAAGAATAATATGTAAGTGACATATTAAAACAATGAAGAATTCAATGGGTAATCTGATTATCAATGAAAAAACTGGGTATTATGTGCATTTAAAAAATGGGTTCAAGCCCTGTGGACAGGAGCTTTCTGGAGCTCTAGTTCAAACAGACAAATTATATCTCCGAAAGTATTGGTTTCTCAGAGTTGGGAATTATATCAATGTATTCATATGATAGAACTGCATCCTAAAGGAAATTCAATTCAAATAATAGTTTATTTATCAAGATTAAATGAGCAATCATGAGAATGAGAACTGCACCATGGAAGAAATCAAATTAAATCTGGCCAATTTTGCCCAATAACGAACTTAACCGAGATATTCATCTCCCTAAACTACTCTGAAAATTTCAACTACCTACCTCATTCCGTTCGAGAGTTATTTCTATGTCTATGGATGAAAAGCAGTCTCACTACTCTCAGATCTCTTACTTCATGTTCCGTTCCGAAATGTAAGAATTTTCTGAGAAAACCTAATTTCGGAGCAAACAACTGAGATTTTTCTCACTTCGCTCACAATTCTTCGATTGATTAGATAATGTCATGTCTCAGGAACATCATTTGACATTATGACAATTAATACATAGAATAATATCATTCTGTGACAACGTTGAAATACGATTTATTATTGAAATTTTGAAAAATCATATCTCCGAAAGTATTAGCTTGTTAGAGTTAAAAATGATATCATTGGATTCTTATGGTAAAACAGCTTATTGAAAAAATTTAATTTGGAATTTGCCTTGTAAAAAAAAAAATTTTTTTTGTTACTCCGAAACCATCTGTCCGATTTTGCCCAATATCGAACTTAGCCGAGATATTTATCACCCAAACCTACTCTGAAAATTTCAACTGTCTAGCTCATTCCGTTCGAGAGTTATCGTGCCTACGGCCGGCCGGACCAGCTGGACGGACGGACAGAATGAATTTCGACCACGGATTCTTGATCAGTGAGTCGAACCAAATCGTTTAAGACCATTTTCATCGAAAAATTCGCAAATTACAGACATTTGGGCAAATTGATAAGCACTCAGTTCCGAGGAACTAGAGCGCCAAAAACGAAAGTTGGTATCATTTCCGGTGAAACCAGAAGTCGAACGAATCTGAAATTTTTTTGAAGAATTCATCTCTCCTAACAAAGCTTAACTATTAAGTTTCAAGTGTTTATCTCGAGTTTCTTTGAAATATTCTAACGAAAGGTTTTCGTGGATCACCCTGTATCGAGGTTGCGATATCCAAGTCACTGACTGTATTCAAACTAATCACTCGTAATGACGTGTGTCATTTCTTAAATGCGTTAACGTCGCTGAAATGACTACCAAACTCCAAACTTGATCGGCCTCGTCCAATATGGACGTGCAAAGACTCCAGAAACAGCGCTCTAAACCACAACAATCAACACGGGCGGATACATCGCATAGGTGAGCGACATTGTCCCAAAACCAAAACGACACGTGATCAACTTCCATGTTGAAACAATTCCAATTTATTCCGAATCCTTTATCGTAAATATCGCCACGTCCCAACAATGGGTTATGACCTCGGTCATGAAAACCTTTCTTGGTTAAGGCAACACCAGGGTGTGATGTGAAATAATGTGCGCGTCGTGTTAGGACTACATAATAGCCGGACCGAATTATAATCGCAAATATCAACAGTGCAATTTATACGGAACACGCCTTCATGCCTTATCATTTGGATTGTAGGAATGCGAAAAAGCTCGTTTTAATAGCTTCACGATAGCAAGCGTTGGTTTAGTTTCTGGACAAGGTTAATAACCCTTGCGGCGTATCATCTTGTAAGGAAAAATCAAAAAATTGGTTCAAGCACTGACGTAAAGTCAGAAGCTCTTACGCGTATGTTCTTTTGTCCATTCTTCTGTATTGGACACCCTTAATCGAATTTACCATGGTAAATTATGTTGTCCATTCTCCATTGTCCAATACAGGAGAATGGACAACATAATTTACCATGGTAAATTCGATTAAGGGTGTCCAATACAGAAGAATGGACAATAGAACATACGCGCAAGAGCTTCTGACTTCACGTCAGTGCTTGAACCAATTTTTTTTTCGTGATTTTTTCAAATTTTCTAGGGGTACGGTTCTTACAAAATTTTAAACACGTCTTTATGTTGATTTTCTACTACTAGTTACCAAGCACCAATTCGCTCGAATATTTATTTTTTGAGTTATTAAGGAAATAATATTCCAGGTGGGTATAACTCGGAAACCGTTAGACCGATTAAGCTCAAAAACGAACTCAACTCTCCCTTTCGGATACGCAACCTACCCTGAAAATTGCAAGTCCCTATCTCCTTTCGTTCGAAAGTTATCGAGGCAACGGTCACCCATCTACTGAACTCACACAAGAATGCTCGAATCTGCAACAATATTTAACCTATCGTATTAAAACTTGAAACTTGGCAGTAGAGTTAGGTTATGAAGGCTCTTGCAAAATTTCAGTAATTTCAAACGAATAGTTACTGATATATAGCATTTTTTTTTTTCAATGATTTATTAAAACTTTTCTACAAATGCTATCCTCACCAAATTTTGCAAACATTTTCGCGTTGGCATTCTACAACTAATAACCATGTTTGAATTCAATCGGTTCAGTATTTTTCGAGTTAATGGGGAACAAAAAACCACCAAATTTCAGAAAATTTCAGATGGCTATAACTCTAAAACCGTTTGGCCGATTATGCTCATAAACAAACTGAGATGTCGCGTTCTGGTGCACATCCTAACCTGAAAACTTCAAGCCGCTATCTCATTCCGTTCTCAAGTTATCGTGACAACAAAAATATTTTTTTATAATTTTTTTAAAATTTTCTAGCCATACGATTCGCACAAAATTTCACAAACGTGCTTAGGTTCATATTCTACAACTACCCACCAAGTTTCAATTCGATCGGATTTATATTGGTTGAAAACAAAATTATTACTCGGAAACCACTGGGCCGATTATGCCCATTAACGAACTTGTCCGTCGTGTTGGGATGCGCCACCTACCCTGAAAATTTCAAGTCGCTAGCTCTTTTCGGACGGCCGGCCGGACATAATCAAATTTGACCTCTAATTCTTCATTGGGGAGTCGAACTTAATCGTTTGAGACCATTTTCGTCAAAAAATTCGAAAGTTACAGACATTTGGGCAAAACTATAACGCGATGTTCCCCAGAACATACGCGCAAAAAAGGACTGACGTGAGGTCAGTTCGATTTGGCGCGCTTGTTCACGTTGACCAATCTGAATTGAATTATGTAAAACAAGCAGAGTAAAACAGATTGACTACACGTCCGTGCTTTTTGGCGCTCTAGTTCCTAGGAACAGAGTGCTTATCAATTTGCCGAAATGTCTGTAATTTTCGAATGTTTGGCTGAAAATGGTCCCAAAACGATTTGGTTCGACTCACTGATCAAGAATCCGAGGTCGAAACCGATTCTCTCCGGCCGGTCCGGCCGGCCGTAGGCACGATAACTCTCGAACGAAAGGAGTTAGAGGATTGAAATTTGTAAGGTGCGTTTGGAGCGTAAATATCTCGGAAGAGTTCGTGAATGGGCGAAATCCATCAAGCGGTTTCGGAGTTATGGCGGATTTTAGTAAAAATATTTTTTATGAATATTTCCGAAACCGATGACTCGTACTATCTGAAATTTAGCATCAAATTGTAGAGTCATGACCTTTATACGCATGTGAAGTTTTGTATTGACCAGGTTACCGCAAAGTGTCAAAAAAAAATTTTGAAAATTTAAAAAAAATTTTTCTACAATAACTCTCGAACTGAATGAGCTTGGCAGTCGAAATTTTCAGAGTAGGGTAGGGAAATGAATATCTCGGTTAAAGTTATTGGGCAAATAGGACAGATGGTTTCGGAGTGACGAAAAAAAAATTTTTTTTCAAGTAACAAATTTCAAATTCAATTGTTATTTAAGATGCAGTTTCACCATAAAAATCCATTGATATAATTTTCAACTCCAACAAGCTAATACTTTCGGAGATATGATTTTTCGAAATTTCAATAATGAATCGTACTTCTATGTTTTCACAGAATGCTATAATTATTATAACTAAGCTTTATTATATGGTCTGTGTTCATACTCGTACATGTCATCCTGTTCTATAAGAGAGAGTCAAATTCAAATCAGCTATTTTAATTTGATTTCTTCTATGGTGCAGTTCTCATTCTCAGATTGCTCATTTAATCTTGATAAATAAACTATTATTTGAATTTAATTTCCTTTATGATGCAGTTCTATCATAATAATCCATTGATATAATTCCCAACTCTGAGAAACCAATACTTTCGGAGAAATAATTTGTCTGTTTGAACTAGAGCGCCAAAAAGCTCCTGTCCACAGGACTTGAACCAATTTTGTATTCATAAATGATTATTCCTTTTTCTTTGAATATAATCACCGAAATTATTGACGATAATTCATTCTTCTTCTAAGCGCTTGTTTATGACATCATTCAATAAAGATTGGTCAACATAACCAAACCCACCAAAGCAGTCTGACCTCACGTAAGTAATTTTTTGACACTTATGTTCATTGCGACAGTCCGGTCTACGCCTTCTTGACAATAGAACATGAGCGCGAAAGCTCCCGACTTCACGTCAGTGCTTGAACAAATTGGTATCCATAACACTCGATCTAATTATTATCATAGGACATTGCGGTCAATATTGTAATGATAACCCCAAAAAGGGAAATTGGTATATCATCCAGAACGAAATGGTAGCGTCTTCTTAATTGTTACAAGACAACGATATTCCATCCTACATAAGTAGAAGAACGTCGTTCAAAAACACCTCGTTCACTCTTGCTATTTGTTCACTCCAATGTCTTATCCAAATAAAGTACTTTGCAGTTGCCTTTCACTGCCTACTAAATATTTATGTACGAACCGGTTTCATTCTATTGTTATCGTCAAGTAAAGGACTTCATAGTCCATATGTCATGCGGGCATGGATCCAATTTGAAAAATAGCCGAATACACATTCGCGTTAAATTATCAGTTGTTTTAAACATAGATCTCCAGGTTTCGACACCGATTTTCCTGAACTTGAACCCGTCAAGGAGAACCGTTCAGATAATTATTAGTCCTACCTCGCTGATATAGTAGTTTAGGAAGTAATTATAGGAGTGTCTTATGTCATCGCTAGAGATATTGAAGGTATAGATTTATAACGAGTACGGTTCAAATATTAATAGATTAACTTGACAATATAGGGCGTTTCCTGTGTACTTCGAGATATTGAATTCTAACAGAGCTGTGGAACTAATTTTTCGTAATTTTTGTCGATATATGCATATATCGACAAAAATTGTACACGTGTATTTAATGTATTTTGTCTATTCGTCCAAAAAAACCCTATTTTCCGGACTTGTTACGTAAATTACTATTCCAGTGCTTGTGAAGGTGTTCCTTATTGGCGCTCTAGTTCCTCGGAACTGAGTGCTTATCAATTTGCCCAAATGTCTGTAATTTTCGAATATTTCGATGAAAATGGTCTTAAACGATTTGGTTCGACTCACTGATCAAGAATCCGTGGTCGAAATTCATTCTGTCCGGCCGGCCGTAGGCACGATAACTCTCGAACGGAATGAGCTAGAGAGTTGAAATTTTCAGAGTAGGTGTGGGGAATAAATATCTCGGCTAAGTTCGTTATTGGGCAAAATCGGACAGATGGTTTCGGAGTAACAAAAAAAAAATTTTTTTTTACGAAACAAATTCCAAATTAAATTTTTTTTAATAAGAAGTTTTATCATAAGAATCCATTCAAATCATTTTTAACTCTAACAAGCTAATACTTTCGGAGATATGATTCTTCAAAATTTCAATGTAAATCGTATTTCACACATTGATATAATTATTCTATGTATGAATTGTCATAATGTCAACTTGACAGAAGGGAATATTGTAACTTCAAAAATATTGGGGTTGAAATACTCGTATTTTAGCGATGCAACGGGGACCTCACCCGAAAATGTTTGAAAATATTACGTAAATATTGAAAGCATAATTCTGTAGTTCGAGAGAGGAGAAAATTTGGTGAACGTAGATCAGGAAATTTTTGATCGATTACAAGGTAATTATTTATTTATTACTCATCTTCTTTCATATTATTACTCATCTTCTTTCATACATGTTTTATGGAATACCTACTATTTGTAGGTACTTTAAACCTGTTTTGGGCAATTGTCATACGAAACTTGTTTTTTTGGCGCTCTAGTTCCTCGGAACAGAGTGCTTATCAATTTGCCCAAGTGTCTGTAATTTTGGAATTTTTGGCTGAAAATGGTCTCAAACGATTTGGTTCGACTCACTGATCAAGAATCCGAGTGCGCAATTCTGTCCGGCCGGCCGACCGGCCGTAGGCACGATAACTCTCGAACGAAAGGAGTTAGCGGATTGAAAATTGCAAGGTGGTTTTGGAGCGTAAATATCTCGGACAAGTTCGTTCGATCTATCTGAAATTTAGCATCAAATTGTAGAATCATGACCTTTATACGCATGTGAAGTTTTGTATTGACCAGATTACCGCAAAGTGTAAAAAAAAAATTTTGAAAATTTAAAAAAAGTTTTTCCACAATAACTCTCGAACGGAATGAGCTAGGTAGTTGAAATTTTCAGAGTAGGTTAGGGAGATGAATATCTCGGTTAAGTTCGTTATTGGGCAAAATTGGCCAGATTTAATTCGATTTCTTCCATGGTGCAGTTCTCATTCTCATGATTGCTCATTTAATCTTGATAAATAAACTATTATTTGAATTGAATTTCTTTTATGATGCAGCTCTATCATATGTATACATTGATATAATTCCCCACTCAGAGAAACCAATACTTTCGGAGATATAATTTGTCTGTTTGAACTAGAGCGCCAGAAAGCTCCTGTCCACAGGGCTTGAACCCATTTTTTTCATTATAAAATTGGTATTTCCACTACAGATTTTCTTTCATTATGATAATATCCAAACCTTCCATAACTAATTTGCATTTGATTGAATTTTAGCATATTCCTTTTTTGACGCTAGTTAGGGTATCTTTTATTCAGAAATTACCTGATTAACAACGCCATTGTTTTTTAATTCTTCTAGGCGATTCGAAGTACTTATATACGATCCATTTAGCTGCAAATTTGACTCAAATATGTCCTTATTTTTCTCCATTTAAACTTCCAAACTACGAACCATAGAACACTGCGATGAAATACTGGATACAGCATAAGAACACTCGTGTTTCGAGTCTATTTTTTGTGATTGCTTCATTTAAAATTCATCCCCAGATAATCTTCTCTTGAGTGCATAAATTAATTTGGATACCTCGAAGACCCATCTATGGGTATTGCATAATTTTTATACCTGCAATAGTTGACATATATCCGTGAACTCGAGACATTTCGGTGTGCTTAGGCCTTTTTTATAGCAACGAAATTCTAAAGGATTATTTATAATTACAAAATAATGAACCAAAAATCGACAAATCCCCCTGTTATCACGATTTTTAATGCTTCGAACAACACGCTATTTGGGAATTTTGTTGGGTTGATAATTAAGAAATATTTACCCTTTACCTACACGATAATAATTATCAGTCTGAAATGAATTTTCCATTCGCGATTTGAAAAGAGAATTAACCACTGGTTCTACTTTAGATAAGATTCAATTATGACGGTATAAAGACTTTGAAAGACCTTGAAAGATATAGGGATGAAAAAATGGCCAATCTAACAACTGAAAATATTATTTGCTCAATGTTCTGAAAGATTTCAGAAACTAAAAAATAAATATGTACGTGGTAAAATCGTATATTGGCTGATTCAGGTGTTCCTTCAAAGGCAGCCTGCATTAATTTTAACAAAAGATTCCTCTCATCAAATGAAACACTTTTTTCATTTAACATTTTTCCAAATTCAGGTAAACAGATACAGGCTGTTGAAATTTTGAAATAAAATCAGTTTTTATTTTGTAGCTTTGACATCCTCTTTTCGAATAAAATTAATGTTGGCGTAAAGTTTCCTATAACTATGATACATATTTTCCAAATATTAGTTATTTTCTACTTCTACTGGTTTTCTAGTTATGGACTCGTGGATTCATAAAACTAAACGAAATTAGCATAAAGAAAGCATATAAAGTTTGTCTTGAGTCATTTCAAGAATATTCCATCGTTTTAGAACATTATATTATTCTTCATCATTTCTCCTCAAACGCACCGTTTTCGAGATATTCTTCATTGAATGTTTTAAAATGGAAAACTCCAGAAATTTCACTACTTTTATGGATCCGTCCCTGAGTGTTGGAATCCCGAATCAAGTTGTAAACCACGTTATCATGACATATTCTCGTCCGCCAACAATGTCATAGATAATTTATATGCGGGAGTGTATTAGCACATTGTGAAATCTTTAAACGCTTGTAACTTTTTACCTGAGCCGAATCTGGAAAAATGGTTAGTGAAAAAAGTGTTTCATTTGATGAGAGGAATCTGGTTAAAATTAATGCAGTGGTCAAAGACTACTAATATACCTACATTTAAGATCAATTAGTTAACTGACATCAAGTTAGATGTACGGACTATGTTGACAAAATATAACCACATTATTCAATCACTTTTATTCGATAACATCCATACAACTTTTATTAAAATTTTACGAATAGAACTACAGCTTGTACAATTTCAAAGACATCTCATCTCAAATAGATTCAATTTTGTTTTCATTCCAGTCAAGGCTCTTCTCTATATATTCAATGCAAATGCCCACATCATGAACCTTTCGTTATTTGAAAATTAGCATTAGAATCAGAACTATTTTTAAGATAAGTCCCAAACTCCGATGCCTCGAGCGGAACATGGTCAAGGTTTCAATATTGTTGCCGGTGAAGGTCATCATAATTGCGAACAGGTTATGCGAATCATGGTCTCATCCTCTTCAGGAAATATTCGACGATTTCATATCGAGTTTTCAACGATAACAGAGAGAATGACATAGTTTGTGCATCGCTGTGACTGAGGCTCATTAGGAATCACCATAAAAAAAATATTTTCAAATGAAGCATCCATTATAATTTAGAAAGGATAGATGATTAATCACTCCTAACCTGTGGAATTGAAGACTTTTCATTCGATCGAATTGGAATTTATTTATTTCTTCTTCAATAAAGCTTCGTCTTCATCAGCAAATATTCCTTTCGTGTCTACATTTCAATTTAATAGACAATAACGTACCTATCTGATCTACGATCGGAATATCTGATGAATAGAATCGGATCCAATGCGAAGGACCATACGAACCTGCATTCTAGAACTATCACGTCAGATTCATCAATGACAGAGCACTGTGAATTTACAGAATATCACTGGGATGTTGTAATTCAATTGACATCGTTTAGAGTATCACATACTGCATAATCACTACACAATGTGATTTGATTGTGCGAGGTCTGGATCGATTGGCATGCCACGGTGATATTTCCAATGAAACTGAAAGCAAGTATGGAAAGCTCATTTTTAGCGTAAATGCCCCCTGTATCGCTCGTGCAATGTGTACTTTGAGAGGTTAGATAAGGGTCATTCTTAATGAAATGATTGACTTACGTGTATTGGCGAATTCCGGTTCTAAATCATCATCAGACTCAGTTCCAGAATCACGCTCCTCATCAACCTGCATGAGAGAAAGTACACTATTAACTTAACTGTTACATAGTTAAAGGCCTACGTAATACACGGCTTGTGATTGTAAAACCGGTAGTAGGCTAGAGGTATCGGTAAATATGACTGGAAGTGTAGATCCAACAATTTGTATTTCCAATAAATATTCCCAATGAGAGAGAAATGGTGGACATGATTTGAAAGGTATTGAATACTGCAGTCCGGATGGGAAAACTGAAAAGTATATTCCTTTGTTCCAGAACCCACGGAACAGTCGGCCATTTTTCACTAGGAAATGACCTTCAATAAGGTTAAAACAAAACGAAATCTTAGAAAAACGACGAAATACACACCTTCTCAATGAAATTCGGGTCATTTATCGAATGCGTCCTCAATTTATGAGTCAATAGTTTAAGCATATTATCTTTGAGGGGTTTCTTTCCCGAATTGGCCGCCACGATGACCGATTTTTTCGAACAATACACCGAAATTAAGATCGAACGACGATATTCATTGTAAAATTTAGGCGAGATGGGAAATTTTGTTGAATTTTGCAAAATGTCTGGCTGGCACGCAATGTAGGAGCTCACTCAGCACCGGCTTTACTACTACTGAAACCCGAAACAGAACTGAAGTAGTAAGAATAAGAAATAGTCAGCTGAACTACGCGCGTTTGGACGATCCCATTCTTACTATCAAGGGGAGTCCGGTTGCATGAGCGAATCTCTTTAACCTTTTTCTCGTTCCGAAGCGGATTTTTGGGGATTTTCATCAATGTAAAGTTGTTGAACCCCATCACATTACCCATTCGAATGGTAACCTGCCCTCAGAATGAATTCTATGGGATGGAATCCCCATCTTTTGTACCGCTCAATGAGAATGGTTTCGCCTATAATCCATTGATGACAAAGGTAGGTCTGATCCCCAAGCCGTCTGTGATTGGTGCTTGTAGACTTGTTGTTTTTATTTTGGTTTGCACATTGTGTTTCTGTCTCTATTTATGAGTTGCATAATGAGCGTGTAATGCTTGTTTCGTATAGCTATAGCTCATAGTGCTCATACTCCGACATTGACTTCTGTATTTCATCCATCATAAATTTGTATTTACACCCATAATTCAACCCTTGTTGTTCCTTATTTGATGGAATGATAATTAGCTGCCAGAAAATAAGTCCATTCATCCATTTTTTTTAAATATTTTTAACACTTTTTTGATCGAAGTTCTCGTCTCTAGTTTCAAGAATTATTACTTGAATCACTGATAAAAGTTGTCTAATTCTTCCTAGTAGAAGATTTAAGTAAATCTTAATAATTGTACCTTATGGAGCCTTGTGGAGCTATCTGGAATATTTCCTGAACTTCACAAATCGTTTGAAATATACAGGTAATATAGTGTCAAAAAATCATTATTTCCACACCACTTTTTTTCAAATTTAGAAACCTGTCGTACCTACCGATCCAAGTTGTTATGAGCAGTGTCCTAGGCCATGGCGAATATGAAGTTCACATAACTGACACGAATGATACGAACAATATCAGACGCATTTTGAAATTCTATTGTTGAATTCTGTTGTTTTGTTACAATTCGTTCCATTTACATTGATCAATAAAATGCTAGATACCATTGTGTGTACGTTTGAAGGATCTACTGTAATTATAATGTGTTATCTGTTTTTGAAATTCAACTAAAAAACTTTATTTTCTATGATTGCTCACTATAAAACATATACCATAGTCTTCTGAGGCATGCGGTGAACGATGGATATTTTTCTCTATTTCAGTATCGAAATGAGTCCATTCCAGCACTAAAAACAGTGCTGGAATGAACTCATTCCCGCATTGTTTCTTGTTATATTTTTCATTTTGTGGTAGTCAGCACTGACATTCGATCCTATCAAATTTCAACACACGTCAATTGACAATATAATTAGGATATAGTGAAATAATAGTTGAGGAAAAGTATTATTTCCATTAAAGAATATGGTACTACAGATTTCCTTCTTGCTAATTTTGAATCATTCATGCTATTTGGAAACTGTTTTAAATCTGATCTCCATGCCCTACGTACGTTTCAAATTCAAATTCCGTAATCTGTCAACTTTCGTAACAGTCACACCAACTACCAATATACAATACAAAAGTCACTAGGATTTATAATCCGAATTTTTCATTAAATTTCAACAGTATTTTACAAAACTCGCCTGAAATAGAGAAAATATCGTCTAATACTCGTTGCAGAAGGCAATTCCAACACTCATGCGAATTTTACATTCGTGTTTTAATAGGAGCCCATTCTGCAACTTGTTTTAGAATATACTATTGTATAGTTTTTATTCTGATCTCTAAAATTAGTAGTAATTCAGTAATTCTGAAAGATACCCAGCTACGGAATAATTAATATGTAGCAAAGAGGTATATAATACACTGAGTGAGGTTGAAAAGGTAATAAAATCTTATGATGCATAATATTCTTATTGATCCACAATAATGAAAATAAGTGCTCATATAAGAACAATCATTTACTGGAAAATTATCTGAGAAGTAATGAATCTCATTCAACTATATCTATGTGTGATCTACATTTTTCTTTCAGAGCCTCCTATAGTAGACAATAATGAGTAGATATCATTCTGAACTCCGATAGATATATATCAAAAAACTGTGTATATAATATTCCTTGTATTTGTGGTAAATCGTATACAGGAGAATCATCGAGACCACTAGAAGTAAGAAAGTCGGAACATAAGAACAACTTTTTTCAAATACTGTAAATGTGACAATTGTCGAATTTCAGAACAGCTACATAAAAAAAATAATTCTGAAGATTTTCGTTAAGTTTCTGGCGAAGGAGTCTGATTTAGACTCCGAACGTTACGAAATAGTTGTTTCATCGTTGATGTTCTTTCGTTATTGTTTGTCAGGCAAAATTATTCGATTTATTGCTTTTGTCAAAGATCTTGTGTTTCTTACGCAGAAGCAATTTACAAAATAATAAATTTTTATTTAATAGATATTTTTCAAAGTTTGGGAGAGAAAACCCTGCAAGAAACCATTCAATAATGAATATACCTCACACAGTATCCTTTAATGATTATCCAATATACCAATTTGAAATTCGGACAATGAAGATCTTGATTTTATTCATATCTATTAGATTTAGATTCTATAACTCTGAGCGTAGCAAAATAAATGAACTAAAAATATCTGAATTTATTAAAATGGTGGAGGAGCCTACTGCTGAAGTAAATTTTGATCTACCTGAACACTGCCTACTCACATTATAAAACCAGTTACAACAGAATTGAAACAAGTTTCGTCTGGGTGACATTTATTTAAAATTTCAATATAAAACTAAAAGTATGTACAAATTGAGATCTTATCGTATAAATATAAATATTTCTTAATAGTCGAACATTAACAATATTGAATCTATTTTCGATATGACAATTCAAGGCAGTCATGAAAATTGAAAGCTCTCTTCTCCAAGTTTTGTATCAGGAGCATTAAAAATTGGTTATGAATTTTTCCGAAACATCTCGGTAATTGCACTTTTGTTAATAATATTTACTTATACTGAACACAATATTCATTCACTTCAAAACAATTATTCAATATTTATCACAATCTTTGGGGAGTTCTTCTGTGATGTTTAAGATTTGCAAAGCAAAGGCACTTTTCCATAACAATAATTCGAGTCGACAAAAAAATACGTATTTTTCATATCTAAAAATCGTGTGTATCACATTCGGACGGTTACATTGCTGTTTCTAAGGGTTGACTTTTACTTCTGCTTGAAATAGGTAGGTTCATTATTGGACTATCTACTGGTGTATAATCGAAATTCGTCTCTAACAACACTTCACTTTTAGCCCTCGGTGGCGAACATAGACTTGGCGAGGAAATAGTGTCGAAGTCAGTCTCTAAAATATTACTTGATACCGGTCTATCATCATGGTATGTGGCTAGACCAACTGTGTTATAATCTGGACTAAATTCCAGCGCTGCTATTTTTTCTTGATAAGTTCGTGGAGGTTCAGGAGGAGGTGGTAACTCTTCCTGAGGGATTTTCTGTTTCAATTCATAGAGGAACTGTTTATTTGGACGATCTCGGCTATACTTGGGATCATAACGAGATTTGTCCCCATTTCTAGTATCGACACTGTCATAGTGTCCAGTAAGTGGAAGTGTATCGGTTGTGTAATAATCACTTGGTGGGTATGAAGTTCCTCTTCCGTTTTGTGAGTGTATTATAGGAGACTCCTCGTCGTTGACAGAGCCTTCATCAACACTTTGATTGGCCGATTGGAAGTTAGAGGTACTGGCAAACGTCGAATTGTCTCTGAAACCGTCATTCTTATATCCCAAATCGAATGTATTTGGTTTCGCATATTGGTTCTCGAATCTTGAAGGGGATTTATGAAGTTCTATCACAGGATTGTAGGCAAAGGCTGCTGGATTAGGATTCTGGCTCTCATATGTTTCTACTGAATGCGTATCTTCAATGGATGAGTTGTATGCTGACTTCTCCATGCTATCTATCGAGCCATTCGAGATAACTTTCCGGTAGTCTGATCCTTTGGTTAATGTATCAGTGGATCTGGTGCTCTATAAGAGGAAATAGTAATTAATTGAATGTTAGGTGTTCATACGGAATTCTTGAAATATTCACATTTCAGATATATCCATAGGCACTGGCATGCATGGGCAAATGCAACCCCACTACCATCTGGATTTATAATTCCAATAAAAAAATTTCATTCAAATATAAAACTAAAAAATTGGTTCAAGCCCTGTGGACAGGAGCTTTCTGGCGCTCTTGTTCAAACAGACAAATTATATCTCCGAAAGTATTGGTTTCTCAGAGTTGGGAATTATATCAATGGATTCTTCGAACATCATAGAAGAATTTAAATTCAACAAGAGTGCCAAAAATTATCAATCCAAAACCAATAGACAAATTCTACCCAACATAACAACGAACTCATCCGAGATATTCATTCCTCAATTCTATGATGAACGATAATATATATTCTTTCCTCAAATCCACTCCAATACACCAATATTCCAGTTTTGTTTTTACTGGAGATATTCTGAACACAATATTATTAACTTACCATTACCATTCCCACCATCATATGGATTGACCATCAGCATGAAAATATCAACCAACAAAAAGTATGATAATATCATATTATAATTCTCATAATTCTACGATTGCTGAAATGAATTTGACAATGTCACGTCTCAGGAAAATAAGTTGACATTATGACAATTCATACATAGAATAATTATATCATTCTGTGAAAACGTAGAAATACGATTTATTATTGAAATTTTGAAAAATCATATCTCCGAAAGTATTAGCTAGTTAGAGTTAAAAATGATATCAATGGATTATTATGGTAAAACTGCTTATTGAAAAAAAAGTAATTTGGAATATGTCATGTAAAAATTCTTTGTTCCTCCGAAACCGTCTGTCCGATTTTGCCCAATAACGAACTCAGCCGAGATATTTATCTCCCGAACCTACTCTGAAAATTTCAACTGTTTATCTCATTCCGTTCGAGAGTTATCGTGCCTACGGCCGGCCGGACATAATTAATTTCGACCATTATCCTGACTAGAATCGCAAGGATTACTAAATTTCGTTAGGAATCCTCTACATGAGAGTATGAAAGTAAGAGCTAGGCGCGATCAGCGCATGTGCTAAATCCAACTAAAAACGAGAAAATAAATAATAGTTAAAAAAAACTAAAAAAAAAACACGCTAATGAGGAATTGAACTTAAAAGTATGAAATAATTTTTGAGCATTTAAACAAAATGATGGACGAAAATAACTCAAGAAATTAAAATGTAATATACAGGGTGTCCCAAAAATACCACGCGAAAGTGACACTGGAGATAGATTGGCATTAGGTCTATCAGATAGCATCAACATGACCTCAGTAAAAGTCCGCTGGTTTTCGAGATATCACCACTTTTGTGTATTTTTTAAAAATCTCCAGTTTTCGGTCTTTGATCGCCTAGCATTGCTAGAAATTACTTCAAACTCATGTTTTTTTTTACCTAGGCTATCCTGAATAGTTGCTTTGAACAATGAAGTAATAACTTCACCGACAACTATAACCAAATCCTTCAAAAAATGTCTAACTTGTTGTATTTTATGCCGAAGTTAAAACGTTAACTTAAGTTTGACTGACTGCTGTGAAAAAAAATTATATCAGACTGGTCCATTTCATGCCCTTTTCAAAATGATACAACACTACCAATTTTTTTTAATCAGAACCAGAATTGCTACTTATTAAAAAAAACCAAAACCCTTATCGGCTATCTCGCTCCCACATTCATTGTTTTGTAACATGGAAACCGGTCCGACTTTCACAGACTAGGGGTCTTCGAATAGTCTAGACCAGGGGTCACCAAATGGCGGACCGCGGTCCGGTTGCGGATCGCGAACCTTTTTTTTGCGGACCATTTTTCCAGAAAACATGTATTCTTGATTAAAAAAATTCAGATAACTTTTCGTTTTATTTACTAATTATAGATATTGGATTTAGATTAACTGCTAGTCAAATTCTTATGCCATCATAATGCTATCAACGACCCGCGACAGATATACAGATTTTGTGAACGGACCTCCAATGAAACTAATTGGTGACCCCTGGGTTAGATACTAGAGAAAACTTTTTGGCGTTTGACGGATTTACTCATTTCCTAATATTTTCCGAACGGATAGAGATACAGAGGAAAAAGATACATAAATATAAACGTCGTCCACCGACCAATCATCGGGATATCGAGATGTGAAAATCAGAGATTTCGGACGGGAATGAAGAATTTTCCTTCGATTCCGGGTCAAAAATATTTGCCGACCCAAAAATTTTTTTTCATGGTATATCGATACGGAGCTCGTGTCTAGTTAAATCGAGGTCGCTGATCACGAATATGCAATTCGTTTTTTCCTAAGTGGCGTACTTTGGGAAAATTTTCACTTAGAGTGAAAAAATGGACGAAAATAGGTCAATTTTGGAAGTTCACACCGCCCAAAAAAATCGGAGTAAGGTGGCGTTGATTTTTGCCCTCATATATGGATCCTTTATCTACTGAATAATCCAAACAGAAAATGTCCAGGCCGTACTATTCGGAAATTATGATTTTTTTCCCAAGGGTCTGTTTTTCGGAAAATTCATTTCGCGGTATTTCCGCGGAAAATTCTCTAATGAAAAATCCGATCATATATTCGTAATCTACGGTCCCGAATTAGTAAATGACGTAATTTGCATCGAAATCGGAGACCGGTCGAATTTTGGCAATTTTTTAATACATTAGCCTTAAAAAAATCCCATTTTTCGAGAAAATTTTTTTGACGCAAAACTATGAAACGGGTACTTATTCTTATAGATTCGGGGCCGTAGATTCCGAATCTACCATCAGATATTTATTACAAAAATTTTCCGAGGAAATATCGCGGAAAGAATTTTCCGAAAAATAGACCCTCGGGAAAAAAAATCATAATTTCTGAAGCGTACGACCTGGACATTTATTGTTCGGATGATTCGATAGATAAAGGATCCAAATATGACGTAAAAAATCAGCAACACCCTACTCCGATTTTTTTGGGCGGTGGAAAGTTCCAAAATTGACCTATTTTCGTCAATTTTTTCACTTTAAGTGAAAATTTTCCCAAAGTACGCCACTTAGGGAAAAACTAATTACATATTCGTGATCAGCGACCTCGATTTAATTAGACACGAGCTCCGTATCGATATACCATGAAAAAAATTTTTTGGGTCGGCACTATTTTTGACCCGGAATCGAAGGAAAATTCTTCTTTCCCGTCCGAAATCTATGATTTTCACATCTCGATATCCAAATTTTCCCCGATGATTGGTCGGTGGACGAAGTTTGGATTTATGTATCTATTTTTTCTGTATCTCTATCCGTTCGGAAAATATTAGGTAATGAGCGAATCCGTCAAACGCCAAAAAGTTTTCTCTAGTATCCAACACATACAAAAATCTACAATTTTCCGATTAGGTCGACGCGGCTTTGGTTATTCACTAAATCGGGTACGCAGATCACGAATCTGTAATTAGATTTTCCGTATCTCGATTAGTTTCGGAGCAATGACGAAGAAAGTCGCAATTTCTGGCTCTACCTCCGGAAAATGGACTAATCAATATTTCACAGGAAATAGGTCATAAATACTTCTACAAGGGTTGAAGTATTACAAGATATTTTACTTGCAATTATCTTTCCGTGGAAAATATTAATTTCAAGGGTGAGACCACCCATGCAAAAATAAAGCAGTTAACCCAAAACATTTAAGTTTTACAATCGAGCTGCTTTGTTTAGAAATACAAATGAGCGCTTCACAACATGTGAAGTCATGGGACGCAACAGTGGTGATATCTCGAAAACCAGCGGACTTTTACTGAGGTCATGTTGATGCTATCTGATAGACCTAATGCCAATCTATCTCCAGTGTCACTTTCGCGTGGTATTTTTGGGACACCCTGTATATGAAGGAGCTAAATGTTAGTTAAACAATTGTTATTTTGAAAATTATTATGCAGAAATTTGCATAATTCATTTTAATAACTAAACGACACATGGCGAAATATACGTAGATTTTAACCATCAAGAAAAAATATTCCCTCGTGATATGGGCTAGCCTCTTCATTGCTCAATGTCCCCCCAAAGAGGAAAGTGTCATTCAGGGTAGATGCGTATCGTGGTTGTTACCAATAATCAGCGTAATTCAGCCACTGAATGACGAACGAAGAAGCAATTCACAAATAATAAATTTTCATTTAATATATATTTTTCAGAGATTGGGAGATAAAATCCAGAAAGAAACCATTAAATAAAACGAAGGAGCTATGGCGGCAAAGTACTAGGAAGAAAATCTTCCCAGCGCCACCTAGAAAGATCCTTGCGAACCCCTACTCTCTGTGATGCGGAAACCTCGACCTATGTTCAGTGACGTTCATTCTTTTTTCGTAAGAGGGAGTCAACGACTGCAATACAGACTACCTGCATGACCCATTGCGATATGAAAACGCTCGGCTTAGGATCAGAGAAGACCACAACACAGAAGAAGGTGACCATCATCAAATATTCCCTTGTAATAGCCGGGATCACGAGGGAATTTTTATTGATCGTTAAAATTGACAAATATTTCGTCGTGTGTCCTTTAGTTATTAGCAATTAGCTACAGTCATCTTCTTCTGTATGGAGGTCTTCTCTAAGTTAACAGCAATAAGCTAAAGTTACTTCCTTCTATTTTCATTATGATAACTAGGGATGGGACCTCTCGAGTGAAAATAATCGAAATTTCGATTATTGAAACATCTCCAGATATCTCGAGATGTTCTGAAAAACGTGAGTGAATTCATTCGAATGATTTTCTGTCGTCTATCATATGGCATCCAGATGAGATATCACTCGACTCGAGCAAGAATTGAATGAAATGAAATGAGATACGCCTTACGTTCCGAAATTGCTGGCACTACTGGCCGCAGTAAGTAATTTCGGAACGCTCTTAAGTAACAGTAAGCATCGCCAGTGAATTTCAGTAATATTTGACGTTTCAATTCACTGCTCAGTACTGTTCAGTAGAGGTGTAAAAGTAACGAAATAAAGCGTACCCGTATGTATTCGTTACTTCAGCAATTAGTACTCGTTACTTTCGTATCGTTACGTTACTCGTTACTTTTGATACCTCATAATATATCATGTTATGTCAGAGTAACGAATCGAGATCATTGCGAATCGAATCGTATCGAGTACGCAAAATTCGTAATTTGTAGAAAACATACTTATACATTATATACCAAGCTGCGTAAGGTGAATTTTTTCACTGTTCCGTATTTTTAACCAGACCTTTTTTTAAGTTATTCTAAATTTAGTTTATTTAATAGTGAAAGTAAGAGTGTAAAACTATTAACCGTGTGCTTATGGTATATCACAATAACAAAGCAATCTATTCTACATCGATTGTAAGTTATACGCGTATGAGTAAAACATACGTTCAGTAAACGTTTCAAGACACGCATCAACGTTACTTTCGTGATCGGAACAGTTATAGGTACCTATACTACGAATACGGAATAATGCGAGTAACGGAATAATGCGAGTAACGAAATGGATTTGTGTGTAACGTTTCGTTACTCGGTACTAGACGTCGCACCCGTTACTAAGTAACGAATACATACGGTTTGCTACAGCTCTACTGTTCAGGAATATCGGAACACGGCTGATATATCTCGTACTCGTAATTCGTTCGTATACGTTCTGAATGTTTTGATATTTCGAAGTTCCTTTGGCGGCATGTAATTATGAGATATGGAAGGTTTCTTCAACAATCGATAGAATTTATGGGTGCCATCTGGATTCTGGTCAGGTGCTGCCGAAATAGTAGCCAGTGAATGATTTTATCATTTATTCCATTGCAAATTGAGGTATTCATTATTATTCTTATCTTATTCAGTTCAAAATATTCAGATATATTCCGTATGTTATTAATTAAGAACTCGGACCCGGAGGTTCGTTCGTTATCGTTATTTTTTTAAATCTTTGTATAAGTGGCATTTGATGCTTGTAGATAGCTTCAATTGGTTCAATTGGTATTATGCATGCATCTATTGAATTGACTCGAATTTTATTTTCAATAATTCAGGAACTAATTCATTGGAGGAATGAAAAAGGTCAAAGAAAATTCAATCTGGATGTGTAATATATGATTAAAAATATGTTTTTGCAAAAAACAGAATGAAATAAAGTAAAAAGTACTTATTTCATTGACATTATATTTCGCCATTCAGAAAAATTATTTGGTTGATTTGGCGCTAATCTATTACGGCGGATGTTGGTTAATTGACCACATTTCGAAAATACACTTTCCGACGGAACTGATGTTGCCGGTATTATTTTATTTAGTGATTATAAATAGGTATATAATTGTGCATTCTAGGGAATTTCAGGTTCATAATAATTCATTTCATAGTTCCATTCCCTTTCGAACAGCTGGAAAGAAATTTTCAAATATTGGACCAAAACCAAATAGCATAATAATAAATTATCAAAGGATCAACGGCAATGTAATAAAATGAAGCCATAAAATGTGAAACTTAATACTGTAGGGAGCCGACGCAATTATATTGAAGATAAGGGATAACCTAAGCCGCTCACGCGATGAGAACTGAGTGGAATACCGAATAATCAATATCTCGAATGATCATTCGATTATTGAAATTTCTCGAGAACCTATATATCGATTATTGAAATCATTCGATTATGCCCAACTCTAATGATAACCTGTTAGATGAAATACCCTCAATATTTATCAAGTTTCAACTCACCATCTGCCCCATTTTCCTCCTATAGCCAGGGTCCGAGAAAGCACTAGAACCCAATCCAACAGACCTGAGAGAATGGAGACTCGTTCTTATACTATTCCTTCTCTCTAACCTCTGTTTTTGTCTGAACTTAGACTTCATCCACCAGCAGATGATCACCATGAATAACACCAATACGGCCACAATAGCACCAGATATTATGGACAAGGTAACAATATCATCAGTGAGTGGAATGATTCTGATTGTCACTTGTGGATCTGTAAAACATTCAGTTTATAACACATCATACTGCTAAGGATCGATTATACAATATTATGAACATTAAAATTTATTTCAAAAATTCCCCAGAACCTTTTTGTGCGCTCGTACAAAGGCTAGCGCTACCATCCAACCAAATTTTCGAATTTTGTGAGAACGATAAATGGCGAATGAAGGACCTTATAGACTGCTGAAATGCGAAGAATTTACCATTTATTCCAAAACTCCATTGAACAAATTCAAGTTCCTTGAGTCGCTTAACCCCAAAATATCAGCTTGAAATTTGTTTAATATATTCCTTTACATAGGCATATATTGGATATAAGTTTCCTCTTGAATGATACTCTTAATGTGTGAAAAAGTTAGTTAATTAGTTTAGAATCAACCAGTCAAACCTTCAAGCATTATGGTCTTACTTTCACAACCTGTAATTACCACTGAAACAGAACGCTGCGCTCCTAATTAAATATAATAATTGATTACATACTTGGATATATTATATGTCAGTTATCGCACTGGTGCATCATACTCTAGCCCATGACAAAATCCTTATTAAATTTCCGAATCTGCACACATTTTTTCTTAGACCCTTAGTTATCTACAGTTTGTATTATACAGGGTGTCCCAGAAGTCGACGTCAAGCCAGAAGCGATATTACAAGTCATGTTGGTTATCAGAAAAATATTGAAAAAAATCTAGGTGATGCAATTTCAAAATTATAGACATTTAAAGAAAATCGACAAAATCTATACTTTGGGATGGTTATTCAATTCCCATTTCTACAAATCCTAATTTTTTATATGGCACCACTGGTTCGTTGTCTATTCCATAAAACTCTCTCAGGTGAAAGTAGAGAATTCGGAGTGACACATTGTGTCTTTCTACATATCCTGATGGAGCAAGGACTCTGTTACAGGCAGAATGTGCATAACAGTTTCCTGCTGGCGCTGCACGTGGGGGTGTCCACTTTCATGATGTTATTTTATACCATCTGGTATTTATCACCCCATTTCGACAAGCCATCACAAATCCCTCAGTTTCCGACTCGAGCCCAGTGGACTTCAAAAAGGCGAAGGATAATTCTTCCGACAGGCCCTGATCTTTCAAACTCTTGAAATATATGGAGCGCAGGTGTTTCCTCATGTGATATTCGAGTAGTGTCTTCAGTTGTGCCTGTCTTATCTCTCTGCCAACTCTTCTTTGGTCTGTTGGCGTGATAAGTGTTCCTGCTAGCTCATGATCGATGGCTATTCCCCGAAATACTCCACTGTGACGTAAAATCATAACTTGATATGTTATAGAAAACTGACAATATTGGATTGAAAATGGCTCAATCCTGAGGTTTAACACCCTGTATCTCGCTTATGGTTCGAAAACGGGGTATATGTCATAAGGCAAAAATGATTCTCCCGATTTCATCTACACGCTATATTCGTTTGTCCACTTTATGATGAAACACCCTGTATACTCAATTTATATAAATAAAAAACTTGATTGAAGTGAATAATTTATACATAACTACAGCCACAGGATAAACAAGCAAAATGAAATAAAACATAATTATAGTCGATCATAGGCATTCTTGAAGGCGTTGGTACTAGTAGCGTCTACTATGTTATCAGGCAAACGATTCCAATGATGAAACACTCTATTGGGTAAAAACCGCTGTCGTTGGGATGTTCGAAAAGCCTCCTTACTGAGCTTGAACGAGTTGCCACGAAGGTGGTTCCGATTCAGCTTGAACAGACCCCTCATGTGCTCCCCAAAATGTCCATGAATGGCTCTAAAAGTGAATATCAGATATCCTCGCAATCTCCTGTCCTCAAACGTTGGCAAGTTGAATATTCTTAGTCTCTCATCATAAGACTGTCGCACCGGACCATAGGGGAGTCTGGTAACCCATCTCTGGAGCAGCTCCAATCGGCTCCCGTCAGCCTGGAAGGAAGGCCACCATTCAGGGCCAGCATATTCTATGATTGGACAGGTTGAAAGTTCTGGCATCACACCCCTTGAAGTACTTGAAGAGAAGAAAGGCAACTTGTCTCGATTTGCAGATAATGTTACTTATATGATTCGTCCAAGTTAGGTCATTCGAAACTGTAATCCCTAGATCCCTCTGGCTTGTAATCGTACGTAAAGGCTGACCATTGACGGTATAGTTCCGGTTGGGGTTATTCCTACCAATATGCAACAAAGTGCACTTTTTCGTATTAAGCGGCAGCATCCAATCCAAGCACCAATCACTCAATGTATCAAGATCATTCTGCAGAGTGTCTGAGTTAGATATGGGATTGTTATACAATTTGGCGTCATCAGCGAAAAGGACAGTTGTAGATTTAAGGAGACGTGGTACATCAGACTTGTAGAGCAGGAATAGTATTGGCCCCAGTACGGAACCCTGTGGTACACCAGAGGTGACGGGAGTATCGAAGGAAGAGTAGGTATCACCCACTCTAACACGAAAAGTTCTATTAGCGAGGAAGGCGCCGATCCATCTCAACAAGCTACCTCTAATGCCCAGGTGTTCCAGTTTCTTGAGAAGTCGAAAGTTATCGTGGTCATAAACGGACATCTGTTCGGATGGATAGAAAGAATTTGATTCAATACCGAATTCATATTAGTAGGTCTAACTAATGTGATCGTTTGCGTTAATAATCGGGTCAAACATCCCAAAATTTAGACTTTCGTGTTAGTGATTCGAACGTCTGCTTCAAGGAGATATTAAAATACAATTTCCAATAGTAATTAAATGAAGCAACACTATGTTGAATAGTAAAATACATTTTAAGAATCAAGATGTTCCTTCTTGTCACTCCCAGTTACTTCATATTTATTATAAAACATTAGTATTTCACTCACCAATCTCGCAGATGAATGGATTCGTCAACGCACAGTCAGCGACATCTATAGTTTGGTAAGCGAACAGAGTACACTCATTGATCTGATCGATGTGCTGAACCCAAACACGTTCAGAATAGATATTCCACTGGCTCTGTTTCTTTATAAATTCGTATAATGGTAAATAGTGGATATTTCCCAATATGAACGGCATAGAAGCATTGTCAGCCTGTAAAGATATGAAAGAGATGAACAAACCTGACGCTATAAGATAAGTTTCTACTCACTTCGCAGAACGCTTTGGCTTCATGGAAATTCATAGGTGCCCCTATATACATAAAACAGGTCTGCCCGACCAAATTCCAGCCAGGGGGACATTTTCCATCGTTCAATATCGATTTATTGTTCATGAGGTACGGCACATGCTTAACCTCCAATAAACGAGGGTCATCATTCTGGTCTTTGATTCTGGCGCTCACAGCCAATGAATTATTGACGCCCCAGTAGTTCGAAATAGCGTCGATTTTCGTATTCCAAAGTTGTAGTGTGCTGAAATATGTATTCAGAATCAATATGCGTCAAATTTCTCGTTGCAACACAAAAAGCGACAGCTCAATAGAAATTTAATAAAAAATCCGATCACAAAATTAGATTGTATGATAAAGACTTCATTTAATGTTTAATTGCGCAGTGTTGTTACTGAGACTATCCAGATATTTCCGCGGCGTGATTCTCGCTCATCAGACCTTGATAATCATAACGCAAATATAGCAGTAAAAATTTAAAAACTGAACTCTGTGAGATTTAACAGAATTTCATAATTCTAACCGATCTGTCAAATGGACCGCTCGGTTATTTTTTTATTCATAGAAAACGAGTTAATGGGTGAGATGCAGTCAAAATTTCAAGTTAATCTGAATAGGTACCTTCCGAGATATTATTAATATCAGTGTGTGAATACACCTTATTATGGTGGACCCAATTCTCACCGTTACACAGATAAATCGACTATCATCGTAGGTATATGAAGCTGTCAACGATAATACCCGATAAGGCAAGTTCAAAGACAACAGCAAATTCAGCAAATTGACATTGAACTGAAGAGGAATTGATGACGATGTAAGTAATTGTTTAATTATCTATTATTTCTATGTATGTCTAAATCAGGTGTTAAATTGAAAGACTGGTTCAGAATTTTTGAAATATTTATAACTCAAAAACTATGAGCTTTGGCAAGATTTTATGTCGAATATTTTCGTATTTGAGTTGCCCAATATATAAGAAACAATTAATTTATCCTAGAAATGTATGCATTTTTGAAAAATTGTTTGAACAATTGGATGTGAAAAATTGAATGGGCTTTTCGGCAAAAAAATTGTGATGTTCGGTTTCAGCGTATCAAAATACATATTAAAAGCTTAGCTTCATCCATGGAGCCTAAATTTATACGAAAATATAATATCCTATACACATGTTATTTATTAATAGCATTAAAAACTAGAATTTAATCGAGGGATTTTTCTTTAACAATGAACTACCTAATGATTTTTTGGTCGAATATTGAGAGTAAACTGTCAAATTCAGCCAATTTGTTTATTTTCAAACAAAAATATAAACCTTTGATTAGAGACTAGATTTAATATTGAACTAATGATTTTTAAATTTTTTTTTTTATTTAGGATGATCCGGTAAGATGTGGTGGTGACCGCGAAAGCACTACTGGCGGAAGGGGGTCAGACAAAGATCATCAAGTTTTGTGGAAATTTTTGTACAATTTCAGTTTAAACACAATATCATAACTCTGTGTGATACAGTTATATAAAATAAACTTAATTAATATAAAAAAAATAAATATATCTCGTATTTTTTTCAAGCCTCTGACTGCACCTCAATTGAGGCAATAACATATATCGAAAATATAACATATTATTGTGAAGGATTTTGCGGACTTGTATGTTCCTCAATTGTAGGATATAATCAATATAGCTGAATAGATTTGGGTTATACAAACACAATGAATATAAAATTCAAAAAATTCCCGATCCATAAAGCAATACAATACATACTATAAGCTATGAATTGTATGGTGCAAATAAATCTTACCTGTTGAATTCGAATCTGCATGCAGCATGCACATAAAAAAAATAAATTGAATTAATGAAGGAATCATTAATCAATACAATTGTTGTTATTGTATATTATTAGACTGATCCTCCTAGGTCTTCCCCATGAAGACCCCTCATAAGCTCTCGAAGAGCTAGAGCGAGTAAGGAGAACCAGTTGTGTTCTGTGTAGGCTTTGTTACTGTGTCCTTACGCCACCTTAGACACAGCACTGTTAATTTTTTACCCAACAGTGAATGGTGGCGATTACCGTGACTAGAACATTTCTTTCCTAGCCTCGGGATTGAACTTGGGGCTTCCGCTCCCAAGTCAAACGCTCTACCCCTGAGCCAACCCAATATTTATAATAACTTGATGGAAGCTAAGATTTAAACGAATTGAAACTCTATCCTTTCTTTTCTCCAAATTTTCTGGGAACGTTCAATTTGGGGAAATTCAATTTATTCTGGATGTATCCCAAACGTGATATTATTATAGTTTGAGTTATCTTTGGACTAATTATAAATACTACGCCAGAGCCTACACTCTTCTACACCCTTCCACCTTTTTGTCGTCTGACAATATTTCGGAAACGATGTTTCCATCTTCCGAGAAGACGCATTACTAAAGCATGCTATCTATTACTCCACTTAACTATGGGCTGACATTACCCTTAGTCATAAACTGATTAGCGAGAACAATTAGTTGTTAATAGTTAAATCATTATCGTTGCGAACCCTTCGAGAGTTCCAAGGTAAAATTCGTTTGAGATCCTTTTCGCCAAAAAAATCAATAACTACAGATATTTGGTCAAAATGATAACGCGATGGTCCCCAGGACACACGCGCAAAAAACATGAGAAAAAAATTTTTATTTGTTTTTTAAATAGCCAAGAACATATTTTAATAGCCAATACAATCGGGATGTGTTCGTCTATCTATGAAACTGAATAAAAGAAAAGTTTCATCTGGTAAACAGATGGGTGCAGGACGACCTTTCTTCGGAAACATTATTTTTATTATCTAACCCAAATATAGAATTGAAATGAATAAAATTTGAGAATAACAATATACTACTTTCGTTATTCTACAAACTTTTTTTTTATCCATATAATAAGTTATTTTGGCCCCAAAACGTATAGATAGTCAACATGCAATTAGTTAATCCTTTTCCATCTAAACATGCACAATATATCCATAGCACCATTACAACAAGTTTTAACGATAGGAGAAAAAATTAAGAAGATTCTAGAATATCGAGGTTTTTCAGGAGATTGGCCATTACTATCTTAACGGTGCCATTTTCCGACATATAGTATGCATTAAAAAATTTGCACACACAGTTACGCCAGTGGTAATCTCGTATAAATCTATAGAGAATGTATATATGGGGACTGCGGCAGTAATGCTGTTTGCGGCAGAGTTCGGAATCATATCTTTACTCTGCTGGGTGGTGTGATGTTGCACCCACGCAAATTATTAGCTCTACGTAGAAACAATTGATACGAAGATGGTAATACATAAAAGGTCTGTCTCCGTGAAGAAAAATCCTCCCCAGCAGATTGTTTTGCAATAACGTGCTCTAGGTGTTTCAGATACGATAGTGTTCAGCTAGGAGAGACACCCAAAGATTTTGGAACTTCGGGTAGGACTGCATCATTCATAACAAAATGTTCACCTATGAGCATCACAGCCGTTGAGAGTTTCTGCTGCAAATTTGATTTGATGTTTCATATAAAAGTTAGAACCTGGGCATAGGAAATTCGATTTAATATGACAACTGCCTGCTTGGCGGGAGCATGCCTGAGTACGCAATTACTCACTTGATTGCACAAGAGCTGTAAAAGAAGTTTGTAGGTACAGCTGAGTAGGACTATAGGATGTTAGTTTAGGGGTTGCTCTTCAGTTTTTTCAGGCTGTGGTATGTGGTAAGAGAGACACACGGTAAAATATTCGTCAATTTTCAACCTTAACAAATATTTCCGCCATACTGAGCCGAGCGTTTTCACGTCGCAATGTTGTAATATAAGTAGTCTGCATTGCAGTCACTGACTCCCTCTTGCGGCAAAAGAATGAACCTGACTGAACATCACTCAAGGTTTTTGCATCACAGAGGGTTAGAGTTCGTAAGGATCTTCCTAGGTGGCACTGGTAAGATTTTCTTTCCATTACTTCGCCACCATAGGGTTTGAGTTTCTTACAGTTTCTTCTTTTGTCGTTCAGTGAAATCGGTACGTATCTAGTCTGAACGACATTTTCCTCTTTTGGGGAACACTGGGCGATGAGGTGGCTATCTCAGATCACGAGGGAATATTGGTTGATGGTTAGAATCGTCGAGTATTTCACCGTGCGTCTCTCTTAGTTATTAGCAATTAGCAACAGTGATCGTCTTCTATGTTGAATAAGACTGTTACTTCGGATTTGTTTGAATTTTTTGGAATAACTCGTCGCTATTATGGAGAATCGGTATAGCCAGTTGAGAGTATTCTTTCGTGGTATTAATAGGAATCTTGGTGGATGTTAACAAACCAGGAACCATCCATTTCTTTGAAATCAAATGCTTTGATGAATTCTGTTGATTCTATTGGGTTTTCATCAGATTTCAGCTTTTTGTAGTTTCAGTTAGCTGATGTATTATTTATAGCTGAGATATCGTGCTGTTTCACCATTTGGCTAGCAAACGTGTCACGTTGTGGTTTGAAGAGCCCCCCTAAGTTCAAGTAGTTGAACGTGTCTCCCATCATCGAAAAGAAGAAGATGAAAGGAGTGATTTTCTGGTACCCAAAGCCTATCGCGCACATTCAACAAAGCACAAATTCATTGACTTATAAATTCGAAGAAGTTGGTCGAAACTTGTTTTCAATACGTCATTGGATCCTACTCATAATTTGCTTGTACAATTTGGACGAAACCTTTTGTATAGACGGAGATATAGGGTATCGGAAGAGTTCTCAAAATTTGATAAAACTATATAAACTAAATAATACCGAGTACCATAGATGGATTTTTCGCACTTTTTGTTACCCAGAAAATGTGAACGAAAAGTAGGACGATTTTTTGTCATATTTGATATTTCATATTTTCATTATTAGATAAGGTGTTAAATTCATAGTAATATAGATATTATCAAACTTACAATGATCTATTGACGGTAATTATCTCGTAGTCATTGTCTGGATTGGAAAATATATTGTCAACGTATTGTTGTCCAGCTGTTCCAGCGACAATCGTCGATCGTGAATCCCAAGCTAGAGCGTAATTGCTGAAAAAATGTTAAAAAGACTCAATCAGACATTATTTCGAATTAAATGGCAAATTTCATTCGTATGTTTTTTGTTGAATGAGTTTTAATGTTATTATATTTCTTACTTATAAAATCCGTTGTGTGACGTAGTCTGGAAAATTGGCAACCTCACCCTGTCGAATCCAGATATCTCTATATTCCTGAAGCCGATATTTCGCTTCACGTAGTTGTGCGTAAAGCTTGACACGACTTGTTTCAGTATTATGTTGTTAACAAATGGCGATACATTTCTTGTGAAATAATTTCTGGTCAATGTCACTTCTTGGTATGGGGAAGATTGTCTGCCTTCTATGTATAATGCAGGAAGATTCGTATTGTTAACGAATAGATTGTTTCGTATGTACCCTTTCAAAGATGTGGCCGAGCTGCTGGAATCGGATCGAATAGAAAGGCCACCTTGATTTCCCTCTACTAAATTGTTCTGAAAAAATTAGATGATGTCAGCATATTGTTGATATGAAGCGGACAGTGTTAAACGGGAAAGTTATGGTGGCTTTACATTGGTGTAGTACAGGATATTCTTCAATTACTATTTTCAAAAATATACCTTTAGAATAATGAAGCGAGACATATTGTCCTCCCAGAACAGTTATTATTATTATTATTATTAGAGTGGTGTCATGAAGCTTGGTCCAGCCCATCATAACTGGAACCGATACGATCTTTTGATCTATTCAATCTAAGCCCACTGCAGCAATGGAAGGCCTACTAGACCCTAAAGCTTCAGGGCATGTAGGTATACATCAAAACGTAAACTATAACAATTTTCAGACGATTTTTCAGATGTACGAGACGTTAACTTGCCTCATAGCTTTGCTTCAACAGTATTCAAAACAGTACATTTCCTAACTGATTTGGATTCGAAGGACACATTGTTGCATTTAAGCTAAAAATAGGTACTTATGCATTCCGTTTTTGCGCGCGTGTTCCGCATGGAACTGCGTGCTATCATTTTGCCACAATGTCTGTATTTTTCGAATTTTTCTAAGAAAATTGTCTCAAACGATTGGGTTCGACTCACTGATGAATAATCCTAGGTCAAATACAATTTTGTCTGCCTGGACATTAGCACGATAATTCTCGAACGAAAGGACCGCAGGATTGTTTTGGAGCGTAAATATCTCGGACAAGTTCGAGAGCGGAATCCACCAAGCGATTTCTTAGTTATGGCCATTTTTAGTTGGAACATTTTTTTGTTCACTCGATCTATCTGAAATTTAGTATATCAACCTGTAGAATCATCGAAAATCACTTATCCGTTGGAATTGAAACTCGGTAGTTAGATGGGAAGTACCGACGCAAACAATTGTGCAAAATTGTTAGCGGAATATTTTTCTCGAAATTCCGAAACCAAATTTCGGATTGAGTTTAATTATGGCACTTCGGTGACCAATAATGACCTCTTAAGGTGTGCACTGAGAACAGACCACTATGAGTCGAAAATAAAATGTAATAATTTTGAAGTTCCAAACTGGGCAAATTATTTCAGTTGTTTTCCTACGTGGAAAATAACATCTCGTGAGCACTGGACGTGTTTCATCTGATTATTACGATGTGTACGAGGGCAACTGATTAAAATATGGACGAGTAAGTACCGTGCCAATTGTATAAGTGGGTGAACGATGTGGGGAATTTTAAATTGATTTTCAAAATTCGTCTGAACGTTGAGTGACTGGGGTGGAACTGGAAGGCCATATTTCCACCCCATGTCAATTATGTGAGTGCGCAAGCCAGTTTCGAGGAAATAGCGTAGTGTCCGAGGTGTAGTAACATAATCCAATATTGAAATTCATGCTGCCTCTTTCGGATATTTTTCGTTATTTGCATGAGCATACGAGAAATGATTTAACTGCGGGAGTTTTCGTCTGAGAGGATTGAGGATTTGAGGTGCAGGATGGTATTCCTCCATAGAAGTCCCTTGGGAAGGTTCGCGCATGTGTGGATTGAAGCTGCGATATCTCCTGAACCAATGATGTTGAAGAATCAGAGTTTCGTGTGAGGTGTGTGATTTTGAGAGGAATTCCAGCCACGAGTAGATTACGCATACGCAGATCGCTCATTTTGGATTGTGTGGCTTGAGTTAGGGAGGTTTACGTCTAGTAATCATGTATTTGGTGCAGAGCCGATATTGTGAGGTTTCAAAAGAAAATTAATGGAAATTCCGTGCACGGACAAGTCAGTTTCGATAGAGTAACAAAGTCCACAAAGAACTCAACTGACTCTCCTCAGAAGCACAACCTTCTATGAGGGTCCAACGTATCTCCTTGGGGAATACCTAGGATAGTCAGTATAATCATAATCAGCTAAAAAAGCATTGACGTGGGGTCAATCTACTTTGGCACGCGTGCTGAACACATGATTATGATTATACTGACCCTTCTAGGTCTTTCGCAAGGAGATCCCTTAAAACCTCCTAGGAGCTTGCGCGTGTCAGTTGTGTTCTTTCTCGAGTTGGTTACTCTATCTTTACGCGAGCTTAGATACAGCACTGTTAATTTTTGATCCCATAGTGAATGGTGTCCACTACCCTCTGGGTAGATCTCCGGCTCACTCTACCCACTAAGCTTAAAACACTCGAAACTGAAAACTGAATCTTCCGTAGTACCTATCTACATCACGATCCTTCATATATGTGCAATTGTATATATACTTTACGGAATCCTGTAGTAAGAATAGCTTTGAAATTTACCCTGAAAAATATAGACTCAGTATTCTGCACATCCATTTCTACTGCAGCCCTGCAGGTCGTGAAGTTTCCATAGAATTTTCTACAGTTGTTTTTGATTTGATTTTTTTCTACTGTCACGACAGGATTAACTTCTCCAACGGTCATATACAGGAGACCTCCTTCTCTATTGTTCTTCATCACAGAATAGGAAATATTGTGTTGAACGTCTCTATCTGAAAAAATAAACACACATTGTTAATCTTTTTCAGTGAAACATTTTCAAAATAACGAACTTACTGAATCCAATTGCTGATATCGGTAGTGTAACAACTTCAGCAAAAAAGCCATGATTTGATGATGCACCATTGGCGAATAGTTTCACACTCAAACTCGGAAGCCTCGTCTTGTAAAATGTATTTTCGTTCATGGAATTCATCGTGAATTGGGCAATATTTCTTGATGTCACGTTGAATATATCACCGTCATATAATGATATGAAATCTGGGACTGAATACTTGTTGGTAGAATTGAAGAGGTTGAATTGAAGTAGTCTGAAACCTAGTCCTTTGATGTTGAAGGCACTTTTGAAAATCTTGATACAATTTACTGGATGATTGTCATATTTGTAATAAACTAAAATTTTTTCCTCTATTATTATTTCTTTGTGGGGATCGCATATATCCACCAGTCCGAATAATTGATAAGGGATGTTAAGATCTTTCAGAGGTTCGAAGCTTGAGTGTTCCGACTCCCTTCCTTCTCCAGTTAATGATAATATGTTGATCCCTACACCTGCTGAGTTTTCTATCTTATTATGCAATAAGTTCAGGGTTTTCTGGGGAGAAATAAAGTTGATGCCATGTGATGCGCTATCTTTAATGGTCACATAACTTATCTTGGGACTCTTGAGTATTCCTTGAATAGCAGGAGATTTCTCATTGTGTAGTATACCTGCACCTATTACATTTACGAATTCCATTATTGACTGTTCTTCTTTAACTTCATTGTGAGTATGGACATCGTGCAATCTATGGATGAATAATTGTTGTTCGAATAACGGATCGGCAAATCTAACTCCACCCCAATAAATCCCACGGTTATCACCCATGGTTTCACCACAGTTGATGAATACGAATTTGGAGTTCCATTTGCAGCTGTGATGGTGGCCATACTGTTGACCGTTTAGTCTTATGGGACAGTCTGTGTATCTGTTTTCTGTACCATCACACTGTAATGGCTCCGGCCATGACCAAATTCTCGTAAGCGAATTGCTGTGGAACTCGATTCTGATATCGTGCGCGAAATATGCGTTGAGAGGATCGAAGCCAAGTTCTCTACAGACAACTTGAGCGTTTCTTTCGGTGAATCGAGGATCACACATGGGCACCCACTGAAACGTCGTTGAATTGAAATATTCCAAAAATCCCTCGTTGGATATTACGCTGTCATCGTTCTGGCATCTCAAATCCTTGCATAGTCTTATCTGGTTCACTTGGAACTTCTCTATATCTCGGCGTTTTCTAGTTATAAATTTGTATTGATCTGAACGTCCAATAGGTCTCATCGTTATCTCGTTCCCGGGGAGTCCTTTAGCCTTCAAAGAACCTAGAACTAATATTCCAACATTGGGTGGAAATTCCATTATAACACCAGGTTGTATCCTCAATATCGCACCGGGCATTACGGTTATATCGGATTTGATGATGTATGGTTTTCCTCGGTTTGACAGTGTTAGATTGCCGTAGATTTGCCCTCCTATGTTATCAAGATCAAGATCGCGTCTAGTATCATAGCTGGTCGAGAAGCTGGCTTCGAAATCGTTGCTCAGGAGATACGGTTGGAACTGAGCTATAGCGTGATTGTTCCAGTCGTGAAAATCGAAAATTCTCTCTTGGATTTGATTCAAGTCGCTAGTACCCCACCAGTTTTCGGCTACGTTTATAGTATTGTTAATTTTTGCTGTTATTATACCGGCAATGAGGAGAAAATCTAATTCGTTGTTTGACATCAAGTTTCTTCTTACTCTCACCTTTTGAATACCTTTGAACGATATAACGGTTGTTGCATATTGATCCAATCTTCTCAAATTATCGATTTTGGTAGGAACGAATCTGTTATCTCTCAACTCATTATACATGAAGATTGCCGGTACATCTCCAATTATTTCTGATTGACTGTCCAAGCTGAATTTCACAAGGAACTTTGCATTGTTGTTATTGAACTTGTTCTCAACTATAAACAACTTCTTCTCCATGCCCTTAATGGATAATAACCCTGATTTACAATAATTATTGTTGAACTTTGTTCTTGTAATATTCACTTCGGCGTAATGACCATCAATATTTATGCTTAAATCTCTGTTGTTCGTCCAAGTGTTATTGTCCATGAAAACTGAGTGCGTGAAATTTTCGTTATACTGCCACACGTATGGCAGTCTTATATCGAAACCCCCATACTTATTTCGCTCGATAGTGTCATGCTGAAGAACATAGTGAAAGAGATTGTTAGATTGTCTCATGTCCCTTGAAAAATGATATATTCCTTGCCCATTATCCGTTATCAGGGAATTATTTATCATAATAACCGTTTCGGAAATATTGCTTTTGTGCAAGTCCCAGTTGGGTGATTGGATCAAGATTGCCTCTCGTTTGTTGTGAGAAATATCGCAGAAAATACATTTTAGGGTCTCGTTAGATTTCCTCAAGTAATGATTACCAAGCTCATCCAAGTATCTATTATAGTAAAGGCCCATTATACCTATTTCATTGTTTCGAATTATACTTCTGTGTATCGTCAAGGTTGGGACAGGTCCTTTAACTATTTTATTCACAATATTTTGCAAGGGTGCCCTGATATTACTCAAGACTATCACGGTACCTCCCAGAGCGCGGCTACCGCTGTTGTACTCCAAAATTATGCCATAACTGCTTGAAGTTGTTGGAAAGACAGCAAGATCTCGTTTTAGACTCCACCTATCCGATTTACCAGATATACTCAAGGCATCCTTTATAAATATTTCTTCAGTGCTCCTGTTCTCGATTGGATTGAGCAATTGTATGCCTATAACCCAACCAGGATCACATCTAATCGTGTAACTAACCGTGATATCATTGTCATCAATTTTTTGCGTGACCAAGTATTTAGTTTCGCCGTGCTGCAATTCGATGTTTCTTGCACTCGAGTAATGCGGAATTAAAATTGGTTTGTAAACGTAATTTTCCTCTTGGTCAACGAACCAACCAGTGAATTCTCTCTGCTGAAGACCGGGTAATGAAGAATCGTGCTTTATACCGATTTTGTTCCCTTCGATAACGCTGCCATACACATTCAGTCCGAACTGTTTCATACTAATGCCTGCACCTTTGTTGTTGCTGAATTCTGAGTTTTTGATTATGTTGATTGTATCATCTGTGTATATATCAGAGTATAAAATGCCCAATCCGTCTTGAAAGTTGTTTGTTATCTTGATATTCTCGAAGTTGTGACGTGCGAAGTCTAATTGTAAGGCAGGTTTGAAGGTATTGGTGGCGTAATCTAGCAACCCAGACTGTTCTATAGTCATATATTGAATGTTGCTTCTTTCAGCTAAACCCGCAAATCTCACCCCAGCCCATGATGTCTTGTAGCACCTGATACCAACGTCATTCTCATGAGAACAAGAATTCTCAAATTCCCCGGCTCTTTCAGCTTTACATTTCGTGATATCCATATCGAATTCGGTACACTGAACATTGGACAGAAGGATTTTTTCCATTGTACCGGCATCTGGTAGTTCATTCCTCTCTACCACCCAGTCATCAGGATTCAACACGAACCCTAACTGTTGACAAACCAAAGCAGCATTTTCTTTGGTCCATCCGTAATCACACACTGTTCCCCATTCGTTATTTATTCTCACTTGTAAACGACCTACTGTCTCTACTTTACCTCCAAGTAATCTGATTGGGCCTTTTGATTCGATTGGAGTAAACTCCGTGGCAGATTCGAATGTATCCACCTCAGGGTTGAAAGTTTCATTGTCATGGGCATGCGAAATTTCTTCCTTTAGGGTCAATTTGATGCTATCAGGTCCTACACCACGTGCTTCAAGTTGCCCACCTACTAACATACCAATTGACGATGGAAACCTGAGCGTTACACCAGGTTCCAAAGTAAGTTTTCCTCCAGGTCTAATATTAATGTCTTTTTCTACAACATACTCGCCTCTTGTGAGGAACTCCTCTCCTTCTATTTCCCCTCCGATTCTGTTGGAATCTTTTGCAGAGAATGTTGGAACGTAAGTTTGCAATATGCCGAATTTGTTTGTGAGAGGATTTGAGTTGTGGAGGAGAAATGGTATGAAGGCAATTTTGGCTAAGTTGTATCTGTCAAACCGATGGAATATCCTATGAAATATATGTTCATCGCTACCAAATCCGAGCCAGTTGAAGGTACAGTTGATTGTTTTACTCTGGTCCTCCAGGTGACTTCCTATTTCGTATTTTGAATCTGAATTCTCTATTATATTCCTGAATACCACTACATTGTTGGAACCGACAACCACTGGCGCTGCCACCCGACTTCTGGGAATAAGATTGGATATGGATCCATCTTCAGGCTGAAATGGCTCAGTGATTTTGTTGTTCTTAACGAAGTTTCTTGAGAACATCAGATTTTGGTTGGAAGCATAAGGTGACAGTGCGAAATTTACGACAAAAATACCGGTGTTGTTGAGGAAGTAGTTCTGTTGTACTAAAATATCATTCGGTAGTACGTTAAATTGTTCCAAAGGCTTATTTTTCATCAGTATACTTCCAAAAGTACCGGATCTGAAGTGATTGTACTCCACTTTAGCTTTCAAATTGAGGGCTGGAGTTACTTTCAAACTTACTCTTTCGTTTCCGTGGAAAATATTGTGTCCAACTTGTAAGTGAGTGAGTTCATTCGAGTACTTCCAACAACTTTGTATCTCCAAAGCGTCACTTAGACAACTTCTGAATATGTTCCCACTGAAATTGAGGAAAGATGGTCCACAGAAGTTACCATGAAGAACCCCAACTTCAATATTTTTGTAAATTTCAGAATATTGTAAAACTGTCGATTGGTTTGTGGCTATATATTCGGTTTCTTCGGTGTGATTCAACCATATTGCTATTCCGTAGCCTTGATTGGAACTTACCGATGAACGAGAGATATTTCTGCTTCCTCCAGTGTAGGTAACGTTGATACCATCCCCGTTATTGAAAGATATTTTGCTGTCGGTTATGTTGATATCACCAACGCCACTAGTTACGTGAATTCCTGCCACGTATTGATTTTTAGATACCGAAGACTTGTAAACATGTAGTTGGGAACGTAGATTGTCGATCACTATCCCTCTGCCTAAATTGTTCGAAATTTCAGAGTTACTCACGTTTAAATCGAACGTTTTTTGACGCCCAGAAATAAGTCGTAGGAATACAACAGTTTGAGTAAATGAGTCAGCTTTGAATTTTATATACATCTGATTCACGCTCGTGGAAATTGACTGCGGTCTTGTGTTGTTTCTTATGGGAAAACTGTTGATTAGTCTGTTGTTAAAGTTACTACCATCGTATACTTCGATGTGGGCGCTGTCATTTTTGCTTGTCACAGCTCGTACAATGTAGAGAGTCAGTACTTCACCATACCTTGTTGTGAATACTTTGTCGCACATTCTGTCTCGATTCAGGTAGATCGTTTGTTCGAAAAATAGTTGTACTGGATAAATTTGACTAGTTTGCACAGCCAAGTTGCAGAAATCGTTGTAACCGAATTTGTTTATTCTTTCCTCCGGTCTTTCTAATGCCCTTACAAAACGCACGCCGTCTCCTCCATTCTCATTTATAATACTGTTATCGATATGTACTGATCCGTAACTGGAGTTTATGAAAACACCGTAACCCCTATTGTTCCTCACGGTGCAATTGTTCATACGAACCGGGGCTTCAGAGTAGGTTATATTGATACCATTGTAGGCTGAGTTCAAAATTTCTATATTGTCCATAACTGGCGCCACTCCCACAACCTCAATTGCACTTGTTGTGTTTTGATCTCTTCCTGCCCCGGCGTACATAATGTTGACATAATTTAACTCAGAGAGTGACTTGGGGACGTATAAGGTTCTACTCCTACTTAAAAACCTATCGGACTCGGCGTTTTCGAAATTAAGTCCTCTCCAAAAAGGTAGAGGTCGGTCGTGTCGAGGAGAGCACTGTATTGCTAAATCTGGGTGATAATCGCACACCCCTGAACCCATCTGTCTTGAGTTCCATCTACAGTTGATAAGAGAACTTTCCCTACCCGTACAACTTGGTTGTTCGAATAACAGCCTCGGTTTAAGTGGCATCAGTCTGTTGTACCACATGAAGAACGATCCGCCTTGGAACCCCAGCTGCCTGCAGGCTGTTTCGATGTCGGCGATGGTCCAACTGCAAGAAGAAATGTACTGTGGATATACAGAATACTATAGGCGTGAGAGGAGTATACTCCATTCACATTTATAAAGTATCCCGGTTGGCCATGAAATTTTGACACATTTCACCGTGTATATTTTGAGAATATTACGTTATGCTCATTTTCCTGTCAGATGAATATGCAACGTTGTCCTCTCTACATAGGAGTAGTAGTAATTACGTATTTTTCACAATGTGAATTTTCTTGGGAAAATAATGAATTTGAGAAGATATTATGTGAATACAACAATTCCAAAGACTGTTGAAGAAATTTTTTTCTCTGTCGTTATTGGAAATATTTCACTTATATAAACTGGTTGGAAGATGCTATGATCTGATATTTTTTGCACGGAAATCAAGAATCAAGTGTTCAAATTTTAATAAAAAATAATGGATAGAGTAGTCCGTTACTTTGTGATAGTTCATTTGAAAAAAGAAAAAAAATTGGTTCAAGCACTGACGTGAAGTCAGAAGCTTTTGCGCGTATGTTCTATTGTCCATTCTTCTGTATTGGACACCCTTAATCGAATTTACCATGGTAAATTATGTTGTCCATTCTCCTGTATTGGACATCTTAATTCGAATTTACCATGATAAATTGTCCGGACATGACACTAGAATTAATCAGCGCTTAGGATACCAAAAATGGGAGTCAGTTTATAATTTTGCTTTGGACAACAGCAAATCGCAAATTGATAATTTCGGAACGAAAATATTGAAATGACAGATAGAACCATTAGATCAGTTATGGCAACATTAACTTCTATTCTGTTTTACGAATTGACTGCGTATCTCATATAATGAATGAATCAGATGAAATACTGAAGATTCAACCTAGCAAAACTTACTTTCTGGAGTTTGTACAAACGCTCTGCCATTCTCCTTTGTGCTTGAGTTGAAGACGGCCTGCCAAGATCGTTGGACCATCAACTAATCGTATATCCGGGAGTTGGATGATTTTGTTTGATTTTCCTTCTACAGTTGTCAGTATTATTCTCTCTTCTTGAGTACCCTGCAAAAATTCCCAAATATACTAAAACGCTGAAAATTTTCACGATGCTTTATTATTGTGTATTATTTCAGATGTACCGATTCGTGATTAAGGCCGGCCTTATACAGCCGGAATGTCTCTCTGAATTCATATTATTAATTCAGTATTTTTGCAAGCTTCCAGAATTAAGAATATGAATTCAGAGAGAAATTTTGGCCGTATAAGGCCGGCCTATATGTATACATTTTAAGGTATTTTGCAAATTCTCCCTGTGACTCGCTTAATTACTGATCGTTGAGTATCGTGATATTTTCAGATCAACACTCGAATGGATGAAGGATGTTACAAAAAATCAATGATGTTCAAGAATGAAGATGTATTCAATGAACCATGTTATTTGAGCTATTACAATTAGGTGTGAAATATAATGTATGCCAAATGTCCGCCACGGATATGGCAGCATACGTTGTTTCACACATACCGGGTGGCCCACTACAGAGCTCGTTTTGAAGGAGTAAATGGAGATATTTTGAGAATACTTTCTTGTGATGTGTATAGGGTGTTCAAAAGTACAATTTCAAATTATTTTCATATATACACGATGTTCGAAAACAAAGATATAGACCAAAGTTACATTTTATCAAATGTAACACCCTGTATTTGGCCTCCAAAATGAGATAGCAAGCTCAAATTATGATGAGTTTCTTCAGATCACTTTATACCTTAAAAATAGAGAGAAAATGGCGAAAAAACCTATCTTTACAGCTAAGTTTTAAATTTGAACATGATCGGATCTATATTGATCCGAGCAGTCTTGCTTTCTGTAAAGATTTCAGCGATATCTGAACTGCTATACAGGGTGAGTCTTTTACCACTGCATTAATTTCAACCAAATGAACAATGAAACACTTTTTTCATTTAACATTTTTCCAAATTCAGCTCAGGTAAAAAGATACAGGCTGTTGAAATTTTGAAAAAAAAACAGTTTTTATTTTCTAGCTTTGACATCCTTTTTTCGATTAAAATGAATGTTGGCGTAAAGTTTCCTATAACTATGATACATATTTTCCAAATATTAGTTATTTTCTACTTCTACTGGTTTTCTAGTTATGGACTCGTCGATTCATAAAACTAAACGAAATTAGCATAAAGAAAGCATATAAAGTTTTTCTTGAGTCATTTCAAGAATATTCCATCATTTTAGAACATTATATTATTCTTCATCATTTTTCTTTAAACGCACCGTTTTCGAGATATTTTTTATTGAATGTTTTAAAATGGAAAACTCCAGAAATTTCACTACTTTTATGGATCCGTCCCTGAGCGTTGGAATCCCGAATCAAGTTGTAAACCACGTTATCATGCCTTATTCTCGTCCGCCAACAATGTCATAGATAATTTATATGCGGGAGTGTATTAGCACATTGTGAAATCTTTAAACGCTTGTAACCTTTTACCTGAGCCGAATCTGGAAAAATGGTAAATGAAAAAAGTGTTTCATTTGATGAGAGGAATCTTTGGTTAAAATTAATGCAGTGGTCAAAGACTCACCCTGTATATCTCAAAAAATATCAAGAAAACTCTTTTAAATCGTGAATCTTCTATATGAATGGTGCAGGTTATTATTTAATTCAGCCTCAGAACATCGAACTGTTCTAGGAATTCAAGTATTTAGTCATCATATTCCATAGACTTACTGAATTCCGAAAATATTCCTTCCAATTTATTGGAATACGTCCAATATAAGTAAACATTAAAGGATACTGTGGGAGGTATATTCATCATTGAATGGTTTCTTTCTGGGTTTTCTCTCCCAAACTCTGAAAAATATCAATAAAATAAAAAATTTATTATTTTGTGATATGCTTCTGCGTAAGAAACACAAGATATTTGTCAGAAGCAATCAATTGAACAATGTTGCCTAACAAACAACAACGAAACAACATCAACGAAGAAACAACTATATCGTAACGTTTCGGAGTCTATATCAGACTCCTTCGTCAGACGCTTAATGAAAAAATCTTCAGAACTATCTTGTTTGAATAACAATCAACAAAATAGTTCTGAAGATTTTTTCGTTAAGCGTCTGAAGAAGGAGTCTGATATAGACTCCGAAAAGTTACGATATAGTTGTTTCTTCGTGGATGTTGTTTCGTTGTTATTTGTTAGGCAACATTGTTCAATTGATTGCTTCTGACGAATATCTTGTGTTTCTTATGTAGAAGCTAATCACAAAATAATTAATTTTTTATTTTATAGATATTTTTCAGAGTTTGGGAGAGAAAACCCAGAAAGAAACCATTCAATGATGAATATACCTCCCACAGTATCCTTTAATGATTATTCAATACAATAATCATTTCTATGATTCGAAGGTATTCATTTCAGATGAGATCATTATTTATAATAATAATTAGTTTATAAATATATGAAAGAATCAGCTCTTGCGTATTTGAACTCCGACAGATAGCTGCTATAAATGCCATAATTACTCATTGCTCTTGGACTGAATGAATCGTAAACCTATGTAGACTCCATTGGAAAAAAATTAAATTACGTGAAACCACTATGATTTGCCGGATAGATACCTCCATCAACATCATAACCGAGTAAAACACGTTATGACTCAATTTATTGACCTTGCAACTTTCGCGCAAGAAAGCGTAGCATGACTTCGAACGTTGTTTGTGTTCAATTGACGGGGAAATGATACAATCTTTTTTATTCCGAAATCTTCAACGTTCTCTTTGCTGAAGCTATTTCCTACCATCACTTTCCGCTTGTTACACACTTCCTGCAAAGTTGTATCGAAGAACTGTTATGAACTGCTGCAGGAAATTCGAGACAGCTCAATATATTGTCGATATATATAGCACGATCCCGCGATCAGAAGGGAAGGTCATGCCGGCTTATTATTTCTAATTGTTTGAAAATGAGCAGTTGAAGTTATTCCAGACCGTCAAGAGCGATCCAACAATATTCCGAATGGAAACAAATATAAAAATTGGTTCAAGCCCTGTGGACAGGAGCTATTGGGCGCATGTTCATCTTCCTTGTGGCCCGTACTGACCAGTAAAGAAAAAAAGCAGTATCATGTTGAATACCTTAATATTATTGATTATTATATAATAATCGATGAAAATACTGAGAGAGACCCAGGAAATTTGACACATTTTGTCTTATATCTCCAGAAATTGAAATCGTATAGAGCCAAAATTTTGCACAATGTTGCAAAATACTACAATTGACGTTAGTACAAGTTTTTGTTGCAATCTGATGAATAGTTCACGAAAAAAAAATTTTTTTTTCGAAAAAATTAAAAGAAATATTTTTTTAAAAATTACCAACATTTCGATCATAACAGAATTTTTCCAAAAGTTGCGCGTTTATAACCTCGAACTGACTACCAAGTTTCGATTCAACATCTCCCTTAGTTCCTGAAATATCAGGGAAATAACCTCAAAATTTTAAATGTCTATAACTCCTAAACCGTCCGGCCGATTTTGCCCGTTAACGAACTCAACCGTCGCATTTTGATCAGAAACCTACCCTGAAAGTTTGAAGTCGATAGGACCTTCGGTGCTCCTGTTATCGTGCCTACGGCCGGAAGTACGGCCGGCCGGCCGGCCGGACGGCACCCAAAAATCTGACACCGGATTCGTGATCAGGGAGTCCGAATTAGTCTATTAGCCAATTTTCAGCTCGAAATTCGAAAATTACAGACATTTGGACGAAATGATAGGACGATGTTCCCCTAGAACATGCGCCCAAAAATGTAGGAATTATAACGTTTTCATCCTTGTAAATAATGCAGTTATGATTAGTTTCACTGGTACATACGACGTTCGTACCGATAATTCAGAAGTATTTCTGGATTATATCCCCATTTGAGGGAAACCTAAAACATCCTCATGACATTGAATATCAAATCTGGAAGCGCCTCGGAGTCAATTAAGCCGTCTAGAATCTCCCAATAATTTTCTCTGAAGAGGAATCCCCTTATACCATATTCATGTTATGTGTCTCGTAAATGTTGGAAGTTGCTTTCTGGGTAAGTAAGTTGGAACTTAGTACCACTAACGGGATCGTTCTCATGGAACGCCATTGGACCCAGCGAAGTATCGCGGTACAGGATCTACCAATCAGCAGTAACTATCTTGATAGTACAGCCCTAGCTCAGGGAGAAGGGTGACAAGAAGGTACTAAGGAATGACCGCAGTTCGAATTGGAAGAGAGTTGAAGGGGTGCAGGCGGGCGGGATTGACAGTTGAATCGTTGAGGAAGTTGATTCCCTCTGATGTGAAAAAATAGTGTTAGACGTATAAGTATACAGGCGAGTCTTTAAGTTGTACATTAATTTTAACCATAGACTCCTCTCGTCAAATAAAACACTTATTTCCTTTACCATTTTTCCAGATTCGGCTCAGGTGAAAAGTTACAATCGTTCAAAGAATTCACAATGTGCTTATACATTCCTTCATATAAATTATCTATGACATTGATGGTGAACGCGAAAAAGGTACGGTTACGTGGTTTACAGCTTGTTTCGGGTTTCCAAAGGTCAGGGGCGGTGAAAAAATAAAAGTAAGAGACATTTCTAGAATTTCTGATGTTATAACACTTAATGAAGAATATACCGAAAACGGTGCGTTTACGAAGAAATGAGAAAGAATGATTTAATTTTCTAAATCGATTGAATAAACTTGAAATTACTCAAGAAAACTTCTTTTCTTTTACTTTTATGAATCCACGAGTCTATAACTATGAAACTAATGGAAGTGGGATAAAACTCATATTTGGTTAATATGTATCATAGTTACAGGAAACCTCACACCAACATTTATTTTAATCGGAAACAGCATGTCAAAGCAACAAAATTAAAACTAATTTTATTTTAAATTTCAACAGCCTGTATGTTTTTACCTGAGCTGAATTTAGAAAAATGGTTAATGAAAAAGTGTTTCATTTGATGATAGGAATCTATGGTTGAAATTAATGTACAAGTTAAAGACTCTCCCTGTATAGTATCGATACTGTTAGGAACCTCAGTAATCGACGATATTTGATGTATATTTTCTTACGACGGCGAAGTTGAAGATTATAGAGTTATGTATATATAAATCTGTACACACTGGCACAACTGGGGGGGGGGAGGGCTTTGGGGGTGCAGCCCACTCTCCCCGCCCAAAGGTACCAACATTTTCAATTTTATCTTAGGTCATCGTCAAACTTGAAACATTCCACATTTGGTTGTTCAGTTCAAACCCACTGCCTGTACATATCAGTATACAGTGTTCCATTTAATCCAAAAGTGTAAATGTAGAATCAATATCCCCTAGACAACGATAAAATTCTACAAAAATATATTTTTATCTTTTGCAAAATTGGGGCGCACCCCCTGGATATCACTATGTTTTACCCACCTCCAGATCCGACCTTGGACACCCTCAGAAATTCTCACAATTCACAAAGAAGCAAAGGTTTAATTAGTTCCTATATTTTATGACTTTATAGAACCACTCTACGTAAAATGATATATTTGTAGCATGTCGAAGTGCAAAGAGTACAGGAATACAAATTAAGTCGTCAAGATATAAAGGTTTAGAGGCTTAAATCATTGCCATTGAACACATTATATCATTAATGAATTGAATGAAAGTACTTTTGTCTTTTGTCCATTTTCCACTACAAACTTTATTTAACACGATCGGTTTCGACTGTTAAGTCATTTTCCAGTGATACAGACGGTATCAGGTTACAAATATTTATGAATAATAATTGGGTTCAAGACATGTTTAGTAGGAGTGAGTAGTTCAGGTCATCATTGACATAGGATGTGAGTATCATTCCGTGTTCGATAAAAATATAGGTATACTATGGCCCATATACTTATAGACCACATTAGTTAGGTTAGGCGGAAAATTTGAATTACGATCCATCTGTGGATCCGAGCACTGAATTCCCCATGCATTTCTTATGGACCTAAAATCTACGCGAATTTCTCTCCTGTTTTTAGTTACTTTGGCTAATTTCTTAAGGTTTATTTCGGTTGAAATAGATTCTGTGAACCTTTCTCAACCATCTAGAATCAAGTTTTCATAACAAAGTTGTATATTTCCAAAATAATTAATAAATATAAAAGTGTTCACCAAATTCGATTGACGTATGTCTTAGCTCACTCGAAATCTGTCAAAAATAATAACATAACTCTAAATCAGCCTTGTAATGACGCACAACAGAAGTCATCTACGATATACGGTAATCTTTCGAACTACACTGGTTTCAATTTTGATTTAAGAATAAATTCAAGTAGATTTTAATGTGGAAATAACATGAAAACATGCACTAATGATGAAGGTACCCAATACTTGATGCCTCTGTACTAACATTCTCTTTTAAATAGGGTGGTTTCACCTCAAAGTTGAAATTCCTTGTTAAAAAATTTGAATATGGATCTCCCGCCAAGAGAATGATTGTAACCTAACTAATGTGGTCTATTGCCGTTTGCACCGCATCGTTAACCAGCGATTATATTCTTAAACTACTTTTTAACCTCATCAATAAAAACGTTGTTTAAGAATATAATAATTTTTTAACAAAACGGTCATTAACCATTATTTTATTCACAGAATATTCAATTGTCATCGCTAGAGTGCCAACATTGAAAAATAAAAAGTCCTAGTCTCCATTGTAATTGTGTACAAATTAGTTGATTCAAATGTCAATCATTCATCTCCCAGAAGAGAACAAAGTGAATAAAATGTCCGATTTTTGAGTTTTACTCATTGTTCTGAATTACTTTCTAAATTATTCGTGTTGATTTAGAAACCTCACACCTTTAACGCAATGACCTGATCGAACAATTAGAGCAGATCTCGAAGGTTTGTATTTTATGGAACACGGCATATTTCTTTTGATACCAGCGGATCTCACAGATCCATCTAGCTAGACGGAGAGTTGCTTCGGTGCAGGTCAATGGCACAGGGACAGTACCAGCAAGAGAATATACATTCAAGAAGTTGTTATATCAAGAAGTGATAAAATGAGGTAGACCTATTATATGCATAAGTCACTGATTAAACATATAGTTTTGTCAGTGTTTTCTTATCCAACCGCAGTAGTGATGATAATATTCTAGAGGGTGTTGCACTTTTTTGTAAAACCACTTCAACAGTCGATAAAATGCTTAATTTCAAGACAATAAAGTCTTATAAACATAAGACAACAAAAACGCTTCAAAACCAACTAAAGGGTGATCAAGTTTCCAATGTTTTCGTCCTTTCTCAATAATTGTATTTTACGTGATTGTTGGATCGAACTTGGGCGAGTTAGAATTCGAATCGAATGATTATTAGAGTTACTTTCACTTTTTAACTTAACTTGACATTTCTTTCGTATATCACCGACAATTTTCCATAATATGATTTTTGGCGCTCTAGTTCTTCGGAACTGAGTGCTTATAAATTTGCCCAAATGTCTGTAATTTTCGAATTTTTCGATGAAAATGGTCTTAAACGATTTGGTTCGACTCACTGATCAAGAATCCGTGGTCGAAAATCATTCTGTCCGGCCGGTCCGGCCGGCCGGCCGTAGACATGGTAACTCTCGAACGGAATGAGCTAGACAGTTGAAATTTTCAGAGTAGGTTTGGGAGATAAATATCTCGGCTAAGTTCGTTATTGGGCAAAATCGGACAGATGGTTTTGGAGTAACAAAAAAACAATTTTTTTTTACAAAACAAATTCAAAATTAAATTTTTTTCAATAAGCAGTTTTACCATAAGAATCCAATGATATCATTTTTAACTCTAACAAGCTAATACTTTCGGAGATATGATTTTTCAAAATTTCAATAGTAAATCGTATTTCAACGTTTTCACACAATTATATAATTATTCTATGTATGAATTGTCATAATGTCAAATTATTGTCCTGAGACATGTCATTATCTAATCAATCGAAGAATTGTGAGCGAAGTGAGAAAAATCTCAGTTGTTTGCTCCGAAATTAGTTTTTCTCAGAAAAGTCTTACATTTCGGAACGGAACATGAAGTAAGAGATCTGAGAGTAGTGAGACTGCTTTTCATCCAGAGACATAGATATAACTCTCGAACGGAATGAGCTAGGTAGTTGAAATTTTCAGAGTAGGTTATGGAGATGAAAATCTCGGTTAAGTTCGTTATTGGGCAAAATTGGCCAGATTTAATTTGATTTCTTCCATGGTGCAGTTCTCATTCTCATGATTGCTCATTTAATCTTGATAAATAAACTATCATTTGAACTGAACTTCCTTTATGATGCAGTTCTATCATATGAATACATTGATATTATTCCCAACTCTGAGAAACCAATACTTTCGGAGATATAATTTGTCTGTTTGAACTAGAGCGCCAGAAAGCTCCTGTCCACAGGGCTTGAACCCATTTTTTTTTATTGAAACAAGATATTCATGTCTCAAACCTACTCTTAATTTATGGAGAGCTTCTGAAACAAAAGATCGAAACATTGTATTGAGAACATTGCAGTATTTTGATTGTTGAATATGTTAATGAAAATAGTAATCAATGCAATATTGAAAAATCCTTAAAAAGTACCGACCTGAAAGCAGAAGCTTTTGGCGCATGTTCCATTGTCTATTTACACCTCATTCAAAGTGGATCGAGCTGAAATTCGGTACTCGATTTTAAAATGGCGGCTCGAAGGTATATGCGGAATTTCAACAGATTATGGCAGACAGTTTCTGAAATGTAAAATTTTCGAAGAAAAAAAAATTTCTCTTTCGTTCTAATGATAAAATTTGTGCTTTGGCATTCTAGAAGTAATTACCTATTGGATCGGATCTGTGTTTTTTGAATTATTCAGGAAATAATGATGTGAGGGTATTTCGTTTTCACTGACCTAATAATGAAACATTCGGCCTTCAGATATTATTATTGAATAGGCTTCTAAAAGGTCGTACAAGTAGAAATATTCGACATAAATTCTTGTTAGATAAAATCCACCTTGCATTATTTATCTATAGGTTATAGATTATGAGGATAACGTTTTCTAACAACACAATCGGGATGTGGTCCCTGTGTTTACTCGAGATATATTTTGCAACTGTTGAACAAATACAACTGATGATTACTGATAGATATTAAATTTGTGATAATTGATAAATTGATTATGTTGCCAACTTATTCAATTTGACAAGAAAACGGGCAATGACTATGTCACCAAAAAGTTGCATTTTTTAGATTCACCTATTTCTTCTGTACTTTTCGGTCTTGTTTGAATTTTAGGAAAACTTGTCTTTCACGATATTTCTCTCTTATATTTTCAGGGGAGGGTTGTGAATAGCTAAATGATTATTCCCTTCAGGTTCATTATATCAAGTTACTGAGCAATATATTTCCTCATCAAAATACAAAAAAATCTTAACAAGCACTGTCGTTAAGTCAAAAGCTATTGCGCGCATGTTCCATTGTCTATTCATATTAAATTTTTTCTAGTGATACGATATTCACGAAATTTCGCGAAAATTAGCGCGTCGGTGTTCTATAAGTAAATACCAAGTTTCAATTGGATTCGATTCGTTTATTTTGGGTTATAGAAGAAATAACAATAAAATTTAAGATGCGTATAACTACGAAGCCGTTTGGCCGATTATGTCCAACAAATTTACTGTCCCATTCGGATGCGCAATCTGTCCTCAAAATGCAAGCCGCTATCTCTTTCCGTTCGAAAGTAATCTTGGCAATGGTCACTCATCCAATTTCCGAATTGATCCAAGGCTGCTCGGATCTTCAATAATATACTCGTAGATCTGAGCATGTTCAAATTTGCAAATTGGTTGGAATTTTTTTCAATAATTTTTAGTGTCAGCATTCTACAACTAATTACCATTTTGAAATTAGTCCAGATTTGCATTTGTTGAGTTATTCAGGAAATAAAAACAAAATTTCAGATAGGTATAACTCTAGAACTGTTCGGCCGATCATGCCTATTAACGAACTTAAATGTCACATTCGTATGAGCAACCTTCCATAAAAATGGCAAATCGCTATTTCTTTCCGTTCTCAAGTTATCGTGAGACACATAATATTTTTTAATAATTTTTTTCAAATTTTGTAGTTATACGATCCTCACAAAATTCCACATACGTTTTTGTGTCGGTATTCTACAACCATTTACCGAGATTAAATTCGATCTGATCTGTATTGTTTGAAAACAAATTAGTAACTACTCGGAAACCTTAAGGCCGATTTTGCCCATTAACGAACTTGTCCGTCGCATTTGGACGTTCGAAAGGACAGAATCAACTTTGACCTCGAATTCTTCTTCAGTGAGTCGACCCTAATCGTTTGAGACCATTTTCGGCAAAAAAAATCGAAAATTACGGATATTTGGGGCAAAATGCTGTTCCCCAGAGCATACGCGCAGAAAGATGAATTCAGATGAAGTCAGAAGCTTTTGCGCGTATGTTCTATTGTCCATTCTTCTGTATTGGACACCCTTAATCGAATTTACCATGGTAAATTATGTTGTCCATTCTCCTGTATTGGACACTCTTAATTCGGATTCACCATGATAAATTCGAATTAAATGTCCAATACAGGAGAATGGACAACATAATTTACCATGGTAAATTCGATTAAGGGTGTCCAATACAGAAGAATGGACAATAGAACATACGCACAAAAGCTTCTGACTTCACGTCAGTGCTTGAACCAATTTTTATTTTCCATTATTTTTTTTTAAATTTTCTAGGGGTACGGTTCTTAAATTTTTTTTTCGTCATTTTTTCAAATTTTCTAGGGGTACGGTTCTTACAAAATTTTAAACACGTCTTTATGTTGATTTTCTACTACTAGTTACCAAGCTTCAATTCGATCGAATATTTATTTTTCGAGTTATCAAGGAAATAATATTCCAGGTGGGTATAACTCGGAAACCGTTAGACCGATTATGCCCAAAAACGAACTCAACTCTCCCATTTGGATACGCAACCTAACCTGAAAATTTCAAGTCCCTCTCTCCTTTCGTTCGAAAGTTATCGAGGCAACGGTCACCCATCTACTGAATTCACACAAGGCTGCTCGAATCTCCAACAATATCTAACCGATCGTGTTAAAACTTGAATCTTGGCAGTAGAGTTAGGTTCTAAAGGCTCTTGCAAAATTTCAGCAATTTCAGACGAATAGTTACTGATCTATAGAATTTTTTTTTTCAATTTTCAATGATTTTTTAAAAAAATTTTCTGTTCTCAAGTTATGGTGGCAACGGCCGGACAGAATCAAATTTGACCTCGAATTCTTCATTGGGGAGTCGAACCAGATCGTTTGAGGCCATTTTCGTAAAAAAAATCGAAAATTACAGACATTTGGGCAAAATGATAACGCGATGTTCCCCAGAACATACGCGCAATAAAACAACGAACATAGTTCCAAATCGGCTCTTATCATCTGTTACATCCCTTCATACATGGGTACAGATAAAACAATTTGTTCACATGCTTGTCCCCTATTTGTGCTCCGATAACGGTATCACCAAATTGTTTAAGCGTTAAAACGTTAACGATAACACGAAAGAATAAACAATTACTAATGAGGCCAGTACACGTACTTTGTCTCTGCTTCTTCAAAACTGCTGCCGGCATTTTCAATTTCAAAGCGAAGAGTTCCTTATAATTCGAAGATAATGATCTATGATAATCCGCCGTATTCACAAAGCATTCAATCTCCGTTAAGTCCTAACTGAGGTTCTCAGTTAAGGATAAACTGGGGATAATAAGGGACAATAAGGGGTAAAGGTGGTAAAACAGGCCTGTTTCACCACCGTTAAATACGTTAACTGAGGTTGCGATTCATATTTATCCTTAACTTAGGACCTCAGTTAGGACTTAACGGAGATTCAAACACTTAACAATGCTTTGTGAATACGGACTAATATCTTGTCTTAGACAGAACATTATGTTTAGACTTGAGATTAGAAATTGGCAACGTCTCAGAGAATTGTTTTGACATTGACGATATTTCAGGAGTGCCAACCTGCCTTAGTTTTAGTTACAAAAACGTGATAGACCTAAATCATGGCCAACCGAGAGACTTTATAAAAAAGAATGGAGTATAATTATCTATGTAGAGGTAGGTATACCTGGCTTAAACTAAAAAAATATACATATATTATAAAGAAATAACCCATCATAGCTATTATTTATGCCCCACAACGATTACAGATCCGATAGTGTCATCAGAATAGTACGACTTCTAATGAAACAAGATTGTCAGCTCTCAAATCAATGATTTTTGAAATATTTGATAGCAACATTGCTGGGCCAAAATTGATAACCTGCATTGCTGTAACAGTCCGAACAGAATACTTATTACGATAGCCATATTGTTAAAACTTAGGAGGAGAGCAATAGCAATATGACTCGAATAGCAATGTTTATAGCCATACGCAAACATTGTAGCTCTGAATATCTATTTAATCAACAATAAAATTTATTAATCACTCTGTATGCAATATTTCTGGATTTTTTTACTATCTGAACTGATATTTATAAAGATAGCAAATGTCCAAAATTTGAAAGAAATAGTATTCCAATGTAGGCTGGAAAGGTGATACAACTGCAAACTTTGATTGGTTCAGAATTCATTGAACTTTTAAGCTCCACTCAATATCCGAAAATTAGCCTGTATATCCAAAACCTACAAGGCCGTCTTTAACTATGCTGGGGCCCTTGGGCACACAATAATTTGGGGCCCTTTTGAAAAGTAAAGAAAGTGAATTATACATTTTCCTACCATGATAACTCTTGAACGGAATGAGCTAGACAATTTTCAGAGTGGTTTTGGGATATAAATATCTCAAGTTTGTTATTGGGCAAAATGGTGGTTTCGGAGTAACGAAACAAATTTTTTTACATTACTTATTTCCAGATGCAGATTCATCATAAGAATCCACTGATATCATTCTCAACTCTAACGAACTAATACTTTCGGAGATAAGATTTTTCAATATTTATGATGCAGTCAAAGTTTGAATAATTACTCGCTAGTACTTTGACAAGAGCGCCAAACCCCTTGCCCAAAGACCCCCTCGAGGTTTCCCACTTTTTGCGCTTATGTTTCATTTTGTCCAAATGTCTGTAATTTTCGATTTTTTCTGCCAAAAATGGTCTTAAGCGATTGCGTTCGACTGCCTGATAAAAAATTCCAGGTTAAATTTGATTCTGTCCGGCCGGCCGTTGTCACGATAACTTGAGAACGGAAAGAGCTAGCAACTTGAAATTTTCAGGGTAGGTGGCGCATCCCAATACGTCGGACAAGTTCGTTAATGTACATAATCAGCCCAATGGATTCCGAGTAATAATTTTGTTTTCAACCAATACAAATCCGATCGAATTGAACCTTATTGAGTGGTTGTCGAATACAAACCTAAGGACGTTTGTGAAATTTTGTGAGAATCGTATCACTAGAAAATTTTAAGAAAAGTATTATAAAATATTATTTATTTCAAGATAACCTGAGAACGGAAAAATATAGCGTCTTGAAATTTTCAGGTTAGGTTGTGAATCTGAATGCAATATTTGGATTTGTTTATAAGCATAATCGGCCAAACGAATTGGAGTTTTACCTATCTGAAATTTGGTTGTTATTTCCTAAATAATTAGAAAAATGCAGAACCGATCCAATTCAAACATGGTTATTAGTTGTAGAATGCCAACGCAAAAATTCTTGTGAAATTTCTTGAAGATCGTATCACTCGAAAATCTTTAAAAAATCATGGAAAATCATTGAAAAAAATTCTATATATCCGAAACTGTTCGTCCGATATCGTTGAAATTTTGCGAGAGCCTTCAAAACCTAACTCTTCTGCCAAGTTTCAAGTTTGAACACGATCGGATCTATATTATTGGAGATCCGAGCAGCCTTGTGTGAGTTCAGTAGCTGAATGGGTGACCGTTGCTTCGATAACATTCTAACGAAAGGAGATAGGGACTTGCCATGTTCAGGGTAGGTTGCGCATCCGAGTGGGAGGGTTAATATCGTTTTTGAGCATAATCGGTCGAACGGTTTCGAAGTTATACCCACCTGGAATATTATTTCCCCGATAAATCAAAAAATATAGACTCGATCGAATGAAGCTTCGTAACTAGTTGTAGAATATCGACATAAAGACGTGTGTGAAGTTTTGTGAGAACCGTACCCCTAGAAAATTTAAAAAAAAAATACGAAAAAAAAAATTGGCTCAAGCTGACTTCACGTCAGTGCATGAACCAATTTTTGGCGCTCTAGTTCCTCGGAACTGAGTGCTTATAAATTTGCCCAAATGTCTGTAATTTTCGAATTTTTCGATGAAAATGGTCTTAAACGATTTGGTTCGACTCACAGATCAAGAATCCGTGGTCGAAATTCATTCTGTCCGGCCGTCCGGCCGTAGGCACGATAACTCTCGAACGGAATGAGCTAGACAGTTGAAATTTTCAGAGTATGTTTGGGGGATAAATATCTCGGCTAAGTTCGTTATTGGGCAAAATCGGACAGATGGTTTCGGAGTAACAAAAAAAAATTTTTTTTTTTACAGAACAAATTCCAAATTAAATTTTTTTCAATGAGCAGTTTTACCATAAGAATCCATTCATATCATTTTTAACTCTAACAAACTAATACTTTCGGAGATATGATTTTTCAAAATTTCAATGATAGAATTATTCTGTGGCTATTCTATGAATTGTTATAATGTCAACTTTGACGTTGTCTCATTATAATTCATTCCAGTAATGGTATCAATATGAGAATTAGAATATTATCATACTTTTGTTGGTTGATATTTTCAAGCCGATGGTCAATCCATATGATGATGGGAATGGTAATGGTAAGTTAATAATATTGAGTTCAGAATATCTCCACTAAAAACAAAACTGGAATTGAGGAATGAATATCTCGGATGAGTTCGTTGTTGGGTAGAATTCGTCTATTGGTTTTGGATTGATAATTTTTGGCACTCTTGTTGAATTTTAATTCTTCTATGATGTTTGAATTCAATTTCTGCTAAGATGAAGTTCTAAATTTCAATAATGAATCGTACTTCTGTTTTCACAGAATGCTATAATTATTCTATCTAAGCTTTATTATATGATCTGTGTTCATACTCGTACATTTCATCCTGTTCTATAAGAGAGAGTCAAATTCATTTCAGCTATTTTAATTTGGTTTCTTCCATGGTGCAGTTCTCAGATTGCTCATTTAATCTTGATAAATAAACTATTATTTGAATTGAATTTCTTTTATGATGCAGTTCTATCATAAGAATACATTAATATAATTCTCAACTCTGAGAAACCAATACTTTCGGAGATATAATTAGTCTGTTTGAACTAGAGCGCCAGAAAGCTCCTGTCCACAGGGCTTGAACCCTGTTTTTTTCCTTATATCGAACCAAATACAAGCCAAGCTTAGTCTTATATGACTTTTTTGTCTTAAATCGATCCTAACTAAGCTGATTAAGTCAAATGTTAGGGACATTTTATACTTCAAAAAGAAAATAGGCAAAGTTTTACTTGATTTTGTCTTAATTTGGTTAAATAAATCTAATTTTGATTTAAACCTTAAGACAAAAGTAAATTACTGTGCCCGACAAAAATGTTTTTAGAATAAATGTGAGAGAAATTGTCTGTCCTTCGGGGCCCCCCTAAGGATGGGGGCCCTGGCACGGGCCCCATGTGCCCTTATGATAAAGACGGTATTGAAAACCTAAGATATCAAACTATTAAAATCTCCCGATATGAGTTCACCTAGATGACCTCAGTTTATGGTTTTCGTGGGTCGCGTTTCTCCCGGAATGTATATTCATTAGTTTTATTCGCTATTCACAAATCCGTTAAATAGACTGTAAGTAAAATTCTACTGTACTGACGTTAAATATCCTCCTATTAATTGGACTAACTGTTGATTTAGGTGGGTGGTTCTGCCAGCGTCAGACCAAATTAACAAACTAGGAGAACAATAAAGAAATTCACGACCCATAGGTAAACTTGATAGTCGCTGGATATGCTACCATAAATCTACCCACCAAATTAACTCTATCTCAATTTGGGCTGATTAAATTCACAAACATTACAATGAAATATAGTTCCTTTCTGGAACAGTGGAGACCAGAGACTCCAGAGAGAAAAATTGCGGAAGATGCGGAGAAAGGGAAATAATCTCTCGGCTAGATTCACGTTGAGCTTTCTTGATATTGTTTTGTGCTCGTTAGCTAAATTAAAACAATGAAATGCTTCATGGTTTCATGAAAGGTCAAGTCTGGTGAACTTTCCCGAATGCTTTCATTGAGTTTAGTGGGAGCTGCTCTTTTTAATCGAAGAAGATTCTATCTGGTAAAATATGCAATTGAATCAGAACATGCTAACTAGAAAAAACAAGCCCTGTGGTCAGGAGCTTTCTGGCGCTTTAGTTCAAACAGACAAATTATATCTCCTAAAGTATTGATTTCTCAGAGTTGAGAATTATATCAATGTATTCTTATGATAGAACTGCATCATAAAGGAATTTCAATTCAAAAAATAGAGTATTTATCAAGATTAAATGAGCTATCTGAGAATGAGAACTGCACCATGGAAGAAATTGAATTAAAATAGCTGAAATTAATTTGACTCTCTCTTATAGAACAGGATGACATGTACGAGTATGAACACAGAGCATATAATAAAGCTTAGATAGAATAATTATAGCATTCTGTGAAAACATAGAAGTACGATTCATAATTGAAATTACGAAAAATCATATCTCCGAAAGTATAAGCTTGTTGGAGTTAAAAATTACATCAATGGATTTTTATGGTGAAACTGCATCTTAAATGAAAATTGAATTTGAAATTTGTTACTTAAAAAAAAAATTTTTTTTCCTTACTCCGAAACCATCTAGCCTATTTGCCCAATAACAAACTTAATCGAGATATTGATCTCCCTAACCTACTCTGGAAATTTCAACTGCCTAGCTCATTCCGTTCGAGAGTTATTGTAGAGATTTTTTTTTCAAATTTTCAAAATTTTTTTTGACACTTTGCGGTAACCTGGTCAATACAAAACTTCATATGCGTATGGAAGTTATGATTATACAATTTGATGCTAAATTTCAGATAGATCGAGTGATCGGTTTCGGAAATATTCATTAAAAATGTTTTTACTGAAATTGGCCATAACTCCGAAACCGCTTGATGGATTTTTCCCATTAACGCAGTTGTCCGAAATATTTATGCTCCAAACCCACCTTGCAAATTTCAATCCTCTAACTCCTTTCGTTCGAGAGTTATCGTGCCTACGGCCGGACAGAATTGATTTCGACCACGGATTCTTGATCAGTGAGTCGAACCAAATCTATTTTCATCGAAAAATTCGAAAATTACAGACATTTGGGCAAATTGATAAGCACTCTGTTCCGAGGAACTAGAGCGCCAAAAACACCACAAATTCCACACACATGTAAGATAGTCTGAGATCCTAAAAGACGTCGTCCTGCACCCATATGTTTACCAGATGAAACTTTATTTCATTCTCATAGTCTCATAGATAGAAGATGATACGCACGATAACTCTCGAACCGAATGAGCTAGACAGTTGACATTTTCAGAGTAGGTTTGTGAGATAAATATCTCGGCTTAGTTCGTTATTGGGCACAATGAGCCAGATGGTTTCGGAGTAACGAAAACAAAATTTTGTTTACATTATAAATTTAAAGTTCAATTCTTTTCAAGGTGCAGTTTCACCATAAGAATCCATTGATATCATTTTTACCTCTAATACGCTAATACCTTCGGAGAAATGATTTTTCAAAATTTCAATAATAAATCGTATATTTTCACAGAATGCTATAATTATTCTATCTATGAATTATTATATGATCTGTGTTCATACATGTCAACTTATTTTTCTATAGGTAAGAGACATGACATGTCAAATTCATTTCAGCTATCGTAGAATTATGAGGATTATAACATGATATCATACTTTTTGGGTGATATTTTAATGCCCATGGTTAATCCATATGATGATGGGAATGGTAATGGTAAGTTAATAACATTGAGTTCAGAATATCTCCAGTAAAAACAAAACTGGAATATTGGCTAAAGTTTCAATTGATATAATATAATTTGCAGAGTGGATTTGAGGAATGAATATCTCGGATGAGTTCGTTATTGGGTAGAATTGGTCTATCGTTCTTGGATTGATAATTTTTGGCACTCTTGTTGAATTTAAATTCGTTTATGATGTTTGAGTTTAATTTATGTTATGATGAAGTTCTATCATGAGAATCAATTGATAGAATTCCCAACTCTTACCAATACTTTCGGAGATATGATTTGTCTAAGATTGAAGAAGAGCGCCAAAGCTCCTGTCCACAGGGCTTTCACACTTTCTTATTATTTCACGAAGACTTACTGATATCACAGGTTTAAGAAAATCCTGTATTACTAATGCATTATTTCTCTGAAAATTTCAACTGTCTAGCTCATTCCGTTCGAGAGTTATCGTGTTAACGGACGACCGGACAGAATCGATTTCGACCACGGATTCTTGATCAGTGAGTACGAACCAAATCGTTCAAGACCATTTTCACAAATTTGGACAAATTGATAATCACTCTTTTCCGAGGAACAAGAGCGCCAAAAAATAGTTTATTCGATGAGGGGAACCTATGGTTAAAATTAATACACAACTAAAAACTCATCCTGTATATTAGCTTCCTAATGATGGATCCGATATTTTTCACCTCACCCTTCTATGGTTCACGAGTAATACATTGAATTAAATTATGTAGGAGAACAAAGGAAACGCCTTATTTTCAAGATCGTTAAAAATGATAATTGACCAACGTTTTGCCTTCAATTGAATTTACTAATAACTCACTACCTTCCTCTGGGAATACAATCGATACAACCCGTCAAAGTTTCGAAGTCCGTTATTGGTCTGTATATTCAAATTCAAACACAAAGAAGACCAACAAGTTGAAGTCATCGAAGTATTGAAATGTCTGTGGAGTATAGGTATCTTTCGCAGGTAATCCGTAGGGGCTTCTGGGTGAAACTAACCGGAAAAGGAGTTATTATGTGAAGTGAATCCGAAGTGTATGATTAACATTCCATTATAATCTAGCTCTAGGCATAATATAAGAACATTTGAATGAACTATTTTGATTATAACAGATTCTAGATTTCCTTATTCATTTAACAGATTCTCATATTTAACAACAAATATTTGATTGATTCGGTGTTTACGTGTTGGAATAGTATATTCCAAAACAAGTATTTTGTAAAATACTGTTAAAATTAAAAAAAAAATCGGATTATACATCCTAGTGCCATTTGTATTGTATTTTGGCTGTTGATGTGACTGTTACGAAAGTTAACAGATTACGGAATTGGCATTTGAATCGTACGTAGGGCATGTAGATCAGATTTAAAACAGTTTCCTAATAGAATGAATGATTCAAAATTAGGAAATCTCTAGTACCTTATTTTTTAATGAAAATAAAACTTTTCCGCTCAACAATTATTTAATTATATCTAGATTATATTATATTGACAATTGACTTGTGTTGAAATTTGATAGGATCGAATGTCAGTAATGACTACCACAAACCGAAAAATATAACTAGAAACAATGCGGGAGATATTGTTTTATGTTTATTTGTGTATTTCAATGTTTTTGATAAAATAAGTAAATATCCATAATATTGTGTATTAATTTACAACTACTACGAAAATATATGACTAAAATTATGAAACAAATTGTTCCAAGCCCTGTGGACAGGAGCTTTAGCACTCTTGTTCAAACTTTGACACATCATATCTCCGAAAGAACTGCTCTCTCATGTATTCTTATTATAGAACTGCACCATGAAAAAAATCAAATTAAAATAGCTGAAATGAATTTGACTCTCTCTTATAGAACAGGATGACATGTATGTAGATAGAACACGATTCATTATTGAAATTTCTAAAAATCAGATCTCCGAAAGTATTAGCTTGCTAGAGTTGAAAATGATATCAATGGATTTTCATTGTGAAACTGCATATTAAAAAAAATTGTTATGTTAAAAAAATTGTTATGTTAAAAAAAAAACTCCGAAACCATCTGGCCTATTTTGCCCAATAACGAACTTAACCGAGATTTATCTCCGAAACCTACTATGAAAATTTCAACTACCTAGCTCAATCTGTTCGAGCGTTATTGTAGGAACTAAATTCGAAAATTAAAAAATTTTTTTTACACTTTATGGCAACCCGATCAATACAAAACTTCGCATGCGTATGAAGGTCATTATTCTACAATCTGATGCTGAATTTCAGATAGATTGAATGATCGGTTTCGGAAATATTCATAAAAAATGTTTTTAATAAGAAACGGCTATAACTCCGAAACAGCTTTGTGGATTTCGCCCATTAACGAAATAATCCGAGATATTTACGCTCCAAACCTACCCTGCAAATTTCAATCCTCTAGCTCCTTTTGTTCGAGATTTATCGTGTTAACGAACGGCCTGATAGAATTGATTTCGACCACGGATTCTTGTGAGTCCAACCAAATCGTTCAAGACCATTTTCAGCCAAAAATTCGAAAATTACAGACATAGGGCAAATTGATAAGCACTCTGTTCCGAGGATCAAGAGCGCTAAAAATACCTTAAGATAATATAATGGATGAAAATAAATCTACGGAAGTAGATGTGACACTCACTGTATATTTAAGAACAAATTTCAACTAAAGATTCAATTGCAAAATACTGTTGTGAGGATATTGCTGTAAAGATTATGCAACCGACGCGACAATAATATTCCGAGCTTCATGTCAGAACAATGGAACGTATTCGAGAAAATATATCACTATACAGGGTGAGTCTTTGACCACTACATTAATTTTAACCAAAGATTCCTCTCAACAAATGAAACACTTTTTTCATTTACCATTTTTCCAGATTCGGCTCAGGTAAAAAGTTACAAGCGTTTGAAGATTTCACAATGTGCTAATACACTCCCGCATATAAATTATCTATGACATTGTTGGCGGACGAGAATAAGGCAAAGTAACGTGGTTTACAGCTTGATTCGGGATTCCAACGCTCAGGGACGGATCCATAAAAGTAGTGAAATTTCTGGAGTTTTCCATTTTAGAACATTCAATGAAGAATAAATCGAAAACGGTGCGTTTAAGGAGAAATGATGAAGAATAATATAATGTTCTAAACAGATGGAATATTCTTGAAATGACTCAAGAAAAACTTTATATGCTTTCTTTATGCTAATTTCGTTTAGTTTTATGAATCCACGAGTACATAACTAGAAAACCAGTACAAGTAGAAAATAACCAATATTTGGAAAATATGTATCATAGTTATAGGAAACTTTAAGCCAACATTCATTTTATTCGAAAAAAGGATGTCAAAGCTACAAAATAAAAACTGATTTTTTTTCAAAATTTCAACAGCCTGTATCTTTTTACCTGAGCTGAATTTGGAAAAATGTTAAATGAAAAAAGTGTTGCATTTGATGAGAGGAATCTTTGGTTAAAATTAATGCAGTGGTCAAAGACTCACCCTCTATATATCTACTTTCTTTCCCACTTATCATCCACTGAAACGATCTTTAGAAGAGTCAAGTTTCGATGATCAATCTTGGATGACGTCCGATGTTTACGTGTAGTTTCCTAAATTCGCTTCTCTAGTTCCAGAGAACAGCTGAGGACGGTTCAGGTTGGACGGGTTTTAATTTAACACTTGAATAACCCTAATGTCCCGGATTAGTTGAAGTGCTATTATCCCGTATCCAATCTTGGTTTCTATGGAATATTTTCCACTTTATTTTACTACACATAAAACACAGGAGCTTCATATCAAAGAGTAACTCTCCAATTTTTGTAAAAAATGATTGTCAGGGTTGTCTTCAGTTCTCACTGATGCTTATGGGTAGTTCTCACGAAATGTTCCACTTTGGTGTTCATGACAGTTTTCTGCTACATAAAACTGGTTTAATCGTTTAATTCTCTATATTATATCCTTTTGAAATGTAACAAACACTATAAAGAATAAAAAATTGCAAAATTCCAAGAATTTTAATTTTCAACGCTAGTTTTCTTCCCAGAAGAATTGAAAACCTCACCTCCGTGACTGTGCCTCTTAGTTATCGCATTGTCCTAAACTTAAAATTATAGCATTAATGGAATTCTGGCACAGCGTATTTCTAGTTCATTATCAACAATTAACTAAGTAATGTTGACATGATAAAATCTCAATAAAAAAATGATCGGTGTTCGAATTATACTTATATTAGTCGATGTTCCTGCATTATCTATCACCTCCGTGAAGCGACATTGTATTATTATTAACAGTTCTTTATTGGCACAATCCAAAAGGCCATCGACTCTTTAATCGCAAGATGACGGTATCGTCATCGTGGACCGCCTGGAATATCGGTTGATGCGCAGGTAATACTGACCACTTGAGATTTGAACTTCAAAGTGTAACTTATTGGTTAAATTCTTACCCAAGTGGTAAATACGTGTATGGGAAATTTGGGATTCTCACCTCCGTGAAGATGAATTGTAAGGTAGGAGATTATTTTATTCAATTATTTGTTATCTGAATATACTTAATTACGAAAGTTATTTAATGAGTTAAAATATTGGTTTGAAGCCTTTTTCTTTAAATGAGATATTCTATAAAAAAGTCAAATTTCTCACCTCCGTGAATCTCACCTCCGTGAATATAGTAATTCACGGAGGTGAGGTAGTCTTCACGGATGTGATAATAATATTCTGTTCCTCCTTTCAGGACATGAATTCTAACATCATTAAAAAAAAAATAAGAAAAAATCTACTGCATCTCATGAAGAACAGAAGAAAAAACAACGAAAATCTATGAGAAGACTTCATGAAGCCCGAAAAAATGATCCTGAATTATACGAAGAAGAAAAACGTAAAGAACGAGGGCTATTATAAAAGAAAAAAGGAAGGAAAAATTAAAAATATTCTGGATATGTCCGAAAGAGAAGAATTGGTTCAAGCACTGACGTGAAGTCAGGAGCTTTTGCGCGTATGTTCTATTGTCCATCCTCCTGTATTGGACACTCTCTTAATCGAATTTACCATGGTGAATTCTATTGTCTGTTCTCCTGTATGAGACACTCTTAATCGAATGTACCATGGTGAATTTGATTAAGGCTGTCCAATACAGGAGAATAGACAATAGAATTCACCATGGTAAATTCGATTAAAAGTGTCCAATACAGGAGAATGGACAATAGAACATACGCGCAAAAGCTCCTGACTTCACGTCAGTGCTTGAACCAATTTTTTTTATACTAAGGATATATGAATTTTTTTTTTCATTTAAAATTTAACATTATTTCATTTCCGTGAATTTTGTCTCACATCCGTGAATGCCGGTTTCATGAAAATCTCATTATTTCACAAAATACCAACGAAAGTGTGTAACCTTAGGCATAAGATTAATAAGAATTAATTTCTGGTTTAGCATATCTAAAAATAAATTCGATTATTGTTAATTTATTTTTTCTTAAACTAAAATGCGAAAGGGGAACATTTGGTGGGAATTACCCTTATTATGGAAGACGTGATTTTATGACCAACAATATCACAATGACCTCATCGTCTTATCAGTTAAGAATTAAAATTGAAAATATGCTACTCCATTGTTCGATCACAAAGAGAAAGAAAAAATTTGAAAAAAATGACGAAAAAAAAAATTTTAAGAACCGCACCCCTAGAAAATTTCAAAAAAATCACGAAAAAAAAAATTGGTTCAAGCACTGACGTGAAGTCAGAAGCTTTTGCGCGTATGTTCTATTGTCCATTCTTCTGTATTGGACACCCTTAATCGAATTTACCATGGTAAATTATGTTGTCCATTCTCCTGTTTTGGACACTCTTAATTCGAATTTACCATGGTAAATTCGATATAGATATTTTTCTGAGATTGGGAGAGAAAACCCAGAAATGGATTAAAAATGGGTTCAAGCCCTGTGGACAGGAGCTTTCTGGCGCTCTAGTTCAAACAGACAAATTATATCTCCGAAAGTATTGGTTTCTAAGAGTTGGGAATTATATCAATGGATTCATATGATATAACCGCATCATAAAGGAAATTCAATTCAAATAATAGTTTATTTATCAAGATCAAATGAGCAATCATGAGAATGAGACCTGCACCATGGAAGAAATCAAATTAAATCTGGCCAATTTTGCCCAATAACGAACTTAACCGAGATATTCATCTCCCTAATCTACTCTGAAAATTTCAACTACCTACCTCATTCCGTTCGAGAGTTATATCTATGTCTATGGATGAAAAGCAGTCTCACTACTCTCAGATCTCTTACTAACTTCATGTTCCGTTCCGAAATGTAAGATTTTCTGAGAAAAACTAATTTCGGAGCAAACAACTGAGGTTTTTTCTCACTTCGCTCACAATTCTTCGATTGATTAGATAATGTAATGTCACAGGAACATAAGTTGACATTAGGACAATTCATACATAGAATTATATCATTCTGTGACAACGTTGAAATACGATTTATTATTGAAATTTCGAAAAATCATATCTCCGAAAGTATTAGCTTGTTAGAGTTAAAAATGATATGAATGGATTCTTATGATAAAACTGCTAATTAAAAAAAATTTAATTTGGAATTTGTTTTGTAAAAAAAAATTTTTTTTTTTTTACTCCGAAACCATCTGTCCGATTTTGCCCAATAACGAACTTAGCCGTGATATTTATCCCCCAAACCTACTCTGAAAATTTCAACACTCTAGCTCATTCCGTTCGAGAGTTATCGTGCCTACGGCCGGCCGGACAGAATGAATTTCGACCACGGATTCTTGATCAGTGAGTCGAACCAAATCGTTTAAGACCATTTTCATCGAAAAATTCGAAAATTACAGACATTCGGGCAAATTGATAAGCACTCAGTTCCGAGGAACTAGAGCGCCAAAAATAGTATGAAATTTGCTAGATCTCTTAATTGAGGATTATCTCTTTTTATGATTTTCTAATAATTGTCACAGCTTGCTCTACCACCCATACCGGCTTGTCGTTGATTTCTGGACATCTTTATAGAATAGAGCATATTCTCAATTTATCATTAACATTTCCTTCAAATTGGGCCTTGCCTTGATTTTTTTTCATATAAAATTCTAGCGTGTTTAAAGTGTATCGATTGCGTTAATGGATTCAGTTAAGTACCTACTTCCCGTCATCAATGATCTGACTTGCTACTTGTTTTTTTTTGCATGAATCACTCCAGTTAACTCGTGGCCTACCGGGCGAGTTCAATTAGAAGCCACAATCACCAGTTCCAGACGTTTCTTCGGGTTTGTGAAATAAATGATTTTCTTTGAAGCTAGTATGCTCCCATTATGTCGGATGTTTATACACCTACACACATTCATATGAACTTTATCGACCTTTCTCTAATTGATGTCATTAAGGAAGAATTTGAAGCATGGAGCGGAGCCATTAGTGGAGAAGAGAGTGAAAATGTTTTATTTTATATATGATGAAAATAATTATGAAAGGTTTTTCAATACGAGGTTTCATTATGATAGGAAAAACCAGTTAGTTGTTGGTTGTCTGCACCGCACCCTCGAGGGCGAGAAGGGGGTGAGTTTTTAAGGATAAAAAACGGTTTATCTCAATATCCGGCAAAACAACAAGTTAACTACAAAGTTAAATGGAGAAGTTGTAGGTAATAAAAATTGGTTCAAGCCCTGTGGACAGGAGCTTTTTGGCGCTCTTGTACAAACGGACAAATTATATCTCCGAAAGTATTGGTTTCTCAGAGTTGGGAATTATATCAATGGATTCCTATATATGATGAACTGCATCATGGAAGAAATTAAATTTATAAAAAGTGTCGTTAAAAAATGCTTAAAAAATTATCTTTTAAAAAAAAGAGCAGTCTACAATGGTTCAATGCTTTAATGCTTCAAAAATTGTCATTAAATTTATTTATCAAGATTAAATGAGCAATCTGCAATGATTCAACCTCGTGGAATGGGTTGTTGCAACTTACACTCGGTGCATACTTTTCACTACTCGAAATACCAAAGGAAAGTATCATCGAAATGTCTAGAGCAAGGCTGGAGACAATCATAGCAGATTGTCCATTTATTCCTGATATTTGAGTTGGTAGTGGATTGTGAAGAAATTATTTTAATAGTTCAAAATATATTAATAAAATACTATCCTCTTTCCATAATTAAAAATTTAATAGTTCATACCACTAACACACTCTTTTCTGTATTATGAAGCTTAACTCAAGAAAAAATATTTGATACACAAATGTAGATGCATATTTCAGTATTTTTTTGCTAGCAACATTATCAAAATACTGTATATAGGAACATGTCTCACAACTTAAGAAAGTAAAAGGTAATATTAACCTCAGTGGTCAACGAACAGTAATTTCTTTTGATGATTCCATTATGTTCTTCTTTCCTATTGCCTCCATAAACTACATCAAAACAGTCTTGTATATATTCACAAATTCAAGAATCGAATACTTGTTTTCCAAGGGAAAATATTTTCTAACCACGAATTGACAATCTTTAATAGCTAGAAAAAATGGCATTATGAATAGTGAACACAGACAGATTCTGTGTTCACATTCTGTGATAACAAAGAACTCACGATGTATTATTGAAACTTTGAATCATTATATCTCCGAAAGTATCAGCTTGTTAGAGTTGAAAATGATAACAGTGGATTCTTATGATGAAACTGCATCTTAAAAGACTTTGAATTCAAAAGTTGTAATTCAAAAAAATATATTTTTTTTCGTTACTCTGAAACTATTAGACCGATTTTGCCCAATAATTAACGTAACCGAGATATTTATGCCTCAAACCTACTCTGAACATTTCAACTCTCTAACTCATTCCGTTCGAGAGTTATCGTGTTAACGGCCGGATGGACGGACAGCCGGACATAATCGATTTTGACCATGGATTATTAATCAGTGAGCTGAATCAAATCGTTTAAGACCATTTTCAACCAAAAATTCGAAAATTACAGACATTTGGGCAAATTGATAAGCACTCTGTTCTGAGGAACAAGAGCGCCAAAAAGAGCTTTTGTATTTAAATTTGTTTATCTTAAAATAGCAATTAATAAGCATCTACGCATATAATTCCGAGAATATTCTACGAAAATATTGTGGATGTCTTATTAAATATTAACTTTATGAACATTTTCGGAGAAAATTTACTGTAGTAATGTATATATTTTTTCACACCATCGGAAAGTAGAGATATCAACGAACAAAAAGTTTTTTCGTTATTAAGTCAAAATAGATGAAAAAATTAATATTTTAAATCAGATAAATTACAGTTTGTTTGAGACATAAAAAGGTAAGTTTTCACCAAATTTCGTGAAAAAATTTTTTTTCTAAAAGATAAAAACTTGTTTATTTGATTTTCACTACAACAACAGTTGTAGATTTTTTTATTTCCTACAACGTTGCAATTTAGCTTTTTCTATAGGACTTGTAGTTTTGAATGGTATCTTTCTGGGCTTTCCCTCCCAAACTCTGAAAAGTATCCATAAAATAAGAAATTTATTATTTTGTGATTTGCTTCTGCGTTAAAAACAAGAGAGAAGTCAGAAGCAATCAATCAAACAATGTTGCCTAACGAACAATAACGAAACAACATCAACGATGAAACAATTATATCGTAACGTTTCGGAGTATATATCAGGCTCCTTCGTCAGTTTCTTAATGAAAACCTTCAGAAGATCTTAAGTGTCTGACGAAGGAGTCTGATATACAGTATGGTGCAAATGAAAGGAATTAATTCGTTATTTCGTAAACCGGCGACTTTAAGGAAAAATCCTGAAACCCGTCGATTTTTATTCTTAAACGGGCTATTCATAAGGATACCTTTTTATTTTTGACGTCATCTATGTGAGCGTGATGACGTCATCGCTAAAATTTTCAAATGGAAAGGTGGGTGTTGTAATACATTATTTGAAAGGTCTTTTAAATACCTATTCAGCCATATCAATAATGTACAAAAATTGTTCCTTTTATTTTTTTAAACAATTAATAAAATTTTATTATTTTTATTTAATATGACGTCAAAAATACAATGACGTCAAAAATAAAATGGTTTCCTTACGAATAGCCTGTTTAAGAATGAAAATCGACGGGTTTCGGGATTTTTCCTTAAAGTCGCCGGTTTACGAAATAACGAATTTATTCCTTTCAATTGCACCATACTGTATATGTTTTGCCGGATATGGTCTCAAATGATTATGTTCCGTTCACTGATGAGGAATTCGAGTTCAAATTCGATTCTTTCCGGCCAGCCGCTGCCACGATATCTTCCGAATTGAAGGAAACTTTCAATTTTCAGGATAGATTGCGGATCCAAATGTAGCGGTTATGTTCGTTAATCTGCATAATCGGCAAACATTTTTCATTTCAAAAAATACATATCTGATCGAATAAGAACTAGATAATTGGTTGTAGAATGCCGGCGCGAAATTTTTTTTTCCAAAATTCCATATTTCAGAAGCTTCAGGTTCCGCACAAACGTCCAAATCGCCATTTTACAATTGAATACCGGTTCACCTCGATCGGCTTTGCATTTTAGCAAACTGACTCCATATCAGTGCTTTTTAAGACTTTTTATTAATGGCCCTCATATTTTTATATGTTTCAAAAAATTAGGGCTCTTAATAAGGCTATTGAAAAAGAAATTTTGGAAACCCCTGTATAATGGTTCGAGGCCATATCCGTTCAAAACTGAGCAGAATACACAGTCATTTGCACGAAATTAAAGCATCCTGGTAGAAGCGCCCAAAAAGTCATAATAGTAATTATTTTTCAGTCTGTTTTATTTTTTTAGTATTGAAAGGTTGAGGATTCGGATAAATTTTGAGTTATTGGAATACGATAAAATTTTAGGACTATTCTTTCGAAACTGACTACTAATTCAAAAATAAATGATGAGCGATTCTTATAAGGAATTCACACGTATCAATTAATGGATTTCCCAGATATTATCAGGAGAGAATTCTATGAGAAATTAATGTGGATACATAAATATTTCCAACGTTTCCGAGCATTATGAACAAATTTCGTCACGAACTTAAGTATGATGCAAATAGAAAAAATTGCTAATCTCAACCGTTGCCCAATGTAATTGAATCATAGTGATCTAATTAAAAAAGCGTAATATTTACTCAATGATAACCTGAGAGGAACAAAGTACTAGGATATAATGATTCTCTTAGTCAGTTTAATACGTCAAATATTTTCATGAATCATTCTTTTCACACTTTCCAGAAGCGCCTCATTTAAAATTCATCATAGATATTCATGAAGGTGTTCTTGGGAGTTTGAGGAATTCCACGCAACTGAAATTAACATATTAACGTACCTATCGAATGAATGGAGGCGTAGCTTGAGGCTGAAATATCAAAAGATAAGACTAGAGTTTCTTCACTGTGTTCTCATATGACCTATAACCTCATGTAATAAAGGGATGTTGATTGAAATGATTTGAAAAAAAAATTGGTGAAATGCGAAAAATCAAATTTGGGGCATTTTTTTTGTTGTGTAACTCTCTAGAGTGTTATATATTTTTTCATTGAAATTTCAACACTTGATTCTTGATTTCCGTACAAGAAAATAGCATAACTGAATGTTCCAACCAGTTGATAAACGTGAAATATTTTCAAATTAACAACAAATGAAAAATTTTCTTCAGCAGTCACCAGGTCTTTGGAATTGTTGAATTCACATAATATCTTCTCAAATTCATTATTTTCCTCAAGAAAATTCACATTGTGAAAAATACGTTATTACTACGACTATGTACAGAGGACAACGTTGCGTAGTTATCTGACAGGAAAATGAGCATAACCTAACATTTTCAAAATATACACGGTGAAATGTGTCAAAATTTCATGGCCAACCGGGAGACTTCATAAAAGTGAATATAATATTTAGCTAGTTATTGATTGAAAATACGTAATGCATAATAAATTATGGTTATTAATTTCAATGAAATAGTTCATCCAACAATAATGATGGGTGAATTAGCATGAAACTTTTAAATATTAAACAGCCACAACTCGTTGAAATTTTTGTTCCATATTGTTGTCATTTCTTATAACAGATGTTGAAATAACCATAAGCGTTAGCTAGAATCGGTATTCCATTAATTCAAGAAAAAACCACGAATCTAATCTATTCAATTAACAATTACGTAACGTCAGAAAGTCCATCATATGTTCGTCTTTTAATATTAATTTACTTTCATTTCTAATAAGTATAATAATATTGCGCCATGTCAGAAAAATCTTCTGGAAATGACAAAATTAATAGTTCAATGATTTTCGGATAAATATTTCCTTTCGCGAAAAAGACAATTCTCCTATCTAATAATTTTTGCTGAATTCTTTAATCAAACAAATCTTCACCAATTTTTTTCTTTATATCATATCTATGTACGTACATTGCATCCCAGCACCTTTGCACCAGAATGAAACTACTATTTAGCGAAAATTAGTATAATTGTCGAAAAACCAAGTTCAAAGAATACGTTCTAGTTACAATCATATTTATGCTGACACTAATTATTATTGTATAGTTAAATTCTGATGATGTTCATACTGACATTCCTAGGCTTTCCGAGGAGACGCTTCATAAGCTCCTAAGAGCACAAGACTGTTCATTTTTGACCCAACAGGGTGAATGGTAAATCGAGCTATTAACTGTGAGAGATCATCTGAGAGTAACTCATGGTTTTTTTCACAAAGTTTCCCGAATTTATCAGAAATATTTTAGGAGAAATGCACCAGACCAACAACTGACAGCTGATGGACAATCAACGAATAAAAACAAATAAAAATAAAAATTTTCAAGAAGGGTTGAAAATATGGAAATAATAACCCGAAATCAGTTCTCCTAAACTTTTGAAGAGGAATTTATGGAATCTTTTCATCTATATACACTCACTCTAAGTCATGAGAGGTATAGGAAAACTAGTTAATCAATCAATGCGTCGAAATGAAACTATACAGTGTTTCTCAATAAATGCGAAAGAAGTGGTACTTGTGCAAAAATTAATGGTATGGTCTAATATAATTTTGTATTGAAAGTCCCTTCCCCAAGTTACTGTTCTCTGAAATTGGGGGAAAACTATTATTTTTGGCGCCCTTGTTCCTCGGAACAGAGTGCTTATCAATTTACACAAATGTCTGTAATTTTAGAATTTTTGGATGAAAATGGTCTCAAACGATTTGGTTCGACTCACCGAACAAGAATCCGTGGTCAAAATCTATTCTGGTTCGTTACTCATGATATAAAATGGGGGTAAAATTAGTAGATGTAGTGAAATGATGCCGACTGACAGTTTTCGAAAAAACATAGTAACACAGCTTCACTTTACATAGAAGAAATCTAACTCTTTCTTCAACAAATTCCATCAAATATGGTCAATTCCAATTGAACAATAAAACATCAAAAATAGCAGCATGTGTGCATGTTCAATGGAGATCACATGATGGATAGGAGTGAAACAAAGATTCATAAAATGACAATAAAGATGACATAAAAAGGAAACTTAAGGAGTCGACTTTTGTTGAACATAGAAAGCCATTTTGCATTTTGCTCATTTGGAATTCACCATATTTGGGTGAATTTGTTTAAGAAAGAGTTAGAACTTTGAAATTTCTATGTAAAGTGGAACTGTGTTACTATGTTTTTTAAAAGACTATCAGTGTGACAAATTTCAGAATAACAACAAAAAATAATTCTGTAGATTTTAGCTTGGTGTCTGATGAAGGAGCCTGATTCAGTCTCCAAAATGTTACAGAATTATAGTTGATGCCGTTTCGTTTCATTGTTCTATATATTGCTTCTGACAAATAACTAGAGACGCAATTCCAAATAATACTTTTATTTTATTTCATAGATTCTCAGAGAGAAAACCCAGAAAGTATCCTTTAATGATTACTGAAAATATTTATGTTTCTTAAATTCTTGCGATGTTCGTTAATTTTAATTTCATATGAACTAAACTATGAAGAACCCACTGATTTATTTAATTATTTTCCTAGTTCTATAGGATATCAGTTGTGTTCCGGTAAGGAATTGTCACTGAAATCTGAAACTTACCCTTGCAATGAGGATTCCCCGGATGGTGATACCAACTTGAGGCTGGACCTTCACCACAACCCCCGGTTCAACGATCAGCTTAGCCCCTCTCTCAACCACGATGTCATTCGTTAGCCAATAAGGGCTGAAAGTCCTATTGAGAACAACCACCCCCTTCGAGACGATTCCACCCGGATGCTCCGTCAGTCTTCCACCTGCATCAGTCGCGTAATTTTCAACGTTGTCAAAATTTTGACATGAGGCCAGGGTAACCAAAAGGACGCAGACCGCAGTCAGCGTACACTCGCACATTTTTCAAGCGCCTTCTGAAAAAGTTCATGACATTCTTTCAGTCACCGTTAGACGTTTAAAGATCACCGATCCAAACTGCAATTGACGAGATGAAGATACCAGTTGTTGATGTTTGATGATGGGGTAAATCAGTCCTAACGGTCGTTTCTCTTGTTCTCTTTAAATTTCATAAGACAAGCGCACTGTTTCGTCACAGATACATTCTTCAGCAGCATTAAATCATACCTATCGATTAACTCAACACTTTGTTGCTCGTTACGTGGAAGCTGAATGCGTCCATCGGCTATTGTTGACCATTGGATCCCACAAAACAAAAACATTCACTATACACACGCGTTAAAGCACACCTACGAAGGGCTGTAAGAGGAAGGCCGTTTTTTAATCTGTACCGAGGTTCGATGCAAGGCGCGGTTGAATCGTTATTGTTGTTTTTTAGTCAAAAAGCTGGTGTGCCCCCTCCGTGCGCACCTGTGACAGGTAAAACAGGTGGGATTGTTTCGGATCGGACCGCTAGATAGCGATAGCGTACGTTCTATTCGGTTCTCGATCGTAGATCGGTCTTTGTTTTCATCTGGAATAGGCACAGTCGACTGATGATGTTCTGGGTAGAGTTTACGTGTAGCACATGGCGTAGGAAGTTGGATGCGTTAGGTGAAATTGGTAATTATGAGTCCAATCCACCTTCCTTCCATTTCTTCGAATTTTATGACATATAATTGAGGAAAATTAGTGTACCGAGCGTAATTATTACATGAGATCTTAATGATGATTCGTTTTACTGTAACTATTAGTTTGGTGGTGATTTCACAATTTCTCCTTCAGATGATATAACTTAGAGGTGAACTATTGGATCCAAATATTACCGTGAGAGTCAAAATTGTAGAACAATTTATTTGATATTTACTTCCTCCTCTTCCAAGAATATCGAAAAATGGTTTTTCTTCGATCGTGGGAAAAGAGACACTATTTTGATCTGTTTTCTATGCGCAAAGATGAACATTCCAGAATAGTGGGCAGTTGCTAAGCAATTAGAAAATAACAGTGCGGTAATATTCTTACCGCACTGCTGTAGCGTGCGGTAATGTTACAAATGGATTATTACAATAAAATGAAGCAAAGTATGGTTTTAATTTTTATATTGATAAAGTTGTTATAAATGAAATAAAAGAAACATCTAATTCATAACGATATTCTTGAACACAAATTAATTGTTGTTAATATTTACATTTATTGTACAGTTTGTACAGTTTGTAAATTGTACTGGAGGGCAACGAGAATTTATAGACGTTGAAGCTGCATGGCTAATTGTTTGGTTTATCTCATTTCGATCATTTTCATTTGAAGTAGAGGCAGGGGTGTTGAATATTTTATTAGCCACTTCTACTTTATTATTAAGTGATTCGTCAATATATTCTTCCGCCACATTGGAAGATTTCCATCCTCCGTGGCGCTTTAAAGAAAGAATATCAGCTCCAGCATCTACCAAATGTGTTGCCGATGATCTTCGGAAACAATGTCCTGTATATTCTGTCGGATTTGGCAACTGTAAATAACTTGCATCAATTTGCGGCATTTTTCCAAATTGATTCATTCCAATGACTGTCTTCCATCCTTTTCCCTTGTAAAATTTAAAAAAAAATCTAGGATTTTCAAAATCATTAGGCCTAAATGATACGTACTTTCTATAAACATTTAAATAGGTTTCGTTAATGATAAATGATCTAAGTTTATTTGTTTTTGTTTCTGGTATCTTTACCAGTATTTTTGAACCGAAATCTTCTATATCCTGAACTTTCATTCGGACAAGCTCATCTCGTCGACAGGCTCCTGCTATTCCAAATATTAGAGCTACCTAAAAGGTAATCAAAAATTGTATATTTCGTATTTTATGTATTTTGAGTAATACTATTTTATCTATATCTACTTACTTTGGTCGATAACAATATGTCATCTGGGGCCTCTAAAATGGATTTCTGAACTTGTTCCTGGGTTAAAATTTTGGATTTTTTTGGTTTGTATCCTGCAGCTTGTCGTTTTGAAAATATTCGCAGTTTCTGGTACTGGGCAATATTAATATTATTTTTAACAGATAAAGTTGATCGAAGCATGGAATAATGTGTCCACAACGTCGAAGATTTCATTGTTTTAGCCAAGTCAGCAACATACGCCATCAGTACATTCTCAGAAAAGGATACACTGTTGTTTTTTCTGCAAAAATCCATGAAGCGTTGGTACGCAAGTTCATACTTCTCTCTAGATTTCGCCGGAAGTAAATTAAGTGAAGCTGCGTTCGCGGCTTCCACTAGTTCAGGAGGCGTGCAGGGTAACAAATAATCACTATCAGTGTTCATGTTTATTAATTCTTTTTTAATTCCTTATAAAATATAACGAATCAAACAAAACCAGCTTGACAATTATTCTACTTTTGTCATAACAAAGTAATTTCCATGGTTACCACTTCTATATTTCAATATGAATACAGAGAAACCTATTTAACCTTACTTGATTACATCTTGAATGAAATATTTTTTAATTAATTTTTTAAATGTAAATCAACGATCGAAGAAAAAATAGTATGTGTAATTCGTGGGAAAAGCATATTCCCAAACTCCTGTGTTACCAGACTCGTCGCTACGCTCCTCGTCTGGTAATTATCACAGTCGTTTGGGAATATTATGCTTTTCCCACTAATTATACAATATACTATTGTAAGCTCAGAGTAATTTATTTTCTAAGGAACATTTCCCGTAATTCTTATTTTTCTACCATCTCCCGCTCCCAAGCAGTGACGTCATCAGTTTTTTTAAATTGCAAGCAAACATTTGTTTTTCTTGACATGAATAGATCATAAAATTATGAATTCAGTGATGAACATGTTACGCCATTTGGGTAAATAATTCTCAAGATATTAATTTTTTAAATTTGGAAAACATATTAAAATTTTTCAATCGAGTCTTCATCTAATAAATACTTTTTGGCGCTCTTGTTCCTCGGAAAGTATGATTGAATGCAAAATAACCAATGAAATAACCTCAGCTATCGTAGAATTATAAGGATTATAGGATATTATAATTTTTGGGTGACAATATAATGCCCCTGGATAATTCATATAATGATGGAAATATATACTTTGGTAAGTTAATCAAATTGGTTTCAGAATATCTCCAATAAAAACAAAACTGCAATATTGACTAAGTTTAAATTGATATAATAAAATTTTCAAAGTAGATTTGAGAAATGAATATCTCGGATAAGTTCTATATTGGGTAGAGTAGAATCGGTCTGGTGCTTTCGGATTGATACTTTTTGGCACCCTTTTTTTTAAATGTCACTTTTTTAATTTAATTTCTTTCATGATGCAGTTCTATCATGATAATCCGTCTATATCATTCCCAACTCTGAAAAACCAATATTTTCGGATAAATGATTTTTCAAAGGTTGAACAAGAGCTCCAAAGCCCCTGTCCTCAGGGCTTTCCCACATTTTTGGCGCTCTGATTTTCACAGAGTGCTTATCAATTTGCCCAAATGTTTGTAATTTTCGAATTTTTGGATGAAAAAGGTCTTAAACGATCAAGAATTCGTGGTCAAAATCGACAAAATTTTCAGAGTAAGTTTGGAACATAAATATCTTGGTTAAGTTCGATATTGAGCAACATCGGCCTTTCGACGGTTTCAGATTAACGAAAAAAAACATTTTTTTAGATTACAAATTTCAAATTCAATTTTTTTAATATGCAGTTCCACCATAAAAATCCATTGCTATCATATTCAACTCTAACCAGCTAATACTTTCGGAGATATGATTGTTCAAAATTTCAATAATAAATCGTACTTCTATGTTTTCACAGAGTGCGAATTCTATCTGTCTGTGTTCTATATGTGTTCACTGTTCATACATGACATCTTATCTACCTATAAGAGACATGTCAAATTTATTTCTGTTCTAGAAAACAAAGTATGATTGAATGCAAAATTCAATTATGAGATATTATAATTTCTGAGTGATACACCTCTACCCCATATGCCCATGGATAATCTATATGATGATGGAAATATATACATTGGTTAGTTAATCAAATTGGGTTCAGAATATCTATAATTTTCAGAGTAGATTTGAGGAATGAATATCTCAGATAAATTCGTTATTCAATTTTAATTTAGTTTCTTTTATGATGCAGTTCTATTATAAGAGTCCATTGATATCGTTCCCAACTCTGAGAAACCAATACTTTCGGAGATATGATTTGTCAAAGTTTGTTTATTACAAAAACGATACTAGTATTGTTACTGAAACTGATTAAAATATTGAAATATGGATAGTGCGTGTATATTTAAATGGGAAATTTTATCGGGTAATTCCGCAAAAGCAGAAACACGTGTTGGCACGTACCAGAGCAGAATGATCTTTCTCTGCTCCTTTAGCGGAATTAAGGCTGGTTTATGCTGGCTGGTAACTTTAACTTATTCCCTAACTTAAAACTTGAAACATAGATTTCTAACGCTATGGTTGATACTGGGACTGAATAATCCGTTTACTTATTATTAATAATAATAATTAATATGTTAACGGATTATTTAGTCTGATTATAAAGCATAACACGAAAAATAAATGTCTATATATATTATATATATATGATTAAGTTAAAGTTACCAGCCAGCATAAACCAGCCTTTACCCTCCCATAAAAAATATTCTATTAGTTATGAGCTCCTAGTACCTACTTGTCTATGGTGAATATTACAAACCGTTGGAATTGCTAGTAGTATCTATCTGAATTTAATTCAAATCAGTCTGTTGATTTTCATTCACCTACTGTCAAACACTAATCTCAAAAAAATTCTGATTATTAGGGGTTGTGGAGATAAAACACGTACCATTAAGAAGTTTGTGATTATTTCAATGAAAAATATCCTAATGCTGAACTTGTAACTCCGGCTGCTATTAGTAAAACCATCAGAAAGTATTAGGAATCCGTATACAGAGGAGGTAGAATTGAACATTTTATTAGAGTGGGAGGAAAATCCTCTTTTGTCGAGAACTATACCGGCAAATAACAATATATACCAAATATCATTTTATGGATAAATTATGGACCTTTGCAATGCCGATGAGGGGTTGCCATCTCGAATTTTATTTAGTGACCATGTGTCCAGTGTCCATGCGCAAAAAATTGATGCACAGCTGAATTCATCTATGAGGATCATCACTGAAACTATTGGATCTTTATCTTGCAAACAGGAACATCGCAATGCTACATAGTGGTCATACAGGATGGCCAGGTAGCGGAAAAGTGTCCCAAATCTTATATCACGTTTTCAAAATATGTGGATTGTGGCTTCAATGAGAACGTGATTGGAATATGATGGGAATGAGACTGTCAACACCATCATTCACATTTCCTGACACAGAGTTCAAGTTGCAACAAGCAGACAGAGATTATCTCATTTTGTCGATGCCTAAACGTATGCAGAGTGTGCAGACCTGTATCCAGCTACGATATTTGTTTAGGATTGCATGTTAATTACATTTTTGTGAATATAATTTTTTCATTGTTGATTTAAGACTATATCAAAATGTTTAATGCTTGTGGCTTTTACTTGATGCAAATCCATATTAACTCAATGAAAAATTATATACGATTTACACTTATTTATTCAATATTGTGACGCGTTTCGTCGACACAGCGACTTCATCAGACTACATCATACTAAATTCTTAACAAGTTATTATCTCCCTATACCTAGATGACATGGACACAGAATCATTTAAAACTAATTACATGAGAAACTTATTTAAAACAAATTACATAATAGACTTATATAAAACTAATTACATGAGATTTCACTGCTGGTTTCTTTGTACACATTAACAATAATTCATTCCTAATGCTTTTATAAATTGATTCTCTATTTGAATAGATTGAGTAACGGTGAAAAATTTAGATCTAATTGTTCATTAACTAAATTACCCGTATGTTTTTCCCTATTTAATTCGACCATTTCCCAGTAATTGAGTTGCGCACCTTTATTCAAATTGTGTAGAATTTTGAAATCCGGGTTAAACTTATGTCCTTCTGCTAATAAATGATTCGAATAATTTGAATTAATTTTGTTGTTTTTGTAGCTGTGATGATGTTCCTCTATTCTTATGCCACAATTTCTACCAGGTTTTCCTCTATATGATTTGTCACAACTCCCGCAATTTAATTGATAAACACCGGATTTATCTTCTTTATTCCTTTTCGATTTATTGTTCTTTATGAGTTTGGCAAGGTTATTATTTGTCCGGAATGAGATATTCACCTGTTGGTTTTGAAGAAACCTTTTAAGTTGTTGACTCGGGGTACCAAAATATGTTAAGCTATAGATACGTAGATGATGTGCTCGCGTGTTTTAAAGGAACAGACCGGCAACTGAAAATATTTGTAGATTTTATTAATAGCATTCATCCAAATGTCAAATTCACAATAGAAATGGAAAATAATGGTGCAATTAATTTTTTGGATTTAACAATAACGCGGAAAAACAATAAACATGATTTCTCAATATTTAGGAAACCATCACATACGGATACAATCATTCATCGATCCTCGTGTCATCCATTCGAACATAAAGTCGCGCCATTTCATAGTATGTTACACCGGCTAATTAATATACCTTTATCCGAAGAAAATTATGGTACAGAATTAGAAATTATCGAACAAATAGCGGTGAACAATGGATATAACACAGAGTTAATCAGAAAAATGTTGACGAAAAAACAATTTAGATAAACAATTAGTTTAGTATTTCCAGAAATTAAGGATAAAAATAAAATATCAATAGCTTAACATATTTTGGTACCCCGAGTCAACAACTTAAAAGGTTTCTTCAAAACCAACAGGTGAATATCTCATTCCGGACAAATAATAACCTTGCCAAACTCATAAAGAACAATAAATCGAAAAGGAATAAAGAAGATAAATCCGGTGTTTATCAATTAAATTGCGGGAGTTGTGACAAATCATATATAGGAAAAACTGGTAGAAATTTTGGCATCAGAATAAAGGAACATCATCACAGCTACAAAAACAACAAAATTAATTCAAATTATTCGAATCATTTATTAGCAGAAGGACATAGGTTTAACCCGGATTTCAAAATTCTACACAATTTGAATAAAGGTGCGCAACTCAATTACTGGGAAATGGTCGAAATAAATAGGGAAAAACATACGGGTACTTTAGTTAATGAACAATTAGATCTAAATTTTTCACCGTTACTCAATCTATTCAAATAGAGAATCAATTTATAAAAGCATTAGGAATGAATTATTGTTAATGTGTACAAAGAAACCAGCAGTGAAATCGCATGTAATTAGTTTTAAATAAGTCTATATGTAATTTGTTTTAAATAAGTTTCTCATGTTGTAATTAGTTTTAAATGATTCTGTGCCCATGTCATCTAGGTATAGGGAGATAATAACTTGTTAAGAATTTAGTATGATGTAGTCTGATGAAGTCGCTGTGTCGACGAAACGCGTCACAATATTGAATAAATAAGTGTAAATCGTATATAATTTTTTATATCAACATGCTATAAAATCAATTTGACGGAAATATTCCATCTGGGTGTAACACTTCTAATGTAACTATAAGTACACTTCAAATAGATCTTGTTACGTTTGCAATCTTCCTATTCATACTGGAGAAGGTATTGATTTACAAAATAAAATAAAGTTTTTTCTAAAAATTTTACTTGTGCCATTTATGTAGGTGTAAAACATACAAATTAATCGAGTATAACATAAACTATAATTAAACTTTCTGCGTTCACAGACGGAATCAGTATCTGTGATAATTGAATTCGTAACTGAAAAGTTTATTCCCATCCAACCACGAGCCTTTTAACTGAAAGCAAATTCATTACCTTTACTGATTTCAGTCTGTGATAGCTTATAATTATTGTTGGTAATTTCAGTAGCCAACTTTTCGACTTTTCAATATAATTCTACTGATGGTAAATAGAGTATATATCTTATAATCACAGGTTGCATATAAAAATCTCTGACAAGTATCATAATACAAATTAATAAAGAATAGTGGATAGAATTCGACAACTAAATTTTTAGGTTATCCGAATTCCTTGGTATATGAATTAATGCCGACAATAATAATAATAATAAAATATTAGAGAATCATTGATTGGGTACAGACAATTAGGAAGTGATGCAATTCCTATAATATTAGGCGCATACTATTTAAAACTATGGTCAAATATTGAAAGTGAAATTATTCATTATCAGAATGCAACAGTGGAATTGCTAGTAAAAGTTTCAGACAACACCTTACTATGATTTTTTGGTGGAAAAGCTTTTTCATTGTTGATACAAGTACTAAACGGTACTATAAAACAGTATTGGTATCGATTTTGTTTTTCTTCTGTTACTTGAAAATTTCTACATATATTTGCCAAGGCTCAAAGCTGTTGTGAATCTGTGAATTTAAATCATTTTGAGATTAAACCAATAGATTTCAATATTTATAGTCAAATATAATACATAGGTATACAGAGTGATTCCAAATTAGACGTGAACCTTGGAGGAAGAGTTAGTATGGATCATTATGTGTTGTCGTTTGAGCCAATATTTATTGATAACCGAATATCAACAGTTTCCGAGATATTTGGGTTCTTGTGATTTTTAAAAGATTTCTCACCTTACTTCATTTTTCGTCAATTTTTCATACGTTGAACAATTTTGATTATAATTTTTATCAGAAAAGGATATGATATGTGTGTGAAAAAAGCAAAACTATGCTGTATTAGATGTTGAAAAATAATTATGATTTGAAAGGGGATATAAGAAGCAAAGAAAGAAAAATAACGAATGAAATATTTTTGTATTGCGACTAAACTCGAAATTTCATTAGAAAATGTATTCATAAATTAGGTTCAACATGACCTCCACCATTCCTCATACAAGCACATGCCCTCTTTCTAATTTTTTCAGTTGTTACTTTCTGCTTGATATTTTTTCTCGCTGCCGTTTGATTACACCTTTACTATTATTTTTACCGGACATTCAAAAAGTTGCTTATAAAAATTTTGCTGAAACGAAACGTTCTCAAAACAATTTTGTCATACACAAATTGTGGAAGATGCAGGCAAATTGATATTAGAAATTGATTTTTTTTATTCATATCCCAAATTCCAAATCATACTGATTCTTTTTCAACATCTTATACAGTTTAGTATTGCTTTTTCGAACTAAATCGTTTAATAATTACCTGAACGTCTGATTTGGAAACCCCCCCTTATATATAACTGAACAATAACCGCCAAGTGACACATTCGGGAATACTATAGTCCGTTATGTAATTGTCATGCTGTACGATTTTGAAAATAATGTAAATTTTCATGACATTTGTTTCATCTGCGGTTACTCTTGTATTCAGCATCGTCCTCTCAAAAAATAAAAATCCTATGGATAATAATATAATAATAATTTTACAAAATCAATTTTATTCTGAAAAAAAAAATTAGGCTGAAATGAGTAAATTAATGAAATACCTATGTCTGAATAATTCCAAAAATTGATGAATCACTAGGTCTTAAATTTATTTATTAAATCGAATCATTTCAAATTTAATTTAGAGTCATTCCATTAGAATATCTACTATATTTTAATCAGCAAAATAATTCATGTTCATTTCGTAACAATTCAATAAAGATAAAATTCTAGTGACTTATAATTCAATAACATGATATATTACAGCTCTGCCTTGTATAAAAATCACAGATAAAATATAAAAAAAAAATCAATTGCAATAGTAGCTGGTATTGAGAATTCTTAGACTAAAATAAATTCGGGGGGAGAAAATTACTTGAAGTGTACAGAAAATTGAAACAATCTTTTTGAATCCCGATTCCCTGGGTGTTTGTTCAACCAATAACCAGAATTTTATGACACAGCATACATCAGTAACATATCCAATAATTGGATTGCTCAACATAAAATAAACCAATACATCTTCTTCGAGCACAAGCTGAAACGATTTTCTGGGAATAAGTTAATTTTCAATATTTCAATTACCACAGTTTCAATTTTGATATGCGAAGAAAATTAATTATTATTTCATCCTTATTTTCGTATATTCCACGCTATAGTACCACTGTTCATAGATAGCACCATTAATTTTGGTTTGAAATATTTTTTATATAGATTTTGAGAGTTTTATAACATGAAATATTCGATATTTACATAATATATGTATTCCACATGGATATACACACTACAGATATTTTTCAATGTGCATGATTTCAATAACGAAATCGATTCGAATGATAAAAATGATTTTATCACATTTCCTACTCCAAGTAACCTTCAGCTATAAAAAATATCATACATATCTAACGTACTTAATATTATTCACCCTTGATTCACTTCATACTATTCTTGCATCGAACTTCCACCCTAAAATAAGTATATATCACATAAAAAATTATGAACCCTTAACCTTGTGTCATCATCGGTCAAAAAACATGTCTAGAGGATATCTTGACTTTTCAACATACATGAGTTGATGGGATGTCCAAAAATATTTACAAAACCACGAATATCCAAGAATTTATATACCATAGATGTACATTATGTTACCTATAGAAATTAATGATTTTGTCGTAATTTGATTCTGAGAACAAAGTAAGTGAAAAATCTCAAGGTTAAAAAGATACCAATTAAAACAGAAACGTCTATGATGAATGTGTTCATATCGTCCTTCATTGACATTTCTTCAAGGAACTGTTTGGGATACTTGAAGTGACAGTAATCGACATTGCAATCTAGCTTCTTCCTATCTAAACCATATATGGCTATCATTGTCCCTTCAAAACTATATTTTACATAACTGATGTAAGGCAACCATTTGAGATAATATGGTATGTCATCTAAATTGGCGAAGAAACCAGAGAACAGTACCATGGGTATGGTTGATATTGGTCCAAGAAATACTCCACTCTGAAAGAAAAAGAATACTTCCTTATACATCATATCATTCTGAAAAGTATCACTGTTAACTTTAAACAACGATAGGTTATTCAATGTTGGTTTATTCTGCTTAATCGTCGATCAGTTCTGTAAAGATAGCGACCAAATTTTTTAGTATCCCCAATTGGTTGGATTCTTGTTTCAGCTGGATAATATTTTACGTCAAGAATAGTGTATGCGGGTGGAGAAAATTTTTGGATATATTGGTGCACAATGAAACACTGACTATTATTCGTATGGAAGTGGCAACATTTTTTAGAAGAACTGCTGATCCCTCTTCATCCGTAGTTTAAGTATGATTTATTATTATAATGGCATTACCGATAATTGTCAAAACACCCAAACCAGACTATAATTTTTATATTCCACCCAAGTAACACCGAAATGCCAGCATGTCATTCATTGCAAAATTATCGCCATGTCATAAAAAATATAGACTCGATCCAATTAAAGCTTGGTAAATAGTTGTAGAATATCGAAATAGAGACGTGTGTAAAATTTTGTGAGAACCGTACCCCTAGAAAATTCAAAGAGAATTACGTTCAAGCACTGACGTTACATCAGGAGCTTTTGCGCGTATGTTCTATTGTCAATTGAAGCGCGTATGTTCTATTGTATAATAGAATGGACAATAGAACATACGCCCAAGAACTCATGACTTCACGTCAGTGCTTGAACCAATTTTTTTTTATCTCACCCCTTCAGATTACAAGTATCTGTCTGTGCCTGTCGCATATATGTTATGCTCTAGGCGCGGTTCATACTGATGCGATATGCGCGTATAAGATAAATCGCATGAAAAATATCTCGTCGATATATCTCATGAAAGGTTTATTACACTGCTCGCGATAACCCAGAAGGCGATAAATTTGGTGGGAACACATTTCTTTGTTTTCTCGCTAAGAATATGAGAACAAGTGAAGAAGACGTTGTGGTTTTGTGTATGTCGTTAAACTCCTCCTAAACGACCATACCGATTTTGGTGAAATTTTGTGTGTGTTTTTAAGTGGGTCCCTGGATGGTCATAGAATATTTGTTTAGTTGGCGCTCTAGTTCCTCGGAACGGAGTGCTTATCAATTTGCCCAAATGTCTGTAATTTTCGAATTTTTGGCTGAAAATGGTCTCAAACGATTTGGTTCGACTCACTGATCAAGAATCCGAGGTCGAAATCGATTCTGTCCGGCCAGTACGGCCGGCCGTAGGCACAATTACTCTCGAACGAAAGGAGTTAGCGGATTGAAATTTGCAAGGTGGGTTTGGCGCGTAAATATCTCGGTTAAGTTCGCTAATGGGCAAAATCCATGTAGCGGTTTCGGAGTTATGGCCGATTATAGTAAAAACATTTTTTAAGAATATTTCCGAAACCGATCACTCGATCTATCTGAAATTTAGCATCAAGTTGTAGAATCATGACCTTCATACGTATGTGAAGTTTTGTATTAATCAGGTTACCGCAAAGTGTCAAAAAAATTTTTGAAAATTTAATTTTTTTTTTACAATAACTCTCGAACGGAATGAGCAAGGCATTTGAAATTTTCAGAGTAGGTTAGGGAGATGAATATCTCAATTATGTTCGTTATTGGGCAAAATAGGCCAGATGGTTTCAGAGTAACGAAAAAAAAAATTTTTTTTTAAGTAACAAATTTCAAATTCAATCTTTATTTAAGATGCAGTTCCACCATAAAAATCCATTGATATCATTTTCAACTCCAACAAGCTAATACTTTCAGAGCTATGTTTTTCGAAATTTAATAATGAATCGTACTTCTATGTTTTCACAGAATGTTATCATTATTCTATATAAGCTTTATTATATGATCTGTGTCATACTCGTACATGTCCTCGTGTCCACTGGGCTCGAACCCATTTTTTTAGTAAGAAATAGAGGATGCGCTGACCCAGTTATTACAATATCGATTCTTTTCAGATCTCAGAGACCTGGAAATGTCACTTTCAGTGACATCACAGTCAGTATTCTTTGTAAAAATGAAGATTAAGACATATCATAATGAAGTGTAATTAATGTGTGAAGGGGTTTCCAAAAGTGATTGAAAACTAATATTGGAAAAAAACGATTACTGATCCCGACGATAGCAATCCAACGTTCAATATCCTGATGTCACCTCATTATACCTTCATATTGTTGTATATCAACCTCCACAGAATGAGTCGTTAAACTTACCTCTATGCTGAATGCAGCACCGACGAGAAGTCCGAAACTTTGTCCAACAAGGGCAGTGGTAACAGAAATTATTAATACCATGGCAAACCGAATAAATTCCATGGGTTGAGCTGTAAGGTAGTACACTCCCATAACATATCCCATAGTCATCACAATCTGGAAAAAAGTGTTATTCAATGCCATGTCAGAATATATCGAACTTGAACTCACTTGAAACGGTATATCTGCCAGGGTTTTGGCGAAATAGTAGGGTTTAACGGAATACCAATAGTTCAGGTGCTCTCTGACAAAAACCGACATCTCCACAGGAACTGCAAAGGAATCATCTTTGAGTTAAATAATATATTTATACAGGGTGACAGGGTAAGTCGTACTGAATATTGAAGGACGTTATTATTTAAGTCATTTCTGATGAATTTTGTCCTATAATATATCCACCGTTATTGGTATATTGAATTTTAAAGATTTTTTTTAAATCCCTCATTGTTTGGCTTTTTTATTGATTTTTTCTAGGATTAGAGCTCCTAAGGTTCGTTTTTTTGATGTATCTAGTTAGAGGGGATGTCAATTAATAAAAATGATCAACAAAAACTGAACCTACTACTAATAGCTAAAAAAGACTGCTTGACAATGGTTAGAATTGAAGAATTTTCACTGACAATGTTTTTTTTGTTTGAAGCTCCTTTCTTAAAAAAAAATCTATGGAAGGCATTTTGCAGATGCTTTTAAAAACGTCTACGTCTCTTCAGCTATTCAAAAAGGTATAACACTTGCTATTAAATAGGTAAAACATTGACCAAATTACAGTTAAGGCAGTAGAGGGTACATTTTCAGTTTGAGGTAAAAGAAGCTAATAATACAAAAATTAAACAGAACAATATTTTTATAACTCTTGTTCGACATGGCCGCCGGCATTTCTTACACAAATATATGCATATGACAGACAGTCTTCAGCCGTTGAAACATCGAAGGAGAGTTGCCGACCGACGATTTTGTATGGCGTGTCTGAACAGAGAAATGATTAATCCATTTCATAGACAAAATGTACAAGCTTTACATGCTGGAGATACCCCTCAACGTTTGAAATATTGTGTATGGTTACATCAACAACATGCTGAAAATAAAAGATTTATTTCGCTTGTCATGTGGTCTGATGAGGCTTGTTTTACTAGGGACAGTATCAGCAACAATCATAACGAACATGTAAGGGTATTGCAAAATCCACATGCCATTAGATCGAGACAATTTCAGTAACGTTTAATAGCGATTTCCATTGGCACGATCAGAGCTCTCGAAGAGAGTTTACCGACTCCGACCGAGATCTGCCAAAAACCGCTCTCAGAGCAAGCTCAATGGAAAATGTTTCTCCTTTCCCTTTTTAGTTTTGAATTTGATTTTTTAGCGGAGTGTAGAGGATATAATAAATAATTCCCTCGCTATCCATAATATCCAATAAGGCGCCAAGTAATCGAATTTGCCATATCTATAAAATAGTATTATTTCAAAACAGATAAACATAACCTAATATTTTGAATTGCCCTGATTTGTCAATGGGATATGATTCATCGATCTCATCTGTCCAATGGAAAACGAAAATATCTGTCAAATAAAGGGTGTTATTTTGATATTCAAAGAAAAATGCCATTTTTCAATATAAATGATCGGATGTTTATTTCATTATAAAGAAGAAGCTATGCCGTTAATAGTGGAAAATAACATCAGGCAAATACCATCACGACCACGCTTACAGGACAATATCCTTTTAATGAAATTTTCCATAACCAAATCGCAAAGTGGCTGCCCTATGTCCTCGATAGCCTCACGAATTCCATCTTTGAGGTCTTGAATCGACGCTGGGCTATTGGCGTAGACCTTCTCTTTCACGTGGCCCCAAAGGAAGAAGTCGCAAGGTGTTAAATCACAAGATCTCGGTGGCCAATTGTGATCACCTCTTCGAGAAATAACACGGTCCGGAAACTTTTCCCGCATAAGATCAATGATTTCGTTCCTTGTGTGGCACGTAGCGCCGTCTCGTTGAAAGTAAACGTTGTCCAGATCAATACCATCCAATTCCGGTCATAAAAAATCATTAATCATCTCTCGATATCGCAATCCATTCACCGCAACTGTTGCTCCAGCCTCATTTTCGAAAAACTAAGGTCCAATCATTCCGCCGGACCATAAACCGCACCAAACAGTCACACGTTGAGGATAGAGAGGCTTTTGAATAATAACTCTTGGGTTTTCCGAGCCCCAGATGCGACAATTTTGCTTGTTGACGAAGCCACCGAGGTGGAAATGGGCCTCATCACTCAAGATGATTTTTCGATGGAATCATTTTCATGCATTTCAACGACCCAATTAGCAAAGACACGACGTTGTTGATGATCGGCCGGCTTGAGTTCTTGTGTTAACTGAACTTTATAAGCCTTAAGACCCAAATCTTTATGCAAAATACGGTGTAATGACGTTTGTGGAATGCCTAATTCCAAGGAACGACGAGGAATGGACAAACCTAGGTTTTCTTCAACACTTTCGGCTACAGCAGCAATATTCTCGGCTGTTCTTGAGCGACGTGCACGGGTTTTATTCTTCACATTACTAACTTGTCCCAACAGCTCGAATATTTCCACCAATTTTTGGCGCTCTAGTTCCTCGGAACTGAGTGCTTATCAATTTGCCCAAATGTCTGTAATTTTGGAATATTTCGATGAAAATGGTCTTAAACGATTTGGTTCGACTGACTGATCAAGAATCCGTGGTGGAATTCATTCTGTCCGGCCGGTCCGGCCGGCCGTAAGCACGATAACTCTCGAACGGAATGAGCTAGAGAGTTGAAATTTTCAGAGTAGGTTTGGGGGATGAATATCTCGGCTAAGTTCGTTATTGGGCAAAATCGGACAGATGGTTTCGGAGTAACAAAAAAAAAATTTTTTTTTTACGAAACAAATTCCAAATCAATTTTTTTTTAATAAGCAGTTTTATCATAAGAATCCATTCATATCATTTTCAACTCTAACAAGCTAATACTTTCGGAGATATGATTTATTAAAATTTCAATGTAAATCGTATTTCACAGATTGATATAATTATTATTCTATGTATGAATTCTCATGTCAACTTGACAGAAGGGAATATTGTAACTTCAAAAATATTGGGGTTGAAATACTCGTATTTTAGCGATGCAACGGGGACCTCACCCGAAAATGTTTGAAAATATTATGTAAATATTGAAAGCATAATTCTGTAGTTTGGTGAACGTAGATCAGGAAATTTTTGATCGATTACAAGGTAATTTATTATTACTTATCTAATAAACTATTATTTGAATTGAATTTCCTTTATGATGCAGTGATATCATATGAATACATTGATATAATTCCCAACTCTGAGAAACCAATACCAGATATAATTTGTCTGTTTGAACTAGAGCGCCAGAAAGCTCCTGTCCACAGGGCTTGAACCCATTTTTTTATTGCGGTCCGACAAGGTGCTTCACGACGACCCAAAAATGTTCGAGTTTTACGAACCGTCTCTGCCAAATTTTCACCATTTTTATAGTGAATTTTAATAATTTCAATGCGTTCTTGAAGGGTGTATCGTTCCATTTTTATTGATGGCGTAGTTTCTACTTGTCAAAAGTGAAAAAAAGACAGCTTCAAAAGTGACATCTACCGAAATAGCGGGCTATTCAAAATAACACCTCTTAATGGAAAACCCTTTATGACTCCGAGTGCTTCGAGCGTGTCAATGGAAATCGCTATTAGGTAGTATCAACGTTTGATTAGCTCCCTGATCACACAAGAAAAGCCAGCTTACATTTCCTCGTCAACCGGTTATTTAATATCCCGCCAAGCAATGAAAACTTCAAGAAAGAAAGAAAAATGATTTTTCAAATTGCCGAAAGAAATGGGAATAGTCATCGACTAGTTCAGAAATTCAGCAATCATAAAGATAAAAATCTCTTCAGTAACATAACTCTAATGAAAGAAATAAAAACGTTTCCACGCTTTCACTTTCCATCCGAAAACAAACAACATACTCCAGAATATTTAAAAAGGTTAATATAAAACTGGCTTTCAAAACTTCCACGAATATTAACTTCTAGGAAATGCATTCGATAAACTCCAGACATATTAAAATCGGGTGTCTATGAAATTTATTGTTTAGATTGTAGCGAGTTTAACGTCAGGTAAACAACCATAAATATTCTCACACGGTATAAAGTCTATAAAGAGCATATGGGACACATTCAGAACAACAACATCGATAAATCTGCTGTTACAAATCACGTTTTAACAACTGGCCCACTCAATTCCAGAAAATTCCGTTAAATTGTTGAAAAACTGTACTTAGGAAAAACTTGAAGGGATCGAAATGTATAAGAGAAAAGATATTTTACTCAATAATGATCTAACTCCTATTAACAACTAAGGGTATAATGTCAACCCATACTACATTGTAGAAATTGATTGGATGCTTTAATGACGCTCCGTCTTTGAAGATGGAAACTTTGTTTCCGAAACAAGACAAGAGTGTAGTTACTTTTGTAGTGTTCATAATAAGTCCATGGTGAACTCAAACTAGAATATAGATGAAAATGATTTAGAGAAATTGAGAAATCTATACAGCTGTTACTTACACGTCAATATAGTTGGCATCATCGAAGTGAACATTGTGAACAACGTGATGAAGAATAGGCAACCAGCGTTACTCATGACTTTAGCAGCATCATTTCCTATATCATAATATATGAGTCCTAGCAAAATTCCTATAACAATATGTGACAGCAACCGTAGCCTAGTTAACATCTTATCCCTCAGTATTATGTACGTCGTTCTCTTGAGCAAGATCCAAAACTGCAGGAGTCCAGAGGCTGGAAAACTCTGCATGCCTAACTGAGCTAAATTGTCAGACGAATCCAGCAGAGAAGTGGTGCAAGTCGGCGGCTGCGTTGGCAACTTTATTGCTCCGTTCTGGGAGTCTGTGGACGATTTGTGTTTGCTGATATCGTTTTTGATTTTCCTGGCTTGTACTACTTCTTGATCCAGTTGCAGTTGCTGGAGCGTTTCGCTGCATTTTCCTTCGTTTACTGCCACTACCAGTTTTTGAACGTAGTCTCCATGCTCTCCACTAGCTACCTCCATAACTGTAACATAAACATCTGATTTGTACTCTGATTGGTTGGAACATGAATAGACTTATACATGAACAACTCCAGCAAATTCAAGGAAGTTTTTTCCGGAAATAATGGTACAGTGTGCAAAAGTTAACCTCCATTTTACGATAGCCATTAAAAGCTAGCATTTGGCATCAGTACGCATTCGCAGAAAAAAAAAAGTTTACTCATGAAAGTACATCCATTAATATCTTCAACATTTCGCACGTGTATTTCAAAAGTGACAGAAGTCAAAAAACGAGGACTCCGAGATTTCCGCTGTACTCCGTCCTGTGATCATCTCAGAGTGAGAGTTTGTGCTCTCAGTTCACCGCTCACTTTTAAAAAGGAGTGAGGATTCTGAGATTTTTGCTCTGTTCCGTTTTGTGATCATCTCAGAAAGTGAGGATTTGTGTTCTCAGTTCACCGCTCACCGCTCACTTTCAGATGAAAGTGTTCCTTTTTAAAAGTGAGCGGTGAACTGAGAGCACAAACTCTCACTCTGAGATGATCACAGGACGGAGTACAGCGGAAATCTCGGAGTACTCGTTTTTTGACTTGTGTCACTTTTGAAATACACGTGCGATTTATCAATCTCTATACTGGGTCACTGATATGTATGGAAACGGACGATTAACTCGTAAGGTAAGATATCTAGCGAAAAATGTGAGGACACAAAATTGTAAAGAAAACGTTAGTATACAGGATCAGTCAGAAAATCATGACGAAACAAAGTTGCTTTTTCTTCACATTTCGATTCATACATTATTCCATATTTAAGTTCTTCCCGAAATTCTAACCAAAATTGATATAGCACTAATATCCTAAATTTAACCATTTTCATGAAAACAAATTGTGAAAATAACTTTCTTATAAAATATACAAGAATATTTTATTCTCTATTTCAGTATCGTAATGAGTTCATTCCAGCACTAAAAACAGTGCTGGAATGAACTCATTCCCGCATTGTTTCTAGTGATATTTTCCGTTTTGTGGTAGTCAGCACCGACATTCGATCCTATCAAATTTCAACACACGTCAATTATTGTCAATATAAGATAATCTGGATAAGGTGAAATAATTGTTGAGAGGAAAGGTTTTATTTTCATCAAAAAATAAGGTACTAGAGATTTCCTTCTTGATAATTTTGAATCATTCATGATATTCGGAAACTGTTAAATCTGATCTCCATGCTCTACGTACAATTCAAATTCCGTGATCTGTCAACTTTCGTAACAGTCACACCAACTGCCAAGATACAATGCAAAAGTCACTAGGATGTATACTCCGAATTTTTCATTAAATTTCAACAGTATTTTACAAAACTTGACTGAAATAGAGAAAATATCGTCTAACACTCGTTGCAGAAGGCAATTCTAACACGAATGCGAAATTCGAAAACGAGCGACGAAGGAGCGAGTAATAGCGAATAATTAATTTTTTTCGCTATCTAGTAATATATGAAAATACTCACGTTTCACGTAATTTCATGAAAATATTGACCTAAAGCCGACCATAACTATTTTCTCAAAGTTACTGACCTTTGATACCTTGTTTTCAAATTTCTAATTTCATAAAAGTATATCATCATTATTATTCGATCAAGTCTAAATGGAGAATGTGAAATAAGGTACATATCCAATTCTCACTAGGTATTGAATGAATGTTATTACTGACGTATCGACTTGTCAAATTTGACTTCAGACGATCTATGCGCATGATTTAATAAATTCTCTCCAGACACGTCAAAAATCAAAAACGGTTGACAACTTCGTTTGTCGAGTGTAAGGAAATGAACCAGTACATCTAGATGTTTGTAATATTTCGGCAATATCTTCACCAATATAGATCCGATCGAGTTCAAACCTAGAACTTTACTGATGTAAAATAAGATTTTGAAGGCTTTCTCAGATTTTCAACGTTCTATCTGACGGATAGTTTCTGAGATACAGAATTATTTTAAATACATTTTTTTTATTGTCCAGTCATGTGGTCCTCACTCAATTTCGCATTAGTCTTCGGGTCGGTATTTTTCAACCAACTAGCGCATTTTAATTAGATCAGATCAGTATTTTTCGAGTTATTGATAAAACAAAATTTTGTATGCCTATAACTCTGTAACCAATCGGTGGATTTGCCCATTAACTAACTTAGCCGGTGCATTTGGACTTCAAACCAACTCTCTAACTCATTCCGTTCGAGAGTGGCTGCCGGATGGCCGGACATAATCGATTTTTACCACGGATTCTTGATCAGTGAGTCGAACCAAATCGTTTAAGAACATTTCCATCTAAAAATTTGAAAATTACAGACATTGGGAAATTGATAAGCACTCTGTTCCGAGGAATAAGAGCACCAAAAATACACAACACCGAACGGCTACCTTAGCAAATTTATATTTCTCGAGAACCAATCAATTAGACGATATTTCAAACTGGCCAGAACTGGACAGGCGCATCCGCCATTTCGCACGGGAGGAAGCACTACACAACAATGTTTTGCAGTCCATAGGGAACATACAATATATTATATCGTTCAAAATAGAAGAAATGGATACTAAGTAATGATAATAATTATTAAATTGAAATGAGCATACTGAGCAATTGAGCAATGACAAACGATAACCTTTCACACTGAGCACTTCATCAAAATGCATACAAGCATACGATGCATTCAAGCATACAACGCCATGTTAATTTTTTTCTATCCTTTAGCAGAGGCGTCTTTTTTATATGGATTCGAATATTCTACATAGATTTTTTTTCTTTCATTTTTCGATATTTTAATAGGTATACTGCGCGGAAACAAATTCAATAAATCAATGGTTTTTTATTTTTGAATTGAATGTAATCCGACTTATAGAGTGTCAAAATTTCCGAAGGGGGTGAAATATACAATCTTCAAGATTCGTTATTCGCAAAAAAATATACAAAACCTGAAGTAGTCTCTTGGTTCGATACAAACAGGCACCTTCGCCATTTTGTAATTAACATCAGCTCAAATTAAATTATTCGAGTCAGATATCCATAGTCAGTGGCTTGCTAATGATCATATTATTATACATATTCCAGAACATACATCTTAATGTGAATAAAAATGATGACAGAGTGGTGTTGCAATGCACAACTTGTTTATCTAGCAAACAGTTTCATAATTATGCATGGGCTGATAAGTTGAACAAAAACTATGAATCGAAGGAAGAAATTATAACGAGTACCATTTAAAAAATATAAGGAAGCACTGAAGTGAAGTCAGCACTCTTTGGCGCGCTTGTTCACGTTGGCTATTTTGAATTGAATGGTGAGTACTTCAAGCTCAGAGGATAGAGCGAGCCGGAGATCTATCCCGAAATTAGTGTACACCATTCACTGTCGGGTCAAAAATTAACAGTGCTGTATCTTAGCTGATACAGTAACGAAGTCGACAAAGAAAACAACTGTCGCACAAGTCACACAAGCTCCTAGGAGCTTCCGAGGCATCTCCTTGGGGAAGACCTAGGAGGCTCAGTGTAATCATAATCATATCTACAGCAAGCGCACACGCTTCGACTCAGCACTGTTAATTTTTGACCCTCCAGTTCCTACCCAGTCTCTCAACTTTCAGACGAATTTTGAAAAACAATTTAAAATTCCACTCATCGTTCACTTATTTATTCAATAGCCACCGTATGTACAGGTCCATATTTGAATTAGTTGCTTTTGTACATATGCTAGCGACTTTTCAATATAGGTTAAAAAATTAAAATCCAATCGAATTGAAACTTGGTAACTAGTTGTATAATATCGACTCAAAGACGTACGTGATTTTTGTGGGGATCTTATAACTACAAAATTTTAAAAAAATTATGAAAAAATATTATGTATCTCATAATAACTTTAGAGATGGCGTCTTACAATTTTCATGGTAGGTTAGACAGCTGAAAGCCACATTTGAGTTTTGTTAATAGGCATAATCAGTCAAACGGTTTTGGAGTTATACCCAAATTCTATATATCAGAAAGTATTATTTCGATATCGCTGAAATTCGATCGAACACGATCGGATCTCTATTGTTGGAGATCCGAGCAGACTTGGGAGAGTTATATAACTAAATATAATATGAAAGGAATTTAAATCTAATTCAACGATGAAGGGCTAGCAGAGATCAAAGTTCAGAGCAATCCACATAGTGTAATTTCATCAAAGTTGAAAAGCTACAAACCGCGGTTTCATCCTTATTTGGAATCATCAGTGGAGCTTAATTAGCTTTCCGAAAGCGCCATTCTTCTTCTTTAAATCTAATACCCAGTTGAATAACCACGGCAAGAGGATTTATACATTTTTTTTGTATATTTAATGAATTTCAATTCCGATAGAATACATATGTCAGAACTAAAAGTTCTCTGATTACTCAAATCCTTAAAATGGAACGAAATGTAATAATATCTTATAAAAGCGGAGAAAGCTTTCTGTATCGATGGTAAATTCGATTAAGAGTGTCCAGTAGATGTGAATGGACTGCCGAACATGCGCGCAAAAGCTTCAGACTTCACGTCAGTGCTTGCATCTTGAATTATTTTTCTACAATCATAAATGTGGAGAATATTTTCTGTCTTTATATACAGGATCAACTTATATTAACAAAAATAGGTAGTCTGATATTGCTGAAATTTAAACACGATCGGATATACAGAGTGTTTCTTAGTAACACCGAAAAAATGTGAGAGATGATTCTGTGATGAAAATTAAGATTTGGTATGAAAAACCTTCCCCCGAAAAAGTTATACCCCTCCGAATATTAACAAAAAAATTTGTTTGTCCTTTTTTTATTATCCCTGTATATTAAAAGTATTCAAGAAAGATAATAGAATGGGTGATGAAGAAAGTAAAGCAAAACTTGTAAAATATACGAACTATTAACAATTAAATTAGGTTAGGGAAATTCCACCTCGGAGGCTTTTCGAAAATGCATTGCATTTTTTCTCGTAAATGCTCAAGTTTTTGACAAAACTTGTAGAGGTAAAAAAGTTAGTAAATGAATTCGGCTTTTCAGCCATGTTTTTTTAAAGGGATAATTTTCCAAAAAAAAGTTGTAAGAAAAAATATCTTAACTGGACTTTTCAAAAAATTTCATACCAAATACCCACCTTAATTTTCATCGCAGAATCACCCCTTGCATTTTTTCGGTGTTATTCAGATATACGTAAATTTAAAGATTTCTTGATGATTGAAGAAATACTGGAAATCGAGCAGCATTGGGCGATGGGTGGCCGTTACCACGATAACTTGCGAACGGAAAGAGATAACGACTTGTAATTTTCAGGGTAGAATGCGCATCCGAATGCGACATTCGACTTCGTTAATAGGCATAATCGTCCAAACTTTTTTGGACATTTTGGAGTTATACCCATATGAAATTTTGTAGATATTTCCTCAATAACTAAAATTATACAAGTCCGATTCAATTAAAAAACTCGAATATCACTTCTAGAATGCCGACGCGCTGATTTCCGCAAATTTTCGTGAACATCGTATCACTAGAAAAAAAAATTGTTCTTCAAGAATTTAATATTTCAGATATCATTTTCAACTCCAACAAGCTAATACTTTCGGAGATATGATTTTTTGAAATTTCAATAATGAATCGTACTTCTATGTTTTCACAGAATGCTATAATTATTCTATCTATGCTTTATTATATGATCTGTGTTCATACTCGTACATGTCATCCTGTTCTATAAGAGAGAGTCAAATTCATTTCAGTTATTTTAATTTGATTTCTTCCATGGTGCAGTTCTCATTCTCAGATTGCTCATTTAATCTTGATAAATAAACTATTATTTAATTTAATTTCCTTTATGATGCAGTTCTATCATAAGAATACATTGATATAATTTCCAACTCTGAGAAACCAATACTTTCGGAGATATAATTTTTAAATTAAATTTCTTTCATGATGCATTTATATCAAAGGAATCCATTGATATAATTCCCAACTCTGAGAAACCAATTTTTTCGGAGATATAATTTGTCTGTTTGAACAAGAGCGCCAAAAAGCTCCTGTCCACAGGGCTTACACCAATTTTTCAATACCTACTTTTAAGATCCTGTGGGAGTGTCCTCATATTGAATTGGTTCAAATGTGGAACCCGGAGAAGCCACTGTGTTGCGAAAGAATTGTCGTTCCCGAATAAAGAAATTTGTGAAAATTTAAAGGTTGAATCATTATTTATAGAGTACCTAGATATCTATTCATATGTCTACTATTCCTCGAAATCATTCTTGTATGCGGTTCATTCAAACTTCAATAAACATTTCATTAAAATTTAAGATTAACGACTCGGTAATTTAATTCGATTAATTTATTATTTAATTATTCATTCGACGGACTGACTATAAACAGATGTGAAATCACTGAAATCTAATAAAAATAATGATATGGAAGAGAATGGAGTATAATTAGTCATTCGTCACAGAATACATCAATATTGTTCCGAAGATATGAAATAAATAAATCAGGATAATGCGGAGAACTATATTTAAATGAAAATATCGGGTCACTCAGCAATAAACCGTTAAACTTTTTCATGAATATTATTCATAAACAATTATACAATATAATTGCACTTACTCAGGGTTGAGCAGTTCCTGGTGGGGATTTATCGCAATATAATAAGCAGTACAACATAATGATAAAACCAAGTTTGTCAATTCATCAAATCAAAATAAAATAGATGGTCCGTTTATTAGTGTATGAAATTTCATACCAAGTAATAAAAGAGAGAATCCATTGAACTCGTCTAATAACAAATTTAATGATCCAAGATACTCAAGGCCTCAATACAATCTCAGACACAGACAAGTGATCAGTTCCAGTTTCATATTCAATCTTATGTCATCGAGAAGTTTGACCGAACAAGCCGCTATATCATTTTGCCCAAATGTCTGTAATTTTCGAATGCCATCCATTGCCACGATAACTATCGAACGGAAAGAGATAGCAACTTGCAAGTTTCAGAGTAGGCTACGCGTTCAAATGCCACGGCTGAGTACAATAATGCACATAATCGACCAAATAGTTTCCGAGTAGTAATTTTGTTCTCAACCAATACAAATCCAATCGAATTGAAACTTGGTGAGTAGTTGTAGAATATAAACCTAAGGACGTTTGTGAAATTTTGTGAGAATCGTATAAGAACTATTGAAAAAATTGGTTCAAGCCCTGTGGACAGGAGCTATTGGGCGCATGTTCATCTTCCTTGTGGCCCGTACTGACCAGTAAAGAAAAAAAGCAGTATCATGTTGAATACCTTAATATTATTGATTATTATATAATAATCGATGAAAATACTGAGAGAGACCCAGGAAATTTGACACATTTTCCTTATATCTCCAGAAATTGAAATCGTATAGAGCCAAAATTTTGCAAAATGTTGCAAAATACTACAATTGACGTTAGTACAAGTTTTTGTTGCAATCTGATGAATAGTTCACGAAAAAAAAATTTTTTTTTCGAAAAAATTAAAAGAAATATTTTTTTAAAAATTACCAACATTTCGATCATAACAGAATTTTGCCAAAAGTTGCGCGTTTATATCCTCGAACTGACTACCAAGTTTCGATTCAACATCTTCTTTAGTTCCTGAAATATCAGGGAAATAACCTCAAAATTTGAAATGTCTATAACTTCTAAACCGTCCGGCCGATTTTGCCCGTTAACGAACTTAACCGTCGCATTTTGATCAGAAACCTACCCTGAAAGTTTGAAGTCGATAGGACCTTCGGTGCTCCTGTTATCGTGCCTACGGCCGGAAGGCCGGCCGGCCGGCCGGACGGCACCCAAAAATCTGACACCGGATTCGTAATCAGGGAGTCCGAATTAGTCTATTAGCCAATTTTCAGCTCGAAATTCGAAAATTACAGACATTTGGACGAAATGATAGGACGATGTTCCCCTAGAACATGCGCCCAAAAATTATTAAAAAATTGGTTCAAGTCAGGAGCTTTTGCGAGTATGTTCTATTGTCCATTCTTCTGCATTGGACACTCTTAGTTCGAATTTACCATGGTAAATTCGAATTAACCATGGTAAATTCGAATTAAGTGTCCAATACAGGAGAATGGACAACATAATTTACCATGGTAAATTCGATAAAGGGTGTCCAATGCAGTAGAATGGACAATAGAACATGCGCGCAAAAGCTCCTGACTTCACGTCAGTGCTTGAACCAATTTTTTTTCGTAATTTTTTTCAAATTTTCTAGGGGTAGCTATGGTTCTTACAAAATTTTTTTTTTCGTAATTTTTTTAAAATTTTTTTGGGGTTACGGTTCTTACAAAATTTTGAACACGTCTTTATGTTGATTTTCTACTTCTAGTTACCAATCTTCAATTTTGGTCGAATCTTTATTTGTTGAGTTATCGAGGAAATAATATTCCAGGTGGGTATAACACGGAAACCGTTAGACCGATTATGCCCAAAAACGAACTCAACTCTCCCATTCAGATACGCAACCTACCCTGAAAATTGCAAGTCCCTATCTCCTTATGTTCGAAAGTTATCGAGGCAACGGTCACCCATCTACTGAACTCGCACATGGCTGCTCGAATCTCCAACAATATTTAAACGAACGTGTTGAAACTTGAAACTTGGCAGTATAGTTAGGTTCTAAAGGCTCTTGCAAAATTTCAGCAATTTCAGAGGAATAGTTACTGATATATCGAATTTTTTTTTCAATTTTCAATGATTTCTTAAAAATTTTCTACAAATACTATCCTCACGAAATTTTGCAAGAATTTCGCATTGGCATTCTACAACTAATATCCATGCTTGAATCCAATGGGTTTTGTATTTTTCGAGTTAATGAGGAACAAAAAACAACCAAATTTCAGATGGCTATAACTCTAAAACCGTTTGGCCGATTATGCTTATAAACAAACTCAAATGTCGCATTCAGATGCACAACCTAATCTGAAAATTTCTAGCCGCTATCTCTTTCCGTTCTCAGATTATCGTGACAACAAAAATATTTCTTAATAATTTTCTTGCGATACGATTCTCACAAAATTTCACAAACGAGCTTAGGTTTATATTCTACAACTACTCACCAAGTTTCAATTCGATCGGATTTGTAGTGGTTGAAAACAAAATTATTACTCGGAAACCATTGGGCTGATTATGCCCATTAACGAACTGGTTCGTCGTATTGGGATGCGCCACCTACCCTGAAAATTTCAAGTCGCAAGCTCTTTCCGTTCTCAAGTTATCGTGGCAACGGACGGCCGGACAGAATCAAATTTGACCTGGAATTCTTCATCGGAGTGTCGAACCCAATCGTTTGAGACCATTTTCGGCAAAAAATTCGAAAATTACAGACATTTGGGCAAAATGATAACCCCAGAACATACGCGCAAAAATGTCTTAATCTTCAATGATACGATAAAAAATGTTGTTGGAGCATGTTTGGCAATAATGAAGGTTATATTCTAATTAAAATAAATAATAAAATGTTTCTACTCACCATAATCTGCAGGATTGTGATAGCTTGGACAATTCAACCCCATAGACGAAAGGAAAGGTACCAAACCCTTCACGAACCCCCTGTAAATACACTGACCCTCCGTCAAAATGTACAAATGATCGAACATTTCGAAAAGTCTTGCGGAAGGTTGATGAATAGTACAAATTATTGTTCGTCCACCTCTCGCTAACGATTTCAACAGACACAAACACTGAAAACACGTAGAACTATCTAAACCACTGGTAGGTTCGTCGAAGAACATCACCGGCGGATTGTTCACCATTTCTAGAGCTATCGAAAGCCTTTTTCTTTGTCCTCCTGAAAGGCTACAGGCGTGAGTGTCGATACATTCTTGTAGGCCGAGGGCTTCAACCACTTCCTGGACGACCATCTTTTTGTCCGCCCTGCTGATGCTCTTTCCTAATTTCAAGTTCGCTGATACATTTAGTGCTTCTTTGACTGTTAGATGGGGAGACAGGCAGTCGTCCTGCATGATGTAACAAGACATTTTGCGGAATCTCCTTAAACTCCTCTCCTTCCCGTTTATTAGGACCGACCCGGTCAAGTTCGATGTCCTGAAAATTAAACTTTTTTAGTCAAAAATATATAAGATTACCTATTACAATTCCAATTGATTTTCACAGGTCCGGGGTTATTACAAAATCAAATTTCTTAAAAAATGGCCAACTAGTTTCAACTTCATTTCAAAGTCTTCTTCAGGGCTCTGAAATGGAGAACCGAGAACTACCGTTATAAACTTCATGCACAAATTCATAAATTACAATTCACATCAAAACAAACAAACAAGTATACAGTATTCAAGTGAGGAAACAAGTTCGGTGATATGATTCCATAGAAAAAAAAAATTTTATTAACTTTTGACTCACATTTTTCTCTTTGTTTGATTTCGTCGTCAGGGATTTGAATTTTGGAAATGTCAACAACTACTTCCATGGGATACTGTCAAAAGACTGAGTTGGAAAATTCCATGGGTTTTAGGATTGCGCGGATCACAACAGCGGCGGCACATATTGGGGTTCTTACAAAATTTAACACACCTCTTTATGTCGATATTCTTCAACTAGTTACCAAGTTTCAATTCGATCGAGTCTTGATCAGGGAGCCGAACCCAATCGTTTGAGACCATTTTCGGCAAAAAATTCGAAAATTACAGACAAAATGATAACGCGATGTTCTCCAGAACATACGCGCAAAAACCATTCAGATATAAGAGAGTAAATATTTGATTTCTCATAAATGAACATTTGGTGGACCAGAATCGACAACTTTTGAAACGGTCACAAAATTTCTGAACTTCCTTAACTTTTAAGGAGCAGTATACAGGGTGTTCCATGTTCGTGTGGACACTTAATTCGAATTTACCATGGTAAATTCGAATTAAGAGTGTCCAATACAGGAGAATGGACAACATAATTGACCATGGTAAATTCGATTAAGGGTGTCCAATACAGAAGAATGGACAATAGAACATACGCGCAAAAGCTTCTGACTTCACGTCAGTGCTTGAACCAATTTTTTAACATGAGTATGCTCCTAAATTCAATAATTTAAATTTTTTTTTTTTCATAATTTGAAAAACAGAAGTTATGGCCAATTTTAGACACAAAATTTGAAACACCCTGTGATGATATTTCTGAAATTCAAAAGATGCATGAGCTTTCCACATTCTTCCTCTTCGATGATGTAAAAACGGTTCACGCTCAGGATGTTCAAAATAAGAATAATGAACGTAATACTGACTAAACATATTTGACTTTTTTCCGGTTTTTTGTCCATATTTTGAAAACTATTCGAATGAATACCATGGTTTTAACAGAAATGTATTCGGCATTGAATACTTGATGATACCAGGAATGCAAAACTTGAAAAAAAAATGTTCATCAAATTTAGTTACACTCCCTGTATAACCGGAAGTGCTTGGGCTTCAAAAATATTGTAGCTCTGTAGAGAATTTCAAGCAATATCACAATCCCAATTTTCAGATTTCAAATATGTACAGTTCTCCAGAAACGTTTGATAGGCACTCGAACTTGTTACACCCTGTATGTATTGTAACTTTGTGGATGAAAACATTTATTATTAAGTGACCACTGTCGAATACCCTTTCAGATCTAGCAACCCTTAAAAATAAGAAATTCTCAATCTGAAAATAAAGAGAGTCCTACTGATAACTTACTTATACCCTGCCAAAATATTCATCAATGTACTTTTTCCAGCACCAGACGGACCCATGATAGCTGTCAATTCTCCAGATTTGAAAGTACCATTTACACATTTCAGTATAGTCTTATAGCCTCTTTTCCTCCCTTCAGGTATGGAGTATGACAGATCGCTGAATTGAATGTCAACGGGTGGTCTCTTTGGTAAGTGGGATAACATGATTGTGGGCTTTTTGTAGCTGCCAGGACTGTTTTTGTTGGGTACTTTTCGTAGTGTGCAGCAGTTGGTGCTTATTGTCATCGATACGGGTCCGTTGCTGGGGTTATTCTGTAGTTCACTAGAATCAAATAGAATTTACATTGAAGCGGTTTTAATGGTAGGTACTTTAGAAAGGAATTAAACTATTGCGATATGATTATTGAAATGATTATAATGTAAACTCCTAGGCCTTCCAAGAAACCTACTCACAAGCTCTTATATTTGAACAATTAAACCATTTTTATTGTCCAGAAGACCCGGTGTGAAGTTATCCACATCCACACATACACTCAAAGACCAAAAAATGTTCAAAATGAAATATTAATAATTCGATAAGTACTTGGTGAATAATGATGAAATTTGAGAGTGTTGTTCACGAATGCATAAAGAATCGAAATACAAGTCAAATAGTTTGTGTATTCCCCAGGGGGCGGTGGCTGGGGGAGGCAAAACGAAAAATGCCATAATTCGATAAATACGAAGTGTTCCAAGATTAACTTTGGAATAGTTCTTCAAAAGCGTGTTAAGAATGAGCAATCGGGGGGGCATATCGAAAAGTGACATAACTAGGAAAACATTGAGTGTTCCACGGCTCCCTAGGGCCACACAAACTATAGGACATACTACATCTTAGTATTTGCGCCATTCTAGACGACATATCCAAAGCTCATCGTGGAACACTCAATATTTTCCGAGTTATGGAGTTTTCGATATGCCACCACCGATTGCCGCCTCCCTAGGGCCGCACAAACTATGAAACCATAAAATTATGATTGATTATTTTGTTAGGGGATTACGGATAACAAACTCGAAGGTTGACATTATCTATTCTCCAAAGTCTAAAATAAAGTAGTGCGGTTTTACAATAACAATATGAGTCTTTTATAAAATCAAAATGGGGTCAGGGACGTTAACTTTGCACTAAGGAATTTGTGGTACAAGCCCTTGGGGACGCGATTCTCGAAAATGTGTTCAAAACACAATGGCTAGACGCATCTAGCCTAGTAGCAGACGGACGTGGTGGATATCACAAGATTTCCACTGGGGGTGCACTTGGGCAAGCCGAAAGAAGGAACGAGATTGCGTTTCTCGCTAACAGAACTGTACTGTAGACTGCTCTAGAGGTTCCTTTGCCAGATGCCTCTAACACGAGTTCCAGTACCTATAGAGAACCTGCGTGACCTTGAGATTCGACACTAGCGCTCATGGTGGCGAATTTTAGCATTCATTACGTCCGAGAAATAAAATTTTGTACTGATCGCCATACAAAGTAATTATTAATTATTATTTATAAGAATTATATCTTGTCTATGGTAATTATAAATTTTGAAAAATTTCAAACGTTTTATTTATTAAAAGAGGTTTTCAAACAAAAAAGGTGAAAATGTATTCAGAAGTAACCATGCTGAAAATGTAGAAGAGTGGAAGACAAACTAATATTAAATCATTTGATTATTGTTATTTATTAATATCATTTAAAATATCAAATAAAGATATGAACTTGTCAAAATACATTTAATTCTATTTTCCTACTTTAAAAATAGGTTTTTGTAAGTTTACTAGTACACAGCATATATGAATAATTAAAACGGCACAAGATCAATGTAATATACGGTAAATGGTAGTGGCATAGTTTCTTACATATTCTCTTTTACTAGGCCAGAAAATATATTTTTTTGTTTTCTGCGCTAGTGAATCTAGATCTACATGTTGGATATACATAACAAAAATTAAGTACCACAAAAAAATAGACCTGTCTGTATTTAAGTATAAAAAATAAAAATTAGTAATCTGTTTCCAGAGATATTTTGTTGGATTTTGATCAGTGGTTACACATCTAATAATAATTTAAAAACTGTTCCCCTTACAGCGGTTATAGCCAAAAGTTGTTTCTCATTTTTTATAGAAGTACATCCTCGAAATCGATAATGAAATTGGTATGTCAGGTCCACAACACACTCTTTGACTCACGATCAAAGTCACATGAAAAAACAAAGTCATCACTTATGTGCTCAAATGAGACCACTGGAATCGATCTATCGACTGTTGAATTGATCCTTGTAGCTAACTGAACACCTTCAGATAAATCATTTATTAATTTCTTCACTATCATCACATGTCACTTCAGATACTCATGTTCTTTTTTTCCAACGATCTACATTGGATGTTTAACGCTCTTTAAATCTATAATTACATAGCTTGAAAAATTGCGGTATGTTTTGGTGGATGAACAGGCGTTTCCGCCAATGAAATTATTACTGCATATTCTTGAGTTGTTTGTAGATAGCCATGGGGTACCATCGGCACTAAAAAAAGTAAAAAATTAATGTGGTAATAAAGATGATTTCAACACATTTACCATTTACACTTACTTGATACGATGTACGGCATTCATCCACTTTTGTTGACGTTCTAACAAATTTGGTTTTGAATAAAATGTTATATTTGTATCAGTCTTTCCATAAGTATTAAAGTATTATGACATGATACAATACAACAACTTGTGTTATCAGATCTGGATTTGTTTTTAACGTTATTTCCAATCATAATCACCCAATTATAATTTTACATGTTTGGATTTCTACGTTAAGTGACAGTTCAACATCACGTATAAGCTTACGAAATTACCGAAAGAGGCGCCACTAGTGTTTACGCAGTTTCTCTATAGATGCACTTGTTTCGCACTAAATGATCCATAGAACTAGGTTCGATAACTGATGCCAGGTAACACTCTCGTTCTGCACTCAAGGAAATTCGTAGCGACGCAGTGAGTATTATGCAGGCGCTAGTATCGCGGTCGTTCTGTTGGAATCTTGAATAATCATATCTCCGAAAGTATTATTTTGTAGTTGAGAATTATATCAATGGATTCTTATGATGATACTGCATCATAAAAAAATTAAATTAATAATATAAAACAATTTTTTTTTCGTTACTCCGAAACCACCGAATTTGCTAATAAAGAACTTAACCGAGATATTTATCTCGATTATCGATTTTATCTGTTCTGTTATCTGTTAACAAGAGCGCCAAAAAGTATTTCAATTAACGAGAGGAATCTAGGGTTAAAATTAATGTACAATTCAAATACCCGAATTATTTGGAAAAACATTATAGTAAAAAGTATAGTAACGCTGAAAGATCTGACGATCATGAACCTATATCATTACTTTGAAAATTGAGGAAATAGGAAGTTCATGGACATTAACAAGAATAATCTAAGGTATTACGAGTTTGGAGCTGACGTATCATGATTTCGTAGCTCAGCTATTATATTATATTACGAATAACTAGTTACGTTCACAATAAAAAGATAATTATACTTGATGATACTATACAGTGTGAGTCTCTAACTTGGAATAAATCAAAGACAGTTTATAGTTGTAAATATGCTGGCACTCTTGTTGAATTTAATTTATTTTATGATGAAGTTCTATCATAAGAATCCATTGATATCATTCCCAACTCTGAGAAACCAATACTTTCGGGGATATGATTTTTCAAAGTTTAAACAATAGCACCAAAGCTCCTGTCCACAGAGCTTCCCCAATTTTTTTTTTATTTCGACCTACGGTGAAATTAATAGCCAGACTATATTAATAGACAGAATTGTCAAAGAAACTCAAATATAAAAAAGCACTGACGTTAAGTTAGTACTTTTTGGCGCGCTTGTTCACGTTGGCTATTTTGAATTGAATGATGAGTGCTTTAAGCTCGGTGTATAAAGCGAGCCGGATATCTAGTCAGAGGTTAGCGGAAACCATTCACTTTCGGGTCAAAAATTAACAGTGCTATGCCTAAGCGGGTGTATGGATACAGTAATAAAGTCAACAAAGTACACAACTGACTCTCCTTAGTGGTACAAGGTCCTAGGAGCTTCTGAGGGATCTCCTTGGAGAAGACCGAGAAGGGTCGGTATAATAACAATGACAATATAAAACAAAGTCCTGCGAACGTAGCCGTGGAAGCCATTTGGCTGACATTGTTTTTCATTATTAATGGTAAAACTTCAAATATTCAATTATTTTCAAAATTTAAATCGAAACGAAGCCTTTACATTTATATCACCATACATACTCGAATGTGTGGTTGTAGATTTGAATTCCAGGATTAAATTTCAACTAAGGAAAAGTAATTCAGTCAGATAATAATTGTGTATTATTCAGCAATATCATAAACGATAAAGGAAATGGATATCAGTCTCACCTACAAACAACGCAGAACAAGTCAACGATTCATAGCCTTCTAACCGAACCTCACTTTCAAGAATACCGAGAATAGGGAAATTTGTCACTGGAAGATATCGCATTTGATTGAAAAACACGTGTAAGTAAATCTGCAGCGTATTTATTTTATCGTAAAGCATAGAGAGGAAGTTTATTCTATGCTGATAAATGCCTATCACGATGATAAATGTGGAAAGGGAAGCCAAGATTCTATCTGGAGAGTTCGGAAAAGTGCCTACATTTTATTGGCCCAAGTCGGTAGGCCACCAAACTTGCCCTATCCTTCTTATTCAGATTGTTCTTCAAAATTATCGTGTATACAGGGCGTCCGGAGAGTGACTGTACATGCTTGAAGTTTAACTACAAATAGGCTTTGCTAAGGGAAGTATAGCCACAAAAAAAAATCCTCACGCCTGCTTACAGTGAGCCACCACATACAGGGTGTCCCAAAAATACCACGCGAAAGTGACACTGGAGATAGATTGGCATTAGGTCTATCAGATAGCATCAACATGACCTCAGTAAAAGTCCGCTGGTTTTCGAGATATCACCACTGTTGCGTCCCATGACTTCACATGTTGGGAAGCGCTCATTTGTATTTCTAAACAAAGCAGCTCGCTTGTAAAACTTAAATGTTTTGGGTTAACTGCTTTATTTTTGCATGGGTGGTCTCACCCTTGAAATTAATATTTTCCACGGAAAGATAATTGCAAGTAAAATATCTTGTAATACTTCAACCCTTGTAGAAGTATTTATGACCTATTTCCTGTGAAATATTGATAAAATGCATACAACAACTAACACATTGCCAGAGCTGTGAGTCCATTGTCTAGATTCTAACCCATACAAAAATCTAGAATTTTCCGATTAGATCGCCACGGCTTTGGCTATTATCTAAATCGAGGGCGTAGATTCCGAATCTGTTATTAGTTTTTCCGTATCTCGATTAATTTTGGTAATATGGCGAAAAATCCGACTGATTAGTCCATTTTCCGTAGGTAGAGCCAGAAATTGCGACTTTCTTCGTCATTGCTCCGAAACTAATCGAGATACGGAAAATCTAATTACAGATTCGTGATCTGCGTACCCGATTTAGTGAATAACCAAAGCCGCGTCGACCTAATCGGAAAATTGTAGATTTTTGTATGTGTTGGATACTAGAGAAAACTTTTTGGCGTTTGACGGATTCGCTCATTACCTAATATTTTCCGAACGGATAGAGATACAGAAAAAATAGATACATAAATCTAAACGTCGTCCACCGACCAATCATCGGGGAAAATTTGGATATCGAGATGTGAAAATCATAGATTTCGGACGGGAAAGAAGTATTTTCCTTCGTTTCCGGGTCAAAAATATTTCTAAGTGCCGACCCAAAAAATTTTTTTCATGGTATATCGATACGGAGCTCGTGTCTAATTAAATCGAGGTCGCTGATCACGAATATGTAATTAGTTTTTCCCTAAGTGGCGTACTTTGGGAAAATTTTCACTTAAAGTGAAAAAATTGACGAAAATAGGTCAATTTTGGAACTTTCCACCGCCCAAAAAAATCGGAGTAGGGTGTTGCTGATTTTTACCGTCATTTTTGGATCCTTTATCTATCGAATCATCCGAACAATAAATGTCCAGGTCGTACGCTTCGGAAATTATGATTTTTTTCCCCGAGGGTCTATTTTTCGGAAAATTCTTTCCGCGATATTTCCTCGGAAAATTTTTGTAATAAATATCTGATGGTAGATTCGGAATCTACGGCCCCGAATCTATAAGAATAAGTACCCGTTTCATAGGTTTGCGCCAAAAAAAATTTCTCGAAAAATGGGATTTTTTTTAAGGCTAATGTATTAAAAAATTGCCAAAATTCGACCGGTCTCCGATTTCGATGCAAATTACGTCATTTACTAATTCGGGATTCGAGATTACGAATATATGATCGGATTTTTCATTAGAGAATTTTCCGCGGAAATACCGCGAAATGAATTTTCCGAAAAACAGACCCTTGGGAAAGAAATCATAATTTCCGAATAGTACGGCCTGGACATTTTCTGTTTGGATTATTCAGTAGTTAAAGGATCCATATATGAGGGCAAAAATCAACAACACCTTACTCCGATTTTTTTGGGCGGTGTGAACTTCCAAAATATACCTATTTTCGTCCATTTTTTCACTCTAAGTGAAAATTTTCCCAAAGTACGCCACTTAGGGAAAAACTAATTGCATATTCGTGATCAGCGACCTCGATTTAACTAGACACGAGCTCCGTATCGATATACCATGAAAAAAAATTTTTGGGTCGGCACTTAGAAATATTTTTGACCCGGAATCGAAGGAAAATTCTTCTTTCCCGTCCGAAATCTATGATTTTCACATCTCGATATCCCCGATGATTGGTCGGTGGACGACGTTTAGATTTATGTATCTATTTCCTCTGTATCTCTATCCGTTCGGAAAATATTAGGAAATGAGTAAATCCGTCAAACGCCAAAAAGTTTTCTCTAGTATCTAACCCAGGGGTCACCAATTAGTTTCATTGGAGGTCCGTTCACAAAATCTGTATATCTGTCGCGGGTCGTTGATAGCATTATGATGGCATAAGAATTTGACTAGCAGTTAATCTAAATCCAATATCTATAATTAGTAAATAAAACGAAAAGTTATCTGAATTTTTTTAATCAAGAATACATGTTTTCTGGAAAAATGGTCCGCAAAAAAAAGGTTCGCGATCCGCATCCGGACCGCGGTCCGCCATTTGGTGACCCCTGGTTTGTCCCATTATACCCAACAATGAACACAACTGTCCTATTCGGATGTACAACCTACACTGAAAATTGCAAGTGGCCATCTCTGCCCGTTCGAAAGTTATCTTGACAACGGTCACCCATCGAGCTACTAAACTCATTCAGTGCTGCTCAGATCTCCAACAATATAGATCCGATCGTGCTCAAATTCGTTAGTTAGATTTTGAAGCCTTCCGCGATATCAGACGGATAGCTTCTGAGATATAGAATTTTTTTCAAAGATTGTCAATGATGTTTTTAAAATTTTCTAGATATACGATCCGCACAAAATTTCGTAAATATTTGTGCTTCGGCTTTCTACAACTAATTACCATGTTTAAATATGATTGGTTTCATATTTTTTTAGTTGAAGAGGAAATAAAAACAAAATTTCAGATAGGTATAACTCGAAACCTGCTTTTCCGATTATGGCTATTAACGGACTCGAATGCTGCATTTGGATGCTCAACCAAACCTGAAAATTGCAAGTAGCTTTATCATTCCGTTCTCAAGTTATCGAGAGTTGAATAATATTTTTTAATAATTTTTAATTTTCTAGTTATTCGATTCTCACAAAATTGCACATACGCCTTCATGTACGTATTCTACAACTACTCCCCAGGTTTCAGTTCGATCGGATATGTATTAGTTGAAAACAAAATTATCACCCGGAAACCGTTGGGCCGATTATGCCTATTAACGAGCTTGTCCGCCGTATTGGGACGCGACACCTTCCCTAAAAATTCCAAGTCGCTATCTTTTTCCGTTTTAAAGTTGTCGAGCCAACGGCCGGACGAACAGAATCGAATTTGAACTCGAATTCTTCATCAGGGAGTAAAATCCAATAATTTGAGACCATTTTCGGCTAAAAACTCGAAAATTACAGACATTTGGGCAAAATGATAACGCGATGTTAACCAGAACATGAGCGCAAAAAAGAGTTTTTTTTTGAGCTTCTTGATCTTCCATCTAGATGTATCAGTTTTAGTTCATGAGTACCTATTTTTTAATGAGGTCATCAAAATCTTTCGTGAAATCGGAAGAAAAATGTATCCTTAACCTGTAAATTCTTCAAATCTAATTTTTTTATGAAACAGCTTACATCATTTTCTTTGCTTGAATATGGGTAATTGCTCAATTGTGGTTGGAACATAGTTTCGTTTCTATTCATCTATACTCACCGCAATTAGAAAATAATCCGAAGGAAAGTTCACTACAAACTATTTAATCACAGAATAGATATTACTGTATTGCACTATTTCACGTTAAATTGCTAACTAAATGTTTGCAGAAGAATGTAGACCTGTGTTATTATGCGCACCTACACTAAAGGATTCACAGAACACATCTGATTGTCTGGCTCACGACAAGTGAGCGAGTTAGGACACAATTTTATTATCGTGGGTCGTTTTATTGGACATTAATCGAAACCAAATGAGTTTATAGATTTTGAAGGTCTAACCTCTTAATATTAGATTGTTGTATTGTATGAATCGCACAAAAACCAGTAGGAAAATATAACCCCCTAGTATTACATGGTTCTTTTCTTCTTTATCTCGTAAAAAAGTAGGAAACAGCAGATACGGTATAGAGATCAATGACGGTGTTATTTCACATAGCTCTCAAACACCATGTATCCTTCAAGTGTGACGTAATAATGTTGAGTGCAATAGTGAAAATATTGATTCTGTATTCGTTAAGACTCGAAGCAAAACGAAACTATGAGAAATTCTTAAAAAGGACTGACTTGAAGTCAGGAGCTTTTGTGCGTATGCTCCAATGTCAATTCATACAAAGTAAATCGTGCTGAAATTCGGTACCGTCAAATGGTGGGGTGAAATTGATTTTATGGGGGCACATTGATAAAGAGTAATATATCTTTAAACTAATTTGAATTTTCCGCAATTATGAGCCGACAACATCCGCGCGATCGACAGTCGAAATATTGAGGTTCCGCCATTATTGATGCCGTGCCAGCATAGAGGTAAGTAGTTGCTCTTATGTTTTTGTGGGTATACAGGGTGAGTCTTTGACCACTGCATTAATTTTAACCAAAGATTCCTCTCATCAAATGAAACACTTTTTTCCTTTACCATTTTTCCAGATTCGGCTCAGGTAAAAAGTTACAAGCGTTTAAAGATTTCACAATGTGCCAATACACTCCCGCATATAAATTATCTATGACATTGTTGGCGGACGAGAATAAGGCATGGTAACGTGGTTTACAGCTTGATTCGGGAATTCAACGCTCAGGGACGGATCCATAAAAGTAGTGAAATTTCTGGAGTTTTCCATTTTACAACATTCAATGAAGAATATCTCGAAACCGGTGCGTTTAAGGAGAAATGATGAAGAATAATATAATGTTCTAAAACGATGGAATATTCTTTAAATGACTCAAGAAAAACTTTATATGCTTTCTTTATGCTAATTTCGTTTAGTTTTATGAATTCACGAGTCCATAACTAGAAAACCAGTAGAAGTAGAACATAACTAATATTTGGAAAATATGTATCATAGTTATAGGAAACTTTACGCCAACGTTCATTTTATTCGAAAAAAGGATTTCAAAGCTACAAAATAAAAACTGATTTTTTTTCAAAATTTCAACAGCCTGTATCGTTTTACCTGAGCTGAATTTGGAAAAATGTTAAATGAAAAAAGTGTTTCATTTGAGGAGAGGAATCTTTGGTTAAAATTAATGCAGTGGTCAAAGACTCACCCTGTATATTATATTAGTATAGGTGAAATTGACGGTAAAGTGACACTGTTTAAAATTATGAAGTATTTCATGAGCATTTTAATGTTTGTTTACAATATCGGTTATTTACGATGGAGTGATTTCTACATAACCTCAGCAAATTTGAAATTCGACAAAAAATACGTTCGGTTGAAACTCAAGGGATACATCATGTGGGGCCACTTTGATAACACTTTTGGGGTCAGATTGATAGTTCCCGAAGTCACCCCATAAATTGAAAACAATAACATGTTTGCTATTTTCCATTGTTTATTGGTATAGTATAGACCAACGAATTTTTAAAATTTCAGGTCTGTTCCATTCGAAAGGTTGAAGTTCTGCCAATATTGTGTTGACATTCAAAATTGTTCCGAACGGCACGTTTACGGTGAGCTTGGAGAACATCATAGCCATTTTAGAACCTCCAGCAGGAACTCCAGGAGTTCGCAGGAGGGCGCAGAACAAAATAATATGTGTTTTCGAAACCAGTTGATGTTTTGGAACGTTAAATTTTGTTCATTAGATTTCGTTCTTTTTCGGTGCATTTTAGTTGAGTTTGAACATGTTATTTTATCTTGTAACCAAAGAAAATGCCAAATTTGAGTTTTGTTATTTTTATCGGAAATATAGTTCAATTTTGATATCAACTAAATTTTCATTTTCATTTTTGCGAAGAAAGTTCATTGGAATCCAATTCCAATGCAAGCTCTCACACAACTGCATTTTTGAGCGCTCAAAACGTCGATGTGATGAATCATCCGCCGTATAATCCTGACTTCTTTTTGGCGCTCTAGTTCCTCGGAACTGAGTGCTTATCAATTTGCCCAAATGTCTGTAATTTTCGAATATTTCGATGAAAATGGTCTTAAACGATTTGGTTCGACTCACTGATCAAGAATCCGTGGTCGAAATTCATTCTGTCCGGCCGGCCGGCCGGCCTTAGGCACGATAACTCTCGAACGGAATGAGCTAGAGAGTTGAAATTTTCAGAGTAGGTTTGGGGGATAAATATCTCGGCTAAGTTCGTTATTGGGCAAAATCGGACAGATGGTTTCGGAGTAACAAAAAAAAAATTTTTTTTTACGAAACAAATTCCAAATTAAATTTTTTTTAATAAGAAGTTTTATCATAAGAATCCATTCATATCATTTTTAACTCTAACAAGCTAATACTTTCGGAAATATGATTCTTCAAAATTTCAATGTAAATCGTATTTCACACATTGATATAATTATTCAATGTATGAATTGTCATAATGTCAACTTGACAGAAGGGAATATTGTAACTTCAAAAATATTGGGGTTGAAATACTCGTATTTTAGCGATGCAACGGGGACCTCACCCGAAAATGTTTGAAAATATTACGTAAATATTGAAAGCATAATTCTGTAGTTCGAGAGAGGAGAAAATTTGGTGAACGTAGATCAGGAAATTTTTGATCGATTACAAGGTAATTTTTTATTTATTACTCATCTTCTTTCATATTAAAACTCATATTCTTTCATACATGTTTTATGGAATACCTACTATTTGTAGGTACTTTAAACCTGTTTTGGGCAATTGTCATACGAAACTTGTTTTTTTGGCGCTCTAGTTCCTCGGAACAGAGTGCTTATCAATTTGCCCAAGTGTCTGTAATTTTGGAATTTTTGGCTGAAAATGGTCTCAAACGATTTGGTTCGACTCACTGATCAAGAATCCGAGTGCGAAATCGATTCTGTCCGGCCGGCCGACCGGCCGTAGGCACGATAACTCTCGAACGAAAGGAGTTAGCGGATTGAAAATTGCAAGGTGGTTTTAGAGCGTAAATATCTCGGACAAGTTCGTTCGATCTATCTGAAATTTAGCAACAAATTGTAGAATCATGACCTTTAAACGCATGTGAAGTTTTGTATTGAACAGATTACCGCAAAGTGTAAAAAAAAATTTTGAAAATTTAAAAAAAGTTTTTCCACAATAACTCTCGAACGGAATGAGCTAGGTAGTTGAAATTTTCAGAGTAGGTTAGGGAGATGAATAAATATCTCGGTTAAGTTCGTTATTGGGCAAAATTGGCCAGATTTAATTCGATTTCTTCCATGGTGCAGTTCTCATTCTCATGATTGCTCATTTAATCTTGATAAATAAACTATTATTTGAATTGAATTTCCTTTATGATGCAGCTCTATCATATGTATACATTGATATAATTCCCAACTCAGAGAAACCAATACTATCGGAGATATAATTTGTCTGTTTGAACTAGAGCGCCAGAAAGCTCCTGTCCACAGGGCTTGAACCCATTTTTTTGTTCTCTAATCCCGAAATATAAAAGGCACTAACACTAGAACAACGAGAACAGTCAATTATGAGTGGTACACAACCATCTTTGCTTGTTGTCTTCCAAGAAAAGAGGAAAACCAACCGCTGAAGACGGATCACTTTTCACCAAGACAATGCGAGCTCTCACACAACTGCATTTTTGAGCACTCAAAACGTCAATGTGATTTGTCATCCGCCGTATAATCCTGACTTCTTTATGTTCTCTAATCCCGAAATATAAAAGGCAACCCACTATACGATTGTGTGAAATTCATTGCGATTTGATTATAGTTATGTGAACTTGAACTTCAATTCAGGAAAGCTTAGCAAATTTTTTTCGTTCTGCCATACCAGTATACTCATACACATATTGTGCGGATTACGCCAGGTGAGAAGTTGAAACAACGATAATAGCAAAATTATCGATGTGTTTTAACGAAACTAAAGTGCATTTTGATGTGCTTGCTTATCTCGTAATTATTTTTGAAGGATATGATGATTAGAAACTATAATAGGTATTTAGGTAATACTGACAAAATAAAAATGGTGCCCAAATGTCTGTAACTTTCGAATTTTTTGCCGAAAATGGTCTCAAACGATTAGGTTCGACTCACTGATGAAGGTTTCGAGGTAAAATTTGATTCTGTCCGGCCGTTGCCACGATAACTTTCGAACGGAAAGATATAGCGACTTGAAATGTTTAGGGCTAAAGGGCCTAATCAGCCCAACGGTTTCTGAGTACAAATTTTGTTTTCATCCGATACAGATCGGATCAAATTGAAACTTGGTAACTAGTTTTAGAATACCGACATAAAGACGTATGTGAAATTTTGTGAGGTTTCTTTCACAAGCAAATTAAAAAAAATATATTAAAAAATATTATTTATCACACGATAACTTGAGAACGGAAAGAGATAGCGACTTGCAATTTTTAGGGTAGATTGCGCATCGAAATGGGCCAGTTGGGCTCATTGTTGCGTATAATCGTCCCAATGGTTTCAGAGTTATACCTACTGGAATATTATTTTCTCGATTACCCAAAAAATATAGATCCGATTTCGCTCTGAATTTTAAGTCGCAGGTCTTCCAAATTATCTGGTCGACGAATTGAAACTTGAAAAAGAAAAAAATTTAAGAAAAAAAATTAACCCTGGAATATACTGAGTGATCAAGATTAATTTTCATACAGCAACTACTAATAATAGTCGAAAATTGCTGAGAAAACTATCAGGTTTAGGTGTAGGAAAATCTTGTGAAGATAGTTTCGAAATTAATTTTTACGTTCAACGAGATATAGAAATACCGGGTGTGGCATTTGAATTAAGAAAGTTTTTGACCATTATTTGTAGTTGATATTTGAAAATTAATTATAATCACTCTGTATATTCCAGAGTTAATTTTTTTTATTTTGTATTGGAGTAGCTAATAGGTCTACTCAAAAAAATACTATCTGTAACGCTGGCGTAATTGGTTTCTTCATTAATTGCTACTTAAAAAAACTCCATATTTTCAATTTTTTGGCATTTTCTCGTAAATTGTAGTTCTAAGGTATAAAGTGATCTGAGGAAACTCATCATAATTTGAGCTTGCCATTCCATTTTTTAGGTCAAATACAGGAAGTTACTATTCAAAAAATGTAACTTTGGTCTATATCTTTGTTTTCGAACAACCTGTATATATGAAAATAATTTTAAATTGTACTTTTGAATACCCTACACACATCACGAAAAAATATTCTCAAAATATCTTCATTTACTCCCTCAAAACGAGCACCGCATCTGTGGTGGGCCACCCGGTATAAATACAGTGGATTTAATTTTTCTTTAGAAGCACTGACGTGAAGTCAGGAGCTTTTGCGCGCATGTTCCATTGTCTCTTCACGTCTTATACGAAGTCGATCGAGAGGAAATTCGGTACTTGATTGTAGTAACAATGGTGGCTCGAAGGTATATGTACGAAATTTCAGTGGGTTTTTCGACGAATAGTTTCTGAAGTATAATTTTTTTTTAGTCATATAATATTTCGCGAAAATTAGCGCGTCGGAATTCTACAAGTATATCCCAAGTTTTAATTGGATTGGAGTTGTATATTTTAAGTTATTGAGGAAATAACAACAAAATTTATGATTAAGATTATGCCCAACAACGAACTTTGGATGCACAAACTACCCTGAATATTGCAAGTCGCTATCTCTTTACGATAACAAAAGTTATCGTGGCAACGGTCAGCCATCTGCCCATTTGGAACTGTACCTATAAAGTTATGTTTTGAAGACACTCGCAACGAATTTCAGCGATATCGGTAGAATAGTTTCTGAGATACAGAATTTTTTTCAATTATTTTTTTTTAATTTTCTAGTGATACGATCCTCACAAAATTTCGAAAAATTTACGAATCGGCATTCTAGTTACAGCTAATTACCATGTTTGAATTGGATAGGATTCGTATTTTTTGAGTTGAGGAAATAACAACATTCAGATGGGTCTAACTCCAAAATCGTTTGGCCAATAGAAACTTTGCTACAGCTCTTCTGCCGGGAGGGTTCTTGAAACCTAGTTCGGCAATCCAAGCGTTGAGTTTTCGGAACTTCAGATGTTCGAAGACCGCTACAGGACCCTAATGAAGGGCAATCATCTCCCATAGATAAAAGCTTCACATTCAAATTGAAAATCGATATAAAAATCTCCAAGAAAACTTGGCGTTACTATTTTATATGTCACTTTGGCCAATTATGCCTAGTAAAGAACTTAAATGTCACATTCGGATGTGCCACCTACCCTGAAAATTTCAAGTCGGTATCTCTTTCCGTTCGAAAGTTTATCGACCGATCGGACAGAATCAAATTTTGTCCAAATTCTTCATCAGTGAGTCGAACCTAATCGTTTAAAACCATTTTCAGCCAAAAATTCTAAAATTACAGACATTTCTGCACGCTGTTCCCCAGAATATGGTATTTTATTTGATGAGATGAATCTATATGGTTAAAATCAATGTACTCAAAGACTGTATATGGAGAATATTTTTGAAACGATTCGAAAGTTTCCTTAAAACGAACTCACCTGTTATCACATGCATTGTTGAGAGAGTCGTTCACTTTGAATGACACTGATTGTGCTTGATTTTCACTCGATGGTTGTATTTGAATCTTGACGCTTTTTAGATCGTCCATCTTAGGCACCCTACTTTATGCTGTTGTCATGAATTCATCCCAGTGTGTTGAAGAGAACTGAAAAAAAAAGAATGTTTGTCTAGAGTTCTGGTATTTACTTTTCCTCAATACGTTTCCTGATAGCCATTAATCAGTGATTCATCTTATATCCACCTGCATGCTTTATAAACGAGGTCTTTTCCAAGGAGATATATATTTAACTCGTTTAGCTATGTATCTCCTGAATGGGCTTGAATACTTTGTACCCTACCCAGCATATACAGTGCACGTCAAAATTATGGAACAAATTCTTTTTTTCGGCAACCGTCCGGGAAGTGCCCACTTCCCGGACGCTTTTTCTTTGAGAAAGAAGCATTTCCCGGCCTAGTCCGGGAAGTACTTACTTCCCGGACTAGGCCAGAAGAATCACGTCGTTTTGGTCATTGTAAATATGAAAATCTTGGTAGGTATATTTTTGATAAATGAAGTTACCATAGCACTGAGAAAACGGCTGACAGTTCATATAAAATTAGTTAACATGTTATATTTTCTGTTTGTTTAATTTGAATAAGAATCAAAATATATGAAAAAGAAATGTGTCGTCTCATTGATTTGTTATTCTACACGGTTGCCGAAAAAATATTGTACGCAACACGCCCGAAAAAGGTTTTTTTGGACTCATAGACTTCTAGGACTCGCTTACGCTCGTCCTAGAATTTTGTCTATTCGTCCAAAAAAAACCTATTTTCCGGACTTGTTACGTAAATTACTATTCTCAGAAAAAAAAATTTGGCAACAAAATCCTGAAACAGGTCAATTTCTTTTTTTCACTTTTACCAAATTTTTATGCATTTTTGAAGGATTTTTGTTGCACCCTGTGCCATCCCCATCAACCCTCTAAATTTTTTGAATAGAGAAATTGGGTATGTGGTACTTTTCTGGCAAGGTCTTTGTATCTTCTTCACAGGCGTGCAGAAATTTTCAAAAAAAGAGTTTTCTTTTTTGAAAAATAGTTAGTTCAAAGAGGTTTTCAGTATGTGCACTTTGTCATGGCTTATTTACTTTGAGACGATGGTACCTGATGAAATTTGTCACCTAGTGAAAGTCGACCATAACAGTTTTGTTCATGCACAACTTTCAACTCCCTCACGCCACCCCCATGTTTTTCTCCATTAAAGGGTTCGTAGGGGTTGAAAGTTGTGCATGAACAAAACTGTAATGGTTGACTTTCATTCGGTGACAAATTTCATCAGTTACCATCTTCTCAAAGTAAATGAGCCATGGCAAAGTGCACATACTGAAAACCTCTTTGAACAAGAGCTCCAAAGCTCCTGTCCACAGGGCTTTCCTACTTTTTAGCGGTCTAGTTCCTCGGAACTGAGTGCTTATCAATTTGCCCAAACGTCTGTAATTTTCGAATTTTTGGCTGAAAATGGTCTCAAACGATTTGGTTCAACTCACTGATCAAGAATCCGAGGTCGAAATCGATTCTGTCCGGCCGGCCGGCCGTAGGCACGATAACTCTCGAACGAAAGGAGTTTTTCAGGAGACGATTGAAATTTACAAGGTGGGGTTGGAACGTAAATATCTCGGACAAGTTCGTTAACGGGTGAAATCCACCAAGCGGTTTTGGAGTTAAGGCCGTTTTTAGTAAAAACGTTTATTATGAATATTTCCGAAACCGATCACTCGATCTATCTGAAATTTAGCACCAAATTGTAGAATCATGACCTTTATACGCATGTGAAGTTTTGTATTGACCAGGTTACCGCAAAGTGTAAAAAAAAAATTTGAAAATTAAAAAAAAAATTTCTACAATAACTCTCGAACAGAATGAGCTAGGCAGTTGAAATTTCAGAGTAGGTTAGGGAGCTGAATATCTCGGTTAAGTTCGTTATTGGACCAAATAGCCAGATGGTTTCGGAGTAACGATAAGTAACAAATTTCAAATTCAATTTTTATTTAAGATGCAGTTTCACCATAAAAATCCATTGATATCATTTTCAACTCCACAAGCTAATACTTTCGGAGATATGATTTTTCGAAATTTCAATAATGAATCGTACTTATATGTTTTCACAGAATGTTATAATTATTCTATCTAAGCTTTATTATATGATCTGTGTTCAGTGTTCATACTCGTACATGTCATCCTGTTCTATAAGAGAGAGTCAAATTCATTTCAGCTATTTTAATTTGATTTCTTCCATGGTGGAGTTCTCATTCTCAGATTTCTCATTTAATCTTGATAAATAAACTATTATTTGAATTGAATTTCCTTTATGATGCAGTTCTATCATAAGAATAGATTGATATAATTCCCAACTCTGAGAAACCAATACTTTCGGAGATATAATTTGTCTGTTTGAACTAGAGCGCCAGAAAGCTCCTGTCCACAGGGCTTGAACCCATTTTTTCAAGTTATTAATAACATTTTCTTTGCGGCAGAATCATAACTATAGGAAGTAATAAATCGAAACGAAATGTGCAATACTGTTATATTCCGTAGCCAAGTATTACTTTGCTGGAATACATATTTCATTCACTTTGAAATAGTTCAATCGTTAGGAAGCTCAATTAGAAATGCAGTTGTCAACTACACTTGATTATAGCAATTTATTGAAATTCTCCTCAACTATCACTCATAGAGGTTAATGAGTTAATGATTTTCGTCACGTGAAATATGGTATGGTAGAAGGATCTGATGTGCTCAAATTTATACTAACCTTGGTTTGTTCCCGAATTATTAATGTTCAATCAGCAAGTGAGCTCTGATAAATAAATTGCTTCAAGCCCTGTGGACAGGAGCTATGGCGCTCTTGTTCAAACTTTGACAAATCATATCTCCGAAATTATTGGTCTCTGGGAATGATATAAATGGATTCTTACGATAGAACTGCATCATGAAAGAAATTAAATTCAAACAGACCGATTCTCCACAATAACGAACTTATCTGAGATATTCATTCCTCAAATCTATGCTGAAAATTATATTTTATCAATTAAAACTTAGACAATATTGCAATTTTCTCTATACTGGAGATATTTGAACCCAATTTGGTTATGTATCGCACCAAAGAATATATTTCCATCGTCATATGGATTATCCCCTGGCATTATATTATCACATTAAAAGCATAATATCATATCATCCTCATAATTCTACGATAGCTGAGGTTATTTCATTGTTCATTTTGCATTCAATCATACATTGTTTTATAGAACAGGAGGTTATTTTATATGAAGAATAGCGAACCAGAAATAATTTTGACAATTATTTCTCATAGGAAAATCAGATGACTTGTAAAAACACAAATCATATAATAATTCATAGATAGAAAAATTAAGTACAGCACTCATAGAAACATAGAAGTACGATTCATTATTTAATTTCGAAAAATCTAATATCTCCGAAAGTTTTAGCTTGTTAGAGTTGAAAATGATATCGATGGATTTTTATGATGAAACTGCATCTTAAAAAAAAATTGAATAGGAAATTTGTAATGTAAAAAAAAATTCTATTTCGTTACTCTGACTTAACCAAGATACTTATCTCCCAAATCTACTCTGAAAACTTCAACTGCCTAGCTCATTATGTTCGAGAGTTATTGTAGAAACAACATTTTTAAATTTTTTTTGACACTTTACGGCAACCCGATCAATACAAAACTTCGCATGCATATGCATTATTCTACAATTTAACGCAAAATTTCAGATAGATCGAGTGATCGGTCTCAGGAATATTAATGAAAAATGTTTTTAATGAAAACGGCCATAACTCCGAAACCGCTTGTTGGATTTCGCCCGTTAACGAACTTGTCCGAGATATTTACGCTCCAAACCTACTCTGCAAATTTCAATCCCCTAACTCCTTCCGTTCAAGAGTTATCATGTTAACGGCCGGACGGCCGGACAGAATCGATTTTGACCACGGATTCTTGATCAGTGAGTCGAACCAAATCGTTTAAGACCATTTTCATCCAAAAATTCGAAAATTACAGACAATTGGGTAAATTGATGAGCACTCTGTTCCAAGGAACAAGAGCGCCAAAAAGCTTGCAAATACTGCAGAAAAGTTAATCTTTACGCGCATGTTCTGGGGAACATTGTTACGAATATTTTTGGGCGGATGCGAAATAATATTTCGTATATTCTTATTGATGAATTACCTTTAGACAATCAGTATTACACGATCATTTATCTATGAAGAAAACCGAATCCATATGCTCGCGAATTATTTCCATTCTCATTCTGACTCTTAAGTTGAAGCGATCGTTAGAAATTCAGTGGAAGCTAATATTGAATTATTTTTTCAATCAACTATATTAGTTGGAATATTGTTTCTTTCTGAAATACAAATTCCTTCATTTCTTCATTTTGGTTTGAAATATTTTGGGAAGAAATTGTGGAATTTCCGTTTTAAACGGGATTAAATTACATCGTTCAACAAAGTACTTACAAGCCGCGCAACATCCCAGGTAAATGAGAGAATGAAATCGTATTCGTAATGTAATTTTATATTTTCTTTTTAGGCTTTTCTTTATTCATTTCCCTTTTAATTTGTGATTTCTATTTTGGAAAATTATACATTATACCCGAAATCAGCACGGAGGACAGAAGGCAGACTTTCTATCCAGAGGATTCGTCATTCCAGTATTCTCCACTTCGGAAGTTTTCGACCTTCAGGGGAATCATCCCTGACTACATCGGCTAGGAAATATCTGGATGAGTAGAATTTATTTGAAATTCCTTTAATTCGTTTATATTATATAAACAACCAAATTCTTAATTACTGGTGATTATTATATATATTTTTTGTGTAAGTGAATGCCGGCAATCAAATGATCAAAACCCCTCAGGTACTGTTAACTTATTAATTAAAAAATTTAGATCAGACTGAATATTGAAGTAGAACCAATTTTCATTATAATATTTTCATTATTTCGCTTTTCGTTCCAATTTCCCGATTTATAATTATTTGGTGGTTTCTTTCTTTTATTTTCAAGGGTTTCAGTACTTAACTTCAAACCACCTGGCGCCCCTTTTATTTAAATAATTATTTTGAGTACCCACACCCTTCTCCACTGCAGCAAAACCGCCAGCTTCCCCTTGAAAATTCTTATTTATGTTACCATAATTAGGGTATTGACTTAGGAACAATTTGAGCACGTAACAACATCGCGTTATCATTTCGCCGAAATGTCTGCAATGATCAAATTTTTAGCCAAAAATGATCTCAAACGATTAGTTTCAACTCACTGATTTACAAGAATTCGAGATCAAATTTGCTTCTATCCGGCCAGCCGTTGCCACGATAACATGAGAATGGAAAAAGATAGCGACATGAAATTTTCAGGATAGTTAACTCGTCTAGATACGACGTACAAGTTCGATAATGGGCATAATCGGCCCAACGGTTTCCGAGTGATAATATTGTCATCAACCAATGCAGATCCGATCGAACTGAAACTTGGTTCCTACTAGTTGTAGAATACTGACGCAAAGACGATCGTGTAATTTTGTGAGAATCGCAGCACTAGAAAATTTCAACAAAATTATTGAAAATATTATTTATCTGAGACCGGAGAACAGGAATATTATTTTCTCGATAAAATACGAAAAAATACAAACCCGATCGAGTTGAAACTTGGTACCTAATTGTAGAATATCGACATAAAGACGTGTGTGAAATTTTGTGAGAATCGTACCATTAGAAAATTTTAAAAAAGTTACGAAAAAATATTATTTATCTCACGATAACTTGAGAACGGAAAGAAATAGCGACTAGTAATTTTCAGGGTACGTTGCGCATCCGAATGCGACATTTAAGTTCGTTAATTGGCATAATCGACCAATGGTTTGGAGTTATACTCATATGAAATTTTGTTGTTATTTCCTCTATAACTCAAAATATTCAAATCTGATCCAATTAAAATTCGGTGATTTCCTTTAGAATGCCGATCCACAAAATTTCGCGGAATTTCGTGAACATCGTATCCTGGAGTTACTTGAGGCGTAAGTGTTTCGTATTTCAATTCCAATAGAATACATATGTCAGAATAATTAAAAATTCTGTAGCATTTCATTTTTAACTCTAACAAGCTAATACTTTCGGAGATCTGATTTTTCAAAATTTCAATAATAAATCGTACTTTCCTGTGTTTTCACAGAATGCGATAATTATTCTATCTATGAATTATTATAATATGATATGTGTTGATACATGTCAACTTATTTTCCTGAGACATGATATGTAAAATTTTGATATTAATGCCCATAATTAATCCATTAGATGATGGGAATGGCAAACGTAAGTTAATAATATTGAGTTCAGAATATCTTCAGTAAAAACAAAACTGAAATATTGGCTAAAGTTCCAATTGCTATAATATAAGTTTCAAAGTGGATTTGCGGAAAAAATAAATCGTTCATCATAGAATTGAGGAACGAATATCTCGGATGAGTTCGTTGTTGGGTATAATTGGTCTATTGGTTTTGGATTAATAATTTCTGGCACTCTTGTTGAATTTAAATTCTTTTATTATGTTTGAATTTAATTTCTGCTATTATGTAGTTCTATCATAAGAATCCATTGATGTAATTCCCAACTCTTACCAATACTTTCGAAGATATGATTTGTCAAAGTTTGAACAAGAGCGCCAAAGCTCCTGTCCACAGGGCTTGAACCAATTTTTCAATATCGTGTATATCATGCGTAACATTAACAACTTTTTTCCTTGGGATCTTTTGAAAAGACCCTAGAATATTATTTAATAATGATTTATTTTGTTTATTAATTTTATTCATTTATTTTAATTTCACTTACAAACACATTAAAATGTAACAACATGCAAGGCTGAGATGGTTATTATATTATAATTATGAGATATATGTTGAGAGCTGATAGGAGTAATCTTGAAGCACATATCAAAACAAGTGAATGAAGTAAGGTGCAGGTTGTGTTAGGAATTAAAAACATATTATATCATACCCAACAGGAAGTTCCCAAATAAAACCGAAATTACACACACTGAATCATGTTTGTTTTTTCGTCTGCAACCAAGGTGTCTCTGGAATAGTCTTATTAATAGACTAAGCACTACTATTCCCCACTTTTTGCTTTGACGACTGTTGGCTTCTGTTTGTCTCTCCTAGAATGTCTCAGAATTTACGTCGGTATCCTGCGGACGCTTTTGGTAGTAATAGAATAAATATATGCTGCCAATTGTCGCGATTAAAAGTCAACGAGGTGAAATGGAGCGATGTGAAGATTATAATTGGTTAGGATTCAAGTTTTTCATGCTAAAATATTCACTCCGGAATAATCAGTTCCATCAGATCTCTCTCTCTCTAAATTGATTTCAATTTCAATAAGCTATTTATACACGTTGTTCGTGAATAGAAATGGGTCGAGATCGAGAACCCCTTAGCCTTGATTCTTAAAGATGCCGGTTGCCCTTCGTTGATATTGGTCTGGATGCCCCACCCAATATATGATAATGTGGTCGCTTTTGGTTCGTTATTTTCTATACCGACAAGTCCTTGGTATCATCCAGCTAAACAAATCAAAACATTTTACGTTCTAAAGTAGGTAGAATCCGAAATTAATTAATTATGTAGATTTTTTATTTCCTATTTAAAATCCGAACCGAATTACGGTATAAGAAACAGAAACAAGCTTATGAATTCGAATGTGGGAACGGAAACATGCAAATAATAATAATAATTTTATTAAATCCTTTAAGACAACATATTTTGTATAGGACAAGTCATTGAGTATGATAAAGAAAAAAAAAACAATTAAATTGACAAGGAGTCAACAAAGTATTCATCTACACAATAGAAACCCTTCCTCAATAGAAGTTTCTTGACGTCTCTCCTAAACCTTCTTAAATTCAAGGACTTCAGAGATGAAGGCAAATGGTTGAAAAACTTTATACCTCGATATAAGGGAGAACGTTCAAATTTGGAAGTTTTATGTTTAGGGAACATCATTATTTGTAGATTTCTAGTGTTATATTCATGCTGACTTGATAGTTTCAACCACCCGCCCTCATTTTCCTTGGCGTATATTAAACAATTTAAAATGTAGATACAGGGTAACGTTAAAATATGTTTTTCCACAAATATTCCCCTACATGACTCTAACGGTTTCAGATTGAATATAGCGCGTATAATACGCTTCTGTGCTACAAATACTCTTTGAAAATCAGGGCTACTTCCCCACAGCAAGATATTATAGGATATATGGCTATAAACTAAACTATAGTAAACATTGAGCACGCAGTCTATGGGCAAATTTTTCCTGACATTGACAATTGCAAAATATGACCGGTTCAATTTCCTACATAGAGCATCGACATGGGTTGTCCACCTTAAATACCTATCTACATAAATTCCTAGAAATTTATTGGCCTCGGACGATGTAATGTTATCAATCCCACCTCCAAACGTAAATGAGCATAATTCTTTATTTTTAAGAACAAAATGAACACATACGGTCTTTTCAACATTCACCATTAAGTTGTTAGCTCGACACCAACTCACAAACGCACGCATAACACACTCACAGTTCTCCTGGAGCCCCTCAAGGCTCCTGCCAGAAACCACCACTGAAGTGTCGTCAGCAAAAAGTGTTAAGAGGAAGCGACTCAAATGCGAAGGAAGATCATTTATGAACAAAATAAATAAAAGTGGTCCCAGCACGGACCCCTGAGGTACTCCAAGGCCGATACCTTGAGCTTCAGAATAACTCTCTCCAATCCTAACTGACATAGTTCTTACAGTAAGGTAACTACGCAACCATTCGAGAAAAATGCCTCTGAAACCTAAATTATAGCACTTATCCAGTATAAATTCAAAGGACAGTGTATCAAAACAAAAGCCGAAGATAAATCAAAAAACAGACCCGCCACAAGTAAGTTTTCATCTAAACATTTATAAACAGATTCGAAAAATTCAACTGCTGCTGACTGGGTTGAATGACCACTTCTAAAGCCATGTTGTGCGGGATTAATTATCTGAAATCTGTCGAGATAACTCATCATTCTAGAGAAAACTATCCTTTCAAACACTTTGGAAAAAACACTCAAAATGGATATTGGCCTATAATTAGTTATTTCATGCACGTTGCCACTTTTAAATACCGGAATTACTATTGACTCTCTCAAAATACTAGGAAACCTAGCAGTTGTTACAGATATATTAATAAGATGTGCTAAATGACCACTAATAATTTCACTTGTTATCTTCAGTAAGTTAGCGGATATGGAGTCGACACCAACACTTTTTTTATTTTTCAAAGTCCTAATTACATTCTCAACTTCCGCTTTAGAGACAGGACTGAAAAAGAAATTACTGTTCAACATGGGTGGCAACGTACATGAAAGAGAGAGTTCGTCCCCATATCGATTTTTTAATTTGGAACCAGCCATTGTGGAAAAATATTCAGCAAAAATATTCGCTACTCTATGTGGATCGGTATGCACAACATTATTCAAATTTATTGAGAATTCATTTGAATTAGTTTCATTTTTACCTGTTAGATTTTTAACAATATGCCAAACCGTTTTATTTTTATTCAGTGATCTATCTATTACAGAACTGTAGTAATGAGACTTAGTAGCTTTTAGGAGCACATTATGCTGTTGTTTAGCTCTTTTATAGTTTTCGTATGTTTGTGAAGAAGAAATATTTTTATGAAGCCAATGCAGGTTGGAAAGTGTTTGCTTGCTTTGAATAATTTCGTCGGTCAACCATCTTTTTGTTGAATTTGCCAACACCACTTTACTCAACTGGCAGCATTTCTCAAAATGAAATTGAATATTATTTATAAATAACTCAAAACATCGGTCACTATCATAATAACAATAGATATCAGAAAAATTACAGTTCGATAGTGATACGAAAAAATTTGACAAATTTTGTTTGCTAAGATTTCTGAACAAAGATCTTTCAGGCTTCCGTTTCCGTTCCGGTTCAAAACATAGGTGCATCAAAATACCTTTGTGGTCACCAATATGCGGCTCGAAAACCTCAACTTTATATTTTACTGGGTCGATATTAGTGATGACATAATCCACTTTGGAAGAGCTAGTATGACCCCTAACGTTAGTGACGTTATGTGCCGTCCAAAAAAGTTCGGATGGACTCCAAAATATAGGCCATGTGACATACCATGACATTAGATTTTACGAAACATACATCTGGTTATTTCTCAACATAGTAGCCCGTTTGTAAGAGTTGAATATTTGCCCCTAACTGGGTTTTAGTTACCATATGGGGTCTAGCCCTTGAAAATAATACTTTAACGGAAGACAAGTTTGGTTTGTCCGAGATTAGAATTTCTTGTAAAACCTCGCCTATTCTAGAGCGATTTATGTCACCACTTCCTATAAAAAAAGACTTAAGTGTTAAGAAATTTATCGGGGCTTAAGACATTGACCTTAATACTATTCATTTTTTACTGATAACAAGTAAAACTTCGGAAATTACCTATCTCTGCTGACGCCTTTTGTCTAGAAAACAAGGGGAGTCAGAGCAGATGAGTGGGACAAATTCCAGATATCGAATGCCTAGTGCTTAGATCTATTGTATCTATGAATTATTATATGATCTGTGTTCTTAGATGTCATCTTATATTCCTGTGAGAGATAAATGTCAAAATTGTTTCTGGTTCGTTATTCTTGATATAAAATATACCTACTAAACAAAGTATGATTGAATGCAAAATGACCAATGGAATAACCTCAGGTATCGTAGAATTATGAGGATTAGGATGAGGATATAATGCCCGTGGATAATCCATAATATGGATTATTCCATCATCATAATTATGATGATGGAAATATATTCTTTGGTAAAATACATCATCAAATTGGGTTCAGAATATCTCCAGTAAAAACAAAACTGCAATATTGTCTAAGTCATAATTGATATATTATAATTTTCAGATTAGATTTGAGGAATGAATATCTCGGATAAGTTCGTTATTGGTGAGAATCGCTCTGTTTGAATTTAATTTCTTTCATGATGCAGTTCTATCGTAAGGATCCATTTATATCATTCCCAGAGACCAATAATTTCGGAGATAATATGATTCGTCAAAGTTTGAACAAGAGCGCCAAAGCTCCTGTCCACAGGACATGAACCAATTTTAATATTTGTCTATAATTTTGAAAATACCCAACTAGGATTTTTTTATATTTTTCTTATAACTATTATGACTCGGCATACCAGCCGCTTTCAGCTTGACATCGACTTCTGGTATACCTGTATGTAGATATGTGAACGCAATATCGGGTAGCTGCGCAATCTACCTTTCTTTCTACCATTATCTGTTTCGTCAACCTTTCAAAGAGCAATATCTCGAACTCTGATTTTCGGACCACTGTTACGTATCCGAAATAACTCTTTGAACCTTGCAGTCCTTCCTGAACTCTTGAAATGTGCAGCCCTAAATATATACGAAAGCAGATCACTCTGATGTTGGGAACGACAGACCCGAACGCCCACTGACTTCCTCTTGGAAGATCTTCGAGAGGTTAGGTCATGGATTTTTCACAGTTAACGAATGAGTTGACAAATAACCAGCATGTTCACCTGGCGCGTGGCTAGATGTGCTCATGCTCGACCTATCAAAATCCTTTGACGTGATTAATTACGATATCCTTCTGATTTTGCTTGAATTGTACAGATAAGAGGATTCACCCTTCGATGCCTATCAAGACACAGAAGTTGAAAGGTTTTTTTTTTTTTTGGTTTTCTCTCCCAAAGACTGAAAAATATCTATAAAATAAAAATTAATTATTTTGTGATTTGCTTCTGCGTAAGAAACAAAGGATATTTGTCAGAAGCAATCAATTGAACAATGTTGCCTAACAAACAACAACGAAACAACATCAACGAATTCATTAAGCGTCTGACGAAGGAGTCTGATATAGACTCCGAAACGTTACGATATAGTTGTTTCTTCGTTGATGTTGTTTCGTTCTCGTTTGTTAGGCAACATTGTTCAATTGATTGCTTCTGACAAATATCTTGTGTTTCTTACGCAGAAGCAAATCACAAAATAATTAATTTTTATTTTATAGATATTTTTCAGAGTTAGGGAGAGAAATTCCAGAAAAAATAAGAAAAAAAAACAAAAACAAATTCAATAATGAGTATACCTCCCACATTATCCTTTAATGATTAATGAAGGTATACACACACCCAGTATTAATATGAAATATTCGTTTATTTTTTTACCGTGAATGGTCTCAAACAATTAGTTTCGACTCACTGATGAAGAATCCGAAGTCAAAATTGATTCCGTTCGGCCGGCCGGCCTTCAGCACAATTACACTCGAGCACAAGCAAATTATATTATCGACATTTTCATTATTCATGAGACATAATATCAGAAAACCAAATTAATTCATCTTACTAACAAAGTAGAAATTTATTCCATGTTTTCTAAATTCAGTATTTATATTCATCATTGAGGTAAACAGTGAACTCGAGATAATGCAAGGTCTAATCTTCCGAAGTTTCATTGCCTTTGAACTCATGTCTGGCATAAATTTAATGAATTCGTAGTCTAGGAATAGCCAACCTCCTGCAATAATTAACCGACTAACAATCAGATCATGCTTGAAAGTACAAAACGTCGAATTTCCAGGAATAATTCGTCGGGAAGCTGGGCGATCTAATTCCATCCCAACTCCTGCAAATTCATCATCGTGGGACTTGTAGATAGCACCCAATAAATAGAAGGTTGGATACTCAGTTCCTGATAATAGTTCAAAACACAGTCAAGCGTCAAGATAGATCAGTCGTTCGTGAGCAATAGTCTAGTAAAAAAATTGGTTCAAGCACTGACGTGAAGTCAGGAGCTTTTGCGTGTATGTTCTATTGTCCATTCTCCTGTATTGGACACTCTCTTCATCGAATTTACCATGGTAAATTCGATTAAGAGTGTCCAATACAGGAGAACGGACAATAGAATTCACCATGGTATATTTGATTAAGAGTGTCCAATACAGGAGAATGGACAATAGAACAGAATAATCGAATTTACCATGGTAAATTCGATGTTGAGAGTGTCCAATACAGGAGAACGGACAATAGAATTCATCATGGTATATTTGATTAAGAGTGTCCAATACAGGAGAACGGACAATAGAGTTCACCATGGTATATTTGATTAAGAGTGTCCAATACAGGAGAATGGACAATAGAACAGAATAATCGAATTTACCATGGTAAATTCGATGAAGAGAGTGTCCAATACAGGAGAACGGACAATAGAATTCATCATGGTATATTTGATTAAGAGTGTCCAATACAGGAGAACGGACAATAGAGTTCACCATGGTATATTTGATTAAGAGTGTCCAATACAGGAGAATGGACAATAGAACAGAATAATCGAATTTACCATGGTAAATTCGATGAAGAGAGTGTCCAATACAGGAGAACGGACAATAGAATTCACCATGGTATATTTGATTAAGAGTGTCCAATACAGGAGAACGGACAATAGAGTTCACCATGGTATATTTGATTAAGAGTGTCCAATACAGGAGAATGGACAATAGAACAGAATAATCGAATTTACCATGGTAAATTCGATGAAGAGAGTGTCCAATACAGGAGAACGGACAATAGAATTCACCATGGTATATTTGATTAAGAGTGTCCAATACAGGAGAATGGACAATAAAACATACGCGCAAAAGCTCCTGACTTCACGTCAGTGCTTGAACCAATTTTTTTTTTCGTAATTTATTTTTTATTTTCTAGCGGTACGGTTCTCACAAAATTTTACACATGTCGATATTCTACAACTAGTTAGCAAGCTACAATTTCATCGGGTCTATATTTTTTGAGTCATCGAGGAAATAATATTCCAGATGGGTATAACTGCGAAAGCGTTGTGCCGATTATGGCCAACAGCGAACTACACTCTCCCATTTAGATGCGCAACCTACCCTGAAAATTGCAAGTCCCTATCTCCTTTCGTTCGGGAGGCAACGGTCACCCATCCAGCTACTGAACTCACAAAAGGCTGCTCAGATCTACAACAATATAGATCTGATCATGTTTAAACGTGGAACCTGGTAGTAGAGTTAGGTTCTGAAGGCTCTCGCAAAATAACTGCCATGTCGGATGAATAGTTTCTGATATATATAAAATTTTTTTCAATGATTTTTTGAAGAATTTCTAGTGATACGATCCTCACAAAATGTTGCAAGAATTTCCGCGTTCGCATTCTTCAACTAATAACCATATTTAAATTGGATCGGTTCAGTATTGTTCGAGTTATTAAGGAAATAAAAACCAAATATCAGATGGCGATAACTCCAAAACCGTTTGGCCGAATATGCTTATAAAAACACTCAAATGTCACATTCAGATGCACAACCTAACCTGAAAATTTCAAGTCGCTATCTGTTTCCGCTCTCAGGTTATCGAGGGTAAAAAATATTTTTTAATAATTTTTTCAAAATTTTCTACTGATACCATTTTCACAAAATTTCACAAACGTGCTGAGGCTTATATTCTAAAACTATTCACCAAGTTTCAATTCGATCGGATTTATAATGGTTGAAAATAAAATTATTACTCGGAAACCATTGGGCCGATTATGCCCATTAACGAACTTGTCCATCGTATTGGGTTGCGCCATCTACCCTGAAAATTTCAAGAATTTCAAGTCGCTAGCTCTTCCCGTTCTCAAGTTATCGTGGCAACGGCCGGCCGACCGGCCGCACAGAATCAAATTTGACCTCGAATTCTTCATCGGGGCGTTGAACCCAATCGTTTTAGTCCATTTTCGGCAAAAAAAATCGCAAATTACAGACATTTGGGCAAAATGATAACGAGATGTTCCACAGAACATACGCGCAATAATATCCCTATCTCTCTTGGAGCAGTATTCTTTCTTCGAGGTGGAATGGTATATCACTTCTCAATCTGACTGTCGTTAGATATAGTGTTGCTGATTATAAAAAACCAATTAGAAAAACACCACACTGTCTGATATTTTCATTCTGGTAAAATTGCCTGTCGTAAAATAAGACATGCATTCGCCATTCCAGTTCACAACCTCGAGGGTATAAAAATGATACAAGAGTCGGAGAATGCACAATTCATGAATTATTTCCATACATAAAATCGAAATATGGAATGAAATTCTCTCGTTGGCTCCTTTCTCGTTATTCCGTTTCATGGAAAAATACTGGCTTCGAACAAAGCAGCATCTATTTTAGATGAACAATGGATGAATAATGATACACCCTATTTCAGATGTTTCGTGATCAAGGGGTATTAATTTGATGCAGAATAGTTTCAAGCATAATGGTATTCTATTTATACGAACTTTGCTGCCGTTCAACATGGTTCGGATTCCCGTATAATAGCGAGCCAACTTTGGATGTACACTGTACAGTGAATCCCAAATTCGCTGTCGCCTAAAGGTATAGTAGAGTTCACAAGGCATGAAAAGTGCTCTAAAACAGATTTTCGTGGGACCTTCATTGCTAAAATGTATAGACCACTGGGTATCATTCTCCATACCCTTACAATGTAAATTCAACTGGTCGTCAAAAAATCGTCGTGTGCAGGAAGGGGTGGGGGGAATCTTTCCAAAAATTGACAAATTTTTTTTTTCTGTTCATGGTCATCTATATACGGTGAACATCACTCACACAAACTTCTGTTGAAATATACGATTCAGAAATATTTTTTATTAATTGTCAAAAAAGTCGGATACAATGCTCTTAAATGGAATTCCTTAAGATATAAACGCTTGCCCTGAACACCCATATTAACTATTATGTTCCACTCGGTTTTACTCGAGATCTGTTAGGATTATCGAAAAAATGCTTTATATGAAAGGTCTGCTCCGAAAACCAACGATTCAGATGCTTCTTTCAAAATTACAATAGGTAGAACAGTTTCCTCACAAAGTAAGAAATTGTGTTATTAACTCCCATTAACCGAAACCGAACCTGGAGACGCTAGTAAGGCGCAATTTGTAGCGTTAGTCCATGTTAGTGGCGACCTTATGGATTTGAGCTTTGATCTATGCACATAGGGTTCGTTATATATATCCGACCAACTTTACAGTACTATTCCTGCGTGCCTTCAGAACGCATTTTGAAGATATTGTTTAAATTCCTAATTTTTTATATATATGAGAATTTTACATATAATTCATATATATTTGATTTAATTTTGTTAATTCGTTAATAAATATGCAAATATGCGAGTTCAAACTTATATTCATTACTTCATAAATCAATTTTGTGACGTAATATTACCACATTTTTGAAATCATCGTTCATTCTCATTAGTAGTAACAAGATTTCCTGAATCCTAGACCAAAAATCTGGAAAAGAATTAAGAAGGTATATAGTTGGTATCTATGATATTTAGGGTCTAAAAATTTCTTACATGTCATGATTCATCTAATTCAACTATCACTATCAGATGAAGAATCATCATTTTGAAGATATTGTTTAAATTCCTAATTTTTTATGTATATGAGAATTTTACAGATAATTCATATATATTTGATTTAATTTTGTTAATTCTCTAATAAATATGCAAATATGCGAGTTCAAACTTATATTCATTACTTCATAAATCAATTTTGTGAGGTAATATTAACACATTTTTGAAATCATCGTTCATTCTCATTAGTAGTAGCTAGATTTCCTGAATCCTAGACCAAAAATCTAGAAAAGAATTAAGAAGGTATATAGTTGGTATCTATGATATTTATGGCCTAAAAATTTCTTACATGTCATGATTCATCTAATTCAACTATCACTATCACATGAAGAAATATCAAGGGAAGGAAGATTTGAAAAATTTGAAGTACTCGTATTTGCACATGTTTTTTGGGCCATACATTTGCAGGAGCCAATACACGGAATTTGTTTTCTTTTACAGGAACACATTGATCCTGTGCAATCTGAAATGAGAATTTCCATTTCATAAAGAATATTTACGGATCTGATATTCGAAATAATATTTACCTTTCCTACAACTGCAGTTGCTAAGGATAGATGTTTCCTTAGGTAGGATTGGCATCGTCGTTAATTTTGGCAGAAGTTTTCCATTTTCTACATACCACCCACTAAATATAGGATCCGGTAAAGATGGTCATGGTACATTACTATTGATCCAAATTTTTGTTTGGAATTGGACTCGAAGGCTGTGTTGTCTCAAACTATCCAATGTTGGAGGTAATTTACTTATGGATCTTGAAGAAGCTATAATATTCCCCTGAGCCTGTTGATACATTTCACATTTTCGTTTGTCGTATACAGACAGATTACAAATTCAAAAATATCATTGAATACTTTCAAACATGGCACCGGAAGTACATGATGAATTAAAAATAGGAATTTTGTCATTAAATGTTTGATTGGGAATTTTAACCAACTTTCTGTAGATCAGGCGCTAGAGCATATCAACAAAAATTCCAAAGATATTGTTGAATTTGAAATCCATCTGTATACGACAAACGAAAATGTGAAATGTATCAACAGGCTCAAGGGAATATTATAGCTTATTCAAGATCCATAAGTAAATTACCTCCAACATTGGATAGTTTGAGACAACACAGCCTTCGAGTCCATTACCAAACAAAAATTTGGATCAATTGTAATGTACCATGACCATCTTTACCGGATCCTATATTTAGTGGCTGGTATGTAGAAAATGGAAAACTTCTGCCAAAATTAACGACGATGCCAATCCTACCTAAGGAAACATCTATCCTTAGCAACTGCAGTTGTAGGAAAGGTAAATATTATTTCGAATATCAGATCCGTAAATATTCTTTATGAAATGGAAAATCTCATTTCAGATTGCACAGGATCAATGTGTTCCTGTAAAAGAAAACAAATTCCGTGTATTGGCTCCTGCAAATGTA